>OX422141.1:133083855-135583855 GCA_949129095.1 Volucella bombylans | reverse complement strand
CTTACGTAGATATCGCTACATTTGGTTAAGGAACCCTTTCACTTACGTGCGTCACCTTAGATGTGACAGTCTTCTGATGCGCCGGCTTTCACGGTTAGAATTGAAGACTCTTTGAGCCGGATCTATGGTGTCTATTTGCTCAACATTGCCCGTAGATGCCCGATTAGACTGATGTCACAGCCTGTACAGTTCATGATTGAATCCATTCCCATCAGTACAAAAGAGCGCGGAAATTACACGATATTTTTCTCCCGAAACGGCCAAGTGCTTTAGGATGAGAAAGTAAATTCGATTGTACGAGAGATGGCTCTGTTACTTAATTGCCCCTTGAACCCAAAGAAACAGCAATTATCAAGAATAATTCGTTGCTGCTTGTAACTGCAGAGTCAAGATTGTGTGGACGTAAAACGGCAGTGAGTTTTGAACTATTCTTAATGCACACTGCCTTGTCTTAAACCATTTTTGATGTTGAAGGTCTCGGTACATTCATCACCGACCTTGATTGTTTCCATGTCATCCTACACAATCTGACGAGTTTGGCAGGGATGTCGAAACTACGCAGACGGTGAGTGTCGATCTGAAATTCACTGATATTCCCAAGATCTACCATAGTGTGAATATTCGATCGATGTTGGATTTACCTGGCCTGAAACAGCACTTCTATGAACCAGTTTCAGATGCTCACATAATAAGGCAGAAAAAATATTATAGACGATGTTTAGGAGATTTATTCCTCTATAGATGCGGCAGTCGAAAGGGTTTTATTTATAGTGTATCGGAAAAACGATTCTGGGATTCCATGCTTCGGGCATACTTTCCTTTGACCATATCTTAGAGATGCATGTTCCCACCAGGTCATCTCCAGCTGCTTTAAAAAGCTTAGCGGGTAGTTTGTTTGCGATAGCAGATGTAACGTACTTTAGTATCGACATCGCTACCTAAACTTTGTCTGAGTCAAGGTGACGGAATTCTCCGTCATCTTCGTCAAGGTCCATTCTATCTGACAGCAGGTATTTTGACCATTATCGCTCTATACAGTTGCCCACATTCATCTTTGCGAGCTTTCGTTCCGTCTTTGTAGCCCTGGAATATTTGCTCTATTCGCTGATAGAACATTCCTGCGGAAGCATCTCTCCGTTTCCTTGATCGCGCTCTTGCTTTTCCTCTTCTGTTCATAGAGCTCATGAGAATCACTCGCCCTTCGATGCAGTGCAGATTGATATTTTTCTTATTTGGCTGCATATATATGCCTACAGGATATTCCAGCTTTTAGCGTAGTAGAGTGGAGTCTAGGGGTGTAAACCCTACAAAACCGATAAGCCCCAGACCTGACGGAATACCAACAAAAGTGCTGAAAGCGATTGCCCACAGCTACTGCTGAATTTGTGCAACAGCTGCCTTGTCGAAAGGGTCTTTCTCAGGAGTTGAAGGACGCAGCTTTTAGTGCTGATAAGCAAAGGAAAAGAAGACTCGCATTCCCCATCTACGTACAGACCACTTTGCATGCTGGACACAGGAAAACTCCTAGAAAATATGCTGAAACCGCAGCTCACAGATGCGTTACAAAGATCAGCTGACCTAACTCCCTCAGAAAGGGCCTCTCTACGAAGTACGAGTAGTATAGGCTGCCCAAACCGCTTACCAGGCCAACAAAACAATTGTACTATTGTCAACTTTGGATGTGCGAAATACCTTCAATTCAACCAAGTGGATCGATGTACTGAATATGCTTGAATATACGAGTACTTTCAAAATTCCAAAGACCGGGAGCCCTCGAAGATAAGAAATCACCTCCGCAACAGAACATGGATTGATATCTCGACCCGACCTGTGGAACAATTCATACAATGGCATACTTCGCATGAGGAGGCCTGAACATGCCTTCCTGGTAGGTTACTCAGATGATATAGCCTCGGTGATTACCGCAAAAAACACGGACAATGCTCAAATGAAGCCGAACCAAGTTATGAGACTGGCGAACTCATGGATGGATGAACACGGTCTTAGACTAGCTACAAAAAAAAACCGAGATAGTCCTTCTAAGCAAGAAGAAGATTCCGACCATTGTTAAATTCCAAATCGGGTACGAAAGTTATAACAAGCACAGAGGCAGTGAAGTACTTGGGACTGACTATCAATATGAAACTCATCTTCTGCCAACAGATAAAGTCAGAACGAGCGTCAACAGTCCCAATGTCACTAAGCTAACTGATGCGAACGTAGGGGTCCTACAACCATCAAACGAAGGCTACTAATATTAATTATACACGACATTCTTCCATATGGCTGAAGGAAGCAAATGGCGAGATCGTACTGAACTGTATTAGAATCAGCCGTCCTTATAGTCGCATTGGAGTGGAAGCAGCAATCAAGAAGGCAAATGAGCTCAAGAAATAGCAGTGTTGGCCGCCAGCACTCAGAGAGCAGAGGACGATAGACTGGGAAGCGGATCAAGGACGTGGCTAAATGGAATGGACGGAAACACCGCAAAGTAAACTACTACGTCACCTTATGTCTCACCGGACCTGGATATTTCAACGCCTTTCTTCACACGGTCGGTAAAGCAAAAATTCCGGCCTGCCATACGGGGACTCCCAGGAGACCATTGCAAGGTACACTTTTTTCGTTTGCAAGACGTGGGAAGCTTATCGACGAGAGCTGGAAAGCAGCATCGGCATAATCAGCTTAGAAGGGTGCCGATAAGCACTTGCCATGAACCGGTGAGACAAATGATGAAAAGATCAAGGACCGCCATTTGCAGGAACAAGCATGAGTACTTTGCAGTAGTGTTCAAGCCAGCGCTAAAGATTTAGAACGATGATGACTAGAATTTCTCTCTCAAATCATATGAATCCTATGACAGCAGCATTTGCACCTAATAGACGGAAGAACGCCCCATCATGTTCGGATCTTTCACAATCAACCAAATCTTCAACTTACTGAAATTGACTTCAATCACCCGATTCCAGAAAGCAAGGACTGGCGAAGTTATTCCCCGTAAAGCCGCATTCATTTTCAAGGTTGTACCGTGGGGGTCTTCTCTGAGGTCTTAATCGTACACCAAACATTCAGTCTATCTACTTGCTGTAGCATTTTTGAATCAGGTCATATGGGGAGTTCCGGAGAGAGATCTCACCTACTAGGTTTTTTTTTTCTTCTTATACAAGACGATTGAAGTTTGAATACTGTTGGTAACTTTCAGAAAAATTACCAATCTTTACCTTCTCCAAGCGACATATAAATGCTATGTTACATCCCACTCGAAACCAGAAAAAAACTAGGTCAGAGCACGCTTCCATAATTAAATGACAACTTGCACCATTTCTACCATTATTCGGGACATATGTAACTTAAAAGGCTCTCAATTAGAGTCCTTAAATGTATATGCGTATACATGCCCTGTAGACCTAATCTGTCCTCCAACCTGTAACGTTTGATTTAATTACACAAAAGCTTTTGCTTCCAGATGAGTTAGTGCCCATTACGTCCTCACGTAATTTGTCTCTCACTCGTAACTCATTAAAAACTACCCCAGTCAACCGACTCACCTACTAAAACGTGACATTTGATTTCCACTGAATTTATACCACCCCAGGAGATTAGAAGATGAATCAAGTTGTCCTAGGAAGCATCGGATGAAACACATTTCCTCATCAAGCCATGTATTCCGTCTCGCTCTCTCAAACTTGAATGGATAAGTTATCGTAATGCGATAGTTTCTTAGCCGTAGTCGCATTGACGATCCTGGATACAGAGATGTTGATGCTATTCCTTGTCGGAATTTTTCAGGACACACGAGTATTCGTTACATGGAGAAGACCATTTTGTGACTTTCTATACCTTTACTGGATTTATCTACACAAGTCTATGGATACGTCAGTTGTGTATGTATGCATGTTATCTTCACTAAATCTGCGAAATTCCGGAGATAATTTTCAGAATTTCTCTATGCCTGAAGATTAGTGGAAAATGACTGAATGTCCTCACTCTTTAGTCTTAGTTGAGATAAAGGGATGAGAATTTTTGTGTATAAGGGGGGTTGGAGTGTGTGTTTCCATGTAAATATGCTTACTTAAGTCAGTGTAGTAGCTGAAGAGGTTCCTAATTGATTTTGCAAAGAAGATGAAGATAGTGTAGTCGATAACGACTGATAATTATGAGATGGAACAGGTGGGGATGCATAGAGAAATTCATACAGGAAGATGAAGATACAAAGGAAAGGTTGGAGTAAGTTTTCACCTAGACAGGTACAGCTGATGGTATTATTTCAGGGAAGTAGATAATAATATTTCCCTGTACTATGAATTCTGTACTGAATACGCCGCAGTGATCGAATTCTGAAGGAATGGGTAGTTTACAAAAAATTTCTGTGTAGGAAACTTCTATAATGTTACATATGTTGGTGTGTCTTTTGACTATATTATCTAAAAGATTAAATACCTACAACATCAACATGAATTTTGACAGAAGTTCTTAGAAAAGAGTGCGGTCGTTAAAAGCAACCAAAAGCACTAGATGAGTCAGAGCAGTTAGCCCCTACGATCACTTCCTAAGAGCATGCAGTCGCTAGGCCAGACCCAACGTACAGTACATCTTAATCATTCGAATATTCCTTATCGTAGACATTAGAGCCATTGGGATTATTAAGCACTAAGTCGACCAACATTTATCATAGCAAAGAAGACAGGACGCCACATTTCGGAAAACTGGTATTTCCCCCCAATAGTCGCTGTCGGCACCCACAAAATTACTAGCATTACTCTTATGCACAAAACTAGTAATCCCCTTACGTGTTGTTTGGCCGACCAACACATACCGTCAAAAGCTCCTTCAATGTCGATGAAATTACACAACGCGCAGTCTCGAATGATCCTCCTCCTTGAGGCAGAGGATGCACAAGGCAAAGCAATTTTGCGCACATACAGCTCGACCTTCGTCGTGAAGGAAGTCGACGCTAGGGGACTTGAAACCATCAAAAGAAGCATCAGCATTTTGGATGAATTTATTCGGCATCTCAACCGATGACAGATACTGAGTACGGCGGGTTGTGTTACTCAATTCGCTTGTAGTTATTCTCAAACGTTTTAGGTTTTGAACAGCTTAATCTATCTTCTGTTTCGTTCTGAATTTAGCGGAGCATGGATAGATCTTCCGAACGTTTCCTTTCTGACTCGCGTCAGAATCTGGATTCGAAGTACCTATTGTCTGACATGGAAGCCTTCGACAGCACTTTCTAGGCGGTATTCAACTACTTTTTGCTGTTTTACTTTTGCAACAAATGTAAACAGCCACTCAGACGGAAGTATGAAGTTCAGGAGATGATTACTTCTCATATTGCCCAGTATTATTCTGAGCATTAGCATCAAATCATGTGATAAGTCCCATCTTCCTAGAATCACAGAATTCAATGCATTCTCCTACTGCCTTTGGTGGTGGCGGTAGAACCGAATCACAGGTAAATTAAATCCCATTATTCGTTCGCTTCGCAGGTTCTTGTGTAATTGTCCAAGTTTGGTGATGGTGAGCGTGAATTCGGGGCAGAAAAGAAATTCCCGGTGTTTCCGATCGCTGGTGGTGTGATACCCCTTTAAACATTCGAAACCGTCGATGTTACATATGTGAGGTTTTGTATTCAACACTGAAAGGTCTGAACACATGTGGAAAAACTCGTAGAGTAGAAGGCAACTATTCCATGGTACAGATAGGGACGTGAGTCATACCTAAATTTAATGGTCTGGACAAAAACATTGCTTTCTACAACGTAGCATTCTGCTTATTTTCTCCGAATTGGCAGTGGATCAACGGCATTGCCAGCCTTCCCAATCCGAAGCCTCAGAATGGAGGTAGTACACCCTTATAGATAAACCAGTTTTCTCCTATTTGGCGTTTTAAACTTTTCTTGGAGCTGGATTTTCCGTGGCATCTAAGTTCTGTTCACCCGATTACAACTTTTTGTGCTAGACTTGACTACATCAATCGACTTCTCTCCATCAGAACTACGACATACGCTGGCGAGACAAACAAATCCTACAGGATCATTAGCCTTTCGTTTTTCGTATTAAAGACTTTTGCACATTCATGGACATCGAAGGCGTTTTTGAGAACGTGTACTTTAGATCGATGGAACAAGCCATCCTTACGAGAGGTCCAAATCCAAAGATAACAAAGTAAATTAGCAACATGCTACACCTTAGGATAATAAAGGCAAATCAAGGCCATGAGGAATGGAATATAAATGGGATATTGGTGCCATTGACGGAAAATGACTACCAAACAGCTGCTGGGCAAATCAAATGTGACAAGTGTCTGTACAATCAAATGGTGAAGCCAATCATACGATGCCGTGCTGTAGTGTGATAGGGTAACACCCAACAAACGTCAACAATAATGAAACTGACCTGCACACTGCAGGTGCAATGAGAACAAATACAACCGCGAGCATGAACGCATTATCAGATCTAGATCTGCTTTATCCTATATGGCTGGACGATGATTCTTACTTACTTACTCTACATCTGATTTTTAGATAACTGTCTCCAGTTGCGCACGCTAAGTTGGCTGAAGTTCCGCCATCTGGGTAGCGGTCTTCCTCTATTGCGTATCTCTCTGGAGCGGATTCGAAGACTTTTCGGACTTTAGCATTGGTTTCCATCCACTGTATATGGCCCAGCTACCTCACTCGTTAGACATTCGCTCTTCTGAATAAGTTGATGTCGTTGTACAGCTCGTAAAGTTGGTCGTTGTATATCCGCCTCCACTAACCGTCTATGCACAAGATACCGAAAATCACCCGAAGAATTTTTCTCTCAAGCTAAGAGCATCCTCATCTATTTTTGATAAAGTCCATGCTCTGCGCCATACTGGGATTACTAAGGTCTTATACAGGGTCATTTTTGTTGTTCGAGAAAGACTTTGCTAGTCACTTGCCTTCTTAGCCCGTTTGATCTCAGCACTTGTGTCGTTGTCTGAATTGATAGCAGAGCCTAGGCAGACAAAGTCTTTAACTTCCTCAAAGTTATATCTGTCACGGGTTACGTTCTGTCTGAGACGTCGGTTTTGGTTGTCCTTTCTGCTTGACATCATATCCTTAGTGTTGCCCTTATGGAACGTGAAACCCATCTTCGGCGTTTCCTGCTGACTTCTTCTAATTATGTCAATATCATCGGCGCATGCGACTAATTGGACTGGCTTTTGAAAGGTTGTGCCTCTTGTTCAGAGGGCCTCCTTTCTTTAATTTCGGACAAACAGAGCTGAGGTTCTATCCATCGGGCATACTTCTGTCCGACCATATTTTACAAATGAATTGGTGTATGGTCTTTACCAAATCATCGACTGTCGATTTGAAGATCTCGGCAGGCAGGCCGTTCGCTCTAGCACCTTTATGGGAATTAATCTTAGATATGGTCATCTTGACTTCATTCAGGGCGGGTGGACTGATAGCAGTATTTGGTTCGTCATCGCCGTTATACACTTTACAGAAATGATCTTTCCAAATACTCAGCATGGACAGCGACTCTACTACTATGTTCCCTTGTTCATCTTTACAGGCTTCGGTTCAGGATTTGTGTCCATTGAATGGTTTTTAGATTTTTTCTTTTGGAAAAAGTTTCGAATCTCATTTCTGGAATTTCATCTCTTAACGTCTGCGAGCACACGCTTCTTATGCTCCTCCTTTTTCAGCCTGAGTAGCTTGTGTTCATCTCTCCCTTTCTGAGCTCGTGAGCAGCTCTAGTCCTTCTATTCACCACCGCTTTGTATGCATCTTGCTTAGCTGCGTGTGCTTGCCGGCACTCGTTGTCAAACGAGGACGTCAGAGCCGGCATCTCTGATGGCTGTATGGCAATGTTGCCACTGGTCTTCGATACTTGATGCTTGCAGCATAGGACCTCCTAAGAGATTAAGAGAGACTCGATGGAAAAATGATTTGGTGATCTCTTACGATTGTAGCCGTCCGACGTCAAACTTCCCCACAGTATTAGTATGCCTTTGAGATGTTCACGATATCCGCAACCGTACGACGCTACAACAAGGTAATGGGCCAAGTCGATGTTGCCCCCCTCGGAAGGTTTGGACAGTTGTCTCTGGCTTTTAACGTAAACGCCTGTCGTGTAGACGTAAGGATGCCCATACATCCATGGGAGCAAGGATACGCCTTGCCATTGCTCTCCGTCATTCCATTGATACCAATTCGGAACTGTGTTGGAGGCACAAGTTCTACCCTTGGTATGAGTCGAGGCCCACCTAAAACCTCTTACTGATCTTAGCGTCACAGCACCCAGTACTTATTGTAATTCTTCATTGGGTCAAAATCCTTCCTGCGATTTTGGATTTAAATTACAGCCACCATAACGCTCCCGCAAGGGGGCCTACCTCTATCAAGTCAGGCCCGGACCGAGATCAGGACTCCTGACTCCCATGGTACCGTGACTTAAGTTCTGGTAGGGACTACCGGTGGTCCAGCCGCCAACAAGACCTATGACCGGCCACTTCTAACTGATCAAATCGTATCAATCTTCGGTAATCTAAATATGTTTACGAGAAGACCAATACTTTGCTCTGACCCCGCTTTTTATTAGACAACCTCATTGATGGGCGAAGCCTTGATAATTGGGCGGGGCCCGGAAGGTTCGGACATCCATAATACTAGAGAAATGCATTGCGTCGATTGCAATGTGATCAATCTGGTTATCAGTTGATTGATCAGGAGTTCTCCAAGTCCGCAATCGGAGGTGGCACCGTGCAGGCTATTGGTTCCCACAGTACTACCAAAGATGCCCACTCTTCCTTGTTTTGCATTAAAGTGTCCGAGAACTATTTTAATGGCATAGCTAAGGCACTGCTCGTAAGTCTTATCCAAAATCTCGCATAAGACGTCTTTGGTGTTGTCATCTTCCTCCTCTGTGTGGGCGGGCCCGCATATAGGGCTAATGTTGGAAAATTTTGCCTTATTTCGGATTATTAAGAGACGCTCGTTCACGTGCCGGAAGCTCAAGATTTCTTGCCTAAATCTGCCTCTAACAAAAAGTCCTCATCCAAATAGGAACTGCCACCAATAGACTGAAATAATCACTGAGCCTAAACGTCTTTCTCTCTCGCAATTTGCAATGTCGCAATTTTTCATTGACTTTTTGTTCGACCGATCCCATCGCATTTCTTGGATCCACTTAGCATCAGTCAACGGCATCCACTAGTTGTTCGGCTGAGCGTAGCCTATTAAGGGAGCTAAAATTCCACGTGAAGATCCGAAGTTCATTGTCTTTTTTTCGTTTGCAGCGGTTGTCAATAGTAGGTCCGTATTCGAAGTTTGTTGTTGCTTCGTAACTGGATCATTTTTCTCCTTGACCGGGCAGTTACCCCAGCGGCAAAGATTCGCAAAAGTGATATACTGATGGTTCGAAAACATCTCTAGGCGTAGGAGAAAGAGCGGTATGACCTCTTATATATCTCACGTATTAACTAAGTAGTGATACCACCATCTTTCAGCGGAACTATGTAACTACCTTCTCGGAACTTCTACGCATTCAACTAAATAAACGACATGATATAGTCAAAATAACTATGTATACTCTCGTATAGTCAATCAACACTCATTTAGTGGTACTTATACACATTAAATACCCTCCTGGAGTGTGATAAAGTATTTAACAAAAGCGCCACCCTGGATAAGGTCTCACTAATATGTTCAACAGGCCATAAGGATTACGGTGCCAATGGCTCACCAGGCCAAGAAGGCTGCAGTGACTCCATTTATCGGACCCTAAAAAAGCTTTGTAATCATGACTGAATATATGAAACAAAACACTGAGCCAGACAATGCACAGTCAACTACTGGATACATTTTTAAGAAATTATAATAAGAAAAGGGCCGAGTTAGGCCTTCTTATTGATAGGAAAAGAATACTAGACACAGCATTAGCGGGTCACATCTCTTGTAATAAACATCTTTACAGATGGAGGAATCTATGGAACACTTAATCAATAATTTTGCGGACTGAGAAAGGACTGATCTACAATAATTCCTGACAATAGCTCAGTCTGGGGGCAGTGTAGAAGGGCATTTGCCCTACCCTCGTATAACCATACCATATCCTGCATCAAACAATAAAGCCGGCAAGGCAAGAAAGGCATTAAATACAAAAACTAAGTCTCACATTGATGGTAACTTCTTGAGGGGTGACACGACATTCATTACTAATGAGGGCCAATGCAATCAGGAATCTTGTTTGCACTTGCCAAACGTATAGTCACTGCAAGGATATGAGAGAGAAGTTCTCTGTTGGGTCAGCGCACCTTGGATTGCAAAATCGACGTTTTCTTGGCATTCCTAGACCGAAACTTATTCAGAAATATCTCATCAATTTACAACTGGAAATCATAATCAATATCCCGTTTCATTCTGCTCCACAAATTAAGACTTTGTACGCTCGTCATTAGCTTTTACAGGAGTAGTTAATTTACACTTTGGATCATAATTCAATTAAGTATTTCAATTTCCCCATTTCGTCATTATTGATTTGGGAAATTTAATTAAAAGTTCAAAAAACTGTTAAAGGCATACCAGTCTTCTTTGGATTCTCGTCTGTCTCCTCCAATTAGCAAGCAGTCAAAGTTTTCGAACATTTTCCGAGTGAAAGTGATTTTCGTTTTCTTCTCATTTTCATTTGCAATCAGTGAAATGGCTTCAAGAGTAGTTCTCTCCCTACTCGAACCAAAATCAAATCATCATCAAGAGCTAGCACCTTCCCAAACGACTTCAGATACTCGTAAACGTTAAATTTTTCATAGAAACCAATAAAGTATCTCCTTACCTGCATCAGGACCGAGACAGAAGCAATAGTTGATTGCGCTGATTAATTTTCCTCGACCGCCATTTACGTTGGACTCTTTGCGACCACCACACCATACTCCAACATACATACATCTACTCGAGAATAAATTCAATTTCTATCCTCGAATCATTACAAGTCATTGGTGAATCTCGGCGGCAGTTCTGCGGGCACCATTAACCAAAGTAACGCTATCTGATTACTTTAATCCATCATGATCATGGTCCAATTTGTGGATTTGATTAAGCACCCCGAGTACGATGGGTTTGTGGGAAGGACATGTACTCGTATACGGGGTAAGGGTATCTGCATCCTTTACACAGCATTCACAAACGCCACCACAAACCGACCACATCAGATTAATTAAAAAAGTTCCTTGACACAAAAGACACAAAATGAAAAGAAAAAAAGGAGAAAGTGAAAACAAGGAGATGTGATACGAGTAGATGTTAGATAGAGTTGCTCCGGGTTTTCCCTTTTTTTCTTTGCACTGAGGAAAGCGTTCTAGAAGGCAACCCCACCAAGCAGCACGGCTAAAAGTAAAAATACTACTACAAAAACAATTAAGAGTATTCGTAGTCGCAAGTGTGCAACATGTTGCTTCGGTGTGCATGCCAAAGATACGAGTACTCTGATGCTATTGTAGATTTTCATTAGGATAAAATCCATTTATGGCGCAAAGTTCTATTCTCTTGCTCAAACACAATCTTGGAGTTTGTCAGTTGATTGGGATAGCAATCAGGATGTTGGCTAATTAAGCAACAGATTACGGGATATCCTTAAGTAGTCTGCGATTAAAAGAAGAAAGGAAGTCCATTCATTTTCCATTGCTATCTGTATTTTTAAGGTGGCTAGATGGGTGTAAATTGGAATGCATCTTTGATGTTTGCGAGTTTAAACATTCAAGAAAAAGTGAAAGTATGTAAACAGTCTCCATTTTGACTGGCACTTCATTTGTAATAAATTATTCTACTTACCCAGCACGAACCGATTTCCGAAGATCAATAAACCTATGACTGCCTACGAGTATTTCTCATTCTTAATTAATATATATAATTTTTCCTCCGCATCTTCCAGATCCCCAGATACGAGCCCATACATAGGTACCACCAGAATGAGTAATTATCAACAGTACGGTCCATAGCACAATTTTCTAACGAGAAACGCTAGCGATTGGGAATGTTTATAGGAAAAGCTACTTTCGAAAGACGAGAATGGAGCTCCTAGTCATTTCTCGAGGAACGTCAGTAGACCTGATTGTGTTCAGTTCTTGTGAATATCAATCTTGTTAACCAGCTCATTTGGGAACTGAATAACGAGACCACATTGAAAGTGCCCATAAACAAAAGGAAATGTAAGACAATGACGAACAATGAAATCGAAATGAATCACCTTTTTCGGTGATAAATAATCTGAGAGTTCAGAACAGCTGTCAGTGCTATCTTATATTGTACATCCATATAAATTGCTTTCGCATGAAAAGGCCTTTTGGACAGCCGGCGGTAAAGGATGCAACATCAATTAGTACCTGTAATTGTTGGTAAAAGAGCATTTGAAAACAACTGTTTTGGGGGTAATTTGACAATTTGTCTGAACTGTGAACGGGATTAATCAATCTTAAGCCACTTAATGGGTAAAAAGTTCAATGAATTGATGTCATTTACTGTGAGTGGTTTCCATACCTTGATATTCATAAAGAGCTTTGGCTGATGCCTCATCAACAAGCCGTCAACTAAATTGATTATATTACAATCGACACAAAGCACGCCCTCAGCTAGCATCATCTCACTGGCCCAAAGCCAGCGAGCTATTATGAGAAAGTTCAATGTCGAATGGCTGAACTCACTAGAGACCGCCAGGATTTTAATAAGACTCTTCGTCAACTGTCTGACCAGCAAATATCAGTTCGGTCTAGGGTTAGAAAAATGCGCAATCGATCAAATTTTCACGTTACGGACGATTTTGTAAAAAAAACCCTCCTAACTCTGCTGCTCCGCCAAGGTCGGTAATAATAAAATCGAGGCCTTCAATGTCAGAAAAGGACTTCAACTAGGCGACACCTTGTTGCAATTTTGCCAATTCTATTCTTGAAGGAATTGTGCGATAGGAAGAACACAGGGAGCTGTTAACGTAGTGTTTGCGACTATCGAAGTAGAAGCGGCAAGGATGCCTTAAGTGGTCAATGAAAGTAAAACTATGTAAGTACATATATGACATCACCAAAAGGGAACAAAACGTCACGATAAACGACTACAACTTTGAGGATTCTGACAACGACACCAACGCAGAAATCATGCGACGAATCTCAGAAGCTTGGAAACTGTCAAAAGAAGATGAAATAAGATCTTATCATTTGGATCAATGGGGAAGACGATTCAGCAGTGAAGTCTACGGGCTATACAGTGATTTTGACCTCGCCTGAAAAGCGCAGATATCCCGACTTAGATCGCTAGATCATCTTGAACCCATAAACACTAACACACCGGTTCAGAAAGATTTCGGCTCCGATTCAAATGGACAACGCAGAAGAGGACGACCTCATTTTATGGGGAGCAGACAAGTTGAAGAAGACCTCAGCCAACTTCTTGTGTGCAACTGTAAGCACCTGGCTACTGAGGCTGTTAGCT
This sequence comes from Volucella bombylans, assembly GCA_949129095.1. Taxonomy (NCBI): domain Eukaryota; kingdom Metazoa; phylum Arthropoda; class Insecta; order Diptera; family Syrphidae; genus Volucella; species Volucella bombylans. The sequence continues at coordinate 135,570,402 of OX422141.1, read as the reverse complement.
GAGGCTCATTCCGGACTAAGTAAGAGCCATCTACTTAATTTGATTTTCAACTTAGGCCACAAGAGTCAGCTGTAGAACCCTCTGCTCTAGACTTGCTTCTTTATCCCAACAGTCAACTGTTTAAGCTTTCTATAGAGATATCTATTTGGTTTAGGCCTGCTCTTATGCACAGCTGTATGTACTGCATGGTTTGTCAAAAACACTTAAAACTACACGGAGACATCCTTTCATGAAAGACCAAAGAAGCGACTACATGTATAAACGCCATCAGGCAAGTCAGTGTAGTTGAGCTCTCTAACACGAGACATCATTATTTATTAGATTCCGTCCTTCCTTAGACAGTGCAGCCTCTACTCTGAGTTTCTATGGTGCACCTTTAATAGGGAAATTCAGCTAACCAATATCCAAAAACTTCCTCCAACCCTAGCTGCAGCAAGTTCGTAGCAGGCCGCGATCCTCCTACAAAAACTCCTCCTCCAGATGCTGAAATGCTGTACGCATATTCGAAGCCCTCGGATCCATTCCGGAGGTTTACAGAACTGCGGACATGAAGATCAGCAAAATAGAGTGGGCTAATAACATCCTTAAAGGCGGACTACACACTGCTCCAAAAATGTTAAAAGACTACTCCAAGCGCCAGAGATCGTGGGGGCAAACTGTGTTGGTTCCCAAAAGGCCCAAAATTAGAATTGTCAAAACCCAACTTGGGCCTTCCAATGGCACGTCTCTGAGGTCTTTTAGCGAAATCTTAAACTACGCTATAATGATGGCTCTGATCGATAAAAACGACGGATCAATAGCACCCGAACAGTGGCAATTGTTCAAGCTAAAGCTTTCAAGTAAATTCTTGTCTATCATGCGGAAAATATCCGGATCACTTCCCATCTCAAGCGGTTCTGTGTGATACCAAGGTCATGCTAAGCTTATCGCTTGTGCCGACAAAAAATCTCTTGATCTTTACACAAAAGCCAGGGAGAAATCTGGCCTGGTGCAAAGCTGGAGGTCGTGGCAAAGGAGGATATCCCTATCAGACCTAGAACTTGCACCTTGATCCCACCCAAATCCTCCTGACTAGAAGACATTCTGCAGATTATCAGGTTCGGTAACCCGACCGTACCCACTCATTTAGTCGCGAAACAGGGGATCTAAGGGGCCCATATTGATGAGCGCTAATACTGATCAACAAGGTATCAATTGTAGTGCAGATCAAAGGCATAATTCGGTACGGTTTCGAGTCAATACATCTGAGGGTTTACAAAAAGTATGGGCTGGATGCTGATAAACAACCTCCTCCTCCTTTAACTGAAATTGTAAATTCAGCCCCAGTTCCTGGAGCGTCGATATCTTTTCCTGAGTTGGATAGCGATGGCTCCAATCTATATGAGGTGACAACTAAGTCAACGGTCTCCACTTCTGACAATCTGCCAGAAATGGAAGCCGACTACGAATTAAAAAGAGATCCTTTACGATCAGATGATGAACATGAGCTCTTAGGGTTAGGCGCATGTTCAGATTCAGAGGACACGAGGAACACCGTTGCGGTTTCTTCAGATTAACCTCCATCACTCCAAAGAAGCCGCGGCCACACTCATTCTGCGTGTATCCAAAAACGCATCATCATCCTAATCCAGAAACCCCGTATTGTAGAAAGCGTGATTCGTGGACTTGAAACACTTGAATGAGACACTATGGAAGAGACAAAGGTAAGATAACATCGAACTTATATACTAGCAAGACGTAGCCTTAATGTATCCTTACTTCCTAACCTCAGTGATCCTGATATAACCATTACAAGGCTGGAGACTGCCAAAGACACCTACTGACTGGAATCGACATATCTTGGCCAGGACCATGTGGGCCCTCTCCCTAGTGACAAACTATAAACGGTGGTAATGGAAGCTGGTAGGCTAAAAACTGGCCTCATCTTCGGATGCGACGCTAGCGCACATCACACGGCATAGGGCAATTCCGGCACCAACGATAGAGGTGAGTCACTTTCTGATTACATTATTGGTACTAACCTCATTGTTTGCAACATTAGCAATGAGCCGACTTTCATAACACAAAACCGACAGGAAGTGCCAAATATTACTCTTGTCTCCGACAACATCACTCAAATGCTGAACTGGATGGTATTGTCTGAATACTCATTTTAAGATCACAGATGCATCCAATTCCACCTGAGTGATGCTCCTCCCGGAATTATCGTAAAAAACAGGAAATACAAAATTCTAATCGTAGACCCTTACTCAATCAACGGTACCAGTTTAATCTTTTTCAATGCATCGAAATAGCTGCGCCTTATTTTTGACAGTAAACTAAACCCAATATTCAAAACACAATAAGGAAATCTACAGTATAGTAGCTTTATTGTTTTGCAAGAAAGCCATTGGGAACAAATAGGACCTTCAACCCACTGGCTATACGTTGCGGTTATAAGACCAATACTCACCTACGGGGTGGTTTTCTGGTGGACGGTCTTAGACACTGCAGTAAACTAAGCAAAGTGCAGCATGCTTGTGTATAGGGGGAGATTTAAGCATTACTCCCTCCGCAATACTAGATATTCTGTTTCACTTGACACACCTCGACATTTTTGGCAGGCAATTGGTTCCTTAAAACACCTCAAAACGATTATACGGAAGACAAATAAATTATTTCGCCACGCTAGTATTGTTAAGACAGAGAACATCGATTACATCTTGGCAAAGACTTTCATGTAAGTATCCGATCTACTCGTAGATCCTTCTAGTAGGAAGATGATTTAATGAATGAAAGTCAATCCACTTCCATACAAATGGATCTAGGACTGACAGTGGGATTGACGGCGGTTTTTTCTCAGATAAACTTAATCTAAGCCTCTCCTTCCGTCTTCCAATTGATGCAACGTGCTCCAAGAAAAAAGTTTGCCGATTAAATAAGTCCTGTTCTGGCTGAAAGAAAACGCATCTTTTCCGCCATCAAATCAATGAACTTAGTCTCACAAAATTCTAAAACATCATCTCTTAGGGAGATGACAGGTCAGTTCAAGTTTCACTACTGTTGGGTGCCGGGCACCGAGACATTCTAAGGAATTGTAGGGCCATGAACTCTACCTATCCTACCTGCAGAAGGTAGCATCGGAATACCAATCGCTACGTGCAAACTCTTACTATTGGGCTGTTAGATCAACCGACCAAACAAATCTGGCCAAAGCTGGATTTGAGTTTGATCTTTCAAAACAGGAAATACATCAGCGCTATTATCATATCATCATCTCAGTGTCATCATTGGACCCTGTCTTATATTCAAGCATGCATGAAAGTTTGCGTCTTTACTAACGATTTATGCACGGACGAGAAATATGAGGAGACACTCCTCCACCTACTCTATACTTGATCACTCCCAAAGAAGGAAACTCCACTTAGAAGCTTTCTTCTACAATGACTTGGGTGATCTAAACAATATAGACGTTAACAGTCACCTACGCATCGTCAGAAGCTCAAAATGGTTCCAAGAGTAGAGGGATCACAATCCACAGGGAACCACAATCGGGCAATAGGCCTAAGTGTATGAAAATTTGATAAAATGCAGCTCTATCGCACATGGCTTTAGTCGAAATGTAGCTTCAAAGGTGGACTTAGTAATAGCAATGAGTTTGTCAGGAACGCGACACTCTCATAAAAGTGGACATTGGAAGTTGTTAATGTGGTTGTTGCAGAAAAATCACTATCGCGGGAGTGAATGACTTCATTGAATTCGTCAGGCAAACGTTCATTTTCGCTTACTATAGGGTTTTCCAATAAGGACTTGACAACTTTTTTTTACATAAAACGCAAACCATTTGAGATATTTCAAAAACTTTATTATCGGCTTGAAGTACAATCAAAACATGGAATATAACTCGACTTCGTTCATATGGCTACCGCGGGCACGTTTGAAGCGGTCGATTCGTTGGAACCAATTTTCAACAACTCGGCCACACATTTCAGCCGAAACGGCCAACGTCGTCGGCGTGTTGGCATAAACAAATGACTTAACGTAGTCCCACAGAAAATAGTCAAGCAGCGTTAAATCGCACGAACGAGGCGGCCAATCGACTGTCCCATTTCTTGAGATAAAACGCTCGCCATACTTACTCTTCAATAAATCAATTGTAGCGTGTGCTGTGTGGCTTGTGGCATCATCCTGTTGAAACCACATTTCGTCCAAGTCCATATCTTCCAATTCGGGCCAAAAATAATCGGTGAGCATGGCGCGATAACGCTGACCATTCACAGTAACGTGACGATCATTATCGTCGACGAAAAAATATGGCTCAATAACGCCGCCGGCATGCAAACCGCACCAAGCAGTTATTTTTTGTGGATGAAGTGGTGATTCATGGAGCACATGTGGATTTTTACCCGACCAATAATGCATATTTTGCTTATTGACGAACCCATTGAGCCAAAAATGAGCTTCGTCACTGAAGATGATTTTGCGATGAAATTCATCATCTTGGCGCATCTTCTCCAGAACCCAATCGAAGAACGTACGTCGCTTCAAATGGTCCATCGGTTTCAATTCTTGAGTCAGCTTGATCTTGTATGGGTGTAAACCAAGATCCTTACGCAAAATACGCCATAATGTGGTCTGAGCGATGCCCAATTCTTAAGAACGCCGTGGAATTAACTGATTTGGATCGTTTGCTACGGACGCCTGAACGGCAGCGATATTTTCGACACTTCGACCAACCCGTTGTCTCACTGATACGGGAACATCACACAACGAATATGTAGACTCAAATGTTTGCACTAAACTTGTTATTGCCTGTCTACTAGGTCGAGAATTACGACCAAAAATTGGAGTTAACGCTCTTAAGGTTGCAGTCACCGACTCCGAATTTCGGTAGAAAATTTTTATAATTTGCAGACGTTGCTCGTTCGTGTCCTTTACCATGATGAAAATGTTGAGTTTACTGAATAAATTGACAGTGACAGTTTGATGATGAGTGAAAGAGTGCGTTCACAAATTAAATTCAAAGTTGTCAAGGGGAAAACCCTTTATAGGTAAAACTAGTTTCAAGATTTTTGCGTTCGGTCTTGCCGTAACTTGGAAAAACTGCTAAGGTGTTCATCAATATGTTTTGAAGCAACAAACAGCCTCAGATACGAATTTACTGTTGACGACTCAAGCAAATGAAAATCAGATAACGAATTTCGGCTATGCACTTGGAATGTCCGGACCAGCAGCATACCACATAGAGACAAGCAATTATCGGAGCCAATAAGCTGGTACAAGGCGTATATCAGTACACGAAATCCAAGAACAGGCCTGGATCAAAACAAGAATGAAAAACTGTGGTATCACCCATCTGAGCAAACTATGTATTAGAGACGCTGCATCAGATGTTCCAGGTTTGACGAAGAGCATCGGCAAGGGCATACAGTAGAACAACAGGCACACAAACTAGCAGTGTATTAAAGGACGGGAACTGCTCACGAACTCTATATATAACTTAGACGGGAGGAACATCGCCTTCTCAGAAAGAAAATATAAGTGCTCGATCGCGGTGGTTTTATAGAAATGATGTTCAGAAGTGCTTCCTAAGCGTAAAAAGAACTTGACAAGGACACAAATTCTAAAAAGAAATCTGCGGAGTTAAGGAAGCAAACGAAATAGTAGAGTCACATTCTATGCGGACAATTTTAAAGGATTATTTCCGCAAACTCTTTAACTGTGAGGACGAGCAACATTCCACTGTGAAGCTAAATGATGCACTTAACGTGAATGATGATCGGCGACAACTTTATTCACCCGGACAAGGACACTGGACACTGATATCCAAACCAAAATCTACACGGCTGCAGGAGCACACGAACTGTCTACAAGGATTGAACTATGATTTTAGGCCTAGCAACTCCACAATTAACCAGATATTCACCTAATGACAGATCTTTAGAACATCCATAGCGTTACCCATTACCTGTGTACAGATTTTTAAACCGCATACATATGACAGTATTTACAGAGACGAGTATCATATGGCATTTAGGGCCGTGTCAAGTTTTGGCATCTGTAAACAAAGCCATTGATTTAACCTACATCCCCTCTCCCAATCACCAGTTGTGACTTTTCCATCCACCAAATCCTGCTCCTCATTGCAATAAGACTAAAGAACACACCAAAAGTCTGTGCCATGACATATAAACAGTAAACTTCCCACTCTCCTGTCCTTATTTTATTCCGTCAAATATTAGCTTCGTTTGAGAAAACTTTGTACTAAAGGTCCTCGACTTTTCTGTCTTACATTTTGAGTTGATAAACTGAAATGTTTATCAGAATATTGACGTGATTTTCTGCCTCAAAGCATTCAACCTTTTCCCTTGCTTCAGACGGTTACCATGTGATTTTCTCGATTGAAAGTAAAAAAAAAAAACTGTCATTCTCCAAGACTGAAACTGAAACAAAACCTCTTACAACGAGGACAGAGGACTTACAAATCTACCCACCACCCACTGTCACAGTAAAGGAAACTCTTCCCAAGAAATATTAAAAAAAAAAAATATCCTAATGGTCTGAGTCTCAAGAGGCAGATACTCTCTCAAGTTATCGATTCTTTTTAATTAAATTCCTTCTCGAATACGTAGAAGAACAGACAAGTGACAACCGAAGTGGGAGCACTGTGTCACAGGACAATTTAGTCCATTTAAAATTTAGTAAACTGTTGAATGCAGTTTACGAGCACGAGCCCGATCAGCGGAAGGAGTACCTTTCTGTGAGTTTATGAGTATGTGTGTTTGCTGTTCTTATGCAACAGTGATCTTTATTTCTAACAAGTTGAAAAAAGATTTCTGTTCTTTACGGGTTCGGAATGGTGGAAGACGTCTCTGTAGTGTAATAAAAGTTTCAAATGCAAGCAAACAATCCTTTGGCATTGCACTACCGAAAAATTGTTAAATGAAACTGCTGTTTTGGTACTGGATTTGGTCTACCTTTAAGAAGACTTGATGTTCGTGAGCATTGGAAAAAAGGAAACCCGAGACCATCTAACGTAATTGTAGATGAAGCAGTTGATTTGGTAAAATGGTTACAGACAGTGATTTCCTACAGGAATTTAGGTCTGTTGCTGTGAAAGTAGTCCTTTCATTTCTTACTTTCAGATACTATCTGGACATAATGTGAAGTAGCTTCAATGCTGCAATACATGTCTGTAATAGATGTTTGAAGTATATACAACGCCTCACCACCCTACTGGCCGAAATAGCGCATCAATAGCTCATCTGCACAGTCCACGCCAGAGGTTTAAATCCATTTCCTTCCACTTGGCGCTAAGTTCATTAAGTCATCTCAAACTAATTCGGCTGGAAAGATGAGATGTGAACAGTTTGGTTTATGCTTTCGAATAAAGGCTGCCAGAAGAACACGAACAATTCACAAAAAAAGTGCGGTGTCAGTGCAGAGTCCTGTGGCACTTCACTTGGGATAGTTTTAGTTTTGAACTTCATACCATTATGCTGCAAGTAAGGCTGTTTTGGAAAAATTCTTCCGAGTTATCGAAACACTTCTCGACTAAACATTAAAAGCTGCAGTTTTAGTACACGGAAATCAGACGAAAATCCATTCACAAAAGCAATACTAGCAGGTGCTGTACCAGAGGTCGTAGTACTGATACAGGGAAGTCGGTTGATATAGTAAAGTTAACTCTGAGAAACAACCCCTGGCACAATGTCCGGCGAAAACTATCAAAATGAAGTTTGGTGCTATGTAACATCGACTTTCAAGAAAACTCCGAAACCCCAAAGAGGACGGACCGACTTTTGTATTAGGATGCCACCATTTCCTCTCTGAGACTTTGGATTGATAAGGAAGTCCAAACGATGCTGAATGCAAAAACAGTGCTGATCGCCTGCAGGAGCTTAACAGAGAAACTTTGCAATTAAAAAGGAAAGTTTGTGATATGGAAAATGGAACGCTTTTAGTGAAGTGCTCCGCATAGCAAATCCTTGAGTGGCGGGCCAATTGCGAACGAAAAATCTTACATTGGCAATTAATACTTTTAAGGTTTCCAGTCACCGAAGCTATGCTAGACATCTTCTGAGCCTCAACCCAGGACTCAACACTCAGAAGTGGAATAAATCACGATTTTTCAGAGTACGTCCGAAAGTGGGCCTGAGGGTATACTGATGAGCATACATAACGAGACGGGTGTTACGGTTGAAGGTTTGAAGCTTTGAAGGGGCGAAATGCTACTGGCGACTTCTATGTAGCAGTGATGGTGAGAATAGCAAGAAAACAAAGTGATACACGAGACATTGCGTCGGTGTTCGAGAATGTCTATTGAATGGGTAATATTAGCATCATATATGAGTTTTATCGCATGGTTTTGAATCCTGTCTAGCAGGTGCAGAGATGTCTTAGGCGCACCTGACCAGATGTGTGCAACTTCGGGCGGATGAATGCCTTATATATTGAGGCCAGCTTAGAAGGGGAAAAGTATTTCTCACATCGTTTGAGGAAACTTATACATTTCGCAGCATTTTTGGCGACATCGAATATGTTGTCATTCCGGATCCCTGGGGCATACCTTTAGTTTGTGTATATCAGACTTGGAACCATTCAACACAACTTGAATTGAACGTTCCGAAAGGTAATTTCTAATTCTTTGAATAAGAGATACGAGTACATCGATCCTAAATGCACGCGTTTTCAACAAAAGCTCCTGATGCCAAACTCTGTCAAATGCCTTAGAAATATCAAGTGCAACTATCTTGTTTTCGCCAGATTGATGTACACTGTGGTTCCGCTTTTCGGTGAGACATACCATCAAATCACGAGTGGACCTGTTGCTACGAAAACCGTATTGCCGGCCATTGAGGAGTTTTCGTCTTTCGAAATATTTCATCAGCGTTCCCATGACCTTGGAAAGAAGGAACGTAAATGCAATGGGTCTGTAGGAGGAGAGAGAGGAAGATTCGCCTTTTTTAGGGACAGGCTGGACAAATGCTATTTCCATCTGCTCGGAAAGAGTCCTGATGAGTAGGATTGATCAAAAAGCTTACGGAGTGGTTTCGCCAGCGAGGACGAACATCTCTTCAGAAGGACAGGTGATATAGCATCTGGACCAGTGGATTTAAGTATGTTGAGATCTTTAAGTACTCTTGCTACTATACGAATCCGAAAGTAGACTCGTCCCATTGAAGATTCGATGCACTCAAGTGCAGGCGGCGACAAAGCACAATCTGGAAGTGTTGAACTGGCCGCAAAGTGTGCAGCAAGCAGATTGGACTGCTCTAAAGAGCTGACAGCTGGAATATTATTGTATATGAGCGTTGGGATGGAGGATGAGGAAGAATTTCTTGGCTCGAAGGACGGAAAATAATATTTCTCTAACCCTGACAGCCTCTTTACAGCTCGAGTCATACCATCCCTTCCCTTGGTTTGATACTCTTCATCTGATGAGGGATAAAGGATCTCATTCTAAAGAGAATAGTGCTTGTGGTCATATCAGCAACGTTGTTATCCAGAAAACATAACGATCAGTTAAAATTCATAAAGAAGCTGTTAAGTCCGCTCCAATTGGTTTTCTCGTATTGCCTTACGGTTATATTAGGAATTTTTTCTCTGATTGTGTGGTTGGTGTACGAGAAATTATCTGATATGAGGGGATAGCACATTGATCTTGTATTTGTCAGACTGCGCTTCAAAAGCTAAATGGGCAGAATTGCACAAAAGTGTACTCGACAAAATTGAGCGTGCTCTCGACAGTGAAACTTCTGACGCCAGGTGTAACTCGGCCAGACAACATCGCGTAAATGAGTCACTAGCCTTATGAATAAGAGCAATGTTGGTGAATATGTGATGGCTCTAAAGCACAGGTGCTGCCTAGACATAATCACCGATTGGTGACATTGCAAATGGGTTTTCAGTCAATCTTCTCAAAACTAAAGTTGTTCTCTTTACGAGAAGGAGGAAGCTGATCAGTCGGATCCGTCTGATGTTGAAAGGCATAACAATCCGTTACTCCAACGATCCTTATTATTTGGGTGTCATCCTGGAGCTACATGATATATTCTATCTGATGTCCTTAGAAACAAACTCTTATGAGAATATATCGCATTGCAGACTTCAAAAATGGTGTGTTTTGGCTACATGGTTGCCTCTTCAACTTTTCTCTAAATGCTCCGATGAATCTCTTTCCCGTTGATTTTCGTATAATCGTCATGTAGCTCTCAAAGCTATTTCCATTTAAAAAAAAGTCCTCTTTTATACAACATGAGCTGGAGTTTTTATTGCCTTACCTTTCGATTCAGGTGTTGAAAATATGAAATCGACTTACCTTGTGCCCAGAAAGGGTTTCAGACAGAATTCTTTTAGATAAACGATTGCAGTTTGGTATTAACGTATGGCCGAAAGGAGATATAGGATGTGGCGCTGCTACTTTTTTGGACGAGGGCAACATTAGGTTACTACAATATCCTCGTTTGGAAAATATGTGCCTGTCTTTTAAGCGGCGATCCTGATGGAATTTATTTTGTGAAGAATTGGACCAAGTTTAACCTAGTTGGAGAATTAAAAGGTTCTCCCAACGCAGTCGGAAGATTTACTGAATTTTGCTTGTGTCTCAGGTCACAATGGCATTATGGGAAATAAGTAGGATTGCTGATAAGCTTTCTAGGCCATGTTCAGAGGAAAGCTTCCCGGCAATACGTTAGGACTGCATGCGTCAGTTGGAGTTTCTATTAACATTGACAGAGAGAGTTTAAACTTCTTACTTGCATCATAACGGGGCACTACACCTAATTACGACATAACACTCTGCAACGTCTGCTATAGTGATAACACAGCGGAGCACTATCTCAGTGTATAATCGACTCGCATCAGCTTACAAGTACTCGGTGCTAATGTAGTGGGTACTGTTGCTGTAGGCGCTTTATCACTGAAGCCTTTTGCTCATCTTTCGATGAAAGATTGAGAGATTCCAGTCAAACGAACATTCAAAACCTACAAAGGACTAGTTATTTGGACATCTAATATACATATAAATTCACATCTGCGTTTGGCGTACTCTACGATGCAGTGTAGTATACCAGCCCAAGGATATTTATCAACACCGCAATTCTCTTTGATTAATTGCTAAGCACATTCAATGAGAAAGGAAGCCGTCTAATATATGTTTCTAAGGAATCGCCCAGGCAATACAACGAAAAACAGCAGACAACTATTTCCGACGTCATTACCCTTATGACAAAAGGCCACTCCTTACTTAGACATGCAACGAAACCAGTGGACCCATTGTACCCATATGAGAGTAGAATGCTTTCGGAAACCTATAAAGAAAACCTCAAAACTGGGTCCACCTAGATAGTGATATCAATCTTAGAGGGATCGCTATCTCAATATAACGTTAGCCTTCCTAGACAGGACTTAGCGGGGAGGCGAGTTGCCGATATGGAGCTACTGTGTAAGTGTCCCAATTATTCAGACGTTCGGAACTTGCAGCTACGATGTCACTGGAGTGTTCACTGACACCGTATGGTTCGAAAGAACTTGTAGGTTTGCAAGGGAATATTGTTTAATAGAAGGCGTACAGCGCAATTAGTGAGTGGCAATTTAGTTTAGCTGACGATTTTCTTGTGGTGTCAAAGGCCGCCAATCCTGGGCTGTAAGGTGCCTAACTGGAAGTGACCGGAAGGTTGCGAAGCTCGACCGAAAGCTACATTCTGGTAACACGGGAAGTCAGTGCGCCCTGGAACTTCCATCTAGGAGTTTGCCACCTTGTGGGAGTGGTGGCTGAAGGTTTATACCTAAGATTGGTAGATCGTTTGAGGCTTGGCTATCCCATGGCTAACATAGGTCGTAGTGTGTTACTGCTGGTGTTAACCTCTTGATGGAGTTGTACTGCAACTGGGTTCCATGACCCTTTGAATGGCTGAGGCATTAGATAGGCCTCGACCCTTCACCAAAGGGGAAGATCGTGCCTCACACTCGACTTCGAATCTGGTATTGTTAGTGGTGCTTGTACTACCCGAAGGGCGCTGATGAATGCATTGTTTTGATATCTCGTATGACTACGTGCCATGGGATTAAGCCTTCACGGCAGGTACCCCGTTAAATCATTGGTAACATGAATTACACATAATTACAATCTATCTTATTTTGCTTAGACCCGTGATCTCTACTTGTACCGCATGACCTCTCTCTCAAGTTGTAGAAATTTTGTAGAATTTCTTGCGTCGAATTGAATCGAATCATTATTTCTGAACGATATGCCAAATTTACCAACAAATTATCTATCCGTAACCAAGGCGTTTTGCTGCACTTCCCTTCAATGGTACTTTTACGAGGCCTGATGCTAGTTATTGTAGAGCAGCTACTATCAAGTAGTAAAGATTTACGAACATGCATGAGACATTTTTGGAGAAGAATACTACAAAGAGGAGCACATGAAGCTGCCCTATGCCAATAGCTACAATTAAATTAATTTATTTGCAGCTCACGCCCAAGTAAGTAGTCATCTTTGTCGATTTTCGATATATTAGCTATTCCCACCAGGTCTTCGCCGTGTAGGCCAGTGCGACGATTATTCTTGTCAAAGTTGGTAGCAGCTGATTTATACCTTTTTATAGCATAGCTGAAGAAAACACTGATGTGGAAGTACCATCGGTCCTAAGCAACTTGAAGCCATCAAAGGATGTAGCAGAGTATTTAAAATCACAACTGACACTAGGTATCAGCTACGAGGGGGTTGCGTGATGCATCATTTAGCTCACTTGCACTTCTGGTGATAGCGGCTGGTTGAGACTCTCAAAACTCACTTTCACAATAGTTGTTATAAAACTAAAATTGTCTACAGACTTGCTTAACTACTCTCAACCACATTATGTGATTATCAGACAAGAAGAGAGAGAGAGAGAGAGAAGAGACATTTGAGCATTAGTCTCTCCCAGCATAATTGCCTCAACACACAATTTCCTCTTTTCGTCTATAGTCCTCTGCAGACTGCAACTGATATACCGCCTCGGAGTACACTCAACTCTTCTCAGTTATCTCAAGCGTATCTCCTGTTGCGGAATGTTGAAAACTTTTCAACTACTTACGTGCTAAAACGAAATTTCCGCCTCAAGGCCTCATGTCTAACACTTCAAAAATGCTTTCTTTTCGAAAATCATGGAAAAAAAAGAAAATTCTCGACTATTAAAAAATTTGTAGGTTTTCCAAGATACACTTAGAGAAAATTATGATTCTTAGTTCTAGATAATGAGATCAAACTCGAATTTCGAACTTTTCCTTTCAACACCCCTATACTTGTACTTGTACACCCACACCCTTGCCAGCGATTGGAGTTTTCCTTCTTCTTTGTCTCAAGTCGCTCTAGATGAACTTTTGTAACGAAAAGTTTTTCCTTGTTTTTTTTTATTTTTTTAATTTTTCACTCAAAGTGGATTAAGGATTAATATTTCCAAAAGGTAGGAGTACTTTTCGAACTTCTACGACGCGTGTGTTAGAGTTAACTTTTGCCAATCATTAAGGGATATATTCGAGGTACTACAATGAAAGGAAACTTTTCCTCGAGCTGCATGTGTTTTTGAAAAGTACTCCGTTCCCTTTGAACCCACCAGGCATACTCTGTTGCGCCATGCCTTAATTTTCACAGGAAGGAGAGCTCCAGAGAGGAAAGCAACATTTTTGAGGCTCATGTTTGGTTGGAATTTTCAAAACAACTGTCAAACAAATGGAAGAGCTTGGCAGATATAAAAATATTACACATACGTCACAACTTTTTATCCTTTTTGTAGAATTTTCAAAATGAAGGAATTGGATTCCCTTCGAAACATGTCTTATATTTGTGAATTGAAGATTAATAGTTGCACAATTCGGTGACTAGAAATGTGAATAACAAGTGTTTCGCGTTTCCCAATATCGCATTTTCAAGTATGTTTCCGAGGCTCTACTAACGATATACTTAGCATACCTTGTCACCATTTCTAAACATAAATAACTCTTTTGGTTTAACATGTGCATATGCCACGAATGTTGTAGATACTGTAATTTATAAACTTGCTACACAAACTACCGGGTCTCTCAATTCTTTCGACCTGTATCCACAAGATTCTCAGGTTGGGGTTGCTTATCTTCATCATAAGTCGGAAAAAGAGTAGAACCGTATGACAAGATAGCTTAACCAACCGACGTAACTATTAGAGGAACTCCATATCAGGCATGTACCTTTGACAATATTCTCCTGACTTATTGCCTTCTGACTGATATTTGTTACCTTGCATAAAAAATAAAGTGCGTTGTTCAAGGCCCGAAGAGGCCGTAGAGACATTCAAAGAGCATATTTCTGATTTGTCAGAGTGGAATATTTTTTTCGAAATCGAATGGAAGAGTAGAATGAGGGAGAATACTTTGAATGACAATGAACCCTTTAAAGTAATAAATTTATGTTTTTCTTCCTTTTTCTAAAGACTTATCGGACGACCTTCCCACCATGAGATTGTCAATACGCCTTTTCGGCAAGTTTAACAATTCGATACTCTCCGTAACTAGGTACACTATGTACACAAATAGGAGTAGATAAATCCTAGTTTTGTGAATTAAAGCAGTGCTAGTGAATAGGACCTGGATGCCGACTTCGACCAATTTATAATGGTGGGCTCAAACAGGTTTTTAATCCAAGATGGAGTCCTATATTCATTGACATTGTGCATGCTGGTCGAATCACTGTTTAACTCTGATGTGCTGTCTGTTAGATGTTAGGGATTCAAAGGGGCAGACAGCCCTGTCTTCCTGGATAACAAACTCCTTTGGACCAACCATGTCATTTCGAAAGACTCTAAGCCGCTGTCGGCCTTCTGGCAGTGTAAAAGAGATTTCTACGAGACAGCATGTTCATATCATGGGCTGCACTCTCAAAGCCATCTTCCATTTAAAGAGTAGTGGTCTTTGATACAACACGCGCTGGAGTTTTGATTAAGTTGCGATGCGACTGTCCTTGGACTCTGTTCTTGTGGAATATCGGATGCAATGATACCAACACTCCTGTTGCTTAAATATGCGAAATCGATTCTCTATGTGTTCAGGTATGGTTTCGGCCAGAATCTAAGGCAGAAAAGAAACGACGATGGGCCTTAATGGATGTCTCTAAAACCGATTGCGTCTTTCTGGAGGATGAAAATGTTAGATTTCATTCATCCTAATGGAAACGAATTATATTGCAAAGAACTGGTAGAGGAGACGAAGCGTTTGCATCTGTAATACCTTGCTGAACTCACTGTCGACTTTTAAGCTAGTTCGCGAATGCCTTGAACTGAGCCTTGTTTGGGTCCCAGGTCACCATGCAGTCACGGGAAATGAAATTACCGACGAATTTACTATGCAAGTCTCAGAGAAGTGTTTTGCAGTAGGACCCTGATCTGAAGAACTGCCTGTGTCCTCGATTGGGGTTTCCATTTGCAGTTGGATTTCATATGAACATAACTGCAGATGGCAAGACTTTGCAGGGTAACAGCAGCCCAAAAGAATTCAGCGACTTTTCTGCTGTCCCTCAGTAGGATAGACTAGACTAGACTGGAGTTCTAACGTGGTGCTATGCTTTTTCTAAGCAGCTAAGTATGCTGGCCGTAAGTGATCAAACATCCGGCAACGATTGTTAGGAGAGTGATGACGACATGAGTACTTTTTCTATGAGTGTCCGTCCTTTTCCCGCATCAGACTGCAGGTACTCAGTGCTGGTGTGTTGGATGCTGGTACTGTAAGCACTCTAACACTAACAAATACAAGGAGTGCAGTGAGTTCTTCCTCTACATCGCAAAACAGTCTCACACCTATATTGCAACCAAGTTTTCGTTCTTAACATGGCTTCTCAATCACGTGAAGGTAAGTCACTTCTTCCGAACAACTTTCCTCTTATATTTCATTTCTAGAATGTTGGAGGTTTTCGCTCAAAAACTCAAATTGTTTAATGCCAACTTAACAATGTCCCTTCCAAGGTCAGTCCTCTGACTGAAACCAATCTGATCCTAGACATAAAGAACAAAAAGTTGTTACCCCTTTATACAACGTTCTTCTTGATGATGATTCTACCCACCTTGCGGTTGACTCAGGCAGTTTTACTGTCCATCCACATCCGTCTTAATATACCTACACTGCTATTTTGTCTCTATAAAAATAGCACTAACCCCTAGGTCCCTGTACGTTAGGTGCTATGCTTGCTATCGAAACAACCGACGTATTAATTGAGTTACGGGCATCTGACTCTTTTGACGATATCCTTATGAGCTGACTCAGCTATTGTGCATTTCATCAGAGTGCGTCGCTTCTAATGTCAATTTGTAATGGAAGTGGAAGTTCCTAGGGTTCACCGATTGTTTTTAAAAGGAAACCAAAAGATGCTAAACTTGTTCATATATTACATAAATGGCGCCCAATGTGGGGCCCGCAAATGTTGCGGTTTCTATCAGAACACCTTTGTTAATGCCCTTACCACGAAAGATGCCTAACCACTAGCGCATATAAACGGTATTCCTGGTCCGCTGCTTAGAGCGGAATTCATCTACAGTATAGATCTGAAAGGTGCACTCTGGCATCTATAATGGAAATGGGAATCATGGAAATGAATGGTCTGAATTACAGATTCACATCGTCTGCTGTACCAATATAAAGTGATGCCGTTTGAACTCTAAAATATTCCACAGACAATGTGCAGGCTAATGGATAAGGTCATCTGTTGTTACTTAGGTGACGACTTCTGGACTATTTCGAACTTTTTCGATAGTCATATGAACTTGTTAAAGGAAGTGGTGTTGTACACCAGAAAAGCAGGACCATAAATCTTGAGAAAAGCAAATTTTGTCTTAAAGTCGTGAAATACTTAGGCGTCACATAGTTGGAAATGCTTGTATACAAACAGATCCAGATAAGATCAATCCAAGTTTCAATTATTCTCCTCCGAAAAACGTGCGTCAACTTAGATGTTTTCTTGAGATTATAGCAGCCCTTCACACATATCTTAAGCAAAATCAAGAGGAATGGGATATTGACCTCAGCTGCATTGCATCTTCATTGAGATTCAGCTGGCGTGGCGTATTCGGATGCAGTCTGGACAAAATATGATCCAACATGGTTCTGACTAAAGCCTTCTTAAGCGACTGCATATTACCAACGAGCAGGACGTTAAATTAAACTTACGGTGCCATGTTATTCCTCAAAAACGCAATTCACTATTATACCAAATCGTGACCAGTAAATTTTAAAGTAGATGACGAGGTCCACCGTTGAGATTTCGCTTAAAGCAAAGCCGAAAATGGGTTTAACAGGAAGCTAGTCGCACCATTCCTAAAAGCACTAGTTGATGACAAATAGGTCGTATCACGTAAAAATATTCGGCGATGACCTTTTTTCAGCTTATTAATTAATAAAAGACAGTAGTGCAGGCCCTCGGCAATCAGCTCAGCAAAACTGCAGCGCGGAATAAAAGAAACTCCAAATTCTTGGTCCTTTTTTCCCCCTGAAGCCTCTGGGAGGACATCCATCATTTGTTTAGAATTTTGTTTTAGCCGTTTCTTCTTTTCCATTTTTAACTACTCACGAAAGCAGGCAAGAGCCCCTTCCAATCCGGAGAGCTTAAGCTGAGGCCAGGAAAGCATGAATCGAACCAATGCTTCCGAACATTGCTGCTACCGTGCTTAATATTCTTAGACTAATCCGCCCTCGCAAGGTTAGCTCATATCCTTTCAAATAATCCTTTTTATCATCTACTTCGTACAATTTTCGAAAACACCTACTTACAAACCCGACTAAGGGATTAAGGAATGGCTCTTCTCTGAACCGTTGGTTACATGGAAATAAATGCGTGCAACTATATTTTCCAGACTAGATTATATGTCATTTGGGCAGATGGACAGAGGAAGAAAACTGTCTTCTTAATTATTCACTCCTACACTTTGCCGCTCAGAATCGAATCCATGCACTAAACGATCGTGTCGGATAGCCTTGGAGAGTCAAGCATCTTTGATTTCACCAGATTCAATCGGAGAAAGCCGGCAGCTTTAGGAAATATAGTATCCAAGGTAACTTTATACTCATTTAGTGGGAGGATCATTCCGCTGCATCTCTTGACCACGAATCACTTGTGTGGATGTCAGTATTTCTTGATGAGAGTATGTTACTTATTATTAAGGCCAGTAGCGAAAAGTTGTATTTCCGCGTCAAGATCTTGCTTTACTTTCTGCTGGCGGTCCCTGGAAATTGCATGTGTAAACCATTGTATTTATATGCGAGCTAAAATTACAAGGAACAGAGGAAGAACTCCTTGCATTCAATCCCTTGCCCTGTTAGTCCTCTTTCAGGGCTGTTCATCAAATTGAGAGATTCTGATACTCAGCGCTAGGAATTATAATCTCGGGCAGATTAGCAAATAGTGAAGGACTTAGGCAAGGGACCTTGAGTTTCAGGCACGTGAACAAGCGCCTCGCGATAATCCCCATCAAGAATAACTCGTTAATATCACTAATCGACAAGATACGAGTATGTTCGATCATGATTCTAAAATCGTCCTAGGTGATTTTAACCTTCAACAAGCCAAAAGCTTCGGGGAAAAATTTGATTGTAATAAGCACACGATCTCGATATATATGAGGGAACCGGTAGGTCTCCTAATTATTTTATCACCGATCAGATTAAACACATTGTGATCCACGCTAGACGCGGCTCCAGTACTCTTAATGTCCTAATGTTCCGAGGAGCCAATATTGACTCGTGTCACTATATTGTTGTTGCCAAGGTATGAATGTGGATATCTCTTACGTTCCTTAGAAGAGAATACATAATACTGTGAGGAAGATGTTCCAGGACCATGGCCAATCAAATGCCCCCTAACCTGGCTTGCACCGCCAGCATCATGTCCTGAAACAAGGCGACAAATAAATCAATAGACTATTAGCGATGCCTAAAAGCGCAAGATGGAGGAATTTGAACGATCTTATAGAAGACAGGCATTCAAAAACTTAATCTGAATGTAAAAGGAACGTGACAGGCTAACTAATTTAGAACGGACCCCTGCAAGTAAGAACAAGAAACCTTGTGGTAGATTCGCAGTTAGTGCTGACATGGAAGAATAATTTATTAAACCCCGATGACGATCAGGTAGAACGAACCACTCAGCCAGGATGATGATGAGCAACAAAAGCCATATCCTAACTAGAATTCAACTGCGTGATCTAGCTGAAGAGCTGTTCAAGGTCGCGGGTAATAAGTAAGTATGCACCAAATTGAATGATACCTCTGCATTGAAAAAAGGACCTTACGGCTACAGAGGGATCAATCTCCACAACATTTCCTATTACGATAGATCTCTCTTTGGCATACTATTCAATCGCCGGAAGCCTTTTGTGAACCAACTAATTGGCTTCAGGCCTGGAAAGTCCATCGTGTCTGTGGGCTGTAAAGTCCCTGGTTTAAACAGGGTACCGACTGAAGTCCTAAAGTGCGGTTCTTCTGTATAAGGGCAAACCATCCGCCCTGATTCAGTCGCCATTACGATAGCCGTGTATGCTGGGTAACGCCGGTAAAACCTTGAAAAAGATGCACCGAGCGCGGATAAGAAAGTGCTGTAGCCTTTACGATAATCGGTGATCTCATACTGATTAGGGCGAGGGCCGTTCTACATGTATTGTGGTTGTCACAGTTCTAGGGACAGTGTAGCAGGCAAAGTGTATCGGATATATACTGAATAGCTGCTTCCAAAATCGAGTACCCCGGCAGGAACGAAGAGAGGTTCGTGTACGCATAGAAATCCCACCGTATGTCACACTGATCGACTTTGCTGGCGGAGAGACCCCGTGAGGCTGATCACAGGATATGGCTGGCGATCGCTAGAGTTATGAATTGGCTGCGGGATCACGGTTTGAGCTGGAGGCGAAAACAGCGTGGATGGTTGTCCTCACGAAACAACGATGGTTTCATTCGATGTAATTCGATTCCTCTGAGTGTGGGTCGACTCACGACTCACCTTTGGGAAGCGCATTAGGAGTGCGGCTGATAAAGCCACCAAGGTGGCAAATACGTTGTCTAGACTAATATCCGATGTTGACGGTCTGTGTGAGGCTAAAAAAAGTTTACTCGCGTCGGTTTCCAACTCTATATTGGTGTACATAGCTGAGATATGGATGGATGCGCAGTCGAGATGGGGTCCTGGAAAACTTTTTACCTCGGTACAAAGTATCAGATTCCTGCACATACCGTATGGACTCGCGGCAGACGTTATGTTGATAAGGAAAATCATGCCCGTCATGTTGGTGCCTAAGGAGCGCAGACAAAACTCAGGATACTAACAAGCAGGATAGATCTTTAGCATGCTAGCAGCAGAAATGGGATGAGGAGATTGTGCGTAGGTGGATACACCAACTCATACCCATCCTGCGAAAATGGTTGTAGCAATATTATGTTGAGACGAGTTACAACCGCAAATATCATCTCCCCTCACACGCGTGGTCAAAGTACATCTCCACCGCATAGCGGTGGCACCATCATGCAAAATCAAATCCATAATCTTTCAAAACCCGTACAGCTGCTTGCTTGCCCGGATAATATGGATATTATCGGCAAAAGACAGTGAGCTCTTTGTGATGGATTGTCGAGTTGCGAATAAGAAGCTGCGGGGATGGGTCCTGTGGTAAACGAGTGAAAAACGAAGCAATGTAGAACGTCATCGAGGGAAAATGCAACAGAGTCCGCACAAGTGGAAAGGGACATCTGCCAACTTGTTGTTAGCAACAAACCATGCTGGCTGGAGAGGCAACATTCTCCCTTGGAGCAGTAGCGCCACCTTAGTAACTAAGTAGCTGTCAACTCAACTCGACGTCAACTCGACTCAACTCATCTCAACAAATGCGACTGTAATCGATGTCAATTGAATTTCCAGAAACATCTGTCAGATATATATGGTACTTCCACCGAATCCAACCTGCCATACTCGTATATACTCATACGAGTACCAACCCCAGAAAATCAACATTTTTTTCTCGAGAATCAGCGTGCTCCAATCGTACAAGCGAGTAGATTCGAAAATAAAATTAAAACCAATGACGTCTACGAAATGAAAAACCGCCCTCCTGACATCCGTAACATATTTGTGCTCGTGTGACTCGACGAGTATGAGAGGAGAGGACCCAACAGATCAACTTATTCAACAATGAAGTTGCCAGGGTTCAAGTCCCATTTGTTTTTCTCATAATTATTCGTTTTAGAGTTATGTCAGAGGGTGTTGGAACTGGGGAGCTTCTAACATAAGCCCCCACCCACTAACTCAGTGAATGTGGAGTGCGAACGTGGTGAAAAGTTTCCAAATGAAGCTGCCGAGCTGGATGAAGTCTTTGTCTAGATGTTATGTATTCGTACTACGCATAGATGAATTTCAAAAAAAATAAACATTCTGCAGAAGGTTTTAAATTATTCGCAGAAATCGTGGCCTGCAGTTGATACTCCTTTCGTCAAACATATGGATACAAGTGGTACTTGATCTTAATGCAGAGTATACCATATTCCATCATAACCAGAGGCAGTAGAACGATTGTATCTAGATTGAGTATCCCTCTCGCTTCTACGAATATAACATAGAGCTATTGTTTCAATGGTTGGTTTCACTCAACTAGGTCCGGGTATGAGAAAGGAGCGAAGCGTTTTCGTGTCCAAACATATGCCAAATAACCTCTCCGCGAATGATGTACGGATGCGATCCTCAAGCAAAAGATACATACTCGTACATACAGCATTGAACGAGAAGTACCGCCGGGAACACCTGTAAAAGTGCACCCCCCTACTTAAAGGACTGTTTTTCGTTTTTCTTTGGCAGGGGATATGAATTTTTTATGCGAAAGTAATGTTGAGTTGGATGTTACTCGTACCGTGGAGTTATGAATTCATTACACCCCGTGTTGCTATCAGAACATGGCGTAGCTGCGGCAGCGGCGGCTGCTGGATACGATCCCATTTAACCCAGTTTTTCCATTTCTGATTGCTGGAGATATGAGTACGAATAAGGGTATATGAGTTTTTTGTGATGATTTTCGCTTGGTTTTCTACGAGAGGTTGGGGTAATATTTCGGGGGTTGGTAACGCTGGAATGGACTTGAACCGCATTGTAGACTGTAGAGGGTTTGCATTTTTTTTTTCTTATTATTGTGGTTGGTTAGTTGGAGATAACATTTTACCGACAATAGTCGGGCTGATAATTTTCTGCTCATACACCAGCAGCTAGGTGCTGGTGAAATATTGGATGAGAAGTGGAAGAGAAGAGGAAGTGGAAAAGCTATTCCACCTTTTATCCTTAACACATTTTTTCCACGGTGCAGTGCCCCATTCCGCTTTTTTGTTATTTACCCTCTCTCTCTCTCTATCTATCTTTTTTTGCCTAGTTTTCAGCATATTTTGCCATTAAAACGGAGGGGTGGTGGACAAAAGATAAAAAGAAATGGATTTCACGAATGAATGCTGAGTTGCCATGGTTTGGCTGGAGAGGATCTGCCTTGATTGAATGTGTATTTTTCTTCCTTTTCTGGCTTAAATTAAGTTTTGTTTTTATGACTGCCACTATTGTTGGACAGAAAGAACTGTCCTCGATGTGTGGGTAGGCTTTTTTTCCTGGAAAACAGACTAATAACTGAGCTGGATAAATATGTTTTAATGGATAGTTAAATAAGAGGTAGACTTCTCTTTGGTTGTACTTAGATAAAGAATTAATATTGTGTATGAACCGTCGGTAATAAGCCATGTTACGGTGATAAGTCTCAAGAAAATTGAGGTCTTCGCTATGGTTTGAGTACTTTGGTCATAGTATCAATATTTTTATATTTTTCAGTTATCAAGTTCAAACAAGAAGGAGCTTCATTATGGAAAATTTAACACTACTATCGGAATATGCCACACCAGCCCTAAAGTTCTGCGTCCCGAGACAAGAAGTAGGTAAGAGAGTCATATCATATCCACAAACTTATTCTAGACACCTTGACACATTTCTTTGGCTTAGGAGCAATTAAACCAATTCGAAAAACAAAATCCTTTCCCGGAGATTTCAACATTTTTGATTGCACGCAAAAAGACTTGGCGCTTTTACGAACGATTTCTGTAGAAACTGCATGGACGAGCAAGAGGAGGAGACAATCCTCCACCTACTTTGTACATGTCCAGCTCTCTCCCAGAGACCCAAACTTCACTTAGAAGATTTCTTCTAGAATGCCTGAAACGATCTAAAGAATTTAGACGTAAACAGTAAGCTCAAATTGGTTCCATTAGTAAGAGGATAATAGATCTACGTGGCATCACAATAGGCTACAATTCTTGTTCGAAATATTCGAGAAAACTTTTTTCCGAGCTGTTCTCAGATGACCGGTAGATGACCGTGTTGCCGGGATCCAACGAAGAGTGTACCTGCTGAAACAAACATCAAATTTGTCCATGTTTTTGCCGGTGTAAGTTTCAAAAACAGGGAAAATGTCGTGGTTATAAATTTATTAAATTATTTAACCCCGCTACGTCATAAGAAATTATTTTGAATGAAACTAGACTTAACATTATCAAAAATTATGTGAAAGACTGATTGAGCAATTCGCGAAGAGGTTGAGAGTCTGCAGAGCCGAGGAGGTAATTTGAGAGATATTGTGTTCCATAAACAATCCCCATGTGTTTGTTTTATAAAGGACTAAAGGTTTCAGAGATATCTTAACACAATTGTTCCTCTCATTCCAAAAAAAATAAAAATCCTACACCCCTTGTTGAAACACCCTTTATTATTTCTTATTAACAATCTAATTGTTATTGGGGATTTCAACATTAACAATTTAGATAGTAATGAAACTGTCTCAACATATTTAGCCTTATTAGCTGCGCATGGCCTTAATTCTTTTATTAATGAGCCTACTAGGATTGCATCAGGTAGTTGTTTGGACCATATTAATGCGCGATTCAAATGTGCTTCATCTAGCAAATGTGAGAAATGTGTTTTTAATTTGATGATCACAGACCATTGTACTCGTATGGCAGGACTCCTTGTAGAAACGTTTTGTAGGAACAGTATTATGAAAATTAACTTTAGTAGACTCAGAAACAATCTACTTTGTGAGTTTTGGGATGATGTCTATTCGTGTAGTGATGTTTCGAATTCGTACGCAGTATTTATTGAGTGCCTTAAGAAGCATATTTATAATTGTTGCTCTTTCTTACCTCAAAAAAAAATTAAAAAAAAGACTCAAGCCCTGGATCTCTAGATACTTAGTAAATAAAGTCAATAAAAAAAATAAACTTAGAATGAAATGCTTTCGATACCCTAGTAATGTGAATTTTAAAATTAAATACACTAAATTGTGCGCTGAGCTGAAAAAGAAGATTCCAATTTGTCGTGATACCTATTACCGAAATTGTTTTGATTTTGCCAGAGGAAACCTCAGTTTACTAAATAAATCTTCTTCCACAAAAATACTCGTACCTACATCTTTGCGTACCTGTAATGGTTTAATCTCTGACAAAAAAACAAATCGCTGATGCATTTAATGACTACTACACAAATATTGTCAGTAGTTTACAACCCTGTCAAATAAACTCATCTTGTGCTCTCTGTATGTGTGCTGAACCGTTTCAAAGAAAAAGCTTTTTTTTTATTTATTTTATTTTATTGCGGTAAGAAATTATAATTTTTAGGATACAATTTTAGGGATACAGAGATTTGGCTTGGTACCTTACTTCTAAAATATTTGTACAATTTTTTACTAAATATAATATCACAGATTAACTTAGAATTTGAAGGAAAAGCCACTAAAAACCTTCATTAAAACAAAATTCGCAGGGGGAAGGGAGAAGCGGTTTCAACACTTGATTTCAAAAATAAAGATTATTAATTTGTGAGAAGTTACACAAATAAAATGATTAACAGGAAAATTGTAATGAAGGAGAAGCGAATAAATAAATAAAGAAGTAATTAAATAAATATAAATGTATTGGAATATAATATATGAACCAACAAAAAAAAAAAAAAAAATAAAAATAAATAAATAAATATATAAACAAATAATAATAAGTATATGAAACAAATTTATATTGCACTCCTACAAGACTAAGTTTGAAATCAAGTGGTTGTCAGATGAAGAACAAGAGATATTATATTGATGGTTTAGTTTTTCAATTCTATCTGAAACCATTTCAATGTTAGCCATTATATGAAGTTCCTCTGTTGAAAAAAACCAGGGAAGATTAAGTATCATTTTAAGCAATTTGTTTTGTGCTATTTGCAGCTTGCGCAGATGGCTTTTTGCACACTTACCCCAAACAGGAGATCCATAAAACATAATTGCTTGAAATATTGATTTGAAAATTAATAATTTGTTGGCGTCACTTAATTTTGAATTCCGGCATATAAATGGGTAGAGAACTCTTATTGTCATATTAACCTTTTTAATGATTTGTTGAACATGTAGATTGAATGTAAGTCGCTTATCTAAATAGATGCCAAGATACTTAACAGTCGATTTCCACTCAACTTGAGTACCATTGATGAGAAGGTTGTTACTAGGAAGTAAGCAGGCTTTTCTTTTACGAGTAAAAAATATAGCCTGAGTCTTAGAAGCATTAATGTTTATTTTCCAATGACTACAATATACTTCAACAGCATTTAAACCAGATTGCAAATTAGTTTCAATGTTAAAACCAATTGCATCTGAAGAATAAATGCAAGTATCGTCAGCGAATAAGGCAATGTTACAGTTTGTCAAGTTGGGGAAATCGGAAGTATATATATTAAAGAGGACTGGACCAAGAACAGATCCTTGCGGGACACCAGCATTAATCAAATGATTGTCTGAAAGACTTTGGTTGATGGATACATTGAAACTTCGGGATGACAGGAACGATTGAATAATTTTAACTATGTACAACGGGAAATTAAATCTTAGAAGTTTATGTATTAAACCATTATGCCAAACGGTGTCGAAAGCTTTCTCTACGTCCAAAATTACCATACCAGTGCTTTTGCCCTCTGAAAGGTTATTTTTAATATCTTTTGTGATACGATGAACCTGGTGAGTAGTGTTGTGAAATGCCCTGAACCCAAATTGCTCCGGAGGCAAAATTGCATTTTCGTCAACAAAAGATACAATTCTTTTTTTTATAATTTTTTCCAGGCACTTACTAAGAGAGCTTAGCAGACTAATTGGCCTGTAGCTACAAGGTAAATTTGGAGCTTTGCCCGGTTTTAAGATTGGAATTATCTTGGCTACTTTCCACTTATTAGGAAAGTATGCTAATCTAAGACAGTTGTTGAACAAATCCATCAACTTCATAAGGGCAAAATTAGGGAGATTTTTGAGGCACTGATTCTTAATCCCATCTGAGCCAGACGATTTTCTAGTTTTCAAACTACGTATAATATCCTTCAATTCATTAAGATGTATAAGCTTAATGTTACTAAATAATGACTGTGAATTGAGGATGTTTAGTGATTGTTCTACGGAAGATTCAATATGCGTAACTGGAATTACGTTTCTACCAGTCGAATGACTTTTGAAAAAGTTGATTGCCAGCGCATTAGCTTTATTGTGACAAGAAGCCAACGAAGAATTGCCAACCTTAAGTGGAGGAATGTAAGTGTTCTTTTTCTTCACTACCTTAACGATATTCCAGAATGGCTTGCTGCCCTTATTTAGACCCTGTAGTCTATCGTTCCACGATTGGTTTCTATGGTTATTTATTGCATATTTTACCAAAGAATTTATTTTATTGTAATCCTCGAGATAAGACACATTTCTTGTACGTTTCCACCTGGATCTACAAGTGTTTCTTAGTTTTATTATCTAGAGAATAAATTAGGGAAGAACATTGGATGCACATCTTGCGACCGTTTTCTTTGGCACTGAATGTTCTACGCTTTCTAAGATCGCAAAAGTAAAAGCTTCTACATTTTGATCAATTTCAGATATGTTGCTGTTTTGAATCAAAGAGTTTTCAAGATTAGTTCTTATTATTCTTCTAAATAAGTTCCAGTTGGCATTTTTGAAGTCATAGACTTGATTTGCGCACTGCACTGGAGACGCTTTCACACAACACTTAACAGGTAGATGATCGGAACTGAGTTCGTTGAGGGTTATAGGGGAAGTAAAAAGATCAGGCATATTAGTAAGATATAAGTCCAACGTAGAAGGGTTTCTGTTCCTACTAGATGGAATGTGTGTAGGACTATCGGGAAAGAGGATTTCAAACGGATGTCTTACGTTGAGATCTCTAAGAATGTTACCCCATGCATTTGCCCTCATACAATACCAGTGCCTATGCCTGCAATTAAAATCACCACCTATTAGGAATAGATCGTTAGTATTAACTAGCCTTAGGAAGTCACTCCGGAGATCAAATCTTTTTTGAGGTGTGATTACTCCACCCGGAAAATAAGCACTATAAATTTTCAATGTGTGTCCATTAACAAAAGGAACTTCAATACCAATGGCTTCAATTAATTTCAAATAAGTAATAGGAAGTACCTCGTGTTTAATAGTACGTTTTATTAGCACGGCAACACCACCACCACTTCTCTCTTCCCTATCCAAACGATAACACTTATAAACAGAATTAGACAAACGATCATTTGAATTTAGCCAAGTTTCACAGATTAATGCTACGTCAATATTAAATGTACTAAGGAAAGAGTTAAATTCTAAGAGTTTCCCTCGAATGCTTCTAGCATTCCAACATATAATGCTTAAGCTACAATTCATTACTTAGAATTATATAAATACTTAATTGCAAGTTGAGTTATAGCGTTGAATTGTTCCGCCTTCGTAGTACAATTTCCGAGCATGGAGATCATCTCTGCAGTGAGTGCATTTACTTCTTCCAAGGAAAATAGATCATCTTTGTTCTGCACACTATTGTTGTTGGTACACTTGGCCCACGTATTCGATGCATTACAGATGGTTGCAGCTTTCGGTCTCACGCCAGCTGGTGCTTTGGTTACAAACCTATAACATCGCCGTTTAAAAAATACTAATTCAAGTGGCGCAGATGGTATCTCAAGTATGATTCTTAAAAAAATTGCTTGGTTCATAGTGGATGTCTTAAAGGACATCTTCAATGGCTGTGTTTTTGCAGGGGTTTTTCCTGATGAACTCAAGCGTGCCGATGTTATACTTTTGTTCAAAAAAGGTTCTGCAGTTGAACTGTGCAATTACAGGCCTATTTCCCTCCTCCCTGTGCTAAGTAAGGTTTTTGAAAAACTAATGAAAGACAGAATAGTGCAGTTTTTAGATATAAATAATTACTTTAGTCCTAAATAGTTTGGCTTTCGGAAAGGAAAATCTACTGAAGATGCTCTACTGCAGTTCTGTGCCCAAACAATGAATAATCTTGATGGTAAAAGGTGTACAGCTGGCTTGTTCATTGACATTACCAAAGCTTTTGACATGGTCAATCACGATATTTTGTTGGGTAAACTGGAAAAAGCTGGATTTCGTGGCTTTATGCTTGATTGGTTAAAGTCTTACCTAAAAAATATGTCACAAAGTGTTAAGATTGATGAGATAAGGAGCGAAATAAATTTGTTTAGCCTGGGTGTTCCCCAAGGCTTTTTCATATGGTAAGAGTAGTCCTTTGGGACTCGTTGCTGACATAAATTGCGATTTGAATTTGTTGAGAATCTGGTTTGAAAAACATAAGTTGCTATTAGCTCCAAAACAAAAATTATGTATTTCACTTTGTCATCAGTACACAGTTTCGGAGCAAATGTCCACTTTCATGCACCCGAGTGTCAAAAATTAAAATTTTTCAATTGCAATTGCATTAATAAACCTACTACTCCCACTTTTAGTAGTACTCTTAGTTGTAATGATAAATGTTTTCTTATCGAGAAAGTAGATGAATATAAATATCTAGGTCTTACTATCGATTCCAATATGAGCTTTTCGAATCACACGGATTCTCTGAGGAAGTATTTCCGTTCCACACTGAGATACTTCTATTATTTGCGAAATGTCTGTTCCACAATTCTTCTAAAGAAAATCTACTATGGGATCTTTCAGTCAAAGCTGCAATATGGAATTTCCTGTTGGGGAGGTACTTATCTTAGCAAAATACAACCTCTATTAGTTTTACAGAAGCATATAATAAGAAAGTTATGTCAAAAACATGTTAGATACCCTAGTTTTCCTTTGTTCTGTGATCTTAAAATCCTTCCTGTTCGCCATCTGTATTGTTTTAAAGTATTGAAGTTATTCTTTATGAAATCAGGTAATCGAAATTTTAGATTAATTTCTAATTACAATTTACGAGGTAATTTTTCGTACTTGTTACCTGTTCAATTTGCTCGTACCACTGCATACCGTAATTTCTATTCCGTTTTGTCATTCCGCCTCTTTAATAAACTTCCACAGTCTATCAGGGCAATAGCAATACCTGGAATGTTTTTAAAATGTCTAAAAAAACTGGCTTCTGAACCACAACTACGCTAGCTTAGAATCTGTTACTTTTGACATTCTGATTTAACTTTAACTTAAACTCATTTGTCTTCTTTAATCTTTCTTAATTTATGAATTTAATTGATTTTTTTTTGTCATCCTGCTTCTTTTGTTAATTGGTTTTTATTATGAATTACCTTTGTTGTTTATGGCCACCCCATCATAAACTTTATTATTAATGTAAATAACTGATTAAGTGGCATTCAAAACTATTTCACTACTTTTGTTAGTAAAATACAGAATGTCTCAACATTTCATATAAATAAGTTTTGTGCGTTAAACTAGTTTTAACATTTTTTTTAATGAATTGTACTTGAATTATACTCGGAATACTATATGAAATAAAATTATCTATCTATCTATCTATCTATCTTATCTTGCAAGTCCCAAAACCATAATACCGCTAATACATTCCGAAAATAATGGTGATTTATTCAAAAACCCACCGCCATTGCATTCAGAGGAGAAAAAGTTCTAAATCCCACTTCAGCATTGAAACCTGAAAGCACTCCTAAAAGGTTCCAGGCCCACTCATCGCGACATGGAAATATTCCCACCCCCAGCCTTTTACCTTTCATTCCCGTATCGCAGCACTTAAGATACTTACCTCGGATGACATTAACCTCAAAAATCCCTACAGTATTCGTTTCATGTCAAACATAATAATTAAATGCTTCCTTGATTCATCCCAATGGACACACTCTGTTAAGTCTCTACTGTTGAGCCAATATTAAACCCCATTTCTGGGTAAACGAGTGAAAAATTAAACTCAAAGATATCCTTTGCCTCTGTATTCTTATGTGTCCTTAGGAGTAAGCTAAACCTACGTTCACACAATACTTTATGACTCGTGTAATCATAGACGTGATACTCGTAAACTCAAACTCGATGCGATATTACCGTCGTAAAAATACCTCAGAGCTCCATGCAGTGTCATTTTGCAACATGGCCCAGCGAATCCTTTCAAATGACATTTAACTTTAAAGCCATCCAAACACCGTTGTCCTCATACGTACGAGTATACCCCTACCTCGGTGTAATACCCAACATTAGTCTCTGCCTAAGGGCACCAGGGCTTGTAGTGACATCTAAAAATACAATAGCTGCAGTCTTGACTCCTGGTGGAGGTGTAAACTTTGCCAGTCGAAATTTATCTATTTTTCCTTTTCTCTTTCAGATCTAAGAACGAGTATCTAAGTACGAGTATAAGAACATTACAACAACCCGCCAACTCGTCTGCCCTAGCACAACTACCGGTGGTGTAGAGTTTTCTCGTAAATGAGGTTCCTATCAGTAATTTGATTACGGAGTGTGGTACTTCGGCATTAAGACTACTCGTACATACACAAAAATTGTTATTGTTGCATTGAATCTAATTAAAAACTTGGTACCTACGTATGTATTGTATATGTAGCTACTGAACATGCTTAGACAGTTTATTCCACTTTTTTGAACTTTTCCTCGATTTCATCACTAACACCCTTCCACGGACTGATTCTTCGTGTGGTTTTATGCCTTTCTACGAAAGCTGAAAGACGAACGAAAGAAACGTTACGGTATGGAGAGAATTTCTCTTGTCGTCAGTTCATTGTGGAACATAAGATATGGTGCAGCAGGAGGTGTCGAAATTCATAAAGAGTGAATTATGTTCGCTAAATTACACATTTCATTTTGAGATGGAAAGAAACAACGCAAAAGCTCCTTATGGAAAGACTTCTGTGGAGGAATTCCCGTGAGTTTGAATGGGATTAAAGGTCATGCAAAGACTAATATTTTAAATTAATAAGAAAGTCTTGGGTGTATACTTTCACAGATACGGCGACTTAAGACTTTTCGACTGGAATGCGATTCAGTATCTTAGATCTGGAGCTATCTGGGGAAACAATGGTTTGGTATATGGCTTCGAAATTTGTGATCGATATCAGGATTTCTAACACCATCGGCGGAGCAAGTGAAAGTCGGATATACATTCGTACATTCTTGCACGTCACAAAGACAAAAGGCTAACACTAGGAAGGTTCAGCATCAACGTCTATGAAAACACTTCACTTTGGACTAAACATGTCACGTCAAAAACTTCTAAGGCGCTTTTTGCAAGACATGGGGCGGTCACTTCTACTTGTATTTTTATCCACCTTTAAGAAAAAGCTGAATAGAGGCTTCCCTAGCACTCCCTCTCTAGCAGGGCCTAACTTAGCAGGCCTGGTGTTAGGCTCTCGATGTCATCGAATATCTCTCCCCTTTATCATGGGCTGCTGCTAACAAAATGCGTTGGAGTTTAAATCATCTCACACGAAGATATCCTTTTGGCTCTGGTTTTATTGGCACGTCGTCTGATGCAATGACATCAAAACTCCTGTTGCTGTGAAAGTACGAAATCGGTGGCTTTTTGGAGGACGACTGCATTGTATCTCCACGTTAGGAAAGAATGCGTCAAAATTCAAAGAGGAGATACTAATATACGTAATCCTGATGGTAATGAGCTATACTGTGAAGAACCGGTACATCTGTAGCGACAGCCGAACTGCGCTCAAAGCCTTACTGGTCTCTCTCATGACTTCCAAGTTGATTTCACTGAGTGTTACTTAGGTCCCATCGCACAATCGAATCTCGCGAAATGAAATTTTCCATTAACTTACCAGGTAAGTCTCATAGAAGAGTTTTTAGTACTTGAATGGGCGTTAGGACTAGAGCTTCCACTCTCAGTTGGTTTTTATTTGAGCATAACTGCAAATGGCATGACTCTCTCGAATGTCAGCAGATCAAACGAATTAACCCGACTCTTAGAAGACAGCGACTTTGCTGCTGTTCCTCAGTTGGGAAGTCTGTACACTGCTTTCTTGTCTCATGATGGGGTGCTGTGTGTTTCCTTAGCACCAAAGTGTGCTGGACATAAGTGACACAACATCATGCGTTGCTTGTTGTGAGAGTGATGAAGTCATCGCAGAGCACTATCTCTATATGAGTCTGGACTGCGCTGAAGCGCCTATTCAAACTTCTACGAAAGACTGACTAATTTTAGTAAAAGTAACATACAAGGAGTGCATTGGAGTGGTATTTTTCATAGTAAACAGTTGCAAAGGCCGTTGCTGTGTAATTTCTCGCAAGGACTTCTCTTAAAGCAGCAAATTTACTTTCGCCGATAACAGTGTTATTAAAAACCAGCGACGTGATAGCCCTTCATACAACCCTTGACAATTGGATGAAGTCGTTGGAAGATAACTTATTACGAGTCAGTCGTTTTAAGGCTATATACCTGAATTGTCTTTTTTCCGAACCCTTAAATCCAACAGCTGTCATCTACTTCATACCGTGCCATTAGTTAAAATACAGTATAAACGCTTGGTCGTTCATGGTTAAAGAAATTGCGATGACATTGTCCAACATAGAGGTAGTATGGAGTAGGTCAAATGATGCGACAACTACGCAGTATTTTGTGACAGAAAACTGCCACCTACACGACAGTTGTTCGTATCCCGTGATCAATAAGGAATACGCGCATCCGCAGAAGCCTTCTCTCTCCAATACTTGACAAGCTTCAAGAGGAGCAAATTACCTGGTTATGAAGGTCCTCAGAAGATCCAGTCCAAAACCCAAAAGAGGCTCAGGATTGAACCCAGGTTCGCTTGAAGAAATTTTAAATGCAAAGACACAAGTCTCATTGACAAGGTGATCCACAGTGCCCTGTAGAATGGTCGGTCCACTGGACGTAATTATACGCGTAACATAATTCAAGGGTTAATAATAAAAAAGAAGAAGAAGAGCCTATTGATACGTATGTAGGCCGGCAACAACCGTGGACGGTTGTGAGTCAGAAGGGGAATTGAGACCAGCGATGACAATGCCTAACATTTAATTGCTCCTTTTCGTCTGGGACAGAGGCAAACATTTTACTACGAGCTGGTTGGTAGACAAGCCTTCGGCCATTGGAGAGGCTCAGCGTCAGATTGAATAATTCTCGATGGCATTTGACTGTTCAACAAATCAGTTGAACCTTTTCTAGCCACTTTATCAGCATTTTATTGATTGACTTGACTTTATTTATTCTTGATATGTCCTGAGGAGTATTGAAGCAGTGTAGCACCGATTTGGAAACAAACAAATTTGAGCTTAACGCTTTCAGTGCTGCTTGGGTATATGGAGGGGACCGACATCCATTCCTGCTCCAAGGATAATACTGGCATATTCTTCGATTGCATGAAGATTAGCTTGAACGACGCTGGGATTTTTCCTTTTTTGGTCCGTCCCCTTTTGTCCTAGGAGTCCCAAAAAGGGCCTGGCCCTCCAGGGAGTTATGCGTGGGGTTAATTACCCAAGCACGTAAACAATTAATTGTTACGAAGCAACTAATAGCCTCGGATAAGGACGGATACCAGCAGAGGAAAAGGACGATGCTACCAAAGAAAGTTTCTACGAGCTCTTCGACAAAACCTACGAGCAATGTCCGATGTAAGACGTTAAAATCGTTCTTGGTGGCTTTAATGCTAAAATTGGAAAGGAGGACATCTTTGGTAGCCAATCCTATATGACATAACCTATACGACCCCATGACTGGCAACGGACTTAGGCTAATAAATTTCGCTGCGATACGTAACGTTACTATAGCAAGCACACAGTTTCCTCACATCAATATTCACAAGGGAACATGACAGACAACAGATCAGCAAACTGTCAACCAGATTGATCATGTTGCGATCGACTTAGGGCAAGTATCTTAGATGCCCGAGTATTCCGAGTGGCCAACATAGACTCGGACCACTACCTAGTTGCAGCCAAGGTACATCTACGCATATTTCAGAAGCCACAACAACGGGGAAATCCTATGAGGAGGTTTAACTTTGAACGGTTGCAATCGCAACAAGCCGCCAGAACTTTTGCCGATCGCGTATCCCTCAACTTCTCGAGAAGTCCTTTACAGCCACCATCAAGTGTTGAAGACCAGTGGCTTAGATGCCAAGAAGTCTTCAGAAATGCCGCAACTGACGTGAAACCCATCACCCACGAAACCCCTGGTTTGATGAAGAGTGCCGGAAACCACATGCAGCAGAACAACACAGCGGCGCTGCACAAGAGGACGAGAGCGGCTCGTGAGCTTCTCTAGATCAAAAAGAAAGATCAGGAGAAGCGCACTATCAAGGAAGTAGAGAGGTGCTACTCCAGGAACAATGTTCGGTTTTACCAAAAGGTAAAAAGAACGTCTCAGAACAGAAACCTGTAGAGATGAACAAGGAAAACTTGTAATAGAGTCGCAGTCGGTGCTGAGTATATGCTAAACTGCGAAGATGGCACAAATTTGACACACAAAGAATTCTGGTTAATTGTTGCATACACCGGCGATATTGATATTATTGGTAGAACACAGCGAGCTGTCTCTGCTGCGTTTGCGAGTATAGGAGCAGAAGCGGCAAAAATGGGTCTAGCACTAAACGAGGGCTAAACACTGTCAACAAGAATAGACACCCAACATCGACGAATAGGCCAGAATGTCACAATTGGCAGCTATAACTTTGAGGTAGTAGGGGACTTTGTCTACCTTTGTCTATCTCTGTATCTTTGGGCTGAGAAGGCAACTGTGCAGTAAGGCTATCTCCCGAACAACCAATGAAACTCGATATAATACCCTTGTAATCCCAGTCCTGTTCTAGAGTTCCGAAGCATCGACCCTTTCTAAAGCGGTCGTTTTGAGAGAAAAATTCTTCGTCTGCGTTGACGAGTTCTGGAGGAGACGATTCAACGATAAAATCTACGAGCTATACAGTGACATCGACCTGGTCAAAAAACTGTACATTTGGTGTTTTAGATGGTTGGGACACGTAGAGCGAATGAACACCAACGCTCCAGCACGCACAATTTTCGACTTTAATCCGGAGGGACAACGCAGTAGAGGAAGGCATCGCATTATGTTGCACGCGCAAGCGAAAGGAGATCTCAACCAACTTGGAGTGCGCACGTGGAGCCAGTTAGCCAAAGACCGCGCTAATTGAAGGGGCTTATTGGTTGAGGCCCAGGTCTACCCCGGACTTTAGCGCCGGATAAGTAAGTAAGTAAGTGTTAATATCTTAAGAGGGATGTTGTTGGATAAGGAATCGTGGAATGGTTTGGAATGCCTAATGGAAAACAGAACAAGGTACAGTGATGCCCTATGTGCAACGAGAAGTGCAAACGAATCAATGAAAAACTCTTACGTAGCCGAACGCCAGGTAAGAAGCAATGTATATGGAGAATCGTCCTAAACTTCAAAGTGCACTTTGAATGTACGGGTGTAACACCTAGTAGTGTAACTAAGGTCAATTACAAATACATCAAAGGGCTGTATTTTGCAAACAAAACAATATCGCCAAGTTGAACGTCAAATGTTTCAAATAAGAGCGAAGACGCAGCCACACAAAGGACGGTATAACCTACCACCACCTTCAAAAGGCTTACTCCAACACTGGTGTAGTAGACAATGGGTAACATCAGAGTGACTTCTTGATTACTAGCTTACAGAAAAGACCCCAGACATACTCAACCGCTCTGGATTCCTTAAACCCAAAAGATTCTGATATCTAACAAATCAGACCACTGTCATTAGAAACATCCTCTCCTCTCTCATTTCACAACAAATAATAACCGCAGTTCCATTATCGGCGGCGTACAAATGCTTAAAAGGAAATTATAACAAATCGAGTTTCTAACGAAGCGACATTTATTGATCACTAAAGCGGGACAAGAAGGAATTCAATTTCCACGATACACCAAGTCCACTTTAAAGCATTGGGGGTAAGTCGGTGGACTTTTACGAGTCGACTCGTTCAACTTCAGTTAACGACTCTCATAAACTTTCAACAACTGCGTTCGCTCCGGAAGTAGTTTTCCATTCCATAAAGCACTTAACTGAGGTGTACGAGTAGTCCGAAATGCACAGTATGGAACCCATCAGACGTCCTTACTACGTCGTACTTTCAATTAAATTTGTCACCTACTTTCTTTGTTTTCACCCTGCCCTTCCCTTCCCTCTTCGTCACACCATCACACTCTATTTAATAGGTGGAAGCACAAAGGGGGCACCAAATGACGACAGGATTTTTCCGAAATTATACAATCGTTACAGTAAGAGTTGCTTTGGGCTTAATGTCCTTGCAATGACACTGAGTCGGATGGACGATATGATGGTTTGTATTCGTTATACTCGTAACAGTACGTAATGGCTTCTCCACTCCTTCCCGTCAAATTATTAATTATTGTTTGATTCAATTGCGTACGACAGTAAAAGATTTTTTACGACAACAGTTTCAGATTCAGTTTCACATTCAGATTCGTCCTGCGAATGGAGTATCTACCCACACACGGTGAACGCATATCTGAAACGTCACCCAGTTTTATGTGGCGTATTCCTGGTGGAGGAACTTTTCTTCCGTTTTTTGCGCTTTTTATGAGCCAATTACTCTTGCCTGTTTGTGACAAGGCAAGGTAGGACCTGGGCCAGGTTGAGTCAATTTTCATTGATTTCACAGAATGAGAGATTCCGTTGGCATTAATCCTCAAACAAAGGTTAACGAGTTGGAAAGTCGCAAATTTTGCAGTCTTGACCCTTGGACTGGGTAACGTGGGAGACAGGATTTACTTGTCGCCGCGTCGCGGTCGGTTGAACGTTTTTGAATTACCAGACACAATAATCGGGACTAAGGGATTTCATTAATCAAATTGAGACTTATGACAGAGCTGGGGAAATGAAAGAGGCCTGATTTGATAAATCCAAGGTTACCCTTAGAACAAGACTCATGTTGCAAAGATTTTGGCCAGGAATGGGGGAGTAGAGATCAAGAGAGATTTTAGTGTTTTAGGTTCTAAAGACTGAGCAAGGATAATTGCTTGTGTTTATCTACAATATTTAGAGATTTATTCATTATTTCAGCATGAGGCGCGTGTATAAGGCTCTTTGCCTGTGTATCCTTGTGTCCCTGAAGCCATTTTTCGTGATTATATAATCGGAGTCGAAGATGGGAATAAGTATCATTATCCTTGCCACTGTTGTCGCTGAGGAAAGTCACAAGGGATTACTGCCTCATCCGTGTGCCGTGTGTTAAGTCTATACTTTGCTGATCCTTTTTTCGGTGACAGGAGGAGCTCATCTAAGACAACAGACGACGAAACACAAACGGGAGGTTAAATGTGTCAACGTGTATTATGCTGGAAATGATAGTGATTCATTCACACGTTATGTCGGATGAATTTAGCATCTCCGTTGGATCGGGCAAACGTTGTGTATTCAACATACAAGGAGTCTGCATGGAGTCCTTTTGATGGGATTCGTCTGAGAAGGGGTAATGGTTGCAAATTGGAAATAAATTGTGAGTATTCATTTGAAAATCTTCTGGGGCGAGCTTAAGGAGCATTGAAAGAAGTGGCTTACCAGATAAAATATTGTGGCTGCGATAAATTGGAATTTAAGGTAGAATCCAAGAAATGTTGCTACTAACCACCCATAAGCCTTTAGTGACGCAAAGATGAATAGGACACAGGAAGGGTTTCCAGATTGTGCTAAAAGATGAGCTGAATTTAGTACATGACTAGTTTATTCCTCTCAATGCTTACTTTGTTAAAATTGGAATACGTAAGCCCAATTATGCTAGCTAGAGCATCGAAGGAATGGCAAAATTTTGAAAATCTCGAGATGGCCTATTCATATGAAAGATTGAGGCATTTGCTTTCTGTGCGCCGTATACAAGTTGTTGTTTAATTAGCGATGAACTAAGCTTATTTAGACGACATTTATTAGAACGCACCAATGTAGCTCTCAGCCTAGACGCAAAGTGTCAAGTTCGCCTCAAGTGCTTGCTTTAACTTCTGGTGACGGCCACTGAAAACTGTATGTGTAAGCTCTTACGAGCTAAAATTACAGGAGCACGCTAGCACTCAACGCTGGAACAGCGGATCGTAATGAGCCTATTTAAGGGCTATTTAAACCTTTGCACCAACTGTTGGCGTTTTTGTGGTTTTAAGGGTTTGTGGTGGCGGAAAAACTCACCAGGCAGCACCCCTAACCTCATGCAGGGCTACTAACACCAGGTGTACTAGCTCTCTTATGTCCAAACGTGCCACAAATGTCCTGACTTTTCAAGTTAGGGGTAACTCGTCGGGCCGAGGGGACTATTATATTCTTGTAACCAAAGGTACCGTAGCGGATATCCCGAACATCGCAAAGTTAAGCTAATATTGCGAGGAAGTTTGACGTCGGACGGCTGTAATCGCAAGATTTCGCCAAATACTTTTCCGATCGAGTCTCCCTTAAGTTATTAGGGGGTCCTGTTGAAGACCAGTGTCTACATTGGCAAAAAGCCATCAGAGATGCCGCCCCTAATGAAACCCCTGGTTTGATGGCGAGTGCCGCAGGCACATGCATACAAAAGCGGAGCTGCATAGAAGGACTAGAGTGTCTTACGAGCTCTACGAGCAGAAAGGGAAAGACGAACATTAGCTTCTTAGGAGGAAAAAGAAGGCGCATGTGAAGCGCGATCAATAATGCTCTCTAGTAGCAGAATGAGATTCGGAAATTTTACCAAAAGGTAAAAAAAACATGCCACGGAGACAAACTCCTAACCGAAGCCTGTAGCAACGAACCAGGGAACATAGTATTGTAGTTGAGTCACAGTCGACGCTGCGGATTTTGAAAGGGCATTTCCGTAGACTTTATAAGGGCGATGACGAACGAAATACCGCTGTCACGCAGAATGAACTTTTCAACCTGGACGATGCACACCAACACTCGATCTAGATGAAGTGAAGATAGCCATATCTAAGCTTAAGTCAAACATAGCTGCTGGAGCAGACGGCCTGACTGCCTAGCTCTTCACAGCGCCAGGTGATTACTTGGTAAGAGAATACACCAACTCGTCTGTAAAATATGGTCGAACAAAAGTATGGCCTATCAATGGATGCATAGAACTTCAGCATAGTTTGTCCAATCCTCTAGAGAGTAGACCCTTTGAACTGCGCCAACTAAAGAGGTATCAGTCTTCTTAGCATTGCTTAGAAGATCCTATCTGCCCTATTGTGTGAAGGGCTGAAGCCGTTCGTCAACAAACTGATTGATCCATATCAGTATAGCTTTAGGCCAGCAAAGTCCACCATGTACCAAATATTTGCACTACGGCAGATCTTGGAAAAACCCCATGAGTTCATGGACTTTAATGCCGCATAGGACACCATCTACATGACGATGGAGAATGCACGCTGCTCCATCAGGGTCGGTAAAGAACTCAGCGAGACCTATGTCACCAAAAGAAGGATTTAGAAAATCATGCGATTTCTTTGACATTATTTTTGACAGAGAAGTGCAAAATCACGAGCCAGCACAAGAGGCACAATCTTTCAAAAGTCCTTCCAATTACTCGCATACGCCGATAATATTGACATAATCGCAAGACAGCAGCCTGATGTTAGTGGCGAAAGCGGCAAAGATGTGTTTACACCAAGTAAAATATGTATATGCTGTCAACGACACCGATGTCTCGGACAACACGTCACCCTCGACGGAGATAACTTTGAGGAAGTTGAGGACTTTGTATACCTAGGCGCTGCAACCAATTCAGATAACGACACCAGCGCTGATATCGAAAGACGAATAACTATTGCCTATCACTGCCAATAGAAAGCAATGGACTAGCGAACCGCCCTCTTGAACTACAAGACTGACCCTATGTAAGACCCTAATTATCCCAGTCCTGCTCTATGGCCTAGAGGCATGGACTTCATCAATAATTGATGAGAGTGCAATATGAATTTTTTTCAGGTGATTTTCGGTCCCGTCTGCAAAGACGGTAAATTGAGGAGGAGATACAACGACGAATTGTACTATTGTAATATTCTAACGACTGAGGTGGTCATGCAGAGACGATGGACACCGGCAAGGCTTCAAATCCGCCCCAGAGGAACAGATCAGTAGAGGAATACCGCATTTCAGGTAGCTCCCGCAAGTAGAAAGACTCTTCAACCAACTTGGCGTGCGAAACTTGAGGCAGATGGCTAAAGATCAAGCTGGCTGAAGACGCTTGTTGATTGAAGCACCACCTTAAATAAGTAAGTACCTTTGCACAGAGAAATTGACTATCCAGTATGACTTTTACGTTTTGCTTTATGTGATGCTACAGTAAGAGGTGGAAATGGGCCTCAACCAATAGTTTCCTTCATGTAGTGCGTTATTACTCTAATTGCTTCCAGCGCGCTATCTAAGTCAATGCCTCTATTCGCCGTGCTGTTCATCCAGAATTAATTCGTAGGCATTTCTGAACGAAGCGTGGTTGTTCGTTCGTTCAACATACTTTGGCCATCGGATCGCATGAATTCTGGCATTTCTAACCGACTCAATGTCGCCTTAAAGCTTATGCAGCTCGTTGATTAATGCTATTCTCCAAATTCCGGTTACGCAGTCGCTCCCAAAAATCACTGGATGAACTTTTCTCTTGAAGCAACCGAAGGTATTTTCTCCGCTTTTCAGTAGAACTGGGATGATAAAAGTCTTACACAGTGTTTTCCTACTTCTTTGTCAGATGGAGTTATTTCTCAGCTGTATTCTTAGTCTACAGAAGCAGGGATTGGCAACAGCGAATCTTGGCTTGATCTCTACAGTAGTATTCCTGTTCTGCGGTGCAGTCCAAATACGCTCCAGTGAGCATAACCAGACTCAAATCAGTGATCTTTCAAATAATTCGCCTGGTAGTCCGGCTGCTTTATGTTTATATATCTCTATCCAAACCAAACCAATTTTTGCCAATCATCATCCATGTTAAACATGCTTTGTTAAATATGCTTTGCCTGACAGTCTCCAGAAGTAACTCTTTCCTTTCTTTTCTTTTTCTGAGAAGCCAATGGTCCTCCCGTTTACTTTGTTCAAAGAGCTCATGAGCAGCTTTGGTCCTTATTGATAGAGTCTTGTGTCAATGCATGAGCTTCCCGACTTGTTTCGTCAGACCAGAGGTTTTATTGTGGATGTCAGCTGAAACGTAGCATATCAGATGCGACTTCTATAATAGCTTGCTGACAATTTCTGGTCTTCTGTGTTTGACCCTGGCAGGATTGAAAAGCACAACAGTCTCTTGTGATTGTAGCTGTTTACCCCAGATGACTGATGGATAGTTTTCTTCTTTTTTACGTATTTGAGTGTTCATTGAATATTGTAAGAATTTACCTAATACCCATTCGAGATCTATCAATCGCAAATCACCTACTTTTTTGAGCAGACAAGCGTTAGACTCGATGTCTCTACCAGAGGCAATAGGACATCATCTTATGGACAAACCCTGTATACCTATTTTATAATGCTCACAATCTGACTTTGTCATCATAGTTTCGTTCACATCCATTGTATTTACCATACCTCCAGCATCGATGAAGAAAGCTCAGCATGAACTTCACCCTTTCCGACATTCCATTCCATTCTTCCGAAAAGATCTTGAAGTATAGCAAGGTAAAATTTCTCCATATTGGCAAGTGCAGTTACCTTCGACGCCGGCAAGTCTTGTATAATTGCAAGTCTTTCGACATACTTTGTTGCCACTGCAGATGTGATTCTGACAATGACGCGGTTTATTAGAAGTAAGTTCTATGGGTTCATCAGCACAAATCTGGTTTCTCAAGAAATGTGTCTTCAGCTGAAGGTCCTTGCCTCTTTACAGAGAAGCGCTATCCAGTGATATCAATTGAACCAAGTCGAACTTCTTTATTTCGAAATGAATCATAGTACATAGTACAAAGGCTGAAAAGACAGTAAAGCGTGAATTCATTGTAGGAGACCAAGGCCCTAGATGTTTCTAAATTTCATTGGATTCTTTGAATCAATTTAGGCTTCCAATTGCATCATCTTCGACAATAGTGCTGTGGTATTTCATTCACCAGTCTAGAACTACATCATTCCGTCAAAAACTCTCCTCCTTGAGAAAAAATATTCAAATGCTACAGGAACTGCACAGTTTGTTGGAAGAACATAGGAACTGCGCCTCTAAAATCAATCCATGTCAAACAATTTATAAAATTGTCCGCCCCCAGCCGCCCACTTTGCTTAACTCAACATTTCGTGATAAGTAATGAGCGACAATTTCAATCAATAGACCCACTCAAATCGACCACCTCAATCATTTGATTCGATTTCATCAACCTAAAAACTTTGCGCCTTTCGTAAATAAATACCGAACCGCAAACGCCTCTATTTATCGGTTCTAGAATCTTCTTGTCAGTACCCTCGAAACTCGATCCAAAGAAATTACTTCCATTTCATCAATTTAAGCACCAGTTTAGTCTTTGGTCGTCCTTT
This sequence comes from Volucella bombylans, assembly GCA_949129095.1. NCBI lineage: Eukaryota > Metazoa > Arthropoda > Insecta > Diptera > Syrphidae > Volucella > Volucella bombylans. The sequence goes on along the minus strand of OX422141.1, from coordinate 135,527,661 downwards.
TCAATAACCTCTGAGTCCGCCTCTCGAACGCCTATCTTCTACAACTTTTAGTCATCTCTACGTCTTGTTGTTGGATCCTACGAGTGTCTATCTTCACCATCAACGAAGCAAAAAGAAAAGAAAATTGAAAGCGAAAGCGAAAGCGAAAACAGGGAATATACAGAGCAAAAGTTTATTATACTCCTTTTCCTCTTGACTTGGTTTCAATTTGTGGCCAGGTTTTTCTACTTCCTCTTCCGCTTCGTCTTCTACGTTTATTTCATTCTCGCTTCTTGAATAAAATCCGACTATGGCGACAGGATATTTTCGACACAAGGACTCCAGCAAGAAATCCGGCAAGGACGTTGGTATAAGAATCACTACAACCACTACCAGTCATCATGTACAAAGTCTCCATCCCAAAAATAGGAACCGTCCCTCTTGAATTTTCTCGAAATTGCCACACCATTAAAATAGGCTTTACGGAGCAATTTGTTTAAGACTTATTCGTAGCCATCCGCTGAAGGAGATAGTTGTGCAGCTCAAGTAAAACCCTAAATGTGTTGACCAGACCAAGTGTTGGACAATTTAATTTTTTATCTCCATCGACCATGAGAAGGGGGAAAGATATAGCTAAATGTTTTGCATCCTTGAAAGGAGGCAAATCACGGAGAGATTGTTGGAAGGTGTTCCAGGAATCTTCCGCCAAATTTCCTGCCGCATAATTAAAATTGCAAATACGAGTATGAGCGAAAATAAAGTCAACTTCGAACACAGCGTTCTCCGGGGATTCTAGGAAGTCATTCCCAAGTCAGGAGAATGTCGGTTGTGGATGAATAAATTGTTCGCATGGTTTAGTCTCTACGGATGCTGAAGTGCTAGTTAAGTCCACAGGTTGAAGCCGGTGGTTTCTTCTATTTTTTTTGTTCACAAGTGAATTAAATCGGCATATCCAATTCAATGGAATCCGTAAGCGAATACTCGTATCACATAACACCAGGACGAGAGACTCGAAGTTCGCCTGCATCCACCCATATATGTATGTGGGTTCAAAGAAGGAAAGATTTTCTATCTTCAGTAAGGTGCCTTTAAGCACATTACTCTTCATACTCTTCATAGGACCGCATAGCGAGTGGTATTCGTACTCGTATCTGCGGCAAAAGTTGATAAAGGACTTTGTATCTGCTGCGCAATGAATTCTAATTTTCATTTTATGCTGTTGAAGCTAGATGGCTGTTGGCGGATGGCGGATGGGTGAATGAGGGTAAGCCCGTGGTAGATGGATGTTCATATCCTTTAAGAAATTTACAATAGCCCAAGAGGGAGCACTTACAAATGAAAAGAGTAGAGCTGGAGGGGATCAAATGAGCCAAGGCATGGGATATAGGATATACAGCACTCGGTTCTTGTGTACTTCTGGGTATTCTGCGTTCGACAGTCAGTATTCGGTGCTATTAAGTTCGTATTTTGTTAACACGATAGCGATTTTCTACGTGATAATAATACGAGTAGCAGGGAAGAGAATGGAGTCGTTCATGTGTGAAGTATTTATCGGATCACCTAGGAGCATTATTATATCTTCTTGAACGGGAAGTTAATGAAAATTGACATGGTAAAGGCGCAGGGAAAGACGTAACCGCTTAGAGACAAGTTGATAAAATTTATTGAGGTAAACCAAACATCAATTAGTAGAGTGTCAGCGAATTAAATAGTTAGACATATGAATGTTTTGGGAATCCCTAACAAGATCAGCTTTGAATATGTCGAGCTGAAAGCTCTGTTTGGTGATGTCAGTATACCCTAATCGCTCCATTTGCTTATTAGCGAGGTATATGAGGAAACTTTTAGCGTAGTTGTTTGGGATATACGTTCATAGGACGGTAAAGTACGCTTCGCTGCTATTGACAGTAATTGGTAACCAAAGAGTGAACATATACCTTAACACACCGCAAGGACAACGAACAGACAAAGTGTATATACCTGGAGCTAAATCCACCGTATGTGGTGGTGTAAACTACTTTTCAACTAAAGATACCGAAGCCAGTTATAAGTTATACAAGTTATACCTTAAGGGAGGGAGCAAGATTTGGATACACAGCACATGAAAGCACGGCAGTGGAAACAGTACAATTTCTACACCTTCAGGGAAAATGTAAAAAAAAGTTCCGGTAAATACTTGAAGACGTGAGATCGCCCATTGCAGAACCGTGAAGAATCATGGCCTTAGTTTTCAATGTTTTTCGATCCCGGAAACTTCAGATTCTAGATCAACTTTTCTAGTATACGTGATAGTATAAAACAAAGATCAAGTAAGACCCTTAGTAATTCCTTGGGATTCCAAAAGGTCATTGATAACGAAATGACTAACTGTGGCTGTTTGGTCACGGTCACGGATACAGATACAGACTTAGGCAGAGATCTTGAGTTCCATATCAATCCGCTTCAAGATAAAATTCACCAACATCCCGTCACTTAATGAAGGACCGGATCAAATTGCGATCGAGACAGGCGCCTTTTCAGTATTCTTTGAGTCCGAATATTCCGAGTGGCGAACATTAACATGGACCGCTAATTTGTTGTGACCAAAGGACGTATGTGGATGTCCCTAAAAACGATAATAAGAGAAAAAACAGTACGAAATTTTGACGTCGGAAAGCCGGAACTGAAGGCAGCTGCCAAAGGCTTTGCCTGTGCAACGTCCCATAGGCTTACTGCGTCCGCAGCATCTCGTTTCAAAACCCTGCTATAAACAAGTTATCAGAGATGACACATCTTGTTGGCGAAACCCTTGATTTGACAATAAATGACGGTGCATACAGAAAAACTGAAAGTATGTAGGATGCCACTGCGTAAGAGGACCAGAGTGGCTCGGGAGCTGTAGGTAAAAGCAGAAGGAAGAAGATAGGACACGAAGAGTACGAAAACGAGGAATTTTAGAGATGTGATAGTACGAAGAACGTTCGGAACTTTCACCAAAACTCAAAGGGAGGCAGACAAGTCAACAAAGTAATTTCAATTCAATTTTCAATTCTTTATTCGGTGTACAAGTAAGATATGAATCTTTTATAGTACAAAATCAATATTATATTATACATTTGCGGAATATTTACATAGCTTAGACTTAGAACTAAGGGAAGAGGAGAGGGAACGATGGGAAAAGGAAGGGATTAGTACATTCAAATATATATGTATGAAAAATTAGCTGTAGAAACAAAATATTTCTTTTTTGAATTGTTTTGCTCCAGTCAATTGCTTTACCTCCCTGCCCAGAGAGTTCCATAGTCTAGCGTCATGTATGTAAAATAGACGAGATGTGTTCTTATAAATTGATGTGGGAGTGATGAGATTGTAAGTCCGGGAAGATTGTGCGAATTGAATTTTGTCATTTAGGTATAATGGCAGATGTGTGTTGATAATTTTGTGCATGAAAAGACAACACCTGGCACTTAAGAAATCCCTTAGATTACACCCAAGTACCAGGCGGTGATAGTGGGAAGTATGGTCATACCTGCAGAGCCCATAAGCATATCTTATCATATCATTAAATGCAACAAGTAGCTTATGATATGATTGAGAGTCGAGCCTGCAGTATATAACGACAAAGTTATCAATAATTGGCAAAAGTAGTGTTTTGATTAACCTGATCTTAACCGCTGTAGGTGTATATTCAGACGAAAGCCAATGTTTCCGAAGTACCATATAAATACAATGCACAATATGATTGACGTGATTGATAGCATTAAGGGAGCAATTTATTCTATAACAGTATCAACATAAGGAAGCGTCACACCATTTAAGTAAATATATGGGACTGAGGCGATATCGTGATGTTTTTTAGATATCACAATACACTGAGATTTATTAGGATTAAGGATCAACCCATTCATTAATGACCAATTGTATATAAGAGATAGATCTTCATTGAATCTATATGCTAAGTCCTCAATTAATCCAATAGGTCTAGATAGATAAAATTGGACATCATCGGCGTAAAGGTGTAGAGATACATTACTACAAATAGTGGGTAAGTCGTTAATAAATAGACAGAATAAAATAGGGCCCAAAATCGATCCTTGTGGTACTCCAGCGCGAACATCCATAAAATCGGAAAACTTATCTTCAAACTTCACCCTTTAGGTTCTGTTACCCAGGTAACTCTTCATAAACTAAAATAAAAAGCCAAAAAATAAACTGAGTTTCCGGCATAAAATATTGTGGCCAACATTATCGAAAGCTTTAGAGAAATCTAATAAACACAGAATGGTAACATTATTTTTGTGAAACTGAATCCTTATGTCGTCGAGCACCTTAACCATTGCTGTAGAGCAGCTTTGATGGGCTCAGAAACCAGACTGAAATGGATATAGCAATGCATTTCCATTAAGATATGTGTTAATTTGTTTTGCCATAATTTTCTCCAACAATTTAGATAAACATGCCATAATACTAATTGGGCGAAAATCTGAGGGAGATGATGCGTCAGGTTTCTTAGGCACAGGAGTTACTAATGCTTTCTTCCATCTAGCCGGAAATGTACCAGAATGCATATAGAAATGATGATGTGCGCGAACGGAGCCAATATATAAAGAAGCACCATTTTGATGAAGTGGAGGGGAATACCATCTGAACCAACAGCTTCAGACCGGAGCGAGCGAATACTCTCAACAACCTCAATTGCAGAAACAACTTGAAAATTAAATTCATTTGGGGGATGGATTACAAGTTGAGCATTTGGGACAAACTCACGGTTTACTCCACTAAGTGATAAAAATACGCTGTTCAACATATTTAAATCGGGTACGTTACAAGATACATTTCTTTTGCCAACACCAAGCTGCTTCATTTGGATTGAGCTTGGAAAAATAATACCTTTTCTTTGAACAGCGGGTAATCGCTGAAGCCTTATTACGGGCATGGCAATATTCTCGCCAATGTGAATCATCTGGGTTTCTTCTCATTTTTCTACGATACTTTATAGCATTATGTACTTCCGCGGTGAACCAAGGGATGTTTTTGTTACGAATTGCAACAGATTTGATGGGGACATGCTGATTAAATAGTTCAAATAATTGATACTCTAAGTAATCAACTTTCTCATTTGCATTGGGGATATTCCATGGTATACGTTGAGTGTTGAATTGCAATGCGTCACAGTTGGTGGATGAAAAATCTCTATATTGAAAAATTGATTGTATTGGTATATGAGAAAAATGCAAGTTGTGTGTACAAAAAATAAGATCATGATCGGATATACCTTCTAAAGATAGTTGGTCATTTACTAAGACATTACAATGGTCGGACACAATAATCGCGTCAAGAAGGCTAGGAGATCATTTGGGAGCAAAGCGGGTAGCATATGAATTAACCACAGCCAATCCATTTGCTGCAACACAGTCTAAGAGTTGTTGAGCTCTGGTATCCGCTTTTAAGAGATCAGCATTGAAATCTCCATAAATCATAATGTGTTCATAGTTAGCTGAGAAACACTGTATTTCGGAAAATAAGGGCTCAGGTGAATATCTTCGATTAGGACATGGAAGATTATTACTTACTATGATATGGAACTTTACGCGAAGGATACAGCTTTTAACAAATACAACGGATTCATTAAGACACCTATGTGATCTTGTAAAACCCAAGGACCTTTGCGATAAAATAACTACCCAGATACAGCACCTGACAGAAGAACTCGTGAGGAATAATGAACCACTATCAACACTATCCGGAAGTAACCGAATGAAACGAGGTGCTTTAAACTTTGTAGGAAATGTAGCCAATGCATTATTCGGAGTACTAGATTCAGAATATGCGGACAAATTATCAAGTAATAATAAAGGAAATGCAACATCAAAATTTCAAGGAGGAGCTAGAGCATCTATCCAAAGGAATATACGTCAATACTCAGAGTCCACTGAGTAGTTTATCGCCATTTTTGGATGGAGAAGGAATTCTTCGCGCTTGGAGGACTGTTTCTGCTTTTCCATACAATCGATACAAGAATCGACTTGTATAATCACCATCGGTAGATCTAGGTTCATGCACCTATGATCCCAACCATCAAGGTTTGGATAAAATAATCCAATTCTTCAACATTTGGCGACCTGGTTTGGTTGTTCTATTATCTTCCAGTTTATCCTTAGCTCCCAACGCTTCTAGGGATTGGAAACGATTTTCCAAAAATTTCAAAAACTTCTTAAATGATGGAAGGTGTCGTGGATGGTCCAATGATTGTTCGTACAGTGTATGTGTATTTTTATCCAATTTTTTTAAGGAAGAGATGAAGCAGGATTGGGTCCCATGAACTTGTATCTATCCGCAACCCCTGTAATCCCATACACATTCTTGTATGTTATCATGCAGGTTACGTATCGACTTAGCATTATCGGCTTGTGTATTCGGATGAGACAATAATTTCTGCAACCTTGAGGAAACTAACAGTCGGGGATTGTCGTAACGTTCGCGTATTATTTTCCAAGCTGCTGCGTAGTTGGCACCTGATACGGAAAGATGGCGTATCAATTTTTCTGCATCCCCAGTTAGGCTCGACTTGAGAAACCATATTTTTTGCACGTCCGATAATTCTTGATTATGGATCATTTCTGTGTAGAGGTCCACAAACTGTTGCAATTTGAGGTAATTGCCATCGAATGTTGGCAACTCTACCTTAGGCATCTTCATAGTAGTTGGTTGAGTTCGCAACATCTGAGTTGAACTTTCCAAATGTTCATGAATCTCTAGCAATGTTGCCGTAACCCGTCTCTGCATCTCGAAGTATTCCTGGATGTCTTCATATGTCAGCTCGTCTCTCAGACTTCGATACCTCATCGTTAGTTCTTCCCAATTCTGATCCACATTACGTATTTGGATACGGTAGAATTGCTCTGATTTACCTGTTTCTCCTATGCTATTGAGCAACAAGGATTTTACTGAATCCATAATCCATTTATAATGTTGCTTCTGGTTGCTTATGGATTCGTTCTGGTTTCCTGTGGGAACTTGGATTGGAACTTCACCGGATTCGTTATGGCGCCTCGCTGGTTGTGGTTCCTCGATTATTGTCTTCATTGTCTTGTTTTTCCCCGTTTCAATCGATACGGCAACCCTTCCGACCCCTTCATCTTCTGGTAATTTGGACCTTGAGCTGGCTTCCTCCTCACTGCTTCTGCCTGAAGGTTCTAGGCGAAGGCAATTGGCTATGTCTCTTTTGAGCTCTTCTACAACCACTTGAACTTCTGTGTAGTAGTCCTTCTGGAAATATGGGTGATTCAAGTCTACCTCACAGGTTTCCCTTATGGTACTGTCGATTTTGTCAAACTCCTGCCATAATTCTTCCAGTTGAGTTGAGCGTTGTTGAAGCTCCTGCCGGGAACTACGAGTTTTAGGTCTCCTTTCGTCCCCTTCCTTCTTATGTTCCTTCCATAACTTGACAATTGCACCTCCAAGACTCTCCTGTTGTTGGGTGTAGTCGTCAAGTTCCATGTTTCAAATGTTTCAAGCCTTGATTCCGTATGCAATGAAATCGTGTTTATTGATCTATCGTACTAGACTCGGTTCCAGTATATGCAAACAAAAATAATCAATATCGCTTTTTTTTTTAACGATATTAACGTCCTGTCACGGTCGCCAAATGTTGAAGAATTGGATTATTTTATCCAAACTTTGATGGTTGGGGTGATAGGTGCATGAACCTAGATCTACCGATGGTGATTATACAAGTCGATTCTTGTATCGATTGTATGGAAAAGCAGAAACAGTCTGGTAGCAGAGCAGAGCGGATCTCAGATCAATCTTATCAGTCAAAGATTAGTTAAGGCGCTAAATTTAAAACCCAAAAATGACTCTCTTATCATAGAAGGAGTTGGGCAAGGAAGGCGAGAATCAAGCCAGCGAGTAAATGTCAGAATACAATCGAATACAACCAATTACTCACCAAGGGTTGAAGCCTTTGTACTTAAGGAAATTATTTCAGCTCAGCCTGCGCAGCCATTGAATGTTTCCTCGTGGAAAATCCCAGGAAACATCAGCCTCGCAGATCCCGAGTTCAACCGACCTGGCAAAATAGACTTGTTATTAGGTGCGGAATTTTATCACGAATTGCTGATGATCGGACAAATAAAGCTTGCAATTGGACTCGTATATTCTCGCTATTATTGCGTTTTCGAACACCACGTTTTGTGTTCACTGCCGACATCGAAAAAATGTATCGGCAAATAATTGTGCGGGAAGAAGACCGAAAATACCAGATGATCTTCTGGCGGAAGGAAAAGGATCAAGTTCTGAAGTGTTACCAGTTAAATACGGTAACCTACGGTACCACATCCGCTCCTTACTTGGCAACACGCTGCCTCAAACAACTGGCTAATGAAAATATACGTCAATATCCATTGGGAGCTCAAATTTTGGCAAACGATTTCTACATGGACGATGTCATGTCCGGCTCAAACAGTTTGTCGGAAGCCCTGGATATGCAAAGGCAACTAACTCATATCTCACAAGCAGCTCAATTCAAACTTAGGAAATGGTGCAGTAATACACCGCAGTTGCTAAGGGATATTCCAGCCAGCAATCAAGCCTTGCAATCCGACCTGCAAGATAAGAATTCACGAACACTAAAAACGTTGGGCCTCATCTGGAATCCACAGACAGATGAACTTCGGATCAACTCATCATTACAAGTGAATAAGCGAATCACAAAAAGAACTGTGTTATCGGAAATTGCACACATTTTCGACCCATTAGGCATCGTCAATCCCATAACAATCACGGCAAAATTATTTATTCAAAGGCTATGGAAATTAAAAATTGACTGGGATGCCGCACTACCGATGGAACTTCACACAACTTGGAACAATTTCCGAAAGGATTTAGAGAAGGTAAGGGAATTAAGGATTCCCAGACATCTATTTTCCACAAAAATCCCAAAGAAAATTCAGATACATGCATTTGCCGATGCGTCAGGAAAGGCCTTTGGGAGTGTCATCTACATTAGATCAACTCACAGCGACAATTCAATAACGGTTCAGCTACTTTGCTCAAAGTCTGGAGTAGCGCCTATTAAGAAGGGGGCAAATGAGGAGGTTATCAACGCGACCACTATACCACGTCTAGAACTATGTGCAGCCAAATTGGCAACAGAGCTGATTCATCGGGTAAAAAGAGATCTCAAATTAGAAGATTTGGAGACATACTTCTGGACCGACTCGGAAATCGTGTTGGCTTGGATAAATGCCGAAGCATCAAACTATCACCGTTTCATAGCAAATCGAGTACGAGCAATCAGAAGCATGACCACTCCTCAGCAATGGCGGCATGTGCCTACAAAACAGAACCCGGCGGACATAATTTCAAGAGGACTATCGGCTTCAAAGCTAAGGGATTGTAGTATGTGGTTTTATGGGCCTTTGTATCTATATGGCCCAGAGAAGACTTGGCCATGCAAACTAGGAGAGAACAAGACAGATATAGAAAGAAAAGGGTCCAAATCTGCACTAACAGTATCGCTCGAAACTTCACCAGGTATCATAACCGGGATAGATCATCATAATTCCTTCGGAAGTTTACAACGGATTATTGCCTATGTAAAACGATTCATAAATAATTGCAAAAAAAATAATCAAGATCAACGAGCCACCAACCATCTCACCATTTACGAACTTGACAATGCCACGCCAGTGCATGTGAGATTTCCTTCTTTCATCATCTACCTGAGTTTGATAAATGTCAAGTACAAGAATTTAGTGATGGTCCTCATTGGAATCAACTTCAAGTTTGGATAAAATAATCCAATTCTTTCTTTGATACTTTCATTTCAGCTCTTTTTGACATAACCAAGACCATTCTTTGTTTTTGCACAGTACAGCAGACCCTCTCTTCGCAAACGAAGTGCATGTCTTAACAGAGAGCTGTTCTCCGGTGTTAAGCTCTCGTTCAAGTATATGCGAGCATTGATGTTATTGCTGTAGCACTGTCATTTATCATAGCTTTCACTCTCCAGCAGTTACGACTTTGTCAGTCTTTTGTTTGTCCGGTACGCTGACAACCAGTCATTTTGCTCAGCATGAGAGGAGAGACGAATTAAGAGCGGATGATTGTTGATATTCTTTGTTCTGATGCGAAACGAGTCAACGTGCGGTGAGATCTGGACTTGCAGTTTGGAGGCGATTTTTTTGGTGAGTTCAATGACATCTTCTTTGTCGTTGAATGGAATACCATGAACAATTATGTCACTTAGACGCTCTCTACGTTGCAATTCCGCCAATTTTTCGTTTACTCTTAAGTTTTCTTCCCTCAGCTCAGAGATTTCGCTTTGGCATTTTCCACGAGCAGACTTAAGGCGCTAATTGTATCGATTACAGGCACGTCTACTCAATTGACATAGCCAATTTTTGGATCAAGTACAACGAAGTTCAATAAGGGAAGCTATCGCTAGATTCGGAGTCAATACGGAGGATATGGAAGAGCCATTTCTGCAAACTGTTAAACGGCGATGATAATTAACATTTCACAATCAGGCAGAATGAATCATTTAACCTAGTCGATGGTGCGCAACAATTCCTTCCACCCAAAAGTATGAATAGCGATATCTAAACTTAAGTTAAATTTGTTGGAAAAAGTACTGACGGGATAGCTGCGTGTTGTTTAACGAGGTGGGATGTGACTTCGTGAAGAGTATGCAGCAAATATGATCGCACGGAAATAATACGACTCTAAAGAAAGGAGACGCTCTAGACTAAAGAGCCTGATGCCTCTATAACCAAACATCGACTCTAAAACTTTCTCTGCCGTACTACTATTTTTGTCAATCGAATGATTGGCCCTAACTAGTGTAGTTTAAGGTCTTTAAAGTCCACCATCGAGCAGAACAGACGTCAGATCTTGGGAAAAACCTATCACCTGCTGTCCGATTTTAAGTCCGCCTTAAGCGTAACAGTTGACAAGCATAGCCTATATGACACTACGTCTGGCAACGGACTTAGGAGAGCTCACGGTTTCCTCATCTTAATATACACAAAGGGACATGACGGTCTCCAGATCATCAAACGCTAAATCGAGTTGATCATTTTGCGATAGACGTAAGTCATGCCTCCACTATTCTGGACGTCCGAACGTTTCGAGCATCCAACATTGACCTGGATTACCACCTTGTTGCAACCATGGCGCGAATGCGGATTTCCTAAGCGCCATAACAAAATATAATAATAACTGTGAGAAGAAATAACGTAGAAAAGCTGCAATCGCAAGAAACCCTCAGAAATTTCTCATGAACATCCATGCCGCCAGTATCAAGTACCGAACACCAATGGGAATGCTGTCATCATGCCAACACATACAATGCAACTGATGTGTTGGGCTTCACCCGACCACTACCAATAAATCATTGATTTGATGAAGAATGCCGGCAAGTACATGCAGCTAAGCAAGAAAACGGCGCTGCAACAAAGGATGAGAGCTGCTCGTGGGCTCCACGAGCAAAAGAGATGGGAAAACAATGGATTTCTCCAGAAGAAGAAAAAAAAGCACGAGAAGCGCACAATCGAAGCTATAGAGAGGTACCGAAGTTTTACCAACAGGTAAAAAGAACGTTTCAAGGCAAGAAGACCCATACAGAAGCATGTAGAGATGAAGATGGAACCTTGTAGTAGAGTCACAGGATATGAAAAAAACTATTTCTGCAAGCAGTATAATGGCGGAGAATTCCACATTCTCTCCATCAGGCAGAAGAGACTATTCAATTTGGACGATGATAGCCAAAACTAGCATCCACCTGAATATCTAAGCTAAAATCCAACAAATCAGCTGGATCTGACGGCTTACGGGCCAAGATATTCAAATCTGCTGGGAATGGCTTTATCTACTCGTAGAGCATACATCAACTGGTTAGAAAAGTGTATGCCTGATGAATGGAATCTCAGCATCGCTTGCCCGATCCACAAAAAAAAGACCCTCTCAACTGTGCCAAATATAGATGTATAAGTCTCATAAATATCGGATACATTATCTTACCAGCCATATTTTGTTAACACCTGAAACCCTTGGCCAACAATCTAATTCGTCCCAATCAGTGCTGTTTTCAGACCAGGAAAGTCCACAATCGACCAAACCTTCACACTCCGCAGGATCCTCCGGATACTTAAAAAGTCCAAATCAATACCGAACATCTTTTCATCGATTTTAAGGTCGCATATGACAGCATTTATAGAGACGAGCTACAATATATAAGGCCATGTCTAGTTTTGGCATCTCTGTTAAGCTCGTCCATCTGAGCAGAATGACGACTCAGAACGCTCGCTTCTCCACCAAAATTGATGACGGCTTAACTTTAATACGGCTTTAATATCAAAAATAAAGCGACGCGCTGTCATGTGACTTCTTTTACTTGAATTGTAGAATTTTGAGGAGGTCACAAGAGAACACTGGACACACAGTCTCTCAAATCAGTCTTCTAAAGTATCCTGATGATATCGACATAATTTGGAGAACTCAGTGGGTTGTCACCGGTGCATTCGGTAGTATTGAAATCGAAGCTGCGAAAATGGGTTGAGCAGTAAATTAGGACAAAACCAAGTACGTGCTGTCAATAAGAAGGGAAAGACAACATCGACGAATTGAACAAAACGTCACAGTCGACAGCTATAATTTCGAAGTAGTTAGGGACCTTGTCTACCTTGGCTCTGTCACATATTTTGTCTACCATACTTCAGCAGAAATAAATGATGAATCACTCTTGCTAATCGCTGTTTCTTTGGGCTAAAAGGCAATTGAGTAGTAAGGTTCTTTCCCGCAAACTAAGCAGAGTCTCTATATTTCGATCTTGGCCATCCCAGTCCTACTTTGTGGCGCAGAAGCATGGACCCCATCGAAAGCAGATGAAGATATCCTCAGTCGTTTCGAGAGGCTTTGGAGACCAAGATTCAATGACAAACTATATGCGCTGTACAGGGACATAGAACTAGTTAAAAAAACTTGTCATCAATCGCCTGCTCCGGCCCGCAGAGTCTAATCAATCAGGAGGAACAACGCAGTAGGGTAAGGATTCACCTTATGTCGTGAAAGGGACTTCAATCAACTTAGAGTGCGCAATTGGAGGCAGTTAGTTAAGACCAGACTAACTAGAGAAGCTTGTTAATTGAGGACCAGGTACACACTGAACCGTAACGCCACCTAAGTAAATATGAGCGTATGTACATATTTTTGAATAGTATTAGTCATATCCATGTACAGTTTTGATACCACTGATTAACTGCTAGCATATGCTAGCTCTAGCTTGTCACTGAGGAGGGTGGTTACGTGACGGAAAAAGCGTTCACCAAAATACATCACTGCTGCTTTTACCAGACTCTAGAAAAACGAACTGTCTCGGGTCTATAGAGGCTTTCCCTAGCATGTCTGGCACTTGCCTAGATGCACTGTCTCCCCTTGATATTCATATAGAAGGCTGCATTCTCAAAGCCATCTTCAGCTTAAAAAGAATTGGTCTTTGCTGCGACAAGCATTGGAGCTTTGATTACTTGCTTGCCGACTGTCTTTTGACTCTGGTTTTATGTAACTGCCGTCTGATGCAATGACACCAGAACTTTCGTTGCCGAAAAAAATAATAAATCGACATTCATTGTGCTCAGGAATGGTTTCACCAGAACCTGACAGGAAAGGAATGTAGTCGGGACTTAACGAATAGCTCTCAAACCGATTTGGCGGTCGTATACACAATACTGATGGAAACGAACTATACATATAGTGAAAAATCGGTGGAGCGGATGAAGCATTTGTATCTGTAGCGACAATCAAACTGTGCTTAGAGTCTTGCTAAACCCTCTTACGACTTCAAAGCTAGTTGGAGAATTCAAGAGGTGAGAGGAGAGTTTTTCAGGACCCGAACATACGTTATATCTGGTTAGGATTTCCATTGACAATTTGTCTCCATATGAGCATAACTACAGATGGCCTGACTTTTCATGCTGCCGGCAGCCTAAAGGAACGGTTTCCGATGTCTGTATGAGGTCAGCGGCATTCTTGCTCTCTTTATGCAGAAGAAAAAACTGCTGAGTACTAACTGGCGTCGTGACGGGGCACTATGCTTCTTCTAAGCACTTATGTGCGTTGGTATGGATAAAACTAAGAATTCAAAATTCTTCGACTTGGATGGACTGATGGATAGAAAAAGTATTTCATCAAGGGAAAACGTAGCAGAAGAAGTTTGCACTTCAAATGGCAACAGCAAGTGGAGAGGGACTTCAATCATCTCGGTAAATGAAGTTGGAGAGGTATTTTTGCTAAAGGCCCACTGGTCACCCCTTACTTACTTACTCCCATCTTTGCAAGTATAATCAGTGGTGTTGTCAAATAAAGATAGTCTAACTAATTTCAGATAGATACAGTCTTATACACGACCTTGAACAGCTTAGTTCATTTCTTGGGTTAAAAAAATAAAGAAAACGAAGTCATATTCGCCCTCTACTCAAAGAGGACATTCTAGACAAGAAACCGAGTCCCGCACGGAATAGTGTCCTAAACGCTAACCAGCTCAGCAAAAGCCAAATATTACCTTCTGCAGATAATTCTCTTCCACGTTTAGCCATTTGTATGTACATAAGTATCTGTAAGCACTATCCACAGCAAGAAGAAAATTTCATAATTGCATTAAAGTGGGAATACTCGACTAAGCAATGAAACAGAGGTTGTGGCAGAACGTACTTAAGGTGACCTGGAAACCATTCCCACATAGTCCATGTCTTGTACATTCCAGATACAAGTACGTATAATTTTGCATTTGAAATTGACATAAACGTGATGTTGTTAGACACGTTTTCGTGAATCTTAAAGTTGGAAGGGCCCGTTTTCTGTGTATGAAATCCAGGGAATGTGTTGTGAATACTGGTTCTACGAGCTCTGAAGTGACTCTTTGTTATATACATAGAACGTAGCTCCCAGTCATACAAAGTGTAGGATTGGACAGAGAGAAACTATGTCATGTCCAGGAATGAAATCTCCAACATCATCCATCGGTTCTACTATCAAATTGCCCTCATAGGCTAAATCATCACTGCCAACTTCAAATTTATTCCCAAGCATTCTGCTGTACAGTGGAGTGTGCTTTTTCTGTGTGAACAAATGAAATCACCAAACTTTACCCTTCATGAGATCCTTGAGCGATTGCATTCGGAAATTACAAAAAAAGCAACTTTCCCAACAATCTGTTTGGCATTGAGTACGTGTCGAATGTGATAATGTTTACCTCTCAAACGTGTCATTGTGTGCATTGTTAGGACAGAAAATAGTAAAAATCACTTGAAGTGAAATTTTTGTCAGAACTATCGATTTCTGTTCATCTTGTGCACACAATGCACATTCACTTTCACTGCCTCGTTCTCGTAAGTCCTTGCGAATAATTTTTAAAAGAAGAACAGTAAAACCCTTCAATTTCCTTCCAGTTAACTTTTGACAAGTGAATCACGTTCCACAAACAATCCTTTTTGGTTACAATGTCAGAGTTACACTCGAACACCTCCATGGACGATACTTCCGTTTCGAACGTTGTTCCATCTTGCAATGAATTAGGAAAGAATCCTGCCAGTGACACAAATATGGAAAAAAAAAACTGAATGCATTTCTCCGTGCTGCATGTAAATTGAAGAAATTTATTTGCCAAACAATAAGTTCAGAAATAACTTATGCGGAAGAGGGCCACCTAAGGAAGTACAATATAAAATTATGAGCGAGACCTTTTGGCAAATAACTCCTTAGTTATCCTTCTACTTTTAGCTGGAGTTGATCGAGTAGTGTGACCAGTAGATAATCTTCAAAATAAAGAAATTTCTTTTAGAGGGTCTCATACTATAAAAGTTCTTAAATGCCGCAGGATTCAGCTTTAAGGCTCGAACTTTTTCGGATTCATACAAATTGCTTCTACTTTATCTTATTGAAGGCCCAGAAAGCTGATATAACCGTCATTAATGAAACGCGATGGGCCGAGCGCTCAAGAGACTTTGGCTAATCGCCGCTTATGGGTTGAACATATGTATATATGGATGTCATGGGAAGGGCTAAATTTGGCAGCATCTGACATATATGAGTACATGCCATGCCGGAGGAGAAAGACGACGACAGACAGCAATGATAGTTTTTCCAATTTTTATGTTTCAGCAGCTGTCAAAGTTACCAATGACATCCAGTTGTCAAAAATAAAATTCGAAATTCCAGCTCTGTTGTAAATACGCAACGTGAGGTCGGTGGTTGTCATCACGGTTTCAGTGTGAAGCCAATTCGTCACACCATGGAAAAGTTTAAGCGTGAGTACACTATTTTGGATCTTAAGCCAATAACCAGACAGAAATTGGTGAGAAATGAAAAGAACATAGCCGCCGTAGCGCCCAGTATCAAAGAAGACACAGAAATTTCGATTCGGCGCGGATCAGCTGATCGCTAGAAAGTAAACCCGGCTTATTTTGCGTTTGAATTTGGGCCTACATCCATATAAGATTGTGCTGACGCAAGAATTGAACCTGGACGACGATAGACAAAGCCGTGAGTTCGTTAATTGGGCGCTGGAAATGTTGGCCGGAGATCCGATCGTGGCCGGACGTGGCCCATTTTTGACTCAGCGGCTATGTCAAAAACAAAATTGCCATTATTGGAACGAAAACAATTCAAAAGTTTCGGCCAAGCATCAATGCATCCACAAAGATTGACTGTTTGGTGCGGTTTATTGCATGGCGGCATCATAGGACCACATTTCTTTCGAAATGAGGAAGGAGACACAGTTACCGTCAATGGTCTCAGGTATAGAGCGACGTCAACCGACTTTCTGTGGTCAGAGCTCGACAACATCGATATATCCGAGTTGTGGTTCCAACAAGACGCCGTTATATGCTATATAAGCTACGTAACGCTCGAAGTTCTGAAGGAGAAATTTGGCGATTGGATTATCTCACAGCGAACGTTCATCAATTGGCCACCGCGATCATGCTATTTAACACCACTCGATTATTTTGTCTTTGGCTACGTCAAGCCCTTAGTCTACGCTATAAAAGCTAACAATGAAAAATTGCCAGTATTACGCCGCAAATATTGGACCGGGTACTGCCAGCGGATCCGATTTGAATGATGTGCTATTCCACACATAAAGCCAGAATCCATTTTACATCTCACATCGTTGTTGTTTTATTTAATTTTTTTTCACTACTCATATCGTTCTTATCCGGTTACCCGTTGGTGTATTGAATTGAAGTGTTTCCTCCTGAATTCCAGTACTCGAGGAGTGTGCTCGCAGTGTAAATTTGTACATGTATCATACACATATTCCTCACAGACTAATATAAATATTTTCCAACTGTGCGATATGAAATTTGACTCTGGTCACACTGTTGTCCTTGTAGTACAATACAATCTCCGTCTTTGTAAATGACTTACACACGCAATCTTCCCTCTATCCTTACAGTGGCGGCTCTGTAATGATCTGTATTTGTTCCGGAAATCCTTTAAGGATTCCTGGACAGGAAATTAAATTATAAAACACAGACCATAGCCGAAGAGTTTTTGTATACCCAACCGGGTGCCAAGTGTACGCATTAGTCTTCTCCTCCAGAATCATGCGGTGTAATATCTTCTTCGGTTTTATGGGAAACATCCTTCTCTATCTTAGTATGGCAGTTTTATTTGTATTTCCGGACGAACGATAAGTTCTAGTGACAAACATCCGATCTCATTCTTTCATTATTTTACGAAGAATTGCAGGCAGCAGAATTTACGAGTAAGTGCTTCCGTTTTTAATCGCCTCCCCACGTCTAAGGCCAAACAGTGTTAGTAGAGGCTAAAGGACTCCCTGCACGAGGATTCAACTGAAGCCAAGTGGGTGAAAGAAGCCAAACACAGAGGGTGGGGTGTTTGTCGAAGTCAGAATGGGGCACTGAAATACATTCGCTTGAAAATTTTCGGAAGGACGAAAACTTGAGTGTTTTATTGTATTTTTATGCGCATTTTTCATGACTGAAACATCTGCTGACGGCGGCGGCATGCAATGTTCGCTCTTTCTCTCTCTCTCTCTCTATCTATCTCTTTCTCTTATTTGCTGTCTCCGTTGGCAGATTATTTTGCATAATTTATCCTGGAATTATTGTTTTGATTTTTTTTTTTCTATTTATTTTTATTTTCTTTGTTTGGTTCTTACTATGAAGGGGTAGGGCTTTTTGGGATTCCTTTCTCGTATTCGTTCTAGTACCATTGCAAGGTTTCACCATAAATAAATAAAAAGTCGTGTGCCCTTCTTTTTTTACTGCCATTGTTAATGGATGGATGGATGATTGACGTTCCCAGTCTCACCGTCAAAGAAATCATTGTGATGATTGGAAGGACTTTTTTTATTTTCCTTTTGATTTCAAAATGAATTTACAATCGAATACATACATATGTTATATTCAATTTAGAGTGATGTTGTTTTTGGATAACTAATTGGACGTCCTTCGAAATCCATTGTTTTTCGGCACTAACAAATCTATGGGAATACCTGACAAGTGGACTTGAATTTGAGCAGGCGATGTCATGGAAATAGATGAGGTGTCAGAGGATTTTGTAATTTTTGACAAAACGAAAGGGAATTCATAATAAAATCAAACGAATGCAATTCAAGTGATTTGTTATGTATGCATGGGATGAAGGTTAATATAGGTACATGTGAAGGTACAGTGTGTTCCGGATAATGTGGACTGTATGGGGAGATTCCTTGACATATTTTGAGAAAAACAATGCACGGTTGTTGGGGAGGGGGGGGGGGGGGGGGCGTCGGAAAAGCACTTATTCTGAAACACAGAGGTTTTAAGCAAAGCTTCACCGTGCCCTATTTTGCGTCGTCATCATCTATCAAATTTATGCGTTTGTGGTAGCAAGTGGGGTATCGTCGAACTCGTAATTATGAGTACTTTAATTGTTTTCAAGCAAATGCTGCCCCAAAATTAATTTGTCAAAAGTTATTGAAGATCAAAAATGACTTGTTTTTCTTTTGAACTTTTAAAAATGTTGACTTTGTCACCATTTTTCTCGGAAAAATATCCCCTTTTTTGTGACTTTTTTGAATCTTGTACCTATTATTTATGAACACAAATAAGCTCAAGTCATTTCATCTCAAGCAACTTAGTTATTGCCCATGGCAAGGTAGAACTTTTTCTCACATTTTCCCATCTTTCTGGCAGAGCTCGAATACCGTTTCGGTAAAAGTGTTCATCTCTTGAGGCTATCCACGAATCAACTGAATTCACTGATTAGGCTCGAACGGCGAGCCGTACTATTTAAGTTGCTTAAAGACCATGCCCCTGATGTGCTTTTGGTTAGCGAAACTAAGCTTACCAAAGGACACAAAATGAGGCACAGAAGATACAAAATAGTACGGAGAAACCGACCCAACTCCATTCAGGGAGGAGGCGTTGCGATTTTCGTACGAAAAGGTATACGTTTTAAAAGAGTATACAGTCGTGTAGTACGTAGGTTCCAGGTGCTGGAAGCATGCATCGTGTATATCCCCCTCCGTAGTGGAAAGCGGTTGTACATGGTGTCTGTCTATGCACCTAAGGCTACTCAATCCACCTTATTTATCTCAGAGCTCGAGACACTTTTTCGATTTCTGAGGCTGGAATTGGAAGACAACTATTTTATTATCGGCGGAGATTTCAACGCCAAACATAGTGATTGGGGAAATAATACACCAAATACTAGAGGGAACCTACTATTCAATTGGTGGGGTCAGCACAGTGTTATGTATCGACTCGGGCTTAAAGCGACGGATAGTCCGTCGTTTCCCAGACACGGGTCCTATTTGGATCTTCTACTGTTCGACTCACGAATACAACTGACATGCACTAACCAACAAACTACAAACTGTCTACGCACTTTCGTGTATGACAGTGACCATTGCGGTCTCAGCACCGAAATAACTGTTCCCAACGAAATTGCGGAATTGGATGAGCTTGTTCAAAGGCATTCCTACAATTATAGTAGGGTGCGTTGGACACACTTCACCAGAACACTGACTAGAGCACTCTCCTCGAATTCGCTCTACCCACCGTCCAACAGAAATCTGTCAAACGAGGAGATTGACAAGTATCTAAGACTAATGGATGAGACAATCCAACGAACAATGGACAAAACGATACCTCGGTACCAACACACTGACGAAGAAGACTTATTCCGCAACGCAACTATTGACGCACTGCACCGACATAAAAGTAGACTGCTGTCGAGACTAAAAACCTTGTACAGACAGTTTACTGACAGGCATAACCCGGAGATCATGACACTGAAGTCGTCGATTAAAAACCTCCAAACATTAATAAAGGAAAATTACAGAGCATCTGTAAGTTTGTATTGGAACAATAAAATTCGGGCTGTAAACACCAGCAACCCGAATATGTTCCCGCAAATAAATAAAATATTTCGGAGAAATAATCAGAACGACCTCCCATGTCTTAAAATCGCCCGAACGACGAACAACGAACAAATACTGGTAGCAGCGGGCATAGATCCAAATGAGGCTGTTGATGATGACAACTTCTTTGTGATCGAGGATCCGCAGGAGCAGGTAGAGGCTATAGGAGCGACTTTCCAGGAAGAGTACAAGGCGAATGCTATCATTGGCCCGAACCACGATCTGGAGAATCGAGTTCTTGTGCACAATTTCTACCTTCGAAATGAAATTGTGAATTGGCGATTCGAGAACTCGGGTTTCACCCAGTTCAGTGACGAGAATATGGCAAATAATGTCATCACCAACGATAGGGTACTACCCCCGTTCATTTCGAAGGAAGAGCTCCAAACGATCTTCGAATCACTTAGAAGCAAGAAATCAGTGGGAACCGATGAAATACCGAACATTGTGCATCGAAATCTCCCTCTAGACGCGGTGAACATTTATACCACCCTGTTTAATAATGCAATGAATAATGCACATTATCCAGCGCATTGGAAAACTGCGGTGGTATATCCCATCCCTAAAAGGGATAAAGACACTTCCAATCCGTGTCTGGCCCTTATCAGGTCCATGCTTGTATTTGGATGTCCCGTGTGGTTCAACGTGGGAGCAAGCTTATTGGAAAAGATTCGGGTGTTTGAGAGGGCTTGTCTTAGGACTTGTCTTCGCTTATACAGAACACCAGAGTCTCAGTACATAAAATTCTATCCCAATGAGGTCTTGTACAATAGGGCGAATCTAATAAGAGTGGACAATTTCGTCATTAAGTTGACTCGAAGGCACATTACAAGAGCAATGACCTCATCGAACAACCTGATCTCCGGGGCTTGCTACCCCAATTATATGTATCACGAGATAGTTCGCTTTGACGGCTTTATTCCTCCAGAAGCATTCCTCTATTTAGATAGCAAAGGTCTGATCCAGGACAGATTGGCGGTGCCGCTAAACTTCCACGTCGCTCGAACAGCTGCGGACAGGCGTCGCACACGGCAGTGCGGAGCGTCTGCGGTTCAGTAGGGTGGTAGGGAGTCGCGACAGGAGGGATGTTGCTCAGCAGCACCAACAATTTTGGTGGCTTTTTGAAGGGGAGGATGCTTCGTCGTCGAACTCCTCCAGCGATAGTTAGCTTCATGTGAAGCAATGTGGGCCAGCCTATTTTTTTTTTTTTTAGCCATGGCCGGCTTACACAGTTTTAGGTAGGTTTAATTTAGATTTTAAGACAAAAAAAAAAATAAAAAATGAAAAAAAATATATACGAGTATATTTATATATTATGTTTTACTTAGAGTGCCCGCATGGGGCCAGTAAGTTAGAATAAGATTATTTGTAAGTTATTTAAGCTAATTTTTAAGCATTTTTTTGTCTAGCATGTAAGAGTAATTTAAAATGAAAAAATAAAAATGCATTTAAACTGAACTAAACTGAACTCCACGAATCAAGCCATTTTTTGATGTCTTCATATGAGCGGAACTGCTGATCAGCCAGACCATGTGCCATCGAACAGAACAAGTAATAATTGGACTGCGCAATATCTGGGGAATATACGGGTATGGTAGGACTTCCCATTTGAGCGTTTCCAGGTAGGTTTTAACGAGTTTGGCAACGTGAGGCCGAGCGTTGTCATGCTGTAGAATCACTTTTTCGTGCTCTTACTGTGGCCGTTTTTCGCGCAGTGCTCGCCTCAATCACATCAATTAAAGTAGATACCTTTCCCCAGTGATGGTTTCGTTGGGCTTCAACAGTTCATAATAAATGACACCGACCTGGTCCCACTAAACACACAGCATAACCTTTTCAGTGTGAATTTTCGGCAGATCCGAAGACGTAGAAACATGACCGGACAGTCCGAATGACTTTCTTCTCTTTGATTTGCTATAATGAATCCATTTTTCATCGCCCATCACGATGTGATGAAGAAAACCCTTCCGTTTTTGCCGCTAGAGCAGTTGCTCACAGGCGAAAAAACGAGTCTCAACGTTCCTTGGCTTCAAATCATAAGTAACTCAAGTTCCTTGTTTCTGAATCATTCCCAACGCATGCAATCGCTTTGAAATGGCTCAGCGGGTAATTCCTAATGCTGAAGCAAGCTCCTCTTGGCAGGGATCCTCATCGAGCAATGCCTCCAATCCAGCGTCTTCGAAGGATTTTTCGCATTCCTTCACGCGGACGGTCGTCAATATCGAGATCACCATCTTTGAAGCAATGGAACCAATCACTGCACGTTGTTTCACTTAGAGCAGCATCTCCGTAAACTTTTAGGAGTTCTCGACGCGCTTCAGACGCCGTTTTCTTTGAGAGAAAGAAGAAAATCAACTCTTCCCGCAAATGACGATTATTTGGCACAAAATCAGACATTTCTACACAACCAAAAGTATATGACGCCAAAACAAAACATATGGTTTGCTTACCATATGTCTAAGCTTGGTTCATGACGTTTTGGATATGTCAAAATCGACCAGCACTTACTGCTGGACTTATCTAGTGACAAACGGCGAGGACCCAGCTGCGCATCTAATAGAAATACAAATATTGATTGCACATTTTGAATTTTTTTCATCCAAGCTTGTATCATATCAATTGTTCAAAGTGCAAATCCCTGGTTTGTATCCACGCCATAGCTCATATTTGACAGGCTCTAACAATGTCCATTCTCTCCAATCCTTCTCTGACTTTCAAATATTTCTGATGAGTGAACAATTTCCTTCATCTGTTCAAATAAATAAATCTCCATTGGGGTCAAGTTCGGAGATCTTGAAGGCCACATAACTAGTCCATCCCGCCCTATCCACGAATTTTCATTCCCGCGATCTACCCACTCACTAACCGCATGGCCATAGTGTGCGGGGCGCCATCCTGCTGGTACACAATGGCTATTTTTTGTTGCACCGTTATATCACCTAATAGTTCTGGCAGAACTTTTCACAAAAATTCCAAGTAGAGATTGGAATTAAGTTTTGGAGGAAGCCGATAGGGTCCGATCAGCTTCTTACCCAATATGCCTGTCCATACAAGACTTTGAATTCATGCTGCAAACTCTGTGTTTCATGGAGTGGGGATTGCTTTTTTCAACATCCCTGGTGACTTAGGACTTCTCCGTCCATAGAATCCGTCCAATAAATTTGTCTTCCACAAAGTATCTTTCCAGAATGTAATGTAATTGAATAAATTCCATTTTTAGATATTTCATTCCGAAAATAAGTGATAACCAAATTTTTGTCATACCGCAACTGCAGATTGTTTTTCTAAACTATTCCTAGAGCATCAAAATGCTAGTCTTTATACAAGGTGGCGGAAAATTAATCATCCAATTTTGTTTTTGAATTACTTTTTTAGTAAATAAAAAAAAATGATTTTGAGTGATGGAAATCTTTATTTGCGCCTTTACAATTGTTTCTGTTAAGTGGAAAAGATGTAGTTCGGGAAGTGGCTGCCGCCAGTGTTTTATTGCATTTCCCATGACTTTCCGCAAGATTTCCTGTGATAACTGTTCGCATTCCTGTCGAATATTCTCCTTAAGGGCTGCGATTGTCTGAGGCTTATTGGCATAGACCCGCGACTTCAAGTAGCCCCAAAGAAAGAAGTTTGGGATATTTAAATCGGGCGATCTTGCTGGCCGTGACAAATCGCCAAAACAGAAGATTACCAGAAAACGCTTCCTTCACAATATCCATTGTGGCTCATGCTGTGCGTGCGGTTACACCGTCTTGTTGTTCACCAAGTCCCGCTCATCCAATTCCGGAAGTAAGAAGTGACCGTATTGCCGATAGCGTCCACAAAAAAATACGGCCCAATCACTCCTCGCGCGTGATCGCCGCACCACATAGTGGCTTTGAGTGGATGTAATGGCTCTTCGTGCATCATACGGGTGGCCGTGGTGTAGTGGTACTAGCAATCGCTTCTCACTCGGAGGGGTCTAGGTTCGAATCCTGCCCATGAACAAGTCTTTCAAGTTTTTCAGTTGTGTAATTGGAACTCAGACAGAAAAATTCTGCGTGTGAAGGCATAACACTGACACGTAGATTTGGCTGTTGTGGAGTTTCAAGCACAAATAATTACTGCGAATTATAACCTTCCACTCTGAGTGAAGAAAAAGCTCTCCGTCCTATTCGGACTCCCACCCCTGGAGAGCAAATACCGAAACCAAACACACCTGAGTTCCAAACCACTACAAAACAATTTTCCTTTCTCCTCCTTTCTACCTTTCCGCCCGCGCCCTGGCAACAGTAAAAGGGTATCTAACCCCTTAGGCGCGCGTAAATTATAAAAAAAAAATACGCATATTTTCAGTACCCCAGAAACGAATATTTTGCTTATTGACGTAACCGCTTAAGTGAGAATGCGTCCT
This sequence comes from Volucella bombylans, assembly GCA_949129095.1. NCBI lineage: Eukaryota > Metazoa > Arthropoda > Insecta > Diptera > Syrphidae > Volucella > Volucella bombylans. The sequence continues at coordinate 135,502,885 of OX422141.1, read as the reverse complement.
CTTCGCTGTTGAGATTGAGCATGGCTTTACAGTAATTCACACGCGACTGACGGTCAAGCATTAACTGATGCACTGTTTACACTTTGTGCGGGAACATGTGTAAGTCTTTCACTAAAATTCGTTGTAGGGTCCGTCTGGTGATGCATAATTGCGTGGCCCGCCATCTGGTTCATATTTCTTCGTTCTCAGCGACATCGGCAGCCACAGCCGCGATATTCTCGGCCGAACGATTAGTCTGGTGGCGACCACGCCCTGCTGTGGTTCCACTCTGTTCGATTCTAGTGGCTAAGTGCCGGAATGTTTGCCCGGTTGGCGTGAACCGATAAGGGAAATCGACGTCGAAAATCACGCTGCGCTAACACCACCGACCGATTATTGGTCGAAAACTTCGACACAATTATTCCACGCTCTTGCGGAGTATAGCGCTCCATTGCTTGTCTGTTTGTATACGTATCATTTGCAAAAAATTACACCATCTTCCGATAGGGTGATTAAATTTGCGACATGTTGTACAGCATCTACATAGATGATGTTGGATGTTTTAGAGGCTTTCCTTTGTAGTGTCGTCTTTCTACTCCTTTAAAGCATATCGACGTGTAATGCGGCTTTTTGTTTGCGAGTTCTGTCTTTATGCGGAATGTGAACAGGGACTTGCTGTGTCTCTATATTTCGTATGCGTCCTGTCAGATTTTCATCACATTCGATTTGTGAGTCCTAAGGGGACGTAGGCCTTGTTGATCAGTACCAGCGCTTATTGCTTATGGTTCACCCTATTCTTTTCCTTGAATTGCTACTTGTTATGACTTCGATGATCGATATTACAGTCGATTAGGTCTACAAGATATGTATCCACCACTTGACAGACCACCACTTATAATCACAGTTAGAAACTCGTTCTGATGGCTGGGCAATTCTCACCCAACTGTTAAATCTACATATTCAGTTGAGTAAGAGCAGTAACGAGTGTTGGGATTAAGCTGACTTGATACACATTCATTCTTAGTTCACTAACATAAGGCGGGCAATGATGGCGCATTGCTCCCCGCCCGTATACCACCCTACAGTTTTGGTTTGTTGATATGCCCTTTAGGCGGCTTATTTATTATGGGCGCAATAATTTATAGACCCAGAACATTGCCTCCATCGCGAGGTTATTAAATTTGCTTGTTTATATACGAGGGGCGTTCAACATATTCTCAGTATCAGGGTGAAGCTGTGGTTGTATATATAAATTGATTTATTTATCAAGTAATGGTATTATTTTAGTGCATTTATGTAAAATTTTATATAAATGTGATTATTAATTCGCGTTTTATCTCTAGTTAAACAGAATCATAATGGCAACTGAGACGATGATGGTGAAAATTGAGCATCGCGCTGTAATTAAATTTCTCACTAAGCAAGGAAAAAGTCAAAAAACTATTCATGAAGAGATGGTGGCTGTTTACCAGGGTTCCGCACCTTCATTATCAACTGTGAAAAAGTGGTCAAGTGAGTTCAAGAGAGGCAGAGAGAGCATTGAAGACGACCCCCGCTCCGTCGCCCCGGCTACTGCTTGTACGGGAGAAAGCATCAAAGAAGTCGAAAAAACTTGTTCTTGAGGATGCCCGAATAAAGGTGAAAATGATGGCAGAGGTCACCAAGCTCTCAATTTGTACCATTCACACCATTCTTCATGACCATCTTAACCTTTCAAAGGTCAGTGCAAGGTGGGTGCCACGAATGCTCACAGCGCCTCAGAAAAAAGTGAGAATCGCATGCTGTAGAGAGCTTTTGGAGATGTGTATTGAGAACGCGGACGGTGTTATGGATCGAATTGTTACTGGGGACGAAACATGGGTCCACCACTATGACCCTGAAAGCAAACAAGAGTCCGTGCAGTGGCATAAAAAAGGAACAGACTCCCCGAAGAAGTTTAAAGTCACTCCGTCTGCCGGGAAGCTCATGGCCACAGTTTTTTGGGACTCAAAGGGAATCTTGCTCATTGAGTACAAAAAAAAAAGGTGAAACCATCAACCCCACATCCTACGCTTCCACTTTGCATAATTTGGGGGAGGAAATTAAAAAGAAAAGACGGGGTAAACTCGCAGCGGGTGTGTTGCTTCTTCATGACAACGGTCCTGTTCACACGGCGCGAGTTTCCAAGGCTGCTGCGAGAGATTGTGGTTTCGAAGAAATCCAACACCCACCCTATAGTCCAGACCTTGCCCCTAGTGATTATTTTCTGTTTCCGGATTTGAAAAAATGTCTTCGTGGAAAAAGATTTTCGGATGATGAAGAACTCAAGTCGGCAATAAATGGGTATTTTGCAGAGAAAGAGGAAATTAATTTTTTTGAGGGTTTAAAAAAGCTTATCTCAAGATGTAACAAATGCATTGATATTAGGGGAGAATATATTGAACACCCCTCGTATATGTTGATGATGATCTCTATGTCCCTTTTAGAACATGTCAACTGCCACTATATTTCTGGTAATGTAAAGGCGCAGCACATTCTTTTCCGCCATCTCTAAGATAAAAAATAAGGCATACCCTGCTGGAAAAAAACCAACTGTCTATCCTGCCTTTTTAATTCCCATCACTTGCAGGCTTTTCACGGGTTCGTCATCCTTACTTATGTTGGAATGCACTTACTCTAAAATGAGCATTTTTACATGCGTACTGCCATGCTTTTGTTACATCATTTAATTTCAGTTTACAAAACTCTAAGCCCCAATTACTTAGCGTATTCCATCATCCTTCTGGACTCACTATCCCCAGTGACAAGAAACATGTGACCTCTTACGATTCAGTTAGCTACACCCGTCCTTAAGTTGCCACATATCGGATAATTAATCGAGTTATGGAGCTATTACCGTGAAAGGAACATACCACACCAACTGTCATCATGATATCCTTCTTAAATAAATAAATTCAACAATCCCTGAGTGCATGTCTCATAAAATGCATGATAGCCCCCTTCAGGTAGCCCCTGGGTGCATTTAGAGTGACAAATCAATAAAGAATCCTTAAGTGGATAAAACCGAAATAGCTTCTGTCATTAGAGAGGAACTACGAGTATCTGAATGAATAGTTTGGGTTTTCGTTCTTCCGTTTTTCTTTTCCTTTTGTTACAAATTCATCGTTAGCACGCTAACTCTTTTTCATCCTGAAGGTCGTTTCTATTTTTATTCCATAGTTAGCTCCCCAATCACCTGTATCAACGAAACCATTGCAGCGATCCTGTCCTAACAAAAAGTGGACAATAAAACTGGCCATTTACAAAAATACAAAATGCAACAACAACAAAAAAGAAAGAAGAAGCTGAATTGGAGGTATTGCTCGATGATTATCCGTGCCAAACGCAAGAAGGGTTTTGCTTCAGCATAAGATGTTACGCGCCAAGCCATTTCCAAGCGATTGCATGCGTTGGGAATGATTCAAAAATAAAGAATTTTGGTTCCTTTTGATTTGAATCCAAGGGACGTTGAGCAAAAAAGGAAGAGTTTTCTTCATAGCATCGTGACGGGTGCTGAAAAATGGATTCATTACAGCAAATCAAAAGTCATGGCGACTGCCCGGTCATGTTTCTACGTCTTCGGATCTGCCGAATATTCACTCTGCGAAGGTTATGCTATGTATTTAGTGGATGTGTTATTTATTATGAGTTGCATTTTCATCAGAAAAATAGCGATAATTTAGTTGCGCACCAATAATTTGGATTAACACAATATAAAAAAAAGGTCCAATGTCCAATAAAATTTGTTTAAGTCAGGGTTAAAAATTTCTACTTCAACAACTGCTATTTGGTTAAGCTGGCGAAAATCAATGCTTAGATGAATCTCTCCTGTTTTCTTTTTAACCAGCGTAATGGGAGATGCCAACGGAGAATTAGTCTCACAAACTATATTTATTTTTCTTTTTTTTAAATTAAATCATCCAACATGTTACGCAGTTCTAGTGTATGAGCATACGACAGACGGCGAGTCGTACAATTAAGTATACTTTTTGGACCATCTCGAGCAATTTTAAATTCGAAACTTTGGTTGGAAGGTCACTTCTAGGAATATTTTTGGCAGCAAGTTTATAAACTTGACATTGTTGATAATAACTTGAATTATCGTTAATTTTCAGGTTCAACTTATCAGCGCTTTCACTATTTATATCGAAATTTAAAATTTCTGTGAATATGCCGTCAATACTTTTCATTTTAGATTTTTTTAAATTATCTAGGCTCGTCTTTTATTGTTAATTTAATATTAGTTTTCTGTAAGAAGTCTCTCCCCAAAATAACTATTTATATTTTTCAATTAACTATTTTGTACTAAATGCAAACATAAACTGACACGATAATCTCATATCTTAATTTTGCCAGACGTCTTGCCTACATAATATAATTAATTTGTTTTTGTTTACCTCAACGTATTCATGCTTTTTTGATTCTAAAGACGTCATCAGGTCTTCTTCTGTATTGGTCTTCCCATGTCTGTCATCGTCCAGTCATTGTTGTATTGTAAACTACGGCGAATGTATCACACGTATAATCAAAGTTAGATAAACTTTGGAAATCTTGTTCTCGTTGTGCACACTGTATCCTTACGCCATTGGATGTGCTAGACTCCGTCATATTACCTAGCTCAACCAGCTGGATTCGATTTCCCGAAGTTCTTCGAGTTGCTGAGACACTTATTCAAGCACAACCTTGTTATCTCTCGTCTGAACCCCAAAGTCCGCTAGTAAAAAATCTAAACTCCACAGTTGTTCCAACCGTAGCTTCAATATACTCCCTATTCTTTATTCCCGATGTTGACAAACACATTTGTTCAAGGGCTTATCTTTCAATTGCTTTACAGTGCCAAATTCCACAAATCTAATGACGCGTAAAGCCATCATCGACTTTTGGCTAACTTAAACGTAAAAGATAAGAAATTTCAGCAAACCACGTGCACTTACAATACCATTTCTGATTTTTTGTAAAAGTTACGGGCATGCAAAGGTGAGCAAAATTTAGTAAAGAACACGATACTTTCGGTAAGATGTACGAGTATATACTGCAAGTGATTACGTAATTACAATTATGCCAACAAGAACATTCTCAACATGAAATACATAATGTACTCGTACCTACATTATGTATTTGTACAGTAAAATAGGGACATACTAGAATTAATCGGGAAACTGCTGAGTGTCCATAACGTGGATTTGGCCAGCAGAGCAACACTAGTGTCTGATTTTTAACGTAAACCACCTGTCATGTAGACTTATGTTTACGGGATGCCCATTCTTCCATGGGGCAAGGATACGCCTTGTCATCTCTCTGCCGCCTTCCTGAGATACCAAATCTGAACTGTGTTGCCGGCACGTTCCACCCTTGGTATGAGTCGAGGCCGACCTAAAACTTCTTACTGCTCTTAGGGTCGCAGCACCCAGTACTTATTGCAACTCTCCATTGGGTCAACCAAAGGAAGACAATTCTTTGGGTTTAAGCCACAGCCACCATGACGCCCAGGCCCAGACCGAGATCCGGGGGCTCGTGACTCCCATGGTACAGTGATTTAAGTCCTGGTAGGGACTACCGGTGGTTCAGCGATGTAACTCCAGGATACGAAAGGAGGGCATCTTTGGTAGGAGAGTTGGTAAGCATAGCATACACGACAACACGCCTGACAACGGATTTGGGACGGTTTCCTCTTCACAATATTCACAAGGAAGCAGGCGGCATCCGAATCATGAAACGCTAAATCAAATTGATCGTCTTTCGATAGGCGTAAGGTATGCCTCCAGTATTTTGGATGTCCAAACGGCAGCCAACATTAACTCGGATCACCACCTTTTTGCAGCCCAGGTGCGAATCCGGATTTCCAAAGCGCCACAACAAAGAAAAACTACTGTGAAAAGCTGCAACCACAAGAGACCGCCACAATTTTTGCGTATCCCGAAATGACGCCAGCATCGAGTGCTGAAGACCAGCAGCCAGCGTGCTATTAGAGAAGCCGCAACTGATATGCTGGGTTTCATCCGACCACCACCAAGAAATCATAAGACTTATAAAGCGGCGCTGCAACAAAGGACGAGAACTGCTTCTAGAAGAGACTGGAAGAACGTCTGCTTCCCCAGAAGAAGAAAAAAAAGCACGAGAGGCGCGTGATCGAAAATATTGAGAGGCTGTACTCCACGCATAACACACGAAAGTTTTAGAATTGGTAACAAGAACATGTCAAGGCAAGAAGACCCCTTCAGAAACCTGTAGAGATGAAGAACGAAACCTTGTACTAGAGTCACAGTCGGTGCTGAGAATATGGAAACATTTTTCTGCAGACTGTATAACGGCGAACAAGACAAACATGCCGCCGTCAGGCAGAATAGCCCATTCAATTTAGACGATGATGGTCAAAACTTTTGTCCACCTGAATCAGCTGGACCTAACGCCTTACGGACCAAGGTATTCAAAGCTGCCGGAAATGACTTTGTGGACTGCATGCACCAACTCATTTCGCAGATCTAGTCGGAAGAGAGTATGAATGGAATCTCAGCACCCTATGCCCGATCCACAACAAAGGAGACTCCACCCCTCAACTACGCTAACTACGAGTATAAAGGTATAAGTCTCCTCAACATAGCATGCAAGATCTTATCTGCCACATTGTGTGAAAGTTTCAAATGCTTCGTCAACAGCCTGCTTGGCTCCCATTGATGCAATTTTAGACCAGGAAAGACCACAATCCAATCGACAAAATATTCACACTCCGGCAGATCCTGGAAAAAACTCAGGAAGTCCAAATCGATAGCCACTCTCGAAATTAACCGCATTTATAGAGACGAGTTATATAGAACCATGTCTATAGCTTTGGAATTCTTGCAAAACTCGTTCGTCCGTGCAAAATGACGATTGAGAACTCCCGCTGCTCCGTCAAGGTCAGCAACAACTTAACCAAGACCTTTGATGTCAAAAAAGGTTTTAGACAGAGTGACATCATGCTTGAAGAATTGTGCGGAACACACAAGTGAACAATCTTTCAAAAGTCTGTGCAACTACTAGCTTATGCCGATGATATCGACATAATATGGAGAGTATAGCGGGCAATCTAGAAATATTCGGTCCCGTTTGTGTTAACGGGCTTTGTTTTATATAGCACAACTCGTCTGCAAACATATGGACATGTTTTACTAGCTGAGGGAGTTCATTTACATAAACCAACAGCAATACTGGCCCGAAGATGGAACCATGTGGTACCCCGTACCGTAGGACAAATGCAGTAACGGCCGTGACCGAAATTTTTTTTTTCGAAACCAAAAGTGGCATTTTACACGCCACCACTATATTCTGGAGGCAGCGAAGCTGTTAATATGAGAAACGAGACTAAATCTACAAACAACCAGAAATTTAGAGCATGAGATTCTATGGGTAATGTACTCATTTAATGGACAGTAAGGCTGATCAAAATTTATACAATGATAAAACCATACTACGTCGTAGTCAGTTTAATCTTGCAGAATTATTGGTATTGCAACACATGGGTACAGATTCTCCCAACACTCGGTGAAGGACTGTGACTGGCTTCTGCTGTTTCTTAGACTTACACGCCAATGTGTAGTAACAAAGTTAGCACTTTCTCGCTATTTTTAGCAGCTCTGTGAGCGAAGTTTTGCCCAGTGCATTGTTAGCGATGTCTAACAGAGCGCTCTGTCGAAAAACGTTGTCAGAATGCTATGAAGACAGCAAACTATTACAAAAACATTTCAAGTTGTACATGACGTTTGCTTATGAACCTGCACCAAAAGACCGATCGCATAATTGGTTGATTCTACCAGATCCGTTCGATAACACAAGATCTGGAAGACGTGTACATGTTAAATGTAAATTTGTCAACAAAGAAAACCCGAAAAGTCCTAAAGGGTTAGGTAGATAGGTAGATAAGAGCGGTTGTTGGAAGTACCAACCCACTTAGGCCTATTGGCCCATTGTGATGCCACGTGGATCTATAATGGAACCAGTTTGAGCTTATGATAAAGCGTAGGAGACTGTTAACGTCTATATTTTCTACATCGTTTAGGGAGAGAGCTGGACATGTACAGAGTAGGTAGAGGTTTGTCTCCTCCTCTTCCTCATACATGCAGCTTCTACAGAAGTCGTTTGTAAAAGCGCCAAGCCCTTTTGCGTGATGACACCGCTGAGATTTTTTCTATTTAAAAGGATCAGACACTTACAGCGATTCAGATCCAGCTTGGCCAGATCTCTTTGGTCGCTAGACATGTTTGCCCAGCAGTCCCCCTAAAGTCTGTTCTTTTATTGGCATCCAGCTTTAATGCTAGTTTGCACGTAAGGATTGGTATACCTATACTACCCTTTTCCAGTAGAATAGGTATAGTGGTTTCAATTTTGGCGAGCTCATCGGCTCTGCGGTTCCCTGGAATGTCTCTGTGGCCCGGCACCCAACAGAGGTGAATGTTGAACTGCTCTGCCATCTCCATGAGAGATGATCGGCATTCAAGGGCGATTTTTGAATATAATGACACATATCTAAGGGTGTCAAATGAAACAGAATGTCTAATGCATCAGAGGGGGTAGACCGCAAGGCTCCGTTTATGCATAGACATGCTTTCATGTTTCCATCGACTTTCCTTTACCGTAGTCACGTTGAGCCATTGACAGAAGTCTTGGATCAATTTTAGCTCGTATATGGATATCAATCAGTCGTTTTCAGAAGGAAAGATGATAGACTTGTAGGTTTGAGGTCCTTTGGGACAACATGAGAGCATTTTCCGGCTTTGGCAATGAATACTACATTGACTTCTCTCCATTACAGTGGAATGTGGATAAGTTCTACACAGCTCCTCATAATATTTGCTAGCACAGACAGAATAATATTTGAGGACCTCTGTAGCTCGGCAGGTATTATACCATCCGGACCAGCAGAGTTGTATGGTTTGAAGCTATGCAGCGCCCAGAGCAGTTTGTCTATCGTAATCAGACCATGAATTTTGGTCACGGTTGCAGTAGGCCTGTTTGCGCTGCTACTGGCCGCGAGTTGGGAGCTACCTGAAAAGTGGGTGTCCCGTAGCAAATTGAGTGATTCATCACTTGAAGTTGTCCAGGAGCCGTCGGTTTTTTTCAAACAGCTAAGCATCATAGGATTTGTAGAGAGGATTTTTCTTAGCCGCGATGCCTCAGAGGTTTCCGTGATTTTATCACAGAATGACCTCCAGGATTGTCGCTTTGTCTTCCTGAGTTCTTTTTTTTATATAATTTGAGGGATTCTTTGTATGAGTCCCAATCAGTCACTTTTCTTGTGCTTTTTGCTACGTTGAAAACTTTTCTACAAGAGTTTCTAAGCAGTCCCGGTGCTGATGTCCACCAATGTGGTTTTAGGAAGCGGCCATAGCCTGATTGAGAGCCAGAGTTTCGGACAGTATTCCTCTGTATTTTGGCCAATCAGTTTTCCGGTAGTTCCGGAAAGCTGGTTGGCTGGGGGGAGCATCACTGAATTGGATGTGTCTGTGGTCTGAAAAGGAGTGTTCAGACTATACCATACAGTCCATTAGCCTTTGAGTGATGCTATCGGAGACAAGAGTGATATCTAGCACCTGTCATGTCGGTTTCTAGTTATAAAAGTGGGCTCATTGCCAGTGTTGCAAATAAAGAGGTTAATACTTAATCCCTAAAGGATTACGTCACCTCATCAATTCTAAGTGGTTTTTGTTAATCAGTTTATCCAAAACAACATAAAACGGATGCGTAATTTTTATTGCTCGTTATTGAATTAATGATTGAGACACCATTTGATCCATAAGGACAGAAGACTACTATCAGGGCAATTTAACCCATTTCCACAGTCTTGGGTAAACTTTCCAAATCCTTATACCACAACACCATTCAACTCAAGTTATTCATCTCAAAGATACACAGTCTCACCCAAAACAAGCACAATTAAACTAGGCCTAGTGGGTATGATGACATTTTACCAAAGTTTCCTCCATTCTACGTATCTCACTGTCTCTTGACAATCCCAATCAGATTAAGGATCACAATTTTCCCTTTTTGGAAATTCACCCCGCCCACAAGGGTGAAATTACCATCAATTGAAAGATGACAAAACGACTGAGCATATTTTTTTTTTGTTTTTCTTGTTTGTGAAATAAAAAAGAGATACGAGCATACTCGTATTCGTATCTTTGAGTTACAATATATTGTACCATCAAAGAACCCTTAACAAAACAACTGGCAAACAGCGTCACACTCGCTGGATTGAATCAGGATGGAATACATACATATTATGGATGACACATGAATGGAGAAGTCTCTTCCCCATGATAACACCAAACGTGTCCTTATTTTTGATGATTTTGACAGTTTCACAGAGTTGAATATGTTGACAATGAAATGAGTTTACACATGGTTAGCGCCACCAACAATGTGAAATCCTTTCCTATCTACTAGTATGAATATCTCATGACTGTAGATAGACTTTTTCAATCATGAATACGTACGAATTCAGTACAGCACTGTCAATGGTAGGAATGGCTTTTGAATTATTCCCTGAGATGTTTTTTTGGAAATGAAAAACACAAAAAAAAAGTGATTCTCACGTATGGGTGGGTGGCTGTATTTTCAAGTCCTTGCAAACACTCCAAAAACTATGTTGCTTCGGTTGAGTAAACAAATGATTGCAGGAGATGTCGAGATTGAGTCGTAGGTTAACGTTGCTTAATATTGTCATTTTTTGTCCTTTTGTTTTTTTTATTTTTCTATACTTACAGTCCTTTTTGCATAAAAAGAGGGATGAAAGCATACGAGTATGCTGTATGTATGTGTCACCATACAATAGTTAAACATGTGATTTTTCGGCAAGTGTACTCGTATTCTATTCAGAAAGTGGGAAGACCGAGGATGGTGTCATTGTTCTTTCTGTAACATGAATTTCATAGCTTTATTTTCCGAAGGATACGACTATAGTTCTGTTGAAGGTCGCACGGGGAACTACAATAAATTTGTCCGTATTCGATGTGGAATTACCTAAGCGGTTCAATGTCACGTGAATCATGGCAATAAAACACACAATTTTCGGCTACTTTACCGCTAAGTGAAACTATAAACGTGACGAACGAGTACAACTTATGAATAATAACGCCAACACGATGGTAATCTAATTCCGGAAGAAAGGAAGGACACTTGTGAGGTTTCCTTTTCTTTTTTATGTTTGCTTATCTAAAATGAAAGTTAAACTCTACACTAACATATACGAGTACTTACCATTAGGCGAGACCTACATATGTATATTGGCTAAGTGCTTGCATCACAAAATTACTGAGTACGTACCTGGAAATGAGAAAAAAAAATGCAAAACGAAAATTAATTGTTGATTCTCTCATAAATGGTGTGAATGGAAAAGAGGAAAGGACAATTGAAGTTGTAGACATCAATCAGTGTTCGAATGCAGTCATAAGAGAGGATGAACGAGAACTGGATTGGCTAATCCACAAAGAAAAGATGGTGTGATAGAGCACAGCATACCATACCTCGGATACCTGGCGAAAATACCGCTGATGTACTAAAAGAACTATCCTTGGCAAACTATCATACGTCACTAAATTTCACGACATTTCTATGCCCTCAGTGCGAGATCTTAAATCACGGACGGTTGCGGAACATTACTGAACAAGGCAATCTTCTTTTTCAAAGTAGGACGACAGGAGTTGAGTTTGAATCAAGAGTCCTTATTCACCATAAAGAGGCTTATGACGCTTTTGATGGAGTACATTATGACATTCATATTTTGGGCCACTCTTTCGAGGATTTGGGGCCCTTTCTTACCAATAACGCCAATTCAATGGCGCATTTCATGTTATATATTGACAGTACGGGACTTAGTTCCATTCTGCTGGAACCACATGTCGTCCGGATTAAAGCTGTACATATTTTGCAGGAAATTTTTTTTTTTCTGTTCTGTAGGGATAGAGCACCCAGACAAAAAAGTAGTCCATTGTACTCCTTGTAAGTTCCTTTTAATTGGATTTCTCAGACGAATCAACAGTACCATCAATAACGAGTACCTGCAACCTGATGCTAGCGTAAGGCGAACATTCAAAGAGGTAGTACTCCGCGGTGTGGTCATAAATTTTACAGCAAGCGTCGCAAGATGTTGCATCACTTATGCCCAGCACATTTAAATGCTTAACAAAAGTGTAGTGCCCTGTCACGTCGCCAGTAAGTGACCTGCAGTCTTTCATACTGAAGGAAAACAGAAAGGTCGCTGACCTGGAGAGTCATGCCATCTGCAGTTGTACTCATATGAAACCCAACTGTCAATGGAAGCCTTAACTGATAACGCAGTCAGACCTAACGTTGGTTCTGGTCCTGTGAAACTCTCCTCGAAATCGAAAAAGTTGATTTTGTATTTTCTCCGCAGCAATAATTCTGGTGTCATTGCATCAGACAACAGAGTCAAAGGTAGTCGCGCGCAAGGTCATCATCAAAGCTCCAGGGAAGGTCAACAGCGCCTTATAGGCTTTCGAAGTAACATATTTAATCCATAGAAGTTTGTTATCCAGAATAATACCCAAATACTTGGCTTCATTGAAGAATTGGTTGGTGATGTATTGAACCACTAGTTAAGTCAGACCAGGCAACTTTCTCGTTCCCGTAAATAAACCAACCTCAGCTTTGAGAGGATTGACTGAAAGCCCATTTCTAGTGCACCAATCGTCGATCACGATTATTGCTCCTTGCGCTTTAGATCAGACAGTCGCTAAACACGATCCAGGAAAAAGCACATTGTCCTCGTATGCTTGTGTATAGATGTCATTAAGCGCGTTGAGCAATGAGTCGAGCAACATGCACCATCACAGTGCAGATAGAATGCCGCCTTGCGAGAAATCCCTATTCTCTATTTACCCCAGCCATCACATATTAGCTGAAGTCAGCATTCGCAATCAGTGTTCTATTCATCAGGATTGCTTGGATCCACAAAACTAGTGATTCATCTACGCCGTGTGGCAGAGTTACACATGCCGCCAAAAGGTGCGTTGTCGAAAGCACCATTAACGTCGATGAAAATGCCCAGGGCGTAGTCCTTCTTGTCGAATACTCGCATGAGACGGAGAGTCTCTACTTTCAGCTCAGTGTAGGTACAATCAAGTAGGTTTCCAACATTATTGACAACAAAGTCAGATGACCGCCTCTCGCGCTGCACTTGCTACTGCGTCAAAGATTATTCTGATCATTAGCAGCGCAGCATATGATATTCCCATATTTCTGGAATCACAGTATTCAATGAGTTCGGCTATCGCCTTCTGTGGTGGTGGTAATCCGCTCTTTTCGTGTCTTATGTCTGCAGCAACTAAATCTTGGTGGCAAAATTGTCCTGTTCAAGTTTAGATGGTGAGAGTGAGTTCGGCACATAAAGACGAGCTCTCGGTCTTTCTGTTTCTTAGAAATCATAGATCCGTTTATTCCACACCCATGGTTCCCGTATAGATGTTATGTGAGGTTTATGAAAAGCCTGTTACATAGGGTTGATCTGAGTATTGGGACGATCGTCACTTATCTGCAATCATAGGGAAGAGAAGTGAAAATGAACCCTCAAGGTGTAGATAGAGACATGAGTCATATCTACACTTAATGGTCCCGACAGAAGATTTGTCTAAGCGTATAAGAGAAGAGCCGTTCTTGTTTTCCCGATTCGTTCTCTCCTTGTGAGAGCACATTTTCCACTTTTAAATGTTGACTCCAGGGGTCTGAGCATGAAAACCCGCCACCCAGAAGAAGTTGCGCATCAGTTTAGGTTGTCTGAAGACCTCGAAAGTATTAGCTTCCAGTGGTAGGACTTTTGGCACAGTTTTGTACAACCTTTCAAAAGTTTGCCGAGTGCAGCACTTCACTCTAAGATTTCCGACCTCTGCTTTGGCTATCTCCCACCGCATTAGCTGACTTTCGTAGACGAGAATTACAAGCATTGTTTTTGTAGCACCGGTTTCTTCCGGGCTGCTCCTGGGTCAACGCCTAAATTGGCGGTCTTTTTTTTCTAAGTACGTTGGTGGAGACCACAGTGGATTATCGCTTTGCGAGTACAACCTGGAGTATAATCCTTTTGTGTCACCTTCATACTTTTAACAGAAACAATTACTGATCATGGTTTCGTAACTTTGGCTTTTGAAAGTGGCGAAAGCGTGAAAACGGTGCACATTTGTGTGGGTGCAATTGAGTCTCATTAGTCTTTTCTGAATTTAACTCTCTCAAGAAAATATTGTTTGTTCACACGGGCCCCCGCCCAATTATCAAGGCTTCGCACTTTAATGACGTTGTCTAATAATGAACGGGGGCAGAGCAAAGTACTGGTCTTATCGTAAACATCTTAAGATGACGCTACCGAAGGTTGCTACGATTCGATCAGTCACAAGTTGCCGGTCATAGGTCTTGTTGGCGGCTGGACCACCGGTAATCCGTACCAGGACTTAAATCACGGTACCATGGGAGTCAGGAGCCCCCCGGACCTCGGTCTGGGCCTAACTTGAAGAGGTAGGCCCCCTTGTGGGAGCGTCATTGTGGCTGTAGTTTAAACCCAAAATTGCGGGAAGGGTCTTCCTTTGGTTGAGCCAATGTAGAGTTGCAGTAAGTACTGGGTGTTGCGACCCTAAGAGCAGTAAGAGGTTTTAGGTCCGCCTCGACTCATACCAAGGGTGGAAGTTGTGCCGGCAACACAGTTCCGAATTGGTATCAATGGATTGACGGAGAGCGATGGCAAGGCGTATCCTTGCTCCCATGGATGTATGGGCATCTCGTGGGATAAGGCCATAATGGCAGGAGTCCACGTTAAATACAAGAGACGTTCTGTTTATTCACACATCCATTGAGCCAAAAGTTGACTAAACGAAATAGGGTCGACTTTAAGCTGTTCAAGAACGCAATCGGGAACTCGCGTTATCAGCCATGCTCTCATGGCTTAAATTCCTGAACCGGATGGATCTGATATTCCACATGTTCACTCACAGTCGCCAGAGTTTCTTCCGTATTCATATAACGCAGGTGGGTGAATGCGGTAGGAAATTTATTCACAACACGACGGATAGCGACCTTAGTTAGTCCTTTATGAGGACCTCAATTTTTGCTCAATTTGGCTTCCGGACTTTCCGCTATTTTCTGACAGTTCATTGTTTAAGTCCATATTTGACATTAAATGTTTCGGTGAGATTGCTTGAGAATATTTCCCATCGCCATTCTACATAATCTGAAGACATGGCTCTATATAGCTCTTCTCTATAGATTCCATTTTATGTGACCCTTAAATCGATTAAAATGAAGTGAACATCAAACTGGACCTCTATTCTATTGTGAATTAAAACCGCTTAAATCGACCAAACATTGCTGAGGTTCAGATCATTAGGTATATTTTCCTCCGAAAGATTCTTAGAAATGACTAAATTAGTTGATGTACTCGTATCTTCTTTACCACCGCCTTCAATAACTCAGTAGGTAGGCCTTTCAGCTTAGACTATTAGAAGAAGATTTTAATTTTCCGCAGTTGATTCTTGTTCTTGTTCATAATTTTTCTTTTTTTGTGGGATATATTGGCGTGCCTTGGAAGATATGTGATTTCAATAGGGTGGTGCCATTTGTCACACACCGAGTGCGATAAGGTAATCGGTAAAGTGCTGGATCGTCTTATCGCCAGAAATAGCCATCTCAATTGGCATTTACACATTCACATTATTTCCTTAATGACTGCATTAAGTCCTTGCCAACAGCCCAGACACTTTACAACATTCGACCAGAAACTGCTGGAATATGGTCTTGCACATTCGTAGGTCGTCCCGTTCGATGTGCGATTTGCACAAGTGATGTTTATATATCCCTTATACCAGTTGTGACTACTAGTAATTTTCCTTTCTCATCTCTAAAGGTCTCTATTCTGATCAAGTGTTGATCCCTGAATAGTAGCTCGTTGGCGCACTTCCCATTCTGTTTTTGTAAAAGCCGATGTTTTTCTCTTGGTCGTCCTTCTATGCGGTGCCGTTTCGGAAGCAAGTTGTTTTGGAGAGTGTGCAATACTGGGTGCATTCGTCATGCTTGGTTTCGTGCCATGGCATTGTTGATGACTCTTAGAATCGGACCCAAGATTATATCACCCGCTTGAAATGTGAAGCAAAATCATTGTACTTTCATAGTTACAGCACTGAATGGCGTCAACAAGTGCCTCCGTTCAATGCTTAGAGTATTTTCCATGACTTTTCTCGTAATTTTTCACAATTGATATTCAGGTTTTAACTCCGATATTCTCTTTTAGGGCTGACAAATTCTGTGGCTCACAAACATTAAACGACCGGGAACGCTTGCTGCGGTATGTCCATTCTGAGTTTGCATGTTCCACCGTTCTGCTGGAACCGCAGAACAAATATCTCAAAGTCTTTCCCCAAAAAAAGTGAGGCTAAGGATGTATACGTAAGTGCGTAGCCTGTTGTCTAGTTGCCAATAGCGATATTTTCGACCAAAATGCAGCACGGAGGACGGCCACGTTTACTTCAAGCCACGTTTAACAAATCTCTTCAATGAGAGGTTCAAGCCATCTCATTGATTGACCAGTTACTGCCACGAAAGCATTAACATAATTATTTCGCATTCTTGTGGAATATAGCTATCTGTGGGTTATCAACGTGAATTATGGTTCTGCTTACTTCACATTTGGCATGATGACTTAACACTTCATTTGCGAAGATAAGAATACGAAGACTGCTTTACCATCACCTTGCAGTTCCTTCATATTTTTTGATGATGCTCATTAGAGACCAGGGAAACCATTTACGTCATATTCACGTCATTGTTATCGCGCTTCAAACGCTCAAATTATCTCATATTTGTGCGGTACAGGACTTTGCGATAGATTCTACTTTTGCAGGGGTGATTACAGTGTGAGCCAACATTAGCCTGATATTCATTCACGTTCACACAGAGGTAAAGGATGGCGCTACCAAAGAATATTTCTATGTGCTCCTCGACAAAACCTACGAGCAATGTCTGGAGTATGATATTAAAATCGTCTTAGGTCATTACAAAACCAAGATAAGAAGGCAGGGCATTTTTGGCACGAGACCACGTTTAGCAATGGACTAAGGCTAATTGACTTTGGTGCAGAATGGAATATATTATAGCCAGTACACGGTTTCCCAACTTTATATTCACAAAGACATAAAGCGGTCACCTGATCAGCTATATTAATCATGTTGAATGATCAGCAAGACATTCGTCCAGTATTACAGATGTTCGAATGCTCTGAGCGCCGAACATGCACTCGGACTACTACCTCGTTGCAGACAAGGAGAGTCTAGGGATATCTTAAACCCCATAATAACGAAGGACTATTGGGGGGAAACCTAACGTCGCACTGCAATCGTAACAAACCGACAGATCCCTCACCCTTCTTATGTAACCAACAAAATAGCAAAGCCATCAGAAACGCCGTACCTAATGTGCTGGGATTTAACCGACTACCTCTACGAAACCCATGGTTTGATGCCGCCTACGAAGTAGCACTGCATAGGAGAACGAAAGCAGCCCGTGAGGTCTACGACCAAAAGAGAAGGCGAAAACATTGGCTTCTTCGGAGGAAAAAGAAAAGGCATGAAGATCACAAGATCAAGGAAATTATGAGGTGCTACTCCAGTATCAATGTACGGAAGTTTTACCGCAGAATGTCAAGACAACAAGATGCGAACAGAGGCCTGTAGATCCATATCAAGGAAAATGAAATATCCACTCCAGCCGACTCTTAAACAGTAACCGTGAAAGTCAAGAGATCCATCCACCAGACCAAAAGGAAGTGAGGACAGGAATATCCAAGCTTAGGAACAACAAAGCTGCTAAAACGGACGAACTTCCTATCGAGCTATTCAAGGCTGTGGGGCGATGACTTAATAGAGAGCATGCACCAAGATGTGGTCGGCAGAAAGCATGCCTGAAGAATTAAGAAGTATAGTTTGCCCGATCTACAACCTAATTACGACAATTATGGAAGAATCAGTCTGATCAACATCGCATCTGAGATCTTATCTGCCATCTTCTGACCAATTATCAGCTATCTGATTGGCCCCATTAGTGCCAGCTTAGAGCCGGTAACTCCACAACCGACAAAATATTCACAATACGAAAAATGCTGGAAAACTCCAGAGAAGTCCAAATCAATACGCACCACCACTTTGTCGGTTTTAAGGCTGTAAATCATAGCCGTAAATCAAAGTCATGCCTAGCCTTGATATCTCTGTTAAATTCGTCATTAAATGACGATGAAGAACGCTTGTTGCTCCGTACAGCTCGGACGCAATTTCTCGGAGACCTTTGATGTCAAAAAGAGGATTTAGTTAAGAGGATGTAATTTTTTCAACATCGAACGTGATTTTGTTTGAATGAAGAAACACTAAGGAAACCTTATATAAGACCCCCATCATCTCAGTCCTGCCTTACAGTGCAGAAACATAGACGTTAGCTAAGGTGGATGAACATATCTTTAGCCGTTTCGAATGCAAAATGCTTCGAGTGATTTTTGGTCCGATTTGCGCTAACGGGGTTTGGAAGAGGTGATTTAATAGCGAAATGTTGAAAATTAATTACTGGCAATTCCTCATTACATCTACACTTACATCTTATAATAACTTATATACTTGCTACATACATATATGAACTACCTACTTTGAGTTCCCAACAAAAGGTTATGGGCACAGTGTAAAGATAAAGAAAGTCAAAGAAATAAGAAATGATGGCCTCTTCTATGTATCAAATCGAGAGATTAGACGATAAAAATTATTGATCCATAGCGACTTGTGGCCATATGTGAGTGGAGCTGAGGCAAAACCCGAGGAAGGAAGTACTGCTAGTTGGAGTAACAAAGACGAGAAGGCATTGGCCATTATTTTACTGTGCGTTAAGCCATATCAGCTTAACTATATTAACAATTGTAAGATATCGAATGAAGTGTGGAAGATCCTATGCAATACTCATCAGCCACATGGACCAGCAAGTTACCCTGTTCAAGCAACTATTACAGCTAAAAATGCAAGAAAATACTACCGTGCTACAGCGTCTTAATAATTTTTCATCTCTCGTCGAAAAGTTAAAGGAGATACGTATAGGATGAACTTTTGTCTATAATCTTGCTTTCTAGCCTCCCACACAGCTTTGAAAATTTTGTTATTGCCATTGAAGCGCGAGATACTTTACCCACATGTGAGAACTTAAAGATAAAGCTTCTGGAAGAAGGACACAGGACGGAGCGGCCCGAAACAAATAAAATTGAACTAGAATAAACATTATTTGTGCGAAACCGAAGACAAAAGCAATCGCCACAGCAAAGCCTACAACAACATGGGAGAGCCGATCAACACAATTTTAGAGGTACCTGTTTCAGTTACAATCGCCGTGGACAGCTAATTGTAGCGACATTCAGAGAAATAAAACCACCGCATCATCATTTGCTATGATAAACATAGAATTTTTTTTTTTTTTTTTATAATGAGCGCGCGCTCAAGGGGTTTGAGTACAGGAACGGCTTAGGAACGAATCACGATATTTTAGAGTACGTCCGAAAATGGGCTTGAGGGTGAACTGATGAGCATTCATAGCGAGACGGGTGTTACGGTTGAAAGTTCAAATAGGCGGAATGCTACTGGCGATTTCAGTGGAGCACTGGTGGTGGAAATAGCGATAAAACAAAGTGAGACACGAGACATTTCGTCGGTGTTCGAGGGTGTCCATTGATTGACTGATATTAGTATCGTCAATAAGTTTTATCGCACGGTTTTGAATCCTATCTAGCAGGTGCAGAGATGTTTTAGGAGCACCTGACCAGATGTGGGAGTTGTACTCCAATTTTGGGCGGATGAATGCCTTATATATTGAGGCCAGATCAGAGGGGGTAAAATATTTCTTACATCGCCTGAGGAAACCTAGACATTTCGCAGCATTTTTGGCGATGTCAAATATGTGGTCATTCGTCATTTCGGTTTCGATGATGCAAGTGTCATTCATAGATAATGGCTGGGTGTTTAAATTTCGCTTTAAAGACAGCAGATAGCATTGTGTTTTGGAAGCGTTAAACTCCACTCTATTGATAGTTCCCCAATGGGTTATGCGTTCTCGTACTACAGCCGAAGAGCAGGGCCGTGAGTCTGGGAACGAAAATGAAAAGCAGAGAGTACTGTCATCAGCAAATGAATATATTGGATTAGAAGTAGCAGACAACAGATCGTTAATGAAAATTAAAAAGAGTGTCGGTGATAGAACAGAGCCCTGGGGCACACCAGCATTTATTTTGTGAATATCAAACCTGAAACCGTCCAAGACAACTTGAATTGAACGTTCCGAAAGGTAATTTCTAATCCATTGAAGAAGAGAGTCGTCGATCCCAAATGCACGCATTTTCGACAAAAGAGCCTGATGCCAAACTCTGTCAAATGCCTTAGAAATATCAAGTGCAACTATCTTGCTTTCGCCAGATTGATTTACGCTTTGGTTCCACTTTTCGGTGAGACATGCCATCAAATCACCAGTGGATCTGTTGCTACGAAAACCGTACTGCCGGTCATTGAGAAGTTTTCGTGTTTCGAGATATTTCATAAGCTGACGATTTATCAGTGTTTCCATGACCTTGGAAAGAAGGGACGTAAGTGCAATGGGTCTGTAGGAGGAGAGAGAAGATGATTCGGCTTTTTTAGGGATGGGCTGGACAAATGCTGTTTTCCATCTGCTCATGAAGATTCCTAAAGTGTAGGATTGGTGAAAAAGCTTACGCAGTGGTTTTGCCAGCGAGGAAGAACACCTCTTCAGAAGAAGGGGAGATATACCATCTGGGCCAGCGGATTTATGTATGTTGAGATCTTTAAGTACTCTTGCTACTACACGAGTGCGAAAGTAGATTCGCCCCATTGAAGATTCGACGCACTCAAGTGTAGGCGGAGACAAAGCACAATCTGGGAGTGTTGAGCTGGCCGCAAAGTGTGCAGCAAGCAGATTGGCCTTATCCAAAGAGCTGTCAGCTGGAATGTCATTGTAAATGAGCGTTGGGATGGAGGATGAGGCGGAATTTCTAATGTTTTTGACGAACGACCAACAATTTTTACTGCCTTTGGGACATTGCAGTATTTTTTGCCTCAGTTTTTGGTCGTATAGGAATTTCACACGCTTAAAAAAGGCGTTGCAGTCATTTCTGGCTCGTTTGAACTTTTTTCGGTTTTCCTCTGTCGGGTTGGTCTTGTAGGACCGAAAAAACATTTCTCTAACTCTGACGGCCTCTTTACAGCTCGAGTCGTACCATGCCTTTTCTTTTGGTTTGATACTCTTCATCCGATGAGGGATAAATGACCTCATTCTAAAGGGAATAGTGCTTGTGGTCATATCAGCAACGACATCCACGTTGTTATCGAGGAAACATAACGATCAGTTAAAATTCCTAAAGAAGCTGTTAAGACCGCTCCAGTTGGCTTTCTCGTATTGCCATACGGTTCTTTTAGGAATTTTTTCTCTAACTGTGAGGTCGGTGTACGAGAAATTAGCTGATATGACACAATGGTCCGACGAGCCTAGAGGGGAGAGCACATCAATGGTGAGAAGTTAAAAACAAGTCCAGGGTGTTGGCGGTATGACTATCAACGTCTGGTATTCGCGTGGGCTCATTTACAAGCTGCGTTAGGTTGTTTTCCGCAGCGAAAATCTCAACACACCGT
The DNA here is from genome assembly GCA_949129095.1 of Volucella bombylans. NCBI lineage: Eukaryota > Metazoa > Arthropoda > Insecta > Diptera > Syrphidae > Volucella > Volucella bombylans. Next base: position 135,481,202 of record OX422141.1, on the reverse strand, counting down.
CCTTCGGGTGTTGTCTGTCCAGAATGTCGAAGCCACCCAGAATTGTGTATATTGAAGTCGCCCGTAATAACGATTTCAGTATGAGGATACAGGGATACAATTCATTGAATGGAGTCAGACAGCGCATCAAACTCGTTAAAGGTTGAATTGCTGTCCAGTTTGGGGCTTCTATAAATAAAGCAGTAGTGTATAATTTGCTTACGGAGATGAAATTTTAACCACATGAAGTTGAATTCCGGATTGGAACATGGATCACATTGTGGTGGAGTTTGGTAAGCTACATCACTACGCACAAAAATGGCGAGACCGCGGTGAGAGAAGAATAATGGCACTAGTTCGTAGCCAGGTAGCTTCAGATCAGAATGATCTGAGAAGTGTGGGCGGGGATCTACCTGTGTTTCACTAAGTGCCAAAACAGCTGGTCTGTACTTACAGACGTGGACGTACGCAGAAAAGTGATTACTTTTTAGCCCGCGTATATTGGCTACGTCTACCCTGAATTCCCTAGTCATAATCACAGACAAACACAGAAAACACAAACACCGACGATACTAAGCAAGGCTGCGAAGTGAAAATTCTAACATTGATTTACCGGATCAAATTGTTGTAGGTGTTATGCCCTTACAACAATATGAAACAGTGCACCAACAAAATTTTCACTCACAACCCGCTATCCATCAGTTGTTACATACACTCAGCCACTGCCCGTACCGTATGGTAAATACAGTAACGGCAGTGACTGAATGCAAGCAACAGTACTTCGACTAGGAGCGGGTGAGGTGGGATACTCGCACTGTGTGATATTTTCCTTTTCAGTCACTGCACTGCACTTTTTTTGTGTTTTTGTATTTTTTTTTTTTGCAAATGCGCGCGGTTTTTTTTTCTTTTTTTTTTGGCACAGCACACAACAATATTGCGAGTGCACTGGTGAAGTTGTGCACTCGACGATGGTCGACTCGGTGCGACTAGCATGCGTTAGCTGGCTCACAAGCCGATCGTGGATTTTTGATAGTGGTTCGACAAGCCATCTCTGCTGTAATGAAAGTATGTACAAGTATACTAGTTTTCGCCCGCACGTAGAAAGTATTGCACTGGCTAACGATGCATAATGTCTTATCGGATGGTATTGAGGAAGTTATTTTAAAAACCATTCATGGTAGTGTCACCTTGAAAGACATTCTTTATGTGCCGACGGTGAAGACGAACTTTGTGACACTTGGAAAGGCGAGGTTAATGCGTACGCGTGTTCTAAGAAAACAAGTGCAAATGATTTCTATGTTTGGCACTCAGAAAGAGCTCTATTACCTAGTTTATATGACAGCTTATGCTTCAATAAGCTCATATAAACACCACTTCAAACCGAAATGAAATGTTCAATGCAGTCTGAAAGGTAGTAAAGATAATTTTAATTTTCAGTGTGAAGTTTACCTGAACGGAAAGATATCTTCGCTGCCATATGTGTGTGAACAAAATAGAAGCAAAGGTATTTTAGAGGTAGTTCACACAGCCATATGTGGCCCCATGAAAATATTTCTTGATGTTCGTTGATGATTTTCAAGAAATTTTTTGGTTTATTTTCCAAGAGCAAAAAGTGAAGCCTTAGATGCTTTTAAGAAATTTCAAACCATGGTTGAGACGCAAACTTCAAAAAGAATTAAGACCCTTAGAAGTGATAATGGGACTGAATTTGTCAATGGGTCCTTTACAAAATTTTTAGAATTCAGTGGAATTCGACGCCAATTAACTGCACCTTATACACCAGAGCAAAATGGGGTTGCGAACAAACGTGGAGATTGCAAAGATGCATGTTGATTGCTTCAGGGTTGCCTGAGAGTGTTTGGTAAGAGGCGGTTAATATAGCCGTATATTTAAGGAATCGATCACCGTGCAGTACATTACAAGGAGTTACACCATTTCAGGTTTGGGCAGGTGTTAAGCCATCTGTTTCTCATTCTAAAGTGTTTGGATGCAAGGCGTTCATGCTAAACAAGCGACCAGGGAACTCAAAATTCAATCCATAAGGTATCGAATGTGTTAAGATTGGTTATGGAAGTCAGCCCAAAGCTTACCATTTATACAATCGCAAAATTGGTAAAGTATATATATATAGGTCGACATGTTAAGTTTATCAAAACAGCATGTAATGAACCAATTGGTAGAAACTTTGATTACCTTCTGGCAGAACCTCCTAAAATTGAAGCTGAGACACCACAAATAAAAACAGAAATAGATGCTGAAAGTGTTTTCGAAGATGCTTTGATGATGTTCTGGCTATTGAAACTGTTGAAACTGATGCTGAAATAAAAAATGGTAATGGTGTTTACAAGGATGGAACTGGAGAGGATGAAGGGAAAGAAAGTGCGCAAGGTGAACAACCTCCTCAAGTAAGTCCTAAAATATTAAGAAGTGGAAGAGTTTGAGTAGGACAAAAGTAGAGAAGTTACTAATGCAATAAATTATTTAAGAGAATTTAAAAATAAAATCCTATATTCTGTGGCGGAAGCTCTTAAGAGTAAAGATGTTGGTCGATGGATGCAAGCTATGACACAAGAGATCGATGTTCTTGTTCGAAATGATACTTGGAATCTTGTTGATTTACCAAAGGACAGGCGTGCGATTAAGTCAATGGGAAATAGACTGTTATAAAGTCGGGCTTGTAGCCAAGGGTTGTATACGTTGTATACGTTTAGTGATTGCGTTGGCAGTTGAATATGGCTTGTTATTACACCAAATTGATGTAACTTTAGCGTTTCTAAATGGAAATTTAGATGAAGATATTTACATGGAACAACAAACATCTTTCATTGATAAAGCTTATCCAGACAAAGTGTGTAAACTGCAGAAGGCCTTATACGGACTCAAGCAGTCGGGGAGGCAGTGGCATTTGAAATTAGATCTGGTACTAAAGAAGATGAATTTCATCCCCTGTGTCAATGATAGCTGTAGATATGTTATGAATAAATATTCAGGTACCTATTATCATTATTGTTGTCTACGTTGATGACATCATACTCGCCTGTAAGAAAGAGCGCGTTATGAAATCAATTAAAGAGCAAATAGGTTTCGAGTTTGACATTGTCGACGATAGAAATTGAAAGGGATGGAGCAGGGGGATCAATCAAGCTTGGCCAACAGCAGCTTATAAAGGACCTCCTACGAGATTTTGACATGACCGATGGCAGGAAAGTAAGCACACCAAAATGTTATGGCTATAAATATTGTTCCAAAGTGTATAAAACACAGTATCAAGCCTTAATCGGCTCACTGAATTTTATAAATATCACCGCACGACCCGATATTTCTCATTCGGTTATAAAATCGTCACAGTTTAATATGAACCCACACAGCGAACGTCTTGCTGCAGCGTAACATAAGCTTAAATACTTTTCTAATACTCTAAATTATCGAATTATTTACAGGAAATCTGGGCGCGATTTGTATGGTTACATTGACGCTAATTTGGGTGGCAATATCGATGACAGAAGATCTTTTACGTGTCATTTTTTTTCTTGGTCAGCAATCCGTTGTCTGGGGAATCTAAAAAGAAACCAACAGTGGCGCTAAGTAGTACGGAAGCGGAATATATGGCGGTATCGTGTTCCTGTGTAATCTCATTAGTGAAATGGGATTTAATAGTTTAGTTACGGCGATAGCTTGAGCGCTCAAAAGTTGGTGAAAAATACAGTTTTTCACGCTAGGAGCAAACACATCGATATAAAGATGCATTTTGTACGAGATGAAATGGTCGCTGACGTGTTGACCGAAAACTTAAAGAAGACAAAACATGTTAAATTTTTAGAAACACTTGCTTTAGTTTAATGTTAATCTGAATTGAGGGGTTTTGTTGAAAATGAATTACTGGCAACTCCTCGTCTTATAATAACTTATATACTTGCTACATAAGAATATGAACTACCTATGTATATTAACGTACTATATATCTAGCTCAGTCTTGTAATAAAACTCATAGAATTTAATCTGTGCTTTTTACTTTGAATTCCCAACACGAACTCTACAAGTTGTACAGTGACATTTGGCCTGTTCAGCAGGTTGTTGCGTGCAAATCACGCCCCAAAAATCCTCCACTCCCTTATCCATCTGTTGTCTGTTGACCTCTTCATTTCTCCTCCCCCTTCTTGTGCTGTCCCTTCTTTCTTTCTTCCGTCATGCTCTGGATGCCACGGCACAGGTGGGATTCACTGGATCCTCTGAATTCAGTTCCCTCCCCCGGCCTACCGCTCCAGAGATGACCATATAGGTACCCATGATAGAGCCAGGCGGACGGCCTGGAGACTCTAGCGGACGGACGGTCCGCCCCCTGATGCCCCGAGAGGTCAACACCATCAACAATGGCCGCGAGCCCACCCTAGCCGACATTGTTTGCCCCACTACATTACAAATTTGTATAACCCCCTACCCCACCAAAAGTTAAAAATTGTTAAGGAAAGCCCACAATTCCCCGCGGTCGTTCTACTGTTCCATATGTCTGCAAGAAGGTTTACTGACTCACCATTGGACCCCTAATAAGCTAAGTTTCCTCCCTATCCGGCGGTCCCAATGGAAGCTCTCAACGATAGCTTCGGTTTCGGGTCAGAGGGCTGGCTTCGAACCAAAGCAATCACTTGGACGACAAAACAAACAGAACGAACAAACACGACCCACAAACATAGAACATCGACGTGTGTGATTGGCTGGGGATTCGTGAGAAGCTGTTGGAGCTCTGGATGTGATTCCCTTTGCTTTAACAGCTGAATTGACGGAACCCCATGTGTGTGTGTGTGTGTGTGTGGACGATAGCCAAAAAGCGCGGTAAGCTTAGTCGATAGCTTATCGTCTTGTTGGCCAGAGCCTCAAAAAAAAAAAAAAAGAAGAAAAAAAAGAAAAAAAAACAAACGAAGACAAAAAACCAACGACAAAGAGAAGAAAAAAAAACGAAAACGATAAAAATAACAAGAACGAGAACAAGAACAGGGACAACAAAATTTAAACAACCGAGGACGAGAAACACACCAAAGGACAAAGGAAAGGAAATTACAACACACAACGGACAAGACCGGACAAAAGTCGGTGATTGTGGCGGAGACGGCTTACCCTCCTCCACCAGCAGAGACCCAGCTAGAGAGCGACCCCGCATTGGCAGGAAACAGATCAAACAGCTAAGTACCCTTTTTTTTTAAATAACACATATTTGTGCCTTAGAATCGCGTCCGTAAGCCTTCTTACCTTTTTCCGTTGAAACCGTTCGTAAGACGGTTAGATTTATTTAATTGCGCGACCCGCTTGTTGTACCGATACGACAACGCGGAACTGTGGGTCTTCCATTAGCCGACCCATTCACTTAAAATTAATTTAAATTTTTTTAAACAAAAAAAATCGGTTTGATAAAAATTTCGGCATACCCTGTAATCTCCCTCAATAGAAACAAAAACAAGATCAAATATAAGTATAAATTCCCCATCAGGGAAAAGATAAGTCGTGTGTTTTTTTCTTATCTGTTTTCCCAATTTTGCCTTAAAAATTGGGTGGCGCCTACCTGTTGTGTTGTTTGCGACTTTTGCGTTGAGCGATCTTCCCGAACCCCCCCTTGCTGAGCAGCCGGTGAGTGCAGCTAACCAACAGCTGCTTGTTGCAATTCCGGTTTTCGCGATTCCCTCTTGGGCTGCACATTCGCTTTTGTGTAGTCCTTTCCATTCGCTTATCAACCACCACCTGTGTGGTTGCGGTTCGTCCCACTCTGTAGTTTTATTGTTTGTTGTTTTGCCGGCAGCCCGGCATTTGCTATTGTAGTAAATTCAAATTTTTTATTTCCCCCGGGTTTTGCAACAAGGTTAGTCGCTTAAAATGGCTGGGACATGTAGAATCGACTCAAACCGGGAAGGATAACGCAATAGAGGAAGACTTCGCCTTATGTGGCGCGCGCAAGTGGTAGAGGACTTTAAATAACTTGGAGTACGCAACTGGAGGCAGTTAACCAAAGACCGCGATAACTAAAGAGCTCTATTGGATGAGGCCCAGATTCACCACGGTCTATAGAGTCGTACAAGTAAAGTAACCAAGTAAACGTCTCGAGGATCAGCGTTCATATGAGTATAGTTTCTACACAGTCCGTGTACTCTGTAAATGTGCAGTGTAATTTGGCCCTTAATTTTTTGGTTGCCTGCGGGATACCTGAATTTTCAGATTGAAGGTGTATGTCAGACCAGCTATCAGCCAGCTAGACTCTTCCGAATATCTCGGTGGCTGTTGACAATAGAATGAATTTGGATTAAGACTTTCTGTTAGGGTACCTTCTAGCATTCTATAACAAAGCATTTGGGCTTACAGAATTCAAACACTGCTCCACAGGTTTCATTTTAGAGCTTCCTGTGAATGTAGCCAAAGCAGTCTCGCATTCTTTACAGAAACTAGACTGATTTTTCCACCCCCAAGTCACGATATTAAAAAGTCGTTAACGGTTGATCAGTTCTCATCCGATCTACACCAGAGTGTCACGGTTTGATGACATATCCTGCGGTTGTTCTAATACCGCAAGCAAGTCGTCTATAAAAAAAAAAAATAATAATAATAAATAATGCTTACGAAGAATACCTCATTATTTCAGTTCATTTCGCCTATTAATTAGTACAGTAAGGTTCTTAAAATATTCCTGATGTTCTAAGCTCTTTAAAATTTCATTTTTCCCAACAATTACCTCTGCAGGACCTTCAGCAATTTAAAAAAATAATAATAAAAAAAATGTTTAAAAATGTTCCCTTTGATTGCTGTTAAATAAGTAAACAAATTCATCTCAATCATCCCCAAGGAATACCCTTTGAAACCCTAATTGTCTATGCAAAAGTCCCTTCTTATTAATATTTCCATGAAATGAACCACTTTAGCAAGAAACGGTTGCTGCTTTTTCTCCGATAGCTTATGAGTGCGGGCAACCATCCCAAGTTGACATTCATCACTGCCAATGGCTCTTATATTAGCTCCAAAGTACTTGTACATCCATTCATACTAGACAAAATAGAGCATGGCTTACATAAACAAACAAAAATGAGAAAAAAAGGACACAACCCTTAAATCATAACTCTTTCTTTCTCGGTCATCTTCGGTGTATTAACATTTTGATTAATTATCCACCCATCGAAATGTCTGCATCTAACCAGAACAACTTTGGGGATACGCAGATACTTCCCATATACGAGTACAGTCGTCATTGTATACATATACTAGTCCGTTCTAATACTCGTACTACGAGTAGATGAGGTGGGTGGAAATTATAGGAAACACTTGTCGTAATCTATTTCAGAAGTTAAAGGAAAACTTGGAAGCCATAAATATCTAGAAGGACCTTGTGCAACCCCTTTAGTACGCCTACGCCATCTATGGTTCATAAGTTTTCCATTCCGTATCCTTACGTCATAAATAATGTTCGAGGTTATTAATTCGTATTGGATTATTGCGCGCGTAAAATCTATAAAATTTATAAACACTCCCCCCGTCCACAATGATATCGCAATTGTAGAAAAGTACTGGTTAATGGGGGGGGGGCTGGTTGGTTCGAATTTAATTGCAACGAACCATACAGCTTAATCGACCATCAAATCTGTGAAATTTTTCAACGGACTTACATACATACTCGTATACTGGTACCTGTGTCGTTTATTTTTGTGCGTGGATACGGCCAAAAAGCTTTATGTGTATTCAAGGACTTTATGGTCCTGTCAATTATGAGAAAAGATGAAACGTTTGGATTTATAGGGCCAAGATAAATTATAAGGGCGCCGAGGCAGAATGCCTCCGGTTTCATGGCACAGGTTTTTTGTATTTTTATTTTCTCCATATTTGGGCATCCTTACCATTTTCAAATGCCCCCAGGATATTTGGTAAAATTCCACTTCTTCTTTTTATATTTTATTTCTTTTTTTTATGTTGTTCTTATTGCTGCTTCTTTGAGTCTTTTGATGGGTGTTTTATTTTTTTTTTGCTTTTTTAATTTTTATGTTTTTTTTCTTATTTGTGTAATTTGGTTTCCATTAGAAAGCTTTGTAAGGATGCGTGTTGGTGCCGGGTAGCACGCTTAAGGGTATAGAATTTTAGGAGAAACGTTCGCATGCTCCAAAGGGATGCAAAGCTAAACAGAGGGAATTTTAGGAATCTTATTAAAGTCGATTAAGTTGTTAGTTTGTTTTGGAGCTCTTTTTTTATTTTCTGTTTGAGCAGGGAAATCAATTTTTTTGGGGGGGTTTCATGGTGGGGATTATGCAGCACCCAATTTGTACTTTTCAATTTTCTAAGAAAATTGAAGTTTGAAGGACTTTGCATCGTAGATTTGTTTTTAATTGACTGACGACGACTGACTTCATCTTTGCGTCGTTATTGAGTTGAAATATTTTTCCTTTTAATTCGCCATGGGATAAGGCAAATTTGAAGGAAATTCCCTTGAAAGAAGGAAGACTGAGCTATGGGTACTTTTAGACATTGAGCAAAGATTTTCTTTGAGCAAAAAAAGGAAACGTTGCTGGTTGATTGAAATAGTTTTGCAAGTCTAAACGGATTGGCATTTGGTTGGCAAGGTAATGGTTTGACTTTTGTTGGAATCAGTTAACTGAAAAGTATCTGCTTCTATGAATTCCTTCAAGATATTGAGGGAAACAGGATTTCTCAAAGAAGAACTGATTTGCTGAACGATGTCAATTCTTCAAGTGAGCACAGTCTTGTTAGTTGTGGAGAGTATGGCTTCAGAAAATAGGGTGTTGTGATCAGTCAATGTTTTTTGATGATTTTTCTACTTTATCTCAGGAGGTGGTACATTTCAGGACAAATGCCGAAGCGAGAAGTTAAAGATGTTTTGACCTCACCTTAACACGTTCGCTGCCGCCTATACAAATTTTTTTTTTCAACTTATGTGCCAAACGGTTTTTTTGTTTGAAAGTGTACGTTTGTTACATGTCTACAGTGCTGTAGTTTTTGTTTCGTATTTTGCAAAATTTTTACGTCTTTTTTACGTGTGAATCGCGGCCGTATCTGAAACCCATGAGGTTCCATGTGACTTGTGCGGTCTTATATGAACGTTTTGCTTTTATCATTCACAGCTATCAATTGAAATAAAAGCATTCAAATGGCAGACTGCAATTTCACTGTAAGTTCCTACATGCTTTAAGGAAATCCACTAATAAGTAATGCATGGGATACCAAAACCCTTCCTGACTACTGGGAGAACAAAAATATTGTTAAACTCTTCCGAAAGGAAATATACCAACAAGAGAGCTATCTGCGCGCCTACTGCTCTGCCTGAATTATAATAATATCTTGAAAGAGCGTTTTGATTACATGCTTGATTCGTAGCTCGGCAGGCTGTCGTTCCTTCTGAATATCCTTCTGCCCATACCAACATCTTGGTGATCAACGAATTCGAAAAGCCCTAAGCACCTTAATTCCCAGAATAACACCAGCGCCGTTCAACTCAAAGTTGCATAACAATAAGTCGAGAATGTAAGGAGCTCTCTATATATAGGAAGCATGGCCCCAGAAGATGGTGTTATCGAACCAAAGAATTCGCAAGTAAAAGCTGTATGCGTTTTATCTGGAGAAATTATCCACCTGGAAACTGTGGTACTCTATGGATATAGTATCTAGATAAGTGACCAATGCCGTCACAAGTAAGTTGCAAACCATTAAAAATAGCATAGATGTCTCCGTAACATCTTATTTCGTACGATAACAGATCAAGTACAAATTGACGTCGAAATACAGAGCAGAAAGTGGTAGCGGATTGGTGACACCTTATAGCGTGAAGTACGTCACGCAATAGAATCCACTTATCCAACACATTTGAGGAGGAATCTAGATAACTTGGAGGGAACTCAAGTGCAGAACTGAAAAATGTAGCACGCAGATGATGTTGATGCCCGCTCATTAAACTTGTTCAAGGTCGAATTGCTGGTACAGTTTGGAGCTTCTGTAATTAAAGCAGTACGAACAAAATTGCTTACGTTGATGGAATTTTATCCACACATATCTACATCATTACGAAAAGGAATTGCAAGACCGCGATGAGAGTAGAATCATAGCAATAATTCGTATCCAGGCAGTTTCAGATCTGAGTGATGCGAGAGTTGTTCGGGAGATCTATCTGTATATCAATAATGGTCAAACCAGCCTCTGTTTATAGATTTGGACGTACGCGTTTCAATTAACCAAAAATAGTCCTCTTAGCTCCTGCAAAATGTTGCATTGTATGGAGTACATGAGTGTAATTTGGTCGCAACTTTTAAGTGATATTAAACACAGCCCTTAAACTGGCAAGCACGTCAAAGTGATTTTACAAAATTAGAGGACCTGTCTTATTTATTTTTTACTCAACCAGATCTTCTAAACGATTTGTCCGTTTGGAAGAAAGGAATTTCCTCTTATTATCCTGCCAATCTAAAGCCAAGTTCATTCAACTCTTGACAACTAGATATGAACGATTTTCCAATCCTGTAAATTGTTTTCATTGTGATATTTCCTATGGAAACTATGAAAGTGTTATTTCTATTTCCGACGACTGAATTGTTCCTGCAGAAATTTGTTGCTACTATTTCAGGACAACTGAGTAAGGTTTTCTTTTTTTTATATGCCTTTCGGTAGTATTTCTATGACACAATCCGAAAATGAATTTTCATTCTCTCGCTCGTTGTATTTCCGCATTAAAATTTCAAATTGTTACCACATTTTTTGCATAACTTAATGAATTTGTTTTCGTTTCCTTTTCCGCGAACCGGAGATTTTCCTCTCGATTTGGCATGATTATGTAGATTTAAAGGAATACAGAAAATGACTTTACTCAATTCAAACTTCAATGAATGAATCAATTTACAGAACAATAAACAGATATAACAATAAAAATAAATTTATAAATATATTAATAAATAAATAAATTAATAAATAAATATGTGTACATATAAATAAGTAAATAAATAAAACTTACAAATGCATAAATAAAAAAATATGTGTGAAAATAACCAACCAACAAACCTAATAAATAAATAAATATAATATTAGGTGCGCAACTAAGTTCTCAATAGATGGCTCCAGCAGTAAGTGCTGGCCGATTTTGACATATCCAAAGCGTCATGAACCAAGTTTAGACATTTGGTAAACAAACCGTATTGACGCATTAGTGACTTTGTTTTGGCGTCATATACTTTTGGTTGTGCTAAAATGTCTGATTTTGTGCCAAAAAATAATCATTTGCGGGAGGTGTTGATTTTCTTCTTTCATTCGAAGAAAGCGGCGGCTGAAGCGCATCGAGAGCTCCAAAAGGTTTACGGAGATGCTGCTCTAAGTGAAACAGTGCGCCGTGGTTGGTTCCGTCATTTCAAGGACGGGGATTTCGATGTTGACGACCGTCCACGTTAGGGAAGGCCAAAATCCGTCAAAGACGCTAAATTGAGGGCATTGCTCGATGAGCATTCCTGCAAGAGGAGATTGCTTTAGCATTAGGAATTACCCGCCGAGCCATTTTCAAGCCATTGCATGCGTTGGGAATTATTCAAAAACACGGAACTTGAGTTCCATATGATTTGAAGCCAAGGAACGTTGAGCCTCGTTTTTTCGCCTATAAAAAACTGCTCCAGCGGCAAAACAGGAAGGGTTTTCTTAATCGCGTTGTGACGGGTGATGAAAAATGGATTCATTACAGCAAATCAAAGAGAAGAAAGTCATGGGGACTGCCCGATCATATTTCTACGTCTTCGGATCTGCCGAATATTCACGCTGCGAAGGTTATGCTATGTATTTAGTTACCACATAAGTGTTATTTATTATGAACTGTTGAAACCCAACGAAACCATCACTGGGGACCGGTATCGACTTCAATTGATGAGGTTGAGGCGAGCACTGAGCGAAAAACGGCCACAGTAAGAGCAGAGGGACGAAAAAGTGTCCGATTATTACTTGATCAGCCGTTCCGCTCATATGAAGGCATCAAAAATGACTTTATTCGTGGATAGCCTCAAAAAATGAACAGCTCTGCGAGAAAGATCTTGTAGCTAGCGATGGATGAATGATTCATTTGTAACCACTTTTTCACAATATTGTTGCATTGCCATCAAAAAGAACTTAGTTGCAAGAATTACCAGCAAAACAGCAATGGTCGCGAAATGTCGCACTAGATTTAACAGTCTTTTAGAAACCAAACCTTCTTTTTTTTATGTATATCGCAGGTAGAATGGTACCAAGGTAAATTTAGTATCATTTTTGAGAATCTGATTTTGAAATAGTGGAAGTTGTTTGCATAAGGAACGATTTTCTATTAATACAAGGATTTACTCATTTCAAAGGCAATAGGATATTTTCTTAAGCGTGCGACTTATATGATCAGTAAAAGTTAATTTTTCGTCCAGATATATTCTTAAATACCTAATGGAGAGCCCCCACTTAATGTCCACCCTATTCAAGTTAAATTCTCTATCGGGAAGACAACAAGTCTTTCTTTTTCGAGTGAAAGATTGGGAAAGCTAGCTGCTCCGTCAGAGTAGGTAACGACTTAGTCGAGACCTTTGATAGCAAAAAGGTTTTAGACAAGGTGACGCGCTGTGATGTAATTTTTTTTTGACATGATACTTCAAAGAATTGTACGGAGGTTGCAAGCGAAAATTGGAGGCACAATCTCTTAAAAATCTGTGCAACTGCTAGCGTATTCTAATGACATCGACATAATTAGGAAAACTCAGCAGTCTGTCACCGGTGTGTTCGCTAGTATTGAAACGGAAGCTGTCAAAATGGGTGAAACCAGGCATATGCTGTCAACAAGAAGGTACACTCAATATCGACGAGTTGGGCAGAACGTCATAATCGATAGCTATAATTTTGAGGTAGAAACGGCCTTTGCTTACCTAAGGTAAGTAGAAATAAAACGAAGATTCAATTTCCAATTGATGTGTCTCTTTAGGCTAAAAAGGCAATTGAGTAAAATAGTAAGGACCTATTCCGAAAAGCTAAGGAGACTCTATAAAGGGTGTCCCAGTTTAGCAGTATAATCCTTTATGGGCATATTTCCGAAGTTCCGCCGAACAAGAAATTACCACTCCGAAGAAGATATCCGGGAGAAAAATCGTTCGAAAAATATTTGGTCGCATGTGCGTTGACGGGTTTAAGAGCCCGGATAGCTATACGAGCTATACAGCGGCTTTGATCTATAAAACTGTAATAAAACTGCGCATCAGTCGCCTGAGATCATTAGGACATATAGAGCGAATTAACGCCAATGCTACGGCCCACAGAGTGTACGAATCTAACCCGGAGGGACGATGCAGTTGAGGTAGCCACCTTAGGTTGAGCGCAGTATATGAGGACCTCAACCGACCTGGAGTGCGCCTTACTTCGGTATCCTCTTGAATTTTGAAATGTTAATAAAGATTTTGCGCTTAAAACCTATGTCTCATCACATGGTGGCGTCATCACAATTTTTTGGATTGGAAAGGTAGTAGAAAGCGTGGAATTCTCTCGCCTCTTTCCACGCACTTACCAATATTCTTATATTTCAGTAACCCCGTTACAGTCATCAGACTAATCTATCTCTAGTCAATAAGAACAATTGCTATTGACAATAAACATTACGAACAAAAATTCCATTCACTTACAATGGTGTATACCAGCAAAAAGTCGACGACCGCCACTGATAAAGTTAACGGTTTTTTTTTTTGCTTTTACTAAGTCGTAAAAAATTTACGTTGCTCTTTGCGAAAGAGGAAAATGAAATGAAAAAGGAAGGAACAAGACTTTTACCACTATAAGTCATGACCATTTGCCAGAACCCCATCGATTAGTCATTAAAGAGTCTACGGTGAAATTAGGCATTGCGTGTCATAGTAATTTTTAAATGGTCGGCTGGAGTGACTATTAATTAAATTAGTTTCCTGCGGTAGTTGTGGAAGCCGCAATGTCTCTTTGCAGGTGGACTTAAAATTGGGAAAGCAAGTGCATTGGTATTTGAGGCCTGAAGATCTGGTGATACTAGGCTACTTTAAGATGAAACCTAAGGATTGCAATAGCAGAAAGTGATTGCGATATTTCAGCAGCATTCGGCATACCTCGGTTTGTTATCCCCAACTCACACATACGAGTATACCGAAGATGAGTCCTTATGTTCATCCATGCCTTTTCGGATAGAAATGTGTAGGGTGATTGATTACTTTTATATTTTTACTTTATGTTTCATTTGCTTGATGGAAAAGCTGCAGACGCATGCAATAAAGCCGATGGGTGATATTTCAAAAAGAATAGTTTCAAACCACTTTTCTAGAAATTTAAACAGATCTGGCTTAATTTGCGATTCTACGATACAATTCTTCGGACTTTTATTTTCTTTGGATCGCCTTGGATCCTTGGATCTGCACTCGTCGATGTGTCTTTCAGCATCAAATGCTGCGTGGTTTTGAAAAGAAACGGGCTTTGGGCATAGCCTTGAAGCACTACATGTCTAAGTTTCTTTTCATTTCATTTAACTTTCTATTTAAGGCCATCGGTTATATCGCTTAATATTCTTGTAGGTTATGTTACATTATGTTACAGTTTCGCGTGTCGCCTTTGCCTTTATATAGCAGCAAAGCCCCTCGTCACCATGTCTCCAACTGCACCATGTCATAGTAAAAACCAAATAGGTCTGAAACGAGTATTTCATTTTGGACCGGCATTACTTCTTTCCTCTCCAGAGCGAGTACCAATCAGAGTAATTTCCATGTCAATGTGTTTTCTTACTATTCTCAATGTATTTGTATACAGTATACATTCAGCTTGATGTGGGACAAAAACACATGTCCAGGGACGCGAATTATGTAGTTCCTCGCTGGATCGAGTTCACCTTTCATTTACAATACATTCGGGAACAAGGAGTCCTCTCAGCTTAATTTTAGTTTTGTTGAAATGCCGCGACCGACACAGCTAACAGTCCTAGTATTCAAATTGTCTCAGGAAGCAATGTCCTTCGTTTAAGTGGCAATTTTGATAAGGACAAATTGATTTTATGGACCAGTTCATCGCAAGAGCAAGATTTCAAAGCATGTCCAGAGCTTTTAGCGAATCAGTAGATCATTCTACATTATATACTCACAATCTTCATTTGGATGTGTGGATTAAAGGAAGCTAATATTGAAAGCGATGTTCCCGCAGATTTAATTTTGAAAAGACCTTAGACTGAATTACTCCTGATCATGGCTTCGTCAACTTACACATCGTTTCGGGTAATCTGGAACCCAAAAGGTAATTCATAGCGATAGTCATATGCTAATTGGTGACTATACAAAGTCGAAAATGTATAATTTCCCCTCCTGAATTGCTGCACGAAGATAACTTTTGAAAATTGGAATGTCCTTCGCATACCCAAATCTGATAGAAAATCCTGAGGTCAGTACAGAATACATATTGGTGCTATCGCTTACACCTAACATACTAAGGTGGTTTGCAAAAGCGTAGCGCACCGTTACAACTCCAGTAAGCATCTGCAGTCTTTCCTACTCCAAAACAGCAGGAAAGTCATTGACCTCTTAGAGACGTAGGGAAGAATTCGCTCATACGAATGGAAGCTCTAACCGCGGTGCAGTCAGTTCTACCTTAGGTTCGTGTACTGAGAAATCGTTCTTTCAACCAAAATTCAGTCAATAGATTCCGCCGAATATATTCAGAGAAGCCTTGTGTTCTCTAACCAGCTTTGAAGTCATAAGATGGTTCAGCCTTTGAGCCAGTGTTTTAAGCTATCTCGAGCTATCTTGACAATATGGCTCATTCTCATGAGGTCTGCGTATATATTTGCTTGGAAGACAGAGGCAATTTTTCCTAACGAGGAGTGAAATCTATCGTTGTCGTCCTCTAAAAATACATGGGATACAATTTCGTGAAGACCAGATTACATTCATTTCCCATTACTGGGAATAGGGAAGTCGATTTCGTTCGAGCTACTGGCATAATTTCGTCGGACACCAAACCAGGGCCAGAAGACGTCGGCTAGCAATGTTATTGAAAATTCGTATGTCTTCTACCAGGAGAGGAAGATCAATAAGTTGGTCAAGAGCTGATTCAGGCGTGCTAGGAAAAGACACCATGCAGCCGAGATGAAACACTTTGTGCAACAGTGGCGTATTTATTTGATATAATTAGTCTTATAATAACCAAAGGGCCATTCACTTTGATAATGCCATTATCTTGCCGAAACTTAATTTATATAGCCGAGAGCATGAAAGGTTCTCATAGTGACATTTTTAGTTCAACCAAATACTAGCCTTCATGAAGCACGTGGTGAGTCAGACCAGACTTTATTCTAGGAAAGAGATCATCTTCATTTTTGAGAAGATTGATTAGGCATGATTCAATAGACAGAGAAGCTTCATCATCTGCATATGCCTGGAAGTAGACATTAGAAGCATTGAGGGCATTAGACAGCAAGTCGACTGTCGATTTAGGCATGACGCCGCCTTCCGGCAAATCTTTTTCATCACCGCCATTACGTATTGGCTGCAGTTAGCATCCGCAATCAGGATTTCATTCACCAGCATTACTCCTATCCACAAATTAGTAATTTGTCTATGCAGTGTTGTCTCGCCGAATTGCAGATTCCGTCAAATATTGCGCTCTCTAAAGCACCTCCAAGTCAATGGAAACTCTTTTCACGTACGTCCTCTTTCGAGCGCACCTTCAATTCTGTCCACCGCATTTTGTAGCAGTTAAGCATTCTATCCTCAATATTAAGGAAGTCAGGAAGACTACTCTTTGTGTTCACCATGTGTTTGGTATGTATGCCAGTGCCGGGATATCAGAGAAGAATCCCATCAGGTTTGCCCGTATTTGGTCTACAGATTCCCTAGTTACTTTTAGGTTTAAGTACATTTTATTTTCTTAATCACTAACTCTTACATACTAACAAAAAATGCTTAAATGCAGCTCAAAATTACTTAATAATCTTATACTAACTTCCTGGCCCACTACTATATTTAAAGCTAGGAAAAAAAAATGCTAACAAAAACTTAGCAAATGGACATATTTTTTTATTTTTTATAAAAACTTAATATCTAACTTAAAATAAACCTTAGCCTACCTAACCTACATGCACAATACACACATACACACATATAGACATTATACACAATTATATACCTTTGTATATACTAATGTATGTATATATTTCTTAGATGCTAAACTAAACCTATGTAAGCTGGACATCGCTATTTACAGAGAAAATAGATTGGTCAGCTCTGCCTCATTAGTGAGGCTGGTCCGTAATTGACGGAAATGACGACAAAACATTTTCTCCATCATTCAATCACCAGAAACGCTGGTACTGCCGAACGACATCCCTCTTATTGCGATTCCCCACCGCCCTACTGAACCTGTGACGATCCACACTGCCGTGTGCGACGTCTCTGTTACTACAGATTCCCTTTTTTTGCTTTAATGGATACATTTTTTTTTGTTTAATAAACGCGCGCTCAAGGGGTTTGTGTACCCTTAAGGTGAATGTTCACAGCGCGGGCAAAGGAAATTTAGGGAGGAAGAAAGAGAGGTGCCGATGTACATTGTTTTTAAATGTTTGCAAGTTATAACGATCAGGAAATTTAGCAGAGATCGGCAGGGCATTCCATAAGCGAGTTGTACGGCTTAGGAACGAATCACGATATTTTAGAGTACGTCCGAAAATGGGCTTGAAGGTGAACTGATGCGCATTCATAGCGAGACGGGTGTTACGGTTGAAAGTTTGAATGGGCGGAATGCTACTGGCGATTTCAGTGGACCACTGGTGGTGGAAATAGCGATGAAACAAACTGAGACAGGAGACATTACGTCGGTGTTCGAGCATGTCAATTGATTGACTGGTATTAGTATCGACAATAAGTTTTATCGCACGGTTTTGAATCCTATCTAGCAGGTGCAGAGATGTTTTAGGAGCACCTGACCAGATGTGGGCATTGTACTCCAATTTTTTGAGGATGAATGCCTTATATATTGAGGCCAGATCAGAGGGGGTAAAATATTTCTTACATCGCGTGAGGAAACCTAGATATTTTGCAGCATTTTTGGCGATATCAAATATCGGGTCATTCCAACGTAAGTTGTCATTGACACACATACCGAGAATGGAAAGTTTTTCGGTTTCGACGAAGCAAGTGCCATTCATAGATAATGACTGGGTGTTTAAATTTCGCTTTAACGACAGCAGACAGCATTGTGTTTTGGAAGCATTAAATTCCACTCTGTTGATAGTTCCCCAATTGGTTATGCTGTTGATATCGGAGTTTAATGAGCTTAGCATACGCTGCCGTTCTCGTTCCACAGCAGAAGAGCAGGGCCGTGAGTCCGGAAACGAATATGAAAAGCAGAGAGTAATGTCACCAGCAAAGGAATATATTGGATTAGAAGTAGCAGACAAGAGATCATTAATGAAAATTAAAAAAAGTGTCGGAGACAGAACCCTGGGGCACACCAGCATTTATTTTGTGAATATCATACTTGAAACCGTCCAAGACAACTTGAATTGAACGTTCCGAAAAATAATGTTTAATCAATTGAAGAAGAGAGTCGTCGATCCTAAAATTTCGATTTTCGCATTTTCGACAAAAGAGCCTGATGCCAAACTCTGTCAAATGCCTTCGAAATATCATGTGCAAATATCTTGCTTTCGCCAGATTGATGTACGCTTTGGTTCCACTTTTCGGTGTGACATGCCATCAAATCACAAGTGGGCCTGTTGCTACGAAAACCGTACTACTGGTCATTGAGAAGTTTTCGTGCTTCAAGATATTTCATGAGCTGACGATTTATCAGCGTTTCCAAGACCTTGGAAAGAGGGACGTAAGTGCAATGGGTCCGTAGGAAGAGAGAAAAGATGATTCGCCTTTTTTAGGGGCGGGCTGGACAAATGCTGTTTTCCATCTGCTCGGAAAGAGTCCTTTGTTTTGCCAGCGAGGAAGAACACCTCTTCAGAAGAAGGGGAGATATACTATCTGGACCAGCGGATTTATATATGTTGAGATCTTTAAGTACTCTTGCTACTACACGAGTGCGAAAGTATATTCGGCCCATTGAAGATTCGACGCACTCAAGTGCAGGCGGAGACAAAGCACAATCTGGGAGTGTTGATCTGGCCGCAAAATGTGCAGCAAGCAGATTGGCCCTATCCAAAGAGCTGTCAGCTGGAATGTCATTGTAAATGAGCGTTGAGATGGAGGATGAGGCGGAATTCCTAATGTTTTTGACGAATGACGAACAATTTTTACTGCCTTTGGAACATTGCATTATTTTTTGATTCAGTTTTTGGTCGTATTGGAATTTCACATGCTTAAGAAAGGCGTTGCAGTCATTTTTGGCTCGTTTGAACTTTTTCCGAAAAAACATTTCTCTAACTCTGACGGCCTCTTTACAGCTCGAGTCGTACCATGCCTTTTCTTTTGGTTTGATACTCTTCATCCGATGAGGGATAAATGACCTCATTCTAAAGGGAATAGTGCTTGTGGTCATATCAGCAACGACATCCACGTTGTTATCGAGGAAACATAACGATCAGTTAAAATTCCTAAAGAAGTTGTTAAGACCGCTCCAGTTGGCTTTCTCGTATTGCCATACGGTTCTTTTAGGAATTAGGAATATACGAGAAATTAGCTGATATGACACAAAGGTCCGACGAGCCTAGAGGGGAGAGCACATCAATTGTGTACTTATCAGGGTGAGAAGTTAAAAACAAGTCCAGGGTGTTGGCGGTATGACTATCAACGTCTGGCTCATTTACAAGCTGCGTTAGGTTGTTTTCCGCAGCGAAGATCTCAACACACCGTCCTTCGGGTGTTATCTGCCCAGAATGTCGAAGCCACCCAGAATTGTGTATATTGAAGTCGCCCGTAATAACGATTTCAGTATGAGGATACAGGGATACAATTCTTTGAATGGAGTCAGACAGCGCATCAAACTCGTTAAAGGTTGAATTGCTGTCCAGTTTGGGGCTTCTATAAATAAAGCAGTAGTGGATAATTTGCTTACGGAGATGGAATTTTAACCACATGAAGTTGAATTCCGGATTGGAACATGGATCACATTGTGGTGGAGTTTGGTAAGATACATCACTACGCACATAAATGGCGAGACCGCGGTGAGAGAAGAGTAATGGCACTAGTTCGTGGGCTGGTAGCTGCAGATCAGAATGATCTGAGAGGTGTGGGCGGGGATCTACCTGTGTTTCACTAAGTGCAAAAAAACACCTGGTCTGTACTTACAGACGTGAACGTACGCAGAAAAGTGATTACTTTTTAGCCCGTGTATATTGGCTACGTCTACCCTGAATTCCCTAGTCATAATCACGGTCAAACACAGAAAACACAAACACCGACGATACTAACCACATAGTACGGCGTTTTGGGCTACCTAGCTCATATAGAGCTTCGTTGATAGTATCTGGTCGTGAGCTGGTTCTGATTAATTTATCTGGCAAGCGAATTTCAAGTACGAGACAGCTTCCGACTGAGGGAAGGTACCACTAGAATTTATTTAGTGTTTCCAGTCTAGCTGCTTTGCTCTTTTAAGGACCATGAACAGCTTGCTGGTTTCACTCTCTGTTTCGATATTTTCGCAAATCTATTTTAAGAGGCATTTTTCGAAATACAGTCTTACTCAAATCAGGCTTAAGTGACCCGTTAAGAAGTTGTCGGGTTTCCTTGCTCGTCAATACAAATCTGCACAACACTATAGCACATGCTGTTATTCTTATCTGGGCAAGACATTACAAAACGTTCTGTGGTGGCCCTGATGACAGTCTAAACAGCTTCCTTTAATCACTGACCAGCTCTAGTAATGTTGAATATTTGGAAGTGAAGACCACACCAAACAGTGTGTATATAATTAGGTCTCATGAGCCTGTTCTGGGCTTGTCTCACTCCAGAAACGGCGATTTTGAGCAGCTCAATAGCCCAATCTGCCAACTCCCGCAGGCCATGGTAATGTGGATTCAATCCGTACTCCAGCTACATGTTATGCAAATGTAGAAATTTTTCAGATAGTGGACGGACAAAGGAGGAACTCCAAATAAATGCGAAAACATTGAAAGCCAGTTTCATAGTGCTGGATTATTTTTTATAACTTGCGGGGGTCGCACTTGTATTTTTAGTAAATCGTGGTAGAAACGTTGTCCTTAGACTTTCGGCAAGGTGAAAACTTATTCTCTCGTAAACATACGCCCTAAAACTCTATATTACTGACCTCAACACGGTCAACCCTTATGGGGTTAATACCAATTTATAGCAATCTCCGAACAGTTCAGCTGGAAAAAATTAATCATTGCCTTAAAATCCTATTTGCCGCTCCTACCCCAATCAATTCATACTGTAAACCTTACTCCCCTCCTATGTTCTATTCCAGTAAGATCATAAAACTGTCCATCACCCCCGCCCACCTGCTGTCTAAATTTCCCAATCGGCCCTTGCATCACATTTAAATTCTCTAAACGTTTCACATCGACAAAGTTGTTCAAACTATTGGTCAATTTATCCTCCACGATATCCCGTCATGCAATCCAAATTTCCACCCAATCCCCCGTGGCCCCTTACTGTCGTTGTCCTTATTGAAAGTGTCAATTCCCAATTGACCGACAATTACCGTTTTAATCAAACCATCTCCCACAGAGTGACCATAATCGACTTACGCCCAAATGTATCTCCCAAATAAATGTCAACTTCTCATAATTAAGTTCCAAAAGCGACTGAGAACAATGCAATCAACAATTCTATTAATATTCCTGTCACGTGTTTTATTTCTAAGGACTCTCCCTGAAACTTTTACGTATAACACAGTCCAGCTGCCGAGACTTAGCCTCCACAACAGGGGTCCTTCATCGGAGTAGGATATGTTGAACATTTATAGAATTAAATTACCAGCATTGACCGCAAGTGGATTAAAGCTGGAGAGCCTACAAAAAAAAAAACAAAACTAAATAAAATGATTCGAAGGAAGATGTAATAAGATATTCCATCCTGCCATCCTGCAGCTCTACAACCTAACAACCCCCATGAAGAGCTATGTATCTCCCGATGGATGTAGCTCAATAAAGATGTAACTGGCTATCGATTGAGTTTGCTTCTACAGGTGAAGGGTAAAAAAGTGGTCTCCTGAGGTTATTTCGTTCTTTCGGTTCCCCCGGGTCTCCTGATACAATACTTTTAGGTCGGCACTTCTTCATAGAAAAGGGTCAATTTATTCAAAGGCTCTTACTGCGGTTAAGGCGTGTCAAGACCCTTACAATTTTTTTTCCTCTCTCTTTTGCTTTATCTTCATTCCCAAACGGGACCACAATTTAACACAAAACGTTTTAATTATTTGGTTAGTACTTGCCGAAAAAGAGAAAAAAGAATAACACGGGCCAATCGAACCGCACCGAGAGGCAATCTTTTTCAATTAACTCATCCGCAACTGGACTGTGACCGCAGTGGCGAATGGGGAAAGGTGCACCGCGTAGATGGAAAACAAATGAAAGCATAATAAAGTGAGTTAAAAATCAATTAACACGCGGGCTTGAGGGGAATGGATTCGACAAGCGTTTGCTTGCTTAATAGTTTGAGTTGTTATTCGAATTTTAATGACTATTTCTCTCGAACAGAGAAACATATGAGAATCCGGGGCAATTTGATGAAACGCAACATGAGATACGGTATAAATTTTAATTGCCACATGCTAACCGTTCAACAGACAACACGAAACCAATCAAGTGATACTGCTGTTCTATCAGGGTCAATTACAAGGACGATTTGAACAGACATCATCATATCAGGAGCTGAAAGAAAACCTCTGGGATGACTGCTAATGAGATGCGTCGGGGCACATTGGTAGCAGAACAATGTATCTGTGATGAATCAGTATATATATATATTATTAAGTAGATTGATGTTTGAAGGTTTGAAATAGGCTTTAATTGGCTCATATCTTGTATCGGTGTGGCCCACGACACTGCCAGTTCACATTTTACAACGATGTACACAAACGCAAATTCCGAACGTGAATGATTGGCCTTAAACTACAAAAATCCACTTTACAGCGAATTGGAGCCACGACCGAAGCTAAGAAACTATCAGCTGCGATCAGATTTCGTTCAGAGAGTTTGGTGCCTGCGTTGCGTATTTGTTTTTTATTTTATTTTCAGGCTTCTAATTGAGCATCGAACTTGTCGAGGCTGAATAAGTTAAATGAACTTCGAGAAGATCTTCAGAGGAGCCCTGAAACTAAAAGATACTTACCCCCAATTCCCGTTCCTTCTTCGCTTTCCTCCTTCATTCCCAGTCCTTCCTGGATCAAGGTGTTATACGACCCGTGCCGAGATTCAGCCCAGTTGAGAGCGCAGTAAATTTAATAACAGCTCAATCGTGAATAGAGTATCCAGATACCTGTCAACCTCCGGATTAGCTAACCTTAACTGTATACGGTTCTCTGTATAAATGGACCTCCGTTTTTCCGCTATTCGTGGGATCCCTTATGGAATTTACCTTAAAAATAAAATTCGAGACCGGTACTATGCCCACCATAGGTAAGGCACTTGAAACTCTGAGCAAAGACAAATCTCAGTCGTTCGCAGATCTCCGGAGAGAATACACGTGTGTCGGCTTTTCCTAAATAAAACAAATTTAGTGATTCAGTGTCGTACTAAAAGTAAATTAGTTACAGTTTCACTAATTGACCCGGTAGCTCGCTGGTTAGCGGCGTCTGGCATTGAACAGTGAACACGGGTTCGAATCCCGGGCCAAATTAAGACTTTTTTTTTTTTTTTGCTTTTTTTGTTTTGTTTTGTTTGGTATTCTCCTACGTGAAATCAAAACAGAACCAACAAGTAAGAGAAATCAAACGATGGATGGCGAAGAGCGTTCCGCTCTTCCCATAACGGGAGTTACGAAAGGCAACAATACGGTTGCTGGTGCCGTGGCAAAGGAATTAAACGTAGGAAGAGTTTGAAAACTCCTCCTAATTTAACCAGAAAAAAAACAAGTGCCATTTTAAGAGCGGATGAAGAGAAAGATGAATTAAAGTATGAGGGGGGCAGTAACAACTTTGCCTCCTTAGCTGCATCTGAGTCGGAAGACGAAAATGAAAAAATAAGTAATATTACCAGCAGCATATTAAAGCTGGAAAAAGAAATGCTTGCTATTAAGCAGAGGCAAATTGCACGAAGACAGAGGGAGCAAGTACAAGCAGATAGCTCCCAACAACAAGAGCAGAAACAAAAACTGCAGCAACAACAAAACCAGCAGCAGCAGAAACAGCAACAGTTGAAAAAACAGCAGCTGGAAAAACAGCAGCAGCAGCAGAAACAACAACAACAACAACAAAAACAACAACAACAGCAGCAGCAGACGAAGAAGAAGGAGAAGGTGCCTCCTATCAACACCTATAAATTGGAGGTAATTGCAACCAAGGACCTGTGTAAGTTGGTCATTGGTAATAATTTCAATATTAAGAGATTGGGGAACGATCGCCATGCCATCCACTGTAATACAGTGGAGGGCTACGCGAAAGTTAAAGAGCTCCTAAAGGAAACGACGACGGAGCACTACTCATACACACCGAAGTGTGAAAAGCGGCAATCGATGCTGTTGAAGGGGTTGGAACCGTCTTCTGATCCTGAGGAGATCCTAGCACTGCTCAAAGAGAAGGAGTGCGAAGGACTCAAGTTTGTGGGGGTAAAGCCGTTTACCACAGCCAGAGCTAGGCGGGAGAAACGGAGTCTGCCGTTCTTCCTGGTGCAGCTCAGTCCCGAAAGCCGTCTGGATAGTCTAAGGAGTATCAATGTCCTAGACTACCAGGTGGTTCACTGGGAAAAATTAAAAAGGAGCGACGGCGTTATACAATGCGTTCGCTGTCAGAGGTTCGGGCACGCCGCGTCGAACTGCCAAATGCAGCCTCGATGCGTGAAGTGCGCAAAGAACCACAGTTCCGAGGAGTGTGCTCTGGGTGTTGACGGAGCATCCGATAGGTCGCAGCTCTCGAGCGTATTATGTGGGAACGTGGGACACACCGCAAACTATCGGGGTTGTCCTAAGTTCACCGAAATTAAAAAAGCAAAATTGGCTCGGCAGCAGAAGGTGGAGGTCAAACGTTCACCTGTGAGGTTTCATACACCAGCCGTCACGCCCCAAATTTCCTACGCCCAAATGGCGTCAGGTAGGGGGGCTACGGTACAGCAAGCGACTGTTGCTTCTCCGGCCCCGATGCCGAGAACAACGGAAGCTGCACCCAACATGCTAGCCATCTTGCTCGCAATCCAAGGGCAGATGGCTCAGCTGCAAAAGCAGGTTCAAGAACAGGCCAAGCGGGTGGACCAGATCTACGCGTTGCTGCCGGGCCTAACGCAACACTTGTCGTAATGGGTACGCACATGGTGGAGCAAACTTTGAAGGTCCTTGCGGTGAATGTGAATTCATTGATTAGGATCGAACGAAGAGCCGCGATGTTTAAATTGCTACAAGACCAAACTCCTGACGTGCTTTTCGCTAGCGAAACCAAGCTAACCGATAAGCACAAACTGGAGTACAATAATTATATTGTTAGAAGAAGAAACCGGCCCAGATCCAAACGTGGAGGCGGTGTCGCGATCTTCATTAAAGAAGGTATAAAATTTCACAGAGTGTACAAGGGCGTGTTGCGCAGGTTCCGGGTGTTGGAGGCAGTCGTCGTTTACATCCCGCTCCGCAGTGGAAAGCGGCTGTACTTGGCCTCTGTTTATGCACCTGAGGCTTCACAATCCACCCTATTCATTACAGAGCTCGACACGCTTTTTCGACTTCTGAGGCTGGAATCGGGGGAGAATTATTTTATAATCGGCGGGGATTTCAACGCTAGACATAGAGATTGGGGAAATAATTTGCCAAATACTAGAGGGAACCTACTACTCGATTGGTGGGGTCAGCACGATGTCATGTACAGGCTCGGTCTTAAAGCGACCACCGTCCAATAGGAATTTGTCAAACGAGGAGATCGACAATTACCTAAAACAAATGGACGAGACAATTAAACAAACTATGGACACTACAATACCGCGGTATCGACGTACGACTAACGAAGACCTGTTCCGCAATCCTACTATTGACGCACTGCACCGACAGAAAAGTAGACTTCTGACAAGACTCAAAAACTTGTATAGACAGTTAACTGACCGACAAGACCCGGAGATTAGGACACTGAAGTCGTCGATTAAAAATATTAAAACGCTAATAAAAGAGAATTACAGAATTTCTGTAAGTTTGTATTGGAACAACAAGGTTCGGGCTGTAAACACCAACAACCCGAATATGTTTCCGCAAATAAAAAAACTATTTCGGAGAAAAAATCAAAACGACCTTCAGTGTCTTAAAATAGCCCGGACAACAGACAACGAACGATTACTGACAATAGCAGGTATTGATCCAAATGAGGCCGCTGATGATGACGACTTCTTTGTGATCGAGGATCCACAGGAGAAAGTTGAGATCATAGGGGCGACTTTCCAGGAAGTATACAAGGCCATTGATATCATTGG
The DNA here is from genome assembly GCA_949129095.1 of Volucella bombylans. Taxonomy (NCBI): domain Eukaryota; kingdom Metazoa; phylum Arthropoda; class Insecta; order Diptera; family Syrphidae; genus Volucella; species Volucella bombylans. The sequence goes on along the minus strand of OX422141.1, from coordinate 135,454,702 downwards.
CCCTAATTATGACCTGGACAATCGCGTCTTGGTGCACGACTTCTACATTCGAAATGAAATGGGGAACTGGCGATCCGAAGGCTCTGGTTTCACCCAGTTCAACGACGAAAATATGGCCAATAATGTCATTGCCAGAGAGGGTGACCTACCCCCATTCATTTCGAAGGAAGAACTCCATGAGATCTTCGACACAATCAGGACTAAGAAATCAGTGGGGACCGATGGTATTCCGAACATCGTGCTTCGACATCTTCCTCTAGAAGCGGTGGACATTTACACCACCCTGTTTAATAATGCAATGAATAATGCACATTATCCAGCGCATTGGAAAACGGCGGTGGTTCAACCTATCCCCAAAAAGGGGAAGGATATATCCAATCCGGCGAATCTCCGATCGATAAGTCTCCTTCCGAATATCAGTAAGGTTTTTGAAAAGGTAATCAATAGAGCTCTGTGTAGGTGGGTTGAGGACAAACATATAATTCCGGATAATCAATTCGGTTTTAAGGCGGGACATGATATCTCACATGCCGCGTCTAAACTGGTGTCCGATATCCAATGGAATAAAGGCAAAAAACAATGCACTGGTGCTTGCCTTGTTGACTTGGAGAAGGCCTTCGACACCGTATGGTTAGAGGGTCTTTTCTATAAGCTGACTCGGTTGGGGATCAGTAAACCACTCTTGTACATTCTTTATAATATGCTAACCAACAGACAGTTCATCGTGAAAAATGGCGATGTGACTTCTGTTGGAATATTTCAAATTAAAAATGGTCTTCAGCAAGGCGCGGTCAATTCGCCGATCTTTTTCAACATTTTTACAAGCGACTTGATAGGTTCACTTTCCCATACTATTGCGTACGCAGACGATTTGGTAGCGTACAGAACAGGTCCAAAAATCGAGGTCATTAATACTCTCTTGCAGCGTGACTTCGATAAGATAAGACGATTTTGCGATGACTGGAAGTTGAAAATCAACTTTCAGAAGTCGGAAACCATTCTCTTTAGGACGCCGTTGTCTGGAGCCTCTAGGGATACCAGAAAAAATTGGCGAAAGTTCTCTATCGTTGGACAACACGGACAACCTCTTGCCTGTCGAAATGTAGTCAGATACCTTGGAATCTGGCTAGATCAGTTTCTGTATTTTGGCAAAAATGTAGATGCTGCTCTGGCCAGAGCTAAAGGTGCTTTTGCCCTTACAAAGAGACTGTTTTATAGCAGCCAACTCGATGCGAGGGTAAAGGTAATCTGCTACATGGCCCTTATCAGGCCCATGCTGGTATTTGGTTGTCCCGTGTGGTTCAATGTACGAGCAAGCTTAATGGAAAAGATTCGGGTGTTTGAGAGGGCTTGCCTTAGGGCCTGTCTTCGCTTGTACAGAACACCAGAGTCGGAGTACAAAAAATTTTATCCTAATGAGGTCCTTTACAACAGGGCGAACCTAATACGAGTGGACAACTTCGTAATTAAGCTGACTCGAAGGCACATTGCAAGAGCAATGACGTCGACGAATAACCTGATATCTGGGGCTTACTACCCCAATTACCTTTACCACGAGAGTGTGCGCTTTGACGGCTTCGTTCCACCGGAAGCATTCCTGTACCTAGATCAGAAAGGGTTGATCCAGGATAGATCAGCGGTGCCGTTAATCTTCCATGTCGCTCGGACAGCTGGGGACAGGCGACACAACTACGACAGAGACGTCGCACACGGCAGTGTGGATCGCCTCAGGTTCAGTAGGGCGGTGGGGAATCGCGATAAGAGGGATGTCGTTCGGCAGCACCAGCATTTCTGGTGGTTGAATGATGGAGAAGATGATTCGTCGTCGTTTCCGTCAATTACGGACCAGCCTCACTAATGAGGCAGAGCTGACCAATCTGTTGGCCGGCTTACATAGGTTTAGGTTAGCATTTAAGAAACATATACATATATCAGTGTATACAAAGGTGTATACTGATATATGTATATGATTGTGTATAACGTCTATGTGTGTTTATGTATGTATTGTACAGTTAGTTTAGGTAGGCTAAGGTTTATTTTAAGTTAGATACTAAGTTTTTATTAAAAAAAAAAAAAAGTCCATATGCTAAGTTTTGTTAACAAATTTTTTTCTTAGCTTTAAGTATACAAAATAAATAGTTTTAAGAAAATGTAAATGAAGTCGAAAGACATAGTTATAAGAATTTAGAGTAGCTTAGAGTGCCTGTGTGGGGCCAGTAAGTTAGTGTAAGATTATTAAGTAATTGTAAGCTAGCATTTAAGCATTTTTTGTTAGAATGTAAGAGTTAGTGTTAAGAAAATAAAATGCATATAAAACTAAACTAACTAAGCAAAGACAAATCTACACACTACCCTACGCAGCGAGCTCAATGCCAAACTCTTAATGAGTAGATGGACTGTGACAAGCCATGTCCTATCACTTCCCCCATTCCTAGTAGCAGCAACTTTGCGGCAGCCCACGTTTGTCTTGCTGCTACCAAAATTCCTCTCTCAAATGAATCAGAGCCTCAGGCGCATCGGCGACCTCCATCCAAGGCGTTCTATATAAAACGCTGAAATACTTCACGCATTATCAAAACCCTTGGATCTATTCCACTGATCGAGAGAATTACGGACATGAGGAACTAGATAAAGTAGGTTAACAACATCCCAGAAGACGGATTATCCACAGTTCCCAAAATGTTGAAGGACACCTCCGAGCGCCGGAGATCGTTGGAGGAAAAAATGCCGGTTCTCAAAAAGCCCGAAATCAAAAATGCAAAAACTTCCCCAGGGCCTTCCAACATCACATCTCTGAAGTCATTTAGCGAAGTCCGTAATAGTTATCGCAGTAATCGTTAAAAGTGACGCGACGGTGGCAGCTGGTCAAGTTAAAGGTTTCGGCAAGGCGACGACGAGTTTATCGCTGTTGCCGATCAAAGATTTCTCGATCATAACAAAAAAGCCGAGTGTGGATTAGGAGAGGTTAGGCTGAGTGCGAAGCTCAAAGCTGTGGCTAAGGAGGACATCCCTAGCAGACTAAGAATCCATATCTGGATCCCAGCTGAACCAGAATACATTCTAGAGATCATTAGGCTCAGTAACCCGACCCTTCCGACTCATGACTGGAAACTCACGAAACTGAAGGAATTAAGAGGCCCTTATACTCGTAAATGAGCGTTAATTATGATCAGTAAGGCATATCTTAACCCTCTGTGGCAAACTAAAGGCAGGAAACGCAGCCTCAGATAGTAAAGCGTCGATATTGTTTATTGAAATGGATAGTGACGACTCCAATCATTCTGAGATGATAACCAAGAAATGGAAAGCGACGACGAATTAAAAAGAGATCCTTTACTGTCAGAGGATGAAGATGAGCTTTTGGGTACATTTTGAGAATCGGAGGACTCAAATAATGCCATGGTGGGGGCTTGTAGCAGTGCTATGGTTCATTTAGGTTAATATTCATCACTCCAAGGCCTCGACCGCACTTATTCTGCGTCTATCAAAAGAGTCAGAAGATATTACGCTAATCCAGTAACCATGGATTGCAGAAGGTGTAGTTCACTTGGGCACTTGAATACGTTCCACTCTTTACAAAAGACAAAGGTAAGATCAGTGTTAGTGCAGGCTAACCCTAAAATGCACTTAGTTCCTAACATCAGCGACCCCGACATGACCGTTACCAGACTGAAGACTGCTAAAGTACCTACTGGTTGACGTCGGCATATCTTGGCTACAACGATTGGGCCCTCTCCCTGGTGACAACATAGAAAAAGTAGTCTTGGAAGCTGAAAGGCAAAAAACTGGCCTCATCATCAGGTGCGATGTTATCGTATATCATATAGAATGGGGCAGTACCGACACTAACGATAGAGGTGAGTCACTTTTTGATTATATTGTTTCAGTATTGGCAGTAAGCCCACTTTCATAATACAAAACTGACAAGAAGTGCTGAATATTACTCGTCTCTCCGAAAACATCACTCAAATACTAACGAATTGGATAGTATCGTCTGAAGGCTCTTTTTCAGATCACGGAAAGATGAGCAGAATTTAGGCAGAATTACCATAATTCGGTAATCCTCGAAGACTAGCGTTCCGCAATTACCGGAAAGAGGAACACTTTTAAAAATACCAACGGGCTTCACATGAAACTCAAGGATTTCACCCTGCCTCTCCATGGTTGCTTCCTGCGCTCTTATTCAACCTAGAAGTGGACATCGGCACTTGAAATGCTTAGAAATGTTTGCAGGAAGCTTTTCAACCAAGCAAGAGGCCCAAGGATTTCCCAAAATTTATAAAAAAAACTGAGGACGGCAAAACAACAGTCCAGGAGGTGATTCTGTGACAAAAAAAACAGAAACCTCTGAGGCATCGCAGCTAAGAAAAATCCTCTCTGCAAATCCTATGATGCCCAGTTATTTGAAAAAAAGTCGATAGGTCTTGAACGACTTCAAGTGATGAATTACTCAACCTGCTACTGGACACCCACTTTCCATGTAGCTTCCTATTCACGGCCAGTAACAACCATAGCAGGCCTACTGCAGCCGCGACCAAAAATTCACGGTCTGATTACAAAAGACAAGCTGATCTGGGCACTGCATCAAACCATACAAGTCTGATGGTCCCTACGGTGTGATACATTCCGAGCTACAAAGATCCTCAGATATTATCCTGCCAACGCTACAGAATATTATGAGGAGATCCGTTGAAATGATCCATATTCCAATTAATGTAGTTTTCATTCCTAAAGCCGCAAAATGTTCTCTTGTTGTCCCAAAAGACTTCAGACCTATCATCTTTCCTTCTATAAACTCCAGAACTACTGATTAATATTCATACGAGTATATCATCTAAAATTGATCCACGACTCCACATTCACGATTCACGATCCCCACATTATAGATGATCACATTCCAGGACATAGAAGGTGGCTTTAACAACGCCAATACATCCACAATCCCAACTGCGCTGTTAGCTCAAAAGGTATTGTAGATGACTCACTTGAGGAGTTGATCAATCTTATTTTAAATAGCAGAATAATCAACTCGAAACTCAGTGGGGTTTTTGCTAAAAGATGTGTTAGCAGAGGTATGCCGCAAGGCGGTGTCATTACACCCCTTCTCTTGAACATAGTGGGATAGTTTTCCGTTTACTCTCAGTTTTTTCCTATAGCAGAGGTCTTCTTTCAATAACCGCATGTCTAGCGATGTCTAGTGGTGATGAATTTTACAACTGTGTAAACGACGCATTACAAATAATTTCAGATATCTTGAAGTGTTACCTCTATTATGGAGAGAAGTTAAAGTGCTTCTTTACCAAAGCCGGTAAAGGCTATTATTGAATTTAATTCAATGTTACTATTCGATCTAGTGGCCATTCTGGGAGGCAGATGTAATATTAGAGAGTATGAAGTGCGCTTCACCTTTAAACCAATGTCTTCCTGGTCACTTGGTTGCAACTAAGCTGTAAACTGTTTAAGGAAGAAATAATTGCAGTCTATCTATTAAACTCAGATATCTGCAGTGCCTCAAAGGATAGCATACTAATGCTGCACTAGGCGTCATACTTAAAAACTGTCTGTATGCCACTGACTCAATATTTTTCATACATATACCGTTACCAATTCGCTAACAAATTTTTATGAAATGAAAACTACTTCGCCTATAAAATTTTCAAGACAAAAATAGGAAAACTGCTATCGAGACATCTTCTAGTTTGTCTCTAATAGTGATGCACAAAAGCAGTTGAAATTTAAGTTTTGGATATTAACCCTGCTAGCGCATTTGTAAGCGACCCCACAACAATTCTATAAAATAGAAAATTACTATTGGGATGGAACGTCAACCTTAAGAATCCAAGCAATATTCTAAGATGCTTGCTAGTGCATACATAAAAGAATTTCTTTACGTTGTTCGTTCGAGAACAAAGGAATACTAATAGCGGAAACTCGTACTCGTACTATACCTCAGAAACTCTGATAGTTACTTCAAATTCAATAATATTCAATTTTATGCACTTTTTTCGGCAAGTTCTTTAGCTACTAAATGGAGGTTCTGTTCTGTCGAATAGCGATCGTAATCATATAACTAAATGTGAAATTATCAAAACAATAAGAGAATGCAGTGCCTTAAAACACAAAGCAATTTGGAGACTATCATAAAATCCAAGTAGCACGTTTCATGACTGCCATGACAGAATCTTCAGCATCGGAAAAAAGGTTCCCTTCTAAAAGTTCATTGGTCAATAACAGTTAAACTTATTTAAATGACCACATGTTCGACCATACCAAATTTCGAAATGTTATAGATTCATCCAGCGCCCCAAGAGCTATCTTCCCCTTTATTGCTGGTTTTTAAATGTCTGAAAGGATGCAATTTGGTAATGTTTGTGCTCGTACATCACACGATGTTATGTGGAATTGCTCATTGAAATTCTCAGAAGCAGAACTGAATTTTGGATTATTTGAACACCAGAATCACATTTATCCTCTCCCATTGCTTTGAGGATGATTTTTTTTCTATTACCCACTTTGCAGCAGGCTAAAATATTGTATCTCTGTGTCCTATAGCCGAGCACATAGATTCAATGCGTTTGCCAGAAATCACGTTTACAGATACGCGACGTTTGATTACTGCATTTTTGCTGATCGGCACTTACAGAGATTAAGTAGCTATTTGCTCTTCGGAATCAAATCAAAAATTACTAAAATACGAGTACTGAAGTGTTTCGGTAATCCAATCAGTTTCAGATGAACCAGAGAGTACTTTGATTCTTATACCATGTATCATTTTCAATTCTTTTGGTTGCGCTCTTGTGTCGGTTTTGCTGAACCGTCAAGAGTTACAGTAACATCGAAGCTATTATAGGGCTGTAGGTTGCCAATAAAATCAGAAATGCCAAATCAAATGATTTTTTTTCATCCGAGGCCAAGTCCGATGATTCTCTAAGCATCCGTGCTGTACTTCTTCCTTCAAGTTTCGCGAATTTGTTAAAAAGAATCGGTTACGTGAGGTTTTCTACAGCAATCGTGAAAATTTTTTCATGCGAATTGGTTTTAGCTATATTTTGCTGAACAAGTTCTAGTCCATTTTTTCTGTCGAATTAAATAAATTTTGATCTGAAGATCTTCATGTACAACGGGTACATTGATATGGCCTTAATTCAAGAGCCCTGGATTCTTGGAAATAAGGTACAGGGACTAAAGTCAAAAGAATACGATGTTTTAAGTTATAGGGCAAATTAAAAGCTGTATTATAACCAACAAATCGCTTAATATGCTGTTTTTTGTTTAGACACATTGATAGAGGTACCGTGGCAGCAAGCTTGGAAAACAAGATGAAAAATATCATCCAAGTCTCAGCTTACATGTGACATGCAGAGTATGACCCCTCAACAATAGCCGTCCGTGGCTAGTCTGGTAATCGGCTGCGATGCCATCGCACACCACAATCAATGGGGAAGCACAGACATCAACACCAAGGTTGGGCTAATTTTTGAGTTTATTAATTCTTCCAAAGTTTGCATACAAACGTTAGGTTAGGTTAGGTTAAACACAGGTGTGATGGATATGCCATCACATAGACACCAAACACTACATCGACTACGCGATATTGCCTCGCATTTACGCAGTGTGTGTGTTATGTCCTCCACAGCTTGAAGATCATCGCAGAACCTGCACATATCCGTATCTAACAATTTGAGTCTCTTTGCGTGTTTCCGCAGGAGACAGTGTCCTGTTAGGATTCCTGTTACTGCCGTAAGCTTATCCCTGTTTAATTTTATTAACTTTTGCAGTCAAAAAATGGCCAAAGAGCCTTGGATACCCTGTGTCTTTCGGGACTTGACCGTCTTAGATTGGCAGTCTTTGTGATTTTTTCCTCGATAGTGCCCCTCACTATTCAAAGGGATAGTTTGATGTTGGCAACCTTGCCATTTCAAGCTCACTGCAAGCTCATTTCCCAGCACAGTCTTACCCGGTTCTGATTGCATAGTGCCTTAAGCACTGTGCGACATCTCCTGACTGTACCAGAGTAGAAGTTGGTTGATTCCATTGCCTTGAGTGCGGCCTGGATATCAAATGTAGATAGCGATATCTCTTTCGGATACTGATCTCATCTGAATTAGATCAGCCGCCCAGAGGACAGCCAGGACCTCTGATTGGAAGACACTGCTTGCGTGTGATAGTCTTATAGACACTATTATTTCTGGGTCTTCTAAGAAGATACCAGAACCTGTTCCTTCCTCTGGTTTTGAGCCATCTGTGAAAATTGCTATTTCATTTGACCTGATTATTGCATTTTTTATAATAGGAATGCCTCGCAGTAGGACCGCGCCAAGTAACGCAAATTAGTGAGTCGTATCGCACTGTTGCCAGCAAGTTTTTTGATCTGTAAATGTAAATCAAACGGTGTTAGGTTCAAAAAGGTGTTCTATGCTGCCGTAGGGGTGGTACGGAGAGCACCTGTAATTGCTATGGCATCCGTTCTTTGAACCGTTCTTTTGCAGATAAAAAGAGCATTATATGGCTTTTTAGTTCTTTCCGCTACGTTAGGATTCCAATTCAGTTTTATGTCCAGAATCACATCCAGATGCTTCGGTCTGTCCGAAAAGGACAGTCAAATCCGTTGGGTTTTGGGAGTTTGAATTGCGGTATCTTTCTGGTAAAAAGAACCAGTTCCGTTTTGGAAGGGTTGGCATTGAGACCACAGCTATTTTCCCAAGTGCTGATCATCTTCAGGGCAACCTCCATAATGTCGTTTAAAATATTTAAGCTTTCCAAAATCAGAGAAGAAATTCCCGACTTAATAATCACAAATATGTATGCTCAAACATAGGTCAATATGTGTCTACTAAGAACAGAAGGAATTCTTCTCGGATCACCTTAATATTCCCTCTTCAATTAGATAAGCGAATACATGGAACCGGCAGCACGGGTCTTCCCATGGACCATGGAACCTCAAACCCAAGGAAAGCTTTAATTAGGAACCGTCACACTTCTAGTCATAACAAGCCCTCACATAGTGGACAAGCGAACTAAATAGACACAGAAGAAAGGTCAGAAAACTTAGTAGAGAAGCAAAACACAGTAGAAGTAAGGAGATTTGACCTAGATATAGGTCCTAACTCAACTCCTGCACAAGAAACGTAAGAATATTCAAGAAACAGTGTTCAGCTCTTTATTGTGAAACGATTGAAAGTACCAATGAATCAGCAAAGTCTAATCCAAAGATCCAAGAGCACCGGGATATCTGAAAGACTCTAATGGAGACAGGACAGAAAATAGTCGGGAATACCTATTGCTTCGGGAATACCTATGGTGAAAGGGTACTAACTGGCACCACAACATCAACTATCAACGAACTCATAACCTCCAGTCTGATCACAGAGAATAGAATAACATGGGTGATGAAATCGACGAAATAATCCCGGCCATGTTACAACATGCTCTTCCAGTCATTATATTTTGGATTAGAATTATCTTTATCGGCTATCTACAGCCCGGTTCCGTCCCAATCATCTGTAAAGAAGTAAAAGTGGGTTTCATTCCCATGGCAGGAAGACTCTCCTCATTCCAGTGTTCTTACTGGAAAGAATCCTAGATCAACACAAACCATGCGGTTCCCTACACGCTTATCTTGATGAAAAATCTGTAGAGACGACACTATACGAGATCTTGGCTGCCATAGAAACGAATATGCACAACAAGAAGTCGAAGGAGCATTTAATAATACAAACACCGGATCTATGAGGACATCTTTTGGCAAGCTCAATGTTGAAACAGCGATAGCACAATTGATTGAGAACATGGTAAAGAGCAGAACTATCAATTCAAAATTTTCGAGTAACACAGTCAGGAAAACGGTTGCAAGAAGAACTACACAAAGAGTAGTGATTTCTCCAATTCCCTGGCTTCTTGTTATAAGTGACATCCTCAAAAGTTTTGAACAGAAGCGTGTTAAGGCAGTAGCCTACGCCGACGACATAGTCATGCTGGTGGAAAGGAAAACATCTTCCAATGATCAGCGAACGAATGGAGTCGGCATTGAACACACTCGCAAAATGGACAACACAAAACGATTTAGGGATAAATCCATCAAAAACCGAACTTGTGTTGTTCACAAGAAAAAGAAAGTTAGAAAGGTTTAATCTTCAAAAAATCAACGGTGTTAGGATACAACTTTCATTCGAAGCTAAATATCTAGGAATCGCCCTAGACCGTCAGCACAGTTGGAAGCGTAACATCGACTAAAGAACCAAGGATTCAACACATGCCAAAGACTTTTTGGTAAACTTTGGGGACTAATACACCGGATGCACATGGTCATAGCTAGACCCATTCTTACCTATGGTGCGCTGGTTTGGTGGGAAGCCCCATAAAAAACTAGTTTTCTCAAAATATTCACACAAGTTCAAAGACAAGCGTGTATTGCAGTAACAGGAGCATTAAGGTCTACTCCTCAAGCTACACTAAAGATAATGCTCAGCCTACTTCCCTCAGACGAACACGTTGTGCTACTAATGGAGCTTGATCCTTCAGAGATCTCTATCTTTGTGGACAGCCAAAGAGTCATAAAAGCTTTGGTAAGTGAAACCACCAAATAGAGCTTTTTATCTCTTAGTAAAGTCTGGGGATCCCAATGCGTTGAGTACAGATCTCCGCTACATTTACTACTTATCGACTTCGAGAAGGCATCCCAGGAAATCTCATAGTTATTATTAACGCTACATACGAGGGTGGTAAGTGTCTCGTTTTGCACAATCGTAAGATGTCTGAGGATTTTGAAGTTCAAAGTGAAGTAAGTCAGGGGTATATACTGTCACCACTATTGTTTTCGGTGGTTATCAGCGTTGTACTCCGTGCAGCTTTAACGGAAGGCAACTGTGGAATTTGATGGACAACGACACCTTACCCTAAACACCTTGACTACGCTGACGATGTTCGCCTACTTTGACATCGGATAATGGACCTTTATTTAATGGCCCACAATCTGGAAGCCGAAACACTTCCAAAACGAAAGCCCTAGCACTTCCAACCCCCGCGCTGAACTTAACATTGCCGGACAGGAGGTCGAGAAAGTTGGCGACTTTCTGTACTTAGGAAGTGTGGTCTCGATTAACCGGGGTGGCTAAAGCTGCGTTTGGAATGCTATTCAAAATCTGAAAAAGCAATGTATTCAGCTCAAGAACGAAGCTGCGACTGTTTCGCCAACGTAGAATCAGTACCGCTTTATGGGTTCAGTACTTGAAAGGCGGACAGCACTAACAAACGCAAGACGCAAACCGTCGTACATACATGTCTAAGAATCATCTCGGGGGCTTTTTGGCCCAATCGTATCTCTAATGCACAGCTTTATCAGAGAACGGGCTAAGAACCTTAAAACATTATTATACGGAGGAGAAAGTGACAATAGATTGGACACACCCTACGACGCGAAGACAGTTCCATCGGGAACTTACCGAGGAGGAATCTAGCTCTTTAGGAATGAGTTGCAGAACTCCGAAAAAGATGGCGTGCAGTTGTGAACGCCTTGTGTCCCCCGAGGGGTTTAGGGATTTGTATATATTATAAAGGGTCTTTCATTAAGCGCTTCCTATCTTTAAATTAAAATAAAACAAAGTGTGTGTAAGATATCATCGAAATTTTTTTTCGTTTGAAAGGCTTATAGATGCCATTATGTATGGAATATAACATTGCTCAAATGTCCGCCGTGTTTTCTCTGGGTGCCGCATAGATATGCGACTTCAGAAAATCCCACAAGAAAAAGTCTACCTGGGTCAAATCGCACGATCTCGGTGGCCAGTTCACATCACCTCCACGTGAGAAGACCATGCCCTCGAATCGCTCGTGCATAATCTCCAATGTGGCGTGTGCTGTGTGGCACTTAGCGCTGTTCTGTTAAAACCATATATCGTTGGTGTCCATATCATCCGATTCAGGCCAAAAGAAATTGGTAATCATAAACCTATAGAGCTCGCCGTTGACGGTGATGGCCTGGCCAACGTCGTTCTTAAAGAAATATGGACGATGACTCCGCCAGCCAAAAATCCACATCAAACAGTGACTTTTTCGTAATGCACGCTCTTGGATCTCATGTGGATTGGTATCATCAAAAATTCGACAATTTTGTTTGTTGTTTGTACCCATTCATCCAGAAATGGGACTCATTGCTGAAGATGATTTTTCGATGAAAATTAGGGTCAGTTTCCAACTGCTCCAAAGCCCATTCAGCGAACACACGTCGTTGCCGATGGTCGTTTACCTTCAGCTCCTGGGTTAGTTAAATTTTGTACGGCCTAACTAACGACGCAAAATTCTGCAAAAGGACGAGTTCTTGTGCCTCGGATTCATCTGCACACTCTCACGGACAGCGGCGATGTTTTCGGTAAATCTTGAGTTTGGTGTTGGTTTATCGTTTACTGAACCAGTGGACTCAAATTTATCCACCACACTGCGAATAGTCCTCTCGGTAGGACGATTATAGCAACCGTAATATGGGCGAAGCGCGCGGATCATTGCCCGAACAGAACACCCATTTTGATAAAACAATTTTATCATTTGCAGACTGAATTAATTACAGCCCATTTGACAGATGTATCTTCAACAATATGGCCGCTATCAACTGTCAAAATTCGGAAGCCCCTATTGGAAGACCCTGTATATAATATTTGGCCAAACCTAGACAGCGGGAGAATACGTACCCTCGTCGGACTTAACAAAGAAGACATCTGTACACTGCCTCATAGGCAGGATGGTCAGCAGAATAGGAGCCTCTTCTCAAGATTATTTCGGAAGCTGTAGGAGCCTACAGAAAATAAAGACTATCACACGTATGCCGTGGGACTGCCTTCACAAATACGCCGTGCCAAATACCAAGGGTAAAGACTTTTTTGAGAACTTGAGTACGCCAGCAAAGCATCAGATCTTTTTAGATGTATTAAGAGCTCTGGCTGGTTTTCAACCAACCTAAGCTAAGTAGGACCCAGCTTAATATTGAAAATACAACAACTTCGACAGGGAATGACAATAGGCCTCCGTGTATGCTTATTCCTTAGGGTCTAGCACATTCATTCACCTACTCTAACCTAGACAAGGAAACTGTGTTAAGTATCTGCCTGACAACTGCATTTTTTTTTTTTTTTTTTTTTTATAATTTACGCGCGCCTAAGGGGTTAGATACCCTTTTACTGTTGCCATGGCGCGGGCGGAAAGATAGAAGGAGGAGAAAGGAAAATTGTTTTTGTAGTGGTTTGAAACTCAGGTGTGTTTGGTTTCTTATGTTTGCTCTCCAGGGGTGGGAGTCCGAATAGGACGGAGAGTTTTTCTTCACTCAGAGTGATTCGAGATATAATTCCCAGTATTTTTTTCATTGCTTGAAACTCTTATAACAGCCAAATCTACGTGTCAGTGTTATGCCTTCACACGCAGAATTTTTTTGTCTGAGTTCCAATTACACAATGAAAAACTGATTTGCCATGGGCATTAAAAAATGTCTTTGACTAGGAATACCATCAAGTGCTTAGTATCTCAGTACAAGTATAAAACGCAACGTCCTCTTATGGTGGGTTTGGCTGCATAGCCTGAGCCACTAATTTGTGAACTCACTGATAGAGCTTATTATAGAACGGACCCCCAGCCGAAAAGTACTATCGTCAGGCTCATCAAATTGCGAATTCAAATTCAGACAAATTCAAACTAACACGCTTAAAAGAGCAGCTCGGTAAGTTTCCCTATCCTCAGGACAAAACAGAAAGCGATTTAGAATTTGAACGGTGCCCTCACCAAATATTTTTAACAGACGCGTGATATGGCAAGAAAAACTTCTGAATATATGAATAGCAAAAGGAATATAAAAAGCCCGTTCGAATTTCGAAGCGTGCCTCGTGTGATATTTTTTGTTAAAGATCGAAACGCTAGGTGAAATCAGCAGACTGATGAAAGTCCTAAAAATCTGATTGAACCTGAATCGAGTGGAAAGAAGAGACTCTAGTTTCGTACAACTCGTATCATCGGAACTGTTCAAATGAGGTAAGTATTTCAAACCGCTGTAGGTGGTATTTGCCGTCGGTTATGATAGAGGTTTACCTCAAATCATCAAACTCCGATCAGATATCTTCTAGACGAAGAACAAAAAACATAAATTAGCTGTTTCTGCATCTGAATAAAGTCTTCGTTTTTAGATTACAAGTGGCTTACATAAGAAAATGTTTGACTTGGTATGGATGAGATGTAATCACAATGTTCGTCTACTTTTGTAAATACAGGCCACCTGGTGGCAATGTTTCTTCGATAACGACATCGATGTGATGACAAATAAATACTATAACCTTTGGATTGGGATAATTTATTGCTCTTCCAAGAAAGAGTATAAAGAAAAAGTCAAAAGAAAACTGGTCGTATGACCCGAGCTGAAAAAAGCTGATTTTATGGTCTTACCATACTAACCCCACAAGCCAGGAATGACTGCAAGGCCTTTCTTAACGATGTGAAGTTTCAATAGGACCAAAAACTGAAGCAAAAAAACACAATAGTGTCCAAAAAGTGGTAGAAATTATCAGTCGCTCTCAAAAATATAAGAAATTCTACTTCATCGTCAATCCCAACATTTACTTACATTTATGACTGAAGAGTTTTTATTTAATATGTAAGCGCAAGGTCAAGGAAAATCAAAACCCGCAAATTGTATATGCCACTAAAACGGAGTAATGCTATCTATAGAGATCCCACATCTATTAGCGCAAACCATAAAAATACAATAAAATGGTAAACTTCCCTTCTTCTGAGGAGGCGTTCTATCACGCTGGCAAAACCACTGCATAAGCTTTTTCAACAATCCTACTCTTTACGACTCGTCTCTAAAAGGCAAAACTTCATCTCTCTCCTCCTATCGACCTAATGCACGTACTTGTTCATGGTCACGCTGATAAACCATCAGTTCCTGAAATATCTCGAAACAAGAAAACTATTCAAAGGGGGACAATATGGTTTCCGAAGTATCAGATTCGCTGGTGATTTCATGGCATATCACACTGAAAAGTAGAATAAAAGTATCCACAAATCTGGCGTAATCAGAAAAGTTACATTTGATATATGAAGTGCATTTGTAGAGTTTGGGATTAGGCTCTTTTGCCTCTCTTTTTTGCTCCTTTCTATTTTAATAAATGATCCACTTCTAAGCCAGTATACTCGTATGCTTTTGTTTATGACTATTACTTCTACTTTTCATCATGGCTCGCGGATTCATGTAGCTACTCTTTCACCATGGAATGGGGATATGGCAGCGTAGGTTAGTTGCACCTAATACCATATTTCAAGCTTATTTAATTAAGCAACCATCAATAGAGTTGAACTTAATTCTTCTGAGGCACTAGACTGTTTTCTGTTTTTAATGAGAAATTTGATATCTCAGTTACTCGTATCATACAGGAGTGGAACTTGCATCTTCGAAATTGAAAAACATTCCATCCTCGACTTGCGTCTCAAGGATTCCAAAATATTTTGGAATGACCATATACTTGATGTAGCCGAAAAAGCTGTAATGTATCAGCGATGAAAAAAATGAAACACTCCGTCTGATCTGGCTTCGATATGTAAGGCATATATTCGCCATTAATTGAAGCATAATGCCCACATCTGGTGAGATGGATCTACAATCTCTCTGCACTTGCTAGGTGGGTTTCAAAGTCGTAAGATAAGTGTCATAGGGACGCCAATATTACCCAATCTAATCATCATGATCCTCAACCAATTTACCCGTAATAACATCGGCTAATCTCAATCACAATTTTAGAGTGCTATTTCTAGTCCAATGACCATGTCGATAGTAACTGGGATGTCACTTTGGAAGCAATCAGTTCATTTAAACACAGTTGATCCCAGATCTAAAGTAAGTTGGACTCGTTATGCTCAAAAAGTACTTGACCATGTTCATCAAGGAAGCCCTGTTCTATTACAGAACTTAGACCTAGAATTGCGCTTTTTAACCTCAATGTCAGAAGATGGGGCAAAAGTAATGTCATAATGTGAATGTGCCATAATTTCTGCAAATGGCGTCAAGTGTCATTGTTCTTTCACATTTGTGTTGTAGACAGATACAGAATTAGTTGACAATAAGCAATGGAGCGATACAAACCCTAAGAACGCAGAGTTAATGCCACTGCTTATTTGACCAATTCCCGGTCTTTTGATTTAACGTAACGTAAATTTCGTAATGGTTTTGCTCGTTGTACCGTCGAATTGGTCCACTAGAGATGTCGCAAGAAGTGGCCGGCCCCGTATTGCTGTTTCAACTGAGAATTCGAGAGAGTTCGACAAACATCGACGAGACATGCCCACAATTTGGCACCAGTAGGAGTTCTTTGCGTCGAATTTTGGTGAAAAACCTGAAGATGTTCCCTTATAAAATGCTGACCGTCAAGTGAGGTTAACTTACACTCATGCTCTGTTAAACCTGGTGCAAGAGAGAACAAAATACACGAAGAGCCATTGTATCCCCTCAAAGTAACCGTTTAGTGCCGCATTTGCAGTGAAAAAGTGATTGACCCTTATTTTTTTGAGGACGCCGATGGCACACTGTAACCGTAACTGGGGAGCGCTACAGGCAGAAGTTAAACGGATTTTTTTTTTGCCGCGAGCTGCTAAGCTTGGTCTCGAGCATTGTTGGTTTCAGCAAGACGCAACATCGGGCAACGGTGGTGATTTTGAATCACCAATTTTAAAGCCGTGAGATCTCCCGTTTTGGCGATTTGAACTGGCCAGCCAAATCGCAAGACCAAACGGTTTTTTCTTTGGGGCTGTTTGTAACCTCGCGTTTACCACATCAAACCACAAATCTTGCAAGTCTTGAAAGTCAACAATGAAGAAGAAATCACCAATTTGGAGTCAGGTGTTTTGCGAGCAACAATTCAAAATGCCGTAAATCGAGCACAAATATGCATCATCAACTCAGGAGGTGGTCATTTGACGGTTATTATTTTTTCAACTCAGTGTCACAATTGTACGTCTTCAATTGAACTTGTCGTGAAAATAGAGTGCGCAACATATTTCATTTCTTACAAAATGGCATGATGGACCGGTGCCATCAAAAATTCAAAACTTACGTCCGCACCCGAATCCACAGGAAAAATCCAAAGTTTCTACGGAGAAAGCAGCGACAGAAAGAACAATTGTTGTGCTAGAAAAAGTTCGAAAGCAAAAGCCGTCATCTTCTGGCGAGCAAACGTATGCACAAGCCGAGTCGCAAGAAATAAACAAAGCCGTATTGCTCCAGATCCAATATCACAAGCCTTTTCTATAATTCTCGTGAATTTGAGGGGCAGAGCAAAACGAATGAACTCATATTTGAAATATTGAGCAGTATCGAGCCTAGAACTCGCAAAACAGGAACTCAAGTATGAATATGAAACAGTTGTTCAAAATATTAACAAGGAACGCAAACGGACTATTGGAAAAGATAGACCAACCAGGAGTATTCTTGCGTTAAATCAATATGCGATGAATTTCAGAAACGCGCTTGCAAAAAAAACAATAGTACTACGCTTACCATGCTTACCATCAATCCCAAAGCGCTGCTAGAGGCGGATATTTCCTATTAATCAAAGATAGTATTGGACATTACATTACGGATTGGGACCGATCCGATGCAAGTAAGTTCAGTTTGCGTAAGAAATAAACACTCGTACTATAACATCGCGTCCATTTATTGCCCTTCGCGATACAAACTAGAAAATACCGACTTTATAAATTTTTTGGGCTTACTTGAAATGAATTTTTTGTTGGCGGTGATTTCAACTCGAAACACAAATTTTTTGGTTCATGATGCGATTCAAATAAAGGCTGACTATTTTCCGAAGGCGGCATGCAATTTAATGTTGACTTCTTTTCGATGAAACCGACATATTGACCCACCGACGACGTAGCTAAAACTCCAACCCCCGTAAACTTCTTCATGCCACGAGGTGTACCTAAAGACTTTACAAACGTCAAGGAAAGTTTAGATCTCTCCTCAGATCATTCACCAGTAATCTTGACAATAAGAGAGCGTCTAATGAAAGAAGGAGTCCGTAGATTAACTGCCAACAAAACTAACTGAGACGACTTTATGAAATATTGTCCGCCGGAAATAATAAAACTGATACGTCAAAAGAGGAGAGCACGCAAAAGATGGCAACAATCCCGAGCTCTTTCTTTTTTGAACCATCTGTGTAATGAGCTCAAGAAAGCAATCGAGGATTTAAAAAATCGAGAGATCTCTCCGTATCTTGAAAGCTTAACTGCCGAAAAAAGTTTGAATTATTTACCATGGAAAGTCATGTGAGGTATTGAAAAACCCCAAATGGCGAGTGGACAAAAGGAGACAAGGAGAAGGCGGACTTACTTGTCGAGCTTATTAAAAAACCGTTTAAATCATATGACAGGCAAGCGGTAATAGAAGACCTAGGTGGTACAATTACGATACTCAAGGAATTGCTAAAGAAAGTCCTGATCAATCTTGTGCATATCGTAAATATCCAAGACAATGGAAAGTTGCCGAAGTTATAATGGCTTCAAAACCGGGAAAGCCACTAAACAAGACAAAAAATCGTACAAACCGTTATCGCTCCTGCCTAAGGTATTTGTAAAACTTTTTTTAAAGCGCCTACAACCAGGAATTGAAGAAAGATGTTTGATTCCTGACCTTCAATTTGGCTTCAGAACAAGGCATTCCACAATTGACCAGGTTTATAGAATAACAAATGAAAGAGAAAACCCTGGATGGGAAAAAGATATGTTCTAGCGAACTTCTGGACGTCTCCCACTTTCGACAGGGTATGACTTGAAGGCTTGAAATTTAAGTGAAGACAGCTTCTTCTAGAAAAATGATATAAGATTTTTGAATCCTACCTTGTGAAAAGATTATTCCATATTCAACACGGATCGGAATTCTCCGAATTTAAGGACATTGCTGTCGAAGTACTACAATTAAGTGTCCCTGGTCCCGTTTTTTCTCACTTTACAATTGAGATATATCTCAAAAATAAGGCGCTGTTGTATCTGCGTTCGCTCACCGTACGGCTATATTAACAATAGATAAGTCAGTCGAGTTACCAGCTGTAATGCTTTAGGCAAATGTATTGACTACTTGGAAGACATTCCAAATTAAGCACATAAACGGTGTTTTTTAGAGCTATACAAATTCAATATAAAATAAAACACTTAAAGCTAATGTTAATGTCTATGATATTAGCATTCTTTAATAGTTAATTTTATGTCATTAGTGTTTAATTATGACATCGGGCATATGCGCGAGTTATGTGCACAACACACAACACACAACACAACTGTCGAACAGCACCAAACATCATACCAGCAGCAACATGATCAGGAATGGGAGCAGCCACTTCTACCTGATATCAGACGACATCAGCCAAAACTATTTGTATAAGCATCAACAGGCTGGCATACTGGCATACTCTCACGTTTCTTAACATGCTTGGGACTGTTGCTAGGCAAACCATCAGTTTAATTATTATTGTATGTAAAAATGTACATAATACAAAATATATGTATGTAGGGAGCATATCTTTTGGGCGTTGGAGCTGATAAAAAAGATAAGACAGTTGGCAGTCGAAAGTCAAGGAGTGAATAATAAATTGTTAAATGCTAGAGTTTGCTAAGCATACATTTTTCTTTTTTTTGATATAACATACTCCAACTTAGTTGGAAGTATAACTGGCGCAGTCAAGAAAGGTTACATTATCCAGCCACTTAAATATAGTGAATATTTAGTAGCTATACACCTAAACTGGATAAGACACGAACCGCCCCGATGGTTTATCGGAGAAGTATATAGACTACTGGAGCATCAAGAATCAACAAATACTGGAGCAGCAAGATAAAGACTACTGGAACATCAAGAACAAAAGGAATACTCGATCACCGAGAAGTCTCAAGAATTTGGGAGTTGGTTAGAGTAAGTCCAAGTTTGATTTTTTTTCTCTTTTTTTTTGTATCGGGTTCTACTTCCTATGCCTCCTATCCCCAAACAGAAAACTCTGAACGTGCATTCAAGAACTTCCATTTACAACCCTAGTTGGAGAAAAATCGGGAATAAAAATAATATAAAAGTGATTAAAGTGAATCGTTCAGTTATTAAATCGGAAATAGTCGCCACTTATAATAATCAACTTAGGTCTAAAGATATGTATTCCAATGCGAGTGTTGCTATGGACGCTTTTAATTCTTTGCGAATCCCGGATGCTATCAAAGACATTCCCACGTTTGATGGCAATTCGAGGGTACTTTTTGATTTCATTAGTAATGTGGAGGAAATTCTAGGCCTTATGCCGCATCTTAATGTAAATATTAGCTATAAAAAAGTAATTATTAGAGCAATTAGAAATAAGATTGTTGGCCAAGCAAACGAGGCCCTGAATATGTACGGTACAGCTGTAGACTGGGATGAGATTAAAAGCAACTTGATCATTCACTATGCAGATAAGAGGAACGAAACGTGTTTAATTAGGGATCTTCACCAGCTCAGGCAGAATAATTCTAGTGTACAAGTGTTTTATTCCCAAATAATTGAAGTTCTATCGGCAATGTTAAATCACGTCAAGGTACACGAAAAAATACAGTCGGTTATCGATGCAAAGCACACCTTATATCAAGAAATGTGTCTTAACGCATTTTTGTCCGGTCTTAGAGAACCTTTGGGGTCAACTATTAGAGCGATGCGACCAACAAAGCTAGCAGACGCATTTAATTTCTGCTTACAAGAGCAAAATAACACCTACTCTCAAGGCACATATTACCGATATCAGCCTCCCCAAAACAGAAGGTTTCAGAAAAGGCCGATAAATAATTATGCAACACAATCCTTCAGACCAAATGATAATAATTATTCACAATATCCCCCACATGCTTTTTTAAACGATCCTTTCACACAAGAAAATCTTAGGCATCAGAATAGTTCAGCAGCCTATAAACAAAGCAACAATTTAGGCTATAATAACAGGAATCAACAAAATAGGAGTGGTAATTTTGTGCAAAGTGGGCGCAACGGGCAAGGGGGCTCGGGATATGCTCGCAGTTCTGCTATTAGTAGGTACCCACCTCCAGAATCGATGGATACTTATAGTGGAAATACAAATAGGAACTCCAACAACAAGAATCGACATCAACTCCATAGCTTAGAAGCTGTTGGTAGCTCTAGCCACATTTCCAATCAATTTCCCTCGGATCACCAAGCAGCTACTAGTCATATTATAGATGACACAAATTTTCCCCCACAAGCCTCGGACACTCAATTGGATATTTAGACGTAAATACCTATAATACGTATACTCTACCATACGTTACAATTCAAAGCATAGGTAAAAATATGCTTAAATTTCTCATAGACACGGGAAGCAATAAATCTTTTATAAATCCAAATGTTATAAAGAAGGAGGCTGTAAAGTATATAGAACCAATTGAAATAAAAACTGTTTTTAATACGGAATACGTAAACCAGCAAGTTAGTATTAGGGGCCTTTTCGAATTTAAAACAAAAGAAACTTTGCAATTCTTAGTATTTAGATTCCACAACTATTTCGACGGTTTGATTGGAACTGACATACTTAGGAAACTTAAAATAAATATTAACTTGAAGGATTCCTTGCTTGAAAATGAATGCGTGAAAATTCCACTAAATTATAAACCTAATTTGATGTCGAAGGTTTATGAGATTCCAGGAAAAAGCAAATTAGTTTGTTATTTACCAGTAGACGTAGAATCTGGAGACATTTATTTAAAATCCATAATAATTCAGGAGAATTTGCTTATACCTGAGGGTATATATAATGCTCAAGATTGGTACTCATACGTCGAAGTCATTAATACTTCCGATAACCCCCAAACTTTCTTAATTGAGCAACCAATCGAAGCCCAATTAGCAAATAGATTCACACAGGTACATCATTTTTCTATAAGCAATAGTGGGTCCTTTGAAAATACAGACATATACGATTCACTTACCTCTAAACATCTAAACTCTGAGGAAAAAAATGCGGTACACAAATTGTGTAAGAAATATGAGGACATCTTTTTTAGGGAAGGTCACAACCTAACATTTTCCAACCAAATAAAGCCCGCGATAAATACCAAAGATGAAACCCCAGTGTATACCCGGTCCTATCGCTATCCTTACGTCCATAAGGAAGAGGTGCGGAGGCAAATTTCGGATTTACTCGATCAGGGCATAATTCGTCCCAGTTTCTCCCCTTGGTCATCCCCTATTTGGATAGTGCCTAAAAAGAAAGATGCTGATGGAAATCAGAAGTGGCGGCTGGTAATTGACTACCGCAAGCTTAATGATAAGACTATAGAAGATAGGTATCCATTGCCAAACATAAGCGAAATTTTGGATAAATTAGGAAAATGAATTTACTTTTCGACCTTGGATCTTGCCTCGGGTTTCCACCAAATTGAGATCAATGAGAATGACATTCCAAAAACGGCCTTTTCAGTGGACAGCGGCCATTATGAATTTATCCGCATGCCGTTTGGCCTTAAAAACGCCCCGTCAACCTTTCAAAGGGTTATGGATAATGTCCTGCGAGACCTCCAAGGCAAAGTATGCCTCGTGTATATGGACGACATAATCGTCTTCTCGACGTCGCTTCAAGAACATGTCGAGAGCCTGAATGCGGTCTTCGAAAAGTTGAAAAATGCCAACCTAAAAGTTCAATTGCAAAAGTCAATTTTTTTCCAAAAGGAAGTTTCTTTTCTAGGCCATTTAGTAACGGCTGAGGGTGTAAAACCTAATCCGGAAAAGATTCGAGCTATAAAGGATTTTCCAATACCGAAAACCGTAAAACAGATTAAATCTTTCCTCGGGTTACTCGGATATTACCGCAAATTTATAAGAGACTTTGCTAACCTGACAAAACCAATGACCGCGTGCCTTCGTAAAAACAACAAAATAAATGTGGATGCAAGGTATATAAAATGTTTCGAAACCTGTAAAGCTTTGCTATGTAATGAACCAATCCTTCAATATCCCGACTTTTCCAAGCCTTTCAACGTCACTACTGATGCTAGTAACGTTACATTAGGTGCGGTATTATCCCAAGGTCCTGTAGGCACGGATAAACCAATTTGCTACGCAAGTAGGACATTATCCAAGAGTGAGGAAAACTACAGCACTGTAGAAAAATAACTCTTAGCGGTCGTCTGGGCGACAAGGTATTTTCGACCATATTTGTTCGGGAGAAAATTCCAAATAATTACGGACCATAAGCCCCTCACTTGGCTCTTCTCCCTGAAGGAACCAAACTCCAAGCTCATTCGTTGGAGGCTTCAACTAGAGGAGTTCGATTATACCATTATATACAAAAAAGGAAAACTAAATCTTAACGCTGATGCACTCTCGAGGGTGGAAATAAATGTAGGCGAGGCTAATGAACCCGCAGTAGGAAAGCAACATTCAAATATTTCAATTCAAAATAATTTAGATGAAAATGACAGACTTAGCACTATACATTCCGCATTTGAAAATATGGGCGACGGAATACCAATTTCTGAGCGTCCGCTTAATGAATTCTCAAATCAAATTATTTTAAAATTAAATCAAGGTCGTAGTAAATCAATTCCAATATTTAGGATTTTATTCAAGCGGAAAAAAAGATATATTATTGAGCATTGTCAAGTCGACAAGGAATCTTTTATAGTTAGCCTTTTCAAAAATTATTTCAACACAAAAAGAATTTCAGGTCTACTAACAGACGATAACACATTCAAGATAGTCCAATTAGTCTACTCCAAATATTTCTGTAATGCCAACTTGAAATTGGTGAGATGTACAACGTTGTTAGAAGATGTTACCGAAATCCATAAACAAGAACAGCTAGTGAGAGAGTATCATATGAGTTCTAATCACAGAGGTATCAGTGAGACTTTGAAACATTTAAAAAGATCATCATATTTCCCTAACATGAAACACACTATAAAACGTATTATAAATAATTGTAACACTTGCCAAAAATATAAATACGATAGGAAAAAGCAAAAACTAAAATACGAGTTTACAGAAACACCCTCTAAGCCGCTGGAAATAATTCATGTAGACATATACTCAATTCACAAAGAAAATTTTTTCACTATTCTAGACAAATTCAGTAAATTTGCATGTGTGTATTTGATTTCCACTAGAAATAGTGTTAATATCATTAGGTCTTTGAAACATTTCTTTTCCCATCATGGAATCCCTAAGCTATTAGTATCCGACAACGGCAGTGAATTTCTATCTTCACTTTTTAAAGATTTCTTAGAAATGTACGGCATTCAATTTCACACAATATGTGCAAAAACTTCGAATAGCAACTCTCCAGTAGAAAGATTTCATTCCACATTAACAGAGCTAATAAGGATCATAAAGTCTCAGAACAGCAACAAACCTATTGGGGAAATAGTCGACGAAGCTGTCATATCCTATAATAATAGTATCCATTCAACAACAAAATTCTCTCCATTTGAATTGCTTACCGGACACATAAATAAGGCTAACCCACTATCAATTAAAGAAACTCATAAAACAAAGCAAGATTATTTACTCGAGCACATTAGGGACTATGACAATTTAACAAAGTTAGTTCACGAACGAAGTTTAAATCAAAAGCAAAGAGTCATAGATAAACTTAATGAAAAACGCGTGAATCCACCAATTATATTAAGGACGAAACAATATATGAAAAGGACGATAGAAGGAATAAATTGGCTCCTAGATTCAACGAGCATAAAGTACTTAAAAATTATAAAATAACTGTTGACACCGATAAAAGGAAGGTACACAAACAAAAAATAAAGACAAAACCTGCTTGTGACAAATCTTGAGTTGCTTATGTACATACATTCATCTCAGTCTATAGGAAGATTAGCTGGAAAGGTTATCTAATCATTACTTAAATTAATATATTAATTTTCCTTCTCACTTATTGCAACAATATATGTATCTTTAAATTTAAATTGAGTCAGGAAAAATGATTTAAATTTGATTTCATGTATTTATTATCGCACAAAAGAAGTTGGTTTACATTCAGAGTATTCAGTTTATTCCTTACCCCATTCCAAATTCCGCATTCAATATTCCATGCATAACCCTTATTCTTATCCGATATGATCAAAGAGGGGAAAGGGTTCAAATTATGGTTTGCTCCTACGATCAAGCACCGATATCTCGGAATTGCACTGCAGTATAAAATATGCATCTACCTATCTAGATCTATGCAAAATTATGAACTTCGGTCATTCGCCACATCAGTTCATTCTTCGGCCGGAGGAGTTATGTGCACAACACACAACACACAACACAACTGTCGAACAGCACCAAACATCATACCAGCAGCAACATGATCAGGAATGGGAGCAGCCACTTCTACCTGATATCAGACGACATCAGCCAAAACTATTTGTATAAGCATCAACAGGCTGGCATACTGGCATACTCTCACGTTTCTTAACATGCTTGGGACTGTTGCTAGGCAAACCATCAGTTTAATTATTATTGTATGTAAAAATGTACATAATACAAAATATATGTATGTAGGGAGCATATCTTTTGGGCGTTGGAGCTAATAAAAAAGATAAGACAGTTGGCAGTCGAAAGTCAAGGAGTGAATAATAAATTGTTAAATGCTAGAGTTTGCTAAGCATACATTTTTCTTTTTTTTTGATATAACATACTCCAACTTAGTTGGAAGTATAACTCGCGCCATCGCCCAATTGTCGACAACTTTATCGAGCAAGTGGACCCGTATATAAGCAATATTTATCTTTTATTTATTTATTTATTCATTATTCTCGTTTACAACATTCATAGAAGTTATTTACAATTTACAATTTTTTTAATTCAAGAGAATATGTAGTGGCATTTTTATTAAATATACAATAGAGATATTGCCACATCCACTTTAATTATTTTCATTGTGGGGTGAACAGTAAAATTAGCGTTTTAAGTTTAAATGATAAAATATGATATAAGTTCATAGCTAAAAAAAAATCAATAATTCAAATAAATATGCAAGCAAGAACAAAACAAAAAATATCTACATCAAACAACATAGTGCAACAACAATTTCATCTAAATTGTAGACAAGGAGCCACGTATTAATTTTTTTTTAAAAATATAGAAGGGTTCATAATCTTTCCTATATTTCCAGAAAGTCTATTAAATAACTTGAGGGATGCGATAGAGCAGAAATTTGTAAAAAGTGTAGTCCGAAAAGGTAAATTGAGTATAGTACAAGAACTGCCTCTTAGGTTTTAGCATCCAATAATAGGCCTTCGCATATAACCACTTCGTATAAAAAAGATTTTTAGAACTTTGTAGTAAAATAAATATCGTACTGGCAATATCTTTGTTTGACGAAATAACTGTATAGAATGAGCAAATCGGATAGAACTGCAAATTTTTCGTAAGCCACATTTCTGAAGGACAATCAAATTTTGCAGTTTGTTGTGGTAAGCACCTAACCAACAGCATATACCGTAGTCTAACCTCGAATGAATTATTAAGCAGTACACGGTTTTTTATACAGCGTTGGAACAAAATTTTCTCAAATTGTACAGACATCGAATTGCTGATAGAAAATGCTGTTTTAAATTCGAAACATGGTCGGTCCATTAAAAACGTTGGCCTATTGTGACTCCTAAATATCAGAAGTGTTTTACAATGTCAATTTTAAAGCAGTTGTTAGTACAAGTGATATTAGGGTCAAAAAGAGACTGAGAACTAAGTCTTGTGCAATTTTCGTTAACCCTTTACGGCGCTGCGTTGCAGTTCTGCATCATACCATAAGAATACGCGTAGTCGTTCGAATAAACAAAAAAATACCATTTTGCGCAGTGTTGCAGATCTACAGCAAAGCATTCTTACGAAGTAGTTGCCGTTATTTAAACTAGTTCGCGCCATTTTCCCTTTTTTTGTCATTTGAAGTGAGAAACTTGTCAAAATCGGTTTGTGTAGTCCGCACGAGTAAACTTCGACTTGAAACTGCTGCAGAGTAACGGTAAGTTATTAGTATTCACGTTGTTGGTGTAGTTTAACTTTGTACTAAACGATTATAATTCATTATTTTGTATCTAATATGTATCTTTTTCTCTTTCAGCCTCATTATGAGTTCGAGGCCTCTACGTTTAGGTTCCAGGCGTACGGCTTTGACGGCTGAGGAAATGGAAAAGATTCTGAGCTATTGGGAAGACAGTGATGATGGCCTAGACTACTCAGATGACGATGATCCATCATACGTATTGGAACGGAATGACCAGAATTTACGTGAATACTCGGATGAGGAACCAGAAGCACCAGACCCAAACGATGAAAACCAAAATATCTTGCCACCGAACTTGGAGAACAATACCAGCACTACGATTCATTTATGTGAGAAACACCCTGCTATTCCAGAACCCAGCACTAGTTCAGCCACCACTTCAAAAAGCACATGTGTTCCTATGGGCTATATGGAAAACTAAAAACCTAGAGCTTGGCGAAGACCAGATGAGGTTCCGGGGATCTTCCACCTTACCTAATGAAATATTGGAGCTGCAGACACCTTATCACATATTTTCATATTTATTTACTGGCGACATTTTTGATCTAATAGGAGATGAAACAAATCTGTACAGTGTGCAAAAAGATGCAAGTAAACCCATTAATGTTACAAGCCAGGAAATACGACAGTTTGTTGGAATTATTTTCTTCATGTCCATGATTCATATGCCTAATGTGCGAATGTACTGGTCAGAAAAATATGGCTATACACGAGACTATGACGATAAAACGTTTCGAGCTTCTGAGACAGACATTACATTTCAATGATAACTCCAAAATGATACCATATGGTCAGCCAAATTGTGATCGGTTGTATAAAATCAGACCTATGATTGAAAAACTGAACCAGAGTTTTGCTAGAGTGCCCTTTGAACAACATTTATCTGTTGATGAACAAATGTGTTCCACTAAGGCCCGAAGTGTTCTAAAGCAATATTTGCCAGATAAACCCCACAAGTGGGGCTTCAAGGTATTTGTGATTTGTGGTGTAAGTGGTTATGGTTATAAGTTCGAAGTCTACAGTGGCCAGGAGAATATATGCGCAAATGGCGAGCCTCAGTTAGGTGCGTCATCTAATGTAGTAGTTCGTCTTGCTAGAGATATTCCTGATAATCAAAACTATCGTCTGTTTTTTGACAATTACTATACATCCTTACCACTGATTGAATTTTTGTCACGTCGTGGTATATTGGCTTTGGGAAGAGTAAGAAGAAATCGCATTATTAATTGCAAAGTTCCAGAAGAAAAGCACTTGAAAAAACAGCCCAGAGGGACATCAGTTGAACAGGTTGCTAACTATAATGGAGTTGACATATCCGTAGTAGCCTGGAGAGATAATAAAATTGTGAATCTTGTATCTAGCTATGCTGGCAAGAAGCCTACTTCTGTAGTAAATAGATTTGAAAAGTCGCAAAAGAAGCACATTACAGTAGAGCGGCCTTTCATTGGGGCAGAATACAGCCGTCATATGGGGGGTGTGGACCTTATGGACTGCGTTATGGGCCACTATAAAATAAGACTACGCAGCAAACGTTGGTTCATACGACTATTCTGTCATTTTCTAGATATGACAATGTGTAATGCGTGGCTGATTTATAGAAGAATTCATGCTGATACCAACAACAAGGACCGAGTGTTATGTTTTGCTGATTTTCGGCTAGAAATTGCTGAGATATTAGTGAAATTAAACAAAACGAAACGTCTCAAGCGTACTAATGACGTAGAAGTACAGATCCAAAACAAAAAGAAGAAAAGCCCATGTCAGTATGTTCCACCCAAAGAAGTAAAATTGGATCAGCTAGGTCATTGGCCTGTATGGACTGAAAAAAGGTTGAGATGCAAACTTCCAGGATGTAAAGAAACCGCCCAGACCGAATGTCAAAAATGCGGCGTAGCCTTATGTTTTAATAAGAATAATAACTGTTTTCAAGTTTTTCATACATCGTAACTTTTCATATGTTTTAACACCATGATGCACTTCTGCATCATCATGTTTTTTTTTTCAAAAATAAATATATTTTCTAACACAAATTTAGTTTTATTATTTATGTTCGATAAATGATCTGTTGCAATTATAAGAAAAAATTCTGCCTCATAAAGGGTTAAATAATTTGAATCTTAAACAATCAGCCAAGGCTAAAAAAGATTAGTTTTGTTTTATCGCTGACTATAAGTTTGTATTCCGCAAACCATGACCGTAGTATGTGATGTCCACATAATTGATGTCGCAGATTAAATTTAGAGGATTTACTGCATCATACCCAATCGCAAGATCATCCGCGAAGGCTTTATCTTTCCCAACAAAAGGTTGTTCAGACAAATAACTTACATAAAGGTGGGATGTTCCCGGTGAGTGAAAAAAAAACACTAGACAACACTTTATTTCGACTGTGGAACTTTATTTAATATTTTCATTACTTGCACCAAGTCTGCACTATTTAAAGGTTTTTTTCGACTCTTCTAACGACCCTACTTCTGCCTGCTGCTTTACAAAAGTGGAAACCAGTATTTTGCTCATGTGTGTGTGTTAGCTCGTGTCGTCATGTAAGTCTGGTATCGTGTGATCGCAATGCACAGTATTCTTTGTCTTTTCTTTGTTCGTAGCCCGTTAGTCTCTTCTTGTTATTTTCTCGTTTTGTGTCTTTGATATCTACGAGTATGTTGTTTTGTAATGTAATGTTCGAGTGGTTGGCGATCTATCCCACATAAATTAAAAAGAGAATCGGACCAAGAACAGATCCTTGAGGTACACCAAAATTAATATCTTTCGAGTCACTTAGAAGATTATTAACTTTTACTTTCTGACTTCGATTACCTAAATAAGATTCGAACCATTTGTAAATACAACCACGAAAACCAGCAGTTTAAAAGGATACTATGATTAACCATATCAAAAGCTTTGGTTATATCCACAAAAAGTGCGCCACAGTATTTCCTGCCTTTAAATGAAAGAGCAAAAGTCTAATAAAGCATATTCTGTTGAGAATCCTGTTCTAAAACCGTACTCTAAAGAAGTAAATATGCATTTGAAAGATATCGCAAAACCCTATTTTTAATTATTTTTTCAAATATTTTTGTTATGGACGGTAATAATGAGATTGGCCTATAGTTCTTGACATCTTTTTTGTTACCTTTTTTAAAAAGAGGTACGAGGAGCGTTCAACATATTCTCGTATCGGGGTGAAGCTGTGGTTGTATATATAAATTGACTTATTTATCAAGTAATACTATTATTTTAGTGCATTCATATAAATGTGATTATTAATTCGCGTTTTATCTCTAGTTAAACAGAATCATAATGGCAACTGAGACGATGATGGTGAAAATTGAGCATCGCGCTGTAATTAAATTTCTCACTAAGCAAGGAAAAAGTCAAAAAACTATTCATGAAGGGATGGTGGCTGTTTACCAGGGTTCCGCACCTTCATTATCAACTGTGCAAAAGTGGTCAAGTGAGTTCAAGAGAGGCAGAGAGAGCATTGAAGACGACCCCCGCTCCGGCGCCCCGGCTACTGCTTGTACGGGAGAAAGCATCAAAGAACTTGTTCTTGAGGATGCCCGAATAAAGGTGAAAATGATGGCAGAGATCACCAAGCTTTCAATTGGTACCATTCACACCATTCTTCATGACCATCTTAACCTTTCAAAGGTTAGTGCAAGGTGGGTGCCACGAATGCTCACAGCGCCTCAGAAAAAAGTGAGAATCGCATGCTGTAGAGAGCTTTTGGAGATGTGTAGTGAGAACACGGACGGTGTTATGGATCGAATTGTTACTGGGGACGAAACACGGGTTCACCACTATGACCCTGAAAGCAAACAAGAGTCCATGCAGTGGCATAAAAAAGGAACAGACCCCGCGAAGAAGTTCAAAGTCACTCCGTCTGCCGGGAAGCTCATGGCCACAGTTTTTTGGGACTCAAAGGGAATCTTGCTCATTGAGTACAAAAAAAAGGTGAAACCATCAACGCCAAATCCTACGCTTCCACTTTGCATAATTTGCGGGAGGAAATTAAAAAGAAAAGACGGGGTAAACTCGCAGCGGGTGTATTGCTTCTTCATGACAACGCTCCTGTTCACACGGCGCGAGTTTCCAAGGCTGCTGCGCGAGATTGTGGGGTCGAAGAAATCCAACACCTTGCCCCTAGTGATTATTTCCTGTTTCCGGATTTGAAAAAATGTCTTCGTGGAAAAAGATTTTCGGATGATGAAGAACTCAAGTCGGCAATAAATGGGTATTTTGCAGAGAAAGAGGAAATTTATTTTTTTGAGGGTTTAAAAAAGCTTATCTCAAGATGTAACAAATGCATTGATGTTAGTGGAGATTATATTGAAAAATAAAAACAATTTAAATTGAATTCGCATTTTCCTTCATATCGATACCGAGAATATATTGAACGTCCCTCGTATGTATCACAATAACACATTTTATTTCATTTGGAAAAATACCTAAAATAACAGCTATATTAAATATAGTTTCCTTCAACACAAAGTTTGAAGTACCATCTCTACTACATGAGTTGGAATCTTTGAGAAATCTTATTGTTTCCAAAATTTCAAGATCAGAAATGGATTCTAAATAATAACTATTCCTACTACAGACTCTATTAGAAATGCCAACATCAGTGCAGCAGCTGCAAGGCAAAGAAAAATCACAACTGGATGAATGTTGACCAATTGTTACAAAGTAGTCATTGAATAATTTAGCTACTTCTGCAGCATCTCTAACATACTCGTACATATTATCTATTTCAATTATTAATGTCTTAGATTGTTTTTTTTTCGTTTCAATTCAAAATTTCAAGCTCTCCCCCATTCTTGGGATTTCCCGCCGCATTACTAATTTTATTGTGGTAATAAAAATCGCGTCGCAATCTTATTTCCTTATTAACTTCTTTACACATTTTTTTGAAACGAACTTTTAAATTTGTATTGAGTGGAAATGTCATAAGCAATTTGCCACGCAGTTTGCTCTTGAGATTAATTTTTCTGAGAAGAATGTGGCTTATCCAAAGTTTTAATTTCGTGTTCTTAGTGCTAGTATATTTTGTATTTTGAACATTTGAAGTTCTAATATTGATTTATAGCGAACTGCATTTTTCAAATTCAAATCTGTAATACCCAGATCAAAGACAATGCCGGAACAATCGTTTTGTGTTACATTGGAGAGACGACCAAAAACGTGATCAAGACAAGTCCCTGCAACAGGTCTTGGGGGTTCATTAACAAAAGATGTTAAACCATTTTCTGAAAACAGAACGTTCTATGAGTCCAGAGTACTATTCGAGGATAAGAGATCTAAATTCATGTCACCAAAAACAAAACGATTTGCTGTATGCTCATTATTTAAAAACACAGAAAGTTAATTAATGACCAATTGAATTGATTCTGAGTGAAAGCTATACACACAAATAAAACTAAATTTTTCTTCACATAAATAAACAGTCAACTTAATAACATCTGCACTTGTCAAATTATAAGATTGGGCTTCGCACTCATAGTGATCATGCACAAATACCCCAAAACCTCCTGATGAGTACGAATCATTAGGGCAAGCATAAAATGTGTATTTAGGCAAGCTACTCGTATACTCTTCAAGTTCATAAGAAAAAAATTCATATTTTTGACACAAAAATAAAGTCGGGCATACATGTAAAGGTTTCAAGATTATAAGACAAAATATCAAAATTTCGTCGCAAACTACGAATATTTTGATGTTTTAGGATAAATAGATTGGAGACTATAAGATTCAATTTCAAAAATTATATCTGTATTACCCAATTTAATATGTTATTTAAGTCTTCGAAAAATCTTATAATGACAGCCTCACCATTTTCAACTTTTCGTAGTACGAGGGGCGTTCAATATATTCTCGGTATCGATATGAAGGAAAATGCGAATTCGATTTAAATTGTTTTTATTTTTCAATATAATCTCCCCTAACATCAATGCATTTGTTACATCTTGAGATAAGCTTTTTTAAAACCCTCAAAAAAATAAATTTCCTCTTTCTCTGCAAAATACCCATTTATTGCCGACTTGAGTTCTTCATCATCCGAAAATCTTTTTCCACGAAGACATTTTTTCAAATACGGAAACAGGAAATAATCACTAGGCGCAAGGTCTGGACTATAGGGTGGGTGTTGGATTTCTTCGAAACCACAATCTCGCGCAGCAGCCTTGGAAACTCGCGCCGTGTGAACAGGAGCGTTGTCATGAAGAAGCAACACACCCGCTGCGAGTTTACCCCGTCTTTTCTTTTTAATTTCCTCCCGCAAATTATGCAAAGTAGAAGCGTAGGATGTGGCGTTGATGGTTTCACCTTTTTTTTTGTACTCAATGAGCAAGATTCCCTTTGAGTCCCAAAAAACTGTGGCCATGAACTTCCCGGCAGACGGAGTGACTTTGAACTTCTTCGGGGGGTCTGTTCCTTTTTTATGCCACTGCATGGACTCTTGTTTGCTTTCAGGGTCATAGTGGTGGACCCATGTTTCGTCCCCAGTAACAATTCGATCTATAACACCGTCCGCGTTCTCACTACACATCTCCAAAAGCTCTCTACAGCATGCGATTCTCACTTTTTTCTGAGGCGCTGTGAGCATTCGTGGCACCCACCTTGCACTGACCTTTGAAAGGTTAAGATGGTCATGAAGAATGGTGTGAATGGTACCAATTGAAAGCTTGCCATCATTTTCACCTTTATTCGGGCATCCTCAAGAACAAGTTTTTCGACTTCTTTGATGCTTTCTCCCGTACAAGCAGTAGCCGGGGCGCCGGAGCGGGGGTCGTCTTCAATGCTCTCTCTGCCTCTCTTGAACTCACTTGACCACTTTTGCACAGTTGATAACGAAGGTGCGGAACCCTGGTAAACAGCCACCATCTCTTCATGAATAGTTTTTTTGACTTTTTCCTTGCTTAGTGAGAAATTTAATTACAGCGCGATGCTCAATTACTACGCCCCTCGTAGTATTTTAGAATTTCTAAAACCCGATGATTGCACCAGCCCATAAAGCACACCAAACAGAGAGTTTTAATGGTTGTAAAGGCGTCTCGACAAAGGCTTCTGGGTTTTCTCCATTCCAAATCAGGCAATTTTGCTTGTTTTCCGCCCATTCACCGAACCTACGACACATATAATAGTCACGCGGCTTAAACTTTTGCACATGCTAAATCTCATAAGCTTTTAAGCCA
Organism: Volucella bombylans; assembly: GCA_949129095.1. NCBI lineage: Eukaryota > Metazoa > Arthropoda > Insecta > Diptera > Syrphidae > Volucella > Volucella bombylans. The sequence continues at coordinate 135,420,465 of OX422141.1, read as the reverse complement.
AGATCTTTTCGTAAAATGTTCCACAAAGTGCTGTTCCCGATGCCGAATCGACTCATTCGGATGCTCCCCAACACTGCGCTCCACAACGGCAATAACTTCTTTTTTTCGCACTGTTTGTCGTCTTTGGGAAAGCGTATTAACTATTAGAGTGTACGTTGTGCGAGAACGATTCGTCGTGTTCCGAATAACTTGCTCAGATGGACGATTATGTCGACCTTAAAATAGACGTAGCGTACAATAAGTTTAGCGAACCGAACCCTTGTTTTCAAAGTAAGTTTGCACAATTTGCACTCTTTGTTCTGGCGTTAATCTATTCATCGTAAAATGGCAAAACTTCAAACTGACAATCTGTAGAAACAGTGTTGCCAGTATAAAAACCAAACCTCTAATAAAAACACACTTTATATATTAACTCATATGTTTCGAAAAGTCCTCAAACTAAATATAATCTAAACACCTGGATGTCGACAGACTTATTTGGAGAATGTAAAAGATTGGATGAGCTCTTACGAAAGTGAAAGAATAAGAGATGGTGCAAAACTTATGAAACCGAGTATAAAAGATTCCACAATAAAATAAACAAAAAAATAACAATGCAGAAAAGTAACTTCTATGTGAGCAAGTTCAACAAAGCACGAGGGGATCCTGGTAAAACGTGAAGATTGATAAAAGAAAATGTAAAACGTTGATTATGATATTGTTAAAAATTCTCGACACTTTCAAATGAATATGCATACAACCTTGCGGATCCAACTCTACGTATTTTTCATCACTGCAGTGCCATAACAACTTGTTACTGCAGAAACGTAGCATTGTTCATTTCTTAATTGTAAAAAAGTCTCCAGTGTTTCGATGACATCAGAGCGGCCGATATAAAAGCACACGCGGATATATTTGCATCCATTATATCTCAAATTATTAACATGAGTTTCCATCAAGCTAAGATCTCTTAAGCGCTAAAAACAGCAGTGATACGGCCCATATACAAAGCAGGGGAAAAAAAACGACATCAATAACTGTAGACCAATATTGATCCTACCTGTAATTGCGAAATATCTGGAAAAGGTTATACTGAGACGGTTGCTAGCTTTTATTCAAAAGCACTCACTTATTCGTAACCAGCAGTATGGATTCCAAAAAAATAACAGCATTGGTAGACTTATTAACGAAAATCTGAATATTAACCAGCATCACGTGCTGGTACTATTTATGGATTTCAGTAAAGCTTTTGGCACACTAAACCATCAAAAACTGATGGAAGCTCTAGAACGAATTGGAGTACGAGGAATTCTTGCTGATTATCTTTAAAGTTTTAAAGGATTATCTTTAAAGTAGGACTTTCCGAGTGAGAATTAAGGACGCTTACATGTGCGAAAGAAGAATTCAATACGGAGTTCCACAGGGCTCTACATTGGACCCAATACTATTTGTCCTGTATGCAAATGAACTGCTTCGAGTGTTCAAATACAGCATTCCATTTACCTATGCAGATGACACAGCCATAGTCGTCCGTTATAGGTCCCTGGACATGGCTACGACAATCATATAAAATGAATTTAATGAAGCAGTGAAATGGTGCCACGATAATGGACTTATAATCAACGCAACCAGGACCAAAATGATGTACATTCGTGGACCACATTTAACAAGAACACAACCGATGATACAAATGCAGAACAATGTTTGTCCAAATGCGCCGGGTAATCCTACATTAGAATTTGTCGAAATAAATATCTGGGATTAACCATCGACTGTCACTTTCTTTGGAATGAACATATTGATAACTTACGTTGGAATGTAAAGGGAGCAGTCTTCGGGCTTAATTGCTTAAAAAATTACTCTACTTCACAGGTTCTAAAACAAGTTTACTATGCCCTGGTTGAGTCGAAACTGAGGTATGGAATCCTTGCATGGGGCAATGCATGCATGACATAACTACTGCAACTACAAAGACTGCAAAATGCTGTGCTTAAACAAATACGCACTGTACGCGAAGGAAGACCTTTTAAAATGCTTAATGTTCAAGCAATTTTCAAGATGACAGTATTACTGGAATACTACGACAACGTTCGTTTTAAGATGGCCATTATCCATGAACATAACTACTAATGCGATAACAACGGGTGAGGTCGCAATGGATAGAGCATCTATGTACGTGTTTATCGCCCAGCGTTTGTATTCCCCATGACGTCATCGGGCTAGTGTATGCAACTACGCTTGTGTAAAATTATGAATTAGCGTAACATGAGAGCGCGTTCGGCTAGGACGTTGATTCGGGTGTCATTGTAAAGAGCTTGAGAAGAACTACGCGGGCTCCAGGTGAAACAATGAAAATAATCGCCGAAATATACTTAAAATATGAATCGTAAATATGCACGAAATTATGGAAAACGCAAATCAGAGGAAAGCTCGCACTAAAAGGAATTTACAAAACCTAAAAAACCCAGTGGCGAGCAAATGTTAGAGCTGCGGCAGCATCGAAGAAGAAATTAAAAAACTGCGCAATGCAATGACGTAGTTGGCCCATCTTGCATACAGCGGCAACCAACAGTTCAAACGTCCACGGATCATCTTTGGAAGGCAATAAAGAAACGAGTGATGTGTCTCAACATCGCACCAGCAGGGCAATATAGTGTACCGCTCAATGTAATATACGATGTGCGTGCAGAGGAGCTGTCATTTCCATCTATTTACTATGGTGTGGCGCGTTAATTCAAGCCAAACGTACCCGTCACACCATACAAAATAGCTAAGAGCAAGGTGCGCCGTAGAGACCGTCGGAGTGTGACACCCGATCACATCCTCTACATGGCGATGAAGATACTACGACTACGTTTTTGATCGCTCAAAAACGTTTGTAATACAGAAAACCTCGCATGGTAGAGGATAAACAATATCTCGATTCGTGTATAGAGAGAAATCTGGCCTTTCTGAAAACTATACCGAATAGCGTTCAAAATTGGTCGAATCATAAGAAGGATCTCTTTGCCATGCTACGGCAACTCGGTAAGGCGACTGTGTTTCTTAGGATGAGTGCCAACGAAATACTCTGGCCGAAGTTTCTTGAGATACTGGATCGACTAAATCCAAAAAATGACGGCGATAATACTGCCGTAGCAGCAGTAGCAAACATATTCGTAGGCATGAGTCGATCGGCAAGATGCGAGTTAGTGAACGTAGATCCTGTAAAGTGTTGTATTTACTTCCATAAACTCGTTGGCATTGTGATGCAGCTACTATGAACGACTGTCACGTCACGAAACCCCTTTGGCTGCTACCGTGTGCACGATTATTTCCTCCGCATAGAATTTCAACACTGCGGCAGTCCACCCCTTCACATTCTACTTTGGCTGGAGTATGATCCACATGAGCCAATAAGTGGAAAGATGCCGCTTACTGTACATCTAGTTACCGATCTGTTTAGCGTAGCGAAGGAAGAAATGTAGAGAACAACTAAACTGTACAGACGTGGCGAAACATCGTGCCGCTTTAACATACCATCTTGGCCAATAGATACAACGCGTGTGCTGGTTCCCATGACGTCGAGTGGCGGCCGTCATTCGACTCTGCAGACTCGCACCAAGAAGTTGCCCCAGAAGCTGAAGACATCAACAGAGACATACGCTCATCTTTAAATGAGACATGACACAAATTATGACAAACACCTTTAATTCTTCTATCTGTGATGTGTTCGTATCAAACATGGACAATCGGCGAGGGGCGTCAGCGATCTACACAGACAACTACTTCAACTCATGGAGGATTGACCCGAATAAAGTGAACAGGAGCTGTTGAAGAGCGTTTGCCTCAAGCTGCTCAACTCAGTTGGGCCCCCACCTAATTATCAAGGCTTCGCCCATCAATGACGTTGTCTAATAATGAACTGGGGCAGAGGAAAGTACTGGTATCGTAAACAGATTCAGATGACGCTACCGAAGGTTGCTACGATTCGATCCATTACAAGTTGCTGGTCATAAGTCTTGTTGGCGGCTGGACCACTGGTAGTCCCTACAAGGACTTAAATCACGGTACCATGGGAGTGAGGAGTCCCCCGGATCTTGGTCTGGGCCCGACTTGAGAAGGTAGGCCCCCTTGTGGGAGCGTCTTGGTGGCTGTGGTTTTAACACAAAATCGCGGGAAGGGTCTTCCTTTGGTTGACCCAATGTAGAGTTGCAATAAGTACTGGGTGCTGCGACCCTAAGAGCAGTAAGAGGTTTTAGATCGGCCTCGACTCATAACAAAGGTCGAACTTGTGCCGGCAACACAGTTCCGATTTGGTAGTATCAATGACGGAGAGCGATGGCAAGGCATATCCTTGCCCCCATGGATGTGTGAGCATCCCGTAAACATAAGTCTACATGAGAGATGGTTTACGCTAAAAATCAGACACTGTGCTCAACTCAGTTGAGATGTCGTCTCAGGAGGCTGCCTAGTATATGCTTAACCAAGATATGAGTGAGAGTAGTCGCAAAATTGTGGTGGCCACATGAGCGCCAGAAGTCTCGAGAGGGCATCGATGAAGACTCCACAGACGTGTGGACAAAGAGCAACCTGAGCACATGGAATCACTATGTCTGATCGACTTTGTGGCCAAATACACGCCTAAGAAAAGAAGAACGAGACGAAGCGGCTGATGTTGACTGTAAATAATATATATTGGAGGCGGAGTTCGACGACGCAACGGAATATATGCAACGCTCTCGTACACGACTCGTGCGCAGTCGATGCTACGATATAGAAGACACGCATAATTATAAGCATGAATTAGTAACGCTTTATTGCCTTTCAGCATTGAATCTGTCGATGTATTGGATCGTGATCGCTATCTAGAGATGTACGAGCAACGCGAAAAGGAAATCATGCAAAAGCGGTGGGAATACGAAACCAACAGTAACATCAAAAAAGCTAATGAATGAGTTGCGAGAGCTGTTCACGTTTGAACATGAAGAAGCCGAATTGCCGACGGAAGAAGAACGACAACACCGATGATATCGATGTACTGAAGCCGTTGCATGGACTGCCTGTAGTCGGGCTGAGAACAGGAGTACTCGTTCGCGTTCATGACATGAGTTTCGTTGGGCTTGACAGAATACTGTGCGGTGATCTGCGTCAACTAGTGCAACACCTATCTTCAAATCCAACCGCAACATGATAGGCGGACCCTGTTTGTGGCATTCGCTTAAGTTCTTCGACCTTGATCAAATTATGCGGCAGGCAGACATAGTGTTTTCCCGAATATTCAAAAAATCGGCGATGGCGCGCGTCTATCTGCTGAAAAAAGTGCAGTTATTGAGGGTCGATTCCAAACAGCTGAGTGGTGTGATGCCAACTTAACAGGTGTCGTAAGGCTGTTCCACAGAAATTCATCTGAGGACGCATTCAACAGTCAGGCTATACAGAGGGATATCGAGAGTACGACCGTGTATGTGTAGTGCAACTATCGTAATGTTACGCAATTGTCCAACGCACGCCTCGCTATGCACAAGATGAACACGACGCACGGCGAGTGGAGGTATGCCGGTTGTGCTGCGATTAGGGATTGATCATCCTTACACGATTACAATCAATCCAAACGGTGAATGGATTAGTAAACGGCGCTATAGGAATATTTTTTTACCAATTTGTTTAAACAATTTATTTAATTTGCATTGAAAATCATGTTTCAAAGGTTTAAAGTATAGCCAAAAATATCAAGAAGATCTCCTCAAAATTTTAGAACGATTGGACAATGTTATGAAAAATGCTGTTTCGAGAAAAAGCGATTTAAAGTTTTCGGAGCAAAAAAAACGACAAAAACGACAAGGACATACAAAATTCCTTCTGATTCTCCGTAAAACTCATCTTGAGCTGGGGGACAAAGATGCCACTTTGTTTTGTTAATAAAAGGAGCAGGCGGAGCGGCCGCTATTCATGCGGTCAGAATGGCTGCTGTACGCTCTAAAATCGAGCGTGCACCTGCGGCCGAAAATACGCTGCCATTTCGAAACGAATAAAGATTTTGCTTGGACATTTTAAGAAATGATTCTTGAGATGTTGTACAGGGTGGCGCACGAATCTTGTCATAAAAACAAAACGTAATAACTTTTTTTCGGTGTGAGTAATTGGCTTATTTTTTTTTTTTGCAGATTACTATTTAGATTTATTAAAATTAATACTTGTGATACCAAGCTTTGTAGTCCCTCATTTCCGCCCAAAGGGAATTAGGCAGGAGTTTGGCGGTATTCCCCCGAGTCCATCTATCAGTATGAGGCTGATAAACACGGTTGCCGAATCTGGAAGCATCGCACGATGACCGTACCATCGAGATCCCTATGTTCGGGTTCAAGACACAATCGCGGCTGTATCATCGTCAATTCAGGCAAATCCAAGCGTTTCGACTCGAAACTTCTCGGCGCAAATTGTAGTTAGCAGACGGTCATTACAACGGATAATTCATGATGATTTAAACTTGTTTCCATACAAAGTTCCAATTACAGGCAAGTTAAACCCTCTGGATTTGCCAAAAAATTATTGAAATGGCCGAAGAAGACAACAGCTCGATAAATTGCCCATTTCGATCTAAACGGCAATGTAAACAAGCATAATTACCGTATACGGAGTGGATTTAATCCATAAATACACTATGAGACGGAGTCCATTAAAACAATAATTGAGGCGATCCCGAATTCAACCCTTCAGGCCGCAATGAATAATTTTCTGATCAGGTGTCGTATATGCGTGGATGAGCGTGGAGGTCATTTACGGTCTATCATCTTCAACAATAATTAGTTACATGAAATAGAATTGAATTTTCTAAATAAAAAAAAATCAGGATCTTCCGTCCTTAAAACGAGAAAGAATCTCATCAAAGGATTTCTGTTATCCTCAGTCCATTAGCATTATGTTTCTTTTTTTTCGTTTCGTTTTTTGTGAAATGTTTCCTAAAACCTTTTAAATTTAAAAAAAAAATTGCTCAATAGCATTAGTTTAAAGCTACAACATTAAACTCACATTAAAACATTTTTTTCGAAATGAAACCTCCTGCAGAAAACCCATTATGGTTTCGCGGGAAATCTAACTTTGTAAGAAATTGATGAGAAATAAACTAAAAATACTAAACTCTACTGTTTAGCGAAGAAAATATGGCAAATAATGTCATTACCAGAGAGGGTGACCTACCCCCATTCATTTCGAGGGAAGAACTCCGTGAGATCTTTGACACAATCAGGGCTAAGAAATCAGTGGGGACCGATGGTATTCCGAACATCGTGCTTCGACATTTTCCTCTAGAAGCGGTGGACATTTACACCACCCTGTTTAATAATGCAATGAATAATGCACGGTTCAACCTATCCCCAAAAAGGGAAAGGATATATCCAATCCGACGAATCCCCGGTCGATAAGTCTCCTTCCGAATATCAGTAAGGTGTTTGAGAAAGTAATCAATAGAGCTCTGACTAGGTGGGTTGAGGACAAACATATAGTCCCGGATAATCAATTCGGTTTCAAGGCGGGACATGATATCTCACATGCCGCGTCTAAACTGGTGTCCGATATCCAGTGGAATAAAAGCAAAAACCAATGCACTGGTGCCTGCTTTGTTGACTTGGAGAAGGCTTTCGACACCGTATGGTTAGAGGGTCTTTTCTATAAGCTGACTAGCCTGGGGATCAGTAAACCACTCTTGTACATTCTTTATAATATGCTAACCAACAGACAGTTCATCGTGAAGAATGGTGATGTGACTTCTGTTGGAATATTTCAAATTAAAAATGGTCTTCAGCAAGGTGCGGTCAATTCGCCGATCCTTTTCAACATTTATACAAGCGACTTGATAAGTTCACTTCCCCATACTATTGCGTACGCAGACGATTTGGTAGCGTACAGAACAGGTCCAAAAATCGAGGTCATTAATACTCTCTTGCAGCGTGACTTCGATAAGAAAAGACGATTTGGCGATGACTGGAAGTTGAAAATCAACTTTCAGAAGTCGGAAACCATTCTCTTTAGGACGCCGTTGTCTAGGGCCTCAAGGGATACCAGAAAAAATTGGCGAAGTTTCTCGATCATTGGACAACACGGGCGGCCTCTTGCCTGTCGAAATGTAGTCAGATACCTTGGAATCTGGCTAGATCAGTTTCTGTATTTTGGCAAAAATGTAGATGCTGCTCTGGCCAGAGCTAAAGGTGCTTTTGCCCTTACTCGATGCGAGGGTAAAGGTAATCTGCTACATGGCCCTTATCAGACCCATGCTGGTATTTGGTTGTCCCGTGTGGTTCAATGTACGAGCAAGCTTAATGGAAAAGATTCGGGTGTTTGAGAGGGCTTGCCTTAGGGCTTGTCTTCGCTTGTACAGAACACCAGAGTCGGAGTACAAGAAATTTTATCCTAATGAGGTCCTTTACAACAGGGCGAACCTAATACGAGTGGACAACTTCGTAATTAAGCTGACTCTACTGAACTAAGAGTCATAGTAAATGCCAAATGGTATATCAGAAACCCACAGAGTAATACTCGTAGAAGCAACTACCGTCGATGACGAAATATCGAACTTTGCTCTAAGACTCCGTATTCGTCTTCATGGATATTGCGACAACGTGTAATGTACAGGGATTACAAACAACGAAACCGTTCGATTTACCGCAATAAGGACTAGTCGCATTTAATGGCGGGTCTAAGCAAGTACTATTGCTGAAAAACTACCTGCCTAACGCGAATATTTTTGAAATTAAAACTATTTGATCAGGAACCTTAATCGTAGTTAAGGGCTGTGTTATTTAGTGAGTAAAAATCTCACACTACTAAGAGCTCGGGGCACGTACATAGTGTCTATGAAGATTTTTCATCTACCAACAAAAAACAAAAAAAAAACAGATGGCAGAAAATACATTCAAATACACATTCAAATAGATCTGTATGATGATTAACTAAATAATAGCTAATCTCAAAAGACGCTATTTGAACGTCAACATCCGACGGCAAAGAACATCAGAAAACACTATCCCACCTTTTATGCACCTCTCCGGACTTCTTTCGAAGAAGACTCTTAAATTGTTCCTGTCAAAATATTGCTTCTTGGTCGAAGTGGACCCCAGAATAGATGGCATTTTGTAGAAAAGCTACTCGTCATGCACACAAAAATTCGACTCAATTTACTGCCGCAGACAATCGATCATTTCAACCAAATTTTAGACCAGATTTTAACCTCGGATAAGCCATTAAAAAAAATTAAAAAATGCAAACCCCTTCTAAACTACCCTAATGCTTGGTTAAAAGGATCTATGTTCATATGAAAGTGTACCCTAATTGCCTATTTGAAATCGCCCGTGGTTGCTACTAACAGACAACACAATACCGTCGTATTTTTGCACAATTTCCTCGTACTTCCTGTCAGTACAAGTAGCACAAACTACCAGTGAAATCAATACCGTCCTTTTACCCACCCCACCACACACACCCCACAGTTTATGCCAAACCATGGTAAATCAGAAAATCGGAAAATCGAAAAATTGGAAAATCAATTGCTGCACATATTGTAGTTTTCCTGAGAACAAGCAACATCATACCACCCGTCACCGGAATAGTAACGGTGGGCTGGAAATATTATAATAAAAGGAAAAAAAAATCAACAACCACACTTAGACACAGCAAACACAGAAGGGAAACAGTATGCCCTCCCTTCCTAAACTGCAACAAGGACGACATACCTGAAATCCGAATGAATCCACATTTCTTATTTTCCACCAGAAGGTTGCCAAAAGTTCTCTTCACTATCTCAAAACTACGATTCATAAGAAACTTTACTAACAACTAACAATATTGCCACGCCTCATTCATATTACCGTCACTTAATCAACTTCAAGTTGTCTGCTGCATTTCCTGAAGATTTCCCTCCTTTTGTTCACAGGACATTACTTTCAGCCTTCACTGAAATTACAGCCAGAAATGATGATGAAATTAATTGTGTCGTCCTAGATCCGTCCGGCAGTGCAGGGAAAAAAACAAAGTTCCACTCAAATAAACACAACACAATGGCGCACAGTCACAGTCACAATGTGTGGTCCTATTCTCTCGATTCTCTGAAGCTTAACCAAATTATCCTTTCACATGATGAGAAGGATACACACTCACTAGCTTGATCACTGATGACTGATACTGTTCATGTTGTACAGGACAGAGTGTACCTATAGCCTGATTCGAGTCTCTTAGCCTTTATTACTATAGTATACTGTCGTCACACACAAGCACATGCAACGCACTGGGTAACATTTTCCAACTCTCCCCAATCCAAGGGTGGTGCATCAGGATAATTTATTATTCAAAGTACATAGAACCAAAGGACTGTCCAGCAGTCAGAGCCCACGACAACAGGACAATAATCCACTGCACTATTCAAAACCTTACCTAGTCGGTCGTCGTTGAAAAGAACCAGCGCCATTAAGATTGCATATGCGATATCTCTGGCTAACCAGTCAGAGTGCATGCTGATGAGGTTATGATGAGAATACCACAAAGACAGTAGTTATGGGTAGAGGTGAGAGGGATTGGGGGTTATAGCCTGTCAGCAGGACATTCAACGTTTAAATTCCCATTTACAATCGGCAGCAAAACTTCTGCTGATTTATAATTCCCGGTGCAGTGCCAGTGCAAAATGTCCCGCATAATGCGGCCGATGTGGTCTCTGGTATTCTTTGGGCTACCTATCGATGACAACGAAAAAATTGATGGGGAATGTACTCCTCGAAGAGAGCATTGCCAGTTGTCAATTGTCAATCGGCAATGCAGAATGCAGAATGCTATTCATTTGCATTTGATTTGTCTATTTGTGTCATAGATACTAAGGTTAAAGTTGTACAATATATTCGAGGTACGAGGACTGAAAAAGTCAAAGTTCAAAATCGTTCGGAAAGAATGCAATATATACAGCAACAAGGGGAAGACAATACTATTCTATCTAAGAGTGACCTTAATTGTGGGTTTTTTGGGGGGGAGATTCTAATGAGTGCTCTTGAGGTAGAGGCTCCAGAGTCCTACTTTCATTTTCAGAAAACGCACCTTGAGTTAGAAGACTGTCTTACTGCAGCCATAATCAAGGAATCGTGATCAGATGTCTGCTATAGTTTATTAAGTAAGTCAATTCAGCAGGCTAGTCAAAGTTCTTAAAAGAAGTAAATCCGCCAGACTGGAAGTGCTTAGAAGATTTGATGACACCTACACCGTGCAGAAAGCAGCGACACTGTGTCTCATGCTTAAGACTCATTTCGCTGGTAATTTGATCAAAAACAGCTCACAACCACCTCCTATTACTTAAGCTTCAAAAAAACCACAATAACACAATCCGCCGTGACTAGTATATTTTATCGGTTGAGCTGACTACTAATGCCATCTAATTGTGGATTCTTTTCAGTTATGCTACAAAAAAGTTTGGACGAGCTACTCTAAAAAGTATCTTCACTACTTACCTGACACTGGCATACAAACTGAACCCTTGGCAAATAATAATAACAGAAAATCGGAAAAGATGACTAGACGCTTCAGAGCCTCGGACCAACAGGATCAACGATTGGTGTAGTTGAAATAAATTTTCAGTCAATTCTGAAGCTGACTGGTTCAACTCATCTACTGCTGAAAGGAATCACCATCCACGCAACTTAATATTTGAATGCGATCCTGCATGACAAACTTCCTGAACTAAACATGTCACTTCGAAAACCTCCACGGTGCTGTCGGTTTTATTGCAGTATTTAGGAACTTTAGGCAAAAAATGGCCCTTGTCACAGAGTTCTGTGAGTTGGTTTTTTCCTTGAACGAGTTTTCGGATTTTGCTGCTTCATCAAACTCCAGGGAACCGTCTGTCACGGCTGAATGGGGCCTTTGAGTCAGGTCTATCTAATGGACATTCCATTTGCTGCTGTAGTGAAAACATGAAAAGAATGAGGTCATAGATGGCTGTTGAACTGATCTAGGATGCGGGGGTTGCTGTATTTTTGGAATACATGCATGGAATACAAGCGAAGGTACATGCAATCCTGAGCGCAGTAAACTATATTGTGAAGAACAGGCAAAGAGACAGTTATCTGTAGAATCCTCTCAGCTCTTACAATCTAATTCGAGGATGCAAGGCTTCTCTGAGTGCAATTGAAAAACTGAAATCAATGTATTTATTTTGGGTCCCAGGTCATAATTGGATCACGGGATACGATATCGGCGATAAACTTGCTAGGAAAGGCTCTGAAGAGAGTTTCTCAGGACTTGAATTTTCGTTTGGATTGGATGGGTTCTCGGTTAAAAACTGAAGATGACATGATTCTCCAGGATGCAGGCAGGCCAAACGAATACATCCCGGCGTGCCGTATTGCTGTTTCTACACATCAATTGTGCATATTTTACCTCCAAATGGTAACCATCGGGTACTGATCGATGACTATCCGGGCTCGATTTACTAAGTTTATAAGCACAAGTGCCGACCATCAACCAAAAATAGCAGCCCTATAAACGGGACAGCCGATGAATTCCTCCATGTGGAATCAACCGTGAGCTAAAATCCTGGAGCAAAGCAAATAAGACCGCATCCGGGCTACTCTGACATATTTGGAGCTCAGGGAGATAAGGATTTCCGAGACTAAGTCAGGATCTTGGAAAAAAACATGCTGGCGGATGAGCACTTAATGGACAAACGGCAGTGCTAACATCCCCAAACGGATGACTGGCTTTGGTCTACCCGACCGCTCTGTTTGCAAACATTTTAAGGATACCCAAACCCCTTGAGCGCGCTTATTATAAAAAATCCGGGTTCGGGGTAACTGCCCAAAAAAATCCAGTTACGAAGCAACAACCAGCCTCGGATACGGACAGATCTACTATTGCCAACACCTGGAGGCGTAAAACGGGAAACCAACTTCGGATGTGCATATGGAATGTTACGTCCCTTAATAGGCCACGTGCAGCCGAACAACTAGCGGAGTCCCTGGACTGCTGCAAAGTAGATGTTGCCGCCATTCAAGAAATGCGATGGGATGGGCCAGACAAAAAGAGGATGTAAAACTGCGACGTCTATTATCGACGCCAAAAGTAGAATCTAGTTGGATCCGGATTCGTTGTTAGAGGCAGAATTAGGCAAGTAGTCTTGAGTTCCGGCATGTGAATATGCTCCTCGTAACAATCCGTATTAAGTCTAAGTTTGCAACCATTAGCCTTATTTGCGCGTACGCCACCATAGAAGAGAAAGAAGACGACAACAAGTAGTGCCCTAGCTACGAGAATGACATTAAAATTGTCCTCGGCGAACTTAGCAAGAGAGGGCATCTTTGGTAGTACTGTAGGAATAACAAACTCAGGCTAATCGATGTTCACAAGGGGATTGGAGGACTCCTGAGCAATTAATACTCAAAGCGCTCCCCCAGTACCTCCTCCGCACCTTCCGAGGGGTCAACTTTGACTTGGACCATTACTTTGTTGTTGCGGATATCCCGAACATCGCAAAATCAAGATAATCCTGTGAGGAAGTTTGATGTCAGACGCTACCACCAGTCGCAAATCAAATCCTTTTTCGATCGAGTTTCCATTAATCTCTTAAGAGGTCCTATGCCGTGTGCATCAAGTGTTGAAGATCAGTGGCAACGTTGCCAAAAAGCCATCAGAGATGCTGCTTCTGATATGTTAGGTTTCACTCGGCTACCACAATGAAATCCCTGGTTTTAGGATGAGTTCTAGTAAGTATATACAGCTAAGCAAGAGGCGCACAAAGTAACGCTATATAGAAAAACTAGAGCTGCTCACGAGTACTAGGAGCAGAAGAGAACGAACATGAGAAGCGCACGGTCTAGGAAATTGAGAGATGTTACTTCAGGAATGAGGTTAGGAAGTTTTATCAAAACTACAAAATATATATAATACAAACCCCGAACCGAAGCCTGTAAAGATGAACAAGGGAACATGGTAGTAGGGACGCAGTCGATGCAGAGGATTTGAAAAGAGCATTTCCGTAGACTGTATTTCTGAACGAAATATCGCGATATCGAACGAAATACCGCTGAACTTTCAGGCGGAATGAAATTTTCAACCTGGACGATGTAAACCAACAATTTCATCTACTCGACCTGGATGAAGTGAAGATAACCATATCCAAGCTTAAGTCCAACGAAGCTGTTAGAGCGGACCGTCTGACTGCCGAGCTTTTTAAAGTGGCAGGGGATGACCTCATAATGAGCATACACCAACTCATCTGTAAAATATGGTCGGACGGAACCTCATTTATCCGATCCTAAAGAAAGGCGACCATCTGAACAGTCTTCTAAACATCGCCTACAAGATTTTATCTGCCGTATTGTGGGAACGTCTGAAGCCGTCTTGGAAAGGACCAATGAGCTCCAAATCGATACACACCACCTATCCATTAATTTTAAGGCCGCGTATGACAGCATCAATAGAGGCAATCTATACAGAGCAATGTCAAATATTGGCATCCTTGCCAAACTCGCCTGATGACGACGGAGAATGCACGCTGCTCCATCAAAGTCGGTAAAGAACTCATCAAAAACGATTTAGACAAGGCGAAGCGCTGTCATGCGACTACTGTAACGTCATTCTTAGAAGTATGGTGCAAAACTCATGTGTGAACACAAGAGACACTGTCTTACTCGCATAGGCCGATGATATTGACATAATCGAAGAAAGCATATTCTGTCAACAACATCTAGGTTCCACTACTATGTTCTCTTTGAAATGCAAAGAAAGTTAGCTAAAAGTAGTATCAACTTTTATTCTCGACTGAAACCGACTTTTGGTTCACCCAAAAGAACTTTAGAATCTTTTACTAGCTTAGTAAGATAAGTTTCTAAGATGGTAGATCCATGTGATTTACACCAGTGTAGGGTATCCTGCCCTTTTGTGTTTCTAATTAATAAACGCTTTTCTCGATGGTACTTTTCGTATTCATAGTTCGTACTAGTGGCAGGCGCTAGAGTTTCATGCCAGCTTCAACACATGATGGGGAAGAGTGAGCTCATCTCTTTCGAAGAACTGCATTTTGTACACCAAGTCAGGATGGCAGATAACTTTGAGCTGCTCCATTTAATTTGGAGCAAAAGGATGCTAAAAACATCAGCTTCTACTACGGCGACAAATCCGCGTTTCACCAATGTAAGCCAAGGAAAGGATTAAACATGATGGCTGAAAAGATGGTTTCTACGTGTACGTAAAAAAGACTTACGAGCAATGCTCGACATACAAGCGTCTTCCTAGGTGATTTCAATGCAGAGTCAGTAAAGAAGGACTTCCTTGGAACATAGAGCGGTAAAAAAAGACAAATGCTTTTCGTACTTAAACACATAATGGCAAATCCTGTAAAAATCTAGGAGTCTATACACACCATAATTCTTACTTAACAGGCTCCCGACTCGTGGAGAGTCTCTGCCTGAGACACTTCAGCATTCCATCCTCTACGATCCCGGGCACGCTGCTTCCAGTTATAAAGACCAAGGGCTCTAGCATCCGCGATAACTTAGTCTTTGAAACGTAGGTTCGGTCTTCCGAAACGAAGAGCACTATCTGCTCTAGCGCGAGATTGAAGAAATCACATGATAGCGCATCATCTTGCCGGAATCCGGTGCATGTTTGAAATAGTTCGGAGGAGCTACTTCCAAACTGCACTTGTTGCAGTGCGTGTTTTCTAGTGTCATGCGACACAACTGGATCAGTTTTGCCGGGATTCCGAATTCGGCCATCGCCATATAAAGCTACTGACGATTAATGCTATCATATGTGGCCTTGAAGTCGATGAAATGTCTCGGCATGAAATTCGTTGGTCTTTTCCAGGATTTGTCTCAGTGTGAAAATTTGGTCTATAGTCCATCTGCCGGGCCGGAAGCTTTACTGGTACGTGCTGATTATTGTGTTGCAGAACGGTTTGAGACGTTCACACACATAGACAGACAGACATAGGATCGCCTCTTTTGTAGATTTAAGTATTTGAAGAGCTCAGCTGGTAAACCATCAGAGCCTTCAGCCTTGTTGTTCTTAAGCTTTTTTATAGCTAAGCCAACTTCTTCTATACTGGGTGGTTGAACTGGTTCTTCATTGACTGGACGTGGGTTCTCTTCTTGCCCTATCACTCTCTCTACATTATGCCTATTTAGCAGCTGCTGGAAATGCTGCTTAAACACATCTACTATTCCCTGTGCTTCGGTGACTAGGTTTCCTTCGGTGTTTCGAAGAGCTTGTGTTCCGGTTTTGAAGCCAGCAGCCAGTTGCTTGGCTTGGATGTTGTTTCGATCACGAGACTCTTCGATGTCCCTGAGCTGGGATGCTGCGTAGGCCCTCTTTTTTCTACGCAGGATCTTTTTCTCTTCCCTCCTCCTGTCGCGATACTCTTCCCTTGCTGCCCTGTTTTGCGCTGCAGCATTTTCTTGTGTGCATCTTATGTTACCTTTTTCCTGTAAACGCATTCATCATCATATCACGGGCTCTTTCTCTGGGCTGGTTGGTATCCTAAGGTGGTTTCGGCTACCTCCTTGATGATGTCGCGATACTGGTACCACTGATGGTTGGCGTGTGTGTGAGTGCACTGTGGAGAGTTTCTGTAGTTTCTGGCTATTCCAGGTGTGCTAAGGCATCCAACGTTGAATTTCTTTTTCTGGGCGGTTCGCAGCTTCTTCTCGTTGGACAGTCGAGCTCTGAATTTAGCCGCAAGAAGAAAGTGGTCAGAGTCAACATTTGCCCCTCGCAATGTGCGCACGTCGAGGATGTTGGATGCGTGACTCGCATCAATTAGCGCATGGTCGATTTGGTTGGCGGTTCGACCGCCTGGAGAGAGCCAGTTTGCTGTGTGGATCCTTAACCTTGGAAACCTTGTGCTACTTATCACCGTATTACGAGCTGCTGCAAAATCGATTAGTCGGTAGCCGTTGTCTGTTGTCGTTTCGTGGATTCTGTGCTTACCAGCTATTCCGCCAAAGATGTTTTTATTTCCGACTTTAGCATTGAAGTCCGAGTACAACTTTGACATCATACTCCGGACAGGCTCCATAGGCTCCACCAAAATTCTATCGAATTGGAAGCCCCATGTGACAGAATTTATGGACACGAGCTATAAGAAGTGAAATCTGCTTTAGTATCCCTGTCAAACTCGTCCGACTGGGCATAATTATGACTGAGACCGATACCTTCAACAACAGACACAATCCTTTAAAGGTCGGTACAACTGCTCTCTTACATGCATAATATTGACGTTATCGGGAGAGTCATGCACGCTGCCACAAAAGCGTTTGCGAGTCTTAAAGCAGAAGTGGCAAAAAAAAAGGCTTTGCAGTAAACGGACAAAAATTGAGTAAATACAAGCCGTCAACGAAAAAGGACACACAAATGTAACATATTAGGCAACGATTTAAGAAATGACTTCATCTACCTTAGTCCCGCTTTAATCACGATTAATAAAATCAGCGTAGAGGCAAAAATGAGAATAATTTTTGTCAACCACAGTTCCTTTGGATTAAGAACGTAATTGTGTAACTAAGCCAAGAACTGAAGACTCGTTTACCCCAATTGATTCTCTTTAAGACCCTGATTGCCCTCGAAAGTTTGATGAAACCTTTCGCCTTTTTAAGTGGAAAATGCTTTTCGTGATTTAAGTCCCGCTTCTGGAGGCCCAGACTCAACGACGAATTGATTGTATCTCTAAATCAGCACCAGTCTTGACGAGAGTTAGTGCACACGGTTGGATAACAGTCGAACCGTCCTGAGAAATATGTTAATTGTTTAAGTCGAGAATCACCGCGGACTATGGCGCCATCTCAGTCAGTCGATAAGTAATACCAGTATATCTCGGTAATTGACGAAATTTCTAAATAAATCAAAAAACATGAATAAAATAACTTTTAACTGATATTTTGTTACTGGCAACGCCAACATTAATTAATTATAGTATACGTTGTATACATATATGTACAATTAGTTCTGCCTCACTGTGGATTATTGTCCGCTTTACGCCAGTTCGGAATTTATCCACGTGCCTCTTGGGCAATTTATAATATTTATTCGCGTTATTATTTCTTATGCTAACGGTAAATAATCAATGGGATTGGGTGAAATCATTAAAAATAAAAAATGAAAAATAAAAAACTGCGCGCGTCATAAATATTTTCCACCCTGGTCAGTCAGGAGGGTACGAGTATTGTGTATTCGAATCTTAGGGAATACTGTTTCGTCAGTAAGCAAAAGGACTAACTCAAACAAATACGAATCGCTCCACGAACAAACGCGCAAAGGTAAATTGAAAAATGAGGGGAAAAGGAAAAAAAATTGGTTGTTTGCGTTTCATGAGAATGGTAATTCATTTGGAAACTATAGTCCATTGCACAAACTCGCCGCAGAGGGGTTTCCCAACGCGAATACCCATGGTGTGAGAATTTTTTTTTAAAACACGCTACCCACGGAGCTGCTTCATAAAGGATGAGGATAATGCTCCTGATGCATACTCGTAGTTTCATTGAGTTGTGCAGGGAAAATAAAAATAGGTCCGGAGAGTGAGTATAGATGAAGGAGTATGTGTATATCATAGATAGTATGATACAACAGTAGAGTTTAATTATGTATCCGATTTTAAAGGATTAAAAATTCGTGCGTTGCTCAGTTCAGTTTTTTTCAATTTTAAAGCATTTCATTTTCTTAATCATTAACTCTTGCATACTAACAAAAAATGCTTAAATGCTAGCTTAAAATTACTTAACAATCTTATACTAACTTACTGGCCCCACACAGGCGCTCTAAGCTACTCTAAATTCTTATAACTATGTCTTTCGACTTTATTTACATTTGCTTTACTAATATTTATTTTCTATATTTAAGGCTAAGAAAAAAATTTATTTACAAAAACTTAGCAAATGGACATATTTTTTTATTTTTTATAAAAACTTTATATCTAACTTAAAATAAACCTAAGCCTACCTAACCTAAATGTACAATACACACATAAACACACATAGACATTATACACAATCATATACATATAACAGTGTATACAAAGGTGTATATACACTGATATTTGTATATGTTTCTTAAATGCTAACCTAAACATATGTAAGCTGGCCATCGCTATTTACTGAGCAAATAAATTGGTCAGCTCTGCCTCATTATTGAGGCTGGTCCGTAATTGACGGAAATGACGACGGAACATCTTCTCCATCATTCAACCACCAGAAATGCTGGTGCTGCCGAACGACATCCCTCTTATCGCGATTCCCCACCGCCCTACTGAACCTGAGGCGATCCACACTGCCGTGTGCGATGTCTCTGTTGTAGTTGAGTCGCCTGTCCCCAGCTGTCAGAGCGACATGGAAGATTAACGGGACCGCTGATCTATCCTGGATCACCCCTATCTGATCAAGGTAGAGGAATGCTTCCGGTGGAACGAAGCCGTCAGAGCGCACACTCTCGTGGTAAAGGTAATTGGGGTAGTAAGCCCCAGATATCAGGTTATTCGTCGAGGTCATTAGTCTTGCAATGTGCCTTCGAGTCAGCTTAATTACGAAGTTGTCCACTCTTATTAGGTTCGCCCTGTTGTAAAGGACCTCATTAGGATACAATTTTTTGTACTCCGACTCTGGTGTTCTGTACAAGCGAAGGCAAGCCCTAAGTTAAGCCCTCTCAAACACCCGAATCTTTTCCATTAAGCTTGCTCGTACATTGAACCACACGGGACAACCAAATACCAGCATGGACCTAATAAGGGCCATGTAGCAGATTACCTTTACCCTCGCATCGAGTTGGCTGCTATAAAACAGTCTCTTTGTGAGGGCAAAAGCGCCTTTAGCTCTGGCCAGAACAGCATCTACATTTTAAAATACGGAAACTGATCTAGCCAGATCCCAAGGTATCTGACTACATTTCGACGGGCAAGAGGCTGTCCGCGTTCTCCAATGATCGAGAACTTTCGCCAATTATTTCTGGTATCCCTACAGGCTCCAGACAACGGCGTCCTAAAGAGAATGGTTTCCGACTTCTGAAAGTTGATTTTCAACTTCCAGTCATCGCAAAATCGTCTTATCTTATCGAAGTCATGCTGTAAGAGAGTATTAATAACCTCGATTTTTGGACCTGTTCTGTACGCTATCAAATCGTCTGCGTACGCAATAGTATGGGGAAGTGAACCTATCAAGTCTGTAAAAATGTTGAATAGGATCGGCGAATTGACCGCGCCTTGCTGAAGACCATTTTTAATTTGAAATATTCCAACAGAAGTCACATCACCATTTTTCACGATGAACTGTCTGTTGGTTAGCATATTATAAAGAATGTACAAGAGTGGTTTACTGATCCCCAGCCTAGTCAGCTTATAGAAAAGACCCTCTAACCATACGGTGTCGAAGGCCTTCTCCAAGTCAACAAGGCAGGCACCAGTGCACTGTTTCTTGCCTTTGTTCCATTGGATATCAGAAACCAGTTTAGACGCGGCATGTGAGATATCATGTCCCGCCTTAAAACCGAATTGATTATCCGGAACTATATGTTTGTCTTCAACCCACCTAGACAGAGCTCTATTGATTACCTTTTCAAAAACCTTACTGATATTCGGAAGGAGACTTATCGACCGGAGATTCGCCGGATTGGATATATCCTTCCCCTTTTTGGGGATAGGTTGAACCACCGCCGTTTTCCAATGCGCTGGATAATGTGCATTATTCATTGCATTATTAAACAGGGTGGTGTAAATGTCCACCGCTTCTAGAGGAAGATGTCGAAGCACGATGTTCAGAATACCATCGGTCCCCACTGATTTCTTAGCCCTGATTGTGTCGAAGATCACATGGAGGTCTTCCTTCGAAATGAATGGGGGTAGGTCACCCTCTCTGGCAATGACATTATTGGCCATATTTTCGTCGTTGAACCGGGTGAAACCAAAGCCCTCGGATCGCCAGTTCCCTATTTCATTTCGAATGCAGAAGTCGTGCACCAAGACGCGATTGTCCAGGTCATAATTAGGGCCAATGATATCAATGGCCTTGTATACTTCCTGGAAAGTCGCCCCTATGGTCTCAACCTTCTCCTTTGGATCCTCGATCACAAAGAAGTCGTCATCATCAGCGGCCTCATTTGGATCAATACCTGCTATTGTAAGTAACCGTTCGTTGTCTGTTGTCCGGGCTATTTTAAGACACTGAAGGTAGTTTTGATTTTTTCTCCGAAATAGTTTATTTATTTGCGGAAACATATTCGGGTTGCTGGTGTTTACAGCCCGAACCTTGTTGTTCCAATACAAACTTACAGAAATTCTGTAATTCTCTTTTATTAGCGTTTGAATATTTTTAATCGACGACTTCAGTGTCCTAATCTCCGGGTCTCGTCGGTCAGTTAACTGTCTGTACAAGTTTTTAAGTCTTGTCAGAAGTCTACTCTTCTGTCGGTGCAGTGCGTCAATAGTGGGATTGCGGAACAGGTCTTCGTTAGTTGTACGTCGATTTCGCGGTATTGTAGTGTCCATAGTTTGTTTAATTGTTTCGTCCATTTGTTTTAGGTAATTGTCGATCTCCTCGTTTGACAAATTCCTATTGGACGGTGGGTGGAGCGTGTTCGAGGAGAGCGCTCTAGTCAAGGTTGCGGAGAAACGTGTCCATCGAGTCTTACTGTAGTTGTAAGTATATCTTTGGACAAACTCCTCCAATTCCGCAATTTCGTTGGGAACTGTAATTTCGGTTCTAAAACCGCAATGGTCGCTGTCATACACGAATGTGCGCAGACAGTTTAATGTTTGTAAATTCGTACCTGTCAGTCGTATGCGTTCGTCGTACAGCAGTAGATCCAAATAATAACCGCCTCTGGGAAACGACGGTTTATCCGTCGCTTTAAGACCGAGTCTGTACATGACATCGTGCTGACCCCACCAATCGAGTAGTAGGTTCCCTCTAGTATTTGGCAAATTATTTCCCCAATCTCTGTGTCTAGCGTTGAAATCCCCGCCGATTATAAAATAATTCTCCCCCGATTCCAGAATCAGAAGTCGAAAAAGCGTATCGAGCTCTGTAATGAATAGAGTGGATTGTGAAGCCTCAGGTGCATAAATAGAGGCCAAGTACAGCCGCTTTCCACTGCGGAGCGGGATGTAAATGACGACTGCCTCCAACACCCGGAACCTGCGCAACACGCCCTTGTACACTCTGTGAAATTTTATACCTTCTTTAATGAAGATCGCGACACCGCCTCCACGTTTGGATCTGGGCCGGTTTCTTCTTCTAACGATATAATTATTGTACTCCAGTTTGTGCTTATCGGTTAGCTTGGTTTCGCTAGCGAAAAGCACATCAAGAGTTTGGTCTTGTAGCAATTTAAACATCGCGGGTCTTCGTTCGATCCTAATCCGTGAATTAACATTCACCGCAAGGACCTTCAAAGTTTGCTCCACCATGTGCGTACCCATTACGACAAGTGTTGCGTTAGGCCCGGCAGCAACGCGTAGATCTGGTCCACCCGCTTGGCCTGTTCTTGCACCTGCTTTTGCAGCTGAGCCATCTGCCCTTGGATTGCGAGCAAGATGGCCAGCATGTTAGGTGCAGCTTCCGCTGTTCCGGCATTGGCGCCGGAGAAGCAACAGCCGCTTGCTGTACCGTAGCCCCCCTACCTGACGCCATTTGGGCGTAGGAAATTTGGGACGTGACGGCTGGTGTTTGAAACCTAACAGGTGAACGTTTGACCTCCACCTTCTGCTGCCGAGCCAATTTTGCTTTTTTAATGTCGGTGAACTTAGGACAACCCCGATAGTTTGCGGTGTGTCCCACGTTCCCACATAATACGCACGAGAGCTGCGACCTATCGGATGCTCCGTCCCTACCCAGAGCACACTCCTCGGAAGCGCACTTCACGCATCGAGGCTGCATTTGGCAGTTAGACGCGGCGTGCCCGAACCTCTGGCAGCGAACGCATTGTATAACGCCTTCTCCTTTTTAATTTTTCCCAGTGAACCGCCTGGTAGTCTAGGACATTGGCATGGCGATCGTTCCCCAATCGCTTAATATTAAAATTACTTCCAATGACCAACTTACACAGGTCCTTGGTTGCATTTACCTCCAATTTATAGGTGTTAATAGGAGGCACCTTCTCCTTCTTCTTCGTCTGCTGCTGCTGCTGCTGCTGTTGTTTTTGCTGTTGTTGTTGTCGCTGCTGCTGCTGTTTTTGTGGCTGCTGTTATTTTTGCTGATGCCGTTGTTGTGGCATGTGCTCTTTTTGTTGTTCTTTGTGTTTTTTATGTTTTTGTTGGTGTTGTTGTTGGCTCTGCTTTGGAGCAAGCAGCGTCTGCTGTTGTTGCTGGGATTTTTCTTCCTCATCCCTCTTCCTTCTAACCATTTGCCTGTCTTTGATGGCCAGTACCCTTTCTTGTAGCATTTTGATGCTGCTACTTATGGCCATCATCTCTTCCTCTTCATCTTCTTACTCGCTCGGTGCCAATGAAGCGAAGCTATTCCCTTCCCTCGCTCCACCAAGCAGTTTTACAGAGGAAGTTGGTTGGGAGGGACGTTGGACTAAGTTGGAAGTTGGCCTTAGCTTCCTCCTTCGCTTAGCTGTTGGTGTTTGGCTTGCACTGCTTGAAGCCTCACCTGACAATTCAGTTTTACAGAGAAAGTTGGTTGGGAGGGACGTTGGACTAAGTTGGAAGTTGGCCTTAGCTTCCTCCTTCGCTTAGCTGTCGGTGTTTGGCTTGCACTGCTTGAAGCCTCACCTGACAATTCAGCAGGTCCCGCTATTGGCATAGCGGACACCTCTCCACAATCCATCGCGTGCTGTTTACTACAACACTTAGTAACACTTTCACTGTTTTTATTATTTATCTTCTAATTTCAAATAAAAAAGAAAGAAAAAAAAAGTTCTTCCACGACGCGGAGTCGAACCCAGAACCTTTGCTGTCTTAAGCGAACACACTATCACTCAGCTAATTGGAGCCTAAATCCAATTCGTTAAATGTCTAAATTAAGGGAATCAACTTCTCACTTTCTAGCCGAACACGTTTAAACTCCGCGGAGATGTATGAACGACTCATTAGTGCGTTGCTTGAAAGGCAGTTGTGTACTCAGCAGGATTTAAGAGATTCGCAAGTTGAGGATTTTTGTCATCCAAAAGAAGATTCAAAGTACGCAACATGGACAAATATTATTATCAACTTTCAGAAAAGCTCCGAAATTCTCATTAAATTACATAACCCATAGTACTCCGATGGAACTTACAAATTTGGAATTAAGTTGTTCATCCAAAAATAATCATATTATTGTTAGGCGAGGCTTTGGAATCCATATTCCAAGACGTTAAACGTGCAGCTGGCATCAAAACCGAGAGGATGGTATTTCATATTTTTTCGGTGCTGACCCTGGCCTCCAATAGACTCCAAAGACACAGATGTTCATAGCATTTGCGTGTATTGAACCTGCAATACACTGTTCAACCGGAATCAAGGGCGGAACGTTATTCTTCAGCCATTCTTCGTTCGACTTGGCTTTGTGAGACAGTTCAGAGTGTTGCATAAACATGGGTGGTGTCTAGGGCTTCATAGCTCATTTTAGCAGTCTTTCGCGATACCTTGCGTTAATCTTGATTCGAGGAGCTTATAAAAGCGGGTCACTTTTGCGATGCGAATGCCATGCGGGAGTTAAACCTTTCGTATGATCTCTCCGTAAG
The DNA here is from genome assembly GCA_949129095.1 of Volucella bombylans. Lineage (NCBI taxonomy): Eukaryota > Metazoa > Arthropoda > Insecta > Diptera > Syrphidae > Volucella > Volucella bombylans. Next base: position 135,395,832 of record OX422141.1, on the reverse strand, counting down.
CCAAACTAGATCATTCTGTTAGTTTACGATTTGCTGCATAGTGAGAAATATGTATATTGTAAGAGGAGACGGTGTCTGTCTGCTTCACTCTTTATAAATGCTCCTTCTGCTTGTCTTCTGCTATGTCTCCGGTATCGTTGGAACGTATTGTGGCGTAAATCACAAAAATGTTGTTAATTTTCCAATATTGCAGCTCACGAACGGTTGCAATTTTTCGGCTAAATGAAGCTCAAACACACTTTTTAGTTCGAAACCACTAAAAGCAGGACCAAAGACGTCAGAATAAAATGCGAAACAGTTTCCACCGGTGTCTTAACACTTTAGCAACAGCGATTTGGAGCCAAGCTCAAACGAACGTCCCGCAGGAACAAATATCAATTTTCGCACTTTCCTCTTCAGTAACGAACCAGTTGGGTAGATAGTTTCTCGCCGAAACTCTTCCAACTCGCATTGAACAGGCATGCTTTGGAGACAGATCTTACTGCATAGAAAAAATCAATCTGTTTCCTTTTATTGTAAATGCAGAGCAATTAACGCCCTCTTTCCAATATACCTGTTAGACTAATTATAGGCGAATTTGTGGATGCACCGATTACTGAAGCCGAAGTGAAGGCAGTCATGGACTATTCGAAGAAGAACGAGTTTCCAGGGCATGACAGTATTCCTCAAAAAACAAACACCCTTTGTATAAGAAAAACAAAAAAAGTTATATCCCTTCTTTGAAGATTTTCGAGCGGTCCTTGACAGTGTAGCACATCAAGCCCTGTTTTACAAGCTCTATGGATATGGAATTTCATCGAAAGTCATAAATGTATTGAGATCTACATATGTACCACAATAGCATGGCATGTTTCTAGGATGGAAACAAAGTGCCGGAGGAATTTAACACATCGACGGACGCGAAGCACGGGTGCGTCTTAAGTACGCCATTATTCATTCCATAGGTATATATAATATAAATGACACAACGGACCATGTTAAGGGCGGACTAGAGTTAAGACGAACTAAAATCCCAGTTTTAATGTTTATAGATGATATTGCTCGCAGATGCCGTAGGTACTATGCAGCCAATGATAAATATTGGCAACATACCCGTTGTAGAAAAGCCACTTAAAGAAAGATGGCAGTGGCATAATATACGGCGATATGGGCATGACACCGGCGGGGATATACCCGACTTTGAGTGTACTCGCATGTTACCTGCTATTGGAGTTATAGGATCTGGCTAATGTTGCTTGTCATTACACTGCGATGTGCTTTCGAACCACCTTAACGAGCAAATTGTCAATCATTAGTTTATGAGCGCTCACTCTGGTACAATCGGAGACTGTAATACTAAAATTCAAACACCTGATTCGTTTCCAAGTAATACGTCCACACATGGAGCCACATGGGAGAACCATGACAATGAACAGGGTCACATAGCATATGGCCTTTGCCCTGGGGTTAAATTAATCGCTGAGAAATAGCCTTCTTGAGAAGACTTAATTCTTCTTGACTTCAGCAAAACAAAAATCTCCTTGTTTTCAAAATATAAATGCTGAACGTGCTTGACTGCTATTCTTTTCTCTTCGCCAGATGATCATACCGCATTCAGTGAAGCTTTAAATTGACATTCAACTGGCAATAGACCACAAATCCTTATTTTTCTAGCCAGCTAGAGGACATTCCAAGAGCGGCACTGAGGATTTGCGAATTAAGTGGCCTACGGATATGGTATATGGTATACCATGGTATTTGTTGTCCTTGAATAACTTCCTATTTTATAGCATAAAAACCATCCAATCGCCAAAGGATAAGTAATATCCAAGACAACCAAGTTTATGTTTTGTACAAGTTCAGAACACTCGTAAAAGGAACAGCGAATTTTTACCTATCACAATCTCTCATCCCGATATTTCTTGAAATAATATTTGATCCACGCTAACCTTTACAGAGACCTTTACAATTTTTACTACGCCTCCGCTACTCAATTTAACCCAAGAACCTTATAAAAACTATCCAGAAGTCATAGATAGATTCATCAAAACCCCTAGAGTCTTTCCTCCTCAAATAGCCAAGCTTCATGCCTTTATAAAGTCCATGCAGAGATTGACTCCCGAAGGAGTATAATTTTTATACTCCTAGCGGTAGGATAAGCAACTAATAATTCTCTTTTGGAAAGAAAAACGGAAAAATGGAAAAAACATAACGAATTCCCAGGACTCACAACATATGCAACACATAAACCGTAAACAACCCCCTGAAGGACACACAATTTATTTTTTTTTTATTATTACCAAGTCAAAACTAGAGAAAGTTCCTTTTCATTCTTGGATCGAGTCCGTAAGGACTACAGAGCCAAAGTGCCCAAAGCACACTTGAGAATTGATACTAAAAAAAAGGAAACCATCCATTTCATCCTTGTCCGGCTAAAACTCAATTTGACATCCTTTCCCTTCCCTCTGAAAGGTAGCTCCATTAGAAATCGATAAATTCGGTAATATAAGAGCAAGGCTCCGTTTCTACCTCAACACATTGTTTTCACTTCCTTCACTGAAAGTCCTTTTTGGCGATTTTATTTTTTGTGTCTTTTACGCCCCATAAAACGGATATAACCTACCTTCAAACAAAAAAAACCACCAACGGACAGGACATGCCAACATACGAGCTCTGTGGAAAACATGCCACCCTTTGTCACTGTGTCAGACTTCAACTGCAGTAAAAATTCGACAGAAATTTGTTCTCCCTCAATTCTGCGGCGTTTTTTTTTTTTGCACTTCGTTTCACTCCTTCACTTGCGTTTGAGAACGGAAGTCGTCCATTTTCGAGCAGAGAAAAAACACAGAAACACAAAGGACAACTACGGATACTGGTAACATGCAACTATAGTTTAACAAATGTCCTGCGTCATTGATTTGCCTGGCACAATCAGTTTTTTTTTTTGTTCTGTCTCACCCCTTGGAGTTGCGTTTAAAACTTCATGCTAGTGTTCTGATCAGGATTGGCAAGTAGTGTTGCCGTTGTGTTTTTTTTTTGTTTTACAAAAAAGAAGGAAACTTGCGGTTTACATTGTATCATTGCAATTTGAATGCGAATATTGAATTGGCGAACAGGATGACTTGTCGAAGGTTGGGGGAGGCGTGATTGACAATTGATATTTTGGCTGCCTTAAAGTGGCGGAGATGCTTAAGAGTCATAGATTTAGTGAGATTCCAAAAGATGTATTCAATTGAAATTGAATGATACTATCAAATATGGCACCCACGTGGTGATATGATCTTATCGACCACATTCTGGACTAGAGTACGGTGCGATCATACTCGTACAGTGTGACACTCCAACGAATTCCTCGGCTGAGGATGAAAAGGACAATTTCTACAATTAGCATTCAGTGTATTCAACTCAATGCCGAACGGAGATATCGTCATTATGATGGGGACCTTAATGTCTAAATGAAGGGCTCAGGCATGTGATCGGGAAGCAAGGGGTTGGCGTGCGAATTGACAGTGGTAAAAGATTTGTTGATTTCTACAATATCAGGGGCCCAGCCATAGGAGGCACCATGTTTCAGCATAAGACCTGCCACAAAGTCAGCTTGGTGTCAACTGACAGGCAGTCAACGTCTCAGAAGTCGACTTTTAGACGTTCGAAACAGCCGAGGTGCCGAGATCATCACCTTATGGTGGCAACTGTCTAGCTACGTTGTTCAAAGGCTCCAGAATGCCTAGGTAGAATATCGACCCGGTAAAGATCCCCTCAGTACCCCAAGAACTAAGGTATCACTTATATTAGCAGGTTCAGTCCTAAGTTGGCAAACGCCGTTAATAGACAAGTGTTAGTATTGTGTTGTGCGAGCATCTGTGACTATACCGTTAAAGAAGTTAAATTTAATTTCCACTTAATTATTTATCATCCGTGGTGAGTGAACCATAAATATTTCTCATAAGAAGAGATATATTGTATATTTGCAACAAAAAATTTCCAATAATGGACGGGGGATTGTTCCCCCCAAACATAACCGGTTTAATAGCCTCGAATCTGAGGTGATCTTAAACCGGGGCAAGAGACCCAAAAGAAAGCATGGTGGCGAGGATTTCCCTAGTCTACCAGCTATACAAAATGATGATAACGTCCCTCGATACATCATAATTACTGGATTAGAGAAAGACGAGAAAAACCCCAACAATTTCCGTAAACTATCCACCTACAATCCAATCCGAATCAATCGCGAATTAGACCATATATCCACAGACATATTAGAGGTTAAGTCAATGAGATCAGGTGACTTGCTCCTTAAGGTGCGCAATGTTGCCACAGCCGATAAATCTATCAAATCGAGACTCATAGACTCAATTCCAGTCAAAGTGACCAATCACATTAGTTTTAATTCAGTGCAAGGTAGAATTTACTCAAAACTAATCGAAAGCATTAGCGAACAGGAACTAATGGACGAACTCAAGAAGTACAAAGTAATTGATGTTCGAAAAATGATGAAGAAAGTAAATGACTCATTAGTCCCAACTGGAGCAGCTATTCTCACTTTCGACCAAATTCGTCGTCCGCACGAAGTTAAAATAGGTTATTCAAAACCCAATGCGTTGCATCAACTGCCAAAAACTCGGTCACACCAAAAATCGATGCACAAATGCCCCAACCTGTAAAAATTGTTGTCTCCCACCACATAATCACTACTGCACTCGAATTTTATGCATTAATTGCAACGAAGAAAGCCACACATCATACGACTCCTCCTGCCCCGCCTTTCTTAGGTACAAATCCATCAACAAAATTAAAGCCGATCGCCGTTGCACCGCTCGCGTCGCGTGGCAAATTTACAATGACAATCCTAACCTTCACCAGCTACTTCCACCGAAAAAGAGAAATAATACCAACCCCACCATGGCAGAAATAATAAAAAAATAGAATTGAAAATGAGAGAACTAACTCAAAGAGTCCCCAAACTACTTCTCTTGCTCCAACTCCAACAGTAACAAGATCACAATTGACACCAACAACAAACATCGATGCATCCCACATCAAAGATCTTACACAAAAAATACACTCTAATACTAAATACAACAACAAAAATAACAATACAATCACTCAATCTCTTAAGGAAGAACTTAACACTCAATTGACAAATCATCACATGCTACCCCCCTCCCCCCACCCTCCAAAAACGAAAAAACAAAAACCTCAATTACTATCAACAACAATTTTCAAACCCACATAACAGTTAAACACAAAAAATTCATACACTCAACAAACAACTTGTAAAAAACAATTATGACTTTGTTAGATAATGATTTCATTATCCTCCAATGGAACATACAAGGCTATGTTAATAACAAACATGCCCGAGAACTTCTTATTTCAAAATACAACCCAGATATTATAGCGCTTCAGGAAACTCACATCATTTCATCAAATTCTTACGAGTATATGTTCAAACTAAAAAATTATGAACCATTCTATCACAATAAACGCTATGACTACTCCAAATCAGGTAAAGGGCTTCTAATTAAAAATAATATACCTGTGACATCCCACTCCATCTCCTCTTCAAATCTTCTCCGCCAAACCATAGAAATTCCTGCAAAAAAACCAATAATGCTAACTAACGTTTATAGAGAGCATGAAGTTTACACTACCAGTGAAATTCTCAATGATATTCAAATAGATAACAACTATCATCATCTAGTCCTATGCTAAGAATACAATTTGGGGCTCAAACACCACCAATAGATTAGGTACACTTTTCGAAAACTTTGCCAATGATCAAGGCCTCGTTATTCTAAATGATGGATCGCCTACACTTTTTAATACAAGAAACACCTTCTCTGCTGTTGATGTTACATTCGCATCGGAAGATTTAGCTCCACTTCTTCATTGGGAAGTACTCCCTAATGGGGAAAGTAGAGACCATATTCCAATTATGATACGCACCCATGAAAGAAAAGTTCTAAATAAACCTACTATACGTTTCAAAGAAGCTCAGGCTAACTGGGACATTTTTGTGTCATCTACCCACTCCCTGTCTACATCTTCAACTACGTCCAACAACACCAACCAAGAAGCAGCCAAGATTAAGAAAATTCTAAGAAGTGCAGCTGCTAAATCTATGCCAACAACTGAACAAAATCGAGATAATGATAAAAAAAATCCTGTTTGGTTTAATAAGGACATTGCATCTTTGGTTAAAGCCAAGAATATAGCCTGGAAGAACGCTCGAAGATATCCAACAACACCAAATTGCTTATCTTATCGGAAAGCTAGTGCCAAGGTTAAATATGAATCTATTAAAGCAAAAAGATCATCTTGGGAACGCTTCGTGAATACAATGGATCCAGCCTTGGACTCCAAAACCCTATGGAACCGAATAAAATCCCTAAGATCTTCAAACTACACTCACCACTTTCCTTATATTTTTCTTAATGGCTCTTTGGTAAATGATCCCATAAAAATTTCCAACACGTTCTCAAAAACATGGGGAAAGCACAGCGAAAATAATACATTTCCAGAAAATGTTATTACCAAGAAACTAGCTTTCAACTTAGTGACCTTCCGATCCAACAAAACCTTTGCCAAGTATTTTCAGAAGACATCTCCAGAATTGAATTTGACACTACACTACAGTTGCTTAAAGGAAATACCCCAGGGGAAGACAAAATCACATATAATATGGTTAAATTAGCTGCTGATAGTCTTAAGAACCGAATTTGCTCGCTTTACAATAACATCCTACGGACTGGTATCTTTCCTCATGATTGGAAGAAAGCTATACTCAAACCAATTCCCAAAAGCTCTAGGAACTATCACCAAATAGATGGGTACCGCCCGATTTCGCTTCTACCTGTTCTATCTAAAATTTTTGAAAAAATTATAAAAAATTATAAGGCTTTCGACCGTGTCACAACTTTTCCTATAATAGAACAGTTACATAAATGGGGAGTCCCTCAGAAAATTTTAAAAGTCATTATATCCTTTTTATCCGGAAGAACTTTTTGTGTTAATGTCAATGGTTTTACCTCAAAGAAATTAAAACTTGAAAACGGGATACTACAAGGCTCTCTGTTGTCAGTATATCTTTACAATGTATACTTAGATGCACTTATAACCGAACTTGCACAACCAAAACATAATCTCGATTTCGTAGGTGTATATGTAGACAATATCTTCATGGTAGCTTCTGGAGATCCATCTAAGGTAAACACAGTCTTGAAATCTGCAGACATTGAAATCCATGCTTGGACCCAAAAAACTGGTGCAATTGTTCCACCTTCAAAAATTGAGGCACTACACCTTTGTAGGAAAAAGAAATGCTCTTGCTCAACATTCCCACTCGTGATTCGCAACACCAATGTCAACCTAAAAAAAGAACTAAGAGTCCTCGGTGTAACTTTTAGTGGCAATCTGAAATGGAATCTTCACATTAAAAACACCATTAACCAACTGAAGAATCGAAACAACGCTCTGAAAATGATATGTTCTCGTCGAAAAGGACCAGATCTCGAAACCGCTCTCAAAATAACCAAGGCTTTGGTCGAAGGCACCCTCCAACATGGACTAACCCAATACATGTGGACCTCAAAGAAAAACTTGGAGAGCATCGATATAGACGTAAACGAATGCTACTGAACATCTACAGGAGCACTAAGGACAACTCTTAGAATAGAAGCTGGTTTTAAACCAATCAACAGACTTGGCCAAAAAAGAGCAGTAAATTTAATAAGCAAAGCGCTAACTGATTTCTCTCATCCTCTTCACATAGCCTCACAAGAAACTTTGCGCAGAAAAAAACAAAACAGGAAAAATTCAATATCTTCCCTAAGCAAAATACTGACCCTGATTTCTGCTCATGGATGTATTCCTTTAGAAACAGCAGGAAACCTGCACACCTCGTCCCCTCCTCCGTGGAAAAGACACTTACTGACCATCGACACCAGCCTCTCCAGCCACAAAAACGAACACACTTCCAACCTACACTTTCTTATGCTTAACCGTGAACTAATGGAAACTATTATGCCTCTAAAAACACTTTACACTGGCGGATCCTATATAGACAACAACTCCACATTGACTGCATATGTGTTAAATGCAAACAACGAAGAGATCATCATTTCCCAAGGTATCCTTCCAGATGCAGCTGGTAGTTATATAGCAGAAGTTACAGCACTGTTAAAAGCCCTTTTTATTGCACAAACATGGGTAGTTAAGACATTTGTTCTAACTGACAGTTTGAATATCCTCACTTTAATTAAAAGCGCAACAAATAACTGCTCCACACTCAACAACATCCGAAGCATCCTTATAATAACGCCAACATAATTCTAGCATGGATACCAGCCCATGATGGCATTAAAGGAAATGAGGCTGCCGATAATGCAGCAAAAGAAGCGACACGTTACCCGTACTTAAAAGAACTGTCAAACATCTCTCAGCTCATCCGAAAAGTTTCTTCGACTTTCTTCGACAACATCACCCAACACACATCCGGATCCCATACAACAAAGATCTTACCAGAGAAGAATGCATAACAATTTTTCGGATCAGAGTAGGAAAAACTCTTTTTTCCAGTCGACTCTATTTCACTAACGACCCCCCTGAAGAGTGCGCAAATTGTAGAGAAGTCCTCTCAATTTGGCATATATTTGCCGTTTGCCCGATCTCTCGCCAAACAAATAGCTGAAGTACTTAATCCATCTGATGTCAGAACGTTCCAGCGCATTAAAGAAGCCACGACACTACATAATAAATTTAAAGAAATTTGAACAATTCTTAGTCATAGTTACACTAATTCTTCAGAAATTTTATTAAAAAAAAAAGTATTTACACAAATAGCTAATTAAATCTTAAGCACTTTACGATATCTATACGACATCTATGGTCCTGTTGCCCTGATGTCTTACCTGTTAAATAATTTTATAAATTTATTTTTGTAAGTTATTTTTGTTAAATAAATAAATAAATAAATATTAGCAGGTTTCCGCTCTGGATCCTCCTGTGTCGATCACAGCAACACAGTGCGTTGAATACCTGTCACCACTTCACCTGATGGTCATTGATTTTGAGAAGGCGTTGGACAGTGTTAACAGGAAGTTTATCTGGAGGATGAACACGAGAGGTATACCCGACAAATGAAAGGCTATTACCAAAGCAACCTATGATGGGTCTAAATGTCATGAGATCCAAAGTGGGGTCCGACAAGGTTGCATTCTATCGCCCATACTTTTTTTTATTGGTGGTTATCCGATGGAAACGCAGAAATTCATAGGACTCCTACATCTCAACTCAAATATCTGGACTACGCTGACGACGTTTGTTTATCCTCTCACAGGATCATGGGTCTACCCCAAATGACAACAAGAGTGCAGAATGAAGCAATTGTCGTGTGTTTCAAGATTAATACTGCCAAAACCAAAATCATCAACCTCGGTACTAACTCATCAACTCAAGTTAGCATTGCTGGAAAACAGATAGCGAGAGTAGAGAACTTCCAATATCTTGGTTGTTAACCGAATCGGAAAAGAAAAGTTTGCATTTGAAATGGTGTCCATGAAATGGTGAAGCAATGCTTGAAAACCAAGGTACGACTGATCCTTTCAAATTTTGAATGCGTGATGTTGTATGGGTGCAGTCCTTGGAAAGTGAAAACTACTATCACAGAAAAACTTTGTTCCTTAGCAAACTACGCGATCCAATGGAATTCCTTATCACAAGATGGTAGAAGAACGGCTCGACCGAGAAATATACGGCACAGGACAGTTGAGGAGGAGTCACGGCAATTGGGGAAGGGTTGGAGATACCTGAAGCCCATTGCCAGGAACCATATATGATGGCGCATAGGCGTAGTTGTTGCCCTAGGACCCAGAAGGAGAACTATTGAACGTCTAAACAATAGTTCGGCAGTTTTAAACACTGAGTGTGGGTAGAATATTCAACTTCGACGACTCTTGCAGCTTGTCTTTCATATGATCGGAAGATTAAGCTAGAACCTTAGCCTGGAAACTATGGTTTTCATTTAACTAAGCTCAAAGTTGGTCAGACTACTGCTGAAAGTTTCTTGCCTTTTGACGTAAGAAAGGGCAATCAATCATCTACCAAACCCATTGGTGGTTTCTCCCACGCATAACGATGAAGCGTTGAAATGGAAAAATTAGGTAAGTTTAAGTCCGAGTGGCCTTTGAGAGACCAGTTGAAAGCCTGTTATTATACCTATGTGTGGATATGGGAGGGCGATGCTCTAGCTCACATGTGGGAAGCTCAAGATTTCTTGCCTTAGCCTGCAGCACATGACAAATCAGCACTCGAGTAAACGTTTTCTCTGTTCCCTATAGTATTCACCATAGTGGATTTGCAGTTTTTCATCCTCCCTTTGCTCGGCCATTTCGTGGATTGCGGTGATATCTGCATGATAGCAGTCAGATGCTGAGACATCTGCTTCGAATACGCTACAGCATGTGGGTCTTTGAGACGTCTGTGAAGATAACAATTGATTTACTGAAGACTGCTTTACTTCGCGTTGTCTCCAATTGCTGCTCTCTGGAATCAGGTGATTGAAGTTGACGTTCTTAACGTGCCAATGATGTTAAACAGACAGCCCGTAGCATGTCATCCAACAGTTTGATTTCAGTTCGTCTTTCTAACGAAGGCCACCATATGGCTTTGTCATAAGTGATAGGTGATCTCGCAGAGTTGAATTACCACAACACATACCGCGCCTCAATTTTAGAACCAGTCCATTGAGGTCTAGGCTTCATTTTGGCCTCTTTCTATTGACGTAGCGACCAAAGGTTGCATTTATGATCGTACTGTTGAAAATGAAGTGAATCAAGCTGCAGATAGAGTCATTGAAGAGAATTGATGATCGAGACGGTATCATGAAGAAACGCGACTTTGAAGACTCCTTGGCAAAAAAATAACTACTAAATGGGCCGCAATAGAGAGTGGTCTCAACTGATTTTCTTTGTTGATAGGGATGTTTGATATTCGACAGTCTTCTATGATTAAGACTACACTTTATATGAAGACGGAGGATTCTCTCGAGGTTCTGCAGCAGGAAGGATAGAACCAATAATCTTCAGGCGCACATGGGATATGTTAACCTGGTTTGGGTATAATAAAGATTTTCTCTGTGTAGGTTGGAGGCCGACAACTAAAACGCAACCAGACTGGTGAGTGACATCTAAGCAATCTTCCTCAGAGGCAACTCAGGGCCCATTAGGAAGTACACACAAAATTGGAAGTATGTTGAACAAAATTTGCGGTGATACTTTCGCGCAAACTATGGCAGGACTTACGATTTCATGTAGATGCTCCAGTATACCTTGCAGGTTTCCAAGTCATGTTCTGACCTAGTTAGTTGGGACGTCTTAACACATTATTGTCATGTGGAGAAAGTGTCGAAATTCACCCCCCCTTTTCGGATAACATGCTGACATAGCGCGTTCCACTTGCTGGATGTTGATGTATGCGATATCTCCATGGCTCTGAGCTAGACAACTGAACAATCCAATTGAAGATCTTTTCTGATAGGAGTGCAGAAATTGTAAAAATTCGAGCTGTAGTTAGCGCCGAATTTACTGCCATAGTCATCGACTCTGTTTATATTTAACTTCCAAGAATGGTATTATTATTGTCCTTGTGTTTTGAGAACGGGAACCTCTTCTAACACTGAATTTAATACACTTTATTCCCACCACATCATGTACACATGACCATAAGAGTGCGGCTGAAAATCTTGATAGAGAAAAGTCCGGAGTACTATGTCAAAATAGTACAAATTGACTTGGCAATAGTTAAAAATGGAACACGAATCCAAGACTGCCCTTGCTATCTCCAAAAGCTCAAACTGATAGCCAAATGTTTATCCAAATGTTTATAAAAAAGAACAGTCGCAGAAAAATCAGGATATCGGGTTCTAAGCATTCAGCTGGTACACTGATACAGAGATAGCCACTATGAGACTGGTGACGCATTCCTTTGGAGCACTAGTAATGGGATTTCAGTCAATCAAAAGGCATGACCATTTATTTCTCAAAGGAAACTAAGTGTTCGCGCGTATTCTGGATATCAAATTTACTTCGACTAAACATACCACACCGAAAACCCCTAAGGAGCTATCAGCTTTCTATTTACCTTTCATTGGTACAACACGCACTGGAGTTTTGATGACATTAAGGACATGCCGCGTCGAATGCAATGTTATCAGAACTCCTGATTGAGCTAAAACCTGAGCCATGAAAGAAATGAAGTCAGGTCTTCGTTGATAGCTGGAACTGACATATTTTTGAAGGAAGAAAACGTTACAATTCACACATCCTTAGGAAAAGCCTTCCAAACGCAGACATACGCAATTCTTATAAATGTATATTGTAAGGAATAGTGAGAGCTAACTTGCACTTCCAAGCCAGTTCGAGAATGCAGTGCTAAACGCAGTTAGAAGTCTGAATTCACTGAGCCTTGTTCGAGTTCAAGGTCACAATAGGAGCACTGGAGAACAGATGAGAACAGATGGAACGCATATGAACTTGCTATTCAGGGCTCAGAGGAGCCTTCGTTAGAGTTTCCATTGACAGTTGGATTTATTGTAAGCATAACTTCAGGTGACAGGACTAAGGCGGGTAGACTAACGAATAACAAATGTAGATGTAGGAAAGACTGTACACTGCTTATTCATAACAGGGCGTATATTCGTAGCAACTTCCTACGATTATAGCTGGGAGGGATAATGAGGATGAGACTACGGGAGCATCGTCTCGTGCATATGCGCTGCAGGCAAGCGGTGCTAATGTGGCAGTCATTCTGCCACAAAAGCGTGTACTCATCTTTCTACGAAAGACTGACAAATTTCAGTAAAAAGAATACACAAGAAATACAATGGAATAGTTCCTTGTTAGAGTGCTTTGTTTTAAAGGAAAAACGGGCCTATGTGCAGTTTGAAGTTTTATGATTACAGCGACTTCAGACGGCAAATATATATGGTGCGGCTGCCCTAATTCCTTTCCTTTCTTTTCGATAATAACCAGCCGCGCTATGTTCCCAGTCATAGTTCGCATCTGGCACAATTTCCTCTGCCAAAATGGCAACACTCATCATGTCGTGGGCATTTCATCTTCTTATCACTGCAGTGTCTCATTTCGAACATTCACTTCTGTCGTGACGCACATGCTGAAAAATAAACAAAAATAATAATAATTCAGGCACGTATTCCGAATCAGGGTCAGATACCCGTACACAATTGCTGCATTCCCTCAAGTGGAAATGGGCAGGAAGCAGGATTTGAAACTCAAACTGAAGCCAAGCAGCAGCCGTTTTTTATGACTTCGATGTGGACTATGACAGAATGCAATATGCTGTGACAGAAGCACTGAATGCTTTCCCATTTCCTTTCGAAAAGAGTTTGCATACAGACGCGTTCTAGGAGATCCTTGGTTGTAGAGGTTTATCAGTTTGTCTCGTCTTCACAGGAAAGCATTCGAGATGCAGTAACAAATTCAAAAAAAAAAAAAAAAAAAAAGTTAGATTATGACAGAGATTGGTTTACTTACTTAAGTCGTTAGTATTGTTGGAAGACAGTTCCTCTAAATGTCCTTTCTCTAATGACAGTTTGCTTACAATCCCCTCGGGGAGGACTTTATGTTTGTCTCTTAAGTCACTTTCTTAAGTCAAATTTAATAGATAGGCAGGTCCATAAAAATGTCATAAGCAATCCAAACAACCCGGTGGGACAACTTATTTTTAATTTCCTTCAGAATATCCTTTATGTACGAGTAATGCAAAAGTTCCGCAGCAAAGTTTTTCTATTGACCTGCATACCATTACTAGTAGGTAGGAAGGAAGTTAGTGGAGATTCATTGAAGGAAGCATTGCACTTGACTTTTCTATACGAAATCTCCAGAACTGCAAGTTAATGCTCTGAAGGAACTTTTATTATAAGAATTTTTAAGCATCGAACTTTACAAAAGGATAAATGCTGTTGAGGATGGAAGCATAGGTGTCTAAATGCTGAGTGGAATAGCGAGTTCCGGGAGCTTAGGTTCGGTGGCAGGTTAAAGTTTCTTGGAAATTTGTAATTAGGAAGTTTTGCTAGAATGTTGGGATTTCAAATACCAAAAATGCCAATGTGGAAGCAAATATGGAAGGTACGTATGTGGTCATAGCAAGGCTGCAAGCACTTCGCTATCTGGTCCAGGAATTAAAACATACATTTCATAAGTTTTACATATTGAATAAGTTTTTCGAATTATGAAATGCTATGGGGGCATGTGAAAGGAATTAAAACGTTGCAGAAGGTTACTAGAATCCTTAGGTTATATGCTAACACATATGTCAGTTTGTGGAAGGCAATAGGGGATTGCTTGCATTTGGTGGTTGGGAGCAATACGATTTGGATAGGGATTGAGCCCCATTAACCTGATGATGCACAGTGCTGCTACAATGACTATACCATCGTTTGCACATGTTTCATCTCCATGTGGTAGTTTCCTACTGAAGATAATCCGGCAATAATATTTCACTGACAAATACGCGACGTTCGTATTAGTAGTTTTTGCACAAAATAGGGACTAATGATGCTACCAGAGTATAAACAACAACAAACTGAGGATTTTCTGAATGCAAAGAATTCCGAAATCATTTTTAGGATTCTAAAAACGAAAACAAAAATGTTCGGCATGAGAGTCCGGGTGGTTCAGGCCCCAGTCTGACCCCATTCAACACTCATAGTACGTACGCAATGAGAACCCACGATTTTTATCCGACTCGCAATGGCTGGAAATTTGTTATTGCCACAGAACAGAAGATGACGTCGGAATAGTAGATTACTTTTCACTTGTTGACCGAGTTCTTACCCCAGACCTCTAGAGTATTTTTAATATTTGTTCTTTCAATCCAAAAAATGCACTTAGAGAGAGAACTAGCCCATTGTGGCTTTCCTTTGGAACAATTTCTCAGCCTTCGGTGGTAGAGTGCCTACAGTAGGAGCGCCAACTACGCCAGCATAGTACGAACGTAGGCCCGTTAATCATGGCGGAGTCGCCACTTATCTCTCAGAAAGCTCCACAGGGTGTTCTATTTGTGGCTAGGTGCTTAGAAACAGGTGCTTGGCAAAAGCGTAGCAGACCACTGCTCTCTTAAAGACGTCAGGAACAATTCGGTTGGTCTGGTAGCATCCTGCGGAGAGTTATGCCTTCGGCAGTTATATTTTTATGAACACCTGATGTATTGTAAATGGCAACCCTATCCGAGGATGCAGGCAGCCCTAACTTAAACTCTGGTTCTATGAAACTCTCATCTAACTCTTGGATAGTAAATTCGTAGGCGATTCAACTCCCAGCGGTTTCGTTGTGGCCTGGGAACCAAACAAAGCTCAGAAAATTCAGCCTTCCTTCACAGCATGATTCATTGCCATAAGGATAATGTATGTATGTACATCTCTGCTTAGGAAGGAGCGGGACGTTATCATCATTCACATTCTTTTCTGAATTTGATTCTGATCGAAAACATTCCTGTTCACAACAAAAGTTCATTTCATATTTTTTCGGTACATAAGACCAGAGTCAAAAGATAGGCGATGTGCAAGGCATGATCAACAGGTCCACTGGTGATTTGATGGCATGTCTCACCGAAAAATGGAACCAAAGTGTACATCAATCTGGCGAAAGCAAGACAGTTGCACTTGGTATTTCTAAGGCATTTGAATGAGTTTGGCATTAGGGTCTTTTGTCGAAAATGCGTGCATTTGGCTCTCTTCTTCAATGGATTACAATTACTACCTTTCGGAACGCTAAACTCAAGTTGTCTTGGATGGTTTCAAGTCTGATATTTACAAAATAAATCTTGTTGTCCCCCGGGGCTCCATTCTGTCTCCGACATTCTTTTTAATTTTTATCAATGATCTCTTGTTTGCCACTTCTAATCCAATATATTCCTTTGCTGACGACAGTACTCTATGCTTTTCATATTCGTTTCCGAACTCTCGTCCCTGCTCTTCGGCCGTAGAACGGGAACGGCAGCGTATGTTAAGTTTATTAAATTCCGATATCAACAGCATAACCAATTGGGGAACTACCAACAGAGTAGAATTTAAAGCTTCCAAAACACAATGACGAAATTTAAACACCCAGCCATTATCCATGAATGGCACATACAATATCGAAACCGAAAAACTTTCCATTCTCGGTATGTGTGTCAATGACAACATACGTTGGAATGTCCACATATTCGATGTCGCCTAAAATGCCGCGAAATATCTAGGTTTCCTCAAGCGATGTAAGAATTATTTTACCCCCTCTGACCTGGCTTCAATATATAAGGCGTTTATCCGCCGAAATATGGAGTACAACGCCCACATCTGGTCGATTGAACCTAAGACCTCTTTGCACCTGCTAGATAGGATCCAAAATCGTGCGATAAAACTCATAGGTTATGCCAGTATTACACAGTCATTCGGCACCCTCAAACACCGGCGCAATGTCGCCTGTCTCACCTTGTTGCATCGCTATTTTCAGCACCAATGCTCCACTAAAATTGCCAGTAGCATTCCACCCCTTCATGTTTTTAACAGTAGCAACCGTCTCTCTATGCTCATCAGTTCACCCTCAAGCCCATTTTCGGACGTACTCTGAAATATCGGTGATTCTTTCCTAAGACGTACAACTCGCTTATAGAATGCCCTGCCGAGCTTTTTATTTCCTAGCCAGTATAACTTGCAAACATTTAAAACCAACGCACATCGGTATCTCTCTTTTTTCCTCCCTAACTTCCTTTAGCCCGCGCTATGTGCAAACATCTTAAGGGTACACGAATCCATTGTGGGCACGTCAATTATATAAAAAAAAAATCATAACTTTACTCCGTATTGTAGCACAGACTGCTTGTTTTTAAACAGAAGACGGATTTGAGAGTGCAGCTCATGATATGAATATCAAAGCAAAGGTGGTTCATCATTTCCGCAAGCGCTTATGCTTATGCGCTTATAGCAGAAATAGGGTTTGCAACTAGATTCGTTAGTTCTCGTCAAGTTGATGTTGATGTTTCCACTATGGTAAATATGCTCATAAAACCCTTCGATATTAACATTTTCAGCCGCGGAGTTTTTTCCCATTCAACGCACCGATTCATTTTGGTCTTGAGCCACAATAAATGTCCGCGTACTAGCAGTCAACTGCCTTGATGTTTTGTTTGTACAAAGCAGGTTGACTGATGCTCATTAGTTCCAAATAAGCTTAGCTCTGAAAATTCTTTTACATCTGAGCTGTGGAAAAGATATGCACAGTAGTTCATCGGCTTGCCACCCATGATTGCGTATTCGGACCTTCTACCTAAAACATCTTTCTCCTTGGAAACTATTTTGAAAGGTTTGCTAAGCCAATAGTGCTGGTGTATATGTGGGCTCATTTCTAATGGCTAGTAGTCATCCATCCGGAGCCCTAGTCTTCTAATATATAGTCATTCTTCATGCACTCATACTTGCATCTTAACAATGAACAGCCATCCATGGGGACAGCGAGAGAAAATGGTTTTACCCGTCCGGCTTGATTGTTAATCGAAGTATTATCATACGAGTACATATAGTGGTCTTTCCTTACTTTATATGATGATATGAATTCGAATGGGTCTGGGTCTAAAGCAACAAGAGTTTCCTTTTAACTATATCATAAGCTAGGTCCTTCCAGTTATGCTGATTTGGGCGAAATCCCTATCCACTTGTGCGCGCCACCTGAATCGGCGTCCTCCTCTAGATTCATCCATTCTATATTACATGCTCTCCCCATCGTTGTTGTTATATGCGGAATCTTTCAGCTAGGTCTATGTACTGTGTATATGCACATAGATATGATTATATCTTCTCTTCCATTCACCTTCTATGTATCATATATGGAACCGAAGATCACCCTAACAATTTTTGACTGAATAAAACCGTCTGTACTTGGCAAAGTCCCTGCTTCTGTATCATAGAGCAGGACTTAGATGACAAGATCTTATGCACGAGTATTCACTTATTCGAAAAATGAATTAGCTGTCGGCATGAGTTTTTTCGGTTTTTTCGTCGTTGTTACAATTTTTTTTTCTGTTAGAACAGATCACTCAGACAAAGAACTAGTACGAGTACATTGTAGTCCTTGTATGTTTCATTTAATGTAGTTTCTCAGTTTTGCTGTACCAATACTACCAGTACCCACCATGTCAAGACCGACTACTTGCAGCCTGATGCGAGCGTAAGCAGAAAGTTCACATTGGTAGTGTTCTACGGTGTCATCATCACTTTCACAACAAGCATCGCAGGATATTATATCACTTATGCCCATCACTTTTAAGTTTTAACAAGAGGAAAAAGTTAAGTGGCAGCAGAAGGCCGCTGACCTCTTAGAGACGTCGGTAAAAATTAATTTAGTCTGTTGAGCATTCCACAGTTACACTCATATGAAACCATCAATGGAAAACCTAATCAAGGACGCAGACGCAACTAATGTAGGTTTGAGTACTCAAAAACTTTCTTCTGAGCCTTGCCTAGCAAGTTCATCGGCAATTTCATTCTCCGTGATCCCATTTTGACTTAGGACCCAGATAAGGTTCAGCGAATTTAGCTTCCCGACTGCGTTCAGTAAAAACTTGCAAGGCTCTAAGCGTAGCTTGGCTGTTGTTTTAGAAGCAAATGCTTTGAACCTCCACTGATTCTGCACAATATATTTCATTTGAGATGTTTGAGCAACATCTAAAATTATCGTCCTCCAGAAAGGATTTATAACGGAGCTTAGGTAGGCTAAGTCACACACTACACTATCCAAAAGTAGTAGTAGGCATCTAGGTTGAATGTCCTATTTCTGACATCGCTCTGCGTTCTTCCGATTTTGTAAATGCAGTAGGGCATGGGCGTGCATGACGATGGATCGGGAAACTACTGACTTACTCATGTATGCCAAAATGACAAGAGCATGCCCGTCCAGTAGCATTATACTGGCCTGCGCCTACATAGGGCTCACAACTCTGTACGTGAGAAATTACAAAAAACTGTGACGAACCAGCTAATAGCCTCGGGTATTTACGGATCCACTGTTGACTAACCTGCCAAGCAATTGAAGATCAATGACCTTCGGTTCTGCACATTGAATTTATGAACAGGTCACGTGCAGCCGAGCAAATAACAGAGGCCCCTGAATACTATCACGCAGCTATCACCGGCATCCAAGAAGTGCAATGGGACAGGCCGAGCACAAGGAGGCTGCAAAACTGTAACATATAGTGATTGCAATACGAAAGAGAGACAGCACTCATTCGGATGCGGATTGGCCGCAGCGGAAGATTTAGGCAAGAAATCTTGAGCTTCAGACGCGTGAGTGGCCATCTTACGACAATATGCATCAAAATTCGGTTACATATGTCTAATATGCGTCCATGCTCCTACTGAAGGCAAGGATGGGCGCCACAGAATGTTTGTACGAGCTCTTCGACAAGGCATATGTCCGCAGTATGACTCTAAAGGGTAAGAAAGTGGCACATCTTTGGTAGGACAGTTTGTAAGTATAGCCACAACACGCCTAGCAACGGACTAAGGCTTATTGTAAACACACGGTTTCCTCAACTCAATATACACATGGGGACGATAGACGTAGGGCATGCCTTCAGTATTCTGGGCATCCGAAAGTTCCGTACAACGAACAATGACTCGTACCACCATCCTGTTGCACCCAAGATGCATGTGCGAGTTTCCCAAGAGGCACTACAAAGAGGAACTACTGTGAGAAGTTATAACATGGAAAAGCTGCAATCGTAAGAGGCCGCGAGAATATTCGTCGAACGCTTACCCTGAGGTCTCTCAATAACACCTATGTCGCCAGTATCAAGTACGTGCCATCAGAGACGCCGCAACTAATGTTCTGGGTTTCACCCGACCACAACCAAGAGCTCCGGGTTTGGTGAAGAATGCCGGCAAGTATGTTCAGCTAAACAAGAAGCCTACAAAGCGGCACTGCAACGAAGGACGAGAGCTCCTGGTGAGCTCTACGAACAGAAGAGATGGGAAGAACATCGGCTTCTCCAGAAGAAGAAAAAAGGGCACGATAAGCGTGCGATCGTACGGAAGTTTTACCAGTAAGTAAAAAGAATGTGTCAAGACAAGAAGACTCGTATAGAAACCTGTAGAGATGAAGAGGGAAACTTAGTTGTGAAGTCACAGTCGGTACAGGCCGAGACAGACCGTTCCGTGGAGTATGGTAAAAGCAGAAATTACTTTTTTCTATGAAAAACTTTTTCCACCAGACAACCGATATTAAATTATTGGCCATATCATGGCTGTGTAGATCCAAAAGACCATCCTCGGTCTGCCGAACGCTCGTTTAAGCTGCTAAAAAGGCGAAAGTACCTTGTAGGCTCTCGACGTAAAGAAGTATATTATCCAGAACGACACCCTTCTTCGTTGGAGAAGTGGGTACTGATGCCTTTAAGAACTAGATGAGCCAGGTCAGTCAGCTTCCTCCTTCTTGGAAAGAAAACATCCTTATTGACTGAAACCCCATTTCTAGTATAAACTCCTTCAATTCGGTGCACCAAATATTGAAGCGTGGTTTTTTAGGATTTTCCGCGTTGGTAGACATGTTTCATATTAGATAGAGAATGCATTCGTCATGCTCTTGATTATGAAGGGATTCAGACTAGTAGGTTTGAAGCGTGTTGCCATCTCTTCTGATTCTCGTTATAAATCCAACTCTTACTGTTTGCCAGGGTTGCGGTGTGCATGACAGTGCCAGCAGTGAAGATTCTCTTCCGAGTTACCAGTACCAGATCTATACTTTTTGTAGCATGACCATTCGACTTAAGGCCATCAAAAGAAGCAACAGTATGTTGACCGCCTCATTCTTCACCACAACAGATGGCAGATAACGGATACTGCGTATCATGTCACCCAGATTACTTGAAGTTTCGTTGATAGGAACTAGTTTTGAGCTCTTTCTGATCAAGGTATCGAGGAAACGATTCTGAAACGTGAGATAGAAAGTTTCGACTTTCGACTTAGTGTAAGTGCCATCAGATTATCTGAGTGATTCCACTCTGGCTGGATTCCCACTTTTGGGACCTTGACTAACCTGTTAGTTTCATGGAGTGTTTCGATCTTTTCGCAATCTCTTTTTCTGCAGATCTGCGTCCATCTTGTATAACAGCTGTGCAGGTCAGTTCGAAGAACTTGGAGAAAGCACCGTTAGGGTTCTGAATTGCTTCCTCTAGCTTTTATTTTGTTCTCAGTTTAGGGCAGCATTAACAGACTTGCTGATATCCTCCTTAAACCACGTCTAGTTGGCCGCACGCAAATAGCTCCCCTTCAACAAAATCGATGCCTTGGCACCGATTCCAAATTCGAGGAACCTATGGTATGAGGTGAAGGTGCACTATCTGGACCAGCGAATTTGTGTTTTATAGAATTCTGAAAGCGCTCTAGTGTGGTTGGAAATACGAAATAACCTGTGGAGTGTGTAGTAAGCAAACTGAACTTGTACAAAGAGCTGAAAACTAGAATGTCACTGTACAATAAATGGTTTTTGTTTTTGATGAAAAACAAGACATTAACGACAGAAATGTGTCACTTTTCGATTATATTAAGAGTACTAACCATATTGTCTGCAGTATTGGCAATGAGCTCACTTTTATATCTAAAACCCGACAAGAAGCGCTAGATATCACTATTGTCCCCGACAACATCACTCAAATGCTACCGAGGTGGATGGTATCATCTGAATACTCTTTTTTAGATCATCCAATTCATCCAATTTAGTCTGAATGATTCCGGAATTATCTTAAAACTGATAGGCCAAAACACAGAGGAATACACTTTTAAAAATCAACTCCTCCGAAGTTAACAGGTAACACCAATGAGCTTGAAATGAAAGCGAAGGATTTGACCTTGGCTCTTAATCAGGCAATGGCTGCTTCCTGCCCTATTATTCAACCTAGAGGCAAGAAAAATCCGCACTGGTGGACATCAGCACTAGGACTGCTTAGAAACGTTTGCAGGCAACTCTTCAACCAAGCCAAAAGTACAAGAATCCCAGAGGTCATTCTTTGACAAAATAGCAGAAACCTCCGAAGCATCGCGGCTAAGAAAAATCCTCACTATAAATCCCACGATGCCCAAAAGATTGAAAAGTGAAAAACCTATGGCACTTGGATGGCCACAAGTTATGAATCATTCAACCTGCTACTGCACATCCACTTTACAGGTAGCTCCATATGCACGGTCTAGTAACAACCTTAGCAGGACTACTGCAGCTGCAACTAAAATTCACGATCTGATTACAAGAAACAAGCTTTTCTGGGCGCTGCTGATCTTCAAACCCTAGAAGTCCCCTGGTCCGGACGGTATAATACCTGTAGACCTACAAATGTCCTCAGATATCATCCTGCCAACGGTAGTGGATATTACGAGAAACTGTGTAGAACTGATCCACATTCCACTGTCATGGAGAGAAGTCAATGTAGTTTCCATTCCCAAAGCCGGAAAATGTTGTCATGTTGTTTCAAAAGACTTCAGACCTAATAATCTTCCATCTTTCTTTCTCTAGAGCGACTGATTGATATCTATATATGATCTAGAATTGATCAACTACTGTTGACTATGGCTACTATAAGGAAAAGTTGGTAGAACTGTTTGACCAGGCACATCGAATGATATCTACATAATGAAGAGTACACAATTGTCGTACTCCTGGACATAGAAAGTGCCCTTAGCAGCGTCAACACATCCACAATCACGACTGCACAGTCAAATCTAAAATTATGCTAAATACCAGGATAATCAACTCCAGGCTTCTCCTTAAAGATGTGTCAGCAAAGGTAGGCCGCAAGCTGGGATTCTTTCACCCCTTCTCTGGAACTTAGTGATCGATGAACTGCTGATATACCTGTAAGCGGGTGGTAATGGAGGCGTCTCAAGAAAACATTTCAATACCATGCAAGAACTCTTACGGCAAACAGATTAACCCATTGGGCGGACCGCTGTGGATTGAAAGCAAATACCCATAAAACTGATCGTATCCCCTTATCCAGGAATTATAAAATTCCAATCATAGACCCTCATTCAATCAGCTTAGTCTTTTCCACTACATCGAAATATTTGCGCATTATCTTTCACAGCAAACTAAACTGGAAACCTAATATTTAAGAAAGAGTATGGGACATTCAACTTTGCGTTATCCACCGGCTATGCGTGTCGGTTATAAGACCGATAATCATCTACGGGATGATTATCTGGCGGACGGCTTTAGACACCGTCATGTCAACTGTAGCAAACTGCAGTCCAATAGACAGCATGTCTGTGCATAAGCCCTACACACTACTTCCTCCGCCGCACTGGATAATCTGTTTTACTTGACGCTCCTAGATATTTTCAGCACGCAAGTGATGATAACGAAACTATTCATCATAAAGGGACTACAGAGAAGACAAATAAATCATTTGTCCACGCTAATATTCTTAATAAATACATTAGGAATATTCCCAGAGAACATCTATTACATTATGCTCCAACATTGGTTTTACAAAGTCTTTCAAGTAAGCATCCCCTCTAGATCCTTCTGGAAGGAACATGTTTTCATGGATGAGAAGCCAATCCACTTCTATAAGATAAAATTATCCTAAGCCTCTCCTTCCGCCTTATAAACCACTGTAACGTGTTGTAGAAGGAAATGTTGATCTTAAAGAAGTCGTGTCCTAGCTGAAGAAAAACGTGATATCTGCAAAGGATATCCGTAGCTTTTCGGATAGTTAGGCCGCTTTAAAATTCCTGAACTCAGTTTCACAAAATTCTAAAACCGCCCTTGACTGCCGATCATCTCTGAAGGCGATAGCGGAGCAGTTCAACATCCACCTTCGTTGGGTGTCGGCCACAGACATATTCCAGGGAACTGTAGGTTCGATGAACTCGCCAAAATGTATACCAAGGTATCATCGGTATAAAAATCGCTACATTCAAAAGAAAACTAAAGCTGTATGCTATTAAATGAAAGAACAAACCCTTAATGGACTGTTGGGTGAACATGCCTAGCGACCAAACAAATCTGGCCAAAACTGGATCTGAATCGCTCTAAGAGTTTATTCTTACTAAATATTGTAGGAAGCATCTCACGGCTATTAAAGGTGCCATTTCTGGACACTGTTTTATAAGCAAGCGTACAAAAACGATTTCTGCAGAAGCTATATAAACGAGGAGGAGAAGGAGACAATCCGCTACCTACTCTGCACTTACCCAGCTATTCCTCAAAAGAAAACTCCACGTAGGACCTCTCTTCTACAATGAATTAAGCGACCTAAACAATATAGATGTTAACAGTCTACTACGCATCGTCAGAAATTCTGTGGGTGCATAATCCTAAGTGAGTTGGTTTTTCCAACGGCCATTATTACCTAACCTAACCGAACTTTGGTTAGCCACATCACTCCGTCCCTTAATGCCAAGGCTGCAGTGGAAAAATAATAATGAATCTAATGCATATCCAACCAGATTCAGATTTGAGTGATCGAGGAAGTGTGCCCGGGAATCTACATGAGTTTCATATGGTACAAAAATAACTGGCCTATATTTACAGACTTAGACGTACGTAGATAAGTGATTACGTCTTAGGCCGCGTATATCCACTCTGATTTCTCGAGACATTATATCCACCAAACACAAAAGCCACAAAATACAGACGATGCTAAGCAAAGTTGGATCGAATTATTGCAGATATTAAGCTTGGGTCTACATATTTCCCTCACGAATTTGGTACCACTGATTTCAATGGGACATACTGGCATTCCAGATCTGTCTCCCAGTTTGGGTCTCGTAACCAATCTACTTACCTGAAAAACTTACAGAAAAGTTAATTTCCTGCGACCAGCAATATTTTACAGAGAACTATGAGGCGGTTGCTAGTAAAGGGTTTTCCAATAGGGACTTGACAACTTTGAATTTAATTTGTGAACGCACTCTTTCACTAATCATCAACCTGTCACTGTCAATTTATTCAGTAAACTCAACACTTTCACCATGGCAAAGTACTCGAATGAGCAACGTCTGCAAATTATAAAAATTTTCTACCGAAATTTGGAGTCGATGACTGCAACTTTAAGAGCGTTAACTCCAATTTTCGGTCGTAGTTCTCACCCTAGTAGACAGGTAATAACAAGTTTAGTGCAAAAATTTGAGTTTACATATTTGTTGTGTGATGTTACCGTGTCAGTGAGACAACGGGTTGGTCGAAGTGACGAAAATATCGCTGCCGTTCAGGCGTCCGTAGCAAATGATCCAAATCAGTCAATTCCACGGCATTCTCAAGAATTGGGCATCGCTATTTTGCGTAAGGATATTGGTTTACACCCATACAAGATCAAGCTGACTCAAGAATTGAAGCCGATGGACCATTTGAAGCTACGTACGTTCTCCGATTGGGTTCTGGAGAAGATGCGCCAAGATGATGAATTTCATCGCAAAATCATCTTCAGTGACGAAGCTCATTTTTGGCTCAATGGGTTCGTCAATAAGCAAAATATGCGTTATCGGTCGGGTGAAAATCCACATGTGCTCCACGATCACTTCATCCAAAAAATAACTGTTTGGTGCGGTTTGCATGCCGGCGGCGTTATTGGGCCATATTTTTTCGTCGACGATAGCGATCGTCACGTTACTGTGAATGGTCAGCGTTATCGCGCCATGATCACTGATTATTTTTAGCCCAAATTGGAAGAAATGGACTTGGACGACATGTGGTTTCAACAGGATGATGCCACGAGCCACACAGCACACGCTACAATCGATTTATTGAAGTATGGTGAGCGTGTTATCTCAAGAAATGGGCCAGTCGATTGGCCGCCTCGTTCGTGCGATTTAACGCCGCTTGACTATTTTCTTTGAGGCTACGTTAAGTCATTGGTTTATGTCAACACGCCGACGACGTTGGAAGAGCTCAGAGCCAACATTGAACGCGAAATAGTGGCCGTTTCGGTCGAAATGTGTGGTCGAGTCGTTGAAAATTGGGTCCAACGAATCGACCGCTGCAAACGTGCCCGCGGTGGCCATATAAACGAAATCGAGTTCCATTCATAAATGTTTTGATTGTACTTCAAGCCGATAATAAAGTTTTTGAAATATCTCAAATGGTTTACGGCTGCTGACCGTCAAGTGAGGTTAACTTACACCCATGCTCTGTTAAACCTGGTGCAAGAGAGGATGATTTCGTATCCGAAACCATAATGGACGACGAAGCCCATTTCCACTTGAGTGTTTTCGTGAATAAACAAAATTTGCATTTCTGGGGCAAGGAGAATCTACAAGAAAAAAATACACGAAGAGCCATTGCATCCCCTCAGAGTGACTGATTGGGTACTGCAATTGCAGTGAAAAACTGGTTGACCGTTATATTTAACTGGGGAGCGCTACAGGCAGAAGTTAAGCGAGTTCTTTTGCCGCAAGTACCCAAACTTGATCTCGAGCATTGTTAGTTCCAACAGGACGCAGCATCGGGCAACGATGGAGATTTTGAATCACCGATTTCCATTTTGGCGATTTGTTCTGGCCGGTCAGATCGTCAGATCACCAGACTACTTTCTTTGCGGCATTTTGAAATCTCGCGTTTACCACAACAAGCCACAAACCTTGCAATTCTTGGAAGCCAAAGTTGAAGAAGAAATCACCAATTTGGAGCCAGATGCTTTACGAGCAACAATTCAGAATCCCGTAAAACGAGAACAAATCTTCATCAACTCAGTAGGTGGTCTTATGACCGATATCATTTTTTCAACTTAATGTCATCAATCTTACATCTTTGGATAAATTGTTCGTAAAAGCAGAACCCATTTCTTTCATTTAAATGTCAGCCAATTCACATTACGATATTACTTTTGCCCTACCTTGTACTTGAACATACTGCGATACCTACTGCGTCCATCACACATTGAAACAATAAAACAAGTGGCGTATGGCAAGACCCAAATTAATTCACAGGACGTCGGGGTCTTTCTGTAACTGAAAACATGAATTTAAAAGAAAACTTTCAAAAGTTCCGAGACTCAGAATTCATAAATGTCGGCACCTTGTTGTGCTCGTATTCCAGGAAATTCATAAAAAATTAAATAAAATAATTCAGCAGCGAACACAAGTTTTCTTTACAAAGCAAACTGAAGCTCATGGTACAGCAACTTACCACAAACTTCAGCCTCGAAAGTTATTTGCATTTGTGTGGAGGAATATATTTTTTTTTCACCATAAATCCTGCAGCGAGATGCTCATCATGGTAAACTCAAAAAATAAAAAAGTAAATTCCTTTCGCTACATAAATGGAGGAAATACGAGTATATTCCCTACATCTGTCGAGTTAACTCACTCAAAACATAATTTGCATTCTCTTCCAGAGCATATGGCCAGGCACAGATGGAGAGTGGGGGGCGGTCATGCAAAATGACTGCTCTCATCTTCTTTCCTGTCCTGAATTCATTTCGCAGAAGGACCATTTAATTTAATTTAAATACGAGTAACACTCTTGACGTTTCTCCAAAAATTCATCTACAGGTTAAGACTTAAAGCTGTTCTCAACTCGTAACCCCTTATCCACTCACATACACACACGCTACGCAATTCACCTACAGGACGAGACAATTTATCTGGCTACAAGGCAAAAACATATGTATGTAAATGTACTCCTCTGCTCATAGTCTAAACAAATTAAATATGCCATCCACCTACGAATGTGTGAATACGGATACATCCTGATAGTCTCACATGACCCATAACTGAAAAATATGTACACGAAGAGTACTCGTATACCATCTCTAAGGACTGTGTCAAAAAAAAAAAAAAAAAAAAAAAAAAAAAAAAAAAAAAAAAAAAAAAAAAAAAAATAATCATTAGAATTGGGTAAAAATCCTGCCAACTTGCCAGCACAACAACTCTCAGGAATAGGATCATGACAGGGTGACTAGATGTGCCTGTTTACCTCAGAAAAGGACGCAAAGGTAGTTAACATACGGGTGAAGATGCACGGGAAGAGGCATGTTGTAGATGTTGAAATTCAAATTTTGGAATTCAAACGGCTATAGGAGAGAGATCTTATGTAAGTGGCACAGTATAAGTGAAAAGTAAGGACTAAGTCTTACAACTGTAACCAAGCGAGCACTGTGTGTTGGGGGAGTTCAAGTTTATTGAAATTAATTTAGACGAAGGTAGGAGGAATTGAAAGATTTCATAGGAGCCAATGGTGCTTTACCTAAACGAGAAGCTGTTTAAGCAAATTGGATGTAAGTGTGGTTAGATCATGAAACCATTAAACAATTTTACTTTCCAATGGAATATGCAACCGTGAAGATTGTTTTGAATTGTTTTGATATGGCGAAATTGAATGCACAGCCAGGGCTTACGAAAGAAGGAAGAAAGACATGCCTGCCCTATCAGGGATCAGCTGGGAATGGTAAATTTCAGATGCGAAAAAAATGGCATTAGTTGCGATAGTTCTCTACACCAACTCGGTGCCGATAGCCTTGTAGTCATGTAGCCTAATTTCTTGAAAGGCTTGTCGCTTAGATTTCAGGTTGCAAAAACGACTATAGAAGACAAAATGGACAAATTATTTTTCAGCGAAATATCCCGAGTGTATTGGGCGATTTCATTGCCGAACTGCTTTTTAGAACCGTGCGATGCTAATTGTTTAGTCTTAAGAGACATAAGATTAGCTGGGTCTTAGCTGATAGGCAACAAACATCAGGTTGATTTGTATGCAGGACTTATCAACGCTTTAGAAACTCCATCATAGACATTCTAAATAAACGCTACACCGATATGCAGACGATATATGAACATCAGATATCCCAGCCACTATACGACTTTGTGCTGAAGCACCTACAGCAACTGTTCGGATTAGCTAGAAGCAACATCGGTGACACCAGTAGATTAGTGAAAGTCCTGGAATCTACAACTACACTAAATTTAAAGCAAAAACTGTTTGCCTCATGCTTAAGACTCAATTCCCAGGTTTCAGTAGCTGGTATCTGTCAGAGTTTGTGGTGGTGGGTGAGGCTATCAAATACACTTAAAGGCTTTAAGTCGCCCGGGACCGTATAGAGACAACTGCTCTGACGAGAATGTTTGCCGATAAAATGACACTGGCATCGGAAAAGATGGCTACACCCATTCCGAGGACTTCATACTAATTAGTCTCACTTCCTTCAGGCTGTAGAGCACGGTAAGTTTGCTTAAGCTTCATGTGCGCAAAACTGCTTTGCGAATGTATCCTTTTTCCAAGATGCAATGTGACTACTTTATTAAGTCGGAAGATCCAGAGAGACTGCTTTTTAAAATCTGGCGGCTAGTGTAGAGATGGCACTCGACGAGGATGATAATGGGTAGGTCATTTCCATCGACACTAAGTGTACTTTAGACAAGACATGATGTAGCTATGCTATCTTTTGGACAATGCCAAACGACTCTCTGGCCTAAAGGGAAGACAACTCCAGACGTGATCGACGATTAATGCACTAGAAATGGGCTTTTAGTAAATCCTCTCAAAGCCGATGTTGTTCCCTTTAGGAGCAGTAGTAACCTGACTGATCTGACTCATTTTAAGGCATCATGCATTTCCTGGACGAAGCTAAGTACAGGGATGGATAATAAATTTCTTTAGACTAGACAGGCCTTGTCGAAAACCTCCAAGACGCTGACGAATTTCTTGCTTTCTTTGGTACAACACGCACTGGAGTTTTGATGACCCCGCGCACCGTTCATATTTGGATTCTCGCTTTATGGACATGCAGTCTGCTGCAAGTGCTGTGTCCAAGTATGGTTTCGGTCAGAATCTGAACGGAGAAAGAAATGTAACCCGGTCTTCGCGAATGACCCGAAAATCAATCTAGGATGCGGGGCTCTTTTCGGATGCATAAACACGTCAACAAATTTTGCATCTGTCTTCCAATCCGGGATACACGTATACGTAAATTTGATGATGGCAGAATTACTGCGTCTGTAGCGATAGCTAAGCTACGCTTAAGGTCTTCCTAAACATTAATGACTTTCAAGCTAGTTCAGGAATATAAAAATTCTCTAAACTCTGTCGTGGGGCTGAATTCCCTGGGTCCTGTTTGGTTTCCAGTTCACAATGGGATCACGTGAACCCGACAGAAACAAAAAAACTAAGTAACATGCCGAGACTCAGTTGGCGCACGCAAGTGGAAGGGGACCTTAGCCAAATTAGCATGGAACACTGGCAGCAGCTGGCTAGAGACGATTGTTGGTTGAGGCTCAGGTCCACACCGGGCTGTAGCGCCACTTTAAGTAAGTAAATAAGTGTTCGATGTAACAAGAGGAAATAATTTTTCAAACGCAACGTTTTTGAAGCTGAAGAACAGAAGGCATATGTGACAGAACCAGTATTTAGGAACTAAGGTCGTTGGAGCCCCGAACAATACGCAGCAAAACGATTACATTGCACTATGTTGACTTTTGTTGGGTACTAGGCCAAGGCGATTCAAGGAGTACTTTGGAAACTATACGAGTATACTATTGCTTGACTCTAGATAGGCCGTCGTAGTAATAAATTGCCGATGATGGTCTTATTGAAAGTAGTAACTGTTGCCTTAAGAAAACCTAAACTAAACTAAAGCTGCGAAAAGATTGAAATTGTATTAAGTTGTCGTCCTCCATTAAGATGCCGGCCCTACAGCCTAGACTTTAAGCAACACCTTAGAGTCCTAATCCATTTCTCCGACCGACAAATTCATATCCTCGCAGCAACAGGATACAGTTCGAATCAAACGACAGTCAGC
This sequence comes from Volucella bombylans, assembly GCA_949129095.1. NCBI lineage: Eukaryota > Metazoa > Arthropoda > Insecta > Diptera > Syrphidae > Volucella > Volucella bombylans. The sequence goes on along the minus strand of OX422141.1, from coordinate 135,365,073 downwards.
CTGCAAGATCATCAAAACTCCAGTGAGGGTTCTACCGAAGACTGTTTTTAAACGAAAGATGGCTTTGAGTGAACGGGTCAATGTAAATTGGCCCGAGGGTTACTAGGTAAATTTCTATGCAGCCAGGGCAGAGAGAGCAAGAAATATACGTGAACGATTATTCCGCAAAAGAACTGGCGCATTATACAAAAATTCGCTTATCATAGTCATAGTCATCATAGTCGCGGCGGTCGAGATGACTTTCATGCCAGAAGCTCCATTAAACTGCCAGTAAGCCGATAGCACTTTGATGGTCTTAGATGCAACATTTCGTCGAAGGAGGTATGCTTTAAAGTAGCTTCGAAGGAGAAACGGGTGCTCGGTGCTTTTATGCCATATCGAAAGTTGGTGTAGGATTCTAGATCTTGCACTAATCAAAATTGAAATCTGGTCTGCCCTACGGTAAGATTTCGACGTCCGAAGTCATGGTTGCATTCACTCACTGCTGATTGTTAGCGAAGTTCTTACGGAAAGATTAAATTAAGGGAAAAAGGCATCCAGAATATATAGTAGAGGATATACCGTTATAAAGCGTTAAAATTTGCAATCTCATCTAAAACATGATGACGCGAAGAAGGGCAGTGGTTCCTTATAAAATTTCTGATCTCCATCATATGGTCAAAAATTTAGAAGCAAATAACATGAGCTCTAGGCGTTCCCAACTCCGACATCAAACTCACGTCCAGTCAAGGAAGATGAAACTAAGAAACATGTACGAGTATATGGCTGATAATTGCGATGCAATGAAAGTAAACAGCAGAATCAGAGAAGTTTAAGGTACAGTCTAGGTGCTGTCTAAGATCTTAATAGGCAATAAGGCTCAGTTAGGACTGATACTAAGATGTTGTCCATGTGTGGCCTCAATAATTACAAATATCCGAAATACTGGAGAGATGACTTGTGAAGATTGTGAGGTCCTCAATTTCGCTATTAGCGGAGGCTATAGAAATTGCATCCAAGCCATCCGTAACAAGCGTGGAGATGATGTGGAGAGGGAGACCACCACAGTAGTCGATGCAACTAGGACTCCTAAGCATAATGCCGATAGGCTCTGGGATCTTCAATAGATAAGGGACCACCTTGTAACAAATGCAGGAACATTCAGTAGCTTGGCTCCTGAGAGCATCGACAACTATTGGAACGTTGTGAAGAAAGTTTTTTACGTCTGGGACAGACACCATGTGGTTGGCAGCGTACCCCTGGAGATGAATTGATGAACGTATGACACTTAAAAGACGGGTAGTAGGCTTCAGTAGTAGAGCTATTATTGCAGTGGAACGATCTGTTTAATTTTTATGAAGACTACCTTTCCAGATGCAGCGAACATTTTACTGCAGTGCTCTGTTAAAAAGCGCTCTAAAGACAGTCAAAACAGTTGGCACGGAATCGCTGCAGAATACATCTAAGTCACGACCAAAACTTCGGCGAAAATACTTCGGCCTAGTCTGGGAAAGCATAGGCAATCGAAGCCTTCCCGAATATTGTAAAAGGAGAATAATCTATAAGCTGCCCAAGATGGAAAACCTGACAGGGAGTGGCAACTGGAGAGGTGCATATGTACATATAGTATATGCGTTATTCGGACTGAGGGTAAACTAGCCAGTAATCCTACAAGAGGTGTCCTTTTAAATTACTCGCCATTGTTGAACTGTAAACATTGAACTATCAATGCCATAACTTTTGAGAAGTAAAAGCTAGGAGGTTATAAAATGTGGGTCGATTCACACAACGTGTTGAAATTCACTACAAAAACGGTGAAAATATCGCGGAAACGTTTCGTAAAATTCGTACTACTTTTGATCACCCTCAAGCGCTTTCTTGCACAGCTATAGACAATTTAACCAATAAATTTTAACGTCTCGAACAGGCTAATGATGCGAAGACTCCAATTTGTGTTCCCCTGGCAAGATCAGTTGAATATATAGCCTCCGTAGCTGAGAGTATGCCTTAAAACCCAGGCGCTGTCCAATTCCAAACCAGTTTGCGTAATATTTTGCATAGAAATCTTGGAGTACATGCTTACAAGGTCTAGCTGGCACAAAGATTGAAGGCAGCAGATCACGTACACCAACGTATTGTATAGGATTTTCCAATAAAGACTTGACAAACTTTTTTTTAAATAAAACGCAAACCATTTGAGATATTTCAAAAACTTTATTATCGGCTTGAAGTACAATCAAAACATTTATGAATGGAACTCGACTTCGTACATATGGCCACCGCGGGCTCGTTTGCAGCGGTCGATTCTTTGGACCCATTTTTCAACGATTCGGCTACACATTTTGGCCGAAACGGCCGCTTTTCGCGTTCAATGTTGGCTCTGAGGTCTTCCAACATCGTCGGCGTATTGGCATAAACCAATGACTTAACGTAGCCATACAAAAAATAGTCAAGCGGCGTTAAATCGCACGAACGAGGCGGCCAATCGACTGGCCCATTTCTTGAGATAACACGCTCACCATACTTACTCTTCAATAAATACGATTGTAGCGTGTGCTGTGTGGCTTGTGGCATCATCCTGTTGAAACCACATGTCGTCCAAGTCCATATCTTCCAATTTGGGCTAAAAATAATCAGTGATCATGGCGCGATAACGCTGACCATTCACAGTAACGTGACGATCGCTATCGTCGACGAAAAAATATGGCCCAACAACGCCACCGGCATGCAAACCGCACCAAACAGGTATTTTTTTGGATGAAGTGGTCGTGAAGCACATGTGGATTTTCACCCGAACAATAACGCATATTTTGCTTATTGACGAACCCATTGAGCCAAAAATGAGCTTCGTCACTGAAGATGATTTTGCGATGAAATTCATCATCTTGGCGCATCTTCTCCACAACCCAATCGGAGAACGTACGTCGCTTCAAATGGTCCATCGGCTTCAATTCTTGAGTCAGCTTGATCTTGTATGGGTGTAAACCAAGATCCTTACGCAAAATACGCCATAATGTGGTTTGAGCGATGCCCAATTCTTGAGAACGCCGTAGAATTGACTGATTTGGATCATTTGCTGCGTACGCCTGAACGGCAGTGATATTTTCGTCACTTCGACCAACCCGTTGTCTCACTGACACGGTAACATCACACAACAAATATGTAAACTTCAATTTTTGCACTAAACTTGTTATTGCCTGTCTACTAGGGTGAGAACTATGACCGAAAATTGGAGTTAACGCTCTTAATGTTGCAGTCACCGACTCCAAATTTCGGTAGAAAATTTTTATAATTTGCAGACGTTGCTAATTCGAGTACTTTACCATGGTGAAAGTGTTGAGTTTACTGAATAAATTGACAGTGACAGTTTGATGATTAGTGAAAGAGTGCGTTCACAAATTAAATTCAAAGTTGTCAAGTCCCTATTGGAAAATCCTTTACTTTCGCGGAATGGGTGCCGGAAATGGACAAAATCATAATTTTTTTTACAAAATTATTCTGGGTGTTGAGGCTCATTTTTATTTGTCTGGATACGTAAACACACAAAACTGTTTCATCTAAGGCTCCGAAAACCCAAAAGAAACAGTGTAGCAACCTCTCCATCCATAACGAGTGACAATTAGACGCGGTTTTTGGGCTGGCGATGTCATTGGGCCATATTTTTTCGAAAATAGTGATGGTGCGATCAGTGATTGGATTGCGTTACTGAGCGATGTTGACTGTTTTTTTTTTTACCTGAAATTGATGCTGTGAACGTGCAAGAATTTTTTTTTAGCAGCACGGCACCATATGCCGCACAAGTGGTGAAACAATGGCCCTATTGCGAGACAAATTTCGTGGACGTATGATTTCTCGAAATGCAGGCTTAAATTTGCCGCCGAGATCTTGTAATTTAACACCATTGCTAACCACGAAGTTTGCGCTTTAGACTAAAATAAAAATATCATCACTTTTCGGCAAAATGTTGAATAACACCTCTTGTTGGATGACCCTAAAATAGCTGGAACAATTATAGATCAGGTGTGAGAGCATCCTACTTTGACGCTCGAAAAGGTTTCGAGCTGAATCGACTACATCAACAGCTTGCGGATCATAATCAAACAATGCGTGAAGTAAGGATTTCTGCTACATTTGATGTTCATTCATTTTAAAGTGCCTTCCTCAGATGGAATCGAAATAGTCCAAGCGTTCCGGAAGAAAGATATACCAGCAAGGTTACTCATACTCATCATAAAGGTTACCTATGTTGGCGTAACTGTTGACGTTATAGTCTCAGAGAAGTACGACAAGGTAACATTCTGTTACCATATATTATATATTACTTAAAGTAATCAGTGATGTGATCCAGGCAGCTTCGTCTAGAGGAAGCCTGAGCAAAGATAGACTGGGGCATAATATTTTAAACATCATGGCTATGCTGAAGAAGTCTTTTCCTCCTTCTCCACAAGATATTGGACCTCTACCAGATGGGCAACATCTTGAAGTAAGAGGCGAACAAAGTAGGGCTCAAAGTAGATACGGATTAAATAGAGGCCCTAAGCACTTTAATTTATCAGCACAGTATCAGCGGCGCTCAGCTGAATATTGCCGATAAGCAAGTGGAGACTGTTAACAGATCTCTGTCATAGCACGGATGATCCCAGAAAATGGTGGTACCATATTGGATGTGCACAGCAGAATTCGGAAAGCAAAAATTCCGTTCGTAACGCTATCTAAATCTGAAGAAGCAATGCCTTCAGGCTGACATGTAAACAGTGCGGCCTTATGTGCGTTGAACCTCAAAAACAAACAAACACCCTTAGAAAAAAAAACTGCAGACTTAAGCAACATTTAAGGATCTTCTAGTCAAAGTGTCACACCTAACGACAGGAAGACAGTTGCATTGTCATTACGAAGTACACAATCAGTTAGATCTGTGGGCCCCTCTATGCAGACGTGATCAAACCCCGATTTTTGGGTATAACTTGGAGGGAACTCAAGCGCGTTGAGGATCTTCGAAAATGTGTTTGTGCTCCGCCAAGGATCAGAATATAAATAAGAAAAATAAGTAAATGAACCGATGTCACAGTACGATTTCGAAGACATAGTGGAGTATATCGTCAAACAGAACGTCATAGACAAGCTCTAGTTCAGTAAGACCTACATTGAGTACCGGAACACTGGAATATAGATTGGCTTTCGAGAACTCGAGAACAGAAAGCGACCTAGAAACGTAAGAGGGTGTGGATATCAAAACACTGCTCTACATCATTATGGCTCAAATTAAAAGGGAAGAACACCTGGGGTACACAAATCTGTGCGGGTCTATACACTTTTTGATAAAAAAAAAAAAAAACTATAAAAACCTTATAAACCTAAGGAGAGGGGAACTCAATACTTTGGAGAGGTCCTATTAGGACAGTATCTACTAAGAAAATATGCTAGCTAGTTACGAGTGGCACATAGGGATATTTGCAGACTCTGCGGTTACCTAAAAGTTAATGAGGACAAGAGCATATTCTGTTTAAATGTGAAGGAATGCCACAAATCCTAAGAAGTTGATAGGCAAATAGTTCTTCGAATATTCAGAGAATAGGGGATTCTACTATGAGTTTAAAGGGGTGTGTATTTTTTTTTGTCTATAAACAAGAATCAAATGTTTTCTGCTTCATACGTTTATTCCTAGGACTCTGCCACTCAAAAATTCCTTTAAACAGAGAGTCACCGAATTTTCAGCATGTACGTTGAAAGTATTCAATTGGAAAATATTTTTGTGTGAAATATTGGCAAATCTGGCCGGCAAAAGTTGGACCCATTTCAATACAAGAGGATCCTACTTTAATTTTTTTCACTGTTTGCACAGTTGCAAAATATCTAAAATGTTTCTCAATTTCATCTGCCTCAACTGGTGTTTCCACTTGGAAACTCCCTGAAATAGGTACCCGAGAATGCTTCACATACTGTACCTTGTCTATTTACTGATTGCTTCTTCTACGATAAATAACATTTTTGATGTCTGAACAATTTATTCCTGAGAAAGTTGTTCACCTTTGCACTTTGTGATATAAGAACGATGCTTGTCAGGAGAATCATAATTTTTTTAAATGTAGCAGGTAAGACCGACAACAAAAAAATCAACATGAAGCACTCTTCAATTGGAAAATGTAATATCGCCGAGAGGGTACTTTTCAATATGGGGTTGGCTTGACGCTAGTTCACACATATTAGGATGGCGAATTTATTAAATAAAAAACTCATGAGTGGAAGGTAGAGAGACTTTACTACGTTTCTGTATCATCCTAACTTTTTAGCTACAAAGTCTTCACTTAAAGTGAAAACGCTTTTTAAGGGAGCATGGCCTGATGTTAGATGAACGGATTTAAGATTTGTAATGCGACATACACGAACTGGATGACTCCAGTTTTGTCTTTTATTTAATATTATCCGAAAGGCTGTCATAGGAATTTTTAACAGCCAGAGTCGACAAAGACGTTAGCTAAAGGGTTACCAGAGATTTTGAGCTACTTTGGCATTTTTGGAACTCAGGTAGTTTGCAAACTTTTGATAGTAATTGACAGAGAGTCATCATTCTAAAAATTGGCCATAAATTGGCATTGGAGGTTTTTGCATGAAGTTAGTCGTTCGTCCATTCTAATCTACGTAGTAATCGCAGTAAACAGAAAATGTGAACGAACTTTGGCTTAGCGTGTAGAGTGTTCGTATCGGATCCTTTATTGTAGACATGTAAGCATTGCTGAGCACAAGGCAAGTGGTTACAATTAGTCGTTCAAAAGACAGAATAATAATTATGGAGGATGCTATAGAGAGCATAAGTAATGCAAACTTGATCATTGGGGCAGCCAAAGACAAGAAGTACTTAGCTTCAAGCGTACAGATAAAGGCAAGTTGGTAATCAGCCAACAACGGGAATATAGAGTGGATATAGCCTACATTCGAGGGCTAAAAAGCAATCCCTTTTCTGCATACGTCTACGTATGTAAATACAGACCAACTGTTTTGGCTGTGAAACACAGGTAGATCCCCGCCCACACCTCTCACACCACCCTGATCTGAAGCTGGCTACGAACTAGTGCCATTATTATTCCATTGATGTGGCTTACCAAACTCCACCACCATGTTCGAATCCAGAATTCAATTTCATGTTCTTAAAATTCCATCTCCGTAAGCAAATTATGCATCACTGCTTTAGAAGCCCCAAACTTGACAGCAATTCGACGAGAACGCCTTCGAACTCGTTGTTTGGCTGCATTGAAAGAATTGTATCCCTGATTACCAACTTATTTCCATGATAAAATTGTCATTACGGAGGATTCCAATATAGACAATTCTAGGTGGCTTCGACATTCGACAACCGTAATATGAGAAAGCCAGTTAGAGCGAGCGTAACACCTTCTTTTGGAATTTTAGCTGGTCGTTATGTTTCCTCGATAACAACGTGGATGCCGTTGCTGATATGACCACAAACACTATTCTCTTTAGAATGAGATCCTTTATCCCTCATCGGATGAAGATTATCAAACCAAAAGAATAGGTCTGGTACGACTCGAGCTGTAAAGAAGCTGCCAGGGTTAGAGAAGTATTTCTTCGGTCCTTCAAGACCAACCCGACAGAGGAAAACCGGAAAAAGTTTAAATGAGCCAGGAATGACTGCAACGCCTTTCTTAAAGCGTGTGAAATTTCAAAACAACCAAAAACTGGCACAAAAAATACTACAATGTCGCCCGTGAAAAACATTAGACATTCTGCCTCATGCTCCATCCCAACGCTGACATCCCAGCTGTCAGCTCTTTTTACAAGGCCAATCTGCAGGCTGCACTTTGTTTGTTTTGTTTCCGCGTACACTTGAGTGCGCCGAATATTCAATGGAACGAATCTATCTTCGCACTCCACACGAGCAAGAGTAGTAGGAGTACTTAAAGATCTTTGCATTCACAAATCCGCTGATCCAGATGGCATATCTCTCCTTCTTTTGAAGAGTTGTTCTTCCAAGCTGGTAAATCCACTACGTAAACTTTTCCATCAGTCCTACTTTTTTAGAAATCTTTCCGTCCAGCACGTCAATAAAAAAATGTGAATCTTCCATTCTCTCCTCTTGCAGACCCATTGCACTTATGTCCGCTCTTTTATATTTATTATAAAATTTTTCTTAACAACAGGTCTACTGGCAATTCGATGGCTTGTTTCACCGAAAAGCGAAATCAAAGTGTCTGCTGAAAGCAAGATAGTTGCAAGAGTTTGTGGGACAGAGTTTTGCATCAGGCTCCTTTTTCGAAAATGCGTGCATTTGGGAACGACGTCTCTCTTATTCAGTGGGCTAGATGTTACATTTCGGAACGTTCAATTGAACTTGTGTTAGATGGTTCCATAAAATAAATGCTGGGTGCACCCCAGGGCTCTTTTCTGTCTCCGACACACTTTTTAATTTTCATTAATGATCTCTTGTCTGCTACTTCTAATCCAATATAATATTCCTTTGCTGACGACAGTACTCTCTGCTTTTCACATTTGTTATTTATCGCCATTTCCACTACCAGTGCTCCATTAAAATCGATAGTAGCATTCCGCCCGTTCAAACCATCAACCATAACACCCTTCTTGCTATGAATGCTCATCAGTATACCCTCAATACATATATCGATGTACATTGGTCTTGAATGTTTGTAGATCATAATGACTTGGAAATAAGGGGCTGTGCATAGCTTTACACAAGTGAGTTGTACGGTTTCAGAAAGAATCAATATATTTCAGAACTCGTCCGAAGCTGTGCTCGCGGGTAAGCCGGCGAGCATTTGTTTATGGACGGATATTATGATTGAAGGTTTGCTACTGGAAATTTAATTAGACCACTAGGAAGAGTGATAGAGGAAACTAAAGCAAGAGACATGAGGTTACGTGGTGTCATCTGGTTGGTTTTGAATCCTATCTATCAAGCGAAGAAAGGTTCTCCCAGCACTTGAACAGATTTCCGCACTGTACTCCAATGTGATAAAGTAATTCTTGCCTCGTTTGAAGAAAGCTTTACATTTCGCAGCATTTTCAGCGACATCGATCATTTCAATGTCGAGAATGGAATTTGGCCTCCATTATTATACGATGAATGTTGCCAATCAAATTTTCGGGAGGTGACAAAGAAAAGGATTCCATAAGGACAAAAAGCCCGAATAGTATATTAGTAGTAGAATATTCGCATAAGGAACTGAGACATTGTGGAAAGGTATACTCGTCGGACTGGTAAATGACAAAAGTTATCTAACTCTCTACTGGCAGGTAGAATAGTTTTCACAGCACGGTTGATGATAATCAACCATTCCGCACGTCTGGACTCTCAGACTCTCTAGAAAACGTGTAGTATAAGGGCATCCATCTCGTCAATATTTTCTTAAAGATTATATCTGCAATACTGGTGAACACCCGAAGCCTATTGACAACCAATTGATTGTTTCTACTTGTTTGGCTTTGTGGCGGGAAGATACCCTATCGATGAAACTCTCACTATGCGGGACCTACCACATTTGTATTTATTTTACGGTCGATTATGACAGCGGAAATAGAGACTATAGTCACAGAGATCTATCTAGCTATGGCAACCTGGTAAAATTTGTTCGTTTGTCCAAAATAACAATGGAGAATACACGCCGCGTCACTATTGTCTGGATAATAAGGTTTGACTTTTGCTATGGTTAAGATATGTGCAGATCAAAAATACCCAAATCTAAATCGGAGGACTCACTTTGAAGAGGAAGAACACTACCCATGTCGCCATATCACCATGCGATGTAAATGGGCAACACTTAAGTCTGTTACTTATGGGTCAAGTTTGCTGAGAAGAGAAAATAAGCCAGTCAGACATGCACAAATGACCTTATGGCCGATGAACAAGTCAAAGCTGCCAAAAACTGCATTGACGCCTAGCGATGCGCTATTGTGTGATTTTCTTACCATGGTTCTTGAAAAAATCTAATAAAATTAAGGACACAAGAGCCAGTTTTAGGAAAGCACAACGATGTTACGATGGCTAGTATAGTGGGTCCAAAGGTGATAGAGAGCAAAACAAGGTCAACAGAAAAACGAATAAAGTGTTAACTAATGCAACATCATAGACCAGAATCCCAGCATATAATAGGGTTTCTATTTCCTGTTTCTTCAGTCCACAAAGACAAGATTGCCTTGACTATCCTTATCTTGCCTACCCAACTTCGTATGAATTTCGCTTCCAAATACACTGGGGGTAAATAGAGAAGAAGTTACAGCACCGAACTGCAATAGTTCATACGAGTAGAGGAACATGAATCCTTTCAGAATACTACTTCAAATATTCACAAGGATGGGACATGTACATCAAATAGTTGTTTCGAAACATCGACCACCCATTCTTGTAGAGTAGTGCCGCAAAGGAAAGTAGAAAGAAACCCGCTTAGTATCAATGGCTATCATGGTCCAAACCCGTAAAGATATAAAAAAAGTATTGGAATACCGGAGCAGTAGACATTCCAAAACGAATATCGAGAAATTCCTTTCAACATGTCAAAATGAAAGACTCTGATAGGTTGTCGTTTAAATACAATTCACCCCCCCCCCCCCCCACCCAATCGATTTTTATGGGAAAAAATGCTCCTTTGGTTCTTTTATGGGCGAAGAGCCAAGTCAACTGAAATAAGTAGCCACCACACCATCCCGCATTCGCCATCAGTGCATAGAAAAGTTCTGAAAAATTTCCAAATGAAACTTCAAACTTGTTTGCAATTTCTCAAGAGATTTTGAAACGCAAACGAAAGTTCGAAGAGTATGGTTGCACGTTTTGCCTTAAATACCGTGAAGTCACACAGTCAGGGGTTGATTTGCAGTCATTTTAATGAACAGAAAGGCGACAAGGGTTGGGTTTTTCATTCACGGAGTTGAAAGCATCTTTCTTTCTTTAGAGAGTGAGAAGTAAGTAAGTCTTATTTGTGGAGTCAGTGTTAAGGACCTCGCATGATTCCCACTAAAAAGAAAGGGCAGAATCTGTAAAGCGTCGTATTCATCGCAGAAGTAATCTTTTGAACAGTTAGATACCTTGCATTCGATTTGTCGTATTGTAATTATGTCTCTAACGGAATATCGGATCCTTCGATAAGCACGAGGACTTATTGTATACCACCAAATATTACATGATGAGGAAGGTAACTAAACAGACCTTCAAGCACTTCACGAGACTATGCCCATGGCCCACTAGTTCATCAGCAACTCAAGAACCATATTTTCGGAGCCAAGGACTCCACTTCAGTACCAATTCCAAGCCATAAGCATCTCTCATCTAAGACATGTGTATTAAGTCGATACACAACTGGTAAGTGTTCGACAAACCCTAATACCCCGTTCACTGATACTTACAGTTCAAAATGTCCAACAAGCAATTGCCTCCCGGTATCACATACCACAATCGTAGGAAGGCGAACTGAATGTAACACAGCAAGACTATTTTATATCATATCGTTGACGAGCATACCACAGAATTACTTTGATCTAATAATCTTGCCTTTGACACGTCTTGTCCTACCAGAAGGAGAACAGATGGTATGCGTACGAAGTGGTTGCGCTGCAAGAATAGGACGAATTTCAACTGTGCAAAACTTGATAAAATACCCAGCGCCTGAACTGAGGTAACCGTCGTTTTATACCTCTCATTTCAGATTTATCATCCTTCCTGCTATAGTTCCATAACAAGACCCTTGATCTTGACATCAAAGTTTCAATCACAGAATTCTCAAGTCTCAATCAGAGAAGGAAGAGTGACGAATTGCTGGCATGGCTGCCAAAAAGAAAAATCGGTTGAGACATTCTCTTTTACGACAAATTGAAAAGTTACTTTCTCACAAGGAGTATGCAATGACAATGTTCCTTGATAACAAGGGAGCTTCTATAAGGCTGACGTCTCCTCGAATATCAACGCTCTTCCAGAATATGACAATAATAAGCAATTTGATCCACTACATTCTCAGAAGAAGTCATAAATGCAACCCTTGATGACTATCTCTTCGCAATCTTTTTTGGCCAAGCGTTCGCCATCCATTCCCAAGAGCCAGACCATTCTTACTTTTCCTACTTAAACAACTTTGGAATCGGTGTCTATAACTTTAGAATAAATTAGAGATAAAATAATAAAACTCAAAGATGATTATTCTGCTGGCCCTGATGATCTTCCCCCTATATTTTTAAAGAAATGTCAAATGCATCTAGCCCAACCTCTTACAGCTTTCTTTCGGCTTTCTATCACCCAGGGATTATTTCCCTCAACCTGGAAAAGATCGTTTATTATTCCCCTACATAAAAAAGGTAGAAAAGACGATATTTCCAACTATCGACCAATTGCTAAGTTGTCCTGCATACCTAAGCTTTTTGAGAGCATTATCTATGACATAATGCTTTTCCATTGTAAATCTATTGTTTCCCTAAACCAGCACGGATTTTTCAAAGGCAGATCTACGACCACCAACTTAACGGAATCCGTATCAAGCACTTTATGTGCACTGGAATCTGGAAATGAAGTTGATGTGATTGCCACCGATTTCAGCAAAGCCTTTGATAGAATTGCTCATGATATAATCCTTCTAAAATTAAAGGCTCTTGGTTTCCAGATAAACTTTATAACTTGGGTTCAATCCTATTTAAGTGAACGACTTTACTATGTTCTATTCAGGTCAATAGTTTCTGATCCAATTAAAGCCTCCTCTGGTGTCCCTCAAGGCAGCCACCTTGGTCCCTTATTATTTATTCTGACCATTAATGATTTTGCTTGTATCATTAAAAATTGATACATATCTGTTTACGCAGATGATATGAAAATATTTAGATATATATCATCTTCCTCAGACAGCCTACTTCTGCAGCAAGATCTAGACAGGTTTTGTACTTGGTGTCAGAAGAATTTTCTTGAGCTTAACGTCAATAAGTGTCAGGCTATAACTTATACCCGTAAACGCCTCCCTACTTCACCTCGTTGCTATCTAATCTTTAATCTGCCTGTTCCCTTAGTGAATGAGTTGCGTGATTTAGGTGTTATCTGCGACAAGGAACTCAGTTTCCGTTCTCACATTGATAGTATAATAAAAAAAGCCAACTCTGCCCTTGGTTTTATCAAGCGCTGGTCTAAGGAGTTTTCCAATCCTTATGTTACCAAATCTCTTTACATAACCTTTGTTAGGCCTCTTCTTGAATATGCCAGCCAAGTTTGGTCACCCTACTACAGAACTCACATCCTCCGGATAGAAGCTGTTCAACGCAGGTTTTTACGGTTTGCCTTACGTGGTCTTCCCTGGGATGATAACCAAAACTTACCACCTTACACTGACCGGCTGAAACTTATAAATTTACAACCCCTTTCTATACGCCGAAAAGTTGCCGACATTCTCTTTATTCATCAAATTTTAGTAGGTAATATCGATTGTCCTTCCTTACTTCAAATTATTTCTTTTAACACCAATCCCCGCAATCTTAGGTCTGTGCCACTTTTCCGGCTCAATCTTCACAGAACGAATTACGGACACCTGGAGCCAATGTCTAGGATGCTTCGCGAAGTTAACGATATTCTGCCTCTCTTCGACTACCATCTCAGCAAACTCTCCCTCAAGAACATACTTATTTCCACCTATGCCTCACGTCCTAACTTTCTTTAACCGCTGCCACCCTTTAGTTTTTAAGTAAATATATATTTGCTGTAATAAGCTTAATAAATCTGTCCGGGGTTGACCCGGGCCGCAAATCTATTCTACAAAAAAGAAAATTGGAGCACCCCTAGGGAGTGTATTTTCTCCTCTACTATGACACCTGATCCGCAACAGACTGCTTACCAAATTAAAGGCCGCAGGTTGTGATCTGGTAATAAGATAAGCAGATAACGTCACTCATTATGTGTCGGACAAATATCCACTGGCACTCTGTAACATTCTTCTGTATGCCTTCGGCACGTAATTGCGAATTAAACGTAAACTCGGCCAAAATGGAGCTCGTCCATCACAAGAAATATTAAGATACCCTGACTATTCGCAACCCAAGTTAAATGGCACTCCTCTGAGTCGAGGATAGCCATGTATCTAAGTGAAAAGGAAATATTGCGGAAATACTCTACTCGTGCAAGAGGGTTGTATGTTTAAATTTACGAGTACAGCTCAAAGTCATGCACTGGACTTACATCACGATGATGCTTGTGGTGAGGCAGTTTAGTGCCCTGCATCGAAAATGCGGACTAACATCAACCCGAGCCACTGGTACGTTAAGTACCCTTCTAATGACGGCTCCTAAAATATTGCTCAACTTGCTACTATAGCATTTAGATGCCCTCTGGTAGGGAGACACTCAGGAATGCATGAAGCTCAATGTAGGGATCGCTAGTATACTCGTATGTTGCTATTGAAGCCTCCCCCAATCAACCAATCTGTAATCAACTGAAATTTGCTTAAACGCTGACTTCAATCACTGGATTCAAGACACGAACTCATGAATATACGAGGGGCGTTCAATATATTCTCGGTATCGATATGAAGAAAAATGCGAATTCAATTTAAAATGTTTTTATTTTTCAATATAATCTCCCCTAACATGAATGCATTTGTTACATCTTGAGATAAGCTTTTTTAAACCCTCAAAAAAATAAATTTCCTCTTTCTCTGCAAAATACCCATTTATTGCCGACTTGAGTTCTTCATCACCCGAAAATCTTTTTCCACGAAGACATTTTTTCAAATCCGGAAACAGGAATTAATCACTAGGGGCAAGGTCTGGACTATAGGGTGGGTGTTGGATTTCTTCGAAACCACAATCTCGCGCAGCAGCCTTGGAAACTCGCGCCGTGTGAACAGGAGCGTTGTCATGAAGAAGCAACACACCCGCTGCGAGTTTACCCCGTCTTTTCTTTTTAATTTCCTCCCGAAAATTATGCAAAGTGGAAGCGTAGGATGTGGCGTTGATGGTTTCACCTTTTTTTTGTACTCAATGAGCAAGATTCGCTTTGAGTCCCAAAAAACTGTGGCCATGAGCTTCCCAGCAGACGGAGTGACTTTGAACTTCTTCGGGAAGTTGTGAGAACCGTCCGCGTTCTCACTACACATCTCCAAAAGCTCTCTACAGCATGCGATTCTCACTTTTTTCTGAGGCGCTGTGAGCATTCGTGGCACCCACCTTGCACTGACCTTTGAAAGTTTAAGATGGTCATGAAGAATGGTGTGAATGGTACCAATTGAAAGCTTGGTGATCTCTGCCATCATTTTCACCTTTATTCGGGCATCCTCAAGAACAAGTTTTTCGACTTCTTTGATGCTTTCTCCCGTACAAGCAGTAGCCGGGGCGCCGGAGCGGGGGTCGTCTTCAATGCTCTCTCTGCCTCTCTTGAACTCACTTGACCACTTTTGCACAGTTGATAATGAAGGTGCGGAACCCTGGTAAACAGCCACCATCTCTTCATGAATAGTTTTTTGACTTTTTCCTTGCTTAGTGAGAAATTTAATTACAGCGCGATGCTCAATTTTCACCATCATCGTCTCAGTTGCCATTATGATTCTGTTTAACTAGAGATAAAACGCGAATTAATAATCACATTTATATGAAATTTTACATGAATGCACTAAAATAATAGTATTACTTGATAAATAAGTCAATTTATATATACAACCACAGCTTCACCCCGATACCGAGAATATGTTGAACGCCCCTCGTAGCACCCAGCTTTTTTTTGTAAGTCTATTTCCATCATCTGTGACAGCCAAAGTATGGGTTCTTAAAGATCGCCTTTATATACAAATCCACCAGTCTACCCACATACTGAACCGCCTTTCAAGCCAAAGTCTCAGCTATCCGTTAGGAAGCTATCAATTACGCGTATCGGATATTGCAATATACATAAAGGGCGTTTTTTTTAGAGGTATACAAATTCAATATGAAATAAAGTGCTTGAAGCTAATGTTAATGTCTATGATATTACCTTTATTTAATAGGAAATTTTATGCCATTAGTACGTAAATATGACATCGGGCATATGCGCGCCACAGCTAGACCGAATGAAGCGCAATCGTGAAGTCAAATTTTCAACAACTTTATCGAGCAACTGGGGCCACATATCAGCATTCAGCAATAACACGGCGAATGTTGGCTTCCAAATCGTAGAACGTCTCTGGTTTATCGGCATAGACTAGTAACTTCACATACCCCCAAAGAAAGTAATCTAAAGGTATGATATCACAGGATCGTTTCTCGCAATAAATTGATGGTGTCGCGCGCCGTGTGGAATGTTGCGCCATCTTGTTGTAACCAAAGCTCTGTCACGTCAATGCCATTCAACTGAGGAACGAAGAAAACAGAAATTATGTTTCTATAGCGCTCTGCATTGACGGTAAAATTTTGGCTGGCATCGTCCTTAAAAAAATATGGGCCATAAAGCGCGCCAAACAGTGAATTTTAATGTTTGTAAGGGCGTCTCGATAAAGGCTTCTGAGTTTTGTCCACTCCATTTAACCAAAAATGGGCCTCATCAGAGAGCAAAATTTTGCGCTGAAAATGAGGATCAAGTTGAATCATGTTTTCAGCACATTCACCGAACCGACGACGCGTATAATGATCACGCGGTTTCAACCCTTGCACAAGCTGGATCCTATAAGCTTTTAACACAAAATCTTTCCATAAACTGGATGCGCACAGCTCCAATTGTTGTGCACGAAACCGAATCGACTCATTTGAATTCTCCTCAACACTGCGCTCCACAACGGCATTAATTTCTTCCGTTCGCATTGTTTTGTCGTCTTTGGGGAGGCATATTATCCACTAAAGTGTAGGTGGTGGGAAAACGATTCATCGTGTTCCGAATAACTTGCTCAGATGGACGATTATGACGACCGTAAAATGGACGTAGTGGACGATAAGTTTGCCGAACCGAACCATGGTTCTCAAAATAAGTTTGCACAATTTGCACGCGTTGTTCTAGTGTTAATCGATTCGTCGTACAATGGCAAGACGTGGTAACGACAAATCAACTTTCAACTGTTAAATTGACTATCTGTAGAAACGGAGTTGCCAGTTTAACAAGCGAACCTCTAAAAAAAACACCCTTTACTTACATTATCAGTCATCATAAATTAGGGAGTTGTTGAAGACTGCCGCGCATCTCAGAACAAGATGGCTAAGCAGCACAAGACCACACTCTATTGGGTTTCGGGACAATCTGACGTCAGATCCCTAGGGACAAATAGTAGGCAGCTTGAGGGTAGGCAGAGTCAAGTCAGCAATATCCTGCACCAAACAAATGACACACTTTTAGGTGCTCTCTAAGGTCAGTCGTTGGGTGATCCTTCTAGACAACTGTGAGTCATCTAGACTAATATGGCCTTACTTAATCCTAAGCTATCAAGAGGGCTTGATCAGCCTCAGAAAAATTATCATATCGAAGCTCACAAACATAATCACGAGACGTCGTCGCGCCGGTTCATTGGGAAATACACAGAAGTTGCGTTTCCTCCTCAACAAGGAGAGGAAGAGGAATCTGTAGCACATTCCCACTGCTACTACCCTACCTTTGAAATCAACAGAGTGCAATCCCTTAGCAGTTTCCACTTCCGCTGCCCCAAGGTGGCCAACTTCAATAAGTTAGGCTAGTTCCCGTGGTATTTTGGGACCATTTCGACCGATATGGCTTTGAAAAGACATACGAGTAACTTGCCAATAGTCCGAGTTTCTGATATTTGGATGTGGAATCGAAAAAGTTGCAATGTCAGTCAGGAGCTCTTAAAAGAAAAGCCTTCAGTGTGTGTTCCCCACATAGCTTTATGGCTTGCCATACCCTTTTGTACGCCAGGTGATCTTTGTGTTTATTGAACTCGCTTTTTTCAGATATGCTCTCAATAGTAACTTCCGTGACCTGGGCTGTAGTTGTTGCTACTTCCTTCCCCTTTATTGGCCTGATATTCAATCTAAAGCCCCTGTACTTGAAAATTCTGTATGTATATGGATTTTGTGAGTTTCGATTTTTGTCGTGCCGCATGACATCGCCGAATACTGAACGCATAAAAACCTTCTTGAATGGTATCCGTGAGTAAAGTGCCTTATGTCCATCAACTGATAAATAGCTACGTTCGTTGATCTACCATCTATGTGAGCTATCTTTACCTCCTTTCCCTGGATAGAATTCATTAAGAGCTTTCCATTGTTTTTATGTCACGGCTTCAGCTCTGTGCCTAACATTTCTTACATATGTACATGTCACAGGATAGTTAATCAATGTAAAGGACAACTGCTATTTGTAAAAAAATACCAGTACTACCCTAAACTT
This sequence comes from Volucella bombylans, assembly GCA_949129095.1. Classification (NCBI taxonomy): domain Eukaryota; kingdom Metazoa; phylum Arthropoda; class Insecta; order Diptera; family Syrphidae; genus Volucella; species Volucella bombylans. The sequence continues at coordinate 135,346,805 of OX422141.1, read as the reverse complement.
TACATAACCATAGGGTGTATATCAAAGGCCCGTGGGCAAAGGAGCAACCTTAATCTTCGATAAGACATGACTGCATGGTATCTACTTGCGGTTACAATCAATCGCGGAGATTTGGCTATTTTTCTTAAGACATGCCACCACTGTACCAGCCCATGAATGGGCTTAATGATTAGATTGTTAAATGGGCTAATGAACCGTCTTAGGAAGCGGCTGTCTCTGTGCAGCTTCTCACGATTAGAAAGGGGAACTGATTACCCCAAAATCCTTTCCTCATACTGCAAAAATTTGACAATCCATTTAAGCACATAAGTCCCGGTACTCATATCTACAATACGAGTATGTATGTCGTTGTAAATTTATCGCTCTTCACAACCACATACGGCTAACCCATTCAGCTTCAGTAAGTTTCAAACAAAATTCCGTTTCCGTTGTTGAACGATAGATGGATGCTTGGATGGAATAGCAATGGATATAGCAATGATGGAACTAGGCATCATGCCAAAGAATTACAAAAACGAAGGCGAAAAAAAGGAAATAAAACTCCCTTTTGATGGACTGATTCACTATAGGTTGAATGCCTAGGTTCTGGCGCCTCCAACATTGTTCATTGATTTCTTTTCTGCTTTCAGACTATTATTTTCCCCTCTATCTCCTCTGTAGCTATTTTTTTTTCTGTTTTTTATTGCAAGGCTGATTTGGCATCAGAGAAGTACACAGAAACGATACATGCTACACTTCAACATCCTACCTACTCATTACCTGCTCGAAGGGGTAGAAAATTGTATTTGCCTGACTAAATTTTCAATTCACGAATATACGTAAATGGATGAAATGTCTGTACGCTGGCCCGATTTGCAATCTGTGTTTGTTTCGGTTTCTCATTTGCTTCAGAAAATCAACCAGCATTTATCATTTTGAAATTTATTTCTTGTTTTAGGGATTTGAAAAAAAGGGCCGCGTCCATATTGCATTGAAGGTGGGAAGCGGCAGCGGAAGTAGGGTTTTTAAAGCGTAATAAGGAGAGTTTCCTTCGTTTTTATGGATCCATTTGAGCCCATGGAATAAATTACATTTTAATCAGTGGAAAGTGAATGTATTAAATTGTGAATGAAGTGGAATCACTTATTGATGTGTGTGTAGGGATGCGCGAGGGTTATTTTTATGGAAGCACTTTAGTAAAAGGGAATCTTAGAAGTGCTCATAGGTGGTGTGAATTCCTTCGTGAATAGACAAGTAAGGGCATTGAATTTTAAAGAGAATTTTGACTTGTATGAAATGGATGCTCACAAGGTTGACTTGTTAGAGTCTTTTTCATTTTATGTGATGACGACGATTGGGTTGCTCGTTTTACCCAAGCAGAAAACGTTTAAAAGGTTTAACAAAGCTGGATGCACATGAAGTTAAATAAGAAGACAAAGGATAATCTTGGTTACGCTCTTAAACGCACACAATTAACGAGTAAATCAAGAGATATACCGATCGACGTTGGTCTTAAATGTTTGCAGGCTTTACTGACTAGGAAATAAGGACAAGTGCGTCAGGGCATTCCATAAGTGAGTTGCACGGCATGTCAAAGTAAGTCCGTAGATGGACTTGAGGATATGGACTGGAAAAACTGAGCAATACGAGTACTTTCGCCACTCATAGATGGCACAAACTTAAATCCTGTCTTTCAAATGCGGAGTGTAATGAATATGAACGAATGAATCCCTGACAAATTGGGGTCAGATCAGACTGGGTGGAGTTTGTTTTTGCTAAGTTTCATCATGGATACCGAACTTCTTTAGACTAAACATGTTAAGCCGATTCGATGGCCGCTTTATGGCAGCCGAAAGGAGTTTTCGACAAAATATAGGACCGAAGAGAATCCGTTAGCTTTACACGGCTATGGTACCTCTCTTTTCTTCCACCCTAAATTTCCTTTGCCCGCACTGTGTACCATCACTTTAAGGGTACTCAAACCCCTTGAGCGCGCGCTGATTTAAAAAAAAAAATAAGACCAATTGTATCTATAATATTCGTCGGATGTCTGGTGAAAGAAGTGTTTACGAAAATTCGTCACTGCTGTTTTTACCGGACTCCAAGAACAGTCTGTTGTACAGCGTAGCCGATTTTCCAGCTATCCAAAATCCATCTTGCCTATACGCCGATTGTCTTTTGAACCATAATTCCAGTTGCTGCGGAAATATGAAATCGTAAAAAATCTGGGCTCGGAAATAAATGAAGCCGGGTTTCCACAGATTTAGGATGTAGGATTGATGCCTTTTTTGAAGACGAAAACTTAAGATTTCACAGCTCGTCAGGAAGCTTTGTGTCTGTCTTTTAAGGAGTGATAAACATATTGAAATTCTGATAGCAATGAACCATTTTGGGAGCGAAGTATCTACGTCTTCAACTAGTTCAAGAATGCAATAAGGCTGAATTTATAAAATCTTATTTATGTCTTAGGTTCATCGTCGATCAACTTGCTAGGTAACGTTCAGAGGAGGGGTTTTTCAGAAACCAGACGGTTTCATCCATCCAATTAGGATGCTTTCAATAATATTGTAGTTTGGTTTTATATGAGTATAACTGCTAATGGCATGATTCTGTAAGATTCGGGACCGATTTGTGGCATTTTCCATCAGTCTTGCCAGAACTTCCGGCGATAGGTCCTCGCATTCTTGACTGATATTCTCTTTAAGGGCTTCAGGAGTCTGAAGCTGTTGACATAGACTCGTGACTTCAAAAAACCCCACAGAAAGAAGTCTGGAACGGATTGAGGGCAAGGGAACTATTTCATTAAGACAATATAACATAAAATGGGCAATCAGCTCGTTTCAATCCCTCAAAGCCCCGACCGATGATTGAGTCTCCCTGGTTCTGCTCCAGAAGGACACCCAACACATAACATTCTCTCTGATAAAAATCACCAGAACAAGTTGGAAATACATTGCAAATGCAATTATCATGAAATTCGTACCCAGAATTGCGAATAGACCTACTGAACTACCAAAATCGTCTTCATAACATCCAATTTGTCAACCAGCGAGGAAAATCCACCACACACGCTCTTCAGAGTCTAACATCCTGGATTAAGAAATCACTCGAAGACGATGAAATTGCGGTTGGTTGCTTTCTAGATTTCGAAGGCGCGTTCGACAACACAAATCTCGCCCAATGTATCCAAAACAAAGCAGTTGATAGAACTATATACATGCAAGTGTAAAAAAACATGCTAGCTAGGTAAAAGGTAAAATTGGCCCATTGTTATGATGCTAGCTAACAGAAATATAAACACCAAATTAGGTAGCCCATAACTCAGAGTCATTGCTGCGAAAGGATGACCACAAGGATGAGTTCTGTTCCTCCTATTACGATCCAGTTTTTATGTTCAAGGATATGCTGATGAGTTATGACATTGTAATCCTAATCAGAGGTAAATTTTAAGTAACAATCTCAGATCGCCTCCAAAGGGCTCTCAACTACGTAGCAAACTGAACGCAATGTCAGAAAATTGGACAAACTACGATAAAAGGTTCGACACCTTTTGGTGAAACCAATAAAGTTTTCAAGTGAACTGAAATTCCGAAGGGTTACTCTGCATCAATAAAGCTACAATAGCTTTATTCTCTTGCAAAAAAGCTAATGGAAATAAATGCGGCCTTCAACCTAGCATAACCCACTAGCTATACACCTTGGTTATAAGGCCGATACTCACTTACGTGGTTGTCGTCTGGTGGAAGGCCTTAGAAAATGAAGTCAACTGCATTAAACTAAGCAGATTGCTAAGAATAGCATGTCTATGTATAGGCGGAGCCGTGCGGTCTACCCCCTCTGCGGCATTAGACATTCTGTTTCATTTGACACGCCTCGATATTTACAGCGGGCAAGTAGCTGCAACTGCAGCTATTCGCCGTAAAGCGACTACACACTGGAAAAATAATTCATTTGGCCACGCTAGGATTCTTAAAACATTAGGAATCCTCTCACGAAGAACATTGATTACACCATACCCGAACTATTGTTTGACAAAGACTTTCATGTAAACTTCCCATCTAAATTCCTCTGGGAGGAAAATGCTTTCATGGAGGACATGTCAATGTATCTCTATACAGATGGACCTAAAATCGATATCGGGGTTGGTGGTGGTGTTTTCTCAGATAAGCTAAATCTAAGCCTCTCCTTCCTTCTTCCAAATTACTGTAGCGTGTTCCAGGCGGAAATTTTGGCGATTAAAGGAAATCTGTCCTGGCTGAAGAAAAACGTGATATCTCCAAAGGATAACCGCATCTTTTCAGATAGTCAGGCCGCTATCAAGTCACTAGACTCGGTCTCATTAAATTCCAAAACCGCCCTTGAATGCCGATCATCTCTCATGGAGAGGGTAGAGCAGTTCAACCTTCACCTTTGTTGGGTGCCGGGCCACAGAGACATTCCAAGGAACTGTAGAGCCGATGAACTCGCCAAAATTTGAACCAATATACCTATTCTACCGGAAAAGGCTAGCATAGGTATACCAATCGCAACGTGCAAGCTAACATTAAAGCTGGATGCCAATATAAGAACAGACATTAGGTAGACTGTTGGACCAACTTGTTTGGCAAGTAAACAGATCTGGCCAAGGCTGGATCTGAAACGCTCTAAGAGTCTGATCCTTCTTAATAGCAAACATTTCAGTACCATATGTGTCATCACTTCACACTGCCAAATAGGTAAGCACGCAAGAAGGCTTGGTCGTTATACAAACAATTTCTGTAGAAGCTGCACGGACGAAAAAGAGAAGGAGACAATCCTCCACCTACTCTGTACATGTCCAGCTCTCTCCCAGAGAAGAAATTTTCAATTAGGAGCTTTCTTCTATAACGACCTAAACCATCTTAAAAATATAGATATAAACAGTCTCCTACGTTCTGGATCTCGCCATGGAGCAGCAAAAGTCTACTGAGTAAAAACTGAGGTATTAACCTAAAAATGGAATTGTGGATGTATACAGCAATTGCTAGACTTGTAGTCACTTATGCATCTCTTATTTGGTGGCATCAAAACTAAACAAAACCTACCCAGCTGGACTAAACAAACTTTAAAGACTAGCCGGTGTGCGAATTGCGATTGTAATTAGCACGGGAAGAAGCCTACACTCTTATCTCAGTCGATGGGAATAACTCCAAAAAAGTTCGCCCAGAGCGATCACTGAAAATCAGGAGAAATGAGCTATTAGGAACTATTCTTGGAGATAACTGTCTGAAAAAGTTCAACTTCAACCACAACTCCAAGGCTAAATTTTCTGTTCGACAGAACTGGGAACAGAATGAACCCCTTACAAAAAATTAACTAGTGTGGTAGACTGACGGATCCAAAATATACGAAGGAGTTGGGGCCATCATATACGGAGAAACTACCAAGTATGGACAGTAGCATCTCTGTATTTCAAAGATATCTGATCTGTCACCAATATAAACCTTTATATTTTCTCTAACAGCATAGCGACCCTATTAACTATCAACGCTTTTGAGATAACCTCAAAAATTGTCTCGGACAGCATTAAACTTCTCATAACATTAGCCAGTACCAATAGAGTTCACTTAATCTGGGTGCCAGGTTCTATTGGTTATAAAGGTAATGAAGATCAAACGAATTGTCTTCAATTTGCCACATAAAAAGCTACATTAACCCATTTCTGGTCGGGGGGACGAGCACGAGAAATTTCATGACATTAGACTGTACTAAACATTAGGTGCATTATTCGTACATATGTTACATGATTTTCAAAAATTATTTTGGACATGTCAGACAAAGTCTAGAAAAATATAAATTGATAAAACACAGGAGTTGGAAACCTTTAAAAACAGTGACTGAACATTTGGAGTCATATGCAACCCTTTGGTCCAATTCATGTAAATAGAAATGAGGCTTCGGCAGCCGTTTACTGCCAGTAACGGTACCAGACTTTATTTCTGCGACATGTGTTCATCCCCGTCTGTAAGTGTAGTTTCAGTTGGAATTTTCGTGCTTTCGTATTGTTTGTGTTGTGACGGAGACTTATAATCGCGAAACTACAAAAGCGTTGACCACTGAAGAACTTCTTGCTTTATTGGAATAAGAATCGGATGATGAACTTTTATTTACATCCCTCCGGAAGTTGACGAACTCACATATGATGAGAATATTGATGAAGATACTGTTGGAGAGAAAAAAATCCCAGTCTGTATTCCAACCCTTGCTCAAAACGTAGGAGGGCTTCTGAACGCAATAAACCATCAACAAGTGCACAAAAATCAGATAATGAAAAGAGCGATCCCTCTTGGAGAAACCCACGTGTAATGGAAAAAAAACTTACCAGTCCAAACGGTATGCGCACAAAAGAACGATCCGAGTTTCACGACATCACCATCTGAAATGCGTAAGTTTTTCGGAATTTTGCTTCTCAGTGGGTATCATATATTGCCCCAGCTCAACATGTATTGGTCGAGGGACGAAGAGAAAGAGGTAGAAATTATTCGGAAAACAATGAGCCGGAACCGCTTCAGACTTATGAAAAAGTATCTACATTTCATTGACAACAGCAGTCTTGATAAAAGCAATCGATTTTCAAAACTGAGCCCACTTTTTGATAAGTTGAACCAACATTTTATGCAATTCGATGTTTCCTCCGATAGGCTTTCCGTTGATGAGGAAATGGTTCCTTTTTTTTATGCGACACACAGCAAAAATGTACATTAGGAATAAACCTGTAAAGTTTGGCTTCAAATTGTGGTGCCTTTGTTCAGATGATGGATATTTATATATTTTCTTTATTTATGGTGGAGCAGGAACCAAAATGACACCTGATCTTGGACTTGGAGGTAACGTGGTTATGAACTTGCTAGATGTTCTCAATCCTAAGCTACATGCAATTTATTTTGACAACTTCTTTTACTATTATGCATTATTCAGTGCTGTAAAAGAGAAACGATTTTGCGCAACCGGAACTGTGAGGGAGAACAGATTAAAAAACATGCCCTCTAGAAATTGATTGAAATTGAATACATTGAAAAAGAAGCGGAGGGGAGCTTTTGACACATCTTTTGATCATAAGACGGGTTGTTTGCTAGTAGTAAAATGGAACGACAATTCATTAGTCATTGTTGCAAGTTTTTTTTTTTTTTTTTTTTTTTTTTTTTTTTTTTTTTTTTTTTTTTTTTTTTTTTTTTTTTTTTTAGGACGTTGGGACAACACGTTGTCTATCAAGTGGCCCTTGTGAAGCAGCCGGTAATTTTAATACCGCAACTAAGTAGAACTTATCAAGCAGTTTTTATTTCTTAAGTTAATCACGATTGGTAGGACACTTTCCAATGAAAGACCCTACATATTCCGCTTTCTTAATGCGGTTTCAATTTATCGCGCAAGGTCCAACGGTTTAGTTCGTTGAAGACGGCGTAGTATGTTTCGTTCGTCCAAGATTTCTAGGACTGTATTGTTGATATGGCCGCTTAACCGGACTTTATGTTTTCGTGCGCAGTTCCTGACTTCATCTTCCACGAAAGGAACTCCGAGGTCTCGATGCAGGTCATTATTTCTTATAAACCATGGGGCACGCACAAATTGTCGTAGCACTTTATTTTCAAAAGTTTGTATTATATTTATATTTGATTTCTTAGTACAACCCCAGAGTTGTATACCATAGGTCCACACCGGCTTTAGCACTTGCTTATAAAGAAGCAGCTTGTTTTCTAAGCTTAGCTTGGAATATTTACCAAGTAGCCAGTACATTTCTTTGTATTTGGCCTCTAGTTCTTTTCGTTTCTTTTTAACATGCGTTTTCCATTTAAGCTTCGCGTCAAGTGTCATTCCCAAATACTTAGCTTCGTTTGCAAAGGGGATACGCACCGAGTTTATAGAAATGGGCAAGTGATTTATCTTTCTGTAGGTGAAGTCAACATGTACAGATTTTGTCTCATTAAGGGTAATTCGCCAGATCTTTGTCCACTCGTAGACTTTATTTAAAGCAGTCTGAAGTTTCGCCGTTGAGTCTTCTATTGATTCTCCAACCGCTAAGATAGCGGTGTCGTCAGCAAAAGTAGCGAGAACAGTATCCTCGACGTGTGGTATATCTCTTGTATATAAAAGGTACAAAAGTGGGCCCAGTACGCTTCCCTGCGGTACTCCGGCTAGGATATCTTTAAATTTCGAAACATCATTTCCGTATCGAACGCGAAAAATTTTATTTTCAAAATAGCTTGTCAATATATTATAAAGCTTTAATGGCAAAATTCGTCGCAGTTTGAACTTCAAACCTTCATGCCATACTTTGTCAAAAGCTTGTGAGACGTCAAGAAATACGCTCGAACAAATCTTTTTTTCTTCCAGGGATTTTTCAATTACATCAGTAATTCTATGCACCTGATCAATTGTTGAATGCTTAGTCCAAAATCCAAATTGATGGTCGGGAATAAGATTTTGGTTTTCGATAATTGGGAGAAGACGTTTTAGCAAAATCCTCTCAAAGATTTTCGACAGGATCGGTAGAAAAGAAATGGGTCTGTATGATTTTTTATCGTTTGAAGGTTTTCCTGGTTTTAGTACCATAATGACTTCAGCAACTTTCCACTGACTTGGCACGTATTCAAGCCTCAGAGCCGCGTTAATAATGTGTAAGAGCTTTATAAGTGCTTTTTGAGGTAGCATTTTCAGAGCTTCTCCGGTAATAAGGTCATACCCCGGAGCCTTCTTTGGTTTTAATTTCCTTATTACAGTTTTAATTTCAGCAAGAGTTGCATTTGTCATTACAAAATTACTATATGCTATTTCTAAAGAACTGGTGTCGGGTACCAGTGTTGTACCGTCGGAGGGCTTGAAAATTTCTTCAAGATAGTCGGCAAAAACCTCCGCTTTTTCCTTAACCCCCTTAGCCCATTCGTTATTACCGACCTTGATTGGTGGCGCGGGGATTTTGGGCCTTTTTAAGCATTTTAAAGCTTTCCAAAGCGAGTAATTTGTTTCTTTTCCTGCCGTCAGGTTTTGAACATATGTACTCGTATTTACTTCGGAATTTCTGTAACTTTTAAGAGTCTCCTTGAGCAGATTACAGAGCCTGTTTAGGCGTGTTTTATCCTGCGGCGCTCGAGTTGTTTGCCATCTTTTGCGAGCTTTTCTTTTTTCTCTTATCATATCTTTTACCTCAGGCGGGTAGTTTAAGTTACGTTTAGCCGTGCTTTTTCGTTGACAAGGTGTATTGTTCCACGCAGCACATTGGACTATTTCAACGAAAGAATCCACTTCGATTTCGAGTTCAAGTGCTGCTTTAAGTGAAACGTCTAGTTCTAGGTTATTATTAATCTCATTTCTGAATCCTTCCCAATTAGTATTTCGTCCAGTTAGTCTTAATGGTCCTTGTTTTTTAATAAACGTGTCGTTCATTGTCAGTATGACTGGAGAATGATCGGAGGAAAGATCGAAGCTTTCATCAACGTTTATATCCGAGTTACGAATTCCTTTAACAACGAAGAAATCGACAAGATCGGGTATTTTCGTTGTATCTGTTGGCCAATAAGTCGGCTTGCCCGTTGAATAGAAGTCACAATTGTGTTCCATACATGCTTTATAGAGTATTTTACCCTTTTGGGAGACACATCTTGATCCCCAAAAAGTGTGTTTGGCATTGAAATCACCGCCAATCATAAAAGCCGATCCAAGAGAATTGAATATATTTTTAAATATATGTTTTGAAGGCGTAAATCGTGGAGGACAGTAGATGGCTGAAATAGTAAAGGAGTTCCGTACCAATTTTACGCGCACCGCAATTAGTTGTACAGACTCGAACTCTACTTTTATATCTTCGTTGTGCTCAAGAGACTCTTTAATGTATACAGAGGATCCGCCTCTCGCGTTTCCCGAAGGGTGATACGCGTAGTAATCTTTAAAACCTCTAATTTTTGCAGATGACCCATTTTTCAAGTGGGTTTCGGAAATCAAACAAACGTCAATGTCGTTTTTCCTTATGAATAACTCAAGTTCATAAAGTTTTTCTAAGATTCCGTTTGCATTCCAGGTGAGTACGTTTAGTTTTTCCCTTTTCATTTTTTAGGCGAAGGACGTTTTTTATTGAACCTATTTTCAAACTTCTTTAGCTTATCTAAAATAAGTTCATTGATTTTGTTTTGCTGCTCAAGCTGCGCGAGAATAACGGAAAATACTTGGGAAGCAGGATCTCCGGAATCTTTTGCTTTTAGCTTGGTAGCTTCAGCGTATGTAAGTTTTTCCGATGCTTTCTTTTCAACACTGGAATCAATCACTTTCGCCTTGGCGTTTTTAACGATATTTTGAGCAGATCCCGATGTTTTTTCTTTAGTTTTGGGCTTCTCTTTTTGTGGCTTAAACACTTGTCACGTCTATTTTGCAACTCCTTTGCTACTTCACAGCCACGGAAATTTGCTACGTGTTTACCCCTGCAGTTAACACAAGTCGGAGGTGTTTGTTTGCTTACGTTGCATTGTTTGGACAGGTGTTTACCTGCGCATTTTACGCACCGAGGCTCTTTTTGGCAGTAAGCTTGCGTATGGTTAAATTCCTGGCATCGCTTACACTGCGGGATCAGTTTCGAGTTTTTGCGTCGAGGCTCAATTTTAACAATAATGTTGAGGATTGACTTAATATCGTATATTTTTTGGGTATTTTCAGTGTTCTCAAAGGTTAGCATAAAGAGGGGAAGGCTACGTTTAACTGTCATATCCTTTCCTTAAATTTTTTGTTTCTCTCGCTTTTCGATGTTGACGACATCAATGATTTTAAAACCCTTGTTTTTTAAATCACTCACTTGTTGCAAGTAATTTTTAAAGTCTTTATCCATTGCAACACGTGCAAAGATTTTCCAAAGCCAAAAGGGAAACAGTTTCGATTCCACAACCAACAATGATTTCCCATTATAATCGCCACATGGGTGATATCGATTTGCACGACAACAGAGTGGCGAACTATCGTGTTCCAATCAGGAGTAAGAAGTGGTGGTGGCCGTTATTTATATATTCACTGAGTAATGTTGTAGTAAATTCATGGAAAATATCCACCACGTGAATGAGACCAAACTGGGGATATTTCCGATATTGTGAGACATTTGTTGAAATTTGAAACAAATGACAAAGTGACCCAACCGTGCATAAATCGAGGTCCTCTTGCGGCTCCAATATCTTCTCCTTCACGATTTGACAAAATTGGACAACTTATTATCAGACACGACTTGAACAAACGGAATCGCTGTAAAGTTTGTAAGAATAATACGTTGTATTTGTGCGAAAAGTGCCAGGAACATCTGCATCCTGAGTGTTTTAAGCGTTACTATTCTGGGTTTTGTGCGACCCATGTCATATTTTAATGATGTGTGACAAACAAACAATTAAACTATTTTTTTTTCTCTTTTTTTTTACGACATTAGAGCTAATATTTCTACAACAAAGATTTTGGTTTAAATATTTTTCTGTCCTTGGCCTGAAATGGGTTAACAACTGGCTAAAATCCAAGACACTCCATTACTGGACGGAAACTGAAGATAACAGGTAAGCCAATAACATTTTACAAAACAACTCCTGCAGCGTTCTAGGGGTCGTAATAACCGGATTCCTAACGTGTCACAGCAGAGAAGAAAAACACCTCATGGAAATAGAAGAATTCAACACCTCTCGGCGACAAGGAAACAGCAGAGCACATCCTATGTCACTATAACTGTCTTAGCAGAACACGTTTACGTCTTCTATGTAGGTAAGCCATAACTTGAGGCAGAAGATGTCGCGGCTAGATCACTCAAAGAGTTGTTTCGGAAGTCTGGATTTATGATTTTGAGAAAAGCGACTACCTGTTACCTGGTTTCAAATTTTACCGAAATACCTATGAGAATTACGCTGCAGGAGGTATTGGCTGTTTTGTGAAAACAGATTATAATGTGTTTGATGTGTTGAAGTTAGGTTTTCTGAGTGCCGATGTTTTGAAATTATCTCTTAAAATCAAAGGTGAGGTCTACGTCATATTATGTGTCTATTGACTTCATATGTTCAATGCTTCAGTATTTGTGGAAAAATTTTCATCCCTTTTTGGATAGTGAGAAATCGAAAAATTTGATAATTTTAGAAGATTTCAATATTGATATTTTGGAGAAAAGTGAATTAGTGCTCACTTTTTATGGATTGGTAACGTTTATAAATGAAACGTACGAGAATATACGTCTCCTTCTAGCATATCTGCATTTCAAATCAGACTCAGTCTGTTATGAGGGGAAAACTAAAACAAGCGTCATTGTCTCAATACAGCAGGAAGGTCTCCCTACTGACCTTACAAGTCTGAGGAACTTATACATCAAGTTCCACTAGATTTTTAATATGTCTCCGCAAAAAGTCTCAGACGACCTTGCTGCTTTCGGTAACTATGTGCACTCAAAAAGGATCTCACACCTCCAATGAAGCAGAGCTGACAACGACAAATTTTTTCGTCCCTAACGTGCTACCATTGCCAGTGTTTCGATCATCCACTCCTACGCCCTCTCATAATAACCTTCCTCTTACCTTTCACTATCAAAACGTAAGAGGACTGCGATCTAAGACCCGTGCCGTCTTGCGCCAATCTCACGTTCTCCCATTTGAGGTCTACGCTCTGACCGAAACTAATCTAATTCCTGATATAAAGAATCAGGAATTATTCCCCCCTAGTTTCAATGTTTTCCGAGACGACGATCTTACCCGTCCAAATGATGATGCTCCGTGTCGAGGTGTCCTATTGGCCGTCCGTAATGACCTAAACTCTTCACCAATCGCTGTTTCTACTTCCTCTAAACTTGACTACGTTTCAATAAAGATAACACTCCCCTGCAGGTCCCTGTACATTATGTGTTTTTACATCCTACCGGCCCAACCAATCGATTGCTACCAATTCGCTATCGATGCAATTGATCAAATAATTAACTTATCTCATCCTCTCGATGATATCATCGTATTTGGCGATTTCAATCTACCTCAGCTGCACTGGACTCAATCAGATGATAAATCTTTTTTTATCGCTTACCCTATCTCGAGTAAAGAATGTCTCTTCTTGGATGAGCTCACAGACTCTAGCTTATGCCAAGTTAGTGGAGTCTCCAACTATATGGGAAGGCAATTAGACCTCATTTTCACCACTGACCCCATAAACTCCTCTGTCTCGCTCTGTCCCCTTTCACTATCGACCATTGATAACTTTCACCCACCACTTCTTCTTTCTCTTTTCTACCACTCTCCTTTCCGACCCACCCCATCTGCAGCTACCACTTCTTACGACATTCATAAAGCGAATTTCCGCAAAATTAACGCATATCTTAGTAAGTGTTCTTTTGATTTCGCCAATATGCCCCTAAAAATTGCTCTCTCTATTTTCTACAGAGAATTACTTAATTCTATTTCTCTCTATGTCCCCTTTTCGCGTAATAGGACCTCTTCTACGAACCCCCCGTGGTATAATCGTAAACTTCGCTCTTTACGTAACAAAAGAAACAAATTATGGACAGTTTTCCTCTGGTCCAACTCTTTTGTTGACTATTCAAACTATCTCGGGTCATACCTTCAATTCGCCCAGCTCTATAAGTTTCTCTATCAGCGATACCTTGATAGTGCGCAATCAACGCTTATAAATGATCCTAAGTCTTTCTACCAATTCGTTAATTACAAAAAAATAATCCGACGGTTTTCCTCCATCCCTCTCATACGAAAATAATCGTATATCATCAACTGATCCGCATACCATAGCTAACTTTTTTGCTACTTTTTTTAAGCAATCTTTTGCCGATAATTCCTTCGTACCGGATCCCTCTTATTTCAAATACCTACTTAACATCCTTATTGGCCCCACTATTTCTCATAGCTTTGATCATACAGTAATAGAAAACAAATTACAACAACTTAATGATGAATACTTACCCGGCCCAGATGGCCTTCCATCCATATTTCTTAAAAAGTGTTCCTCAACTCTTTCACGCCCCCTTGCTAATCTCATCCGATTATCGCTCTCTCAAGGTGAATTTCCACAGATATGGAAGTCCTCTTTCATAACACCCATACACAAAAAAGGATTAAAGAGCGAAGTCACTAATTACCGCCCTATAGCTAAACTTTCCCATATACCCAAACTCCTCGAAAGTATTTTGCATGAAGCCTTACGCTTCCAGTGTAAATCTTTTATTTCCCCCAATCAACACGGCTTTCTGAAACGGATTTCAGTAAAGTTTTTGACAAGATATCTCATAAACTAATCCTGTTCAAATTGTCCGTCCTGGGCTTTGAACCCATTTTGCTTAAATGGATATCTTCTTACCTGGATAATCGTTTTTATAATGTTCGTTTCAGATCTGTCCTATCGGCCCCTTTCTTGGCCACTTCAGGTGTTCCTCAAGGTAGTCACCTAGGTCCACTCCTCTTCATCCTAACTATTAACGACCTTCAAAGGCTCATTCAACACTCAACACTTTCTCTCTATGCTGACGATACCAAATTTTTTAAACCCATTTCCTCACAACAAGATTCCACCCTCCTTCAAATAGATCTAAATTGTTTTTCCACCTGGTGCATCAAGAACTGCTTAGAACTCAATGTCTCCAAATGTCAATCGATTACTTTCCCACGTAAGTGCAAGAAGTCTTCTCAACGAATTTACGATCACGGCCAACCTATATCACTTTTTTTTTTTTTTTTTTTTATAATTTACGCGCGCCTAAGGGGTTGATACCCTTTTACTGTTGCCAGGGCGCGGGCGGAAAGATAGAAGGAGGAAAAAGGAAAATTGTTTTTGTAGTGGTTTGAAACTCAGGGGTGTTTGGTTTCTATGTTTGCTCTACAGGGGTGGGAGTCCGAATAGGACGGAGAGTTTTTTTCTTCACTCAGAGTGATTCGAGATATAATTCCCAGTATTTTTTTCATTGCTTGAAACTCTTATAACAGCCAAATCTACGTGTCAGTGTTATGCCTTCACACGCAGAATTTTTTTGTCTGAGTTCCAATTATACAATGAAAAACTGATTTTGCCATGGGCAGGGTTCGAACCTGGACCCTAAGAGTGAGAAGCGTTTGCTACTACCACTACACCACGGCCACCCCATACACAACCAACCAACATAGACTTGTTGAGTCTATCCGCGACCTCGGCATATTATGCGACAGGTAGCTTAATTTCCGCTCGCATATTGATGAGATAATTTACTCATCACTTGGCTTCGTTAAAAGATGGTCCAAAGAATTCTGCAACCCGTACGTGACCAGATCACTATACATCACTTACGTTCGCCCCCTTCTCGAGTACGCTAGCCAAGCGTGGTGTCCCTTTCAACGAGTTCATGTATCTCGTATTGAGAGGATCCAGCGTCGTTTTCTTCGATTTGCTCTTCGAGGTCTACCTTGGAACGATCCTCTAATCTTACCTCCCTATCGAGACCGTCTCAAACTCATTAACCTGAATACCCTTGAGGAACGAAGGGACGCAGCAGACATTTTGTTCATTCACCGACTCCTCTCAGGCTCCGTCGATTGCATGCCTCTTTGCAACTCCATTTTCTTTAACACTAACCCTCGTAATCTACGTTCCACCCGTCTCTTTTATCTACCTATCCACCGCACCACATATGGCTCTAACGAACCAATCTCCCGTATGCTGCGTAAGGTAAACTCCAACCTTTCCGTTTTCGATTTTAATCGCAGCACACTTTCCCTCAAATTCGATCTTCTTCACCATCCTTAGCTTTAAGCCCTAGTATTAGTTTAAGTCTTAGTTTTTAAGCTTGTATTAAGCATAATAAATGGGGGCGTTAGCCCCCACCAAAATTTAAAAAAAATTAAATAACTAGACCTACATCGGGAAAATGTATTGATCGCATATATGCGCGTTTTGCGTCCTCGTCTCGCAGTTTCTATGTGATCTGGAGATCACAGATCATTATGTGATAGGATTGCTGATCAATAGAATAGAGGGCTATTCCAAAATCAAACTCCGAAGTGAAAAATATTTTTTAAGAAAACCAAAAACTTTAATTTTTTGCACAAAATGGTTTTATTAACATCTAAATTATTTTTCTACATAGTCTCCGTTTAAATCTATACATGTTTGGTAACGTGGGACGAGCTTTTGTATACCCTCCATAAAAAATGGAAGTTCCTCATTACTTCCAAAATGTTGAGATGCAATGGATGATTTAAATTTTGGGAAAAGGTGATAATCACTTGGTGCCAAATTAGTAGTGTAGGGAGGGTGATCAAAAATATCCCAATTGAATCCCTCGACTAAAGTTTTTGTGCGAGCAGCAGTGTGTGGTCGTGCGTTGTCATGCAGAAGCACCACACCTTTGGTAAGCATTCCTCGTCTTTTGTTCTAGATTGCTCTTCTCAACTTACGTACAGTTTCACTGTAAACAGCTGCATTTCTTGTGTTTCCAGATTCCATAAACTGTCCCAAAAAACTGTGGCCATCATTTTTCGATAGGAAAAAGTTTGTTTGAATTTTTTTGGCTTGTTTGGGGAATGAGTGTGCATCCATTGATTTGACTGTTCTTTGCTTTCTAAGTTTACTCTCCTAAGCTATTTAATTACTTTATTTTTAGATTAATAGCAATTATTTAACTTATTACTAAATAAGCAAAAAGAAAAATAAGGAGGTATATTATGATTTTTTACCAACTTAGTCTTTTAACAAACTGGTGCCAACTTAGTGTTTTTTATTATATGCTATTAAATATAATAACATATTGTTTATTAAATGTTTTGCTTTTAAATAAACCCTTAAATGATCACTGAATATGTTCTTTTCATTGATTGATTGGTTGGGACTGGCCAACCAAAAGACATTTTATGGCGGCCGACCAATCGCGCAATATGACTTTTTTCATTAATTTGGTCG
The DNA here is from genome assembly GCA_949129095.1 of Volucella bombylans. NCBI lineage: Eukaryota > Metazoa > Arthropoda > Insecta > Diptera > Syrphidae > Volucella > Volucella bombylans. The sequence continues at coordinate 135,329,951 of OX422141.1, read as the reverse complement.
TTTCTGGAAAACAGTGAGGATTTAATTATTTTTATCTATTAATACATATTTGTTTCGAATTTCGAAATTTTTTTTAAACGTTTTTCATGAAATAATTTAGTAACTGGAGAAGAGCAATGTGAACAAAAAAGTTAGGCGGCCGACGACTAAAACCGTTACCTTACAAGTCTGTCATACTGCACTTTTTATAGTTCTGAAAACTGCAGTGATAATTGTTTCCAAATTCAAACAGTTAATGAATTCAAATATTTGTGGGTTCTCATTGACTCAAAGATGAGTTCTAAGATCCACATAGAAAATTTGAGAAAATACTTTCGTGGAACTCTCAGAAATTTCTATTTTCTAAGCAAGGTTTGCTTGATCCAATTTTTAATAAAAATCTATTATGAAATCTTTCATTCTCGATTACAATATGGTATCACCTGCTGGGGAGGAGCTTACTTCAATACAATTCAGGCACTCTTGTTACTTCAAAAACACCCTTTGAAGAAAATTTGCCGTAAACCCCGTTTTCCATTGTTCAGGGATTTGAAAATTCTTCACTTCCGCCATTTATACTGTTATAGAGGGCTAAGAACTTTCTCGAACAGGTCATTAAATCTTAATTTCAGACAAGTCTTCAATCACAATTTACGTGGTAATTCTTTAACCCTTTTTAAGGCAGTGGCAATATGTTTGCTACCTTACAAAATGCGGAATAACTCTGAAACTATTGAATGCATCCATTCAACATCTTTAGCAATTTGCCTGACATCTATTATCTGATAGCCGAAACCTTTGAATTTATTTTTTGTTTAGGTGTAAAGGTCTGCATAGGATAAAAGGTATGGCTAGAATCGGGGAATTGATATTTTCTGAAGGCATTCACTTTTAAAAGAGTGCAATTTATAATTCAGGGTAAGTACAGAGATTTTTTATATCGGTGGCAATATAATTGCCGAAACCCATGTTGCGCATTTCGAATGTGGCAATATTTTTGCCGGATCCTTTTAGTAAAGGTCAACTTTTTTTAGATGTCCAAGGACAAGCCCCATGAAGTTATGAAAATTTGTGCTGAAATCGATGGTTTGATCACGGAAGATGAATATGAAGATGGGAGTGATGAAGATGAAAGTGATGATGATACTGTACACCAGAATGCGAACGAGTCGGTGCTGACAGAAGAGCGTCAACATTTGCCTGATCATACATCAGATATGAATTTTGAAGAAATTAATGAGACTGAGGAAGACGGAGAAATTAGACTTATTCCTGAAGGTATGGAGTATAGTTCTGATAATGATCCTGATTCTAAAAGTAATGAAGAAGATCCGCTGTGGAACAAATGTTTTCTCAATAAAAGTCTGTTACATATGGAAGCTTTCGATTCTGTACGAATATGTCCTACATCTCCACGTTCAATTAAGACATTGTCTCTTATAGTACTAAGTAATAATATTTAGTCACAAAATGTTAAGTTTAAACAGAAAGAAGAGGAATAGTATAACAAACAAATTAAAAAATTAAAAAATGATAAGTAATAGTAATTATAATGATAATAATAAGATAAAATACTAAAAAGGAAAAAAAAGACAAAAAAAAGGGAGAGGAAATAAAATAGTTGATAAATTGGAGAAAGACTGAAGTAGAGTTGATAGTAGAGAGATACGTTAAGAAGAAAAGTACACATACAAGGCAGTTTTGAAGCTAGCAGTATTTGACAAGCACTTTATATGAGACGGTAAGTTATTCCATAGTGTAATAGCATAAATGGAAAATAAATGCGATGAATTGAGGTATTTGCAACGCTGAGTGCTAATTTTGAGAGTTCTTCTGGAAAGGGAAAGTTCCAGTTTGGAGCAAAGGTAAGGGGGTTGCTTTGTGTATAATTTGATGTAGAAATTAGCAATTTCTGAAATCAACGTACTTTCTCAATGTACAGCCATGAAACCGGCATGAGAATTCCGAGATTCTATCGTATCGTCAAGGTCACTGTAGACAGCTGCAGCATATGAAATAATGGGTATTATGAGAGTGAGCACTAGTCTTCGGCGAGTATTCCAGGGGGTGTAGTTGGCAGAAATCCAAAGTTTACGCAAGCATCCGTACACGCGACCAACAACAATGTTAACGTGGTTATAGCCGGAAAGCTTTCGGTTTATGGTGAAACCAAGACTTGTAGCCACCTCAACTAACCTAATCTTACTACCGGCTAAGCAAACATCAGGAACTAGACTTAGCTCAAAAGTCTTGTTTGATATTGGAAGTACTTGTCATTTTTTGGGTTCAAAGCTAGTCCATTTTTAGTTGCCCATATAGAAGCAAGATCCTCATTTTATAGTGACACTAGTTCGCCTATTTTATTAACCGGATGAGATAGGTAAAATTGTACATAGTCTGCATAGAAATGAATAAGCGCGTGCTTACAAATCGATGCTAAGTACATACAGAACAAAATTGGGCCCAATATTAATCCCTGCGGAACCTCTTGAGAAACTGACCGGAGACCTGAACGATTGTTACCAACAAAGACTATTTGTGACCGTCCACATAAAAAGTTTCGAATGAGCCTTATAGCTCTTTCACTAAAACCATAGTAATGGTGCAATTTCCAACAAAGAATGGAATGATTCACTCTGTCAAAAGCCTTAGAGAAATCAAGCAGGCAAAGCAGCGTCACAAATACTTTGTCAAAATCTTGCCTGATATCATCCAAGATTTTTACCATGACGGAAGAACAGCTATGGTTCTTCGTAAAGCCCGATTGGAATGGGCTCAACAGGGAATTTTCAGCCAAGTGTTTCTGAATTTGTGACTCTATTACATTTTCAAAGACCTTAGACAGGCAAGGTAAGATACTGACAGGTCTGTAGTTAGAAGCATCGGAAGTAGTGGTTATTTTAGGAACAGGTACAACCTTAGCACATTTCCATATCAGAGGAGTAGTAGATTTTGCTATACAAGAATTGATTATATGTGTTAGATGGCCTATGACGTGTGGCAAAATAAGTTTTATGAAACGAAGTGGCAAGCCCTCTTCACCAATAGCATTTGATTTTAAATCTTTAATAATACAAAGGACATCAACCTCCGTTACTACTTCAAAATCAATTTCCTGTTCAAGGTCTTTGCTGGAGACAACGTCATACTCGAAACAATCGACAGCAACATCATTTGAAACAAAATAGTCGTTCATTTTATCTAAATCAATAGTGCAGCTCCTGGCACTACTTACACCAATGCGAACTTGGCGTAGATTTCTCCACAGTACCTTGGGGGGGTAAAGAAGTGATCAGTTTAGTTGAATAGTAGTGTCGCTTAGATGCATGAACAGCATCGGTTGCAGCATTACGAGCAGCTTTGTACCTGTTCCAGTTAATCCACTTACTGTACAGTCTGTTTCGCTTCTTTAGAACACCAACTACACCGTCCGTGAACCAGGGACACGCAGTGTTTCGGATCGCGACGTTTTTTGTTGGTAGATGATCATTGAATAATTGCATTACAAGCGTCTGGAAAATGATTAGCTTTTCATTTGGATCGGCAACCATTCTGCAATTCAACCATGGGGCCGAGTTTGCTGCGGTCGTTAGTGCTTCATGATTTATTGATGAGTAATCCCTATAAACAAAGGAGCTTGAGGAAGAATTGTTGTTAAAGACAACATTGTAGGTACAGAGTAGGAGATCATGTTCGCTGACACCTTCGAGAGAAATCTGATCAAACAGTAAGACAGAAAGTGAATCAGATACAATAACAAGGTCTAAAAGGCTCGGTGGTGCACCTGGCCGGAAACATGTTGGATAGGAATTATTTACAATTTCAAGTCCACTTGCCGCCGCCATATCTTTCACTTGGTAGGACCGAGAGTCGTTTTTAAGCATGTTGGCATTAAAATCACCACAAACGACAATATTATTATATAAAGGGGGGAATTCGGATAGGGAAGAGAAAAAAGGTTCAGTTGAAAAAACACGATTTGGATTGTAGCAGCAAGCAACCAAACATTTGACAGACGCATCAGAAATTTCTGCAATCAAATACTCAACATCAGTTCCTAGCGACTTTTTTATAACTTCACATTTTAAGGTTTCCTTGCAATATATCGCAACACCACCTCCAGTTGTTTCCGTAACCCTATCATTACGTGCGAGCTCATATCCAGCTATTTTGCAAAAAAAAATATCAATTCCAGTTTCAAACCATATTTCATCAACACATATAACATCAACAGAAGAGTCATTAAATAGATAATTAAGGTAATCAAGTTTAATTTAGTTAAGACTCCGTGCATTAATGTGACATACCTTAAACCCGAACGTTCAACATTGTGCGAGTCTGAATTTCATTCATGCTACGACCATGATGAACGTTTGTGCTATCGAAATTGGTAAACAAATAAAATGCAAATCATACCACAGGCTTCCAAACAAATCCGTGTACAAGTAAAGAAAAAGAAAGTGAAAAGAGCAAAAGGGATCACAATATTGCGGAGAAGAGATAGGACAAATAAGGAAAAAAACAGGGGAAAAACATACTAGAACTAGAAATATAAGTTTTTAGATAGCATAATCAAATCAAATACTTTTATTTAGTTCTTAAATATTTACAGTTCAGAGATGTGATATGTACTAAATATATCTTTCAACTGGAATAAATTTATTTATAAATTAAAAGGTTGAACAATCAAACAAATTTCCGAAGGGAAACAACAACAAAACCCTTCATTTACGTAAAAAAAAAAAAATAATAATAATAAAAATAAAAATAAATATTAATAATAATAGTATCAATTGAAAATAAATAAAGGATAAATAAACGTGGAATAAATAGGCAACAAATTAATAAGTAAATTCATAAATAAAAAACAAATAAACAAGCTCTCATTGTATAGAGATTAACAATACTAAAACAATAGATAATAAAACGTGAAAACAATGTATGTGTACAAATAAATATAACTAAAAACATTTCAGTTTTAACGGGTGGCCGTGGTGTAGTGGTACTAGCAATCGCTTCTCACTCGAAGGGGTCTAGGTTCGAATCCTGCCCATGAACAAGTCTTTCAAGTTTTTCAGTTGTGTAATTGGAACTCAGACAGAAAAATTCTGCGCGTGAAGGCATAACACTGACACGTAGATTTGGCTGTTGTAGAGTTTCAAGCACAAATAATTACTGCGAATTATAACCTTCCACTCTGAGTGAAGAAAAAACTCTCCGTCCTATTCGGACTCCCACCCCCTGGAGAGCAAATACCGAAACCAAACACACCTGAGTTTCAAACCACTACAAAACAATTTTCCTTTCTCCTCCTTTCTACCTTTCCACCCGCGCCCAGGCAACAGTAAAAGGGTACCCTTACCCCTTAGGCGCGCGTAAATTATAAAAAAAAAAAAAACAAAGAAGAAAATTCATACCTAAAAAGTACAGAAGAGATAATCAAAAAACAAAAAAAAACTAACAAAAAAGGTAAGTTGAGTTTAGTTTAATCTGGATTTAAGTGAGTAGTACTCAGTTTCAGGGGGGTTTCAGGGAGGCTACATCTGATCAGAAATGTTTCAGTGAGCTTGCGTATTCTATCAGAGATCTATTCAACAATAGCCTTGTTATGGAGATCATGGGTTGAGTGTTTTGTTGTATTTGCAGTCTTTTTATATGACATTTGGCACAAGCACCCCATACTTGACAACCATACAGCAGAATAGCTGGAAAAATGACTTTGTGGATCAAGATTTTATTTTCATTTGACAGTGAGGACCTTCTATTTATGAAGGTATAAAGCATCTTAATCGCTACACCAGTTTTATGTAACATCTTTGAAATATGTTCCTTAAATGTAAGTCTTTTGTCAAGATATACCCCTAGGTACTTCACATGTGCCTCCCATTTGATTTGTTGGCCGCTTATTATAATTTGGTTTGGCGGTAAAAAACAAGACTTTCTTTTTCTTGTGAAAAAGATAGCTTGTATCTTTTCCGCATTTACATTAATTCTCCATTTGCTTAGATGAGCGATACATTTTTCTGTCGCATACTGTAAATTAGTCACAATGTTGAGACCATACGTATGCGACGAAAATATGATAGAATCATCAGCATAAAGAGCAAATTCACAATCCGGCAAGTGTGGGATGTCAGACATATACAAATTCAACAAGATTGGTGCAAGGACCGAACCTTGGGGAACACCTGCTGTAACATTTACTACACGTGATTGACTGTTATTAACGAATACTTTGTGCGTACGATTTGACAAAAAACTCTGAACAATTTTGGTAAGAAAAGTTGGAAAATTAAATTGAATCATTTTAAATAACAAGCCGTTGTGCCACACGGTATCGAACGCCTTCTCAATATCCAGAAGTACCATTCCAGTAGATTTTCTAAGAGCACGAATTTTTTTTAACACTATTGCAAATTCTTAAAATTTGGTGGCTCGTGCTATGGTATCGTCTAAAGCCAAATTGTTCATGCGGGAAGATACTACAGTCATCAATAATTTTTAGCATTTTTTCTTTCAATAATTTTACGTAGACTTTACTCAGGCTACTTAACAAACTAATACGCCTGTAACTATTAGGCTCGTTGAGCGGCTTGCCTGCTTTTGGGATAGGGACAACTTTTGCTTCCTTCCATACTGTTGGGAAGTACTGCATTTTTAGACAGGCATTAATTAAAAATGCTTAGAATTGGTTGGCAATTTTGGGTAAATTCCTAAGATAGACATTGTGTATACTGTCAATGCCACTAGTTTTCCTTATTCTTAGGTTTTTTATAATATGTTTAACATCAGCCTCGATTACAAATGCACTTAATGGTGTATCAGATTCTGAAGCGTCCAAGGTCTGTATGACTCGAGATACGTCGTCGTCAGTATTTCTGTCTCCCAGTTGTTGTGAGACAAGGTGGTTTTGCGCGAAATTCTGAACGAGAACATTAGCTTTATCGACATCAGTTGTATAAATATCACCATTGGCCTCAAGATACGGAATTTGCCTTTTTCTATTTTTGATAACTTTGCTGATGTTCCAGAAAGGTTTAGATGCCTTATCGAGAGAGCTAAGTTTTGTGTTCCATTCCTCATTCCGTATTTCTTGAATGGATTTGCCTATAAGTTTACCAAAGTATTTTGCAATACTTTGAGAAAAGGGTTGCCTATATCTCTGCCAGTTTCGTCTGTGCATATTTCGAATTTTTATGAGTTCCAAGATGTGGCCTGGGAGTTTTACACACGAATATTTTTTTTTAATCTTTGGGATGCTAGTATCCGCAGAGCTAAGAACATGTTCAGAGAAATGTTTGACTATTTCATCAACATCTCCCTTGCTGTTTACACTTTCAAGAGCAGTAGGGAGCCTTCTGAGTTTTGCGTTAATTACAGAACGAAACATAGACCAATTTGCTTTTTTAAGGTTCTGAATATATTGCACGAGTTTCTTGTCTGACCAAGGAAGCCGGCAAATGACTGGATTATGATCTGAGGGCAGATAATTAATAGCAACAGGCTGAGAAATATGACGGGACATGTTGGTAACGAAAAAGTCAATAACAGAAGGACGACCACGGGAACCAGCAGGATAATAAGTACGACTGGAAGGAAACAAGCCACGAACAGGTAACATAGCAAAGAGATCACATAAAATATTGCCCCATGAATTTGCACGGTTACAGCCCCAATCTCTGTGCCTAGAATTGAGATCACATCCAATCAAAAAGTCTCCACTAATAGTGAATAATCTGCTTAAATCAGATTTCAGTTGCTTAAATCAGCTTCTTCTTAACATTGCTTGAGTTTCCACCAGGAAAGTAAACACAAAAAATTTTCAATGTACTCCCATTCCTTAAGCTGACTTCTACGCCCAGGTTTTCAACATGTTGCGTTTGAATACATCTTAAAAGCTTATGTTGAATTGACCTCTTAATTAGGATCGCTACACCACACCCATTCTATTTGTTCTATCCAACCGACAACATTTATATATTGAGGTTGACATTCGCAGTGTTGTATTTAACCACGTTTCTGTGACTAATGCAATATCAATGTTATTATTGTTTAAAAAATCAATGAAATCAACAATCTTTTTCCGAATACCTCTTGCATTCCAGGTTACAATATTTAAATTACTGCTCATTATATTACTTAGCATTATTGTACAAATACTTACTCGTAGTTGCTAATTGTGCAATGACATTAAATTGATCTATTCTAGTTTTACAAGAGCCTAATTTTGTTATCATTTCCATGACGAGTGCGTTTAATTCCTCCATAGAGAATAACTCACCACCATTGATACTTGTACTGATGTTACAAGACGGCAACACTGCTGGATGAGTGGGTGTCCAAACTTTAGATGCGAAGTTGTTGTTGCAATTTATCGAACGATTTGCAGCAGCTTTGTTTGGTAGAGCTGGGAAATCGTTCATTGAGTGAAGAGATATGGTGACGTTGTTATTGTTGTTACGCAGCTTCGCTTGTTTGTTACCGTTGGTGGAGGCAGAGCGATTCGTCTTGGCTGCAAGTTTCTGCTTCAACTCAGAGTAGTGATTTCTGCTTGCACATGCGCTGTCGGTAGATTTATGATTGCCCTTGCAGTTGGCACATTTGAGGACGTGTACGTTGCATACTTCGGTCTAGTGAGAACCAAGTCGTATGAGTTCGTTTTTTAAGGAAACAATGTCTACTTCACCCAGGCCATAAAGCACGGCTTCGAACACTTTTTCACATTTTGTATCATGTGTAAAAAATTGACAGTTGCCTTGTTTTAGTTTTTTGAGCACCGAATGATAAGAATCCAAGGAGTCACACATGATTTTGATGCCGATAGACATCTTCTTGATAGAATAATCCGAAATTTTTAAATTGTTCATTGCACTATGCACATATTCGTACGTTTTTTGCAACACTTTGATAGGAGGAGGAACATTTTTTTGCGAGTTATTTGGAGATACAATCACATCCGCGATATCACTCTCATTATCGCTATCAGGCAAACATTGTAAGGGGCTCCAGTAATTGGACCGGGAGTTTTTAATAGTTTTTGCCATTGCGATTGACGATTTAAGTCTTTTTTCAGAGATGTCAGTCACAGTCACAGCGGCGCATCAGCAGCAGCAGCACCATCATCAGAGAAAGCTCAGTCGATGATTGCTTCTTGATTTAGACAATCAGGAGTAGCGGCGGCAGCGTGTAGATCAGCGAAGTTTCAATGAGAAAGCTTTTACCATTTGCGTCTTTTCTCACATAAAAACACCCATACTTCGTGTGTGCGGATGAAATTAACTTTTTACGTCTGAGTTCAGTATCACTGCCGAGGAGACGTCGAGTGTGCATTGTTAAGCTCTCATTTATGAAACATTTATTGTTGTCAGACGATTCGATCCCCAAGTCAGCTTGTATAAGCTCTCTACGATGCACATTGCGGAAATGGGCGGCATACTTTAGAACTTCATTTCTTTCAGCGCAGCTAGAGAATTTGATGACAATTGAAGAAGAGCCGGGGTTGTTGTTGCTGTTCACAGTCAATCGACTTTTTGTGCGAAAAATGTTCTTGAGGACTGGGGGCTTGCACTCAATTGTGTGACAAAACTGGTTAAAAATAATTTTTAAGTTTTCATCTTGGTGTTAGGGTATACCAAAGAGAATAGCGTCAGCATCAAACTCTTTCCTTTCAATGCTGTTTAGCTGGCGCTGAAGATCAATTATTTCCCGATTTGTTGCTTTCGTAGTGTCATTATCCGCCTCAAGTTGATTAATACGAGCGTTTAAAGATGAAATTGAGATCTCAATTCTTCCAATGTCAAATGTTCCAACAGAAGTTTAGCAATCCTTTTTTTAAACAAATATTTACTGCAGAAGTGCTCCAGAATATCGTCAATCAATTGAATATATACGCACAGCAGCAGAAAACCAAGAACTGGAAGTCTTTAGATCTTACTGAACTACAAGCGTTTTTAGGCGTAGTTATCTTAATGGGTGTACACAACTTGCCAACTATTGATTTATACTGGTCAACAAATCCGTTATTTTACAATGAAGCTATTGCATCTGTCATGACGTGTAAGAGATTCAAAAAAATCTTGCAGTGTTTGCACCTGGCTGATAATTTATTTTGCCCCAAATACGACGAGGAAAACTTCTATCGGCTTTATAAAATAAGACTACTGATAACATAAATGAATCAACATTTTAAAAGTGCAGCTGTTTCAACCAAATCACAATCAGTCGACGAATGCATGATATTATTCAAAGGCCGCTCTGGTCTAAAAGAGTATATGCCACTGAAGCCCATAAAAAGAGGATTCAAAGTTTGGGCTAGATGGGATTCTCACACAGGTTATTTATATCAGTGTGACATTTACACAGGTAAAAAACATGACAATAAATCTGAACTGGGGTTAGGAGCTTCGGTGTTTTTGTTTTTTATAGAAATTATAAAACTATGCAAATTGACTTTATTGGTTGAAGGTTGTTTGATTACTGAATTTTTATGTGTTCTTAAAATTAATTCACGTTACTCGACACTTGTTGCAAAAAAGGGTTTTTGCATTAAAAGCAAATTCGTCACAGACGCTGACGTCTGCGTATTTTCTTTTGGTGCGAGTTTCCCACGAAACTCGCTTGGGTCTGCATCCGGTGTCGTTTGGTTTGGAGACTTTGGTGTCAACGTAACCCTCGCGCTCAAGGGGTTTGTGTACCCTTAATGTGATTGTTCACAGCGCGGGCAAGGGAAATTTAGGGAGGAAGAAAAGAGAGGTGACGATGTACATTGTTTTTAAATGTTTGCAAGTTATAACGACCAGGAAATACAGAGATCGGCAGGGCATTCCATAAGCGAGTTGGAAGCAGGGCATCGGTTTAGGAACGAATCACGATATTTTAGAGTACGTCCGAAAATGGGCTTGAGGGTATACTGATGAGCATTCATAGCCAGACGGGTGTTACGGTTGAAAGTTTGAATGAGCGGAATGCTACTGGCGGTTTCAGTGGAGCACTGGTGGTGAAAATAGCGATAAAACAAAGTGAGACAGAATACATTACGTCGGTGTTCGAGGGTGTCAATTGATTGACTGATATTAGTATCATAAATAAGTTTTATCGCACGGTTTTGAATCCTATCTAACAGGTGCAGAGATGTTTAGGAGCACCTGACCAGATGTGGGCATTGCACTCCAATTTTGGGCAGATGAATGCCTTATATATTGAGGCCAGATCAGTGGGGGTAAAATATTTCTTACATCGCTTGAGGAAACCTATACATTTTTCATCATTTTTGGCGACATCGAATATGTGGTCATTCCAACGTAAGTTGTCATTGACACACATACCGAGAATGGAAAGTTTTTCGGTCTCGATGATGCAAGTGCCATTCATGGATACTGGCTGGGTGTTTAAATTTCGCTTTAACGACAGCAGACAGCATTGTGTTTTGGAAGCATTATATTCCACTCTGTTGATAGTTCCCCAATTGGTTATGCTGTTGATATCGGAATTTAATGAGCTTAGCATACGCTGCCGTTCTCGTTCCACAGCAGAAGATCTGGGCCGTGAGTCCGGAAACGAATATGAAAAGCAGAGAGTAATGTCACCAGCAAAGGAATATATTGGATTAGAAGTAGCAGACAAGAGATCATTAATGAAAATTAAAAAGAGTGTTGGAGACAGAACCCTGGGGCACACCAGCATTTATTTTGTGAATATCATACTTGAAACCGTCCAAGACAACTTGAATTGAACGTTCCGAAAAGTAATGAAGAAGAGAGTCGTCGATCCCAAATGCACGCATTTTCGACAAAAGAGCCTGATGCCAAACTCTGTCAAATGCCTTGGAAATATCATGTGCAAATATCTTGCTTTCGACAGATTGATGTACGCTTTTGTTCCACTTTTCGCGTGAGACATGCCGTCAAATCACCAGTTGCTACGAAAACCATATTGCCGGTCATTGAAAAGTTTTCGTGTTTCAAGATATTTCATGAGCTGACGATTTATCAGCGTTTCCAAGACTTTGGAAAGAAGAGGCGTAAGTGCAATGGGTCTGTAGGAGGAAAGAGAAGATGATTCGCCTTTTTAGGGACGGGCTGGACAAATGCTGTTTTCCATCTGCTCGGAAAGAGTCCTTTGTTTTACCAGCGAGGAAGAACACCTTTTCAGAAGAAGGGGAGATATACTATCTGGACCAGCGGATTTATATATGTTGAGATCTTTAAGTACTCTTGCTACTACACGAGTGCGAAAGTATATTCGTCATTTGAAGATTCGACGCACTCAAGTGCAGGCGGCGACAAAGCACAATCTGGGAGTGTTGATCTGGCCGCAAAATGTGCAGCAAGCAGATTGGTCTGACTCCAAAGAGCTGACAGCCGGAATGTCATTGTAAATGAGATGGAGGATGAGGCGGAATTCGTAATGTTTTTGACGAACGACCAACAATTTTTACTGCCTTTGGAACATTGCATTATTTTTTGCTTCAGTTTTTGGTCGTATTGGAGTTTCACATGCTTAAGAAAGGCGTTGCAGTCATTTCTGGCTCGTTTGAACTTTTTCCGAAAAAACATTTCTTTAACCCTGACGGCCTCCTTACAGCTCGGGTCGTACCATGCCTTTTCTTTTGGTTTGATACTCTTCATCCGATGAGGGATAAAGGATCTCATTCTAAAGAGAATAGTGCTTAAGACCGCTCCAGTTGGCTTTCTCGTATTGCCATACGGTTCTTTTAGGAATTAGGAATGTACGAGAAATTAGCTGATATGACACAATGGTCCGACGAGCCTAGAGGGGACATCAATGGTATACTTATCAGGCTGAGAAGTTAAAAACAAGTCCAGGGTGTTGGCGGTATGACTATCAACGTCTGGTGTTCGGGTGGGATCATTTACAAGGAGTTTGGTAAGCTACATCACTACGCACGTAAATGGCGAGACCGCGGTGAGAGAAGAATAATGGCACCAGTTCGTAGCCAGGTAGCTTCAGATCAGAATGATCTGAGAGGTGTGGGCGGGGATCTACCTGTGTTTCACTAAGTGCCAAAACAGCTGGTCTGTACTTACAGACGTAGATTACTTTTTAGCCCGCGTATATTGGCTACATCTACCCTGAATTCCCTAGTCATAATCACAGACAAACACAGAAAACACAAACACCGACGATACTAAGCAATGCTGCGAAGTGAACATTCTGACATTTATTTATTCGGTTGTACAGAAGCTATGCGACTCCTTGAAAGAGAGTAGTACGCATGTGGCTTTCGACAAATTCTTTTCTTCCTTTCAGCTTATATAAGACTTATACGAAAAGCGTATCTACGCCACCGAAACGGTTAGATCAAATCATAAGGGCCTACCTCTGATCGTTTCTGCAAATAATAATATGTCCAAGGGACAATATAAGTAGAGGACACGACAGAACGTAGCTTTTATACAGTGGTTCTACAGTTCTACAATATACAAAATGGATGGGTGGCCTAGATAGGTTTGACCAAAAACGCTCTACTTGCGCATATTTTATTTCTTTTTGAATTGAGCAATAACTAATTCCCACATTCTTTACTCCATATTAGAACCCTGAAACTTTCCCACCTTATATAGGTGGCCAACAATTAATTGCAACCTTTCAAAGTAACAAAGTCAAGAACAGATCTCGTCATCTCACTAAAACTACTAAACAGAACGCTAATAAAGATTTTGGTATTGTAGATGAGCTTAGAATGGATAACGTGGGTAAACATATGCCCGAAGACATCTCAACATATCGAAGTTGCAGATTCTGCAGCACAAGAACAAACAGCAAAAGATCTAAAATTCAATGCTCACAGAACCAAGTACCACTTTGTATAACTCCATGTTTTGCCCTTTTCCATAAGAATTAAAGTGTTTTTTTTTCGAATAAAATAAAAGATACAGAAGAATTTATTTATTATTCCGGCATCATGTGGCCCTAACCTGATCTCAGTGATAAGGGTACATAGATCCAACTCCCCCTTAAATCTGATCCAATGCCATCAATATTGTATTGTAAAATCTATGTCTCGAAGTTACATCAAAACTGGGTGCAATAAACCCAATAGAACAACTGAACTTGACACCCAACAGTTCAGAACAGGAGAATTTAATATCCAAAACACTTTGCATCACAGTACGCACTAATAAGATTGTACTCGTACCAACTCGAAACTTGACAAATGAATGAATTTTTTCAATATGTATTTCCAAACGAAGGAAGCCTCATACTCTCATATTAATTTTAAGAATATTTGCGTTTTGAAAAAAATGCTAAACATATTAACTTATTGCTGCTTCAACGATCTACCCTTGAAAGGCTCAAGCGAAAAGATAAGCAGATGTCAAGCTTAGAGCCCACCCATTTCAGCTCACCACTGGGGGTTGTTAAAATTCAAAAAATGCGTTTATTGGTTTACAACCTTCCCTTCAGTGAAATGTGTTTGTGTTTCCACACATTTCCTCCACTTTTTATCTAAATTTAGACACGCCGCTGTTGTGGCGGTACGTCTCGGTCGCGTATCCTTATTTGAAATACCCGGGGAGGCTCACTGAATTGAAAAACAATTTTTTTATGATGCCGAAACATCTGGTGTCACGTTTCAACATGCTAAATATACCAGAGCTCGTAAAAATCAATAGCTTGGTAGTACTCGTACTTACATTCCTATAAAAATACCAATAGATACTCGTACTACAATACCAGGAGTACCAATCCAAAGAGAGCATAGGTACAAACAGAAAAATAATGCGAAAGATATGAATCCACTCTCTACATTTGATAGACAATAGATAAAAAGAAAAACATTGAATACAGGTGCGCTGCTTTATGTCTGAATTATGCGCGTCAATTGAATTATTACAAGTGATTTATGGATACGAATACTCGACATGTACGAGTGGGACTAGTAGTTGCTTAATTCGAAAACAAATTCGGGCGAATTCTCATAAAATTGCCAATAAAATTGATGAGGCATTATTTTCGGAATTAAGTTTATGAAAGCGGATTATCAAATGATGTTCATGGGGTCGGTAACTACTGGGGCTTTGTATTACAGACACATACCTCTAAGGGCACATAACTCTGGACGAATTATATGCTCTCATTAAGATGCAACCGCAGAGGGCGGTTCTAATTGAATAATTACATAAATGTATCTATTTTACCTATAGCCTCTCCTTGATGTCATGCAGGGAGATAATTATTTAAGAGTTTGATTGCTTGGAACATGTTATGTAGGCCGAAGTTTCAGAGTGAAGTAATGACAGTATTATGGGTTCTGTTTGGAGAAAAGTATCTCATTAAATACAAAACAAATATATGCCTCGTTTTCCCACTCATTCTAGCAGGTGTTTCGGAAAATATGAGATTTCATCTTGCTATTTACAATAGTTCAGTCCGTAACATGAAAATGAATGTATTTATTTGTGTGAAATCTAGCATCTGAGTTACATATAACACGAAGCTACCAGTATAGTACAGCTTTCGTTGGTTTACACCTCATGGAGCTTCACAGGACGAGCGATCTGGCTTTCAGTAAAAATGCCATCAGCTCAACAGATCCCATGCTTGTTCAGAATTCAGGAAAACGCGGGAAATCGTACTTACCTTCGAAAAATTTGCTTTTTAAGACCTGTACACCCTGTTTCTAAGACGATTGACAGTGAAACTGCTATCATGCACATATCACCTCCATCCATGAAGTGCCATGGGATGGGCAGGACGTAAGGAGGATGAACAACTATAATATATAACATAGTGATTACTATAAGGGAAATAAACAGCGCTTATTTAGATGCGGATTTGTCATATGCTGCAGACTTAGGCAAGAAGTCATGAGCTTCCGATAAATGAGCGAGCGTCTTATGACAATCCGCGTCAAGACTAAATCGGATAACATAAACCTAATATGCGCACATGCCAAAGACTACAAAAACGTCGCCACCTAAGAATATTTCGACGAGCTCTTCGACAAGGTACATACTTATGGGCAGTGTCCGAAGTATGACATTATAATCGCCTAGAAAATAGGCCAGAATGGAAAACATTTTTGGTAAGACAGTTGGTAAGTATAGTCTTTACGACGCCACGTCCGACAACGAACTTGGGTTTGTTGACTTTGCGGTGGGACGAAATATGATATCACTCGTTTCCTTCATTTCAGTATACACGAGAGGATATGGAGCTCCTAATGTGAAGGGTTTCACCCAGAGTTGTAAACATTTAAGTACAAGTACCAGTACCAGTACCAGTACCGGGACTTGTACTTCTACTTCAGTACTTGGATACTGGTACTGGAAAAAGCCAAGTACCAGTATTTTTCAAATACTCCGTCGCAAGCACCAAATATCGCGTACTTAAGTACCAAAGTACTTGAGCAGTACTTGTTCAGCTCTGCAAATTAAAGTCTTGCACAATTTTTATAAACGGAAATGTTAACATTTTTACTTTAATCATACTGTTTCAAATTTTTATTTATTAATCTTCTAGAATAAATAGTAAATAAATGCATGTATACATACATAAATGGCTAGAAATTAATCAATCACCAGAAAACGTGTTTGGAATCAGAAATTGGGTAATCTTCACTTCGCCCGCCGGCTCAAGGGTTTTAAAATTTCGAATAAATTATTTTTCTGCAATAACTGTAATTACAGTTTCTAGTCTGCTGATCAAAGAAACACTTTCTCCTGATGAAATACATAGTAAATATCCTTTAGAAATTGACGTTGTAACAAATCTTACTCAATAAGCTAGGAAGTACTTGAAAGTACTGGTCAAGTACTTGAAGCGCTACTCAAGTACTTGGAAGTACTGCTCAAGTACTTTGGTACTTAAGTATGTAATACTTGGTACTTGTACACAAGTACTTGAAAAATACTGGTGCTTGATTTTTTTCAAGTACCAGTACTTAGTATTTCTGCTTGAGAGGCCTGAAGTCCTGAAATACTTAAGTACTTTACAGGTCTGGTTTCACCCGACAACCACCAAGAAATCCCTGGTTTGATGAAGAATGTCTCAAGTACATGCAGTTAACAAGATGCTTACAAAGCGGTGCTGCAACGAAGGACTCCATCCGCTCGTGAGTTCTACAACAGAAGACACGGAAAGAACATCGGCTTCTCCAGTCGAAGAAAAATAAGCACGAGAAGCGTGCGATCGAAGATATTGAGAGGTTTTACCTACTCCAGGAATAATATATGGAAGTTTTACCAACAGATAAAAAAAACCCTGTGAAAGCAAGAGGACCCGTGCAGAAGCCTGTAGAGATGAAGAAGGAAACCTTGAAGTGGAGTGACAGTCGGTGTTGGGAATGTGGGAAAACTTTTGTGCAGACTATATAACGGCGAAGAAGCCTAACATCGATGATGATAGCCAAAACTTTCGTCTACCTGACCGAAGTGAAGTAGGTTGAAATCCAAAAAAACAGCTGGACCTGATGGTTTCCCGGCAAAGCGACTGGAAACAAATCTGGTCAAAATAATGTATGCCTGATGAAGAGAAATTCATCATCGTTTGCCCGATCCACAAAACAGGGAACATCTCGTCTGCATCGAATACCGGATCTTATCTATAGATCCAAAATGGAACGCAGCTGGACCGACACTGGTATACATACTGATCCGCTCGCGAACATTTGGAGTAGCCTTTATATCGAAAATCGGAAAAGATGATAAATTGATACCCAGACATATCAGTATGATTTCTTCTATCGGGCTCCTTGTACTCTAAACCGATTCGCGAATGTGAATGATCCTGCGAATGAACACGCTGCAAGGCTACGTTTTAAAATCTAGTGGGCAGATATAAAGACGCACTCGACAAGACTCATGCGTATGCAGATAATGTAGCTGTACTAGCTGTTGGAGCGCAGGCAGACCTACACGTGTTCGACAATCGGTGCACTAGAAATGGGCTTTTAGTTAATCCTGTTCTCGCTGTTCTCTGGACGCACTAATACTCGTATCATGCGCTGCACTCTCAAAGCCATCTTTCGTTTAAAAATAATTGGTCTCTGGTGAAACACGCAATTTGTTGTCGGATCCTTGCAGATGGTTCGAGAACCGATTTAGAATACTGTGCTTTTGTTTTTATGGAGGATGACAATATTAGATTTCGCTCTTCGTTAACAAAACTTGCGTTTGTCTCCTGATGGCACTGAACTATGTATATTGTGAAGATTTTGGTGAAACGGAATATTCTGGATGTGTAGTGACAGACAGACAGACTGCGTTTAAACTCTTTCAGAACTTTCACACGAGTTTCGAGGTAGTTCGAGAATGCAAGGCTCAACGCGTTTGGAAGTCTGGATTTACTGAATTTTGTTTGGGTCCCAATGTGAATCCATGTGAAATGAAATCGTCGATGAAGTTGCTAGTTGCAGGGCTCAGAGGAGATAGTTTTTCATGACCCAAACCCTCGTAAGAACTACCTCTGTACTCGGTTCGGTCTTCAATTGACAGTTGGACTATATAACTGACAGTTGATGTCGTGATTCTCTAGATCACCGATTTTCCTGTTGCTTCTCAGTGGAAAAGACTGTAGACAAGGCACTCGCTTTTGATTAGTATCTAAATATGCCCGGTATAAGTGACTCAGCAGCCTGAAACACATGCTGTGCAAGTGGTCACACTAATGTAGAACAATGTCTCTGCCTACAACACATTAGCAGCGCCTCATGTGGTGGTAGATGCCGGTGCTTTAGAAACCTTAGCTCAGAAAGTTTTGCTCCCATTTTTTTGAAGAACTGGAAAATTCCAGTACAGGAATCATACTCCTAGAAGGAATACAATCTGATAGTTAAATAATAGCGCTCAGTTCACAAAAAGAGGTATTATATCATTTACCATATGCTTGCGACACAAAAAATGAATCCAAATGGCTCTGAATTTGAGGTAGGGACGGCTCACACGTAAGTAGCGTCAGTTGTTTCTGCTTGTTAGTTTCTCTGAACTACACCCTGGCTTTGCACATATCCGTATGCACCATGAATTTGCTCCCGCTTGCACTGAATTTATGTTTACAGATCTACTCTCCGATATACAACTGGTTCGAAACCAGAATCTGCGGTTGCAAAGTTACTCGAACTGGGGCAAAACCAATTAAATGTCGATTTCTTGAGGCACAAGCAAAGCTCAGCAAAATTGGTCAAATGCTTTTCGAAAATTCGTCCAAAGAATTAATTAATTCAATTTTGCTCCAATTGAAATATAACTTTCTACTTTATACTCCCCAGGTTACCTCATTTTGATAGATTCTGGGGATAGAAAAGGGTCATCTCGTTTGAACTCTCGACCATACCAAGATGACGTTTGAGGAAACCGTTACTGAACTCGTCGAAACAGAGGACATCATGAACTCCCGACCCATCACACCTTTGTCCTGTGATCCAAATGACTACGAAACCCTTAAACCAGCTCATCTACTAATTGGCACCTCATTAAAGGCAATTATTTGTAAATGACTCCGACATCAGTTTCATCAAGAACTGGAGGCGAATCAATGCAGTCAAGGGGCATTTATGGAAGATTTGGCCTGTCACGTCTGACGCCATATGCCAACGACATGGTTCTAATCCATTCACAGCCCCCGAAGATGGCTCAAGTCTTCTTCGGAAATGATGGAAAGTTAAGAGTTGCATCAATTCAAATATTATGAAGTATACTGAAGTGGCGAATTGGAAAGTTAGCACTACTTCCGCTGTTCAAAGAAGAATCCTTTCAATAGCGGCGAAATGTTGGGACACAAATAGTCAAACATTTAAAACTGTAATTAAATACGTAATTAAATAAATGCATTCCTACAAGTAAAAGGTGTTTTTTTTACAAGTTTAGTTTTTAGGTTGGCAACACTGTTTCTACAGGTTGTCAATTTGAGTTCAAAATTGATTTGTGGTTAGTACGTTTTGCCATTTTACGATGAATAGTTTAACGGCAGAACAACGCGTGCAAATTGTGCAAACTTATTTTGAAAACCATTGTTCGGTTCGCCAAACTTTTCCATTTTACATAATCGTCCATCTGAGCAAGTTATTCGGAACACGATGAATCCTTCTCGCACCACGTACATTCTAGTAGATAACACGCATCCCCAAAGGCGATAAAAAGCGCGAACAGTTATTGCCGTTGTGGAGCGAAGTCTTGAGGAGAATCCGAATGAGTCGATTCGGCATCGTGCACAGCAATTGGAGCTATGCCCATTCACTTTGTAGAAGATTTTGCAGAAAGATCTTGACTTAAAAGCTTATAAGATCCAACTTGTGCAAGAGTTGAAACCGTGTGACCATCATACGCGTCGTAGGTTCGGTGAATGGGCCGAAAACATGATACAGCTTGATCTTCATTTTCAACGCAAAATTTTGTTCTCCGATGAGGCCCATTTTTCTTTAAATGGATATGTAAACAATCAAAATTGCCGCTAAATTTGGAGTGGAGAAAACCCAGAAGCCTTTGTCGAGACGCTCTTACAACCATTAAAACTCACTGTTTGGTGTGCTTTATGGGCTGGTGGAATCATCGGCCCATATTTCTTTAAGGACGATGCCGGCCAGAATGTTACCGTCAATGGAGAGCGCTATAGAAACATAATTTCTGACTTCTTCGTTCCTCAGTGGAATGGCACTGACGTGGCAAACTTTGGTTTCAATAAAATGGCGCAACATGACCCACGGCGTGAGACACCATCAATTTATTGGGGGAAAAATTTGCTGAGCGCATAATTTCACGTAATGGACCTGTAACCTGGCCTCCACCATCCTGTGATCTCACACCTTTGGGGGTATGTGAAGTCTAAAAGTCTATGCCGATAAACCAGAGACGTTGGACGATTTGGAAGTCAACATTCGCCGTCTTATTGCTGATATACGGCCCCAGTCGCTCAATAAAGATGTCGGAAATTGGACTTCACGATTGCACTTCATTCGAGTTAGCCGTGGAGCACATATGCCTGATATCATATTTAAATATTAACGTTATTATTATTATATATTAATGGCATAAAATTATCTATTAAATAAAGCTAATATCACAGATATTAACGTTAGCCTGAAGTGCTTTATTTCATATTGAATTTGCATACCTCTAAAAAAACACGCTTTATATTTGTTACTTGTATGTCACACTAAATATCGCATTGGAACGTTGTTAATAACAATTTGAATTTTATCGCAATATTTTTAAGTCCCCAGAAAAGCTATATCGTGCAATCGGACCATAAAACCGGTGGTGCTTACAGTATTTAATAAAAAGTTTGTCACTTCTCGTTGGATTATCGACCTAAAGGCAGTCTTACTCATAGTTATTTTCTCGTCATTTCGTCACTGAACTCGTTGTTGCACAAGAATACACTCGGTATTCTTCGAAGCTTTGAAGACTTTCCTGCCAAAAGCAAATATCTTCAATACATGGTGAGAAAAATCTCTCGCCATTTACAATTTGGTTTCAGTGTTCTCTTCAAGAATGGAAAATTAAGATTTCGGTACTCGATAGAAAAACATCAATCTGTTTTCCAAGCAGAGCCTAATCCTTATAGCCACGAACTCGATTGCTATTATTGGGTTCTACCACATGAAATATCCGATTTTCGCTCAGTCGGAAATAAGAAGTTATCGAGTGAACATCTGTGCCAGACGTATGCTTGACGTGTGACAGATTTAGGGTGCCTTATAAGCACCGTTTTTTTTTTCTAGGAATTATTTACTATGCTTTTGGCAATTGAAATTCGAACCCTCTTCCATTACGAATTTAAAATGGGACATAATGCGTCATTGGCAATGAAAAACATCAATGACGCATTTGAGGATATAGCGATAAACGAACGCACTATACGACATTGGTTTGGAAAATTCCGTTCAGGAGATTTCAGCCTCGGAAATGAACCACTTGGGAAGCCGGAAACGTTAGTTGAAGACGATGTTTTAAGACAAACGGTGGATGCGGACCCAACGAAAAAGGTGCGGGAGATTGCACAAAGCATGGGAATATCCCCAATGACAATAAGTCCACACGTTTCTGTCATAGGAAAGAACGCATCCCAACAACTACGGCGCCTGATTAAGAAACCAAACTGAACCATTTTTGCACTAGATAGTCACCTGTGATGAAAAGCCGATACTCTATAATAATCGTAAAAGATCTGGGCAGTGGTTGGATGCAGATGAAAAACCAAAACACATCCCCAATCCCGATCTTCACCCAAAAAAGGTTATGGTGACAATTTGGTAAGCAATCCACTTTTCATTTCTTCAACCAGGAAAACGATAAACGCTATCAAATATTGTGAGGAAATCAACATATTACATGCCAAATTGGCTGAAAAGCAACCTGCGTTAATCAACAGGCACGGTCCGATCCTTTTGCATGACAATACAAGACCCCATGCCTCACAAGTATCGGTGCAAAATCTGTTGCAGTTGGGATTTGAATTTCTTCCGCATCCACCGCCGTCTCCTCTTATATCCCCAATTGATCACCATATTTTCCGCAATCTGGATTCATTTTGCCGGCAAAAATTCTTCCGGAACCGAGCAGACGGCATAAAAGCCTTTAACTTTTTCATTGCCTCAAAAAGTCAGCACTATGGAAGAATGTCATAGAAGCAACGGATCCTATTTTGATTGAATAAAAATGTACGATTATTTTCTCCTTGGGAAGATAAATGTTCAGGGCCTAAGTTTCGTTAGTGAATAAATTTCATAAATTTTCAGTTTTATTTACTATTTCTTATAGCAAAGCAATCGGATTAATAGTAAAGCTAAGTTCAAATATATCACTCCAAATCTAAACAAAACTGCTGTGGCAACACTGGTGCCACTATCTTCGTATATATTTTTTTAAATTACCTTTACTTAGATGAATTTCGTGTACATACCTGAAAATAAAAAAAGAAAATTAATTATGTGAGTAATGCTCATGAAAAGATTCTAAAGAGTAACACAAAGTAACTCCATTAAATAAAATTACAACGAAGACGTATTCAGCTCTTATTCAACAAACATAATAAGGGCTACCCATTTTCATTAGATAATTAGTGATAGGTACTTCGGATAGCTAATAGTATAATCGATAATCAGAAGATGTAGGTCATATATAGGATTTTCCAATAAGGACTTGACAACTTTTTTTTTTAAATAAAGCGCAAACCATTTGATATATTTCAAAAACTTTACTATCGGCTTGAAGTACAATCAAAACATTTATGAATGGAACTCGACTTCGTTCATATGGCCACCGCGGGCACCTTTGCAGCGATCGATTCGTTGGACCCAATTCTCAACGACTAGGCTATTTCGCGTTCAATGACTTAACATAGCCCCACAGGAAATAGTCAAGCGGCGTTAAATCGCACAAACGAGGTGGCCAATCGACTGGCCCAGTTCTTGAAATAACACGCCCTCCATACTTACTCTTCAATAAATTGATTGTAGCGTGTGCTGTGTGGCTTGTGGCATCATCCTGTTGAAACCACATGTCGTCCAAGTCCATATCTTCCAATTCGGGCCAAAAATATTCGGTGATCATGGCGCGATAACGCTAACCATTCACAGTAACGTGACGATCGTTATCGTCGACGAAAAAATATGGCCCAATAACGCCGCCGGCATGCAAACCGCACCAAACAGTTATTTTTTGTGGATGAAGTGGTGATTCATGGAGCACATGTGGATTTTCACCTGACCAATAACGCATATTTTGCTTATTGACGAACCCATTGAGCCAAAAATGAGCTTCTTCACTCAAGATGATTTTGCGATGAAATTCATCATCTTGGCGCACCTTCTCCAGAACCCAATCGGAGAACGTACGTCGCTTCAAATGGTCCATCGGCTTCAATTCTTGAGTCAGCTTGATCTTGTATGGGTGTAAACCAAGATCCTTACGCAAAATACGCCATAATGTGGTCTGTGGAGAACGCCGTGGAATTGACTGATTTGGATCGTTTGCTACGGACGCCTGAACGGCAGCGATATTTTTGACACTTCGACCAACCCGTTGTCTCACTGACACGGCAGCATCACACAACAAATACGTAGACTCAAATTTTTGTACTAAACTTGTTATTGCTTGTCTACTAGGGCGAGAATTACGACCGAAAATTGGAATTAACGCTCATAAAGTTGCAGTCACCGACCCCGAATTTCGGTAGAAAATTGTTATAATTTGCAGACGTTGCTCGTTCGTGTACTTTACCATGATGAAAATGTTAAGTTTACTGAATAAATTGACAGTGACAATTTGATGAGTGCGTTCATAAAGTAAATTCAAAGTTGTCAAGTCCCTATTGGAAAACCCTTTACTTTTCTTAATTTAAAAACCGTCAGGATGCATTTTCAGAAATCATGTAAGTGCAGAGCTTATTTTGAGTCCCGCTTTCATTTATCATGCCAGATGATATCTTTACAGCACTTCTGTGTAGAGGTACTAACTGACTCACATCAACATTAGTCCGACTCTTCAGAGCCCGTCTCAGACCGAAACACATTCCTTTGATTTGGAGAGGAGTTAAGGTAATCATCATACCCAAGTGAGACAAGAAACCCCCAGAATCTCAGAAATCCTCCAGGCCCATTAGCTTTTCGTTCTTCATGTTAGAGACTATGAAAAAGCTGAGTGGCATATATTTACAAAAGGGAGGTTCTATTATCTAGAACTCCGTGTCACAACTTACAATTTACGTACCAAGACGCTAAGTCCAAAAACTCAGCACGCCAACACACACTGGTCTACGATAAAGAAAAAGCTTTGGGCTCTAAAACCATAGTCATTTGCACATTCATGGACATTGAGGGTGCTTTTGGAACGAGCACTTTGGATGGACATATATCACTGCTATTAAGTCATCTCCTGTGTCTCCTGTTTTGTGATCCGTACTATATAATAACCTCATACAAATCCTGAATTCCAAAGGATACAGAACAGTAGAATATGCAAATGAAATCTCTGTTATTATTAGGGTCAACCATGCGATTAAAATCAGGGTTGATTCAAACAATCCTAACAAAACAACAATTATTCCATTCATAGGGAAAAGAGAGATAAGCTTCTCCAACCTGATGGGACTCTGGCGCACTTGAAGAAGGCGACTAAGTACCTAGGTGTAAGCCTAGGTAAGAAAAATTAACTTGGGGACCTCATCTCAACTATATAACAAGCAAAACTATAAAAACCTGTGAACCACAAAACAGGTATTGAGCAAATCATGAGGTCTCAACCTCATAAGGACCTACTGGCTGTACAATCAAATGGTGAAATGAATCACACCATACGGTGCGACAAGACTAAACAAATTTCAACAATAATAAAACTGAACAGAATTCAACCTGCATAACAGGGGTATGAGAACGACACCAACCCAGTCAAAGTGTCATAAAGCCCTTAATAACTTGAAAAACGTCCTAACTAGTAGGGAATCCACGGCATAAGAGTTATAATGTCTATGAAAAGGCTAAATATCAGGCCAAAAAAAGCGGGACCTTATGACTTGTGTTAAAACAGAAAATAAAATACTAAATTACTATAACTGAGGTTTTCCTAAATTATAATAACAAATGAGCCTTCTCTCTAATAGGAAACGAGTAAGAGTGTGGAGCTCTAACAGGTCACATTCCTTTACAGATTCGAAATCAACTCCATTAGCACATGTACAGGGTCTTCCAATAGGGTTGATAGCGGCCATATACCGACAGAACTATTCGCAGTGTGTTGGATAAATTTGAGTCCACTGGTTCAGTAAACGATAAACCAACGCCCATAAGTCGACGAAACACAAGATCTGCCGAAAACATCGCCGCTGTCCATAAGAGTGTGCTGAAGAGTCCGAGGCAGTCGATTTCGCGTTGCTCACAATAACTAGGCCTTTCGCAGACCATAACTTGGCGAATTTTGTGTCGTGACTTGGGTGTGCACGCTTAGAAAATTCAACTGACCCAGGAGCTGAAGGTAAAAGACCATAGACAACGACCTGTGTTAGCTGAATGGAAAATTTATCTTTAGCGATGAGGCCCATTTCTAGATGAATGGGTACGTCAACAAACAAAATTGTCGAATTTGGGGCGATACCAATCCACTTGAGATCCAAGAGCGTCCAATACATCCCGACAAAGTCACTGTTTGGTGTGGATTTTGGGCTGGCAGCCTCATCGGTCCATATTTCTTAGAGAACGACGTTGGCCAGGCCATCACCGCCAACGGCGAGCGCTACAGGTCGATGATTACTAAATTCTTTTCGCCTTAATTGAATGATATGGACACCAACGATATGTTTCAACTGGACGGCGCTACGTGCCACACAGCTCACGCCACATTAGAAATTCTGCACGAGCTATTTGAGGACATGGCCATCTCACGAGGAGGTGATGTGAACTGGCCACCGATTTACGATTTGCGTGCGATTTGACCCCGTTAGACTTTTCCTTGTGAGCTTTTTTGAAGTCGCAGGTCTATGCAAATAAGCCACAAACCACAGCGGCTCTCAAAGCCAACAAAACCCATGCCATGGGTCAAATTCAGATTGATTTATGCGCCAGAGTTATGGAAAATTGGGCATTTCGAATGCGCGCCACCCAGAGAAGCCGCGGCGGACATTTGAACGACGTTATTAATGGCATCGATATGTCTTTCAAACGAATAAAAATGGACTTTGTAGACAAAATACTCTTTAAATTCTGATCCAATTCCCAGAAATATTAAAAAGGCACTATATACCAACCAAGAACGGCCTTTGTTCTAAACTCGTTTAACCATATCATTTCATCAGGTGGCGCTGTAGTCCAGGGATGATCTGGGCCTTAACCAAACTTCCTATCCGATTTCGAACGCGAAGTTGGTTGGAGTCTTCCTCGGCTGCGTTCTCAATCGGTGATGAATTCGAAGAATTTCAAAGCTGAAGGGTTGCTTGTAAACAGCTCTAAATAAAATTTTTTCCTCTGCACCTCCTCTAAATGTGGGTTTTATAGAGTGCTATTTCAGTAGTGGAAAAAAGCGCTCTGGTTCTCAGTAATTTACAAGACTTACACTTAAAATGATCTCGGTGGCGTAGCTATTTATACTAACAGCGCAGCCTAAGTTAGAAAAAGTCCTTGTGCTTTTTTGATGTCAGCATGTACGAGTACTTCGTTTTTCCATCGTTTACCGTCAGATTCATCTTCGCTGCTTGCAAATGTCTCACTGGCAACTCGTAATATTCCGTCGACAACATCTATGTCATCTGCCAAAAACAAGTGAGCTTTTTTTTGGGATCTTTTTCGATCGATTTGGAGTTTTAGTTCTAGTTCTAAGATTTCCAGCCCAGTCCACACTGATAAGGATCAATCAATTGTTCGACAAAAAGTTATAGGTCATTATATAGGACGGTAGAGAAGATCTAACAGATGATGCTGTGGAGAGAGATGCCCCTGCAGTTGGCGCAAGCTAGAGAGAATTCTTTTTTCACAATCGGACATAGAATCCTAGGGCCGTGTTTGTTTGGCACTTTTTGGTTTGGCCATTTTATTTAGAGATGATTTGGTGGAATTTCTTTAAAAAGTTGTATGCACTATTGTATGCACTACCACCCTTTTTTGATTTAAATTTGGATATGAGACAAATTGGGTGGATGAATTCCTACCCTCCGTCGTCTAGGTTCTGCAGTTAGGAACTGCATGTCAGTTGAAATGTCAGAGTGAGTAGACGTGTTCTTGCTAAGTTCTGTAAAAAACATTTATTTTCGGTCCTTTTTTACAACATAAACTCATTAGAAGTGTTAATTTTTAAAAGTCAATGCAATTTTCGGTTTGTGAATAGAATCAGTAGTTTTACCCCAGTAATCTTTAGACATAAAAGTACCTAAATTACTTCATATACTCTTCACAAACGAAAAACCCGCTAACACATCAATCATGATCTCAAACTCGAACATCGCCCCGGTTACTCGTCTCCAAAAAAGGCAAGAGAATAATTGGACGCAACCGCCTGCATAACACCAAAGTAAAGTGCCACACCAACTTCTAAGAGTGTCGGTACTGGAGCACCGAAGCCTCTCAATATTGAAGAGCTTGAAAAGCGTCTAAATAACCACACGGATGCAATCCTAACTCGGTTTTCTGCTGATATCTGTAGCCTACGCAATGACATAACTCAACAGATTTCACGCATTGAAGAAAACTGGTCAAACTATGCACGAAAACTAGATCAGTCCTTTAAGATTTTCAAAATAGGTGTGGAGAAATTGGAGACACACTCTCTTAATACAAAAACTCTTTCCGATAACCTAACAGAATTAAGTAACAAATGAGAAGGGAGCTTGCATCCGACGCAATTCTCTTCGGAGTTCCACAGTTGGCCGAAGAAAACTTGAAGTCAATTTTTCACCATCTCTGCCACACCGTAGAATGCAGACCTCCGATCATGGAAGCTATATTTCGTGTACAACAACGGGACAACACCAACGACCCACCGATAATTCTAAAATTTCCTCAACTCACGACAAAAACCTTGTATTGAAGGCCATTGCCGAATATCGGAAGAAAGAGAAAAGGCAGTTACGCATCAGTGATGTTGGCCTGGACCAAAAGCCGAATGTTGGTGCTAGCATCTACATGAACGAAAGTCTCACCAAAAGAAGGTTCTCGCTTTCTTGTGTTGACGAAAATGAGGTGGGCAAGACAATATTAAACATCTAATCTAATACAATGGGTTCAGATAATATCCAACCAAAGTTTTTTAAAATTCTCCTACCTACTATTCTCCATCAAACCACGCACATTGTAAACACTATAATCACAACCTCAGTTTATCCTGATGGTTGGAAAATCGCAAAAGTGCTACCGGTAAGAAAATCCTTATTATAAAATATTCCAGAATACCGACCCATTGCAATACTACCGTTTCTAAGTAAAGTGTTTGAAACCATTTTAAGTCATCAAATGAAGACCTATCTCAATGATAACAAATTAATAGCATATTACCAGTCCGGGTTTCGCACTAAGCACAACTGCACCACTGCTTTACTAAACATTACAGAGGATCTACGTAACGGTTTGGATAAGAATATGTTGGGTATAATTATATTTCTTGACTTCTCAAAAGCATTTGATTCTGTAAATCATACTACCCGTATATTATTAAAGAAACTCGAAAGACAATTTTCATTTGAAAGCTCGTTCTCAATTCGTCTATCACAAAAACAAACATTCGTCTTGTCTTCTTGTTCCCTCAGGTGTCCCACAAGGTTCCGTGTTAGGGCCTCTACTGTTCACATGTTTCGTAAATGATATTTCTTAACGACTTAACTCCTGTGGACATCATACGAGGGGTGTTCAACATATTCTCGGTATAGGGGTGAAGCTGTGGTTGTATATATAAATTGACTTATTTATCAAGTAATACTATTATTTTAGTGCATTCATGTAAAATTTCATATAAATGTGATTATTAATTCGCGTTTTATCTCTAGTTAAACAGAATCATAATGGCAACTGAGACGATGATGGTGAAAATTGAGCATCGCGCTGTAATTAAATTTCTCACTAAGCAAGGAAAAAGTCAAAAAACTATTCATGAAGAGATGGTGGCTGTTTACCAGGGTTCCGCACCTTCATTATCAACTGTGCAAAAGTGGTCAAGTGAGTTCAAGAGAGGCAGAGAGAGCATTGAAGACGACCCCCGCTCCGGCGCCCCGGCTACTGCTTGTACGGGAGAAAGCATCAAAGAAGTCGAAAAACTTGTTCTTGAGGATGTCCGAATAAAGGTGAAAATGATGGCAGAGATCACCAAGCTTTCAATTGGTACCATTCACACCATTCTGCATGACCATCTTAACCTTTCAAAGATCAGTGCAAGGTGGGTGCCACGAATGCTCACAGCGCCTCAGAAAAAAGTGAGAATCGCATGCTGTAGAGAGCTTTTGGAGATGTGTAGTGAGAACGCGGACGGTGTTATGGATCGAATTGTTACTGGGGACGAAACATGGGTCCACCACTATGACCCTGAAAGCAAACAAGAGTCCATGCAGTGGTATAAAAAAGGAACAGACCCCCCGAAGAAGTTCAAAGTCACTCCGTCTGCTGGAAAGCTCATGGCCACAGTTTTTTGGGACTCAAAGCGAATCTTGCTCATTGAGTACAAAAAAAAAGGTGAAACCATCAACGCCACATCCTACGCTTCCACTTTGCATAATTTGCGGGAGGAAATTAACAAGAAAAGACGGGGTAAACTCGCAGCGGGTGTGTTGCTTCTTCATGACAACGCTCCTGTTCACACGGCGCGAGTTTCCAAGGCTGCTGCGCGAGATTGTGGTTTCGAAGAAATCCAACACCCGCCCTATAGTCCAGACCTTGCCCCTAGTGATTATTTCCTGTTTCCGGATGTGAAAAAATGTCTTCGTGGAAAAAGATTTTCATGATGAAGAACTCAAGTCGGCAATAAATGGGTACTTTGCAGAGAAAGAGGAAACTTATTTTTTTGAGGGTTTAAAAAAGCTTATCTCAAGATGTAACAAATGCATTGATGTTTGGGGAGATTATATTGAAAAATAAAAACAATTTAAATTGAATTCGCATTTTCCCTTCATATCGATACCGAGAATATATTGAACGCCCCTCGTATATAAGCCGATGACCTCCAAATATACTCCCTATTTCCGAAATCGAACAAAATCCAGGCGATAAACAGCATGAATTGTGAGCTAGAAAAAATTAGTAAATGGCCAATCGAAAACAGGCTAAGTCTCAACCCGGCAAAGACAAAAGTTATGGTGATAAGTGGTTTTAGAAGTACGGAAAAGTACTCATCCACTCTCCTGTTGAGTATGTAGAAACAATTAAGAATCTTGGTATTCATCTCGGTCAACACAGGAACTGGAATATTCATATAAGAAAAACTGTATCAAAAATTTATGGAGCACTTCGTGGATTAAGTCCCACGTCAAATTACCTGCCAACTTACGTTAAGTTAAAACTTGGTAAGTCCTTTGTATTGCCTATCATCCTTTATGGTTACGAAATATTTTCCAACATGGACCATGAGTCTAGAAGAAAACTCACAGTAGCCTATAATAGTTGCGCAAGATACATTTTTTGTATCAACAGACATGAACACATTTCTGACTACAGTAAACAAATAACCGTCTGCAATTTAATGGCGTTCCTAAAATACAGAATCATACTATCATTACACAAAATTATTACAACCAAAAAACCGGATTATCTTTTTGAGAAAATACGTTTTTAATTAATTACAATTAATTACTCCCAGGTGTAAGTATCTTAATACATCTCGTCAATTGTTCGTGCATGCGATTCAGCTTTGGAATCCTTTACCCCTGGAAACTAAGCGTACGATCGACACAAAAACTTTTAGCAGTTCTCTACAGCATGCGATTCTCACTTTTTTCTGAGGAGCTGTGAGCATTCGTGGCACCCACCTTGCACTGACCTTTGACAGGTTAAGATGGTCATGAAGAATGGTGTGAATGGTACCAATTGAAAGCTTGGTGATCTCTGCCATCATTTTCACCTTTATTCGGGCATCCCCAAGAACAAGTTTTTCGACTTCTTTGATGCTTTCTCCCGTACAAGCAGTAGCCGGGGCGCCGGAGCGGGGGTCGTCTTCAATGCTCTCTCTGCCTCTCTTGAACTCACTTGACCACTTTTGTACAGTTGATAATGAAGGTGCGGAACCCTGGTAAACAGCCAACATCTCTTCATGAATAGTTTTTTGACTTTTTCCTTGCTTAGTGAGAAATTTAATTACAGCGCGATGCTCAATTTTCACCATCATCGTCTCAGTTGCCATTATGATTCTGTTTAACTAGACATAAAACGCGAATTAATAATCACATTTATATGAAATTTTACATGAATGCACTAAAATAATAGTATTACTTGATAAATAAGTCAATTTATATATACAACCACAGCTTCACCCCGATACCGAGAATATGTTGAACACCTCTCGTAATAATGCTCTATTTCTTCATCTTTTCTTCTTTCTTCTTCCTCTTTATCCTATTTTTTTTCTCTTTATCTCCCATCTTTCTAATTATGTACAGATTGTGTAAATCATTATAATTGTAATTATCCTAAGCTTGTTCAATAAGTTAAAAGATGTATATTATATATCTTATATGAATAAGAATACAAATAAATGTAAATGAAAATGAAAATGAACTACCAAAGGGTTCCATTGTCCATATCCCTGTAAGTTTCCGTTCGTACATACTCTTTTCTCAATCTCTCAGTTCGAGTTTTCGACGCACCTAAGATGCTGTCTATAAATCTCTGCCACGTAGCAGGCGCGTTGTGTAGCCCGAAAGGCATTCTCTTAAACTGGAACAGGCCTCTATTCGAAATCGTGAAGGCTGTGAGTGTGCACGATCTCTCCTCCATGGGGATCGGCCTGTAGGCCGACTTGATATCTAATGATGTCAAATATTTGGCGTCCCTAAGCTTATCCAATGTCGATGAGATAAATGTCACCTTATTAACTTTTCTATAGTCAACGCAGAACCTAAAAGACCCATCTTTTTTCTTGATAAGGACTATTGGAGATGCCCGCGGACTGTTCGATTTTTCAATAACTCCTGCCTCTAGAATCTCGTTTAGCTCCTTGTCAATGTGTTTTTGCATCGCAGGCGACACATGGTAATACCGTTGTTTAATAGGTTCTGCCGACGTCCTATTCTTGTGTCCTACCAAATGAGTA
The DNA here is from genome assembly GCA_949129095.1 of Volucella bombylans. Classification (NCBI taxonomy): domain Eukaryota; kingdom Metazoa; phylum Arthropoda; class Insecta; order Diptera; family Syrphidae; genus Volucella; species Volucella bombylans. Next base: position 135,297,300 of record OX422141.1, on the reverse strand, counting down.
CACCCCAATCCCTCGCGCATCGACTTAAAACTACCGTCGACCAAAGCTTTTAACTGCCCTGCTTCGGTGACGCACATAGGAGTATTTGATACAAAAAGCTGGCCAAAATTATATTTTGATATATTTCTATTTTATCTGATATAAACATTATATTGTAATACAAACTTCTAGAGTTTCCTCATAATAACTTTATGTAATAATAGTTTGGCATAACTGCCATATTGAAGGAAAAGAATGGAAGAACCAGATCCGTAAAGCATCGACCATCTTTCTATACGATTCTGGCGACTGAGGAGACCACACGTCCCAAATCTCGTTTTCTTAAAGGAATCTTTGTTTTTTTTTTTTGACTTCAAATATATAAAAAGTAGAGCATTACAATGTGTAGTTTGTTTTAGGCTGAAATACTGTAAATTAAATAGGATGATAGATAAAATGGCATGAAAAAGTTAATCAGTTTCTGAATCTGATGATTTCTGTCTTTTCTTTTCTTCTGTTGAACAGTTCTCTAATACATTTTCGATTTCCATTGGCAAAAGAAATTCGAACGCTTCCGTTGAGAAAGGTTCCCTTTTTCTTCTTACTTTAGAGCACTCATATACTATGCGTGGATCAGAAGTTAACAACAATCTGTTGAGAATATCCATGTTGCATGATGTTCTAGAAAATTTTCTAGAAAAATTTTGTCTATATTGCCGGAAATGCTTATTACGGGCCTCTGATGCCTCTTCGGAAAGTTGACCTATTTGCAAAATAGCATGTTCGATAAATCATGGTTGCATGCATTAGTATGTTATGAACAACGGGCGTGTCGCAGTGTGGTCTAAGATATCTGGAAGTTTTATTTCTGCACAACTTTCAGTAACTCGATGAGCGTCCTTTTTTGGGTAACATTTTTCTTTTGCTTTTTGTAATAAGGAATAGCAGGTGTAGACTTCTGGGCTTAAGTTACGTATTATATTGTACTAATTTCGAGTTAGGCCGACATTTATAAACACAGATAATGCATGTTCTATCGTTAATGGCTGAATAGCTTTTATTTTTTGTTGTCGACTATTTTCTGCTTGACTTTCTAACTCTTTGTCGGGAGACGAAACTATATTTTTTATAACTGTAGATGCACTATTGTTGCCGGCTGCCCGTAAACTCATTTGAGCGGCAAAGGCTAATTCCGACACACAATTTTTTTCTCGTAGCTCTTTAGTCGTACGCCTTTTACTGCGATCACTACATTCTTCAAAAGATTTTGATGGCCTGCCAGCGACATTTCGATGATTCCAGAATTGTAAACTTACTGAACCGTCTAACCATTTATCATTATTTTGTAAAAATCTCTAATGTCCGATTTAAAAGATGAATTGATTTAGAGTGGCTTAATGTTCTTTTAAATTCATTTATATTATCTGATGGACAGTTGCTGATTTCCAATAAATAATTTTTCATATAAGCCAATTTTTCATCTATAGAACACTCTTCACAGTCTTTAATATAATTGGAGAGTTCTCTCCTAGTGATTTCCTTCACATTCATGTCTGATAGAAAATTAATGTCGAAATGAAATACCTGTTTTCAAAAAAAGTCACCTTAGTTCAAGAAAAACAAAAAATCTCAAAAATGAAGGCGGAAATATGCTGGTAAAAGGGGGCCAGGTTTCTTTGAACGATTTCAAGCTTCCGCGACTCCGTTAGCGGATCTGAAAGCCTGCCAAACATATTTTGTACGACTGCGTCGTATACTCTGATGGATTCATTGCTTCCCTGGATACGATGCCTGATTTCCTCTAGTAGGAGGTCATCATAGTTGGGGGGAAGAAACTCCAGTTTCAGTTCTTTATTCATCCTTCGGAGAAGTTGTCCTTCCTTTTTGCTCTTAGAGCTTTCTATCCTCTCTGGTCCTCCCTTCCAGCATGACTCAATGTGCCCTTTTGTTTTATACTACAGGAAGGACGGCTGCAGGCAAAGGTCAGAGGCTTTAAGCCAATAAGCCAGCACCTGAATATGGCTAATATTCGACACATTCAACGATGTCAGTCATATTAGTGCATTCAAGAGGAAACAGCTATTAGTGATTCAACCAACAAAATTGAAGACAGTGTTTTTATTCAGAATCTAGATGATAACGAGGATCGGACTTATTTTTACGTTCCGAGGTATTGTCGCTATCAAAACTCTTGACTTGATGCAGTGTGTTAGTACAGGTATTCCTCACGGGGCTATAAGCTGGTTAGGTTGCAGTCTACCTGATGATTCAAAACCAAATATGACAGATAAGTAAGTACTCGTATGCAAAGTGAATGGAGACTCATCGTCACAAAAATATAAATTCCGCTGACTGCAGCGGCACAGTCTCGTTGCTGTGGCTCACAGCATTTACTTGAAATTTGTGAATCCTATTGGTTTTGGCAAAGGCGATACTGACATTCATGGCTCAAACAACATAGTTTAACAGGGACTTCACTTTCTAGTAGAACTTAGTATTAAATATTCAAATTCGAACGTCTATTAGGGTAAATGTCTTTTAGGTATCAAGCTCCTTTGTATAAAAGATGCGCCAATGAATCCCAACAAAGCACCCAATCAGAAGAGGCGTCATCTAATGACATACGAGTAGAAGAATAACAAGTTTTTGAAACACAATAACATCCAAAATCCCAATTGTCATTCTGAAACGAACAACAACAAGCTTAAGCTCTCCCAGAGCCAAACAATTAAAATTATATAAGTACATGCTTCCCTTCTTGGCAACCACTAAAAACCGTACACAAAGCAAATACCCAAAAAATGTATGATAATTGCCAACAAATATACAGAGAAGCAGAACTCATCACCATCCTTGGGGCTTGTCATCCGACACGTGTTTCATAACCTCAAACAAATAAAAAATTCAAAACACAATTACGAACGAGAATGATGCGCATTGTGGTGGTGTTGTCAAAGCAGTCGCGTTGCGTTGCAATGAGTTTCATTTTCGGTTTCATTAGCATGAAATTAAAACGCATTATGCCACAAGCCGCAGTAGAATGCGTTAATAATTGCTGTGCAGCAGGGAGCGCATGTTCTCACCATCAAAACCCGACCATTTCTGGTGTAACCAAAGTCCTTGTCAGTGTTCGTCCCGCCGAAAAAAGACAAAAGGTTGAAGCAATACTCGTACATTGCCACTGCTACGACTACTGCAACTGCTGGCCGTGCTTTTAGCTGCAATTGTTTTACGTGCTTTGTTAGTTGGGAGTATTTTTAGACCACTGCAGTGTTTCGAGCACCACAAACAAAAGCTATAGTACAGGTATTCCTCACGGGGCTATAAGCTGGTTAGGTTGCAGTCTACCTGATGATTCAAAACCAAATATGACAGATAAGTAAGTACTCGTATGCAAAGTGAATGGAGACTCATCGTCACAAAAATATAAATTCCGCTGACTGCAGCGGCACAGTCTCGTTGCTGTGGCTCACAGCATTTACTTGAAATTTGTGAATCCTATTGGTTTTGGCAAAGGCGATACTGACATTCATGGCTCAAACAACATAGTTTAACAGGGACTTCACTTTCTAGTAGAACTTAGTATTAAATATTCAAATTCGAACGTCTATTAGGGTAAATGTCTTTTAGGTATCAAGCTCCTTTGTATAAAAGATGCGCCAATGAATCCCAACAAAGCACCCAATCAGAAGAGGCGTCATCTAATGACATACGAGTAGAAGAATAACAAGTTTTTGAAACACAATAACATCCAAAATCCCAATTGTCATTCTGAAACGAACAACAACAAGCTTAAGCTCTCCCAGAGCCAAACAATTAAAATTATATAAGTACATGCTTCCCTTCTTGGCAACCACTAAAAACCGTACACAAAGCAAATACCCAAAAAATGTATGATAATTGCCAACAAATATACAGAGAAGCAGAACTCATCACCATCCTTGGGGCTTGTCATCCGACACGTGTTTCATAACCTCAAACAAATAAAAAATTCAAAACACAATTACGAACGAGAATGATGCGCATTGTGGTGGTGTTGTCAAAGCAGTCGCGTTGCGTTGCAATGAGTTTCATTTTCGGTTTCATTAGCATGAAATTAAAACGCATTATGCCACAAGCCGCAGTAGAATGCGTTAATAATTGCTGTGCAGCAGGGAGCGCATGTTCTCACCATCAAAACCCGACCATTTCTGGTGTAACCAAAGTCCTTGTCAGTGTTCGTCCCGCCGAAAAAAGACAAAAGGTTGAAGCAATACTCGTACATTGCCACTGCTACGACTACTGCAACTGCTGGCCGTGCTTTTAGCTGCAATTGTTTTACGTGCTTTGTTAGTTGGGAGTATTTTTAGACCACTGCAGTGTTTCGAGCACCACAAACAAAAGCTATAGATACAAATGCAATATGAAAGGGAAGATGTTCGTTTTTTTTTTCTTTCTCAAAAATAAATTGCCAGCCGTATTAGTACTCCTATGACTACGAATATGACTACATCCATATGCCGGGGTTTCCATAATTATGCTGTCAGGTGCACACTATAACTCAAGTGTACCATTAAGACGAGGACACAATTAATTGACTGTGTTGCGTAGAAATTAATGCGTAACGTTGCACGTCCACGTACGAGTATACTCGTATGAGCGGAGGAAGAAAACTCATACACGATGCGGAAGAAATGTCACATGGTAATGGGAACAATGTGAGCAATCAGCTCAGGAATCAAAGATGGAAATTTGGTTCATTAGTGACGTTAGATGCGTCACGTTATGAGGGTTAAAAACCAGCGGCCTGTGGACGAATCTATCAAATTTATGTATTTACGTAGGCCTCCACGTTTTGACAACTGATAAGGACTTCCGGCATACTGACATTGTAGCACGTAGCACAAAATCATCTCTGGCAACTGATGGTTCGCACAGAAGAGAAATGAAGCAGAGACGTGTCGTCGAACTCAGCAGCTTTTCAAAATGTGAAAGTTACATAAAACGAACCAATATGGCTGCTTGTGGTAAGAGATAAACCAAATGGTTTAAAATGCCCAGAGTAGGCACCGGGTGACATCAAGTCGACGTAGTCATAACACATTAATTGTGCTCATTTCACCTCCCCGTGGTTACAACCGCGTACTAGTCTTGTCCATCTGGGCTTGAGTTGACAAACTCATAAGTGCGAATGTTGAGTAAGAGAAAAAAGCAGAACTACGAGTATACTGATGTTTTTCCCAGAAATGATTAAGCCTCAACATTGGCGTCAAAGTTCAGCATAGCAGATTCTTTATAGAAGCTACTTCTACGTGATTGGAAGTGAGTTCAATAAGGATTTTGAATAACTAGTTTTGGTGTCGAAAGAGAGATGTTATTGGCCACGGAATATTCGGCTTATTTTTTGTTAGGGATCGCAGAAAGCGCTTGGTTACCTAGAGAGCCAAGTCAAAACTTTATTGCTTGGGAAAAGTTTGAATTCCCTGTTGCCAATCCTTGACAAAGACGTTCGAACCTGCTTACGAAATATTCGGACTTTCAACAGGAACATTATTGTCTTCGATCATATTTAACAGGGCCGAGTCAACCCCCCAGCGACTTTATTGAATTTAGTACAAACTGTTCTTGAACTAAAACTAAAACTAAAGGACAGGGAATTGTGATAATTGAGGGTGTTTTTAGGGGTATTTTTTAGGGGATTGCAATGTGGGTGTAGAATTTGAAGTCAGTATTAGAGATAGCGCCCAAGTCCTGCATTGAAGTGACCGGAGCTACAGCTGTTGTTGATATATGGTATAGTAGGTAGGTAGGTAAAATTGGCTGTTGGAAAGACCAACATACTTCGGCCCATTGGCCCATTGTGATGCAACGTGTATCTGTGACCCTCCTACTCATGAAACCAATTTGAGCTTATAATGAAGCGTAGGTGACTGTTAACATTCTTTAGATGTTTTCTGTACAGAGTAGGTAGAGGATTGTCTCTTCCTCCTTCTCGTCCATCCAGTTTCTACGGAAATCGTTTGTAAAAACGCCAAGCCTTCTTGCATATAAGGCAGGGTCGAGTGATGACACCTATGATAGCACTGAAATGTTTCCTATTCAGAAGGACCAAACTCTTAGAGCTAGACCACCTAAGGTCTGTTCTTTTATTAGCACAGAGCTTTAATATTGCACGTAGCAATTGTTATACCCATTCTACCCTTTTCCAGTAGAATATGTAGAGTGGTTTCAATTTTGGCGAGTTCGTCAACCCTACAATTCCCTGAAATGCCTTTGTGCCCCGGCACCCAACAAAGGTAGAAGTTGAACTGCCCTGCTATCTCCATAAAAGACGATCGGGATTCAAGGGCAGTTTTAGAACTTAATGAAACTGAGCCCATGGACCTGATAGCGACCTGACTATCCGAAAAGATGAGGATATCCTTTGCAGATGTCACGTTTTTCTTCAGCCAGGACAGAGCTTCTTTAATCGACAAAATTTCCCCCTGAAACACGTTAGAGTGGTTTGGAAGATGGAAGGAGAGGCTTAAATTTAGCATATCAGAGAAAACACCGCCACCAATCCCGCTTTCGGTTTTAGAACCATCTGTGTAAAAGTGGATTGACTTGTCCTCCATGAAAACATCTTCCTCCCAGAAGGATCTAGAGGGGAAGCTTACATGAACGTTTTTGTCAAACCAAAGTTCGGGTATAGTGTAATCGACGTTCTCTGTGCGGATTACTAATAAACTAAGAATATTAGCGTGGCCAAATAACTTATTTGTCCACTGTGTAGTCGAAACTACTTGCCTGCTGAAGATATCGAGGGGTGTCAAGTGAAACAGAATATCTCGTGCCGCAGACATGCTGTTCTTTGGACTCTGGTTAGTGTGCTGCAGTTAACTGTATTGTCTAAAGCCGTCCACCAGGCAATAACCCCGTCGGTGAGTATCGGTCTTATGCCCGAGATGTATAGCCAGTGAGCGAGGTTGAAGGCCCCATTTGTTCCCAATGGCTATTTGTATATTTCCTGGGACAAGATCAGTTTTATGGGGGTTTAATCCCAATCCACAGCGAACCGCGCAACGGGTTATTCTGTTAAGATTTAGCTGAAGGAGTTCTTTAATGGTATTAAGATGCTTACCTGAGACGGCTATAGCAACGTCATCCGCATAGACAATCACCCTGCTACCTCCCGCTTCCAGGTACATCAGCAGTTGAATACTAAGTTCCCGAGAATAGGACAGAGGTCACCCCTTTGCAGCGTACCTCTTCTGGCACATATTTTAGCAGAAGTCTCACCGAATTTGGAGTTGATTATCGTGCTGTTTAGCGTAAGACTGATCAACTCCGCAAGTCAGTCATTTACCTGCAGCGTTGACAGCGCAGTCGTCATTGCGGATATGTTGACGGTGTTAAAGACACCCTCTATGTCCAGGAAAGCAACCATTGTGTACTCTTTATATTATACGGATCGTTCCATGTGGCTAGTCAGTGAATGCAGAGCCGTTTAATTTACAGTAGGCATGTTGAGCCGTTGTCAAAAGTCTTGGGTATCAATCAGTCGTTCTAGAGTTTTGAGAAAGAAAGATGATAGACTTATAGGTCTGAGGTCATTTGGAATAAGACGAGAGCATTTTCCGGCTTTTTTGAATGAAAACTCTCTCTCCATGACAGTGGAATGTGGATCAGTTCTACACAGCTCCTCATGATATTCTCTAGCGTACGGAGGATAATATCTGAGTACCTTTGCAGCTCGGTAGCTATTATATCGTCTGGGCCAGCAGACTTCTACGGTTTGAAGCTATGAGGTGCCCAAAGCAGTTTGTCTCTTGTAATCAGACAATGAATTTTGGTCAGAGTTGCAGTAGTCCTGTTGGGGTTGCTACTGGCTGCAAATAAGGAGCTACCTGGAAAGTAAGTGTCCGGTAGGAGGTTGAGTGATTCATCACTTGAAGTTGTCCAGGAGTCGTCGGTTTTTTTCAAACAGCTAGGCATCATAGGATTTGTAGAGATGATTTTTCTTAGCCGCGATGCCTCAGAGGTTTCTGTGATTTTATCACAGACTCGCTTTGCCTTCCTCAGTTCTTTTTTATATAATTTGTGGGATTCTTTGTATGAGTCCCAGTCAGTCACTTTTCTTGTGCTTTTTGCTAGGTTGAAAAGCTTTCTGCAATCGTTTCTAAGCGGTCCTACTGCTGATGTCCACCAGTGCGGCTTTTTCTTGCCTCTAGATTGATTAAGCAGCCACTGTTTGATTGAGTGGAAACTTTGACTTTCATGTCAAGCTCATTGCTGTGACTGTATTTCATATCAACCTCATTGCTGCTACGCGCGGAACTTGAAAATTCAGAGGATAGTGTTTCTGACAGTACTCCTCTGTATTTTGGCCAATCAGTTTTCCAATAATTGCGGAAAGTTGGTTGGCTAGGAGGATGACTCAGGATGAATCCGATGTACCTGTGTTGATATATAGTAAGTTTGGTCGGAAGTGTTGAACGCTTCCGGGGGTATGAGATGGCTTAACATTCCCTAACGAAGTTTTTGTGGCACCATATTAAGAACCTATTGAGATCGTCTTGTAGAGGTTGAGTATTCGGGAATGATTCAACACAGATGTAATTGAATGTATGAACAAATAACATTGAAATGTCAACACGTAATTTATAAAACAAACAAAACATGTATTAAATCAAAACATATGTCACTACACAAATGTCAAAGACAAATATAACATTTCTTTAATAATTCATAGAGAACTCACTTTTATGAGGTATGAAGATGCTGAAAAGCACAGTGCTTTCATTGAAAAAATTGTCCCTTCAAAATAAAAACTAATGGACAAAGATGACTGCTTTGTGGAACAACCGAAGTGGCTTTAATTGGTTCAGAGAAACGAGAACGAAAATGGACTAGGGAATAGTCAGCCCAGATTGAAGTTTGAAGTTTGAATAGAATTAACTTATGTGCGACTTTGCTAAAGTCAGTTGTAATTATATAAACTTCTTTCCTTGATCTAGGGCACACAATGTAATAGAAGCAAGCTCAATAGGGTTGGTAGTGGTTGATCTGCATCACAAATAATGCTCTCACAAATATTGGGAATGCAGGATAACTTAGCAATGGGTCGGTAGTTGGGAATATCCTATTTCAGTCCTTTTTTATTAATAGGGATTATATAAGTACTTTTCCAGAGGTGAGGAAAAACCCCCAGGGAGACCGAAAGCCTGAAGATGTTTACGAGGGGTTGGATAAGATTATTGGCACATTTTTTTTCAGAAAAATTGCGGGCAGGTCATCTCAACCAGGGGAAAAATCATCCTTAAGTTTGTTAATCTTGTTTAGTAGCTGTACTGGTGGTATTCCAATAGACATTAGAGAAATCTGAGTGTGGTTGCGAAAGATCCGACTTTCAGTCTGGGTGGAGAAGGATTCACTAAAGAAATTAGCGAAATAATTGCCGATGGTTGTAGGATCAGACGACGACATATTGGAGAATATCGAAAGAACTGCTTGGAGTCAGAATTAAGGGTAATTTGCATTCGGCTGAGGTATCTGTTACCGCGAATATCACAAAGTTGGGAGAAGTGGTGGTGAGTTTGTAGGTTATTTCGATAGTCGAATTCAGAACCAAATTTAATGTACACTTGCTGTACACTTATTTCTTTTGTTGTGAAGTACACGTAGTTTTTGTTGCATTACGGAGAAAATGACGAAGGATTTCTCTTTCATTCGACGGAATCAGCAGAGGTGTATTTATCGAGTATACAACAAAAGTTAACATTATTGAGAAGATTGTTGAGTTTTGTGTAATTCGTTTTAGGGAAGTTGAAGTGGAGGGAAGTTACTGAGGGGATAATAGACTTGTTGATGTCAGATGAGAAAATAACAAGTAGGTGAGGATGTAAACAGTCTAATTGGGAGAAAAGAGGTTCACACTCACGGGCAACACATTTTAAAGCATCAGATGTCAAGATCAGGTCTAGTTGACTACCCATGTTGTTAGAAGTACCATTTATTTGAAAAAGGCCCGAGTTGGAAAGTCGAGAGGATTTCCTTATCTGAGACAGCATTTGAGGCAACAAAATAAGATTCATCGTTCGACTAAGTCCAATGGAGATGAAGGAGACTAAAATCACCAAGAACTAGGACATCGTCATAGGGGTCAACAAGGGACTCAACAAGGGAGTCAAACACATTAATCGCAAGCTGGTAGCCACGTGTTGGTTGGGAGGGGCGAATGTACGAGTAATAACAGAGTTCATATAATCTGCACTTGGAGATAGTAGCTTTAAGAGCAATAAATTCGAATTCAGCTGTTACTGACTTTTGAGGGTCAACACAATTATGAACTCCCACGAGGACCCCTCGACCTATAGAAGAATCATCATTCTCACGGCTATCATCACGAAACACTCTGAATTCTGGTGCAAACAGTTCTGGATTTTTGATATCAGGTATTAGATTCGTTTCAGCCAAAGCAAAACTATCATATGGAGGCTTTTGGGAGTTAAGATAGACAGAAGTTGTTTCTATGCGCATCCGTCTTAAATTTTGTGATAAGCGTTTGGGTGCACTATTGATGAGTAAGCTAGGACGGGTTTTTTGCAGGTGTAAGAGACGTTCAGAAGAAACATGGGAGGTCGTTAGTAACCTCTGTGTGGGAGATGTTTAAGTTTTTATGATAATTCACGAATAATCCTTCTTGTTGGATTGAAACCAATATTTGTTCGAGTTGTACCATCGATGCAGATAGAGTCAGGCTTATCATGTAAATAAGCGAGGTACAGCGAACATTTTCGTAAATTCTGCGGTCCCATAAGCGGGAAAGGACTTAGCGGCCGTAGTTACCGATATCGGCTAGTTGCTTAGTAAGCTTTACAGTGGAAGGAAGCATAGGGTTTAAAATTGGAGATGCAGAAGTTTTAGAGGCAATAGACGTGTTGAGGCTGTCAGCCAACGAGAGCGGAGTAAGATTGATATGGGAACGGACAAAACTCGGATAAGAGATGGAATTGGAATACAAGTTGGCAGCGGTTTGGCTTTTAGTACGGAAAGAGTTGAACGTGAGACTGGAAGGTACGCGTTTGGGAAGACTAGATTTCGTGGAAAGATGAGTTTTATGAAAGTTTTTCGGGTGGATAGAGGATGACGTGCACTCAAGCAACTCAAGTAATAAATCCTCTAGCTCTGTTGCAAAAAAAATATCCCAACCATCGAGGAAGTGTGGTGGAATAGGCCGGACAAAATGAGAATGAAAAATCATGGTACGGATTTGTTGTAAGCGGCAGACAAAGGCAACAGGTCCTGTGACTTACAACGTCAGGTTGATACGGGCTCACTTTTGGGCAAAAGAAATATTTAATAATACCAAAAAACATTTCTACGAGCTGCTTCACAAAACCTACGAACAATGAGCCCCCTTCACCCACCACTTAGTTACGTGGCGGAATATCCCTATAACACGCTCATCTCGATATTCACAAGGGATCGTCAAACCGTTAATCATATTGATCATATCAAGACTAGCGGAAGACAACTCTTCGGTATTAAAATGCTTTCAACATTCTGAGCTGCGATTATCTCAGATGCTTTTACCATACAGGATACTGTGGGGAAACAATACCTGGGCAGACACCTGTTTAGATGAGTATGGACACTAAGTAGGAGAGCCACAGCCAGTGTTGAAGATATGAAGAAACCACTTCTGTAACATCTGAACGAACTGTTCGACCATGACGATGAAAGTCATTGCCTCCATCCACCCGCTCACAATGTTGTTAAGAGAGGAATATCTAATTTTTTTTATAAAAATGCTGCAATACCTGCTATGCAATGAAACAGGAGATGACTTAATAGAGCATACACCAACTCATTTTCTGGATTCGATCGAAGGAAAGAAAATGCTAACTCACCATTGCTTCTCCAATCCATAAGAAAGGGGACTATCTAAACTGTACCAACTATAGAAGCATCAGCCGCCTGAACATCGGATACAAGATCTTGTCTGAGGTACTATGTGAACCACTCCAACCATTTGCAAGTGATTTGTTGGGGCCCAATTTTACTCATAGATGAAATGTTTAATCTTCAAGAAATTTCTGAGACAACCCAAGAAGTGCAAATCTATTCTCATAATTTGGAAACCGCATGTGAAAGTATCTGTAGAGATGAGTTACACAGTGTTATGGTTTTGACACCCCTGTTAAGCCCGTCAGATTGTGCAGAAAAACGTAAGAGAAAGCACACCAGGACCTTTGATGCTAATAGCGTCTAGTCAATACACTGCTGTCGGAAATGTACTCCATGTTTCTTGAGAAAACTGTGCGAAAGAAGGAAGACAACACCAGAGACACAATTTTCCAATGGCTTGAGAAATCACTTGCATATACGGATTAAAGATGCCTTAACTTTGCGGAAGTAAGAGATTTGGACCATCTCGGCTCCACAATTTAATTTTTACGCTTGCAAATTGCTATATTACTGACCAAAGTTGGTACTCGTAAATAGGTAATAAACCCGAGACATTAAGGAGCATTCCAGTCCTGGCATAGAATTTTGGACGTTAGCGAATGTGGATGTTCTTGATTACCAAGATTTGTCGGTGGATTTTTTTACGTTAACGTTGAACAACGAACTTTTCGCGCTACACGACGATTGACCTGGTCAGAAAAGTGCACATCGGTTATCTAAGATGTGCTAGGACATTTCAGACAAATGAGTATTGTCGCTTCGGTCCAAATTTGATTCTCACCAGGAGGAACATGGCAGTGGAGGAAGACCTTGCCTTAGGCGAAATATTTTTTTCATTTTTTCGGTTTATTACGAAGAAATTGAACAAAGACATCTGGCGTAGTAGCTGACAGACCAATTCACTGCGTCACGACGAATACCCTTTGTCCTATGGACGACAAGTCACAATTTTTTAATCCCAATAACAAAGACGCAACCTTAGAATTAAAGCCTAATGATAAGCCATCATAGACACAAGAAAGGATGATCCTAGAGTTTGGAGCTCCAGACTAATCAGTCTGACTTGCGAATGCATGCTTTGTCCAAGATACGAATGCAGAAGATCCTATGAGATTGCGCATCAAGATCTGTGTAACTCGGACAGACAACACCACGGTGTCGAATTGCTAGTTTTGTAGATAAGAGCTCACTTTGTTAATCGACTCACTACTTTACGCCATAGTTCCATCGTTACGGTGTATATACCACATAGGTATATGTACGTATGTTGATGATGTAGCTGTACCGTCGATGATCATGACTATAGACAGTCTGCATGTCCAGACAGTCTGCATGTCTAGACAGTCAGCGCATGCCCATACCTGCATTTATAATGCCTCCATCCGCGTTTAACGCTTTCATTGACAGTTGGGTTTCATATTAGCATAACTGCAGTTGACACGACTCTCCAGATTGTCGAAAGACCAAACGAGTGCTTCTCAATATCTCCAAGAGGTCAGCGGCTTTCCTGCTGTCGGTCAGTAGGAATGCCTGTAGACTAGAAACTAACATCGTGGCAGGACACTATGCTTTTGCTAAGTGTGCTAAGCATAAGTAACTCAATGGATTGCGACACTTATTATGAAAGTGATAATGATATCCCTGTGACCGTCGGAAACATGCTTGCCTTCGTATGCAGTTATTCGGCGTTGATGAGGTTGGTGCTGTTAGAGTAGGCACTTTCCCACTTTTCTCGTTTTTCTACGAAAGAAAGAGGGCCTCTAGTAAAAGGAGGAGCAAAATTCCTTCCTGAGTTCTTTGTTTCGAAAAGAAGAAAACTTTTCAGGAGTCACATGCCATGGAAAAGAAGAAAGACGATCGCAAGGAAATTTGAACAATCTCTCTCTTTAAACTCAATTGAAGTTCTGATAGAATCAGCAGAGTTCTTTATCTCCATTATCAGCATTTCCATGGCAGTACAGCTCAATGCCACAAAATATTTCTTTTTATTTCGATCTCAGATTTTAATGAGATGACTTACATTCCCCTAGGAACCTCCACTTTGGCTTTGACTTCGTACGAGTCTTGTTTTTTTTTTTTTTGTTGTTCAACGTCGGTAACTGTCTGCTTACCAATTTATACAGAAATCTATCTACTTCAACCTCACAATATAGAACGTAGCTTCTTCCCTTGAAAAATACAGAAAAGTCAAAGTTCATCAGCAAAGAATACAAGCACTTCCTTAATCCGACATAAACCCAGATAATGTGACATAAAAAATTGGGTTAACGCAGAACCCCTTGACGAGGAAGTGCTGGTACTTCTTAGCTGTAAATACGACACCGTCTCCTCCTACATAATCTTTTCATTAAACCATCTAGGGATGCCTTCAGGTGGAGGCAGTCATTTTGGCATCAAAGTCCCTCTCAAATTTATGTACATACTCGTAGTATGTATTTGTTCTAATTTTTTTTTCATCAACAAGTTCCGTTCTAAGATACCAAAAGCCCCTTCAAAGAGACAAACAGAAGAAAAAATGAAAACCCTAATAGGATTGCCTTAAGATACAAGTGTGTCATCCCATCTATACGGAATTACGTCAACTCGAGCCCTTAACATGCATAACTTATCTGAAGTACGCCATTCAGAGATTAAGAAACCGACAGCTGCTTAAAAATGTATACCTCCCCTGCGGAATCATCTTATACTTTTCAGTCGTCTTCAGCTCTGAACTCATTCACTTCATCTCATGTGCAATTCAATTGCTCTAAATCCTTTATCCATCTGCGGTAAATCTACCGTGGTTGTACACCGACATAGCTGGCTCCCATAAATATTAAAAAACTTTTGAACACGCAGATAATAAAAAAATGACGACAGCGCGTACCGTATTTGAGTTCGTATAAATAGTCGAAAAGTAACCGAGTCAAAAACTCGCAAAGTTAGAAAATGCGGTTCATCCTTAAACCACAAACGCTAGAGGGTTCAATCTCATTCAAAGTATTTAAGTAGAACGGGTGACAGTTCATTCGGAACACCTTTCTCTTGTTCGTTCACAATAACGTAATGAGATTGCTGTCATAATGACATGTAATAGCAAGGTTAGGAACGAATGACTTTTAATAGAATAAATAATTTGTCCATTGAAGTGACTTTAAATAATGAAACTAAATGTCACACTTTTTGACAGTAAAGTTGTATGGTATGAGTACTACAATATAGGGAAGGGTTTTTGAAAATAATGACAGTGACAATGGCTGTCATTTAAGTTCAACTAAAAGGGAAGATGACATTAGCAGTTGTAAATGATGCAACTATGCTGCGTTAAATCACTCTGTGGAGGATAATAAACGCGAATTAGATGTGAGGTTTTGTGATGTTTTATTTTTTTATTTTTTGTTTTTGTATTTGAGGTATGCCGTACTTGGAATAATTACAGTGATAGAGGCCTTTTATACAATAGCGACCCGGTAATGACGGCGATAAAACTGGCGGATGGGGAAGGATTAAGTGCGGTTTGCTCACTTTTTTCAACTTTTTCTCTTTGGTCGTTTGTCGGTCCGTGGTTCGGTTATGCGATGGGTTATATAATTATTTTGTAATTTTATTGCCACCATTGTCTTGTTGGTTCAGAGTAAATGGTGAAGCACTTAATTTCAGAGAACTTGCTACAGCCAAAGGAGATGAAGAAATGATGACTTAGGTGGTTGAACTGAGCAGTTAAGTAAAACTGGGAAGGGATTAGAGTCTTAGTGGAGATACCGTTTGGAGAAAGAAATCTTTCCAGGACGGAGAAAATGGATTTCGTTAACGGATGTCATTAAGGATTTCTTTTTATCGCTTTCATCGTTATTTTATATGGCTCGCACAGTATTGTACTGGACAGTGAAATCTGATACAGCAGATACAATTGTTTTTTTTTTTTTTTGAAGACACATTAATCATAAACTTTTTCGGTTTCTTATTGTCGAAGACTTGAAGATGTGCGTCACAGCAAAGGGGACATCTGACAGATATATACTCGTAGATTCAAAAGATTTACATAATCTGGTATCTATTCCCCCAACGGAAGAGCCGAAATGACGATGTCTTTGGTTGGGTTAAGTACGGTGAGGAGTGTTCAGTGGTGCTCTCACAACAATATAATAGTAAAACTAGGGAACCAATGGCCAATGGTCCGTAAAATTTGGGAGTTCATGGACGGATTGAACAATGAGGTTGAAGCTGAAGTGCGATAAAAGCAGTTATATTCTTTAACACTCTTAGCGAGCATTTCGAAACTCACTGAAAGTATAGGGTTTTCCAATAAGGGCTTGACAACTTTTTTTGAAATAAAACGCAAACCATTTGAGATATTTCAAAAACTTTATTATCGGCTCGAAGTACAATGAGAGCATTTATGAATGGAACTCGACTTCGTTCATATAGCCTCCGCGAGCACGTTTACAGCGGTCGATTCGTTGGACCCAATTTTCAACGACTCGGCCACACAATTCGGCCGAAACGGCCGCTATTTCACGTTCAATGTTGGCTCTGAGCTCTTCCAATGTCGTCGGCGTATTGGCATAAACCAATGACTTAACGTAGCCGAACAGAAAATAGTCAAGTGGCGTTAAATCGCACGAACGAGGCGGCCAATCGACTGGCCCATTTCTTGAGATAACAAGCTCACCATACTTACTCTTCAATAAATCGATCGTAGGGTATGCTGTGTGGCTGTGGCATCATCCTGTTGAAACCACATGTCATCCAAGTCCATATCTTCTAATTCGGGCCAAAAATAATCGGTGATCATGGCGCGATAAGGCTGACCATTCACAGTAACGTGACGATCGTTATCGTCGACGAAAAAATATGGCCCAATAACGCCGCCGGCATGCAAACCACACCAAACAGTTATTTTTTGTGGATGAAGTGGTGATTCATGAAGCACATGTGGATTTTCAGCTGACCAATAACGCATATTTTGCTTATTGACGAACCCATTGAGCCAAAAATGATCTTCGGCACTGAAGAAATTCATCAGCTTGGCGCATCTTCTCCCGAACCCAATCGGAGAACGTACGTCGCTTCAAATGGTCCATCGGCTTCAATTCTTGAGTCAGCTTGATCTTGTATGGGTGTAAACCAAGATCCTTACGCAAAATACGCCATAATGTGGTCTGAGCGATGCCCAATTCTGAGAACGCCGTGGAATTGACTGATTTGGATCGTTTGCTATGGACGCCTGAACAGCAGCGATATTTTCGACACTTCAACCAAGCCGTTGTCTGACGGACACGGCAACATCACACAACGAATATGTAGACTCTAATTTTTGCACTAAACTTGAAATTTGTTGTTAGTCAACGATTCCGAATTTCGGTAGAAAATTTTTATAATTTGCAGACGTTGCTCGTTCGTGTACATTACCATGATGAAAATGTTGAGTTTAGTGAATAAATTGACAGTGACAGTTTGATGATTAGTGAAAGAGTGCGTTCGCAAATTAAATTCAAAGTTGTCAAGTCCCTATTGGAAAATTCTATATAAAGATTAGGTTTATGTAAGGTAGTTCCAACATAGACGCTACACAGTTTGTTCTTCTTAGATTTCTGAAAACAGACTTATTGAGCTGATTGTGTGGTATTTTCTTTGACGTGGCATCCTTGGCAACCTGTAGTGGCAGTGTACAACTGAGTGTACTTATAAGTGAAGGCCAAAGCTGTTCCCAGTTTTTTTCTTTACAACCTCTCGTATGCGCACAATTCGGACACCAGGCATAGAAAGAGGAAATATATTTTGTTCACTTGGCTTGTGTGCCCTTCCTTTGCTTTGAGGTAATTTTGAATAGCCCTTAATACTCGGATGGAGGCAGCGCCTTCATCGCCCGCTTGAATATAAAACAAGTTGGCAAAGGCTGTATTTGAGAGGTGAAGGTTTTGGGTAAGAATTCTGCTTCTTTGGCATTATTATCAGGATTTACTTTTTTGTCCTGATCGATTGCAATATCTGCCAGCGTTATCAAGCCACCCGTCGTCGTGGCAGCTGAAGCTTGGATTAGAAAGCTCTGCTATCGGCACGAGCTAAAATGGTTCTGTATTGATCAAAAGAGCTGTCAATCTTTCAGTCTCGCTTAACCCTGGATTTAGAATTGCTTGTCGAAAGATCGTGCGGGCCTAGGAGGTTTTCTGAATAATCGACTGCCCCGAACGTGCACTAATCTTTCTTCCAATCGTCTGTGTTGACTCCTTGAGCTTAAGCCAGTGGGGGAAAACCCTTCATCTCACCTGGAGTTCTAATGTAAACTGAGCCAAAGTAACAAATTAAAAAGGCAATCAAATTTAAAAAGCTAGCCAAGTGAATGATTAAGATTTCCAAATACTTGCACTCATTTATAACCGTTCCCACTGGAAATTGCTATAACATAATTGTAAACTATTCTCGCGTAAAACCCACCTCAAAGAAAGGATTCACCTTTGTACTCCTACATTAATTTATTAATTACAAAACATTCAACAACTGGTTGGTCTAGCACATGCACGCAAGTATGTGTGACAAACGAAAAATTGTTGAAAAGCTTCGAAAATAATTTACGCGTCGTCGTCGGATGGCTTTTCATATTCTAGTTCTGCACGATAGTTGTTGCGCGCCGTCCTTCAAACCAACGAAATAGTGACAACCGCTAAATGCATTATTAATGACCAACCCTAGACCATGTCAAATTGGGATAGTGCGTCCTGTTTAGACAGGACAGGAGCCATTTGGCCTGGCTTTTAGGGGGTGTCCTTTCGTGTTTGGGTCAATGGCGCACCCAGCTCTTTGTTGCATGCATGTGCGTTTCTAGCTGTTGTCGTCGTCATAGTCGTTGTCATATTGTATGCTCTTCCAACAAATGACACTAATTAAATGAATTTTCTGAATTTCGGTTTTTTTTTTTTTGTTCGTTCGCTTTTAGCAGCTTGTCGACAGGCTTTGTTAGCTTGTCAAACGTTGTCTGTTCAATCGACAGAAGAACATCGAGGACCTACTAATTGGTGTAGGTATCCATACATATAACGCTTCAGGGTTTGAGTGTATTTGACATTGTGAATTACAGCACACTGATTTAGTAAGTTGGGGTTTATAAGGAGGCCACCCTCATGTTGCTTAGGAATGGCAGGCCTAATAGCACTGACCTATGGCTTGGGGCTATTGCTAATGAATTCAATGTGACACAGCCCCATAAGTAGAGGGTAAATGTCGAAGAAATTATGTAGATGTGGGGCAAACAACTCTGATATGTTTGATTATCGGTAATGATGTTGACTATTTGACGATTGGGGTCGTCATTTGTTAATACCATAAACCCTCCTATTGCTGGTTTATTGGATGACAAATGTGTGGTTAGACGAATAGTTGGGATTGATAGCACAGGAACAACCTGTTGACGGGGACTTTATTTCCATAAATGACAATAGAGTGACAGGTCATTCGGTAATTAGGATCTGCAAACTTGTGTTTAAATACGTTTCTGTGGGAGTGGTATCAGAGAAATTATACTTTAATCGTAGGGACATTCACGAGTGATTTTCGGGGTGGAATGGCATAGGTATTAGAAATAGATTTGTTGAGTAAAGTTTCTGACTTGATTATCGTGTGTGTGTGTGAATAAACTTAGTGGCTTGTTGATTAATTTACCTACATCTACCGCAAGTAGTCATTTTGGGTTTCAGTTTAACAAATCACATCTTTGTTGCTTGCTGTTGCAATCATCAATTTCCTAATGACTAGACAACAATTAGAGACCACAATTAAGAGATGATTAGTTTGGCAAATTAGGATGCGACCTAGCATTTAGCACTAGATATGTTAAATATAGGTCGACAACATGATTTAGATGAGGTTTCGTCATGATTCTAGTCATTTTTACAATTACAATTATCTTTATTGAGACTTTAAAAATCAATACAATTATTTTTTGTACTTATACAGGATTGTAGCCGACTTGTACAGTATATGCCTGGCTAAACAGAGTTTAGAAATACAGCTTCGTGAGCTTTTCTATCAATATACATACATGTATTATTTGTAACAATAATCGATTTTATGTATGCTTGCTCCCGGCATACTTTAAGCAACTTTTAACAATGACTAGATAAAAGATACATAGAACGAAAACGAAACAAAACAACACAGACTAGTGACATGTGCAATCAATTGAAATATTATTTGATATACCATATACTCGTAGTAGTATGATCTCCTTATGCTCTAGTACAAATTTCAAATTAATCTTCTTAATGAATAATATATAAATGCATATATAATCAAAAGCTAATTATTAATTTGAAATTAAAGACTTACACAATATAGAACATATGTACATACATAGCATATATGTATAGTGCGAGTATATGAGGGTATTTTAATGTTTTTGAGGACAATTATGTTATCCTCTCAAATCAGACTGTGACGCTTTTACATAAAATGGTGACATAAGGCTTCTACCAAGATCTTGTTCAATATGATGGATGGATCTTTCATTAAGGAGATTAAATGGTGAAAGATAGTAATTGTCGTCCAAACCCTCACATTTGTTTGAGTCCAGCAAAGATTTTATTAGTGCATTTGGATGGAATTCTATGCGTTTAAGTTTTCTTAGGGTAAGGTTAATGAGGTATGTTATAAGAGGTGTTACTTGACAAGTGTTATACAGAAGTTTATTTGGATACCATTTTTTATCGGGTCTTCTATACTTTCCACAACAGAATCTAAGTATTCTTCTCTCAAATTGTTCCAGTTCTTTTGCTACTGTGGGGGAGATTGTATACCATGCACAGAATCCATATGCTAATATAGGTCTTATAAGCGTTTTGTATACCAGTAACTTTGTGTTTGAGGGCAATGCTTTTGACTGCAATAAAGGCTTTAGCGAGCGGTAACAGCTTTAGCTTTCGCTAATGTCTTTCTAGCATGTTTGTTAAAAAGAAATCTGTTGTGGAAGTATACACCCAAGTATTTCAATTCTGACCGCAGGATAAAATGGCCATCGATTTGCAAACTCAACGTTTTGCTCTCTTTCACAGCTAAACGATGGCCTTTTCCACTAGAATTGCGAAAACAAGTAATGCCACATTTCTCTGTGTTTATTTTAAGTCCCCATTTTTTAAAATAATCTAACAGCAAAGGAAGCTTCTCCTTGATTTTATCGAGAGCGTTTTGAGGCCTCGCATCGCTAGCTAATATTAAGGTATCGTCTGCAAAAAAAATTTCACAAGGGTCTCGTTCAGCATTTAAAACACCCTCGTATGGAAAATCATAAAGAAATATGATGAACAGAATCGGACCTAAAATGGACCCCTGTGGAATTCCTGACAACACCGGGAATGGTTCTGAGTACTCAGAATGTATGACTATGGATGAGAAACGGTTTAGTAGGTAGTTGTAAAGTATTCGAATGAGCCATGTGGGAAAGTTTAATCTTATGTGTTTAAAAATCATGCCTTTATGCCAGAGAGAATCGAAGGCTTTCTCAAGGTCAATGTCCAACCCAACTGTACACTTCTTATTCCTTAAGTTTTGGATGATCTTATTACATAACAGAAGTTGCGCGTGTTCTGTCGAGTGCTCCTTCCTGAATCCGAATTGGGTTCTTGGAATCACATTTGCCTCCTCACAGAAAATGTTAACGTGTTCAGCTAATATTTTTTCAAACAATTTTCCTATATTTGAGAGCAAGGATATAGGACGAAACTCCTTGATTTCCTTAGCAGACTTTTTTTTTGCTACTGGCAAAAGTTTGGCTTTTTTCCAAATTGTAGGAAAATATCCGTTATTGATACAGTGATTGAACACAGAAGACAAAATTGAATCCAGTGTATGGCAGCAGTTTCTTAATATGAAATTAGATATCTCATCTATGCCTGAAGAATGTTTATTGTTAATGTTGGCCCTTAAAACCTGTATTTTGTCAGGGGTGGTGAAAGGAGGTGCATTGGGGTTGACCGAAAGATGAGATGGTGAAAACGTGGTGATGGGGATATCATTTCGACTAGCACAAAATTCTGTAACAGTGGACAGCACTTCATTAGTCAGATTATTATTGAAATTAGGTATTTTGACTAAGTAGACAGAGGAATAAAAATCTTTAAAAGTATTGAGCTTAGTCGCAGTATCCACTAGCTCCACGCTATTATGCGTCAGTATGTCGCTTGAGATGTTCGTACCAAAAAATGTTCGCCCAGTTATTCTGTCGATCTCCTTAAAAGCTTGAGGAGAAGGTCTTATTTTCTGTAGTCTTGACTTGAAGGTAGAATTAATATCTAAGTTTATTCTCTTACTAATGATTCTACTGATGCATGAAATTCTTGACGACAACTCGCGATATTCCTGATTTATTCTGTTAAGGTGTCTATGATATATTCTTTTTAGTTTTCTGAGCCAATGGGAACGTATTTTAATTAGTTTCATTGTAAGAGGATGTTGCTGTACTTAGATTGTTTAGGTGTACATATTACCGAATGAGAATCGATATTTCTTGTCAGCGCTAAATTAATTTCGCCGATGAATGTGTCTATTTCTGCATTCGAAAGGTTCCTGTCTGATGGTATGTCTAGTCGGGAAAGACTATTATGAAGATCTAGTCTGAAGGTTTTCCAGTCAGTGCTTTTAAAGCTTCTGTAAGTGACTGGCGGTAGCAACAGAGGTGTGAAGTTGTCGACTCATGCCTTAAGGGAAATTCCGTAATGGTCAGATATTGTAGGGAATGTCGAGCACAAATTATTGTTACCTGCGCTATTCAGAAAAGATGACAGTAGGAAAAAGTCTAACACCGAAGAGGAACGTGAGAATGTTGGGCTATTAGGCGAAATCAAATCAAGATTTAAGAAGGGGCCGTTGTAAAACCAATTATATATCTTGAGTCCATTGCCATTGTGAACGCTATCTCCCCAGTGTTGATGGCGAGCATTGAAGTCCCCCCCCCCAAGAATCATTGCGTCAAAAGTACTTGCTACGGCATATAACCTCTCGAGCTCTCTTAGTAAGCTTCGGCCAGCGTTACTAGGAATATAAATACTTCCTAGAAGCATCCGTAAATGTGTTCCTTCTAGGTTTTTGAAAGTAATTGAGGCTAAGCAAACAGAAAAGATATCACTGTAGAAAGGAACAGGATTGTATTTGAGTTTTTCGTCCAAGATGATTGCAGTTCCCCTGCCGGCGTGATTCCGAATGATGTTAAAACTTTCAAATTTAGGTTTGTGTCTTGCTTGTAGTCTGGTTTCAGACAGGAAACAAATTTGGGGTTTTTTACTTTTTAATATTTTTAAGAGTTCAAATCTACGTTCGTGAGAAATTATTGAATTAAAATTCATCGATATAATATTTAGGTTTGTTGTGTACATTATACTACAGTTGAAGCAACAAACTCTAGGTATGTAAACATTTTTTCTTCTTTTGATTGAAGCTGTTGATACTTTGGCCAAAATTGCCTGATTTTTATCAACAGGTCCCTAAATGAAAGGTTAAATAAGTTAATCGATTCACTAAGAAAGTCGCTCAAATTGCTTGTCTGTACAAATTGATTGTTTGCCTGTGTGAGTCCTTTTGAGTTTTCTTCATTGGATGCCATTTTTGCTACGTCAGCAAAGGAAACGTGTGGCCTTATAAGTTGATTAACGTTCTCATGTACATCTCTTATGTTGGTTACTTTTCTCAGCTTTGCAGTAGGGACAAGGCTTCCCTTCTTTCCTTATATTTTATATATGATGGACAGTTTATATCACTAGCTGCATGCCCTGATTTATTGCAGTTAATGCACTTAAGTTCAGGAACCTCCTGATTTATTTCCCTACATTTTTGGTGCGACTCAATGCAAGACTCAGAATCATGACCTTCTCCACAGAGAAGACAGCGACTACTATAGGCACAACAGTCTCCAGTGTGACCAAATCGTTGGCAGCGGTAGCACCTAATAACCACCCCATTACTTTTCTTTTCCCAGTACACCCTTTGGTGCAATAGAAATCTAATATTTATTAAATCCTTGATGGACTCCCCAACCTCTAATTGAATAACAAATATATTCAATTTAATATTTTGGGCTTTTGTTCTAGCTGTAAAGAACTGGCTTATTTTACAAACCTTCACATTTGGTGCAGATTTCTCCAGAGCTATACGAATGTTGTCAATAGGTGTATCCCCATCAATGCCTTTCAGTAGTATAGAAGCCTTTTTGGTTTCTTTGGGAGAGAAAGAATATGCGCCTATACCAGTCTCGCGAAGTCTATTTATAATTAGCCCATGTACACTCGCACTATTCACATATACCTTAGTCTTATGATAACTTAAATTAACGAACTTATACTGGATATTAGAAATATTACATTCGGCTGCTGCCAATTTAATTAAGTTAGTTAGTAATGTATAATTAGCACCAAAGATATATATGGGTGGGCAAAATATAATTTTATTGGATCTATTCGATTCAGTATTTGTTATTGTAGGCCCTGTTTGCCTCTTAGTATAATTTCTTCGAATATCACTCACGTTGTTCACTAGGGAACAGTTGTCCATGTTGTCCAGATCTGCTAGCGGGGAGAAGGGATTGCTATCCAAAGTAGATTTCTGATGACTCATTGCATGTGAACGACCAACGCCGTCTCCATTTATTCTTTTCCTTTTCCCAATATTCGCGTTGTAGGTGCTTGCAGATCGCTTCAGGTTTCCAATAACTGCTGTCCACTCAGTCACGTTTGAATTATTATTGACTTCTCCCATATTTGTATGTTGGAGAGCAGAGATTCCTCGCATGTTTGTCGTGAGTCTCTGAGTATTTACCGAGAGATTATTATTTGCGAAGGAGCTGACATTAGGCTGCACGTGTTTGACTTGATCACCAATTGATGCACTTGCAATAGAATTAATTTTATTCTCCAGCGTAGGGGCTGGAGATTTTTTAATCACTTTATCACTTTCCACTTTTATGAGTCTCTGTCTCTTTAAGGAAAATATATGTAAAGTATAACTACTTGCGGTTGAACCGTTGGTATAATGAGCAAAATTGTTTAACTATTGTGTCACACGTCTGTTCACTCCAGAGTCGATTATTCGTCTCTATTCTAGTCATTGAATCACAACCATAGCCGATAGAGTTTCTATTTTTGGTATGTCGACAGTAATAATGCCCAGTTGGCTTCGCAATCTGTCAAAATCATATACTTCTACGTATTGTGATAACCACTTAAATATGAGCAGCGACATCTAGATTTACAGAGCAGAAGATGTCGATACTCCAAGAGCAGAAGATTTCGATATTTGAATAATAAAGTCTCGACCATTGATGACTGGAGAGTGGAATCGAATTAGAAAATTCCTTGGACTACCGTTTAATAAAGCCAAGTGATGAGTTGGCTTTGAGGATCATCTTATCGATATGCGAACGCAAACTAAGCTCACAGTCGAATAATATGCCAAGGTTTTGAACACACTGAACCAGGGGAATTAGTTGACCATAGAGAAGATAAAGTCGTAGAGTAGACGGGTTGCATTTACGTGAGAAGGTTATAGATTGACATTAGGGTATATTAAGTTCTAGGCAGGTTTTGACGCGGCAGATTGAGAACCGATCAGGTCTTCTTGAAGAAGGGCAGAGTCATGGGGAAAAGAAATGTTTAATGACCTTCACAACATCGTTAATATTAAGAATGAAGAGAAGAGGACCAAGATAACTGCCTTGCGGAACTCCAGATGAAACCAGGAATGGAACATAAATTGCGGATCTAAACCGAACACTATAATAACGGTTTATCAGGTAAGAAGGAATCCATTTTAATAAAAGGGGCTCAAAGCCGAGAACAGACACAATGAAGAGTATCAATTGATTGATCCATTTAGTGAAATCAGTTGCGATAACATCGATTTCTTTACCATTTTCTAAGGCAGCGAGAGCAAAAAACACGAATTTAACTAGGTTTGTTGTAGTTGATCTGCCTTTTAGAAAACCATGTTGTCGGGGCGAAATAAAAGACTTGCATTTGAAGCTTAAGGCTTCGTATAAAATGCTTTCAAAGAGTTCGGGTAAATGAGAGTGTTTAACAATGGGGCCGTGATTGGTAAGATAGGTTGGAAGAACATTTTTTTAAGAAAAACGACGGGGAGTCCATCTGTTCTAGGTACAAATTCATCTATAGATTTTCTTCAATAACTACAAGATCGAAATTTTGAGTGAGAAAGGGACCAACGGAGAAATTTGAAGTAAGAGGGATGTGGTACGAAGGAGTTGTTGACAAATGATTGCTTGGAAAATGTAGCAAAAAAGTTGGCAGTGGTAGGAGGATCACTTGAAGATACTGAGGAGTTGATGGGATCAGTTGTGAAGATAAGGTCTAATTGCCTTTCCATATACAACAGTTGGAAACGCCACTGATTTGACGCTAATTGCTGCAATAGCAAGTTGGTAGGATTCGATAGTTTGGGCCGGAAGAATGTTACAACACATAATATACAAGCATCCACGAGTAGGTGTTATTTTAACTGACAGAAAGTCGAGCTTAGAAGAAGACGAAGCTGCAACGACAGAGATGTCAAAGCTGTTGTGAATGGTCAGTAGAACACCTCGACCAGGAGAGTCAATCAAGATGGATGTGCGAGCATCATCCCGAAAAACATTAAAAGAAAGAAGGAATACGAGTAACTTCTGGGATAAGTTTAGTTTCAGTCAGAGCGTAGATATAAAATGGGAGAGCATAAGATTGGCCCAAAACGGTGTGAGTTTTACAGTGCAGTCCTTTTACATAGAAGGTGAGAGGAAGATTTTTGCATGACTTTAAATTTATCGTGATCAAGTCGACTGCGTTGGAGGTGTGAGGCTCGTTTAGAGTGTACATAGTGGCGAAGAGCGGCAAGATCGTCTGCAACTTTTTGGGGAGGTGTATTGAAAATTTCGTGATACTTTACATAAAGTTTCCTGAGGCTGCTAACATCGGTAGGGAGGCCTTCCTGCTGGATGGAAACCATGACGCTTGTTTTTGTTTTACCCTCGTAGTTGAGTCAGATTTATCATGCAGATAGGCAAGATATAGGCGTATTCTCATACAACACATTTTTATCCCTAAGCCTAGAGAGCGCATAGCGACATTCGGTGGTATCGCTAGTTTGCTGCGTTAATTTAACAGTGGGTGGCGAAAGGGGGTCAATAGAAGAGGGAGTGGGTAAGGAAGAGAGGTTTGGTGTTGCAACGGTGAAGTGGGGTTTTAGATTTGAGAACTGATGAAATTAGGATACTTAGCTCCAGTTCTGAGGTCGAATTAGGGAAAGGCATGTGTGTAGGCTTAAAATTAGGAAACATTTTAATTTTAAAGCTCCAATTGGAGCTGGAATTGTTGTGGGAAGAGGAGGTGAGTTTTAATAGAAGCATTTGCCTGCCATTGTATAGTCAGATACAAGGAAGAGGAAGGTAGGTGAAGAAAAGTTTGCGAAAGAAGAAGAAAATATTCTCAATTGAAACAAAAAGGTGAACATCCGACAGTCATATTGGATTGCTAAAAAGCTGACAGATGTCCTCAAATACTGAAGGCATCCTTGTTGAAACACTGAAAAAACCTGGTAGGGGAAGCCGCGGCATAACAGGCAACCGGAGCATAATGTGCCCCCTCCGTATTTCTCTGTTGAGCAAAGTGGCAACATCGAAAGTGAATCTGTCTGCTTTAATTTATCGGTGACTATGGGGGGAAACCCGTTTTTGAGCAAAAGTTGAGTTGAAGTTATTTTCAAGCGAAGTAAAGTGTGGAAATGGGTGCTCATTATGCCCCACTATTTCAAATGGTTCGCAATTATGTGAAAAAAAAAACTAAAAGCCAAGAAGGGAGCCAAGAAAATATGCGACGCGCTCTTCAAGACGTTAAAACAAAAAAAATAGAATTGTAAGGTAAAGATTTATAAAAAAGAGCAGATCTAAGCAACGACCTTCCACTTGTTCTAACAAAAGTTGGACATTTGAGAACCCTATTTGGCTTTTCCATGAATTAGCCAATAATTTTACGCTGACACACAATTCTCTAAAATGAAATGCAACGATTTCATTAAGAAAACCGGAAACAACATCTGCAGCTCGGGCTATGGGGTCTAACCGCGTCGCTGTCGAAAATTTTTTTCAACTACTGGAAGAGTGCATCGAAGGTCTTTTTTCAAATAGGATATTCAACGTTGACGAAACGGGCATCACAACGGTCGCGAAGAGTCTCGGGAAAATTTTGGCAACAAAAGGGAGGAAACAAGTAGGATCACTTTCTTCCACGGAGCGAGGACAGCTTTCTACCGTGGAAATTTGCATAAACGCTGATGCCACCAATTTTTATTTTCCCTCGGAAGGGAATGAAAGCCGAGCCCTAATTCATGGGGCGAGTGTAACAAAAATGGATGGATTACCAAAGACTTGTTTTTAAAGTGGTTCAGAAGGTTCATTGAATGGTCGCGTGAAACAAAAGATCAACCGATTTTGTTACATTTAGATGGACAAACAAGCCGCGTTAAAAGCATTGAAGTCATAGATGTAGCAATGGCCAGTGGTGTGGTCATGCTGTGTTTCCCCTCACATTGCACTCATCGGTTGCAACCCATGGACTTTACTTCTATGAAGCCCCTGAGCTCAAATTATGGTGATGAAATAAAGACAACACCCTGGAAGAACAGTTATCCACTATCAGGTAGGAGAATTATTCGGTAAAGCCTATTTCAGAGCTGCCTTGTGTCACTGACATTGTGTCAGTTGCCATAAACCGCTTTCAAAAGACTGAAATGTGGCCGGTTAATTCAAACCCATCCACTGATGTTTCCAAAACGAATCATTCCACAATGTCTCCCCAAAATTCCGTTAATCTGGGACCAATGGATCCATTGATATAAAAAAAAGTGTTTCGAAGCCCCGGGGAAAGACTGCTGTAATTACAAGCCCTCCTCACAAAGTGCAGCTTATGGCTGAATCCACTTCACTTTGAAAAAGAAAAAAACCAACACAAAAAGGAAACTGACCAGGAAACAAGAATCTTCATCAGAAACGAGGAGGAAGAGAAGTGTCTATATTATCTACAGAAGAATGGGTTTCCTGCAGATCCTGTGGTAAGTGGGCCCGTTCCGTTGTTATTGTGCGAGGGAGAATGATGTTGACGATGAATTCACTCGCATTTGCTTGCACTGTAGCCCAGCCTAGACTTGTGGCTGCGACATCATGTCCCACCTATGTACATTGTGCCTCAGCACCGTAGTATAATGGGCAAATTCAATCCTTTTTTTTAATTAATTTAACTTACTGAATTA
Organism: Volucella bombylans; assembly: GCA_949129095.1. Taxonomy (NCBI): domain Eukaryota; kingdom Metazoa; phylum Arthropoda; class Insecta; order Diptera; family Syrphidae; genus Volucella; species Volucella bombylans. Next base: position 135,268,137 of record OX422141.1, on the reverse strand, counting down.
TTTATTTCTCTTTTCCATATTGATGTATGGCAATACTACGATTCCTGTGGTGCCACAAAGTAAGTGTGGTTTTCAATAAAGCAGACCCCGGGTAATATGGGAAAAATGAAAATAAAATTCTCCAAATTCAATGTACCATTAAGGATTTCAAGTTGAATTTTTTTATTATTTTTTCCGAGATTCCCGTGGTGGAATGCGGCAAAATACATTTATTCTTTGCGCTGTTATAAAACTCGAATTTAAGAAATTTAAGTTTTTTTTTTATTATTTTCCCCAGATTGCCCGGGGTCTGCTTTATTGAAAACCACACTTACTTTGTGGCACCACAGGAATCGTATAATCCCCTGGTGTACTAATCAATTTTCTTTCTAATAAAATTGTTGTGGAGGTAATAAACACATTTTTTCAGGCTTCCCCTAAGCGATGCGTAGTGAATTAAAGATACAATCAGACAGAACTTTTACCAGTTACTGAAAAGCTAGTCGCCTATCTGAGTTTAGAAGATTACGGCGGAACTATTAAAAATTTAATGTACAAAGGGGCCGTCGGTTCTGATGATTTATCAGCTTTATAAATACAGAGGACAAGTTTTGGCGGGGTGCATGTACCAAATCATTAATAGAGTATACATGGGCAAATGCAGTATCCTGGTAATCGACAAAAACAGCTATCCAATGGCTTATTGGAACTTCCGAGGAATATCTCCGATAAATGTCGCATGTAAAATTCTATCCAATGTAATACGTGAACTTTTCAACCCTTGTGATCAAAACTCCAAATTACATTGACTATAATAGCTCAGTCACACCGAGCGAATGTACGACAAACTGGACACAAACAGGGAAATGGAACTTCGTATTAAAGCCACGATATTGAGAGTCGAAGCCCGGGGAAGGCTAGCGATTCAACATGGGTCGGTAATAATAATAATAATAATAATAATAATAATAATAATAATAATAATAATAATAATAATAATAATAATAATAATCCTATACATGGATGACTTAAAGTTATTTGCAAGGTCCAGACAACATCTTGCTAGCCTGTTCAACATAGTCAGAAACTTTAGCAATGATATTCATATGAACTTCGAATTCGACAAATGTAAAGCAGTTGAAATGGTTAGAGGAAAGATAGTGCGAACAGAGGGATTCACTTTTGATGATGGGTTAATAGCAGTGTTGGGGGAAGAAGAGAGCTACAAATATCTCGGCCTCCAAGAAATGCATGGGATTCAACATAGCAGGATGAAAGACCACATCAGGACTCGTTTTAATGACAGAGTGAAGCGGCTATGTAAAACCAAGCTAAACAGTGGTAACCTCATAAAAGCCATCAACACATTTGCTGTCCCTGTGTTAACATATTCCTTCGGACTCATAAAGTGGAGTCAAACTGATCTGGAAGACATTGAACGTAATCTCAGATCCTTGTTGACATCTTACCGCTATCACCACCCAAGAGCGGCAGTACAGCGTGTTTATCTTCCCAGAGATGAAGGAGGTCAAGGAGTAATAGACATATACAGTCAACACTTTGTGCAAGTTGATCAACTGCGACCATTTTTCTCCGAAAACGGTGTGAACAACCACAGATACAATATTCTAATGCAACTGGATACAAATTTCACACCACTGAAATTGGGTGACTTGGAGTTTCAACCGAGCAACAACATCCGCACGGCTCCCAATATTATAGAAAAATGGAAGTGCAAACCAATCCATGGGAAATACCCTCATCACCTGAGTGGGCACGGAATAAGTAAGGAAGCTTCAACGATCTGGCTGCGCAGAGGTCAACTGTTTCCTGAAACAGAAGGATTTGCTATCGCTATTCAAGATGGTATTGTCGCTACAAAACAATACCGATGGGCAATCTTACACGAAGACATAGATAGACAATTTATGCCGACGATGCCGACAGGAGATAGAATCCATTGACCACGTAATAAATGGGTGTATAACTTTAGCAAACCACGACTATCTCAAACGGCATAATGATGTAGCTAAAATCATACACCAAGAGCTTGCCATGAGATGCAAATTCATCGAAAGAAAGAAACCATACTACCAGTATGAAACACATGAGGTTCTAATCGACTCCAACTCTAAATTGTACTGGGATCGAGCGATGACTACTGATCATACAATACTAGCGAATAGACCTGACATAGTGTGAATCGATAAGACCTTGAGAAATGGATATATCTTGGATATAGCAATACCGCTTTCTATCAATATCAACAGAATATATGGAGAAAAAATCGGGAAATATGTTGAACTGGCACGTGAGATCAAACAACGAGAAAGGCTGAACCAAATACGGGTGGTCCCTATCATTATATCCAGCACAGGAGTAATCGAAGAAGCTGTTGTTGACGAGCTGAAAAAATTAAAGTGTGAACATCTTGTGCACGAAATGTCAAAGGCAGTTATCCTGAACACATGCAGGATAGTTCGAAAGTTCCTGGAGCAACCATAATAAAAGTGCCGATACGACTTGCAAACTGTAACTGCCGTCGTACTCGGTGTAAATAGACCCCAGATCGCGCGGTACCTGGGGGGGAAAGAGGCGTGGGAAAAATAATAATAATAATAATAATAATAAGAATATACACAAAACACAATAGACACTCAAGATATGAAGTTAACAACTCAAACGCAGTATTAACAAGAGATACGAGTACTATTAAACAAAAACTAAACGTGCAAATAGCAAGACGAAAAATTTAATACAAGCGAGAAAAGCTTCTACAGAGGTTTCAGAAAGACAACACCATCGAATATCGAAAAAGATACTTACCCTAAGAAAGAAGATACCGAAAAGTACTGGTCGTCTATATGGTCCAATCAAGTAAACCACAACATTGAGGCAACATGGATCAATGAAGAAAAAAACAGATACCAGCAACTTGAGGAAATGTCAACAAATTATCTTACACGTGAACAAATTAAAGAAGTCATATCGAAGACACACAATTGGAAATCACCGGGGCCAGGTAAAGTGCAAAACTTTTGGTTCAAAAAACTCCCTGCAATGCACCAGAAACTAACAGATCTTCTAAATGACTGCATCCAAGATCCAAGGAAGTTTCCGAAAACTTTTACTAATGGCATCACATTTCTTCTTCCGAAAGACAAGGGGTTCAACGGAAATCCTGCAAACGGGCGGCCAATTACTTGCCTGCCTACTATTTATAAGATTATGACAGCTTGCCTCAACCTCCTAATAAATAATCATTTAACACAGAATAATATCATTTGTGAAGAGCAAAAAGGATGCTGTAAATGTACTAAAGGCTATAAAGAACAACTAACCATCGATCAAACTATACTGGAACAGACGATTAATCAATCAAGAAATTTAAATGCATGCTATATAGACTACCAAAAAGCATTTGACAGTTGGCTAATAGAGGTTCTGAAGATCTATAAAATAAATCCAAATATAATTGAATTCTTAACCTACAGTATGAGACAATAGCGAACCAGTATTCAAATACCTACTGATACAGGGATGGTAAAAACCTCAGATATCAACATAAGATGTGGAATCTTTCAGGGTGACTGTCTGCTTTGGTTCTGTATTGCCCTAAGTCCACTTAGTAATCTCCTGAAAGACAGCAAATATGGATACAAAATAAAGGCCAGTTCTACCCAAGTACTGAGTCACCTTTTGTACATGGATGACCTGAAAATATACGCTTCAACGGGACCAAGCTTAGACTATTTAATACAAATCGTATCGATGTTTAGTAAGGACATAACCATGAAATTCGGCCTAGAAAAGTGCAAAAGAATAAGCATTAATAAAGGGAAAATATCAAGAAGTGAAGGGCAAAATAGGGGCATTCAAAACATTGAACAAATGGAAGAAAAAGACGTGTATAAATACTTAGGCATGGCTCAAAATAATCGGATCGGCAAGAAAACAGTCAAAAGCAATTTAACGAGAGAGTTTAAATCAAGTATACACAAAATAGCTAAAGCAAATCTTAATGGCAAAAACTTAATCAAAGCCATAAATACATATGCAGTACCAGTTCTTTTGTACAGTTTTGGCATTATCTAATGGACAGTAACTGAAATCCAGTCATTACAACGACAAATTAGGCCAATGCTGAGAGATTATAAATTTCATCATCCTAAATCATGCTGTGAAAGGATGGTAACGCCAAGGAGAGATGGTGGAAGAGGGCTAGTCGATCTCCAAACACTCCATGATAATCAAATAGAGTCTCTTCGCCGGTACTTTCAACTTAAATCAGACAGATCTCGACTAATAAAAACAATAATTGAAGCAGATAAAAATCTTACACCTCTAAACCTGAGTGGAAGCTTCCACCGACAAACAGAAGACACAACTTCAAGGGAACAAAAGTGGTCAATAAAACCTATTCACGGTCGATACTACAGGTCCATTAACGCTGATAATGTTGATAAATTAATATCAAACAAATGGCTATTGAACGGAAACTTGTATGCTGAGACCGAGGCATTTATGATTGCTATACAAGACCAAGTAATTCCAACGAAAAACTACAGGAAGACTGTCATGAAAGACCCAAATGCCACCAATGATACCTGCAGAAGATGTATGAGTCAAACTGAAACAATTGACCACATAATATCAGGATGTACGAGTCTAGCCCAAAGTGAGTACACACGAAGACATAACAACGTCGTAAAGATTCTCTACAAAAAATTGCTCAGCAAATATAAGCTTGAAGCCGATAATCTACCCTACTACAAATATAATCCACAACCAGTTATGGAAAATGAACACGTGAAAGTCTACTACGATCGAACAATATACTCAGACCAGACGAGACTCCATAATCGCCCTGATATCACGATCCTTGAGAAAAAACAACGTAAGAGCTTATTCATTGATGTCGCTGTTCCGGCTACTAGAAACATGGACCGTACATACACAGAGAAAATTAGCAGATATGCTGAGCTAGCAGTTGAAACTAATTGAAACTGGAATCTTACGGAAATCAAGATCATCCCAATAATAATAAGCGCTGAAGGTGTGATTGACAAACATCTCTGTACAAATACGAACGTCCTTGGACTCCGGCAGAACCTCATCGATACCATGCAGAAGTCAGTTATCATCGATACCTGTGATATTACCAGAAATTTTATGAACTAAACATAACACATATATTTAAATTAAGTGCAATACATTTTGTTTTAGGCTAAGGCTTCCGAAATGTATTTTTTGAACCCATTAAGGAGAAATTTAAAAATTTAATAATAATAATAATAATAATGTTCTTTATGTTATAAGCGGCATTTTCGTTGAACCTAAAGGAATAACCTGCGGACCTCGGGATCGCATTTTAAGTCCCGCGCACTCGATTTGGTACCAGGATCAAGTGTGACAAATGAGCCACAGCACATACTCGAATAAAACAATAGAACCAATACCCACTAACTGAAGGATAGCGGGTTGTGAGTGAGAATTTTGTTGAAGCACTGTTTCCTATTGTTGTAAGAGCATAACACCTACAACAATTTAATTCGGTAAACCAATTCTGAATTTTTACTTCACAGCTGCGCTTAGTATCGTCGGTGTTTGTGTTTGACTTCTTTTTACAATTTAGAGTGGATATAGAAAATATTCGCCGGCTTAAAAGCAACCACTTTTCTGCGTACGTCCACGACTGTAAACACAGACCAGCTATTTTGGCACTTAGTGAAACACAGGTACATTCGCTTCCACACCTCTCAGATCACTATGATCTGAAGCTACATGGCTACGAACTAGTGCAATTATTCTTCTCTCCATGCTCTCTCGCCGTTTCCGTGGGTGATGTAGCTTACCAAACTTCACCAAAATGTAGGCCCTGTTCCAATCCGGAATTCAATTTCGTGTGGTTAAATTCCATCTCCGTAAGCAAATTATCCATTTCTGCTTTATTTACAGAAGCCCCAAATTGGACAGCAATTCGACTTTTAACGAGTTTGATGCGCTGTCTGACTCCATTCAAAGAATTGTATCCCTGTATCTTCGTACTGAAAACATTATTACAAGCGATTTCAATATACACAATACTGGGTGACTTCGACATTCTGGAGAGACAACACCCGAAGGACGGTGTGTGGAGATCTTCGCTGCGGAAATCAACTTAACGCAGTTTGTAAGGGAGCCAACGCGAATACTAGACGTTGATGGTCATACCGAAAACACCCTGGACTTGTTTTTAACTTCGCAGCCAGATAAGTACACCGTTAAAGTGCTTTTGGGATCGATCACTCTCTTCCTCAATGGATTAAAAACTACCTTTCAGAACGTTCAATCCAAGTTGTCTTGGATTGTTTCAAGTCTGATATTCACAAAATAAATGCTGGTGTGTCCCAGGGCTCCGTTCTGTCTCCGACACTCTTTTTATCAATTTTTATCAATGATCTTTTGTCTGCTACTTCTAATCTAATATTCCTTTGCTGACGACAGTACTCTCTGCTTTTCATATTCGTGTCCGAGCTCAGGTCCCTGCGCTTCGGCTGTAGAACGGGAACGGCAGCGTATGTTAAGCTCATTAAATTCTGATATTAGCAGCATAACCAATTGGAGAACTATCGACAGAGTGGAATTTAATGCTTCGGGAACACAATGCGGTCTGCTTACTCATAGGTAATGCCTGTATTACACAGTCATCCGGCACCCTCGATCACCGGCTGCGTAATGTCGCCCGTCTCGCCTTGTTGTATCGCTATTTTCACCACCAATGCTTCTCTCATATTGCCAGTAGCATTCCGGACCTTCCGGAAAATATTTACCCAGCCTACGATACTATTTTAGAAGTGAAAGAAGAGTGTTATCCAACAAGTAATTTTTTTACTATAACCGAAGCCTTATGTGAAGTTAAACTACAGCCATTGTTGAACTTGACTCTACAACGTTTGTCTGCTGCACACCTTGAAACTTTTGAGAACCAATTAGAAAACGGTGATGGGGCTCTGATGGTAGTTGGGGGCACTCGCGTTATAGGCAAAACTTGTTGGTATATCCTGAGGCAAGTGATACTGATATTGTGCTAGCATGCTAGTACCTTTAGGAATAAGTAAAGTTGATTATGGGACTGAAAATGTCTGGATCAATTCAACAACATCTTCTCCAAGATACAGCAGTCCAGTACGTTTCGAATTCGCAAACGAAAATACCGAGACAATAACAAGAGAGTTCAACCGTTTGGAAGCCGAAATAAATTGTCTAGAAGCCACAAAACTGTTTTAGTTAATCATACTTTGTTGAAAACAATGGTAGATGGCAAAACATATAATGGTGTTATGGAACTCAGTTTGCTCTATATGCAAGACACCTCCTAAGGACATGAACAATATTGAACTTTGCATACAAAAACCTTCTGACACCACTGCCTATTCATACGATTGATTTATAAAAATCATTTCCAATCAAACATAATAAAAAAATTAAATCCGAATTAAGTCCAACTAATGACCCTAAATAGAGCATTGTGCGGCCCCATAAAAGATGATTAGACCGCTTGTTTAGGCTCGACCGTTGGTGTTCCACTGAGTCGTCGTTCTCGGGGTTCTTTAGAAATCAGCGGCAGATATTTAAAACCAGCGCACCTTATTCTTCCTATATTCCATATCTGACACCAGGCGAATACAAAAACAAAATCGTTTAGATTTAGATTTAGATCTCGGCAAGCCGTCGCACAATGTGCAATACAGGGATGTTATATGCAGATTTACATAACTACCTTACAACTGAAATAAGAACTAAATCCTTTATTTTCCGCCGTGTAGTCTCACTGTGGCGTATACTTGTCATTTTGTTTACGTTAAAAGTTCGAAAGTCGTCAGTCGTCGTCAACAAACCCTGGTTTCCGATCAAATACTTTATTGATTCGCCTAGACTTCACTTATTAATACACAGAAATGAATCATTCCACCCAATCCTAGAGGCTTCCAAGGCTAGTTCAAGCTACTTAATATTCCCCCGCCATTCCTTATTGCCGTCACATCGAATAACCCAAATGAATGGCTTATTTTGCTTACCAACATTTGCCAACCAGTTATTTGCAGATCTAAGACTTTTCTTTGTTCGGATTTTTCTATTACTATTTAGTCCTTCACGGATGACTACCATAAGACTTTGAACAACTTTTTTCGGGTAGCGGAGTTCAATTCATTTAATTTTTTTGTTTCTTTGTGAAAAGTCATATTTATTTGCTCCATAGAGACAGCCATTGTTGTCCTTTTGGCTGTTTATTTTGTAGAAGATACGAAACGAACCGTAGCTTCGCATATTTTATTTATTTTGTCTGTGATCCCCAGGATGAGGGTATCAATAGCTTCTCATAGTATTAACGCATAATCGCAAAAGAGAATCTTATAAATTGCTAAGGACATTTTTTTTTTCTTTTTGAAAACGAGTCGAACAGTGTCTTTGTGAAGATGTTTGTATTTATATGGACCACGTTTATCGTTTCGAACTTTGTGAATGATGGTCAGGCTACAAAGAGGTCTTTGTCTATGGTTAGCTATTATAAATTCTGTTAGACGTGAATAGACGTTGTTACAAGTATGGGTGTTCATTAAACTGAAAATGAATAATTTCAAGAATATTTGTGGTAAAATAAGTTGAAAGGCTAGCACTTACAGTACGGGTACTTTAGATGACATCAACAAAACCGGGAGACTTGAATGTACACAGAATTCTATTTAGTTGATCTATTGTAGCACTCTCTTTGTAAATATGTGTTTGGGGTCTGGAAACTATTCAAAAATAATACAAATATGTAAACTATTATAGTTGAATTGAGCGCCCGAGCTCGAAAAGCAGTTGGTTTTCCAGCTTTAAGGACTGTGTCATAACAAGGATTTGTACTATTTTGTATTTCATCTCATGGAGGTATAAAAGGTATAAACAACTAAAACTATAGTACGCCCCGTAGATCAGGTTGTTTGATGTGGTCATTGCTCTTGCAATGTGCCTTCGAGTCAATTTCATGACGAGTTGTCCACTCTTATTTGGTTTGCCCTATTGTATAAGACCTCATTGGGATAGAATTTTATGTACTCAGACTCTGGTGTTCTGTATAAGCGAAGACAAGCCCTCCCAAATACCCGAATCTTTTCCAATAAACTTGCTCTCACGTTGAATCACACGGGGCATCCAAATACAAGCATAGGCCGGATAAGGGCCATGTAGCAGATCACATTCACCCTAGCATCGAGTTGATCCCAAGGTATCTGACTACATTTCGACAAGCAAGTGGCTGCCCGTGCTGCCCCACGATCGAGAACTTTCTCCAATTTCTTCTGGTATCCCTAGAGGCCCCAGACAAAGGCGTCGTAAACAGATTCGTTTCCGACTTCTGAAAGTTGATTTTCAACTTCCAGTCATCGCAATATCGCTTAATTTTGTCGAAGTCACGTTGCAAGAGTATATTACGAGTAATGACATCAATCATTGGACCTAATCTGTACACGATTAAGTCGCCTGCGTACGCTATGGCATGGTGAAGTGAACCTATCAAATCACTTGTGTAAATGTTGAACAGGATTCGGCGAATTGTTGCAGACCGTTTTTAATGTTAAACGTTCCAGCAGAAGTCGCATCGCCATTCTTCACGATGAACTATCTACCTGTTCAGCTGAAAAAGAGTCCCTCTAACCACACGGTATCGAAGGCCTTCTCCAAGTCAATCAGGCAGGCACCAGTGCACTGGTTCTTGCCTTTGTTCCATTGGATATCAGAAACTAGTTTAGACGCAGCATGAATGATATCATGCCCCGCCTTGAAACCGAATTGATTATCCGGAACTATATGTTTGTCCTCAATCCACTTAATCAGGACTCTATTGATAGCTACGAGAACATATGTACCTTGGAGTTCTGATCGCATGAATAAACACCTTCGAAACAAATTGTCTGAAGCTAAACGCGCAATCTGTTCACTTTGGCGCAAATGAATCAATAATAAGCCTGTAAGACATAGTGCAAAACAAAAGCTATTCCGATCAACTGCAGCCGCAATTCTTTTATATGGAGTCCGTGTGTGGGTTTACTGTTCTTTTGCAGCTATTGAGAAGTTCCTGTGATTCTTTTTTAAGCGAAAATTTAGATTGCCTAGTAGTACCCCCAACTGCCCCCAAAATGGAAGCGTCTTGTGTCAGAATCTGGGCTAATCCTTAACCTTACGCTAGAATTGCACAGTCTGATTCTCTAAGACGGCCGTTTGATGTCTTATTAAAAACAAACTGGCAGTGTTATATTCCGGAAATATGTTAATGAAGCCCAATCTTCTCAACATAGGTTGCATTAAAGCGAAGAGAAATATCAACTTGAAGAACCATTTTCAAAATGAGAGGAGAGTTGGTTCTTTTGAATTATATACCGAATCGAGCAGAACTTCCAATTTTGTGCAATATCTGAAGGCGTACGTATGTATGTATGTATATCATAGACTTTCTAGCAATATGTCCAATCATAAGGTAGCGCCGGAATGATTCTTCAGTTCGCATATTCTGGGAGAGGATGTAGTAAACGGAGAACAAGGCTAAGATCTATTGTAACGTACTTCGCTACAGAAAATGCATCATTGAGGAAGACTTCGAAACCATTCGTACAATTTAATACATGTATGTATGTATGTATGTATGTATGTATGTATGTATGTATGTATGTATATCATAGACACAATTATATTTAACTAAATGCCAATCTGGTAGATAGCCTTGGCCCAAACCAAAATAGACTTACAAACATTTTGTTGGAAAATTAATAATGAAATAAAATCAGTTAGTACTACTACTTCTATTGCTAAGATAAAGCTGTTGATTTTTTCCACTTGTTGTTGTTCCATAATCCGAACGAACGAACTCTCTTCGCTGTGTATGGTGAGTAGTCTTCTAAACTCGAGTAAATTCAGAAGCAAATCCTTCGTGAGAATACGCTGTAGACAGCTCTTCGAAATGCCAAATTCTTGTTGTGTACGAAAATTGCGGACTGCAGCTGCCAAACCATCATTATTTTTAAAATATTTCTCAGCAATAAAAAAGAAAAAAACCGTTGTTCTTTCGTGTATCTCTCTATTTTCAATAACTCTGACCCACGCTGTCTTGTTTCAATTTTCAAATTTTGTATGAATTTTGGGTAACTCTTAACAACACACTGTGTAGAAATTGCTACAGAGAGCCGAACTGTTCGGTGAGTGGTTTGCCTTGACCATTGACTTGTGTCGTTAACGTTGGATGTATGCACTGAAACGATTGCCACTACCTATGACGTCTTCTCGTCATACCTCACATCGATAACCACTGTTGGGCTAAATTGCTGCTCTATTCTAAATGGTAATCCTCCTTACAAAAACCTCTTTGCTGATTTACTACGTTTTATAAAACCCGTTGGAATCTATGGCGAACAGACACGATATCACTAAACTGGCCCTGCAACCTATTGAAGTGTTCTATTCGAAACATATGGTCTAGAGTTGTGGGTTGCTTGCATGACCAACTCGAAACGGTCCTTAAACTCGACCAACTGATAGGGAGTATCCATGAGACCGAACGTCAGACGAGCACTATTGTGCGTGGTCGTGGCTCAAGTGGTAGTGTATTGCCTTCTTAATTGGCCGGTTCGGGGTTCAATACCAGCCGTGCCCGAAAGATATTCTTTTTTTACGGGCAACTAAAATCTTGTGAGATGAATGGTTATCTACGAGTAAATACAACATCAAGTCAATTTGCACATGGAGCGAAAAAACTACTGAGTCAAAACATATTTCTCTCTCTCTCTCTCTATTCAATTTTCCGAAAAAAAACTTAACACGTGCTCCGGCATTTTAAGAGCAGTAAGGTCTTTCTTAAACAAAAAAAAAACTTCGCCACTATTGCGTTGTCCGATGCTCAAGAACCACCGCGTCCTAGTGCAGCCGTAAGTAAAGAAACGTTGACGTACCCAACAAGACCAGTTTGTCCCGATATAGAGAACCGAACAAAGGAGCATTCAAATGGCGTCGCAGAAAGCACAGATCTGCATGATCAATCTGGAGGCTAAAGACCAGTCAGGTCAAAGATTTGGGTGATATCACTGATCACACTTCTTTGGGTTGAAATTCTACTATGCGGTTTGAATTTGACTTTTACAAATAACTCATTATTTGTGGGATCCCAATGAATCACAAGTCCCGTAACCATTATGAGCCTCGCGTAAGAAGAAAAATTACCGGTTACCTAATTGATTACTTTAGCAGAATTACAATTATCCTTAACCGCTCTTTTGAGAGTATTGGTCTACGTTAACAGCCTTCGATATACTGAAATAACTCGTAATCTTGTTACTCCTGTAGAAAGCCCGCTTCTCGCCTACCACACACTGATGTAAAGCACGGACTCCGTTGTATGAACCTGACGTATTGACCTGATATTGACGTAATAATTGTCAATCAAAAGTCACCAATATCCTCGAAGCCTGACTGTACCCAGAGAATATTCCGCGATCAGCAACACCTGTCGAAACTTTTAACTCATGTCTAATTGCTGTTGACTTCAACTAATATCGTCTAGACACATATCATAACTGCGAGACGTAGATGCATTAAAAGCTACCCGGAACTTCTCCAGCTCAGTGTGATATAAAATGTACGACCCATCAATATGAGTATCAGGTTGATCAACAAGCAATTTATTTGACGAAGCCCTTTGCTACAAGCCAAAAGCAATAAAAATGTGATAATCCATTCCTTCGTGAAGTTCTTAAGTTCAGAGCGACCTTCCTAATTTCAGCAATGGGCTTCCAAGAATATTCGATTGCATTGATACTGCTCCACGTTGCATAAAGAAATCTTTCCCGAAAGTCGCCTATCAGATCCTCTTACCGCATGTCGTCTGGACTTACCTCAGCGTAGAGTGTCCAAGTGGCAAATGATGAACCATAAACAACCCAATTAGTACATGGTTCATCGGCTCACACATCAACTTTAGTCAAAAGTTTGATTCCCCAGAGCAGAAAAATTTCTGTCGGCAAGTCCAAGTTCAGTCAAAGAAATTACTTGCGATCCATGATTGCAAGGAATACAAGGCAAACACTGTTCTTTATCTAAACCTGCGAATGCTCCACGGAAGTGAGCCTGGAATGACTGTTACTTGGTATGGTTGCAATGAGATCTGTGCAGCAGTTGAAGAGGGCGCAGAGCGATGTTCGCCCTGGTAATTCTGACAATAACCAGAAGGAAGTCGCCCTACCGCAGTATTCTCACTCCCGAGACAATTCAAATACAAGTCTGAGTCCTGTGTTTCGATGTGGTCTTCTAAAATGTGGCCACTTTCCTTCTCGTGCAGTCGATAAATGTGATTTCGCTGACGTCTTAGTACGGGAATGACGTAAGGTTGAAGAGTAATTTCGATTCGGTGTCTGCATCAGACATTTCCGCAGGCTCCATAGAGGCATTATTTCGTGAAAGAACTATTTATGCATCACTGTAGTTGTGTCATGAAAGGGAGTTTAGATACCACTACTGGCATTATAACTACATCCCACTTATCCAATCTGCAATGGCTCGTGCACAATTTGCGACTATCATTAACTGTGCCATTGATGTCTTCTCTCTTCTGCAGCCTTCAAACGCAGCGTTCAAACTTAGGAAACGAAAAACTTAAGCCTCTACCAGCAGTCTGGGAAGCCAAAGTGATTTTTTATTGTTTGTCATAATTCTTCATAATTGTACATCCATACCACATTCCTTCGATGAGCGATATTTTATAGGACCACTGTCCTGTCGCAGCTCATTCAGTTTCTGTAAATTTCATCCTCTACATCAGAATCTAGTGGCAACCTGTTGTGTATCGAGCTTTTATAAAGCGGGATAGGCACTGGATTCAAACGCGTATCCAACTTCGCCGATATGTTGATAATATAGTGCGACGCCGTTGTAGTCCTTGCTATCTGCAGCACATTGTGAATGAGCAACTGAAGAGTGGAGCTGGTGGTGCGTTTTGAGCTGTAACAATCTAATATTGAAGCTGATGCACTCTGTATTGTACTCCTCAGTCCGCTATAGATACAAATACTTTTTCCACTTATCTGCTTCGTAGTTAGCCTTGGTACTACAGGTGCCTTCAAAAGGCAGTAGCATTAAAATTTTAAAGCCAGCGTGGGGTTTTAATTGGTGGTCAAGCGTTTTATAGAACAACAAGCGTCGGCACTTAAGCCTCTGCCATACACTTACTTCCACGTGGTAAAACCTGGGAGTCTAGTACCTTTGATTGAATGCAGTATACCGAACCCCTGCAGGACGCCATTGGCGACTGCAGACGAGAATCTCTGTTTCTTTGGGGTCAGGAAGAAATTGGATAACAGAGTGCTGGTTCTATGTAAGACCCTTATAATTCCGGTCATGCTCAATGGCGCACAGACTTCAACCTTGTCGAACGCGGATGAATAAGCACTTGAGTGTTGCTAGAGCATTATATTGTGTGTGATCCTGTTTGTATGGGCGGGGTATAAAGCAGGATGAGGTTCAACCACGAACTGTACAAAGCCATCTGTTTCAATGTTTGAGATGGCTAATCTGTTAATGGACACCATAGCTCAGGCCCACCCAAAGTGACAGAGCAAAGGAATACCGCATCTAAGGCTCCAGCCGCATGAAGAAAAGCATCCCAACCAATTTGTAATGCCGCTCTAAGCAGCTGGCGAAACATCATGCTAGATGAAGATGCCTATTGGTTTGGGCCCAGGTTCACTCCGCCTTACTATGTAAGTAGGGAAGGTAGCATAGATACAATTCGATTTGGGAATACATATATCTTAAGGCCCTCTTTTATGTTTGAACTGATTGAAAAAAAATATGTAAAATTTGGCAGATGACCGTTATTTAGAAATCACAATTAAAATCTCCAATAATAGTAGCTCAATACTTACTTCTATCAATCCAACTACAATAGAAAGCTTTAAATCTTTAAGGTTCCCTACCAGAAGAATTTCCTTTCATTAAATGCTCAACACATGACTAGCTACAGGTGAACCAGATAAATAAATACTCCTTCCTTCGTGCCGTATCCACTTGAGTTCATCCTCTTCAGTACTCGACTCTCAATTAAAGAAGAAAATCAACTTACTCTTTTTGAAACAAAAAAAAAAAAAAAAAAAAACTCCTTAAAGGCTTGTCAAGGACAAAAGAAAATGTGAAACTGCCGCTTCACTTTGCAGGTTTTCCTTTCAATCTGTCCTGCTAATTCAACCACATGCCATGGAATAAAAATCAATCAAGTGGCAGCCTTAAGTTCATATCCTTACACCCGCGGCCATTGCGGAAAAATCGAAAAATGTGAAAATGTGAAAATGGAATATTGGAAACATATGGCCAGGACCTACCCTCAAATTTTACGGTTTTCTTATTTTACTCCACTTTACTTACTACCTCAGCACAGTGTACTCGTTCACGAGTATAGGGTGTGATGTGAAGACGGTCGTTTGTCAAGTGGGTAAAGGAAAATATTCGATTTCCCTTTCCATCGAAATTCACTGTGTGTACGGTTCGAAGGATAGGGAGAAAGACCGTCAAAATAAGACCAGTTGAGGAATCAGGACTTGTCATCAGTTCCATAAATGACTGCGTGTTTGCCAATTCAATTTCATTAAATTGTTTCAAACGTTCACACTGACAGTAATTAGTGCAGCAGTCGAACAATGTATGTGTCCAATGGCAACAGGAATTCATTTTCAAGTATAAGAAAATCAATGGAATTTGAGGGTGTCTAGCCGTGGCCGCGAAACGTAGTACTTTCATGTATACACTATAGGGCTCTGGAAATGAGCCATTCTTCGGCGATGTACCCAAAACAAAATCGCTTAAGTGGAAAGGAAACAAAAGTAAAACGATAACAAAAGTCCACTTTTATGGGCTCTTCTGTTGTTGAAATATTTCTTTTCATGAATATGCATTCCACTCAGCAATGTCATAATAATTTTCCGACAATTTACCGCTTTTTATAATTGTGTTACGAGCTAAGTACGAGTACATATTTGTGTACTTTTGTTTCTATTCTTGTTGCAAATTAACAGCCTGGCGGATTACAAGGGAGGCTTTGTATGTAAAGACTTGCATATCGATGTTCGAAGTCACCATATACTCGTAGTTATATTTTTGTAAGTGGAAGACTTTGTTACTTGTTTCTATAACAAGCCCGGTTCAGGATCTGTTTGATTAAATTCGAGATTTCCTCTGTATCAAGTGAAAGTTGTGCTTGTTTGTCTCGTCTAAGTATGAACTAAATATGCTGCGTTTAATTGGTGTGCTGAGGCGTTACCAAGCCCTATCACCATCAACATCCATGTGAATATGCTGTAATGAAGCGTCAACGAAGTCTAATGTACTTTGTTGAGTACTCGCTGAAGGCATCATGGATTTCACCGCTTTGGTAGCACACAAAACTCTATCCGGTTTGACTCTTCGAAAGCAACACGATTTATTAGAAACCGGCGAAGAGTCATAGTACACTGGTCTAAGCTAAGGTCGTTTACTAGCTTTTACTTCACTGTCCTGATAGTAAAATAAGTGAGAACAATACAATGTATTTTCGCAGCTCACCAATCGGGTGCAATTTATTCACACGTGACATGCATCTTGCAGCAGCCCAATTTTTGGTAACACAGGATGTCAATTGATACTCTGGATTACCTGTCGAATCCTGATAATCTAGGTATGTTTACATATGCACGAGATGATTGTCGCTATTCTCATGTGAAGATTGCACACATATGGTGAAACTGTATAAGGAATAATTGCTTCCAAAAACGGCGACAAACTGGAAATCGGGATGCAACATCTAACTTTCCTGGTTGCTTGCAAAGAGGAAATATCTGATGGGTATGCGTCTTAAAACTTTCGAAACACCCAATCCTCTGTCTGCGTTGCTGACAAGTTTCTTTAAATCGTGTATCAAGCGTTAAAGTGATATCTATGAAACATTAGGCATCTTGAATCAAAGTTTGCAATAGATGGGTAGAACCGCTTAGTTCTGTCTTCAGCAATGCTCTCCTTAATTTTTACGAGAAACCATTTTTTGATGAATGAATTATCCAGAATTTCTCCCACTCGAATTATATGCATATCAATAAGTTGATTTGATTAACTGATTTATTGAAAGGAATGAGAACTCTTGGCGGTCGACTACAAACCCTACAACCAAGTACTCCCTGTAAGTCAAAGCGAGTGCCGGACATTCTTGTGACTGGAGTGATATTTGCATTTGCAATAAGCACTGAGACCTTCACTTGGCCGTGATGTTTTAAATGAAGAAAATCCACGACAAAAACGCCTTCCCTCAATCACCTACATGACTGATTAAACTCAAAGTACCAGAAATTCTTCAATAAAACGAAAACGATTCAATTATTAATCGATATTCATTTTATTCCCTTCAAACATATTCCTCCAATCTGCAAAACACTTTTCATAGGATGATTTTCGAATGGCGTTCAAGTCCTTCTGCCGATTCTGTAAAGAAGTACTTTTGCACTATTCATCCTCGGCCCTCATCCGAATTTGGTGGTACCACGTTGCGCCCATGAAATTTAAACAAATCAATATGATGAGGAACCAAATTATCAGTTCCTTCCTGCTACATCAGTTACGATCTTTGGGTTCAGAGGCAACTTGTTTGGACTTTCAATGATAAAGACAAGAGCCTACCATACTTACGGCGTCTCATTCGCTCATCAAAGGCTGTCCTTGTGTAGCTCTTGGCTACCAAAAAAGGACATATAACTGCTCATACAGTCGAGCGTATTGAGCTTTTTCTGAGTGACTCATGGTATGATTAAGGCCATCGAGTGCCTATCGGGGTATTTAACCTTATCTCTGGTCCATAGCTTGTCTATCAGGTTCACATAAGTACTCGGTGAAAAATTGGCGCTTCACCATGTGACGCAGAATATCTTCTAACTTTATAGCTTTATAGCTTGTTGATGTTGACACATAAGCCGTAGGTATGACTTCGCTGCTTGGTGAATGCATGAGACTTCTGCAACTTCAACGGAGATAGCCAGGTCACTGGTACTGTATTATGAACTCCTTTTTTTAAAATTTTTTTTTAGTAGTAGTAGTAGTAGTAGTAGTAGTAGTAGTAGTAGTAGTAGTAGTAGTAGTAGTAGTAGTAGTAGTAGTAGTAGTAGTAGTAGTAGTAGTAGTAGTAGTAGTAGTAGTAGTAGTAGTAGTAGTAGTAGTAGTAGTAGTAGTAGTAGTAGTAGTAGTAGTAGTAGTAGTAGTAGTAGTAGTAGTAGTAGTAGTAGTAGTAGTAGTAGTAGTAGTAGTAGTAGTAGTAGTAGTAGTAGTAGTAGTAGTAGTAGTAGTAGTAGTAGTAGTAGTAGTAGTAGTAGTAGTAGTAGTAGTAGTAGTAGTAGTAGTAGTAGTAGTAGTAGTAGTAGTAGTAGTAGTAGTAGTAGTAGTAGTAGTAGTAGTAGTAGTAGTAGTAGTAGTAGTAGTAGTAGTAGTAGTAGTAGTAGTAGTAGTAGTAGTAGTAGTAGTAGTAGTAGTAGTAGTAGTAGTAGTAGTAGTAGTAGTAGTAGTAGTAGTAGTAGTAGTAGTAGTAGTAGTAGTAGTAGTAGTAGTAGTAGTAGTAGTAGTAGTAGTAGTAGTAGTAGTAGTAGTAGTAGTAGTAGTAGTAGTAGTAGTAGTAGTAGTAGTAGTAGTAGTAGTAGTAGTAGTAGTAGTAGTAGTAGTAGTAGTAGTAGTAGTAGTAGTAGTAGTAGTAGTAGTAGTAGTAGTAGTAGTAGTAGTAGTAGTAGTAGTAGACACTGAGAAATGGGAAAAATACGTGTCGGTCGGTCTAGTTCTCCTGTGATTGCGTACTCATTCATTAACTGGAGGGAAGGAATCCGCTTGTTGAATTCTGAACAACTGGAGAAGGATAGATCTATAGATCTGCAACTGTATAAGGCAACTAAGTAAGCGGAATAACGCACTAATCGACTCTACGCTTTCGTGTGGCTTTTCCATGAACAACTGACGATACAAGTAATCGATCCATCTGCGCCCAATAGGCCTGCAAGCTAAGAAGTCTCATCAGAAGTCACATTGTTAACCACACGCTGGATATTATGTTATATCCACCAATCTCATGGCTTAAGAGGGAAGGTCGAAAACGGCTTTTCACTCAGACCTCTAATTATCATCAAATTCATTTGCCCTGATGACATAACCCTTGTGTAAAATCCGGCCCCCATGGTCAATGAGACAAATGGACATGGGAACGAAGGAATCGAGCCAGAGTCCGATATTGAGGAAGAACAAGGTGCGAGTGAAGCAGAGTTTGTAGAAAAAGTAGCTGCTGGTAGTGCTAGACGTGTTTATTCAGAAGCTGATTGTTATAATGCACGTGACGGAAAGGTATGGCATAAAGTACCACCAAACCCACGTGGTCATCAACAGTAAATGCTTTTCAAAGTCCCTTCCACTAAGGTCGGTCCAACTAACGCCACAAAGTCATTGAGCATAAAGTGTATTTTGAAATTGTTTATTACACCGGAAATGTGTGATGTCATTTTAGGGGAAACCAATGGTCGGGCAACATGCATGCAACATGCATGGAAAGAATTCACAGAAGAAGAAGTGGACTACTACAAGGGAATTCTACTTTTGTTGCTGTTAGCCGCTCAATCTATGAGTATATGAAAGACCTTTGGGGAAATATTGCTCACCCACTGTATCGCGCCGCTTTTGAGACATTGGAAGATTTATTCGATTTGATAATGGAAACACGCGTACTAAAAGGCTTGAAGTAGATAAAGCAGCACCCATCATTGCCTCCACTTGCATTTGCAGGCGTCACAAAAGGCGAAGCCTCTACTGCGTTGTCTCTCCGGATTAGAGTCATTCTGCGGGTTGGAGTGTTTGTTTTCATTTGCTCTGAATGTCCACGCCATCTCAAATGCCCAATGCGCTGTTTTTTTATCAGGCCGACGTCGCTGTACAGCTCGTGGAGTTCATCATTGAATCGTCCCTTTCAGAACTCTACAACGCATACAGAACCAAATATCTTACGAAGAGTTTTTCTTTCAAAGCTATCAAGAATATCTTCATCCGAATTAGAAAGGATCCATTCCTCAGCCGAGGTAGACAAAGTCTCTTACTACCTCAAAGTTATAACTGTCGATTGTGACGACTTGTTAACAGCATATTCTTTGTTCTGTCCTCCTTTACCGCTAGACCCATTTTTATCGCTTCAGTTGGTATATTCACAAACACATAAGTGACAGCTCCCTGTGTTCTACCAATAATATCAATATCGCCGTTGTACGCAAGCAATTGAGCAGACTTTTGAAAGATTGTACCTCGTGTGTTGGCTTGTGAGTTTTGCACAATTATTTCAAGTATGATGTGAGAGAAGTCACATGACAGCATGTTACCTT
Source organism: Volucella bombylans (assembly GCA_949129095.1). Classification (NCBI taxonomy): domain Eukaryota; kingdom Metazoa; phylum Arthropoda; class Insecta; order Diptera; family Syrphidae; genus Volucella; species Volucella bombylans. The sequence goes on along the minus strand of OX422141.1, from coordinate 135,247,738 downwards.
GCCTAAATCCTTTTTTTGACATCAAAGGTTAGGTCGTTAGGTCGTTACCGACCTTAATGCAGCAGCGAACTTTTTTCATCGACATCCTGCACAAGCGGACGGGTTTGGCAGAGATGCCAAAACTAGACATGGCTTTGTATAGCTCGTCTATGTAGATGTTGTCATATGCGGCTTTAAAATCGATAAAAAGGTAGTGAGTATCGTTCAGAACTTCTTGAGTTTTCTCCAGGATCTACAATGGTGTGAATATTTGGTCAATTGTGGACTTACGGGAACTAAAACCGCACTGATAGGGTCCAATCAGATCGCTGACGAATGGCTTCAGGCGCTCGCACAATACGGCAAACAAGATCCCATATTAGATGCTTAGGAGACTGATACCTCTATGGTTGGTGCAGTTTCGAGTGTCTCCTTTCTTTTGAACCAGGAAAACGATGCTGAGGTTCCATCCAATAGTCCGGCGGGTAGAGTGTCTGACCCGGCAGCCTTATTCGACTTCAGTTTGGATATTGCTATCCTCACTTCATTTCGATCGGGTGGACGGAATTTTTGACTTGCATTGTCAATATTAAATGGTTCGCTCTGCCTGACAGCAGAATTTGTGTTGTCTTCGCCGTTTAGCAGTCTGCAGAAATGGTTTTACTATATCCCAAGAACCGAATGTGACTCTATTAGAAGGTTTCTTTGTTCATCTCTACAGGTTTCCGTTAGGGTCTTATTACGCTGACATGTTCTTTTTAACTTTTGGTAAAACTTCCGAGCATTATTCCTGAAGTAGCACCTCTCTATTTCCTAAATAGCGCGCTTCTCATGCTCTTTCTTTTTTCCCCCCGGAAGTTGATGTTCTTCTCTTCTCTTTTGCCCGTATAGCTCAAAAGCCGCTTTCGTCCTTTTGTGTAGCGCTTTGTAGGGATGTTGTTTTGCTGCATGTGCTTGCCGTCACTCTTCCTCAAACCAGGGATTTTGTGGTGGTGGGCGGATGAAACTCAGCACTGATGGCTTCTCGGCATCTAAGCCACTGGTCTTCGGCATTTGATGTTGCCTGCAAGGGACTTCTCGGCAGGTTGAGGGATACGCGATCGTCAAAAGTTCCGGCAGCTTGTTCCGATTCCAACCGTTCAACGGTAAATCTCCTCATAGGATTTCCCCGTTGTCGAGGCGTCGGAAATATGCGTAGATAAACTTTGGCTGCAACTAGTGGTGCGAATCTACGTTGGCCGCGCGGAATGTTCGGACATCTAAATTACTTACATCGATCGCAACATGATCAGTCTGGTTGACACTTTGCTGAATTGGTGTCTGCCATGTTCCCTTGTGAATATTGAGGTAAGTAGACCATGTGCTTGCTATAGTAACGTTCCGTCCCGCAGCGAAATTGGTTAGCCTAAGTCCGTTTCCAGGCGTGGTGTCGTTTATTCGATTGTGCTACCAAAGATTTCCTCCTTTCCAATTATGGCATTAAAGTTGCCTATGATGATTTTAACGTCATACATTGGACATTGCTCGTAGGTTTTGTCGAGCAGCTCGTATAAACGTTCTTTGGTAGCATCGTCCTTTTCCTCTGTTGGGGTGTGAGCGCATACAAGGCTGATGTTAACGAATTTACCTTTGATACAGATTTTTATAAGGCGTTCACTCACATGTCGAAAGCTCAAGACTTCTTGTCTAAGTCTACCGCTTACAACAAATCCGCATCCAAATAGACGCTGCTTATGTTCCCTATAACAATCACCGCAGTAAACATCACAGTTTTTCATCTTTCTTTTGCCCGGTCCATCCCACCGCACTTCTTGGATGGCAGTGATATCTGCTTTATAATAGTCTACGGCTTCCGCTAATTGTTCAGCTGCGGCTTGTTCAAGGCCCGAACATTCCACTTGCAGATCCGAAAGTCGTTGTCCTTTGTTCGTTTTGCAGGGTCGTCATCAGTGAATCCGTATTTATCCGAAGCTATTTGCCGCTTCGTAATAATTACTTATTTGGGCAGTCAACTCCACGCACGACGCCCAACCTGGAGGACCAGACGCCGGACCAAATTCCGGAGCAAGTAACTCGCTTCGGGGATGCGAGTGCTGTCGTTGGCCCTTATTAATGGCTCATCCTCCAACAACTCTTTTCCAACACCCTAACCCCTAACTTAGTGTTGGAGATCTCTATAGAACTGGTATTCAAATACGTTGAAGCAGCTCATATAGAGGTAACACTAGTTGGGCCTAACTGGAACTGTGGACGCCACCGTTGATTAGATCCTTAGAATTCGTCCGCTGACGCTCGTCATCTCTTAGTGAGATGAGGAATGTCATCACGCCTTTCACGTCAGTTGCCACCAACGCCCTTCCTTCAACGAGGCACTAAGCATCCAGCAGTCACCGTGTGGAGGTGAGTAGTAGGAGTTGATGGTCTGAGGCTAATGTGAAAACACTTGTGTTCTCATATAATCGCATTCACCACACATTTGACACAAGGGTTAAAGCTGCGGGGAAGATCTAGCCAAATATTTATAGGATCAGAGCTTAGTCAAGTAATACAGTGTGCCAATGAAATCTACCTCATCTAATTCGTCTTTGAGTTATACTATACAATGTTCTCCACGGAACCACCCTAATCACTTTAACGCTTCGAATTTTCACTGTTCCCCCTAAGAATCGGGACAAGAATGAAAGTACACGCCAACGACAATGTGAAAATCGTTTGCAAAAAAAACTTTTCCATTTGTCTGGCCATAAAAGTTTTGCTTTCTAATTTCCAAAACAATTCAACCAAATGCGCGCAAAACTTTTATGACAATAACAGACAATAGAGATCCAATTACAGATGGTACGGTTTAATGCACGAGCTGTTAAAATTAATAGAATGTCACACCAACCCGCATATGAGATTAAGACTTAACAAAAAAAAAAAAAACCGAATCTATATGCCTGGTTCCTTTTGTATCTACTCGTATCCGTCTCCTTTTCTTTACTGAATATTCAAATCAGATCATTACGATTCAGGACACGGCTCACCTAAACAGCCTCAGAATCACATCATCTTTCCCAACCCACAGCATAGGCCAATTTCAGACGTTTTCATATCTATTTTGAGTATCTTAACATGTTTCGTACATTCCGTGGAGCTGCGTGTGTGCCTGCATGTAAAATTGGAACCTTATTGTGTTGCCTAGGTAAGCCGACATGATGCCGCATTGGGCAACATACTCGTAATATAAATATTAACGCTAACGAACCAATGGCCCACATCCGTTACGCAGGAACTTGTAGACAAAAACCAACCAACCTCTCTGAGGACACATTGTGGAATTGAAAATCCCACGTACCCAAATCCAGCAGCTGAAGTTGGTAAGATTTACTAAACTCTCACCGACAGTGATTTAGAGTTATTAACCGCCACCATCTCTATAGTTCGACGATACAGATGCTCATGGTTCGACGTGGGTACCGCTGATGATGTTAGTCTTCCTCTTCTGGGTTTATTAATTTTTTGTTGACAAAAGACACGAGCATTCCTATCGGGACGAGGACATCGATGTGGTGCTGTTGGCTGTTACGGAGTGTTACGCAGTGTAACGAAGTGTTCACATCCCGAACTCAGCGGCAGACCTAGTTTATGGGCCGCCACGCAATGAATGACATCAGATTATGGGCGAATTATACACAGGAAACTTTTCCGTCGACGTCGTCAATGCCGTTTTCATCTATTAGTGAGGTCCGAGGGTGGCAAATGGTGGGAGTTTCATTTGAACAAGGCAGTGACATCAAAAGGGAGCTAAATCGTTAAAGCATCCTGAGAACACTACACCTCGTCAACAGGGGAATAAACGAAATTCAAACCGAAGGCAAACTTATTCATGATTCTCATTCAAAGACAGTTGTTCGGTGAAGTTCGTGGATGTTCAGGGGTTGTTCGGAGGATTTTTGGAAAGTATTCGCGGCCACTGATACATGTCCACTAAATGGTATTATATTTTGTTTTCGATTGCTGAATTGACCTTGGAAAATAAATTGCAATTCTGGTTGTAACATGGGAGGGAATTCCATTTCCAATTATCCCACTTAAGATTTCATAAGGTGACGTTCAAATCGATAATATCGATTGGCTATCACCGCACTCGTACGGATAGTGCGTGAAGTCAGTATGCAAGGAAGTATCAGTGGAGGGTTCGATATAATTGTCTGTATACCAAGCTATCTATACTTGCCACCACCTGGATTTTCGCGCTGAAATGGCATAGGAAAATACAATAATGTGGTAAAAATTTGTCCGAATCAATGTAAACATTAATCCGACGCATGTATACTCGTACAATTGGTACAAGAGCAGCAGTGACATTCTGAATTTGGTTTAAATATAGGTGCCACACGATGAGCTATTGATGCCTGTGGTAGCCACCATCGGAAGCTAATTGTGTAAGCATCTAGAAAACAAATGCCATTTGGTGAATCAATTAGAGAGTCTTTGCTTAAGTTCAGATTGATTGTTGGTGATAAGGTCTTACTCTCAGGGGCTTCGGTGTGACGAGTTTTTATTGTGACAAGTGTGTTCTTAATGCGTCCCGGGTAGTGCCACTTTTGTTTGTAATTCATTCAATACTAAGATTTAGGCGATTCATTGGTTTTCTTGATTCTATCTAATGGCGTCAGTGTCACGTTTGATATTTTTGTAGGTTTGTTTACTTGCAGACAGAAAAGCGTTACACTTTCGAGGGAAGGTTTAATGTTAGATAAATTTTATAGCTACGCAGCAGTTTTGTGTTTATTAGTTCGGGTAAAAGAAATGGAAGCCACATTTTTCCCATAAAATATTATGAAGTGCCGACTCATGACCGGTTTTTTAAAAGTATTATAGTTCTTCCTCTTTACGGGATAAGAATAGTTAAGCAGTTTGTATAGTCGACTCTCTCCCTGGGTTACACTTTCTGGGAAAGGGAATTCTATAAGTAACTTCTGAGTAACTTTTTCTGATAAACTCAATGGTGGTTTTAGTGTTATCTTAACGGACTAACGTTATATTACCTTGTCTTGCCGAGTAAGGATTCATCAAGATGAAGTCAATTGTGAATTTCTCAGAAGAGATAATTGTTTTAGGTATAAACTAATTGGCCACGAACATGTTAACAGGGCACTGTTCACAGGACAATCAAGAATGATATTTCTACAAGTTTTGATAGAAATGAATTCATCTTTGTGGACAGGGAGTTTTCATGAATTTGAGACGGATAAATGATTGGTATGACCAGTGTCAAACACTAATTACTCGTATATGCTTACGTCTTTAGTAAGTCTTTAGTAATGAAGCTACGAGTAAGTACGTTTTAAAGAAGTGACAAAATCACATCCTGATCGGAGACGGTTCGAGGATGATACTAAAACTGTACAACTTTTCTAGTGTCCAAGGCTGTTCTCCAGAAAGCAGAACTGAGAACTGAGAAACACTGCTTTTTTTAAATACTTTTCTACCTTTTTTGCTGTTGCTTTCCTTATTGGTTTTAAAAACAGTATTTCGAAAAGTGGTCTAGGACGATACAAATGTGTGTACTGCCGTAGTAGTTTTTATTGCGGGTAAGGTCCTAAAAGGTCAATATAAAGCCCCTGGAAAGGTCTCTCCGTAACAACCTGCTGTCCCATCGGCGGAGACCTAACAAGATTCTGGACATCTGATAACATGCCTGGCCAGAAGTAGATTTGCCTCAGGTAAGCTAGACTCTTGTGAATTCCGTCATGTGCAGTAGCTACTAAACTCTCGCGCAACTTCTTCGGAATCTAGAGTATCCAGATTAAGCCGTCTTGAAATTGGTCGCCTGTCCGTATGTCAGAGCCCTCGCTCAATTATCAAGGTTTCTTTCATTACTGAAATTATCTAACAAAAAGCGAGGGTAGAATAAATACAGGTCGCCTCTAAAGGTCGTTACGACTTGACCAGTTACAAACTGCCAGTGAAAGGTGCTTAACCACGGTACCACGAAAGTTCGGAGCCCGTCGGACTTCGGTCCGGGCCTGAATTGAAGAGGTATGAAGAGCATGTTTCTAGAAGTCGGTCTTGATTTTCTGTAACGTTTTTCTCAACTCCTCTAACTTCTCTGGCGAAAAATATGGAGACTCGAGATCAACCTTCAGAATGTCGGATTGGGTGCTCACCTCTTCCATATGGGCGCGTGAAAGAGTATCGGCTCCCACATTGGGCGCCATTCTAACTAGTTTAGCCAGCCACGAAGGCATCCATGATTCAGAAACTAGAGCCGAGCAACCGCGAGCGTATACTACTGCATCATGGATGCCTTCGTGGCTGACTAAACCCATTACAGATTCTCAGCACCGACTGTGACTCTACTATGTGGTTTCCTTCTCTATCCTTACATATCTCAGTATTTACAACGTTGGCATGTTGGTTTATTTTTTAGTAAAACCTCCGAAGTCCATTCACCTGAAAGCACATCTCTGAGGCCAGTTTTTTCTTCTGAGAAGCCTATGTCCTTATCTTCTTTTCTACTCATAGAGCACTCGAGCCCCTGTGGTTCTTTTCTACAGGACGGCTCTGAACATCCGATGTTTTTCTAGATTTGACTTTCGTCATCGTATCAAGGGTTTCTTTTCATAGGCGGGTTAAAACGCAGCACATTAGAGGCGGCCTCTCTGATTGCTCTTTGCATTGATGCCACTGGTCGTATAAGTTTGATGCTGGGGGCATCTCTAGAAGTTAAAGGAGACTCGATCGGAAATGGATCTGGCGGTCTCTTGCGATTGTAGGCATTCGACGTTAAATTTCATCATCCTCAACTGGGCTACAACGAGATAATGGACCGGTCCGGAATGTGTTGCGGTAAATTTTCCCGCAACAAGTTTGGCTCTCTTTTCCCGTGTAAGTCCTTTCGGCCCCTCTTTTCTTTAAGTGGGAACACTGAGCTCTGGCGGAGGTGGAGGGCAACCATGGTCCCATCAGTCAGTGGCCCACCAACCCCAAACCTCGGAAAACAACCCACATAGGTTCACGGGAAGAACCGCAGGGTGCGACAGGAGGTCCAACAGGAACACCGTTGTCGGAGCCCATAAATAGACGGGAGACTCGCAACGGGCAGCAACAGACAGGACGTCTGAAAGCCGCCGACGGGTGGGGACGAACGATCCTCTTAATCCAGACACCCCAACATGATGATGACGGGTGGGGGAAGACGATCCCTGGAACAAACACCCCCAACGAAAGCCAACAACAGGAGGCTTAAAGAACACCCCATCCCACAACTGATGTGGATGCAGCTAGCTGGAGCTAGCACCGAGCCATTTGATCGATGGGTGAAGAGACGACGACCTCTTTTACATCAACACCCCAACTAGGGAGCAACAAAGGAGCAACAGTGGTGTGCAGGCGGATGGCCAGTATAATCGGGCACACCCCAACTACGTACCAGCTGTAAAAGTTAGGTTCGATGGGTGAAGGGATGACGACCCATTTTTAAGCCAGCACCCCACCGATGGAGCACCGAAGGAGCAGCAGAGGGGTGTAGGCGGACGGCCAAGTAATAAGACCGCCTGCACAGAGGGAACAGACAAACATACGACAACAACCAAAAACAATACACAAACATACAACAACAACCAGCGAACACACAACAATAAGGACCACCAACAACAATTGTACGAGAACAAAAGTACAAACTGGCAGTGTGGTCAGAGGGCAGAAGGGCCCATTTATAAAAAAAAAAAAATAAATAATTGTAAGGAGTGACACGCTATTTGTCAGTCCCCACCCCCCAAATCTGAACGGCGATCCACTGGAGTAGTTAGGGATCCGCGGTTAAAAATATAAAAAGTATAATTTTCACAGGCACTGTACTTGGCTTTTGTGAGGGGCGGCGATCCAACGGATGGTTGGATCGAGATATGTACAATCCCTTCTGGATTGTATTTAAACTTCTTTCCTTTCGTCCCAACACCCCAGCTACCTTCGCGTTTCCTTTCCCCTTTGTTTCGTTTTAATTTTAACAAAAAATTTTTTTTTAATGCGATGGGGGAAAATTGCCCGGTTAGCAGAAAAGAAAGAAACTCTGCTTTTCGCAATTTCTTATTGTAGAACCTAAGAGTAGGGGAATTGCTAGGCATAGTTAGGATCCACAGCTTCCATAAACTCGCTCAGCTGAGTTCCCAGTCATTACTGGAAGTGAGAGCGAATTCCGAAACTGAGGAGTTTAGTATGAATGTGGAAAATGGTTTGTGTGAGAGGCCTAGTCGGACACGGGTGCACACACTAGCAACGCTTGATAGTGTTGTAGCTAGAAATCCCGTCGTTGGGTCCACTAGTGCTGAATGGATGTGCGAGAGAATGTGTGTGTGTGTCTAGCGGGAGTTGTGGATCGAAAAAGATTGGGAAGACACTTTGGTGACGACCAGCATATTGAGAGGGTCAGCATATTTTTTTTTAATTGAGGATTTTTTTTTCGAGTTTTGCACAAAGCAGAGTTTTTTTTCTTTGTTTAAGTTTGCGAATTGCGAAAAGCAATTCTGTAGGGTAGATTTTTTTTTCTTTCTTCTCGGTTTAAAGTAGAATCGCGAGCTTGCTTGGCAAGAAAAAAACATAGAATAAATAAATAAAATAAAATTAAAAAAAAAAAAAAACTAAATAAAAAGCAAGAGAAAGGAAAAAGGGGAGAGAAAGAATAAGGAGAAAGGATACGAACGAGGGATTGGATAGCAAGAGTAGCGGAATAGAAGGAGTGAGGCACTGTGCCAGAAAGGGGCGCAGCACCGCTAGGAATAAAAAGCTAAGTATAGTGTAGTGCAGTGTAGTGGAAAAAAAAAATATACAATAGATATTCGCTTTTTTGTGACTGCAAAATCGAGACTCCGGTCGAGAATAGACGGGACATGCGACCCGTTAGGTAACGTTTTCTTCTTGTTCGGGATTGTAAAAATAACGGGTCACTCCACTGACGAGTGTACCGCTACGTAAACAGAAAACAGGTTCGGGGCATAGCCGTATCGGTGCCGGGAACCAAACATAGCAAATGTTTGGGCAAACGAAATACGGGAAGAGTGCCTTGCGGTGATCGCAATATGATCAATTAGATTGATGGTTTGTTGAACAGAATTCAGGAATGTCCCTTTATGGACATAAAGGTGTGGAAATTGTGTGCTGGCTATAGTAACAATACTAGTCTAAGAGCCCACAGCAAATTTTTGGAGTGAACGTATAACCAAAATACGAGTATATGTACATGTACATGTTTTTTTTCAGCCGTGGCTGAGGGTGAGTGGTTGAAAATTGTAATTTTTTCGATTTTTATGTCGGGAGTGTAACCACTTGAATTAATATATAAACAGTAGAGACTAATGCACTGATTTCGAATACCTAAGTCCCACACGTTTTGCTTTCAACTTTCACTCCGCCAGACGTCCTTGAAATATCGTAAAAGCATTTTTTTTACAAAAAACATGAAACACTTTTTTGTTTTCAAATGTAACCATATGTTTTTACTGCTTCTGGACTTAAAATGTTCCCAAGTACAAATCACTATAAGGAAAGTGCGTACCCGTACATAAAATTGGCCATAAAGATTTTTTTGTAACTTACATAGTTCACAGATCTTTTTACTTGAAGTTGCTATTCGATTTTTTGAAACGGCAGTAAATTGTCTATAACACGCACTATGGTAGCCACATAAATTATTAACTTCAGTTGGAAGGATTAAATTGGCAAATTTGTATTTCCGATCTTTTCTAACCCTAAGTATATCAAGACATTTTTTTTAAAGTTTTTTCACTAAACAAAATTATTTTTCCACATTGTTTTGGACTATCACTTGAATGAAGACAACACTTTAAGCTCACGGTATTGCATGCGCGATTATTTCGCACTAAAATGCAGCACGCTTTATATGTGCACCAAGTAAAAGAAGTTCTTGTTCGTTTGACTTGTCCACCGAACATCAATATGTAATTAATATTATAAAAGAGAGTAGGTGATACTTACTGCTCTATTGAGTGATCGATGCATTGAGTGATAAATACTTAAATACTCGTAGTATAAAAAATCAAAAATGTAGTCATCAACATCTGTTGGGGGGTAAGCTGTAAGTAATTTGTCTGGGACTTATATATTTGTGATCAGGAAGACGTGTACAATGTTTTGTTGTGACCAACATATGGTTACATTTGAAAACAAAAAAGTGTTTCCCTTTTTTTGTAAAAAAAAATGCTTTTAGGATATTTCAAGGACGTCTGGCGGAGTTAAAGATGAAAGTAAAGCGTCTGGGACTTACATATTTGTAATCAGGGTATTTTTTCTGATTTGTTGGTGTATCACTCATGTGGTTATACTTTAAAATTAAAAAGTTGATTTTTTGCATCTTTTAGGGGCGTCTGGTGGGGTGAAAGCTGAAAGCAAAAAGTCTGGGACCTAGATATTCGTAATCAAAAAAATTTTTCTGATTTTTGACGTAGCGCTTGTGTGGTTATACCTCAGACAGCAAAAGTGATTTTTTGCCCACTTTGGGGGGTGTCTGGTAAGGGGAAAGCTGAAAGCAAAACGTCTGGGACCTAGGTATTCGAAATCAGTGCATTAGTCTCTACTATTTATATATTAATTCAAGTGGTTATACTCCCGACATAAAAATCGAAAAAATTACAATTTTCAACCACTCACCCTCAGCCACAGCTGAAAAAAAAAACTGCCAGACGGTGGAATTCGATATCACTGCGCTAATACCTACACATACATGTACATATATTTTGGTTATACCTCCACTCCCAAAATTTTCTGTCTGCTCTTGGTCTATACGTTCCATTCCATCGCAGCAGCTTTCACGACATCGCCTCCTTTATTTTTTTTTTTGTTATAATTTACGCGCGCCTAAGGGGTTAGATACCTTTTTACTGTTGCCAGGGCGCGGGCGGAAAGGTAGAAGGAAGAGAAAGGAAAATTGTTTTTGTAGTGATTTGAAACTCAGGTGTGTTTGGTTTCGATATTCGCTCTCCAGGGGGTGGGAGTCCGAATAGGACGGAGAGATTTTGCTTCATTCAGAGTGATTCGAGGTATAATTCACAGTAATTTTTTCTATGCTTGAAACTCTACAACAGCCAAATCTAAGTGTCAGTATTATGCCTTCACACGCAGAATTTTTCTGTCTGAGTTCCAATTACAAATGAAAAACTCGAAGGACTCGAACCTGGACCCTCCGAGTGAGAAGCGATTGCTAGTACCACTTAGCCACGGCCAACCCCAACAGACACTGGGTTATTGATTATGCTTTACGACCGTATAACCAAAGATGCTTTCTTTGCGTAGCTAAAGGACAATTTTCACGTCATACGAGTATTGAGGAACTCGTAGGAGCAACATTTGGTAAAGTCGTCTTTGTGCTTTGTCAGGTCGTGGGCGTTTATGGCTCATGTTGGCGAATTCATCCTTATTGTAAATCGTAGTCAGACGTTCGATTACATGTTCAAGACTTGTGCCCTAAGCCTTCCTCTGACGGCGAATAAACGCCGGGACCGGTAGTCTGCAGTAGAAATCATAGTTTTTCATCTCCTTTTGTCCAGTCCATCCTGTAACACTGTTTGGATACCAGGTATGTCCACTTTGTAGAAGTTGAGGATCTTCGCTAGTTCTGTCTATTAAGGGTTCGAACATTCGGTCGTGAGCCCTATGACTACATAGGCTAGCATTTTGAATGAAATGTAGAAGAACCCATTATAAATCACAAGTGCCAGCATTAAATCTATTGCAGTAGGTCATCATAAAGCTCCATACAGCTCCATTCTGTGAAGACCAATCCATGCCAGCCCTGTATTTCTGAATGATATGCTGTTCTTCGTGGAGATTTAAAGAGTAACGTCAGAAATATTTAAAATACTCGTATGTATGCTCCGGACTTAGGCTATGAGAAGCATTGTGATGAGATTTGTTCAATTGTGTGCTGATACATAAGTGCAGGATCTATCGTAATGTGAAAATTTGGTCTGACGCCGATTTGCCGGGCCTGAAGCCACACTGGTATTAGCCGATTTGTGCGGTGCAGTATGGCTAGGATCTTATAGGCGATGTTAAGTAGCGATATGCCCCGATAGTTGTTATAGGGCATAGGATCGCTCTTCTTGTAGATGGGACAGATAGAGCTGGTTCACGCTCCTAGTTAAAACATTGCCTCTGGCTTTAAAGAGTTCAGATTGCAGACCATTCGTGCCAGCGGCTTTATTGTTCTTTAGCTTTTGTATAGCTCGCACAGTTATCCTCTAAGCTGGGCGGGAGAACTAATTCTTCGACTAGAGATGTGTTAGGGGATCCGTGTATATCCGAAGCTGGATTGTGTTCATTCATAACATATGTGGGCCGACAGCCGACAGCCCTCAGCACAGCCACGATTCTGATCGAAGAGCGGTCGCTGCATGCATTAGTTCACAACCCAGCGGGTGCGGGAATAGCTATCTAGGGGCGCCTCGAGGAGGCTGCCTGTCAACTTGGATTGGACAGTGACAAGGAGCGCTTTGGCCTTCGTCGAGTTTTAAGGAAATCAGGAGCTTTACCCTGTCCCACGGGACCATAAAACTCCATTCACAAACTTTGAACTCCTATGCAAGCAAGTAAATGAATAAGTAAGTAAGGGAGTTTCCACCTTAAGTCTCGCAGATGTGAAGAAGATGCCCAGATATTTCATTCTCTTTGCGTTGCATGGAGTACATATGTGTAGTGAAACATAGCCTAGTCTATACGTGATCTTGTTGAAAATCCATTAAAAGCTTAGTCCATAAGGTCTTGAGGGCGCCATCACAATTTTACTGCTATATATGCGGTAGCCATCATATCATTCCCAAATACACTTTAATGATCCAGCTCTTTGAATCAAGGATATGAGAATGCTACTTCACATATAGCTAACATAAATACCAATGACCGTATTCGGTTGACAAAAAGTTTCAGTATTCATAGTCAGTTCTACGAGAGATTACAGTCTTACTATTAACTTGGAAGCTGCATTATAATCGGGCGCAAGGTAATTGGTTGCATCTAGCATTTGTGTGCTGCCTAATATCATAGAATCCTTGGGGTAATGTTGCTATCCACTATCAGTGTGGTATCCCCTCAGCCTTCATTCGGCAGAGAAAGCTCTTAATAGACTGTTGCGCCCTCAATTTGCATACATACTCGTATAAATATTAGGCATGAGTCACAATTTGATCGTTTCAGGATGTGAAGCATTGCAAAAGTACTCATTTCTGCGGTATGCCTAGCATGGATTAATTTGTTTCTCAGCATTGTTTGAACTCCAGATCCAAGCTATTTGCTCACCTACAGATCTGTGAAAAATGTGACCACAGTAAGCTCTTTGCTATGTCGAACTTTTCTCTAGTACCCAGCTAAAAGATGAAGTGCTACCTCTACAGTAAGCTATGATAAACTATCTGGTGTAAGTTTATTGAATTCTCAGAGATCTTTCGAATTCCCAGATTAATGACAATCATTTCAGCTAATCGAGAAATGACCCATTTCAAGGATTACAGCGGTTTTATATATTCGCATCAGACATAGATGGATTCAATTGGTGTTGCCCTTTTTGCATTTCTTCGGGTATTTTGGCAGAAGATTTCATGTTTTATCATGTGTACTAGGCACCATAGTTTCCTTTAAATTTCCCGGAAAGTACGAAACAAAAGGACTATGGTACCTTGTTCACTGGTTTTCACTCAAAGTATGGTACACACAATTCAACAGTACATACACTAAAGTCCTTTTTCGTTGAATATGAAACTCCGTTTGAGCATGATTTCAAAACCTTTCTCTCGATATGTATATATTCGTTCCATCAGGGGGAGAAGAGATTCGGGAAAAATCAATTTGAGGAGGACCTCGTCAAGATCTGTTATGCCCCGTCTAAACTAAACAAAAGATAGAGAAAGCTGTTTAGAACCTGAACAATACCCCCAGCAAATGTTTTCAACTTGCGTGTCCAGCCCGAAAAAATGCCTCTACTTCGACCATTCCATGGTAGAACAATGATCTGCAGCGACTACGTAAATATATTACCTCAAACAAGCTTGGAGAAAGACCACTCGTTGAAATTAACGGGCTGGTCAAAGTAAGTCAGATTGCACCTACACTGATTCGAGCAGAGAATCTCTGTCTCATGCTTGAGACTCCCTCCCCGGCTTACAATCAGGTAATACCACCAAAGTTGCAAATTAGCTCTGTTACACGACACGGCTTCCTATGATGGCTCAAGTCGCCTCGTACTGGCATCATACATTCAGACAAACTAGAAGAAAGGATGCACCAAGGTCACTCTGACGAGATTGCAGTCCGAGTATCACAGAACCCAACAGCGATTTATTTTTTTTTTTAATCTGACCCTTATTGACTGTTAATGCATGTTGCAATATTCGAGGAGGCTTATGGATTCAGGCTAAGCGAATCAGCGGCGTAATGAAAAACTGTGACTTCGGCTTGGAAGACAGTATAGTGAAGGATTTGTGAATGAATATTATCTACTCATGCGTGAAGATGGAAAATGAGTTCGCACTGGCGAATTCAACGTCAAAATAATTGAAAGTGAGTTGATTGGGGGAGTCCGTGATGCAGGGTCACTTGACTGGGATGTCCTAAATTTAGATCTTCCATCGCTTTGTGTCTCCCTGCCTGAAGGGACAATTAACTGCAATCTGCATGCTGAAATCTATAAGTAGCAAATCGAGCAAATGAAAAAAATTCGCCGTTCTAAGTCAAGAAACAGCAGCTGCCAAATGCTAATCTATGTCTAATTCTTCTTTTGAAATAAATGTTTCTCTCTATTTGATGATTTGAAATCGAAAATTCCAAAGCCGGTGACTTAGGTTTTTGGAACTAAAAGTATCTTCATGTAGAAGACTCCATGTGTACTCTACTCGTACTCTACTTTGTTTTTTGATATTTCACTCAGCCAAATTATACCTCTGCCAACCAAGCTCGTTTTTTTCATGAAAAAACTTTCTTGCAACCAACACTCAACCACAACTGCATTTCCTAGAAATTCAGTCTTCATCCAACAAAGTCACCACAGCTCTTCTACGCAAAAAAAACCGCAACTACATAACTCTGACCATAACACCAAGTCTTCTATAATGATGGCTGAATCCTTCAAACCTTGAAACCCCACAGGACATGAAAACAAATCTCAAGACTCTCACAACATTAATTACAGGGAAACTTATCACAGTTAAGGCATAGCTAAGCTTAGGTCCTTTATCTGGATCTGTCTATACCTAGGTTTTTGTCTGTTTGTGTTGTGTTGGTGTACGATTATCTTCTCTAAAATAGTAACTGCTTGGATGATTGGATAATAAGGAGACCAAGACATGGAACGTTCTTCCGCTGGTCGTTATGAAATTAACTGTCTTGCAGAGTTCTAAATAATAAAATACATATCCAAGTGATTTCCCCTAAGACAGGGTGAGGACTGAGGACTAAGAACTTGAACACGCAGCATACACAGTCCATGTCCGCCCTGACTGTGCGTGCTGGCCCAAATGTTGCTTTGGATAGTGGAGGAGCTTATTAAATATGTAGCCTTGGCAAAAAGTATTCCAGAATACAATTTGTGATTAACTCACTCCGTAAAGTTGGTGGGAGCTAAAGGATGGAGCTGATTGTGAAGGTTGTTGGTAAAACTTTTCTTTGCTGACTATTGCTTTGGTGAAATTTATTACTCGGCGTATTGGCTGGAAGCGAAATATGGAACTGGGCAGAAGATTGTCTCATCATATTATTATGGTATCTTCCTCGTCGTGGTCGATAATAATGAATTCATTGTGTGAAATTGTTGTAAAGCAAATTTTTTGATTTAGGTATCTCCATTAAGAAATACAAAATTAAGAGAAATCCCACTGAAAATAGAAACATTTTCGATATCAATTTCAGCACAAAAAAAAAAACAACAGTCAAAGGGATTGTTTCGAAGAATGTTGAACAACTGAAATTGTGGTTGGCAAAAATTGGGAAATGTTATACGCCTTTGGCAAAACAGGGAAGTTTTCCCCTCAAAATTCGATGTGGAACGTAATAGTTTAGAGAAGCCCAAGTCACATTGTCCCTACATCCTTGGAAAAGATTTATCGACCGGGCCACAACCTAACTTAACGTTCCATCAATCGATTGAAAACCCATACACGGATACACAAAAATAATTCGATACGTTGAATTCCTATGCTCCAAAGTCAAGCACCTGCATCCATTGCAGTATCAATGTTCTAAATCTACGTACATTCTGTGAAATATACCCAACATCCCTTACCTGATGCCGATCTGAACACTCAGAATCACTAGAGGTAATTTAATATTCCAGATTTGTCTATCAAGTTAGGGGGCAGCCAGCTGACATCGAAGAAAAAGCGAAAGGGGATTAATCTTTTGACATCCTTTCAGTACGAGATACATTCATAGAGACCAGACACCAAGAAGGCATCACCAGATTGAGATAAATGATGCAGATTTCGTTAGAGATGGACTGGACTTCTTCTTTACAAAATCTGATCTCTTGAATTTTCATGTTTTGTTTTTTTTTTTTTTTTTTGAAATCAATTTCTGTTCAGTTGCAGGTCGTCACTGTGGTAAGGTGCCCCACTGCATCAGTTTAGCATGTCCGATGATATATAGTGCGATAAGCAAGTTGTGTAGCAGGTTTTGCGGTCTGACAGGCAGAAAATTAAATTGGGTACGGTGCAAAGCACAAGGCGTCTCTGGATTTATGATTTCACATTGAGATAGAGGCAGAAGCTGAAAAGTAATGTCGGGGATACACTGGATTAATGAGATTCGAATTTTGATGCTGAAGTATGGAAGTACATGAATTTTAAGGAACACTTTGTCAAGTGTTTCAGAATTTTGATGTCATTCAGTCAATCAGAGCGGTAGAAAGTTGTAGAGTTTTTGTCATGAATCTAGTTTGCATTGTTGAAGTCATTCTTTGGTGGGAAGTCGGCCAGACTGGGATTATGAATTCGTAATCAGGTAGTCTCTGGTGGACACGCCTTGCTGGGATACACGATGAGTGGGCAGAAAATTATATGCACTATAATATAATTGAAACCACTTAAAGTTACTTAAAGACATTAATTGAATTTGCACTGTAATGTTCAATGAAATACTTGCAAGTCGCATCAGAACTGTGTTTTCAGTTTTCTTTAGACAAAATTGAGTAGAAATTCATGAGCTGCTAAAGAGCCGTCCGATGATATGTTTTTAAATACCTTGTAATGGAACTGATCGATTTTGGGAAAGATTCAAGGACATCACATTAAAGGGCATACTGGGCGTTACGAATAGCATATTTGTTACTTCTTTCGAGATGTGATATACTTGTACAATATTACCCTCATGATATTAAATCTAAAATCTAAGAAAAATGTGAAAAGCTATTAGAGAAATCGACAATCAGTATACCGATTGTGTTTGGAGGAGATGGCGACGGATATCACTAATACTCTCAGAAACTGACAGGGAAACTAACAAATTGAAATTAAATGGAATCAGCAATTTACGGACGCTTCTATTCGACATCTTTTCCACTCGAATCTGAACCCATTGATCTGAAAAGAGCTAGTCCATTGTACTACTTGTAAGTAACCTTACTGGAACTTCTTAGTCTTTCGTCGAAAGATGATTAAATGCTTCAGTGATACAGTATTTATAATTCCAGTATCCACCACATCAGCGCCGAATACCTGCAGTCTGATTCGAGCGGATCGCAGACAGTCACAGAGATAGTGTTCCGCGGTGTTGTAACGTTTTAACGGCAAGTTTAACTTAGGTGCTTATGAAAAGAGTAATCCCCCATTATGGCACCTGTACACAGTTTACAGTGTTTCCAACTTACGAGCACCGGCAAAGTCGCCAATCTTTTAGAAAGTTCGCCAAATATACGTTTGGTCTTCAGGCATCCTGGAGGGAATTATGATTCGGGTCCTGTGAAACTCTCCTCTGAGCCTTGCCTTGTAAGTTCATCGGCGATTCCCAGTACGACCTGGGAGCCAAATAAAACTCACTGAATCCAGCATTTCGACTGCGTTCTAGGAAGCCTTTTATTCTCACATAAACTTGGCGGTACTGAAACTGTTCAGCAGATAGGCCTTCTCTACTGACGCAGATAACACGGTCTCCCCACCAATTCTTCGCAATGTGGTTCGTTGTCTTCAGAATTTCTTGGACGATAGACGGATCATCTCGGATCATGAAGTTTAGCCTCAGATTCTGGCCGAAACCATTCCTGAGCACCGGGAAAGTTGTATTTCGATTTCGTATTTTCACAGAAACCGCACTTCAGACGTCATTGCATCATTACCATAAGACAGAATCAAAAGGCAGTGTTCCAAAGACTTATTTTGATTAAACGGAGGATGACTATGAAAGTGCAGCCCATGATGTGAATATCAAGGGGAGAGAGATTTATCAGTGCGTCGAGAACAGAGAACAGCGTGCTAGAGAAACCCTACATGTGACCGAGATGCTAAAAGCAAGATTGATGTATTTTCGTGAGGGCTTTTACCACCAGACAATCGTATGATGGATCTTGTTATAGCAATGTATATGTATCTAATGCATTCTCTTCGAGTCCATATCTTGCAAAAAGTGTTCGATATCCAGAATGTCACCCAAATACCTAGTTCTGTTGGAGAAACCTTTAAACAATAGATGAGCAGGAGTCGACCAACATCCACAATAGCAGTGAACATAGAACGCCATGCCAATTTACCCCATATACTCGATCCTAAGAGATCAAGATAACTGATCAGTGTCAGGAGAAGAGATAGAGCCAGTGTGAGGCAAACATAACATTATCTCATTAGAAGACATGTGTTGCTATTGAGTATTCGTCACAACAGAGATGAAGGGGAAGAAGAATCTGTGCCGCACTTCTACTGCAACAATGATTCCTTATCACGCATCAGAATGCAATACCTGCAAAGCTACCTCTTCCGAGATCTAAATGGTTACTATTGCTATCCGCCATCCTAGTGGTTTCACTATGGACTTAAACTGGTCTTACGGTGCCCCTTACAGATCCTACAGCGCGTCTAGTGCAGTTTAGCAGTTGGTACAGGTGCAGGCACACCAGCGCCGCTCTCTACCTCCTCTTCGTAATATGGTTTATGGATTGTCTGCCTCAGAAGACTGATGCAGGTTCATCTAGGGAGAAATGGAGTCTAAGGTCATGATCCTTCACGGAGATGCCAGCACTACATCCTAGGGCGGTCTTAGAGCAATCCGAGAATATTTCCTTTTAGATTTTTTGCCGAAGCTAGGCCTGAGAATGGGGAAAGTCGACTACGTATTCTCGCATCAACTAGAATTTCGGTGTCATTGCTTCAGACTTCTGCGCTATTTGTATTCAAAGCCTCCTCTCTTTATACGGAAGTTGGCGTAAGAGTGAGCATCAGGGCGATAACAATTCGCAGAAATACGTGGGTCAGTTCACTTCATTTTCTCATAGCACCTCTTCCAAATTTTTCAATTCGAAGCATCAAAGAGGTGATATCACGCGGAAGTAAAACAATCGTTTTGTTTGTTTCCATCAACGGATTTGTCGCCTTTGGCCAGATTTTCATGCACATAAGCTACAGCCTAAGTTGGTGCGGAAACTTGATCCTTTTTCCTGTGTAGCTCAAGGAGACTGTCTTTGATTCTGTTGGCAAAATTATTGCCGGGACGCTTAGCTGCAACCCAAAAATAGGAACTGGAGGTGCGCCACATCCATCAAATATGGACTTTTTCTTTAACAAAAGGTAAAAGGAACGCGTCATGGCAGCATCACGGTGTTGGAATCTGGAAAAATTTCTTGAGCAAACTGAGTAATGATGACGAAGACCAATAGACCATCAAACTTAAATGACAACAGCTAAAATGTCCGCTCGCCTGACCAAAATAAAATAAGGATAGCAATGTCTAAGCTTTAATCCAACAAAGCTACTGGAGCTGAACGCTGACCATCCGAGGTACTCAAAGCTGCTGGAAGTGACTTTATGGAGAGCATACACCAACTCATTCCTAAGATCTGGTCAGAGGAGTGACGAATGGAATTTCAGCATTGTTTGGACGGTTGACAGAAAAGGAGACCCCCTGAACTTGGCAAAATATATGGGTATAGGTCTCCTCAACATTGCGTAGAAGATTTTACCTGCCCTCTTTCAACGACCTGATTGACCTCCCACTGTAATGTTTCAGAGCAGGATAGTCTACCAGCAACCAAATTTTCACACACCGACAGATCCTGGAAACAACTCAAGAAGTCCAAATTGAGACCCATCATCGTTTCATCGATTTTAAGGCCGTCATAGGCGAAGGATTTGACGTATTCCCGTCAAATCGCACGATCTAGCTAGCCAATTCACCGGTCCAAAATGAGAGGTATATTGCTAACCGAACTTATTTCGCAATTGGTCCGTATTGCTGAAACCACATATCGACCAATGAACGGTAATGGGCGCCTTCGACCGCAACGTTCTTCTTAAGGGCATCTTTGAAAAAATACGGCCCAATGATTTCGCCCGAACACAAACCGCACCAAATAGTGCATTTCTCCGGGTTCATTGATAGCTCTTGTATTGCCTGTGTTTGCTCATCGGACCAAATATGGCAAATTTGATTATTAACATACCTGTTCAACCGAAAATGAGCTTCGTCGCTGAAGACAATTTTTCGATAAAAAAGCGGATCTTCCTCTAGTTTTTCTAAGGTCCACTCACCAAAAACTCGACGCTGTGGTAAGTCGTTCGGCTTCAGTTGTTGCATGAGCTGTATGTTGTAACGTTTTAGACCAAGATCTCCACATTGTCGAGTAGCACAAACCTAATTGCTTCGAATGGCGACGAATGGACAAATCAAGGACTTCATTAACACTGGCGGATGCAGCAGCAATACGGGTATGAAATTGGTGCGAAATTTGGTCACTATGACTTGAATTGCTTGCTCAGTAGGTCGATTATAATGACCGTAAAATGGTCGAATCACGCGTGAGCTGTCAAAAATAGAACACTGAAAAACCAAACAACAAAAACATCACCCTCTACTAGCAAACTGAGTCTGTGACAGCTAGCTGTCAATAAGTTAGTGTTCCTACTTACTAACCACTTGTGCTGGCCAAACCAGATTCTTAACAAATGGACATCGTGATAAATTTCCACAACAAAGTTAAAAAGGGGATGTAGCCATACACTAACGAAAAATCATCTACAAACGCATTAAGGCTGCGGACAAATGTGTTGCGGTAAAATTTACCACAACAAGTTCTACTCTCTCCCTTTCCCTTCGGTCTCATTCATCCACATTCCTTTCCGTTGGTTCTTCAAAATCCTAGAAGGGTGGTGGGCAGCCATGGGTCCATCAGCCATTGGTGCACCCTCCTAGTATCTTGAAGGATCAACCACAGCAGGTAGGACGGACGGTCCATTGAAGCAACCATTTGGAGGAAGGCGCGAGACCAGCGTCCAACGTTGTAGTAAACAAGAGCCATTCACAAAGTCGTCGGCTCTTGACCTTGTGTTGTGTTGTCTCTCCTATCGGGTAGATCCCTTAGCCTTACAAGGCATCTCCGCTCCATCACGGTCTTCCTGCCCGATCCGCTTTTTGCCCCATCCGTTCATTTTATGTCCGTTGTCTCCTTGGAGAAGTATATTAGCGGGAAGAATTGGTGGGCTCTTGAGCTCTGTCCTTCTGCTTTTATACTTGTCGGAGGGGACAACCAATAGATCCACGAGACGAAGAGACGGGAGTCTCGGTGGGGTGACGGACGGTCACCTTAAGCCCAACGCGGTACGTCTAGAGCCAGATGGACGGTCTGGAACCCTCTACGTACAAAAAAATACACAAAGCCATAGGACCAGGCGGACTGCCACAGATAATATACTTGGTGACGGACGGTCACCACCTTAAACACAAAAAGAACAAAATAAGATTGTAACAAAAAGTGTTGTAAAGAGTGGACCCCTAGTTGCGCGGCCCACATTAAACTAATTTTGGACAAGAGGATTCGCCGGGATGTCTTTATTTATATTTAGTTTCATTGGACAGCACCCGTCTCGTGATTAGTTCCGTGTTTCGCCCTCAACTTGATGATTAGGATGTAGAAATACGAGTAGGCCATATATTGTTGGCAAATTACCTTTTTCCTTTTTTTTATCTTTTGGGAAGGACTGCTGTTGCATTCAGACTGAATGCAACCCCAAGAAATGATCGTAAAGGGGAAATATTAGCTCGGGCCAAAGGGAAATCCCAATCTTGGAGGAAATTCCCCCAGGTTTGACGAAATAAGAAAGAAGCACGAATGTGTGTGTATGAGAGAGTGAAGGCAACGGAAATCCAATGCACGGTGGCACACTTCAGCAAATTTGCGGAGCGTTGCACACAAAGGCCAAAATTGGACCGTTGCTTCCGTATGAACGAATGTATGAAAGAGCGTATGTGTGAGACCCAAGGTTCGAGCTAATATCATCGGGATAGGGTTAATCACTTCTTGGTTGACCATCAAAAGTTTAAAACAAAAAAAAAAAAAACACAAGAGTTTAAAACAACAAAAAAAAAAGGTTAAGAAAATTAATTAAAACAAAAAAAGGATAAAGATAAAGGAAAGGAAAAAGAACAAGGACTTGAAGATATACCAAAACGAGGAGGAAATACGGACGAAATCAGGACGGGCAGGACAGGAGCATAAACGTATCAATTAACCAGATAAGTAGTATTATTTACCCCGGGCGAATCCTTTTTTTTTTGCAATCGAAATCGGGTTCCCAACTAGCGGTTCAGTCTATTGAGTGGTACCTTCAGTACCGCCATTAGATTTACTGTTTTGTCGTTGCTGCTTAGCGGCTACCGCCATACTTTGTTTTACCTCCATTCCGCAAATAAAGCTTGCATTATAAAGTGACAAGAAAAAAATTTATAGTCTATTTTTTTCTCCCGGGATATTGGTTTATCCTTCCGACGTCTTAGTAGTAGATGGTTTTGCACTTCCACTCGGAGCAAAAAAGTGCATGGCGCCTAACACCTTTTTTTTCTATTGAGGCATTGGTAGTTTCTCTATTTAAAAATATCTTTTTCCCTGAACCCAGCCCAGCTGAGCAGCCACTTGGTTCAGCAATCGATATTGCTGCCATTACAAATTTCCCCTCAGGGAATTTTCTGTTCCCAAGGAATTCGAAGTGACAGATCGTCACACGGATCCCAACCACCGACAGTGTGGATCGGTTTTTTTTGTTTTTATTTAATTGGTTTGCGTTTTTTTGGTTTTTCGGTTTTGCCGGCAGCCCGGCAATCGAATAACTTTGAGCGGGGAAAATTGTGTAATAAATGGAAGACTGAAGCATGAGTTTACATATATTAACAACAACTGGAGAACCAAAAACTAATCTTTGTGGAACGCCAAAAACATCCCCAGTTTTTACTTTTTGCACTCTATCCTTCAGATATGATGAAAACCAGTGAATTTGATGGTGAACCATGTCGAATGCTTTAGTTGTGTCTACAAAAAGTCCTGCGCAGCATTTTTTATCATCAGGTCGCTTGTAGGTAAGCTGACAAAAGTTCAAAAGAGCTCATTCTGTGGAATGGTTTTCTCTGAAACCAAATTGATTTTCGCTTAAAAGGTGAATGTTAGTGAGAAATTTCAGTACCTAATGGTATTTTTTTTTTGTCAAAAATGTTGGATATGACTGCCATTCCTTACTCTCTTACCGTACTCAAGGTCTGTAGTTTGTATTTTCTCTCCTCTTACCCTTTTGAAAACAGGAATCACAGTGGCTCATTTTAATAATTCCGGAAAGCTTCCCATAAAAATGCTCAAATAACCCGGTGAAACAAAATATCGAAAACATTCAAAGCGAATCTTTTTAAGGCGGAATTTGAAATACCATCGTCACCACAAGAAATCGAGTTTTTGGTCGAACATATGGTTTGTAACATTTCAAAGTTCGATGTGGGTACGAAAACGAAACTGCTGCTAGAAACAGTGCGGTCCGAGTGCTGTGTTGCTTGTAACGTAAAAATGAGAAGATGTCTGTGCAACTGATATAAAGTACTCGTACTAGTTGAACTCATTACTCGTTTTCAAGGACAATGGATTCACTATACAATTATGCAGTGATATCTTCCCATTCTTTTTCGTGAGTTTCTTAATCTGTTTTAGAAGTGATTGTTAGGGCAAACATAAATTAGTATAACGACTTTTAAAGGTAGATCAAGTGGCTGTTTGCTGGTTTTACTATTTAGTTTAAACTAATGGTTTAATTTTGACTACCGATTTTGTTTGCTCAATGGATACGCTAGAGTTATTTATGTGGATTTTTAAAATTTTCAAAAATGATTGATAGGCCAAGACAGCATTCTCTTCGGCATACGTCTTATTCCAGTTTTCCCTCAAAAGTTTATTATTTTTGGTAAGCTTTCTGCTGTTTAATTAACACCAACGCACTCTACAGTGAGTTTCAGTGTGGCTTTGACGAATTCCCTCCTCTCAAAGGTACCTCATGGTTTCTGCCTCTTGCTTGCCAACCTTCAACCCTTCAGGTCGTAAATAAATGAATTGTTTTAGATGAAAGTAATTGGACTTTCATTCGACAGATTTCCCAAATACATAACACTTTCTTGTATTGCTATTCAGAATTCTGTTATTTTTTAAGCTATAGGTTAAGATTAGTCCTGTCATACAGTAATCAGTAGTCAGTAGTAGTTATCTTAAGAAAACGACCAAATACATGATCAAGACCAGTGCTGGAAATATGTGTAGTTGCTTCGTTTACAAATGAGTTTAACCCATTTCCAGGAAATATGGATTCGTATGTTGCTACTACAGCATTAATTCGATGTTAAATTCTCCAATTATGACAAGGTTAGTTGATCAGTAGCTGCTTAAAAATACTGAAAATTAATCAGGAAACAAAGCAGTGGCATAATCTGAAGTCCGTACACACATACTATGTGAGCGGTTGCTCTGTCATCCTGAAACCAACAATACTCGAGATCCAATTCAACAACTTGCGGCAAAAAAAAAATTGTTTCAAATCTGTCTGTAGATCTCACCAGTTACTGTTATGGTGGTGACGTCGGAGTCTTCAAAAAAATAAGGGCCAATCACTTTTCACTGCAAATTCCGCTCCAAACAGTCACTTTGAGGTGATGCAATGGCTCTTCGTGTATTTCGTGCGGATTCTCCGTGCCCTAAAAATGACAATGTTGTTTATTTATGTGGCGAACTGTAGCGAAGAGTCCCTATCATAGCGAGCGGACCAGAGTGACCGGGCGGAGAGCGTGGGCGAACAAACACAAGTCAGTCAACGTTCAGCTAGAGCACAGACCGGTTTGGTGGCGAGTGATAACGTGTTTGATTATTTTGATACTTGCTGCGTGATATTGCAAAATATTTAAATAAATAACTATCGAGTATAACATTGGCGACGAGGATAAACAGATTTGTGAGTGTGCAATTGCTGAGCAAAAAAAAGAGGAAAAATATTAAACACAGCGCGAATAGCGGCTGGTGGAGAAGTGAAGCGAAGGTAAGCGTGTAATTTTTTCTCTCCCATTGCCATTGGAAATGGAGATTACATTCAATTGTAGATTAATTACATTAAATTGTAATTTTGGCAAAGATTTAACTCATACTTTGGGAATTGTATCACATTCAATTGTGTCCATGATGTCATTGAGTTTCACATTAAATTGTGGTAAAGAAAATAACGACAGATAATTAAAGGGCAAATTGCGTTTGATTTTTTCCCCCAGGCGAGCTAGAATGGCTGAGTCTATTTAGTTTTAGATGCATTTTATTTTCTTAACACTAACTCTTATATACTAACAAAAAATGCTTAAATGCTAGCTTAAAATTCGGCCTTGGAAAATGCAGTCAACCGCATTAAATTAAGCAGAGTCCAAAGAACAGCATGTCTATGCACAAGCGGAGCCTTGCGGTCTACCCCCTCTGCGGCATTAGATATTCTGCTTCACTTGACACCCCTCGACATTTTTAGCAAGCAAGTAGCTGCGACTGCAGCTATTCGCCTTAAAGCGACTAAACAGTGGACAAATAATTCATTTGGCCACGCCAACATTCTTAATACATTAGGAATCCTCACAGAGAACACCAATTACACCATACCTGAACTTTGGTTTGACAAAAACTTCCATGTAGGCTTCCCCTCTAGATCATTCTGGGAGGAGGATGCTTTCATGGAGGACAAGTCAATCCATCTCTACACAGATGGATCTAAAACCGACAGCGGAGTTGGTGGCGGTGTTTGCTCAGATAAGCCAAATCTAAGCCTCTCTTTCCGCCTTTCAAATCACTGTAGCGTGTTCCAGGCGGAAATTTTGGCGATTAAAGAAGCTCTGTCCTGGCTGAAGAAAAACGTGATATCTGCAAAGGATATCCGCATATTTTCGGATAGTCAGGCCGCCATCAAGTCCCTGAACTCGGTCTCATTATATTCTAAAACTGCCCTTGAATGCCGATCATCTCTCATGGAGATGGCAGAGCAGTTCAACATTCACCTTTGTTGGGTGCCGGGCCACAGAGACATTCCAGGCATCCGGCAGAGCCGATGAACTCGCCAAAATTGGAACCACTCTACCTATCCTACCGGACAAAGGTAGTATAGGTATACCAATGGCTACGTGCAAACTAACACTAAAGCTAGATGCCAATAAAAGAACGGACCTTAGGTGGACTGCTGGACAAACATGTCTAGCGACCAAACAGATCTGGCCAAGGCTGGATCTGAGTCGATCTAAGTGTCTGATCCTTTTAGATAGGAAACATCTCAGCGCCATAATAGGTGTCATTACCGGACACTGCCTTATAGGCAAGCACGCAAGAAGGCTTGGCGCTTTTACTAACGATTTCTGTAGAAGCTGCATGGACGAGGAAGAGGAGGAGACAATCCCCCACCTACTTTGCACATGCCCAGCTCTCTCTCAGAGAAGGAAGCTTCATCTAGGAGCTTTCTTCTACAACGACCTAAACGATATAGAAAAAATAGACGTTAACAGTCTCCTACGCTTTATTCTAAGCTCAAACTGGTTCCAGTAGAAGAAGATCATAGATCCACGTGGCATCACAATGGGCCAATAGGCCTAAGTGGGTTGGTATTTCCAACAGCCACTCTTACCTAACCTAACCTTACCTAGCTTAAAATTACTTAATAATCTTATACTAACTTACTGGCCCCACACAGGCACTCTAAGCTACCCTAAATTCTTATACTATGTCTTTCGACTTTATTAACATTTTCTTTATTGATATTTATTTACTATATTTAAAGCTAAGAAAAAAATTGTTAACAAAAACTTAGCATATGGACATAATATTTTATTTTTATAAAAACTTAATATCTAGCTAAAATAAACATTAGTCTACCTAACCTAGATACATAATACAATATACAACACATAGGCATTATACACAACTATATACATACATTAGTATATACCTTTGTATACACTAATACATGTATATATTTCTTAAATGCTAACCTAAACTTATGTAAGCTGGCCATCGCTATTTATAGAGAAAACAGATTGGTCAGCTCTGCCTCATTAGTGAGGCTGGTCAGTAATTGATGGAAACGACGACGAAACATCTTCTCCATCATTCAACCACCAGAAATGCTGGTGCTGCCAAACGACATCCCCCTTATCGCGATTCCCCACCGCCCTACTGAACCTGAGACGATCCACACTGCCGTGTGCGACGTCTCTGTTGTAGTTGAGTCGCCTGTCCCCAGCTGTCCGAGCGACATGGAAGATTAACGGGACCGCTGATATATCCTGGATCAACCCTATCTGATCTAGGTAGAGGAATGCTTCTGGTGGAACGAGGCCGTCAGAGCGCACATTCTCGTGGTAAAGGTAATTGGGGTAGTAAGCCCCAAATATCAGGTTATTCGTCGAGGTCATTGCTCTTGCAATGTGCCTTCGAGTCAGCTTAATTACGAAGTTGTCCACTCGTATTAGGTTCGCCCTATTGTAAAGGACCTCATTAGGATAAAATTTTTTGTACTCTGACTCTGGTGTTCTGTACAAGCGAAGGCAAGCCCTCTCAAACACCCGAATCTTTTCCATTAAGTTTGCTCGTACATTGAACCACACGGGACACCCAAATACCAGCATGGGCCTGATAAGGGCCATGTAGCAGATTACCTTTACCCTCGCATCGAGTTGGCTGCTATAAAACAGTCTCTTTGTAAGGGCAAAAGCACCTTTAGCTCTGGCCAGAGCAGTATCTACATTTTTGCCAAAATACAGAAACTGATCTAGCCAGATGCCAAGGTACTCGTAGCTGACTACATTTCGACAGGCAAGAGGCTGTCCGTGCTGTCCAATAATCGAGAACTTTCGCCAATTTTTTCTGGTATCCCTAGAGGCTCCAGACAACGGCGTTCTAAAGAGAATGGTTTTCGACTTCTGAAAGTTGATTTTCAACTTCCAGTCATCGCAAAATCGTCATATCTTGTCGAAGTCACGCTGCAAGAGGGTGTTAATGACCTCGATTTTTGGGCCTGCGTACGCAATAGTATGGGGAAGTGAGAATGGCTGAGTCAGGCATAAAACCATTCCTGTGCGAAGCAATAGACAAAGCAGTGATTCGGTCTGAGTTGGAGAAATAGTACCGCTCATTTTCTTTGTATCTCGAATCAGAAGAGATTACAGAAGGGAAAGAGAAAAAATAAACTTCTGCATTTAGGTGGACCACAGTTGGAAGAAGTAATTTTTAATATTCCGGGTGCACTTGTAACGGAAGGGGATGTCTTCAGAATTTTTTTTACAGAAGTTATATGAATATTTCTCACCGCAGAGAAACTCGACTTTCGAGAGGCACCTTTTTTGTTCACTAAGACCAGATGAGGGAGAGACCCTAAACAAATTCATTTTGAGGTAGAGGAATCAGGCAGCGAAATGCTCATCCGGCCAAACGGAAGAACAGAGTCGAGACATTAATTTGAAGGATAAGTTGATAGATGTTTGGGCACCAAAGCAGTTAAAAAGACGCTTACTACAAAAAGAACATACACTAGGGGAAATTGTAGAGATGTGCCAGGTTTACGAAGAAATAAATAACCTGTCAGAGGTGATGTTTTTGATCCCAGCGTCAACTAATATCAATAGCATTACTTCGAATATTACAAGGAATCCTGCAGTAGCAGATCACGATCCCAGATGGGAATCCCACAATCAATTTCGAGCATATGCGGGAAAGGAGCTTCTTGAAACACTAGTAGTATTTGAAGCCCCCACGAGAGTAGATAGAAGAACCAAAGTTGTAGCATCGTTTTACGTCATAAAAAATGGGGAACAATCATTGCTAGGGCGAGAAACGGCAATTAAATTGAAAGTACTGAAATTGGGTTTGGAGGTTAACCAAGTCCAGGAAATTCGACCATTCCCCAAAATTAAGGACATTAATATACACCTGTCCATCGATAAGGAGGTAAAACCAGTACAACAGCCCTTGCGCGGAATTCCATCGGCAATGGAAGAGAGGGTGTGTAAGAAACTTAAGGAAGCGGTCGAACAGGACATAATTGAGGCAGTATGCGCCCCAAGCTCCTGGATATCTCCGATTGTCATTTTATTTAAGGAAACAGGGGGATATTCGTCTATGCATAGACATCCGTTGTGCAAATGCCGCTAAATTTTCCGTTGCCAACATTCGACTCATTCATGACGAAACTTAAAGGATCCCGATTTTTCTCCAGATTGGATTTGAAAAACGCGTACCATCAGTTAGAGCTGGATGAGGAGAGTCGTCACATAACAACTTTTATCTCGCATAGGGTGATCTATCGCTATAAGAAGTTACTGTTTGGGGTAAATTCCGCACCAGAAATTTTTCAGTGAACGATGGAAAACATTTTAGCTTCCTGTAGGAATACGCTTAACTACTTAGATGACGTGATTGTCTTTGGAAGTACAGAGGAAGAACATGTCAGGGAATTGGAAAAAGTATTACTCGTTTTCCATGAACTGAACGTAACACTGAATGAGGAAAAATGCAGCTGGAAAAGAGCTGAAATTGTTGGGTTATGTGTTGGCTACAACTGGCATCAGGGCAGACCCCGGTCAGAACAGTACTAGAGTTTCGACCACCGAATACTAAGAACGAAACGAGGAGTTTTTTTGAGACTGATCACCTACCTTGGGAAGTTTATCCCTGACTTGGCAGATCTAACGGAGTCGTTAAGATACTTAATAAAAAAGATGTGAAATTTGGTTGGGGGGAGAGTCAAGATAAAGCATTTCAGTGGTAAAAAGAAGCTCTTGCGAAAATACCAACTTTGTCATATTTTAATGTCAGATATAGAACGCGATTGGTGGCTGATGCGAGTCCAGTCACTGATGGGTGCAGTGTTGCTGCAATTTAAGGCCAATGACGAAACCCCTCAGGTGATTTCTTTTGCAAGCAAGAGCCTGTGCGAAGTAGAGAGACGGTACTCTCAAACCGCCTTAGTCTGGGCGGTCGAGAGATTCTATTATTATTTGGCAGGGATCGAATTCGAGTTAGTCACAGACCGCAAGCCACTCGAAGCGATATTTAAACCTACATCCAAACCACCAGCGGGAATAGAAAGATAGGTCCTACGTCTACAGTCAATCAAGTTCAAAGTTATCTACCAAGCGGGAAAGTACAATATCGCAGACTCACTTTCTCGTATGTGCGAATATAATGTTTGTGCTATTGTTGGAAAGATGATTCCACAAGCACTCACTATAAGCGAAATTGTGCAAAGTAATAGCACAGATGAGGAATTGATAGAGGCAGCGGAGATGGTGAAAAATGATGGTTGGGACACAAATACAAAAAGTAGATATTTTCCATTCCGACATGACCTCTGTACACTGGGAAACATTCTTCTACGTGGCACTAGGATAGTCATACCAGAAGCGCTACGACCGCGAGTCCTGAGTTTGGCACACGAAGGTCACCCTGGGGAAACAGTGATGAAGCGGAGGCTACGCTCAAAAACATAGTGGTTTTGACAGAGTTGTAGGGTTGACAGAGTTGTAGGAAATTATGTAAAGAATTGTCGTGAATGTCTTTTCGTTTCTCGCCCGATGCAACCAGCACCGATGAGGCGACATCATTTTCCAGATGAGCCGTGGCAATTCCAGGTACCAAGAGTCTACGTTCTTAAGAAGAATATCGTCAACAGATATTATTGGGCTTTTGGACGAGATATTCTGTAGGTTAGGATACCCGGAATCAATTAGGACTGATAATGGACGTCAGTTTATTAGTGACGAGTTCAAATCTTACTGTAAAACCAATAATATCGAGCTAATGACATCACCGCCCTACTGGCCTCAGGCGAATGGGGAGGTGGAAAACATGAATCGGTCGATTCTGAAGAGACTTAAAATATCAAATGCTTAGGGTTCGGATTTTAAGAAGGAGCTTCAAAAGTTTATGCTAATGTATAACGTTACACCTCATGGCACCACAGGAAAATCGCCATCAGAACTCTTGGTTATTAGGAGGATACGAGACAAGATCCCTTCTGTACAGGATATTAATAAGAATATCTTGAACTCAGAAGCACGGGATATGGATGCAATAGTCAAACAAAACGGGAAAGAAAGAGGAAACAAGGATCGAGGAGCAAGAGAATGTGGAATAAAAGTGGGAGATAAAGTGTTCCTCCGCAATATGGCGGGCCAGAGCAAGTTGGCAGCTACTTTTGATTCTACCGAATTCGAAGTTATAGAACGGGAGCAGAATGAAGTAACGGTGCGAGGGGGTGGCAAGCTGGTTAGAAGAAACATAAGTCATGTAAAGAAAATCCCGGCTTTTCCCAACCACAGGTTTTGGATTTTTTGTATATACATACATATATTTATATACTAAGCCCTAAAGCACATTTATTAAAAAGTTTATTTACAGGAACAAGCGTAGAGATACCGATGACAAGAACTCGAATGGGTCACCTCCAGCTGAGAATGGGGTCTCCGAGGAAGATACTCAACCGCCGAAGTCGGGATTGAAATTGAAACTCAAAAACATCGGAGGGATGTGGCGACCTGTAGCGAAGAGTCCCTATCATAGTGAGCGAACCACAGTGAGCGGATTAGAGTGACCGGGCGGAGAGCGTGGACGAACAAACACAAGTCAGTCAACGTTCAGCTAGAGCACAGACCGGTTTGATGGCGGGTGGTAACGTGTTTGATTATTTTGATACTTGCTGTGTGATATTTCAAAATATTTAAGTAAACAATTATCGAGTATAACAATTTGCATAACCAATTAAGTGGAAAAGGGGTTCGTCGTCCATAAAGGTTTTGGATACGAAATCATCCTCTTCTTGTGCCAGGTTTAACAGGGCATGGGAGAAGTTAACTTCACTTGAGGGTCAGCACGCAGCAATTGGTGAACATAAGAGAACATCTTCAGATCTATCACCAAAATTCGACGCAGTGAACGTCTGCTGATGTCAAATTGTGTGC
The DNA here is from genome assembly GCA_949129095.1 of Volucella bombylans. Lineage (NCBI taxonomy): Eukaryota > Metazoa > Arthropoda > Insecta > Diptera > Syrphidae > Volucella > Volucella bombylans. The sequence continues at coordinate 135,215,302 of OX422141.1, read as the reverse complement.
ATTGTTGTCTCGCGCAATGTTTGTGGACTCTCCGGACGTCCTGGGCCACACCAGTGATATTCGCGATCGAACGAGCAATACGGGGCCGGTCACATCTTGCGGTTGGCTGTGGCTCAAGTGGTAGTGGACTGTCTTCCAAATCGGTGTTAGAATCCCAGCCTCGTCCGAAAAACATTCATTTTTGTCAGTTAACGAAAATCAAGTAAGATGAGTATTTGACTAGAAATCAACAACAAGGCAACTTCCACTAACAATTTAGTCTCCCCATTAAATGTTGGATGCCACCCATCTTTCTTTCTCTCTTTATCCCATTTTCAAAAAAACTTAACACGTGCTCAGGCGCTTTACGTGTATTCATACCCACTTGACAATGCCACTTTGGGCTTCCGACTTACGTCTTACATTTGTACTGTTACGTAACGTTACTTCAACGCGAAGAATTTGGAACAAGCTGCTTTTAATAGTCAACAGCTGTGGAAACAAAGGGAAAAAATTGTAAACAATCAAAAACCTTTCGTGCAATAGTTGGCAGAGCAGTTTACAATTGTTTACAATTCAAACAATTATACGCAAACAAATTGTCAACTCGTTAAAGAACAATTGTTCTCTATAATTGTTGCAGAATTTCAGAAATGTTATTTCAAACAAATGATACGCAAACAATTTGTCAACTCGTGAAAGAACAATTGTTCTCTATAATTGTTGCAGAATTTCAGAAATGCCATTTCAAAGCGAAGACAAAGCGAATAAAACGTAACGTCACCAACGCCAAAGCCAAAGCGCCATTGTGTTTTCGGTATTTACGCCTCAGAGCCCTGCAGTTGTCACAACAATAATTGCTGTTGCCAGAGTTCATGAAGTCAATATCAGTTTGTAGAATATAATCACAAGCTCTATGAAAAAAATGTCTGCCATCAAAGCAATCTATCTTAAAGGAAACACTTCGATCAATTTTCTCTCGAACAGTCCATGGTGATGGGAACAGTTCTATACAACTAATTACAATTATTATTTTTATTTTTTATGTTTTAACTTGAATACTTTTGTAGTATGAAGGAATACATACAACGACTTTTTGGTCAGCACTTCACTTCAGAGGCAATACTCGTAATTCTACTTCTGTTCGCCCAAATGTCATGAAATTTTGACAGCGAAGGATCTATTTATCTTTCTACTTCCCAATAGATGGTCCTTACTAGACATCTCTATTTGTCAAAATTCCTATTTACTTAGGAACGGAGTTTGCAAATACGGGCGAGTAATCATGTCTGTCTCTCCTTCTTTGTAAAATCTGCAAACGCCACAGCAAGAAGCAGAACGTGAACAAAATGGTTTAATTATCAGATTAATAAATAAGTGTGAAATTCTATAATTTTGCAATCGATTTGTTATTTGACCAAATTCACACGACCATCAATCAACTTCCAACAGCTTAGTCGTTTACTTGTGCGAGTATCATGACAGGTTTTCTTTTAAGGTAAGACCGGTTCAAGATGCTGTTTACTATCTGTAAATTGCTCAATATTTTTTAAGGTCAGAGCATAAACTTTTGTATCTATTTCTCAGCGTAAGATGTTTGGATACTTAGAGCACTGGATTCTGATTTCATTTGTAATATTATGTGAACGTTATGTTATGTTAAACGTTTTCTCAGGAAAAATTCTTGAAAAACCGATGCTGTTGGGCCTTTAGTCTGAATACAAGTATAACCCCTTAAGAGTTAATCAGTGATCCAAGTCGACTTACCACCCATCGTCGTTTCCAAGGAAATGCCCTTCGTCCTCCACAGAATACGTAGAAATTAGCTTAGTGCCAGGTCTTTTCGGGTAAAAATAAAGAACCATTACAGCAACGAAGTAGACTCACCGTTTGGAGTGCCGAAAGGATCGCAGTTTGGCCTAATTTTAATTAAATTGTCTACAAATGAATTATTTTGTGTCTTTACAAACAGCCGTCCTTTCGCTTTTGCTGACGATACGGCGATAGTTATCAGACATAAATGTCCTGCGACTACAATGCAGACACTTCAAGAGGAAGTGGTGCCTCGACAATGGTCTAATATTAAGCGCCCCTAAGACAACGGTGATGCACATTCATGGCCCGCATCACAAAGCTACAGATCAGCGAATTATTTTTAAAGACTACGAGTATGTCTGCCAATATTCTTAATATACAGTAGTCCCTCGATAATGTGAACTAATTAAAACAATGCGTTTTCGGATTTTAGAGGGATTCACATTACTGGAACATTTTTTCAGTGCTTACTAAACTGATTGAAACGATTTTCAAATCCATTAAAAACAACACAAAATGATTTTTAAAATAACAGTTTCAATATTTATTATTTTAGAAGAAAAACTAAAATAAAAAATTTTATTCATTTAAAAAAAAAAACAAAAGTAAAAACATTCCGATATTGGTATTCTTAATGTTTGGTAAAATATTTTGTTATTTTGGACTGACAAATAGCTTGAGTTGATCTTTCTATTGCTTTTGCCCTTAATTTCAGCAAACTGGAAATCGTTTCTGCGTCCAATTCATTTTGATCGGCGTATTCAAGAAGCGTATTTATACACTGGATTGCTTGCGAGTTAGCTATTTTGGGAGCAGCTGGAGTGACTTCGTCGCTTTCATTTTCCGAAGTGTCCTCAATTTGTTCAGGTTCATCAATGCCTTCTACGATGACCCAGTTTCTAACTTCTTGTATTGACATGTTGTGTTCTGTATCTATAATTCCAAGGAGATCATTAATTTCTTGTAACTCTTCTTGAAGCTGAGTTTCGGGAAGTGTCCTTCGTAATTGGATTAGTGGAATTAAATCATCATCTTCCCAGTTGTCTTCTTTTGGCACTGGCAGTAAACATTTAAAGCACTTAGCGATAGAGGAAGCGGAGAGCTGCTCCCAAGATAATTTTAAGTTTATAACAGCATCCCTCAAGGTAATTTTTTTTATCCCAACAGCAATGTCTTCACTTTCAGTACCGATAATTTGAGCGAGCAATCTTTTTTTGTAGTATGCCTTGACTAAATTTATAACATTTTGGTCCATGGGTTGGATCAAAGCGGTTACGTTTGGCGGGAAAAACAAAACTGTGATGTTCCCATCAGAGCTAGTTAGCTTTTCTTTATTGCAGTGACAAGTTGCATTGTCAAGGAGTAACAATGCTTTTTTTGGAAAATTATTTTCTCTTAGGTATCGTTTAACCTGAAAATGCGTTAAAAAAACAACGAGTTATGATGTGAGTTATGATGTGATTTGATTTGATAAAATTTGACAAAACAAATTGTATGTTAAATGTGTAAAGTGCTTACCTCTTTCGTAAAATTTTCATTAAACCACTTTTGAAAGATTTCACTCGTCATCCAAGCGTTTTTGCTGGACCTATAAATCAGTGGAACTTTGAAACCTGATAAAACTCTAGGGCATTTAGACTTCCCGATAACTAATGGAGTGAGCTTATGCGTTCCAGTAGCATTCGTGCAAGCCAAAAATGTTATCCTTTCTTTGCTAGTTTTCCTTCCTGCTGCTGTATGTTCTGTAGACAACACGAGTGTTTTACCAGGAAGAAGCTTCCAATATAGGCCGGTTTCGTCAGCATTATAGATTTGTTGTGGTGTAAGAGACATTTCTTTGATTGTTTCATGTAGTTTTTCCAAAAATGGATTAACTGCGTTTTTATTACATGACAACTTCTCCCCGCATATTTTTAATGTCCTTACACCATGCCTTTGCTTGAATTTGTACACCCAACCTTAACTAGCTTTAAAATTTCGAGCTTCTTTAAATTGCAAGTTGAAGTGGTTTGCTTTTCGGCAGAGTAATTCTGTTGAAACTGGAATGTGGTTCTCTCTTTGCTTCTTTAGCCACTCGAACAACGCATTTTCCATTTTAGGCATTTCAGATTTCCTTAGCGTCTTCCTCTTCCCTGGTCCAGATTCGGTTTGTTTGAAATGGTCCAAAAGCTTCATCGATTTTAATTTTATTCCTGTAATCGTTGACTTTGACACACCATACTTTTCAGCTAATGCAAATCCAGGATGTCCAGCATCTAGTTCGAGTAAAATTTTGCACTTATCTTTAATCGATAAAAATCGATGCAATTTCTGTTTAGGTGCCATTATGTAGATACGAACTGAACTTATTTTACACACAAAACGAAATAAGAAACACGAATCACACAAGACACAACTAACTGAACCAATATAAACACAACTGATCATAAAATATCCATATCCACACAAATGGCAGTTGTTGTCTCCTTATACCCTGCAGCTGCGTTTACAATTTAGAGACAAATAACAGTTATTTAGTCCCTAATATACGCAAAACGAGCAAGAGAAACAAAAGAAATATAAAAACGTTTACAAACAAAATTCACATTTTAGAGGTTGAAAATTTCGGAAGTTCACATTATAGAGATGACAATGTAAAGTTTTGCGGATTCACATTTTGGAGAAATTCACATTATCGGTAATTCACATTATCGAGGGACTACTGTATTAGGAATGCTCACAGAGAACATCGAAGCTTCCATGTTAGCTTCCCCTCTAGACCCTTCTGAAAGGGAGATGCTTTCATGGAGGACAAGTCAATCCACACCGATAGCGGGGTTGGTGGCGGTGTTTTCTCAGATAAGCTAAATCTAAGCCTCTCCTTTCGTCTTCCAAATCACTTTAGCGTGTTCCAGGCGGAAATTAAAGAAGCTCTATCTTGGCTGAAGATTGAATACCTTGAATACCGATCATCTCTTACGGAGATGGCAGAGCAGTTCAACCTTCACCTTTTTTGGGCGCCGGGCCAAAGAGACATTCCAGAGAATTGTAGGGCCGACGAACTCGCCAAAAAAGGGTATCATAGGTATACCTAAAACTACTTGCAAATTAGTATTAAAGCTGGATGCTTATAAAAGAACAGACCTTAGGTGTACCGTCACATGGGATATACAAATCAATAAACTGCGTTCGAACCTGACAAAACCACTATTTGGCCTAGTATACCTAGGCTACCATTCAACACCACGGGTATAATAGCAAGCGAACTTTGCTATTATGGAATCCAAATTAAGATAAGGGAGACGTGCTTGGGGAAGCTCATCGGTAGTTTATATCAGTAAGTTGCAAAAACTTCTATCAAGCGTCTTAAAGAAGATCAACAGCAAAGGCGCATTAGTCACCACTAAGGAAAGAAAATTCAACGTATTTAGAGTGTTCTTTATAATTCAGTTTTTTTCCTTTTATTATGGATAAATCGGCTTTTATTTTAGCACTATAAGACGACATTAGCGCTGGAGTACTTCGAAAAGTGTCGTTTTAAGAAGCCAAATAAATACAAGAAGGCGAGCAAGATGTCTGCTCCAAATGTCAATATCCTACTCGTACAACAACTTCGGCAGAAGGGAGCTAAAACACAGTATTCCTACAATATTAGATGAAATTCTTCGATCCTATTTCAACATCAGAAATTGTAAAACCTCAAAATTACTGTCTTACTCAAAGGAAAGAAAAATAATAAAAAATAAATAAAATTTATGTTTATATTTTGTATGTACAGTAGTATTACAATTTTTGAATTGTTGAATATTTAATCAAGTATTTAAATTGAGCTAAGCTCACGTAATCCTTGCTAATTTTGCAATTTAACCTTCTGCAGATAGGCCTTAAGCTTCGCAGAAAACCTTTTATGAATACATTAATTGTTGTATCTGCAATAAATAAAATGCAATGACATGAAAGAAAGCAAAATGTCCTATTCAAAGACAATTACGAGTACCAAGAACTAGAAAACAAATACGTTAAAGTATCAAATCAAATAAAATCTATTTTCATTTCTGGAGATTAACATTACAGTCACAAAAGTCATAAAATGATGAACGAATGTTTTTTCTTGAACGAAAGCAGCGTTTGCAGAAATTAGGCCTGTTCGCATAGGTACTGTGAAAATCTACTAAAAACTTCGTAAAACGACAACAGCAACACGGGTTCATGACAGCTTTGGTCTGATTTTCTTAGATTTTCACTGTAGCACAATATTGTTATTTAAAGTTGACACAGTTGACAGCTGCGTTCCCTTGTTTAGAGAAAATGCGAAGAGTAAATAAAAAGTGAATAAATTCAAATAATTTGTTTTACCGATCCAAAATGACAGACAGAGACCAAATTCCATCAAAGGTAAAGAAAACAACGCTCTGTCGGTTCCATGATAAGTGACTAGAGACTGAAGAATTTTCAAATCGTTTGATTACACAATTTGCAAAGTTAATTGTTCCACTGAGTTCAAATGGGTTCCGGGTATATCAAGTTACAAAATCCCATCAATTGCTTGTATCGGCTGCTTCAAGTAGCACACATCTCGAGGAATCTTCTTTAAAAAAAAAAAGTTTATCGCAGTAAGATGATGTGACTGTAAGAGAAATTTTTCATGCAGTGAAACACAATCTCTCCTACAATGCGCTGGACTATAGCTTTAAATTTTTTTTTTATTATTTAAACAATTTCGTTGTTACATGATACTAAAACTAATCAATAAGACTAACTAGCAGCTTGCTTATGAATAATCGTAGATATGCGATTGAACTAGTTGATGCCCATCGGATTAATCAATTTGTCTATTGCACTACCAGTTCGTGCGGCTTCGTATGTTGGAGTCTTCTAACTTGCTCGCTTTGGTTTAGGAGTCTAGATGCCTCTTTATTTGTGTGGTGTCTCAGTCGTTACACGTGAGCTGTTGCATACTTCTGAATTTCGCTAGATACCGTGTCCATGTTCAAATCGCCATGTTTTGAAGCCTTTCAATGGTTTTGATGGTACTGTTGGACTCCATAGGTCGATATTGGTTTTAGTACTTGTTTGTGGGGCAAAAGCCGATCAATCGTCTTCCACTGAGCCATTTCATTGTTTTCAGATTTCGTCTCTTTTTTTTCTTGATATGATCTTTCCAACGTAGTTTTGCGTCAAAGTTTATTCCTAGGTATTTGGCGGTGTTAGCATAAGGAATTTGGTTATTGTTGATGAATAATATCGGAATTTCCCTTCCATTTTTCGGAACCATAGAGCAGGACTGGGATTACAAGGCTATTATGTAGAGTTTAATCGGTTGTTCGGGAGAGAGAAACAGCGTTTGGCAAGCGTTATTCTTCGTTTGATTTCTGAAGAGATGTCATTTTCAGATGTGATAGCACCTCACTTACTACCTCAAAGGTATAGCTGTCGATTGTGACATCCTGGCCGATTCATCGATGTGTCCCTTCTTGTTGACAGCATATACTTTGTTTTGCCCTCGTTGACCACTAGACCCATTTCTGCCGCTTCTGTTCCTATACTCACAAACGCACCAGTGACAGCTCACTGTGTCCTGCCAATAATATCAATATCGTCGGCGTATGCAAGCCATTGATAAAACTTTTGAAAGATCATACCTCGTGTGTTGGCTTGTGAGTTTTGCACAATTCTTTCAAGTATTATGTTAGGGAAGTCAGATGACAGCGCGTTGCCTCTCCTAAATCGGTTGGGTGGTTACCGACCGTGATGGAGCAGCGAGCTTATTCCATTACCATCCTGCAGAAATGGACGAGATTGCCAGGAATACCAAAACTAGACATATCTCTGTATAGCTCGTCTCTGTAGATGGTGCCATATGCGGCTTTAAAATCGATAAAAAGGTGGTGAGTATCTTTCTGCACCTCTTGAGATTTCTTCAGGATCTGCCGTAGTGTGAATATTTGGTCCAATCAGATTGTTGATAAATGGTTTCAGGCGCTTGCACAATACAGCAGTCGAGATCTTATATGCGATGTTTAGGAGACTGATACCTCTATAGTTGGCGCAGTTTCGAGGGTCTCCTTTCTTGTGAACCGCTCAAACGATGCTGAGGTTCCATTCATTAGGCATACATTCATCCGACCATAACTTAGAAATAAGGCATCTCCTCCTGCCTTAAATAATTCGGCGGGTAGACCATCCGGCCCGACAGCATTACTCGACTTCAGTTTGGATATTGCTATGTTTACTTCATTCATTTTTGACTTGCATCGTCAATATTGAATGGTTCGCTCTGCATGACAGCAGAATTTGTGTTGTCTTCACCGTTTAGCAGTCTGCAGTAATGGTTTTCCATATCCACAGCACCGACTGTGACTTTACTGCAAAGTTTCTTTGTTCATCTCTACAGGCTTCTGTTAGGGTCTTATTATCCTGACACGTTCTTTTCAACTTTTAGTAAAATCTGCGAACATTATACCTGGAGTACAACCTTTATATTTCCTCGATTTGCGCGCTTGTCATGCTCTTTCCTTTTTCTCCGGAGAAGCTGATGTTCTCCCCTCCTGTTTTGCCCGTAGAGCACACGAGTCGCTCTCATCCTTTTGTACAGCGCCGCTTTGTAGGCCTGTTGTTTTGCTGCAGGTGCCTGGCGGCACTCAAACAAGGGTTTCGTAGTGGTGGGCGAGTGAAACCCCGCACTTCAATTGCGGGATTTTTGTATGGCTTCTCGGTATCTAAGCCACTGAAGGCAAATTTTCTGGCGGCTTGTTGCGATTGCAACCGTTCAACGTTAAGTCCCCTCATAGTATTTCCCCGTTGTTGTGGCGTCTGAAATATGCATAGATGTACCTTGGCTGTAACTGTATAGTGGTCTGAGGCTATGTTGGCCGCAATAAATGTTGGGCCAATTAAAATACTTGAGTAGTGCCTTACGTCGATCGCAACATGATCAATCTGGTTGACAGTGTACTGATCTGGTATCTGCCATATTCCTTTGTGAATATTGAGTTGAGGAAAACATGTGGTCCGTTTCCAAACGTGGTGTCGTATAGGCTAGGTCTTCCGATTGTACTATCAAAGATGTGACCTCCTTCCATGTCCGCCTAGGATGATTTTAACGTCATAGATCGGACATTGCTCGTAGGTTTTGTCAAGGAACCCGTAGAAACTTTCTTTTGTAGCATCGTCGTTTTCCTCTGTTGGGGCGTGACTCATATAAGGCTGATGTCAGCGAATTTACTTTTGATACGGATTGTTATAAGGCGTTCGCTCACGGCTCGCCTATCCTACCACTCACTAAATGAATTAGAAAATTTTATAATATAGTTTAAATTTTTATTTTGTAATGAAATTAACTTCTGATTGATTGATTTAAGTACTATAAGAGACTTTAAACCATACTTGTTCATATGTAGTAATAAAATGAAATTGAAATTGGACTTATAGAGCAAATGGTCACCAATACTTCGGCTCGCAGACTCTTCTAATCTGTGTTTTTTTTTTACGAACTTAACATTCAATAGACCACTCTTAAGATGCCGGAGTATGTGTTAAGTTTTTCGGAAAATTGGATAGAGAAAGAAGTTTGGGCGCAGTGGTTATTTTGCTCTATGGGTGGCATCCAACATTTAATCTAATCCAGAGGGACAACGCAATAGAGGAAGGCCTTGTCTAAGGTGGAGCGCACACGTCGAAGGGGACATGAGCCCAACTTCATACGCTCAACTAGAGGCATGTGGAAACAATCGTTAGCCGAAGCCCGGTTGTAGCGACATCCCCATATACCATCGATCTCAAACAATGTGTACAGAGAAACTATTTCCTCTTACTTGACCGCATCCGAAATAATTTAAAGCATTCTGACTAAGAATTGACGTCAACTGAGCTCCTAGGATTACGATGCACTAGACATTTCCTGAATATTTCTGTAGGAAATTTATTAATCCAGATATTTATATCTGTTACCTATGTACATATTTGAAACAAATTTTAAGAAAACAAATAGTTTCGATTCACATTTCAGCTCGCACCTCTACAGTTGGTCGAAATTTATTAAATCTTGCACTCAAAAGAACTAAAACACAGGTTATAGCAAACTGCGACTGCCGTGCGTCAATATCCATCGATTACCTTGGCCCAAAGTCAATAAATTTCGACGGAAATTCCGATTTGGTTCCCTTGAATAAAAACGACAAAATGAAAACAAGAAGTAAGGCAAAAGCAAAAAAAGGCAACAATAAACAAACTACACAGCTGCAATATTTCTCCCCAAACAAATAACACAAAATTATTATTTTCAACACCTCCGCACCTCATTGTTTACACTAAAATATACAACAAATGATTTTTCAAAATTTATTCACTATACGAGTACTAGACTCGTACTCGTACTCTTTAACATGCACATACCTTTCAATGTAACAGTCCCAGAATCAGAAAGCTCTGATCCTTCCTTGAAATGCTGCTTATGTCAGCTTTCTTGAACGCTCGCCACAGGAGTATCCGTATCCGTATCCGTATCTGTTTCTCTATCTATCCCTTCCGTATCCTTATTCGGGGTGTATCTCTATATGTAATTTACACTTTTATGCAACTTGCAGATGCACGTAGATCGACGACAACGATAGACTGTGCAACCTGTAGATACTTCTCACACTATTAACCGGCTTATAGAGATGATGACTTAGATGACGATAATAATAGTAATGGGATGATGCTAACGACGGCTGATGCTGATGTAAAAAATCCTTTTCCTGTAATTGTGCTTGTTTCTGTTGTTGCTGCTGTTGTTGTAGTTGTTGTTGCTGTTTTTGCTGCTGATGCATAGTGTGTGTAACGAAAAAAATAAACAAAAAACTCTCTACCCGGCACTCTCTGCGCACATAGACAAATCACCCGGCACGTTGGGCCTCTTCCTATGTCCGCTGTGTGGGGTTTGTGTCAATCCGAAAAAATTAAAACGAACGTCAACGTACCGAAGATTAGGGGACGCATCTACTCGTATGCGCTTTACGATCCCCCGAACAAATTAAATTCCAATAAAAACCGAAGAAAATAAATCGGGATTTCTTTTTTTCTTAATTTTTTTTTATTTTTTTTTTTTTTGAATTATTATTAATTTTTTCTTTTTATCAAAAACCACTCACAGACACTGAAAGGGAAACAGAAATATACGAGTATTGTAGAAAAATATCCAAGAGAATGGGGAAAAATGTTATTTTTGGCAAAATCGGCGACCATGCGATGAGAATGATTTTTTTTTTACAGACGCGGGGGCGATTAAATATTTTTTTTATTTTTTTTTTTCATTAAATTATTTATAACAAATTCCTGGAAAAAAAAACAAAAAAAAAAATAAATAAACTGCATTTTATATGCGATATCCCTGTCATTGGGGTGGGTGTTGTTGTACTCGTAGACCTTCTTATCACGCACTACGACTATTACCGACTACTGATCCATCGGAGAATTTTTCTCTTTTCAGATTTGGTGATGATTTAAAAAAAATAAAAATTGTTACCGCGACTATTTTATTGAATTCTGTTTGATAAACACACATTTTTGCGATCCATCCGATGGCGCACGACCGACCACCACTAGTTGCGATATGAGGTCGAGTAATAGAAAAAAATTATGAAAAATCATTTCGCGAGGTTGAAGCTTTGCTTTCTTATCGTTTCAGGTCGAAAATGGGTGCGGATGGATGAGGTGGGTGGGGGGGGGAGAGACATCACCATAACGTTCTGGCAAACAATCTTTTGCTGTCTCATTCGAATAGAGATTTGCATTTTTCCATTCATATTCGGCCGAGAAGCACCAGGTTTTTTTCTACTCAGAGACGTATGACATCAGTACTGGGTTGTGGATTGTACGAGTACGAGTACGAGTAGATACAACTTCCCTTGAGACATTTTTTTTTGATAACGCCGTCGTTTTAGACATTGCAATGTTGTTCTAGTTTGATGACAGAAAACAAAGAAATCTGCGCGATATTTTGTCGTCAGTTTGATGCCATAGAAGTGTGAATTGATGGTCAGAGTTACCCCAATTGTATTAAAACTATATAATCGTTTATGTCAGAACGTTTTCACTGATTCATAAAGACCGTTGACACACAAGCTCTAGTAAGAAACATTTTATGAAAATTTTCCAGTTTTTAATTACAGATTTGCGATTGGCCTTCGATTTCAAGACACTGTAGGGGTTTCCATTGAATCATAATTGGAACTTGCTATTCTTTGGCCTTAGTAGTAGTATCTACTGGGCATGGTTCATATCTCTTGAAGAATGTCAGCTTGAATTAATACGAATTCACTCGATTCAAGTCATGAGTTCATTACAAAGACTATGTGAAAAAATCCATCAAGCTGCATGTTCAGGTCGTATTGGTTTCATAAGTATCTATGTATCGGACGGTGTGCAAAATAATGTTTCTGCAACGAAATCTACTGTTCACGTTAAATACCTGTGTAAAGCTACGTTCAGCGCGTAGCTCTTGGCTAGCGAACAAGCTAAGCCATCGTGTGCCTTCAATTCTTGAAGGAAGAACTAATGGTCCACATGAGACCCCTAACGATATTTAGGGCCTATGCCTGGATTTAGGGCACCTAACAGCGGGACTTGTGAGGAAAATTTTCAATGAATTACCAGCTTCCTTACGACATAATTAAACCTGCACTTTTACATCTGTGTTTGAAGTGGTATTTCGATAGCTTCTTGTAAATACTCTAAGGATGTTGCCAATAGTTAGGTCAATAGAATCGTCTCAGCTGATTGTTGATAATTTTCGTCACGATAAGGTCCTTGTGGGGAACATTTCGATCCCCGAGATGAAAGGCTACTTGGTGCGTTGTCGGCCAGACAACGTGGCGTAGACTATTCATTACGTTTGTCAATAAAAACTATCTTGGTGGAGAAGACCTAGATTGCGAATGTTGACCTCTGCCATTATGTGATAGCTAATAACGGGATGCTCCCTGGGCGAAGACTTGCCCCACTGCTATGGTCGATCGCTGTCAAAAATTCTAAAGCCTATGCTCATGTAGTTTTAGGGTCTATTGGATCGTACCTAGCGACGCTCTTTTTTCTTCGACATGATCGATGAATGGTGCACCAGCAATGGGCTTTCACTGAAGTAGTCCCGCCCGCGCCCTGGCAACAGTAAGGGTTTGAATCGTTTCTGAATTGTCCGCATAATATCGATTTTTAAGGGTATCCCACAAAAAGAAGTCTAAATGGGTCAAGTCACAGCTCCGAGGCAGCCAATTGACATCGCCAAAGCGGCTAATAACACGATTTGTTTGATGGGCTATGTGGCATGGCGAGCTATTGTGTTGAAACAAAGATCGTCCACGTTTATTTCTTCAATTGCAGCCCACAAAAATTCGGTAATCATCCTTCTGTAGCACTCACCGTTTACACAAATGGTGTTTCCAGATGGATTTTCGGAATAAAATGGGCCAATGATGCCATGACTCCAAAATCCGCACCAAATTGTCATACTCTGCGTCTGCACTGGCTTCTCGACAATGAGGTTCCCCAGATGCGGCACTTTTGATTGTTAACATAGTCGCTGAGATGAAAATGCTCCTCGTCAAAAAAAAATGATTTTTCGGCCAAATTCGACCTGCTGTAAGGTCTAAATTGCGATAACGAAACGGATGGTCATTTGCCTTAAATTGGACTTTGTAAGGGAATAACCCGAGGTCTTGGTGCAAAATTCTTATCAGGCTGGCGCGTGAAAAGTTGAGTTGTTGAGATCGGTGGCGAGTCGATGTCCCTGGAGTGAGTTGCACACTCTCGGCCACAGCAGCCACATTATCGTCGGTACATACAGTACTATGACGGGGACAGTGAGTGCTGTTTGCAAGCAAGCCAATCCCCACTAGGCTCGGTGGATACTTCATTTCGGCCGAAACATCGTAACTTCAAGTTATTGCTAAACATCTAAGAGTGCAACAAAATCCTGGGATACTTACTGTGAGAGTGGTGACTACACGGCGGGGCACTAACTCTCCTCCCTACCCGCATTTCAGACTAAATTCACTCGGTAATGATGTTATATGCGCTGGTGCTGTGGCACTTTAGCACTGAAGCGTTTAAGCATCTCTCTGCAAAAGACTAAACATTTTAGCAAAGGGAACATACAAGGAGTACAATGGAATAGTTCTTTGTCAGTTTGGTTTCCTTTGACCGTCAAAGAACTACTAACCAATTCGTCCATACTGCTATTAGCCGTTGCTCAGAGAAATGTCCCTCGGACGTCTCAAACAAACGTGAGGTCGACATTGGAATTAAACGCGGCCATTACTATATGATGCTCCTATCATCGTACTACATCACATAACAGCAGCTAACTGCGAGGTAAAAGTACCGAGTTTCAATAAAAACGGCTTCAAGTTTCCGGATTCACAATGCTGTGATTGCGATAGCTTCAGCGGTTTAAGTACTCTACGCTCGTATAGTGTGAAGTGGGAGAAAACTTAACGTAGTTCAGCAGGTGTACCTATGCAGACCTATTTTTTGCACAACTTGATGAATTGCACTTCATGGGTCACCTATAACATATCCCAGAAGCCAGGCAGTGGTGGATCTTGTCAGGCGAAAGAGCTACTCGTAGCTAATCAGGTGAGAATCCTCACCCAATTACTAGGAGTACATGGAAAATGGAATTCTTTCATTATAACTAGGAGTTCTGAAAAGGGATTGCGAAATACCCACTCCAGTGACAATCGGCTTCATTTGACCAGGAGTGCAAAAAGAGTTTGATCATCTACGTTTCCCGTATTACCTTCAAGATGACTGCCTAATCATGTGAAGATGAAAGGCTTGTCGGGAAACACTATAAGAAAACACAGTCTGCATGTTAGTCCGTCCGAAAATATGTAGATCTATAGGTGCCAAAAGATTGTGATGAGTGCTGGCTGGAGTGATAGCATACAACAATTGTGTCTAGGCTAGCTAATTAGAAAGATTTCTTCCCAAAGCACACGACAAGCATTAGCGCCAGTAATATCCAAGTGACACAATAGCACTATACCTATAAACACCTCAGCGACGAAGCTTCCTAAATAGAATCAAAGTGATGTAAAACTTCCATTACAGAATTACCACTTTATCTGAGCGACATTGACACACAAGAGGCTCAGACTGACAATGACCCCAGGAACTGGCCCAGTGCCTTGGAAAGGAGATGGTGGTGGATTAGCCCTTACTGGTTTATTAAGCTTGCATTCCCGAGGTGGGGCAGAAATGATCTCTAGTTTCTGTTGATAGAATTGTTCATCACATTTTCGCATATTTGCGGCTTTATTTTCTCGATAAAACAGCACGGCATGGAGTGCTTCGATTAACTTGGAAGCAGAAGTTGGTAAAAACCAACTTTTTCACATGGCTTCAGGGAAAGAAGTCAAATGATCTTGCATGATATCGACGCCCTCCCTTGATCACCGTTTTGAGTATGACTTGCCCATTAAACTAGAGTTTCGCCGTTTGTGTGGCACGTCCATACCTTCAACTTTCTCTAATCTCTTGGGTCCACTTCATTTTCGAATAAATATAGTCCAATGATGTCTGCTGCCCAAAAACAGCACCAAAACAGTAAGACCTTGTGGATAAAGAGGCTTCTTAACAATCACTCGTTCACTTCCAACACACAATTGGCAAAGATTCGACGCTACTGAAGGTCGGCAGCCTAAAGTTATGATCCGAATCCTTATGCATAATTCAGTAGTCTTGTCTGTGATATGCCTAGTTCCCGACCGTTGGTTTTTCACACACTTCGAGGTACAGAGGCAATATTTCCAGTTTTCTATCGCGACGGACGCGATTTCGTTTGGGCTCAAATATCTGAATGAATTTAACAAATGCTGGGCGACATGATCCTTTAAATAGACAAATATTCCATCAAAATGTCCACCATTCTGGAAGTGAATCTAAATAATTCAAACACGATATTAGTTTTAATGGCGTAGTTCGACAAGTTGCGCTTACTACCTTACAACCAGCTTGATTGAAAAAGGCCTTCGAAAACTACCCGTAAAGTAGGGTAGGAATGGCTTTGAAGCATTAGTCGTTAACTACGAGTAAGTATGCTATATTGACGCAGATGTTCAAAACTACTTTAATCAAGACAGAGTATGGGAAAAGTCGAAAAACACCTACTACAATGGACGTTAATCAAGCAAACACAAACCACAAAACACAAATCACTTTGTGCTCTCCCATAATGAGCATACACTCCACAACATGTACCTCAGCAACAATTTCGACCCGTGAATACAAAATTACTCCAAATAGATCGAACCGAAACCTACTCAAAATACTGTCTTGGTCGTCATTTGCCATAACTCTTACCACTGACTGATCGAAAATCCTGGCATGACGGTTGCTTTTTTTCGGTTTCTTGAAAGTTACGTTGAATATCTTGACGAAGCTTTCACAGTCCGCCAACTTCAACCACATTTATAATCCTTGTAGCGATACTGAATTTTATGTAAAACAAAAACACACTGTCCCCAATGGACACCTTGACAGGTGTAAAATGCTCAAAATGCGTAACAAAACTAACATTTGTTGCTAGTTATACCCCGTGCCATATTTAACCCACCGCCTTTCCAGGCATGGACGTGAAATAATTATTTTTCTTCAACCATGGCAAGCCAAGCTGCTCGTACCACCTTCAAATCAGACAATGTCACCGTGAAAAACGTGTAACCAATCAAAGCGACATGTGCGAGTTGTTTCGATGTAATCGGGTCTTTAAAGACTTGTGGATGTCAAGGCACAATTGCACTAAGACATTGTGTGCACTGGCTGACACCCATACTCGTATGGAAATAGTCATGTTAATGCACTGCCTAAAGCAATCACTTATCTAATTGAGCAGGTATTTAACTATGTCATGTGCACTATTAATATCTGGAATAGATACTTTGCAGATACATAAATTAAGCACCGAAGAGTTACTGATAATTTGAATGTTCATTACAAAAAAAAAAAAAAACACATGACATCAGCAGTTAAATGTTTTATGTAAGCTAATTGGAAATTAACAAAAAGAGAACCCCTTTTGATGTTTTTGGTAAACATGTGACTACAGGAGTATAAACAAACAAGCGATAATTGCTAACTATTCGACCACAAACTTTGAAATTGCTTATGCAATCGTCCAATTCACATTTAAAATATTGCCTCTTGTACAGAAGAGCGGACGAACGTTTCACTGAATGATGATGTCCTATGCCCCTCAATAAGCACTAAGAACTATTTGGTACCATCTAGTCGAAAGAAGTTAAAAGATTCGCTTCTGGTACTCGTAACAACAACAAGTACAATGCTAGGATTCACATACTCCGAGATATATAGTACATCAGCAAAACTCATGCCACACTGGATGCGGATGTCACAAGCTTGAGCTTGACGAATACAACAATGAACTGCCTTCCTCAGTAAATCTGGTCTCTATCTCATCTTGTCCTTCAACACTGAGGACACAGAAGAGAGACTCCGCTGCGAGAGTCGGAAATATTTTAACTTTGCCAAACTATCTATCGGATATCTCAACAAGAGGGCCTGAAAGGCCCAGGTTTGCCATATCATGTATAAATTTGGGAAATTTATCATGAAAAATTAAAATTAAATTAATTAAAATCCAAATCGTTGAATTTTATTACGAAAATTCACGTCCAATCGCGGCAATGATGCGAACAATTCCTGCCAATCTTGCACGTAATCATGTGCCTTCCGAGACGAGATGTTTGTGCCCAGCATAATCAACAAATTCCAAGAGACGGGCGTAGTACAAGATGTAAAGACACCGAAACGTGTTCGTCCTGGATGTTCAATGGAAAATATTGCTGCAGTAAAGAAAACACCTCCATTCGTCACCGTTCTCAAGAATTTAACCTCTTCACAGCCACACTGCACCGAATTTTGACGAACGATTTAGCTCTCCATGAGTGCAAGATCCAATTATAGCAACAACTGAAGCCGGTCGAACATCAGCAGCGCTAGACATTCTCGAATTGGGTCCTCGAAAACATGCTTGCAGAGATTGACTTTCGCATGTTTCCGGATGAGGCCCATTTCCACATTTACGGCACCGATGATCCAAGAATGTTTCAGGAGATGCCAATGCACCCAGAACGAGTAACTCTTTGGTGCGGTTTATGGACCGGAGGTGTCATAGGGCGGTAATTTTTTGAAAACGAGGTCAGAACAGCTACCGAAACATGACAAACAATTTTTTTGTGGATAGAGCTCGAGTATATGGATACGGATACGACCTCTACTTTCAACAGGATAGTGCTATGTCCCATACAAGTCGCGAAACCATCGTGTTTCGGAGATACCCATTGGCCGCCAATATCATGCGACTTAACACTTTTAGACTTCTTGCTTTGGGGATAGGTTGAAAGCAAAGCCACCCATCCGCAAACAATTCCAACTCTGAAAGCGAACATTGAAGCCACCATCGCTGAAATAGAGACTCAATTATGTGAAAGAGTGATTGAAAATGTTGAGAAAGTTATGAAGCTCTAGAAGCAGAGCCGAGGCAGCCATTTGGAAGATATTGTATTCCATAAATAATCCCCATGTGTCTACTATATAAATCAAAAAAGGTTACAGAGATATCTCAACAGTTGTTCGTTTTATTCAAAAAACAAATTCTACACCTCTTGTCGAAACGTCCTCTAGGTCCAACCGTAACTGTGACACCAAGAAAGTATTTATATTTAAAAATCCTCAAATTAAAAGTAAGAAAGGCCCAACCTAGTTCGCGGTATTCCTCGAGAATATTGAAAATTTAGCCCAAAACATCTCTAAATTCGAGCGTAGGTAAGCTAGCTATCCCCGACGAAGAATTCTTGGAACTCCTTATGAACCTTCGCTTCCTTGGCTGCACTTCAGCAACCCACCAGTTGCAGCTTTTTTTCAACCACGCACAGACTTTCTTCCAAAACTTCAAAATGCCTTTAGAGACGTCTGACGTTTGACACGTATTCACAGACAGGGTCACACGGAAGAGGCACTGATTGCGGTTTTTGGAATGGCCAACATCTGGAAAGAATCAAATCTATGTTATGCAGTGTCCGACAAACTCATTCCGTAGGAAAAGAGACACTTACTAAAGGAAATAGCTAAATGTGGAGAACAAGCTACGAACCCTGTATCGCGGCCTCCCGCAATTATTTCGAATTCACTTCAACGTTGACTCGAATCTTCTGACTTCACAAAGCAGGGAATGAAGACAACGCGGCATCATTCTTAGTAAATTCAATTTTAGTCAACTTTTCATTATTTGGTGTCATGCATCGGTCAGACCTCTTACAAAAGGCGCAAAAAGCCGCCTTCATAAGCACTACGCCTAAACTCTCCAACGCCGGCTCTCCAAACCTTCCTCCATTTACAACTAAAATGTTGTTCAGTATGCAGATTCCAATCAACAATGCCCTCAGTCAGAGTGACACTGAGCAATATAAGATCCTAAATATAGGACACGACATTCTATTCACGCTGCATCGTGACCATCTCCAATCTAACGCCCAGTTAACTGAAAGTGGCCTCAGAGTTGACTTCAATCGCCATTGAAATCAGGAACGAATGGAGATAAGGCGAATTCTTCTGTAGTTGATTTTTTGAATGGCTCGACAACAGTCCAGTACGAAAGCACAGGCGTCTTCTCTGGGAATCTTTACATTCACTAGTCTTTGAACCCACACATGTAGTGTGTATTATCATCGATATGATCCTTGTGCGCAGTTCTATCCTGAGAACTATGAAGTGGAGGGTCAGTGAGAAATACTTGCACAGTGACCACAATGATAGTGTTAGCAATAAAAGATAGTAAACTAGTCGTGCCAGCAAAACTTACGGCGTCCAATCTGAAACGATAAAACATTAGAAGAGATGTTGAATGGTGATCTAACCCTAAATGGAACAACGGAAACCATCGCACATCGCCTCACAAATACCATCACCTCTGCGTGCGATACATTCATGTTTATAAGAACAAACAACAGGAAGACGCCACCGTGTTACTGATGGAACGAGGAAATAAAGACACTTCGGCCAAGATGCCTACAAGCTCGGCGCAAGGTCCAGAGTTCAATAAGGAGACCACAACCACACTTCCAACAATGTCTGGACACTTCTAAACTGGCAAGGCGCAACTTAAATAGACCCATCAAGCCATATAGCAAAACCGTGTGCTTTATACGCCTCTGTGAGAAGGCCGACATTAACTCATGGAGTTCGGCATACAGACTGGTAATGACCAAGCTGAAGGGCTACAGAACCTCTCCAATAACATGTCCAATAATGCTGAAATAGTAGAGCATATGTTCCTCCAAATACCAGTGCTATATCGTAAGAGAAGTCAGAGCGGTGCATATTCCACTATTTACGCAGGATGAGCTGCTCCGGGCATGCAACAAGATAGGCGGCAACAAAGCGACTATAAAAGTGAGACAAGACTTGTTTTTGATGACGATGTAGAAGTGACTCGAAGAAGGAACATTTTCCGAACAGTGGAAAATGCTACATTTGGTCCAAAGGAAAGAAGCCTCCCGCACAACCATCGTCCTATCACCCAATATGTCTATTGGGCACCGTGGAAAAGATCCTCGAGAAGATAATGTACAATAGATTACTCGTAGTGGCACAAGAAAATGGAGCCCTTTGGCTTTAAAAAAATGCGATCTACTGTTGATACCACAAAAGCAGTAGTTGATATCAAAAAAGGCGCCATCGAAAGGGAAATATGGCTCTACGGCACAAATGATTACTCTGTTGTAGTAACGGTGGAAGTTAAAACAGCTTTTAACTCAGCGAACTGGCTGTTCATCAGGAGATCACTCGCTAGAATGCTGCGTATAGTGACGATCTATTTCAAAAACTAGAAGTTGAGATATAACACAGATGAACGTCAAAAATAATACAATACAACGACACTGCCGGAGTTCCACAGGGTTTGGCTTTAGAGCCCTTAATGTGGAACAACATGTACTACGTTGTTGATTCGCCGATGACATTGCCGTCGTGACAGTAGAAAAACAGATTCGTACAGTTGGATCTGCTACAAGTGAAGCAATTGTCTGGATAAAGGGTTGGCTACCAGGCGCTAGTACAGAAATAGCCGACCATAAAACAGAAGCTGCCCTCATCCAGTCGAAAAACTGTGTTCGCTAACTTCCAGGTTGGTAACCAATTAATCAGGTCCAAAGAAGCGGTTAAATATCTTGGAGTAATGCTGGACAATAGATTACGGTTCAAATACGCGTGGACTTTTTAACCAAGAAACCATCGCAAATGCACTGAGCTCTCTCGAGCATACTGGCAAACATTGGTTGACCTGGATACGCAAAAAGCATCCTACTCTCCAGAGTTGTTACATCTGTTCTGTTGTATGCCGCCCCAATCTGGGTGGAGGGGTTGACTATCGTCAACATACAGACTGCGGGCAATCAGCGGCTTTCGAACTAAGTCAAACGAGGCCGCCTTTGTTACAGCTGGAATGGTTCCCCTCAACATTCTTTCAAATGAAATGTTAAGGATATGTAACAGAAGAGCCTAAGTCAAACGATGGCAATGGCATCGAGATAGTCAAAATTGAAGAAAAGGCAGCGTCAATAGCTATTTGCCACATAGCTATAATACTCGTACAACGAAAATCAAATGGGCATACAAACTTATACCGACAATCCATGAATGGGTAGAACGTAAACATGCGCTTGCAACTACAACCTTATGCAGTTCCTGTCTGGCCATGGTGGTTAGCACAAGTATCTCCACCTTTTTGCCCATGACAGCTCACATTCTTGCTCCGAATGTCCAAATGAAGATGAAGATATGGAACACGCTGCATTTTCATGGCGTGGAGAACTACTCTGCCCAGCCCGTCGCTAATCCTCGGTCACATATTGCAGTCACAGGAAAATTGGGCGGAAATATGTATTTTTATAACAATTCTACAAAATGAGCTACGGAGAATAGAAAGGCTGAGAAAAGCTACAGTAGAAGCGTCAGAAGCTGCAAAAACATCAGTAGCTCGATTTGCTAACCAACCCTGCGAAATAATATCTAGCAGCAATCCTGCGGAAAGAGTGGTTCAAGTTCTGGCATCGACTATTCAGGTTTGCGAATCATGCATACAAGTAGCACTCAGGCTACTAACCAGTAGTATCTATGAAGATTTCACGTCCTTGGCCCAAAAAAAAAAACAACACATGTATTGTGGTGCTTCTAAGCCGAAAACTCAGCTATTCATTAGGTCTCTGTTCGGTTCAGCCTGAATCCAATATCCGCCTGGGATATTGCAATGTACTTATACAGTGAAGCAGTGATCAGATCCGTAAGCTTAGACAGCATGAACTCGAGGTTCGAAACTGTTACACATTGCTCAAGAAAATGATTATCGATCACAAAATCGCACTCCGGTGGGTTCACGATACTCGTCTGCGTCCCTAAAGAACTGTCCAGTTTTAGATCCCTATGAACAAATACTATGCAGTTTGACAACATCAAGTCACCAATGTCCTAGTTCAAATTAAATACTTTCAAGCGCTCCCCAAAGTTAGTCGTAAGTGGACCAATCGAGACAGCTGTAAGACGTCTAGACTACTATAATACTGCCAATAGTCGATTATAGCGACCATGAAAGCCGCTCAAGGAAAGATATCTCCAAACTCACAAGCATACTTAAGTTTTGAGATATGCCAATACCGGGGCAGATACGTCAAATCCGACATCAGCGTCGTAAGGTATGACGTTTTTAATAATACGCATGCTCAGAACGTGACCATTTTCGGGCGATGATTTTTTATGATTTTCGACTTTTGGTGATGAAGCCCCATCCTGTGCCATAGTGTTTGGTTAATCTTCCGAACTCAATCGTTGTCGACGTTCGCTCCAAGACGAATTTCACGAAGGTCGTCCGAAACCGAAATTGATATTGCAAGATAGGTAGTCATGTTGAGGCGTGCTCGGGCATGAGTTCACCTCGCATACATTTGATATTGCATAATTTAACAATGGCTCAAAAAAAGGCTTATGCCGATTGGTCTAAAGAAATGTTGAAAAAATTCGATCGCGGTACTTAAAAAGACGTGACGCCACGCCATGGGTCTTTCAAGACAAGCCAAATATAACAAAATTTGTTCGCGAACGAGGCTCATGTCGCCACTGTGCCATTAGAGCAACGTAGAATAGTCATTTCGGAATGGTATGCGACCATTTGTTTGCCAGAAGTCTTTGGAGAAAAAAGGAAAATCAGCCGCTGAGCACGAATCATTCTCCACCACAACAAGGTACTCTCACAGGTCGGCTCAACCAAGTGAATTTTTGAGCAAAATATCATCCGCCGTAAAGGCCTGATTTGGCCTCCAATGAATCCTTTTTATTCCCGCACATCAAAAATAAATTGCGAGGTCAACGTTTTCTTACGCCTGAAGTAGCGGTTGATCCATTTAAAACGCATGCTTTGAAGATGAATTGCTTCAAACCCATTCAAAAATGTAAACGTGTATTTATTTTCGATGATAAATATTTGCTTTTACTTTGCTAACGGGATACGCGACAGTGCATCATTCGAGAACAGCAGCAACGATTGAGTATTCTTCACAACGATTCCTGTAGCTGCTGCAATGATGCATTGGAAAACCGATCTGAATGCAAACCGTCTTTGAGAAATTTATCAAGAAATCTCTCTGGCTCCAGAAGTCGCTGGTGCATTGCCCACACAATGGTATCACAATGGACTCACATCTGGCTCACATCACTGAGAGCGCCTCGATGAGGACCACTTCAAAGTAACCTAGAGTAAGATGTAGACTGTGTAGGCTTTTACCAAAAATGTTGGCACAATCAAACTAGAGTTCCGATCGACTTTCAAAGATGGTATCCAAGCACATTTACGAGTAAATGTCAATTTTTTTAAAGAAGATGATTTGTTTAACTGACACCTTGCCAATACTCTGCGCAGACATCAGGATCTATTCCATAAACGTGGGGTTTGATAAATCCTGCAAATCCGACAATGGTAAACCTAAGCGCTTAAGTCGATTGTCCCATGATTTGTACGCCCTTTCTGTGAAATGGATCCCTACACGAATTTTCTTTTTTAAGTGCAGATCCATCCAACGGATTTGTCTCGAAAAGACATCAAAATCAGACAAAACCCGAGCACTTATAAGAATTTATACTTTCAATCTGATTGCGTTGAATGGAAAACATATTAAAATTCGGATCTAAGTAATCTTCTTATACGCAAAAAGAGAAAAACGAAATAAAAAAGCAAAATCGCGCACTTTACATTGTTTATTTAAATTGCCTTTCAGTGGGATCGTTAAATTCGGCAGACAATTCAGATGAAGGTGTTATCGAAATAGCAGCGCATCGTCTATGCCATGTCGTAAACGTAGATTGTTTTCGAAAAAAAGACATTTTTTTTCGTTTTGTTCTGCCAGTGCCATCGAACACATACTCGTATGTACGTTGTGATGGGTATTGTTGATCCTTTTTAATTTATATCAGTCTGTCACCGGGGGATTTTAATGACACATGTCGAATGTACCACATTAATTTGCTCTTGTACTTGTATTCCACCTCCTTCCGACTCGGGGTATTGCTGGCAATATCTTTGAGTCTTTAGTCTGTTTATATGTTAATGAGGAGTTATATGTCTTTTTAGACATATCTGTGAAAGGATGGCTGACATTTTGACAATTTTTGAGTAATACTGATATGGTATATTGAGCAGATCTGCCATTTATTGTTTCGAACAAGATGGACAGAGTTTTTAAATCTGTTTTGATCATCAAAGCGTTCATTTAGCTAAAAGAGCAAGTACGTGTACCCGTATCAATGATGACAATTCATTGCCAATTCATCAAAATAACATTTGCGACATTCCACTGTTATAATGGTAAAAGAAATAAAAAACAAAAAAAAAACTGCTAGAAATGAGTTTTTACAACTCAATTTCCTAAATGCCTTACGAGCCAATAAATCATTACTACGTCTTCCAATAGGGTGACACGTTCCGGAATGGGGAATCAATATGACAAAAAGAGTATCCAAATCAAAAACTGCTTCAAACGTCATGATATTTATCAATTCTTAACCGGAGCCCATGTGACTGGATTCTGTGTTTTGATGACGGTAACTTTTTGTTGTTCTTTTGCCGTTTAAACAGTGCCGGGCAAAAAAACACTTCACATCTCCAACAGCGACTTTATAGAAATTTGAACCCGAATTCAACTTCTTGCCTTTATTAAGTGTCACCTTTTGCCAGAGGCAAAGTAAGAAAATAAAAGTTGGCCGAAGGGAAATAAAACAAAGAGTTGGAAAGGTCAGCATAATCAAAAAGATGCGTGTACTCGTATGACGAACGACGCCCAAACTGACTGCCAATTGTTGCAAAGTAAATGAAAATTGATACCGAACTAATGCAATGCCAGAAATATTTCGAAAAGCCATACCTAGATTTTTTTTATAACTGGCGCGCGCACAAGGGATTTTGTATACCCTTAAGACGTTTGCACACAGCCCGGTCGAGTGGAAGTTAGGGAGGGAAAAAAGAGAGATACCGATGTGCGTTGGTTTCAAATATTTGCAAGTTAGATATTAGATATTAGATATTTTAGAATACGCCCGAAAGTGGGCTTGAGGGTATACTGATGAGCATTCATAGCTCGAAGGATATTACGGTTAAAAGTGAAAAGGAGCACTGATGGTGAAAATAGCGATAAAACAAGGTGAGGCAGGAGACATTACGTCTGTGTTCATCAGAAGGGGTGAAATATTTCTTACATCGCTTAAAGAAACCTAGACATTTCGCAGAGTTTTTGGCGACATCGAATATGTGGTCATTACAACGTAGGTTGTCATTGACATACCGAGAATGGAAAGTTTGTCAGTTTTGACGATGCAAGTGCCATTCATGGATAATGGCTGGGTGTTTAAATTTCGCTTTCGCTGCAGCAGACAGCATTGTGTTTTGCAATCAATTATAATCTGTTATGAGCTTAACATACGCTGCCGTTCCCGTTCTACAGCCAAAGAGCAGGGATATGAGTCTGGGAACGAATATGAAAAGCAGAGAGCACTGTAGTCAACAAAGGAAAACATTGGATTAGAAGTGGCAAACAAGAGGTCATTGCTAACAATTAAAAAGAGTGTCGGAGATAGAACGGAGCCCTGGGGAACACCAGAATTTATTTTGTGAATATCAGACTTGAAACCATCCAAGCCAAGCTTGAATTGAACGTTCCGAAAGGTAGTTTCTAATCCATTGTAGAAGAGAGTCGTCGATCCCAAATGTACGCATTTTCGATAAAAGAGCCTGATGCCAAACTCTGTCAAATGCCTTAGAAATATCAAGTGCAACTATCTTCCTTTCGTCGGGTTGGTGTAGACTTTGTTTCCATTTTCCGGTGAGACATGCCATCAAATCACCAGTGGACCTGTGGCTACGAAACCGTACTGATGGTCATTAGAAGTTTTCGTATTTCGGGATATTTCATGAGCTGACGGTTTATCAATGTTTCCATGACCTTGGAAAGAAGGGACGTAAGTGCAATGGGTCTGTAGGGCTGGACAAATTCTCTTTTCTATCTGCTCGGTAAGAGTCCTTAAGAATAGGAATGATGAAAAAGCGTGGGAGAACACCTCTTCAGAAGAAGGGAAGATATACCATCTTGACCAGTGGATTTGTGAATGTTAAGATCTTTAGATACTCTTGCTACTACACGAGTGCGAAAGCGGCTTCGTCCCATTGAAGATTCAACGCACTCAAGTGTAGGCGGTGACAAAGCACAATCTGGAAGTGTTGAACTGGCCGCAAAGTGTGCAGCAAGCAGATTAGCTTTGTCTAAAGAGCTGACAGCTGGAATGTCATTGTAACTGAGCGTTGTGACGGAAAATGGCCAGAATTTTTACTATTTTTGACGAACGACCAACAATTTTCACTATATTTGGGACGTTGTAGTATTTTTTGCCTCAATGTTTGGTCGTATGAAATTGCACACACTTGAGAAAGGCATTGCAGTCATTCCCGGCTTGCAGCGTTGACAGGTAAGTTTAAAAAAAAAAAAGTTGCCACAATTATAATAAAAATCCCTGAATAAACTGGCAATCGGTTCAGATCGATTTTTTCGGAAACTATCAATCCTTTATTGAAATAATTTTTTAAAACTTTCATACAATTTCCCAAAAATTTTCTACAGAAAATATGTTTCGTCTTCTTTCATTGGAACAACCGTTTTTGGGATACACATAATATTCTCCATAGATAAGTATTTTCTTACTTTTTGATTGGACAAAGGTCAAAAAGCAGAAACGCCATGCTAAATAAAATGAATCAATTCACAGTTGACTCGGAATTTGTACTCCATATACCTTGATAATGTGAAGAAACTGCATGGATGATCCAGGAAAATAAGACAAAAAAAACGATAGTCAAACAAGCACTTACTGGCTTATTCACCTGCTGGCTCAATGTAGCCGAATTCTTGCATTTAGACCTATCTTAACTATGCCAGGATAGACAGTGAACGATAAAATATTAGTTAAACCTTTGATTACACTATGAGACAATACACTTCACACGAGTTGAAGCTGTGTCTCAACCAACAAGCCTCTAATGCTGCCTACCTCCTGTGCAGCACTCCAAGTTGGTTAGGTTGCTCCTTCACTTGCGTGCGTCAGTTTAGATGCATCCTCTGCTGCACCTTCCCTTGGAGTTATAGAATCTCATCGAATCGAATTAAAATCGAAGTGTCTTTGGGTCAGAGCTGTAGTGCCAATTCCTTAAGTATGGCCCAGCAAATCGCTTGACTAGGCCATTGTTGCTGTACAGCTCATGAAGTTCAATGTTAAATTTCCTCCTCCATTCCTCGTTAATACGAATTGGATCAAAAATCACTCCCAGTTACTATCTCAAGTACTTCTTCATGTGCTTTCGAAAGGTCAAAGCCCCTGTGACATAAGCAGAACTGGGATGATCAGGATCTGGCATAAAACCAGTTCGATCTTACGTGAGATGACTGTGTTATTCAATTCTGCGGAGTGACTTCGGAGTCTAGATAGACATTGTCCTCAACTACCAACTAATGGCAGCATGTGCCTCCTTTGCCCCCCATTTACCATCAGATCCATCTTCACCTCTTCCACTCCAATACCTAGTAAAGCTGCATTGACTGCTCCGTATGTTCATCTTATCAACCGAAGTCGTACCTCTAACGGCAGTGAGTTTTGCACAATTACTTTTATGGATCTCTACTTCAAGTTAAAAAAAAGTCAAATGGCAGCGTGTCGCCTTGGCTAAGACGGTTTTTGATCTTAAACCTTGATCTACTCTTGGAGCAGCGAGTATTGTCCATAGTCATTCTGCACCATCTGACGAGTTTGGTACGGATGTAAAATAATGGCATAATGGCAGTTTATAGCTCGTGTCTATGATCGATTTACTGGTCTACAGTTGTCACAGTCAGAAGGGTCTACTTTCTTGTGGATCGGACAAACGATCCTGAGATTCCATGTTTCAGGCCTGATTCACTCTGACCACATCTGGAGCTGCTTTAAATAGCTCAGTAGGGAGGTAGGTAGTCCATCTTTGCCAACAGCTTTATTAGACTTTAGCTTCGATATTGCAACCTTAACTAAGTTTATATGTAGTATGTCATGCGGACGGAATGCTGTGTCATATTTGTTGGGGATGGATGGCTCAATCTGCCTAACAGCGGTATTCTGACCATCAACGCCGTTATACAGCCTGCAGAAGTAGTCACCTCATATTCTCAGCACCGACTGAAGCACTTATACTAGTTGTCCAGGTTCAATCCTACAATGGAAGCATAGACTAAAACTTTTCAATTGCAATTGCTTTGTTATTGGGGGCACACTGATCAAGCCACAATATCAGTTGGGTCCCAACTGAACCAATGCGACCGCTCTGACATCGTATCTCTTTAGTGAGTAAATGATTTGAGTGTCACGACTAAGTTTAAATAGTTCACCACTTGAAGACTTTAAAGCGCATTTTTCTTTGAAATAAGCAGAATTACTTATAACAGACAGAAAAGGCCAAACGCATTTGGAACCTGCGTTGACTTTGTTCAGAACTGACTATCGCTCGAAACATAGATCATAACATCCACAGCAGTTAAGAGACATTACCTCAGTGCCGTAGTTGAAATCGAAAGATGTAGACGTTTATGTTCCGTATAAATGCAAAAGCAACACGATAAACTGTAACAACTACAAATGGGTGGTGTACAACTCAGATGGTAGAAGCGAGTTCGTGACAATCGACAGCGACAAAAATCATCTCAAAACTAGGAGAGTGAATTAAAGCATTCGAAGTCATATTTCGGCAAAATATCTGCATTGTCGCTGTTCGTATTAAATGGTATTGCCAAACAAGTATATTACATCGCACTACAGCTGGCGTTGAAGACCATAACAAGTAGGAACCTTATGACATCCTAGACGGAGCCTGTTCGAAGTATGAGGGCAATGTCACATCCGGGATGAGAAAATTTGTAAAAGAAACATCTTTGTCAGAATTCACAGAATCTGAAAATGAACGGTTTTTAGCTAAAATATTCTGCGCCAGTTCAGAATAAGGTGATAACCTGAACAAAGATTCCACACGTAAAAATCTCTACAGCAAGCTAACAATTTCCAGATGGCCAATCTTCCAGCAGCATGAAAAAGCAATTTCAACTATGACAACTCACTCGTGGCAGTAGGTTAGTAGGTTATCACAATATCATCAAGAAGATAGATAGGACCACCTTACTGTACCAGTAGCAACCAAAGAACCGTCTATGATATGATGTTGACTCACTCAACTGCAAAGGTTCAGAAAATTTTCGCAAAGAAGAATACAATAAAACACTAGATCCTGCGTAATAAGAAAAAGCCGAACGTAGCCTTCAAGCTCAATGAAGCTCACACTTCCCTAGCATTTCTTTAAAAAACCTAAGGAACTGTGTAGGAGTCACAAACGTAGAACACGGGCTCAGCGAGACAGCGACATCCAGAGAAACTCAAGTAGCACTGCCAACAGCTCCTAAGTGGACACGTTAAAACAGTGATAGGGTAAGAAGAAAATAAGAAATAATTAATACATAGTTCGCCCTTTATCAAGCAAAGGTCCGCACTTATCGACAAGTATCATCTTCATGCCAAGGCATATCCTGTAAAATACCAATGAGCTACAGGTCAAAGCACATCACCTATTCACTGCATTTAAACACGCAAATGTCAGTATTTGTCGGAACGAGCACTACAAAACGATGGCGGAATTTGGGTTCCCTAAAAAACTAATCCAAATGTGCCAAGTTACGGTGCAAAACTCAGTTAAAATTCATCAGAACTTTATTGAAGCTGTACCACATTTAGCAAGGAGAAATCTTAAAATGTAGCTTTTCTAAAAGTTTATAGCGGGTGTTTCAACAAGAGGTATTGGGTCGACATATGGTGGCAGATGTCATCTAAAAATTTCGGAGATTTGCTATGGAAACACAGTGAAAGAAAAAATCCGAATCGTTATTACGAAAATTCACGTTCAATTGCGGCAACGGTGCGTAAAATTCGTGCCAATTTTGCACGAAATCATGTGCCTTCGAACAAGTGTGTGCCCAACATAATGAAAAAATCCCAAGATACGGACTTAGTGCAAGATGTGAAGACGTCGAAACGTGTTCATCCCAGACGTTCAATGGAAAATAATGCCGCAGTCACACTGCACCGAATTTTGCCGAACGATTTGGTTCTCCATGCGTACAAGGTTCAACTGAAATCTACCGGTCATCAGCAGCGCCGTACTCGGATTGTGTATTGGAAAGCATGCATGCTGACATTGACGTGTAACTTTTTGGTGCAGTTTATGGATCGACGGTGTCATAGGGCTGTAATTTTTCGAAAACGTGGTCGGATCAGCTACCGAGACATGAGAAACAATTGGCAGAGCTCGAGTATATGGATACGGACGACATCTACTTTCAACAGAATGGTGCTACGTATCATACAAGTCGCGAAATAATCGAGTTATTGCGCACAAAGTTTCCTGGTCGCGTAATTTCGCATCTCGGGGACAACCATTGGTCGCCAATATCGTGCGACTTAACACATTTAGACTTCTTGCTTTAGGGCTATTTTAAAAGCAAGGTCTACGCCAACAAATTATGTGAAAGAGTGATTGAAAATTTTGAGAAAGGGTTGAGTGTCTGCAAGCAGAGCCGATTTGGAGGATATTGTGTTCCATGTTTTTTTCTCGTTGAAATATCCTTTAGTAGCACATAGGGCAGTTACTTTAAATTCTAACTTTCTTTAAATTTTTCAAGCATTTTGGATACGTAGAAAAAATCGGCGTCATTTTTTCTTATTACCAAATCGTTGTAGTGAATTTTACTTCAATTTAAGATGAGTCGCGACGAGTTGATCTCATAATAAACAAGACTAAAGCCGAATAGATGTTGTGAACGAGTAAACCATCTTCGAGCAATAAGATTCAAAACAACGTCACTGTTGATGACATCGATGTATTAAAGGAGTTTAATCATGTACATATGTGTCTCATATCCACACATTAGTTGAGATTCAATGAAGATAAACGCTTGTTGTCGAGTTAATCTGTTGTTACTTTAGTTTGCTAAAACGAGTTTAGAACTTCTATCCCGTCTAATGTCCTTTCACACTTTCGTTCTCCTAGCTATGGAGCCGACCCTGGTCTCTTTTAATACAAAACTTCTTCTGGAAATATACGTCCCTATGTGACTAGAGTGAGGTATGTACGATATAACAATAATATCCATGGGAAATATTTAGATACGGAGTCTGGACCTAGCTTAATCGAGCAAACGAATAACATTAACCCAACCAAGAGGCGTTTCATATCCCAGAAGTCAGGTTCGAGAGGACAAGGAATGAGTAATTCAACGATAAAGTCACCATAAATGTCTGAAAGCTTTACCTACTTGAGTTAAGGAGCAGTGTCATGTATCGTCGGTAAATAGAAAACTACATCAGATCCATCAGCTATGCAAGAACATAATTGAGTCTGGTACCCTCACTATGCAAAACGACATTTTCGGCTATAGTCTTGCCGGAATAACTATTGTGCCATAGATTCGAACAAGGTGTAATAGCATGAAAATATATTTCGACGTGAGATTTTATCTGAAGAATTGGTTAATAATAAAGTATTCCATATGGCCAATAGGGCTGATTTTATTTGCTATAACAGAATAACCTAGCTGTCATTCGAAGGAAGGAATTCTTATAAGACTCTATTGTCGACACCTCGAAGTGTCTATAAGTATCACCAAAAACAACAGGGGCCACATGCAACAACAGCAAATGAACGTTGCAAAAGCATCGATTTGTTTGGTATTCAAAAGACTATTTCAAGTCCGCGCAGACCTCTTTCTAACAAAGTATGTCCACCCATCTGATAAGAAGAATATCATCGTAACTATCATCTAAGTTCAGCTATTCTCCAAGATTCGGTGTATTCAACCACCAACCGGTTTGGGTACCTTTAAGCCCCGATGGCTCAAAACGGAAATCAGTCATACTAATATCCCAAAAGTCGAATCTTTCAAATCAAAACTTAAAAAGTTCATCAGAGAGTCAACCTTTTTGACAAATCAGAAACATGTATCTTTCAAGGACGAGTTTGTTCATCTTTTGTGGAATTCAAGATTCGTGGCTTCTAAATTTAACAAAAAACCCTTTCCAATCCACAAAGCATACTGTCCGGACGTCGGTCTCCGATTCCCAATGCTCCTCCTTCGACCATCTTAACATTAAGTACACAAACTACACACAAGTTTTGGTCGTTCAAACTTTTTTGACACGACAAAATCTCTATTTCTTGTCCCCAGAAGTAGACCAAAAATAAAGAAAACGAAAAAATTGAACAAATCTCAACCTCAAACCGAAATCATTTCTAGGTATTTCCCAGTAGTTGTGACTCATTGGGTGACCTACTCGTATTCTGTGTAAGAAAATCCCAATGAATTCGTATGTACGCGTACTTGTCATGCGATTTTTGTTTTTTCTTTTTGCTTAATTTTTCTTTTTACTCAGCGAAATGTAAGAAACAATTTGTGTAGTCGTACCAAAAACGAAGAATTCTATTGTATATCCGTATCCGTTACGCTATATTCGGGTATTGTTTTATTCCACACCAATCATCAAACTTCAAAGAATTTTCCCAAACACACTTTAAATTGCTTTTTTTTGTGTTTTTTTGTATTTTTCCAATGGCCTTTGTGAGGTAATTGCTAGAGTTGTAGAGTTGCTATCGACATCTCCCACCTGCAGTTATTTCTGCTCTTAAATTTCGAAAACTTTCCTGATTTCGGGGTTTAGATACTTTTTCCGATGCACTACATCACTAAATGGTTTTTTTTTTTTCGAAAGCACCCGCGATGCCTATTGCGACCAGAACGACAAGATTAGCAAAGGTCTTGATACTCAAATAAGAGTACCTTTGGTTTTTTTTTCATATGAAAACTGCGATTTTGCTTTCACTAAAGGAACAGTGGAATCACTTTTTCTTTTGTTTTAAAGGAAAACTTTTTGGGCGAAAAAAAAAAAAACAATCACTATCCACATCTCGAAGGACGATGAACATGAATGGGCAAAATAAAGAAAGAAATCGGGTGGTGGAGTACCACCCGCACACCTTAGCTCAAACCGCAGGTAAGTGGCACCGGTTTTAGCACATTTTTACTGCTCTTCAACCGCACAGATACTTTAGCCGAACGACGATAAATGCCAAAACCGATAGCATCTTCTATCACATCAATAGATACTGGTATACTCGTACTCGTACTTTTCCGATTTTTGTTGTGCCTATCTCAACCGTGTAACGCTTAATTGATCTTTTGGCAAGTTAAAATAACGGTTTATACCTCATTACAACGCAAAGAGTACTCGTACTCGTACTCTTATACTCATACAAAACGAACGGCAAGACGAACAATTTTGAAATTTGAAAATGGAAAACGAAAAAAAAAACAGGAAACAAAAATTTCGGCACACACTCACCTCGTCGCGGAGATTAGAAAAAAATAAATTTTTGGATAAACGTGAGAATACCGAGCACCGGTTGGCATCAGTTCGCTATCATAGTCTGAGGAGGTGTTGTGGTTGTGTAGAGTATCTGTGCGCTGTTTGCGAAAAAGTTCGTTTTGGGTGTTTTTGCCTTTCTTTAGGGGGGGTGAGCTGGTTTTATTCACTTGTTCACATGCGCTAAGAAAGTTCCTACAGCGGAGAAAATATAGCACAGCTGATTTTGGCTCTCTCGATGTGGTATTCAGCTATGGATTCAGCTGTTTGCTACTGTAATGGGTACTCTTTTGGGGAGCATCTAATAGGTAAAAGAGAGTGTAGAATTGTATCTGATTTTTGGTCTCTGATAGAGGGTATCTTTAGAGTCTAGGTGGTTGGAGTGAAGTAGAGAATATAAACAAACCGCGTGAAGGTGGTACAAACTGTGTGTGCACATCCGAATGCATGCAACAGTGTCAACGGGTGGTTGTTTTTGCTGGTTAGGGATGGTGATTTTTCTTCTTTTTTTTTTGTTTGTGATTATAATGGTTTAGGAGAGTAAATGGTTAACAAGGGTTATAGTGGGAGAGGGGTTAGGAATTTGGTCAAACTGTGTGCAGGGTGCGTACATACTTAGTATGATGATGGGACTGTGAATATTGGCATGGAAGTTAATAGATGTTGTAGTGGCCTGGAGTAGAAGAAAAGCTTTTTCTTGTTAACTTGGTGGCAAAAGCAGCGGGACAAGTTGACGATGATTTTCTTCCTTTTGTTCCTCCGTTTTCACTTTGTTCATTAAGAAAATTTTTTAAGTATTTAAGTGCTCTCAGATTTAATACAAAAGCAGCGTTTCTGGGAAATAGAAAGAGTGTATTATACAGCGACTTCCTGAGACTTGCGGCCACGCTCCCGTTTATAACTTAAGGAATTATTGTCCGTAGCTCAAAGAACATTTGCCTTTTCTTTTGCAGGCGCTGCAGACCATTGTAGAGCTGGGTCTTTACCCACAATTCTCGGTCTTAATGCCGATCTAATGCTGAACGCTTCTAGTTGTGCACATCTAATTTGTCAAATTTCACTATCTACTCGGAGAGCTTTCCTTTATCAATGGTAAGACCCATACTTACATACGGCGCACTAGTATAGTGGAACGCAGCAAACAAGAAACCGATTTACAGAAAATTAGCGGCAATTCAAAGAGCGGCTTCCACAGCCATTACAGTTACACTCCGTACCACTCCTACGCAGAATTGGACACCTTTCCTTCAACTAACACCGCTTGATTTACAGATAAAAAAAACTTGCTAATCTGGGTTACTTCAAGAGCAGTAGTTTCGGACATGGTGCGGTCCTAACGGAGCTACTGACAGGCAATCCAATTCTAATGAATAAAATTCCTTCCCTGGTCGACTTCGACATTGCGTATGATATAATTTATCCGGGGAGGGAAGACTGGAAAAAAAATGCAATGGTAACCCAAATGAAATTGCAATTTCCACAGATGGCTCAAAAACCGATGAAGGAACAGGTTTTGGTATCTTCTCCGAAGACCCAGAACTAAAAGTGTCTATAAGACTACCGGACGCAAGCAGTGTCGTCTAGGTAAGCTAATGCACATGAGACCGGTATCCGAAAGAGATATCGCTATATACATCGATAGCCAGGCCGCACTCAAGGCAATGGAATCAACCAACTTCAACTTTGATACATTCAGGGGCTCGCGCACAGTATTTAAGATACTACGCAGTCAGAACCGGTTAAAACTGTGCTGGGTACCAGGACACTGCGGTATAAAAGGAAATTAACAAGCGGACGAGCTTACAAGAAAAGGAGGGCTACTTGACAATGGTGAGGTTGCCAACATCAAACATCCCCTTTGCATAATGAGGAGTACTATCGAGGAAAAAATCAAAAAGATTACCAATCTAAGGTGGTCAAGTCTTGAAGTCCAATGTGCTTTGGCCGCTTTTTGACGGCAAAAGATCGATCAAGTAAATAAAATTTGGGGCAACACGCAAAGAGATTCAAATTGTCAGGTACGGATATCTGCAGATAATGCGGTGATCTGCAAGCTGTATATAACACACGTCACATACTGTGTGAATGGGAGGCAATATCGCATAGTAGAAGGAAATTTAGGGGAATACTTTTTCGAAAACCTACAGGAAATAGACGGCACGGACTTCAAAGGCCGTCGAAAACGAGAAATCGTTACTTCCGGCAGTTCATCCTGATATGGTTGAAATATCGCTGGAGATGGTTTGATTAAGAACCGAAGCAAAATGTTGCCTCCATCTCCTGAGTTGGCCCTATTTCGAGAGAAGAAATGAGTCGTCTAACCCTTAACGGGCGATTTGCATGGCTGAGATGACATTGAAAATATTGCAATTCAGATGCACAGTACAGACAGTGTCGTTGTCCCTCAACTCGTATCTCATTTCTCACATGCAAGTGTAAATATTGCAATTTAGATGCAACTCACCTGTCATATGTAGCAACTTTCTTGTCCCGTACCTCGTAACACATTGTTCAGATGATAAATTTGCCGTAACTAATGGATATTTTTTAACATTTTTACTTTCTTCACTTTATTATCTTTCAAATGTCAAAGCTTTATGAGTCTACGCCTACCTACGATACGACTCGTAGGATATGGCATTGAATAACCGCTTCGGCAGCTAAGGGTTAAAGCTCTCTAGGGTTGTGAAGGCCTTCACTGAAGAACTAACCTTTAGTGATTATGCTGTCATACCCAGCTGCAGCTTCTGCTTCCAAAGCCATGAGCCGCTATAACTTCTTCGCCATTAGCCAGCATAATGACATAAAAGTTCGTTTATCCTTGCTGCTGGCATTACTGTAGAGGAATTCTTATAACTTTTCGTATGTCATTGAGTCTCCATGTATCTTCTGACAACGTGCTTCATCTCCTTGAAATATTTTCCACAGCTGTTCAATTTTCTTGAATAGGAGGAAACCAACCGCTACTGATTGTTCCTACTTGTTTCCGTTGATTTTGGCATATTGAGAGGTTTTTCAGTTGGTCGATATTGTATCACTGTACCCTTGTAGGTAATGTTCCGGAGTCTTGCTATGGAAGAAGTTTGTAACTGAGAGTGGCCACCACAGAGCAATGGTTATTTTCAGTTAATCAATCTGATTTTTAAAGATTCAACACAGAAATCAACAAACCATCATTCCATTCTCATAGGCTTTGAGTGCCTAAAGCATGTCTTAACCATTGACTGTCGGTGTCTACTTGGAAGCAATTAGATTACTCGTCACAATGCAGACAGTTTGATGAGGCACTCATCTCGTTAGATGTCCGGTTAGGAAGCGGTAGAGATTTAGTTAAATAAAGTAAGTTCAGGAGATTTCTAGACCTCAGTAGCTAGATATATGGTTCAGAAGGAACCACCACAGAGAAATAAGGCAAGACTGATACACTATAACAAATACTTTTACGATATTTACACAGAATTTCCAATGTGGCGTGAGCTGTGTGGCACGTAGCACCGTCCTGTTGAAACCATATGTCCTTGGTGACCATATCATCCAATTCAGGCTAAAAGAAGTTGGTAATCATCGACCTATAGCCCTCACCGTTGACGGTGATGACCTAGCCAAAGCCGTTCTCAAAGAAATATCGACCGATGACGCCGCCAGCTCAAAATGCAGCTCAGCTCGTCGAAAGGCCGAGTTCTTGTGAGCGACACGAAATCGACTGCTTCGGATTCTCCTGCACACTCTCATGACAGCGGCGATGTTTTCGGCAGATCCTGCGTTTCGTCGACTTACGATTTTAGCAAAGCCTTCGATAAAATCTCTCATCGGTTAATTATCTTTAAATTGTTTGCCCTCGGCTTTGAACCCATATTGTTAAAATGGATATCCTCTTACCTCGAAAACCGTTTTTACAGTGTTCGTTTTAGGCCAGCCCAGTCCGCTCCATTTTTAGCCACCTCTGGAGTTCCACAAGGCAGCCATCTCGGTCCCCTTCTTTTTATATTAACCATAAATGATCTCGATATGATCATCAAACACTCGTCTGTCTCCCTTTACGCCTTCAACAAGATCTTGATAGTTTCTCGATCTGGTGCCTCAAAAATTCTTTGGAACTTAACATCGCCAAATGCCAATCCATCACGTTCCCACATAAGCGGAACCAATCTCCTCCCCGACTCTATCTTCTCCATAACCAACCTATCTCCTCCGTACAGTCTCTTCGCGACCTCGGCATTTTGTGTGACAGCGAGCTCAACTTCCGTTTACATATTGATGAGATAATCCTCAAAGCCAACTCTGCACTAGGTTTTGTAAAACGGTGGTCCAAAGAATTCACCAACCCATACGTGACCAGGTCCCTCTATATTACCTTTGTTCGCCCCCTCCTAGAGTACGCCAGTCAAGTATGGTCCCCATATCATCGTGTTCATATCTCGAGAATTGAAAGTATTCAACGTCGTTTTCTTCGATTTGCTCTTCGAGGTATGCCCTGGGACGATCCTTTTAATCTGCCCCCCTATCAAAATCGTCTCAACCTTATCAACTTAAACACCCTCGAAGATCGCAGAGATGCAGCAGACTTTCTCTTCATTCATCGACTCCTTTCAGGTCACGTTGAATGCGCGTCCCTTCACAACTCCATTTTCCTCAACACTAACGCTCGTAATCTACGTACCCCTCGACTCTTCTATCTACCAACCCACCACACCTCCTATGGCGCGAACGAACCAATCTCCCGTATGCTACGTCAAATCAACTCAAACCCTACCGTCTTTGACTTTCACCGCACCACTTCCTACCTCAAATCTGTTCTCCTTCACCACTCCAACCAACCTTAGTTTTAAGTTTTAGTTTAAGTTTATTTTTAAGTTATAGCTTGTATTAAGCCGAATAAATGGGGGCATTCGCCCCCACCAAAATTACGGGTGTTGGTTTATCGGGTACTGAACCAGTGAACTCAAATTTATTCACCGCACTGCGAATAGTCCGACCGTAATATGGGCGAAGCTCCGAGCGCTTGCCCGAACAGAACACCCATTTTGATAAAACAATTTTATCATTTGCACATGTTGTTGAACGCTATGTCCGTCCATGGTGATTTGGCAAAACGGATTGAATAAATGACAGGCAATTTGACAGATTCAGCAATATGGCCGCTATCAACTGTCAAAGTTCAGAAGTCCCTATTGGCAGACCCTGTACTCATACGATAGGGGTCTTCTTTAATATGGAAGGCGTTTTCAAAATAGTGCTTCGATTAATTTTTTGCAGGCCTCTTTGTCTTCGAAATTGTGCCTCTATTGCGGATAGGAGAGAGAATTTTCTGACGAACTCCGTTAGAAATGGCAAAATCAACTATTTTGCTGAGCTTGTAACTTTCGTAGGTATTTTCATTTTCGGCGCTGTTGTTTTCCCTTTATACTCCGGTCACAGCGGAGTTTTCGGGCCACTTGGATAGCCAACGCTGACTTTATGTGCGACAATTTCATCGCAATTTCCTTGGCAGCTAGGGATAGAGTCAAAGATATCAGGAATTGGGTTTTCTGGTTCGGAAAAATGGCAATATTCGGCCTTAATACGGCTGATTCATAACCCTTCTAGCACCTTTCTACAACTATTAATAGTTGCCAGAGCTTAAACTTTACAACGAACTTTATACATTGCCTTGGTGTATTCTAAATTTAAATTAGAATTCTCTTCACAGCGGGCTGTGCATTTAACTTTTATTTCAATGTCATCGTGCAAATCGCGTACTATTCTTATATACAATATGGAGCAGAATGACTAGAAACGGGCCATGTAGAAGCAGCATTGACTAATGAATGCTGGTTTACTAAGATCTCAGCAATGTTCCCAGTTTCATCGGAAGCTTCCAACTCTGATAAACTCCTGCGCTAGTATAAGAGGACACGTACTGGGTGGTCTGATAGCGAATGACGAACGACCTAGGACAACGACTGGGTTCTGGAACTTTAAGACCCTCCTGGTCAACGCGAATGAAGGACTCAAAAAATTCAGTCAGAGGTGGTGGAACCACAACATCTATCCTTTCGAAACTGGAAACACTTTCTTCTTCTACTTCAGCAAGCAGCAGAACATCACATGTGAAAATTGAGTTGGTCTTGTGCTGACCCCAAAAGCACATGATAGCCTCATGTCCTATTTTCCACTACAGTAGATGCGGATGAAGAGTTTAAGGATGATTTATACGCATAACGGCTACACCTTGATCGTGATTGGACAATACAGTATCGAAAACATCAGAAATGACAACGACGAAGGGTTTGTTTTACAAGTGTGGTTTCGAAATATGGAGGCAAACATCTGGTTGTCGACAGCAGGGCCCATAAAACAAAAGCTGTGATTGGTATGACGGCTGAAATGTTGAAAAGCATTGTTTTGACCAACAATATCACAAAGAAGCTGCAAACGTTCATAAATGTCTACGCAACATCTTAAAGATCCTCTGACAGAACCGTATATCGAAGGATCAATTTCATGCGATTACGGCTCAGGAACCTCTAGACATCCAAATACGAAGGAGAAAAAGGAGGAGTAAGTGGATTAGTCACAGCTTACTGCGTTAAGACAGTTCCATCACGAGTATGCATTAATTAGCAATGCATACTCTACTTACCAAACCAGGCAGACTAGTCGGCCGCCCAGACAAACGTGAAGAAGAAAAGTTGATTAAAAATCACGAAAGCAGGTTCACTGCAGAACTCAGAAGTCGATGGCGTGTGAGTATTGTGGATGGTCTTTGCCCCACGAGGGGATCGAAGAGCTAAATACGTCGACCTGACTCCCACACATCCGCACCGACTGCTATAGTACTTTTTTGATGATATTGCGTTTTCAATTGTCCCCAACCCTCCCTTATATTTTCATAATTTTACCGATCGATAGTTGTTGCAATTTCTCGTGTCGCCTTTGCCTTTATGCTGTGGTACCATAAAGCTCTACCTCTACTGGTTAGACATGCGATCGACTCTTATCATTTTGTGCACAATCTCTCGGTTAAAGTCCAAGATTACCGATTGTTACCAATACTTTGAGTGTGTTGTCCAGAACAACTACAATACATGTCCCCGGTTCATTTTGACCGAAGCGAAGCTAACTTTGGCTTCCTTATAATCCGGTGTTACGAGTATATGTAGCTTACGCGCTAATGTACTCCTCTTGGTTTATGTTGCTCTGGAGGTACACTACTTTGAAACTACACAACAAACATGAGTAGGCTATCTTTTCCTGTAAAGCTACATAAAAGGTTCTTATGCATACATACATAGTTATGTATATACATACAAACATGCATATATTTATTCTTGAAGCTATAAAAGCAAAACTTTATTTTAATAAACAGTTCATTTGAATGCTAGCTGTTTTATTGCCAGGAGGAATTATTGTCTTTTTCTTTTCCAAAGACTATCTGGTATCCAACAGGAGCCATTATCGTAAATTCAGCGCCCAGAGGCGGCCTCTTCCCCTTCCTAAGTTGCGTCAGTTTATTTTCTCGATTGATGCTGGTTTTCGTTGATTTTTTGCTGCTTTCTTCACGAAAAACTTAGGATCCTTAGATCCTTAACTCGCTGTTTTGTGTAGCAATCTATTTAATCCAATTAGACTGTGTGATTGCATGAGCCTACAA
Source organism: Volucella bombylans (assembly GCA_949129095.1). Taxonomy (NCBI): domain Eukaryota; kingdom Metazoa; phylum Arthropoda; class Insecta; order Diptera; family Syrphidae; genus Volucella; species Volucella bombylans. The sequence continues at coordinate 135,173,826 of OX422141.1, read as the reverse complement.
TGTCTTCTTTTTGTGAGTGTTAGCAGTGTTAATATTCGCAGTTTAACTCCAGTCCACGTCTACACCCACAAAAAGTATTTCTTCGGTTTGAAAAATTATGGGAGGCGCGAAAATATTTGTTTTTCTAATTGTTCACTGCCTAATTGCAGTGCGTAGGCGCTAACAATCTTCTAAGTTTCATGTTCAGTCACCTGTCTGTCTCTGATTTGTAACTCCTTTAGGATTTTATCAAACATTTCAGCACTTAAGATGGCAACTTGGTTCTTGTTTTGTTTAATTCCGTAATAATACATTTTACACGCTTTTGTTTTCAAGTTCAAGTAGCGGGCCCAGTTTCCCATATGTTGCCACGATTTAACTTAGCTGTAATACGTTTTCGAATTCGAACTTTTGCCCGTCACTGCGCCGACATTTCAGCTTGCAATACATTACTCACTTCATGAAAACATAATATTGCTGGACCCCAGAAAGTTTCAAGTTATATACAGCTGTGCAGCAGGAATGCCGGATGGGGTAGTTTATTTACATATGTTTACTTTACGGGCGTATCCAGATGTGAAAACCCGATCACGTATACAGATTTTGAGTGCTCCAGGATCATCTTAGATGTTAAAGATCCTGTCAATGATTTTTGTCTCATTTATAAGCTTTTTGCGACAAGTAAGGGAACGAACTGCAGCAATATTTCACAAGCCTATGGCACACGGAATCGTATATTAGTGAATTAGTTAATATTTTAGTGAAAAGAATCCTCTCTCGCGATTGTCATTTACCTTCGACTAGTCGTAAATTGAGTTCTATCTTTATCGTTCATTTGGAGATCCAAACTAAGTAATACTTCCACCTTAGTGGTGGTTCAACACATGTCAAATAACGACTGGATTTCACGTGTTGCTACATATACTATATATTTCAGATCTCATGCTCTTTGTTATAAATATTTCTTTCTTGTAGAGGAACAGGACTCACAGAATCTGGATGCTTGTCGTGATCGTAGCTAGATCTGAGACCTAATGGCACTTCCTAGGGAACTTGCCACAATTGTAAAAGTTTGCATTACACCTAATTCAGAACGTCGCGTCGCGTTCGCGTGGTTTCTTTGACATATCGAGTAGAAACAAAGCAAATGTTACCTCAAGCTTTACATCAGCTTTGAAATTGAATCCTTTGAGGAAAAAATAATTAATCTGGTCAAGGAAAATGACTTTCTATTTTGTACAAAATCCAGATGCTACAAAAACATTAACAAGCATGATGAGACCTGGCCAAAAATTCCGGGCGAACTGGATAGACCAAGTAAGTCTTTCTGTAGAAAATAATATTCGGCAGCGCAGCTTTTGAGCAGAATACTTAATTTTTAGTAGTATGTGTTCTTAGAAAATCACTGTATTTTGAATAAAGTGTTAAACAGAAAAAATGAAGTTAAGAGTTCTCCTTCATGTAAGATCTTGCCAGTCCAATTTGTCGCAAAAGCAGCGCTGTCGAACATTTATCAGTTTATATTTAACTAATAATCCTATTTTGATTTGCAGTTGAGGAATGCAAAAAGCGGTGGAAAAGCCTTAGAAAATAGAAAAATTAAATAACCTTCCGGTAGTGCAGTGACATGGGAGAAAACTCCGGGCTATGGGAATCGATGGAGTTCTTCAACGTTGCTTTAAGACCCAGGAAGTATAAAATAAATGTGTCATATAAAGGATGTTTTTTTTTTTTTTTTTTTTTTTTTTTTGAGGTTTGGTTTTAAAACTGGCAACAATGTTGCCACAGATTGTCAATTTGACAGTTGACAGTTGATTTGTGGTTAGTACGCTTTGCCATTTTACGATGAATAGATTAACGCAAGAACAACGCGGACACTCTGCAAACTTATTTTGAAAACTTATCGTACTCTACGTCCATTTTACGGTCGACATAATCGTCCATCTGAGGAGCAAGTCCACTTTGTGGAAGATTTTACGGAAGACCTCGGCTTAAAAACTTATAAGATCCAGCTTGCGTATGATTTGTAACCGCGTGACCATTATACGCGTCGTAGGTTCAGCGTATGGGCCGGAATCATGATTCAGCTTGATCCTCATTTTCAACGCAAAATTTTGTTCTCCAATGAGGCCCATTTTTGGTTAAATGGATACGTAAAAAGCAAAGTTGCCGAATTTGGAGTGGAGAAAACCCAGAAGCCTTTGTCGAGATGCCCCTACAACCATTAAAACGGAGCGCTATAAAGGGTTTTCCAATAGGGACTTGACAATTTTGAATTTAATTTGTGAACGCACTCTTTCACTAATCATCAAACGGTCACTGTTAATTTATTCATTATTTCATCATGGTAAAGTACACGAACGAGCAAGGTCTGCAAATTATAAAAATTTTCTACCGAAATTCGGAGTCGGTGACTGCAACTTTAAGAGCGTTAACTCTAATTTTCGGTCGTAATTCTCGCCCTAGTAGACAAGCAATAACAAGTTTGGTGCAACAATTTTAGTCTACATATTCGTTGTGGGATGTTGCCGTGTCAGTGAGACAACGGCTTGGTCGAAGTGTCGAAAATATCTGCCGTTCAGGCTTCCGTAGCAAACGATCCAAATTAGTCAATTCCACGGCGTTCTCAAGAATTGGGCATCGCTCATACCACATTATGGCGTATTTTGCGTAAGTATCTTGGTTTACACCCATACAAGATCAAGCTGACTAATTGAAGCCGATGGACCATTTGAAGCAACGTACGTTCTCCTATTGAGTTCTGGAGAAGATGCGCCAAGATGATGAATTTCATCGCAAAATCATCCTCAGTGACGAAGCTCTTTTTTGGCTCAATGGTCGGGTGAAAATCCACATGTGCTTCATGAATCACCATTTCATCCACAAAAAATAACTGTTTGGTGCGGTTTGCATGCCGTCGGCGTTATTGGGCCATATTTTTCGTCGACGATAACGATCGTCACGTTACTGTGAATGGTCAGCTTTATCGCGCCATGATCACCGAATATTTTTGGCCTGAATTGGAAGATATGGACTTGGACGACATGTGGTTTCAACAGGATGAAGCCACAAGCCACACAGCACACGCTACAATCGATTTATTGAAGAGTAAGTATGGTGAGCGTGTTATCTCAAGAAATGGGCCAGTCGATTGGCCGCCTCTGTCGTGCGATTTAAAGCCGCTTGACTATTTTCTGTGGTGTTACGTTAAGTCATTGGTTTATGCCAACACGCCGACGATGTTGGAAGAGCTCTGAGCCAACATTGAACTCGAAATAGCGGCCGTTTCGGCCGAAATGTGTGACCGAGTCGTTGAAAATTGGGTCCAACGAATCGACCGCTGCAAACGTGCCCGTAGTGGCCATATGAACGAAGTCGAGTTCCATTCATAAATGTTTTGATTGTACTTCAATCCGATAATAAAGTTTTTGAAATATCTCAAAATATTTGCGTTTTATTTTAAAAAAAGTTGTCAAGTTCTTATTGGAAAACCCTATAGAAACATGATTTCTGACATCTTCGTTCCGCAGTTGAATGGCATTGATATGACAGAGCTTTGGTTTCAACAAGATTGCGCAATATGCCACACGGCGCACGACACCATCACGACACACGCATTATGGACCTGTGAACTGGCCTCCACGATACTGTGATCTCACACCTTTAGATTACTGTCTTTGGAGGCATGTTACATCACTAGTCTGTGACGATAAATCAGAGACGTTGGACGATTCGGAAGTCAACATTCGCCGTGTTATTGCTGATATACGGCCCCAGTTGCTCTCTAAAGTTGTCTCTCTAAAGATGTCGAAGCGCACGATTGCGCTTCATTCGAGCTAGCCTTGGTGCTCATATGACAGATGTCATATTTACACACTAATGGCATAAAATTATCTATTAAATAAAACTAATATCATAGACATTAACATTAGCTTCAAGTGTTTTATTTCATATTGAATTTCATAGGCAAAGTGGAAACTATTCTTCCACTTTAAGTTTAATGTTATATGAGGACGTCACCGACGAACAAAGTCAACGTGGAGACTGCCATTTGATGAGACCGCCATTGACGGGCAAATAGAACCTCCAACTCAGAACCCCCAAAGTTCCTGTAAACAACGAGAAAGGACTCGACATGTGGACGAGTTTATCGGGAACGGTTTAGTGTACCGGAGCCCGCTGAAAACGATCATTTTCTCAAAATAATCGGAACCAAAATAAAGTTGCAAGCTAACATTTTAAATGATGCCAGCGAAGAAGTGTTGGCGTTTTTTAGAAAATTAATAAATTTATACAAATTTTCAAGTCACAAATTTTATTTTTTTAATAAATATTCTTTTAATGAATCCCTCGGGAAGGGGAATTAGAACCAACTGATTTTGTGATAATTAGAGATTCGTTTTATATATTGGTTAGATATTTCTGCGAAGCCTTACAGGCTTTTCTGCAAAAGATCGCTTTTCACAGTTTTATGAATAATTTTTGGTAAACAAGCTTAGATTAATAAATAATACAAACTTTTATGGTGTTATGAATCGGTTGTCATCGTAGTACTCCAGTATAAGGGTCATCTTGAAAATATCTTCTGCTCGAAGAACTTTAAAACGCCTTTGTTCCGGAATATTGAGCTGGTTATGTACGCCTATTTTCTTCAGTGGCGAGTTTTGGAGTTTTTAAATTTTCTGCATATGTGTTGCTGATGCATTGCCCCATGCAAGTATACCATACCTGAGTTTAGATTCCATAAGGGCAAAGTAAGCTTGTCTTAATACGGACGTTGTGGCATGATATTTTAGATGGGTTAGTGCATATAAATCTCTTCTGAGACTCACTCGCAACTCGTCTATGTGCTTATCCCACAAAAAGTTGCTGTCGATCGTAACTCCCAGATATTTGTATCTCTCCACTGTGTCGATATGGCAGTTAACTGAACTATTGCTTAATCCTTTATTGAAGTGAATTTGCAATTGTGTAGCCCTGAATTGCTGGTTTCGTATACGCATCATTTTTGTTTTAGAAGCATTGATCGTTAAGCCGTGATTGTGTAACCACTTTACCGCGTTGTCGAACTCATCCTGCATAATTTCTGTTGCGGTATGTAAGCATCTGTGACGCACCACTATCGCCGTATAGTATGCATATGCAAATGGAATGGCCTTCTTGAAAACTCGTAACATCTCATTGGTGTACAATATGAACAAGATTGGACCCAATTTTGATCCTTAAGGAACTCCATATTGAACGTTTACATTTTGGCTGTATTGTTTATTTTGACGCAAAATTGTCTGTTCGTCAGATATTCACGTAGCCAATCTGCCATCAGTCCTCGTATACCATTATTTTCCAGTACTTCTACTAGTTTATCATGGTTCAGTGTATCGAAAACTTTACTGAAGTCCACGAATAGCACTAAAACATGATGACTTTTATTTAGACTTTTGTTGACGCAAATTCTCCTAACAGCTTACCGGTGCTTTTATTTTTCTGGAAGGCGTACTGACTTGCGTGTATTAGCGAATTTGTTGCTACAAATTCTTGCAGCCGGTTTGTTTCCACCTCTTCCATGCACTTTTCTATTACTGGCAATATTGATATTGGCCGATAATTTTTAAGGTCGCTTTTTGTACCTCCTTTGTATATCGGTCTGATTACAGCAGTTTTTAAGCTTGTAGGGATTTTTGCTTGTGCAATACTTAAGTTAATTAATTTAGACAATATTGGGGTAAATACGTCCATGTGCCTTTTTATATCAATAGCTCGTATTCCATCATATTCTTCGAGTTTCAAAAAAATCTGTTTCTTGAATATAAATTGTGCTGGCTAATCTTGACTTTGAGTGTGTCGATGAAACCGAGTCACAATGATGCACAATATCTTTTATTTGTGTGCTAAAGTTGTTTGCACACGCATTAGTCAAATTGTTCGGACACATTTTACCCGTGAAATTCTTTATTATTGTTTCATCCAAATTAGGCTTTTTCCTTCACAATATCTCATTTACTAGGCCCCATGTTTTGATCAGTAATGATCAGTGATACAACTTTCAATTACAGCTGAATCGTTTTGGTTATGTGTAGCGTTAGTTAAAATGTGGTCAGTCGTTGATTTTGCTCCAGTATCTGGGTCTACTCTGGTATACTCCGTAATCACATTAATCAATCCCAGTGACGTCAGCATCTCAAGTTATTCTTTCACACCATACGCATCCAAATCATTCACATTGATGTTCATGTCACCCATTACCATTATCTCGCCCTTTTTTCTCAGATGTTCAACGTTGTGTCCGTATTCTTCGATAAATGCTTTTCGGCTGTTACCTGGTGGTCTATATATTCCTATTACATACTTATACTTATTATTCTCTTTAATAATAAGAAGGAGGAGAAAGGAAAATTGTTTTTGTAGTGGTTTGAAACTCAGGTGTGTTTGGTTTCGATATTCGCTCTCCAGGAGTGGGAGTCCGAATAGTAAGGAGAGTTTTTTCTTCACTCAGAGTGATTCGAGGTATAATTCACAGTATTTGTTTTGCTGTGATTGAAACTCTGCAACAGCCAAATCTATGTGTCAGTGTTGTGCCTTCACATGCAGAATTTTTCTGTCTGAGTTACAATTACACACATGAAAAACTGACTTGCCATGGGCAGGATTCGAACCTGGACCCTCCGAGTGAGAAGCGATTGCTAGTACCACTACACCACGGCTACCCCCAGATAGCAACAATTATTTTCTTTGAATTCATTTATATTGATGCCGCTAAATCCACTTATTACCCTACAATTCAAATCTATCATTACTTCGTTTGTGTCCATTTCGTATTAAATTTATTGTGTTTCCTTTTGTTTACGCACGATGCAGCTATTGAATGCGAGTAATTTTGGCCACATCGGAAACGGTACTTATCAGAATCGGCTGCGTATTCTCGTTTCGTCTAGCCAGTATTCTTTCTACACTTTCACACACAAATCTTCAATTCTCCTGTCTCACTCTTTCCTTTGCCGTCAACATTACGTGTTTGTTGTGTTTTGTCAACTGATTGTTAACGTAAACAGTGGCATCGGGCAAAGCTGCGCTCACGCTTGTGATGTTGTTGGTGTTTTGCACCACCGCTTTTAGTTTAATAGAGCGAGTGGAGCGTGTTTGTTTTATGAATTGAATTTTCTTCATGCTGGATGCAAATGTAGCAGCTATAGTCGATCGTTCGGTGATTTTTGTTTTTGTGCGATAAATAATAATACATATGTATGTCTGTGAAGTCGGTGTCGTTGATCTCACAGTCCAACTAATAGGTTTTCTTGAGGGGTAGGGGGAATGATTTTTAATGTCGATATTGTTTTTGATCATTTGCAAATTTTCTATTATGACATCTTTTCTTTTGTTGGTTTCTTTTATTTCAATTAGTTCTTTTATTATGTTGTCCATAAGGTCATTGTATTTTCTCATGTTGTTGTGTCGAGATCATCATACCACAGATATAAATCTATACAGATGTTTTATCCCTGTAGAAAATAATGGTTCACTTTTTGTCGCCTAGCCGACACTCGTCCAGCCGACACGAGCTTTTGGAGTACTAGCTTTGGAGGTACTACCAGATTGCTGGCTGCAGCCGTAATTTGGACATCTCCACCGTTCCTGCATGTTTCGCACTCCATGCCTCTCTTCACGTGCCCATGGTTCTCCACGACTTTACTGTAACCGTAGTGCATTCGAAGTGAAGCTTTCGCAAAATCGCCTTCGACGGGAAGGTGTTCACCGCAGTGCCCACACACATACATCTTCACAGGGGAATAATTTGAACTTTAAAAATAATTTATAATGCAAAATCAAATATAAGTGGGGAAAAAAACTAATCTTATGTTTAAAAGAAACTTGTGTTAATAAAAAAGTCACTGTCTTTGGGTGATTGATTATCAGTTTAGAGATATTTAAACTTTTAAAATGGGTAATAAGACCACTAATTCACAGAGCGATCGAGTTTCACCATTGATATCGCAGTCATCAGTATATTCTGAAGAACAAGACGCTGAATCGTTGTGGAAAGTTGTGGAAAACTACGCATAAAGAATGCATAATGAATGATAGTGAAGTCTTGCGTACTATGATCAAAGTTAAAAGTAGTCGAAAAAGTGGTGTTGAGGTTTGTCACATCAACGCACAAAATTCAATGCACAAAATTGAGGAGTTTCGATATCTATTTGAGGAGTCTAATGTCATTGTAGTCTATGTCACCGAAACATGACTTCCAGTAAACCTGAAATATTTGATTTACGAGTTGGTGGTGGTGTATATGTATTGTAAAATGTTTGTGTGGGTATAAATGATAGAACTTATTTTTTCAATACAAATCCCTTTATTCAGTACAGTTAAAATTCACTATTTAATTGTTTCTCTCAATACAATCCAATTTCTCAACCGCTTATACTTTTCTTATCTTTTACTTAAACCACTTAATCACTTCTCCTAATTAACACTTCAGATTTCACTTTAGAACTCGTTTGCATACCTTGCGGATGCTGGTATTTATACTCGAATGACATACTTCGAGAACAATCCCCGCCATCCAGCGTCCCATACAATTTCCAATTTGCTAGAAAATTCGATTCCACTCTCCAGTCATCAATGGTCGAGACTTTGTTATTCAAGTATCGAAATCTTCTGGTCATCGAGTATCGACATCTTCTGCTCTGTAAATCTAGATGTCGCTGTTCACATTTAAGTGGTTATCACAGTATATTAGACAAGGCATCAAGTACAAAAAGAGGTTAGAATCCCTTCCCGTCACTAGTCCAAATTTGTTGGTGAATGGAGACATTAATTGTAACATCCAAGCAGACAAATCTCTTACTGACATCATGAATACATTCAGTTTATTTTCCGTAAACACAAGCTTACCAACTCACTTCTCTGGTATTGCTCCTCCAACCTTACTAAACATGTTCTGGGTAATAGACTTGGATAGAGTAGCATTATATTTATGACCAACTTACAGCAGCCGCCTTCTCAAAACATGACTTAATTTACCTTACCATACAGAGACTTCAAACATATCGACTATACTTTGCTGGAAGAAGATGCTAAAAATGTTAACTGGGAACGTATTTACTGTAAGACTTCACCTCATGAACAAATTGACTTTCTAAGTAAAAGCGTTTTAAGATTATATCATGGACATATCCCATTAAAAAGAAAAATAATACATCCCAAAGCAAACCTTGGTTCTCTCACCAGATTCGCTCACTAATGCAACTGCGTGATCAAGCTTATAACCGATGGAAACTATTCAGCCTCGACGAACATCGTGCTATATACCCCGTTCACTCAGGAATCGAGTTGTAATGACAATGCGTTCTGCAAAACTCCAAGCTTTTTCGAATCGTATTAGCCTCTCCATGAACGGGCGGCAGCTATGGAAAATCGGAATCGCTAATAGCGGAAGTAAGTGTGTAGGTGACATTGACTGTGATGCGCTAAATCAAAAATTTGTTTCCCTTTCGGTTCCCCCAGTTTCAAACTATATGAGAGATTCAACTGATGCCTATTTGAACCTAGTACCGACAGTGTCTAGTCCTCCTTTTACTTTTAGGGCAATAGATTGCAAAGAAGTGGTTGAAAGCATACTTTCATTCAAGTCGAATGCAATTGGTTTCGATCAGATGCATCCACTATTCTTGAAACTCATGTCTTTAATATCATACTGACAACAGGTATATTTCCGACACCATAGAAAACGGTAAAATTCCTAATTGTAGCTAAAAATTCCAAGGTTGAATAATTTAGGCCAATTTCAATATTGCCTTATTTATGAAAGGTTTTTGAAAAATTTCTACAAAAACAAATGACATTGTACCTCAATAGTTCATGCCTGCTAACACCAAAGCAATCTGGTCTTCGTAAAAAACATAACTGCATTACAGCCTTATTAAGTGTCAACGAAGATATACGGCAAGCGACCGATGGTGATAAAGTAACCTTTCTTGTCCTACTAGATTTCTCAAAAGCTTTTGATAGAGTAGACCACTCTATCCTATGTAACAAACTTAAACGATTTTGTAATTTCACATCTTGCGTTGTAAAGCTTATTAGTTCTTATTTAACAGATCGGAGGTAAGCAGTCGAATTAGATAACTGTTTATCAAGTTTTCTGCCACACGTGATGTCCCCCAGGGGTCTATTTTAGGACCTTTATTATTTTCCATATACGCGAATGAACTACTTATCATCACCAAACACTGCCCCCTACATATCCTCCTGAGACCCCGGCATCACCTATGATACTGTCATACAAAAAATATTGCAGCGACATCTATCAGAATTTGTTAGAATTACCCACTTAATTAGTAAGTAGATTGTAGTCGCTGTTGCTTAAATGTCAACGTTGCTTAAATATGTCGCTGTACAGTTGTAGAGTTCACTGTTGTACCTCCTCCTCCATTCACCATCAATGCAGATGGGACCGATGATCGCCCCAAGAATTTTTCTCTCGAAGCAACCAAGAACACCCTCATCCATTTTTGATAACGTCCATGCCTCTGCGCCATAGAGCAGTACCGGGATTATTAAGGTCTTATAAAGGTTGACTTTTGTTACCCGGGAGATGGCTTTGCACCTCAATTGTCTTCTTAGCCCAAAGAAACAGCGGTTGGCAAGAGTTATTCTTCGTTCGATCTCAGCGCTGGTGTCGTTGTCAGTATTTATAGCGGAGCCTAGGTAGACAAAGTCTTTAACTACCTCAAAGTTATACCTGTCAAGGGTGACGTTCTGCCCGAGACGTCAGTGTTAGTTGTCCTTTTTGCTTGACAGCATATACTTAGTCTTGCCCTCGTTGACCACTAAACTCGTCTCAATATTCGCGAAAGTGCCACTGACATCACGCTGTTTTCTCCCGATTATGTCAATATCGTCGGCGTATGCCAGTAGTTGGACGGACTTTTGAAAGACTTTTGAAAAGTGTTTGCTCGTGAGCTCTGCACTATTCTTTCAAGTACGATGTTGAAAAAATCGCTTCACAGCGCATGGCCTTGTCTAAATCCATTCTGGACATGAAAGGTCTAGGTGAGATCTTTACCGACCTTAGTGGAGCAGCGTGCATTCTCCATCGTTATTCTGCACAGACGGACGAGTTTGGCAGGGATGCCGAAACTAGACATTGCTCTGTATAGCTTGTCTCTATAGATGTTGTCATAGCGGCCTTAAAGTCGATGAATAGGTGGTGTGTATCGATCTGAAGCTCCAAGATCTGCCGTAGTATGAATATTTGGTCGATGGTGGACTTTCCTGGCCTGAAGCCACACTGATATGGACCTATCAGGCTGTTGACGAACGGCTTCAGACATTCACATAATACAGCAGATAGGGTCTTGTATGCGATGTTAAGGAGACTGATGCCTCTGTAATTGGCGCAGTTCAGAGGGTCTTCTTTCTTGAGAATCGAACAAACAATGCTGAGGTTCCATTCATCGGGCATACTTTCGTCCGACCATATTTTACAGATGAGTTGGTGTATGCTCCTTGCCAAGTCATTGCCTGACGCTTTGAAGAACTCAGCAGTCAGGGCGTCCACTCCAGCAGCTCTGTTGGACTTAAGTTTAGATATAGCTATCTTCACTTTGTCCAGGTGGGGTGGACGGAATTGTTGGTCATGTTCTTTCTTCTTCCTCCTGAGAAGCCGGTGTTTGTCTTTCCTATTCCTCTCATAAAGCTCATGAACAGCTCTGGTCCTTCTATGCAGCGCCGCTTTATATGCATCTTGCTTAGCTGCATATGCTTGCCGACATTCATCATTCATCATCGAATCAGGGGTTTCGTTGTGGTGGACGAGTGAAACCCAGCACACAAGAAGCGGCACCTCTGATAGCGTTTTGGCAGTGTTTCCAATGGTCTTCGATGCTTGATGCTGGCGGTATTGGACCTCTTAGTAGATTAGAGACACTCGATGGGAAAAGGACTTGGCAATCTCTTGCGATTGTAGCCGTCTGACATCGAATTTCCTCATAGCATAAGTTTGTCTTGGCGTAGTTTGGGATATCCGCAACCGTACCTTGGCTACAACAAGGTAATGGTCCGAGTCGATGTTGGCTCCTTGGAACGTACGGACATCCATACTACTGGAGGAGTGTCTTGCGTCGATCGCAATGTGATCAATTTGGTTGACTGTTGATTAATAAGGAGTTCTCCAATCGCCGGAAATTCAATTAGCCTGAATCCGTTATCGGAGGTAGTGTCGTGCAGGCTAGATTTTTCGATCGTTCAACCAAAGATACCCTCTCTTCCTAGCTTCGCATTAAAATCACCGAGGACAATTTTAATGTCATAGCTAGGGCATTGCTCGTAGGTCTTTTTAAGGAGCTCATAGGCATTATTGGTGTTGTCATCTTTCTTCTCTGTGGGGGCATGCGCGCATATAAGGCTAATGTTGGCCAATTTAGCCTTGATGCGGATTGCTACGAGGCGCTCGCTCACATGCCGATAGCTCAGGACTTCTTGTATTAGTCTGCCTTCATCAACAAATCCGCATCCAAATAAGCGCTGCTTTTGCAGTTTTTCATCCTCTTTTTGTCCGGCCCATCCCATCGCATTTCTTTGATGGCGTTATGTCTGCTTTGCAGCAGTCCAGGGCCTCCGCTAGTTGTTCGGCTATACGTGGTCTATTAAAGGACCTAGCATTCCACGTGCATATCCGAAGCCCATTGTCCTTTAATCGTTTGCGTGGGTTATCAGCGGTAGATCCGTTCATATCCGAGGCTTGTTGATGCTTCGTAACTTAATTTTTTTTTAAATGGCCGGGCAGCTACCCCGGCGGTATGTTTCATTTATGATATCACAGATGATACTTTGGGCACTCAATATTTAAAACTTTCTTATTTATCGGTTTGAGAGATGGTCAAATATATGATTCCTTAGTGAACCTTGATGTCTCCGATTGTGAAGATTTTGACGAAGATGATTCGGATGAAGATTTGCCGATTAATTTAAATAATATTGAAGAAGAAATGATGCCTCGTGGAGAAGAAAGTGAGCGGGACCAGTCGAATTAAGAACCTTTGTCCAATTTTGTTTGTCGAAGTCGAGCTTTAAATCGACCAATGACGTGGATTCGTTCAGAAGAATTCGATAACACGTGTGATATCGATCCGCCATCAGAAGAACAGCCTTCACTCAAAAGTCCTTACGAATACTTTTCCAGATACATTGATTCGTCATTTTTTGACAGCGTCATTTCCAGCGTCAACTGAACTGGAAAAATCACTAAATATAACACATGCAGAGGTAAGGTTCTTCATTGGTTGCTCAATGGCTATTGGTATCCTGGGTATTCCGTGAATAAGAATATTTTGGGCAGCAGAATCAAGAGTAAAACTCGTTGCCGAAACAATTACTCGCAATAGATATTTTAATATCAGATCAAACATTAAAGTGGTCGACGGTCATTATGTTTCTCCAGCAATGAGAGAGGTCGATAGATTTTGGAAGGTTCGTCCGATAGTATCGAGACAATTATAGAGAGCAATTCGTAGCTATTGATGAACAAATAATTCCTTTTACTGGCAAATGTAAACAAAAGCAGGTAGTTAAAGGAAAACCAAATCCTGAAGGCATAAATGTATTTTTAATGGCAAATCCTAATGGTCTTCCTCTGGATTTGTACCTTTATGAAGGAAAAGCCACATCAATTGATTCTGCCCTGTTTCCGATGCCAGAAAAAATGGATTTAGGAGGCCGTGTTGTATTAAAACTTGCCGATGCGCTTTATCAAAAAACATCAATCTTTATTGATCGCTACTTTACTTCCATTCCTCTTTTGGACAATTTAGTAGACAGAAATTTGAATGGAACTGGCACACTGATGAAAAATCGCTCCAATAAAAAAGGTTAATCAGGTTTATTGAAAACTGACGGAAAACTACAACAAAGTGGCAAAGGCAGCCATGATTGCGTCGTTAGACAAGACAAAAAGATTGCTGTCGTAAAATGGCTAGACAGTAAACCGATCCATATTGCATCCACGGAGAGTGCAGTACAACCTTTGGGAACATGCCGTCGCTGGAGTAAGAGAAATCATCGGTATCTTGATGTTCCACAACCAGTAGCCATAAAAAAGTATAACTGTTACATGGGAGGAATAGATCTTTTAGATAGAATTTTAGAACTGGAAAATGAACGGTAAGAGCGATTTTACATTTTTTTGATTTTGCTGCTGCTTCAGCATGGATAGAGTAACGTAACGATGCTGTAAAATGCGGGCTCCCCCGAAAACAAATAATGCAGTACATGGACTTTAAAATTAATTTGGCTAAACCTCATTTACGGAGGAACTGTCCCTTCGTCTATGATACAGTGTGCAAATCCCACTCTGAGCCGTATTACACTCAACAGTCCAAGTCCACGGTTTTTGCCAGAAGAGCCAGAAAATCATGTCTCTGCGTTCTCATCTAGAAAGCGTAGAGTTGTTGAACCTATCACCCATACTTCTAAAAGGATGAAAGAAGCGCAATACCTACCATTTACGTAAAAAAACTTCAAAATAATCGATCAAAGTGCCGATTAAAAGGTTGCAGCCAGCTTATTTTGTAAAATATTCGATTTGTAATGTTTTTTTATGTTTTAATGCTATGTTTTAATGGATATGACAAAATTTAAGACTTTGGGTATCAGGAGGATATGTATGCACGCTGATGATGTGCAGTTGTATATGAGTTGCCCGCTTTGCCTAATTGAGCATTGTGTAAGTTGTATTTCAGAAAAAATGGTCTTTTATTGAACCCTAAGAAAAGTCCGTATCAGTAGTGATTTCTAAAACCAATATTGAACTTTCATATTTTTCTCCTATTATACTAAACAATGCCCCCTTGGCGTATGTCGAAACGGCCAAAAGTTTTGGCCTGGTGTTCACTGGGGAGATCATATTACCAGCATTGTGGGAAGAACCTATGGTGACCTAAGAATGTTTCATGCTGGCGAAAACATTAGACTTAACAACCTTAGTCTATGGATGTGAAATTTTTTCGAACTGTGATTCCGCCAGTCGAAGAAAACTGAATGTTGCTTTTAACTATAATCTGTTTCGGTATATCTTTGGATTGTCCAACTACGCTTGCTCGGTATGACATTTGATAATTTAATCCAGTTTCATGTTTTGATTCTGCTTTCTGATATTCTGTTAAGTCAGCAACCCCATTACTCTTTATGAGAATGTACGAACGGCATCTCGAATGCTTATTCATCCGCATCCTGCCTCTCTTATGTCCGAACGTAAATTTTTTGTGCGTTGCATTCGTGCATGGAATTCCCTACTGCGTTCTATTATGGAAATAGAAAATAGGACCAAGCTAAAAGCCAAAATACGCATGCTTTTGTAGCGATAAAATTTACATTATCACTAGTTTACAAGATTTTATATCTTAAAGTGTATAGGAATTTCATTTCCAAATAAATAAATAAATGCTTTCACAATCCGATCAGCATTTCCTTTTAAATATTTAAGGTCTTTTGCAATATACGCCATCCCGCCACTTGCCAAAATCATTCTCAATTACACTCCGGGCGAGCGAAAGGAGTTAGTTGAAATTTGATTTATCGTCAGGGAGAAGTCTTTCAGCATACTGCCGCATTAAATATATTTTAAAACAGAACGCTGCATCACCAAGCAAATAATGGTTACACATGTAATCTGAATATGGAAATACTGCCGGGAAAGCTAGGTTAAGCTCTCCTTTTATTAGTGTTTTCCTAAAGGATGACTCGCCAAAAATACACATGCCTTTACAATGCGCTCCGCATTACCGGCAAGATATTTAATGTGTTTTGTAATACACGCCACCTTGCCCCTAGATTACCAAAAGCATTCTCAATTACACGCGCGGTGCGCGAAAGGCGTTTGTTGAAATTTGATTTATCGTCAGAGAGATGTCTTCCAGGATAAGAGGAAACGCTGCATCACCAACCAAATAGTAATTGTAAATGTAATTCGAATTTGGGAGTTTGGTTGGAGATGGTAAGTTTAAATAGCTTCTTATGAGAGTCTTATTAAATGATGAATTGGCGAATATCCCCCCAAGCATCAACATCAACAGCTGTAAAAGTATAATTTGCGTCACATGTAGCAAGAAGTACGATAGAGTGGTGCTATTTGTAGTTATAGAACACAGAGCCCGCTCTATGTGGGCAATGAATGTTTATTTTATATTTTTTATTTATAGCGGCTTCAATACTCTCCACAACATATCTGATGTTTCGTAAATTATTTCGGCTACGGTAGATTATCCCATATGGAAAAACCATGCAACGATTTGCCTGGGAACTCCTTGCGGCGAAAAATACCTAAACAACAAAATATCACGATATACAGCGTTCTTCGTCGGAAATCTCTCCACTTACAAAGTGCAACAATAACACTGACAGTTACAACAACAAAATCCCCAACTGAAATACATTCTCCAATAAAGAAAAAAGCGGGAGCAGCAGCAGAAGCAGCGACCAAACATCGGCCAAAGCGCAACCAGCAAACAACACTCACGCTACGGGATGATAATGAACCAGCCGAAGTTCAACAAGCGGTACTGGCCACAAATACAGCTGATCACCAACAACAGTCCTGTAGTACAACAACCCTGCAAATGCTCTACGAAGAAATTCTTTGTTTGAAAAAAATCAACAGTGATTTCTTCAACACAGTCCAACAGCTGAGAGAAGCAAGCGTAGTACTGCAAGTCAAGGTTAATCCTCTTGAGTGCAAACTAAACTAGATGGAGCAGAAATAAGTGGAGAACGTAATAGAAATCGTTGGTGTACCTGGCGTCAACAATGTGAATGCAGATGAGTGTTTGCAGAAAATTTTCTGTGACGCATTGCATATCTCTATACCAGCCTCTGATGTTCAACAATGCACCCACTTGATAAAAATAATGTGTATACATATTATGAGATGCGAAAAACCTATAAAATGAAATAAAATCCTGACATTTGCAAAATTAGTTGAAGTGAAAATGCAAAGAGACATCTTCGGGCATTTATTAAGAATTGCATTGGAAAAAACTTTAGATATCGATAAAGTATTATCTTATCCTTTAACTCCAATACCATTAGCTTTATGACACGCCGACGAAATAAACTAACAAATCTATGTTGATAAAATTACTTTAAAAAAAATTATTAGTGATGCACCTGACCATAGCAATGTGATTATCTTTGATGGTTTTTTCATGATCCATATGATGACGAAAGTGCCAGGTACGTGTGGTATCATTTCGCAAAACCGTCTGCATACGTTTACAAGTAATCAATCAAATATTATTGTAGTTACATTTGATCGTTATATTTTTCCATCGATCAAAGACAATGAGCATATTCTGCGTGGGGTGACAAAAAGGCGTGAATAAACTATTTGTAGATCAGATCAAATTCGCCCGAGTGATTTTAACGCAGAACTAAGAAATTTTAAAAATGCTCTTGTAAAGTTTCTGATTGATCATTGGTCTAACAATCATCTGTAGTCAAAAAAATAAATTAAAATTGTTTTTCTTTCTGTCATACTTGATCGCAAGACTATATTTATTCGCTCTTTTGAAATACCACATATATTGCCATCTGATCGTGTGATTTACCCGAAATGTCTCCAAATCTGTAATGTAAGCCGATGTAAGTACTGTGATTCGAATGTATGCGAAAACTATAAAAGCCCCGAGAATGTACAATTGAAGGTGAATAATAAAATAGAGACAATCAAGCAGAACGTTGGTCTTTGATTTTCTTCTGCGTTTGGATCTTTACAATATCAGAAGTGGGATTAGTAGACAACGCGTTGGCTGTACCACTTGTCTGTGCGAAAAAATAGTAATAATCGCGAAATTGTGCACACGTTTTTTTTGTTCAGTTTGCAAGTGTTAAAGATGTCTGATGAATGGACAGAATTTTTAAAATTGGCCACAGTTCCCCGGCTTAAAAATATTTTAAGAATCTTGAAACTGCAGACATCGGGCACAAAAGCGGAATTAAAAATACGTCTCCAAGAAGCGGTTAAGGGAATGGAAGAAAGCGAGCGCATAGAGTTGTTGCAGGAAGAACAACGCAGCAGGAGCAGGGATCGTTGTAATGATGATACAAGTATCTCAGAAGAGCGTACCTCAAATGATGGTGATAAATCTGAAAGTGAAAGTGAGGAGCGCTTGGATGCAGAGTTGGCGAAACTCCGAAGCAAACTTCAGAAGAAGAAACAAATAAAAGAGCTGAGACAACAAATCCGCGACCTTCAATTGGATGACTCTGAAATCAATCTTAGAGCACATGTAAGTTGTAGTTACAAAGACATTGAAGATGCCATGCTTCCATTTAGTGGTGACGACAATTATCCCCTACAACGATGGATGGAACAATTTGAGGAATTGTGTGAAGTCATGAAGTTGTCTGAAAGGGATAGATTAGTGTATGGCAAGCGTCTTCTGTCGGAGACGGCAAAGTTGTTTGCGAGAACGGTGAGTGCGAGTAATTGGTGCGCGTTGATATCAGCACTGAAAGAAGAATTTGGACGGACAGGGACGAAATCTGATATATACAATGAACTCCGAAAACGTAAGAAACGACGTGAAGAGACGATGCAGCAATATATGACCCACATGCAGGAGATTGCCTCTCATACTCGTACATCTGTGGAAGAAGAGGATTTGATAAATTTCGTGATAAAGGGTATTCCAGATACAGAACTGAATTAAACGATCCTATACAGTGCAAATAACATCAGTGAACTAAAAGAAGCGCTAAGAAAATATGAAAAAAATGAAAAACAACAACTCAGAAAGAATAACAAAGTGAATACCGTTTAGTTCCTCGTCAAATAAACTCAAAAACACTGGAGACTTTTTTCCTAGTCACAGTAGTGCTCAGCCATAGAACGAAAAGAAAGTGATCACATGTTTCAAGTGTCATAAAGAAGGTCATATTTCAACTAAATGTCCCAACAAGGACCAAATCATGGCATTGCATCAAAGTTCAACGCGAGATCGTCCAGTTGATAACGATTATGAATCTAACGTTAACTACCGATGGGTTGGTAAGGAGATGGATATTTCTGCAACACTGCTGACGCTACTGGACTCTGGTAGCCCTATCAGCTTCATCCAGGAGAAGTATATTTCATCAGTGCTTCTATCAACTGTAGTGGAAACATCGCAGTCCTACGTTGGAGTCAATGGAAGTCCTCTTGTTACGATTGGAAGCATAAGTACCAGTGTTAATTTTGAAAATTTAATAATAAATTTACAGCTTATAGTAGTCCAGAATTTCTCAATGACTTATCCTGTAATTCTAGTTAGGGATTTTATTGGAAAGACGGGTTTAACGCTTAAAAGAACACCAGTAGAGTACACCTTCAACGAGATTAAGAAACCTCCAGCGATATCCAACGCCTCTCATCATCATGACTCGGAGGACGACAATATCTCAAATAAAGAACCTTCTAACATGCAGTTTGTAGACCAAATTTTGAACATCGATATAAGTGGAGACAATGGTGAGTGTAATCTTAACATTAATAAGAACTTGCATGCAGTTATTGACCAAAAAATAAAAGATATAATTAGACCAGCTTACTTGCATTCTAACGATCGGTTTCCGAATTCAGATTTTAAAATGCATATCGTATTGTGTAAAGATACTCCCTTTCATTGTCCTCCGCGAAAGTTACCATACGCACACCAGATCGAGCTTCAAAAGATCTTGGACGACTTACTTAAAAAGGGCATTATTCGTGAATTGAATTCACCATATGTTTCACCCATAGTTTTGGTGCACAAAAAGAATAAAGAACTCAGATTGTGCGTTGATTTTCGTGAGCTCAACAAGATAACCGTGCGCGATAATTACCCCCTACCTCTCATTGAAGATCATTTGGATCGTCTCAGAGGAAAAAAATATTTTACATCCTTAGACTTGAAGAATGGCTTCGACCATGTCCAGTTATCTGATGAGCCAACAAAATATGCATACTTCATTCATAACTCCACTGGGTCAGTATGAGTTCACCCGAATGCCTTTTGGGCTGAAAAATGCCCCGTCAGTTTTCGAACGATTTATGAAGCACACATTCCGAAAGTTGATCTCAGAAGGTACTCGTAAAATCATAACTTACCTAGATGTTGTTCAAATTTGGATATTTTGAAACAAACTGTTGATTTAATCGTAGGAAACGGGATTCAACTCAGATTTGATAAATGCATGTTTCTGTAGACGGAAATCATTTATTTGGGCTATAAGATTACTGAGGAAGGTATTAGACCCAACGATAGTAATCTTAACGCTATTAAGAGTTTTCCTATTCCGGTATGCACAAAGGACGTACATAGTTTTTTGGGGCTTTGCTCCTATTTTAGAAAATTTATAAAAAATTTTGCAAATATTACAAAACCATTATATGACTTGCTAAAAAAGGATGTACCCTTTGTATTTGGTATTCATGAAATGCAAACTTTTGAAGCTTTGAAGAACAAACTTTTAGCTTCACCTGTTCTATCCGTTTATAGTCCCAATCTTATCACAGAATTGCATTATGATGCAAGTTGTGTAGGATTCGGTGCTGTTTTAATGCAAGTTACGAACTCGAAACGCTCTCAATAATTTACGCTTTGAGGCGATTTAAAATATATTTGATCGGTATATCGTTTAAAATCATAACTGATTGTCAGGCTTTGGCCTTAACTTTAAAAAAGAAGTGTCTAAATCCTCGTATCTCACGTTGGGCATTAGAGCTTCAAAGTTTTGATTACGTGGTAGAGCATAGAGAAGGAAGACGTATGACTCACGTAGACGCGTTAAGTCGTTCCTTTAACATACTCTTTGTTGACGATGAGTCGTTTGAATTTGCACTCGCTGCAGCGCAAAGGCGAGACCCAAAAATAGTATCTATTGCTTCTGAGTTGGAGAAGTCTGAAAGTCCGTTTTATGAAATGATTGACGGTTTGATATACAGGAAATATAAAGACAAGGTTCTCTTCTTCGTTCCATCTCTAATGGAAGAGCAAATAATTCGTACACCCCACGAATCTATGTGTCATTTGGGAGCCGATAAATGCTTTGAATATATTTCAGCGAGTTATTGGTTTCCCAATATGAAAGAGAAAATCAAAGCCTATATCAAAACCTGTCTGAAATGTATTTACTTTTCGCCACCATCGGGGAAAAAAGAGGGTACGTTACACTCTATTCCAAAAGGTGATGTCCCTTTCAATACGATACATATCGATCATCTCGGTCCTTTACCGAATTCTTATTCAAACAAAAAACATGTACTCGTATTTCTCGTGATTGATGGCTTTACAAAGTTTACAAAACTTTACCCTGTCAAAACAACTCAGAGCAAGGAGGCCATTACTTGTTTAAGATCATTTTTTGAGAGTTACTCCAGGCCAAGTCGTCTTGTATCGGATCGTGGAAGCTGCTTCACATCCAAAGAGTTTGCAAACTTTTTAGAAGAGCATAATATTAAACATATTAAAATTGCAACTCATTCGCCACAATCAAATGGTCAAATTGAACGAATGAATCGCATAATTGTCCCGATGTTATCAAAGGAATGTGATGCAAACACTACTATTGGTTGGGACAAATTTTTAACTAAGGTTGAATTCGCACTTAACAACACGATAAATAAAAGTACAGGCTTTACTCCTAGCGTTCTTTTATTTGGGAGAAACCAAAAAGGCGAGTTTTTGCGACCGTGTTCACGAACATCTTCAAGATATTTTAGGGAAGAACCTCACTCGTGTTAACGAGATAAGACAAAAGGCTATAGAAAACATAGAAAAAAGTCAGATTTGGAACAAAAACTATTATGATAAACACCACCAACATCCAAGGTCATACAAAGTAGGTGAATATGTCTTGATTAAAAACATCGTAACAATTCCCGGTATCAACAAGAAACTCTACGCTAAATCTCGAGGCCCATACGAGATAAAAAAAGTTCTTCCTAATGATCGTTTTGTGATCGGTGATATTGAGGGTCTACAGATAACATGTCTTCCATATAAAGGCATTTGGTCCCCGAATAATATGAGACCCTATAACGTGGAATCTGTCAATCTTGAGCATGATGAAGACGTGGCTGAGAGTCGCTTGGAGGAATACGTTGTTGCTGAAAAGGAATAAAAAAATGGTTAACATCTTCATTCTTTCGCATTAGACCTGTCTTTTCAATAAAATGTTTTCCTTTATTTCTTTCTATGTATTTTGATTTTTTTTTAATTTTAGTTTTTTTTAGATATAATTGAAGTTCTTCATTTAATTTATAATTTTTGTTTCACTATTGGAATTCATTTAAATTCATATAAGGAGCTTTGTAATCGGGTCGATTGTACTATCAGGATGGCCGAATTGTAGTCAAAAAAATAAAATAAAATTGTTTTTCTTGCTGTCATACTTGATCGCAAGACTATATTTATTCGCTCTTTTGAAATACCACATATATTGCCATCTGATCGTGTGATTTACCCGAAATGTCTCCAAATCTGTAATGTAAGCCGATGTAAGACTGTGATTCGAATGTATGCGAAAACTATAAAAGCCCCGGGAATGTACAGTTGAAGGTGAATAATAAAATAGAGACAGTCAAGCAGAACGTTGGTCTTTGATTTTCTTCTGCGTTTGGATCTTTACACATCTTGTTCCTTTTATGCAAGGTAAATTATCTACTTTAATCATGTTGATTGTTACAAATATGTAGTTGTTGATAATGAAGTGATTCGAAACAGAGAAGATAATTTATCGTGCCCATATCATGAAGAAGCAGATACAAAAATTATTTTTCACGTTTTCAAACTCAAATTGAACGATTCTCCTCTAGTCACAATCAGATGCTCGGATACGGACATAATATTATTAGGAAACATGAGCAGCATGAATCAAAACATCAAAATTAGTATGCATGTTAGTACCGGAAACAACCATAAATTCATCGATGTTATACGAGACATTAGGTGCTTTATCGGATGCCAATCAACCCAGCATTTTTAAAAAAGGGGAAAGTAAAACCCCTAACTAACAAAGTCGCAGTTGTATGCAAAAGCTTTTTCAGATTTGAGTGAATCTAATGAGAATTTACAGGGATCATTTAATTATTTAATAAAGGGTCCGCCATCAAACTTTTTTTTTCAACTAGTGCTTATTTCGTGAATGGTAACACTTAGCTCATGTCTGATTTGACAGATAATTAGTTTTATCATTCCGCTGAACGAATATGGTTGTGTATACGCTTGAACAACGCTGGGAACGTGGGCCTGCGATCGACTTAGAGAAGATGCCGATTTTTCCAAAATGTTCAAATGAAGCTCATTTTGATCTTGGCGGGTATGTAAACAAGCAAAATTGTCGCATTTGGGGCACAGAAAACCCGCACGCATACATTGAAGAGCCGATACACCCAAAACGAGTCACTGTTTGGTGCGGATTTTGGTCCAGAGGCATAATTGGGCCATTTTTCTTCGAAAATGAGCAAGGATTGTCCGTTACAGTCAATGGCGATCGTTATCGGGCCATGTTGAACGAATTTTTGTTCTCAAAAATTGAAGAGGAGGATATTGGCAACATTTGGTTTCAACAGGACGGCGCTACGTGCCACACAGCCGAAGCTACACTCGATGTTTTGCGCCCTGTTTTTGAAGATCGCATTATGAGCCGCAGAGCTGATGTCGTTTGGCCACCTCGGAGCTGCGATTTGACACCGTTGGACTATTATTTGTGGGGTGCCGTAAAAGATAAGTGTTACGCCGACAAGCCAGAGACAATTGACGCTTTAAAGAACAATATTCGTGAAGCCATTGGTGAAATACAGCTGCACACAATCGATAATATGCTTAAAAATTGGACCGATCGTGTAGGCTACTGCATGGCCAGCGGAGGCAGCCATTTGAATGAAATTATTTTCCATTATTAACCGGAAGGATAAAACTAATTATCTGTCAAATCAGAAATGAGCTAGGTTTTACCATTCACGAAATAAGCACTAGTTGAAAAAAAAAACGTTAGATGGCGGACCCTTTATATGGTTATAATAAAATCGTAAAAATTAATGAATCACGTGTAGCTACGTTCTCGAAAAAATATCAAATTAATGATGAAATTTTATTAATGATATTTTGAGATTCGACGTAAATTTTGACGCCTCACAACTCGCTCCATCTCAATCAGAATTGCATATGCATTTTTTACAGACAATGTGTATTACAGCTTTAAATGGTTCGAAGGTGATCAACTGCCTCCATCGGTCGAGAGCATTAGTATGCAGCGTGATATGCAAGGTACTGCAAAATTTGATCATCGTACAACCTTGAATTATTCAATTTTACTTAATACAATTTCTATCATTACAGAACAAACCGAAGAAATGATATGAGGATCTTTCTACAGATATAATAGATGAATCAGATGAAAGTTCGTCAGACATATCTAACTCAGATATTTTTTTATACATTTTTTTTCACAATATACACATTATTTTTATCAAGTGAACGTTTAATTGAATTTTTACTCACCTCATTTTCTAGATTACGCTATATTCAGTTTAATATATGCTTTTTGCATTTTCCTTTTTGTTTATCCATGGTAAACTTATTTTGCGTCGCGTGAAATTTAGCTAATAAATAATCTGATGCATAATAATTGAATGGGTGCAAATTTGTTCAGCTACAAGATTGAAAGTAGCGCGGTGCGGTCGAATTTAAATTAAACCCTTATCAAAACGACTTAAATGTAGTTTTCGTCTTATTGAAGCTATTATTAACATATGTATAAGTTTCACGCGGTTTAAAATAAGTTTAAAAAACATGAAATTTGCGATGGTTTATGTGGGCAGCTGAAGTAGAATCCACCCTCAGCATAGCAGCTGAAGGCGATAAATGATTATAAAACAATGTTAACTATACGTATTCTAATTGTCTCCGCCTACACTTGAGTGCGTCGAATCTTCAATGGGACGAATCTACTTTCGCACTCGTGTAGCAGCAAGAGTACTTAAAGACCACAACATACATAAATCCGCTGGTCCAGATGGTATATCACCCCTTCTTCTGAAGAGGTGTTCTTCCTCGCTGGCAAAACCACTGCGTAAGCTTTTTCATCAATCCTACTCTTTAGGACTCTTCCCGAGTAGATGGAAAACAGCATTTGTCCAGCCCGTCCCTAAAAAAGGCGAATCATCTTCTCTCTCCTCCTACAGACCCACTGCACTTACGTCCCTTCTTTCCAAGGTCATGGAAACGCTGATAAATCGTCAGCTCATGAAATATCTCGAAACACGAAAACTTTTCAATGACCGGCAATACGGTTTTCGTAGCAACAGGTCCACTGGTGATTTGATGGCATGTCTCACCGAAAAGTGGAACCAAAGCGTACATCAATCTGGCGAAAGTAAGATAGTTGCACTTGATATTTCTAAGGCATTTGACAGAGTTTGGCATCAAACTCTTTTGTCGAAAATGCGTGCATTTGGGATCGACGACTCTCTTCTTCAATGGATTAGAAATTACCTTTCGGAACGTTCAATTCAAGTTGTCTTGGACGGTTTCAAGTCTGATATTCACAAAACAAATGCTGGTGTGCCCCAGAGCTCTGTTCTGTCACCGACACTCTTTTTAATTTTCATTAACGATCTCTGGTCTGCTACTTCTAATCCAATATATTCCTTTGCTGATGACAGTACTCTCTGCTTTTCATATTCGTTTCCGGACTCACGGCCCTGCTCTTCGGCTGTAGAACGAGAACAGCAGCGTATGCTAAGCTCATTAAATTCCGATATCAACAGCATAACCAATTGGGGAACTATCAACAGAGTGGAATATAATGCTTCCAAAACACAATGCTGTCTGCTGTCTTTAAAGCGAAATTTAAACACCCAGCCATTACCTATGAATGGCACTTGCATCGTCGAAACCGAAAAACTTTCCATCCTCGGTATGTGTCTCAATGACAACTTACGTTGGAATGACCACATATTTGATGTCGACAAAAGTGCTGCGAAATGTCTAGGTTTCCTCAAGCGATGTAAGAAATATTTTACCCCCTCTGATCTGGCCTCAATATATAAGGCATTCATCCGCCCAAAATTGGAGTACAATGCGCACATCTGGTCAGGTGCTCCTAAAACATCTCTGCACCTGGTAGATAGGATTCAAAACCGTGCGATAAAACTTATTGATTATACTAATACCAGTCAATCAATTGACACGCTCGAACACCGACGTAATGTCTCCTGTCTCACTTTGTTTTATCGCTATTTCCACCACCAGTGCTCCACTGAAATCGCCAGTAGCATTCCGCCCATTCAAACTTTCAACCGTAACACCCGTCTCGCTATGAATGCTCATCAGTATAACCTCAAGCCCATTTTCGGACGTACTCGTGATTCGTTCCTAAGCCGTACAACTCGCTTATGGAATGCTGGAATCCTGGTCGTTATAACTTGCAAACATTGAAAAACAATGTACATCGGTACCTCTCTTTTCTTCCTCCCTAAATTTCCTTTGCCCGCGCTGTGTACAATCACTTTAAGGGTACTCAAACCCCTTGAGCGCGCGCTCATTATAAAAAAAAAAAAAAAAAAAAAGTCGGTGTTAAAATAAGTTTTTTTTCAAATTTTTTTCACACGTTCCAGGTCGCGGCAGCTGAAGTGCATTTCTATATTCAGCACTAAGAGAGCTTCCATTTATGGAAATATCAGCCGGGGTACGATAATTCACTTCAAAATATCGCTGTCTCCTGAACTATAAGAAGAATGCAATTAAGAAATTAAAGTCGTCATTATTTTTTGCTGGTACCAAGAGTAGAATGTAAAAATGAAAATACGTACACCTATGGTTTCAAAACTCCCAAATTTTAATAAGAAAGGTAGGCAGAGGTAGGGTTGCGGTTATAAGATTGTTTGACGATCTGCAGGCAATGGAAGACTAATTTGTCTTTCGTTTAATATTAATCTTTGTAATTACATATGTTTGATTTAAACCACCGCCTCGATCTTATCAGTAACAACCCAACAACTACTATCATACGGAGCATTAACGATAGTATTTTTAATTCAATTTCTTTTTTTGTTGTATATCAAAATACGAGTATTAGTAATTTACGGCAAAACTTTGATTTGTTAGTGTCTAATCTTGAGACGTTTGTGTACCTACCGGATCTCAGTCATCCCGGAGTTTTCGCCTAAGCAGGTCACTTAACTTGTCCCCTGCCCTGGTTTATCTGGACTTAAAAAAAAGTGTATAAAACAAACACACAAGAAAAAAAACACTAAAAAAAACTAGATAAATAAAAAAAAATCGCAAACGCGTAAGATCCCCTGATAAAGGGGACATTCCTTTTTCCTCGGATAAAAGATATCGTGTCGCAATGAAAGCTGCAAGTCCTCATAAGGACTCCAGAAGGAATTACTGGAGTCCACTACAATGCCATCCGGACAGTGATATTGATGATATGAATGATGTAATCGTGTCCACTGTGTCATCCAAAAAAGTGTTTTTTCGCCCCATCAAACTATTGCATAAATCAGGTGATTACGTGCATAATATGTTTAAGGCCTTGAAGATAACTGACTATTGTATTAAAAAAATATCAACCGGTGTTAAAATCGTGTGTGACTCCATTGCGACCTATAATGCGATAATCTGCCAATTGAAGGCGGAAAATGTCCATTTTTTCACATGACATTAAAGGTACTAATGTTTTTAAGGTAATTTTCCACGACTTAGACGATATGGAAACACAATTACTTAAAGACGAACTTATAAAACTTAGTCTTAAATGTACTGATATAAAAAAAGTAAAAAGAAATTTCGAACAATACTGTGACACTATCTACATTGTTTCGTTTGAAAATTGGAGGTAAATTGGAGTTACCAGAAAAAATTAAAAGGCAAGCTTACTCAGTGCCGTAACTGTCAAATGTTTGGCCATGGGGAGAGAAATTGCCTCATTAGGACTTACTGTGCTAACTGCGCTGGTTTACATAAGACTGCTGAGTGTGACAATACTGCCCCACATAAATGCGCAAATTGCGGAGGATCTCACAAACCTACAGATCCAACATGTGGTAGCAGAACTAAATATAGGGTTTTCCAATAAGGTCTTGACAACTTTTTTTTTAAATAGAACGCAAACCATTTGAGATATTTCAAAAACTTTATTATCGGATTGAAGTACAATCAAAACAATTATGAATGGAACTCGACTTCGTTCATATTGCCACAACGGGCACGTTTGCAGCGTTCGATTTGTTGACTCGGCCCACACATTTCGGCCGAAACGGCCGCTATTTCGCGTTCAATGTTGGCTCTGAGCTCTACCAACGTCGTCGGCGTGTTGGCATAAGCCAATGACTTAACGAGGCGGCCAATCGACTGACCCATTTCTTGAGATAACACGCTCACCATCTATTCAATAAATTGATTGTAGAGTGTGCTGTGTGGATGGTGGCATCATCCTGTTCAAACCACATGTCGTCCAAGTCCATATCTTCCAATTCGGGCCAAAAATAATCGGTAATCATGGCGCGATAACGCTGACCATTCACAGTAACGTGACGATCGTTATCGTTGATGAAAAAATATGGCCCTATAACGCCGCCGTCATGCAAACCGCACCAAACAGTTATTTTTTGTGGATGAAGTGGTGATTCATGAAGCACATGTAGATTTTCACCCGATCAATAACGCATATTTTGCTTATTGACGAACCCATTGATCCAAAAATGCGCTTCGTCACTAAAGATGATTTTGCGATGAAATTCATCATCTTGGCGCATCTTCTCCAGAACCCAATCGGAGAACGTACGTCGCTTCAAATGGCCCATCGTCTTCAATTCTTGAGTCAGCTTGATCTTGTATGAGTGCTTGTATGTTATTGCCTGTCTACTAGGGCGAGAACTACGACCGAAAATTGGAGTTCACGCTCTTAAAGTTGCAGTCACCGACTCCGAACTTCGGTAGAAAATTTTTATAATTTGCAGACGTTGCTCATTCGATTACTTTACCATGATGAAAGTGTTGAGTTTACTGAATAAATTGACAGTGACAGTTTGATGATTAGTGAAAAAGTGCGTTCACAAATTAAATTTAAAGTTGTCAAGTCTGATTGGAAAAACATTTATGTGGAGCTAAAAGAAAAATCTAAGAAGGTTAAAAGCTTTTCATGCATCACGAGTTTCTACACAACCCGCACCTACGAGTACACAAGTCTCATTCGCGTCTATTACAGATTTTCCTGCACTCTCGCAGCGAAGTAATGAAATCAGCAAAAAAATCGAAATTCAGGCTGAATTCCAACAAACAAGTGCGAAGGAGAGCTACGCGAGCGCATGCAAAAACTTATACCGTGGTCATACCGATATACCTAGCAACCTTCCCAACAACACCTGTGGCAACACTTTAGACAACAATTCCAATACATTGCTTCTCCCTTTGTATGGAGATGATAACGAAATTATCAGTACTCAAAAATTCAATGTTGTCGCACATTTAGCGACTAAGTTTCTATACTCTAATGATAAATAATATGTTAAGTAGAAATCTAAGAATTATAAATTGGAATGCAAGAGGTATACGCGGGAAAATTGTCGAATTTTTTTTTTTAAACAGTAGCAACATTGACATTGGCATGGTCACTGAAACATTGTTACAAAATGATCTCAAACTATCCACACCTAACTATAAATGCTATCGATACGATAGAATAAATAGACGAGGTGGTGGTGTTGCCATTTTAATTAAGAGATCAATCCAACATTCGTTTTTACCTGTAATGAGAACGCGCTACGTAGAAAACATTGGTATTGAAATAAGTTTAACTAACCAACAGCAGTTAAAAGTATTTTGTGTATATTCCCTGGCAGCCGCGTTTCTAATGACACAAGAATCGCCGTCAAAATTATTTTCGCAGGTTATTCTCCTTGAACGGAAAAGTACTTTTTGGAGGAGATTTTAACTGCAGACATAGGGACTGGGGTTGTTCAAAAGCTAACTCCTGGGAAAATATTCTGTCTGATTTATGTGTTAGCCTACCAGTTTCTGTAATGTTTCCCTCTAGTCCCACCTATTTCCCTTGTAGTTCCCGTGGCCTGCCATCCGTTCTAAACTTGTTCATTACTAATGTTCCTAGCTTAATATCACAGCCAACTGTTGTTAACGTTCTTAGCTCTGATCACACTCCTGTTTTTTGCAAGGTTTATTGCACAGCGGTTAAACAAATCAAGTTTACCCAAAATTTGAAAAATGTGGACTGGGTACGTTTCAGATCTGAAATCAATAATATATTTCGAGGTACAATTGACAACGTAGAAAGTAAATGTCGATGCTATTTTAAAACCGTTGTCAGAAATCATATTAAACGCTGCTGAAAATAGTATTCCAAAGAAAACTATAAGTGAAGTTAATATAAAACTTCCCCCCTATATTTTAATTTTAATAATAAAAATAAGAAAAGTTTACCGATGAAACTGGCAGAGATATCGGGACCCTCTTTACAGACATGCGGTATCAAATATCAATAAGATCATTGCCCTAGGAATATCACAGGCTCGCAATAAAAACTGGAACAGAAAACTGAGCCCATTAGAAAAAAATGCTAAACCTTTATGGAACATTATGAAGGTAATGAAAAATAGAAAAAGGCAGTTACCATTTTTAAAAGATACTTCTTTTTTTTTCTTCTTAATAAAGAGAAAACAGCAAATCTCGTCATACTAGGCGATTTCAATTTAGATTTGTTAACGTCTAATTTTGGTGGGGGCGAACGCCCCATTTATTCGGCTTAATACAAGCTATAACTTACAAATTAAACTTAAACTAAAACTTAAAACTAAGGTTGGTTGGAATGGTGAAGGAGAACGGATTTGAGGTAGGGAGTGGTGCGGTGGAAGTCAAAGACGGTAGGGTTTGAGTTGATTTGAAGTAGCATACGGGAGATTGGTTCGTTCGCGCCGTAGGAGGTGTGGTGGGTTGGAAGATAGAAGAGTCGCGAGGTACGTAGATTACGAGGGTTAGTGTTGAGGAAAATGGAGTTGTGAAGGGACGCGCATTCAACGTGACCTGAAAGGAATCGATGAATGAAGAGAAAGTCTGCTGCATCTCTGCGATCTTCAAGGGTGTTTAAGTTGATAAGGTTGAGACGGTTTTGATAGGGGGGCAGATTAAAAGGACCGTCCCAGGGCATACCTCGAAGAGCAAATCGAAGAAAACGACGCTGAATGCCTTCAATTCTCGAGATATGAACACGATGACATGGGGACCATACTTGACTGGCGTACTCTAGGAGGGGGCGAACAAAGGTAATATAGAGGGACCTGGTCACGTATGGGTTGGTGAATTCTTAGGACCACCGTTTTACAAAACCTAGTGCAGAGTTGGTTTGAGGATTATCTCATCCATATGTAAACGGAAGTTGAGCTCGCTATCACACAAAATGCCGAGGTCACGAAGAGATTGTACGGAGGAGATAGGTTGGTTATGGAGTAGATAGAGTCGGGGAGGAGATTCGTTCCGTTTATGTGAGAAGGTGATGGATTGGCATTTGGCGATGTTAAGTTCCAAAGAATTTTTGAGACACCAGATCGAAAAACTATAAAGATCTTGTTGACGGAGGAAAGAGCCATGTGGAGAGGAAAGGGTTTTGAAAAATTTTGTATCGTCGGCGTAAAGGGAGACAGACGAGTGTTTGATGATCATATCGAGATCATTTATGGTTAATATAAAAAGAAGGGGACTCCAGAGGTAGCCAAAAATGGAGCGGAGTGGACTGACCTAAAACGAACACTGTAAAAACGGTTTTTGAGGTAAGACGATATCCATTTCAACAGTATGGGTTCAAAGCCGAGGGCAGACAATTTAAAGATGATTAACCGATGAGAGATTTTATCGAAGGCTTTGCTAAAATCGGTTGCAAATACATCGACTTCATTGCCATTTAATAGGGCAGAGAGAGGCAAAAGATACGAATTCAAAGAGATTTGTGGTGGTTGACCTACCCTTTAAGAAGCCATGTTGTCTAGGGGAAATAAGTGATTTGCATTGGAAGCTTAGAGCTTCATACAAAATACTTTCGAAGAGTTTGAGTATATGGGAGAGTTTAGCGATGGGACGATAGTTGGTTATTTCATTCTTTGATCCTTTCTTGTGGATCGGGGTTATGAAGGAGGATTTCCAAGCCTGAGGAAATTCTCCTTGTGAAAGGGATAGACGGAAGAGATTAGAAAGGGTAAGGGAAAGAGAGGAAGAACATTTTTTAAGAAATATGGCAGGGAGGCCATCTGGGCCGGGTGATAATTCGTCATTGAGTTGGTGTAATTTATGTTCGATATGAGACGGATCAAAAATATGAGAGAGAAGTGGGCCATTGGAGAAGTTCAGTAGGTAACTAAAATAGGGTGGATCTGGTACAAAGGAGTCGTTGGTGAAGGATTGTTTAAAAAAAGGTGGCAAATAGGTTGGCAATTGTGAGTGGATCGGTTGATGACCTGTTGTTGAAAGAGAGGGAAGGAGGGTAACCATCGGACTTTCTTTTGTAGTTAACCAATTGGAAAAAGGACTTAGGGTGGTTTATAAGGTTGAATTGCGCTTTGTTAAGGTAGCACTGGTAAAGGGAATCGTTAAGTTCGGTGAAATGAAGACAAGCACCAAGATAGTTGGAACAGTCGGTAAAGGATCTGGTACGTAGGAAAACAGCCCATAACTTATTTCTCTGATTTCGTAAGGAACGGAGCTTGCGATTATACCAGGGAGGACTAGTAGATGATGTTTTAAGGCGGGAAAACGGAACGTAAAGGGAAAAAGAATTAAATATTTCTTTATAAAAAATGGATAAGGCATCATTTATACTTAGGTTGTGAAAGTTAAAGAGGGATCTGCTGAGATATTCACTGATTTTGTGAAAGCTTGCTTTATGAAAGTCGTGGGATGAGAGAGTTGTGGGGGGAGTGGACTGGAATGAAGAGTTATGAAAAAATGAAAGTAGAAGGGATGGATATATGCAAAGCCCAATCTCTGACACTTACAATTTAAGAAGTATTCCCCGTTCTGTTGTCGAAATACCTCCTTTTCGTACCGCCCATTTTAGAAACTTTTTTTGTGTAGTATCTTGCATATTGTTTAATAGAATTCCTCTAGACATACGACGCATTAGAACATTAAATGAGTTTAAAAAAAAAAGTGAAAATATGGCTCCTTGATTTTAATCATATTGATATTGAAGTTTTGCTGTCCTACATTGTTTGATTTTTAGTTTTTTTGTACAATCTCTAAAGCCCCTGTTCGTTTATATTATTTTTTAAGTATTTAATTGAATTATTGTTCACCCCACAATAAATGATTTAGTTTTTGAAGTGGCATTTCTATTTAAATTGTTTAATAACTAATTTCACTAACTATTCTATTGTGTAAAGCAATTGAGTAATATCATAGTAAGCTCGAAAATTTTTGTAAAATAGAATAAAGAATAAAACAAAAAATCCAATACATGTTTGAAATGAACTACATAGCATTGAATCCACCAAAAATATGAAATTAAATTTAAATCAAATCATTGATTGTTTTCTGCAACTAGTCAATTTATTTAATTGTTTGTTCACTTAGGAATCATTGAGAGAAATTGGAATTACACGCTTTGAAATTAAAGGATACGTTGCTTTGATCGGTTTGAAGCTACAGCGTAGGTTATAGTGTAGTGTATGTACTCCGAATGGGTAACCTTCATCATTGATTTTCTTGTCCAAAATAGTAATTCGAACTATTGATCAAACCAATTTTTCACTTCTCCCTAATGCAGTCCGTGCTACATCGTTCAAAACAAGTAGTAATTAGAAGGGGTCAAGTCTGGTAAATACGGCGGGTGGAGTAGATCTTCCCAATTATTATTTGCCAAATAGTGTCTTGCTTGCTTGGCAACATGTTGACGAGAAGTATCATGATGGGCATACTCTGGTTATTTTTGCTTCAATGCTCAATTCAATTTTGTTAGTTGTAATCGCTTCACTTGGTTTTATCAGTTTATAGTACACCATTCAGTTCTAGTCCCACCAAATACACAGCATAACCTTCTTTCCGTGGATATTGCATACGGGTAGCGAGGTCGATGGTTGGCCTGGGTCTATCCACGATTTTTTCACTTGGTATTGTCGAAATAGATCCATTTTTCATCGCCAGTAACAATTCGATGCAAGAAACCTTTTCTTTTGTGCCGATCAAGCAAAATTTCTGAAATGGTATTTCGTCTTTCGATGCCTCTTTCTTTCAATTGATATGGAACACAGTTTCCTTCTTTCTGGATATTTTCCAGAGCTTTTAAACGTTTGGAAGCAGTTGCACAATTAACTTTCAATGCTTCTGCGAGCTGTTCTTGTGTTTGAGTCGAGTCTTCATCTAATAATGCTTACAAATTCTGCATCTTCGAATTTATTCTCTGCTCTTCCGCGGTCTTTGCTGTTGATGACAATGTCATCACTTTTGAAACGAATAAATCAACGTTCACAGGTCCTTTGAGTTGGAGCATGTTCACCATAAACTTTGAAAAAAAAAAACAATGTAATAAAACTGTCCGCAAATGCTCCTAATCTGGCACAAAATTCGACATTTTCAAGGCGACGGTCAGCTCCACTTTGTTTGTACTATACACAGTCTCAACCTATAACATACTAGATGGATGACAGATGTTTAGCCCTCAAAATATAGGGTGACCAGATAGGAATGATAGTTTTTCCAATTGTTATGTTTCAGCTGCTGTCAAGGTTACTAATGACATCCAGTTGTCAAAATATTCAGTAAGGTTTGCCATTTCATCGTGCATCGTTTTACGCTTGCCGAACGTGCGGAAATTATTAAAATTCGAAATTCCGTTTCAGTTGTAAGATCGGTCATCATCATGGTTCAGTGTGCAGGCAATTCGTCGAACCGTGGAAAAGTTTGAGCGTGAGTACACCCTTTTGGAAATTAAGCTACCAACCAGATAGAGATTGGTGCGAAATGTAGAAAGCATAGACTTCGTAGGGGCCAGTGTCTAAGAAGACCCAGATATGTGGACTCGGCGCCGATCAGGAGAATTGTGCATCGACAGTGAGTCAAGCCTGCTTATTTTGCGGTTGGGTTTGAGCCCACATCCATATAAGATTGTCCTGACGCAAGAATTGAAGCCGGACGACCGTAGACAACGCTGTTCGTTCGCTAATTGGGCGCTGGAAATGTTGGCCGGAGATCCGGATTTTGGCCAAAAAAAACATCTTCTCGGACGAAGCCCATTTCTGTCTCAGCGACTATGTCAGCAAGCAAAACTGCCATTATTGGAGCGAACACAATCCACAATCCATAAGTGTTAGACCAAACATCAATGCATCCATAAAGATTGACTGTTTGGTGCGGTTTATGGCATGGCGGCATCATCGGTCCTTATTTCTTTCGAAATGAGAGAAGACATCGCGATTTTCTGTGGTCAGAGTCCGATAACATCGATATATCCGATCTGTGGTTCCAACAATATGGCGCTACATGCCATGCAAGCGACGCAGCGCTCGAAGATGTGAAGGAGAAATTTGACGACTGGGTCATCTCACGGCGAGTGTTCATCAGCTGGCCGCCGCAATCATGCGATTTGATAGCACTCGATTATTTTCTCTGGACCTACCTCTTTAGTCTACGTTAACAAGCCAACCACTATGGAATAGCTCGAGGTCAACATTTGACACGCCATTACCGGACTAACGCCGCACTTTTTGGGCCGAGTCATCAAAAATTGAACCGACAGCTTGAAGCACTGCCAGCAAAGCCGAAGCTTGCATTTGAATGATGCCCTATTGCACACATAATGGCATGAACGTAGCTTCAAATAAAACTAGAATCAATCACACCATTGTTGTTTTATTACAATTTTTTGCCTATCGCTCTTATTTGATCGTCCTACACCGTATTCCTTATCATTGACACAAACCATATGTAATAGTTATGCCATCTGTTAGTCAAATCGACACTTCATATTCACACACCATTGTAACGATCAAAAACGTTAGTAATTTTGTCAGCAGTCAGGCTGCCACCATTAAGGTATTTTACGCAAATATTAACTTCTCCTTTCTTATTGATCGGTGCATGGAGGAAATAACTTGAGTAAGCGATTAGTTCCATGCTACACTCCTTCGTATTCCTAATAACAGTAACGTAAGTGAAATGAACATGCCTACAAACCAGTAGATGTTTCTTTCAGAGCTTTCGTAGCAAGCAGTATGTGACTTTGGAAAGTTGGCACATGTGCTTTCAAGTTAAAAATTCCCTGCAAGATACAGTGTCATAGCTGTTTTCCTTTTTCTGAATATTCCAGCCAAGGCACATTGCTTTCTTCAGCGACTTAAGCACATAGAACCTAGTCCATGCCAAACGGACATATTTGACTTCCTGCCAAATGCCTTCAGTTAGACATGAATAAGGGCATAAGGAATGATCGCAAGAGCTTTTAGGTCTGTACTATCTTCCTTCGATATGCATTGGTCTTACAGTAAGCACATACATAATCTATACGTACAAAAATGTGTCCAACTACAAATTTGTAGAATGTGTGCTGACATAGTCCTTTGGATAAACTAAACGCCTATCTAGGGGAAGTTTTCCCATATTATTCTCTAAAAGCTATTCTTATCCTGAATTTTACGTTCTGAAAATAAATTGGTCGTAATCTTGTTACTGTAATCAAATAATACTGAAATTGATCTTCTGGAGAGCATTAGGCCCTTTCAACTCACTGATAAACTCTACTTTGATTCTTGCTCCTTAAATGGTCACACTCACTCAATTGTCATAAAAGGGACATCATTTTGAAATGGACTTCGTCAAACTTTTCATCTCAATTTTCAATTAAAACTCTCAAAGAGAATTTCTGAATTTCAACTTTGTTCCCAGGACACACCGACATATCTTCCATTTCATTAATTAAAGTCGTCAGCACCCCTTCAGTCCTCCAGTGTGTTAAATGACTGAAAATTGAAAGAAAAACTTGTTCACACCTTTAGTTGAAAACGTGCCCAGGACCTCACACATGTCCTTTCAATACTTCTTCATCCTCCACGTCCAGTTTATACGAGTACACTTGAGGCTCATATACGAGTAAGGGCTCGTAAGAGTTTTGTTGTTGTGTTTTTTTTTTTTTTTTGAAAAACTTCCCTTACCCAACACGATGTGACACATTTTAGGGATCGTAATCCGTTCATAAAGGATTTTACTGCGTTACGATGGTCCTCGTTCTCACAAGTTTAAAGCTCTCCATCGTAAGAGTTTCGTAACGGATCTAGGTATACACTTTTACTTTGCTTGAAGTCTTATATGGTGATAAGTAGTTGGGCGTGACACCTGTTGGCCATTTAAAGTTTCACTTTAGGTCCTGATTCAGTTTCCTTTCTTTTAAGTACCATCACTTTTGTCCGCGCTTACGTTTACGGTACCAAACCGATGCCATACTGATGGGAGAAAAGTATTGTAGAATCAGGAGTAATATCGTTGAAAAAAAAATTCGTTGAAAATGTTCTGCAATCAATTTGTATTCGAACGATTGATGATTAAATTGGGTCCTTGCTACTTTTGCTTATGTCTTTTTCGATGGATGGCAAAATATTGCTTGATACGAGTATGTTGTAGGTGCTCGTCTTGTGGGTCCTGAGTATGTAGAGTCAATTGAATTAGAGTGTTCATATTTGGAAAATGCAAACAAGTACTGCGAAATTGAAAATTTCTGAAAAGGATTTTGTTCCATTGGAAACCAGGCAACTTGTGTTTTGTGTACGAGATAATAGACCAGAGTAGAGAATAAATCAATGACTGATTGGATTATTGATTGATGGACTGAATATTGACTTGAAATTATCCAAGTGAAAGGGACGACGAGGAGTTCTACTCGCATGTCGCAATTGTATTGGGAATTTTTCGCTTGAAATATCTGGAAAATGTTACTTGTTTTCTTTGACTCAGTGATCTAGGGGTATTTGGAGAGTCCTTATAAGGTTTTTATAGAAACTTTTAATTTAGGTTTTCGATAAGTACGGAGGGACATCTTGCCCCTTATAGCGAATGCGATTAACACGTTTAGGTACTAAATATAATTAAGGCAATGAGCCGTATTTTGTATGGAATTCTTCCTAAAGACCAATACAGTATTCAAGCAAAAATCTAGTCCTTGCAGGAGAGGCCGCGCATTCTCGAACATACGATCTGATTAATACGGGGGATTAACAGGGCCTTAAAATAGCTTGACTGTTGCTACAGACGCAGGTACTTTTCCTGCTCCACGGATTCTTCATAACATAGTTCATTGCCATCCGGATTGCGTATACCTCAACTTAGAGTATAGAATCCTTCCACAGAGATACTAGCGCAGTGTCATAGGCCGGTTTTGGAGCCATCCATGAAGACATGACTGCGTTCCTTTCTTGGTTTAGATTCTGACCGATAATATTCCTAGCTACCGAACAGATACTTATTTTTATTCACGGTATTCCAAAGCAAATAAGGTTAGTTTGGCGGGTTTATGAGGTATCTGGAGCAGAGTCCATTCTGTATTTTATCACACTTAGGTCTGTCTGGAGTCATTTGTAGGTCCGGTTGAGGGCGTTGGAAGGGGATAGGCATTTCACTGCGGTCCCTAGTTCTGACTAAATTAGGAATTATTATTTAGAATTTCTTTTTCATTTGGTATTACTGCAAAATCAACTGCAATTATCAATTAACTTAGGTATTTTCGGCGCAAGATGGACAAAAATCAAGTGTATGTTCGCCACAAATGGGAAGTTTGCAACTATTGCAATAATTCTTTGTCATGCGCCTTTTCTTGTAGGAACACAAACCTCTGATTTTTTGCTTTCCATGATTGACTCATTTGTCGGAGGACTTCCACAACCAGATGGCCCAGGAATTTGACCTCAACATTGACCTTCAATGCGTTCCTCAATGTTTGAACCCAACACAGAACTAATTTTGTCTTTTATTCTTCGAGGCATTGTTGCTGTTTCGAGTCGACGTTTCAGCCATAGTTCAACGAGTTGTTTATGCAATTGCTTAATGTATTTAGCTTCTTCGTGATAGTGGTTCATCACCATATAGCAGATTATGTCTGGGTTTTTCGAAGTTGGATTCACGGTTCCTTCTTCGTCACATGAGGACAGCACATAAACCATTTTACTTGGCTGTGGTTTGAATGATACGAGAGTTAATGGCCCAATCGCTCTTCCTCGGTTATTCTTCATTTCCTCTGGCATCTCTTTCATTGGCTCGCTAAGTTCCGACTATTATCAACTTGTAAGGCTGGTGTAGTAGTTGTTTAGCTAATGGAATAGATATAAACCAATTATCAGTACTTACGTTTCTATTTGAGTCATGAATACTCCGTGTTATTTACTTAAGAACATATTCAGCAAGGAGCTTGTCCGTTTTCCAAGATGTGGAATGGGATCAATCATGTTCCTGCTCCCACTGTCGCACATCATTTCAATTTTCAAATCGTACTTAGCAGGCTTGTTAGGGATATTCATTTTGAATTTACAACGACCACGGAATGCCAGTAACTGCTCATCGATGGTAACACAGGTTCCCGAATCATCAGAAAGTCCCATATTTTTCGAATTAGTGTGAATGGATCAGAGTGCATGGTTTGTAATCTTATAGATCTGTGATCAAACCTCAGACATCTTATGAGGAAATCAATGCTTTCTCGACTCAGATACGATATTTATCGGGATCCGTAGAAAGACGTGTCGAAAAATTATTTCCTTGTGAGGTGGTTATCCTTAAACGAGGGTTGAGTTCCTCTTTACATAGCATTGTTCCTTTATTTCTATTTCTGCACTGATCTACTGACGTGGAAGAGCATCGAAAGATGGCTGGATACTCTCAGTACGGGATACATGAACTCGTTGAAAGGGACACCACGCTTGGTTGGCTTACTCGAGAAGGGGGGAACGTGAGTCATGTATAGTGATTTGGTGACCCGTACGTGACAGAATTCTTTGGACCATCTTATAACGAACCCAAGTGATGAGTTTGCTTTAGTAATTACATCATCAATATAGGAGCGGAAATTAAGCTCCATGTCGCAAAATATGCCAAGGTCGCTGATAGACTCAACAAGCGATGTAGGTTGGCCGTGGAGAAGGTAAATGCGAGGAGGACACTTGTAGCACTTACGTGAGAAGGTGATCGATTGAAATTTGGTGACCTTAAAAATCGTTAGCATAGACAGAAAGTGCCGAGTGTTGAATAACGCTTTCAAGATCGTTAGGATGAAGAAAATTGGACCTAGATGTCTACCTTGAGGAACACCTGATGTGGTCAAGAAAGGGGCCGATAGGATAGACCCGAAACGAACACTCTAAAAACAATTATCCAGGTAAGAAGATATACGTTTTAGCAAAATGGGTTCAGAGCCCTGGACGGACAATTTAAACAGGATTAGTTTGTGAGATATCTTGTCAAAAGCCTTACTGAAATCAGTTGTTATAACGTCAATTTCTTTACCACTTTCTAAGGCTGAGAGAACAGATGACACAAATTCGGCAGGGTTAGTGGTAGTTGATCTACCTTTCACTTTCAAATGTATTTTTATCCACTACAAGGCGATATCTCCACAAGCCAAAGATCAGCCTCGAGCGACAAACCAAGGAGAACAAGTGGTAAGTCAGTTAATGCAATCTTATAAAAACATTGAACGAACAGTTACAACTTACAATTTTTTCACGCCACTTGAGCCAGCCAAAAAGCAAATGCGGTGGAATTTGGGACCAGTTGGAACACAAAAAAAAAAAAAACAATAAGCCGTATATACCAACGCAGTTTCTACCATTGAAATCTAGTGAATTTCGGTTCCATGATAATGTACAATAACATTGTATTCCTATGTGCCAAAAAAGAAAAAAAGGACTGATTTTATTGTCGACAGTTCACAACGATAGAACAATTGTTGGTGTGTAAAGTATGACAGAAATCATAAGATACTACAATTCCACTAAAGGCGGAGTTGATACTATGGGCAAAATGCTTGACGAATACTCCACAAAACGTTAAACTAAAAGGTGGCCGCAAGCTTCTTTTTTATAAAATTTTAGACGTAGCTGCGTTAGCAGCACATAAAATAAAGGGTGTCCGCTAAGTAACCCTTTTCTTAAATCTTCGATAGATGATGTCAACATTGGAGACTGACCATTAGAATATACCCAAGAATAATTTGCACAAATTTGCAGAATCTCGGAAGAAACCTTGCAGGTCATCTATAAGTACTCGATCGAAATGCCCACATATTTATAGCAATTATAGCAAACACCAGGAATGGAGTAGAAGCAATTCTCGAACAGAATGTACGAGTTGAACTCCCAGCTTCCAGCCACCAGTCTTCACTAGAGGAAAGCTGGACGCATATAACAAAAAGGCACCTGTACCATATGTTATACTGAGTCCAAAAGACGGCCGACTAGAAAGGAATGCCATGTTTGTGACAAGCCAGTCTGTGTTCAGCATAGTCGCGATCTACGTGTCAAAACTGTTTGTGATTACTAACTAGAAGGAAAGCAGCGAACTTGAGTTTCATACCTGGGTATGCACGTGTTGACTAAGCGTTGTGCTGCATCCGCATTGACACAAAGGTTTATAAGTCTGTCCGGGAATGACCAGGGCCACAAATAAAAAAAAAAGAGTATTATCAAAAAATAACACAGTTTCACACCACTTTAACACTGAGTTTATATAATTTATACACAAGGTCACTCCTAATGTAGACCCTTGTGGCACACCAATTTTTCAGGTGAAAAGTTATCTTTAATTTTGGTTTCCTGCGAACGTCCACTATGGTATGAATTGAACCATTCAAGTTCAACACTTCGTAATGCATATTTTTCCAGTTTATGAAGTATTATAGAGTCTTCCTATCAATTGTCTCGAATGCACGATATTTCCTCTTGGGTTCCGAAAAAGTATTTCCCCAACAATTTTCTTCGACTACGCGATATTGCATTCCATTCACACAGTATGTGTGTTATGTCCTCCTGTTGCCGCAGGAGACGAGGTCCTGTCAGGACTCATATTACTGCGCTAAACTTATCCCTATTTAGTTTTATTAACTTCCTAGATCTTTTGCCGTCAAAAAGCTGCCAAAGAGCCTTGGATACCCTGTGTGCTTCAAGACTTGACCACCTTAGGTTTGCAGTTTTTTTGTCGATTTTTTCCTCGATAGTGCCCTCACTATGCAAAGTGGTGGTTTGATATTGGCAACCTCACTATTATCGAGTAGCCCTCCTTATTCATTTCCTTTAATACCGCAGTATCCTGGCACCCAGCACAGTCCTATCCGGTTCAGACTGCATAGTGCCTCGAGCACTGTGCGACAGCCCCTGACATTATTAGAGTTGACGTTGGTTGATTCTATTGCCTTGAGTGCGGTCTGGCTATCGATTTAGATAGCGATATCACTTTCGGATACCGATCTCATTTGGATTAGCTCAGCATATCAGGGGATATCCAGATTGAAAGACATTGCTTGCGTCCGATAGTCTTATAGACACTCTTAGTACTGGGTCTTCTGAGAAGATACCAAAACCTGTTCCTTCCTCTGTTTTTGAGCCATCTGTGAAAACTGCAATTTCATTTGACCAGATCATTGAATTTTTTTTGCCAATCCACCCTCTCCGGATATATTATATCACACGGAATGTCGAAGTCGACCAGGGAAGGAATTTCACCCGTTAGAATTGGATTGCCTGGCAGTAGCTCAGTTAGGACAGTGTCATATCCGAAACTACTACTACTGCTCTTGAAGTAACCGAGATTAATGAGTGGTATCGCACTGTTGCTAGCAAGTTTTTTGATCTGCAAATCAAGCGGTGTTAGGTACAAAAAGGTGTCCAATGTTGCCGTAGGAGTGGTACAGAGGGCACCTGTAATGGGTATGAAAGCCGTTCTTTGAACCGCCGCTAATTTTCCGTAAATCGTTTTCTTGTTTGTTGCTTTCCACCGTACTAGTGCGCCGTATGTAATAATGTATAGAGTACACCATAGCAGGTTGTAAGCCTCAAATTTTTTCTACTGTTCTTTTGCAGATAAA
The DNA here is from genome assembly GCA_949129095.1 of Volucella bombylans. Classification (NCBI taxonomy): domain Eukaryota; kingdom Metazoa; phylum Arthropoda; class Insecta; order Diptera; family Syrphidae; genus Volucella; species Volucella bombylans. The sequence continues at coordinate 135,130,773 of OX422141.1, read as the reverse complement.
AATAGCATTGTATGCCTTTTTGGTTTTTCCGCTACATTAAGATTCCAATTCAGTTTTTTGTCCAGAATCACACACAGATACTTCGCGCTGTCCGAAAGGGACAGTTCCACTCCGCTGAGTTTTGGTAGTTTGAATTGCTGTATCTTGTACTTTCTGGTAAAAAGAACCAGTTCCCTTTTGGAAGGGTTGGCATTGAGACCACAGCTTTTTGCCCAAGTGCTGAGCGTCTTCAGGGCAATGTCGCTTCAAATATTTAAGTATTTTCCCTGCACTATTATGACCACGACATCTGCTCATGTAGACTAAATCTGAGAATTTCCATAATTTTCTGGATTGCTACCTCCGGTGCTTTCTGGAGCGGTAGAATACATGCGGACCGGGAGATTTGTACGGCTTAAGGGACTGAATTGCCCACCTGTAAAGAACAACTATTTCCTCTTCGGAGAGAGAGAGAGATCGATGTTCTCAGTGTGCTGTAGTATGCCAGGGTCGTCTGATACTCTGGATCCCGGAAAATGGGTTCCCATCAGCGTTTTCAGAACTTCTTTTCCTGAGGTAGCTAGGAACGGTCGCTTAGATTTGCAGCATTTCCACCATGAAGCCCCTTTTGACTTTCTAACTGGGTACTTGAATTGTTTCTTACATTCGTAGTACTGATTCCATGAGCCCTTTTAGGTGTTTTGTTAGTGCTTTATTAATATTTTCTACCGTCCTATCTAAGTTAACAATATTATCGCAGGTGATTGATTGAGTATGCAGGTGTATATTTTCCACTTCTGTATACTTGACCCAATCAGTCTTCCTAGGACTTCTTTGAAAACTACATACCCTGTTCTGAAAGTTCACCTTGAAGCGTATCCATCGGTGATCCGACATTGACGTTTTGTCTAACACTTCTGTATTTGTAGCAAGGCTGATATCTATCAACACCTGCCTATTTTGTACCATAAAAGTGGGTGGTTTCACTCTGTTACTAATATTGAGGTTGGACGATAAAATAAAACCGTATAAACACTCACCTCTTGGGTTGATATCACCGCTTCCCCATTGTGTATGATGGGCATTTGTGTCACAGCTCAGTAACAGCATTTAATGTTTCTACCTTGCCAAGTCCTTTAGCTTCGCCGAGATCACTACCTCGGTGTGTCCAAAAGAATAAAAGGTTCTCAAGAAAAAGCTCAGGCACACTACAATAAAAGTTTAAGGCTTCACAAAGACTTTAAAATAGGTGCTCGAATTTATATTCAAAAACAGTATTATGGCATTCAGGATTTACCCTGACGGTTTACTCGTACATGCTCATATGGGACATGCTCGCAGGATCTTGACAACAAAAATATGAGAAAAAACCCAAATGTATTGAGAACTCGGGACAATATCATGAAGAAAACTATCGTCATATAGGCAAAAAGAAAAATTAACTTTTCACCAAATTTAAGAGCGCATATGACGGTTTTCATCCTCTTAAACATTTAGATACATATCTTATCTATCTAATTATCTAATCATACCGCTCTAATTAACGGCTATATAGTAATTGCTATATGAGTACGCACTTTGATACTCAAAGTACAACGCAATTAGTTAACAAGACAAGCATGCAACTATCGGTTGAGTTACGTCATGATCCCTTCGGTCTAGGCGTGAAAAGAAATTCCATTCCCCCATATTGATCGGGTGCCACTCCCCCCCCTTAAACCAGTCAATTCTGCTCAATCACACCAATTAATTTCCTTAATTAACTACACGATCTACAACACGGAGGACTGTCGTCGCAGTCGCAATCACTTCGACAAGCGCGATAACACCAACGAATTGGACGAACCATAGCCAGACGTTATCCACGATAAAAATAACTCAAAGCCAGGAGAGGAACAGATGTATCTATTAAATTTTTTGTCTGTATCCGTACCAAAAGAAAGACAGAGATCGCTGAGTGTTGTTCATTTTTAGTTAAAAAGACGAAAATTGCACACCATCACCAAGGAGACACCAACAAAAAACAACAACAACAACAACAAATAAATCATAGCAAGCACGCGACTGAATGAATTTCCTTGCGACCACATCATATACTCGTAAATAATTTAGTTCGACTGTTCGCCGTATTCAATGAAATGTGAATCAAGAGCGTAGTGATCAAGACGCAGAGTTATCGTGGTCGTGACAGGTGTCTGAAAGTCCCTGTCAAAATTGTATAGTCGACGATTTTTCTCGCAAGTAATGACAGATTGACAGTTTTTGCCGGCCGGATTTGTTGTAAAAAGACGAAAGGTACTCGTACCGTACGCATGTACATACTTTTCGAATAGATCGGAGCGGCGTGGCGATCATCTGTGACGTATTGAGTGAATCTCTTTTTTCTTAGTTTTTCATATCTGAACGCTAATAGAACCGTGACATGTGACATGGCTTAATGAGGTTTTACAAATATCTCTATCAAAATAAATTGACGGAATGATAGAAGAGATTTTAATTGTTTTGTGATCGTGCTCGCAGTGATCTTGTCGGAGTGTCTTTTGGATGTTCATTTAGTCAGTGTCATAAAGCGTGCGATAACATATTGTGTGTGATCACTTTTTCGTTTAAGAAAAATCCGATCTGTGTGTTGAAATTCCTAAAATATTTCAGTCGAGTGTTTTGTGTGGGAATGTTTGACCTTTAAACAACCTAAAGTGCTATCGGTTTGTGTGGATTTCTCAGGCAAATATTTTTCGGAAGTAATCCATCTAACGTACTGGATTCATATCAGTGTGGGAATACGTCTGGTCAGACTGTAATCATTGGAATAGGATTTATTAGGCAGCCATATCAGGTGCGTACGAGAGCATTGTTATATGTTAGTGTTCTGCTACGTGACAATGAATAAATATTTAATTTTCGTTATCAATTTATTGTGCCTTACTTAATCGGAGACGTTGTAAATGTTACATGATAGCCCTGTATTCATTCGTACAACTGATAGTGCTCCAACTGTTACCACTGTTTTCTTAATTAAAAATCACTTAAAATGCAAGTTAAAGTTGTATGGTTTTAGAATTCTGTTGATTACAGAGCGAGAGAGATAGAGAGCTAAAGAAAAAATGTACTTCTGTTCAAATTAATTTTAAAAGTTGAAACAGGCTTTTGTTTTCTCAAGATTAAAGCGACAGACCGTCAAATGTTACCTGGTATTCGTACAAAGCCGTAATGTACTTCAAAGAAATACTAATACCCTTCTCTAAAAAGAAACCTACGAGAAGTTGGTATATCCAGTAGTAACAACAGCTCCAAATTGCCCTTGGTGCCAATGAAGTATGTATGTAAATCATGTTGTACGATGCATGGCGTACAAGAAATTCAACGTTCAAAGTTGTGAAGGAGAAATTTGGCCACCATCTCATCTCATGGCGAGCACTCATCAATTGGCCGCTGCTACCATGCGATTTGACACCACTCGGTTATTTTCTCTGGGGCTACGGCAAGTCCTTAGTCTAAGCTAGCAAGCCAAATTAGTCGGAATAACGCCGCACATCAAAAATTGGATCGACCGCTTGAAGCACTGCCGAGGCAGACATTCGTATGATGTGCTATTTCATACATAATAGCATGAATATGGCTTCAAAATAAAGCCGGAAACAATTTTATATCTTACACCGTTGTCATTCTATTTTTTTTTTCCTATCGTTCTTATCTGCTCACGCTTTATAAATGAAATTGATTTTAATCAGATTAAGAACTATCTGCCAAGTATTGAAGATTTCGTACAAGAGACCGAAGATCAAATTATCGAATGCGTAACACCAATCAAATCCTTTTATATAGGTGACGAAACCTTGCCAATTTATTTATCGTCCGATATCAATCTGTTGATTGACGTTGCTTAGTTCTCGAAATTTGCATTTCCCTTGTCGCAAAGACACGTTATCTAAAATATCCTTCCGACTTTAGACCAATAATTATTGTTGAATTATCTCAGGTGCACATTCATCCATAATGGAATTCAAACAAGGTGTGCCATAGGGCTCAATTGTGAGGCCGATTCTTTTCTGTATGTTCGTAAATGGCTTGCCATCAGTGTACAGACATGTTTCAATACAAAACTATATACCGACCTTAATAAACTCCCTTGGCTCATTAACAATGATGTGAAATACATCTATTCTTGGTCAGTAGCAAATGGATTGCGCAGAGTCCATCAGAATCTCTTATAATTTCCAAATGCAAGAAAAACTTCAATGTCGGCCTGGGCCTCAACCAATATGCATCTATTGTACATCCAGCCCTATACATCTACGTACATCCCTCTAGTGAATATGTTCCCGGTGAGCAAGGCTGGTGTTCATTCCCTCAACATGTCCCACTCAAAGTTAGACCATGTCGCAGTACAACCCGTAAAATGGTCAAATCTCGTCCTTGACGTTCCGTCGATGCATACACGGCCGTAGATCGCTCGGAGCACATTACTCTCGGCGCCTACTCATTATTTTTATCCATTCCTCTGCATCGTAGAGAAGGACCAGGATGATTAATGTTCATTTCATTTATTTATTTAACATCACATCTCGGAAAAAAAGATTTAACATTCTTATAAGAATATTTGTAAGTCTTTACACATTAACATTTCAAAAGTAATAAAGTGGGAGCAATTGATTGATTGATATACAATGTACGAGTATGAGAGCAAATTTGTGGGAATTATTCGTGATATAAATTAAAATATTCGCAAGAAAGATTGAAATAAAAAAGAAGAAAGAACACAGAAAGCAGGATGATAAAAAGATAGAAAGATAAAGAGATGTATTCTATAATAAATCATGTTCAGTTTTGTTAGTGAAGACTTTTGTTAGAAGTCAAAGTAAACAAAGTTTACAGAGAGTTATCTTGGTTCTCCGAGGGAGGGCCTGGCCACTCACGACAGAGCTTGGCAGGAGTTACTCCTCGAACAAAGTCCTTGACTACCTCCAAGTTATTTTTACCTGTCTTTTCTGACGTTCCGTTCGCTTCGATAATGTTCCACTTCATGCCACTTCTGCTTCAATACTTGCAAATACCTCACAGATAGATGGGGTGTTATTCCGCTAATGCCCATTCCATGCATATAGATAGGCAAGAAGTCGAAGAGACTTTGGAAAGACTCAGTCGATCACCCTATAATAAAGCCTTTTGAGACCGTAGATCTCGGTAAAATCATAACCGACCCTCAGGGAGCAGCGAGATATCTCCATGGTCATTTTGCAGCGCCAGTCAAATTTAGCAGAAATGCCAAAGCAGACGTTGTTTGATAAATAAGTTGTGGGCGTCGATTGGTAATTTGAAAGTCTCTTTCCAGATCTGTCGGGACTTAATATATGGGCTGATATGGGCCAATTAGTTGGTTGGTGAAAGATTGTAAGCAATTTCATAGTACGGCAGAGAAGATTCTATATGCGATTTCGAGGAGACTGATAACTCCATAGTAGGCGCAGACTGCAGGATTTCCTTTTTCCAGATTCAATTCATCGTGAGGCATGAGTTCATTTGGCCATATTTTAGAGATGGTTTGGTGCACGCTTTTCACAAAGCCAACTCTTGCCTTGAAGTGTTCAGCAGCTTATGCCGTAGGTTTCAGTAGACTTGATGGACTCTTCATTCAGATCGGGAATTTTTGTCCATAATTGTCCAAGTTGAATGCTCCGATCCATCCGACGCAGAAAGTTGATCATCATCACCATTTATCCATCGACAGGCTTTCCTTATTTGGCTGTTCTTCCTTTATTTGGCAGGAAGGTTTAAGAGTCACAGAACCCTGATGAGACGTCGAACTAAGCGACAAAGATGTCCATGCTAAACATAAAACTGTTAAAAGTGTGTAGATGACCCTAAAAGATGATATTCCAGGATTACACGTGGAATAGCGACAATCCATCCATGATCATTTTGACTGCGGCCGGGGCACGGATTCAAGAAGCCACAACCAAAATACTTAAAAAAAAAACCCATGCGCCGCTGATTCCGATGACTCCCGCCACTTGATTCCGATGAAAAAAGATGAACGATGAAACGATGGAAAAAGTACCTGAGAGGCCTTGCCTGTTATGGTTAAACTCCATCAGAATAGACCAGTGGTGGATCAGTGGAACGGGCTCCAGAAGAGGCAAGCGCTGAAAGACTACAATCTAAGGGGCAGATGAAGGGGAAACAAAGCCGTATGACAAAAGCGCGGCACAAGGAGATGACAAGTGCTATCACAGGCGCGAGTGTTAAAAATCTTAGTACCTTAGCGGCGACGGAGAAGAGAAAGAGGTCCTCAGAAGTGACACAAACCAGAAAAGGTAGCAGTTTGGGTGGACGGAACTTAAACTTGGATGTCACCAAGAAAATGTTTGCATTCAAGCAGAGGGCTACGATATGGAAAACGGAAGTGTTAGAGTGAAGTGTTCCACGTAATAAACTCTTGAATGGTTGAACAAGTCTGTGTCGAAAATCATATCCCTGCAAACTAAAACTTGTAACGTCTTCAAGTAACCGAAATTGACGTGCGCCATCTTTTGTGTTCCGAAGCAACTCAGGAAAACAGGGGATGTGCTGATGCATCCAGAATTCTGGACTCGACACTGAAAAGTGGAAAATCTACTCTCACAAGTAGAGAAGGAATCGGGAAAACAAAGACGGCTTTTCTCTTGTTATCTGCTTAGACAGAGCTTCTGCCGGGACCATTAAATCTAGATATGACTCACGTCCCAATCTACACCTTGGAATAGTTAGTTTCCAATTTGTTTCCAACTGAGTGCAGATAAGAGACGACCACCCCAGTACTCACTATTTTATGTAGTCAGCTCAAGCTTCAACATTCCAAGTCTGCTACTGCATCCCTATGTAGGAGGCTTTCCGTTTTGAATACAGAACCTCATATAATACACATACAGGAAACACGGGTGTGGAATAAACGTTTCGGATATTTAAGGAGGAGTTTTCCACCACTATATGACAAGTTATCGGAAAGACCGAGAATTTGTTCTTATGTGCCGAACGCACTCTAAACCATCTAAACTTGGGTAATTTTGCCCAACGGACTTTCGTTCAATCCTCTCAAACGTGAGACTGTTCTCTTTATGAGAAGGAGGAACACAACTGGTCTGAATCACCTAGTGCTTAAAGGCATCACCATCCAAAGAAGCTAAGTATAATATTTGGGTGCCATTCTGGCGTTCTCGAAGCAAAAATGCAAGGGAGCAGTCGGCAAGACATGGGGCCACCGAGCAGGGACTTTTAGATCTACACGGCTACGATAAGACCAATCATATGCTAAGCGTATTTATGTCTGGTGGAACCAGCTCTGACGAAAATACGTTATTGATGCTTTTACCAGACTCCAAAGAACGGTCTGTTTCGGTTGCATGGGGGGATTTCACTATCACGCTTGGCTCCGCACTCGAAGCATTGATGAATCTCCTTCCCGTTGATATTCATATCATTGGCTGCACCCTCAAAGCCATTTTCCGTTTTAAAAGAAGTGGTCTTTGGTAAAACACTAGAGCTTTGATGACCTTTGACTCTAGTCTTATGGAAATGCCGTTTGACGCAATGACACCAGAACTCCTGCTGCAGAAACAAAATACGAATTCGACTTTCGCTGTGCTGGCTGATTTCAGCCATCTGAGCCAGGAAAGAAATGTAGTCGGATCTTCACGGATGGCCCCAAAAGCGATCTACGATTTGGTGCTGGCGTCATTCTGGAGGACGACAACCTTAGATTTCACTCGTCGTTAGTAAAACTTGCGTCTGTCTTCCAAGAGATACGTATTCGCAATCCTGATGGAAACAAACTATGTTGTGAAGAATTGGTGGAGGTGGTGAAGCATTTACATTTTCTAAGCCCTCCAACGACTTCCAAGCTAGTTCGAGAATGCCAGACTTAACTAAAGGCAATCTGAGGGCTAAATTCACTGAACCTTGCCTGGGTTTCAGGTGTCAATAGGATCACGAGAAATGAAATCGTCGACGAACTTGGTAGGCAAGGCTCAGAGGAGGGCTTTTCGGGTCCCGAACCTACGTAATGTCTGCCTGGGTCCTTGGTTAGGGTTTCCATTGACAGTTGAGTTTCTTATGAGCACAACTGCAGATGGCATGATTCTCCAGGTTGCCGGCAGAACAAGGGAATGTATACAGACGTTTCTAAGAGGTTAGTGGCTTTCCTGCTGTCCCTCAGTAGAAAGGACTGCAGGCTGCTTACTAGCAAGGCATTGGACTTTTGCTAAGCTCAAGCTAAATGTTCTGGGCATAAGTGATACAATATCCTGCTACACTTTCTGTGAAAATGATGACTATACCGCGGGCACTTCATCACTAAATTGTTTCGAAAGACTGGAAGAAAAAAACGGTCTGCAGAACTAACTTCCACTAGATTCTTCGGTTCGTACTTTGTTGATCTGGCATATTCTTTTGACCTACAAATAAAATTCTAAAGTCAAGTAAAGTAGTTCAGATTTGCCAACTTTCAGCTCCATTTCAATGTAGAAGTGGGTTCTCAAGTGATTCGGAATTGGACACTTAGATACATGTATTCTAGTAAATTTTCAGCTGGGCTCTACTACCCGCTCGTGGTAGTAGATTAGCTGATAGTTCCGCCATCGGAATCTCGATAACCTACATCGTTCTCTCGCCGTTTCACGGGCCTTCAGGCTAGTAGTCCAGAAGTATCCCATGCGTGAACAAATTTCACAGAATTATCCTGAGTAGTAGTCGAATGTTAAAAAATAGTTTTAATAATACATGACTCACAGGCTCCCAAGTTTATACCAATAAATTTTTCTCACAACAAACATGTTGTTCAAATGAAATACAATTTATCCACCCACAACACTTCCCTTCGACTTACCTCCGTCTCAAAGGTCAACCCAAATTGGTCAAACAAAACCTTCTGCAATAAATATCTCATAAAAGAAACTACGACTAGTTTCCGGTTTACTACACAAATAAAAACCTAATCTTCCGGTACAACAACACTGGAGTCCTCTGTCATCCTCATGCTCATCATCGTCCCTGGTCCCCATTACCATCATCATCATTCACTTATCTCATTGTTTATGGGTGGGGGTCTAGTAAAATTTAGATGTGTATTGACAAACAAACCTCTCAACTTATATTTTCGTCATCATAAAACCCAAAGTCTACACTTGATCAGCAGTTTTGCTGATTAAAGGGATCACTGCGCCATCGTATGGATACGAATAGTCTGTTTCAAAGGTAAACACCTCCGCCATGAGAAATTAAACCGCAAACAATATGAGCTTATCAGCATACACGTTCCCGACCCCAAATCACCATTTTACGAGCTCCACAAGATAGAAGCAACCTCTTCCACAGACCCAGTCCTGATTCCTGGTAGCCTCTTGATTTTACAGTAACACTGCTGACATATTTTAGTGTGTCAGCTGGCTGCAGAGTAAGCACCAGGGTATTGAAAGTACAACACAAACTCATAAATTGTTATCCTTTACCCTTTTGTTGTTCCTCCGCAAAAGGGATATTTTTTCAGCTCCAGCACTTTGCACAAAGTTAAAAAATCCCAGGGTCGTTATTTGCCGTTTTTTTTTTATTTTGTTTCTTCTACCCCGTTTCCAGCTTCCTGCTACCACTCACCAAATAAATCTCTCATGAGAGAGATGATGATAATGGGGAAAGTCATTCATTGAAGGCAGATATGATGGTGGTGGTGGTATACTCGTACTCGTACGTAGTGATGGCAGGGGCTTAACGCGCAAAACAGGACTTCCACTCCATGGCGGGGAATGAAATCCGAAAAGGCTTACAACGTTGCCGGAGGATAAATAACATAAAGTTGTAACCACACTTTGTCATTTCTCTTTCTCGTCCTTTTTTCCTTGTGGGGGGTAAAGGCGAAGTTTCAAGGACTCTGTTATTATTGTTATAACAACTCCATTTTATTTCTTATTGGCTTTTGTCGATACGCGTCTTTTTGACGACTACAAGGACAACAAAGTCGCACGGTTCTTAATAAATTACCGACCTCTGATGAGCGAATATAGGGCAAAGGATAAGGAGATGGTCATGGCTGCTTATTATTTCAATTTTGCTGTGAAATGAGCCATAAACAGAATACTTCTTCGTTTTGTCTTCTTCTGTAGTTGGGTCGATTGAAGAGGGTACATTGAAGAGTTCTTCGGCTTCTTTGTTTGTAAGTATATCTCGAAAGGTTGTTTACGATCATAGCCTTGGTAACGTTATTCATTGATTCCGTTGGAGGACTCTTTTTTTTAGCACTAAACCTTCAGTTTTAGGACCTAAGCCTTCATCAAATGACTCTAAGGAGCGTTAAGGATAATTTGAATCTTTTTAAGTCATAAAAATATATCCACTTGGTGTTTAGGGAGGGTTGTAATACTTGTAAAAGTGTCGAAAATAAAGAACTCTCTTAGCGGCTTGAGGTGGCTTATAGCTGCAGTTTATGACAGCTTTTTTATGAACTCTCGTCTTGATTTCCACTTTGTTGATATTCGCTGGAAAGGAAGAAGGTTATGTTATTTAAGGAAGTACGTGTATTTAATCGTAAGGCATTGAGTTTGCCAAATACTACTTCGGAAAGCAGATTTAAGCTAAGCTAAATAAGATACTCGACTCAAGTGGTATACCCATATTCCTTTATCGAGCATCCAGCGCATAAAACCTCAATAGATTGCAAGCACTTCGTAGTGGAAGCCTAAAGACCATTTTCGGTGTCTCCATGGTGTGTTTGCCATGCTTAGGACTCTGCAAATTTTCTGTTGCCAACGACAAGAGGCGATATTAAGCAAAAACCGCAGGGGGCTTTTGAACTAGAGAATCTTTTTACCAACGGAAGGGTTATTTATTAATTTTTAACAATGTCCTTTCCATAACTTCTGCCGGAGATACCTACTGAAATCTTCCGCGTTTTTCAGTCTTGTGGACCTCCAAGTATTGTCTTACGTTATATCCATAGAAACGTGCGAAACCCGCTTAGACCAGTAAAACTCGCCCTAAGTTCAGAACAAGCCAAAGGGTAGAGAAAACTGTGCAGTACCTGAACGTTGCCCTCACTAAATCTTTCTTTCCTTCTTTCTCTTAGATGGCACTAAAGTCTTGGCCTCAACCATTAGGCCTATGCTAATAACGCGATCTCTAGCTTACTGCCTCCAGTTGTGCACTCAAAGTTGGTTGGGGTACCTTAAACTTGTTCGCGCCATTTAGGGGTCTTCAACTACTCCGCTGTCCCTCCGAGTTAGAATCGAAAACTGTTTCAACTTTTGAACTAAAATGTGGGTGTTTATTCGCCCTACATATCCTAGCCATCTAAGCCAACGTGTGCTGTTTTCTGACCAGGTCAATGTTACTATACAGCTCGCAGTGTTTACCTTCAAATCTTCTCCGTCAAGATTGTTTTGTTCAAAACGGTCAACGGTACCACCTTCGCATGGACTGTAGCTTGTGCATAATAAAGTAGGGCTGGGATCATGAATGTTGTTTTATATAGAATATTCTGAGTCTCTCTTTACGAGGCCCGAGTAATTATCCTTTGCCTTCGTAGGCCGAAAAAACAGCGAACCAGAGTAACTGCTAATACCAGATTCAATAGCGGGGCCGAAGTGACGTTCTGAGAGCATATGCATATGTACTTACGAGTTTGCATACGTACTCGTAGTTTTGCCCTCATTCACGACTAGTGCCGAGTGAACTAGTGACAGCTTGCCAAACTCTGCCAATGATGTCAATGTCATCAGTGCAAGTAGTTGTACAGACTTTTGGAAAATTGAGCCTATGGTGTCAACACACCTTACCGTCTTTTTTGACATCGAAGGACTTGAAGAGATTGTTTTCTACCTTACGGTGCACCGAGCGTTCTCGGTTCCCGTTTGACGGAGATACTAAATCTAAAGATGTCATCTTTAAAGATGATGGCATATGCGGCCTTAAGATCGATAAAGAGGTGGTGCATATGGATTTAGACTCCAGGCCTAAAACCCCACTGATAAGTGCCAATCAGATTGTTGATAAATGACAGATAAAATCTTATATCTGATGCTACGAAGACTGATGCCTCTATATTTGATGCAGTTAAAATGATCTCCTTTCTTGGGGATCGGGGAAACGGTGCTGTGGTTTCTTTATGCAGACCAAAGTATTCCGTACTCAAGTATAAGTTAGTGCATTCTGTCTACCAAGTCATCTCCCACTCCATTAGATTGCTTCGAGGCTAGGTCGTCCGGTCATGCATCCTTGATGTATTTATACTTGGATATTGATATCTTCACTTCATTTTGATCGGGTGGACGGATCTCCATGTTCAGGTTGAATGGTTAACTCTGCTTGACAGCGGAATTTAGGTTATCCTCGCCTTGTTCCGGGAGTAGGACCTATCAATTTCCTCTGTGGCTCGTACGGCTCACGGGCTGTTCTCGTTCTTCAATGTAGTGTCGCCTTGTAGGTGAGTTGTTTCCCTACTTGTGCTTCCCTGCGTTCTTCATCAAACCGTGGTTTCTGCGTAGAACAATCGTGAGTTGAGGTAGATGCGATCGCCAAAGGCTCTGCAAGTTTATTGCAATTGCAGCCGTTCTACGTTGTTGTGTAGTCTGAGATATCCCTAGACGTACCTCAGCTACACCGAGTGGTTGAGAATCCGCTGCAAACATCAGTTGGCTTCAAACTCTTCTATAAATTAACGATAAAGTTAAAAGCAAACGCCTCAAAATGGAAGCAATGAGAAAAGAGGTGCCAACTTCGCAATTAGGTTTAGCGACAAAGGTAAATTTAAGAGCAGCGAGTTATCCAGTTGCAGAAAAATTAGTAGAGAAGTTAATGCATTCACCTCAGCGCGCAAATAATTATAAAAATGGGTACGTAAGGAACAACAAAGAACTCAGATGTTAGATGACAGCGGAAGAAGCACTGTCAACCGTAGTCGAGGTCAAGTCAACTGGACACCAATGTTACAATGTTATTAGAGCCAAAAACCGGTTGCCTTCCTACAAAGTTGTTTAAAAAAAACCGGCTATCCGAAAAGAAAAGACATGCATGTAACCGATACTTAAGCTGAAGTGGCGGTCCAGGCTTTGATGAACCATTCTGTGGAAGGTACGTATGATTGTAGCGCAAAAATAAATTATATTAACTTTGAAAGATGATCAATTACGCAATTTGTGTGTGATTTCCAAGTGTGTTCATAAGTTCTGTGGTGCCCCTCCAATTGGTTTGTGGGAGCTTCTAAGGAAAAGACGTATTGTAATATGGCAAAATCCCAGATCTTCTTCAACCAGGTACTATCGTCCAATTAAACTTAAATATACCAAAGAATCAGCACAAGTTTCGGTATCTGGAAAGCTAAGAATAGATGCTCAGATTCAAAGTTTTTGCCATTCAATGCTTAACGTTGAAGAAAAAGTTGTTTAAGTGGCACCTAAACTCGTCTCTACAATGGTGGACGGAGGGGTTTGCAACCCTTTGACAGATACTGTCCGCAGCGTTGTTATATCTGCGGTGCATGTTCTAAAGAATTCAATAATATCGAAAAGCTGCCGTTGAAGCTAGTAAAGAGATGGCAAGTTCGTAAAGAGGATAAAGATGTTGTGGACTCAAATAAAGCTCGAATACAAAAGAAGTCCCGAGATCGAAAGGTTGTAATTGTTGATCAAGCTAAGCCTGGTCTGATAGACTAAGCCTCAAATGATAAACGATTTTTCAGCAACGTAGATGTGGTATCTGAAATCTAGGGTGTCGATGAGACATTGATAGAAAACATTCATTTCATATTGGTAGCCATTTCAAGTGGCTATGAAAAGTTCAAAGTATTCACACTCGATACTGCCAAGTACTTTGTCAATATTTATCTTTGTTATTGCATGCCTCGAACTGTATAGTACATAAGCTATTAATTCGTGGTTCAGATGTGTTTTCTGTTGCACTTTTTCCAATAGGCCAACTATCTAAAGATGAGCAGGAAGCCAGAAACAAAGATTTCAAAAAATATTGCAGAGCTTTTCAAGGAAATGTCCTCGCAAATAATTTAATAAAGAGGTTTTTAGTTTAATGATAACAGCAAATCCGTTGATAATATATTGCTTACCAGATGAATCTGAATTTTAGTTTCCATTTGTAAATATGTATCTATGTAAATAAATTTAAAAAATTTATATTATTGACAGGGTAACCAGATAGCAGTCATAGTATTTCCAATTGCTATGTTTCCGCAGCTGTCAAAGTCACCAGTTATATCCAGCTGCCCAAATATTCAGTAAGGTTTGCCATTTCATCAATTCCGGCTCAGTTGTAAATACGCAACGTGAATTTCATTGTGAGGTCGGTCGTCATCATGGCTTCAATGTGCAGGCAATTCGTCGCAGCATGAAAAAGTTTGAGCGTGAATATGCTCTTTTCGATCTTAAACCACCAACCAGACAGATATTGGTGCGAAATGAAGAAAACATAGCCGTCGGAGTGGCCAGTATCCAAGAAGACCCAGAAATGTCTAATCGGCGCCGGTCAGCTGAATTGGGCATCGCCAGAGAGTCAACCCGGCTCATTACCGAGACTCAGTACCGAGTCGACCACCGTCGAGTGCACAACTCAACCAGTGCACTCGCAATATTGTTGTGTGCTGTGCAAAAAAAAAACGCCGCGCGTGTGCAAAACAAAACACAACCAAAAGTGCAGTGCAGTGACAAAAAAAAAAATATCACACAGTGCGGGTATCCCACCTCGCCCGCTCCTAGTCGAAGTACTGTTACTTGCACTCAATCACTGCCGTTACTGTATTTACCATACGGTACGGGCAGTGGCTGAGTGTATATAACAACTGATGGATAGCGGGTTGTGAGTGAAAATTTTGTTGGTGCACTGTTTCATATTGTTATAAGAGCATAACACCTACAACAATTTGATCCGGTAAATCAATGTCAGAATTTTCACTTCGCAGCCTTGCTTAGTATCGTCGGTGTTTGTGTTTTCTGTGTTTGTCTGTGATTATCACTAGGGAATTCAGGGTAGACGTAGCCAATATACGCGGGCTAAAAAGTAATCACTTTTCTGCGTACGTTCACGTCTGTAAGTACAGACCAGCTGTTTTGGCACTTAGTGAAACACAGGTAGATCCCCGCTAACACCTCTCAGATCATTCTGATCTGAAGCTACCTGGCTACGAACTGGTGCCATTATTCTTCTCTCACCGCGGTCTCGCCATTTACGTGCGCAGTGATGTAGCTTACCAAACTCCACCACAATGCGATCCATTCCATCTCCGTAAGCAAATTATCCACTACTGCTTTATTTACAGAAGCCCCAAACTGGACAGCAATTCAACTTTTAACGAGTTTGATGCGCTGTCTGACTCCATTGAAAGAATTGTATCCCTGTATCCTCATACTGAAATCGTTATTACGGGCGACTTCAATATACACAATTCTGGGTGGCTTCGACATTCTGGGCAGACAACACCCGAAGGACGGTGTGTTTCCCACGCGAATTCCAGACATTGATAGTCATACCGCCAACACTCTGGACTTGTTTTTAACTTCTCACCCTGATAAGTACACCATTGATGTGCTCTCCGATCTAGGCTCGTCGGACCATTGTGTCATATCAGCTAATTTCTCGTACACCGACCACACAGTTAGAGAAAAAATTCCTAAAAGAACCGTATGGCAATACGAGAAAGCCAACTGGAGCGGTCTTAACAGCTTCTTTAGGAATTTTAACTGGTCGTTATGCTTCCTCGATAACGACGTGGATGCCGCTGCTGATATGATTACAGACACCATTCTCTTTGGAATGAGATCCTTTATTCCTCATCGGATGAAGAGTATCAAACCAAAAGAAAAGGCATGGTACGACTCGAGCTGTAAAGAGGCCGTCAGGGTTAGAGAAATGTTTTTTCGGTCCTACAAGACCAACCCGACAAAGGAAAACCGAAAAAAGTTCAAACGAGCCAGAAATGACTGCAACGCCTTTCTTAAGCGTGTGAAATTCCGTCGTTCGTCAAAAACATTAGAAATTCCGCCTCATCATCCATCCCAACGCTCATTTACAATGACATTCCAGCTGTCAGCTCTTTGGATAAGGCCAATCTGCTTGCCGCACACTCTGCGGCCAGCTCAACACTCCCAGATTGTGCTTTGTCTCCGCCTACACTTGAGTGCGTCGAATCTTCAATGGGACGAATCTACTTTCGCACTCGTGTAGTAGCAAGAGTACTTAAAGATCTCAACATACATAAATCCGCTGGTCCAGATGGTATATCTCCCCTTATTCTGAAGAGGTGTTCTTCCTCGGTGGCAAAACCACTGCGTAAGCTTTTTCATCAATCCTACACTTTAGGACTCTTCCCGAGCAGATGGAAAACAGCATTTGTCCAGCCCATCCCTAAAAAAGGTGAATCATCTTCTCTCTCCTCCTACAGACCCATTGCACTTACGTCCCTTCTTTCCAAGGTCATGGAAACACTGATAAATCGTCAGCTCATGAAATATCTCGAAACACGAAAACTTCTCAATGACCGGCAGTACGGTCTTCGTAGCAACAGGTCCACTGGTGGTTTGATGGCATGTCTTACCGAAAAGTGGAACCAAAGCGTACATCAATCTGGCGAAAGCAAGATAGTTGCACTTGAGTTTCTAAAGCATTTGACAGAGTTTGGCATCAAGCTCTTTTGTCGAAAATGCGTGCATTTGGAATCGACGGCTCTCTTCTTCAATGGATTAGAAATTACCTTTCGGAACGTTCAATTCAAGTTGTCTTGGACGGTTTCAAGTCTGATATTCACAAAATAAATGCTGGTGTGCCCCAGGGTTCTGTCTCCGACACTCTTTTTAATTTTCATTAATGATCTCTTGTCTACTACTTCTAATCCAATATATTCCTTTGCTGGTGACAGTACTCTCTGCTTTTCATATTCGTTCCCGGACTCACGGCCCTGCTCTTCGGCTGTAGTACGAGAACGGCAGCGTATGCTAAGCTCATTAAATTCCGATATCAACAGCATAACCAATTGGGGAACTATCAACAGAGTGGAATTTAATGCTTCCAAAACACAATGCTGTCTGCTGTCTTTAAAGCGAAATTTAAACACCCAGCCATTATCTATAAATGGCACTTGCATCGTCGAAACCGAAAAACTTTCCATTCTCGGTATGTGTGTCAATGACAACTTACGTTGGAATGACCACATATTTGATATCGCCAAAAATGCAGCGAAATGTCTAGGTTTCCTCAAGCGATGTAAGAAATATTTTACCCCAAAATTGGAGTACAATGCGCACATCTGGTCAGGTGCTCCTAAAACATCTCTGCACCTGCTAGATAGGATTCAAAACCGTGCGATAAAACTTATTGATTATACTAATACCAGTCAATTAATTGACACGCTCGAACACCGACGTAATGTCTGCTGTCTCACTTTGTTTTATCGCTATTTCCACCACAAGTGCTCCACTGAAATCGCCAGTAGCATTCCGCCCATTCAAACTTTCAACCGTAACACCCGTCTCGCTATGAATGCTCATCAGTATACCCTCAAGCCCATTTTCGGACGTACTCTAAAATATCGTGATTCGTTCCTAAGCCGATCGCTTAGTAATGCCCTGCTTCCAACTAGCTTATGGAATGCCCTGCGGATCTCTGTATTTCCTGGTCGTTATAACTTGCAAACATTTAAAAGCAATCTACATCGGTACCTCTCTTCCTCCCTAAATTTCCTTTGCCCGCGCTGTGAACAATCACATTAAGGGTACACAAACCCCTTGAGCGGGCGCACATTATAAAAAAATAAAAAATTACCGGTTGAATTTGGGCCTACATCCGTATAAGATTGTGACCTTGCAAGAATCGAAGCCGGACAATCATAGACAGCGCTATGAGTTCCCTAATTGGGCGCTAGAAATGTTGGCCGGAGATCCGGATTTTGTCCAAAAAATAATCTTCTCGGACGAGGCTCAGTTTTGGCTCAGCGGCTATGTTAACAAGCAAATTCGCCATTATTGGAGGGAACGCAATCCACATGTTTTCAGCCAAGCATCAATCCATCCAAAAAGATTGACTGTTTATTGCGGTTTATGGCATGACGGCATCATCGGACGTTTCTTTCGAAATGAGGAAGGAGACACCAATACCATCACTGGTCTCAGGTATAGAGCTATGTTAAGCGACTTTCTATGGTCAGAGCTCGACAACATCGATATATCTGAGCTGGGATTCCAACAAGACGGCGCTACATGCCATACAAGGGTCATTTCACGGTAAGCGTTCCATCAATTGGCCGCCGCGATCATGCGATTTGACACCACTTTCTACGAGCTAAAGGCTAACATTCGACACGCTATTGGCGAAGGAACGCCCTACATATTGGACCGAGTCATAAAAATTGTACCGAAATTGTAAGATATAATGACATGAACCTAGAGCCAGAATCGATTTTATATCACACACCGTTGCTGTTTTATTTAAAATTTTTTCCTATCGTTCTTATCTGGTCACCCTATACAATGCACATACAATACTTAGAGTCAAAATATATATTTTTTACTTTTTTCTAAGTTTAAAAAATCATATGTTCAAGAATGAAAAAAAAAACTTTAAAAAGTCAGATATGGACTTTCTATGCACTAATAAGTAATTCTTGCATAAAAATGTTGTGGTTGCAGTATAGCTAGCCCGTCACATGAATTGATTCCAGCTCTTGGCGGTTTTTAGGGCCCACTGTGCCCCATTCAGGTGTTGTCTGTTGAATGACGAAGCCACTCAGAATTGTGTATAAGGTTAAAGAGATATAGGGATACCATTGTTTTGAATGGAGTCAGACAGCGAAACGAACTGGTTAAAAGTAGAATTGCTATCCAGTTTGGGGCTCTGTAAAGCATTACGTATTCCAGAATAGATAGTTCATTACATGTTAAAGGGCTATCTATAATCACTCCTTTGGTCTCATTTAAATATCCTTTATTCAGTTTTCTAGATTTCAGTGGAATATCTTGAACAAACCAACAACGAACACCTTTCACCTGACGAAATTTGGCCTTCACCGCCACTTCGAATCTTGAAAAATGTTTGCAGAAATCTATTCTAATAACATAAAGGAAAACCCATTGATGTTTGCTTTCAGATGAATCAGTCACAAACAATTTAAACTCGATAGCAATGATTAAGTATTCCTCATGAATATTTATCGCAGTAATTAGGACTTCATCTTAGGGATACACCAACAACTTTAAAATTAATCAAATCAAATTTGTCTGGCTTATCATTTTTACCTAAAATCGATAGTCCCTACTTCTTCATTTTATTGCCAAACTCATTGCTATGGCCTTAGCCAACTTTTTCTGTTTAATTGCCATCCATTAGCCCGAAACATTCTCCATTGGAGACCACAGAGAAAAAAGAAGGATCAAAAGTCATAAGCAACTCTCTGGGGTTTCATGAATGAAATTGAGTACAAAGTCGTCCCGATTCTACGACACCATTATCTGTAATCAGTAAATGAGACAGCGATCCTTGTTTACATCCACTGAGCCGAATAATGATAGTCCCATTTTCCCAATCGTTATCTTTATTTTATTTACCTCCTACCTAACTCATCTTCCGCCTAATCCTCATTTCAAATTCAAACCCACTATTAGGGTTTACACCCCTTGCTGGAATAAACAAAAACAAATAATCGAATGTCGACCTTGTTAGATGTAGTCATAGTCTACATAGTCATAGGCAAACAAAAACCGAAAAAAAGTAAAACTTCTCATAACTTACCTTCTGATTTCCTCGCAAATTTTATCCCGCATCTCTTCGTCGTTCTCATCGTAGAGCGTATCCTTACTTGTGTCGAAACGTACGATTTCCTTTCGACCAGTACCACCCCCACTAGGACGTTTCTTAAGCTCCGAAACAGCCACCACAAGGGCAGTGTCATTGTTATTTTCTGGAGCTACCGCAGCTCCAGCTCCTAAGCCCATTCTTGGAGTTTTCATTAAATCGCTCATTTTAATTGCTAGACGGATTCGGAGCAATATCGGCTGTAGCTGTGGCTGTGGCTTCTCTCTGTGTCAGAGAATAGCCATCACAGCTGGATGCATTAAAATCGCTTGATGGCGGATGGATGGCAATTTGACGATGACAAGATGTTTTCGCTTTCAATGAAAATCAACGTTCCTTGGCGATTCGAATGCGAGCTTCTTCCCTGCAAAGACAAAAATAAGGAAAATGTCATTTTTTTATGGAAAAAGACATTGTTGTTATTATTATTGTTTTATATGATATAAATGTACATAATTTTTTTTTGTCGAAAAGAAAACGAGAGGCATTCAGTCTGTGACAAAAGATCCAGTTTAGGTTTTTTTTTTTACGTGGAAGTGTAAATTGAGAGCTAGCTTAGTAGGCATATGATGCAATTATTGGAGAATTCTGCGCTATCTTAGTGCCATGGGAGATGTCCGCTAAAATGTAAGATCTCAGAAATTCGAGTATGCAATTTCTGCCTACCTTCCATTTGATAAGACGATTGAACGGCTAATCAGGCTGTTACAATTCATACCAGTACAGCAACCGCTTATAGGATATTTGTGTTGCCGCAGTTTCAGTCACTTATTGTCGTAAAATACGAAAAAGGCATATTCAGACACATTAAAACCTTAACTGAGTCTAAGGCGTATTGACATCTAGCGAGACTGAGACTACCTAAAGTCTGCATACGTAACCGGGTTCCAACTTCTGGAGATTGCTCTTAAGGCAAAAGAAATGCTGCATTATCAGCACTGGTATACACTCACGTATACCAGCGTCACATAGAAGAAAGGAGAATAGTACGAAAATACGGTAACATGGAACATACACTATCCCGCCGGGCAGTATAGAAGCGAATAGAATTATTCGTGTTGAAATATTTCCGATGCTTTTAACAAATAAATTTCGTATCATACGAGTAAGCTGAAACATCAAAACAGTGAGGCGCAAATATTTCGAGCTAGAAAACGTATTACAGCAACGAAACATCGATATATGTATGCCTTCAAGAAACTGACGAAATGTCGGAAACAGGGACCGCTTCTTTAAAGTGAACAATATAGGACCGGAGTTAGCATCATCCTGGTGGCTTATAAGATCGTAAGCCTTACAAAATTTAGCGACCGGATAATGGGAACACAATTCATAGGCGTTAAGCAACCAGAAAAAAAGTGTCGCGGTTTTGATTAGCTTCCAAATGGAATATCAAGAAAGAAAACGCTTTCGTCGCCGCGGGTTTAAGCGGAAACATCAAAGAATCGAACTGCGAATACGAGATTCCCATTGAAGAAATGGTTTCGGAACAAGGACTCAGTGGAAAAATATATATATTACAAAACTTATGTAAAATGCACGGTCAGACCATTCTCAATATGCTCAATACCAGCGAAAAAGCAATGAAAACCGCAGTGATATTGGCCAATCAAATCGGTTACAGATGGCTTTAGTGTTCACACAAGACGGCAGATAAGATCTGAAGACCGACATCTATTTCTGTGCGCTAAGTGGCGAAGAATAGCTCCAAAATGAGCTTAAAGTGGTTTCAAAATGTCATGAATGAAGAGCAAGAACTAACTATGGCATATATGTGGAAAACTTTGAAGAAAAATCGAAGAATAATGCATGAACCCTACGCGGTGCTTCCAAAGGTCAGCTCGGCCTTTGCAAAAAAGGGACGAAGAAAGCGGTATCCAGAGAACCATTGGTATCGAAGCACAGGCAAACGCGCGAAAATTATTTTAAGTTTGCGTATCAACGATAACCATGCAAGAAGACGGAAACCGAAGCTAGTAAAGAACTAAAAAGAATGAGCCAGGGCGGTAATTTAATTTAAATAAAATGATCGGATATCCAAAAGGGCTTTCTTGTTCCACCTGATGATTGTTGGGTCGAGGAATTTGCAACTTGAGAAGCAGGACAGTTTTTTTTTTGCGAAACCGATTTATTTTATTCAAAATAGTCTCCTTCCGACTCAATACAGTGATTTGCACGATCGAAAGGCATGTCGAAACACCAATAAAATTCTCACTCAAGACCTAGACTCAGTCACTGCCTTACATTTTTCACCCCACAATGTGTGCTTTGAAGTTCACTCAACAACAAAATAATTGTGGTTGACCCATTTACTTGAGATTTGACCAAATCAAAATATCTGCACCTCCTCGGACGCCTTGGGCAAATACAAATACAAACATCAGCAGAGTCAAAGAGACTCACAAGTCACAATGGATTCCAAATTTAAATTTTGTTTGCCGATTACTCTGATTGCTTTCCGTGAAATGGAATGATAACACAACAATCGAGCGATTAACACAATAATCCAATTAAAAATCTGAGCTTCGTTAAGATTTTAGCGGCCCAAAGCAAAAAATCCAATCTTGGATGCCGCAACTTGATTCACTGACTTAGGGGATGGTACCTAATACCCAGTAATGGCCTTGCTCTATGTACCTATACATGGCTATTGGAATAGGTATTCTCGTGTAAGCAAATCGTTCACTGAGCTGGAACAGGTATGGAGACAGGAATGTCTTCAGAACCTTGGCATTGAACCGATGATATTAAGACGTACTCCTCAAGGTTAAGATGAAGAAGAGCTCTTTTCGCTTTTCGGGGCGTGTATAGCTAGAACATTTCAACTGAAATGTGTTTTGTTGCTATGTTTTGTGAATCACTTCATAGAGTATCCAACTGGTACTAAATCTGGGCAAAAATTATTTCAAATGCTTACCAATGTGAGGCTTAGGAAAATTGGTATTTACGAATTAAAATTGCCTGGGTGTAGGGGTTAAACCTGAAAATCAAACGAAAAACACCCCAAGAAGGAGGTCAAAGTAGAAGAGGAAAACTCAATGGAAACGAATAAATTCATGGAGAACGTTGAGATAGAATGGAAATTGAAAGCATTTTCAAGGACAGAGACTTTAAAGCAAATATCCACAAATATTTTGGCTAAATGAGGTTTTTTGAGTCAGGAATGAGTGTCAGAGTCATTTAGATGGTAAACGATGTTGAAATTTGTCGCCAAATCACAAAAATTTGGAAGAGAATCGTTGGGTGTGATATCATACGATACGATTGGCGATGTCCAGTACTTGTATGACAACACATCAATTATGCGCCGTTTACGTGCTCATGATAACCACTCTGTGCTAGTCTAGTCAATTACGAATTGTATTTTTGTGTTAAAGACACACGTCCGAGCTGAGGTGAATAAGTAATTTCCAGTCAGAGTGCTGAAATTCAGGTGGTTGTGAAACATGTTATGTCAAAGGCGTCTGGTGCCCTTTTGGCTTTTTGGTAATACTAAGGGTTTGGTCCACCTGGCTGCTAATTTTGTGTGCGAATAACTACCCGAGCGCGGAGGAACTACAGAGTAGCTAAGATGAGTGCTACGGCGAACAAAACCATCATCTATTTGAAGCGGATTTATTGAATTATAAGCCGCAGACTAGGACAAGAAGTTGTATGCTTTTGGCACGTGAGCGTTGGCTATTCCAACTTACATTTCTACGAACTCCACCACAATATTTATGAGCAATTCCTTAAGTATGAGGTTTAAAGCGTTTTAGGTGATTTTAACCTCAAAATAGGAAAAGAAGACATTTTTGTTGAACCAACCAGCTTAGCCTTGCTGACTTCTTTGCTGCGGGGCGGAATATTACTACAGCATCCTCACGCTTTCCTCAACTCGACATTTATAAAGTAACATTGTGGTCACCTGATCATAAAAAAGACAAAAGGTTCTTCCCCAGTATTATCGATTCCGAACGGTCAATATAGACTCGCACCACAATCAAGTTGGAACTAAAGTACGTCTACGGGCATATCAGGCGCCAAATTGCGTCGATGCCAAAAAGCCATCAGAAATATCTCAAGTGATGTGCTACTTGCAGGTAAGGAATGTAGTAAACAAGTTTGCCATGAGGTAGTCCTGCATAAAAGGATGAGAACAGTACGTGCGATCTACGAGTAAAGAAAGAAGGAAGAACAACGGCTTCTCTGGAGAAAAACGGAGGAGCACGGGAAACGAGCGATTGAAATGGAGATATCCTACACCGACTTTAGCTACAATACTTCAGGAATAACTGGAGTTTTATCAAAAAGAATGTGTCAAACTAGCAACACGCAAACAGAAACCAATAGATATCAGCGAAGAAATTTAACAGTAATCGCAACTGGGTCTGATGATATGGAAAAGGCTAAAAGGATAAGAAGGCTGCCGGAGCGGCCTTATTCCAGATTTGGTCTCAAATTCATCAGATTGTGCAAAATGACGACGCAGAACGTTTGGTGGTCCTTAAAGATCAGAAGCAATGTCAGCAAGACATTTGATGTCGAACCAGGATTAAAATAAGTTGATAGAGTGTCTGTGAATTATTCAACTTCATATTTGAAAAAAAATTTTTTTTAAAACGAGCTGTAATTGCTGAGTTTGCAAGTGTTGAAGCAGAAGCGTCGAAAATAGGTTTAACTGTGAATTAGAGCTAAATTCGAGTAGGCTTTCAACTGGAAGAAACCCAAAACAGCAGCAAATCGGACAGTACTTCACAACAGCCATGGATATTTGGGATATTGTGTACCTACTCCGATAAGGATACCTATTCGCTATTCGTTTTCCTTGAAATTAAGTGGGTGGCCGTGGCTCAAGTGGTAGTGTATTGACTTCCCATTCAGACGGTTCGGGGTTCACTACCAGCCGTGACCGAAAGACATTTTTTCAGGCAACTGAAATCTCGTGAGGTGAATGGTTGCCTAAATACAACACCAAGCCAATTTACACTAATAATTTAGTCTCCCCAAGAAATGTTGGATGCCACCCATGGAGCGAGATAACTACTGAGCCCAAATATCTTTCTCTCTCTCTCTATCCAATTTTCCGAAAAACTTAACACGTGCTCCGGCATTTTAAGCGGAGTCATACCCTCTTGAGTGTTAAGTTCTTAAAAAAAAAGGTCTTCGCAAAAAGGCACTAGAGACCTAGAGCTCGACGATATCGCCATCACTCGCACAGGTTTAGAGCTTAGCAAAAACATTAGAGTCTTTTGTACTGAGGAACCTCGCAGAAAAGTCGCTGATCTCTAAGAAACATGGAAAAGCATTCCTTTGATTTACTGGCAACCTAGAAGATCATGCTAGGAAGTAGTCAGTTCTAACGCAAATTTCTGTCCTAAGAAACTTTCCTCTCAGACCTTTCACCGTCCTAGGACCCAAACAAGGCTCAACGAATTCAGCTTTCCCACTGCATTCTGAGAAGACAAACATTCTTGAACAAACTTGGAGCTCGTACAAGGGTTCAGCGGGCCTTAGACTACCTCTACAGATACTTCGACCACTCAACCGATCCTGGCTAGTTCCATGTCTTGCCAGAAGGCTGACAGCGCCTTAGTCCAAAGAAGTTTGTTATACAAATATTCAGTTACGTTGGTAAAATAGATGATGATGTTGCCACTTGATGAGTAAGACTACTCAGCCTACTCCTTTTTGTAAACAGAACAGTTTGGAGAGGATTGTTTATAAGTTCATGATCCAAACAGTACACCTACAGCATCTGCATATGCCTGAGCGGAGATGTTAGAGCCATCCATAAAATTAAGCAGTGATGCCACCAACATGTCCATAGCTGTGGAGACAGAGGCTTCGGGCAATACTTGTTTAATTTCGCCTTCAAATTTTGGATGCAGTCACCTGCATTGCTCTCATTCTCAAAACAAGTTCGCCTATACTGTGTTGTCTCGCCGAGTTACACTTGGCGTCGAAATGTCGATGAAGATACACAGGTATTCCTTCTAGTCTATTGCGCCTTTTATTCTGGCAACCAAATTTTAAAGCCCTGCCTCGCAATATCTTTTTTATGTTCCATTTTGGACAGAAGATGCATGCGGAAAGCACATGAAGCTCTTGAATTACCATTAGCTGGCCTATACGTTTTTGTAGCATAGCCACATACGTATGTACCATCGGTGCCAGACGATTTGAAGCCATCAAAAAAATTAGCAGCCTCGAACGTCACAACAATGGATGACAGATACCATCTACGGCGTGTTATGTTACCTAGCTCACTTGCAGCTTCGGAGATAGAATCTGGTTGTGAGCTGAGGTTATTTAGGAAGTGAGACTAGGAATTTCTCATTGGACTCATTGCACGTGCCATCGATTCGACTGAGTGCTTCCAGTTTTTTCGTAAGTAGGGTGAGGCAATAAAGCTATCGTTGAGCATTTTTCATCTTTCAGAGAGTTTTTTTCTCATTTTTGTTGTCGAGCTTTATAGAACAAGACTCTCGAGCCAACTTTACGAGCTGAGCATTGACTTGGTGGAGCGAATGGATGTTAAAGTGAAGGGATGTTAATAATCGAGGAAACTTCGCCTCCAGCCCTGGACAACGCAATAGAGAAAAACCTCACTTTCTCTCGCGCACCATTTGAAAAAGACTTCAACCATATTGTAGTGTGCAACTGGAAGCAGCAGTAGGCCTGAGACCGCGCTAACTGGGGGAGGATGAGGCCATGTCCTCCCCAGTATTATAGCCCTATCAAGGTAACTAAGTAAGTGTTTATAAAATCCAATATTTTACTGAATTTGATCCAAATTCTCTATCCATCAGATAGTCTGGATGTGGAACTTGGTTGTATTGCCAAAGGGCTTTCCTTATTGCGTGAAAAGGACAGATGCCTATAGATCTCTTTACTGTATATTGGATATGGTTCAGGATTCTAGATCCAAAAAGGACACTTTCGATCGGTTTATTTCTAGAAGTTATTGTCACAGTGGCAGACCCATAGCCATTGGTGTGTCTTTTTTTCACTAAGGTACTGACTTTGTGATATACCAACTATGATATGGCTTTAAGTGGATAAGCAGAACTATATTGACTGGACTCTTGTATTGGAATCCAAGACCGTTTATGTAAATATTTTTTTTTTAGGTCTTCAGTATTTGCTTTCCATTCGAAGTCTAGTTTCCAGTCGTTAATTTCGCCTTACAAAAATATTTTAAAGAAAGGATATGAGTTTCGTCTACTCAATTGGCGGACATTCATGGGTTGCACTTGCTTTATTTCGTAAGAAACTTTGGACGCCATTGCAGGTGCAATATGGATGCTTACGGGTTCAGGGCTTTGAAATCCTTCATCAAAGAATAAAACGAAAGAAACATAGAAAATTTTTTGAAATTGTATACCTTTATTTGTGAGCTCTCGAAGGAATGATTAAGCTACGGCCTACCTCCACTGAATGGTAAACGTATTTGTATCAATAAGCGATAAGAATAACTCAGCAATGTTGCAATATTCACTTTCCTTCTTAACATCCCTCAAACCATGCGAAGTAAACAATTTTAGATCCCCAGAAAGGTCACTACCGAAAGCATGACATACTTAACATTTCAATCCATCATTCAAATGACACACAAGCATTCGAAAGGACCACCACAGCCTTGCACCATCGACTTTAATGTCTTAAAGAACAAAAGTCATTTCCTGTTGCGATTTCCTCTTGTTAATGTGGCCAATTCTTTAAGTTCGCCCATTTCCTTTCCATTAAAACTTTAAATACCACCATCCAACTGTTACTATCTACAAGTAGATATATTCCGCGTGGAAATAATCCTTCACAGTATCCTACGTGACCCAGCCCATTTTAAAGCAGCAGCAAAGAACCCTTCTTAGCCAGGGCTACGTATGAGCAAAGGCAAACCAAAGGAGAACCATTGCGCAATTCGAACGACGACCACAAGAAAGGACTCAGCAGAAAAATACTTGTAATTGCCTACAATTAAATTGGACACTTATTGCAGAAGTAAAATATTGAACGTAACCGTTTCAAGGGGAATCCTTCTTTCAAAAAAAAAAAAATACTTTCGAAAGCGGAATAGCTCTTGTTTCTTTCCATCACCTCGGTTGAAAAGTCTATTATACCACTGAGAAGTGTTGCCGGAGCTGACTCGATTGGAGCAGAAGAAAAATTCCAGTAACTGCAAATCACCATCAGAGCGAGGAAACGTTCAAGTCCCACATGAAAATGTGGGAGAAGATAGCAGAGGAGAACAATTCACAGACGAGAAAACCGTATTTGCAGCAATACGGTAGACTTTCATACAAGAGCTGGTCTTGTGCTACTTTCGGGAAGCTGTCTAACCCAAGGGAGGAAAGGAAAGGAGGAAGGAAACCTACTGGTAACTCAATCCCAAATGCAAAATATTAAGACTCTTACTAGTCTGACTGTCAACAGAATTTCGGGAAATCATCACTTTGTTCGAAGAAAACCAGCCAAAAGTCTAACTATGGATCAGACCACACCTACTTATATTTACAGGGCATGTTACCAATACGAACAGTCCTCTTCAGCTGAGAGATGGTCTCATCTCAGAACGCCTTCTTCTTTTAGAACAGCGAGCTAGATGGTAATTTTTCTGGAATTCTGCAATCGGGATAGTACAAGATAGACGCTTTAGGTGTCGTGACTCGTAGACTCTGACTGGCATCAACCTGGCGATGCCCAGCGCTGTAAATGGTCTTACACATCAATTTTGTTTATCTTACCTAGAAAAGATAGCCATCGAGTGCTGGTATCCGGACGCGACCTGTTGAACAAGACACAAAAATAACAGCATCATAAAGATGCATCGCAATGTGAAACAGAAGCAACAAGTACACCTTATCTGGGCTACTTGGAAATATTCGGAGCTCGGACCGTGGCCAATAATAAACCAACTATAGAGCTCACATCCCCCTGAAGTGGGTTACTGATGTCAATGTAACCGGCCCCTCATCCTGGGGTTACCATAATGGAGCTTGTCTTTCAGGATGGGGTTTATGTCGTCAGGGCAGCTTCCTTATAACGTACAATAAAAACTAACGACAATAGTTATGACAGAGACGTAAGACTCGGATAACAGCAGGCCCATTCATTTAAGACACGAGCCGCAACGTGATAAATTGAGTATGCACCTATAACGAACATACGGGTATATGATATCTGTCCTCACGCGGTAGGCATTACCGCGATTCAGGAGATCCAATATATGGAGTCAGATGAAACCGGTATTCTAAGTGATAACTAACTTTAAGTCGGAAAGCGATCAACTGTATTTGATCCGTATAAAGGCAACATTACAAAACATTGACATAATATGAGCACACGCCTTACCGACGAACCTGATGAATCTATCAGGGAGCACTTCATAGACGTAACCTACGGAGCTTGTCTGGATTAAGTTGTCAAAATTGTAATCGGAGTGTATCGCCTTCTACAAACGCCAACAATTCATGGAACCAGTGTCGCGACATCACCAAACAAGTAGCCGAGACCAACGAGACCACCAAAAAAGAGCCCGCAATAGAAACTATGTCCGATTTTTTTTTCAGAAAACGGAAACAACTATAAGCTGGTTCCAGTTCGGAATACAGACTCTTCGAAACAGTAGAGAAAATCTAGCCACTCAACGGGAGTGGCGGATGTGTTTAAGTATCACTTCTAGCAGCTGTATAACAGGCAGTCAATGAAGAAGCCAACCATCTAAAAAATCTGAAGGGCAACAAGGCCGCCGATTCAATGGTCTACGGTACTTTTGAAATACGAGAATCATCAACCAGGTATGGGTGGATAAAAGGATGTCCGAAGACAGTACTGTTGATATTTTCAAGAAACATAAAACTATCACATATCACGGCTTACTTCAATGCAGTATTTGGGCGCTATCGATGATACTACACTCGATTTTTGCACCCACATGGACTCCATAATAAGCAGAGCTAAATCCACGCTTGGCTTTGTTAAACGATGGTCCAAAGGGTTTTCTGACCATCGTCACAAAATTTCCCTTACGTCACAAAATCTCCGCACATCGCCTTTGTTAGGCCACTTCTCGAATATACCAGCTAGGTATGGCCCCTTACTATAAAACCATATTTTACGTATGTTATCCCACGCAGATTCCTATGATTCGCTCTGCGCAAGTTCTATTATATTTATTATATTATAGCAGACTCAAATAGTTGGGTCTTCTATCTCTGGAACAACATCATCGTCTTGAGCTCTATAAGGCAATATCGAAATTCAAGATCCCGGCTGTTGTAGAGTTTCAAGCACAAAAAAATAGTGCAAATTATAAACTTCGAATCACTCTGAGTGAAGAAAACACTCTCCGCCCTATTCGGACTCCCACCCCTGGAGAGCGAATATCGAAACCAAACACACCTGAGTTTCAAACCACTACAAAAACAAATTTTTCCTTTCTCCTCCTTCTACCTTTCCGCCCGCGGCCAGGCAACAGTAAAAAAAAGCCGCAAAAAAAAGGATCCCGCCAAAACTGATTCAACTGTGCCAGAAGCAATTTTTCCGAACTATGCCAAACGTGTGATTATCCGCAATCTAGTGTTGGAACAGGTAATGCGCAGTGCAGTGTTAACACGGAAGGCACTATCTTCAACAAATCTCTCCAGATTTTTGAAACACGCAGACAACCTCGATATACTCGGACGCTTGCATCGTTCTTCCAATGAGGCTTACACGACAGTTGAAGAATAGGCGAAACATGTTGGCCCTAAAGTAAATGAGGTGCATGTTGTTAACATCCCAAGAAGTCTCTGTCTGACAATAATGGCGACGATATGGCTAAGGAGTTTACCTTCTTCGAGGAGAACTTCAACTTCACGAATGACACCCTAGTGTATAGTATAGTCGGCGAAGGCTTACCCTACCAAATCTCTGCTACATTGGTTTGGCGAAACAAATGGGCTTAAAACTTAGGAAGATAAAATGCATGCTCAACATACATTTGATCCTGCCAGTTCTGCTATATAATATTAGGGTCCGTATGCGAATGGAGAAAAAGATACAACCACAAACTCTATGAGCCGCGTCAAGACACGTCGACTACACTGATTCGGCCGCATCAAGCAGATAGACAACACAACAAAACTACATTTTAAGGATCAAGCTATCGTTGATGCCAGAGCGCTTGGTATGGACAACTGGAAACAATATGCCTGGGATTGAACAGAGTTTAAGGTTGCCGTGCATTAGTGTCTTAACGTCGGGACCCCGTCAAGTAAATACATAAGTAGACAGGCCAAACAATTATGTTCACGTGTCAGAAGCATTTTTATGTTTCTCATCAGATCAAGCTGCTTACAAACTTTTCTCTTTCTCAGACCATTTTAATGTACAAACCATAAGCGAGGACACTTTCAACAAAGCCTGTTGTGGAAGCAACTAAAGGGTGACCAGATAAGAATGATAGGAAAATAAATTTCAATAAAACAACAACAGTGTGAGATATAAAATTGATTCTGGCTTTATTTTGAAGCTACGTTCATGCCATTACGTGTGGTATAGCACATTCAAATGGCGACCTCGGCTTCGTTGGCATTGCTTCAAGCTGTAGGTCCAATTTTTGATGACTCGATCCAATATGTGCGGCGTTATTTCGGCAATAGAGTGTCGAATGTTAGCCTCGAGCTCGTCCAAGGTGATTGGCTTGTTTGCGTAGACTAAGGACTTGACGTAGTCCCAGAGCAAATAATCGAGTGGTGTCAAATCGCAAGATCGCGGCGGCCAATTGATGAACACTCGCCGTTTTGGCACCCTGTCGCCAAATTTGTCCGGTTAGCATCGCTCTATACCTGATACCATTGACCGTAGTGGTGTCTCCTTCCTTATTTCGAAAGAAATAAGGTCCAATGATGCCGCCATCCCATAAACCACACCAAACACTCAATCTTTGTGGATGCATTGATGCTTGACCCAACACTTGTGGATTGTGTTCTCTCCAATAATGGCAATTGTGCTCGTTGACGTAGCCGCTGAGCCAAAAATGGGTTTCGTCCGCGAAGATGATTTTTTGGCCAAAATCCGGATCTCCGGCCAACATTTCCAGCGTCCAGTTAGAGAACTAACTGCGTTGTCTATGGTCGTCCGGCTTCAATTTTGGCGTCAGCAAAATCTTATACGGATATAGGCCCAAATCCAACCGCAAAATGGAGCGAAATAACCACTGAGTCCAAAAATCTTTCTTTCCCTCTCTGTCCCATTTTCCTAAAAACTTAACACGTGCTCAGGCATTTTAAGTGTAATAATACCCACTTGAGTGTAAAAAAAAAGCCGATTTGACTCTCTGGCGATGCCCAATTCAGCTGGTCGACGACAAATCGGCATTTTTGGGTCTGCTTCGATACTGGCCGCTACAGTGGCTATGTTTTCTTCATTTCGCACCAATCTCTGTCAGGTTGATGATTTTGACGGCTGGATATCGTTGGTAACTTTGACAGCTGCTGAAACATAACAATTGTAAAAACTGGTATCTGGTCACCCGTTACAACATCGCGAAACATCTTTAGTGTGACGCTGCGTCTAACTCTCAGATCAGGTTTATAGTGACAGGATATATTGTGGCGGAATTGCAGATCTTGCATAAAGCTGAGGCAGTTGCACAACTTTCTAAAAAGGATTATGAAATGGATCAGGATGCTTCTAAATGCTTGTAACGAAAATGGTTGCTAAAACGGCATTTCTGTTCCACTAGAATGCATATTATTGTAGAATCACCTTTATCTCATGCATAGAGGCTCTACTTACCTTCAGTTAAGTGCTTGCTTAAATCACTACTCCTTCTAAGGAACTTCGAAGTGGCAACACTACGACCTAATGCCACCCCTAACCAAAGGTTAGTAGCTCCCATAACTACATACTCGTACAGTACTATCAGCGGCTATCATTTTGTATTCCTCTTGGTGTTTGACAAGAAAATCCGCCAATTTGTTCTCTACTCCACTTAAATTTTTCTTCCAAGCATATCCTTTATTTTACTACTTTTCCTCCATGTTGAGGGTTTCGTTATTTCTTATTCCTTATGCCTTTGCTGTTGGGCGAATTTAATAAAATAAGAATTGAGAAAAATTCCACCAATTGAACGCAAAAGGTCGAACGCCGAGCGGAATGCTTTGGCTTTTCATAAGGACTCGTGAGAGAATAACTATGTAAGGGGGTAAAAGGGTACTTATATATGTTCACTCTAGAAGTCCTTTAATGCAGTCGGAACACCTTGTGAGCACAAATAAGCAAACACTTGCATACACACGAGTACATGTAAATACGTACATGCTCATACATACATCCATACAGCTGCGGCACTAGAGCAAAATAACATTATTAACACGTTCGCTCTCCTGGAATGTCAATCAAAGCATAGAAGTTGTTTCTGAACCATTTGCACTTATATGTGTACTCGTATATCGTATCCCCTTGTACGAGCGTAGTAGTTAGTTGGAGTGGCGCTGGGGATGAAGCTCCTTTAGCTTTGATTTGGAATTGGAACAGTCGTATTGTAGAAAGGAACCACACCGGCCAAGGCTTCGCTTAGTTGGCCATTACTTTTCGTTTTCTGTTATATGTTCTGTTATGTTATTTTTCTTTTCTCTCGTCGTCTTTACACAGTTGCTATTGCAACCTGGATTTCTCATTTTCTTGGTGTTAAAAATTGTGACAGGGGATAAATTGATGGGGTAGCCGAGAATAAACTCTAACAGAAGGTTGGGGGGGCCAATAATGGGGCCACTGTAATATTCATAGTAATTGTGGCTCATTGGCCAGGGATAACAAACATTGGACTGGAGGAAGGGTGAAATTATCAAATGTGGGTCAATTACTAACAACAAGAAAGTGCTTGAAGATTTGTGACAGAGGTTGGCCAGTAGGTCGTTGCTTAAAAGGGTATAGCTGAGGTTCAATTTATATTGCAGAAAGGTTCAATGGAAAGTCGTGGTACTAGTGATTTAAGAAATCTGAAGAATAACAAAGTAAGAGCGAAGCAAGGTGAGACGTCAATATTGAATAAACTCAAATGAGGACTCGTCTACAATGTCCATCAGCTAATAAAGTCCGCATAGACCAGGCGGTAATCTGTCAATTCCTCTTGGCATTTTTCTGCACAAAGAGAGGGACCAATGATTTTCTGTGGATTCTGAGCTGCTAAAGAAAGATAGACTGTTATTGTTTCGCTTTGTCAGCTCGCCCCTGTTGCTCCCATTCTACAGTATTTGGCAGCTATGTATGCCAATGTCTCAACAACGACGGAGTGTTAGTCCATATTCCAAAGGAAAGGATTACCATAGATAATCAATATTAGACTCTAGACTATGCTCTCCGACTGTGCGACTTAGAATATCCTCCCTTCCTATTCTGGAAGTGAAATTACCTAAAAATCCGCGAAGCGATTGATCGGGAGACTCTTTATTGACCTATAACCCGGATTGAGTCAGCAGCACAAAAATCGCAGCGTAGTGCTTGCCCTGGTGGCCACGGGTGACAGTACGAGTAAATCCATGACCAAAACTGGAATCACGTACACGACCGCTATCATAATACTGGCCTATACCGTCATATGTCTCCCAACCGCCCTACAAAAATGATAAAAAAAAAAAACGTGGTGAAGCAGTTAATAGTTCGACGACCAGAGCAAGAGATTAAAGGGCAACGATCTTCTAATCGATACATTGTTTCTCTATAATATCTAGTATGGAGAATGCTACAAACAAACAGCGAGACAAGGACAGCAGTTTGTTCGAATGCAGATTTTCCGTCAGAGAACAAGTCTCGAGCTGACGGCGATTCGCATACGTGTTAAATTCGCTTTCATAAGCCCCATAAGGCCCACAAAGGAGAAAAATGTCCTTACCATAGCATGCTTCTAGGGCCTCCTCGACAAAACTTCCGAGGAACGCCATAAAATAACATGAAAATCGTCGTTGGTGATTTCAATGCCAAGCTAGACAAAATGGAAATCTTTGGTAATACGATGAGAAACCACGGCCTCAGCGTCATCATTGCGGCAGGTTGTTTTCAACACTCTGATATCCACAAAGGGACATAGCAAACCCCTGATCAATAAACCGGCAATAAAATCCATCATATAGCAAGAAACCCACGGCACTCTCCCAGGGTTTTGGATGCCCTAACGTTCCGAGCATCTAACATCGACTCGGACCATTATCTTGTTGTAGCCAAAACATGCATGCGGATATCCATAAAATTCTAAAGCTAAAGCCTAAACCTACGTGGAAGACAAGTGGCATCACTGCCGCTTCTGATATACTATCAGAGTCTGATATACCCATCAAGCAAGCGAATACAGACAGGCAAATTTGGAAAACAGCGGATGTACAGAGCGGTCCTGCAAAAATAACGAAAGGTACTCGTGAGTTCTACGAGCAGAAGAGACTAGAAAAACAAAGGAAAGAAAGAGCGCAAGAAATGCTTGATCAAGGCTTTAAAGAGGTGCTACCTGTTAAAAAGGTGATGCCGAACAACATCCCACCGTCAGGCAGAATGGACCGTTCACACTGGACGAAGGCAGGCAACATTTTTGACCAATCGACCAAGATGAAGGCAAGAAAGTGATTTCCAAGCTCAATTCGGAAAAGATCGGTCGACTGCCGAGCTATTTAAAGCAGCAGGTGATGATGGAATACGTTCCAAACATCAACTAATCTCAAAAATCTGGTTCGGCGAAAGTATGCCCGACGAATGGAACCTCCGCATTATTTGTCCGATCCTAAATAAGGTGCATCCCCTGAACTTTGCCAACTACAGGGAATAAGTCTCCTTAGCATCGCATATACAATCCTGGCTGCTGTACTATGTGAATACCTAACACCCTTCGTAAACTGTCTGACAGGCTCCTATCAGTCCACCATAGATCAAATTTTCACATTATGGCAGATCTTGGAAAAATCCAATATACATTCCCTCTCTTCACTGTTTTCAAAGCGGCATATGATAGCATCTATCGAGACGAACAAAACACGACCATGTCTAGATCTAGTATCACTGCCAAGCTCATTCGACTATGTAGAATGACAATGAAGAACGCACGCTGCTCCGTCATCGTCAGTTATGACAAAATCGGGACCTTCAATGTCAGAAAAGGACTTAAACAAAGCTATGCATTGCCATGTGACTTTTTCAACATCGTTATTGACAGAATTGTTCGAAACTCGCAAGTCAACTCCAAAGCGACGACATTGTCATATAGGAAAGAACGTTTGCGCCTATCAACTCCGACAATGACACCAGCGCGGAAATTATGCCAAGAATAACTTGAGTTATAAAGCCCTCTATCGAATAACCAAAAAGATTTTACCCAAAGCACATCCCAGTCCTACCTCTCTTCAAATTGAATTTGAATCAAAAATCTTTATTTGGAATTAAGAATGGTTTTTCAACTGTTTTTAAGAAAGTGCATCCATTCAGTCCAATTCTGAGGCATTCTATCAAGCATTATATAGTTTACCGATTATGAGGATAGACCAAAGCCGACAAGAAGTAGTCGAGTAACAAATCGCACAATCTCGGTGACCTCATTCGCGATATAATATTGTCGTTGAATCGAGTCCTTGTAAGTTCCTGGTTCCATGTTGGAAGCACGCCCGGACCATTTGGATTCATGTCTTTCCTATTTTCAAAGAAATAATCGCTAAACATTGTTCGGTCAATGCGAGCCGGGTTTATTGTTGAAGAAACAAGGACCAGCATACAGGCCGCACCAAACATTCACCTTTCAGTTGTGCAACTGTGTCTCATGAAGCAATTTGATTGTTCACAAAGTGATCCTAAAAACGATTTATCGATCAGAAGAAGCTAAATCCACGAACTTGCGTCACAAGCCATGGTTCCTGCACCTGATGAATACTATACGCGTATAGCCCGAGATCTTTTTGGAATAGTTTCTACAAAGGAGAAGGATAGAAGCCGAATAGTTATCATCCGTGCTGAACTGGCAATTTTCCTCAAAGCGGCTTCAGTTTCTTCGGTACGCTATGTAGAGTGCATATGATACAACATTTATCCCCAACACAACGAACAGAGAGCTCAGTTGATCGATTATGAGGATAAAAAACATCACGTAATCTTCTATAGGTTTCGCGGAAAAGGTCATTGTAGTGTAAGCCTATTCATGATTGTCATAAAACTGTCAAAAAGACAGCGCAGTACGAATGTTACCAACTATTGGGTGATCTATCAGTGAAAAAAGGCCCCTTAGAAACATTGCTTGGTAGCATCATCTTTCCTCGGCCCGTGCACATACATGGGGCTGATGTTGAAGAACTTGGCCTTAAATCTGATGGTTGCAAGACCTTCAGCCACTTTATAAAATGTCAAGACATCTTGCCTCAGCTTGACACTTCTAGAATTTTCTAGTCGTTTTTGCAAGGTCGTCAACAGTAACTTCTCCTCTATCAGAGAAAACAGTTGGATGATAGGCTCCACACACCACCGCCATCCTCGAGGGCCAGCCTGTTTCTTTGACACTTTGAACAAAGGGAGCAAGGTACTCCAGAACTAGTAGCTTGGACAAAGTATTCATCAATTCCCTTGACGAAATCATCAACTCGAAAGGACGGATTTGCTGTTGGTATCTAAACGGCCTTTAGTAGTTATTGAGTGCTTAAACGAATCCCCGTTCCCAAACGTA
Source organism: Volucella bombylans (assembly GCA_949129095.1). Taxonomy (NCBI): domain Eukaryota; kingdom Metazoa; phylum Arthropoda; class Insecta; order Diptera; family Syrphidae; genus Volucella; species Volucella bombylans. Next base: position 135,093,329 of record OX422141.1, on the reverse strand, counting down.
AAACTACGGCGATATACAGAATCCATTGCAAACTGGCAATCTGTAATTGATTTTTTTTAAGAGAGATTCGGGCAGAGCGTTAGACAGATTAAAAGGATAACTCGGACAAAGAACTCGTACATTGCAGCTATTGTATGTTTCTCTATCTGGATTCTCCCAGTAGAAAGATGATTAAGCGCCTCAGGGATAACACAGTGTCTACAATAACAGCACTTACCACATCAGCACCGAGTTCCTGCAGCGTGAAGCGATAATAGGCCGAACACTCACAGTGTTAGTGCTTCACGGTGTCGTAAGTACTCTCACAGCAAGCATCGAAGGATATTCTATCATAACTAAGAGATATAGGTGCTTAGCAAAAGATTGGGGCCAGTAAACAGTCTATAAGTTGTTCTACTCAGGGATAAGAGGAAGCCGATGGCCTCCTTAAGATGCATTAGCTCATAAGAATCTCAACTGTCAATGGAAGCCCTAACCGAGGACGGAGGGAGTCCTTATGTAGTCCTAAACAGCCTAGCAAGTTCATCTGTAATCTCATTTTCCGTGATCCCATTGTGACCTGGGACCCAGACAAGACTTAGTGAGTTTAGTCTTCCGACTGCGTTCAGTGGGATGTTGCATTCTTGAAGTAGCTTAGAAGTCGTAAAAAGATGCAGCAAGGCTTAAAGCGCAGCTTGGCTTCACTGATTCTTAGTAATATATTTGGTTGCCATCAGGTTTGCATATACCTTTGCATGGAAAACAAACGCAAGTCTTCCGAATAAGAACTGAAATCCGACGTTATCGTGCATCAGCGCCTAATTCTTAATCGATTTTGGAGCCAATATTTTCCTGACTCAGATTTTGTCCGAAACCATTCCTATGCATAGTAAGAGTCAATTTCATATTTTTTCCGCAGTAAGAGTTCTGGTACGAGTATCATTGCATCAGATGGTATGTCCCTAAGACCAGAGTCAAAAGACCTTGAGTGCCGGTCATCAAAGCTCAAGTGCGCATTATACTAAATTGTACTAAACGCTACAGTACAAACTAAACACTATTTAAACGGAAGATGGTTTTGAGAGTGCAGCCCATAATATATCAGGGAGAAACATTCTTCAGAAGGTCTATTATAGAACAGAGCCAGGCGTGTCAAAGAAAGGCCCAATGCCGCCGAGACTGACACTTCTTTGGAGTCTGGTAAAAGCAGCAGTGATGTAGTTTCGTGGAAGCTTGTTCCATCAAACAACGGACGCGTACTTTATAATTGGCCTTAATAAAGCCGTGTAGATACAAAAGATTCACTTAGAGACGTTCAACGTAACACGTGTAATCCAGAGAAGTTTGGTATCTGGGATGACACCCAAATACTTAGCTTCTTTGGAAAATCGCATGGAGATGCCATTAACCACTAGATAAAGCAGACCAGTCAGCTTACTCCTTCCCGTAAAGACAACAACGTCAGTTATGGAAAGATTGAATGAAACACCATTCTAGCTTGTGCGTGTTGTGTTATTCAGTTCACTTGCAGCTTCGATAATAGGAGCTAGTTGTGAGTAAGTGAATTACAAGCATGAGACGGAGAATATCTGCTTTCCACTCAGTATAGGTGCCTTCAAATTTACTGAGTGATTCCAGCCAGGTTGCTTTTCGCTTTTGATTGCTTTGCTAGCCTGCAGGTTTCATCGGCAGTTTCAATCTTTTGAGCAACAATTTTGATAGGAGGCACTCTTCGAAATCGCACTAAGCTTCTTATAATTTTTGTTTCGATCTGTAAAGACTCCAGTTCTCCTCCAAATTAGCCTTAAGTAACCTGTTTAGAAGTTTTCCAGTTTTCTTACGTAGACGCTGCAGATCAGCATTGTGCCAAAGTTCCGGAAATCTGCAGGATTGTGTTTTGGCTGAACGTATCACTTGGTGAGTGTACCATTTAGGCCCTGAATACCTTGCTCTAGCTTTTATTTTGACCTGGGTTTAGGAGGAGTACTTTCGGAGCACTTTCTTAAACCATATGTAGTTGGTTTACCATGAATTTCTTCTCTTGAACTAAGTCGAGACCTCGAATCCGGTTCTGTACGTATGTTCTGACATGGAGACCTCCGATGGTACTCCTTAGCGCACCTGTTAGACAGAGTTAAGTCGATTACTTGCTTGTTCACAACCTGGTAAGACGATAGTGTAAAGTCCCGGAGATAATTGCTTCTATTGCAACAATGATAAGTCCCATCCTCATGGAATCACAGTATTCAGTGATTGGGATATAACCAGATCATAGGGAAAATAAGCTGACGGAACGACGAATGTGTGTCAATCCCTGTTTCTATCGTAGCTTATGTCTGCAGCAACTAAATCCGTCATATAGTGAAGTGAAACCCACTAAACATCCAAACCACAGAAGCGTTTATTCCACACTCATGGATGTTATATGTGAGTAGGATTAGTTCAAGTTTTAAACTTAGGTTTGGACTCAATTTAAGACTAAAACTACCAACCAACGTCAACTCTGATACAATCAGAGGCTATCGTACAGTGCTCAAGGCACTATGTAGTCAGAACCGGGTAAGACTGTGCTGGGTGCCAAGACACTGCGGTATTAAACTAAATGAACAAGCGGACTAGCTTGCAAGAAAAGGAGGGCTATTCGACAATAGTGAGGTTGCCAATAACAAACCACCCATTTGCAGAGTGAGGGTCACTATCGAGAAAAAAATCACAAAGACTGCCAACCTAAGGTGGTTAAGCCTTGATGGACACAGGGTGTCTGAGGCTCTTTGGCCGTTTTTTGACTGCAAAAGATCTAGGAAGTTAATAAAACTAAACCGGGATAAGCTTAGGACAGTAAAAGGAATCCTGACAGGACACTGTCGCCAGCGGCAGCACGCAAAGAGACTCAAATTGTCAGATACATATATCTGTAGATTCTGTGGTAATCTGCAATGTGAATGCGAGGCAATATCGCGTAGTCGAAGAAATCCTAGAGGAAATAGACGGCACAAACTTCAAAGGCCTTCTTGGCTTTTGCCAGAAAATTGGGTGTTTCACCAGGGCGATTGTTTAGGTTTTTGCCATTTGAAGACAAATTCAATTTGTTCCACAGAGACCGCGATGGGCCCGTTTTGGCGCCTAGTGGCTATGTGATGGCATTTCCATCACACATCTGTTTAACCTAACCTAACCTAAGACTAAAACTAAAAAATTTACAAAAACTGAGAAAACTACTCAACGAACGTTTTCTCTGAGAACATTGGCACTAAAGTGATCTCAGTGTATCTCAAAGTAATAACAATTGACTAATTGGAAAAGCAAAGAATTTTAAAAATCTAAAAAACATAACCTTCCGTAACAACGATTTTTACACAGATGTAAAAAATTCTTACAAAGTGCGTCGTCGGTATGGCTATAAACTCACTAATAGAAGCAGACACTACAAATATTTGTGGCTCTGCTATACTCGTACACATTTGTTATTCCAACTAACAATTAGTTTATTTAATTGTTCTACCCTAAACCTGAAAGTCGCTTGGTAAAATATTTTTATGGAATCGAATCCGTAAATATTTATAGATATCCGTCCCAATGCCACAAAATTTTATTAAGGTCGGAGCAATTCTTCTTATCACACCAGACACTAATCTATTTGTTAATGGCATTGTTTTGCTGATAGTAATAGCTCAATAAATCTGCAAAAGTCATAACGGTGTGAAAGATACTCGTATACTGAAGATTTTTACCGCCTCCACCAGGAATTACGGCCACGATAATCGTAACACGTCTAGACAATTAAATCTTCTCGATTGTCTAAGCTGTCGCTGTATTTGGGGTGGATTCCGTAGTAAAAATTTAAATGTTCCTCTCAACCGAAGAAGTGTAGTACTTCAATGTTAGTTCACAGTCATTTAGGAAACGATCCGATGGGTCAAATGTCAACAGAGACTGGGACAAGAGTGCTCGAAACACTTGACACCAACTTGTCCTTCTCAAAGCACAAAATCTAAATTAGACAAACCGACTTACCAGTACCTTTATAATTTCACGAAGACTGCTTGGTTATGACAATTTCATTCAACTTTATCACCACAGTATTAATGTCAAGAATTCACTTACGCACAATTGCAAGATACAAATACAAGTCGATACATGTGCCTGATATATAATAGCAAAACCGATATCGTAATCAATTATTATTATTATTTTTTTTTTTTTTTTTAATCAAGTACCGAACGAAGCCAGCGATTTAGATTTCGAACCCACCACCTGCGAGGTGCACACACTTAATGAATGAAGTCGTTCTATAATCCATCGATTATGTCGAAATTAAGATTGGAACTGAGATCAAGCACAAACCCGTTTAAGATACTCGTACCCACGACTAGTTTGGCAAAGTAGAAACAAGAAGCCGGCTTTCGATTACATACAGATGAATGTTCAAGTTAAACTTCGTCAATCGCTTTTTGTCATTCTTTCAGATTGTTTAAAAAAGTGCTCCCACTTCGACGTAATTTAATACTTTCATATGAAAAGTGTTGGGGGATATTCTAGAAATATATTAGAGGATATGAAGCTGCAAGGGGACATTCAAACTGGAACTGCTCTTGTTTTTCTGGGTGAACCTCAACGCTAAGGTAACTAATCGAGGAAGGTAAATATTAGTACGAACCCACCTGAGTGCCCAAGTACGCCCCTGGTTGTAGTCAACATGAAAACTTATAGCAAGGAGTGAACAAAGGTTTTGTTGAGTGCTTTTCCTTCGGGAAAAGCAATATGGAGGAGCGCGACAAGAGCAACTACTTTCGGAAATAATTTCTCCCTTATAGCACGCAAAAAGTAATTTTGCCAGAAAATAAAAGTCTTTGAGTAAAAATTGTAAGCAGTATGAATAGGGTTTTGTGTGGAATAGCATATCGGGTATTACCTCCATGGCTTTGCTGGCACACACGCGCTTTTTTGTGGAAATTTTCCATGAGAGTTTTGTAGCTGAATTTCGTTGATATAGGGCTCAATTTGCTCCATCAAGGCATGGGTAGTCTTGGAATAGTTGTCATAAGCTTTATACTCATAAAAGCCTCGAAGAACATAGTCCAATAGCGTTAAGTCGCATGATCTGGGCGGCCACTTCTGATCATCAAAATAGGAAATTACACAGCCAAGAAATGACTCATGCCGTAATTGAAAAGCTGTATGAGGAGCTGTGTGGCACCTGGCACCGTTTTGTTGAAACCACACGTCGTCCATATCCACATCTTGTAATTTAGGCACAAAAAAGTGGATAGAGAGCACTTCTTTTTCAAAGAAGAATGGTCCGATGAAGCCCCCATAACAAAATCCGATCAAAATGATTCTGTTTGAATCCGCTTGCTGTTGTTCCATATACCATTCCACGACCTCTCTTCGCTGTGCGTGGTAAGTAAGGTAAGGCTTCAATTCTTGAGTCAATTGTGCTTTGTATACATAAAGACGCAAATCTCTCGTGAGAATACGCTGCAGAGACCTTCTCCAAATGTCCAATTCTTGACCTCGGTGCCGAATTGATATTCCTGAACCCTCTCTCACGAATTGTTTCAATGTTTTGTGTTGAACAACTTGTTGGAGAACGACCAAAATATCTAATTGATCCAGCCTCCCTGAACAATGGATGGAATTTTTTTTTAGGGATCGGATCCGACAATACCGGCGGCACGATGACCTAAAAGAAGCCAAGTAAGGCTCAAGTCTTATGAGGAAATTGAAAATCTATCTGATGGAGATTTTGAGAATTTTCTCAGGGATTACAATTTCTCTGAGAAAGTGTGTCGTCCCCTTAAGGCACTTAGAGCCATGCATTCACATAAAATGTATTCCGCAGTTTCTTCGTCTTCCATGCAATGACGGCATTCAGTTTTCTAAAATAAGTTAGAAATCTAACGAGCCTTCTGATATCATCCCTTTTGAGTTATAGGCATTGTTTGGATTTTTTGTGAAAGGGTTTGATGGCACCTTTAGCCTGGCGAAGCCCTGAAATATTTTCCCAATAATTCGGGATATTACAGAACAACTCAGGGCTGGTGAAAGAATCAGCCGAACCGTTTCTAGCCAGTTTGTCGGCTTTTTCATTTTCGACAATACCTTTGTGACGGTGCACCCACCAAAGTTGTACTTTATGGGAGAAATCTTGTAGTGTATTGAAGCAGTGTATGACTGATTTGGAGTCAATGAGTATATGGGTGGGTACACCCTTCATTCCCTTATCCAGGATGAGATTAGCTCATACCTGAATGGCATGTATTTTCGCTTGAAATAAGTTGGGAATTGGCTACGAAATTCTAGAGTTTGGACTAAATACGAGTATACCAGCACCCACCTCGGTGTCCATCTTTGAGCCATCCGTAACCCACTTGATACCTTTAAGGTTTGAGGAAAGGGGTTTATGTAGTTACACGCTTCTCGGCTTGGGATCACTATATTGAAGCTTCTGTCGAAACACAGAGTCTTAGGGTGTTCGGGGAGAAAATTCATTTGATCCATGAGATCTGAGTGATTAATCTCTCCTGTTTGTAGTAGCCTGACCGTGCTGTGGCATTGAACCAATGAAGGCTTCTTTAGCTGCTGTGGGGCACATGTAAGTCTTACCAGTCGCTGCAACTTTTAAATGGCAGATTTTTCTTTTGCCGGAGGATTATCATTGTATTTACCCAATGGGCGACCTTATCCTCGTCTTACCATATATACTACGACAAGCCCAAATGGGTTTAGTTACGTTGGTAATTTTATTACTAATATGTGAATTTTAATTGAGTTTTTTTATTGCGAACCTTTCCAAGATATTTTACTTCGTTGAAGTACACAGTTGTCGTACCATTATGTAAGATCAGATTTCTTTTACGAGTGAAGGGAACAAGTATAGCTTTACTGGGGTTGACTGCGAGATTTTCTCCAACACAACGGTCATTTAATATCTTTAGTAAACGTCTTTAGAGTGTTTACCCTTCACTATTATGACTCAGCCGTTGGCATATCCTATTGTTTCATGGCCCAGATTACTAAGTCTTACTAGTAGGTCATCAATGACCAGTGATCGCAAGAGCGTTGAGAGAACACCTCCTTCTGGACAACCTTTGACGACTGAGATAGAGATTTTAATCTCTCCGGAAGATGTGGACTTTTTCCGATTTAGGAGCATCACTCTAATCTTTTGCATATGGCTTCCGAAATGGATTCACATCCAGTATCATCAAAGGCACCTTCAACATCTACGAAGGCACTTATTGCAATCACCTTTAATAGGTAGGCATCTTTGACCACATTTAGCACCTTCAGTGGGTCTTTCTTTCCTGTATGCATATTGCTGCAGAGGTGAATTTCTGTTGAGAAATTGTTTGATGTGTTTGGATCGATAAGATTTAGGTAGTTCACTAGGTTTATCTGGTTTGGCCATAACAACTACGTTTAGCTCCCTTCAGACTTGTTTGATGTATCGAAGTTAGATTGGGAACAATCTGACCAGACCTTTTTGAATCACCGCTGGGAAAATTCCGTCTGATAAAGGTGCCTAACATGGTTTATATGAGTTTGCGACCCATTCAAATTTGTCTCTGCCGAACATATTTGCAGACAACCTGTTAGTTCTGTTGTTATAGGATATGCTAGTGGCTTCAGAATTGACGGACTGTGGTTGTTTAAAAGGGTCGAGTCTGCGAAATGAACCTTAGGTATCATTTTTGGAGTTTCCTCTCGACTAGCTGTGAAAGTACCACCTTCTTTTTGTAACAGACCTCAGCTATCTGAAAAGTCCTTTGGAAATGCGAGATTTTTGGCAGGTTCTCGCAATTTTTTCTCCATTAAGCTCTCTTGGACTTTGTCAGTTCTTTATTGAAGTTGTTTAAAGCGGACTTGTATAGGTCACAATTACCGGTGTATTTGAATTTGAATGTTGGTTCACCATGGATTCCACCATAGTACACTCATTTTAAACATTTTGCATTTCAACCTACAACTGCATTTAAATGATGAGATAATGGCTTCATTTAGTGGATCCGCTGCCTCATTTACGCCCTCCATGGACTGTAGAGAAGAGGGTAGTGAGTCAGTTTTGATAGCGAGATTTTCTTGAAAATTACTCTAGTTGGCGAGTCCAGTTCGACCCTGTCCGATTCTGCATCCTATAATGAACTTTATGTGCATATGGTCGGATAAGGATGCCTCATCTGACACATGCCAATATAAAAAAGTGTGAAGAAAGGGAGACAAGATGGCGAGGTCAAGTCCTTCGCTCTTTCAGAATTGGTAAACACATGGATTTACATTTTTGCTAAAATTATAATTTGAAAGTAACTCAGCCCCTTTGTTGTTGTCGCTGCTACTCCTGATGTTGTTATGGACGTTGGTATCACATCCAAGAATCACATCAGTTGATGGAGTTACATAAACCACTATTCCGACCGTATTTTGTACGAAAAATGCGAACTGTAACTGTCAAACTTTCATTATTTTTGAAATATTGCTCAACAATGAAAAAGCGTTATTCTTTCGTGTGGCGTTCCATTTTTAATATCCCTGTCAGCTGTTACGATGTGTGTGTGTTCCTTTTTTTTGCAACACTTTACCGCACATACGAGGGGCGTTCAATATATTCTCGGTATCGATATGAAGGAAAATGCGAATTCAATTTAAATTGTTTTTATTTTTCAATATAATCTCCCCTAACATCAATGCATTTGTTACATCTTGAGATAAGCTTTTTTAAACCCTCAAAAAAATTAATTTCCTCTTTCTCTGCAAAATACCCATTTATTGCCGACTTGAGTTCTTCATCATCCGAAAATCTTTTTCCACGAAGACATTTTTTCAAATCCGGAAACAGGAAATAATCACTAGGGGCAAGGTCTGGACTATAGAGTGGGTGTTGGATTTCTTCGAAACCACAATCTCGCGCAGCAGCCTTCGAAACTCGCGCCGCGTGAACAGGAGCGTTGTCATGAAGAAGCAACACACCCGCTGCGAGTTTACCCCGTCTTTTCTTTTTAATTTCCTCCCGCAAATTATGCAAAGTGGAAGCGTAGGATGTGGCGTTGATGGTTTCACCTTTGTTTTTGTACTCAATGAGCAAGATTCCCTTTGAGTCCCAAAAAACTGTGACCATGAGCTTCCCGGCAGACGGAGTGACTTTGAACTTCTTCGGGGGGTCTGTTCCTTTTTTATGCCACTGCATGGACTCTTGTTTGCTTTCAGGTCATAGTGGTGGACCCATGTTTCGTCCCCAGCAGCAATTCGATCCATAACACCGTCCGCGTTCTCACTACACATCTCCAAAAGCTCTCTACAGCATGCGATTCTCACTTTTTTCTGAGGCGGTGGGAGCATTCGTGGCACCCACCTTGCACTGACCTTTGAAAGGTTAAGATGGTCATGAAGAATGGTGTGAATGGTACCAATTGAAAGCTTGGTGATCTCTGATCTCTCCCGTACAAGCAGTAGCCGGGGCGCCGGAGCGGGGGTCGTCTTCAATGCTCTCTCTGCCTCCCTTGAACTCACTTGACCACTTTTGCACAGTTGATAATGAAGGTGCGGAACCCTGGTAAACAGCCACCATCTCTTCATGAATAGGTTTTTGACTTTTTCCTTGCTTAGTGAGAAATTTAATTACAGCGCGATGCTCAATTTTTACCATCATCGTCTCAGTTGCCATTATGATTCTGTTCAACTAGAGATAAAACGCGAATTAATAATCACATTTATATGAAATTTTACATGAATGCACTAAAATAATAGTATTACTTGATAAATAAGTCAATTTATATATACAGCTACAGCTTCACCCCGATACCGAGAATATGTTGAACGCCCCTCGTATGTTGCAAAATTTAAAACTTTCGCGACTTTTGGAATACCTTTTATACGTGGAATGTGGGGTCTCTAAGAAGACCAAGCATCACCAGAACAGCTAGAGGAAACGAAAAAGATGGTCAACAACGTCGATATCTAATGTCATGTGCCTTGGACATTTAAGCGAGCGACTGGTGACAACCAGTGCTAAATCCGCCAATATTAGCCTTATACTCGCAGATGCTGCTGAAGAGGAGAAATCCGATGGTAGTAAAGTAGGCAGGCTAAAGACAGCAAACCTATTACAATTAAATACACGTAAACGTTGGTGACCTCAATTCCAAGAAAGGAAAGGAAGGCATCTCTAGTAGTATCGCGGGCGCTCACAGTCTGCTCAATACGTAACTGAAAATGGACCCAAACTGATTTATTTTGGAAATGCACGTACGTACCCACAGGGGAATATGCTGCTTCCTTGATCAAAACGCGACAAGCCAGGTTGATCACGCATCCCGTACTCTATGTTAGATATCCTACTGCTTTGTAGAACCCAAAGTATGAATGCGGATATCAAGAGCAGTAGAGTGCCCGAAAAATACTGTGAGAAGGTTTAAAGTTATACGGTTAAACCCCAAGAGACCGTCAGAGCTTCTACGACCTTATTTGCTTCAACGTCTCACATAGTCCTACCAAGAGGACATTATAAATGTCTCCCCTGATGTGATAGTTTTCACAGATTTCACAAATAAGACAGATGGGAAGCATCTGCGAATGAAGCATGGGATCTCAAAAATCGCAAGATCCAGACGGTCGAAAGACTCTATCATCTCGAACACTCACTTGTTGAGAGGTGAGTGATAGCCTCTAACCTCGTATTTCCGGTGATGGCTGTTCGAATCGCTACTTGAATGTCCTTCCATAGGTATATTGCAATATCCGAGGGATGTATTGAATTCAAGCTGAGCCAAGCAGCGGCCGGATGAATAGCTGAGCTTGAAAGGCGGTACATTATATGGATAGATTGAAATACTTTTGTACCATCGACTTGAGTCGCCGTAGACCTGTCTGTGAAGATGGAAATTAGTTGACTAAGAAAATTTCTCGTTGCCTCAATTTGTTACTTTTTGGAGTTAGGTGCTTAAACCAACCTGGATGTAAATTTCAGATATTTGAAGGTCCGTTGATTTCGAGAGTCCCAGATCCACAGTGAGCACAGCTCTTACAATTGAGTACATCTCAGTCTAAGAAGAAGTCGATGCTAATTTTAGAGTAATACATGGTATCACCAGCATCGAAAGACAATTTCTACAAAATATGCACTTTGTATAAGTTTTTATATTTATGATCAATAAGAAAAACAATATCATCCTCAAAGAATAGAACCTCACAACTGGACTGAACGTTTCTTGAAAGGCTAGCGCCTTTCTTCAGTTTTGCCATCTGCATTTCAATGGTTCCATCCGCCTTGAGCTTTGTTCTCTACACCAAATGACATAAAATAACTTTTTTAATTTTTTGGTAATTTAGGAGCTCCCAGGTGGTATTTTCTGACAAGGATGTTTACTCCTCCTTCATTGTAGCAATGCAAAAACGTTTGTCATTTCTGGATAAGGCTGCTTCATCGTACGTCAATGGTTCAATTATTTCTGTCCAAAAAGCGTGATAATTATGAGAGTTATAAGCATTTCTTGTTGCTTAATTGAGTTTGGTGATTCTACATGAGGCTGATTGCAATTCAAATCTGTGCCCGATTTTGCACAATCCATCTCCACTTCTGGAGTGAAAATTTGTTTTCCCAAAACTGCTTCCATCTTACCATATTCTTCCGCAATGCTATAGTCTTCATCCGCTGGCGGTTCCTCCTTAGGTGTTGCATTAGACGAGGTTGAGTCGTTATTACGAATTCCTTGTCTGATGAAAATAACCCTCAGAATAACCCACAAAAATATGTTACATTTATCACTTTTAACATCCCATTTCTTCACTTTTCTTTTGAAATGTGGACATAAATGTCACTTCCAGAAACTTTCAAATGATGAATGCTCAGTTTCTGTTAACACCATAACTCGTGGGGTGTTTTATCTGCAACTGAACTATTTCCTGTTCTGTTCAATATGTACACTGTTGTGTTTACAGCTCTGAGACGTTGTTGCCATAAGACTATGTAAAGTGCAACATACTTGTGGCCAACTCCCTAACAGTCCGGTTTTCCCTTTCTATTGATCCGTTTTGTTCAGTTCAGTATGGTACGGTTTTTTGATGCCGACTACCCTCTTTGGCGAAAATTTGCTGGACTTCTTTGCTGATGAATTGCGTAACATTATCAATTCGGAACTTGTAAAATGCAACCAAGTACCTCAGACTCATGTTTCAAATAATTAACAAATAAGTAAGTGAGAAAAGTCATCTTTGAACAGCAAAAAGTACGCTGACCCACGATTCGATTTCACTTCCATGGGTCCAAGTGTCACGACGTTTGTGATTCCGTCTATTCCAGATGACTTTTTGTTCTCCAGTGAGTCCTACATAGACAAGGGCTCGCCCATCGGTAATGGTGACGGTGACAACAAGTTCTCTTTATGATGACATTGATGACAGAAGCGCGTACTTGGTACGATCATATCTTGACCCGTCATGGAAGGCGGTTTTGTGATACAAATACACCGAATGTGATACGTTGTCATCCTTAAAGGAGAATATAGTATATGGAGTAACAATTAAAACCTAATTGGGACAATGTCGTAGTCTTGCTTTAAATGCGTATGCCACAGTACCGATCTAAAGGTGCTCCTGAGAGTTTGTTGCTAAACCGTGATGTGGCATAGGGGAACGAACTAAAATCGAAAAAATTCAAAATGTCAAACGTCAGTGTCAAGACATTGATGGTGCAACTGCAAAGGTCACTACTATCGGTTAAGTACTCCTCCAAAGGACCATTGTATTTTCAGCTGGCAACAAATTGAACTTCCTCTCCGTGAAATACTCGTAGTTGCGATTGTTTGGTTTATGAGAAACCTCCATTTCCACCGCAATCACCTTACAGATATGTAGCCTAACTATAGCGAGGACGGCGTCACTGAAAAATAAAAATAAGGGCTATCATGCGAAAGCCAAACAAACGGTTTTATAATTTATTCATAATTGCTTATGTACCTCGGTTTCTCTGGTATTCTTTCGTGCTTTCGATTTTTACGGTGTGTTGGTGTTAGGTTTTGCTTTTTATCCTTTTTATCCGTTGTCTGTTTGGCTTTGTGTTTTTGCATTTCACTGAACAAAAATGCCTCTCGCTATAGTGTCTTGTGGTTGTATGACAGACAAAAGGGTAGCAATATGGGATTGGCATGCGCTCATCACCGTCTCTCTACCCTGTAGACTACAATGCGAATGTGGTTAAGTTTGATTAACGTTGCTCACTTTACGTTTCAGCGTCAGTTCTATTCATGACGACGTGATTGTTTCAAATTATATTTACCAAAGCAATTGTGTATGTCACAATAAATTGTCATTGTTTGCGCCAACAAGCTCGTATAATGGGGTGTGCAGAGAGCGGTTTTGAATACTGAAAATCTACCCGCATTGGTGGCATTTTGTAGACAATTTTCTTTTATTGCTTTCTCCCTTAAGGGTTGTTTTCGCTCCAATGCAATGGTTGTCTATGAAAAAAGAGGTTGGAGAGGAGACTCTTAAGAGAAACACAATAAACGTGCTTGAGCGCTACTTGACACATTTGGCTCCTGAAACGGATATCCCATCATTAAATGTTGGTCTTGAAAATAATATCTTCAATGTTATTGCATAAGCCTACTAGGGCTTCCATTGAACACAGAGAAAGGAATTCCCAAATCGATGGTCCATTAGAAATGTGGAGCTGCAGCCCACCGATTATCACCTCAACCACGTAATACGTTTCAGTCGTGATTAGCAAATCACGTAATTGTACGAGTAACCATGAAACATCAGCAATTTAACAGCTCCTCCGCAAAGCTAGCCCCCACATCGACTCGAAATGAATGGCCATGTGCTTTGTGGAAAATCATTTCGTAAATTTCGTAACCAGCACTCGGGGAAGTACGGTGAAGAGGGTGGTTCTCAGTGCATTGTTTAAGGCTTACGATGTAATCGTTGAACATGAGATTTCACTCATGGAGCCTGGTCTGGATCGTTCTGTTGTTGAAGCACTGGGAATCCCTTAACGTGTAAATTGGATGTATTCCAATTTCTAGAAGTGGAATGATGCTGAAGATAGAGATGGTGTTCAATGATTGCCACATAACTCATGGTACCTGAGGTTTTGACACGTACATGCATTGTGTGCAGCAATTTGAGGATTGCGCTGGAACGACGTGAGAATTTTAGTTAAACTTAATTAGACGAAGCATTCGCATCATGAATGATGACAGGAGTTGGTATCTGGAGTCAGGAGTTTAAAATAAAGAAACCCTTTGATTTGAAAAGGTCCATTTTTTTCCAATTTTTTAATTAATTCATTTGAAAATTGAAACTGTGAAGTGTGGAAACCCAGGACCTCATGAGTGCCAATCTAGTAACCTACACTCCATATTGTAGAAGATATTGCAAGTTGATTGCTCCTAATTTTGTGCATGTAGTCGCACATAAAGTAATTCTCGAAACGTGTAGAAGATTGCGTCTAACTAAGATCGATAAGCGTCGACTTATGGATAAGTTTAGTATAACAAACACTCAACATGACGCGAAGCCAGCAATGCATAAACGTAATGTGCATGTCGAAGAAACTGCAGAAACTTGTGAGGTCCATTCACTTTGTGAAGAATTTTACGAAAACGTTTAGGCCTTTACTCGTATAAGATCGAATGTGTGCACAAACCAATGCCACAAGATCAGGACTCGCAATGGGAGTTCGCGGATTAGATCGTAGAGGAACTTGAAGTCGACCCTTTTCGTATTCACTTTTGGCTCGATAGGTTTCTGAACGAGCAAAAATGCAGTTTCTTGAGCATCATGGCCATTATTTGTTCAAAACTGAGATTGGACGTCTCGTTAGAGCCACTGGCTATAGGGTGGCGCTACGTGCATATTGCCCATCAAAATATTGGGATTTACTAAGGACTACCCATTTTTTCAATCAAAATCGTCCGTTTAAACAGAAATGGTCTATGCTGTAACACGCACTGGCCTTTTGGTGACCTTGCGCGTCTACTGGGTTTTGACACTGGTCTTATGCCATCTGGAATAATTTCGGTCAGAATCTGAGCCACTTAAGGAATGTAGTCTTAACGGCTGGTTCCAAAATTGATCTAGGATGCGACGTTGATGTCCTTTTTGAGGAGGTTACTAAAACCTGCGTCTGTCTTCTAAACGGGTTATATATCCAACCCTTTTGCATAGACACACAATCCTTATGAGAATGAACCATTTCGAGAGCAATCGGTGTAGCTACAACCAAGCACTTAAGCCCTTGCTGATGCTTGTTACCACTACCAATTAAGGTGAAGTTATGTTCGGGTCTCAGGTCTCAATGGGATCACAGGAAATCAGATCAGATATGAAGTTGCTCTCCCCGGGTCCTTAATTAGGTCTTCCATTGGTAGTTGATGTGGCAACTGTTAACATTAGGCCTCGTAGAAATAGCATCTTTCGACAGATGTTTGTACTCCAAATAATGAAATAGAAGCCTCTCCAGTTAAACATCTTGTAGCTCTGTTAGCAGGTCCTACTCCAAGCTTCCTCGCCGCGTCATCGGGGAATTTCTTCGGAAATCGCGAAGTGGAGAGGACAAATCGCGAGCTTCCTGCGCCACAAAACAGGACTAGTGTCGGTTGGTTTGTGGCCCAGCGAACCGCAACCGTAAAAAACGCCATAATAAGCCTCGGATACGAAATCAAATTTTGTTGACGACCTTAGTCGTCGAGGACTATGGACAATGATAGGATTCAAGAATGTTAGGACCCTCCTCGACCCACGAAACGAAGGTCCTCAAAATGACAGATTCCTCCAACTTGAGCGATAGTTCTAGGTAAGCGAGGTAAGACGGTTGGATGCTGCTGAATGCGACTCACGCACAAAAGCCGTATGCAACAAGCAGCCTCATATCTTGGAAACCATACCGTGACCGGATATAGGCGGCCAGATTTCATAGTAGAATACGAAAAAATATCATCATTCAGTGCAATGCGCTGACAGAAACCGCAACTGAGGATGAAAGGTAAAATTTTTACAGTCAACTTGGCGCCGCCTACAACTTAACGCCTAACGGGAAGACATCGTCAATGTAATGGTATATTTCAACGTTAAAACCGCTCACACTTGCTTCGAGTTACCAGGTACAATATCGACAGACTTCAGGATCCCCTAGTACGCTAACAATTCAGGGACCATCTTGCAACAAAAACAGAAGCGATCAGCAGCTCAACTCATGAAGACATGGATGACTACATCGGTATAAGACAGAGAAGTCACATCACATGGTTATCAGCAGACACCTGGAGATGGATCGATATGCGTGTTTCACTTAAGATTCGGATTGCAGCTGCATCAGCAGTAGAGAAAAGCGAGTTAGAAGCCAAATATCGAATGAAGAGGAAGAAAATGCAGCGTAGTGTCAGACGTGACAAGCGTTCATACATCAATGTTCTAGCCTCGAAGCAGCTAGGAGGTGTGACAGCAGAACCGTCTACAGCATCACAAAAGAACTTACTGGTGGTCGGAGTTCGAAACTAAAATCCAATGAAAAGTTTAGATGGCAGTTTGCTGATTTTCGGTGAGGATCAGCTCTACAGATGGAGAGAATATTTCTCGTTAGGGCTAAATAATTTAGACGACAGTGTTATAGTCACAAATTCCAACGAATGTGCCGCAGCAACAAATTCTCGAATTTGTACCAGACCTCCCAACAGAAATAGAAGCCGCTGATGGTATCCCCGCCGAGTTTCTTCATGCAGCGCCGACTATATAGACACAGTTGATCCAACTGCTTATTTGTAGAGCGTGAGCGGTTCCTGGATGATTGAAAAAGTCGGAAAATCACCAAGCCTCCAAGGAAGAGCAATTTGATGGAATGTGGGAACTTAAGATGGATATGCACTTCCCCAGCCATAGCTGAGATAGTTCTAGAGCCGATAAGGGAGCATCTAGACTCAACACTCGATGCCGAACAGGCACGATTTCGGGGTGGTTACTCTTGCATAGATCACATCAATACGTCAAATTGAGGTCTCCGCTACATATGCTGCTCATTGACTTTGAAAAGGCTTTCGAAAATTTGAACAGAGATGGCATGAGAGGCATCCCGAGAAAACTTATAGTTGTTATTAAGGTTACTTACGAAGGTGGTACGATAGTGGAGTATGACAGGGCTGTATACTTTCACCGTTGTTATTGTTGATAGTCATCAGCGATGTATTTCAGGCAGCACTAACTAAAAGAAAACAAGTATTGAGGTGGACAATGACATCTTACCTCAAACACCTGCACTACGCTGATGATGTTTGCCTCCGTGCACATAAAATAATGGATCTGCGCCAAATGTCAGAAAATGTGCAAGCTGAGGCAAACAAATATAAATGCGGGAAAAACAAACGCCCTGAACATTTCAAACTCAGACGCGAAAACTTTCTATATTTAGGAAGCATCGTCTCGTCCAACGGTGACACCTAAAGCTGCGTTTGGAATCAAAAATCCAGAAAAGCAATGTTCTCAGCACAAAAACCAAGCTGAGACTGTTCAGATCCAATGTAGAATTAGTACTACTATAAGGGTGTAATACTTGGAAGATTACCATCATTGTCACTCTAAGACTGCAAACCTTCGTAAATACATAAATGCCTACGTAACATCTTAAGGACTTTTTGACCGAACCGCATCTCCCGCGAACGGCTTTATCTGTGAGCTGGTTAAGAACCTGTAGACGTTACCATACGGTAGAGAAAGTGACAATGGAGTGGTCACACTTGAAACGGCGTGAAAACTGCGTGAAAACGGTCATATGGGGAAATATGCCATGCAGTGGAATCCACTCACCAAGTCAGAAGAGTGAAGCGGCCTAAGCAAACATGTCGAAGAACAGTCGACGAGGAATCGAGAATACTGGACGAGCTATGCCCAGTAAACATTGATAGTTGGGTTTCATGTGAGCACAACTAAAGGTGACTTGACTTTTCAGGATGCCGGCAGACTAAAATGCTTCCTGACGTTTATAAGAGGTCACCGATTGTCCCGCTGTGTGTTAGTAGGAAAGTCTGTATATTTCTTACTAGCATCGTGGTAGGACAAGGGATCTCATTATAGGTTTTCCTTGAGACTGACGGTGCTCTTGACAATGACGGGTACGATTCCAACTCCAGTGTAATGGAATTCATAGGTATTAATAAACCTGCCGCAGATGGGTGAGAGCAATACTCGAAAGCCTAATAATAACCACTGTTTCAAATTAGACATCAATTACTGCCTGAGCAGTCTAAGGCTATACACAAGGAAGTGTTCTTTCACCCCTTCTGTAGTGACTTGCCATCGACGGCTTTATGGAAAATTACGGAGTTCTCCAAAGGAATTAAATATCTAGGAGAGTAGCTTCAATCAAAGCCATATGGGCTAGTACATAGATGCGCTCTTGGTAGTACAAGTGGGATATCCCTAAAAGTCACCCATTGTATCTATACAATGGCGGTCAGACCGAACATAGCCTACTCGTCAGTAATATGGTGGAGTAAGACAAAAGAAAAACTTGCATTTCAATGAGCTGCAGCGTCTTGGGAGACTCGCATGCATAGGTATCTCCGGTGTTTTGTGAACCTGCCCCACAGATGAATTTCAATCTTCCATTGGGTTCACTTCGCCTCATATATATGTTAAGAAAGTACAGTCAGCTTAGTTCAAACAGGAAAGGCGAAACAAGTACAGTCGGACTTGGTATGCTTCGTCGCAGATATTCCTGAAATCGACATAATCCACTCGACAGAAGACTGCACACAAAAAAAAATCTATGCTTCAACAGGAGGAACAACATAGTGATCCGAAGTCGACAAGTATGGGGGTCCCAAAACCCATTATTAAGTCTTAAAAGCAACAAGTGGTAAACGGATGGATCCAAAATAGCCGCCGGGATAGGTACAGGAATCCGTGGCCCAAAAAAAATGTTGCAGGGCCAATGGGAAAAAGTGCCAGTATCATTCAGGAAGGTCCTAATATGTTCCTTGGAACAGGAATAAAAGGCGCCCCCATCCAAGTACTAACGAATGAACATTGAAAGAGTCAAGCTCAAACCTGTTCGACTCCAAACCG
This sequence comes from Volucella bombylans, assembly GCA_949129095.1. Lineage (NCBI taxonomy): Eukaryota > Metazoa > Arthropoda > Insecta > Diptera > Syrphidae > Volucella > Volucella bombylans. Next base: position 135,074,294 of record OX422141.1, on the reverse strand, counting down.
CTCTTACACTGCTTCTATACTCTTCATAACTTACCGAGAAGAAATAATAAAATGAACTGGCTAAAAAAACTTCAGCTGATCAATTTAATGACCAAAAGCCTTTGTGTATCATCCCGTATTCAGTGTGCCTATCCTAATAGGAGAATATACCGGGTTTTAGGCGACCAAGAGACCCATGAAATCCTTTCAAAATTCGTCAAGATTATCTGCTAACTACGAAAAGGATGATATCAGAAGACTTTTCAGTTTTCTAAGGAGGCACGGCCACCTTCGATATCAGTATTAATCAGAAAATTGAATGTCGGATAGAAGACGATAAAGCCGCAGGACTCATACTACATGAATGCGTGGCTCTATGCGCCACAGGGAGACATTACTTTCTCAGAAAAATCTTAGTGACTGCATCACTTTAAAGTATCCCCACCAGAGCGATCTTCAAGTTTACTCAGAAATTTGAGGCTCATCTGGCATCTTAAGCTGATATTGTGTTAAAATAAATCGTTTATCCTTTATCCTTTAAATCCTTGTATAAACAGGGTAAGGGAAAAGTCTTAACAAAGAGCAACATCATGCATAAATTTATCTGCTCTAACTGCTCGTAATAAGCACTCCCTATTCAAATTTTTCAACTTCATGTCGCTACAACCGCTGACTCATTGAATCATTAAAATGTCATGCATGTGTCCGCCACGGATTAGTGGTCAAAATTAAGTGGTACACCGTTCGTAATAAAAACAAAAAATCTAAACCATACCGTTGTGACCTTACACATGCCATAGTTTATCCTTGTAACCTGTTGTCCTTTCGTCCGTATAAATGTGAGTTTCAACAACACAAAGTGAAATTGTCATACATCTCTGAACTGCGAAATTAAAATTCTCCCCTCCAAATGACAGAAATTTCATTAAAGTTGCTCAACAAAATGCGAGCACTGAGCGTAATGCCACATAAAAGTCACCAACGCCAGCAGCTGGCACCCCCTAACGTGGTAGACCCCCAATTACAAATACCACATGAGTAGTTCGACTTGCTCTTCCTTTAAAAAAGAGAAAAGAAAATATCGGTATACTCGTACGCACAACATTACGTTAGATTTACTTCCCTCATCGTTACACAGCTACGGATACCTACTCGTAGTTCGCTTCGTACAAAAGAAGTCGGGAAATAGGTACTTTCTCACCGGCCACCACCCTCTGACGAGGTAAAATGGAATCAGCAGCCTTGCCACTTGATGCGCGCCCCTCTTTACAAGAGGGCACCCTCTCCACCATCTCACCAACACTGGCACTGGCACTGGGAAAGCAATGCCAATCGCACATGAGGCGGCAGGAAGTAATATGGAAAATTATTATTTATTTATTGTGAGCACAAGTAATACAGTTAAACAAGATACCACACCGTTAAACTCGTGTAACTTCCATAAGCTCCTGCTAGTGAGACGTGGTAGCTTTGTCTCTTGTTAAAGATTTCGAGGGTGAGTTTGATATAGGTTTTCATCTTTCCAACGGCACACAGTATCTATAGTCGAATGTACATGTGTGTGTGTTTTTTTTTTTGTTTTTTTTTTTTTTGTAGGGGTAGGGGTGAATCTTATTCTGGCATAAGAAACTGTTTATTTTTCCTTATTTATCTAGAGGTTGTGCTTCAGAAAAACAAGTCAAGACGTACCGGTAAGGGACTCATAAGTAGAATGAGATGGAAACGCACCTTTCAATGGTTTGTTATGAAATGAAACCTAAATGTTTTCGAATGGAGAGGGCGGAAGGACATGGAAGGATGTCGACAAAATACACCATATGAGAGGGATATTTTCTGGGCTCTTGGTTTCGAAGTTAACCCAAATGGGCTGAAGAACTTAAAGAGTTCTTTTGGAAAGAGGCTGAAATTCTCTGAAGCATGTCATCGGAAACATTTATTTGAGCTCTTCAAGGCAGGGGTTGGAATGATAATGCCTTTTGAAAGATAAAAGGATTAAAGTGTTTCGCTTTCCTACAGTATTACGGATGAGTCGTTTTTTGTCCTCCCTGCTTAGCCAAGGGTTAACAAGAAAGTTAAATTCTTTAAGGATGCCGAGAGGAAAATAATTTCATCAATTGGATATTCTGTTTTTTTAGGATAGAATTCTTCATGAAAATGAGACGATTTCGAAGGATTCCCAGACGTTAAGGGCAGGTCCTTTTGTTGAACTATTCAGAACCATTGTAAAGCTATTTCAAATTGTCAATAGATTTTGTTAGTTTTGCGGCGGGTATGTGGGTGTGGTTATCATGTTTATAGCTATTTTGTAGATTGTGAGGGGGCATATGTATATATGACCGGGTGCCTCGAGATAAATTGTGGAGTGTGCCGCGAGAATATGGGAATGATGATCCTATTTGTCTTATGTTGAGCACCCCAAGGGATTTGTTTGAATTTACTATCAAAACTAAGTTATCCGTCCACAAATTGGTATTTATTCCAAATCCTAACTTTGGCCGTGGGACCTGAGAAGCAATCGGAAGCAAAAGATAACGAAACCTAAGTGAAAAAAGAGATTCTTATGTCATACTTATTGTTGGAGTAACTCACCTTGAATGAGGAGCATTAGAGTCCGCAAAGAACAAAACGATCTGGACAGCCCTTCCATTGAATACAGTCATGTGCTCTTAGATATCCAATTTCAAAGACAGTCAAAACAAGAATGAAATCCGATAGCCCTCTGGTGTATGTGAACAAAACCACAAGAAAAAAACTAGTGGCGGCAACAAAACAGCAATCCAGACCACTGAAAAACTTTACAAAAACTACATCACATCACTACGCCGTAAACTAGCAAACAGTATGAAGAAGCATGTGCTGTCACACTGGATCAATCACAACAATGCAGCAGTTGTAGCAGTTCCAAAACCCGTCTGCTCTATGAGCAGCTTCTTAATTTAAGAAAATAGACACAGTATAACAGCTGAAAGAATGTGCGTAGTTATGTAGCTTACCAAACTCCACAACAATGTAGTCACTGTTCCAATCCGGAACTCAATTTCATGTGGTTAAAATTCCATTTACGTAAGCAAATTCACAGAAGCCCTAAACTGGACAGCAATTCGACCTTTAACGAGTTTGATGCAAAGCATTGTACCCCTGTATTCTCGTTATTACGGACGATTTCAATATACACAATTCTAAGTGGCTTCGACATTCTGGACACCCAAGGACGGTGTGTTGAGATCTTCGCTGCGGGAAATAATTTCACGTAGCTTGTAAATATCAAACGTTGATAGTCATACCGCCAATACGCTGGACTTGTTTTTAACTTCTCACTCTGATAAGTACACTGTTGATGTGCTTTCTCGTTTAGCCTCATCGGATCATTGTGCCATATCAGCTAATTTCTCGTATTCGTGCAAGGACCACAAGATTCCTAAAATCCAATTAGGGCGAACTTAAGAGCTTTTTTAGGAATTTTAACTGGTTATTATGTTTCCTCGATAACGACGTGAATGCCGCTGCTGATATGATCATAAACACTATTCTCCTTGGAATGAGATTCTTTGTCCCTCTTCGGATGAAGAGTATCAAACCAAAAGAAAAGGCATGGTACGACTCGAGCTGTAATGAGGCTGTCAGGGTCAGGGAATAATTTTTTCGGTTCCTCAAAGTTCTCAAAGTTCTTTAAGACAGAGGAAAACCGAAAAAAGGTCCAATGAGCCAGGAATAACTGCAATGTCTTTCCTAGGTGTACCTAATTTCAGGACGACCAAAAACTGAGGCGAAAAATACTACAATGCCCCAAAGTTACTTGTGGATATTAGAAATTCTGCCGCATCTTCCATTTCAGCGCTCATTTCTAATGACATTCCATCTGTCAGCTCTTTGGGCAAGGCCAATCTGCTTGCTACACACTTTGCTTTCTTCTGAAGTGGTGTTCTTCCACGCGTAACCACTAACTCTAAATCAATAGAGTGGAATTTAGTGCTTCTAAAATACAATGCTGTCAGCTGTAGTTAAAGCGAAATTCAAACACGCAGCCATTATTCATAAATGGCACTTGCATCGTCGAAACCCATAACAACTTACGTTGGTATGACCACGTATTCGATGTCGTCAAAAATGCTGCGAAATATTTAGGTTTCCTTAGCAATTTAAGAAATACTTTTCCCCCGCTGATCTTGTATAAGGCACTTATCTGCCCAAAATTGGAGTACAATTCCCACATCTGTTAAGGTATGTCTAACACAGTCAATTGATGCGCTTGTACACCGACGTAATGTTTCTTGACTCAATTATTTTCACCACCAGTGCTCCACCGAAATTGCCAGTAACATTCCGACCCCTGAAACTTTTAACCACAACACCACAACACCCTATGAGCATTCATAGGCTCATCATCCCTCAAGCCCACTTTCGGACTTACTCCAAAATATCGTGATTCTTTCCTAAGCCGTCCAACTCCCTTATGGAATGCTCTGCCGAGGTCATTATTTCCCTGTCATTATAACTTGCAAACATACAACACCAACGTATACCGGTGCCTTTCGTTTCTTTCTTCTCAATTTTTCTTCGCCCGCGCTGTGCGCGTATTCAAATCAGTTGAGCGTGCGCTGATAACAAAAAAAAATTAACAAAATGTCACACTGAGAACGAGAGTCCCGAACCTAGGGAACGTGTGAATTAGAAGCTGTTGGCGCGTCGAGGTAGACTGTCGCGAAGTCTTGACTGCCTCTGTTGCCTCCGAGGCAATTCAAAAAGTGCTACGTGAATAACATTTGTAAAAAATAGAACTTCAAACTTAATTGCGTTCCAGATTGTCGACAATTTAGTCACGGAAAACTTCAGCGTTTACAAATCGTTAAAATTGTTTGTATCAAAATTCGCCGTCAGTTATGACTACCTTCGGATAGATAATGTTTCTTGCTACTGAGACAGAAGTGAAGAGAATATTGCGCCTCTTAGTGAGTCGGTAAGTCATGACCATAATTAATCGATTCTATGTCTCTGTGGTGTGTGTTGCGAAAAGACTTTTATAATACATAGGTAAAAGATCGTACTGACCCAGAAACTTAAGCCAAATGACCATCGTGCTGGCGAAATTTCGCTCACTGGGCTCCATCAAAGATGGAAGATGATCAGGATATTCATTGGAAAACCGTCCTCCGTAACGTGGCACATTTTTGACTAGGTCTAGCGAGGAGTTCCAAGAGTAGCTATAGTATACGAAAAAGCTTTCATACCAAAGGTGTCATTGAATAGCTCAGCAGGGAGTCCATCTACACCAGCTACTTTATTACACTCTAGCTGTGATATTGCTACCTTTTCTTCATCTTGGTCAGAGGGACAGGAACGGGAACTGAACGGGACGCCTGAAACGAACTACAATAATATCAACAGCTTTGTTTCAGTCCAGCTGTATTGTTTTCTACACAGATGATCAAATAATAACTACTCAGCGTCAATGGAAAATTCATAAAATATCTCTGCACAAAGCATCAACTTCGACTAATTCAGAGGAAACAGGCGAGCACTTCCGGTAAAAAAGAAACAACTTTTGTTAACTTATCTATAATAATAATCCATCAAAGCTTTTAACCGAAGCGAACGAATCGAGCAGGTACACAAACCAATCTAAACATAACGAAAGTTTTATACCAATTGTAGTTGACACTGTTATACAGAAAATATAAGAGCGGATGAGCTTTCAACGGATACGGAAACAAAATAAAATTCGAATTTGTGTTCAAAAAATAAAAACGGAAAGATAGATAAGGTATTGCTTATTTCTTCAAATTATTATTAGAAGAAACTTTGGCAAGGAGACAATCGAGGTAGATATCCTAACACCGTAAATGGCACAGTCGCCGCGCCGAGAACTACTCTGAGGAGGAATGATATTCCGCTGGACGGCTGTAGTTGGTAGAAATTTCCACTGCGATATTAACTTATCCCACAAACCGCACCATTGATATTCGTGGCCAGATACGAGTATGTCAGAGTCCTTACAAAACACTGTTTCTGAGAATGAAGAACTCTCTAGTCAACCGTGGTCTGGGGAATGGATCCACAGTTTATGGCTATATCTTTTCCTCCATGCGGTGCTAAATAAACGAATACAACGAAGGATTTTCTCTCGGGAGTGCTCAATACTTGCTTTGCGTTGATACTTACCGTCCAACACTTGATAAGTTTTGTCTAAGTTTCCTCTGTGTTTGCTTAGCTATTGTCCACATTTATTTTACTACAAAATCATTGCGCTTGTTGTTCCGTTGTCGTAATAGCCTTTAGGACTAATCGCCACGACAGATGATGACGCCGGTGCAGTAAACATATTTCAGCTGCTCGACGGATTTATTTAAGATAGTTTCTGCTGTATTGACACCTGCCCTGTACTCTATGTTACTCACTGTGCTGCCTCTTGATTGAAAAAGCCATATGATAGCCTTGCCTAATTCGGTAGAGCTGTTTTCAAACTGTGTAGCGCATTACGTGCAATACAACCTATTAGTGAAGATCTTGAAAACTTCCCACATGGCGACAAGATTACTTCTCGATAGTTCTTATAGACGTGGAATTGAACTACGAATTAGAGTATCAACTTCTTATACTGTCACCAGGCTGAGTTTCGTCCACCAATAACCTTTTCTTAGTTGGATCATGCACACTACCAAACCATCACCTCTATAAACAATATTATATTTGTAAACCTCTGTTGGTAGCTACGCCAATTTCTTCTCCACTGAGATGACGGACTATTTCTTCGAAGGAAGTTTGTGCTGTTTTAGCATTATCACTGACTCAATTTTTTTCTTAGGCTGTTAGAAATTCCATGCGCATCGGTAGCCAGATATTCATCACTGATTTGAAAAGTAAACTTTCTGGCTTTGAGGCCTCCTCTCAGCTTCCCATAAATCTGCCTACAGATGCGCTTTTGTAATTTTGCAGGATTTCTCTATTTTTCTGAATCCATATTCTTCAAGAACGATTCTTTTGCTACATTGGAACGCCTTCCTCCTTCCGGTATTCAGATACGCCATAATACTACTGGGATCTTTCCGCGGGTACCCGGAAACCTAAGGTAGATTCGAGAATCGTCTGTTTAAATGACGTTTGTAGTCTTTGTGTATTAAAGGTGTTCTAAGGCATTAGCAGGCCTTCTGAAGTCCTTCTTTTTAATTTAGTAGTAGCTGTTTTTGTCCGATAATCGGCATCTAATCTGGCTGTGTCGGGAAAATAGTCAGAGTCAACGTTGCACACTTAGAACATGATGTTCTTAAAATTCATTTATTTACTTAGGTGGCGCTAAAGTTCTGGCTGAACCTGGGCATCAGCTAGCAAGCGTCTCCTTTTAGGCCGGTCCCTAGCTATTTTTCGAATAATTTTTCTCTCGAAACGACTGAGGATATCTTGCTCCGCGCCATAAAGCAGGACTGTAAGCTCCTGCTTTTCGGATGTGTCCAGTCTAGATGGCAATTTAGATGGGGCATGAGCGATAAAGGTAGGATTACTTATAAATTTTTTCAGGTTGCTCATGCTCCCCTTAATTACTGGATGCATGTTCTGTGCGTGTATCCAGCTTATCAGATGTTAGGGACTTGCAGATGGTGTGGCCTGCGATGACAGAATTCGTAGCTTCGCAAATGAGATTTTCCGTCGAAGACGGCGTAAATAGCTAGCTGGTGTCAATTATAGAATAGTTTAGGGTAAGGTAAGGTAAGGTACTTAACTGGAAGCTCGACCGGAAGCTATATTCTTGGACCACCAAAGGTCAGGGGCCCCTTGGCCTTCTGTTCCAGCCTGACCTAGGAGTTGGCCCCCTTGTGGGAGTATCGTGGTGGTTGTAGGTTATACCCAAAATCGCGGGGAAGACAGGCCGTCCGGAGCTGGAACATCTCACGGTTCAGCATATGTAATAGCGTGCTACGGTTTGTGTTCAACCATTTGATGGCTTTGGAACTGATCGGTCTGCTCGATGTGAAGTTGCACTACAACCGGTGTCATGACCCACAGAATGGCTGAGGTATTAGATACGCCTCGATAGGGGAAGTTCGTGCCTTGAACACGACTTTGAATCTAGTACTGCTAGTGGTGCTGGTAATACACGAAGGGCGCTGACCAGTACATTGTTTTGATGTGCCGTAGGATTGGCCCTTCACGGCAGGTACCTACGTAAAACACTTGTGTTATCTGCTCATACATCTGGTTTTTGAGCAAAAATAAGCTGCAAAACTGTGCTGTTATTAATTTTTGAGGAGACTAGAAAAGACTTGGATAGGAACGAGTGAGATTTTTTAAACTTTTTAGATTTTTTAAAAGTTTTGAACACAGATAATCGTGGGATTCTATGTAGAGATCCACAAAACTAGTTGGCTCCTACTTAAGTGAGAGACACCTTAATGTGGTGACTGATTTGGATTGATTGACTGATTGAATATTGGATTTCTTTCTGTTCATAGCACGGCATACCACAGGGCTATATTTTAGGACCAATTCTTTTCACTTTGTATGTGAACAAACTTCCCACCTAGATTAGACATTGTTGTGTACACATGTTTGCGGACGATGTCCAAGCTATTTAAAGTCTGCCTCCTCTTATGACAGATATAGCTGCAAAGCTTATGAATGATGAAAGCTTTAGTCAAGTATGTTATAAGGGAAGGTCCTTGGGTCTAGACCGGATAGATTGGTGATTGTCACTCCAATAAGTTTCATCGGTTGGGTTTTTGTTTGCATTAGTTCGCGTATTGTTCAAATAGTCAAGAGACTACGGATATTTAGTTTGGCTTAACAATTAACTCTGATTTCGTAGAACGGTTGAGGTACCCTTCGTAATACAAGCTTATATTTAAACTACGAGTACATCAAAGCTCGTGTCTGATGGATGGTGTCATCCACCTCAGATGTAGAATGCAAACTACTTAAAACTACTACAAAGGATGCTACTATCTTCTCGAAACTTCTTTATGTTGTAACTCATCGGGGAAACCTGCTCAGCTACAAATGACTAACAAAGAATCCTCTGTTCTATTCAATTACAAACATTCTATAGTCCCATCTCCCATCGGCACCAGAAACTATAGAGTACCACTACAGCAACACCAACACCAACAAACAATTTAGGTTAAATAAATGACGGAGAAAGCAGCGAAGGAAAAAATATATTCATTTGCTCTTTTTGTAATCCAATTATGTGCCGTAAAACTTGTTCTTTTCTTAGTCTGTTGTCATCCTCTTCCCCCAAAGCCATGTTGCGTCGTCAATTGGTGTATCCTTAAAAGGATATACACAACTTTCACCCATTCTATTCGAAAGATGACAAAGCTCAGCGCTGCGAGGAGCACTTTCGAAAAGATTAATAAATTGCAAAGAAAATTTCCTATGGTCGATTTTTGTTGTTTGCCCAGTTGCCCAGTTGTCCTGCTTATCCTGGGTGTTTATGTTTTTTTTTTTATGTTAACTTCCCTCTCGTTGTTATGCTTTTCTTCGATGTATTTAATTTTTCCACCGGATTCGCTTATATTCTTATTTCTTTGACTAGATTTTCCACCCCATTACCGCTTTTGGCTGGTCCATTGAAAAAATGTTCCCTCTTTTGCCCTTGGTTTGATGAGTCTTGTATCGTGACCCAGAGATGTAATCATACTCGTACGTCTTTGAGTTGGTGGAGGATGTGATAAAAACAATAATAATAATGAAAAGGACAACTACGAGGGTATTATGAAGTTCTCGGGTGGGCTTATGCGGTTTTTCTTGATTTTCGATGCTCCCCTCCGAATGGTAATTTTTGAAGATTGAATTCAGAAGAAGCCATTAGTCCACCCGATAGTGGGTCATGGACTGAGATGCCTTAGGGTTGCCAGGTAAATTAAAAAAGTTAATAACAGAGGACCTTAATTAAGTAAAAAGGTTTTTTTATTAATATTCGTTGACAAGGGTCCGTAGCCCTAAGTTGTTCATTTTTGAGTGGAATTTGAAGATTTTTGATAGATTTACTCGTATACTAAGAATTTTAGGTGGATGTGAAGAAAATGCAGCAAAGGTTGTGCCCTTTAACCTATTCAGAAGAGTCCTGATTTTATAGAAAAACCTTGAGAAGTTGGTTCGGATTTTCCATGAGCGAATCGTGGTTTAGTATATTCATTCACTGTGCTATTCCCTTCATCGTTGTGTACATAGAGAAAGGAAGGATTCTGTTGACAAATGACGAGAGACCTTTTTATAAGCATAAGTCTTAATTTTCGAAGGTTTGGAGTAGGAATTTTTTTTTCTGTTTTTCAGTGTATTACGTGTGAATTGAACCCGGACCTTTGTGGCCTTATCATATTAGCGTACCACCTGGTTTTTATCAGAGTTTATCCTTGAAGATAACATATGGAGTGAAGAGGTCTTTATAGTGCGATCACACTTGTAACACTTGTGGCTTTAAAGAGACAAGCTATCTGTGAAACTAATTATCTCTTTAAACAAATAGTTCCCTTATGACATGGAACGAAAAACCTTTAAATTCATCTTACGTACAAGGCGATTGAGCAGCATTTCGGCAGTTATTTTCAAAGATACATCGGATTGCGGGGTTCGTGTTCATATGTTTAAAGAGTCGAAGAGCCACAGCATTGTAAGGTGTTGAATGAAATCTTTTTAATCAGGATCAGGTTACTTGTTGTTGCAAACTCTGGGTAAGTCCAAACCTCCTGAATCATTCAAGAGAGTCACATATTCGTTATGTGATCGTTATGTTCCGCCCATCGGAAGTAGATATTGGCAAAAGTAATGCTTTTCCTGCTCCGTTTTCTTACGTTTTTAATAGACTTGACAGTGGAGCATAGATAAACACTATTGCCACCTGCTTGTAGTGACAGGTTGCCTTTTCAAGGACTTTGGAGTGATAAAAACATCATCATAGCCACCATTGTCGCTCACCCTTCAAAGTTCATAAAGGACCCCCATCACCAACTATCGAGCTACAGGCATTTCTCTAGTATCCAGCACGTCCTCGCATATCTTGTTGTCGTCAAGGATATTTTTAAACTTACTCGGTTCAGAGGAAGTGATTGACAATAGCTTATGCGAAAAAACAGAAGAGCCTGGTGGAATCGATTGAGAGGTTGAATTCTTAAGTTTATGTCCCAGAGCCTTACATGAAAGCCGGTTATAGAAACTGATATGGTCTTACTGAGGGGCTCCTTTCCAGAAGCAGGTGATTCAAGCGAAGTCCCACATTTAGCTAACTCATTCCATTGCTCAATGTCTATCAGTCTAGGATAGACTTCAGGGCATGCCGGACATGTGTTGGGGTGGCAAATAAAGAAGAGTTTGCAGAGCCGCCTATAGAAAGGATTAAGTTGTTAAGTTCTTACATTGTTTCAATCAAGCAGAAGTTAGCCTTTTTATCCTATGCAAGCCACCAGTTGGCTATGAAATAAAAAAGCATTGGTAGATCACACTGATCACGCCCGATCGAAGTTGATTTGCTCAATTTATAATCGCGAATCTTCAGCCAGAACAAAACATCCACGCCCTAATGCGCTGTTGAAAACGACTGAAGAAAGAGACGGAATCAACATTCAGTTGGCTGTCATCTATGACTTGATGGCCACCTTTATCAGGAGTTTTTGAGAGAAAAGTTACCAGACCTTCTAGGTGACATATCTCTGCAATTAAGAAGCGCCATTGTGTTCCAACACTCTGGGCATGTAGTGAGAGGATTCTAGTATCGTGAGTATAAAAATTCTATGATGGGACGATATTAACCCATTCTATGACCTCCAAGATCTCCACACAAGAGGGACTCTATATGAGACGCTAATGACCTCATTAACGCTCTATGGCGGGGAAGTACTTTTGCCAACAACCATGTAGTAGATTTCTGTTTCTATATATACGTCTGCCGGCATTTATCGCCATACTACGGGTGTAGCAGAGGAGGTGGGGAGTGAAACCTAGTATATCGGAGGCGATATATGCATGGCTTTTTATCAGCTTTCCCATTCGGTTTCAGAACAAGATGCTAGCGGTCTAGGTCATAGAGAAAAGACCGACAAAGATTCTGACGGTTTCTTACGATTGGGGTCAAACGTCCTCGTAGTTCCTCTTCATCTTCTTAGCTGCGTCAGGGATATCCGCAGTCATACCTTGGCCACAAAAAAGTCCGAGTAAATGTTGGGCCTTTAAATGGTCCGGTATTCTGGATATACAGGAGGCGCGCCTTATGTCGATCGGAATTAGACCAATTTGGTTCGTGGCATATTAATCAGGAGACCGTCAGGTCCTCGTATGTCGAGATGTGGGAACCGCGTGCTACGGTAACATTTCGCATTGTTAAATCTGGCAGGCTCTACAAGGCAATATGAAGAAAGTTCGTTGCTCCGAGAGGGTCAATAATATTTGTACCGAGACTCTTGCTCTCAAAAGCTACCGACAAGGATCCACTGTCATGGGATTTCTTCAATATTGTACTTTAGCGTACTGTGCCAAGCCATACTTCGCTATGTGGATGACATAGACATTTTTGGCCGAACACAGCGTACTATAATATTTGCTAGGCATTTGCAAGCATTGTAGCAGAAACACCCAAGATGGGTCTGGCGGCGAACAAAAACAAAGCAAGGCACCTGGTGTCATCAAGAAAAAACACAACATCGACGACAATAATCAATAGAAAAATATAACTTGGATGTAGTCAAAGTCTTCATCTAGGACAGATCATTCATGGAGTAAATCTTACCAATCTTTGTTTATATGGACTCAGAGGCCAATTGAGCAACATAGCTCTCTCTCGAACGATCAAAATAGGACGTTTAGTTTTCCCCAGCGTTGGTGAAAGGACTTGATAAAAAATATATGAGGAGGCGCTTGGTCGTTTCGAAAGGAAAATGCATACTACCTACCTACTTCGACCGAGTGTAGAGGCATATATTTTACCAAGAACTGTGAGGACATAGACCGATAAAGATTCACAATCCATCGGCCTATTTAGTTGCGATATGAAGAGCGGATGGATACAAGTAAAATGGCGCGTCCAAGTGGAGAGGGTCTTCAAACAAATTGACGTGCGTTATTGAAAGCAGCTAGCAAACACTAGACGGAGATTTCACAGATCCACTGTGGGCTGTAGCTGTATCCAAGTGAGTAGCATTTTCCCTAGTTTTCATTTCCTCTCATCCATTCCTGAAAAACAATTTTCGATAAACAACCTCAAGTCCATATGGCAGTACTGTATGTTTCCGAATGATGAATAAATAAGTTACTATCGCCTATCAAAGGAGAGTATTCCCGCAAATCTTCCAACGAAAGCATAACTTCAAACATTTTCATTGATCTACCTCATTTTTGAGCCGAAGGATTATCGTTCATAATTGAATTCAAAGTTATTTCCCTTGGAATACAGCAGGAAGACAACCCTCAGCTGGTGAAAAAAAAAACAACAAACAGATGTTTCGAGATTGAATAATAAGATAGTTGTGCTGCGAAGGAGGCACGCCCTAAAAATACAGACGCCCTTGCTGACCTAGTTTTCTATAACACATTCAGTTCCTTTCACTGTTAGATGATTTCTCTTTCATCAAAGAAGAAATCCTTTTGCGTGTACCCCCAAATAAAACCCATCAAGGACGACATTAAACAAAAGGAAGTTCTTAGTACCTCTTGACACTCTGACTGAAGTACTCGCAGTAAGTTCGTTATCTGGAGATAATTTATTCTTCACTTTCACTTTTGCCATCTGTCGTCGAAAAGGGATAACATAATTCAATTCAGCGGAAAATGTAGATTCGATGGCGTTTGGTATGTATTGTATATCCCTCCCGAAATGTTAGAAGATCAATAAAAGTCGAAATAAAGGACACGTCATCGTAAAACTCAGATTGCGGATGTATTTTACTCCCTCTGATTTATTTCATCCTTAAACATGATTGTCTCTGAATTTTACAGATTTTGGTTGATTTTAGCTGCCATAGCATGATAGCCTGGTTTTGTTTGGTCTTCAGAGGCTGTCAGATGAAAATAGAATGAAAATTTATAGATTCTTCGGGCACCACTACAAGTGCCCGTTTCAATTAACCCCCTGGCTTTTATGTGGTCTTCCTTTAACTTTCTTTTTTTACTTTTCAATCAACCGGCTTAGGCCGAAAGACAATCGAAAAGGTGTTATAAAGCCACAACCATCTCTCCTTTTGGAGGATACAAAAACGTGCCTACGGTTAGAAGGTGCAGATTTAGAGAGGGGATTATATCTTGTGCGAACCCTAGACGATTATCGGGCATGTAACGTCGATAAATCGGATTCGGCCGACTGCCTGGGTTATTCCATGACGTATTTTCCTCCCCCAGATACCCTTTTTTCAATTTTTATGAGCTGAATTGATTTTGTTCTGAACCTTGTCAAGATGTAGAGAAATACAAAATCGTTTGTTTCTTGTGTAGGCGGCATCTGTGCCTCAAACGGAAGTTGATAAAGTGGTTTCTAGTTACAGATTAACCCTTGCAGGAGGACTTGACTTTAATATTGCCTGAAACGATGTAAAGAAAATTAACTCTTCACCGAGCGCGACGAATTAAAAATCGATCAACTCATTCAGATGGAAATACCGCAGTCGGTTACCAATTTTGTTTGCTTACGAATTAATTTCTTTGTTTTTTTAATAAATTCATTGTGCTATGGATTGAATTTTCATCATCATCATCAATATGTAAAACTGCTGTGGTAATCCGTGCGTAATTAAAAAATTATTTTTTCTCATTACAAAGTCCATATCGACGACTGTGCTTACATATATGTACGTACAACCGCAGGCAAATGTTGCTGCAGTCAATTTGAAATTCAAATAGAATTTTTAAGAGCAATTTGGTAATGTTGTTTCGTCGCAGAAATTATTGAACATTTCATTGATAAATTAGTGACATTCTGTCCATCTGAGTGTTTCAATATTTATTTTAATTACTTTCATATGTAGGATCTAAGTAACCCATAAACGTGATGAGCCCTTCGTCTATAGAAGGTCGACTAATTATATGCAGTTTGGCTTTAAACCAATTCGGGAACTATCAACAGAGTGGAATTTAATGCTTCCAAAACACAATGCTGTCTTCTGTCATTAAAGCGAAATTTAAACACCCAGCCCAGTCGAAACCAAAAAACTTTCCATTCTCGGTATGTGTCGCCAAAAATGCTTCGAAATGTTTAGGTTTCCTCAAACGATGTAAGAAATACTTTTCCCCTTCTGAGCCGCCCTCAATATATAAGGCATTCATCCGCCCAAAGTTGGAGTACAATGCACACATCTGGTCAGGCCTAAAACACCTCTGCATCTGCTAGATATAATTCAAAACCGTGCGATAAAACTCATAGGTGACGCTAATGTCACCCAGTCAATGGATACCCTCGAACACCGACGAAATGTCTCGTGTCTCACTTTGTTTTATTGCTATTGCATCTTGAAACCGTGGCCGTGGCTCAAGTGGTAGTGTATTGGCTTCCCATTCGCACGGTTCGGGGTTCAATACCTCTCTCTCTCTATAAAATTTTTTTTCGAAAACTTAACACGTTCTGCGACATTTTAAGTGTAGTCATACCCTCTTGAATGTTAAGTTCTTTAAAACAAAACAAAAAAAAACTACCCTTTAACCGTACGAGGGGCGTTCAACATATTCTCGGTATCGGGGTGAAGCTGTGGTTGTATATATAAATTGAGTTATTTATCAAGTAATACTATTATTTTAGTGCATTCATGTAAAATTTCATATAAATGTGATTATTAATTCGCGTTTTATCTCTAGTTAAACAGAATCATAATGGCAACTGAGACGATGATGGTGAAAATTGATCATCGCGCTGTAATTAAATTTCTCACTAAGCAAAGAAAAAGTCAAAAAACTATTCATGAAGAGATGGTGGCTGTTTACCAGGGTTCCGCACCTTCATTATCAACTGTGCAAAAGTGGTCAAGTGAGTTCAAGAGAGGCAGAGAGAGCATTGAAGACGACCCCCGCTCCGGCGCCCCGGCTACTGCTTGTACGGGAGAGAGCATCAAAGAAGTCGAACAACTTGTTCTTGAGGATGCCCGAATAAAGGTGAAAATGATGGCAGAGATCACCAAGCTTTCAATTGGTACCATTCACACCATTCTTCATGACCATCTTAACCTTTCAAAGGTCAGTGCAAGGTGGGTGCCACGAATGCTCACAGCGCCTCAGAAAAAAGTGAGAATCGCATGCTGTAGAGAGCTTTTGGAGATGTGTAGTGAGAACGCGGACGGTGTTATGGATCGAATTGTTACTGGGGACGAAACATGGGTCCACCACTATGACCCTGAAAGCAAACAAGAGTCCATGCAGTGGCATAAAAAAGGAACAGACCCCCCGAAGAAGTTCAAAGTCACTCCGTCTGCCGGGAAGCTCATGGCCACAGTTTTTTGGGACTCAAAGGGAATCTTGCTCATTGAGTACAAAAATAAAGGTGAAACCATCAACGCCACATCCTACGCTTCCACTTTGCATAATTTGCGGGAGGAAATTAAAAAGAAAAGACGGGGTAAACACGGGGTGTGTTGTTTCTTCATGACAACGCTCCTGTTCACACGGCGCGAGTTTCCAAGGCTGCTGCGCGAGATTGTGGTTTCGAAGAAATCCAACACCCTATAGTCCAGACCTTGCCCCTAGTGATTATTTTCTGTTTCCGGATTTCAAAAAATGTCTTCGTGGAAAAAGGTTTTCGGATGATGAAGAACTCAAGTCGGCAATAAATGGGTATTTTGCAGAGAAAGAGGAAATTTATTTTTTTGAGGGTTTAAAAAAGCTTATCTCAAGATGTAACAAATGCATTGATGTTAGGGGAGATTATATTGAAAAATAAAAATAATTTAAATTGAATTCGCATTTTCCTTCATATCGATACCGAGAATATATCCCCTCGTAACACGCGTCTCACTATGAATGCTCATCAGTACACACTCAAGCCCACTTTGGGGTGTACTCTAAACTATCGTGATTCGTTCCTAAGCCGAACAACTCGCTTGTAGAATGATTTGCCGAGCTCTCTGTTCCCTAGTCATTATAACATTCCGACATTTAAGACCAATGTATATCGGTACCTACCTTTCTTCCCCCTTAATTTTCCCTCGCCCACACAGTGGGTAAACATTTTAAATGTACCTTAACCCCTTGAGCGCACTCTAACATACTTTAAAAAAATAAAAAAGAATTTTATAGAGACCTTTGCAGTGTTCTTGGGATAGCTACGGATATTTTGCAGATGCTGCACTCATACAGCAGCATGAATAAAATATTTGTCGAGAATGGTTGCATGGCATTGTTTATTTAGATTTAGGAGATCATACCGGATGCGAATATTTCCCTATTCATTTGGTTGGCTCACTAGAAACGTATGAAGAGGACTTTATCTTTTCTACTTGTTTTCATTTGGTGGAGGGGAATATTTCTAAATATTTTGATGAAAGCAAAGGGCAATGTTTTGCAGTTTTAATTGCCATTAATAGAGTAGAGCAGAGACCCAGAAAAAAAGCAAGCCAGATATCAAACGCCTTTTTAAACTCAATAAACAGCAACTACCAACTATTATACATGTATGGGCCGACACAGGATGATTGCAATCAAAATCATGCTTCCTCGGCGTCGATTGTAGTCTCAGGGTGGTGATCATTCACTCGAAGATGATTTTGGCTATCCATTTGGACAACTACAAACTGCTCATCAATTGCACCCCAATTACTGTTCCTCAGTCCAACAGTCCTATTTTTCAGAAGTCTCTCCGAAAAGATAAAAGACAGCATTTGTCCATCCCGCCTCTCAAAAAAGGTTATCTTTCCCTTTTTTCTTCTACTGACAGAGATGAGATTCCATTTATGTCCTTTCTTACAAGCTCGTGGAAGTGCTGATAAACTGTCAGCTCATGAAATATCTGGAGGCAGCCAAACCTCTTAATGACCGGCAGCATGGTTTCCGATTACCGGCTGGAAAGTACTATCATGTCAGACCATAAATACATCGAATTTGGAATGGATGCGAGGTCTCGAACTCATTGAGCAAAGCAAAGGTACCGGAAGCTCTTACGGCCAAGAACTGTCGTCTCACAAAATGTTTTGAACTGTTATTTCCCGCTAGGAAGCAAATCTGCAGAATTAGCGCAGCTACGTACGGAAACTGGAAAACTTCTGAACAGTTCACTTAAGACTAATTTGGGGAAAGACTTGAATCCTTACAGATTGAAGCAAATTCGGGTTTCAAAGAGTGCTTCTTATAAAGGCTTTTGCGAAAAGATCGAAAGTGTCAGTGAAACTAGTAGATTAGCAATGAGAATCCTACGAGTATTCTGGGTCGAAAGCAGATATTCCCGGTCTCACTGCCCAGGTAGGACAATCAGAACTATTAATGAAGCTGCTAGTGAACTGAATAGCGCAACACGACGTAGATAGTATCTCTGGCTTCAAGTCCTATATACCAGCTATTGGTAATTCTGACGAGAACCTACACTGCTAGCCTGGCACTGGCATACATTCCAAAAACCTGGCGACCAGATTTAATAGCCTTAATACAGAAAATCGGAAAGAGGACTTGGTACTCGCCAAGAACTACAGACCTATAAGTAGAACTTTCTTTATATTGGAGAGCATGGAGAGAATGGTCGACATCCATGTGAGTAATACTGCTTTGCTACTGCATCCTCTGTCTGAGGTGCAACATGCTTACCAAAGCGGAAGATCTTGCGAGAGTGTGCTTCGAAATCTCGTAGGCAGAATTGAAGGCGCACTCGACAAGAAGGAATACGCAGTGGACATTTTCGGGTGTTTTCGACAAAGCAACTTTTGACTGCGTATGTAACTCGGTCTGTTCTGTAGATTAAAGCAATGCTGGTGGATATGACACTAATTGCAGAGTCCGACGGCTTGGATTCCTGACTTTACTTTTCTGTAAGATTTGTTGCTCATTTGTTTCATTCGGACTTAATTGCTGCAACAATGATGCTGTTGTTTCTCTTGTAATTTCATTTTGTTGTTTTTAAATATAATATGCGGCAATATTACGGCAAGACACCAGCCAGAGAGAAGACTGTATTGAGCTGAATCCATTTCTTTGCAAGGAATTTCACGTTAAAGCTGAAGTTTATATATAAGGCTATCCTAAAAAGAGGAGTATTCCTTTCTCAGGCTACCACTTCGGAGCCTGCCAGGTTAATACGCATTCCCCCGTACAACACATCAACCAAGGCTACCACGCTATTCGAGCCATACTCAGAAGACCTGGATGACACCGGTACTAAGGTATCTCTACAAGGATGCCATGGAGCTTGAAGTGGTACAAATAAACCAACACAGGGCCGGAACCACCACCTCGCATGCCACCATCTGGACAATTCTTACAAGGGGTACAATATCTTCTGCGTGTTTATGTCAGATCAGAAAGTAATATCCCTCAATATAGCTCAGACTACTTCGCAGTAATACTACCCTTTTCTCACGAAGATGGAAAAATCTGGGTGTGATGCACTATGATCACTGTGAATCTGAACCACTTCAAAAATTTGATAGATGAGGTTGACCGTATTCAAAAGAAAACTGTTCTGGGCTGTTGCGGAAATCACATACATATATCACACCTAGAGCTTTATGAATTCAATAGCAAACTGGCTTCTACTCCAAGTCTTGCCTTTAACCAAGTTTATCCTACAAAAAGGAGGATAAGGGGTAAGCGTAGTGAAGAACCACGGATCACCAAGATTCTCGCTGTAAGATTATGAAGAATTTTAACTTTGCCAAAGTATCCTAGGCCCTCCTCTTATGCAAGAGAGCTTTGGCTCAAATTGGGGTCCAGGACTCAAAGTCAAGCAATGAATCGTAAGATAAGTTATCACTTATAGAGCAGCTGTTTAGTGGCTTGCTATGAAAAAGCGGACTACTCGCGCTGCATCGTAGACTTCCCGAAACAACCGGAGTTCAATTATCTGAAAGTGACTTCAAACTTGACTTCGATTACCGGATTCCAGAAAGGAACAAATAAAGATAACTCGCAGACTTTCTCAATTAGTCTTTCGCCATCGTCACAGACTTGTCTAACGTAATTGGAGACACTGGTGCTAAGGTCTTCTCTGAGGACCTCTGTCTAAACAAATCCTTCTGTCTGTCCACATACTGAACAGTCTTTCAAGCCGATTTATCAGCTATTCATCAGGCTGGTGGTTGTCTCGCCTGACCCAAGTCAAACATGCATGGACAGTCATGCAGCGATCCGATCCATAATTTCGAAAACCATAAATTTGTGAAGGGTTAAAGATTGCTATTGCTACGCATCTCCCAACGAAATGGGTAAATAGCACATGATCACGCTCTATTGGGTTTCGGGACACTCGGGCGTCTAGGAACAAATGTGCCATCCAGACAAATATACGAGTATTGAATTCGAGTTGTTTCAATATATATATCGCATAATACATTAGCGTGCTGCCCTTTCAACTCGAGTGTTCTTCTACAATATTGCCATCTAATATACATTCGAGGACTTTTTGAGTTTTGGGTTTAGTCTAGGCATCCAAGATTATGGCCCAAACTGCATTGTTGTTGTATTTTTTCCTCAAATTTTCGTTTATGCAATCGAAGACAGTTTTTTTTGCATCCGCTGTTGATAAAATTCCTTCTTCTATGCCAAACAACAGTCTTGAGATGGTAAGGGCCTTAGAGAGTGCTTTCTCGTGCAAGTACATGCTTTTGAAATGTAATCCTGTATTCCGCCCTACTTTGGAGGTATAGAGCATTTAGTTCTCTGATGACGTCGAAGTCAGTTTTTACTGAATTCTGAGGGAGTTCAGGTAATCCTTGTTTATTTGAGATTGTGTCATAGACGAGTATGTTATAGCGTGCCCAAAAAGAAGACTCTACGGTGGGCATTTCATAGTAAAATATGTGTTCTACGTCCTTGATCTAAGGGTCTTTTGAGTGAGTTCTCCAATGCTAGGTCCAACGAATACTTTGCTCATTTCTCTTAGATTTTACACACTTGGACGTAGCTTCAGGGATATGTACATGCCGATCAATACTCACATTCACTTTCGGCTTTCTCCCTCGTCACACTTTTAGTAATTTCCATTACGCGACTCGACGGTAGTCTATCAAAGCATTTAATAGTTGAAAAAAGAATCTTCATTACAAAATCGGCACCCTGAAAGCCAATTTGTGTCAACCGTTTTCCTTTTAAACAGCTCCAAGGAATCCACTATAATGAAGATTAACTGCAAGAAAAGTCAGCGACCCAATTTCTTTTGCCTGCAACCATCTACTCAGCTTTTGAAATCATAATTACTATCTTTTGTGCAGACATGTGACACTTTAATTACAAATTCCACACACCGCAGCTCAGACTAAGCAGTCTTTTTATAGTTTTCTACCCGTACACTTGGAATCAGAGGTATACCATACATAGTCTGCTCAGTCATTCAATGTGGTATGTTTACTGTGTAAGGCTTTCAAATCCTTGGTAGCAGACAAGACTCTGTTTATTCACCTATTCGTTACACATACAAGTAATTCAGATACGTGAAATGAATTTTCAGCTCATTACTAAAGTAAAATACTCCCCTCGTCTTACCGTCTAGAGTTAAACAACCTCCTTAAGTGCCGCTGCCTTAAACTAGAACACCATAAGTCCACATGTCTGGAGTGCTTTTCAAACTGGCGCTAAGTACCTCATTAAAAGTTGCAGGACCTCAAAGAGCCAGCAGCAATCGCTTGCTAGAATCCTTAAATGCAAAACCCGTACTCCATTAATTACAGTTTTCAATAAGGATTTAGTAAATCCTGTGTATCCTTTAACGCGCTGATCGTTACCCCCCAGAATGATTAATTACTGTCATCGATTTTCAATTTCCTTACTCTTCCCTTTTCTACTCGTTGCTTTTTTAAATTTATGTGATAAATCAACACATTTACGATGGCAATAAAAATATCCTTTTTCATAAATCCAACTATCCACCCCCGGTCAGGAGGGCCGGCCAACTTGGCGCTCAAATTGTTTCCCGCCAAATAATTCTCGAATGAAGTACGATTCTAAATGATTCATGGCATTTGAGGTGCCATTTTCTGCGCTATGGTGCCCAAAATGAATTTGAATAAAGGACACAAGTTAGGGGGCTTGCATCCCCCTTGGCTTTTACGTTGATAAATGTCCTTTCGAGTTAGTCGAACACGAAAACTGTGTGAAGTGCATGCAAAATCGAAATTTTCTCTCGCTCTACATTCCATGTTTCTTTTGCTTTTTTCTTTTGCTCCCATATCCGCATCCTGTTGTGCTGGTATTTCACGCTTACTTGTCATCCCCGCGGAATGAGATTTAGTATTCATATTTTGTTTGTTTTTAATTACTTTCGCTTAATTACCCAGGTGACTAGTACAAATGAAATGAAAACGATACAGCAAATGGAAATAAAAGTGAGATTAACACACAACTGGAATTGTTGTGAAAGCGTTTTTTGTTTTCCCAAGGACGAGTTTCGTTCTGGGATAATAAAGAAGAATCTACAAACGAAACAACAAGATTATGTAGTCAATGGAAGTGGAGTTATTTTTGGGGTTGCATGAGTATTTACACAGTTACATACTCTTCAAATAATTGTTTTCACAAGAGCGTTATTCTTTGATTCTTTGCTTAGTGTGTGTGGAGCGTAAGGCGTCCAAAACACCGTCCCGCGATGGGAGCTTAACCCCAGTGTTCTCGAATCCTTCTCAACTGCCCTTCTGTGACCAATCCATTTCCATTTTCTCCTTCGTATTTACACGTAGATGTCTATAGATTACTGCCACACAATTAAATAAAGTCGGTCGTTCGGCCAGAAAACCCTTAAGATTTCGCGTAGGCATGTTAGGGGTGTTTTTTTTTAAGAGCCAACTACGTCCAATTGCAGTCTCAGAATCGGTTGAGGTCTGCCGCCTTGTCTCTCCGGACTAGATTCGAAGACTCTACGGGCATTGTGTCCATTCGCTCTTAACCATCTCAGGCGACTGAGTTTTCTGACAAGGTCGACGTCTTTGTAGAGCTCGTACAGATTATGGTTAAAGCCCCTCAACGCAAACGGGATCGAACATTTTTCGAAGGATTTTTCGCTCGAAACGACTAAGGGTATCTTCATCCGCTTTCGATCGAGTCCATGCTTTAACGTGATAAAAAAGGACTGGGATGATTAAGGTCTTATATTGAGTTTTCTTGGTTTTTCGGGATATGGTCTTACTACTCTTACTACGAGATTACTCGTAAATTATGTGACGAACCAACTAATGGCCCCAGATAAAAATAGACTCACTCTAAACGACCCTAACAAACGTTTAAAGGACAACAACCTTCCGATCTCCACGTGGAATATTCGGACCCTTAACAAGCCCGAACAATTAACAGAGGGCCTTGGCAGTCAAGGTGATATCAGCGTCATCTAGGGAGTGCGATGGAATGGACCGGACAAAATGAATATGAAAAACCGTGATATATACTACGGTGATTGCTAGAGGGAAAAGAATCAGCGGCCATTCGGATACGGATTTACAATATGCGGTAGACTTAGGCAAAAGGTTTTGAGCTTTCGAAACGTGAGCGAGCGTCTTATGACAATCCGCATCAAGGCTAAATTCGCTAACATGAGCCTTGTATGCACCCCTACGGAAGACAAAGACGATGCCCCCAAAGAATGTTTCTACGAGTTCTTCGAAAAGACATATGAGCAATGTCCGAAGTATTTACAACTTTGGTAGGATAGTTGGTAAGCAAAGCCTACACGATACCGCATCTGGCAACAGATTTATTGACTCCTCGGAGGGACAAAATATCACTATAGCAATCACACGCCTCAATATGTACAAGCCGAAATGACGGCTTCCGGATCATGAAACGCTAAATCAAATTGCGATAAAGGTAAGGCATACCACCAGTATTCTGGATATCCGAACATTCTGGGTAGCCAACATTGAGTCGAATCACCACTTTGTTGCAAAAAAGGTGAGAATGAGGATTTCTTAAGCGCCACAGCAAAGAAGAAGTTCTGTGAGAATATATAACGTAGAAAAGCTGCATTCGCAAGAGACCGCCAGAATCTTCGCCGAATGTGTATCCCAAAATCTCCCAACAACTTATATGATGCCAGCGTCAAGTACCGAAAACCAGTGTCAGCGCTACCCCGTTGCCATCAGAGATGCCGGAACTAATGTGCTGGATTTCGCCCGAACTCTACGAGCAGAAACAACGGGAAGAAAATCTTCTCCAGAAGAATACCGTGCGAAAGTTTCACCAACAGGTAAAAAGAACGTGTCAAAGCAAGAAGACCCGTCCAGAAGCCTATAGAGATGAAGAAGGAAACTGTGTAGTAGAGTCACATTCGGTGGCTAGTATGCGGAAAACCTTTTTCTACGGACTGTATAACGGCGAAGAAGTCCAAAATGCCGCCGGCAACCAGAATAGACTATACAAGATAGACGATGGTAGCCAAAACTTCCTTCCAGTTGACCAAAACGAAGTAAAGACAGCAATATCTAAGCTAAAATCCAACAAATCTACTCAACCTAACCGCTTACTGGCCGAGGTATTCAAAGCTGCTGGAAATGACTTTGTGGAGAGAATGTACCAACTCATTTCTCAGGTATTGTCAGAAGAATGTATGTCTGATGAATGGAATCCTACCCATGTATGCACGATCCACAAAAAAGGCGAGACCTTCAACTACGCAAACTGTAGAGTTATAAGTCTCCTCAATATCAGATACGAAATCTTATCTGCCATATTGTGTGGACGTCTGAAACCCTTCGACAACAAGCTAATTGGTCACTATCAGTTTAGTTTCAGACCAAGGATGTTCACAATCGACCAAATCTTCCCAACTCCGGCAGATCCTGGAAAAAACTCGAGAAGTCCAAATGCTACATGTGACAACATTTACAAAGACGAGCTGTATAGAGTTTTAGCATTTCCGCCAAATACGTCCGTCTATGCAGAATGGCGATTGGGAATGCTCGCTGCTCCGTCAAGGTCATTAACGACTTAGCCGAGACCTTTGATGTCAAAAAACGTTTTGACGTGCTGTCATGTGACTTCATTAATATCAACGAATACCGCAAGTATAATCTGTGCAACTACTAACGTACGCGGATGATATTGACATAATTGTTAGAACTCAGCGGGCTTGAAAGAATTGTGCAAAAATCACAAGTCAACTGCAGAGGATGATGCTTCTAGCACAAGTCTATGCAGTAACTCGCATATGGACGAGACATTGAGTGGAACATTTGCGACTATTGAAGCAGAAGCGGCAAAGATGGGTTTAGTGGTGTATGCTGTCAAAAATGTGCGGCGAAAAATTCACGCGAGTCGAGATGTGCGTTTTATTTTTACCGAACCTGATTCTGATGGTAATTCTGTCAAAGAAGGAGATGTTGTTACCGACAAAATCATTCATGCCTCGGCAACCGAAGAACAAAATATATCAGTGGAGGAAGAGGTCATTTTAAAAGAAGAGGAAAACGTGGAAGATGGTAATGTTGCTGTTGCTGAAGGGGACATTTTTGCTGAACCCAATAGCGTTAGCGAAGAGGCCAAGAGTAGTTGTACTGGCAAAATTTCTTTAACGAAGATGATAATGCTGTTAATAGGGGTGTTGCTGTTAATGGTATTGATGACGCTATTGCTGCGGATTCTGCTGCGGATTGTGGTGGGGAACAATTTCACAAAAGAGGAGGTCCCGTAAGACGTTGCACTCCAATTCTGCAAATCTTCTTAATGCTGAAATGTTGCAAGGTCCACTACGTGTAAAAGAGGCGCTGGGCAGAGATATTGGGAATAAATAGAGAAAGGCGATGAAGAAGGAAATGAATTCCCTACAGAAAAACCGAACCTGGGAGCTGTTTGAATTACCTAGAAATCGATTAAATCGAACTGGGTATTCAATATAAAGCGCAGCAAAGATGGTGCGAAAGAGCGGTATAAAGCAAGACTAGTCACGAAGGCATACCGTCAGCGGTATGGTCTGTAGTACGGAGAGACTTTTTCTCCCTTAGTAAGATACTCACCTGTTCGTCTAATTCTTGCCTTATCAGCAGAATTTAATTTGTGTGCGCACCAAATGGACTTACTTGAATGGCGAGCTAAAGGAAGAAGTATTCATGGAGCATCCACAGTGTTTTAACCGATTTCAAGAATCAACAAAAAGTGTGCCGTTTAAAGAAGGCGATATATGGCCTCGATATGTGGCCTAAAACAATCAGTTCGTGGACGGTACCAAGAACTAGACGCTGCTCTACGACAAATGGAATTCTCGAAATGCTATGGTGACGCTTTAATATAAATTTAACAGTGGGGGCGATATATTGTTGGCATGTTCAAATTTCGAACACTTAAATACCATAAACACCGGAATTAGTTAGCAATTTGAGGTGGTTGCCAAAGATCCTGCCGACTATATTCTTGGCATGGAAATGATCAAAAGTCAAAGTTCAATCCATATTCAATCCAAACAGTACAGGTCCCTCATCGTCTCCTTGATGTGTTTGGGAGACTGCTCTAAACCAGATATCATGCACTCGGTATGCAAACTTAACCAGAACCCTCACGCTGAATACCTGAATGCGGAATAACACATCCTGGTCATAGTGCTATTCTTTACACTGCAGTTGCTGTATAACTCCATCTTACGGCAAAAACAATGACTGAGTGCAAGTAACAACTGATGGACAGCGGGTCGTGAGTGTGAATTTGGTTGGGCTGAGTTTCTTGTTATTGTTTCGTATTATTGTAACACCTACAACAATTTGAGGCGGTAAACCAACGTTTAAATTTTCACTTCACAGCCGTGCTTAGCATCGTCGCATCAGTGTCTGTGTTTTTGGTGTTTTTTTTTTTTAATGACTACCTCGTGCGTAGTGATCTATTATAGCTTACCAAACTCCACCACAATGTAGTCCCTGTTCCAATCCGGAATTCAATTTCATGTGGCGAAAATTCCATCTCCGTAAGCAAATTATCCACTGCTGCTTTGTTTACAAAAGCCCCAAACTGAACAGCAATTCGACCTTTAACGAGTTCGATGCCTTGTCTGATTCCATTCAATGAATTGTATCCCTGTATCCTCATACTGAAATCGTTATTGCGGGCGACTTCAATATACACAATTCTGGTTGGTTTCGACATTCTGAACAGACCACACCTGAAGGACGGTGTGTTGAGATCTTTGCTGCGTACAACGCAGCTTGTAAATTTTTTTTTATAATTTACGAGCGCCTAAAGGGTTATGATACCCTTTAATACCCTGATACTGATAGAAGGAGAAGAAAGGAAAACATTGTTGTGATGTAGTGGTTTGAAACTCAGGTATATTTGGTTTCGATATTAACTATCCGGGGGGTGGGAGTCCGAATAGGACGGAGAGGTTTCTTCTTCGAAGGTTATCAATTTTCTCGCTTGTTTTGTGCTTGAAACTCTACAACAGCCCAAATCTACATGTCAGTGTTATGCCTTTACACGCAGATTTTTCTGACTGAGTTCCAATTGCACAAATGAAAAACTTGTCATGAGTAGGATTCGAACCTTGACCCTCCGAGTGAGAAGCGATTGCTAGTACCACTACACCACGGCCACCCCCAATCGTCAGCCCATGAAACATGTCGAAACACGAAAACTTCTTAATGACCGGCAGTACGGTTTTCGTAGCAACAGCTCCACTGGTGATTTGATGGCATGTCTCACCGAAAAGTGAAACCAAAGTCTACACCAGTCTGGCAAAAGCAAGATAGATGCACTTGATATTTCTAAGGCATTTGACAGAGTTTGGCATCAGGCTCTCGATGACTCTCTTCTTCAATGGATTAGAAACTACCTTTCGAAACCTTCAATTCAAGTTGTCATGGATGGTTTCAAATGGAATTCACAAAATAAATGGTGGTGTGCCTCAGGGTTCCGTTCTGTCTCCGACACTCCTTTTAATTTTCATCAACGATCTCTTGTCTGCTACTTCTAATCCAATAAATTCCTTTTGCTGACGACAGCACTCTCTGCTTTTCATATTCGTTTCCGGACTCACGTCCCTGCTCTTCGGCTGTAGAACGGGAACGGCAGCGTATATTAAGCTCATTAAATTCCGATATTAACAACATAACCAATTGGGGAATTATCAGTAGAGTGGAATTCAATGCTTTCAAAATGCAATGCTTGTCTGCTATCGTCGAAACTGAAAAACTCTCCATTCTCGGTTTGTGTGTCAATGTGAACTTTCGTTGGAATGACCACATATTCGATGTCCCCAAGTGTCTAGGTTTCCTCTAGCGATGTAAGAAATATTTTTGCCCTACTGAGCTGGCCTCAATATATAAGGCCTTCATCCGCCCAAAGTTGGAGTGCAATGCACACATCTGGTCAGGTGTGCCTAAAACATCTCTGCACCTGCTAGTAGGATTCAAAACTGTGCGATAAAACTCATAGGTGGCGCTAATGTCAACCCAGTCAATGGACACCCTCGAACACCGACGAAATGCCTCGTGCGTCACTTTGACAAGATGCAGGAGCTGGGTTGCAGTTGGTGCTGTTCAAATGTAGACCAGCAGAATCCCTTACATTCTATGTGATATTATTGCGAAATTTAACTGCCACCTGGCAGACTGTCCATTGTACTATCTTTCTTTATTATGTTCTAGACATTCGCCTAGTAATCCATACCCTGTGTCGCTTAAACTGCTATTATTCGATCCAATGTCCTGCATTCTGCTTCAGGACACAGCTTTGAGAGTAGTATGATATGAATGAAACGGAAAATCAATAATCAAAACACAAAAAACTTCTACAGCACTCCATTTATTTGAACTGTCAACAACTCATATCTATTTCCGCATGACACTTTTCAAAGCCATAATTGATCGTGATACACGTTTGCCTACACCATTCAACGGACCATTCACAACTCAGGTGCAAATGATAGATGACAACAAAGGAAAAACCTCCCAAAGCCCAATTGAAATGTCAAAGAAGACTTTACGTCTTTCACCGGGATAACACCTGCTTCACTTGGCTGGCACCGACAATCCCCTTATCCAATATTTTGGTGCAACATGTACAACTCAAATGCCAAGTATCTGTACACCAACCACATCCTCTGGCATATCAAAATCCAAGAGATATGAGATTTCCACTTCACAAAAAAAACATACAACAAATTCATCTCTCAAGGATAATAAAGCAAAAAGAAAATAAATGAAAATAAATGAAAAAAAAAATAAATAAAAGAAAACAATGAGAAAACTGATAAATTAAGGAATTTCCAAAGTACCAGTGCCAATACCATACCAATGTTATGAAACAACACCAACTATGTAGTCAAGCAAACCTTTCTTTCCCCCTGTAGGAGGAGCAAGCTTCTGCACAGCGGAAGGAAGTTAAATTGATTCAAAGGCAAAGGATGAGGCTCTACACTCGTATCACATCCTATTAGTTTTATTTTTATCCTTCTTCAAGGATAAGTGCAAAAGCAAATATGAGAAGAAACTTCTGAAGGAAACAAGGAATCCTGGTTCTATTTTTCTTCGTCTTTATTTCTCTATTTCTCTATTTTTGTGTTTTGTTTTCCTTTCCACTTGTCCTTTCTATTTTTGTTCCGGTTTGTGGATACTTGGAGAAAAAAAGTGGAGTGACACATGACTTGATGATAGTAACAACGATTATGGTGAGGATAATGATGATGATGAATTTATATTATTTGTATTTGTGTGTGTGAATAAGTTAGATTCGTGTTTCTGAGTTGGTGGAGGATATAATTTTTTTACAAGGATGTCGCGGGACCCGCACGTAGAAGTATGTTTACTTGCTCTCGAGCGTCCTAAAGGAAGTGAACTACAAAGGAAACGATGCACTGCTTCGAAGACTTTTCATGTAGGGAAGCACATCCTTCAACTCTGTGGTTGGTTTTCAAAACAGGATTTATATTTACAAAGAAAACTGAAGTTGCTGATCTGATTATCCTAAAGATTCATGCTATGTGGAATCTACATATTATTCTGAGAACGTCGTTTGTAGTGACTCTTAATGTGACTTGAATTTCAGAAATCTCAGAAAGCAAGGAACCAGGGATCGTTAAGTAAAGGTTTTGCGGCTTAACTGACTTTGCTCAATATCTTCAATGTATTTACGATGAAATTAAACCTTATGTCCTATCTATCAGATGTCCAATTCGGGTGGATATAACAATTTTACAAATTTCTTCAGTAAGAGTGCTATTTGGTTACTTAACTCAATGTGACCTGGAACTCAACCAGCAATTCTCCACATCCACCACCAGTTAGGCAAATGAAGTTCATCTGTAGGCTCCGATCTACGTCGCTATGTTCGTCGTTGTATCCGCCTATGTAGATGGGACTGAAGGTTGCCCGAAAAATATTTTTCTCTCAAACAGCCTAGGGTGGTCTCATCGTCTTGACAAAGTCCATGCTTCTGCGACATAGAGCAAGACTGGGATGATAAGGAGTTTTAGGTGAAGTCACTAAAATCGCTCGAAAGAGGGTTTTGCTATTCAATGGCCTTCTTATGCGAAGAAGCAGCGTTTGGCAAGAATCATTCTTAGTTTGACTGCACCCAAAGTTATGTCTGTCTAAAATGAAGACCTGCCCGAGACGGGTGTGTTTGTTTTGAAGACAACATGCATTTCCTTTTGCGCTCGCTGGTTAAACTACAGTATTTTCTTGTCCTTGAGACTCTCGGGATATCTCGGTTTTTTTCTGTAACTAGGCTAAAACCGTGTTCGTTCATCCATGAGTTCACCCCTCTCATAATATGGTTCAACATCATTTGAGCGTTTTCCGTGTCTCTTGCCGTAATCACCCCAGCGATATCATAAGCGTACCCTACCAGCAACTATACAATCGTATGAGATCTTCCAGAGGTCAGGGCCCAGAATCGATCCATGTGCTGCTCCCGGTTTTTGAACTAGTTCCTCATTATCTTCAGCATACTGAATGCTCCACCTAGTTGAATAGAAGGCATTTCGCACATCCAAGGTTGCCAAAAGTACGATCTTTTTGACGCACCGTTAATGGTAGTAATGGGTATAGTTGGCCAATTAGGTTCATCACCCCAATCTTTACTTCAGCACGAATTCTTTCTGAAAGCCAATCATTCCATCGGAGTATTATAGAGTTTTTGCTTCTTCTTTTCTTTCATTTGAACGAAAACAGTACGCAGGAAGTCCCATGTGACGTCCAAGCAAACACAACTGATTTCAGTAGAGCACTGGGTAGAGCGGTTAGACACAGAACTAGTCCATTGTACTCCTTGTATGTGCCTTTCACTGGAATATCTCAATTTTTCGTAGAAATATAAATAGACGACTCATAGCACCCACCATATCAGAGTCGAGTACCTGCAGCTTGATGCGAGTATAGCCTAGAATTCCCCGGAGAAAGTGCTCCATCTGGTGTCATTGCATCACATGAAATCCTCTTAAGACCACACAGTGTGCGCACGAGGTCATCAAAACTCCAATGCATACTCTACTTACCTGTTTTGGTGTCGCTACAGTTCGCTAAAGTCTCTCCAGCTAACACGATCTTTTGCCAGCTGCCTCTAAAGGACGCACTACAAGTTGGTTGAAGTCCCCTTCCATTTCAGTGTAGCATCGTAAACGCGGTCGTCCTCTGCTGCGTCGTGGTGGTGTCCAGATTTTGACTAAAACAATGTCGTTGTACAGCTCGTGGTTAAATCTTCCTCTATTCCCCTTCAATGCAAATCGGGCTGAAAATCACACGCAGTATCTTTCTTTCGTCCACTCACGACAAGGTTCATGCCTCTGCGCCATAAAGCAAAATTTAAGGTCGCGCTATAGTCCGGGGTGAACTGAACCTAAACTAACAAGCCAGTTAAATCTTTCGCCAGCTGCCTCCAGTTTCGCATGCTAAATTGGTTGAGGTCCTTCACTTGCATGCGCCACCTGAGTACCGGTCTTCATAAATCAGGACAGGAATGATAAATGTTTGGTGTTACAGGAAAGGACTCAATTGTCTCCTGAGGCCAAAGAAACAGCTATTGGTAAGAGAAATTTTGCGTCTGATTTCTGCGCTAATGTCGTTGCTGCTTGTAACTGCGGAACCAAGGTAGACGAATTCGTTACCTACCTCGAAGTGGCAACTGCCAATTGATACATTTTGGCCAAGCTTAATGTGGTGTACGCACTTTTCTGACGACAGCATGTACTTTGTTATACTCTCGTTTACCGTCTGCAGGCTTCATTGACAGCTGACTGTATTCATCCAATCTCATCAATGTTCTCCGCATACGCAAGGGATTGTACGTGCTTTGTTCTCACCATATTTTACAGACGAGAAGGTGCATGTTTCCAACCAGGTCATCTCTAGCTATTTGGAATTGTCAAGGAGCAGTTTGTCTGTGCCAGCAACTTTAGCTTCGACAGTACTACGTTAATTTCGCCTGGGTCGGTGGGATGGAATTTTCGGTTGTCTCCCTGTATAAATGATTCATTCATATGAAGCTGTCATTTTATATTCTCAGCACCAACTGTGACTCTACTACTAGTGCCCCATGTTCATATTTGCAATCTTCCTTTCTGGCTTTGTAGTCCTGTCATGTTCATTTTATTCTCCAATAAATCTTCCGAATGTCATTCCTGCAGGGACATCTTTCCTAGCGGCCTCTTGCGATTTCAGCATTTCAACGTCGAATTTTGGTGGTCTGACTTGACTCCGTTGTACTTGTGGTATTCATAAAGTCTAAGAACCTGAAGGCCGCATTTTCCGATGACCCGCTCCCAGCTCAATTTTGGTGTCAAAGCTGGGGCACTGAGAATATATTCGGTCTTGGAGGTCATTGAATTGGTCTTTCATGTTCTTGTCTTTAACCTATGCAAGGGCATGAACTCTAGTCAGGCATATATTACCGAGTTTGGCCTCGATACAGGTTGTTATGAGGTATTGGCTTACATTCCGAAAGCGTAAGACTTTTTGCCTTCTTAGTCTCTCTGGAATAGAAAACGCACATCCACATGAGCTTCGTCTTCCTTCTTTGAAAGAGTCAATGTAGCAGGTGTCATAGTTTCTCATCCACCTTTTGCCTAGCCAATCCCATTTCACTTCTTAGATTGCGGTAATATCTACTTAATAACAGCCTAGGAGCTCCACGTTGTTCTGCAAAACGTGCTCCATTAAGGGTCTTAACATTCCATGTATTATTCAAACCCGAAATTTGTTGCCCTTCAAAATGTGTCCTGGGGTCGTTAACATTATATCCGTCCATATCCGAAGCTGACGATTTTTTCCGAGCTGTTTTTATTTAATTTTCCTGTTTGTGGAAAATTACCCTAACGCGCAACTCTCAACCTAGAGGTCCAAGTCCTTAATAAAACCTCTAAACTTAGCTAAATTTTCAGCGACTAGTATCCTTGCACCACCATCTCTACTCGAAGACATAACCATGGAGCTGCCCTTAGGCTTTGGTTCCGAATACATAGGTCGAAGTAGCTTTAAAGAGATTGTGCACCAAGTAGCTCAAACTGGCTAGAGCCGTGGATGCCGCGTGTCCTAGAGGGAACACTCTCCCTCGCCATGTAACCGACACAGACCGTTTTTTAGAGTGATGGTAGAGTGATGACAATCAAAGTTTCGTTAGAGAAAAGGATGATGATGCTATAAAGCACTATATCAGTTAGACCACTCAGCTTCCTCAAATTCTTGTAAAGAAAACAATCTCCCTTAGGTGTAGTGCATGCCCTAATCGTATAACACCATCGATGATAGCAATATCCAGACTAAAATCTTAGAAAGCAGTTGGATAGAACTACGTTTTCGTATTCTTGGTCCAAAACAAAACTAACTACGACAGACATACTGTTGAAAAGCCATTCTTACAAAATATGTTAATCTGACCTTGGATCGAGAAAGTCTACTTCTTCTTCTACTCCTTCGGGTGCCCAAAATTGGAGGCAGGCTGCCACGGACCAGGATACATGAGTAGACTTGTAAATGACTAAGCCTTCATACTGCATACGAAAAAATGTTTTGAAGAAACTCTGGCTCTCATGCTGTTGAAGGTTTCTGGTTTTCATTCTATAACAGTTCAACAGAAATAATCCTTTATAATCCTTTGATATTAAATTTTCATATAATGGAACCCCTTAACCGGTATTCCCTCATCCTACACAGAGCTTAGCTTAAGAGGATGTTGGTACATTCAACAGATTTCAATCGTTCCTCCTCTCTGAATCATATACCTAGTACTCGTACCTTTAGCTCAAAAAATACCGGCGATAACTTATCCTTTCCGGAACGCATGAATACTTTATAAAGTGTACGCACCAATTCGTATCATTTGATTAATAACCTCAAGCGGTATAAAGGATTCAGAAAATTTAATTCATTCCATGTGCCACTTACGAAAATAAATTTCAATCTCCCAAAACGCATTGCGGCCCCTTTTTCTGTGATGTGGGTGTTCTTGTAAAATTTAAAAAGTTCCTGTACTGCTACAATCACATCAAAATAGTCCTTAATTTCGGAAATATGATTTAAATCCAAGGAGAACTCTGCCATTAACTCGACTAAATCATACACTCATCCGAATTTGGAGCAGTGCAAGCAAAACGTACAAGTAGACCTTGCCGTCATTGTAATTATGTATTCGCCCTTAACTTAGATTACAAAAAAACTTTTCCACTCTTGGGAATTTTACATGCATGCAATTATTCTCAATAGACTTGGTTTCAGAGTTCCTCGGGGAAACTAAGTACGAGCGTCTATAATGAAAAATGCATCTGATAGCTGGAGAACTTATCAGGAGGTATCCTGGCAAATTGACTGACTTCACTGGCATAATTCACGGGAAGATGTGAATGAAAAGTTGAGCGACTACAACAGATTGACGGCTCCATTGACATACTAAATTCCAACATCTTAATGCACACCCATTCCATTTCAATTAACATGTCAATGGCATCTGTACGTGTTGTTGACAAATCCAGGTTGAGTGCTTCCCGGAAAAGTTGTAAAATTGTACGTGCGAGCAAAAAAGACAAAAAAACAAAAAACATCTGCGAAGGAATTTTTTTCAAGGACTTTAACTGCACTTATCGGTTTGAGGGAAAATCTAATGGAAGTTGAGCAATGCGGACAAAGATTCATCTAAAGACTGATATGTGGATAGAATCTATTATCTTCACTTGAGGATGTCGACTTCCTTTTTTTATTTCAATGCTCCTTCATTTTCTAGACGAATTGGTTGGTTTCCACAAGACGCTTGTAAGGTCATCGTTTATCATCATATGGTTCGCGTCTTCTGTTTGATTTACTTGTTTTGGCAAACTGTCCTATCCAAGTCAGCTCAAAGACTTTCTGTATCAGCCATGACAAGACCTTCTATTTTTCTACCGAGCCATTTATAGAAATTTGGGATAATATGGCATGTCCATTTCCTTCTCGGGGTAGCATTCTATCGGCCTTGTCACATGGTGATTGAGGCCGCACTTTTCTCACTTCTTCTCGCTGATTATACCACCTTGATCAAAATTTGATCCTGGAATTTATTCAGAAAATTAAAAACACAAGTTTATTCATCTAAACCTATATCGTCCCCTTCAAAGTAATCCCCATCGGCTGCAACACACTTATGCCAGCGCTTGATCCAATCCTCGAAAAAATTTTTTATATTCGGTTTTCGGTATGTCTCACAGTGCTTCCTGTGATTTTTCCATTACTTCCTCTCGGCTGCTGAAACGCCTTCCCCGTAGTGGTTTTTTAACTCGATTGAACAGAAAGAAGTCACAGGGAGCCAAGTCAGTTGAATTCGGTGGCTGTTGGATGGTATTTGTTGCATTTTTCGTCAAAAAATTACGAATTATGATGGCACTGTGCGACGGTGCGTTATCATGGTGCAAAATAAACGAGTTTTCTGTCCAGAATTCTGGTCTCTTTCGGTGAATTGTTTCCCCTAAACGTCTCATAACGCCAAATAATACTCTCTGTTTACTGTCTGGCCTTCTGGCAAAAATTCATCATGCACTATCATAATCCATGAAAACCGTGAGCATTGCCTTCTTTTTTGAGTGAAAACGACGTGGTTTTTTTGGTCTCGGCTCATTTGGTGAATGACATTCACTTGCCTGAAGTCTGGATTGCGTGTCGTACGTCTTGTCTCCAGTAATGATACTTTTGATGAATGTGGGATCGGATTCAGCCTCGCCAATCATCTCTTTTGCGATGTCAACACGGTCTCTTTTTTGCATGAAATTGAGGTCTTTTGGCACCAACTTTACTGCTACACGACGGAAACCCAAATCATTAACCAAAATGTCTTGGACGGATCCATAAGAGGCAATGTTCAAGTCCTCCGCTGTCTCTCTGATGGTTAATTTGTGTTATTGACCAACATTTCTTTTACTGCATCAATATCTTCGTCAGTTTTCGATATCGATGGTCTGCCACTGGGTTCATCATCTTCGATAGACTCACGACCACTTTTGAACCGCTCGTGACACTGGTAAACGACCGTTTTCTTTAGAGAATCGTTGCCGAAACACTTTTCCAACATTTCCAACGCTCGCGCACCATTGAATCCATGTTTTACGCAAAATTTAATACAAGTTCGTTGTTGCAAATTTAAGTCCATTTCTAAGATTGTAAAAAATCGGCAACACACACAGAGATAGGTGTACTCTTGGCTACGTAACTTTTGCAAATTTCAAGCTATGACGCTAAGATTTAGAGGGAATGTCAGCAACAGACTTACCAACTTAACAAAGGAAAAACAGAACTCAAATCGGAACAATGGGAGCGCCACACGGTGGTTATTCTAGGATCAAGGTGGTATATTGCGAATCTTCGCCAGAGTGTTCATCAGAATCACGCCGACAAATACATAGGCAGCTTTATCTGAAATTTTTCGAAAAAGCTAAAGATTTGTCAAAAGTCTTCGTCTGGAGAGTTTATCTTCTCGGCACTAAGTATGACAGTTAGGCTTGTTTTTCGGTCAGCTTCGGGTGCGCTTAAATTCACAGAATAACTTCAAGCAGCACGTAGGTAACCACAATCCATAATTGTTTGTTGTGGATCCAATTTGAGGGATAGATTTTGCGAGTGATACTACTTCCACAGCTTCTGATTGCTTCTTAAGGGAGTCACTCATGATGCTGTATAGTAAAGGGTCAGGTGCAATATCTAAGAACTATAATGCGTTGTCACTGTTATAATTGGGTATCCTGTTTAAGATATAACTCGATGTTAAGTTCAGAATACCGTAGGGCCTTTGAGGAGGTCATTTTTTAGGAATATGGACACATTCGCTACGTTGCTGCAAGAGTTACTCTCCCTTACCGACGGACCCATCTACGCTGCTACTACTTCAATAATTGCAAGTGCTTTACAATGAGTTCGTTGTGTTCTGCCAATAATACTTAAGTCATCTGCATAGGAAAGGAGTTGCATAGACCCTTGGAAGATTGTATCTTTAGCGTCTGCTTGCGAATCTCACACATAAAATATGGAAGAAATCACATAACAGTGGATTGCCTTCTCGGGAGCGCTTTTCAACATCAACGGTCTTAGTGAAATCATTATCGATCCCCCAATGTCCAATGCCAAAACTGGACAATGGACATGTTTGTAACAGGTGGGCTTAAAAGCGATAAATTGGTGGTGGGTTTTGATTTGTGATTC
This sequence comes from Volucella bombylans, assembly GCA_949129095.1. Lineage (NCBI taxonomy): Eukaryota > Metazoa > Arthropoda > Insecta > Diptera > Syrphidae > Volucella > Volucella bombylans. Next base: position 135,036,660 of record OX422141.1, on the reverse strand, counting down.
GAGGGTCTTTTCTAAGATATGACGTAATGTGAAAATCTGGTTGGTGATGGACTTTGCAAGCATAAAGCCACATTGATTAGGACCAATTACAATAGTTAGTTGACAAACATTTTTTTCCCCGATTACATAGTACAACAGAAAAAACCTTATAGGCCAGGATGCTACGCAGGAGCGTATAGCTGACCAATCGTTCTAGTCCAGCATTCATCTAAGCCAGCGGTCATAGGAAAACTGCAGGTATCGTAATGGTTGACGAGCGAAAGTTAGTATATCAGCGGCATCATGTCTGATGGTTTATTTGTCAACTCTGCCACTTGGTTTTGGGACAAGAAGTCGATCAGGGTTCAACGATATTTAATTTACAAAGGGCCTGGCGGGTTCCTGAGTTTCAAACAGAAAACTTCTTCACAGGTTTTCCTCTGTTTACCTCTTTTTACCGGTGTACCTTGGCCAAGCAAGGTAGAAGTCCAGATCAGTGTCAAATGCTGGCCACTCGAAATTTTAGAATAATGACGCAGATTTTTATCCGTCTTACACTTTGTCCATTCTGTCGCACTTCTTGGATATCGGTTAGGTCTGCCTTATACCAGTAAAGGATCTCCGCGAATTATCCGACTGCACAAATCCTGAACTCCTAAGTGTTTAAAACCAAATGGATATGCAGATGTAGGAACAGGCATATTTTTCATTAGAGGCAACCATGCGATTACCATCAGTGATCTTATGCAAGAACTCATGACAACTACCTGGAGCAGCAAAAAAGAAGAATTCTTAATGGAACCCAGCCAAACTACAATTATTCCAATCACACGGAAAGGACCTGTTATAGATGGTACTTTCGGATACTTGGAGTAAAGTTTAAAGTATTCTTTCCCACAAGGGAGGAAAAGAACACAAATCCTATATGGTAAATGATTTACAAGAGTGGTATACTGATGATCCGAAAACCTCTCACCGCATATGAGACGCCTCTCATTTGGACTAAATAGGGATGCGAAACTAACTGCCTTATTGAGACTGTATACATTTTTCCAACTTAACGACATGAAAGAGCCAAAATAATTATACTTTCGGATAGTCAATCAGTACCCAAAGCATTTAAAAGCTACACGTATTCATCACAAACCTTCATAAAGTGTTATAAATCACTCAACAACCTCGCCACTCTAAACAAAATCTCACTAGTATGTGTACCAAGGTATGAGCGTCACGCTGACAATGAAGAGGTAAATCATGAAGCTAAGAAGGCCACAGTAAGTATTTGTCCGATTCTGCCCAAGTTTTGGTTTTAGTCGCAACGAGCTAACAGAAAATAAAATACTGACCACGCCCATTCAAATACTGGAATGATCTAGACCGTCCTAACCACTCCAAAAAGTTAATGACTTATAATAACAAAAGAGCTGAACTAGCCCTTCGTCTTGACCGTAGTAATACTGTGCAACTGAGAGGTCCATGGAACACTCAACCCCGAACTGTCTGAAGGCAATCTCGCAGAAAGGACTTATCCAATTCCTGGAAATATTGAACAACTAAAAACAATAGCTCAATCTTAATCCCAGTGCAGACCATACCAAAAGTCATTTGCCTTTTTTGAGTAGCATGGGTCGCCAACAGTGATATCATTCATATTCAAGGCGTTCGGTTGTTTTGTAAGCATATACATATATACAGGGTGTCCCAGTTTAGCAGTATAATCCTTCAAGGGCATATTCCCGTAGTTCCACTGAACAAGAAATTGTATGGCATGGGGGGGGAGGCTCTATTCTCACTTCATTTCAAGTTACAGCCCACTAAAGTGGTGACCTCTAATTTGGAGGTGTAACCACTTTAAACGCTATAACTTCTAAACTAGTACAGGAAAAAAAATAGTTTTGGACATTTTGGAAAGATAATTTAGTAGTGCATACAAGTCTTAAATTGATCTCCATTAACTGTATTCAAAACGTGAATTCGCGAAAACAGGGTTTGTATACGGGTTCTGCAATGGAAACGCTTCGTGTGTTCGCTGATAGGTATCAGCGCCTCAGACACAGCGGTGGCAGAAGTTGAAGATGGGATTTTGCGTGGTGTAGAAGTAAACCTTCAGTCAGCGTCCGCAGACTAGCTGTGCAGTTGGAACTTCCCAGAACCAGAATTCACAGGACTCTACAGAGAAATAGATTACACCCTTTCCATTTGACACCGATACAGGATTTACTTCCAGGTGATGCGCAAAGAGTGGAATTTTGTCAATAGCTACTGCGCAAACATGCAGAAGACGGGTAATTCCTCAAAAACATTCTGTGGACTGACGAAGCTCAAAAGTTTTTCTTCCACCATCTCTAAATTAGGGAGACGTGACTGGTGCTTGAACGAAGCACTGTCCAGATCTGACTGTCTTATAACATCTGTTAGACCAGTAATGCAAAAATCAAGATCGAAGTGCTTGCCTTATCTCCTAGTGGTGGTCCCTGGTAACTGCATGAATACACTCTTACTCATGCAGCCTTAAATGACAAGGAGATGCTCGGCCAGTATCATAATACTGGCATATGCCATCATAGCGTGCACAGCCCTATAAGTTGATTCGTCAACTAATGACCTCGGATAAAGAGGATGAAAAGCTGTGTTATATACTACTACGATTGCTATAGGAAAAACAAACCGCGCATACTCGAATGCGGATTTGCCATATGAGGGCGACTTAAGCAATAACTTTTGAGCTTCTGACATATGAGCAAGAGTCTTATGACAATCCACATCAAAGCTAAATTCTTTAACATAAATTCTCTAATATACGCCGATGCCCTGACGGAAGACAAGGACAACGCCGCCACGAACTACTTGACAAGACCAATGTCTTAACAATGACTTTAAAATTGTACTAGGCGATTTTACCGCCGGGATAGGAATGTAGGACGTCTTTGGAAGGACAATTGGTAAGAATAGCCCAAACAACATGACATCCGGAAACGGACTAAGGCTTCTTGACCTTCGGCAGAACGAAATATCACTATAGCAAGCACACGGTTTCCTCATGTCAATATACATATGGCGGTCTCCGGATCTTGAAACGCTAATTCAAATTAATCACATTCCGATAGAAACAAAACAAGAAACCTTCTTGTAGAGTCACAGTCAGTGTTGATAATATTGAACAACTTTTTCTGCAGACTGTATGACGGTGAGAGAAGCCCAACATCCCACCGTTATGCAGAATTGATTTTTCAACTTAGACGATAATGGCCAAAATTTCCGTCCACCTAACCAGAACGAAGTAAAGATGGCAATATATAAGCTGAAATCCAACAAAGCAGCTGGACCTGACGGCTTACCGGCCGAGGTGTTCAAAGCTGCTGGAAATGACTTTGTGGAGAACATACACAAACCCATTTCTTAGATTTTATTATTTCACAAAAGAGTTCGATCTACAGAAAAGGAGACCCCCTCAATTGTGACAACTTCAGGGATATAAGTCTCCTTAATCTCGCATACAAGGTCTTATTTGCCATATTGTGTGAACGCCAACAAACTAGTTGGTCCCTATCCGTGTATTTTCAGACCAGGAAGGTCTACAATTGGCCATATCTCCGGCAGATGCTGGAAAAACTCAAGAAGTTCAAATCGATACCCGCCATCTGTTCATCGATTTTAAGATCGCATGTGACAGCATTTATGGGGGCGAACTACATAGAGCCATGTCTAGTTCTGGCATCCTTTGCCCAGCTCGTCCGTCTGTGCAGAATGACGATTGAGAACGCTGGCTGCGCGGTCAACGTCTTAACAGAGACAAGGTGACGCGCTGTCATGTGACTTCTTTAACATCATACTAGAAAGAATTGTGCGAAACTCACAATAGAACACTGGAGGCACAATCTTTCCAAAGTTTGTGCAACCATATACAATACTAGCCAACGCCGATGATATCGACATAATTGGGAGAACTCAGCGGGCTATCAGCGATGCGTTCGCGAGCATTGAAACAGAAGCTGCCAAAATTTGTTTAACGGTAAATGAGGGCAAAACCAAGTATATACTCGTAATGTCAAGAAGAAAGAACACACAACATCGTCCAAATCGGGTAAAACGTAACAGTCGATAGCTATAATTTCGAGGTACTAAAGGACTTTGTCTACATTGGCTCTGGAACAAGTTCTATCATTCCTCAGCAGAAATAAAGCGAAGAATCAATCTTGCCAATCGCTGTTTCTTTAAACTAAGAAGGCCTGAGTAGTAAGACCCCATCCGGAAAAATCAAGAGGACTCAATGTAAGACTTTGATCATCCCTACTTTATGGTGCTGAGGCATGGAAACGAATCGAAAGCGCATGAAGATACCTTCAGTCGTTTCTAGGGAAAAATCCTTCCAAATACATTTGGAGGAGAAGATCCAAATCCAAACTATACAAACTATCGACCTTGTCAAAAAGCTGCTCATCAGCGGCCTGAAATGGCTAGGGCATGTATAGCGAATGGACATCAACGATACATGCCCGCAGAGTCTCCGAATCTAACACGGGGGGACAACGCAGTAGACAGAGACCTCAGAAGTAATCTTAAACTTAAACCGATTTGGAATGCGCAACTTGGGCAGTTAGGTTAGGGCCGAGTTAACTGGACACGCTTGTTGGTCGAATCGCTGGTCCACTTCGAACTTCTGCCCCACCTAAGTAAGTAAGTAATCTCCACTTTCGAAAAATTGACGGCTGGTTTTGGAGCCCCTTTTCGGCCTCAACCTTGAATGTCAAAGTAGCACTGAAAGAGGAACATCATGCAGTCAACACTGTTGATTCCATCTAGCCGATCCTACTGCTATTTCCTCTATTTTCTTCTATTTCTTTACAAGTTTACATCTTAAGCCGCTTTAGTAATTTTCGTGATAACACATGCAAAGTCTCGGAGCCACCATAAGAAGATAAACCAGGAACTTGACGTGAATTTGAACTGTTGAGCTACTGGCCTAATCCATGTTTTATGCAGTCTGCTGTGACTCGCTTACTGGCCCGCTTGACCCCTACTATGCGTTTAGGAAAGTAAGACGGAATCAGCCTACTCTATAAGGATAGTTCAAAGCTCATATGGTATTGAGAAGGACTACCACGAACTGGATATAGATAAACACGTTTTGTCATTTTTAATTGGCACTTGGCCTATCCTTAATTAATCCCTCATTTATCGAGACTCAACTTATCAACCCCTTCACCTGTAACAGGAACAAATTTCACCAGCCAGGCGTATTAGAATAAACAGGCGTATCAGAAATTTAAATAATGAAAAAACTTTGTGGACTTTCATAATGTTCCGAAACCAGTAAGGACAAAACCATTTCACCGTCCGTTTCTATAGCTTATTAAAGTTTAGTTATCTACCTAAAGTCTTAAAATTAGGAATGTACTTAAGGACAAAAGTATTACGGTCTGACTGCAAGTCCTTAAAGGGCTCCTCTTAGTAGTTTTTGTGAACTTAATGAAACTTTTACGCTCCTTGTCATTCAAAAATGAAATTAAATAAGTGACAATTAACCGCAGTAAGGATAAGAGTTCCTCAACTTTAGTTTTGTATGGATTATGGGTCAATGAATAGTGATTTATGATTCACTGTGGCCTAAAATTCATTAAAGAAATATGAAGTCTAGGAGAAAATTAGGAAAATTGTCCAGAAGACACCGATGATGACAGCGGGACATTAAAAGCACTTTTTGATAAGCCAACCACTGACAACGTAGATAGATATCTCCGTCCGAACCAGGGGCAAAGTGGAGCATTTCGTGAGCCTTTCCAAACTCAATTACTCCTTAAAATTCCACGAATACTCATATACAAAGTGAGGAATAAAATCCTTTCCAATCAGTCTCACCAAATTGTCAAGAGTATCGTTTTCCAAACAAAACTACGTGATTCTGAAATATTCACCCTCAGTGCAAATCGATATCCTTCCTTTTTAGATGGAATCAACTATCCTGTGATAAATTGCCGGCACTATTTGCTGTGATGGAAATCCAATAGCAGTTCTTTCATCGTCACTTAATCACTCATTGCACAAAGTGCAAACATCTTTCAAAGCAACTCCCCATTGAATGTTTGGATAATGTATTTTTTCGCTCAGCACTCACTCCTTCTGTTGTCGTTCATTAAATAAAATAACACTTTACGACGAACGAAAATCCTTTTTCACAACAAATCATGTCAGCAAATTACTAATTAAATTTTACACTCCTTGTTCGCTTCCATTGAGTGTGCGCTCTAACTACGAGAACTATCACATCTCTGTCGAAGATCCCTCGTGTGTACTTCAATAAGGTATGGAGAAAGTGAGGATTCGCTCCTTCGTTCGTGAAAGGTGACTTTCATAAATACATGATGCATCGAGGAACACCTTTCTTTTTAAATACGGGAGAAACTGTCGTGCAGATGCTGAATATCGATCCTGCAGGGAGAATCTTGAGCCTTTAATATGGAATTGGGTTGGTGTAAATGTTTAAAGAGGTCCTTAATTCGAAGCACGCTTAAATTAACGAACTCTTATTTGTAAACATAGAAATATCTCTGAAATAGTGGCCATTCCGCACTTGGAATGAATTTCCCTAAAATATTTCGGCAATCTCCAGTCCTTGTAGTCGTATGTGAACTAGCCTACACCCGAATAGGATGCCGTAAACAAGATTCTACAAACGGAACAGAACACATTTTTGCAGGACAATCCATGTCCGACATCTTCCTGAACAGACAGCACCCGGAATTCAAGGTCAGATTGCCTTTCAAGACGGGAAATCTGATCTTTTCTGGCAAGGCCGGCATAGCTGTACAGCATAGTTCTTTGTTACAACGTCTCTTCCATTCTCTATTGATACAAACAAGACTGAAAGCTACCGGAAGGACTTTTCTCACGAAGCGCTCGAGACCATTTTTATCCGCTTTCGTCAGTGTCTAAGCTCCTGCGCCGTACAGCAAGACTGGGATGATCAGTGTCGCGATCGTGTCGGTTGCCTGTAATATTCTCCATAGTAGATATGGTCCATCCCATCTTGTAGCAGTCGAGGATCTCCATTAGTTGTTCCCCTGCATTCGCGGGTCGTCAACCGTGAGAGTGTAAGCTGGTTCGTTGCATTCTTTATTTCTTCCGTATAAGGTTGTGAGCCCTATGATGATGTAAAAAAGTCTTATGTTACTGGTCGGCCACACACTTGACATTTTAGCCTGTATGAGTAAGGCTTTATTCACTCTGTTACCGAGGACAACCACCGGGGGATAGAGGAAGCACTGCGCTACGAACTTGGTTGTTGGAAACAGGTTACTGCCCATCAAAACATGCAACACCGTATATAATGGTCTCATCCGCCACCACAACCGATGACAAATAGCAAAACCGATGGATTGCTTTGATCAGCTCATTTGTAGTTCCAATGATAGGAGCTTATTATGATTCATTTCTCCTCTGGTTACCTGTGAAGAGAACTTCGAGTTGGTGAGAAATCGTAAGAAGGAAGACTCTAAGCTCAGCTTTGTCTGACCCTACAAATTCAAATGCTTAGTCCCCTCCACCGATTCTTCACAATAGTTCCTTGGCATCAGGAGTGCTTATGATTTTGCTTGGAAAAGAGACGAAAGTTTTGCTAACGAAAGACACCAGTGTCGCATCGCAAATCAGTTTTGGAGTCAGTCCTGAGTACCCGACTATATTCCTTTACTTGCTCGGAATCAAGCTGGAGCCATTCTTGGTCACAGGGAAAGTCGATTTCGTATTTTTTTTCGAATCGTAAGACCGGATTCATAAGACAGTCGGCACGCAGAATCATCAAAGATCCAGCCTCAGATCCCTTCTCCGCGACAGACTCCAGGTCTTACCGACAGTTTCTTTGCACTGCCAGAAGGCCGATAGTGCCTTGGAGACTTTCGACGTAACATGTTTAGTCGAGGATGACGCCCAAATACTTTGCTTCGTTGGAGAATTTAATCATGATGATTTTAAGAACAGCCTGCTTCCCCATTCTCGTAAAGAGGACAACCTCAGTTTTGAGAGAATTGACCGAAACCGATTTCAGAGGCACTAATCGTAGATCACATCTAAGGCTGCCTGCGCCTGACACGGTCCAACATACAGTAGGGTTACATCAATCGCATATTCTTGACCATAGATGCCACGGCTATTGAGCGCGTTAGACAGTGAGTCGACCAATGTGTACCACAGCAGTGGCGACAAAACGCTGCCTTGCGGGCAACCCCTGTTTACCACAGTCATGACATATCGGCCGCAGTCAGCATCCTTCTCTCAGAGAAGATTCTCTTCAGATTTGCCACTAAGAAATAGGCGATCTTCACGATCATTTTCTGGCTAGACACCTCTCAATTCAAAGCACTTGGAGAGTGCATCGTTCACGGGTTCTCCTTTTGCTTTGTTCCGAGTTCTGGAGGAGCATTATCGGACGTGCCGGGCTCCTTCTTAGATCGTATTCAGTTGGTTTTTAATGGATTCCTGCTCTTCAACAAGGTCGACGCCTCGCATCCGATTCTGTATCCGATGTACCTATTTTTTTTTTTTATAATTTACGCGCGCCTAAGGGGTTGTTGGCGCGAGCGGAAAGACAGAAGGATGTAGTGGTTTGAAACTCAGGTATATTTGGTTTCGATATTAGCTCGTGGGAGTCCAAATAGGACGGAGAGTTTTTTTTTCTTCACTCGGAATGATTCGAAGTTTATCAATTTTCTCGCTTGTTTTGTGCTTGAAACTCTACAACAGCCAAATCTACATGTCAGAGTTATGCCTTCACACGCAGATTTTTCTGAATGAGTTTCAATTACACAACTGAAAAACTTGTCTTGAGTAGGATTCGAACCTTGACCTTCCCAGTGAGAAGCGATTGCTAGTACCACTACACCACGGCCACCTATGTCCTGTCATAGAGGCCTCCGATAGTACTTTTCAACTGGTAACCTCCTTAGCGTACCTATTTGATAACGTTGAGTCTATAACTTTTTGTCGTACTTGTCGACAACCATTTCAGGCGATAATATGAAATCCAGGATATGATTAGATAAGAAGATCCAAACCGAAAGTCGAATATTTGAATATGAAATGCCACAGGAATGCAAATGAGGACCCCTGCTGTTCGTAGGTATTTCATTTTGATCTTATGTTTTATAAATGGAATGGCTTCACCCAGATTTCCCGATTTTTCCAACTACAAAGTGAATTATGAATAAATAAAGACTCGCTTACAGAACTCCTGTTTAAGGGATGCGTTTCCCATGTTTCAATAACATGCATTCCCCCATTCTTTTGCAGGATCACATTCTAAGCAAAGATGAGTAAATTACTTTGGACAGTTTTTTCGTGTTCTAACAAAGTCATGGAAATTCCCATAGCTCGCAAGCCATTCAGCTACAATCAGGCTATTTAGCAGCAGGACAACAAATTCCAATTGCCGACGAGAGAGACGTTCACATTCCTTTTGCTCACTTCCCTAGAGTCACCGCTGTGTGAAAGCTGGAGGCTGCCCAACCATAATGAAGGATATTTGTGCAAACATACTTGTAACTCCGCGGGCGCTCAACCCCCATGGCTTCGGTGTAACATGTAACTATGATGAGGGGTCGTGATGGACTAAAATTTCACAGGACTTTTCGCCAACGCCACATGGTATGCAATTAAAATAACCATCAGGATGTAATGAACGTGCACGGTTATGAAAAATGACGCAGCATGGCAAATACTCATTTGATGGCACAAATTAACTGGTAATGGACTTGCATCCCCTACAGAAAATTAACTCGTTTCGTTCATGACATGCAGGTTTAACGCCCTCTCTCCCTCCTTCGCCCTGGTAACGGTGTAATGAGTGAAAATTCGACTTTTCATCGAGACTATGTGCAGTTCTTTTTAGGACTATGTCTGGGGAGATTTCTCAGTCGAGCAATTTGGGTTACTTTGTTGTAAAACTTTTCCGGAACAAATAACCCGGATGGGAGCCGTCTTTGTGTTTACTCAGGGGGTTGTGAGAGTTTTCGTTTTAGCGCGCTTGTTTATTGGAAGCCATTTTAAGGGTGATGCCATGCAAGTGTCTTTGCTGCTTTAAACAAATTTGCATTCTCATGTTCGCTTTCGGATTGTGTTTGGATCCTTTGTTGTCAATTTCTTGAACAAATTTTTCCTCTCTCTGTATGTGGGTAGTACGAGTATATACAAACTGCACAAACAAGAGGACTAATTGAGTTCTTGCAATTTAAGGGAGTGTGTGGGGTGCCTATCGAAAGGATGGTGTTCAAACGTTGTATGTATGGGTATAACAAGTGTAAGAGTTGTAGAGTTTACCAGGAAATCAAAATGGAAAAACATCGCATTTAGGTTAGGGACTTACGAATTAGTTTTGTTGAAGAAGTTTTCACTTGCTGTGTGGGGAAAACTTAAAGGAACTTGAGAGCTATCACACTTGAAAATAAATTTACCTAAGTGGAGCTTTAAGTATGAGAAATAGGGATGCATTGTGATGTAATTCTGGGAATTTTCTGTTCACTATGCATCTGGTAATTCCAGCATACATTTATATGCAACAAACAAGTTGGTTGGTTTGAAAACCCTAGACAAATTGGTTTACCACAAGCAACATCTTAAAGTGCTTGCTGAACTACTGGAGGTAAAGTAGGGATTCGATTCACACAGCAATTAAGTCCTCATCTAGAGAGCTAAAATCGGATTTCATAACTTCGTCAATCAACTGACAAGCCTCTGGACGAATTCATAATGGTCCACAGCGTCATTCACGTGCTTAAAAATGTGAAACACTGTTGTAGCTGTAGGAATCCCATCGAGTGACTGGCCTTTTAAGAAGCACACCAGGAGACTTGGATTCATATAATCGGTTAACGCAATGATCTTCGGTTCGTAGAAGACATTGCACAAGGCTAATGTAAATTCAACTCAACGCGAATGCAGACATCTTTCGTATATGTTTGAAAGACCGTTTTGAGAAAGATAGGATATGTTGAGCGTAGTGAAAAGCAAACATATCTGAGCTAGGCATGCTGCATTCAAAACTTTTTATCTTCTGGCAGCGTTAGGAAACAAACCATCAAGTATCCCTTATCCTCTCGACATGTCCTTTGTAACTAACATCAAGCCTTTAGAAACGCTGCAACTGCAACTACTGATGTGTTGGGTTTCACCCGAAGAACATTGAATTCTGCGAAAGATAAAGAAAAAGCATGGATAGCGCGCGATCATGGAAATAGAGAGGAATAATGCACGGAAGTTTTGCTAAAAAGTAGAAAGAGCGTGTCAAGGTAGCAAGACAGAAACAGAAGTCTGTAGACATGAACAAGGAAACTTTGTAGTAAAATCACAGTCAGCGATAGTCGCTTTTGTAGACTATTTAATAGCGCTGTCAGGCAGAATGAACCATTCGAACTGGACGAACTAGATCAAGAGATCCGTCCACCTGACCAAATTGAAGTGAGTATAGCAATATCGATGCTTAAGTGCAACAAGGCTGCTGAAAGCGACAGTCTACGTGCCGGTCTGTTTAAGCCAGCGAGACATTATTTGGTCGACAGCAGGCACCAATAAATTTTCAAGATTTGCCTAAAGAATGAAACCTATCCTGACCCACAAGAAAGGAGACTTTCTAAACTGCCCCCATTATAGAGGCATCATTCTCCACTGTGGCAGATCCTGGAAAAAAGTCAAGAAGTACAAATCGGTATCTGTCACCAATTTTAAGGCAGCATATGCGAGCATTTATAGCTATATACTCGTAGATCCCTGTCTAGTTTTGGCATGCCTGACAAACTATGCAGAATGGGAATGGAGACGCTCGCTGTTCAGTCAAGCTCGGTAACGACTTAACCGAGATTTTTGGTGTCAAAAAAATGTTGAAGACAAGGTGACGCATAGTCTTCTTTAATATCATACTTGAAAGAGTTGTGCAGAACTCACAAGCGAGCAGTGGAGGTATAATCTTTTAAAAGACTCTGTGCAACTGCTGATGATATCGACATAAGTGGGAGGACACAGCGGGCTGTGTAAACGAGGGCAAAACAAGTGTATGTGCTGCCAACAAGAAGGGACACACAACATTGACGGATTAGACAGAACGCCGCAGTCGATAGATATAATTTCGAGGTAGTAAGGGACTACCTTGGCTCTGCTATCAATTCTGCCAGCAAAACCTCAGAAGGAATATTACTCCTGCAAATCGCTGTTTCTTTGGCTAAGAAGGCAATTAAGTAGTAGGGCCCTATCCCGAAAAATCAAAAAGACTCAATATAAGACCTTGGTGATCGCAGTCCTACTTTATGGAGCTGGAGCATGGTTTCTATTGCAAGTGAGTGAAGATATCGTCAGTCGTTTCAAGAGAAAAATCCTCCGAAAAATATTCGGTCCCTTTCGCGTTCACAGGCTCATGAGCTGTACAGCGACAAATTATACGAGCTTAACAGCGACATCGACCTTGTTAGAATATGTGCATCAGTCGCCTGAGAGGGCTAGGACATGCGCAGTCGTTTCCCATCTCGCATAGAGTACGGTCGGCTTTTCCGTGGTACACATAAAAGTGAAAACTATCAAATAGTAAAATAAACAAGTAATTGACAAATAGCAGTGTGGCTCAGTGGAGTAGTAGTTAGCTCGCTGAGTGGAAGACCTGGGTTCGAGTCCAGTAGAAATTTATTGGTTATTTTTTAATTTCTTAATATTAAAACCGAAATAAGAAGTGGTAGCATTATAGTAGTGCCGATTAACAATGGACACCGGTCAGCCGGAGGTCCCGCAGTTGGAACCGGCATCTAATAGAATGACGACTAGAGCATGTGAAATGCAACAGCAAGCAACAACAACTAAGGCAGCAGCAGCAAAGCAAAAGTCGGATGATGACACAAAAGTTGAAAAGAGGCGGAGAAAAAGCAAGACGTCGTCGAAATTGTCCACAAAAAAGAAAATTAAGGAAGATGCTGCCGACATTAAAGCGGCTGGAAAAGAGTACTCTTATGAGTCTGAAGGGGGCGAGTGCCGATAGAGGGGAATTCATTTAAAGAATTGTCTGACACCGATACTTCAGCAGAGGAAGAAGAGGATGAGGAGGCTCAGCTTGATAAGCTTATAAAAGAGCTTCTGGAAAAGAAACAGAAGTTGCGGCAGCAAAAGCAACAACAAAAACAGAAGGAGCCAATAAGCCAAAAGCAACAACAACAAGAACAACGAATGCAACAGAAGACGAACTCGCAAAAACGACAAAAACAACAACAACAACAGCAGCAAATACCACAAAAAATACAACAGAAACCATTGCAGCAGCAACAACAGCAGCTGCAACAGCAACGGCAACAACAACAACAGCAGCAACAACAGCAACGGCAACAACAACAGCAGCAGCAGCAACAACAACATCAAGAACAAAAACAGCAGCTTGATAACAAGGGGAGGGAAAGAGTGCCTCCTATAAATGTAAGTAATTTAGAAATTAATGATAGTATTAGGTTATGTAAGTTAGTAACTAAGAATTTTTATGTTAAAAGATTAAGTGCGAATAAGCACATTATTATGTGTTGTAATATGGAGGATTACCGTAAAGTACGTATCGCCCTAGGAAAAACAGATACTGAATACTATACATATACCCCTAAGGGTGAAAAACTCCAAACGGTGCTGTTAAAAGGCATCGATCCAGCAATAAAGACGGAGGAGCTCGAAGAAGAGCTTAAAAGGTTAGAGAGCGACGACCTTAAGTTCGTAGGGGTCAAGCCGTTTACCACGGCCGCGGCAAGGGATGGTAACCGTAAATTACCATTCTTCTTGGTGCAGTTAACGCCCAACAGCAAAATCGATAGTCTGCGAAAGATCAAATTCCTGTATTATCATGCTGTAAGTTGGGAAAAATTAAAGAGGGCAGATCGTGTACTGCAATGTATGAGCTGTCAGAGGTTCGGGCACGCCGCAGCTAATTGCAATATGCAATTTAGATGCGTTAAGTGCGATAAGGACCACAAATATGGAGAATGTCCTTTAGGAAATGATAGAGTCGTGGATAGGGGTCAACTCTTTTGTGTACTCTGCAGGAACTCGGGGCATCCTGCTAATTTCAGGGGTTGTCCTAGGTTCCAGGAGCTGAAAAAGAAAGTTCAGGCTCGCAAACAGTTGATCGAAGAAGAGAAGCGTCAAAAGAGTCGTGCTTTCTCTAATTTTGTGGCACCCAATGTATCCTTTGCCCAAATGGTATCTGGATCGGGTAAGGCCACAATGACAAAGGTAGCCGAAAAAGCACCTGAAGCGGATCTGGATTTGAAAGCGATCCTTCTGTCCTTGCACGGAAAAATCGATCATTTTCAGAAACAATTAAATGAACAAGCGGCTCGAATTGACGTCATCTATTCGACCCTGTTTGACAAGTCTGGCACGCCGATATAATGTCTGCTACGTTGAATGAGGTTAATCTGAAGATCCTTGCGTTAAACGTTAACTCACTAATCAGGATCGAGAGAAGGGCCAACCTACAAAATCTGTTGTTAAGTGAATGCCCAGATGTGCTTTTGGTAAGCGAAACCAAGCTTAACCAGAATCACAAAATTGGCTACAGTGACTACAATATTTATAGAAGGGACAGTCCACACTCCTCACAAGGGGGTGGGGTTGGTATCTTATTACGCAAAGGCATGCGCCATAGGGTCATATATAGTGGGGATTTAATGAGGTTCCGGGTGTTGGAAGCATGCATCGTATGCATTCCTCTTCATAGTCGAAGGCGAGTGTATGTGGTGTCGCTTTATGCACCCGAAGCACCTAATCCCATTCAATTTATAATTGAGCTCGAATTACTTTTTCGTTGCCTTCAACTCCAATCGGAGGAAAATTATTATTTTTTGGCCGGAGATCTTAATGCTAGGCATGCGGTGGTGTCAAAATATGATTGAGTACAGACTTGAACTGTACGCCACGAATATCCCATCCTTCCCATCTGCCGGTTCTTTCCTGGACTTGGCATTAATAGACAGTAGACTAGAACTGACTAACGTGGATCGAAACACAAGGAACTGCTCGCGTGCATTCGAGTACGATAGTGATCACTATGGACTTGCCGCCACAATACGGATCCCAAACGAGCAAACGCAACTGGAGCAGTACGATCAAGTGTACCCATACGACTACCGTAAGGTACGGTGGCCGTGCTTCTCCAGAATCTTAAAGCGTAATTTACGTTTGAATGGAATTGATCCCCCGACTAACAGAAACTTGACAAACGAAGAAATCGACCGTAGTTTACTGACAATGCAAGACGTTATCAAACGAACTATGGAGCAGACTATCCCTCGGATAAAATACTCCGACGAAAGCCAGGTGGACAAATACAAAACTCCAACAATCAACGCATTGTACGCACACAAAAGTAGACTGCTCTCGAGGCTTAAGCAGTTGTACAGACAGTTTACTGACAGAAACGACCCGGAAATAAGAACACTGAAGTCATTGATCAAAAACCTAAAACAATTAATTAAAGAAAATTACAGTAAGTCTGTAAGTCTGTACTGGGGCAATAAGATTCGGGCTATAAAATCCAGTAGTCCGAATATGTTCCCGCAGATAAATAAATTATTTAGGCGGAAAGATCATAATGACATTCAGTGTGTCCGAATTCCACAAACGACAGAAAACAGACAGACACTACTGACCGTTGGCATAAGTCCAGAGAGAGCCGACGCAGGCGACGGTCTTTTCGTGGTCGAAGACCCACAGGAGAAAGTGGATTTGCTGGGAGCTTTTTTCGAGGCCGTGTATACGGTATTCCAAACGTCGTATTAAGACACCTACCCTTGGAAGCAGTGGATATATTTACTACGCTGTTTAACAATGCGCTGAATAATGCATATTATCCGACGCATTGGAAAACAGCAGTGGTACATCCCATCCCGAAAAGGGATAAAGTTAGAACTAACCCTGCAAATCTCCGGTTAATTAGTTTGCTTCCGAATATTAGCAAGGTATTTGAGAAAGTGATTAATATTGCTCTATTAAGGTGGGTTGAGGAAAATAATATAATTCCGGAAAATCAGTTTGGTTTTAGGGCGAGGCATAACACTATTCATGCTGCGTCAAAGCTGGTCTCCGACATGCAATGGAATAAATGCAAGAACCAGTGTACGGGTGCCTGCCTCGTTGACTTTGAGAAGGCCTTCGACACCGTATGTTAGAGGGGCTTTTCTATAAGTTGACGAGAATGGGTATGCCGAAACCTCTGCTATATATGATTTACGACATGCTTATGGGAAAGAAGTTCGTTGTTAAATGTAACAATGTTATTTCGAGCAAGATCTTTGATATTAAAAACGGCTTACAACAGGGGGCTGTGACTTCTCCGATACTGTTTAACATTTACACAAGTGATCTAGTAGGTTCCCTCAATCATGCCATAGCGTACGCAGACGATTTAGTGGCGTACAGATCAGGTCCAAAAATCGAAGTTATCAATACTCTTCTGCAGCGTGATTTCGATCATATTAAGGCGTATTGCGATGATTGGAAATTGAAAATCAATTTTCAAAAGTCGGAAACAATCTTGTTCAGGACTCCATTGAGATGGGCTTCTAGGGATACCAGACATAACTGGCGAAATTTGGCCATCATTGGACAGCACGGACTGCCATTAACGGTGAGAAGCGTAGTGAGATACCTTGGTATTTGGCTCGACAAGTATTTGTATTTTGACAAACATATAGATGCTTGTCTTGCTGGAGCCAAGAAGGCTTTAGCCCTGACAAGAAGGCTGTTTCACAGCAGTCAACTTGTCTCTAGGGTGAAAGTCATATGCTATGTGGCCCTAATCAGGCCAGTCATCGCGTATGGTTGTCCCGTGTGGTTCAATGTAGCGCCGTATCAGATGGAAAGGATTCGGGTGTTTGAAAGGCAGTGTCTTAGGACTTGTCTTGGCTTGTACAGAACACCAGAATCAGAGTACAAAAAATATTATCCCAACAAAGTCCTTTACGATGGGGCTAATCTGAATAGGATTGACAATTTCCTGATTAAGGTGATTCGAAGACACGTTGCAAGGGCAATGACCAACGATAATGACCTGATCTTTGGGGCTTATTACCGCAATGAAATGTACCACGAGAGCTCACTCCTATCGGGCTTTATTCCGCCAGAGGCTTTTCTCTATATTGATGCTAAAGGGTTAATACAAAGTAGGGATGGTATCCCGGTAATATACCACCGCCACCGCGGTGCGAGGGACAAGCGGCTCACCTACGACGGGTATGTTGCCAATGCTCAGGAGCTCCTCCGTTTTAGTCTCGCGATTGCGGACAGGGATCGGATCGATGCCGAGAAACAGTACACCGAATTCTGGTGGCTTCAAGAAGGAGAAAGGGTGGGCTCGCTCTCCTAGGTCGGTACGTTACTAAGGTAACATATTCCTCTTAGTTGTAAGTTAGATTAGGGATAGTTAGGGGGATCTCGTGGAAAGGCCGCGTTTGTTAGCATGAGGCCGCGCCTCTGAGAAGGGACCAGTGGTTTATCGCATTGGTTAAATCTTGGTGGTGCGTGTGCATGATGCTGACGAATGACGGGCGCCCGAAATCGCAATTGGGATGGTGACCACCCAGTGCGAGAGGCTACGAGTGCTCACCATCCCGATTATAGTTAAGTTAGGTTAAGTAGTTTAGATAGGTTAAGTAGAATAGGGCCATAGTTTTAAGTTTTACATAAGACTACAAAAAGATATGGTATCTAAGTTTTTTTCTAAAATTATTTTCTTAGAAATTTCATATATAGATAAGATTAATCGTAAGATAGTTTTAAGGTCGAAAGGCAAACTGGAATTGAAATTGTTAAGTTTAGAGCGCTCGGTAAGAGTCAGTAAGCAAGAATAAGTAACTACTCGTATTATTGTCAAATTAGATTTAAGCATTTTTGTCTAGAATTTAAGTAACAGCGAAAGAAACAATAAAAATGAATTTATAAGTAAAAAAAGGGCTAGGACATGATCGTAGTCTTACGCTTGAACAACGTTGGGAAATATTGCACACTTATTTCAAAAGTGAGTTCTCTGTTGCCCAAACAATGAAGCACCCACCGCGCCTGCTGTACGCAAGTTTGTGCAAAAAGTTCGTGATACTGGCTTACTGTGCATACCGATGAGAATATGACTGCTGTGGCCGAGAGTATTCGACTCAATCCAGAAACATCGACTTGCGATCGATCGTAACAATTCAAGCACGAGCCTGATGAGAATTTTGCACAAAGATCTCGGATTATTTCCTTACAAAGCAAAATAGACTCGGCAATTGAAGGCAAATGATCCGGCTTCGTTATCGCTTCTCAGTTTGGGCCTTACGGCACCTTGAAAGCACCTCAGCACCTTGAGTGACCGTTTGCTGCGGATTTTAGAGTGGTGACATCTTTGATCCATTTTATTTCGAAAATGCTGCTGGAAACGCCATTTCGGTCAACAGAGCCATCGAATTGTTGTGGACTGAAATTAAAGACATGGACTTGGATGATCTTAGGTTTCAGCACGATGTCGCGCCATACCATACAGCCCATCAAACAATGAATATTTTGCTCGCTAAGTTCGGCAATCCGACCGCCTCGGAGCAACCCCTTTAGATTTTTTTTTGTAGGGTGTCTCGATGCGGACAATCCAAAAATGATTGAAGCCCGATCCATTCGTAAGGATAGAGCCAGAAACAATCAATAAGGCCTTGAAAAATTGGGTTGACAAGATGCGCTACTGCAAAGCTACATGAATGAAATTGTATTCCATAACTAATGATTTGATTTTTGATAACTAATGACTGTAGAATGAATGAACACCAATTCTCCGACCCTCAGAGTTTTCGAATCTAATCCGGAGAGGGACAACGCAGTTAAAGGAGAATTCACCTTATATGGGGCTCACAAGTAGAAGTGGACCTCAACCGAGTTGGAGTGCGGTGCAACTAAAGGCAGTTAGCTAAAGACCTGGCTAACAGGAGAGTCTTTTTAGTTGAGATCCAGGTTCACGCCCAAGCTGTAGCGCGAGCTAGCAACAACAACATATTGCTTGAAAAATCATCATGTAAGGACCTACGCCCGAGCAACGTTTACAAACTGCAATTTTTTGCGTTCAACATAATCGGCCAAGGAAGTCGGCTATTCGCAACGCAATTGTACACTTTCGCACTAAATTTACTCTTTTGGGCTCTAAGCCACTAACCAGAAAGTGCTGAGTGCACATAGATGAAAATATTCGCACCGTTCGGCCCAGTGTTGAGGGAGATCCTAATCCATTGTTTCATCATCGTTGACACATTTGACCTGTGTCAATCGTCCTTGTGGAAGATTTAGCGCAAGGATTTGGGTTTAAGAACTTACAAAAACAGATTGCTACACGAATTGAAGGCAGTCGATCATCGTTCGCGTCGTGAGTTCGCTAATTGGGCTTTTAAGCAGCTGAAATTCGATTGACATTTTTACCATTGGTCAGTGATTATGCTAACTTCTGTCTCAGGGGCTTTGTTAATAAGCAAACACTGTCGAATTTTGAACCAGAAAAATCTAAGAGTGACCCATCAGCCATCCATGCAGCCCGAAAAATGCACTATTTGGTGCCGTTTATGTGCCTGAACCACAGTTCCAAATTGGTATCTCAGGAAGGCGGCAGAGCGATGGCAAGGCGTATACTTGCCCCCATGGATGTATGGGCATCCCGTAAACATAAGTCTCCATGGCAGGTGGAGACACTATGTCCGCGAAATCATCGAGTTATTGAAGTAAATGTTCGATGACTACATTATCTGAAGAAATGGGCATGTGACCGGCCACCAAAATCGTATGATTTAACGTCGCTGGACTATATTCTGTGGGTGTTGTTGAAGTCATTGGTTTACGCGGACAAGCCAACAATGGCTTCAGCCTTGGTAGCCAACAAGGAGCGCACTATTCCTCAAATACTCGAAAAAATGGTCTAAAATTGGAGCTGCAATATCATTACTTATCACTTATCACTATTAGTGCTATAAAGTCGTCTATCGAATAAAGAAAAAATCCTTTTATCGTTTGCTCCACTCGTGTATGGCTTATTTCAATTTCAAAATTTGCAGCACTAAAAAAATACACCTTTTACATCGGACCTTATGCCAAAAACGCGGGGGTTCGCCATACAACTGCTAACCATATCGAACACTGCCTGATTTCGGTGATAGGGTGAAAATTGATGCATTCTGCTGTCATTGACCATAACGCCTGCTCACGTGTAGCATTTATCCACTAACAGTTTGTGTAGGAAAATCTTGGCAAGTCTGATAGATATGTTATAAGGCAAATGCATTACATTTGCCTCTGTATCAGCTTATTATTGTTGACTCGATATTCTCTGTTCTTCCAAGTACAACATTCTGTTTATCTAATCGTGTGAAAACGTATTACATGTGGCGACCAAAACATAGTTCGCAACAGCAAAAGCCAAAAAGCAAGCTTCAGTCTTTCCTTCTGAAGGACAGCGAAAAAGTCGCTGACCTCTTAGATAGCCATGCCATCTGCAGGTTTACTCACTTGAAACCCAACTGTTCATGGAAACCCTAATCGGACACAGAAACTTTCCTCTGAGCCTTGCCTGGCAAGTTCATCGGTCATCTCATTTCCCGAGTTCCTATTCTCACTTAAGGTCTAAGCAAAAAGTGAATTGAGTCTTCCGATTGGGTTCAGAGAGTCCTGTAGTAAAGCCATTCGTGGGAACAGGGAAAGTCAATTTTGTACTTAAAATATTTTCATTACTTTAAACTCCACATTTTCTCTACATCAAAGCTTTCAGTACAGCGTTTAATTGTGATGACAAGTCGTTATTACTTTCGCGTGTATAAATCGAATCAAAACAATTACCCCCATCAACAACAACAGCTTAAACGTTCCTGTTCAATCCTCGAGGTCATTTCAATTCCAATTCACTGAAGGACGAGGGGAAATTGTACAAATATGGAAAACCAACTGCACATCGTTTCCGTTCTACTATGTGTCATCCTTTCATCCCTGCTTAAATTATTCGATGAATTCCTGTTTCAGCAGTTATTCGTATTTTGCAAAACATGCGAAACTAAACGAAACTATTTCCATTCGTATGTAACGTACATACGTTGTCATTTCAGCAAAGAGATTCCTCTACAAAACTTTCGCAGTGTTGTTTGCTTTAATTTAACGGTAACACTCACAAAGACTGATTTATGGAACTTCATTTGGACGCATTCAGTGCTGAATAACTTGAGGAAATGTTCGTCGTTTCGTTTTGTACGAATCCTGGAATGGCAAGGGTAGTGAGGATATTGCTGTATTTTCGCATAATTGTCACGCCAAATGTGTTTCTTTCTATTTACCGTT
This sequence comes from Volucella bombylans, assembly GCA_949129095.1. NCBI lineage: Eukaryota > Metazoa > Arthropoda > Insecta > Diptera > Syrphidae > Volucella > Volucella bombylans. Next base: position 135,015,345 of record OX422141.1, on the reverse strand, counting down.
TAGATTAACTGGACAATTTACGAGATACCGTTATTCTATTTTACTAAAAAAAAAGAAGAATTTCTTTATATTTTCCGGGACAAAAACCGCACGAAGAAACTCATCAAAGTAAATCGACTTTTGTGGGGGCGAGCGGTAATGGAAGGTCGCATGGCCGGTTAGAGAATAAAGTACGACTCTTTGTCATTGGGTGTAGTGAATTGCAGTGGAAGAAGTCACGTAGTTTAGATTGGCTGGATGAAGACTAAGACAAAATTACTATTGTCCTTTACGAAGGGATAGGAAATGGAATACGGGATGTTGCGCTTCTGTTGTTAGTTTTACTTGCTTATGCAGTATTCTGAAATTAGTTTTACAAAGAAATCTAAATTAAAAAAGACAACACAATTGGTGCAGATATCAATTCAAAGGCTTAAAGATAATTGAGGCATAAAGCTGGTGCACATTGAGGTCAATTTAGAAAAAAGTCCTCTCTCATACCATGCTCTGTCTCGTCATTTTGTTGGTAGTTGGACTTATCGCCGCGCATACGGGGTTGATAGGATGCAGTTTTCTTTTTGAGAAGTAAAATTTGAAAAATCGCCACATCAACTAGGAAAGTCATTCACAAATATTTGAAAATCAATTTGATCCTTCATCTTTTCGCAATAGCCTGCAATATGGAGCGCTTTGCTACTTTACTTCCATAATTCATAGGGGATTGTGGTAGGTGCTTAGCTTGAAAGATATTTAACTTCTCATCTGGAAAACAAGCCAAGAAGTCCAGAAAATCAGACCTGATTGACAGCAGGTCAGAGAAAGCATGCCCGAAACATGCAATATCAAAGTTAATCCTGTTAACTGCGCCAACTATATGTAGCACACATCGCCTATAAAATCCTTTCTGCCGTATTATGTGAGCATCTGAAACCATTCATGAACAATATGGTTGGTTCATACCAGTGCGGATTCAGGAAATAAAAGTCCAGCATCGATAAAATATTCAAACTACGCAAATCTAGGAAAACACCTAACAATTTTGGATTGACACTCAGCATCTATTTGTAGGCTTCGACGCCGCCTGTGCAAAATTAAAGCAATCGCTGCAAAATAGGATAACTATGGTGAGTTTTCGCTTCTCCATCAAGATATACCTTCATATCAAAACGGTTTTAGACAAGTTGATGCACCAATAGAAAAAATCGCGCAAAACTCAGTCACAAAAGTCCGCACAACTATTTGCGCAAGCGGATGACATTGATGTAATACAGGTAGCCGTCAGTGAAGACGACAATGAGTATTGAGGCGGAAGCGGTCAATAAAGTATGCACATGCAACCACGGATGACATCACCATTGTCAGTAATAATTTCGCCTAGCTAGTTTGTGCAGTTACAAACACCAACGACATCAACACAGAAATCAGACTCAGAATTACCCAAGCCCGCAGGACTACAACCTCGGACAGTCGACTGTACAAAGGACTGTGTGAGACAAAATAGACATAATCGTATCCAGGGGCGTTGACACATAGTACGCAACGTGTTCACCTGAGTTTCACCATTTCTCTCCATTTCTCCATCGCCGAAATCCCTTCAGTCTAATTTTCGCATTAATACGAGTATTTGGAATTAAATGACAATAAGCTGTCAGAGTTCCTTCGATTTCATTTTCGTCATAATTTACTCGCAATCAGGAGACAAGGATTGCTCCTGCTGACGCAATCCAGGAAGTGCGTGACATTGAGAACTACACATTAAACAGTTGTGTAATTAAGTGGTAATTGGAGAGTTTTTGTTGTGGCAGAAATATTGTAGTAGGTCAAGCTGGATTTTGTGAAATGTGATTGCCATTAAACTCGCCGAATTATGGGATCCTTTGGATTTCGGCACGAGAAACAGAGCAATTTTTAATCCCAAAAGGGATTCGAATTCTATAAAAAAAAAATAATTTTCTACCATGAATAAGCACCTGCGCCAGTTAATGCGTCGAAGATAAGACTTGTTGGCTGTATTTTAGAGATACACTGGTGATGTTCAGGGGTGGTATTATGATTGCATTAGCGGTCGAATATTGTAATCTACACAAACGTATTGCGCTGCAAGTTATTCAAATTGTGGGATACAGTCCCAGATGGCTTCATTTTGGCTCGTTCTTTGTAAAAATGTTCATTTCAATGTGGATCTCAAATGTTGCATGCACAGCTATGATGTGCCCAATCATCCAAGCCATTATAGAAGAACTTCGAATTCAAGAACTTTGCCAAATGCACATTGGACCTCAATACAAGGCCCTCAACAAAAAGGAAGGCGAAGAAGAGCCACTATGCCCTGGTATTGCATATACGTCATCTATGGGAGGATGCGGCACAATCATTGGTACAGCTACAAATCTCACATTCCAAATTATCTATGAGAGTCGTTTCCCAAATTCTTAAGACGCCTAATTTCCCATGTTCTATTCTGTACCTTTGATGTTGGTTTATACGTTTCTAATGTATTTGTTCTTGCAATGGCACTTCATGGGTCTATTCCGACCAAAGAGTAAAGAAGCTGCTGAGGTCAATGTGGGTAAAAATTGTGCTGATGTGTCGAAAAAAGTTATCGATCAATGATACCAGGAATTGGGAGCAATGTCTATTCATTTGATTCAAGTTATAATTTTGTTCTTGGTTATGTACTTTACACGTAAACCTAGATTCGTTACTAGATGGGCTGATGGGCAAACAGCACCCAATATAAGTAAAAGTACATCCATCTTGAAAGAAGTAAGGGCATTTTTAATCATTTTAATGAAGTCCATACTTCCGTGCTATCCCTTGGTATCTTCCCTGTCGAAATGCCAGAGGCATCCTGTTATACATTCTGAAAGCTTTTTTAGCTCTTAGTAAGTATAATACCCATTGCTTTGAAAATGGATCTTAGAGCCATCAGTCTGTCCAATAAAAATAATTATAGCAGTAGGCCATCAAATGTTAACAAAATTTCTTACTGTCCTCCTATTTATATATTTGGTGCGAGCTGTGACCTTATTTGTGAGGTTATAGTTCTGGCATCAAAAGAATGTAAAGTAAATGATTTAGCACATAAGTTTGTAAACATGGGCTATCAGAAAACTAGAGTCTATGTCAGCAATGCTAGTGTACTTAAAATGATAATCAATCGACTACGCGGTACGGGTATAGGCGCGTACTCTTTCTCTCCAAAGGAAACGAAAAAGTCTTCTATTCTGTTGAAAGGTCTTGATGCTGACACACCCTGTGAAACCATTAAACAAGCGTTGCAGGCAGTGGTTCCTAATGTCAAAATAAGTAAAATAGTTCCATTTACTACTTTTAAAACAAAGGAACTTAATATGAAGTTGAATATATTTTTGGTACAACTGGAGATAGGGGAGTCTATTAAAAATCTTATAAATATTAGATATTTGCTCTATCAACGTATCTACTGGGAAAAAAAACATAACCGAACGGTTATTAGATGCTATCGTTGTCAGCGTTTTGGGCATTCCGGTGAATGCTGTGCATATAACAGTCGATGCGTTCTCTGTGGTGAATCTCATGATTCTACCATATGCATCAATTTAGCTAAATCTCTTAAGGAGGGAAACCAGCCTGTACCTCAACCAAAATGCATTAACTGCAATTACACTGGTCATGCAGCCAGCTACAGTGGTTGCCCTTCGTACACTAAATACAAAGAAAAAAAACAGTCTTTAACTCAAAGAGCAAAAACATTTTCTTACATAAAACAAAAAGAAATAGAAGATCAAATTAGTAGTCTTGTTAACCCTGGTGTATCTTACGCAGAAAGAGCAAAATCGGCAGTTAAGGATGTTTACAACAATCAAAAAATTGTATCTAAAACAAGTACACCCTTTATAGGCAAAACAACAGCCGCCGCTACAAATAACTCAAACTGTTTTACGAGTGACCTCAATAAATTTCTTAACGAAGCGCAAAATCTATTTAATATTGTTCTTGCTTCGGCAGAACATATACTAAAATTGGAACGATACAGAGAAGATTAGCATGGCCCCTGCGCAAGGATGGCAAGCAAAATCGTGAAGCGTTTCACATTTTTTCGTACTTAATAAAAGATATTGCAGACTGGTCGACTTATTCATGTGCAAATATAGCATTACAGAAGTGTAAAACATTCCACATTTGTAAAAAAAAATGTTGCCCTAGCTTAAAATTAAGTATAAATGAAGTTGAAATACAATCTGTTAGCAAATTGAGTATTTTAGGATTAATTTTTAACAGTAAATTTAAATGGACAGATCATTGTATAACTTAAAAAAACACTTGCTGCTAGGCTTAATCTTATTAAATACCTTTCTTCAAAAAAATGTAAAGTTCACACAAATACACTAAGTTACATAACAAAAATGTTAATTCTAAATAAAATAAATTTACGGAAACTGTCCAAAATCAACACTCAACATAATAAAACCTACACACCATCAAGCTGCAAGGCGATCAATATATGCATTTCAAACTACGCCAATAAAAAATATACTAGCTGAATCCGGCCTGCCCACTCTTACCGAAAGATATGAAGAAATAATTTCAAAGCTTGCAAAAAAACTCTGTTTCCCTCAAGATCGGTAATAAACAAAGATGTAACCTCTGCCCTTCGATCCAGACGCCAAAAAAGAATTCCATCAGCAATTTCATGCATATGGAGTCACATAACATCATTCAACCTGCCCACTAAAATCAGCTACTTTCAAGCTCCATCGTACCCTCCTTGGTTGTGTAGACTGGAATCTTTTGAGCTGTCAATGTCAAATTTCTCAAAAGATATAACCCCAAAAAACGTATACCAACAAATTGTCAACACCATAGAAAATGACCTCAAGACCAAGAACTGGAAGTTCATCTTCTCTGACGGGTCTAAAACGGAAAACCACACAGCTTTTGCGGTTACAACCCAAAATGGTAAGCTCATTAAAGTTGGCCTCCTGCCGGAACATGCTTCAATTTTCACCACTGAAGCTTTAGCAGTCTACGAAGCCTTAAAATACGCCGCTTCTAACAAAGGCCACTTTGTCATTTGCACAGATATTCTCTCGGTCATCCATGCTATCATGAACCTTAACAACTGTTCTCCAGCAATTATGATTCTCAGAGACATTATTATAAAAGCTCCACAAAAGATCAAAATTATGTGGGACCCTGCTCACCAAGGCATAATGGGTAACGAATACGCGGATAAAGCCGCTAACTCTGCCGGTAAATCACCCATACTTTTATTCAACACATTCAGCGAGTCAGATCTTTTAAGACTCATTAATGCAGAAATAAGGTCCGTCCAGAAGCAAAGGTGGTCAACATACGTTCATCACTATTCAAAAATAAACAACAATAAAACGCACCCAATATACCCAGCGGACACGCCAAAAGAAACCATTTCCAACTTTGTTCGTCTTCGCTTAGGCCACACGTCCTTAACTCATCAACATCTACTAAACAAGGAAAGTCCCCCGATCTGCCCTACATGCCAGGTATATATGGATATCTATCACCTCCTAGACCACATAAGTCAGCATTTACCTAACAAAAATCAAAACATTTACGAAGTGCTTAAGAATATCAATGCACAAAACCTAGAAACTATTCAAAAAATAATTCTAAAACTGAATTATAAATTGTAATTTTTAATAATTTCCTATTTTTATCAGCGAGCCGATAGCCTATGCAGCTTGTGCTCTCTAAAACTGTTCATACTAACTTAGTAATTTAAGATTATTTTTGTTAGTTTGTATAATAATAATAATATTTAATATTTCATTCAAAGAGTTATTAATAAAGATTAGGCAATTTTGGCCTGCATACCAACAACTACAAACCAAGGAGGAAAAAATGTTTGCTTACCTTGAATTTGTTGCCTCAATAATAGTTTAACAATGATAGAAGTAAATAAACTTAAAATAATATCGATGAATATTAATTCAATAATCTCTCATGAAAGAAGGCTGGCAGTGTCTGATATTCTAAAAAATAAAAAGCCTCAAATATGTTTCGTTTCTGAAACTAGATTAAACAGCAGACATAATCCACAATTCGAAGGCTATAACTTCATACCGGGAAACTCTGGTAGGGGTACAACCAGATCAACGGTATAAATATGACCCGATTCCTTTCCAAAGTAATTTGTTTTCAGTCTACCTGGTATCCTTAACCTCACAAGACGCTGCCAACTTACCTTATCGTCTAGTTTTAGGAAGTATATATATTCCTTCTAATGCTAGTCAACTTTTAAAAAATGAGCTCGAAAGGCTTTATAATTTAATTAACACATATGAAGCAGTGATTATCGGGGGTGACTTCAACTCACGACATACATCATGGGGGGACAGCACTTTGAATAGAAATGGAAACCTTTTTTACAACTGGTTTTATAGCGCACCATTCATGGATTTGGATTTGGTATCTCCCAACAGTCCCACATTTCCAAGATCTTCTTCAGTTTTTGACTTTTTTCTTATCTCTGCTACTCTGAATTCAGCAAGAAATGCAAATCTGGCTATTTGTACAACATTTCCTACAATTTCGGATCATTTTGGAATAGAATTGGAGGTCCAACTCACAAAATTTTTCCCGCTCATGTTACCACCCTCATATCACATAAGCTTCAAAAACACCGATTGGGAAATCTTTAGATCAAGTCTTCATAACCGTCTTTCACAGCTCTATATCCCAACCAACAGAAATGTATCGAATCTTGAAATAGATGCAATAATTACCCAAATGAATGAGTAAATAAACCTCTGTATAGTGGCAAACTCCGAAGTCCATAACACTAAAAAGCTAAGATACAATAACATCTACGATCTCATAAAAAAATTAATTAAACTCAGAAACACCTGGCTTAGACAACTGAAGAGAATATTTCATCGCCATTTGAATAGAATCAATCAAGAATACCATGAACTTTATTCCAAAATCCAGTGTCTTAGCGAGATACGAGTAATTAAAGAACGAGTAAGGATTGATTTAAATAATTGCTTCAAGCCAAGGCTTACGAAAATTCGTCCATCCCCGCAAGCTTTTAAAGAAATTGATAGGATTACAGGAAGGAAGTACTTTGAAACAAATATCTCTAGAGACATACTTTTTCATAATGGTCAACAGTTAGCAGATACACAAGCTAAGTTAAATGCGTTCAAAGAATTCTATTCAGAAATATATATTGAAAATAGGCCTACGCTTGATCCAAATTTGGAAGGTGAAATATCATCAACAATAAGCGAGTTCTGCCAAACTCACCTGAACCGTTCGTATACATCATTTTCCACCGAAAATGATGCTCGTAATTCCAATTCACCAATATTTACCACCCCAAATGAAGTTAATCAGTTTAGGCTTGCTTTAAACAATAAAAAATCTGAAGGTATAGATAACATTTCTAACTTTATCCTGCGAAAATGTCCTTATTCGCTCGACCATTTTCTCTCGCTTTTGTTTAACCACTGTATAAATAATGGTTACTTTCCAGATACCTAGAAAGTGGTCAAGCTTTTACCAATAGCAAAAAAAAAATCCGCTAAAGAAGTCAAAGATTTTCGGCCCATTTCATTGCTATCAAACGTGGGAAAACTTTTCGAAAGAGTACTGGCGAACGGTTTAAATAGGTTTTGCGATGCATCAAATGTAATCCCAAACAACCAATTCGGTTTTAAAAAAGGTCACTCAACCGAACATGCATCCATTACCTTGCACGATAAAATTGTTCAAAACCTAAGGAACAAAAAATGCACAGTGAGTTTGGACCTTGACTTTGAAAGAGCTTTTGACTCGATTTGGCAGAAGGGACTGTTATTCAAAATCATTAGGCTAGGGTGCCCGATGTGGACAACACGATTAATTTATAGTTTCCTTCAAAACAGAAACACTTATATCGTCATCGGCACTGAGCAATCGGAATATTTTAATGTGCGTTCAGGTGTACCATAAGGATCTGTCCTTGGGCCAATTCTTTTTAATATATTCCTCAACGACTTTCCTTTTAAGCACCCTATCATAGAAGATCCTGGCGCTATTCTCTACGCCGACGACACCACAATATTGGCAAGTGGAATAAGACCAATCGATGCCCTTAAAAAGATTAAGGATAAAATAAATATTCGTAAATACCCATAAAAGCAGTTTAACATGTTTTAGAAATGCTAGTGAAAAAGGTCACTATCTTGCAGTCAAGGAAAGCAAACTGTTAGAACTTCAAATTCATGGAAGTCCCATTCCACTACGAGTTGAAACTAAATATCTAGGTATTCATTTTCAAAATAGACTTTTGTTTAACAAACATGGCCGGAGAGCTTTAGCCAAAGCAAAAACGGTAACAGGTGTTCTAAAACCTCTACTAAATTCAAAACAACTCTCGCAAAATACGAAGATATTGATATATAACACGCTCATTAGGCCAATTCTGACCTACGGTTTTGCATCTTGGTTTACAATTTCACCTACAGTTGCCAAGGAAATGGAGTGCTTTGAAAGAAAAATATTACGCTTTTGCTGTGGTAAATTTAGAAAAACGGATAAAAAGTGGTTCTCTAATCAAACGCTCTACGAGATAACGAGAATGACCCCCCTTATGATTTATCAAGCAGAACTTCTACTCAAGAAATTGTATCGAATAAAAGAGCATCCCAACCCACTTCTGAGAACCTTGTTAGACTCCAATATCTGAACGATCATTACTATCTTTCGCCGTTTAATCTCTTACATTCCACATCGTTACAGCTATTAAGACCTGATGCAAATGGAGGTTTAATCGTTCCCTTTTACGAGAAAGCATGTCCATGTAATTTAAGAGGTTAACCAACCACTCAATGTTTCATGGACTCCGGTCTCTGATATTGAACAGTATCCAATCTCTTTCATTTGTAAACAAACTTCATAGATCATTAATGAGATTGGAAACTGTAAAACCCAGTATTTATTTTTTTTAGTTTAAGTTGTTTTATGTTTTATTTTGTATAGTTATGCCAAAAAGAGCAGCACTGAGAATATATGTCGGGAGCAAGCATATACTAATAAATATCGAAATTAAGTGTAGAATTGTACATTCTGATTGCTCATGTAAATGTAAAAGATACATTTTGTTCAGTTTCAAATAGCCAGACATACTTACTAAAGTCGGCCACATTTATATACTTTGTGAATACAAAACCTAAATGATCGAAATTTTGTTATGTCTCAATAAAATTAAATTGTAAATTGTAAATTGTAAAAAAAATCAGTCTGTCTTCCTTTTTGCTTGAGGACCTACAGACAATGATAAATTTACACATCAAGTGCAGTTGCAATCACAGAGTACTGTCGAACTGCAAACATGCGACCGGGAAATAAATCTTCATGCAACCTTCATGCACTCTCTCTAAGGTCTCAAGGTGTTTTCAACAACGTTAGCACCTCCTTGATCATCAACACCCTTCAACAATTTAATATGACATAAATGACACAGTCTGTATCTTGAACCGCTTCATTCTCAACAAAAGAGTCATAAATGTAACATTTGGTCAGTCCTGTACAGGAAGGAAACCTCATGATGGAACACCGCAATGCGGCCCTTACCAATTTATAGGACGCAGGATATGGTGTGGAAGCTTACACAGACAATATCACTCTCTATGTGTCGGATAAACACCACAGACACTCTATGCTTTTCGCCTACTCTCCTCTTCCACACGCTGGTTCTGGTTCTCTTCACTAGTAAAATCGAGTTATCCTGCATCATCCGATTCTACATACCTCAGAGTCTTTCGAGGTGGCATCTAGGCTCCATTCGTGACATCAAACTAAAGTGGGAACAATTTTTTGTAGAACGAACATCTAGCTGCCCCCTTTTCATAGGCCTGTAAGCTCAGTCGTAAGATCAATTCTCTCTTCCAACGCGAACTTTCCAAACTTTGCTCCATTTGATAACTAACTATAGAAACTCAGCAATGGCAGAGCTAAATGTCGTACATACTCGCACCAGTCTACCCACACTGCACCGATTTTTAATTATTTGAAGTTGACGTCAACATGGGGTTCAATAGCCCCCACCAAATCATTAATTTAATTCCAGAAAGGAATGTATTGATACAACGTGAAGTCTTTCCCCGGACATCAGCTTCCGTCTGTACTTACGGCTCTAAAGCAGGCGAAGAAGTTGAGTTAGGAATATTTTGTTAAGACCTTTGCATAGAATATCCCTCCAGGCTATATGGTACAAAGTACGTCTTCCAGGCCGAAGTCTGTCAATATCAAGCCATCAGAATAGAAAACAAAACAAATGGAACAATTTCAAGCACTCTCTAGATCCCATTATAGGGGAGTTCATCGAGACAACTTGAGGTACACATCTAAACCAATATGGTCCATACTGGATCCTTACTAATCAAGGGAGGTGTTCAATCTCAGCAGAAGAAAATAGATCTTCACATTAGGACACGCTCAGGAATTGAGTACTCTTTAAAACTATTTCTGCAAGAGATGGAGAGATCCAATCGGTAGGCGGTACCCACTTTGGAGATCTACAATAAATGATTTCTGCTCTATGGTGATCATTGATCTTGGAAAATTCATCAAGAAATATCTTTGGTCTCAAGACTAGTTACGACATCGCCCTCCAACGCTCTACTAGTGGTATCAAAATTGACTAACTGGTCTAAGTACACCTCAACCAGGATCAATTTATCGTACTTAACCTATAAGCTATGACATATGTACTAGTGTCTGATTTTTAACGTAAACCACCTGTCATGTAGACATATGTTTACGGGATGCCCATACATCCATGGGGGCAAGGATACGTCTTGCCATCGCTCTCCGTCATTCCATTGATACCAATGATCGGAACTGTGTTGCAGGCACAAGTTCCACACTTGGTATGAGTCGAGGCCGACCTAAAACCTCTTACTGCTCTTAGAGTCGCAGCATAAAGAACTTATTGCAACTATACATTGGGTCAAACCAACAAGAAGACCCTTCCCGCGACTTTGGGTTTAATCCACAGCCACCATGAAGTTCCCACAAGGGGGCCTACCTCTTCAAGTCAGGCCCGGGCCGAGATCCGGGGGACTGCTGACTCCCATGGTACCGTGATTTAAGTCGGGACTACCGGTGGACCAGCCGCCAACAATACTTATGACCAGCAGCTTGTGACTGATCAAATCGTAGCAACCTTCGGTAGCGTCATCTGAAGATGTTTACAATAATACCAGTAATTTGCTCTACCCCCGTTTATTATTAGACAACGTCATTGACGGGCGAAGCCTTGATAATTGGGCGAGGGTCCTAAAATACCATATGAACTAATAGATGAAATCATATGATGGTCTATATACGTTTTGAGGATGAAGAAGGCTGTTTCCTTTATAGATAAAGCACTTCAGAGGTTCGCTCATTTTGATAAAAGGACAAACGATGAGGGTATTACATTTATATCTAACGGATGACTGTGATCCTTACAAATTTAGTTCCCGCTGCTGTAAATATTTCGGCAGGCAGTCCGTCTGCTTATTGGTCTGTAGTTTGGGTTCGCTATCCAGACTTCTTTCATCCTTACCTCTGAATTTTACTGTGCACGATTTTTGTCCTTAACACGTTCCTTTCACCTTCTGGTAGAGTTTCCGAATATCATTTCTGCAGTAGCGCCTCAACGTAGCCTCAATTGAGGCCTTCTCTTTGTTTTTTTTTTTTTTTTTTTTTTTTTTTCGAGAAGTCAATATTTCCGACTTAAAGAGAAGACCGTTTAAAATTTGCCAGTGATATCAACACAAGACTTGGCTCGGCACAGCTTGTCCATACCATTGTGCCTTTGATACTGGATATCCCCGGTAGTTTTGGGCAAGTCGATCTTCTTGGGATTTCTGTGGTGCTAATTTTTATCGCATTCACATCACATTTGGACACTGAGAAAATTGGTGCAGTAATCCCTACCCATCATCATGTGATGAATCTGATTGACGATTTTCAGAGCAAGAGCACTGCTCCGTCCTCCTACTGTGCCCCTAAGATGTTCTTATGTTATAAACTTGGGGTCTAATTCACAAAGAACCCTCCAATAGAAAAATGCCATTAAAGCAAACTTAGAAAATTCATTCTTCGGTGTAGGAACGTGAGTTCATATCATATCTTGGCAAATTAAACTAAAATCAGGATTGTTATCAGGTAATCGCATACTTGAACATGTTCGCGTACGGGATATACTTATTGCCTTAGGTTTTTTTGACGACAAATCTACATCTAAACAGGCGTCGTTTCTGCTCTTTATAGCGAACGCCGTAATTTTGCGTTCGTCTTGATGACAGTGATATCCGCTTTGTATCTATCTCTGGTAACTCCTTACTGTTCCAATTTCTTCCATGCATAGTCGAAGGTTGTTGTCTGATTTTTGTTTCAAGAGGCCGTTAAAAATACTCATAAATTGATCCAAGTCCGAGACTGTGTGTCGCTTTACAATGTTTTACGGTGCACCTGAAGGATAGATTTTGTAGAACAGAGTACAGGTATCGCTACGGTGATATGAACGCTGCCATTTGAAACTCCTCTGTCATTGTTTCTATCTTGACATCTTGACTATATGCCAACAAATCTCCAGATGACTTAATGTCTTTTTTCTGGTTCACCCAACTGTGCTTACGCAGGCTTGAGCGTTTGGGGGGTGAAACTCTCGATTGCCGTCCGCTTTTAGTACTTTGTGTGAGGATTATGGATGTATCCTTCTGTAGAACTATCACTTCAGAAATTTATGACATGAGTCTCTTAGGCCTTTTCAGCAGGATAGGCCAGCCAAAATGGGAAGCTGTGTGTACAATCACTTCACTCGGCTACCTAGATTATGGCAATCTTTAAGCAACTGCACTCCAGTAACCCTTTCAGACATGGTTTAATCATTAGTGCTTCTTTGCAACTATTTCTATAGTCTTTCAGTTTATCCTTCGCTCAGAGAGATCCACTTGATTCTTAAATACGTACTTACCAAAGCACACGTATATGCAGATAAATACCTGTACGATAGCATTCCTTTTTCTGTTTCAAAGAAATTTAAATTCAATCGATTCACCAAGCCATAGAATTTTTATATCTTAAAACCCCAGCACTCTTGTTCTCAGAAGGTTAACAGTTTCCTTGTTAAATAAGCAACATCCAATAAATAATGGAAAGTTAAATTAGTTTCCAAAACCCACACAATAAACCATTCAAAGGAATTACCTTTCGGATCCTGATTAACAAGAACAAAACCTTAAATCAGTTGATCTACGCAAGCAAGCTACTTCCACAAGGCCCCTCTATACAAAACTTCACCTTGGGTCGAACTGGAATTAGCCTAATTGCATTACAATAATGAGTTTGTCCATAAGAAAGGATCCAAATCCATTAGAATTCCCTGTGTTTACTTGGAAAAGGTTCTCTAAATCCTACAATTACTACCTGAACGTAATTAAGTGAAACCTAAATAAAGGCATCCCGATAGTAATTATCGGTTAACATCCGACCAAAGAATCAGCCCAGAATAATCAGGAATGCAAGCATGTGCAAGAATCCCATTGAGGTTCTCATCAAATCCATCAGTCAGGGGCTATTCAAAGGCTTACAGAAGACCTACTCTATAATATTATCGAGTAAAGACAAAAGGATTTCTCCCAATCTTTTCGGATGGCAGAAGGTCTGTAATTAATTCCTTATTAAAAGAAGATCCTGTCCCGTTCCACTCAAACTACGAGTAGATTAATATTCAACGCATTTTGAAAGGAGGCATCTGTAGTGGCATCTCTCAAGAATGAAGGTTAACTTGGCAAAGCGTTTAATTTACTCCTTCTCAATGTTTTATTATTCAAATTCCTTTCGGTATACGGCGGTTTCTTGTTGTTCTGGAGTTGTGGTCTTGTGTTAAGAGATTGCTTCATGTCACATGCACGCAATCTGTTGGTAATAATTCAAACAATGTTACAAAATTCTCTGTAAAACTTAAAAAAAAAAGGAATTCAAAATCTTATGGATGTATGGTATGCTACATGGTTATCCGTCAACAGAGGAAACAGGATATGAAGCCACGTGCTAGGATTATTCATTTACATACATATGTACTCGTATGTGCAGATGACAACATGTCCTTGCCACGATTGAGAAAAAGACGACTCAGAATGGAAAATTTCAATAACATCCGCCTGATAAGTGGTTACACTGCATTATTGTGAGGGAAAGGATATTGCAAAAAGGATTGAATGGAGTTTGCGGAACGATAGATTGAACAGTTCATTGGAGGGACGGATAGGGTATTCATTTCATACATACCATACATACAACATATATTGTATGTGTCCTGCTGTTATTGCAGCTGTATGATGTAATTGAAAACTCGAATTTCTCTCTATCATTGAATACGTATACTCGTAGGACTATAGGTATACTTGGGACTTGTATGCTGGTGAAACTCTAAAGCGAACAAACAGATTAGAAGGGGACATTACCAATTACATGCTCTTCAAAGTGTTCTTTAAACTTCATACGCAAACTCGTATCCTATCGCTGTCACTAAAACTTTCACATGCAGATGTTGCAGGAGTAGGAGTTTTTCCATTACCCACTTACACATTAACTTATTCTTCAATTTCACTGAGAATCATGGCGAGAGTGAGCTCCCTTAGTTAACCTGGGTACTATACGAGTTATTAAATTGAGCAAGTATTCAATTTCTTAAACAAACACACACAATGTGAAAAATTGAGCAGATTATTCCATGGCTAAAGTCCTGGCGAATATAGAAATTGGAGAGTTGCGGGCAATTTAAAACATTTAAAAACTCTCCAAGGAATTGATAAAATTATAAATTCAGCTAAATTCTCCAGCTGGGCCATATTCAGAGCAAATGAATAGTTACCCTTCAATTAACCTTCACATGAACAGCAATTTTAATTTACTAACGCGAACAGTATCTACCGGGGTAGATAAAAAATAACTTCATATATTTTGTATATGAGTTCCATCTTAGGCTGCGTGTTCCCCCTTTTTAATATTCTTCGTTTTCATTTAAAGTTTGCAAAGTTGTTTACTTTGAGGTGTTGAGTGCATTTGAAAAGAAAAGTACACGAATACCATACCAATAACTCATGGCACTCCATAGTTACGAGCATGTATCTACCCAAAAAATACGGTATTTCGCTCAAAGCGAAGTCGTGCAAATCGAATCTGAGTAGGCATTTGAAATTCTCGCAAAGTTGAAACCGCGCAATTTGAGAAATGTTGGCATTGAGTTAGTGTTTTGTTAAATTTTATTCAAAAATGCAGATTTCAGATTTTCATCGTCAGATGTTTCTAGGTTTGATTAATACTAATTAATCAACGACTTATAATACTCTGAGCTGAGTAATAATTTTGGTGATAGGTTGTCGTTGAACGGCAACGATATTTTGCAAGAAATCAGCTCCGACTCGGAATCGGATTTAGATGAAGTTGTTGCAGATGGTGAGTCCGATGAAAACTTTTTGCCTGTAGTGGCAACCTCTAATAGTGATGCTGAATGAAATGATCTGGGAGTAGAGCTGAATGATGACACGGGTTCTGAGGCGGATGAAGAACAGAGATTGGGAGGTGAAGTTGAAGGCGTGAACTGCGTAGCACATGATGCTGAAGAAGAAGATGTTAATGGAGTTTCAGGTAATTTCTGGGTTGGGAAGGATGGAACCAAGTGGTACAAGAATCTACTAAATCTGCATCGTGAAGCGGCACATAACATTTTTCGAGACAGTTTATATGTGGGACTAAATCCAGCTACCAAAAACCTAACAGATGTAGATACGAGTACATTTTTTTGTATCATGAGTAATGCAATCCAAGACATCATTAGCAGGCACACGAACAGAAAAGCTAGAAGTGAATATAGCAAGTGGAATGCTCAAAATCCCGAAACAACCTCACTGAAATGGGAACTACTAAATCAGGAAGAATTTGTGGGTTATTTAGGTATTTTGCTAGTCATGGGCTGCCATATATCCAATTACGAAACGGTGAATGGATTGTGGAAAAAGAACGCTTTTCCGTTTTATAAAGCAACAATGTTGGTTACGTTCGATTTGGATGTTACAAGGGTAGCTCGGATCGCCACTAACAAAGCGGCTCCTATTGCAGATAACTTTGACTAGATCAATGCCAACCTAAAGCACAATTTCAGGCCATCTGAGTAAATCACAGTAGACGAACAATTATTCCATAATAGAGGACACACAAAGTTTACCCAATATATGCCGTCCAAGCCAGCCAAGTGTAGGATCAAACTTTGGTGGGCTTGTGATTCCGCAACATCGTACCCCCTATATGGACAAATATACACTGGGAAGGTGGGTGGTGTGAGAGATGTAAATGAAGGCGAGAGAATTGTAAAACAGCTGGTTGCTCCTTACAAAAATTCGGGTCGAAATGTGACCATGGATAATTTGTTTACAATCCTTTCATTGGCTAATGAACTAGTTGGTTGGAAAATTTATAATTTGTTGGATACAGCAGCGCTTGCGGGGCACGTAAAAAAAGACAACAGTTAAAAAGAACATTGAGGAACATTCGCTAAATAATTTTTTTTTTAACATATTCTCAAAGCTACAAAAAAGTTAGTCACTGAGTCGGGGCGGCATCAACATACGCGTATAATAAAAATTCGCAGAAATATTGGAAAAAGAAAATTCAAATATGGGGCTTTCCAATAAAGACTTAACAACTTTTTTTTTAAATATAACGCAAATCATTTGAGATATTCCAAAAACTTTATTATTGGCTTGAAGTACAATCAAAACATTTATGAATGGAACTCGACTTCGTTCATGTACGTTTGCAGCGGTCGATTCGTTGGACCCAATTTTCAACGACTCGGCCACACATTTCGGCCGAAACGGCTGCTATTTCGCGTTCAATGTTGGCTCTGAGCTCTTCCAACGTCGTCGGCGTGTTGGCATAAACCAATGAAAGCGGCGTTAAATCGCACGAACGAGGCGGCCAATCAACTGGCCCATTTCTTGAGATAACACGCTCACCATACTTACTCTTCAATAAATCAATTGTAGCGTATGCTATGTGTCTTGTGGCATCATTCTGTTGAAACCATATGTCGTCCAAGTCCATATCTTCCAATTCGGGCCAAAAATAATCGGTGCGATAACGCTGACCATTCACAGTAACGTGACGATCGTTATCGTCGACGAAAAAATATGGCCCAATAACGCCGCCGGCATGCAAACCGCACCAAACAGTTATTTTAGTGGATGAAGTGGTGATTCATGAAGCACATGTGGATTTTCACCCGACCAATAACGCATATTTTGCTTATTGACGAATCCATTGAGCCAAAAATGAGCTTCGTCACTGAAGATGATTTTGCGATGAAATTCATCATCTTGGCGCATCTTCTACAGAACCCAATCGGACGTACGTCGCTTCAAATGGTCCATCGGCTTCAAATCTTGAGTCAGCTTGATCTTGTATGAGCGATGCCCAATTCTTGAGAACGCCGTGGAATTGACTAATTTGGATCGTTTGCTACGGACGCCTGAACGGCAGCGATATTTTCGACACGTAGACCAACCCGTTGTCTCACTGGCACGGCAACATCACACAACGAATATGTAGACTCAAATTTTTGCACTAAACTTGTTATTGCCTGTTGCTCGTTCGTGTACTTTACCATGATGAACATTTTGAGTTTACTGAATAAATTGACAGTGACAGTTTGATGATTAGTGAAAAAGTGCGTTCACAAATTAAATTCAAAGTTGTCAAGTCCCTATTGGAAAATCCTTTATCTACCCGGGTAGATACTGTTCATGTGAAAGTTAAGAAGGTAGTCTTCGTTGCTTGTGCAACCGAGAGATCAACATACATACATTATGTATAGTACGAAGGGCGTTCAATATATTCTCGGTATCGATATGAAGGAAAATGCGAATTCAATTTAAATTGTTTTTATTTTTCAATATAATATCCCCTAACAGCAATGCATTTGTTACATCTTGAGATAAGCTTTTTTAAACCCTCAAAAAAATAAATTTCCTCTTTCTCTGCAAAATACCCATTTATTGCCGACTTGAGTTCTTCATCATCCGAAAATCTTTTTCCACGAAGACATTTTTTCAAATCCGGAAACAGGAAATAATCACTAGGGGCAAGGTCTGGACTATAGGGTGGGTGTTGATTTCTTCGAAACCACAATCTCGCGCAGCAGCCTTGGAAACTCGCGCCGTGTGAACAGGAGCGTTGTCATGAAGAAGCAACACACCCGCTGCGAGTTTACCCCGTCTTTTCTTTTTAATTTCCTCCCGCAAATTATACAAAGTGGAAGCGTAGGATGTGGCGTTGATGGTTTCACCTTTATTTTTTGTACTCAATGAGCAAGATTCCCTTTGAGTCCCAAAAAACTGTGGCCATGAGCTTCCCGGCAGACGGAGTGACTTTGAACTTCTTCGGGGGGTCTGTTCCTTTTGTATGCCACTGCATGGACTCTTGTTTGCTTTCAGGGTCATAGTGGTGGACCCATGTTTCGTCCCCAGTAACAATTCGATCCATAACACCGTCCGCGTTCTCACTACACATCTCCAAAAGCTCTCTACAGCATGCGATTCTCACTTTTTTCTGAGGCGCTGTGAGCATTCGTGGCACCCACCTTGCACTGACCTTTGAAAGGTTAAGATGGTCATGAAGAATGGTGTGAATGGTACCAATTGAAAGCTTGGTGATCTCTGCCATCATTTTCACCTTTATTCGGGCATCCTCAAGAACAAGTTTTTCGACTTATTTGAAGCTTTCTCCCGTACAAGCAGTAGCCGGGGCGCCGGAGCGGGGGTCGTCTTCAATGCTTTCTCTGCCTCTCTTGAACTCACTTGACCACTTTTGTACAGTTGATAATGAAGGTGCGGAACCCTGGTAAACAGCCACCATCTCTTCATGAATAGTTTTTTGACTTTTTCCTTGTTTAGTGAGAAATTTAATTACAGCGCGATGCTCAATTTTCACCATCATCCACTCAGTTGCCATTATGATTCTGTTTAACTAGAGATAAAACGCGAATTAATAATCACATTTATATGAAATTTTACATGAATGCACTAAAATAATAGTATTACTTGACAAATAAGTCAATTTATATATACAACCACAGCTTCACCCCGATACCGAGAATATGTTGAACGCCCCTCGTATATCGAAAGTTCTCGGGGATTGCAACATTCTTTCCACTATGTTATGTAAAGGATGTTCAAATTTGACGTATCATTTTAAATTGGCCGCCACTTTTTTCACAGCTATTGGATTACACCGAAGTTTTTTCAGGTATGAAGTAAATGCATTCCAGTTAACTAAATGTTAATGTTGAATCAGAACATTTACTCTGAAGCCTTTGCCATTGATTTTGTAAAATTTTACATCCCCAGGGCTGCACATTCGCATCGAAAAATTCTTTCCAAAAATACAAAAAAAAAAGGGGCAAAAAAATATTAGACAGGTTCCCTCTAACCAAAGTGTGTGTTGTGCGTGGTGTGGTGAAAAAAACTGAAATCGGCAGTCTTGGTCGCTTCCCCTCTTATTGCGTTTCAAAGAAAATATCCAAATCTTTTTTTTTTTTTACCCTTCGTCCTTTATTATTAAGTTTTGCTCCGCTGGAGCTCCTAAAGATTGGCCACCTAAACGAATACCATGGAAGAGGATTGGATTGAACGAGCTGTTTCAATAAAATGCGACAACAAGCTGGGTGTCTTCCAGGGCATGATAAAAGACATCAGTGTGGACCATATTACTATAATTCGTGCGTTCCGCAATGGGGTCCCGTTGCGAAAACATAATGGCGAGGTAACCTTAAGGGCCCAGGATATATTTGATATCAAGTTAATACCATCGTACAATGGCCAAAGTACTGTAACGCCAACTGTGATCAATAAGCCAACGCCAGTAAAGCAGCCAAATTTCGCTAGTGCACCGACTGCTTTCGAGAGTAATACACTTCCGAATGGAATAATTGCTGGAAGAGAGGCTACTTCGGCTCTGACCAATAAAATCTCAAATATGAAAATAACCAATGGACACAGAAGAACACCAACTTCAGAGAGATTCCCCAAACCCCCCACCGTTATCCCGAGTAACAGCAATGGCAATGGCAATGGAAATAGCTTCTTGACAACTATAACTGCTTCCACATCATCGGCTGCCAACGGCAACAAATCACCGCCAACAGCTAATAGCGAAGCGCAATTCTTCGGCAATTTAATACCACCAAAAGTAGAAGTGCGAATGGGATCTTCATTTGTATCGACTCCCGAGAGTTTTGGTAGCAGCTGTAAACCCATAGACATTGTGAATACAAATCGCTCAGCTTCTGTGAACGCAAATCAAAGCAATTCCTTTAATGGAAACGGGGTCAATAGTAATGGCAAGCTATGCAGCAATCGGCTTAGTTTAAATAAGCAACGAAAGAAATGCCGTCGTGAGGGAAGTCTTAAGCAGAATCAAACTTTTGGGACATCTGTGGATGATCCAAGTTTAAATGAGGATTTCGATTTCGAAGGAAATCTAGCACTATTCGATAAGCAGGCCTTATGGGATGTTATCGAAGCCGAGCAGAAGCCAGATCTGGTTCGACAGGCGGTTACAGTGCAGGGTAAAAAGTACCGCCATGATGAGAATGTATTAGAAGGAACTCCACTTCAATTGCGCCAGATCGAAACCACATTCGATGGCTCAACAGATTTTGTTACAGATGAGGGTCTTATTATACCGACCATACCAAGCTACGTCCGTTCAAAAATTGAGAGAACAACTGAAGCTTGGGGTTTGTCCATTAAGAGGCAGAATGATATTCTGGCAAGAGGCTCCACTGATTTGGCAATACTTCTGCTGGGCGGAGCACGAAGGCTGACGCCAAATAATTGCCATCAATGGCCAACGATTGCAATCATTTGCGACAAATCAGAGAATTTTAGAGTTAGCGAAATAGGTGCTGCAACGGGAAGGCAATTAGCATCGCATGGCCTAAGGGTTCTTCTTTATCTGGAAGAAGACCCAAATATCCAAAATAAAAGCACCGAAGTTTTACTTTTTGAAGCAACATGCTCAATGGCATATCATCGAACTGTGGCAAATTATATCTATGTAATCTAGGAATACCGGATAAATTCTATCGCGAAGCTGGCATTAAGTACAAAAGTCCATTTGGACACAAATTTGTGATACCCATTCACATGAAGGACTGAAATATTGACATACAATAATTTGCAAAACAAACAAAATGAACAACAAATATTTTCCACACACTCATCTCTATTAACAATCACTTCATGCAGGCACACAGACTATCTGAACACCAACAAATAAATCTCATTGCACTATGTTATACTCAGTTTCATTTAAAATCATTAGAAACAGTTAAAATGCTAACCAACTACCACCCTCTCGATTCTAAGTTAAAATTTACACTTTTTCATCTTCCCCTTTCTTTTCTATTTTATCTTTCATTTTTATGAGTAACATTTAAATTATTTAAGAATATAGAGCGAGATATTGTGTAAACCATTTTTTTTCCTTCATAATCCTTTTTTTTCTCTTTTTTTCTTATATAAATATTTGTGTATGTTTAAAATCTAAGAGCTTAACCTTCCTGGAATGATTGTTTTGTTGTGTTCTTGCGCGCCCATCTCTTCCCGCTGACACAAATTCAAGTTGTAAGCATTTTCCTGTTTTAGAAAAACAACAAAATAAAGTAAAAAATAAAATGGAGCAATACACTACTGAGGAACGTGTTTTTATTATTAAAACTTATTTTAAATCTGGTGAAAGTTTTGCAAAAGTTGGAAGAAAATTTCGTTCCAAATACCGTAGCGAAAATGCTCCGTCAAATCGTACTTATCGTTCATAAATATAAAGAAACTGGTTCGGCTCAAGATCAGAGAAGTAAAGTCTATCATCGTAGTGGTCGTTCGAGTGGAAATATTGCAGCTATTAGCAGAACTGTTGCTGAAGAGCCAAGGACGTCAATTTGACGTCGTCCACAAAGATTTTACGCAAAGATCTGCATGTAAAGGTTTACAAAATACAGTTAACACAAGAATTAAAGCCAAATGACCAAGCATTGCGTCGGCAATTCGTTACTTAGGCCATAGAGAAGCAACAATAAAATGACAAATTTTTAAAGAAAATCATAGAGGATTGTTTAAAAGGCCAATGAATTTTTTTCGATGATGAAAATGGCAATGCAGTTATTGTGGATGGAGCTCGATATCAAGCGATGATTAGAAACTTTTTGTGGAGTCAATTTGAAGATATTGATGTACAGAATATGTGGTTTCAACAGGATGGTGCAACATGCCACAGAGCAACGAACTCAATCGACCCGAAGAACAGACGTGAATTGGCCACCAAGATCATGTGACTTTACACCACTGGATTTTTTCTTATGGGGTTTCTTGAGAAGTAAAGTTAATGTAATGTGCTCTGGTTAGTGGTCCAATTGAAAATGAAAGAACTTCTACTTGCTTGTTGTAAGCAAAGTGAGCGATTAAGAATATGAGTACAAAGCAAACATAAAGAATAGCAATAAAGTTACTTTAACATTTTGTAGCCTAGTTGTTCTAGGCAGAAAATTAGTGAGCTAGTACAATGACAAAGTACAATTGATAGGGTATATTATACGAAAAAGTGATTCAAAATTTTGGTAAAATTGACAGTCTGCCGAGCTAGCAGAGGAGGTCACTTGGAAAACATTCTTTTTCATTATTAACCGGAACTAATGTACATTAATTTCCAATAAAAACAAATACAGATTTCATGCAATTTATGTCAATTATTTCATTCAAAATTTAAAATGAAACCTCAAATTGGAAGACCCGTTACTTGTAGTAAAAATTAGTAAATTAGATAAAAACGTATCCAGAAACTTTAAGACCTTAGATGAGCCTGCGACGCATTAGCCTTTAGTGGGACTGTTCGAAAGGGTTCTCACGTCTAGAGACTACTGCTACAAGAAAAGTTGTATGTATATTCATACATTCACGCGTATTAGCGTAGTAATTCTGCACCATGGAAGCGTACGTGTATGAATGTACTACACCACTCATAATTTATCGCTGGCTGAAACATAGGCACAATGACGCACAAAAACTTCGAACTAGAAAACGTATTATGCAACGAAAAATCGATATAATATGCTTTCAAGAGGGTAAGTGGCTAAATGTGGAAATCGGGCCGCTGTTTTAACTTCCAAAATCTATTGTAATGAAAGGAACAAATTAAGGACGGAGTCGCCATCATTTTGACAGCCGAACTCCTAGATAAGATCTAGCGAGTGACTAATAGCCATCAATATTGTTGACGACAACTTGGTATCAGTGGGAATATAAACCAATACGTCTGGGATCGATGCGTCGAGGATACTCTAACCAATGTGGAAAAAAGGAGGAGATATAGTTATAAAGGGTCCGCCATCTAACGTTTTTTTTCAACTAGTGCTTATTTCGTGAATGGTAACACTTAGCTCATGTCTGATTTGACAGATAATTAGTTTTATCCTTCCGATTAATAATGGAAAATAATTTCATTCAAATGGCTGCCTCGGCTGGCCATGCAGTAGCCTACACGATCGGTCCAATTTTTAAGCACATTATCGACTGTGTGCAGCTGTATTTCACCAATATTGTCCTTTAAAGCGTCAATTGTCTCTGGCTTGTCGGCGTAACACTTATCTTTTACGGCACCCCACAAATAATAGTCCAACGGTGTCAAATCGCAGCTCCGAGGTGGCCAAACGACATCAGCTCTGCGGCTGAGTGTAGCTTCGGCTATGTGGCACGTAGCGCCGTCCTGTTAAAACCAAATCTTGCCAATATCCTCCTCTTCAATTTCTGTGAACAAAAATTCGTTCAACATGTCCCGATAACGATCGCCATTGACTGTAACGGCCACCCCTTGTTCATTTTCGAAGAAAAATGGCCCAATTATGCCTCTGGACCAAAATCCGCACCAAACAGTGACTCGTTTTGCCTGTATCGGCTTTTCTTAGTATGCGTGCGGGTTTTCTGTGCCCCAAATGCGACAATTTTGCTTGTTTACATACCCGCCAAGATCAAAATGAGCTTCATCTGAAAAGATGATTTTTTTGGCAAAATCGGCATCATGATGTCGTAAGTAATGTCGCAATATTTCCCAGAGCTGATCAAGCGTATACACAACCATATTCGTTCAGCGGAAGGATAAAACGAATTATCTGTCAAATCAGACATGAGCTAAGTGTTACCATTCACGAAATAAGCACTAGTTGAAAAAAAAAAACGTTAGATGGCGGACCCTTTATTTCTTAAAGAAAATATTAAGTCGATATAAAACGTGGAAACTTTGAAGCTATTATAATGACAATATAATTATGACTAAAAGCGACCACGCACAAAAATATATAAATTTGTGAACGACCTAAGTGATCATATCGATAGTTTTCGACCAAATGGAAACATAATAGTCATTGGAGATATGAATGTCATCAAAAAGATTGCCGACCTCACAATTAATATTGGCCAAAATATAGGAATTTAAGACAACGGTGTGACATATAAAATTAATTCTGGCTTTATTTTGAAGCTACGTTCATACCATCCTGTGTGGAATAGCACATCATCCAAATGGCCGCCTCGGTTTCAAGCTGCCTGTCAGATTTTTGATGACTCGGACCAATATATGCAACGTTATTCAGGCAATAGCGTGTCGAATGTTGGCCTCGAACACGTCCAAAGTGGTTGGCTTGTTAACGTAGACTAAGTACTTAACGTAGCCCCAGAGAAAACAATTGAGTGGAGTCAAATCGCACCCGGTTCTCCGGCCAACATTTCGAACTTACGGCGTTGCCTATGGTCGTCCAGCTTTAATTCTTGCGTCAGCCCAAATCCAACCACAAAATAAGCCGGGTTGACTGTCTGGGGATGCCCAATTCAGCTGGACACTGGCCGCTATGGCGGCTATGTTTCCTTCCTTTCGCACCAATCTCTGTCTGGTTGGTGGCTTAAGATCCAAAAGTAAGTACTCACGTTCAAACTTTTCCTCAGATGCTTGGTAACTTTGACAGCTGCTGAAACATAACAATTTGAGAAACTATCATTGCTATCTGGTTTGCCGTTATTTTTTTATTTGGTTTGCAATTGTGGACGTGCATTGCCATATTCTGGTAGTTTTCACTTCAATTCTGGATACAATGTTGTCAGATGTTTACGGTAGCGATCCCAGTAGGTTTTAGCAGACCATTCCCTTCTGGTCCCACCAAATCACAGCATAATCTTCCTTGCGTACTGGTTGCGAGGTTGATGGTTGACCTGGGTCTACTCACGATTTTCTCCACTTGCGATTGTCGGAATGCATCGACTTTTCATCATCAGTAGCAATTTGATGCTAAAATCCTTTTCTTTTGTGCCGATCAAGTAAAATTTCTAAAATGGTTTTTCGTCTTTCAATGCTTCTTTCTTTCAATTGATATGTAACACAGTTTCCTTCTTTTTGGATCTTTCTCAGGGCTTTTAAACATTTAGAAGCAGTTGCACGACTAACTTTCAATGCTCCTGCGAGCTGTTCTGGTGTTTAAGTCGAGTCTTCATCTAATAATGCTTGCAATTCTTCGTCTTCGAATTTGTTCAGTGGTCTTCAACGGTCTTGATTGTCGATGCCAAAATCACCACTTTTGAAACGAACAAACCAACATTCACAAGTCCTTTGAGTTGGAGCTTGTTCACCATAAACTTCCATTAACAATCGATAACTTTCAGCAGAGCTTTTCCTTGAAAAAGAAATAATGTGATAAAACTTTTCAAGGCGACAAAAAAAGATGTATTTTATTCACAGATGTTTATCATCCAAAATACCATATTTGCTATCATTGACACAAACCATGTGTTGTATTTATTTAGTTAAGCCAAGACAAATCGACATTTTATATTCGTTTATCCTTCATCGACGGGGCTACGAAAAATTGAAAAGACCTGAAAAATCTATACAAAGAATACGACAGGTAAAAAAAACAGTAGAAGAAACGAAGATTACAAAAAGGAATTAAAAATATTTAAAAGATCTCAGATACCAATGCTACGTACTTACTATAAACAAAAATTTAAAGATGCTAGAAATATTCCAAGAGAAACCTGGAAGCTGGTAAACTCAATCTTGGGAAAGAAGTCAAGCAATATTGATGACGACCTTAAGTGAAATTTTCCAAATGATCTTAACCCGACTGATTTGTTTAACAAATTTGCAAAGGCGCTTTCATCCGACATTTCGAAAACAATTCACGAATGCGAAGAGCAAACATATTCGCATATCCAATCTCCTTACATCACAGAATGCTCAATCCATATAAAGGATGCATCCGTAGCAAAAGTGGGGAAAATTCTTAGCTCACTGAAAATAGAGCAGTCAGCCGGAATAGATGGAATAAGGTCCAGAAATCTAGAGTTTCATTCAGAAATATTAGCCGAAGTAATGACTAGACTGGTCAATATGAATATTGAATACGACTCGGTTCCAAAACTTCTAAAAACATCTATTTTACGACCAATGTATAAAAACGAAAACTATCACCACTCGACCTCGTTCTCCGACAACTGTGTTGTTTACATGAGTCATGGACCGCGTGCGTCCCTATTATCAGTTATAGCATATACTCATATGAAAATGGCCCAAAGAACAAGCATCGATCTTGCCCTATTTTCAGATCCTCAATATCCGACCACCCATTAAAGCAACATCTGATGTCCCTCAGAGTAGTCATCTTGCACCAATCATCTTTATCCTAACGATTAACGACATAAATCTCGTTTTAACGAATTCTAATTTTTCTACTTTCTCTGATGACATGAGAATTTCCAAAGTCAATTCATTGCCCTCTGACTATCTTTGCTTGCAAGACGACTTAAGAAGTTTTAGGAGCTTAATGTCAACAACTGCAAATCAATAACCTCTTCTATCATCCCTAAAAAGGACACCAAACATCTACGATGAGATAATCCGATAAATCCGTGATCTAGTAATAAAAAAAAACAAAGTATAGGGGGAAAAAGATCCTGCGTGAGCGCGAAAAGCCTTTTATTTTTACCAACAAAGTGATTCGCACATATAATTGTAATTTTAGATCAGGAGAGTCCACCACAGCACAGTCAGTTTTTCCCATAGGACTGGTCATTAAGGAAAGCCACAAATTTCAGAGCGACACACACGCCACCTGTTTATTGGTTTTAAGGTTGCGTTTAATAACGTTTTTAGAGATGAAATACTTGCATATTTGTATATTGATTTCAAAAATTAGATTGGTTAATATTCGTACATCTTTACCAGGTCAACGGCAGCTCTCATATCATCGGTAACTGGCTCCGCAAAATCGTACAAATGGTGTTCCAAAAAGGATCTGGGTCTTCAGATATGGGGTTGGGCGTTGGACTAATTACCCGACCACGTAAGAACCACCCTCCTGCGAAGCTACCAACAGCATACAAAAGTAACGGATTCAGGGTTATCGGGTCTGCAAAACGACAACAGACGTTAGGTCCTGTATCTATAAGCATCTTTTATATGCAACGAGCAGTCAAACATCTAGTGGAAGTAGAAGTCGCAAAGCTCCCATCCCAAAATCAGAGTACTGTCCTTCAAAAGTCTGTTCAATTACTCGCATACACCTACAATATTGACATAATCGGAAGAAGGCACCGTGATGTTAGTAACACGCTGGGAATATCGCTTCGGAAATAACAAAATATACGGCTGTGCTGTGTACAAAAAAGACTCTTAATACAAACGTCTTGCAAAGAACGCTATGAATGCTCATCAGTATACCCTCAAGCCCATTTTCGGACGTACTCTAAAATATCGTGATTCGTTCCTAAGTCGTACAACTCGATTATGGAATGCCCTGCCGATCTCTGTATTTCCTGGTCGTTATGACTTGCAAACATTTAAAAGCAATGTACATCATCGGTACCTCTCTTTTCTTCCTCCCTAAATTTCCTTTGCCCGCGCTGTGAACAATCACTTTAAGGGTATACAAACCCCTTGAACGCGCGCCCATTATAAAAAAAAAAAAAAAAAAAACTTCAATCTACGCAGAAAACTTTTGAGATACGAGTAGTTATGGACTTTGACTACTTGAAGACGAAGTCGGTGTGATAACCATGTTAGAGAATTTAATGAGCACCTGCACTCCGATTCAGATAATCCTCAAATCCACCCTAAAGGAACCGGCAGCGGTGGAAAAAGTTGCATAATTGGAGGTAGCTTACAATCGAGCTGGTTAGAGAAGCTCTTCGGCTTAGGTTCAAGTCAACTAAACTGTAACGCCATCTGGGGCCCCGCCCAATTATCAAGGCTTCGTCCATTAATGACGTTGTCTTATAAAAAGCGGGGGCAGAGCAAAGTACTGGTCTTATCGTAAACATCTTTAGATGACGCTACCGAGGGTTGCTACGATTTGATCAGTTACAAGTTGCCGGTCATAGGTCTTGTTGACGGCTGGACCACC
This sequence comes from Volucella bombylans, assembly GCA_949129095.1. NCBI lineage: Eukaryota > Metazoa > Arthropoda > Insecta > Diptera > Syrphidae > Volucella > Volucella bombylans. The sequence goes on along the minus strand of OX422141.1, from coordinate 134,986,862 downwards.
GGTAGTCCCTCCCGGCACCATGGGAGTAAAGGCCCCCCCGGATCTCGCTCCGGGCCTGACTTGTTAGAGGTAGGCCGCCTAGTAGGAGCGTCATGGTGGCTGTGGTTTTAACCCAAATCGCGAGAAGAGTCTTCCTGTTGGTTTTGACCCAGTGTAGAGCGATGGCAAGGCGTATCCTTGCCCCCATGTATGGGCATCCCGTAAACATAAGTCTACATGACAGGCGTTTACGATAAAAAACAGAGACAATTGTAACGCCATCTAAAGCAAAGAAAAGGTATCTGTTTCGAGTTATTGTGGTGCCGACTATACTTTTCACTAGTTAAACCAATGTTGATCTCTTATTTAAGTGTGGTGCTAAGTGTAATTTTACGCGTCCTACGCCGGTGACCAATGATATATCCTCTCAAGATCTTGCACTCTCCAGTCACGATGTCTTCGTCCTCTGCTGAACATATTGTGCATGCAGAGATCAGGGATATGCTTTGCAACTTGGCCCATGTGTGAATTTTAAGCAAAACATAACTCCTCCTAGGATTGTAAAATCATATCCTTTAACACCGCACCCAAGTTGACGTTACAGATTTTTGCAATTTTTACGGCCAGTCCACCTTAACCTTTGCTCAACATAAGACGCTTTCTAATTCGTCGACCTTAAAAACATTCATATCTATGACTTGTCTTTGTCATGTCAGGTCATTTTGTTAGCTTCCTTTTTAGGCATCAGATACAGATTTTCAACCTTTTGTTCAAAAATGGACGTTACGTTCCAACATTATACAGCATAAGTAATCACATGCGAGACTGTCGTGGTTAGGCAAAAATTAGAAAAGCATAAGCAAAATCTCCAAATATTCTTGTGAAGAAAAGAATTGGACAAATTCTCACCAAAGAAAAGGCAAAATGATTCCTCATTTCAAATTCAGGACTTGCACTATGAAACTGGAGCCAACCAGCAGCGTATTTAGTTAGGCAGTAGGATTTATAGCCTGGTTACACTCCGGATTGGAAGGATCATCTAATAAAATAAATTGTTCCGGCAATTAATTTGGTATTAAGATTTTCTTGGCTGGGATTTCTGACGCCACCTCATCCATGGTCGAAATTTACGCTCACAATTGACGTCAATACCGGTCTGAAGGCGTTCTGGTTCTGCTTTCCTCGTAGTTCATGACATTCATACTCATATGATCCCCCCCTAACATCCAAATTTCCGTAATTTTTTTTAGAATTTTTGTCGCAATCATTTGTATTGGAAAATTCGCATGCGTTATCCTTTGTATTCTCGCATTTCCTATAAACATAATAATGACAATACCGACTGAGCAAATACTCACAATATCCTTTTTGTTTCATTAAGCGAGTACTGCTTTCTTCTCCCAGAAGACTCATTTCCTTCCTCCCGTTGGCTCTGTTATTGTGTCAAAGCAAAACGAACACAGTTTTGATCCTTAGAGAGGGTCTCATTAATAAAAATATAATTCTCCAGAAGCCCAGCAACGAAAGAAATATTAACACAAAGCAACGAACAGTGTGCTGTGGACAGAGGGGGGGATGATAATCACATAGTGCAATATTGTTTGGAAAAAAATGGGTCCTGCCAAAAAGGCCATCAAAAATAAAAAATGAAAACCTCCACGATTCTGGCTTTAAGCAAAAGGAAATCACAATGCCACGTGATGGCAATGACTAACCGAATTATTTTATATTCCTTGCCCCCCACCCGAAATTCTTTATGAATCTGTGCTGGTGAATGCGGCAAAAGGAAGAAATCTGCAAAACGAATAATAACTTTAACCAATGAATAAAGCAGGGGGTAGGGATGTGCTGTGGTAATTGTGCAAAGTGCTATGGCGAATGATTTAGTGATGGTATTCGCATTTATTGTACTGTAAGGGAGTATATGCCCAGAGGATTGGGACTATGGATAAGGATAACGTGCTTTTGACACGTTAGGCGCGAATTTGTGAATTGTGGAAAAGCACCAAAATATGAGTAAATGTATGTGTCGTTGTCCTTTTTTGGATTTTAATGTCAACGGGTATTATGCGGATATGCGTCCCTTTTAGGGTGAGTAACAGCCCGGAAGCTGTTTAGTGCCCGTTTAACCCCGGCAAAGGATCTTGATATGTGAGCTATAAATTTTCACGATGTGGAATAAAAATATCCAAAGCATCATACAGCGGAAACTTTGAATGATATCAAGATAACTTTATGGCCAGGATCAGGATGTAGTGGGGAAAACGAGTGGGACACGTGTTCCGATGAAAACATGTACATATCTCGTTAAAGTTTAAGGTTAATCGTTTACTTTAGCAGCAAGTCTACTTAGTTTTCCTTTTCGTTTACTTTCAAATCAATCTCTGTAATAGGAATCATGAAATCGGAATGACTTTGGCCAAACAAAAAACCGCTAACCACACTGTACACATTGCTGGAGCTTCCCAATTACATAAATCTACGAGGACCACAAAATCGATTGCAGTCTACCACAACAATTTTGTATTCTGTCCATTTCTCAAGAAAGGATATGGATATGTTTTCCGAGAGTAAACAGAGAGCTGATTTATTGCGTCCATAAAGATTTCATATTTCTTTTGGATAAACACTAGGGAAATCCACATTACCCGGATCATCCCTTGACGATAAATGATGGGATTTTTTTGGGAAACGGAGCCACTCGTATTCTAAGACGTGGGTACCTCTTGCCATGTACACTCTACATCCTTGCTCATTATCTGAAATGCTTTTCTTTCATCAGTCGATTCTGGGAAGTGCAATGGCCATTTGCCAGCGCAAAATATATTAATAGAAGAGAGCTCTCTTTACGAAAATACTTGGAATATCATTGGAAAAATAATGGAAAAAATTTAATAAGCAAAGTTTCACTTAATCCGTTCAATTATCTGGAAAGGATATTTGAGAAAATACCAAATCCTTGGAAATAAAATGAGAAACTTAATATGTGCATCAGCTTTCGAATCCTTTACTATGGAAGGAGTGAAAAGATGATAGATATTGCAAAGGGGAAAACTTTCACACCGCCAGTTCTTTGATATTCATGTTCAGCACTGTCTGAAAAATCATCGTGAATACAACAGAAGAATTTAGTTCGGGGTGGATCTGGGCCTTAATCAATAAGCCTCTTCAGCTACCACGGTTTTTTGCCAGCTCAGTCCACTGTGGCAATCTAAGCTGGTGGAGGTTCCCTACTACTTGTATGCGCTGCGTATGATGTCGTCGCCCTCTTCTGCGTAATCCATCGGGATCGAAAACTCTTTGCGCGGGGCTGTGGTATCTATTCACTCAACGTTGCCCAGTTTTTTTTTTCTTTATATGAGCATGCGCTCAAGGGGTTTGTGTACCCTTAAAGTGATTGTACACAGCGCGGGCAAAGTAAATTTAGGGAGGAAGAAAAGAGAGGTACCGATGTACATTGTTTTTAAATCTTTGCAAGTTATAACGACCAGGAAATACAGAGATCGGTAGGGCATTCCATAAGCGAGTTGTACGGCTTAGAAACGAATCACGATATTTTAGAGTACGTCCGAAAATGGGCTTGAGGGTATACTGATAAGTATTCATAGCGAGACGGGTGTCACGGTTAAAGATTTCAAGGTGTGCAATGCTACTGGCAATTTTAGTGGAACACTGATGGTGGTAATAGCAAAAACAAAGTGAGAAACCCTGACATTTGGTCGGTGTTCGAGGATGTCCATTGACTGGATGATATTAGCATCACCTATGAGTTTTATCGCACGGTTTTGAATCCTATCTAGCAGGTGCAGAGATGTTTTAGGAGCACCTGACCAAATTAGTCGTTCGCAGAGAATTGATGTAATTCGGCTTTTCTTAAAGTAAAATAAAAATAGTGATTACGTTTCTTAAAGTAAATTAGTTGCAAATTGGTTAATTGAATCAGTAGCCCGGCGGTTATCGGCGCGACGTTTGTCATCGAATTGTGGGACACGTGTTAGAATCCCGGGCCAAACTCGGAACTTTTTTTTTCGTTTTCTCCTCAAATTGTGTGATTTCAAAACAAAACCAACATGTAAAAGGAAAAAAATCACGTGGTGGAGAGCGTGCCGCTCTTCCTATAGCGGGAGTTACTAAAGGCAACAATACGGTTGCTGGTGCCGTGGCGAAAGCCATTAAAAGGAGGAGTAGGTTGAAAACGCCTCCTAATCTAAGGAAAAAGAGAATAAGTTCCGTGTTAAAAGCTAAAGGAGATAAAGTTGAGGTCCAGTATGAGGGGGACATTAACAACTTTGACTCTCTAGCGTCATCTGAGTCGGAAGACGAAGATGAAGAAATAAACAATATTACACGCAGCATACTAAAGCTGGAAGAAAAAGCGTTTGCTATTAAGCATAGACAAACTGCGCGCTGGCAGAGGGAGCAATCAAAAGTAGAGAGCTCCCAACAACAAAAGCTACAACAGCAGAAACAACAACTGCAGCAACAACAAAACCAGCAGCAGCAGCAACAACAAGAGCAGCAGCAGCAACACCAACAGGTGCCTCCTATAAACACCTATAAATTAGAGGTAAATGAAACCAAGGACCTGTGTAAGTTGGTCATTGGTAATCATTTTAAAATTCTGAGTTTGGGGAACGATCGCCATGCCATCCACTGTAATACAGTGGAGGCTACGCGAAAGTGAAAGAGCTCTTAAAAGAAACGACGACGGAGCACTACTCATTCACACCGAAGTGTGAAAAGCGGCAATCGATGCCGCTGAAGGGGTTGGAACCGTCTTCTGATCCTGAAGAGATCCAGGCACTGCTCAAAGAGAAGGAGTGCGAAGGACTCAAGTTTTTGGGGGTAAAGCCACTTACCACAGCTAGAGCCAGGCGGGAGAAACGGTGTCTGCCGTTCTTCCTGGTGCAACTCAGTCCCGCAAGTCGTCCGGATAGTCTAAGGAGAATAAATGTCCTAAACTACAAAGTGATTCACTGGGAAAAATTAAAAAGGAGCGAACTCATTATACAATGCGTTCGCTGCCAGAGGTTCGGGCACACCGCGGTGCGTGAAGTGCGCTAACTATCGGGGTTGTCCTAAGTTCGCTGACATTAAGAAAGCAAAACTGGCTCGGCAGCAGAAGGTGGAGGTCAAACGTTCACCTGTTAAGCTTCAAACACCAGCCGTCACGTCCCAAATTTCCTACGCCCGTCAGGTAGGGGGGTTACGGTACAGCAAGCGACTGTTGCTTCTCCAGCGCCAGTGTCGAGAACAACGGAAGCTACAACTAACATGCTGGCCATCTTGCTCGCAATCCAAGGGCAGATGGCTCAGCTGCAAAAGCAGGTGCAAGAACAGGCCAAGCGGGTGGACCAGATAAACGCGCTGCTGCCGGTCCTAACGCAACACATGTCGTAATGGGTACGCACATATTGGAGCAAACTTTGAAGGTCCTTGCGGTGAATGTTAATTCACTAATTAGGATCGAACGAAGAGCCGCGATGTTTAAATTGCTACAAGACCAAACTCGTGATGTGCTTTTCGCTAGCGAAACTAAGCTAACCGATAAGCACAAACTGGAGTACAATAATTATATTGTTAGAAGAAGAAATCGGCCCAGATCCAAACTTGGAGGCGGTGTCGCGATATTCATTAAAGAAGGTATAAAATTTCACAGAGTGTACAAGGGAGTGTTGCGCAGGTTCCGGGTGTTGGAGGCAGTCGTCATTTACATACCGCTCCGCAGTGGAAAGCGGCTGTACTTGGCCTCTGTTTATGCACCTGAGGCTTAACAATCCACACTATTCATTACAGAGCTCGACACGCTTTTTTGACTTCTGAGGCTGGAAACGGGGGAGAATTATTTTATAATCGGCGGGGATTTCAGTGCTAGACACAGAGATTGGGGAAATAATTTGCCAAATACTAGAGGGAACCTACTACTCGATTGGTGGGGTCAGCACGATGTCATGTACAGACTCGGACTTAAAGCGACGGATAACCCGTCGTTTCCCAGAGGCGGGTCTTATCTGTATCTACTGCTGTACGACGAACGTATACGACTGACAGGTAAGAATTTACAAACATTAAACTGTCTGCGCACATTCGTGTATGACAGCGACCATTGCGGTTTTAGCACCGAAATTACAGTTCCCAACGAAATTGCGGAATTGGAGGAGTTTGTCCAAACATATTCTTACAACTACAGTAAGACTCGATGGACACGCTTCTCCGCAACTTTGAAAAGAGCGCTCTCCTCGAACACGCTCCACCCACTGTCCAATAGGAATTTGTCAAACGAGGAGATCGAAAATTACCTAAAGCAAATGGACGAGACAATTAAACAAGCTATGGACACTACAATACCGCGGTATCGACGTACGACTAACTAAGACCTGTTCCGCAATCCTACTATTGACGCACTGCACCGACAGAAAAGTAGACTTCTGACAAGACTCAAAAACTTGTACAGACAGTTAACCGACCGACAAGACCCGGAGATTAGGACACTGAAGTCGTCGATTAAAAATATCCAAACGCTAATAAAAGAAAATTACAGAATTTCTGTAAGTTTGTATTGGAACAACAAGGTTCGGGCTGTAAACACCAGCAACCCGAATATGTTTCCGCAAATAAATAAACTATTTCGGAGAAGAAATCAAAACGACCTTCAGTGTCTTAAAATAGACCGGACGACAGATAACGTACGGTTACTGACAATAGCAGGTATTGATCCAAATGAGGCCGCTGATGATGACAACTTGTTTGTGATCGAGGATCCACAGGAGGAGGTTGAGGCCATAGGAGCGACTTTCCAGGAAGTATACAAGGCCACTGATATCATTGGCCCTAATTACAACCTGGATGGTCGCGTCTTTATGCACGACTTCTGCGTTCGAAATGAAATAGAGAACTGGCGATCCGAAGGCTCTGGTTTCACCCGGTTTAGCGACGAAAATATGGCAAATAACGTCATTGCCAGAGAGGGTGACCTACCCCCATTCATTTCGAAGGAAGGACTCCATGAGATCTTCGACACAATCAGAGTTAAGAAATCAGTGGGGACTGATGGTATTCCGAATATCGTGCATCGACATCTTCCTCTAGAAGTGGTGGACATCTACACCACCCTGTTTAATAATGCACATTATCCAGCGCATTGGAAAGCCTTGTTGGTGCAACCTATCCCCAAAACGGGAAAGGATATATCCAATCCGGCGAATCTCCGGTCGATAAGTCTCCTTCCGAATATCAGTAAGGTTTTTGAAAAGGTAATCAATAGAGCTCTGACTAGGTGGGTTGAGGACAAACATATAGTTCCGGATAATCAATTCGGTTTTAAGGCGGGACATGATATCTCACATGCCGCGTCTAAACTGGTGTCCGTATCCAATGGAATAAAGGCAAAAAACAATGCACTGGTGCCTGCCTTGTTGACTTGGAGAAGGCCTTCGACACCGTATGGTTAGAGGGTCTTTTCTATAAGCTGACTCGGTTGGGGTTCAGTACACCACTCTTGTACATTCTTTATAATATGCTAACCAACAGACAGTTCATCGTGAAAAATGGTGACGTGACTTCTGTTGGAATATTTCAAATTAAAAATGGTCTTCAGCAAGGCGCGGTCAATTCGCCGATCCTATTCAACATTTTTACAAGCGACTTGATAGGTTCACTTCCCCATACTATTGCGTACGCAGACGATTTGGTAGCGTACAGAACAGGTCCAAAAATCGAGGTCATTAATACTCTCTTGCAGCGTGACTTCGATAAGATAAGACGATTTTGCGATGACTGGAAGTTGAAAATCAACTTTCAGAAGTCGGAAACCATTCTCTTTAGGACGCCGTTGTCTAGAGCCTCTAGGGATACCAGAAAAAATTGGCGAATGTTCTCTATCGTTGGACAACACGGACAACCTCTTGCCTGTAGAAATGTGGTCAGATACCTTGGGGTCTGGTAATACCTCGTTCGCTGTCACACATGAAAATGTTTACATTCTGAATATTGGTACACTACCAGAACTTTCATCAATCTCCACTGCAGAAGCTTTTGCTAATTTTCAAGCGGCCAAAACAACAACGGAGATCAGCGGAAAATTTATTATATGCTCTGATATCATATCCATCATTAAAGCAATCAGCAACCCAAACTACAATTCTCACCTTATCTCCGAAATAAGGAATAAAATGATTATGATGTCAAACAAATTAAAATTGATATGGACTCTTGGCCATGTTAATATCCGAGGAAATGGGGAAGCTGACAATGCTGCAAGCTCTGCAAAAGATGCATCAGTTATAGATTTAACATATTTTCAAAGCAAGATATTAAGAGAAATATACAAAAATCTTTAACAAACAAACGGCATATCGAATGGAATCCATAAATAGAAATAGTCCTCCAATTTGTGAAACTTGTAACATAGCACTTGATATCTCTCATGTCTTAAATAACTGCATAGTTTCAAAACCTTTCATAAAATACTTTTTCAAAAATGTTCTAATCTATGATGTACTTAAAAATCCAAATTCCGAAAATATCGAAAATATAAATAAAGTTCTCATTTGTATAAACTTTAGTCCATAAATTAAATTCAATTATAAAACGATTAGAGCCAATAGTCTCTGCAGCTAGGCTCTTTAAACGCTATTACCGTGTAATTTTGTAATTGCCTGTTAATAAATTATAATAATAAAAAAAAACAATGTTAATGTCTATGATATTAGCTATACGTATTTAGTAGATAATTGTATGCCATTAGTGTTTAAAAGCGAGTATGATATCGGGTATATGCACGCCCGAGGCGCGCAATAAATTGATGGAGTCACGCGCCGTGTGGCATGTTGCGTCATCTTGTTGAAACCAAAGCTCTGTTACGTCAATGCCATTCGACTGAGGAACGAAGAAGTCAGAAATCATGTTTCTATAGCGCTCTCCATTGACGGTAACATTCTGGCCGGCATTGTCCTTAAAGAAATATGGGCCGATGATTCCACCAGCCTATAAAGCACACCAAACAGTGAGTTTTAATGGTTGTAAGAGCGTCTCGACAAAGGCTTCTGGTTTTTGTCCACTGCGTTTAACCAAAAATGCGCCTCATCGGAGAACAAAATCTTGCGTTGAAAATGAGGATCAAGCTGAATCATGTTTTCGGTCCATTCACCGAACCCACGACGCGTAGAATTGTCACGCGGTTTTCACTCTGGCACAAGCTGAATCATATCAATTTTCAAGTCAAGATCTTTGAGTAAAGTCTTCCACAAAGTGAATGGGCATAGCTCCAATTGCTGTGCACGTTGGCGAATCGACTCATTCGTTTCTGATAAAAAAAATAACAAAGGCCTGTCTCGAGAATTGTAGTGGTCTTACCGGCAGCCCGTGCGCCATTACATTAGATTGGTGGCGGTTTTCGATAGACCTCACCCTTCACCCAAAGAGAAGCTCATGTCTACAGATGCTTCGACTTGGAACTGATGGAGGAATGGGTGTTATTAATCATTTAAGATCTGAATAGTGGTAGCTGTTTAGAATTTGATCTTTATTTTTACGTTAAGAAGTTCTACGTACATTTTTATTTATAAAAAGGGGGTTAATGCAATATATACTCGTATATACTTGACTGTACAGAATTACGGTGAAATTAGAAAAACCAAGAAAAGCACGTGTGTGCCAAGGGTGCTTCTAAATCTTGAGCAGTAGCTTCAAACTATTTAAGTTTCGGGTCGCTAATATGACGTATTTTCTAATCTCATGTGTGATGGCACGCCTTCAAAGCACGTTACGAACCTGACCGACTGTTCAGTATAGTGGACATCGATAGGGTGACCAGATAAGAGCGATAGGAAAAAAATTGGAAATTAAACAACAACGGTATGAGATGTAAAATTGATTCTGGCTTCACATTGTGGAATAGCACATCCTTCAAATGGTCGCCTCGACATCGCTGGCAGTGCTATAAGCGGTTCTTCCAATTTTTAATGATTTGGCCAATATTTGCGGCGTTATTCCGGCAATAGCGTGTCAAATGTTTTGTGGTTGGCTTGTTAGCGTAGACTAAGGACTTGACGTAGCCCCATACCATCATGAATTTCAAACTATAGGGGAAAATATTCGTCCTAAAAGTACGTGTAAATCAACCGTTTCACACTTGGTCTACCCAAGGGTCGCAAATCTAATCGGACACACCCATACTGTGAGAGCGAACCATGGAAGAACGGACAAATGAAATTCCCTGCGTACTGATGATGTTTCTCAATCTATCTTGGCAAGTTATAATACCGATTAAAAGAGTGAAACACATTTCTATAGATCGTTTTAGCGATCTTATACGTTCAGTCATTACCTAACTTCCTAGGTATGATGTGGAGTACAAATAACATTTACCTCCCCCTTTCTGATAACGAATAAGCCAAGAGGTATCGAAACTAATTCAGCTTGTTCAATCCGATAGAACAACTCAATACTGCTGCTTTTATGATATATACCCTAAGATGTATAAAGTTCTCGAAATATCTAAGTATGCCCACATACCTTAAATAGCCATTTCAGAGCGACCACCACTTCTGAAGGTGGAAGTTGACCTTCATTTCAGCACCAGCATAGAGATTCACTGTAATTCCTTGTGCGTCCGCATATTCAATCTGCGAGCGAACACCGAGTCAAATCTGTGGCATGGCTTCTCAATGAAGAGGGTCTTTTGGATCTATCGGTTGTTCAGAAAGCAATTTCGTTTGTTTTTATGAAAAATGACACCACGCTCATACAGTTTTTGTTCTTTCCTGTAAAAACCTGATTCATGTGATTTTCGACCTCCGCATTTGAAGTAAAGATTTTACCGTCTAAACAATTTTGTAGAGACCGGAACAAATAATAATGAGGTGCCAGATCTGGAGAATATGGCGGGTGTAGCAGTAGATCCCATCTAAGCTGTAAAAGCTTTTGTATGAGGTCTCGCATTATCTTAGTGGGATAATTCTGTTCTGGCCTTTCTATTAATTTGTCCAGCTGATGACAGTACACTTATCTAACATTGTTTTAGACAACCCAGTTCTCGTTACCAGTGATATTGTGCTTCAAAAATGGATCATTTTTTTGACGTTTGAGAAGCAAATCACAGACATTAAAGCGACGGTACAAATTACTTTCCGTAAGAACATGAGGAACCCATGTGTCGAGTTTTGAGATTATACCTAGGCGTTTCAAATGATCGTGAAAGGTCGAATTCTTCGAAGTCTTCGTCAGCTTCAACTAGCCTTCCAGAACGTGGTGCATCTTCAACATCAAAACTGCCGGATCTAAATTTTGCGCACCAGTTTTGGAACTGGCGTTTCGTCAATACATCTTCTCAATATACATTGGATAATTTTTTTCTTTCTTGAGCAGCACTTGAACCATTTCGATAGTAGAAAAGTATAATATGACAAAAAAGAAGTCTTTCACTTTCCATATTTGAAAGGGCACCAACAAAAAACTATTTCGTAGGGTCAGCCAAACTTTTTCACAAGCAAGACTGTTGGCTTTTTTTTTATATTTGCTTCATCGATCTTTGCTCTTCGTAGCACGTCGTTGTCGATCTCTTGCTCCTATTCACAATCAGTAATATTGGGGTACTCTCTTGACCAACTTCAATGGATTAGAGACCATGATATCTGCCGAAGGCTGATCACTGGAAAATTCGACCTGCCGAAAAAACTTCTGTCTCATAGTAAAGCCTGCTATAGCATGTCGTTGTTCAGTATGTCTGCATTGGTACCTGTACTGCATGAAGGTAGAAAAGTTGTGCCAGTCAACTTCGACATCTGGAAACATTTATTCCGCTTAACATCACTTTACAAGTTTAGGGCTCTTAAAGAGGCTCGCAAAGCAATTTCAACCATGATTCATACCCTACATTTCAGTGTTGAACCCTCTCAGGCTCCTAGTTTAACACAGCCATTTTAGTGTTGAAGTTTGGACCCTCTCAGGCCCTTAGTTTAGAACTTACAGGCATTTTAGTGTTGAAGTTTGGACCGGCTGCTGTTAAATTGTTTTTATAGTGCATAATATGACACCCTCAGGCTCTTAGGTCAGAAGTTACAGTCAATTTGATGTTGAAGTTTGGACCCTCTCAGGCCCTTAGTTTAGAAGTTACAGGCATTTTTGTGTTAAAGTTTGGATCCTCTCAGGCCCTTAGTTTAGAAGTTACAGGCGTTTTTGTGTTGAAGTTTGGACCCTCTCAGGCCCTTAGTTTGGAAGTTACAGGGATTTTAGTGTTGAAGTTTGGACCCTCTCAGGCCCTTAGTTTAGAAGATACAGCCGCTTTAGTGTTGAAGTTTAGACACTCTCAGGCCATTAATTTAGAAGTTACAGGCATTTTTGTGTTGAGGTTTAGATCCTCTCAGGCCCTTAGTTTGGAAGTTACAGGCATTTTAGTGTTGAAGTTTGGACCCTCTCAGGCTTTTAGTTTAGAAGATACAGCCGCTTTAGTGTTGAAGTTTGGACCGGCTGCTGTTAAATTGTTTTTATGGTGCATAATATGACACCCTCAGGCTCTTAGGTCAGAAGTTACAGGCAATTTGATGTTGAAGTTTGGACCCTCTCAGGCCCTTAGCTTAGAAGTTACAGGCATTTTAGTGTTTAAGTTTGGACCCCCTCAGGCCCTTAATTTAGAAGATACAGCCAATTTAATGTTGAAGTTTGGACTCTCTCAGGCCCTTAGTTTAGAGGACACAGCCATTTTGGTGTTGAAGTTTGGACACTCTCAATCCCTTTGTTTAGAAGTTACAGGCATTTTAGCGTTGAAGTTTGGACCCTCTCAGGCCCTTAGTTTAGAAGTTACAGGCACTTTAGTGTTTAAGTTTGGACCCCCTCAGGCCCTTAGTTTAGGAGATACAGCCATTTTAGTGTTGAAGTTTGAACCGGCTGCTGTTAAATTTTTTTTTTATGGTGCATAATATGATCCCCTCAGGCTCTTAGTTTAGAAGTTACAGGCTTAGACGGTTACAGTGTTTAAATTTGGACCCCCTCAGGTCCTTAGTTTAGAAGATACAGCCATTTTGGTGTTGAAGTTTGGACCCTCTCAGGCCCTTAGTTTAGAAGTTACTGGCATTTTTGTGTTGAAGTTTGGACCCTCTCAGGCCCTTAATTTAGAAGTTACAGGCTTAAACAGTTACGGTATTTAAATTTGGACCCCCTCAGGCCCTTAGTTTAGAAGTTACAGGCATTTTTGTGTTGAGGTTTAGATCCTCTCAGGCCCTTAGTTTGGAAGTTACAGGCATTTTAGTGTTGAAGTTTGGACCCTCTCAGGCTTTTAGTTTAGAAGATACAGCCGCTTTAGTGTTGAAGTTTGGACCGGCTGCTGTTAAATTGTTTTTATGGTGCATAATATGACACCCTCAGGCTCTTAGGTCAGAAGTTACAGGCAATTTGATGTTGAAGTTTGGACCCTCTCAGGCCCTTAGCTTAGAAGTTACAGGCATTTTAGTGTTTAAGTTTGGACCCCCTCAGGCCCTTAATTTAGAAGATACAGCCAATTTAATGTTGAAGTTTGGACTCTCTCAGGCCCTTAGTTTAGAGGACACAGCCATTTTGGTGTTGAAGTTTGGACACTCTCAATCCCTTTGTTTAGAAGTTACAGGCATTTTAGCGTTGAAGTTTGGACCCTCTCAGGCCCTTAGTTTAGAAGTTACAGGCACTTTAGTGTTTAAGTTTGGACCCCCTCAGGCCCTTAGTTTAGGAGATACAGCCATTTTAGTGTTGAAGTTTGAACCGGCTGCTGTTAAATTTTTTTTTTATGGTGCATAATATGATCCCCTCAGGCTCTTAGTTTAGAAGTTACAGGCTTAGACGGTTACAGTGTTTAAATTTGGACCCCCTCAGGCCCTTAGTTTAGAAGATACAGCCATTTTGGTGTTGAAGTTTGGACCCTCTCAGGCCCTTAGTTTAGAAGTTACTGGCATTTTTGTGTTGAAGTTTGGACCCTCTCAGGCCCTTAATTTAGAAGTTACAGGCTTAAACAGTTACTGTGCTTAAATTTTGACCCCCTCAGGCCCTTAGTTTAGAAGATACAGCCATTTTGGTGTTGAGGTTTAGATCCTCTCAGGCCCTTAGTTTGGAAGTTACAGGCATTTTAGTGTTGAAGTTTGGACCCTCTCAGGCTTTTAGTTTAGAAGATACAGCCGCTTTAGTGTTGAAGTTTGGACCGGCTGCTGTTAAATTGTTTTTATGGTGCATAATATGACACCCTCAGGCTCTTAGGTCAGAAGTTACAGGCACTTTAGTGTTTAAGTTTGGACCCACTCAGGCCCTTAGTTTAGGAGATACAGCCATTTTAGTGTTGAAGTTTGAACCGGCTGCTGTTAAATTTTTTTTTTATGGTGCATAATATGATCCCCTCAGGCTCTTAGTTTAGAAGTTACAGGCTTAGACGGTTACAGTGTTTAAGTTTGGACCCTCTCAGGCCCTTAGTTTAGAAGATACAGCCAATTTAATGTTGAAGTTTGGACCCTCTCAGGCCCTTAGTTTAGAAGTTACTGGCATTTTTGTGTTGAAGTTTGGACCCTCTCAGGCCCTTAATTTAGAAGTTACAGGCTTAAACAGTTACTGTGCTTAAATGTTGACCCCCTCAGGCCCTTAGTTTAGAAGATACAGCCATTTTGGTGTTGAAGTTTGGACCCTCTCAGGCCCTTAGTTTAGAAGTTACAGGCATTTTTGTGTTGAAGTTTGGACCCTCTCAAGCCCTTAGTTTAGAAGATACACCCGTTTTGGTGTTGAAGTTTGGACCCTCTCAGGCCCATAGTTTAGAAGTTACAGCTATTTTAGTGTTTAAGTTTGGATCCCCTCGGGCCCTTAGTTTAGAATTTACAATCATTTTAGTGTTGAAGTTTGGACCCTCTCAGGTCCTTAGTTTAGAAGATACAGAAATTTTAGTGTTTAAATTTGGACCCCCTAAGGCTATTAGTTTAGAAGATACAGCCAATTTAATGTTGAAGTTTGGACCCTCTCAGGCCCTTAGTTTAGAAGTTACAGGCGCTTTAGTGTTTAAGTTTGGACCCTCTCAGGCCCTTAGTTTAGAAGATACAGCCAATTTAATGTTGAAGTTTGGACCCTCTCAGGCCCTTAGTTTAGAAGTTACAGGCATTTTAGTGTTGAAGTTTGGACCTTCTCAGGCCCTTAGTTTAGAAGATACAGCCATTTCGGTGTTGAAGTTTGGACCCTCTCAGGCCCATAGTTTAGAAGTTACAGCTATTTTAGTGTTTAAGTTTAGATCCCCTCAGGCCCTTAGTTTAGAATTTACAATCATTTTAGTGTTGAAGTTTGGACCCCCTCAGGCCCTTAGTTTAGAAGATACAGCCAATTTAATGTTGAAGTTTGGACCCTCTCAGGCCCTTAGCTTAGAAGTTACAGGCATTTTTGTGTTGAAGTTTGGACCCTCTCAGGCCATTAGTTTAGAAGTTACAAGCTTAGACAGTTACAGTGTTTAAATTTGGACCCCCTCAGGCCCTTAGTTTAGAAGATACAGGCGTTTTGGTGTTGAAGTTTGGACCTTCCCAGGCCATTAGTTTAGAAGTTATAGCTATTTTAGTGTTTAAGTTTGGACTCCATCAGGCCCTTAGTTTAGAATTTACAATCATTTTAGTGTTAAAGTTTGGACCCTCTAAGGCCCTTAATTTAGAAGTTACAGGCTTAAACAGTTACAGTGTTTAAATTTGGACCCCCTCAAGCCCTTAGTTTAGAAGATACAGGCGTTTTGGTGTTGAAGTTTGGACCTTCTCAGGCCATTAGTTTAGAAGTTATAGCTATTTTAGTGTTTAAGTTTGGACCCCATCAGGCCCTTAGTTTAGAATTTACAATCATTTTAGTGTTAAAGTTTGGACCCCCTTAGGCCATTAGTTTAGAAGATACAGCCAATTTTATGTTGAAGTTTGGACCCTCTCAGGCACTTAGTTTAGAAGTTACAGGCATTTTTGTGTTGAAGTTTGGACCCTCTCAGACCCTTAGTTTAGAAGATACAGAAATTTTAGTGTTTAAATTTGGACCCCCTTAGGCCATTAGTTTAGAAGATACAGTCAATTTAATGTTGAAGTTTGGACCCTCTCAGGCTCTTAGTTTAGAAGTTACGCACTTTAGTGTTTAAGTTTGGAATCTCTCAGGCCCTTAGTTGAGAAGATACAGCCGCTTTAGTGTTGAAGTTTGGACCGGCTGCTGTTAAATTGTTTTTATGGTGCATAATATGACCCCCTCAGGCCCTTAGTTTAGAAGTTACAGGCATTTTTGTGTTGAAGTTTGGACCCTCTCAGGCCCTTAATTTAGAAGTTACAGGCTTAAACAGGCTTAAAATTTGGACCCCCTCAGGCCATTAGTTTAGAAGATACAGCCAATTTAATGTTGAATTTTGGACCCTCTCAGGCCCTTAGTTTAGAAGTTACAGGCATTTTTGTGTTGAAGTTTGGACCCCCTCAGGCCCTTAGTTTACTAGATACAGCCATTTTAGTGTTGAAGTTTGAACCGGCTGCTGCTAAATTTTTTTTTATGGTGCATAATATAATCCTCTCAGGCTCTTAGTTTAGAAGATTGAATTGAATTCTCTCCCCCTTGCCTATCTCATCCTACAGCGTTATCTGAATGGAGGTCATCGCTTCCAAATCCTACTAGTTTATTGCCACACACAAAATCCCCGTATTAGTCAAAAAGCACTGAAAACAACCCCTTGATTCTCTATCTAAACATGGCATCTCAATAAAAATAAGCAGGGAAATCATCATAATTCCGTTAAATTTATTACAATTTTATTACACAGATAATCCCACTGTCTCCGACTAAACAGTCTGCAACTCTCGGGCAGCTCCAGCTCGAATGGAAAATCTCTCCCTCTCCTTGGCCAATTTCCATTCAAATTAGATAGATAAATAAATAGCGTTGGATAAAATACGTTAGAACAGATAGCACCCTTCTCAGCCCTCAATACAACCAGATGGGTTGAAGATACTCGCATTCATAAGCCCATGCAGTGGACTCCAAGTAGTCAAACGAATTGAATTTCCTTGTTTATTTCGGAACCCAACTCTAAGTATGGTATAATCCTGTTCAATAGTAATTTAGCGAAAATACGAGTATGTATCGCAAGGATATTTCGAAATTCCTTGGGATTATCATTGGTTCTCTATTCTTCTAAGTATCAGCTACTACTGCAGGACTAGGAGTCTTTTATCTTCGCTGTCGTCGGTTCCTTTTTGTGCTGGAACTGGAACAAATTGAATCGAATGAAAAATTGTCTACGACATGTAATTCTTTTTAAAGAGTCTCTACCCAAAGGATAAATTGTGTTTCCTGAGTGTGGGATTGGTAATTCTTTAGCAATGAACGTAAAACATCCATCGTTTGGTCCTTGTTAAGGGGGGAAAGATAGGGATATGAGTGTTCTTCACCATGGTCTGTAGTAAGCTCGTGAATTATTGAACTTTCACGTGTCATGGATGGCAATCAATAGATGACAGTAATTGATGGGATTACACTTTTTGCGTGTGTGTGTATTTTTGGACGAATGAGATGGATCTTTCCGGAATGTGTCAAGGTTGGCAAGGGAGGCATGGTTTTTTCTGTGAGGATTGGATTTGGGATATATGGGGACTTTCTGGATATACTTTTGGCAGGCGATAGTGGTTGACAAATGAGATAATTGCTGTTTCGATGGGTATCGAATGGATTTTATGAATAATAAGCTCTCTCAAATCTAACATCGGTATTGGTTTAAGTGGGTATTAAGGTTTTAAGGGTAAATTTGAAAGCTTTGCACACATGTTATCGTGAGTGAAGTGGAAAAATATCGCCTTTGACTCGATGGGGTCAAGTCGATAAAGTCTTCTTGCCTTTATTTTTCGCATCATTCCTAGAGTTTGAATCTGTGCGATCTTCCTCATTTGCATTTCTCAACCACTTTCTTATTTAAATGGTACTCTTCGTGGTGCATTTAGGCCAGCAGTCCTTATTTGCACACCACAAGACGGTAAAGATCTCCTTTTATATGTGAGCTCCACCTAAGGCGAGATCTTCTTTTACTACTTTGTTCTTCCAGGTAGAAAACTAAGAAAACTTCTGGCTGGTGCGCACTTTTCTGACCAGACCGTTGTAGAATTCGCTGCTGTGCCTCCTCCTAGAAAGCCAGTCAACGCAAATAAGACCAAAATTCGTTTGAAGAATCTTGCGTTCGAAAATTCTGCTAATATCTTCAACTGCCTTCGCTAACATCCATCTTCTATGGCGAGGTCCGGACAATGATCTTATATCTTACAAAGTATCCTTTGTGTTTCTGACTAGGACTTATCACTCAATTGTATTCTAAAGCCAAAGAAATTGCGGTTGGAGACTGGAAATCTCCGTTTGATTTCTGACCAAGTGTCATTGCCTGAAGTAATAAAAGGGGCCGGAAGAGTGTCTAACAAACCACAATGTTTTTTTTATGACATTCTGCCCGATTCTTCTAGGTTGTCCTATCATTGTCCTATAGCATTGGCTTTTGAAACAATCGCAATTACACTCGTTTTTGCATTTCTGCTTGAATATTCGTAAACTCACCATTGACTCTTCGCTGCATACTGCCAACGATATCATCGGTATATCCAATCATATCCACGACATTTGAATAGTTATTCCTCTGATGTTGACTGGCGGATTTCGTACTAGTTTCTCAAGTAGCAGGACCTAATCTTCAAAATTTGGTTGGAATCTCAGTATCATTTTCCCAATCTACAATAGGTTTAACTCTCTAAACTATGCCAAATGTATTGGTATCAGTCTCCTGAATATCGCTGATAAGTATCTACCTTATTACAAGGATGAGTATGTGAAAGCCCAAAGCCTGTTCGGCCGACAAGTCACCATGGTCCAAATTTTCCCTTTGTAGCAAATCTAAGCGTCTTGGTCTTGAGTCTTTTTTTAGACCCAAGAGTTTCAGACGACAGGCCGTATATCATCATTTTATAGAATAAGATGTAACTTCGACATTCCGGCCAATCTGGTCTGCCTGCGTTACTGTGTCGTTATACGCCGTCATCTTATGGCTCAAAAAAATTTTCGAAAATTTCTAACTTCTATATAAAGGCATCAACTTAGTTAAAACATACCTTGACACCATAGCAAGCATATCTGGAGCATATGGACACCGAATATCCTGCTCGAAGGGTATTGAAACGAACTAAGGGGAATGTCACCGCTCAGAAAGATCGTCACTATGATGGCGCTTGGAGTTGAAACCTCAGGCAATCTGGAATAGATAATTTGGGAGGCAGCTTACAAGGTATGAAACTATGTATAACATATGGGTAGGTCGGTCGGTTGAAGCTATAGTTAACTTCGAGCAATCGCCCCATCAACTGTGAAGTAATGAGGAGATGACAAGCAGTAGACGAAGTTAAACGGTGATATAAAGTCATTCACTGGAACACAGCTTCTGGAATTTCTACTGGAATGACCTACAGATCATTAGGTTTCTGATGGCGATTATGTTTGCTACGCTTATGATTATTCTACAGTATTAGCTATTCAGAGATCCGCTGCAAAAAAACAGCCTTTCTGACACATCTACATAATTACTGTATTGGAGAATATGTATTCATATCTACTGCGACTTCTAAACGACATAAGCGAGCGTCGGGAGTGCCGACCAATGAAGGTTGCCAACTAGAGTAACGCTTCAAATTATTATTATTTTTTTTTTCTTTTTTGCTTTACAAATTGGTCGACATTCTCACAGCAGTATTTTGGTATATCTTTTGATTCTATTCCTCTGCCGACTGACTGCACTTTATCCTCTGGTGTTTCCTTCCTCCAGAAAGTTTCCAAAAATATCTGGTTACTGTAAGGAAGGCATATTAAATATCTTAATGTCCTCTTGGATGGTTTTTCGGGTAGGGGTGCTTTCATCCATATCATCTTCATCCCCAAAGAAATAGATTAATGGATAAAGTAGTATCTTTACCTAGCTACAGATGATTATCATATCTGAAAGAAGGCTTCCAACGACGAAATTAATTGCCTACACGTCGCGGAAATGCTCCGAGGCCTGAGGTCTTTTATTAGTTTCTATTGGGAGCACAACCCAAAAATTGCGATGGCATGGCCTGGACAAAAGGAGGATGAAAAACTGCGACATCTACCAAGCGATAGTTTTCGACGGCAAAAACAGCGCCTATTTGGATGCCTATTAGGAAAGAAGCCTTGAGTTTCCGACATGTTAACGAGTGCCTCGTTACGATCCGCACTAAGGTCAAATTTGCCAACATTAGCTTTATATGCGATATGCGCGTGCCCCCACAGGGGAAATAGACTACAACACCAAGGATAGAAGTGGACAAGACTTACGAGTACGAGCATTGCCTTAGCTGTAACATTAAAATTATTATTGCCGATTTAAATGCAAAGCTAGGAAAAGAGTGCGTCTTTGGTAGCACAGCCGGAAATAAAAGACTGCATTACACCACCTCATAGCTAGCACGCGCTTCCCGCATCTCAATATTCATAAGGGGACTTGAGGATCTTCTAATCTATCACAAGGCACTCCTCAAATTTTATGGATGTCGACTGTAAAGTGACAAGTAATCCGTAATCCGGATGTACAAACAGATCATTACCCTCATTGGGGGACATCGCAGAACAACGAGGCAGATTGTCAGGAATTAGGTTAGGTTAGACTAGGTTAAACAGGGGTGTGATGGATATGCTATCACGCAGACACTAGGCTCCAAAACTTTCCATTGCGGTCCCTCTGGAACCAATTGAATTTGTCTTCAAACGGCAAAAATCTAAAAAAAATCTAAAATCAATCGCCTTGGTGAAGCACCCAATTTTCTTGCAAAAGCCAGGAAGGCCTTTGAAGATCGTGCCGTCTATTTCCTTTAGGTTTTCGAAAAGGTATTTCCCTAAAAATTTTCTTCGTCTACGCGATATTGCCTCACATTCACACAGTATGTGTGTTATGTCCTCAACAGCTTGTATATCACCGCATAATCTGCAGATATCCGTATCTGACAATTTGAGTCTCGTGCTGTCGCAGGAGACAGTGTCCTGTCAGGATTCCTATTGCTTTCCTAAGCTTATCCCCGTTTAGTTTTATCAACTTCCTAGATCTTTTTCCGTCAAAAAGCGGCCAAAGAACCTTGGATACCCTGTATCCTTCAATACTTGACCACCTTAGGTTGGCAGTCTTTGTGATTTTTTCCTCAATAGTGCTCTCAATATGCAAAAGGGGTGGTTTGATGCTGGCAACCTAACTACTATCGAGTAACCCTCCTTTTCTTGCAAGCTCTTTGGCTTGTTAATTTCCTTAAATACCGCAGTATTCTGGAACCCAGCACAGTCTTACCCGGTTCTGACTGCATAGTGCCTTGAGTACTGTGCGACAGCCCCTGACTATATCAGAGTTGATGTTTGTTGATTGCATTGCCTTGAATGCGGCCTGGCTATCAATATAGATAGCGATATCTCTTTCGGATACCGATCTCATCTGAATTAGCTCAGCCGCTCTGAGGACAGCCAGAACTTCTAATTGAAAGGAGTATATAGCATCCGGTAATCTTATAGACACTCTTAGCTCTGGGTCTTCTGAGAACATACCAGAACCTGTTCCTTCTGTTTCATTTGACCTGATTATTACATTTTTTTCCAAAATATATTATATCATACAGGACGTCGAAGTCGACCAAGGAAGGAATTTTATCCGTTAGACTTGGATTGCCTGGCAGTAGCTCCGTTAGGACCATGTCATGTCCGAAACTGCTGCTCTTGAAGTAACCCAAATTAGTGAGTCGTATCGCACTATCGCCAGTAAGTTTTTTGATCTGTAAATCAAGCGGTGTTAGGTGCAAAAACGTGTCCAATGCTGCCGTAGGGGTGGTACGGACCGCACCTGTGATATGATGGCTATGGAAGCCATTCTTAAACCGTTGTCTTGTGTGTTGCTTTCCACCATACTAGTGCGCCGTATGTAAGTATGGATCTTACCATCACCGTATGCAGCCAGTACACTATAGCACGTTTTAAGCCCCAAATTTTTCCTACTGTTCTTTTGCAGTTAAAAAGAGCACTATATGCCTTTTAGGTTCTTCCCGCTCCATTAAGATTCCAATTCAGTTTTTTGTCCAGAATCACACCCAGATACTTCGCGCTGTCTGAAAGGGACAGTCCCACTCCGTTGAGTTTTGGGAGTTTGAATTGCGGTATCTTGTACTTTCTGGTAAAAAGAACCAGTTCCGTGTTGGAAGGGTTGGCATTGCGACCACAGCTTTTTACCCAAGTGCTGATCGTCTTCAGGGCAATGTCAGTTTATTTTCCTGCTTGCAAGCATGTTTTCAAACCCAGTTTGTAATGCCATGTTCAATGTTAGCGTCATTAGAGCATTTTATTAATGCCGGTGCACTCCATGTTATAGAAGGCCCCTTCAATATCGAGGAAGGCCGTAATCGCAAACTCACCGAAGTGTAGACTCTTCTCTATTTTCCCCACCACCTCGTCCAGGACGGTTTCTACAGATTTGCCTTTCATATATGCATGCTGTGACTCAGTCAAAATGCGTTTACTGCATCTATTCCTAATATGAATCTTCATTAATCGCTGCAGGGTTTCAAGGATAAATGATGACAGACTTATTGGTCTGAAATCGGAGTACAAATACCCATAAAGGACTGTTTAAGTTCAGTGGTTCTTGGGGTGTACCATGCACCAGCCATTTTTCCATTTTTCAATCCATTATGGATAATATTTTGAGAAGGCTATCTAAAGTTTAATGTTTTATGAAAAGTTCGCCAGAGATTAAATAAGTATCGAGTACGTGTTAATTACGAGGAATGTAAGTTTTTTTCAAAAAGAAGTCAACTACCTATGCATTGTAATCAATGAACAAGGAATCAAACCCAGAACAAACCCAAAAACTGAAAATGTAATTTAGGACTACTAAATTATTACTCACGATTAATTCGAAATCTTTCAGCTGAGTTGGGAGACCTTTACCATCTTACGAGGAAAGACTTACCGCTTATTTTGTCTATGCCAAGAAACTTGGTAAAGCACTAAATTTGTAAAACAACAGTGTAGCTCATTATGACCCGAAATAGGAAATTGTTTTGCATTGTGACGCAAGTCCATATGGAGATGCGGGAATTTTATCCCACGTTATTAATGGTCGACAAAGACTTATCCTTTTAGCTTCAAGCACCTCAAGCCCAGCAGAGCAAAAGTATTCGCCTTTGCACAAAGAGGCGTTAGCAATTATTTTCACTGTGAAGAGATTTCACAGATATGTATATTTATGGGAAATCGTTCAGGATCCTTTCGGATCATCAACCGCTACGTGAAAGATTTAACCCTGATAAGTCCACGCCGGCGGTTACGGCAGCTGGAATTTATCGTTTTTCTCTTATGCTGAATATGTATGTATGTGCAAAAAAAGGTTCACAAATGAATAATGCGGATGGACTTTCACGTCGTCCTTTATCGGAGCTTACGGCATCGGAAGAATATAGTATTAAAACTATTAAATCAGACAGCTACTTTAATGTGAGATTTGAAGACGTTAGTTTGGAGACTAACGGCTCCTATTAGTTTGAAATGTTTTTTTCATCAAAAGGTTGTCCCTTGACGGTTGAAGAAGGTTGTTTATTTTATGGTGAGCTATTAGTTATACATAGAAAGCTACAGGGGTGTCTGCACGATCCCCACACTGGGGTAGTCTGCATGAAAATTTTAGCGCAGAAGTTTTTTGCTGGCCTAAAATTGATTTGGATATTGAGAGTTTGTATTTGGCTGCGAAGCTTGTGTGTATTTAAGTAACAGACCTCTTTCAAACTATCATCAATCATGGCCAGAGTTCGATGTATTTTTTGAGAGGGTTCACATCGATTTATTTTTCTTAAAATGACAATTGACAGTTTTACAAAATGGTTGGATAGCAAGCCTATAAAAAATATGAAAGTAGAAAGCGCTAGTTTAAGATGATTCGTATTTTGGATTTCCCCCTACTTTGGTCTTAGACAATAGAGCGCCAAAATGCACGAACAAGCAGTAGGTACAATAGGTAGGAAGATATTGGAAAGACCAACCCACTTAGGCCCATTGTGATACCACATGGATCTGTGATCCTCCTACTCATGGAGAGCTTATGAGGAGACTCGTAACGTTTGTATTCTTTAGATCGCTTAAGTCATTGTAGATGAAAGCTCCTAAGTGGGGTTTTCTTCCCTGGGAGAGAGCTGGACATGTAGTAGGTGGAGGATTCTCTCCTCTTACCCCTCATCCATGCAGCTTCTACAGAAATCGTTTGTAAAGGCACCAAGGCATTTTGCATCCTTCCCTATAAGGCAGTGTCGAGTAATGGCACCTATGATAGCGCTAAAATGTTTCATATTTAGAAGGATCTGACCCTTAGGTCTGTTTGGTCGCTAGACATGCTGGTCCAACAGTCTGTTCTTTTATAAGCATCCAGGTTTAACATTTGTTTGCACGTAGTGATAGGTATATCTATGCTACCCTTTTCCGATAGACTAAGAAGAGTGGTTCCAATTTTGACGAGTTCGTCGGCCCAACAATTTCCTGGAATGTCTCTGTGTCCCGGCACCCTACAAGGTGAAGGTTGAACTGCTCTGTCATCTCCATAAGAGATGATCGGCATTCAAGAGCGGTTTCAGAATTTAATGCGACTAAGTCCAGGGATTTGATAGCGGTCTGACTATTCGAAGAGATACGGATATCACGATTTTCTTCAGCCAGGACAGAGCTTCTTTAATCGCCAAAATTGCCGCCTGGAACACGCTACAGTGATTTGGAAGACGGAAGGAGAGGCTCAGGTTTACCTTATCTGAGAAAACACCGCCATCTACCCCGCAATCGGTTTTAGATCCATATGTGTAAAAGTGCATTGACTTGTCTTCCACGAAAGTATCTTCCTCCCAGAAGGATCTAGAGGAGAAGCTTATATGAAAGTCTGTATCAAACCAAAGTTCAAGTATGGTGTAATCGATGTTCTCTGGAAAGAGTTCTAATATATTAACAATAGCAACGTGGCCAAATAAATTATTTATGGACTGTGAGGTCGCTTTAAAACGGATAACTGAAGCTGCATTTGAAGGTACCGAGGGATGTTAAGTGAAACAGAAAATTTAATGCTGCGGAGAGAGTAGAACGTAGGGCTCAGCTTATGCTATTCTTTGGACTCAGCTTAATTTGCTGCAGTTGACTGCATTGTCTAAAACCGTCCACCAGCCGACAACTCCGTAAGTGATTATCGGTCTTATGACCGAAATCTATAGCCAGTCGGTTATGCTAGCATGAAGGCCCCATTTATTCCCAATGGCTTTTTGGCAAGAGAATAAATCTACTGTAGCTTTCTTGACTCCTTCTTGAATGTTAGGTTTCCAGTTTAGTTTGCTATCAAAAATGAGACCCAGATATCTTCATCCGCATAGGTAATCATCATGTTACCATCTGCTTCCAGGTATATCAGCAGTTCATCAACCACTAAGCTAAAGAAAAGGGGAGAAAGGCCACCGCCTTGCGGCGTACTACTGCTGACACATCTTTTAGCAGAAGCCTCGGCCAGTTTGGAGTTGATTATACTGCTTTTTAGCATGAGCTGATCAACTCCCCAAATGAGTCGTCTACCTGCAGAGTTGACAGCGCAGATTGCGGATGTGTCGACGTTGTTAAAGGCTCTATGTCCGGAAAAGCAACCATTGCGTACTCTTTATATTGCAGGGATCCTTCGATGTGGCTAGTCAGTGAATGTAGAGCCGTTTCCACCGACTTTCCTTTACAGTAGGCATGTTGAGCCGTTGACAAAAGTCTTGGATCAATTTTGGCTCGTATATGGATATCAATCAGTCGTTCTAGAGTTTTCAGAAGGAAGGATGATAGCCTTATAGGTCTGAGGTCTTATGGAACAAGATGAGAGCATTTTTCGGCTTTAGGAATAAAAGCTACATTGACTTATCTCTATAACAGTGGAATGTGGATCAGTTTTACACAGCTCCTCGTCATATTCTCTAGCGTAGGCAGGATAGTATCTGAGGACCTTTGTAGTTCGGCAGGTATTATATTTTCTGGACCAGCAGACTTGTATGGTTTGCAGCAATGCAGCGCTCAAAGCAGTTTGCCTCTTGTAATCAGACTATGAATTTTGGGTCACGGTTGCAGTAGTCCTGTTTGGGTTGCTACTGGCCGCGTATAGGGAGCTAGCTGGAAAGTGAGTGTTCGGTAGCAGGTTAAGTGATTCATTACTTGAGGTCGTGCAAGTGCCATCGGTTTTTTTTTCAAACAACTAGGCATCATAGGATTTGTAGAGAAGATTTTTCTTAGCCACGATGCCTCAAAGTTTTCTGTGATTTTGTCACAGAATGATCTCCATGACTGTCACTTTGCCGTCCTTAGTTCTTTTTTATATTTTTTTGGAGGGATTCTTCATATGAGTCCCAGTAAGTCGCTCTTTTTGTGCTTTTTGCTATGTTAAAAAGTTGTCTGGAATCGTTTCTAAGCAGTCTGAGTGTTGATATCCACCAGTGCGGCTTTTTCTTGCCTCTAGGTTGAATAAGAAGGCAGGAAGTATCCATAACCTGATTGAGAGCCAGGGTTAATTTCTTGACTTTCATAATCGTTGTTGTCACGCGGGGGGCTTGACCGTTCAGCGGATAGTGTTTCTAACAGTATTCCTCTATATTTTGGCCAATCAGTTTTCGGATAATTCCGGAATGCTGGTTGGCTGGGGGAGCATCACTCAGGATGAATTAGATGTATCTGTGGTCTGAAAAAGAGCGTTCAGACGATGCCATCCAGTTTGTTAGAATTTAAGTGATGCTGTCGGAAAGCAAAATAACATAAATTTCGGACATAGCACAACCGTAAAGATCAGTGGGATATGTAACGACTTAACCTCAACCAACTTTTAGAGCGCGACTAAGGGTTCAGAACGAACTAATACTCCCATCCCCAATGCATTCAATTCCCTTGAACTCAGCCATTGTCATTTTTGACAAAGAGCATGCAATCATACTAACACTCTCGATTCCTTGACTCTCGATTCGTTAATGCAAAATTGAAAGCTGAATTAAATTCACACACAACTTGCCACCATCAGCACCATGGACGTCGTCGTTGTAGTTAAAATTGCTGCAAAATGATTATTTCCCTCTGTGTGTCAAACTCTTTAACAAAGTTTTAATTCACGTCATTGGTGAGGCAGGCACATAAAAGGATGCTCACCATTCAGCACACACCAACCCAACCTCATTCCAAAAATCATAGCCATGAATGAATGAATATGAATACGATTCACCATCCAATGAAAACCAAAGAAATTCCTTTCCCTCTCCGTTTAAATGGACTTAACAAAACTCCTTATGTCACGTATGTACATCTTATTCCCTTATTATTTCCAGGACCCAACCGGAGTACAACACACATCCTAGACCTCAACAAAGAAGACAACCATAAAAACAACGACAACGGCAACAGAAACAACAACAGTAAACCACAATGGAGTCCTGGCTACGAATCTCCTTGTTACTTTGTTGTTTTGGTTTCCTGCGGGAATTGCGACCGTCTGATCCATTTGCAACGGAATTTCTTAGTGGTGAATGGCATGACGTTACATCTGACCAGGTGAACAAAGAGCTCTATCCATTGGGAATCTATTTGAATCTTTCCTGGCTGGTAATAGTGTTGCTGGTCACCGATATCGTAAGGTGAGGCATTTTACCAATTTCCCACATGTTCTGGCATGTCCAGGACGAATGATACGAATATTTTATTTAAATTTTTCTTCACAATTTCTTTATTCGCATTGCAGATACAAACCGATAATAATCGTCTCTGCTTGTGCAGGGATAATTTTGTGGAGCATTATGCTATGGACGACCGCCTTATGGGAACTGGAGGTATGTGCCTACATATGTATATACGAGTAAAGCTGCGCCGACGCCAAGTAACAATCTTTGAAATCCTTTGTGGTGGGTATCTAATAGCTTGTCTTTTTCTTTCCAAAAAAAGGATACTTCTTTGTTTTGCCGTACCTGAGATTGTTTTGGTTTGGGTTACTGTTGTTTGGTTAGGTTTGCAGAGAATGGATGAAGGAACGAAAGGTCCGATTTTCGCTTGTGAATGCAAATCCTCAGGATAGAAGGATTTATCAGCTAAAGTTGGAAATGAAATAAAAAAAAAAAACCTTCTTAGTCGAACCATTATATATGTACTCGTATGTAAGTCAAAGAGGAAGGATCCTCCTTGTAAGTCGTCTCAGTTAAAACTGATTTCTTTCATGTGACCGTTGCCATATGGAAATTAAAAAGCTCTTTCGAAAATCCTTGATTGGGGTACCACTAACGGAGACTTAAATATAGGGAAATGCGAATACGTACTATGAAAGTTTGATCCGCATATGCCAACAGCAAAGAAAATGCGAGGACTTGTGGATTAACCACTGAACAAAGAGACGTTTTATTCACTTCTTCTGAAAATGAGGAATTTACGAGGCGCACCCGCTTGAAGGGGTTTTTTCTATGTGATTGATATCTTCCCTAGATCTACCGTGAGAAGTGGATTAAACAAATTTCTCACATCCGAGTTACTATTGCAATTCGTGCTCTTGTTTATTTAGGTTTTAGTGTTCGGTGTACTGGCCGAGAAACAATTTCAGCTTTAGTTATGCAGTTCGTTGGACAAGCATCTTTGTTGCATCCTCATCAATATCATCAATATCAGCAGTTACCTTTGCCCTAGAGTAATATGAATGATGATTCGTTATAGGTCTGTCAGACCTGGAGCTAGTTTTATGCTATCTAGACTCTGTCAGCGACTTGATGGCATCCCTTCGCTCCATATAAACTAATGTGGGGGTATAACACACAAATTTAGAAGGACAAGATCAAGATTAATAAGAGACTCTCCTCGATGGTTACAATTTTCCTGCGGCTTATTCATGAGAAGGTTTGCTGTGTCTTCATTTGAAATTACAACCAGAATTTGAAGTCAAGATATTAAAAATAAATCAGACTGGCTCTCCCAGTAAGCCTCGTCCTTAAGTCACTGTCTTCAGTTGTACACTTGAAACTGGTTACGATCTCCTCTCATTTGTACGTTTCATGTAAAATGAGATAGCTTTCTGTCTTTTCGCATTTCATAATCAAATGATAAAAGGTCATAGAACAACACTTTTTATTCTAAGGACTTTAGTCATATTTACCTAAGAACAGTGAGTATTAGTAGTAAGGCTTTTCCAGCGTACTGAAAGCAATATCTTGTCGAAGAATCTACGATTATTTGCAAGCAATATTCTGAGGAACTGCTAAAATACTGCAGAATGCTTCGAAATATTCGATGGATCAGAATTCGGAAATTTCCTTCAAATTACTACTGTGCACCAAAACAGAGTTGGCGGCAGGCCAAAGATCTCGAAAATCTTCTCACTAAAATAACGTCGAATGCCGCTGTTTTATGGAATTTTTTCGAATTCGACGTCTTTTCTACAATCAACTTCAATACATTTTCATGCTCATTTAAAGAAAGGAACGTCTTTTAGTTCGACGCTTATGTTATCAATACTATAAGCCTCCGCTTCCTGTTACAATGAAGAAATTAAAATGGGGATGAAATAGCTTCCAACTACAGCGCTTTTCTGTACACTCTTTTGTTTAAGACTGGGGATAGAACGCGTACAAAAAACGCGTACATTAACTGCTGTAGAGATCAAAAGCAACCTTTCTTTGAATACGGGCTTGTCATTAAAGACCGACTTGTGAAAGTTTTTTTTGAGACTAAAGCATATAAGCGACAGCCTTATTGTAGTCCTCATCAAAGGTTAGCTATCGAGGAAAGCAACTACTTGATTCTACGACCTGACCAAAAAACCGAGCAATATACACTTTTTTGAATTCTTTTCGAACAGAGCATCCAGAGAAAGAACAACTGAATTTTTCTATCTTTCTTAGTTTTTCTAGCCATAAACTACTAAAGTACTAGCATCTGCCTTATCAAAGTTGACTCCCAGATTATTGCGAGAGACAGCAATTTGCAGCAGTTGA
Source organism: Volucella bombylans (assembly GCA_949129095.1). NCBI lineage: Eukaryota > Metazoa > Arthropoda > Insecta > Diptera > Syrphidae > Volucella > Volucella bombylans. The sequence continues at coordinate 134,956,863 of OX422141.1, read as the reverse complement.
AGTAATATCTAAGGATGTCGTCCTCTCTTACGACTTCAGTGTTGCATTCTGGATCAGTTTTGGAGCAAATTGATAAGGACCAGACCACATTCTTTTCGTAGAATAGATTCAGGCAGATTTGCCGTCTGGAGTCATGGCACTATTGGTACTCCTATAATACGAGAGTCAAAAGACAGATGGGGTGGAAAGTAACCAAAACTTAGGTACTGCTATGCCAGTTGTTGTTTGTTTTTAGGACAAACAAACCATCTTTTAGAGTCTGATGAATGATGCAGTGATGTATTTGAGTAAACAGTTTTCCCAATAAACACCTGACGCATACAAGGTTGCGCAAAATTAATCACCTTATCGGAAGATGGTATAATTTTTGCAAATGGCGTCGTACGTCAATCATATTTGTCATTTGTGAACTAGACAGCTGCAGTGTACAAACAGACAAGCAATACTCCGCAAGAGCATGGAATAATTGTGTCGATGTTTTTAACCAATAATCGGTCGGTGGTGTCAGCTCAGCGTGAATTTCGACGTCGATTTCCTAATCGTGTCGCGCCAACTGGGCAAACATTCCAGCGCTTAGCTACTCGACTCGAACAGAGTGGGATCACAGGCGACCATGCAGGGCGTGTCCGCCAACGGACTCGGCGTTCGGCCGATAATATCGCGGCTGTGGCTGCCGATGACGCTGAGAACGAAGAAACATCAACCAAATGACGGGCCATGCAATTGGGCATTACCAGACCGACCCTACAGCAAATTTTAGTGAAAGACTTACACATGTTCCCGTACAAAGTGCAAACAGTGCATCAGTTAATGCCTGCTAACGGTCAGACGCGTGTGAATTACTGTAAAGCCATGTTCAATCTCAACAAGGAAGAGGACGACATGAGCGACGAGGCGCATTTCAACTGCGCGACAATAAGTAAAATCTTCGTTTCTGGGGCACTGAAAATCCGCGTATAATACACGAAGAAGCCATTACATCCACTTAAAGCCACTATGTGGTGCGGCGTTCACCGGCGTTTACCGGAATTGGATGAGCGGGGCTTGGTGAACATGTTATTTCAACAAGACGGTGCAACCGCACACACAGCCCGAGCCACAATGGATATTGTGAAGGAAACCTTTCCTGGTCGCGTAATCTCCCGTTTTGGAGATCGCCCTATTTAACCATCCCAGACCTCTTTCTTTGGGGCTACTGGATGAAATTTATTTTATCCTAGACACCTAGATCCAAAAGGCCATCCCGGGTGATAACCCTCTTTCCAAGGGCTAGCTGTCACTGACAATTATCTGATATAGCCTTACCAAAAATCTGCTAGCCAGGATAATATTCAGATACTCAGCATCGTTCGAGGAAGGGTTAAGTACTTGATGAGTCGATCCAGTCATCTTACTCCTTCTCATAAAAAGAACAGTCCAAATTTTTAGAATATTAATTGAAAGCGAATATTTGGTGCACTTGGCGTCGGTTACGTCTCGGACTACTTGAGCGAACTTTTGCTAAAAATTTGCATATGCTTGACCTATTGAGAGCGTTAGGCAGGGAATCAGCCAATACAAACATATGGCAATGAAGACAAGGTACCGCCATCACATATTGAAGGCAATCATAATCTGCGGCCAAGTTTCTATTTTAATCTACAAAACTAATTACTTGTCTACGACATGAAGTTGTTATCTAGGAAAAGTTGTGTTGTCTAGGACAACGTTAATGGAGACCAAAGCGCCACACGTTTACTACTGCTTGTCTTTAAAACACAATCTGACAAGATTCTGGCATCTTGCATTCCAATTAAAGAATATCAACCGTTCTCTCCATTATTTTCAGCAGAAAGGCAGTCATACCAATAGGCCTCAAGATCTTGACGAGTAAGCTATAATCTCCATCCATTTTCAATATTAAGTAGACTCCATTGTTCACTAGCGGTTTGGTATATTGGTGGCGAAGACAGCAGTGAAAATTTGACAGCAGGTGATCAATAACTTTTTGATGCAAAACTGGGAATATACCATCGAAGCCATGTGACGTAGAGCCATCAAAGGACGCCCCAGGTGTCACCGCGTCCCAACAAATAAATAAAAAAAAGTAGTAAAACCTGTTGGTCGTTCGTCCAAAAAATCAGAGATTATGCCTCATCCTCATGCCTCATGTCTCACCGAAAAGTGAAACCAAAGCGTACAAGCGTTACACTTGATATTTCTAAGGCATTTGACAGAGTTTGGCATCAGACTGTTTTGTCGAAAATGGGTACTTTTGGGATCGACGACTCTCTTCTTCAATGGTTTAGAAATTAACTTTCGAAGCGTTCAATTCAAGTTGTCTTGGATGGTTTCAAGTCTGATATTCACAAAATAAATGCAGGGCTCCGTTCTGTCTCCAGCACTCTTTTTAACTTTTATCAATGATCTCTTATCTGCTACTTCTAATACAATATATTCCTTTGCTGACGAGAGTGCTTTCTGCTTTTCATATTCGTTCCCGAACTCACGTCGCTGCCCTTCGCCTGTAGAACAGGAACAGCAGCGTATATTAAGCTCGTTACATTCCGATATTAATAGCACATTCCATTCATCAGGCATACACTCTTCTGCCAGATCTGAGAAATGGATTATTGTCACTTCCAGCAGCTTCGCTGGTAAGCTGTCAGGTCCGGTTGCTGGATTTAAGATTATATATTGCTATCCTCACTTCGTTTCTGTCAGGTTGTCGGAAATTGAGGCCATTGTCGTCTAAGTTGAATTATATATCTTCCCTAATGGCGAGATTTTGGTCTTCGTCGCCATTATTTGTACTGTGTACAGAAAAAGGTTTCGTATATTCTTAGCACCGTCTGTGACTATATCACGCGTTTTCCTTCTTCATCTTTACCCAAACTAAGCGCGTGCGGCAATAAATGAGCACTAGCTAGAAGTATAGGCATTCCATTCAATTAATTCTGCAGGCGAAACACAAAAAGAATGTGATGGACTTCTACTATGTAGCGGCCTTAAAGTGATGAAACCCAGTCGAGTATTGTAACAACTGCCTAGATGAACTCTGCACTGCTTTTGTAACCTGCATTGAAAAGTTTTTCTTAGAGTCGACCTGGTTTTACACTAGGACAGATAAAACGACACGAATTATCGGGTAGGATTGGTATGTAGGTGTGGGTGAAACTTCCACTTATCATCACCTAACCTGACCTGACATAACAAGCCAAATGGCTCAAGAAGGCAAATCTCTTAAGTGGAAGATATCTGGTCCAATTTTGAATGCCGACAATGACGAGGGCGTTAAAGTCCACAAAGTAACTCTTGGGAGGCCACAAGGCTCACTCCTAGGCCCTCTACTGTAGAAGGTTATATACGACGAAAATTTTCTCCTACCAATTCCAGAGAAGCGTCGAAATAAGGTGTTGGATACGATATCGCCGTGGTGATTTTGGCAAACACACTGGAAGAAGTTTCACTCTGCAGTAATGTGACAATTTCATCCAATTAAGTTTACTAACGAGGGGTTGCAACTCGGCGATCATGACACTGAAGCAGAGCTTATTACCAGCAGAAAGGTTCGGGAATAACTAGCTGGGAAGAGTATGATTTTGCTCACTAATTTGGACTTTTTCAATTGCATTATGCACTGCACAATCTTTGCGCGTAACGAACCCCACTTTCATCTACCGGGAAATGTGCCTTTAGATTTCTTCTTGTGGGTTGGCTCCTAAAATCAAATGTGGCCAAAGCCAATACAAAAAACGTAGAAGGCAACATAAATGGGGTGACAACTATCTGCATCTTGCACAAACTACATTATGGAGCGCACAAACATTCGTAGTACCTAGTTGTGTAGCTCTTGATGTACCTCAGGCTGGGATGAGGTCTTTGACATAAAACCTTCCTCGGTCCTTCCCTGTGACATCCTCCAAAGTGTAAGTCCAAGATGAGACACTTCTCTGACGTATTTTATGGCTAATTTCTCTGCACAGTAGTTCGCGACGTTAGAGATAATGAAGTTTTTATGTCATACAACATAGTTTGGTAAGTATCGAATGACGCGTCGTCTGAGGTTGTATGTCTTAGAAGCCTTCATCATCGCCGTCTCCAGCTTCATATAATACTTACTCGTATGTTATCTCTAAGCTTTACAAATCCTATCTTAGCTCAGTCATGTCGCTCGTCCTATTTTGCGATCTGCCAAGCCTGCTTCACTAAATTCTAAACTCACGCCGCCCTCAGGTCGAACTGGATTCCCATTTTTGATCTCCGTGATAATGTCCCATCCGAAATTTGCATAGTAATGGGAGATACCTTACTCCTGGTGTTGGGTATTGCGGATACAACAGGCAACTTTAGTCAACTGAGAGTCGCACGCGCTATGATTCGCCAAAATAAAAGTTCGGGGGGTCAAGTTAATGATTTGGTTTCTTCGCCCAGCTGGATTAGCTGGCTGATGGTAATGGGCGGTAAATTTGAGATATGATTCGTTTGAAATAAGTTCACTCTGGCAAGTTGTGCACTTCGCAATATACCTAGTTATGATTTATCGGACCTCATCTTCGGCTAGTAATACATATCATAGATCCTACTCTATGTCTTGCTTACACCCGTATGCCCTGCTAAGAGATTGCCATGACATTAATTCAATATCATTATTCTCTCTACCTTCGGGACTTCTTCCTTCCATTCTGAACTATTGTCATGCACAATTGCACGTTCTGACCCAGCAAACTTAAACAATGCAGTTAGTCCAGCGGGTTCAACTTGACTTTCTTGATCATTTTGGCGATCCATTGATCCAATAGATCCCATTATTCCTTGAAATCATAGTTTTAGTTTAGTTTTAAATGCATTTTTATTTTCTTAACACTAACTCTTACATTCTAACAAAAAATGCTTAAATGCTAGCTTACAATTACTTAACAATCTTATACTAACTTACTGGCCCACGCAGGCACTCTAAGCTACTCTAAATTCTTATAACTATGTCTTTCGACTTTATTTACATTTTATTTATAAATATTTATTTTGTATACTTAAAGCTAAGAAAAAACAATTTGTAAACAAAAAACTTAGGATATGGATATTTTTTTTTGTTTTTATAAAAAACTTAATATCTAACTTAAAATTAACCTTAGCCTACCTAACCTACATACAAAATACACACATACAAACACATAGACATTATACACAATTATATACAAAGGTATACACCAAAACATGAGGCTCTAGATAACGGCGTCCTAAAGAGAATGGTTTCCGACTTCCGAAAGTTGATTTTCAACTTCCAGTCATCGCAAAATCGTCTTATCTTATCGAAGTCACGCTGCAAGAGAGTATTAATGACCTCGATTTTTGGACCTGTACTGTACGCTATCAAATCGTCTGCGTACGCAATAGTATGGGGAAGTGAACCTATCAAGTCGCTTGTATAAATGTTAAATAGAATCGGCGAATTGAATCGCCTAGCTCAAGACCATTTTTAATTTGAAATATTCCAACAGAAGTCACATCACCATTCTTCACGATGAACTGTCTGTTAGGTAGCATATTATAAAGAATGTACAAGAGTGGTTTACTGATCCCCAGCCTAGTCAGTTTATAGAAAAAACCCTCTAACCATACGGTGTCGAAGGCCTTCTCCAAGTCAACAAGGCAGGCACCAGTGCACTGTTTCTTGCCTTTGTTCCATTGGATATCAGAAACCAGTTTAGACGCGGCATGTGAGATATCATGTCCCGCCTTAAAACCGAATTGATTATCCGGAACTATATGTTTGTCCTCAACCCACCTAGACAGAGCTCTATTGATTACCTTTTCAAAAACCTTACAGATATTCGGAAGGAGACTTATCGACCGGAGATTCGCCGGATTGGATATATCCTTCCCCTTTTTGGGGATAGGTTGAACCACCGCCGTTTTCCAATGCGCTGGATAATGTGCATTATTCATTGCATTATTAAACAGGGTGGTGTAAACGTCCACCGCTTCTAGAGGAAGATGTCGAAGCACGATATTCGGAATACCATCGGTCCCCACTGATTTCTTAGCCCTGATTGTGTCGAAGATCTCACAGAGTTCCTCCCTCGAAATGAACGGGGGTAGGTCATCCTCTCTGGAAATGACATTATTTGCCATGTTTCCGTCGCTGAACCGGATAAAACCAGAGCCCTCGGATCGCCAGTTCCCTATTTCATTTCGAATGCAGAAGTCGTGCACCAAGACGCGATTGTCCAGGTCGTAATTAGGGCCAGTGGTATCAGTGGCCTTGTATACTTCCTGGAAAGTCGCCCCTATGGCCTCAACCTCCTCCTGTGGATCCTCGATCACAAACAAGTTGTCATCATCAGCGGCCTCATTTGGATCAATACCTGCTATTGTCAGTAACCGTACGTTGTCTGTCGTCCGGTCTATTTTAAGACACTGAAAGTCGTTTTGATTTCTTCTCCGAAATAGTTTATTTATTTGCGGAAACATATTCGGGTTGCTGGTGTTTACAGCCCGAACCTTGTTGTTCCAATACAAACTTACAGAAATTCTGTAATTTTCTTTTATTAGCGTTTGGATATTTTTAATCGACGACTTCAGTGTCCTAATCTCCGGGTCTTGTCGGTCGGTTAACTGTCTGTACAAGTTTTTGAGTCTTGTCAGAAGTCTACTTTTCTGTCGGTGCAGTGCGTCAATAGTAGGATTGCGGAACAGGTCTTAGTTAGTCGTACGTCGATACCGCGGTATTGTAGTGTCCATAGTTTGTTTAATTGTCTCGTCCATTTGCTTTAGGTAATTGTCAATCTCCTCGTTTGACAAATTCCTATTGGACGGTGGGTGGAGCGTGTTCGAGGAGAGCGCTCTAGTCAAGGTTGCGGAGAAGCGTGTCCATCGAGTCTTACTGTAGTTGTAAGTATATCTTTGGACAAACTCCTCCAATTCCGTCGAGCTCCGTAATGAATAAAGTGGATTGTGAAGCCTCAGGTGCATAAACAGAGGCCAAGTACAGCCGCTTTCCACTGCGGAGCGGGATGTAAACGACGACTGCCTCCAACACCCGGAACCTGCGCAACACGCCCTTGTACACTCTGTGAAATTTTATACCTTCTTTAATGAAGATCGCGACACCGTCTCCACGTTTGGATCTGGGCCGGTTTCTTCTTCTAACAATATAATTATTGTACTCCAGTTTGTGCTTATCGGTTAGCTTGGTTTCGCTAGCGAAAAGCACATCAGGAGTTTGGTCTTGTAGCAATTTAAACATTGCGGCTCTTCGTTCGATCCTAATCAGTGAATTAACATTCACCGCAAGGACCTTCAAAGTTTGCTCCACCATGTGCCATGTGCCCATTACGACATGTGTTGCGTTAGGCCCGGCAGCAGCGCGTTTATCTGGTCCACCTGCTTGGCCTGTTCTTGCACCTGCTTTTGCAGCTGAGCCATCTGTCCTTGGATTGCGAGCAAGATGGCCAGCATGTTAGGTGCAGCTTCCGTTGTTCTCGGAATTGGCACCGGAAAAGCAACAGTCGCTTGCTGTACCGTAGCCCCCCTACCTGACGCCATTTGGGCGTAAGAAATTTGAGACGTGACGGTTGGTGTTTGAAACCTCACAGGTGAACGTTTGACCTCCACCTTCTGCTGCCGAGCCAGTTTTGCTTTTTTAATGTCGGCGAACTTAGGACAACCCCGATAGTTTGCGGTGTGTCCCACGTTCCCACATAACACGCACGAGAGCTGCGACCTATCGGATGCTCCGTCAACACCCAGAGCACACTCTTCGGAACTGTGGTTCTTAGCGCACTTCACGCATCGAGGCTACATTTGGCAGTTCGACGCGGCGTGCCCGAACCTCTGGCAGCGAACGCAATGTATAACGCCATCGCTCCTTTTTAATCTTTCCCAGTGAACCACCTGGTAGTCTAGGACATTGATACTCCTTAGACTATCCAGACGGCGTTCGGGACTGAGCTGCACCAGGAAGAACGGCAGACTCCGTTTCTCCCGCCTGGCTCTAGCTGTGGTAAATGGCTTTACCCCTACAAACTCGAGTCCCTCGCACTCCTTCTCTTTGAGCAATGCCAGGATCTCCTCAGGATCAGAAGACGGTTCCAACCCTTTCAGCAGCATAGATTGCCGCTTTTCACACTTCGGTGTGAATGAGTAGTGCTCCGTCGTCGTTTCTTTTAGGAGCTCTTTAACTTTCGCCTAGCCCTCCACTGTATTACAGTGGATGGCAGGGTGATCGTTCCCCAATCTCTTAATATTAAAATTGTTCCCAATGACCAACCTACACAGGTCCTTGGTTGCACTTACCTCTAGTTTATAGGTATTAATAGGAGGTACCTTCTCCATCTTTTTCTGCTGCTGTTGTTGTTGTTGTTGCTGATGTTGTTGTTGTTGTTGTTGTTGCTGCTGCTTTTTTTTAAGCTGCTGTTTTTTCAGGTGTTGTTTTTGCAGTTGTTGCTGTATCTGCTGCTGCTGTTTTTTCTGCTGCTGCTGTTTTGTTTGCTACAATTGTTGTTTCTGCTGCTGCTGGATTTGTTGTTGGGAGCTCGCTACTTCCAATTGCTCTCTCTGCCTGCGTGCTGTTTGTTTTTGTTTAATAGCAAGCATTTTTTCGTTCAGCATTTGTATGCTGCTATTAATTTCATTTATTTCTTCATCCTCATCTTCCGAATCGGATGCGGCTAGAGAGGCAAAGTTGTTATTGCCCCCCTCATAGTTGACCTTGTCAGCCATTAAAACGGCATTTGTTCTCCTTTTTGTGAGAATAGGAGGGGTTTTCAAGCTCAAGCTTCAAGCTGGCAACCCTAGGTCATTGTCTCCTGGCAAACATGGAAAAGAGCTCATACTGGCAGAAACGGAATGGAAGAATGTGAATCTTAGGACATGTCAGTCCTATAAAATATTTATGTAAGCATTTGAAGGAAATATATGTACTACGGGTAGTACGCAGAGCCATTTCAGATAAACTGAGCCTTTTATTAAGACAAAGCGTTTATTTCTATTGGTTCTCAAGGGATCACGAACGGTCGTTTTGATGTCTAGCGTTTTGAGAGAGTCCAAGCCTCACACCTCTTTTATCCGAACAACCAATTGTATAAAACGTATTGCCGGGGAAATAGTCGGTAACTAGGACAAGAATCCTTAATATCCTGCCTCTCTGTGACAACATAATGCCTCACTTCTCCGACGTATGTGTCCGTAATTGAATAAAAATAGATTTCCATTGGATTCGCACAAAGAAGATCTACAACACCCCATAAGGGTCCTTGGCATATTTCTCTTATACCTTTTTCCTTACATTATTCCTGCACATTATGTTATGTCTCATTTCCCCTAACCTTTATGTCTATCTGTATCTTTACCAATCCCTCTTGTGTCACCCTTCACGGACAGCCTACAAACTCGCCTGACAAAATAAATTGCGCTCGAGAGGAAATAAAAAGACGAAAGCCGCTCAAAGACAAATTTCCTGTAATTACTCGCAGTTCTGCATAGACGAAAATAGAGCTTTGCTTCATGAATTATGCTCAACAGAGGGTTGGTGGGAGGTTGGGATTGTGAATCTTCTTCCCAAATTCTATTATCATCAAATGTACATTATTATTTTTATTTTTTATTTTTTGAAAAAGAAGAACTAAGCAATTTTCCTTCTACTCAAGAAATTTTACCATAACCACCACCCACTTGAAGTAGATCATTGCATCTGCTGACTCAATTAGCATCTGCGGCAATGTCCTAAAATAAAAATCAACAACAAAACAAAAGCTTGAATTTCTAAAACTAAAATGCAAAATAGTTTTCCAAAAAACTTTGTTCTCCGGATGCAAATGAATAGCACCCAAGGAGCGAGTCATAAAAATTCACAATTGCCCGGCAGTAGTTGTAACAATGTTTTGAATTGCAGAGAGAATTTTCAGGCATCGAAATATTGTAGTACGTAAAGTGACGGAGATTTTTGGAATTTTGTATCTTTTTTTTGTGTAACGGAGAATTCGCATTCAGACGCAAATGATTTATTGGACTCTTTAATCCTGTCATCGACTTGCGTCCATGTTCAACCGAGTGCTTGGTGGAACAACCAATGTTTTGTAAAATTGTTGATTTATTTGATTGGCTCTCGTTCCGTTTTAGACTCTCTACCCACGTTTCCTTGGCCTGCGGCAGTAAGCTAATCAATTTTATTGAGTTAGCAGTGCTCAAACGTAGAATTGGAATACTGTAGAATTTATGGGTTTCTGTATCATTAACGTGCACTCTTTGAAGTGCCGACGTTGCTAAGGGGGCCAGTGAAAGTATTTGGCTGGAAATAATCTACGAACTACGAACATGTAATTCTGTTTACAGCAAATTGTGTGGAGAATTCTTTCTACTCAATTTGATTAGACAGGGCATCATCCTGTCGTTTGATCAGGTTTCCGATGTAGCGAGCATGCTTCGACAAATGCCATGAAATAAGGATTCGTCCTTGTAAACCAGATTGAATAGGAAGTCTTCTATATGATACTCATTCGGAACAACCTTAAGAAGGAGTCTCTTAAAAAAGTTGAACAAGTCTTAAAAGACCTCTGTGTTAAATCATACCGATGTCAGCGTAGTATAAATAGAGAGGCAGGTATCATATATGTTACTTCTCATTGCCCACAGAACAGAGCACTCATACAAAGAACTAGTCCCTTGTACTCTTTGTAAGTTCCCTTTAATAAAATCTTTCAGTCTTACGAAGAAAGATGAGTAATCGCTTCGGTGATTACGTGTCTACAGTACGAGCACCCACCACGTCAGCGCCGGGTACCAGCAGCCTGATGCTAGCTCACGCTCCTTGACCTTGGTGTCGTCATCACTTTCACGGCAAAGATCGCAGGATGTTGTGTCACTTATGCCCAGCACATTTAAATGTTTTGCAAAAGTGTAGTGCCCTGTCACGACGCCAGTAATCAACTTGCAGTCTTTCCTGCTGAGGGACAGCAGAAAGGCCGCTGACTTCCTAGAGACGTCGGGAAACATTAGTTTGGTCTGTTTGCAGCTCATATGAGACCAATGGAAGCCTTAACCGAGGACGCAGGCAGACCCAACGTAGGTTCGGGTCCTGAAAAACTCTCCTCTGAACCTTGTCCGGCAAGTTCATTTCCCGCGATCCCATTGTGATCTGAGACCCAGACGAAGGTCACTGAATCCTTCCGACTGTGTTCAGTAATCTCTTGCATTCTTGAACTAGCTTGGAAGTCGTAAGAGAGTTCAGCAAGACTCTAAGCCCTCTCCACAGATGTAAATGCTTTGCCCATCATCAGCATTGCGTAAATCTTCGCTTGGAAGACGGATGCGAGTGAAGTGAAATCTAACGTTGTCGTCCTCCAGAAAGACACCAGCGCCACATCCAATGTTGGTGTTGGAGCCATCCGTGAAGACCCGCCTGCATTCCTTTCCTGGCTCAGATTCTGGCTGAAACCAGTCTCAGGCACAGAGAAAGTCGATTTCATATTTTTTCCGCAACAAGAGTTCAGGAGTTCACGTATTTTCGCGAGAGCTTGTTCCACCAGACAACCGACTCATAGGATATAATTGGCCTTATCATAGCCGTGTAGATCCAAATGACTCTTCTTCTCATTCTTGTAAAGAGAACAATCTCAGTTTTGGGAGGATTCACTGAAAGCCCATTACTAGTGCACCAGTCATCGATTATCGATCATCGCTTTAGAGCAGACAGTCGCTAGATACGATCCAACAGACAGTACAGCTACATCATCCGCGTATGCTTGTACATAGACGTTAGAACTATTGAGCGCGTTTAGCAGTGAGTCGACCAACATGCACTATAGCAGTGCCACCACATATTGGCCGCAGCCAGCATCCACAATCAATGTCCTATTCACCAACATTGCTTTTATCCACAAAACTAGTAATTCGTCTACACCGTGTCGTCTGGCCGAGTTACATATGCCCAAGGCGTGTTCCTTCTTGTCGAATGCGCCTTCAATACTGCCTGCCAGATTCTGAAGCGCACTCTCGCAGGATCTTCCGTGTTGGTAGGCGTGTTGCACCGCCGACAGAGGATGCATTCGTAAGGCGGTTTCGCCCACACGGATCTCGCCCATTCTCTCGATGCTTTTCGGCATGAAGGAAGTCAGACTTATAGGTCTGAAACTCTCTTTTCCGATTTTCAGTATAAAGGCCACTCTCACTGTTTGCCAGGGATTTAGTATGTATGCCAGTGCCAGGCTAGCAGTGAAAATTCTCTTCAGAGTTGCCAGCAGCTGGTCTATACCATTTTGTAACATAACTGGGTAAATACCATCTGTGTCAGGCGACTTGAAGCCATAAAAGGAAGCAACAACATGTTTAATGTCCTCATCCGTCGCTACCTACGGCGTGTTGTATTGTTCAGCTCCCTAGTAGCTTCGTTGATAGGAGCTAGTTGTGAGTTGATTCCGATTAGGTTACATTGGAAGTGAGACTCAAGCATGAGATGAAGAGTCTCTGCTTTCGACTCAGCAGAGGTACCGCCAGATCTTCTGAGTGATTCCAGCCTGGTTGATCTTCCCATTTTGAAGACTTTGACCAGCCTACTGGTTTCACCGATAGTTTCGATCTTTTCGCAAAAAACTTTATAAGCGCTCTTCAAAATCCGAATAAGCCTAAATTATTTTTGCTTTGATCTGTAAAGATTTCAATCTTCCTCCTAATTAGTCTCAAGTGACCTGTTTAGAAGTTTTCTGGATGCCATTTCGAAACATTTGGAGAGGGTGCCGCTCATGTTCTGAACAGCTTCCTCAAGCTTTTGTTTTGTCCTGAATTTAGGGGGAGCATTATTATACTTGTCGAGCTCCTCCTTAAATCTTGTCCAGTTGGTTTTATGCAGATTTCTCTTTTTCAACAAGGTCGAGATCTCGCATCTAATTCTGAATTCGGCTTCGCCGATCGCTCCTCATAGAGTAGTGTGAAACCAGAATAGATGGGTACTGGGATGGTTGTCTCCTATCCGTACTCATTTGGAAACAACGTGGAAAATAACCCTTCCAAGGTGCAGACAGGGACGTGAGTCATACCTAGACTTAAAGATCTCCACAGAAGCTTTGTTTAAGCCCACTACAAGAAAAGAGCCATCCTTGTTTTTCCGATTATTTCTCTCCCTGTGCGAGTAGATTTTCCACTTTTCAGTGTCAAGTCCAGAGTTCTGGGTATGAAGACGCATGAAAAGCGTTTCTCTGAGTTACCCCGGAACCGAGAAGATATCGCTCGACAGTTTCGGCTGTTTGAAAACCTCGAAAGACTTGGTTTCCAGAGGTGGGATTTTCGGCACAGATTTTTTTAGCCATTCAAAAGTTTGCTATTTGGAACTCTTCACTCCAAGAGTTATATTATCCATATCGTAGCATTCTGCTTGAGTGCAAACACTGACTGCTTGGCTAACTTCCACAGTTGATCCTGTTAATGTTAGGCTGAATGAAAATGTAATAGAGGAATGTCGCCATTATAGAATATGTTCTCTATTACAACGTCATTAAGCCCATTCTAGACGCAGTTTCTCTTCGTACACAGCTGCCGATTATTGCAAAATAAACTTCGAATTTTATATGGCAGTTTCAGTCCAAGACTCGGCGCGGTCAACGACATCATAAATCAGATGTCTGCAAACCTTAGAGGTATCCTATGAGCGTCTGTCTTTAATAAGAACGAACAGAAGAGAGTCAACTGTGAGTTCCTCAGTACAGTCCACCAGCTGAGAAATGAAAACACCGGACTCAAAAGGAAGGTGACAGTTCTTGAGGGGAAATCAAACTCGAGAGAACAGAAGCAGTTGGAGAATATTATAGAAATAACTTGTGTTCCCAATGTCAACAATCAAAACGCAGAGGAATATGCTCATAGAATTTTTCGTGACGCATTGGATATATGTCTCTCTACCGCTGATATTCACCAATGTTCCGTCAAACGTGCTTCGAATAAAAGCTCTACCACAGGTTCAACTGGCAACGACAACAATCCGAACCAAAAAGATTCCGATGTTCTTTGTGTGCACTTATCTTCCCCGGCATCAAGAAGAAGATAAGAAAGGACAATATTTGTCCCGGCCACCAATGGTAACATCTTTGTAAATGAATGTTTCACTAGCTAAACTCGAGCTTTGTATATGGAAGCTAAGAAATGTAAAAGCCAGAAAAATTAATACCCAACTGCGGTGTGGAAACGGAACGAAATGCTTCCACTACTTAGGATTTATTCCGAGACATCCTACAGTACCATATAAGTGCATGCAGTTGTAGTCAGGAATAAGGCTAAAGCCATGGATTAACTGTTCAATTATTAAGCAAACAAGATTAAAAAATAAATTGCGAAAGAAAGCACCCGCTAAGCTCAGGCCTTAAAAGTCGGTTAAAAAAATTGTGTTTGAAGGTCAATAGGGAAATAAGAATGCATCGTGATAGATACTATTACTCCAAGATACGAAGATCACAAGGCAACCCTAGGAAAGAATGGAAAGCATTAAATGACTTCTTCACTTAAATTGGCCAGACTTCAAATAATAGTTTCACTTCATGCCGTAAGTGTCTCAATGGGCTACTGGAACTTGCACCCACAAGTGGAAGCTTTTAATTTAAGCTTATTACTGGGCATGAGGTCTTACAGACAATCAATTCTCTCAATAGATCTTCTGCTTGTGGATATGACGGTATTCCTACAACCATTCTTAAGAATATCGCTTTAAATGTAGTTAACATTCTGGCGCATATTTTCAACCTGGGCATTTCAAATGGAGTTTTCCCCGAGAAATTAAAGTATGATAACGTTGTACCTATCTCTAAAAAGGGGAATAGAAGGGACACAAATAACTACAGACCAATTTGCTTATTACTTTCAATCGCAAACAATTTTGAAAAAGCAATTGAGAAAAGATTGATTGGTTACCTGAAGAAAATCAAATTTTCTAAGCAAATCCGGAGGGATTTTCTACTGACGATGCTCTCATAGAGTTTTATTCAAATATTAATAGGGGTTTAGATGGAAACAAATACTGTCCCGGGCTTTTTGTGGACATTACCCAGGCTTTTTTATATGGTTGATCACAGAGTTCTGCTAAACAAATTGCATCATACTGGTTTCCGTAGTATTATACACAGTTAGTTTAAATCTTACCTTAAAGACCTAGAACTTTAAATCTAGGTGTACCCCAAGGATGCGTGATTGGTCCAGTTCTGTTTTCAATATAAACTCTCTTTTCGATAAACATTTCGAAAGTAAGGTCGCTGCTTTTATTGATGAACTAGGTATGGCATATGATTCAACTAATCCGCGCAACTTAGTGAATAAGATAGACAAGTTGTCAATATACGAAGAATTTGGTATGCACAATACAAGCTAATTGTAAGTATCAAAACCAAGCTGATGCATTTTTGCTTGAGAGCGCAAGAGTTCCTGGATTTTAATATTCACTTCCATAATCCAAATTGCTTTCGGGAGAGAATATTACTCTGTAAATGTGCTACCGAAAGTTCTTTTTTAGTGCCTAATGAAGGTTTACTTTGGGATTGGGTTGGTACGAGTAGATACAATTAAATTCTCTCTCTTGTTAGACAACATATCACCGACCGACCCACATATTATTGCCCAACATTTGGCAAACTTTTTTAAACAATCATTTGCAGACAACTTCTTCGTACCCGATCCCAGCAATATTTCTCAAAAAGTATGCCTCCAATCTTTCGCACATATTTCCCTCCCTATTTCAACTGTCCCTCACATAAGGGGTGTGGAAGACCTCATAATCCCAGTCCACAAAAAGGGATCAAAGGATGAAGTAACCAACTGCCGTCCCTTTGCTAAGCTTTCTCACATACCTAAAATGTTTGAAAGTAAGCTTTCAGTGCCAGTCGCTTGTATCACCCAGTCAGCATGGATTTCTTAATCCATCTCAACTACTACATGGAGCGAAATAACCACTGAGCCCAAACAACTCTCTTTTTCTCTCTATCCCATTTTCCAAGAACTTAACACATGCTGGGGCACCATAAGTTGTTTAAAAATAAAAAATTAAAACTTAGTTGTGTTCGTATCCTTTGCGCTTTCAGCCCTACTAGAAAATGGCAACGAAATCGATGTTATTGCTACAGATTTTGTTAAGCCCTTCGATAAAATATCACATCAATTGATCCTTTTCAAATTGTCTTCCCTCAGTTTATACCCCATATTGTTAAAGTGAATATCTTCTTATCTGGAGAACCGTTTAGCCAGTTCTGGTGTCCCAAAAGGCAGCCATCTAGTTCCCCTCTTTTTCGTTTTAAATATAAAATAAATAGGGGCATTAGCCCCAACCACCGTTCTACAATACACCACCCCTGTGGTTCGACCATGATTCGCAAGTGTTTAAGTCTAGAACGGCTAGCTTTGACGAATGCCGTCGCATAAGTCCTTTTGAAGTACGCACATCTGCACTTCGAACTTCACCATAGACTCCTGCGTACACATTTTCAATCCGACCCTTATACCACAACCCGCGTACAGAGATTTTTCCCATAAGAACAAAGCTAAGCTTTGCTGGGTGCCTGGCCATAAAGGTATTGTCGGAAATGAAATAGCCGATGAACTGGTTGGAAACGGTTCGGCTGATTCTTCCACTGACCCTGAGTTGGGAAAACAAAATATGTATATCCCATTGGGATAATATACCAAGTCTTTGCCAGGCTAAAAGTTCCATCAAACCCTTTCACAAAAACTCAAAAGAAACCCTACAACTCAAAAGGGATGATATTAGAAGGCTGGTTGGATTTTTAACAGGACACTGCAACTTTCGTTATTACATACACAAAATAGGCGGCCTTATTCTGGAAACTGAATGCTGTCTTTGCATGGAAAACGACGAAACTGCGGAACACATTTTATGTGGATGCATGGCTCTAAGTGCCTTAGGTTAGGTTAAGTTAGGTTAAACAGGGGTGTGATGGATATACCATCACACAGACACTAGGCACCAAAACGGCCCATCGCGGTCCCTGTTGAACCAATTGAATTTGTCTTCAAATGGCAAAAACCTAAACAATCGCCCTAGTGAAAAACACAATTTTCTTGCAAGAGCTAAGAAATTCTTTGAAGTTCGTGCAGTCTATGTCCTTTAGGTTTTCGAAAAAGTATTTTCGATATTGCCTCGCATTCACACAGTATGTGTGTTATCTCCTCAACAGCTCGCATGTCACCGCATAATCCGCAGATGTCAATATCTGACAATTTGAGTCTCTTTGCATGCTGCCGCAAGAGACAGCACCTTAGGTTGGCAGCCTTTGTGATTTCTTCCTCGATAGTGTCCCTCAATATGCAAAGGGGTGGTTTGATATTGGCAGCCTCACTATTGGCGAGTAGCCCTACTTTTCTAGCAAGCTCATCCGCTTGTTCATTTCCTTAAACACCGCAGTATTCTGGAACTCAGCATAGTCTTACCCGGCATAGTGCCTTGAGTACTGTGCGACAGCCCCTGACTATATCAGAGTTGACGTTTGTTGATTGCATTGCCTTGAACGCGGCCTGGCTATCGATGTTGATAGCGATATCTCTTTCGGATACCGATCTCATCTGCATTAGCTCAGCCGCCCTAAGGACAGCCAGAACCTCTGATTGGAAGACACTGCTTATTGACACTCTTAGCCCTGGGTCTTCTGAGAAGATACCAGAACCTGTTCCTCCATCTATTTCTGAGCCATCTACAATTTAATTCGACCTGATTATTGCATTTTTTCCCAGTCCTCCTTCTCTGGATATATTATATCATACGGAATGTCGAAGTCGACCAAGAAAGGAATTTCATCCATTAGAATTGCCTGGCAGTAGCTCCGTTAGGACCGTGTCATGTGCGAAACTGCTGCTCTTGAAGTAACCCAAATTAGTGAGTCGTATCGCACTGTTGCCAGCAAGTTTTTCGATCTGTAAATCAAGCGGTGTTAGGTGCAAAAAATTGTCTAAATGCTGCCATAGGGGTGGTACGGAGCGCACCTGTAATGACTATGGAAGCCAATCTTTGAACCGCTGCTAAGTGCCTTAAGAAAATGACACTTCCTCCGAGAAATTTGAATTCCTGGGGAAATTCTCAAAATCTCCTCCAGAGAGATTCTCAATTTCATCAAAAAAGTTGAGCCTCCCTTAGCTTCGAAATGCTGATTTTGTGGTCCAAAAGATCTTTTAGGTGGCATTGAACCCGCAATTTCCATATCCTGGATTTGTTTCCTGACCTCTTCCTCAAGTTTGGGAGGAAGACGGTACAGTTTAGCATTTGTCTGTTGGTCAGTGGTCAACTTTATTTCATGAACCATGCTGTCACTATTTGTAAGCTATTTGTAAGATTCGTAATCGGCGTGAAAAATTACAATTCTTTTACATGAAACACTTTTTTCAAAAATGCGTTTTTTTCCCGTCAGAGGGCGCCACAAAACTTAAGACATCAAAATTACTCGAAAAGTGCGAAATATCGCGAAAAATGTTTCAGACAAAATTCACAAGGTTTTGAAGGGGTCATAAGATGGTGACCACGAGTTTGACCTTGAGACTAATTTTCAAGGTCAAACGAAGGTCACTTTTGATCTTTCAAATGATAATTCCTGATTTTCATTGCTCAGTCATATTGCTCGTAGGCTTGTCATTTGTTTTTACATACTGCGTTTAGCATAACCCAGAAACAACAACGTGGACGTAGCAGTATTTTGTTTCCTTCGGGGTGATTAATTAGAGTGGGTCCCCTTGCCTCCCACTGTTGAATCATTGAATTTTTCCCATTTCGACGGTTATTTCCCGAGACTATTTCAACAAATGCTCGATAATGAGACCATTCACTTCAATACACTTGTCTATCCGCGCTCTAAATGAACCAACAGAACTGAGAAGTATTTCTGGCGTAATCTTCCGGCAAGCTTCAGTTATTCGTCTTTTCATGTCCTTGTTGTTGCCTTTTTCTGTAAACCTCACTTTTTAAGGAACCCCACAAGAAGAAAGCAAGTGACGTAAGATCAGGTGATCTAGCAGGCCATGCCTCGGACCCTTTCGTCCGATCCATCGTTGATGGTAAACATTGTTTAATACGCCCCGGGCTACTTGGGAATAATGGGCTGGACAACCATCATGTTGAAACCACATTGTTTGTCGCAACTCCAATGGCAGTTCTTCTAGTAATAGTGGAAGATGGCCCCGCAAGAAGTTTGCATACTTTTCGCCATTCAAGTTGCCTTCAATAAAATATGGACCTATTAATTTAACCTCAATAATTCCCGCCCAAACATTAACATTCCAAGGGTGCTGGCGTTCAACTTGTCGCAACCAAAAAGGGTTGTACTGGGCTACCCAGTAATGCATATTATGTCGATTGACCGTACCGTGATTGGTGAAAGTCGACTCATCAGAGAATAACACCTTGACGAAGAAAAGGGGGTCTCGTTCAATTTGCTGAAGTGCCCATTGACAAAAGAAAACCCAGTTGGGAAAATCCTCACTAGAAAGTTCTTGATGCATTGAAACATGATAAGGATGGTATTTATGCCGATGTAATATCTTACAGACAGTCGTTTGAGAAATTCCTGATTCACGACTTATTTGGCGAGTGCTAATGTGAGGATCTTGTGCGGCAGCGGCAGCTAACACTGCTATTTCATTGTCCTCAACAGCCACCCTATCTGACCGATTCCTTTTCTTTGGTTGCACACTTCCTTCACCAGGGAATTGTTGGATGACTCGATAAAAGGAAGCGCGCGATCGTATCTGGTCTGGGAAATGTTGGGCGTAAAGAGCAACAGCACCATCGATGTTCCTTCCACTTTCTCCATAAATCAATATCATTTCAATGTTCTCTTGAATTGAAATAGCCTGCATTATTAGTCTGGAAAACGTTACTAATAATAATCAGTTCCTCAAAACAAATATCGAACTTCTAAATGAAGTACAGCTCGGATCAAGTAGAAAAAAAAAGGCAGAGTGCACATCATACACTTTCAGATAAGTTTAGGACAATTTGTCTCTATCTGAAATTTCTTTGAGTTTTAACTTCACTCAAGGCAATAATGACTTCCTCAAAACAAATCTCGACCTTCTAACACCCTAACAATGTTAGAAACCGATTAATGATTTAGGCGTGCCAGTGCAGTGGTATCTAGCACTGAATGAATAAGACCTTTGAGACAAAGTCGTGTGCCCCATTGAGTAATACGACTGAGCAATGAAAATCAAGAATCATCATTTCAAAAATCAAAGGTGGCCTTCGTTTGACCTTGAAAATGGGTCTCAAGGTCAAACTCGTGGTCACCATCTTATGTCCCCTTCAGAACCTTGTGACTTTTGTCTGAAACATTTTTCGCTATATTTCGTACTTTTCGAGTAATTTTGATGTCTTAAGTTAAAACACTCACCCTGTATAAAAGCTTTTATGTTTTTTCAATAACTCTTGAATTTTCTTTCCCTCAATTCAAAGGATTTGATTTTTTTTTATTTTCTTTATTCTCAAAATTTAGTAAAAAATATTAAATTTTGTTTTTACAAATTCAAACTGATCCAAACATAAATTTGGAGAATAGTTAGTGACAGAGGCAATGTCATATTATTTAAATTAATTCAGTGGGGTGAACAGTAAGCACATGTATGTAGAAGAAAAGATAGAATATGACAAACAGAAGGTAAAATGAAACATTTTAAGAAAACATGAATTTTAAAGTTGATTAGGTGGTGAAGTGCAACCAGATTTCGATTTCATTATGGTGAATACTTAATGTCCGGAAGCGGGTGGTAGCAGAGTGATTGCCTATGCGGATGACGTTGCTATAGCCGTCTCAGGAAAACATCCAAATACCATTAAAGAACTCCTCCAAGTAAATCTCAACAGATTAACCCGCTGGGCAGATCGCTGTGGATTGGGAATAAACCCCCATAAAACTGATCTTGTCTTTTTTTCTAGGAAATATAAAATTCCAATCATAGACCCTCCTTCAATAAACGGTACCAGTTTAGTTTTCTCCGATACAGCAAAATATCTGGGTCTCATTTTTGATAGGAAACTAAACTGGAAACCTAACATTCAAGAAAGAGTCAATAAAGCTACAATAGCTTTATTCTCTTGCAAAAAAGCCATTGGGAACAAATGGGGCCTTCAACCTCGCATAACCCACTGGCTATACATCTCGGTCATAAGACCGATACTTACTTACGGGGTGGTTGTCTGGTGGACGGCCTTGGAGAATGCAGTCAACCGCATTAAACTAAGTAGAGTCCAAAGAACAGTATGTCTATGCACAAGCGGCCCCCTCTGCGGCATTAGATATTCTGCTTCACTTGTCACCCCTCGACATTTTTAGCAAGCAAGTAGCTGCGACTGCAGCTATTCGCCTTAAAGCGACTAAACAGTGGACAAATAATTCATCTGGCCACGCCAATATTCTTAATACATTAGGAATCCTCACAGAGAACACCGATTACACCATACCTGAACTTTGGTTTGACAAAAACTTCCATGTAGGCTTCCCCTCTAGATCATTCTGGGAGGAGGATGCTTTCATGGAGGACAAGTCAATCCATCTCTACACAGATGGATCTAAAACCGATAGCGGAGTTGGTGGCGGTTTTTTCTCAGATAAGCTAAATCTAAGCCTCTCTTTCCGCCTTCCAAATCACTGTAGCGTGTTCCAGGCGGAAATTTTGGCGATTAAAGAAGCTCTGTCCTGGCTGAAGAAAAACGTGATATCTGCAAAGGATATCCGCATATTTTCGGATAGTCAGCCCGCCATCAAGTCCCTGGACTCGGTCTCATTATATTCTAAAACCGCCCTTGAATGCCGATCATCTCTCATGGAGATGGCAGAGCAGTTCAACATTCACCTTTGTTGGGTGCCGGGCCACAGAGACATTCCAGGGAACTGCAGAGCCGATGAACTCGCCAAAATTGGAACCACTCTACCTATCCTACCGGACAAAGGTAGTATAGGTATACCAATCGCTACGAGCAAACTAACACTAAAGCTAGATGCCAATAAAAGAACAGACTTTAGGTGGACTGCTGGACAAACATGTCTAGCGACCAAACAGATCTGGCCAAGGCTGGATCTGAGTCGATCTAAGTGTCTGATCCTTTTAGATAGGAAACATCTCAGCGCCATAATAGGTGTCATTACCGGATACTGCCTCATAGGCAAGCACGCAAGAAGGCTTGGCGCTTTTACTAACGATTTCTGTAGAAGCTGCATGGACGAGGAGGAGGAGGAGACAATCCCCCACCTACTCTGCACATGCCCAGCTCTCTCTCAGAGAAGGAAGCTTCATCTAGGAGCTTTCTTCTACAACGACCTAAACGATCTAGAAAAAATATACGTTAACAGTCTCCTACGCTTTAGTATAAGCTCAAACTGGTTCCAGTAGTAAGAAGATCATAGATCCTCGTGGCATCACAATGGGCCAATAGGCCTAAGTGGGTTGGTATTTCCAACAGCCACTCTTACCTAACCCTAACCTAATGTCCGAATGATTCGAATGTGAACAGGGAGAGTGTTAAATAATTTACGAGACACAATTGTGTAAAAGCTTCTGAAATTAGAAGTGCGAAAAGTTGGAATGCTAACCATGGAACTAGAATTGCTTTGAATGTTATGGTTATCATTGGGGGATCTGTAAGTACCCACCACCAATATAAAAAATGTTTAAAACCTTAAAATAGTACAAGTGTCTAACTGGTAAAATTCTCAGTTTATTAAAAAGGGCTTTAGTCTTGGCTAAGCGCGAAGAAAAGCATATTTTTTCAATTACATATTTTTGTGATACAGTTAGTTGTTGGATTTTATTTAAGTGAGTACCACCCCAGCAGCTTATACCATATTGTAATATAGACGGGAAGATGCCAAAGTAAATATTTTGTAAGATTCTTGTAGATTCGTAGTTTTGGAGCCGATAGAAGCTTCTCAGAGTGGATAGCAAATATTTTTTTTTTAAATAAGGACGTGATCGCACCAGCTTAGATTTTGGTCAATTATGACACCAAAATATTTATAATTCTTCACTATCTCAATAGTAAAGCAGTTAGCATTACAGTCGAAACTTTCATTGTATGTGAGATTGTATCCACAATTCAGTAAGCTAGATCTGTGACAACAAGCTGTATGAAACACAATATTGACTGCCGGGGTTTCCTTGACGGTAAGGCTGAAAAACATTAGTTTCATCTTACTGCTTACTATCAACCTTTGTTGCATAAGCCATTGTTTTAACAGATATATGTACTTCATGGTTGATTTCAGCATGTGGGTTAAAGAGATTATTTGAGCCATATGCGAACTCGAAGTCATCAGCAAAGCCTTCAGCCTAAATGCAAAAGGAAGACTGAAGACTGAGTTTACATATATTAAGAACAATAATGGACCAAAGACAGTACCTTGTGGAACACCGAGGTTAATTATCTCAGAGCCACCAACAATGTTCCCAATTTTTACTATTTTCGTGATTAACCATGTCAAAAGTTTTGGTTATATCCACGAAGAGACCGGCGCAGGTTTTGTTTTCGTCAAGGCCCTTATAAATATACTGACAAAAATCTAGTAGAACATCTGCAGTGGAAAGGTTTACTCTAATATCAAATTGATTTTCGCTAAAAAAGTTATGGTAAGTGAGAAATTTCAAAACTCTACATTTTATCGCTTTTTCAAAAATGTTGGAAAATATAACAGACAGTAAGGAATTCGGTCTGCATTTCAATTTATCTTTGCTATTACCCTTTTTGAAGATATGAATCACATTGGCTCGTTTTAACAATTCACGAAAGGTTCCCGAAAAGATGTTTAAATTGAATATGTTAGCCAAGAATTGGAAGTGGAATTATAAATTCCATCTTTACCACGAGAATTAGAGTTTTTTTTAGAGAATTGATCATTTTTAATAATTCGAAGCCTGATCAAAGAGCTGAGACGTTAAACAACCCCCACAAGACATTAAATTTGCAACAATTACGGGATCTCTTACGATAACGTTATCTTTTTCGACTGTAATATAGGGTTTTCCAATAAAGACTTGACAGCTTTTTTTTTAAATAAAACGCAAACCATTTGATATATTTCAAAAACTTTATTATCGGCTTGAAGTACAATCAAAACATTTATGAAAGGAACTCGACTTCGTTCAGGGCACGTTTGCAGCGGTCGATTCTTTGGAGAAAATTTTCAACGACTCGGCCACTTTTTTCGGCCGAAACGGTCGCTATTTCGCGTTCATTGTTGGCTCTGAGCTCTTCCAACGTCGTCGACGTGTTGGCATAAACCAATGACATAACGTAGACCCACAGAAAATAGTCAAGCGGCGTTAAATCGAACGAACGAGGTTGCCAATCGACTGACCCATTTCTTGAGATAACACGCTTACCATACTTACTCTTCAATAAATCGATTGTAGCGTGTGCTGTGTGGCTTGTGGCATCATCCTTCGTCAGCTTCGTCACTGAAGATGATTTTGCGATGAAATTCATCATCTTGGCACATCTTCTCCAGAATGGGTTCGGAGATGTACGTCGCTTCAAATGATCCATCGGCTTCAATTCTTGAGTCAGCATGATCAACCAAGATCCTTACGCAAAATACGCCATAATGTGGTCTGAGCGATGCCCAATTCTTGAGAACGCCGTGGAATTGACTGATTTGGATCGTTTGCTACGGACGCCTGAACGGCAGCGATATATTTGACACTTCGACCAACCCGTTGTCTCACTGACACGATAACATCACACAACGAATATGTTGACTCAAATTTTTACACTAAACTTGTTATTGCCTGTCTACTAGGGCGAGAATTACGACCGAAAATTGGAGTTAACGCTCTTAAAGTTGCAGTCACCGACTCCGAATTACGGTAGAAAATTTTTATAATTTGCAGACGTTGCTCGTTCGTGTACTTTACCATGATGAAAATGTTGAGTTTACTGAATAAATTGACAGTGACAGTTTGATGGTTAGTGAACGAGTGCGCTCACAAATTAAATTCAAAGTTGTCAAGTCCCTATTGGAAAACCCTTTACATAAGTTATGGTTTTTAGTTTTTCGATTAATTATGCAATTTACTACTTCACACTATTTTTTGATGTTTCCTTGAGCACTTCTTAGTTTGTTTTAAAAGTATCTGTTTCAACAAATACTGATTTGTTTATTAATTTCTTACATAAATGGGTGTAACAAGATTTAGTGGGTGTTTACAGGTTTTACTACGCAGTTTGCGTTTCATTTCGACTTGTTTGTGGAGTGTATGGATGACTACCAGGGTTTAAGTTTACGTTGAGATTTATTTTGTACTATCGAGACGCTTGAGCCATCAATGTGGTTTTTTAAAAGTTTTAAAGAATGATTCATATGCCAGAGAGACATTTTCTTCGGCATACCATATGTGTCTTCCAGTTTTCACTCCAAAGTTTTCCATTTAAAAGGTTAAAGTTTATTTTTGTTGGAAGTAATGTTAGCAACCTTTGCGTTTTTATATTATTAAAGATTAAGCCTGTCATACAGTGATGAGTAATATTCAAACCAAGGTTCAAACCTGCACAATGATTAATCTCCACTTGGAAGCGACCAACTGAAAATTCGTCCAAAAACATAAGCAGAGGTTTATTTTGAAGCCTGTATACACAAACGAAGCTGAAAGTAATATTACAAATAGAACAATTGATTTGAACAAGGCCCTAGTGTACTTAGTGAAATAATCATTAATAAAAATGTTATTACTGCTCCCAGCATCAAACACCGAACTATTTAGAGCATTCTTTGCCGATCGTTTGCCCTTCATAATCCTCTGCTTGGCCTCAGTAGATGGCAGGTGAACAGGTATCCGTAGTTCATCATTTCCCTTCAATGCGAAACATTGACAGTAGAATTTCCCTTTTTGTTATATTTAAACTCTCTATTAAGCTGCTTGTGACGTCCACCCCCCCAATAAGTGACTAAATGACTTATCTCCCAGGGACATTGAACTTAAAATCGTATTCTAAATATCAGTACCAGTACTTGTTAGATTTTCATATTTTCGGTAGTTGTACTATTAACTGTTGTAAGAAGGACTCTATGTTGATTACAATGTGTAGTAATTTGCTAGTATTAGCAATTGCCTTTGTTGGTGCCGTATCTATGACAAACTCGTATATGTTTTCTATTGCCGACACTGAATGCTACTTGTATTTGTCGTTACAGTGAGGCTAGATTCCAGAAAACTGGGGGTTGGATGGAGTGAATTTCCTCATTGATAAGGGCACTTTGAACTTTTTCGTTACTTTCGATGTCATTTCTAACTATATTATCAACATCCATCGGTTGAGGATGTGGCCCTGTGTTTGCCACGTAGGATTAAAACCTTTTTTATATATAGTGCGCAGAATTACTGTTATTATGGTTATTGGACGACCGTTGTTGATTATCTTGGGGGTTTTGTCTACCTAAGTGGTTATTTGGATGGAAATTGGTATGACTACTATTTTGACGATTGTTATTTTTGTATTGCTTGTCTTTTTGTCTGCCATTTTGGCATACCCTGTTATTTCTATTTATTAATAAATATCCCTGCCAACATACTCGTATGAATATAAAATAATATAAAATTTGTTTGACCCCGTACACATATATCATATATTATTATTGGCCCGGTTCTACCCCCCCGAACAACTTTATTAAGCTTATTAACAAGCAAAAACTTAAAGCTAGGCTTAAAAACTAATAAAGGTATTCTTAACCTACTGGGGTGAGGAGAAATGGTGGTCGGGGGAGATGTTAAAGGAGTGGCATACTGCTATTTAGGTCAAAGACTTCGGCGTAGTTGTTCGTTATACGCAACATTCAAGATATTGGTTCGAATTGACCGTAGTTGGTGCGGTGAGTTCGCATCAGCAGGAGTCGGACAGATCTTAGATTACGGGGATTGGGAGTGAATGAAATATTTCGCGTTATTCTCGGGCAGTCGATGTTTCCAGTCAATATAACTGGTGGATACAAAGTAAATCAGCGACTTCACGACATTTTTCTAGAGTATGCATGCTAATTGGTTTTAGCCTATTTTTATAGGGGGTTAATCCATATGGGTCGGGCCAAGGTAGACCACGAAGTGCGAAACGGATAAGCCTGCGTTGGATTGCTTCAATTCTTTGAATGTGGATTTGTTTATAGGGTGACCCAACTTGGGTGCAATATTCGAGAAGAGGCCTTACAGAAGTAATGTACAAGGACTTGGTAACGTAAGGTTTGGAAAATTTTTTGGACCAGCATTTGATAAAGCCAGGTCCAGAGTTAGCTTTATTTATAATGCTGTCAATATGTGAGTCGAAAATCAATTCTCTGTCACAAATTATTCCTAGATCTCGTACTTGGGTAGTGGAAGGGATAGGCTCATCACAGATGAAGTAGTTTCTTTATGGGGGAGGTAGACGTTTACGGGAATAGGTTATCGCTTGCCATTTGTTGACATTAAGCTCCAACAAGTTTTGCTTGCACCATACCCAAAACTTATTCAAGTCATGTTGCAGGCAATGGGAGTCAGAAGGCAATGAAGTGGCTTTGGAAATTCTCATGTCATCAGCGAAAATAGAAAGATTAGAATTCGTTAAAATGAGATTTATATCGTTAATTGTTAGGATGAAGATGATTGGTCCAAATTGCCTGCCTTGAGGTTCACCAGATGTTGCTTTAATGGGGTCGGATATTGAAGATCTGTAGATGACCCTGTATTCTCGGTCTTCTAAATAGGATTTGGTCCATGCCACAAAATGAGGAGAAAATCCAAGTTTTTTTAGTTTAAAGATGACAAGTTAGTGAGAAATTTTATCGAATGCCTTGATGAAATCTTTGGAAATTGAATCGACCTCATCACCATCTTTTAAAGCATGAAGCGTCCTAGAGACGAACTCTGTTAAATTGGTGGTCATTGAAATTTGCAATGGTTTTTGGGCTGGCAGAAAATTCACAAAGAAATTTGAGAGTAGATGGGTAGCCGTTTGACTGTCTTTTGGTATTAACAAACTGGTAGAAGTGTTTAGGGTTCGAGACTAAGCTAAATTGCATGCGGTAAAGGTATTCAAAGTAAAGAGACTCACAAAGTTCAGAAAAACTATTGTATACCAATCGCTAACTACTATAGTCGGAATCAGATCGAGTTTTTGAGAATTTGTGCCACAACTTGTTACCGTTATTAAGGAGAGAGAGCAACTCTTAAAAAAAAAAACATAAATTCAAAAGAATATTCAGAAATATAAATAAAAGTATAGACTATTCCTTTTATTTATATTTCAAGTTTAGAACTACAGCTAGTAGGGAGTGTCTCATCAAAAATTCAAATTCAAATATACCACATTGATCAAAAACGTCCCGGAATAACCATAATACGTTTTTCCATAGACAGGAGACCGAGTAGTTGGAGTCGATTAACATAGGAGGGATGAAAATTAGAATATTGCGGTCAGCCCTTGGCATCCTGCGTAATGCGAATCGTAGAAATCTCCGTTGGACAGCTTCAATGCACAGAGTATGTAAATCCTAGTAAGGGGACCATATCTCACTGGCGTACACGGGAAGTGGACGAACAAATGTTATGTAAAGAGATTTGGTAACATAGGGCTCGGAGAGTTCTTTTGACCATCGTTTGACAAATCCGAGAGCGGAGTTAGCTTTGCTGATTGCGGAGTCAATATGGGTGCTAAAATTGAGCTGTGTATCACAAATAGCACCCAAGTCCAGCATTGAAGTGACTGCAGCTACTCTTTAATTTGATAAATACGAGTAATAGGTGCGGGTGGGAAGTGTCAAACGCCTCCGGGGGTAAGGAATGGCTTGGCATTTTTTCAATGTTGAGGTCGAAAAAGTTTTCATGGCCCCATATCGAGAATCTATTAAGATCATCTTGAAAAGATTGAGAGTCAGAGAGGCTTAAGAGCTGTCTACAGATTTTCATATCATCGGCATAGATAGATATGTGGGAGTGCTTTATGACGTTAACAACATCGTTAATAGTCCAAATAAAAATTAATGGACCAAGATGACTGCCTTGTGGAGCACACGAAGTGGCAAGAATTGCGTCAGAAAAAAGGGAACGAAAATGGACAAGATAGCAGCATTTTTTAATGTGGGAATTAATCCAAGAGGTCAGTCTAGTTTCGAAACCAAGAGAATTAACTTGTGCGAGATTTCATCAAAGGCCTTACTGAAGTCCGTGGCGATTACATCAATTTTTTGCCTTGCCCTAGGGCGCACAGTGTACTACAAAAAAAACTCAATGAGGTTGGTAATCGTTGATCTGTCTTTGGGAAAACCATGTTGGTTGGTTTGCAAATATAGATTTACATTGAAAACATAGTGAATCATAAACAATACTTTCAGAAATAATTGGTGATATCGTGCTTTGGTCCCTTTTTTATAAATATGAATACGAAAAGCGCTTTTCCAGAGATGAGGAAAGAGCCCTTCAGACAAAGATAGTTTAATAATAGTGAGGGGATGAATTAGATTAATAGCACAAAAATCCTTTTTCAATTTATGTATTTTGTCTGGTAACTGCGTTGATGTAATTTCAACTGAAGAGGGAGATATTTGACAACAGTTGTTCAGATAAGAAAAGTATTCAGGATTGGGTTGAAAACGGTTGAGTGAAGAAGTTCACAAATAGATTAGCTATGGTGTTGATTCATCCGAAGACATATTAGATAATTTGAGAGTTGATAATTTGTTGAGAGATAAGTGGAAGATCTTATCGTAGAGGATAACTACAGCAGAATCTGCGGTTACGTTACTGTTTTGTAGGAAACTAAACTCAACATTTTTGAGTAGATTGTTGAGCTTAGTGTAATTGGTTTCACGGAAATCGAAGTGGAAGGAAGTTTCGTTTGATCTGAATTTCAGACCATCCCATATTTAAATGTGCCCAGTGTTTTATTTTCTGTTAACAAGTTATGACTAAAACCATAGCTTGGTCAGGTTCCGACAAATGGACGTACTTCGTCCTTCTTAGCCTCGTGATTCACCTCTTCATTGTCAGTGTACACGTACTAGTGAGACTTTGTTTAGGGTGGCGTAGTTGTTGATATGAAGGTCTTTGATGAATACGAGTAGCTATTAAGTGCTTTAGGTACTGATTGACTATCCGAAAGTATAATTATTTTGACTCTTTTATGTCGTTGACTTGGATGACTTGGTATGCACCCAATAAGGAAGTTATATCCGCAACCGTACTTAGTGCAAATGAGAAGTAACTCGTATGCCTTGAGAGGTTTTCAGATCATCAGTATACCACTCTTGTGAATCATTTCTCAACCATATAGGATTTGTGTTCTTTTCCTCCCTTGTGGGAAAGCATACTTTAAACTTTGGTCCAAGTATCCGAAAGTCCCATCTATAACAGGTCCTTTCCATGTGATTGGAATAACTGCAGTTTTGCTGGGATCAATTAGGAATTCTTTTTTTTGTGCTACTCCAGGTAGTTGTCAGGGGTTCTTGCATAAGATCACTGATGGTAATCGTGTGGTTACCTCGAATGAAAAATATGCCTGTTCCTACATCTGCATATCCCATAGTTTTAAACACTTAGGAGTTCAGGATATTTTTCGGAGATCCTTTACTAATATAAGGCAGACCTAACCGATATACAAGAAGTGCGGCGATAGAATGGACAAAGTGAAAGACGGATAAAAATCTGCGACGTTATCCTACAATTTCGAGTGTTCGAGTGGCCAGCATTTCACACTGATCCGGACTTCTACGTTGCTGTGGCCAAGGTACGCCGGTAAACCGAGGTAAACAGAGGAAAACATGTGAAGAAGTTTTCCGTTTGAAACTCAGGAATCCGCGGGGCCTTTGTAAATTAAATATCGTTGAACCCCGATCGACGTCCTGCGCCGGTAGCATCTTGTCCCAAAACCAAGTGGCAGAATTGACAAATAAACCATCAGACATGATGCCGCTGATATACTAACTTTCGGTCGTCAATCATTACGATACCTGCAGTTTTCCTATGACCGCTGGCTTAGATGAATGCTGGAATAGAACGATTGGTCAGCTATACGAGCATCGCAGGATGAGCATCGGCTTCTCAGAAGGGGGAAAAAAGAACACCAGAAGCACGAGATCGAGGAAATTGGAAGATATTATAGCAGGAATTACGTTCGCAAATTTTATCAGAAGGCATAAAGAACATGCAAGCTCAATGAAGTATGAATGGAAGCTTGAAATGACGAAGAACTGAACCCATTGGTCTGCGCGCAGTCAGTGCTGAGTTTATTGAACAACTAATTCCAAGGTAACGATAAACATTCCCCGCTCAAGCTGAGCAAAGCATTCAACCAGAACGATGGTAGGGAACGATTCTGTCTATCCGAACTCGACAAAAGAAGGATAGCGATATCTTTACTGTAGTCAAACAAGGCTGCTTGAACTAAAAGCTTAGCTGGTGAGCTGTTGAAAGCGGCAAAAGATGACTTTGTGAAGATCATGCACCAAGGAGGTACCAGTCTTCTCAAAATGACCTATAAGGTCTTTTCTGTCGCACTATGTAATCGGAAAAAAAATGTTTGTCAACTAACTATTGTAATTGGTCCTAATCAATGTGGCTTTAGTCCTCCATCGACCAGATTTTCACATTAAGGCAGATCTTGGAAAAGACCCTCGAATCACAAATCGAAACGTACAACTTATTTGTCGACTTTAAGCCTGCCTAATGCAGCATCTATCGAGCAAAATTATTTGAAACCATGTCCGGTGTTGCTATTGGACATTGGAGGATCGATAATGATTTCACCAAGACCGTTGGTGTTGAAAAGCGCTCCCAAGAAGGCAATCCACTGTTATGTGATTTCTTCCATATTTTATATGCGAGATTCGCAAGCAGACGCCAAGGGTCTGTGCAACTCCTTTCCTATGCAGTCCTTTCCAAAACTATTCAGTTTTGAATAGAATTTCTTCTAACTGAAAGATGGCCACTTCTAATAAAAAAAGTTTTAGCACTTTATAGTAGTAGAGATGCCTTAAGGGAAGAATTTTCTTGAAAAAAAATAAAGCTATTATGGAATCGATTTTTCTTATATATAATACGTATAACATGTTTAGGAGTCAAGAGCAGAGGGTTAATTTTGTTAGCATACTGAATTTTAGGATGCACAATACCATAATAGATCATAACCAGTAATTTATTTGAACAATATGAATTGAGATTATAAAATTGTCTAGAGCAACATAGCAAATATTTTTTCAGAGCGTTAGTATGATCGAACCAGTTTAATTTGCTATCCAAGATCACCCCAAGATACTTAAAATATTGAACAAAATCTATTTTAAAACAATGATTCGAGCAAGTTTCACTGGATAAAAAAGATTACAATCAAGCAGAGTAGAAGACCCTGATAAATTGAAATACATCACTTTAATTTTATTACTCAAAATCACTCGATACTGAGCAAACCAGCAGCGTCTCAGAAGATCCAAGCCAAAGTTAATGTCAACTATTAAGTTAAGTGAAGATTTACTTGCGTAGAAAAAGGCAAAAATATCATCAGCAAAAGCTATCGCGTAACCTTTAAACTTCTGGAAAAAAATGGAGTTAACAAAAATCAAAAAAAGAATGGTCCACGAACTGACCCTTGTGGTACACCTACCTTTAAGTTACGTAGCACACTGTATTTTGCTTTAATTTTAACATGCTGTTTTCTATCAGACAAATAAGAAGCAAACCAATAATACAAAAAATCACGAAATCCTGCTCTATAAATCTTACTCAATAGCATGTGAGGATATACTAGAACAAATGCTTTAGTTAGATCAACAAAAAGGGCAGCATTGATGAAACTTTGGTTGATACCATCATAGACCTCACTACATAACTTTAAAAGAGCGTCTTCAGTAGATCTGTTTGTTTAAGAAATCTAGAATTCTTCTTTTCATGGCTTTTTCAAATATCTTGGAACAAACGGGCAAAAGAGATATCGGTCTGTAGTTACTAAGGCAACGAGGGTTGGATTTTCTATGGAGCGGAATAACTGCAGCAATTTTAAGTGCTTCAGGAAAAACTCCTCCGAAAACGGTTTTGTTAGAAATGTGAGCTAGCACATCCTCAATATTAAATGCTAGCCTTTTTAGACTAATATTAGAGCAACCATTCGCTATAACAGTGTTGGAGTCTTTTCGAATATCGAATAAGATGCTATCGAATAAAGAGCTCACAAGACCACAACTACGAGATCTACAACTTACAGAAAAGATATGGTCAATGCATGTACTCCTACTTCTATTTCAGAGAACGAATTAAGAGAGACGAAATGAGACGAGTCGTCGCAAAGCCCCCATTTAAGGCGAAGGAGGTTGAAATCCCCTACTGGAATAATGAAATCTTCAGGTTGTGCATCATCAGTCAAAAAATCCACTGCGTGAACGGGATTATCAACTCTTTCAAATCCATCTTTTCGAAAAACGTTGAAATTTGGAGGAAGCAGCTCATGGTTTTTAGTGTCAGGAATTAGATTTGTTTCAGTAAGAACAATTAGTTCATAGGAAAACTTTTCAGAATTGGGGTATACGGCGGAGATTTTAGAGCGCAAGCCTCTTACATTTTGGTAGTAAATGGACAGGCATTGTGGACTGGAGGATTCAGAAATTCAGTTTCTTAGGAAATGTAATAATTTTTAAAATTTCAATTCAATTTGAAATACAATTTCAATTCCACTCGTTCAATCGAAACCATAATATTGGTTTTCGTTATGCCATCAAACGGAGTTGGGTTTGTCGTGCAAGTACTTAAGGTAGGGCCGAACATTTTCATAAATACGACGGTCTCCCAAAAGAGATAATATATAACGACCGTCATCATTCATATCAGAAAATTTTTTAGTGAGTTTGGCAGTAGTTATCTCTGATTTCTCTGGGTAGATTTCCAATTGGTAGTTCCCTAATTTTGTTAACTATTAAACTATAAAATAATGATTTGAGACTGTTTGATTCATTCTCGTACCTCCTTCTTGTTAGTTAGGTCATGTATAGAACTCACCCTTAAATTATTGATTTTGTTGGTAATCGCCTTTTGATCATGTGACAGGTTTGAAGTGCTTCTTGAACAGTTCTTTTGCAACTTCCCACGTTGTTATTTCGTTTGCCAGAAGTAGCTCCTTCGCTTTTCCGATGACTTTGCTTTGACAAGTGGCGGTCCATGAAGCCGGTCGTTGGTTTTCTGTTGTCAGATGAATGTGATTGACTACCATAGTTACGAATTGTGTAAGTTCACTTCTGTTCCCATCAAACTTGCTGATGTTGTGTTTTATATTTTCACTCCGATTGATAGTCATTGTTTTTGTTCTCCTTTTTTTAGTAGCTTGTCAAATATATTCACTTTGAATAGATGACTTATTTGTAGTCACTTTTTGTTGTTCTCTTTGAATATCCTAGCTACTGCGCCAAATCAAAAATCGTCAACGGTGGGCCGAATTAGAGGCAGCAAACCATGTTTATCCGATTTACCCAATTATTATTTTCAGTGTGAGGGATCGTCTTTCCATAAATGCATTTGTGCTGTCGTTTACATTATTAAAAAAGAAAAATAATTATATACTTGGGAGTCGATGATTTTCGGTTCGATGAATTTGTGGATTGGTATCGCCGTATAGATATATAACTCCCGCACTATGTGCAAAACAATGTTACTAAGGAACTCGCTGGCAGTCAACATTCTAAGCTACATCTAGTAAAAGGGCTAGAAGTAAGTCTGCAACTTCCTCTCAAGAAATGCTGAAATGACGTCGCTGAGAAGGTCGTAGAAAAAAAGGCAACTGACAGCATCCCAGTGAAGCTCTAATTAGGAATGCATGTAAAGCCACAAAGATTCGATGAGCAGAACGCTTGCTACTAACAAAAACTTGTCCGATAAATTTTTTAGAAAAAGTAAGAGAAAACATAAATTTATTTTATACTTTGAATGGTTTACTGTTTTTCAAAGATTGAACCAGTTTTCGAAGCATTTATTCCACTCTGAACCAGACACCTCAGAAACATTCTTTTTGAACGCTTCTACAGCCTCTTCTAGCGTTAAAAAACGTTGGCCACTGATTTTTTTTATGAACAGGAACAAGAAGAAGCATTAGGTGATAAATCAGTAGAATATGGGCAATGGCTCATTAATTGGAATGGCTCATTTGAAACTTCAAAAATGCAAACAGCCGATTGTTGCTTAGATTCGAGTTCATACAAGTATATTCAAGTTTCGTCTCCTGTAACGATGCTGCACACGTTTCATGAAGCACCACGATTGAATTTCTTTCGAGTTTCTTTGCACCAAACACGACCCGTTTTTTGAGCATCAAACGAAAGAACAACTTACTTCAATGCTCAAAGTCCAACAGACAGACTTTTGAGCTGGATCCTCCTGCATCGACAACATCGACACCTTGTGGATCATCATTGAACAACATGTCGAGCGTAAATCTTCGACTCATTTATTGTTTATCGGTTTCGACAAGGCGGTCGGTAGCTTAAATCTAGATAACGTATAACGCGCTGTTAAACATCTTTCTCTCTCTCTCTCTCTCTATCCAATTACCAGCTCATTACCACCGCCCACCATTTGGCTCCTCATTGGCATCGTTAATAGGAAGCGCCACTAGTTTAGACACTGGCCGTTTGAAGACTTGAATTGCTGCCACTCGAACAATATTGGCCAGTCATGGATGCAGTTCATGAATTCTTCCGAGAGCTCACTGTGAGGAGGGAGCTCGTTCGTCTGGCAAAAGCACCAAACCATTCACTCGGAGGTTCCGCTGTAATTGTTGCCACTTAGGTCTTATCTTACTCGCATCTCCAGTGCATCCATAAGTCTTTTTGTATCTGTTGCTTATCTTGTTGCTTCCATCTAGTAAGACGACTTATCTTAGTCACAAGTAGATTGGGCTCGGGAACTGAGTTGATCGTACGCTCTATGAAAAAGTGTCCAACCACAAGACCGGTTGGATTATCAGACATCGCCTTAAGAGTTTTGAGTTGAGAACGCCTTCGATCTGCTTCATATTCTTCAAAGGTTATTACCGTGTTGCCGATGGTGCATTTTAGGTGATGTTTGACACATTTTATACCTGCCTCCTATTTACCATCGAAGTTCGGGGCACCTGTATGTCGGGATAAAGTGCCATGTAACTCCTCGCCTGAAAAATCTTGTGCTGCAACTTCAACCTTTTTCTGATACTCGTCTAATTCCTCTCTCAAGATTCTGCTGGAGCCAAAAACGTTGTAGCTATAAATATTCGAGCTGCATCCTCGTTGCGGAAAAAACCGTCGGAGAGCGGCAAGAAAGCACTACGTGCTCATGTCTCCGATCAGCTTCAGGTCTATAGCGCTGAAGCTCATAAACAAGGCAATGTAATCTTTGTACATGCGATGGCGAAGGCTCTTGGAGGCACGAATTGAATATGGACCTCCATAGTCCAGAAAACAATGTAAAATTGTGGTGGCGAGCCGCCCCGCTTTTCTTCTGTCGAAAGCACCTGACGTATCGGGCGTTATCCAATACCGCTGCTTGTACCCCTTGAAACTATCTCCAGCAGTCAAGTGCGGTGAGCTCGTGTATTTTCGTGATGCGATTGGCGATGTACTGTTTGAATTTTCCAGCATGAGATTTGACCCAGCTCAGCGTCGCTGTAGATTCCGACCAGCAGAAAGTTCGCAGTGACTTAATATTTAACGACACTGTCACCTTCGCACTTTAGCTACAAGCAAAGCACTCCTGACGAAGCGTCGTTGAATAAATGTATATAGTTGTAATCATCTGGAGATGGGAAGACCCATCTTCGAAGTTTGACGTTTTCCATCAACGGCAGCTCTGCTTGAAACTTAGGACATTCCTGTTAAAGTTGTTCAGGTATATATTCATCCCATCCGCAACCTGAGAGCTTGAGCTGTCAGCAGACGATTATGCCAGTAACTATAACTGGCACCGACAGACATGAGGGGTCATAAAATTTATCTATGTCGGACAGTTGTTGACATTTTGTAATTGGTCCTGCGGCTGGGGTGATATGGACACTGTAGTCAATATGATCGGTCTAACAGCACCAAGATTCCTTGAGTCTTAGTGGTCCTATTTGCAGCCACGTCGTAGAGAGAGTGCGGCGCAGGCGAGTGGTGTGGGAGGCTTGAAACGTTGAAGAATTAGAGTTCCACTTTCGGAGTGGGAAACCAGCTCGTCGAAGCAGCTCCCGAAGGACTAGAGCTTCATCCACTACATCAGTCCTATGAAGAACAATCATCTATGTAGAACGGCTCTTTAAGTATCCGTGCTGCTTCTGGAATTCCTGATTCTTCAGCATTGGCCAATGTATACAGTATTCTTATGGCGAAATACGGAGAACAGTTCAGTCCGTATGTCACAGTTAGCAAGCCGAGATTCAATCCCATGCTTCCAAAATATCCGCTGTGTGTCCGAATCACTCTTGTCGATAAGGATCTGACAATAGCACTTTTCTATGTCGGCAATGAGAGCAATACGATGAGTGCGCCACCTAAGAAGTATACTAGACAGATCATTCTGCAGCTTAGGTCCCGCATGTAAGTAATTATGGAGTGACATACCTGATTTGGCTCTCAGCTTTTTCGTTTTGCTGCCATACTTAAAGACCCCATGATGCGGAATATGACATACACGGTTCAGCTCAATGTCTTCTTCTACTAGTTGCAAATGGCCAAGATTCAGATATTCAGCCATCAAGTCCTCATACAATCCTTTTACGTTTAAATCTTCCTCCAGACGTCTTTCGAGGGCACGAAAAACCTAGAATGCATCAGATTTTGTGAACGAACAGTTACTTCATCTTGGGACATGTGGTGTAAGATCTGAACACCTTCTTGTGCACGGAACTACCACAAGATCAACTATTGTACATGTGACAGTATCAACTCTAGCAAAGAGAAGTTGATGGTGGCAAGCGCCAATAAACCACCCACTCTAGATGCGTATTGTGTGCTACAGTAGCGAGCTTAAGTGTATAATCTCCTCTCGAAGGATCGAACCATAGAGATCAGCGCCCAACACAAGATCGATTACTTTGAGCTTAGTAAATTTTGTAGTTTGAGCAGAAGACGCTACAAAAAAAGCTAGCCGCTATATTGGTCAGGAGTCAGGAGCAATTTTCAGTTCGCAGCAGGTTCGACAAGGCGGCATACTTTCGTCACTCATATTTCTTGTAGCAATAAGTCATGTGATTCGGACAACCGTTTGTGGAGGAAACCTGGGTCTAAGTTGGACTATGAAAGTATCTTAAATACTACGCTGATCACGTGTGCCTGATTTCACACAGGATATAGGACCTGCACCAGATGGCCCACAACTTTAACACATATGCGAACAAAGATGGTCTCAAAAAAAAAACAAAGAGCCTTAGCACTTCAATTTTT
Organism: Volucella bombylans; assembly: GCA_949129095.1. Classification (NCBI taxonomy): domain Eukaryota; kingdom Metazoa; phylum Arthropoda; class Insecta; order Diptera; family Syrphidae; genus Volucella; species Volucella bombylans. Next base: position 134,918,530 of record OX422141.1, on the reverse strand, counting down.
CAGCATATCAACATTGGAGGACAGCTAGTCGAAAAATTAAGCAGCTTTCTATATAGGCGTACTGAACTGGATATTGACACGAAAATTCGCAAAGCAACAGCTGCATTCGGTATAGCAAAATCGAAAGTCTGATGAAGTAATGTTTTCAGTACAAAAATGAAACTGAGGCTACCCCGGTCAAACGAACTGCCATCAAAAAGAAGCTGCAAGCCTTCGAAAATAGATACCTTCGCCACATCTTGTGGCCGTCTGACCAAACTGTATGCCGAACAACAAGGATCAAAATACGCAAAAGCTGTACATTTTTCACAACTCGCATCTGAAGGACAATTCAATTACGAAGTACTCCAGGCAAATGAATCCACTTACCTAATCGGGAAGACAAGCGGGCCACCCTGGGCAGACATAGGGAAGGACAATCAAGGAGGAACTCAAATCTCTGTCAGATTAATTGGAGGAAACTCAAGCCCGTTGCAAAACTCCGTGCGATGTTGCCAAAGGCCTTACGTAAAGTAAGTATTCCAATAATTTGGTCCATTGGGCTAAAGCTAAATTTTTCAACGGGGGAGCACGAAACAATGATGAATTTAAAAGTTTGCCTTGATTGGTCATCTAAATTGGTCACTCAAGACTTATGTTGGCCAAGAGTGGAATCTTTTTGTAACAAGAGATAACGAGTACTGGAAATTGATTCGAGTACTTGTTTTACGAGACTCAAAAGAACGGCCTATCGTGCCTACATAAAGTTGATGACAAACATGCTAGGTTTGCAGCAGATGAGCTATCTTTCTCTTGTTAATATTTATTGGTACATGACGAGTATCACTCCTAAAATTAGCCGTCCCCAACCACAGGAGAATAGTTTACATTCCAGACATTTGGATTCAGTTTGTGAACTCTCAATGCAAAATATGATATCCATTTTGAAGAAATGCCAAATCAGTATTGAAATATTTACATGAACCTCTTCAAATTATTCAAACCTGTGCATATGGCCGCATGACACAATGTCCCGTGTTCAACGAATCCTTTATTCCATCACCTTATTGAAAAATTCTAATTTTTTCAAGGAAATATCCGATACAAGGTATCCTTTCGAATCCATGTCATCGTCTGCCATTTAAAATATTTCTCAATTTTGAAAATCCGTCCCCAGGTGTCTTCACCTTGAAGGGCAGACAATACCTAATACCGAGAAGGTAACATGTGTCCCTTGGAATAATCATTCATAAGCAAATTGCGAACTTTCAAAAGGTCAGAAGGGTTGTGAGAAAATCTTTTTCAAGTTTGATATTTCAGGTGAAATTCACACAACTTGTAAGTAGATCAACGTTACCTTTACCAACATTTGAATACGATAATAGGAGAACCGTGTCAAGGGGAGTCCCAAGTGTGCATATAAAATATGATCCTTTGTGGGTATTGTCTTTCAACACACCGTCACTGAAAAAAACAGTTTCATAAAAATATATTTAACATACTCGAGACATAGCAGCGTTTAATACCAGACAACCTCCACACTGTTGAGTATACTGGTATCTCCGGCATCCTCAGGCAAACACGTGCCGTCACCCCCCAAATTAACTGTCAAAACAGCGACAAATAAGGGATACGCCGAAGCGAAGGTTGCTTCACAGTCCTCATCGACTAGAGAACCGGATGCTGCACCTGACATGCTGGTTATCATGCTGTCACAGACGACTCAGCTACCACGTCAGATCTACCCACTGCTGCCGCGCCTAATGCGCCGCCTGTCGTAGTAATCGGCGTAGGTTTGAACTCCAATCACAGAGATTGGGGAAATATTATAATATGGTATACCAAGCAATAGAGAGAATCTATTTTGGTGGGATCAGCAGAGTGTTATGAATCGACTCGGTCTGAAGGCGACGTACAATCCGTGGTTTCGATACTTACAAAGCAAGAGCGGCACATACACAGTGTAGTGGTCACACCAAACCAAAATAGATTGCCATCTATGCAGGAATAATACGAAACAGCGAGATAATGATTCTGGGGCCAAGTCAGCACCGACTTTTCATCGCAGAACTTTTTGTCAAGAAACCAGAGAATAGTGAACAAAAACCTGTATCACTCGAGAAAATAATTTGGCAGCCCTTGAATTTTACAAGAATGGCTTCCAAATGCGATAAACCAAGAAGAAGAACTTAGTACGAAAGATATGTTGAACAACTTTCAAGAAATATGTATGAGTATGACTCTGCTCTGTGTCTCAAAATTTCGATGAACAATGAAACGTTGTGGCGGGAACAAAAATGGCAGTAAAAAGCGGAAAACAAGCCTTTCAGTAAAAATAGCGAAAGCGATAGAGCGCGTCGAACACTGGAAGAGAAAAAGGCAAAGAAAGCTGTAACTAGAGCATGTGTCGGCAATAAGAAGAGTTAACCTCACAAACGATAAACAAGCGACAGGCAATAAGATAAATGCAACGTCGATCAGGTACACCGAAGAAAAAACTAGGAAGAGATTCAGTCGCCGTAATATGTTATATTGAAGAATTTTGCAATAAATTCAAAGAACTCATTCACGACTCACTTAAAGAAAGATTTCCATATAGATTGTAAATTTTGCTAAAAACGAAGCTACCGAAGCAGTAACACGGAATAAACGAGGACGTCCGGTCGGGCCGTATAACATACCGTCCGAAGTATGGGCAACAATCGGAAACCTTTCATGGTTCACGACTTTGTTCAACAAAATTATGGGAGATGATGCAAAACCTAATTAGTAAGATGGGAGCTTCCTTGTTTCACTATATAAAGATAAGGTCGGCACCTACAATTGCAACAACTACCAATCGGTGAGGCTAATGTGTCACGTCGACATGAGACGCGATCCAAAACTTACAGATAATGATAGAGAAACTTCTATAATTCCCAGAGGTATGGACGGAGCTTAAATCTCAAAATGTACTCAGAGCATGGGTATATGTATGTATGTATACTCGTAAAAACATGATGTGTTTGTCACATACGACAGCCGTTCGTTCGGCCTTCACATTTGCATCGCAGTGTTGGACGATGTACGAGAAGTGCAAAGATAATGGGGAAGGCAGAGCCAATGAGATGGTTTTATCATGCTCAACAAATGTCGCCCGAAAATCAGGTCAACAAATTGGAAGAGGCTCGATTCCCGGCCGACTTTCGAAGAAGACGTCGAAAGAAAAATAATTGCGCTACCCAAGTGCAAAAAGATCAACAAACTCTTGGTCTAACTAACGATGTAATCCAAAATCCTAGGTTTTAGCCAAACGCACAACCGGCGCAGTAGCATAAAACACGGGAGAAATGTGTAATTTTAAAGGTCACTATACGCGTTATACATTTCAGCTGTTAGTAAAAGAAGAAGAACTAGAAGTACATCATTTCCAAGACACGACTGCTATCTAGATCTCTTGTTGGTCGACAGATGGCTAAATTTGGCAAGTGCGAACCCAACATATGTGACTATACTCGTACACAGTAGATGTTCATGTAGAGGAGCAACCAGATACCGAAATAGCCGTTTCAAATGAAATTGTGGAAGGAGCCTTTTCCAAGGCATTCTTACAATCTAAGCAGCATACGTTGGGCACATGAATAGAGCACTCTCCTCAAATTTATCTCAATCCATCGTACATCACAAAGATTGACAGGTATTTAAAACTAATGGGCGAGACAATAAAAAGAGCCACAGACAATACGATGCCGCCGTACCGGTACACTAATAACGCAGACAGGTTCCATTATGCAACTATTGACGCACTCCACTGGCATAAAAGTACACTGCTAACGAAACAGACACTATTCGGAGATCCTGACACTGAAGTCGTCGGTCGAAAATCTACAAATATCGGGTGACCAGATAAGAACGATAGGAAAAAAATTAAATAAAACAACAACGGTGTGAGATATAAAATTGATCTTGGCTTTTTTTTTTAAGCTACGTTCATGCCATTATGTGTGGAATAGCACATCATTAAAATGGCCGCCTCGGCTTCGCGTTTACTAAGGACTTGACGTTGCCGCAGAGAAAATAATCGAGTGGTGTCAAATCGCATGATCGCGGCGGGCAATTGATGAACGCTAGCAGAGAGATGACCCAGTCGCCAAATTATTCCATCGAAACTTCGAGCGTTGCGTCGCTAGTATGGCATATAACGCCGTCTTGTTGGAACCAGAGCTCGGATATATCGGTGTCACCTTCCTCATTTCGAACGAAATAAGGTCCGATTATGCCGCCAACCAGTCAGACTTTGTGGATGCATTGACGCTTGGCCGAGCACTCTTGGATTGTTTTCGTTCTAAAAATGCCAATTTACATGATGATTTTTCGGCCGAAATACGGTTCTCCGGCCAACATTTCTAGCGGCCAATTAGTGGACTTATGGCGTTGTCTAAAGTCGCCTCGCTTCAATTCTCGTGTCAGCACAGTCTTGTACGGATCTAGGCCCAAATCCAACCGCAAAATAAGACGGGTTAACTCGTCCAATTCAACTGATGATGGACCTCATGTATAAATTCACTTTGAGTATTTACAACTGAGCCGATATAATTTTTAATAATTTCCGCACGTTCGGCAAGCGTAAAACGATGCGTGATGAAATGGTAAAACTTACTGAATATTTTGACAGCTGGATGACATTGGTAACTTTGACAGCAGCTGAAACATAACAATTGGAAAAACTATCATTGCCATCTGGTTACCCGATACTAGTTAGTTTGTATTGGAACAATAAAATTCAAGTTGTAAACACCAGCAACCCCAATATGTTCGCAGAAATAAATAAACTATTTCGGAGGAAAGATCAAAGTGAGCTTTTGTGTCTTGTGGTCGCCCGAACGACGGACAATGAACAAATACAGCACACAGCAGGTATAGGAACAGGAGAAGCTATCGCTGCTGGCAACTTCTTTATGATCAAAGATCCATAAGAGAAGGTAGAGCCCATAGAAGCGACTTTCAAGGAAAAGTATATGGTGAAAGATGGCACTAGCTCAAACCCCGACCTGAAAAATCGGATCCACTTGCACAATTTCCCGCTTCGAAACTGATATGGAGAACTAGCGGAATCGAGGAATCGTATTTCGCTGAGTTCAAAGACGAAAATATGGCAAATAACGCCATCGTCAAGGGAGCTGCTCCCGCTCATATCGACGAAAGAGCTCTATGCGATTTACGAATCACTGAGAAGTAAGAAATCCGTGGGAACCGATGTAATTCCAAATATTGTGCTTCGACATCTCCCAATAGAAGCGGTGGATATATACACCACCCTCTATGATAATGCTTTAAATAATGTCCATTACCCAGCACATTTGATGGTAGAAGTGGTAGTGCATTCGATTCCCAAAAGGGGTAAAGACACGTCCAATCCGGCGAATTTTCGTCGATAAGTCTACTTTCGAATATCAGTAACGTCAATAGAGTCCTGCCAATAGAGTCCTGACTGAGTTGGTTGAGGACAAAAATACAGCACCGGATTTTTCGGTTTTAAGGTGGGACATGGTATCTCTCATGGCATCTCGTGCAACAAAAGCAAGAAACTCTGCCTGCGTTCCACACCGTATGGTTAGATGAACTATTCTTTAAGCTGAACAGGCTGGGTATAAGTAAACCACTATGCAGGTATTTTTAGTATGCTCAATAGCAGACAGTTCATACAGAAGTATGGCGATATGGCTTCTGCTCGAGTATTTGACACTAAAAACGGTCTGCAACAAAGTGCGGTTAATTCGCCGATCCCATTCAACATCTACACAAGACATCTTCTGAGCTCACTTCAACATGTCACGAGTACGTAGACGACTTAGGCGCGCATATACTCGTATATCAGGTTCAAGGATCCATGACATTAGTATACTCTTCAGCAATATTTTGGTGGCTGGAATTCGAAATTAAACTTTCAGAAAATTTAAACTATTTATTTTACGACGCCTTTGTCCGTCCCTCTACGGATACTAAAAAAAGTTGTCGGGCGTTTTCAATCGTAGGACATGACAAACATACACTTGGTTGTCGAAATGTAGTCAGGTACCTTAGGATCCGGCAACTCAGGTGTGCCTTATACCCCAAAAATGAGACAGTTTTTACAGCAGCTAAGTTGATGCGAAGGTCGTTATTCGACCTACGCTTGTATTCGGATGTCTCGTGTGGTCCAACGCAAGAGCAAATTCATTCGAGATAAGAAGGATACTGGACAGATTTGTTGATGATAGTCGAAGTACCATCCGTGCTTTCAAAGTTTTTTTTCCAGTTTTAAACGCATTTTATTTTCTAATCAATAACTCTTATATACTAACAAAAAATGCTTAAATGCTAGCTTAAAATTACTAAACAACCTTATACTAACTTACTGGCCCCACACAGGCACTCTAAGCTACTCTAAATTCTTATACTATGTCTTTCGACTTTATTAACATTTTACTTAGAACTACTTATCTTGAATACTTAAGGCTAAGAAAAAATATTTGTTAAGAAAAACTTAGCATATGGACATAATTTTTTTATTTTTTATAAAAACTTAATATCTAACTTAAAATAAACCTTAGCCTACCTAACCTAAATGCACAATACACACATACACACACATAGACATTATACACAATTATATACATATATTAGTATATACCTTTGTATACACTGATATATGTATATGTTTCTTAAATGCTAACCTAAACCTACGTAAGCTGGCCATCGCTATTTACAAGAGAAAACAGATTGGTCAGCTCTGCCTCATTAGTAAGGCTGGTCCGTAGTTGACGGAAACGACGACGAAGCATCTTCTCCATCATTCAACCACCAGAAATGCTGGTGCTGCCGAACGACAACCCTCTTATCGCGATTCCCCACCGCCCTACTGAACCTGAGTCGATCCACACTGCCATGTGCGACGTCTCTGTTGTAGTTGAGTCGCCTGTCCCCAGCTGTCCGAGCGACATGGAAGATTAACGGGACCGCTGATATATCCTGGGTCAACCCTTTCTGATCTAGGTAGAGGAATGCTTCCGGTGGAACGAAGCCATCAGAGCGCACACTCTCGTGGTAAAGGTAATTGGGGTAGTAAGCCGCAGATATCAGGTTATTCAAAGAGGTCATTGCTCTTGCAATGTGCCTTCGAGTCAGCTTAATTACAAAGTTGTCCACTCGTATTAGGTTCGCCCTATTGTAAAGGACCTCATTAGGATAAAATTTCCTGTACTCCGACTCTGGTGTTCTGTACAAGCGAAGAAAAGCCCTAAGGCAAGCCCTCTCAAACACCCGAATCTTTTCCATTAAGCTCGTACATTGAACCACACGGGACAACCAAATACCAGCATGGGCCTAATAAGGGCCATGTAGCAGATTACCTTTACGCTCACATCGAGTTGGCTGCTATAAAACAGTCTCTTTGTAAGGGCAAAAGCGCCTTTTACATTTTTGCCAAAATACAGAAACTGAGTTCTTAGCCTTAAGTATTCAAGATAAATAGTTCTAAGTAAAATGTAAATAAAGTCGAAAGACATAGTCATAAGAATTTAGAGTAGGTTATAGCGCCTGTGTGGGGCCAGTAAGTTAGTATAAGATTGTTAAGTAATTTTAAGCTAGCATTTAAGCATTTTTTGTTAGAATGTAGGAGTTAGTGTTAAGAAAATAAAATGCATTTAAAACTGAAAACTGAAACTGAACAGAAACTGATCTAGCCAGATTCCAAGGTATCTGACTACATTTCGACAGGCAAGAGGCTGTCCGCGTTGTCCAATGATAGAGAATTTTCGCCAATTTTTTCTGGTATCCCTAGAGGCTCCAGACAACGGCGTCCTAAAGAGAATGGTTTCCGACTTCTGAAAGTTGATTTTCAACTTCCAGTCATCGCAAAATCGTCTTATCGTATCGAGGTCACGCTGCAAGAGAGTATTAATGACCTCGATTTTTGGACCTGTTCTGTACGCTACCAAATCGTCTGCGTACGCAATAGTATGGGGAAGTGAACCTATCAAGTCGCTTGTAAAAATGTTGAATAGGATCGGCGAATTGACCGCGCCTTGCTGAAGACCATTTTTAATTTGAAATATTCCAACAGAAGTCACATCACCATTTTTCTCGATGAACTGTCTGTTGGTTAGCATATTATAAAGAATGTACAAGAGTGGTTTACTGATCCCCAGCATAGTCAGTTTATAGAAAAGACCCTCAAACCATACGGTGTCGAAGGCCTGCTCCAAGTCAACAAGGCAGGCACCAGTGCACTGTTTCTTGCCTTTGTTCCATTGGATATCGGACACCAGACGCGGCATGTGAGATATCATGTCCCGCCTTAAAACCGAATTGATTATCCGGAACTATATGTTTGTCCTCAACTCACCTAGACAGAGCTCTATTGATTACCTTTTCAAAAACCTTACTGATATTCGGAAGGAGACTTATCGACCGGAGATTTGCCGGATTGGATATATCCTTTCCCTTTTTGGGGATAGGTTGAACCACCGTCGTTTTTAAATGCGCTGGATAACGTGCATTATTAAACAGGGTGGTGTAAATGTCCACCGCTTCTAGAGGAAGATGTCGAAGCACGATGTTCGGAATACCATCGGTCCCCACTGATTTCTTAGCCCTGATTGTGTCGAAGATCTCACGGAGTTTTTGCTTCGAAATGAACGGGGGTAGGTCACCTTCTCTGGCAATGACGTTATTTGCCATATTTTCGTCGCTAAACCGGGTGAAACCAGAGCCCTCGGATCGCCAGTTCCCTATTTCATTTCGAATGCAGAAGTCGTGCACCAAGACGCGACTCTCCAGGTCGCAATTAGGGCCAATGGTATCAATGGCCTTGTATACTTCCTGGAAAGTCGCCCCTATGGTCTCAACCTTCTCCTGCGGATCCTCGATCACAAAGAAGTCGTCATCGTCAGCGGCTTCATTTGGATCAATACCTGCTATTGTCAGTAACCGTTCGTTTTCTGTCGTCCGGTCTATTTTAAGACACTGAAGGTCGTTTTGATTTCTTCTCCGAAATAGTTTATTTATTTGCGGAAACATATTCGGGTTGCTGGTGTTGCGGGTTGCGGCCCGAACCTTGTTGTTCCAATACAAACTTACAGAAATTCTGTAATTCTCTTTTATTAGCGTTTGAATATTTTTAATCGACGACTTCAGTGTCCTAATCTCCGGGTTTTGTCGGTCAGTTAACTGTCTGTACAAGTTTTTAAGTCTTGTCAGAAGTCTACTTTTCTGTCGGTGCAGTGCGTCAATAGTAGGATTGCGGAACAGGTCTTCGTTAGTCGTACGTCGATACCACGGTATTGTAGTGTCCATAGTTTGTTTAATTGTCTCGTCCATCTGTTTTAGGTAATTGTCGATCTCCTCGTTTGACAAATTCCTATTGGACGGTGGGTGGCGCGTGTTCGAGGAGAGCGCTCTGTTCAAGGTTGCGGAGAAGCGCGTCCATCGAGTCTTACTGTAGTTGTAAGAATATCTTTGGACAAACTCCTCCAATTCCGCAATTTCGTTGGGAACTGTAATTTCGGTGCTAAAACCGCAATGGTCGCTGTCATACACGAATGTGCGCAGACAGTTTAGCGTTTGTAAATTCGTACCTATCAGTCGTATACGTTCGTCGTGGGCCGGTTTCTTCTTCTAACAATATAATTATTGTACTCCAGTTTGTGATTATCGGTCAGCTTGGTTTCGCTAGCGAAAAGCACATCAGGAGTTTGGTCTTGTAGCAATTTAAACATCGCGGCTCTTCGTTCGATCCTAATCAGTGAATTAACATTTACCGCAAGGACCTTCAAAGTTTGCTCCACCATGTGTGTACCCATTACGACATGTGTTGCGTTAGGCCCGGCAGCAGCGCGTAAATCTGGTCCACCCGCTTGGCCTGTTCTTGCACCTGCTTTTGCAGCTGAGCCATCTGCCCTTGGATTGCGAGCAAGATGGCTAGCATGTTAGGTGCCGCTTCCGTTGTTCTCGGCATTGGCGCCGGAGAAGCAACAGTCGCTTGCTGTATGCAGCCCCCTTACCTGACGCCATTTGGGCGTAGGAAATTTGGGACGTGACGGCTGGTGTTTGAAATCTAAGAGGTGAACGTTTGACCTCCACCTTCTGCTGCCGAACCAGTTTTGCTTTCTTAATGTCAGCGAACTTAGGACAACCCCGATAGTATGCGGTGTGTCCCACGTTTCCACATAACACGCACGAGAGCTTCGATCTATCGGATGCTCCGTCAACACCCCGAGCACACTCCTCGGAACTGTGGTTCTTAGCGCACTTCACGCATCGAGGCTGCATTTGGCAGTTCGACGCGGCGTGCCCGAACCTCTGGCAGCGAACGCATTGTATAACGCCTTCGCTCCTTTCGGGACTGAGCTGCACCAGGAAGAACGGCAGACTCCGTTTCTCCCGCCTGGCTCTAGCTGTGGTAAATGGCTTTACCCCCACAAACTTGAGTCCTTCGCACTCCTTCTCTTTGAGCAGTGCCAGGATCTCCTCAGGATCAGAAGACAGTTCCAACCCCTTCAGCAGCATCGATTGCGGCTTTTCACACTTCGGTGTGTATGAGTAGTGCTCCGTCGTCGTTTCTTTTAGGAGCTCTTTAACTTTCGCGTAGCCCTCCACTGTATTACAGTGGATGGCATGGCGATCGTTCCCCAATCTCTTTATATTAAAATTATTACCAATGACCAACTTACACAGGTCCTTGGTTGCATTTACCTCCAGTTTATAGGTGTTGATCGAAGGCACCTTCTCTTTCTTCTTCTGCTGCTGCTGCTGCTGTTGTTGTTGTTGTTGTTGTTGCTGCTGCTGCTGTTGTTGTTTTTGTTGTTGTTGGTGTTCTTGCCGCTGTTGCTTTTGCTGCAGTTGTTGCTTCGGCTGCTGATGGTTTTGTTGTTGCTGCAGTTGCTGTTTCTGCTCTTGTTGTTATTGTTTTAGGGAGCTCTCTACTTCTGATTGTTCCCTCTGCCTTCGTGCAGTTTGCCTCTGTTTAATAGCAAGCACGTCTTGCTCCAGCTTTTGTATGCTGCTTTTTATGTGATTAATTTCGTCATCTTCGTCTTCCGACTCAGATGACGCCAGAGAGGCGAAGCTGTTGGAGCCCCCCTCCTCTTTATCTTCTTCAGCTGTTGAAACAGCACTTATTTTTTTCTTTGACAGATTAGGAGGGGTATTCAACCTCTTCTTCCTTTTGCTGGCTTTCGCCACGGTTATGGGAAGAGCGGGGCGCTCTCCACCATCCATCACGTGATTTTTGTTGTTTTTCCTTCTTATTGTTTATATGTTTTCACAATTTGAGGAGAAAAAAAAAAAAAAGTTCCAAACTGCACTCGGGATTCGAACTCGTGTCCCACGATTTGTTGACTGGCGCCGCTAACCGCTGAGCTATCGAGTCAATTTACGGAATTTTAACTGTTTATATTTATAAACCGTATTTTTTTTTTTTTTTTTACGAAAAGCCGAAAGACGTCTATTCTCACCAGAGATTTGCGAACGACTGATCGTGCTTTCAAATTGCTGCTTCTTATGCCCGACTTGTAATAAATTCGAGTAAGTCTTTAGTTGAGCTCCTAGTTATATGTTCTTCCTCTCTTACCTAGGAAATGTAGACGTGTTGTGCTTAGGCCCTTATATTTTCAAGCAATACTCGTATGCTCCACTGTTTCTTCGCCTTCGTTGCACATTTGACATATATTGTAGAGTTATGCCCATAATTAAGCTGTAGAGGTAGTTTTGTTTTTTCAAGGAAAGGAGTTCACAAATAGTTTTCGGCCTACCTGCTGCACTTGGCTTCTGGGCATTAATAAAGCGAAAGCCTTTATCGACACAGCTCTTTATGAAACTATGTCTACTGTGTCCTAGCACCCAGATAAGGTAAATTCCGTCTGTGTTATCCAGTATTGAAAGCAGTTCAATGTAGTAACAGACTATATGTACGGTTTCTCAGATACGTTAATAGCAAGGAGGCTGCTCTACTTTCACAGGTAATATAAATGTACTTCTTAGTAACGGAGTAATTTAGATTTCTCTGTAGCAGGAGCCTATCACATGCATCTCAGCTTGAAATAAGGAAAAGTTATATATGTGAGCGACTAACAACGCTTTGTATACTCCTAACATAACCGGCAATTTGAAGCTAAAGTTGAATATTTTCAAATAGTTACATTTATTTCGGTTCTAGAAAGAACCTCTCCCACCAGACCACCAGAGACTCGAAGTCGGGGGCTGCCTTGTGAAGTTTTTGCATTTCTGTTCGCTACTTACCTTTTACATGTAGGACTATCTAGTCCTATATTTTGGACGCATATATTGTAGATATCTGAGCGTAACCACTGTTGCCGAAAGGTCCGAAATATAATCAGTGAGTTGATAAAATTATTGGCAGACTATGCCAAATAAACAAATTTTCTAACATTAAGTGCACCTTCTGGCATTCCAAACTTAAAAATTGGATTCAGATTCCTACATTGTAATGAGGTTGTAAGCAATTACAGTATTTATGTCAACAAAAAGCATAGACTCAGTAGTCGGTACAGAAAAAGGACTATACTCGGCTGGATCTTTTTGTGTAAGGCATATCGAACCAAGTACTTTGTAGGCAGTGAATTTCTAACGACCAGCTACATTTACTAACGCAGAACCGTGATATATCCCCATAGGTTTTCATGTAAATACGTTGAATATGCAATTCCCCACCATCCCTGGAACGACTCCGTATAAAATGACTTCATCTTGATAGTCCTATCCACTTGCTCTGGAATTTTTATGGTCTTCAGTGCAATATGAATATGTACAGACTCAGAACGAGCTTTAAAACAAAGTAAATGTCTATATACCTACAAACTAAATCAAGGATGTGAGGCTTCTTTGAATGCAGTTGGTAGACTGAATTCCATATGGACACAGACAAGTCCCAATTTAAATTAGGATGGCCGATGATCTTAGGAGGACATCTCGAATCCTAATCCTAAACCTCGAATTGACAGTGGGTTTTTTTGGGGTACAATTGAATGTGGCATAACTCTCCATAATAAAGCGGCAGGTATTGATGCAACTCATGCTGAGCTGTTTCGACCTACACAGCTTGATGATATCTGTTTGTTTCTGTCTGTACGACTTACACCCATATCTGTTCACGGTAAGCAGAATAGGGCTAAACACAAGCCAAAAATGGCAAGCCTTTCACTTTCTAACGCTCAACTTAACTGAATTAAGAGATTTGATAACTTTTTTTATCTAGAGAGTGTGGTCTTAGCCGACTGTAGCACCAAATGAGATGTGGACGGCAAACTCCGAATCGAAAAACCCATTTTGACCTTCTGTTCAAGATGTATACAAGTTACGGGTTTTCCAATCTGACGTGAAATCAGATTAATTTTAGCACCGTTGTCACTCGCAGACTGTAATCATTCTTGAATAGATGATATATTTTCTGCGTATTTTTCGGACGAACAAGAACATGGATTAAATCAATATAAACCACCATACAGCGTAGGAGGTGGCAGTGAATCAACGGCTCCCTACGGCGCGAATACATTTGCACTGCAAAGCACACCATGTAATGGAACATTCTCATATAATCAGCTAGTAGAGCGAGGTGTATAAGCTTAATCTAACGAAAGATAGTTGAGGAGTGTAGGTCACTTGGGATACGAAAGAGGAATCTTGAACCCCCAAGAGAGCTCCGAACAAAATGCAGGTGTTTTTGACGACCCATGAGATGACCTAAGAAGGAGATGATTCTTTAGAAAGCAAAGGAATTTGTTAACGAATAGAGAGAAATAGACGAGCCAACAGACCTTGGTTCGGGGGATTGACAAATTTGCTTTGCTGTATATGCCATTAAAATAAAACACAGTCGTGTTTTTTTTCCTGTGAAGAACGGAAGGAAAATTCCCATGGAATTTGAACGTTTTGATGCCTCCTGTGAGGATTGAATGAGGAAATCTAATAGTCTTTGTTTTATACCAGAGTAAGTAAAAGAACACTGAATTGTTATCCCGGCGTTTCATCGTCGGGAGAGTTTTAGATACGCGATTATGTGTGCTTGCTTTGTAAAGTTCTGGTCGGTCTTTTACTTATCGACTGCCTAGCATGCATTTTGGATATGTTGTTTCTTTAACTTTCGACGGTTGGTGCGCCGCAGATGGAAAATTTGAGTGAAATTTGGTTTCGAAAGTGAATGCCGTTTGCGACGGTAAACAAACGGGTGACCAATTGTTATGTTCCAGCAGCTGTCAAATTTACCAATGATGTGCAGCTGCCAAAATATTCAGTAACGTTTGCCATCTCATCATTCATCGTTTTACACTTAGACCCCCAACGTGCGGAAATTAAATTTCGTCGTGATGTCGGTCGTTATAATAGCTTCAACGTGTCGACCAACCAGACAAAGATTGGTGAGAAATGAAGACAACATAGCCGCCGTAGCGGTCAGTATCGGAAAAGACCCAGAAATGTCGATTCGGCGCTGATCAGCTGAATTGGACGAGTCAACCCGGATTTAGACCTTCATCTATATAAGAATGTGCTGACGCAAGCATTAAAGCCAGACGTCCATGGACAACGCCGTGAGTTCGCTAATCGGGCGCTGGAAATGTTGGCCGGAGATCTAGATTTTGGACAAAAAATCATCTTCTCGGACGAGGCCATTTTTGACTCAGCGATTCAAAATTGTCGTTATTGGCGCGAACACAATCCACAAGAGTTCGGAAAAGCATCCATATAGATTGACTGTTGAGAATTACAGAATTTCTGTAAGTTTGTATTGGAACAACAAGGTTCGGGCTGTAAACACTAGCAACCCGAATATGTTTCCGCAAATCAATAAACTATTTCGGAGTAAAAATCAAAACGGCTTTCAGTGTCTAAAAATAGCCCGGACAACAGACAATGAACGGTTACTGACAATAGCAGGTATTGAATCCAAATGAAGCCGCTGACGATGACGACTTCTTTGTGATCGCGGATCCACAGGAGAAGGTCGAGGCCATAGGGGCGACTTTCAAGGAAGTATACAAGGCCATTGATAACATTGGCCCTAATTATGACCTGGACAATCGCGTCTTGGTGCACAACTGCTACATTCGAAATGAAATAGAGAATTGGCGATCCAACGGCTCTGGTTTCACCCGGTTTAGCGACGAAAATATGGCAAATAATGTCATTGCCAGAGAGGGTGACTTACCTCCGTTCATTTCGAAGGAAGGACTCCATGAGATCTTCGACACAATCAGAGTTAAGAATTCAGTGGGGACCGATGGTATTCCGAACATCGTGCTTCGACATCTTCCTCTAGAAGCGGTGGACGTTTACACCACCCTGTTTAATAATGCACATTATCCAGCGCATTGGAAAACGGTGTTGGTGCAACCTATCCCCAAAACGGGAACGGATACGAGTATATCCAATCCGGCGAATCTCCGGTCGATAAGTCTCCTTCCGAATATCAGTAAGGTTTTTGAAAAAGTAATCAATAGAGCTCTGTCTAGGTGGGTTGAGGACAAACATATAGTTCCGGATAATCAATTCGGTCTTAAGGCGGGACATTATATCTCACATGCCGCGTCTAAACTGGTGTCCGATATGGAACAAAGGCAAGAAACAGTGCACTGGTGCCTGCCTTGTTGACTTGGAGAAGGCCTTCGACACCGTATGGTTAGAGGGTCTTTTCCATAAGCTGACTGGGCTGGGGATCAGTAAACCACTCTTGTACATTCTTTATAATATGCTAACCAACAGACAGTTCATCGAGAAAAATGGTGATGTGACTTCTGTTGGAATACTTCAAATTAAAAATGGTCTTCAGCAAGGGGCGGTCAATTCGCCGATCCTATTCAACATTTATACAAGCGACTTGATCGGTTCACTTCCCCATACTATTGCGTACACAGACGATTTGGTAGCGTACAGAACAGGTCCAAAAATCGAGGTCATTAATACTCTCTTGCAGCGTGACTTCGATACGATAAGATAAGACGATTTTGCGATGACTAGAAGTTGAAAATCAACTTTCAGAAGTCGGAAACCATTCTCTTTAGGACGCCGTTGTCTGGAGCCTCTAGGGATACAAGAAAAAATTGGCGAAAGTTCTCAATCATTGGACAGCACGGACAGCCTCTTGCCTGTCGAAATGTAGTCAGATACCTTGGAATCTGGCTGGATCAGTTTCTGTATTTTGGCAAAAATGTAGATGCTGCTCTGGCCAGAGCTAAAGGTGCTTTTACCCTTACAAAGAGACTGTTTTATAGCAGCCAACTCGATGCGAGGGTAAAGGTAATCTGCTACATGTCCCTTATCAGGCCCATGCTGGTATTTGGTTGTCCCGTGTGGTTCAATGTACATACGAGTAAGCTTAATGGAAAAGATTCGGGTGTTTGAGAGGGCTTGTCTTAGGACTTGTCTTCGCTTGTACAGAACACCAGAGTCGGGGTACAAGAAATTGTATCCTAATGAGGTCCTTTACAACAGGGCGAACCTAATACGAGTGGACAACTTCGTAATTAAGCTGACTCGAAGGCACATTGCAAGAGCAATGACCTCGACGAATAACCTGATATCTGGGGCTTACTACCCCAATTACCTTTACCACGAGAGTGTGCGCTCTGACGGCTTCGTTCCACCGGAAGCATTCCTCTACCTAGATCGGAAAGGGTTGATCCAGGATAGAGCAGCGGTGCCGTTAATCTTCCATGTCGCTCAGACAGCTGGGGACAGGCGACTTAACTACAACAGAGACGTCGCACACGGCAGTATGGATCGTCTCAGGTTCAGTAGGGCGGTGGGGAATCGCGATAAGAGGGATGTCGTTCGGCAGCACCAGCATTTCTGGTGGTTGAATGATGGAGAAGATGTTCCGTCGTCGTTTCCGTCAATTATGGACCAGCCTCACTAAGAAATATATGCATGTATTGGTGTATACCTTTGTATATAATTGTGTATAATGTCTATGTGTTTGTATGTGTGTATTTTGTATGTAGGTTAGTTAGGCTAAGGTTAATTTTAAGTTAGATATTAAGTTTTTTATAAAAAAAAAAAAAATGTCCATATCCTAAGTTTTTTGTTTACAAATTGTTTTTTCTTAGCTTTAAGTATACAAAATAAATATTTATAAATAAAATGTAACTGCAGTCGAAAGACATAGATATAAGTATTCAGAGTAGCTTAGAGTGCCTGAGTGGGGCCAGTAAGTTAGTATAAGATTGTTAAGTAATTGTAAGCTAGCATTTAAGCATTTTTTGTTAGAATGTAGGAGTTAGTGTTAAGAAAATAAAATGCATTTAAAACTAAAAACTAACTATAGATTGACTGTTTTGTGGTGCGATTTATGGCATGGCGGCATCATCGGACCTTATTTCTTTCGAAATGAGGAGCGAGACAACGTTTCCGTCTAAGATCTTAGGTATAGAATGATGTTAACCGACTTTCTGTGGCCAGAGCTCGGGAACGTCGATATATATAAGCTGTTGTTCCAACAAGACGACGGTACATCACATACAAGCGACGCCGACGCAAAGCTCGGAGTTGGGAAGGAGAAATTTTGCGACTGTGTCATTTCAAAGCGAGCGTTCATCAATTGGCCGCTGCGATTACGCGATTTGACATCACTTGATTATTTTCTCTGGGGTTACATCAAGTCTTTAATCTACGCTAACAAGCCAAATACTTTCGACTAGTACGAGGCCAGTATTCGTCTCGCTTTTGCCGGAAGCACTGCCAGGGAAGCCGAGGCGGTCATTTGAATGATGTGGTATTCTATACATAATGGCATGAACGTAGCTTCAAAATAAGCCAGGATCACTGAAACTAATTTTACCCTGAACATAAAAAACCAGGAGTTACTCGTATTCCCTCTGTTTTTAATATTTTTTCGGGGTGGTGATAGGTCACCACCTGATTGACTCTCCTTGTCGAGTCGAGGACACCTCTCTCGTTGAAACTTCGTCTTCTCACTTACTCGTCGATGCTTGTATGTTACGTGTTGTTACATTCTACCGGCCCAGCCTATAGAATCAAACCAACTTTCTGTTGATGTAATTGAACATTGTATCCACTTATCGGACTCGATTGATAATATCATTATCTTCTGCGATTTTTATCTGCCTCAGCTGAAACGGAATCCATCTGAGGACCTATCTTTTTTCATCGCTTCTAATCCCACATCTACTAAGGAATGCCTCTACTTAGATCGGTTAACATATTCTGTCAAGTCAGTGGCGCTTCCAACAATATGGAAAGGCAATTAGACCTAATCTTCACAACTGATCCCCTATCGCTTTCAACTAATGATAACTTTCATCCTCTACTTCTTCTTTCATTATTCCATAACTCTCCCCTCCAGTCGCCTCCCTTCGCAATTTTCTATTCTTACAATTTTCACAAAGCAGGGATTCTTTCAAGTTTACCAATCTATTTCTGGTTGCTGACCTCTCCATTTCTTGCAGATCTATCTTCCTTCATGTGCCATATTCCTGCCTTGGCATAATCGTAGACTCCGCTCTCTACGAAACAAGAGAAACAATTCGTGGGCAGTACTCCCTCGTACCCATTCTTCTTCCGACTGTTCAAACTATCTATTGTAGGTACATAGTATGTACTATATACCTTCATTTCGTTGAACTCTAAAATTCTTTCTACCAACGCTACCTGAATAGTAATCAATCTTATCAATTTGTCGATTGCAGAAGTAAAACCGATGGTTATCTTTCCTCCCCCGCTGTCGAAGCCAAATCTTCAAGAGATCCTCCTGCCATTGGAATGCGCGCTAGCACAATTTCAAATGGTGTCGTAAACAGCATGCTCGTTCACTGCACAAACAATAACATAACGATCACTGTACAAGCGTACATCGAATATATGTGGCCAGGCTGAATCTTAAGAAGAAATACTTCAGACTGCTTACCGACCTTTTTAAGGACGGCAGCTTGAGCAGAAAAACCCCACTGCATGCTACCTGAGTACTACTGGTGCTACTGACTTACTCTGATACTGTCCGGCTTAAACTAGCATCAAGCTATGGGTACTCGTGTATACAATATTTCCAACTGACATGGCTCTTGCTGGTTCTGTAGACTATTGGAAGCTACGTCAGATGACAACTATCACAGTCAGTTCGTCCTCGAACATTTTATGAAACTCTGCCGTCATCTCTGTTTCAAAAACTCTGCTCTAAGCTCTGAACATTACTTTAGGCCTGAGATTTGAATAGCACTTTCGCGAGACTTCTAAATAAAAATAATCTGATGTACTTGTGTTGCGATTAGTTTACAGTGATCAAGGGTACGTAATGCGATTTAATCGGCCCCTGAAATTCACCAAAAACAAACCATGAATTTGGAGTATAACTTTGCGTGACAAGCAATCGGACGACAGGGTCACTGGATTTCAAATAACAAATTTCCAAGGCTTACTGTGATTTCAATTAATTAAATAAAACAAATCCCACCCTCATCGGTTAAGTCGCTGAATACTGAAGTACTCGAATAACAAGTTCACGTCGACTCTTCTACCCGTACTCATGAATTAATTATTACGCAAAAGTCTAGTTAAACGTTTTATCAAAATGTAATATAGCTCGCAGACGTTGTTGCCTTTTTTTTTCTTCTCCATCTTCACCTTGTTATGCCGAAGCTCTAACCTAATTAGGTCACCCAAAAATGTAATATCCCTAAGCTCTATTGAATATCCTCAGGGAGGGATGGAATTTCGAATTTGCTGACATTTCCATTACGTATACGCGTCTCCGGCGAACCTAGTTAATTATAGAACAATCTTCCCCCAAGTGGCTCCTCGTTAGATGCTCTAAGCTTGACACGTTTTAACTTTTATTTTTCTTCTCCTCCTACTTTAGATTGGACAGGTATTCTATGGCATTTATATGGCCAGCGAAGTCGCCTACTACACCTACATATATGCAAAAGTCGACAAGGACCGCTACCAAGAGGTTACCGGCCATACCCGAGCAGCCATGTTAAGTGGCAAATTCCTGGCCTGTAGCTTGGCGCAGATCTTACTTTCGACGGAGGTCATGAACTTGAGAGATTTGAACTTTATTTCCCTCGGAAGTGAGTATGAATAAAATTATCATCATAAGCACTTTCGTTTTGATTTTGTTGATGAAATTATGGAGAATTGTCGATAAGGGTAAGTTTTTTGGAGGGTGGGAAGTCAATATAAGGACTTAAGGATTAGGTACTATAATATTTGTTGGGTCGTGCTAATTACTTATTCAGTCGTTAATATCAGAGCTAAGGGGCAAATATTGTATTTAGTACTAACCTGCTGTAAGTTATTCCAAAGTTGAAGATGATGATGTTGGGGTTGTGCTTTCCATGGATGAAGAACTCATTAAATTGATTTATGTGAGGGTACCTGAAATGATTAGAAAGAACAGTTAGGAGGCAGTTAACGTTTCATTTATTGGTTTTATAAAAAAAACATTTTCTATACTTTTGTTCTGTATAAGATTGTTTAACCTACAAGCTTCACCGTCTCTCCAGTTCTCGCAGTTCAAAACATTGGGTTTCAAAGTAAGCTTGAGGATTAGCCTATTTTACTCTGAGTGAGAAGAATGCCTTAACCATGGCAATAATTTCATGCTCACTTTGATTGTTTCTTTACGTTTTATCCACTGGTATGAGCTTTTGGCAGACTTTAAATGACAGTGAAGACGTTTCTGGTGTCGCAAGTTGTTCCTGTGTTCTCCGCTTTTATGGGCTTTGCGTAAATGAAGTTGCACTTCTCGAGTCCTTCGATATGCTACTTTTCTCTTTCATTTTATGAGAATACCTACGAGGTGAGTGTAGAGGTGAGTGCAGGTGATTAGCAAGATACTTTTACTGGCATTTTTCCTTCAATTGTTCCTAAATTACTTGGTTCTTTATGGTATTGCGAAATCTGATTATCTGTCCCAAAATGTACTTTCGCAGCATCCTTCCATAGCTTTCGCCCACCTACATATATTCTTCAGGCCTACTCCATAATAGAATAAGTAAGCTGTGCTTTGTTGTCAAATAATCGGTCTGTTGTCTGTATTCTTCTTAAATAATATTATAAGCATTGCACAGATGGACTTCCTCTCGGCCGACTATTAGTATTAGGGAATTGGTTAATGCTATAGTTTTGGTACATCTTGTATTCAATTTAACCTGAACGGAATCTTTTACTGTGATGTTCCCTTGTCATCAAATCAGAATCTTCATCGGTGGATCTGTTTGGTTAGCCACACTTTGACACATAAGAGTACACTGGTGGTCACTAGTTATTTTGCGAACGGAATTACCAAGTCGCATTCCGATATCAAAATTAAAACTTGATGAACTGCAAACTGACTTCCTCTCTAAATTTTGCGTTTACCTCATCTTATTCTGCACTAAGGACGACAAGCGTCCGCAAATCTACAAATCTAATTAGGACAGAATGAACAAATCATTCCTAATGATCTACAAACAGGGAATAAGCAAGACTCTACGTAAGTCCTATGGCCCAGAGTATGAGGACTTTGGCAAAATCTGTCCAAAACAACTAAAATGCAGAACATTCTTATGCTCCCGAATGGTACCTGGGATGACTCCAAGGAATAGTGCATGGATCTGCTTACGAACACTTCAACAACCCACCTCCAACTTAATTTGAGAAAATCTTCGTGAAGAACCTTAAATAAGCAGTCTACAGCTTGAAGCTTCACAAACCACTAAAACCCTTTTTTAAGAACAAAATACTTTCCAGATTGTCTGAGTTATCCCTCTGGCATTCTAAAAACCTGTTTAGCTTGCGATACAATACCCAGTACCTAAACTTTAGCACAAAAGTACAAAAAAACATCTAATATGCTCCCGAAGGACCTAAAAACAATCCTCGATCTCCATATCAAGTGCAGTCCCAATCACAGAAAAATATCAAACTGCCGGCATGCCTACCAAAGAACAAAATTGGTTGTCATTACACTGCCTTTTACAACCCTACAACTCATTGAAGAACCACTCAATCTCAAGGAGCCTACATTGGTGGGGCTCCTTGACACTTCTTCGACCCAACTCTCTTCAAGAATTGCACATATATGGCCCTGTTTGCAGATTGATCTACTTTATGCTCAACAGTAAAGTGATAAGTGCAACTTTTGGTCGCAAGAAAGAATCTACATAAGGAGGAGTGTTCTCTCTACTACTATCGAACCTAGTGCTATAAGGGCTGCTTATAATTGAAGGATGCGAAATGATGTGTGGTAACTTAGGCAGACGATGGGCGAACACTAATGGACACCCTCTAACATTCTGTAATACTTCTGAGGCATCAGTACTCACCTCTTGGACACGCAGTTATGCTCTTAGCTCCAAATAAAATCAAAGAAGGTTATAGGCTCAAGGTAAGATCAACAACCGAAAGCCATGCACTGGATCTACACCATGGTCACTTATATCCCATGGACCACACTGGAATGACAAGCTAAAATCAGCATCCAACACTGCATTCACACCTACCCTAATCAACCATCTTTGAATTATCTAAAAATGGCTTCAATCTTCTGATCCCAAAGAAGAACGAATAGAGATAACACAGAGTCTTGCTCAGAAAGTCAATTTCCACCTTCACAAACGGGTCTTGAATATACGCAGGCGACGATCAGATCCGAGAGTGGTCAGAGACTACTGCGCATCTCTCGCGCTTCAGGAATAAAATGCGTACAGGACCAGCACAAACCATGTCAACGCCTGATGCGATCGTCAGCTGTACATTCACAGAGCTGTCGTCACCACATGATGTTGTATCACTTATGCCCAGAACACTTAAGTGCTTCGTAAACGTTTAATGTCCCGTCACGACGCCATTAAGCAGCCTGCAGAGACGTCGGAAAGTATTCATTTGATCTGCTGACAACTTGGAGAATCATGCCATCTATAGTTGTGCTCATATGAAATCCAACTGTCAATGGAAACCCTAACTGAGGACCCAAGCTAATCAGCGATTTAATTTCCCGTGATTCCATTGTGGCCTGCAACCCAGTCAAGAGTCAATAAGTTGAACATTCTGACCGTGCACTGAAATCTTGCATTCTCAAACTAGCTTTTAGAACTCATACGAGGGTTCAACAAAGCTCTAAGCGGAAATGATTCGCCCCCTCCACCGATTCTTTACTATATTGTTCGTTGCCATCACGATTGCGTATACGAGTATCTCCGCTTGGAGCCAAGTTTTCCTAACGAGGAGTTAAATCGTACGATGCCGTCCACCAGAAAGACACCAGCGCTGCATCCTATATTGGTTCTGCAGCCACACTTGAAAACCCGACTACATTCCTTCACTGGCGAAAGTCGATTTCGTTTTTTTCCTGTAGCAATAATTCTGACGTCATTGCATCAGACAGCATGTCCGTAAGACCAGAATCAAGAAGTTCCACCGCTTCTTTTTAAACGTATGACGGAATTTGCGATTGCAGGCAATGATATGAATATCAAGTGGAGAGAGATTGATCAATACGTTCGGAACGTAGCCAGACGTGCTAAGGAAAGTCTCCATGCGGCCGACACAGACCTTTCTTTGGAGTCTTAAAGGCAGCAATAACGTATTTTCCTGAGACAACCAACGCATAGGATGTAAGTAATTGACCTTATCACAGCCATGTAGATCGAAAGGACCCTTCCCGGTGACAGGCCTCATGTCTTGCCAACAGCTCCTTTGCACAGACAGGCTACCGACAGCGCCTTAATAAATTTTCGATGTAACATGTTCAGTCCATAGAAGTTTATTATCCAGGGTGGCATCCAAATACTTAGCTCTTGGAATTGGATGGTGATGCCTTAAGCAGTAGATGAGCGAGACCACACAGTTTCCTCCTTCTCGTAAACAGAACAACCTCACTTTCTAAAGGATTGACTTAAAGAACATTTCTAGTGCACCAGTAATCGATCACGTCTAGGGCTGCCTGCGTTTTAGAACAAATAGTTTCCAGACACGAACCAACAGACAGTATATCTACAACATCAGCGTATGCTTATGCATAGATGCCAAAACTGTTGAGCGCATTGAGCGGTGAGTCGATCAACATGCACCATAGTAGTGGAGACAGAACGCCTCCTTGATGGCAACCCCATTTTTACCACCGCCGTCACATATTGGTCGCTGCCAGCAACAACGGCAGGTGTCCTATTCACCAGCATTGCTGGTGATTCGCGTTCTATTTGCTGCTATCCGATTCGTGTTCGCCGTCTTGTCTAGCCGAGTTACACATGCCGTCAAAAGTTGCGATGTCAAAAACCCGCTCAATGTCGATGAAAATCGCTAGGGCGTATTCCTTCTGGTCGAGTGCGACTTCAATTCTGGCTTTTTCTTACATCTCAGACAGAGGATGCATTCGCAAAGTAGTTCAGCGTACATGGATCTCGACTATTCTTTCCATCCTGTTTGATATGAAGGTTGATTTATAGGTCTGTAGATCTTGGCGAGTGTGTGGTCCTCTTTTCCGTTTTTCTGTATAAAGGCTGCGAGTACTCTCACTACTCGCCAGTGTTTCGATATATATGCCAGTCCCAGTCTAGCTGTGAAGATTCCCTTCAGAGTTACCAGCAGGTCCTCGAGGTTCAGTCCACCCCAAAACAAGTTTTTCTGGTTTCAGCACCGGTTTCAGCCGCAAAGCCCCAACCAGCGTTGTTTATTAGCGAGGTCTTTACTGTCGACCAGAACTACGACCTTCGCTGGTTGTAGCACCAGACTTATCCGGGCATCCCGTGACGCTAAAACAATCGCTGGTTTTGTTTTCGTCGATCGGTTTAATCACTTTGTACGATTTCCGTCAACGGGAACTGCAGCTTTCATCCTTCATCATTGGTTGATGCACCGATTTCAGCCTGGCATCGTGCGCGGAAAAATCCATCGGCGGGGGGAGTGCCGGAAACTTGTTACCTCTTGGCCTTGTTCGAGGCAGAAGAAGAGTGCGTAGTTTCAGTTCCGAGAGGTTAGTACGTTTCAGTGAGTGTTACTTCCGCCTACTTTTTCTCTTCTCCGTCGCCGCTAGGGAAGTGAGACTATTAGCACTCGCTTCTTGCAATTGCATCCTAGACGGTAGTCCTTCAGAGTGTACCTCTTCTGGAATCCGTTGCACATTTTTGGTTTCCCAAGACAAGTTGTCAAAAACAGCACTCTGACTAATCGCTGGTCTACAATATTTTGGTAACCGTAACAGGCAAGGCCTCTTCGCTACTCTCTAAATCATTCCAGTCCAATCGTCAACCGCGGGAGTCGTCAGATTCAAGTGACCCATCGGGGGGTTTTCTTTAGTATGTTGGTTGGGGCCTACAGTATCCATTCATCGGCCGCATTCTCAAAGACCATGAGTAGATTGTAGCTATTGCAAGTGCCACCTGCAGCATGCTCCTTTAGGGTCACCTTCATACTTTCAACAGTTTTACGTCTAGTATGGACGTCTTTGGCGCTTAGATCAACATCGCACCTGGGCTCTTTTCTGAACCTTAGGCTCTTTGACTCTTGAGCATTCCTGCCAAGGCAGCCAAAGAAAGGAAGGAATAGATCGCACGAATATTGAGCGTAGAGAGTGGAAAATCAGAAGAGAGACTCATCAGTCTGAAGATTATAGTAAGAATGGTGAAATTTCATGTGCCCAAGACTGCTTTGCTAATTCATTTTAAATCAAAGGTGTCACATGCTTGTCTCAGCCGAAGATCCTTCGATACTGCGCTGAAAATTTGGTGAGCATAATTGAAAACTCCTTCTAGGGATAAGCATTTTTGAGGGTACATTCGACAACTCTTTGTTAATCGGCATATGTTACACTTTTTGTGGAGAAGAGCATTGCTGCCATCGAATGAAGGTGATCCGAAAACGCCTTGAGAGAACTTTATTCGATATTAACATACCGTCTGATGTACTGACGTCAGAACTTTTGTTGCTGCGAAAATATGAAGGGCAGAATCTGAATCTGGAATTTATACGAGTCTTCACGGATGTCTCCAACACATGGATGAAGAACGACAACTTTCGATTTCATTCGTCGTTAGGACAACTTGCTTCCAAACAGATTTATACGCAATCAGTATCTATGTCTAGCAGACTAAGTATCTATGTCTTTAGCGGTAGCTAGTCTTACTACATTCGCTCACCACATGCAAACTCGGGTTACAAGTCGCAGACGAATTTCTTAAATAAGGCTCAGAGGTGGCCAGCAGACTATCTGAATATCTAAAAATCCCCCGGAGGAAAGACTGACCAGAGCACCTTTGCTTAATACCGTAGTGTACTAGACATAAGCCTTACAGGATATTCTGTCAGAATGACCATGCCATCGCGGAGCACTTCCGCTAGGAGTGTCTGACGTAAGCTCGACTCAGGCTGCAGCTGATATTATGGATGCATTGCATTTACTCATATTTCTACGAAAGAATGAGAAGTTCCAATAACAGAAGTAATTATTCCTCCCTTAAGCATACTTTTGACCTGATTTATTCCATTTACGATGGAATTGACATCTGGGTCTGCCATGCTACTATAGATAGTATTATAATAAGTCAGCCTTAGACGACACTCGTTGTTAGTATACAAATAGAAATCATTCATGAGATAGGTACTACGTTAGAGCAATGATGCAATGTTGATACATTTTCCACCATCAGTTGCATTTCTTAACCAATTTCTCATAGTTACCTCCTTAATTCTCCATAATTTACTCCTCAAGATTTGCTAGCTTTTGGCATTACATCACCTCTATATTCTTCTAACTGTAACCTGTGCATCTCAATCACATCCGCCTTCCGTACTATATTCACAATTTCAAAAAAAAATCCGTTTCCGTTTCATTTCAGCACAAATCGTTTCTTTATTCATTGCCATTGCCCTCCCATCAGTCAAGAAAAGTGTCTACTTCTACGCAACTAGACCGGTGGCGGCGGGGGAAAACGCTCCCCGAAAGCAAGTCCGAATATCAGTGGCACCCTCATCCCTCCCCGAACTTGAAGCTAACAAAACAGACCGCAAAAGCATCATCAAAAATGTACAACAGCAACCGCAATCACAGATGACATTAGCGACTGCGAATGCAAATTTAGAACTCGAGTTAAGTCCCCCGGGTCAGAAAGCAATTACCGGAAACGGAAATGAGGTTTGTCCACCAACGAGTGAATCCACCACACAAATAAAGAGGAACTAAAAGACTAGCAAATACCAAAAACAAAATGCAAAACCACGGAGTTACTCTCATTATTTGGACACTTTTCCACACTCCATCCACGCCGGCTTTTGGTTCCTCTACTTCGTTTGAATTTCAAATTAAATTAAATCACTCACATCCCTTTTCTCGTCCTCTGTATCCAACAAGTAGCATCCGAAATTCTCATGGCGGAATGCGATTCATTTGCTGGGACAGCACATTATTAGCGCCTATTCGCAACCAGTTGTGGTTCAATGGAGCATCTGGTGGGCCCTCGCTACATGCGGACAATTACAGGTATGTATGAGCACAAGGACGAGTTCCTTTTAAAGAAAAAAAAAAAAAAAAAAAAAAACATTAAATTTTTATGATATTCACATTCCTACGGTTGAATACAAAAACCGTTTTACGCAGCCCATAACTCACGAGAGCCAGGTCACAATGCACACACAATAAAAATATGTAAATTCCCTTTAACATGCTTCTTATTATCCTGTCTACGGGTGCTGTGTTTGTGTTTGTGTTCATATACATGCGTTCGGTGGATTTTTCGTTTTTTCGGTTTTCGAGGAAACAATGGTCACTGAATTCACAATTTTTTACTTTTACTTTGATTTTCCAAAATGTTGCCCTCGTTAAATTTGTTTGTTTGATGGCAGATGTTGCGGGCAGAGAAAAGAGCTCCAAGAGATTGTATCTATTGAACAAGACTTCTGAAAGACGTCATGTTTGTAGGGGGCATTTTGTATATCAAGAAGTTGTGATTATTTTATTTTTTTTTTCAAAAGAAGAAGGGAATTTGTATTTAAAATAATTTTTTTCAAATTGTTTCTATACGAGTGAAGAAAAAATGAAGACACAAAACCAACATACTCGTAGATCATAGAACGGACTTCAGAGTCCAGTGTCATTGGAAGGAGGTTTTCTACAACACAAGACATAGGTCGAATATAGTTAACAGTGTTTCCGTTGCTTTGAATTCTTCATCTTCTGCAATGAATAGTATTTGGCGGAAGATGATAGCTGAGGACTTTTATTGGTCGAAGCCACATATCTAATTAAACCGAAACCAGATCGATTCTTCATTTCTGTGTCAAAAATTATTCGGCGAAACAGACCGCTTTGACACAAATTTAGTCCATTGTCCTCCTTTAATGTTCTTTTGAATGAAATTGTTCAGTCTTCCGAAGAAAAATGAGTCATTACTTGAATAGTAAAGTCCCTTTAGTACCAGCACCCACCTTATGAACGTTTAGTACCTGCTGCCTAAAGCAAGCCTTATCCTGACATTCGCAGAGAAAATTATCCGCTCTGTTGTCATTACTCCCCCATCAAGAGTCACAGGATGTGACATATGTCACTTATGTCAAGCACAATTTTGTAATAAGGAGAACTGAAGTTCCCAGCCAAGATGCCAGTAGGTGAGGTTAAACAACAAGGGATGTGTTAGTCCCGAAGGGCAAGCACACAAGGTGCCCTATTGGTATATTGTGATTCCCTGTTGATGTTGTTAGTGTATTATATTATTATTATTATAATTATGACTGTTTCAGTCAGTATCTCAAACCAGACAGATGTGTTTTTCTTGTTCTCCCTTTAATTAATTTTCGTCAAATTGCATTTTCCGGTTCTTAAACCCAGTGCTTGAATTCTCGAATTTTTTTTTTGTTTGTGCATTTTTTTTCAGTACAAAGCCCCTAAATATATAAAATTGCAACCAAGCAATACAAAAAAAAAAAATAAATAAAAACAATATTTATACCCTCACTGACCTACACAACTGCATTTCTGCATTTTCCGGTTCTTAAACCCAGTGCTTGAATTCTTTAATTTTTTTTTTTGTTGTGCAATTTTTTCAGTGCAAAGCCCCTAACTATATAAAATTGCAACCAAGCAATAAAAACAATAACTCGACCTAATATTTATACCCTCACTGACCTACTCAACTAAATTAAATATGTCTTGCGGAATTGCCAATTGTGTAATCGATGACTGCAGTGCTGACTGGGTAGCTTGCAAGGGCATCTGTGGGAAAGCCTTTCATGCCGTTTGTGTCGGGTTAAACAAAAGAAATACGGTGTTTATCAAGGAATTCTCTGATAACCTCCTTTTCTTCTGTGATGAGTGCAAGTGTATCTCACTCTCGCATGTTCTTTTGGCAATAAAATGCCTAAGCGATTCCAATGACTCCTACCAAGACGCACTCGCGAAAAAGATCACGGACAAAATTTCGGTCATCGAAAGCAGTGTTAAAAGTGTTGAAGAGTTACGGAACTCAGTGCAGACCTCAGCCGAACTAATAAAATCCAAAGTAAGGCATATGGATAAACAAATTGCTGGTCTAATCGAGTTAGACTCTGGGAGATCCAGGAATGAAGAAACTCCCTTAGGTCACCTGGATAAAGTATTAAGTGACATCAAAGCCATGTGTTCTACGCAAGTTATATCCAACCAAAAACTTGCGAGTTGATAAGCTCTCTGCGTGACGACATTGACATTCATTTCCAGTCCTCGTCACGCAAACAACCATCTCCTAAAGAATCCGATCCTATGCTCGAAGTTATCTTCGACAAAGTGAATGATGTCAGTGATGAACTTACTGCGACTCGATCCCTCGTATGCGATATTGAACATCACATCGCAACAATAAACAGCAAAATCGTTGACCCACCAAACTTTCCGTAGCCTTACCAGAATGTTCCCTATAATACGTCGCTAATGGCTGAATTAATGGAACCTGAAGTGGATTCACACTCAGCCCCACATACAAGTCATCTGCGGACGGTTCAACCAACTGATTCTTGCGAAGTTTCTTCCAACCTGATAATAAAGACCACATCTACGTCAACACCTCCAATCGCTGCCCCACGGAGGCTTATCAATCACTTCAACTCAACTTGGACACCTTCTGAATAGCAGCGTAGACTTGATAAGCTTGCTTCGAAAAATCAATTGGTCACTACGCTTCTTATAAAAGGCGCCCCACCACACGCTGATGCTGATTGGATCTCGAATTTCTTCGTAAAGAAATATGGCATTACCATTAGCCACTGTAATTTAATTCCAACATCTCACCACAGAAGTAAGCGCAGCTTCAAGCTCAATATGCCGGCCAAATACGAATGGCTATTCCATAATCCAGCCAGCAACAATTTCAACCTTGGAAAGATGCGTGTCTGCAAATGGTTGGAAAATACGACCAAGAAGCAGGATAAAGTCAAGCAGTCCGTTTTACCTAAACCATCTATAAAGGTAGCAAGTAAACCCAATTTGCCAAGACCCACCTCCTCTTCTCAAAACAAACCCAGCTCCAATTGGAGCTTTAAAACCAAAATTTTTCCTAATTTTAAGCCTCCTACCCATACTCCAACTCTGTCTATTCCACCCCAAACCAAGCCCCGACGTCAACGTGTCTCTTTTGACTTAACACCTATCTTAAATCCCGCTTCTAGCTCGCCTTCTCCCTCGGTTTCACGGGCCCCAGTCCCTATTTTTGATACACCACCAAACCCAGCTAGCAACTCAATTCCCAACTTCGACCTTAAAACTGGAGCTAAGTACCCTAATTTCATTAACTCCCATACCCTAAACCCCACATCTCATCCCTCATACTCCATATCCGATCATTTATCTCCCTCCTCCAATGCTCCTATTCTTGATCCCCTTTCCCCCCCACTGTTAAACTAACACAGCAAACCAATGGCAATACAGAAAGTCGATATGCTCTCTCTAGGCTCAGAGAAAGAAAGATATATGAAAACATTCGTCTCTTTCTTGCCTATCTACATGACAAATCGGACTCGGTCTGCTACGAAGGGAAAACCAAAACCAGCGTCATGGTTTCCATCCAGCAGGAAGGCCTCCCTACCGACCCTATCAGTCTCAGGAACCTTTATGTCAGGTACCACGAGATTTTTAACATGTCCCCTCAGAAAGTAGCAGACGATCTCACTGCATTCGGCAACTATGTTCACTCTAAACGAGTATCACACCTACAGCGAAGCCGAGCCGACCACGACAAATTTTTTCGTCCATAACGTGCCTCCCTTGCCAGCGCTTAAACCATCCTGTCTCACACCTCCACCCCATAACATCCCTCTTACATTTTACTACCAGAATGTAAGGGTCTTCGCTCTAAAGCCAATGCTGTCCTGCGTCAATCGCATGCTCTTCCCTTTGATATCTACGCCTTGACCGAAACCAATTTGATTCCCGACATAAAGAACCAGGAATTGTTCCCTCCTACTTTTAATGTTTTCCGCGACGACGATCCTACCCGCACAAATAAAGATTCCCCCTGTCGAGGCGTTCTACTGGCGATCGACAACAGCCTTAACTCTTCTCCCATTACAATTTCTTCATCCTCTAAAGCCGACTTTGTCGCAATAAAAATATCACTTCCTCTCAAGTCACTTTACGTTATATGTTGCTACATCCTACCAGCTCAACCTATCGAATCTTACCAATTTGTTATTGATGCGATCGATCATTTAATTGACCTGTCAGAGACTATTGATGATGTCCTTATTTTTGGCGACTTTAATCTTCCTCAGCTACAGTGGACTCAATCAGATGATCAATCGTTTTTCATCGCTTCAAATGCCAACTCAGCTAAGGAATGCCTCTTCTTAGATCGCTTAACAGACTCAAGTCTATGCCAAGCCAGTGGTATATCCAATTATATGGGCAGGCAATTAGACCTTATTTTCACAACAGACCCAATTAACTCCTCAGTCTCACTTTGTCCCCTATCTCTCTCAACAATCGATAACTACCATCCCCCCCTTCTATTTTCATTTTTTCATAACTCTTCATTCCAGTCTAATCCCCCCACAACTCTCTCAACCCACGACTTTCATAAAGCAAACTTTCACAAAATCAGTGAATATCTCAGCAGATCCCTCTTTAACTTTCACAACTTAAGTATAAATGATGCCTTATCCATTTTTTATAAAGAAATATTTAATTCTTTTTCCCTTTACGTTCCGTTTTCCCGCCTTAAAACATCATCTACTAGTCCTCCCTGGTATAATCGCAAGCTTCGTTCCTTACGAAATCAGAGAAATAAGTTATGGGCTGCTTTCCTGCGTACCAGATCCTTTACCGACTATTCCAACTATCTTGGTGCTTATCTTCATTTCACCGAACTTTACGATTCCCTTTACCAGGGCTACCTTAACAATGCGCAAGTCAACCTTATAAACCACCCTAAGTCCTTTTTCCACTTTGTTAACTACAAAAGAAAGTCCCTCCTTCCCTCTCTTTCAACAACAGGTCATCAACCGATCCACTCACCATTGCCAACCTATTTGCCACCTTTTTTAAACAATCCTTCACGACTCCTTTGTACCAGATCCATCCTATTTTAGTTACCTACTGAACTTCTCCAATGGCCCACTTCTCTCTCATATTTTTGATCCGTCTTATATCGAACATAAATTACACCAACTCAATGACGAATTCACACCCGGCCCAGATGGCCTCCCTTCCATATTTCTTAAAAAATGTTCTTCCTCTCTTTCCCTTGACCTTTCTAATCTCTTCCGTCTATCCCTCTCACAAGGAGAATTTCCTCAGGCTTGGAAATCCTCCTTCATAACCCCGATCCAGAAGAAAGGATCAAAGAATGAAATAACCAACTATCGTCCCATCGCTAAACTCTCTCATATACCCAAACTCTTCGAAAGTATTTTGTATGAAGCTCTAAGCTTCCAATGCAAATCATTTATTTCTCCTAGACAGCATGGCTTCCTAAAGGGTAGGTCAACCACCACAAATCTCGTTGAATTCGTATCATTTGCCCTCTCTGCCCTAGAAAATGGCAATGAAGTCGATGTAGTTGCAACCGATTTTAGCAAAGCCTTCGATAAAATCTCTCATCGGTTAATCATCTTTAAATTGTCTGACCTCGGCTTTGAACCCATATTGTTGAAATGGATATCCTCTTACCTCAAAAACAGTTTTTACAGTGTTCGTTTTAGGTCAGCCCACTCCGCTCCATTTTTGGCCACCTCTGGAGTTCCACAAGGCAGCCATCTCGGTCCCCTTCTTTTTATATTAACCATAAATGATCTCGATATGATCATCAAACACTCGTCTGTCTCCCTTTACGCCGACGATACCAAATTTTTCAAAACCATTTCCTCTTCCCATAACTCTTTCCTCCTTCAAAAAGACCTTGATAGTTTTTCGATCTGGTGCCTCAAAAATTCTTTGGAACTTAACATCGCCAAATGCCAATCCATCACCTTCTCACATAAACGGAACCAATCTCCTCCCCGACTCTATCTTCTCCATAACCAACCTATCTCCTCCGTACAATCTCTTCGTGACCTCGGCATTTTGTGTGATAGCGAGCTCAACTTCCGTTTACATATGCATGAGATAATCCTCAAGGCCAACTCCGCACTAGGTTTTGTAAAACGGTGGTCCAAAGAATTCACCAACCCATACGTGACCAGGTCCCTCTATATTACCTTTGTTCGCCCCCTCCTAGAGTACGCCAGTCAAGTATGGTCCCCATATCATCGTGTTCATATCTCGAGAATTGAAGGCATTCAGCGCCGTTTTCTTCGATTTGCTCTCCGAGGTATGCCCTGGGACGATCCTTTTAATCTGCCCCCCTATCAAAACCGTCTCAACCTTATCAACTTAAACACCCTTGAAGATCGCAGAGATGCTGCAGACTTTCTCTTCATTCATCGACTCCTTTCAGGTCACGTTGAATGCGCGTCCCTTCACAACTCCATTTTCCTCAACACTAACCCTCGTAATCTACGTACCCCTCGACTCTTCTATCTACCAACCCACCACACCTCCTATGGCCCGAACGAACCAATCTCCCGTATGCTACGTCAAATCAACTCAAACCCTACCGTCTTTGATTTCCACCGCACCACTCCCTACCTCAAATCCGTTCTCCTTCACCACACCAACCAACCTTAGTTTTAAGTTTTAGTTTAAGTTTAATTTGTAAGCTATAGCTTGTATTAAGCCGAATAAATGGGGTCGTTCGCCCCCACCAAAATTGAATATTACTTTGGGTTGTGTTTGCTGAAAAAAAGCTGGAACTTTTAACAAATCTAATGATTTGGACTGCGTAACGATTGATCGGGAAACTGCCGAGTGTCCTATAACTTGGATTGAGCCAAACGAACAACAATTAAGTTCGTAGCGAGGTGATTGTCTTATCTCCCAGTGGTGGTCCCCGGTAACTACTCTTACTCATGCTGGCTAAAATGGCAAGGACTTGCCCGGCCAGTAGCATTATTCTGGCCTACCGTCATAGGGCTTACAACAATATATGGGAGAGAATAAACAACTAATGGCCTCGTATAGAAATGGATTCACTGTTGACGACACTTACAGACGTTTAAAGAACAAAGATCTTCGGATTTGCATGTGGAATGTTCATCACGCAGATATGACAGCCATCCGGGAAGTGCGATGGGAATGGCCGGACATAAGGAGCATGAAAGACTGTGATATATTAATCCCAACATACTCGTATGTGATTGCTGTAGGGGAAAGAAACAGCGCTTATTAGAATGCGGATCTGCCATACGCGGTAGACTTAGGCAAGAAGTCTTGAGCTTCCGCCACGTGAGCGAACGTCTTATGACAATCCGCATGGCTAAATTTGCTAACATAAGACTGATATGCGCCCATGCCCCTACAGGAGACAAGGACGACACTATCAAAGAATATATCTACCAGGTCCTCGACAAGACATACGAGTATGTCCGAAATATGACATTAAAATCATTCTGGTCGATTTTGACGCCAGGGGACATGACGCTCTACGGATCATCAGACGCTAAATTAAATTGATCACATTGCAATACACATAAGATTTGCCATCAGTATTCACGACGTTATCACGACTTTGTTCCAGCTAAGGTGCGAATGCGGATCAAAGAAGAACTACTTTGAGAAGATATGATGTAGAAAAGTTGCAATTGCAAGAAACTATCAGAATCTTCGCTGGAAGTACAGAACATCAGTGGCAACGCTGCCAATGTGCCATTAGAGACGCCGCAACTGATTCTTGAAATCCCTGGTTTGGTGAAGAATGCCGGAACAAGAAGCCTATAAAGCTACCCTGCAATGAAAGACGAGAGCTGCTCGTGAGCTCTGCGAGCAGAAGAGTTCCTGTCTCGGCTTCTCCCGAAGAAGAAAACAGAGCACGATAAGTGTGCGATCGAAGATATTGACAGACTGTATTCCAGGAACAGGTAAGTATATATGAAGAAGGAAACCTTATAGTAGGGTTACAGTCGGTGCTGAGAATATGGAAAAACTTTTCAGCAGACTGTATAAGGACGAAGAGGCTTAATATCCCGCCGTCAGGCAGAATAGACCATTCAACTTAGGCCGTGATAGGCAAAACTTTCGTTCACCTGACCAGAATAAAGTAAGAATAGTAATATCTAACCTAAAATCCAACAAAGCAGCTGGAAATGACTTTGTGGAGAACATGCACCAACTCATTTCTCAGCTCTGCTCAGAAGAATGTATGCCTGATGAATGGAATCCCAGTATCGTTGGCCCCCGGATTCACCTGCAGCTGCGCCAACTCTAGAGGTATAAGGCTCCTCAACATCGCTTAAAAGATTCTATCTGCCTTGTGTAAACTTCTGAAACCCTTTGTCGACAACTTTATTGGCTCCTCTCAGGGCGGTTTCAAACCAGAAAAGTTCACAATCTACCATATGTTCACACCCCAACATATTTTGGGAAAAGCTCAAGAAATCAAAATTAATGGTGGCCATCTTTTCATCGATTTTAAGCCCGCATATATGGAAACGAACTATATAGAGCCATGTCTAGTTTTGGCATCCCTGCCAAACTCGTCCGTCTGTGCAGAATGTCGATTTAGAACGCTCGCTGCTCCGTTAAGGTCGGTAACGACTTAGCCGAGACCTTTGATGTCAAAAAAGGTTTTAGACAATGTGAAGCGCTGTAATGTGACTTTTGTAACATCATATTTAAAAGTACTCGCATGTGAAGGCCGATGATATCGACATAATTTGGAGAACTTAGCGGACTGTCACCGGTACGCTCGCTAGTATTGAAAAGGAAGATGCCATGATGGGTATAGCGGTAAATGAGGGCAACACCAAGTATACGTCAACCAAAAAAGACAGCCAATATCGAGAAATTGGACAGAACGTCATTATTGACAGCTATAA
Source organism: Volucella bombylans (assembly GCA_949129095.1). Classification (NCBI taxonomy): domain Eukaryota; kingdom Metazoa; phylum Arthropoda; class Insecta; order Diptera; family Syrphidae; genus Volucella; species Volucella bombylans. Next base: position 134,882,212 of record OX422141.1, on the reverse strand, counting down.
TTTCGAGGTAGCTAAGGACTTTGGATCCGCTATCGGCAAAAATAAAACGAATAATCACTCTTGCCAATTGCTGCTTCTTTGGGCTAAAAAAGCTGTTGAGTAGTAAAGCCCTATCCTGAAAAACTAAGGACACTCTATATAAGATCATTTCAGTCCGACTTTATGATGCTGAAACATTGACTCTATCGAAAGCGGATGAAGATGTCCTCAGTCATTTAGAGAGAAAAGTATTTCGAAAAATATTCGGTCTCGTTTGCGTTGACGGGCTTTGCAGGAGAAGATTTAACGATGAACTGTACGAGCTATACAGCGATATCAATCTAGTCAGAAAACTGCGCGTCAATCACCTGAGATCGCTATGATATATAAAGCGAATGGACACCAATGCTCCGGTACGCAGAGACTTAGATGGCGTGTACATGTAGAGGGGACCTTAATCGACTTTGAGTGTGCAACTGGGGGTAGTTAGCTAAAGACCGGACTAACTGGAGAGGCTTGTTAATATAGTATAGTTGGGGTCCCGAACTGTAGCGCCATCTAAGTAAGTAAGTAAGTAATGACATTTATAAGTTTTACTTTGCTGAGGTCCTCAAGTTCTCCAAAAATTCTGTACCTCAGGTGTATGGCAGAGCGTTTTTGGACAGTCGCACAGCGAGTGTGTGATAGCCTCTTTTTCCTCTTCGTTCCTACAGCTTATGCAATAATCTTGAGAAGAGGCTCCTATTCTGCTGGCCACTCTGCCAAAGTGGCAGTGCCCAGTTAGGACACCTATAGCGATACGGTGATTTTATTTGTTGAGTCCGAGGAGGGTACGTATTTTCCCGTTATCTAGGATTGATCACAGTAAGCGTGAGATCACACAGTTACTCTTGAAGATTGTAACTGGTATATTCATGTCGCTGTATATGTTGTTCCAGTATAGAGAGGCACACACTCTTACTAGCTCATCCGCTTTCTTAATTTTGTGTGTTTCACTTTTGTGTGTCCATGTACCCAGCAGATATCCACGCAGTTTGACGGCATTTTTTTTCCTCTACTGACTGTCCAAAAAGATAGAGATCTCTCCGGGATCAAGTTTCATGAATAGTACAGCCTGTACAGCTTTACGGATGGCAAGTATTACTTGAAGGAGTCCTGGATCTGTAGCATTTCACAGTGGACTCCAGCTCCAGTACCTTTCTCCATTTTGAAGCCGTCCGGTGGAGATTTCTATTATTGGTGTCGTGTTAGTTAACCAGTCCTGTCTGCTAGGAAATAATGTAAAAAAAAACTCCTACCAAAGTTCACGCTTGGCACGATGTAGTCACTATACTTCGTCAGTTCAGATGGTTCGTACTCCTGTATTATAGACGCATGTCATAATTCATAAATTGTAGTGCGTCTAGAAATTCCGAGGACTTTGTCAGTTTAAGTTGTTACGGAGTAATGTAAGTGTCTAGATAAAAGAAGCCAAACGAAGATATTACGCTAATCGTTTTAATTACGCTTCCAACTAAAACTCTTTGGACAAACTTGCAATAGTTGGACGTAGGAATACGTAAGAGGACGTAAACTAAAGTCCGAGATAGATCAGGTCGATCCCGATGAAATAAAGAATTCGCTAAGGTTCAAATTACTTTGAGTCCGAGTCCACGACACAACCAAACTCCAGTTGCTGACTCTTTTGAATACTGCAGAGTGGTCAAATCGCCGTTTGACCGACCGTGCTGAAAATAAAACCTAAGACTGGTGGTATCGACCATATTTATCCACTTTATATTAAAATAATATTACCATACCTCCTCTCAGTAATAACATACGTCTTCAATAAACATGCTAAGATTACACCAAATCCAAAAAAATAAAAAAGTAGGTAGCTTACCAATGGAGTACAACCTGTGATAACCGAGATAGTTTTAAATACTGAAGTCTTTATTGAATATGTACAATATAATAAGAAGAAAGCTTGTACAATACCTCGATGTCAACTTGTTAAGAGAGAACAAAAAACTGACTCATGGAAGCAGTTTGGATTCAAGTGTTACCCTTGACTTCATTACAACAATACCTAATGCTATTCTTGCATACTTATCGCCAGTCGTCGAAAAGAAGGTAATACACCAACAAATGTCAAATTTCCTATAACGTTAAAATCAGTCAGGATTCCAAAAGCACCACAGTTGCACATCAGCTCTTCTCTACAGCTTTTGGGCTGTAGAAGAGGAACGACAACGTATTAAATTCCGATATTAACAGCATGGAAAACAACTAACAGAGTAGAATTTATTGTTTCCAAAATACAATGCTGTCTGCTGTAGTCCAAGCGAAATTTAACCACCCAGCCATTATCCATGCATGGCACTTGCATCGTCGAAATTGAAAAACCTTCCATTCTCGATAACTTACGTAGGAATAACCATATATTCGATGTCGCCAAAAAAGCTGCGAAGTGTCTAATTACTGATCTGATCTGACCTTTATATATTATTCATCACCCAAACCTCAACAGAGTGGAATTGTCCGTCTCCGACAGCGCAAAGTATGTGTAATTCTGGAAAAACTGGCTGTATACGGTGGTGGTATCACCTATACTTATATACGGCGCACTAGTAGAAACAAGAAAACGGTTTACGGAAAATTAGCGGCGGTTCAAAAAACGGCTTCCGTAGCCATTACAGGTGCGCTCCATACCACCCTTACTGCAGCATTGGACACATTTCCTTCACCTAACACCGCTTGATTTACAGATCAAAAAACTTGCTGGCAACAGTGCGATACGACTCACCAATCTGGGTTACTTCAAGCGCAGTAGTTTCGGACATGGCACGGTCCTAACGGAGCTACTGCCAGGCAATCCAATTCTAATGGATGAAATTCCTTCCTTGGTCGACATCGACATCCCGTATGATACGAGTATAATATATCCGGAGAGGAAGGACTGGGAAAAAAAATGCAATAATCAGGTCAAAAGAAATTTTCACAGATGGCTCAAAAATAGAGGAAGGAACAGGTTCTGGTATCTTCTCAGAAGACCCAGAACTAAGAGTGTCTATAAGACTATCAATTAGAGGTCAGCACCACTGATCTCAGGGCGGCTGAGCTAATGCAGATGAGATCGGTATCCGAAAGAGATATTGCTACCTACATCGATAGCAATGGAATCAACCAACGTCAACTCTGATGCAATCAGAGGCTGTCATACAGTGCTCAAGGCACTATGCAGTCAGAACCGGGTAAGACTGTGCTGGGTGCCAGGATACTGCGGTATTAAAGGAAATGAACAAGCGGGCGAGCTTGCAAGAAAAAGAGGGCCATTCGACAATAGTGAGGTCAATAAGTCAATGAGTCAATAACAAACCACCCATTTGCATAGTGAGGGGCACTATCGAGCAAAAAATCACAAAGACTGCCAACCTTGAAGGACACAAGGTATCCAAGGCTCTTTCGGCGCTTTTTGACGGCAAAAGATCTAGGACTCAAATTGTCAGATACGGATATCTGCAGATTCTGTGGTGTTGAGAACATAGCACACATACTGTGTGAATGCGAGACAATATCGCGTAGTCGAAGAAAATTTTTAGGGAAAAATTTTCTCGGAATTCCAGAGGAAATAGATGGCACGAACTTCAAAGGCCTTCTTGGCTTTTGCAAAGATATTGGATGTTTCACTTGAGAGATTGTTTAGGTTTTTGCCATTTGAAGATAAATTCAACTGGTTCCACAGGGATCGCAATGGTCCCATTTTGGTGTCTGCTGTCTGTGTGATGTCTTATGCATCATTCCCCTGCTTTAACCTAGCCTAACCTTCCTAGCCGCACAACTCCCTTATGGACGTACATCGGCAAATCTCTTTGTTTCCTCCTTAATTTTTCTTCGACCGCCATATGTGCAATCATTGGCAGGCGCTTAACTATGAAAAAAAGCTTCACGGATCGCAAACGAGATTAGTTTAATAAAAAGTTGTTTTTAGTTGTGACAATAAATTTAACCCCACACCCCTGCTTCGTCATGGATTAACGGACTCTATCCCTCAACAATTGAATTGACATTCGAATCGAATCGTCCAGCTTATTTCATTACAAAGCACTATAAATCGATTTACGATATACGATATATGAGCATGTCCTTGATACAGCTTATTCGTAGCAATGCTCTTTTCCATTGTATTGTAGATTCGATTCATGCTAACAGTAAAACTTCAGTAAAGGACACACACAATTGGAAACATTCGCCATGACAGATTCCTCCGATACAAGTGTTTCACATTCTCGCTATCTTTTCATGCATGACCCAGAGAACGTATTGTATCCGGACATCCTTCCTGATATCATTTCATCCTACCAGCGGTGGTGGTAGCGTAGATGGTAATGTTGAGAGTTCTTGTTTCATTGTCCTGTTATGTTGAGATTATTTTGAGGATTTATATTTTGTTGTTGTGGTTTCCTTGGACTGCTGATGTTCGCACTTTCAATTGAATCCAAGTCAGTCACAGAAGTAATCTTCAACGGGACGTAAAGTAATCCCGAGAGTTGTTGTGTGCATGGCCTGGATTTTTTAACAATGAATCTAGTCCTCAGGGATGGCACTGAAACCAAGGAATAGAGTTACTTTTCCAGTGACACACACGAAGTGATTTCTTTCACGAGTCATAAAACTTAGTTCGTTAAATGGATTACCCTCTGTGACATGGCACGTGCGTATAGACTTCTAGCATCCTGTCGAACTCGGGGTCATAAATCAATGTTGAGACATTTGTACATTGACATTTTGGAATTCCAATCCGAGAGGGTGGTTTGGAGAAGCTTGTCAAAATAATCAAAATACATAGAGAAACAGTTGGGAATGGCAATTTGGAGGAACGATGTGTTCGAGAGAATGTGGTACGTGATAACAATGCCTGTGAGACAAGTGAAATGAATACTTCTGGGGATTGTGGACAAAATTTGAGTTAAAGAGGAAACTTTTGTTTGATTGGCTTACTAAGTTGGATGAATGGTTTTTCTTTTTAAAGTTTTAGTCATCATTGGATAGAGGAAAGAAAATATGTTATGTTCAAAAATGAAACATGCAAATCCTATTGATCATATTTATTTGTCACTCAACTTCTGGCTTTAAGGACGCAAATATGTACGATTTTATACAATCTTTTGGATTAGTCTGAATCCGCTATCAAAGTTGGTGTTGTATGGTGTATTCTTTCCAGCAACACCACCAAAAGTGGCTGACTTTCCTAACTTTGCGTTAGAATTGCATAGGACAATTCCAGCAGATCGTAGAAGATTTCTTTGGTGTCGTTGTCCTTCTTTTCTCTGCGGGCTTACACACATATTGCATTTTTGTCGACAAAATAAGCCCTGATTCAAATCGGTGCCCATTGGCCTGATAAAATATGAAGTCTATCTGTCTAAGTCTGGCTCCAATGACAAATCCTCGTCCAAATAAGCATTGCTTTGGTTGTCAGCGCAACAAAAGAGCAGATACATGACTGACGACTCTGCAAAATGAAAAACGATGTTCGATGGATTACCAGTCTTTGAAAAGACCACAGGTGCTTAAGAGCAGATATCACCTCTATCCAGCAAGTGTAATAGTATGGCCCAGGCAAAACGAGAACAGAAGAAGTGTCGAAGGTTTGGCCAAAGAATATACATATCTTAGAGCTCGTAGATGAAACCTACGATCAATGCTCTACCGATGACACTAAAATCGTTTCAAGTAATTTCAATGCCAAAACAGAAAAGATTTTTGGTAATGCAGTCGGAAAATATAGCCATCCCATCTGGAAATGTATTCAGGCTAACTTATTTTGCAGCAGAGCTTACAACCACTATAGATATCAGTTTCGCCAATATTCACAAAGAAATATGGAAGATGCAAATCACGTTATAGCCCGAGATAAATTAATGCTCGAAAAACTGTCTTCTTGCAGTCAAGGTACGTCTTCGGATATGCAATACTTCACAGCAACCTGGAAATACTCGGAGAAAATCTAATTGCAACAAGCCACCAAACCTCTGCTTTAATTGCTCGAGGTCTGTAGCATCAATTCCAAGAAGCCATCAAAAACATTACAACTACTACGACGAATTTCATTCGATGAACACCGATATGCCATCGGATATAATGAAGGATGCTGGCAAGCTTTGTAGAAAAATAACATGCCTATAAAGCTGCTATTCATAGGAAGGCAGAAGTAGCTCCTGCACTCCACAGAAAAAGAGGAACGGGATCGAATTTCTCGGAGGAAAAAAGGAGCATTCAAATCTGACGATAGAAGAAATAGAAAGATGCTGCTCCCGGAACAACTTTCAGAAATCTTACCAAGAGATAAGATACATATGTCAAGCACGAGCAGAAAACTGCAATGCAAAGATGAGCAGGAAAATTTAGTATTATGAAAAACTATTTTCGTTCAATAGCGATCATGACCGGAATTGCGCTCTCAAACATAATACAACCTGGCCGGTGAAAGCCATGATTTCCATCCACTTGAGAAAGTGCATTAAACGCAGAAACATCTAAATTTAAGTATAAAAATGCTGCCAAATAGTCCGGCTTGCCTGGCGAGCTATCAAATACCGCAAATGGGCATAGATAGACCCACTCCATAGCTATTACTTTGAGGTAGTCAGGGATTTTGTCTATGTCGGCTCCACTGATTACGTCGTCAGAAATCAAGACAAGATCCATACTTGCCAGTCGCTGTTTCTTTGACCTTAAAACAGCAATTCAGTAAGAAGGCTTTGTTAGGAAATCCTAAAAACACTCTATGTGTATTTTCCATTTTCATTTTTCATTTTAATTTCACTTTATTTGATTTATTCAATACAACAAGTTTTCTCAATTTCTAAAAAAAAAGAAAAAAACAATTAAATAGTTATGTACAATATATTGTCCAAATGACAAGAGTTCTATATTTTATAAAGACAATATTGACATAGTTGATAGGACCCTCATTTTTTTTTTTTTTTTTTTATAATTTACGCGCGCCTAAGGGGTTGATACCCTTTTACTGTTGCCAGGGCGCGGGCGGAAAGATAGAAGGAGGAGAAAGGAAAATTGTTTTTGTAGTGGTTTGAAACTCAGGTGTGTTTGGTTTCTATGTTTGCTCTCCAGGGGTGGGAGTCCGAATAGGACGGAGAGTTTTTCTTCACTCAGAGTGATTCGAGATATAATTCCCAGTATTTTTTTTCATTGCTTGAAACTCTTATAACATCCAAATCTACGTGTCGAAGAATCTACGATTATTTGCAAGCAATATTCTGAGGAACTGCTAAAATACTGCAGAATGCTTCGAAATATTCGACGGAGTCAGCTAGATGGATCAGAATTCGGAAATTTCCTTCAAATTACTACTGTGCACCAAAACAGAGTTTACGGCAGGCCAAAGATCTCGAAAATCTTCTCACTAAAATATCGTCGAATGCCGCTGTTTTATGGAATTTTTTCGAATTCGACGTCTTTTCTACAATCAACTTCAATACATTTTCATGCTCATTTAGAAAAAGGAACGTCTTTTAGTTCGACGCTTATGTTATCAATACTATAAGCCTCCGCTTCCTGTTACAATGAAGAAATTAAAATGGGGATGAAATAGCTTCCAACTACAGCGCTTTTCTGTACACTCTTTTGTTTAAGACTGGGGATGGAACGCGTACAAAAAACGCGAAAACTCTCACATTAACTGCTGTAGAGATCAAAAGCAACCTTTCTTTGATTACGGGCTTGTCATTAAAGACCGACTTGTGAAAGTTTTTTTGAGACTAAAGCATATAAGCGACAGCCTTATTGCAGTCCTCATCAAAGGTTAGCTATCGAGGAAAGCAACTACTTGATTCTACGACCTGACCAAAAAACCGAGCAATATACACTTTTTTGAATTCTTTTCGAACAGAGCATTCAGAGGAAGAACAACTGAATTTTTCTATCTTTCTTAGTTTTTCTAGCCATAAACTACTAAAGTATTAGCATCTGCCTTATCAAAGTTGACTCCCAGATTATTGCGAGAGACAGCAATTTACAGCAGTTGAAGTAATATCTAAGGATGTCGTCCTCTCTTACGACTTCAGTGTTGCAGTTTTGGAGCAAATTGATAAGGATCAGATCACATTCTTTTCGTAGAATAGATTCAGGCAGATTTGCCGTCTGGAGTCTTGGCATTATTGGTACTCCTATAATACGAGAGTCAAAAGACAGATGGGGTGGAAAGTAACCAAAACTTAGGTACTGCTATGCCAGTTGTACAAAAGACCAAATTTTTTTAGGACAAACATACCATCTTTTAGAGTCTGATGAATGATGCAGTGATGTATTTGAGTAAACAGTTTTCCCAATAAACACCTGACACATACAAGGTGGCGCAAAATTAATCACCTTATCGGAAGATGGTATAATTTTTGCAAATGGCGGCGTACGTCAATCATATTTGACATTTGTGAACTAGACAGCTGCAGTGTACAAACAGATAAGCAATACTCCGCAAGAGCATGGAATAATTGTGTCGATGTTTTTAACCAATAATCGGTCGGTGGTGTCAGCTCAGCGTGAATTTCGACGTCGATTTCCTAATCGTGTCGCGCCAACTGGGCAAACATTCCAGCGCTTAGCTACCCGACTCGAACAGAGTGGGATCACAGGCGACCATGCAGGGCGTGTCCGCCACCGGACTCGTCGTTCGTCCGATAATATCGCGGCTGTGGCTGCCGATGACGCTGAGAACGAAGAAACATCAACCAAATGACGGGCCACGCAATTGGGCATTACCAGACCGACCCTACAGCAAATTTTAGTGAAAGACTTACACATGTTCCCGTACAAAGTGCAAACAGTGCATCAGTTAATGCCTCCTAACGGTCAGACGCGTATGAATTACTGTAAAGCCATGTTCAATCTCAACAAGGAAGAGGACGACATGAGCGACGAGGCGCATTTCCACTGCGCGTCAATAAGTAAAATCTTCGTTTCTGGGGCACAGAAAATCCGTGTATAATACACGAAGAAGCCATTACATCCACTCAAAGCCACTATGTGGTGCGGCGTTCAACTGCGTTTACCGGAATTGGATGAGCCGGGCTTGGTGAACATGTTATTTCAACAAGACGGTGCAACCGCACACACAGTTCGAGCCACAATGGATATTGTGAAGGAAGCCTTTCCTGGTCGCGTAATCTCCCGTTTTGGAGATTTCGCATGGCCAGAAAGAGCCCTATCATAGACACCTAGATCCAAAAGGCCATCCCGGGTGATAAGCCTCTTTCCAAGGGCTTGCTGTCACTGACAAAGATCTGATATAGTCTTAGCAAAAGTCTGCTAGCCAGGATAATATTCAGATACTCAGCATCGTTCGAGGAAGGGTTAAGTACTTGATGAGTTGATCCAGTCATCTTACTTCTTCTCATGAAAAGAACAGTCCAAATTTTTAGAATATTAATTGAAAGCCCATATTTAGTGCACTAGGCGTCGGTTACGTCTCGGGCTACTTGTGCGAACTTTTGCTAAAAGTCTGCATATGCTTGACTTATTGAGAGCGTTAGGCAGGGAATCAGCCAATACAAACATATGGAGACCAAAGCGCCACACGTTTACTACTGCTTGTCTTTAAAACACAATCTGACAAGATTCTGGCATCTTGCATTCCAATTAAAGAATATCAACCGTTCTCTCCATTATTTTCAGCAGAAAGGCAGTCATACCAATAGGTCTCAAGATCTTGACGAGTAAGCTATAATCTGCATCCATTTTCAATATTAAGTAGACTCCATTGTTCACTAGCGGTTTGGTATATTGGTGGCGAAGACAGCAGTGAAAATTTGACAGCAGGTGATCAATAACTTTTTGATGCAAAACTGGGAATATGCCATCGAAGTAAGGTGACTTAGAGCCATCAAAGGACGCCCCAGGTGTCACCGCGTCCCAACAAATAAAAAAATAAATAAAAAAAAGTAGTAAAACCTGTTGGTCGTTCGTCCAAAAAATCAGAGATTATGCCTCATCCAACTGAGCTGCACACTTTGCGGCCAGTTCAACCCTTCCACATTGTGCTTTGTCTACGCTTACTCTTGAATGTGTCTAATTTTCAATGGGACGATTCCACTTTCGTGCTCGCGTAGTACCGAGAGTACTTAAAGATCTCAACATTCACAAATCCACTGGCCCAGATGGTATATCTCCCCTTCTTCTGAAGAGGTGTTGTTCTTCCAACGCTGGCAAAACCACTGCGTAAACTTTCTTTCCGATCAGATGAAAAGCAGCCCGTCCCTTAAAAAAAAGCGAATCTATCATGAAAACGCTGATAAACCGTCAGCTCACGAAATATCTCAAAATACGAAAACCACTTAATGAACGGCAGTACGGTTTTCGTAGCAACAGGTCCACTGCTGATCTGATGGCATGTCTCACCGAAAAGTGAAACCAAAGCGTACAAGCGTTACACTTGATATTTCTAAGGCATTTGACAGAGTTTGGCATCAGACTGTTTTGTCGAAAATGGGTACTTTTGGGATCGACGACTCTCTTCTTCAATGGTTTAGAAATTAACTTTCGAAGCGTTCAATTCAAGTTGTCTTGGATGGTTTCAAGTCTGATATTCACAAAATAAATGCAGGGCTCCGTTCTGTCTCCAGCACTCTTTTTAACTTTTATCAATGATCTCTTATCTGCTACTTCTAATACAATATATTCCTTTGCTGACGAGAGTGCTTTCTGCTTTTCATATTCATATTCATATTCGCCTATAGAACAGGAACAGCAGCGTATATTAAGCTCGTAGCACATTCCATTCATCAGGCATACACTCTTCTGCCAGATCTGAGAAATGGATTATTGTCACTTCCAGCAGCTTCGCTGGTAAGCTGTCAGGTCCGGTTGCTGGATTTAAGATTATATATTGCTATCCTCACTTCGTTTCTGTCAGGTTGTCGGAAATTGAGGCCATTGTCGTCTAAGTTGAATTATATATCTTCCCTAATGGCGAGATTTTGGTCTTCGTCGCCATTATTTGTACTGTCTACAGAAAAAGGTTTCGTATATTCTTAGCACCGTCTGTGACTATACCACGCGTTTTCCTTCTTCAACTTTACCCAAACTAAGCGCGTGTGGCAATAAATGAGCACTAGCTAGAAGTATAGGCATTCCATTCAATTAATTCTGCAGACGAAACACAAAAAGAATGTGATGGACTTCTACTATGTAGCGGCCTTAAAGTGATGAAACCCAGTCGAGTATTGTAACAATTGCCTAGATGAACTCTGCACTGCTTTTATAACCTGCATTGAAAAGTTTTTCTTAGAGTCGACCTGGTTTTACACTAGGACAGATAAAACGACACGAATTATCGCGTAGGATTGGTATGTAGGTGTGGGTGAAACTTCCACTTATCATCACCTAACCTGACCTGACATAACAAGCCAAATGGCTCAAAAAGGCAAATCTCTTAAGTGGAAGATATCTGGTCCAATTTTGAATGCCGACAATGACGAGGGCGTTAAAGTCCACAAAGTAACTGTTGGTAGGCCACAAGGCTCACTCCTAGGCCCTCTAATGTAGAAGGTTATATATAACGAAAATTTTCTCCTACCAATTCCAGAGAAGCGTCGAAATAAGGTGTTGGATACGATATCGCCGTGGTGATTTTGGCAAACACACTGGAAGAAGTTTCACTCTGCAGTAATGTGACAATTTCATCCATACGTTTTAAGTTTACTAGCGAGGGGTTGCAACTCGCCGATCATGACACTGAAGCAGAGCTTATTACCAGCAGAAAGGTTCGGGAATAACTAGCTGAGAAGAGTATGATTTTGTTCACTAATTTGGACTTTTTCAATTGCATTATGTACTGCACAATCTTCGAGCGTAACGAACCGCAGTTTCATATACTGGGAAATGTGCTTTTAGATTTCTTCTTGTGGGTCGGCTCCTAAAATCAAAAGTGGCCAAAGCCAATACAAAAAAGGTAAAAGGCAACATAAATGGGGTGACAACTATCTGCATCTTGCACAAACCACATTATGGAGAGCACAAACATTCGTAGTACCTAGTTGTGTAGCTCTTGATGTACCTCAGGCTGGGATGAGGTCTTTGACATAAAACCTTCCTCGGTCCTTCTCTGTGACATCCTCCAAAGCGTAAGTCCAAGATGAGACACTTCTCTGACGTATTTTATGGCTAATTTCTCTGCGCAGTAGTTCGCGACGTTAGAGATAATAAAGTTTCTATGTCATACAACATCGTTCGGTAAGTATCGAATGTCGCGTCGTCTGAGGTTGTATGTCTTAGAAGCCTTCATCATCGCCGTCTCCAGCTTCATATAATACTTATGTTATCTCTAAGCTTTACAAATCCTATCTTAGTCAGTCATGTCGCTCGTCCTATTTTGCGATCTGCCAAGCCTGCTTCACTAAATTTTAAACTCACGCCGCCCTCAGGTCGAACTGGATTCCCATTTTTGATCTCCGTGATCATGTCCCATCCGAAATTTGCATAGTAATGGGAGATACCTTACTCCTGGTGTTGGGAATTGCGGATACAACAGGCAACTTTAGCCAACTGAGAGTCGCACGCGCTATGATTCGCCGAAATAAAAGTTCGGGGGGTCAAGTTAATGATTTGGCTTTTTCGCTCAGCTGGATTAGCTTGCTGATGGTAATGCGCGGTAAATTTGAGATATGATTCGTTTGAAATAAGTTCACTCTGGCAAGTTGTGCACTTCGTAATATACCTAGTTATGATTTATCGGACCTCATCTTCGGCTAGTAATACATATCATAGATCCTACTCTATGTCTTGCTTACACCCGTATGCCCTGCTAAGAGATTGCCATGACATTAATTCAATATCATTATTCTCTCTACCTTCGGGACTTCTTCCTTCCATTCTGAACTATTTTCATGCACAATTGCACGTTCTGACCCAGCAAACTTAAACAATGCAGTTAGTCCAGCGGGTTCAACTTGACTTTCTTGATCATTTTGGCGATCCATTTATCCAATAGATCCCATTATTCCTTGAAATCATAGATTTAGTTTAGTTTTAAATGCATTTTTATTTTCTTAATCACTAACTATTATATACTAACAAAAAATGCTTAAATGCTAGCTTACAATTACTTAACAATCTTATACTAATTTTAAATTCTTATATCTATGTCTTTCGACTTTATTTACATTTTATTTATAAATGTTTATTTTGTATACTTAAAGCTAAGAAAAAACAATTTGTAAACAAAAAACTTAGGATATGGACTTTTTTTTTTTTTATAAAAAACTTAATATCTAACTTAAAATTAACCTTAGCCTACCTAACCTACATACAAAATACACACATACAAACACATAGACATTATACACAATTATATACATATATTTCTTAGTGAGGCTGGTCCAAAATTGACGGAAACGACGACGGAACATCTTCTCCATCATTCAACCACCAGAAATGCTGGTGCTGCCGAACGACATCCCTCTTATCGCGATTCCCCACCGCCCTACTGAACCTGAGACGATCCACACTGCCGTGTGAGACGTCTCTTTTGTAGTTGAGTCGCCTGTCCCCAGCTGTCCGAGCGACATGGAAGATTCACGGAACCGCTGATCTATCCTGGATCAACCCTATCTGATCTAGGTAGAGGAATGGTGGAACGAAGCCGTCAGAGCGCACACTCTCATGGTAAAGGTAATTGGGGTAGTAAGCCCCAGATATCAGGTTATTCGTCGAGGTCATTGCTCTTGCAATGTGCCTTCGAGTCAGCTTAATTACGAAGTTGTCCACTCGTATTAGGTTCGCCCTTTCCTTGTAAAGGACCTCATTAGGATAAAATTTCTTGTACTCCGACTCTGGTGTTCTGTACAAGCGAAGACAAGCCCTACGGCAAGCCCTCTCAAACACCCGAATCTTTTCCATTAAGCTTACTCGTACATTGAACCACACGGGACAACCAAATACCAACATGGGCCTGATAAGGGCCATGTAGCAGATTACCTTTACCCTCACATCGAGTTGGCTGCTATAAAACAGTCTCTTTGTAAGGGCAAAAGCGCCTTTAGCTCTGGCCAGAGCAGCATCTACATTTTTGCCAAAATACAGAAACTGATCTAGCCAGATCCCAAGGTATCTGACTACATTTCGACAGGCAAGAGGCTGTCCGCGTTGTCCACTGATAGAGAACATTCGCCAATTTTTTCTGGTATCCCCAGAGGCTCCAGACAACGGCGTCCTAAACAGAATGGTTTCCGACTTCTGAAAATTGATTTTCAACTTCCAGTCATCGCAAAATCGTCTTATCTTATCGAAGTCACTCTGCAAGAGAGTATTAATACCCTCGCTTTGTGGACCTGTTCTGTGCGCTACCAAATCGTCTGCGTACGCAATAGTATGGGGAAGTGAACCTATCAAGTCGCTTGTAAAAATGTTGAATAGGATCGGCGAATTAACCGCGCCTTCCTGAAGACCATTTTTAATTTGAAATATTCCAACAGAAGTCACATCACCATTTTTCACGATGAACTGTCTGTTAGTTAGCATATTATAAAGAATGTACAAGAGTGGTTTACTGACCCCCAGCCTAGTCAGCTTATAGAAAAGACCCTCTAACCATACGGTGTCGGAGGCCTTCTCCAAGTCAACAAGGCGGGCACCAGTACATTGTTTTTTGCCTTTATTCCATTGGATATCGGACACCAGTTTAGACGCGGCATGTGAGAGATCTTGTCCCGCTTTAAAACCGAATTGATTATCCGGAACTATATGTTTGTCCTCAACCCACCTAGACAGAGCTCTATTGATTACCTTTTCAAAAACCTTACTGATATTCGGAAGGAGACTTATCGACCGGAGATTCGCCGGATTGGATATATCCTTTCCCTTTTTGGGGATAGGTTGAACCACCGCCATTTTCCAATGCATGGATAATGTGCATTATTCATTGCATTATTAAACAGGGTGGTGTAAACGTCCACCGCTTCTAGAGGAAGATATCGAAGCACGATATCCGGAATACCATCGGTCCCCACTGATTTCTTAGCCCTGATTGTGTCGAAGATCTCACAGAGTTCCTCGAAATGAACGGGGGTAGGTCACCCTCTCTGGAAATGACATTATTTGCCATGTTTCCGTCGCTGAACCGGATAAAACCAGAGCCCTCGGATCGCCAGTTCCCTATTTCATTTCGAATGCAGAAGTCGTGCACCAAGACGCGATTGTCCAGGTCGTAATTAGGGCCAATGATATCAGTGGCCTTGTATACTTCCTGGAAAGTCGCCCCTATGGCCTCAACCTCCTCCTGTGGATCCTCGATCACAAACATGTTGTCATCATCAGCGGCCTCATTTGGATCAATACCTGCTATTGTCAGTAACCGTACGTTGTCTGTCGTCCGGTCGATCTCCTCGTTTGACAAATTCCTATTCTGCGGTGGGTGGAGCGTGTTCGAGGAGAGTGCTCTTGTCAAGGTTGCGGAGAAGCGTGTCCATCGAGTCTTACTGTAGTTGTAAGAATATGTTTGGACAAACTCCTCCAATTCCGCAATTTCGTTGGGAACTGTAATTTCGGTGCTAAAACCGCAATGGTCGCTGTCATACACGAATGTGCGCAGACGGTTTAATGTTTGTAAATTCTTACCTGTCAGTCGTATACGTTCGTCGTACAGCAGTAGATACAGATAAGACCCGCCTCTGGGAAACGACGGGTTATCCGTCGCTTTAAGTCCGAGTCTGTACATGACATCGTGCTGACCCCACCAATCGAGTAGTAGGTTCCCTCTAGTATTTGGCAAATTATTTCCCCAATCTCTGTGTCTAGCACTGAAATCCCCGCCGATTATAAAATAATTCTCCCCCGATTCCAGCCTCAGAAGTCGAAAAAACGTGTCGAGCTCCGTAATGAATAAAGTGGATTGTGAAGCCTCAGGTGCATAAACAGAGGCCAGGTACAGCCGCTTTCCACTGCGGAGCGGGATGTAAACGACGACTGCCTCCAACACCCGGAACCTGCGCAACACGCCCTTGTACACTCTGTGAAATTTTATACCTTATTTAATGAAGATCGCGACACCGCCTCCACGTTTGGACCTGGACCGGTTTCTTCTTCTAACAATATAATTATTGTACTCCAGTTTGTGCTTATCGGTTAGCTTGGTTTCGCTAGCGAAAAGCACATCAGGAGTTTGGTCTTGTAGCAATTTAAACATCGCGGCTCTTCGTTCGATCCTAACCAGTGAATTAACATTCACCGCAAGGACCTTCAAAGTTTGCTCCACCATGTGCGTACCCATTACGACATGTGTTGCGTTAGGCTCGGCACGCGTAGATCTGGTCCATCCGCTTGGCCTGTTCTGGAACCTGCTGTTGCAGCTGAGCCATCTGTCCTTGGATTGCGAGCAAGATGGCCAGCATGTTAGGTGCAGCTTCCGTTGTTCTCGGAATTGGCGCCGGAGAAGCAACAGTCGCTTGCTGTACCGTAGCCCCCCTACCTGACTCCATTTGGGCGTAGGAAATTTGAGACGAGACGGCTGGTGTTTGAAACCTAACAGGTGAACGTTTGACCTCCACCTGCTGCTGCCGAGCCAGTTTTGCTTTTTTAATGTCGGCGAACTTAGGACAACCCCGATAGTTTGCGGTGTGTCCCACGGCTTTACCCCTACAAACTCGAGTCCCTCGCACTCCTTCTCTTTGAGCAATGCCAGGATCTCCTCAGGATCAGAAGACGGTTCCAACCCTTTTAGCAGCATCAACTGCCGCTTTTCACACTTAGGTGTGAATGAGTAGTGCTCCGTCGTGGTTTCTTTTAGGAGCTCTTTAACTTTCGCGTAGCCCTCCACTGTATTACAGTGGATGGCATGGCGATCTTTCCCCAATCGCTTAATATTAAAATTGTTCCCAATGACCAACCTACACAGGTCCTTGGTTGCACTTACCTCTAATTTATAGGTATTAATAGGAGGTACCTTCTCCTTCTTCTTCTGCTGCTGTTGTTGTTGTTGTTGTTGTTGTTGTTGCTGCTGCTTTTTTTTAAGCTGCTGTTTTTGCAGCTGTTGCTGTTGTTTCTGCTGCTGCTGTTGTTTCTGCTGCTGCTGTTTTGTTTGCTACAATTGTTGTTTCTGCTGCTGCTGGATTTGTTATTTGGAGCTCGCTACTTCCAATTGCTCCCTCTGCCTGCCTGCTGTTTGTTTTTGTTTAATAGCAAGCATTTTTTCGTTCAGCATTTGTATGCTGCTATTAATTTCATTTATTTCTTCATCCTCATCTTCCGATTCGGATGCGGCTAGAGAGGCAAAGTTGTTATTGCCCCCCTCATAGTTGACCTTGTCAGCCGTTAAGACGGCATTTGTTCTCCTTTTTGTGAGAATAGGAGGGGTTTTCAAGCTCAAGCTTCAAGCTGGCAACCCTAGGTCATTGTCTCCTGGCAAACATGGAAAAGAGCTCATACTGGCAGGAACGGAATGGAAGAATGTGAATCTTAGGACATGTCAGTCCTATAAAATATTTATGTAAGCATTTGAAGGAAATATATGTACTACGAGAAGTACGCAGAGCCATTTCAGACAAACTGAGCCTTTTATTAAGACAAAGCGTTTATTTCTATTGGTTCTCAAGGGATCACGAACGGTCGTTTTGATGTCTAGCGTTTTGAGAGAGTCCAAGCCTCACACCTCTTTTATCCGAACAACCAATTGTATAAAACGTATTGCCGGGGAAATAGTCGGTAACTAGGACAAGAACCCTTAATATCCTGCCTCTCTGTGACAACATAATGCCTCACTTCTCCGACGTATGTGTCCGTAATTGAATAAAAATAGATTTCCATTGGATTCGCACAAAGAAGATCTACAACACCCCATAAGGGTCCTTGGCATATTTCTCTTATACCTTTTTCCTTACATTATTCCTGCACATTATGTTATGTCTCATTTCCCCTAACCTTTATGTCTATCTGTATCTTTACCAATCCCTCTTGTGTCACCCTTCACGGACAGCCTACAAACTCGCCTGACAAAATAAATTGCGCTCGAGAGGAAATAAAAAGACGAAAGCCGCTCAAAGACAAATTTCCTGTAATTACTCGCAGTTCTGCATAGACGAAAATAGAGCTTTGCTTCATGAATTATGCTCAACAGAGGGTTGGTGGGAGGTTGGGATTGTGAATCTTCTTCCCAAATTCTATTATCATCAAATGTACATTATTATTTTTATTTTTTATTTTTTGAAAAAGAAGAACTAAGCAATTCTCCTTCTACTCAAGAAATTTTACCATAACCACCACCCACTTGAAGTAGATCATTGCATCTGCTGACTCAATTAGCATCTGCGGCAATGTCCTAAAATAAAAATCAACAACAAAACAAAAGCTTGAATTTCTAAAACTAAAATGCAAAATAGTTTTCCAAAAAACTTTGTTCTCCGGATGCAAATGAATAGCACCCAAGGAGCGAGTCATAAAAATTCACAATTGCCCGGCAGTAGTTGTAACAATGTTTTGAATTGCAGAGAGAATTTTCAGGCATCGAAATATTGTAGTACGTAAAGTGACGGAGAATTCGCATTCAGACGCAACTGATTTATTGGACTCTTTAATCCTGTCATCGACTTGCGTCCATGTTCAACCGAGTGCTTGGTGGAACAACCAATGTTTTGTAAAATTTTTGATTTATTTGATTGGCTCTCGTTCCGTTTTAGACTCTCTGCCCACGTTTCCTTGGCCTGCGGCAGTAAGCTAATCAATTTTATTGAGTTAGCAGTGCTCAAACGTAGAATTGGAATACTATAGAATTTATGGGTTTCTGTATCTTTAACGAGCACTCTTTGAAGTGCCGACGCTGCTAAGGGGGCCAGTGAAAGTATTTGGCTGGAAACAATCTACGAACTGCGAACATGTAATTCTGTTTGTGTGTAATTGTGTGGAGAATTTTTTCTGCTCAATTTGATTAGACAGGGCATCATCCTGTCGTTTGATCATGTTTCCGATGTAGCGAACATGCTTCGACAAATGCCATGAAATAAGGATTCGTCCGTGTAAACCAGATTGAATAGGAAGTCTTCTATATGATACTCATTCGGAACAACCTTAAGAAGGAGTCTCTTAAAAAAGTTGAACAAGTCTTAAAAGACCTCTGTGTTAAATCATACCGATGTCAGCGTAGTATAAATAGAGAGGCAGGTATCATATATGTTACTTCTCATTGCCCACAGAACAGAGCACTCAGACAAAGAACTAGTCCCTTGTACTCTTTGTAAGTTCCCTTTAATAAAATCTTTCAGTCTTACGAAGAAAGATGAGTAATCGCTTCGGTGATTACGTGTCTACAGTACGAGCACCCACCACGTCAGCGCCGGGTACCAGCAGCCTGATGCTAGCTCACGCTCCTTGACCTTGGTGTCGTCATCACTTTCACGGCAAAGATCGCAGGATGTTGTGTCACTTATGCCCAGCACATTTAAATGTTTTGCAAAAGTGTAGTGCCCTGTCACGACGCCAGTAATCAACTAGCAGTCTTTCCTGCTGAGGGACAGCAGAAAGGCCGCTGACTTCCTAGAGACGTCGGGAAACATTAGTTTGGTCTGTTTGCAGCTCATATGAGACCAATGGAAGCCTTAACCGAGGACGCAGGCAGACCCAACGTAGGTTCGGGTCCTGAAAAACTCTCCTCTGAACCTTGTCCGGCAAGTTCATTTCCCGCGATCCCATTGTGATCTGAGACCCAGACGAAGGTCACTGAATCCTTCCGACTGTGTTCAGTAATCTCTTGCATTCTTGAACTAGCTTGGAAGTCGTAAGAGGGTTCAGCAAGACTCTAAGCCCTCTCCACAGATGTAAATGCTTTGCTCATCATCAGCATTGCGTAAATCTTCGCTTGGAAGACGGATGCGAGCTTTCGTAACGTGAAGTGAAATCTTACGTTGTCGTCCTCCAGAAAGACACCAGCGCCACATCCAATGTTGGTGTTGGAGCCATCCGTGAAGACCCGCCTGCATTCCTTTCCTGGCTCAGATTCTGGCTGAAACCAGTCTCAGGCACAGAGAAAGTCGATTTCATATTTTTTCCGCAACAAGAGTTCAGGAGTTCACGTATTTTCGCGAGAGCTTGTTCCACCAGACAACCGACTCATAGGATATAATTGGCCTTATCATAGCCGTGTAGATCCAAATGACTCTTCTCCTCATTCTTGTAAAGAGAACAATCTCAGTTTTGGGAGGATTCACTGAAAGCCCATTACTAGTGCACCAGTCATCGATTATCGATCATCGCTTTAGAGCAGACAGTTACTAGATACGATCCAACAGACAGTACAGCTACATCATCCGCGTATGCTTGTGCATAGACGTTAGAACTATTGAGCGCGTTTAGCAGTGAGTCGACCAACATGCACTATAGCAGTGCCACCACATATTGGCCGCAGACAGCATCCACAATCAATCTCCTATTCACCAACATTGCTTTTATCCACAAAACTAGTAATTCGTCTACACCGTGTCGTCTGGCCGAGTTACATATGCCCAAGGCGTGTTCCTTCTTGTCGAATGCGCCTTCAATACTGCCTGCCAGATTCTGAAGCGCACTCTCGCAGGATCTTCCGTGTTGGTAGGCGTGTTGCACCGCCGACAGAGGATGCATTCGTAAGGCGGTTTCGCCCACACGGATCTCGCCCATTCTCTCGATGCTTTTCAGCATGAAGGAAGTCAGACTTATAGGTCTGAAACTCTCTTTTCCGATTTTTGGTATAAAGGCCACTCTCACTGTTTGCCAGGGATTTAGTATGTATGCCAGTGCCAGGCTAGCAGTGAAAATTCTCTTCAGAGTTGCCAGCAGCTGGTCCATACCATTTTGTAACATAACTGGGTAAATACCATCTGTGTCAGGCGACTTGAAGCCATAAAAGGAAGCAACAACATGTTTAATGTCCTCATCCGTCGCTACCTACGGCGTGTTGTATTGTTCAGCTCCCTAGTAGCTTCGTTGATAGGAGCTAGTTGTGAGTTGATTCCGATTAGGTTACATTGGAAGTGAGACTCAAGCATGAGATGTAGAGTCTCTGCTTTCGACTCAGCAGAGGTACCGCCAGATCTTCTGAGATCAGCCTGGTTGATCTTCCCATTTTGAAGACTTTGACCAGCCTACTGGTTTCACCGATAGTTTCGATCTTTTCGCAAAAAAACTTTGTAAGGGGCGCTCTTCAAAATCCGAATAAGCCTAAATTATTTTTGCTTCGATCTGTAAAGATTTCAATCTTCCTCCGAATTAGTCTCAAGTGACCTGTTTAGAAGTTTTCTGGATGCCATTTCGAAACATTTGGAGAGGGTACCGCTCATGTTCTGAACAGCTTCCTTGAGCTTTTGTTTTGTCCTGAATTTAGGGGGAGCATTATTATACTTGTCGAGCTCCTCCTTAAATCTTGTCCAGTTGGTTTTAGTGTGAAACCAGAATAGATGGATACTGGGATGGTTGTCTCCTATCCGTACTCATTTGGAAACAACGTGGAAAATAACCCTTCCAAGGTGCAGATAGGGACGTGAGTCACACCTAGACTTAAAGATCTCTCGAAGCTTTGTTTAAGCCCACTACAAGAAAAGAGCCATCCTTGTTTTTCCGATTATTTCTCTCCCTATGCGAGTAGATTTTCCACTTTTCAGTGTCAAGTCCAGAGTTCTGGGTATGAAGACGCATGAAAAGATCTCCCGTTTCTCTGAGTTGCCCCGGAACCAAGAAGATATCGCTCGTCAGTTTCGGCTGTTTGAAAACCTCGAAAGACTTGGTTTCCAGAGGTGGGATTTTCGGCACAGATTTTTTTAGCCATTTAAAAGCCATTATATTCTCCATATCGTAGCCCTCTGCTTGAATGCAAACACTGACTACTTTGGCTAACTTCCACAGTTGATCCTGTTAATGTTAGGCTGAATGAAAATGTAATAGAGGAATGTCGCCATTATAGAATATGTTCTCTATTACATCGTCATTAAGCCCATTCTAGACGGAGTTTCTCTTCGTACACAGCTG
The DNA here is from genome assembly GCA_949129095.1 of Volucella bombylans. NCBI lineage: Eukaryota > Metazoa > Arthropoda > Insecta > Diptera > Syrphidae > Volucella > Volucella bombylans. The sequence continues at coordinate 134,860,252 of OX422141.1, read as the reverse complement.
CCGATTATTGCAAAATAAACTTCGAATTTTATATTGCAGTTTCAGTCCAAGACTCGGCGCGGTCAACGACATCATAAATCAGATGTCTGCAAACCTTAGAGGTATCCTATGAGCGTCTGTCTTTAATAAGAACGAACAGAAGAGAGTCAACTGTGAGTTCCCCAGTACAGTCCACCAGCTGAGAAATGAAAACACCGGACTCAAAAGGAAGGTGACAGTTCTTGAGGGGAAATCAAACTCGAGAGAACAGAAGCAGTTGGAGAATATTATAGAAATAACTTGTGTTCCCAATGTCAACAATCAAAACGCAGAGGAATATGCTCATAGAATTTTTCGTGATGCATTGGATATATGTCTCTCTACCGCTGATATTCACCAATGTTCCGTCAAACGTGTTTCGAAGAAAAGCTCTACCACAGGTTCAACTGGCAACGACAACAATCCGAACCAAAAAGATTCCGATGTTCTTTGTGTGCACTTATCTTCCCCGGCATCAAGAAGAAGATAAGAAAGGACAATATTTGTCCCGGCCACCATTGGTAACATCTTTGTAAATGAATGTTTCACTAGCTAAACTCGAGCTTTGTATATGGAAGCTAAGAAATGTAAAAGCCAGAAAAATTAATACCCAACTGCGGTGTGGAAACGGAACGAAATGCTTCCACTGCTTAGGATTTATTCCGAGACATCCTACAGTACCATATAAGTGCTTGCAGTTGTAGTCAGGAATAAGGCTAAAGCCATGGATTAACTGTTCAATTATTAAGCAAACAAGATTAAAAAATAAATTGTGAAAGAAAGCACCCGCTAAGCTCAGGCCTTAAAAGTCGGTTAAAATAATTGTGTTTGAAGGTCAATAGGGAAATAAGAATGCATCGTGATAGATACTATTACTCCAAGATACGAAGATCACAAGGCAACCCTAGGAAAGAATGGAAAGCATTAAATGACTTCTTCAATTAAATTGGTCAGACTTCGAATAATAGTTTCACTTCATGCCGTAAATGTCTCAATGGGCTACTGGAACTCGCACCCACAAGTGGAAGCTTTTAATTTAAGCTTATTACTGGGCATGAGGTCTTACAGACAATCAATTCTCTCAATAGATCCTCTGCTTGTGGATATGACGGTATTCCTACAACCATTCTTAAGAATATCGCTTAAAATGTAGTTGACATTCTGGCGCATATTTTCAACCTGGGCATTTCAAATGGAGTTTTCCCCGAGAAATTAAAGTATGATAACGTTGTACCTATCTCTAAAAAGGGGAATAGAAGGGACACAAATAACTACAGACCAATTTCCTTATTACTTTCAATCGCAAACAATTTTGAAAAAGCAATTAAGAAAAGATTGATTGGTTACCTGAAGAAAATCAAATTTTCTAAGCAAATCCGCATGGATTTTCTACTGACGATGCTCTCATAGAGTTTTATTCAAATATTAATAGGGGTTTAGATGGAAACAAATACTGTCCCGGCCTTTTTGTGGACATTACCAAAGCTTTTTTATATGGTTGATCACAGAGTTCTGCTAAACAAATTGCATCGTACTGGTTTCCGTAGTATTATACACAGTTAGTTTAAATCTTACCTTAAAGACTTAGAACTTTAAATCTAGGTGTACCCCAAGGATGTGTGATTGGTCCAGTTCTGTTTTCAATATAAACTCTCTTTTCGATCAACATTGCGAAAGTAAGGTTGCTGCTTTTATTGATGAACCAGGTATGGCATACGATTCAACTAATCCGCGCAACTTAGTGGATAAGATAGACAAGTTGTCAATATACTAAGAATTTGGTATGCACAATATAAGCTAATTGTAAGTAACAAAACCAAGCTGATGCATTTTTGCTTGAGAGCGCAAGAGTTCCTGGATTTTAAAATTCACTTCCATAATCCAAATTGCTTTCGGGAGAGAATATTACTCTGTAAATGTGCTACCGAAAGTTCCTTTTTAGTGCCTAATGAAGGTTTACTTTGGGATTGGGTTGGTACGAGTAGATACAATTAAATTCTCTCTCTTGTTAGACAACATATCACCGACCGACCCACATATTATTGCCCAACATTTTGCAAACTTTTTTAAACAATCATTTGCAGACAACTTCTTCGTACCCGATCCCAGCAATATTTCTCAAAAAGTATGCCTCCAATCTTTCGCACATACTTCCCTCCCTATTTCAACTGTCCCTCACATAAGGGGTGTGGAAGACCTCATAATCCCAGTCCACAAAAAGGGATCAAAGGATGAAGTAACCAACTGCCGTCCCTTTGCTAAGCTTTCTCACATACCTAAAATGTTTGAAAGTAAGCTTTCAGTGCCAGTCGCTTGTATCACCCAGTCAGCATGGATTTCTTAATCCATCTCAACTACTACATGGAGCGAAATAACCACTGAGCCCAAACAACTCTCTTTTTCTCTCTATCCCATTTTCCAAGAACTTAACACATGCTGGGGCACCATAAGTTGTTTAAAAATAAAAAATTAAAACTTAGTTGTGTTCGTATCCTTTGCGCTTTCAGCCCTACTAGAAAATGGCAACGAAATCGATGTTATTGCTACAGATTTTGTTAAGCCCTTCGATAAAATATCACATCAATTGATCCTTTTCAAATTGTCTTCCCTCAGTTTATACCCCATATTGTTAAAGTGAATATCTTCTTATCTGGAGAACCGTTTAGCCACTTCTGGTGTCCCAAAAGGCAGCCATCTAGTTCCCCTCTTTTTCGTTTTAAATATAAAATAAATAGGGGCATCAGCCCCAACCACCGTTCTACAATACACCACCCCTGTGGATCGACCATGATTCGCAAGTGTTTAAGTCTAGAACGGCTAGCTTTGACAAATGCCGTCGCATAAGTCCTTTTGAAGTACTCACATCTGCACTTCGAACTTTACCATAGACTCCTGCGTACACATTTTCAATCTGACCCTTATACCACAATCTGCGTACAGAGATTTTTCATATAAGAATAAAGTAAAGCCTTGTTGGGTGCCTGGCCATAAAGGTATTGTCGGAAACGAAATAGCCGATCAACTGGTTGGAAACGGTTCGGCTGATTCTTCCACTGACCCTGAGTTGGGAAAACAAAATATGTATATCCCATTGGGATAATATACCAAGTCTTTGCCAGGCTAAAAGTTCCATCCAACCCTTTCACAAAAACTCAAAAGAATCCCTACAACACAAAAGGGATGATATTAGAAGGCTGGTTGGATTTTTAACAGGACACTGCAACATACATATTACATACACAAAATAGGCGGCCTTATTCTGGAAACTGAATGCTGTCTTTGCATGGAAAACGACGAAACTGCGGAACACATTTTATGTGGATGCATGGCTCTAAGTGTCTTAGTTTAGGTTAAACAGGGGTGTGATGGATATACCATCACACAGACACTAGGCACCAAAACGGCCCCTCGCGGTCCCTGTTGAACCAATTGAATTTGTCTTCAAATGGCAAAAACCTAAACAATCGCCCTAGTGAAACACACAATTTTCTTGCAAAAGCTAAGAAATTCTTTGAAGTTCGTGCAGTCTATGTCCTTTAGGTTTTCGAAAAAGTATTTCCATAAAAATTTTCTTCAACTACGCGATATTGGCTCGCATTCACACAATATGTGTGTTATCTCCTCAACAACTTGCATGTCACCGCATAATCCGCAGATGTCAGTATCTGACAATTTGAGTCTCTTTGCATGCTGCCGCAAGAGACAGCACCTTAGGTTGCCAGCCTTTGTGATTTCTTCATCGATAGTGTCCCTCAATACGCAAAGGGGTGGTTTGATATTGGCAACCTCACTATTGGCGAGTAGCCCTACTTTTCTTGCAAGCTCATCCGCTTGTTCATTTCCTTAAACACCGCAGTATTCTGGAACGCAGCACAGTCTTACCCGGCATAGTGCCTTGAGTACTGTGCGACAGCCCCTGACTATATCAGAGTTGACGTTTGTTGATTACATTGCCTTGAATGCGGCCTGGCTATCGATGTTGATAGCGATATCTCTTTCGGATACCGATCTCATCTGCATTAGCTCAGCCGCCCTAAGGACAGCCAGAACCTCTGATTGGAAGACACTGCTTATTGACACTCTTAGCCCTGGGTCTTCTGAGAAGATACCAGAACCTGTTCCTTCCTCTATTTCTGAGCCATCTACAATTTAATTCGACCTGATTATTGCATGTTTTCCCAGTCCTCCTTCTCTGGATATATTATATCATAGGGAATGTCGAAGTCGACCAAGAAAGGAATTTCATCCGTTAGAATTGCCTGGCAGTAGCTCCGTTAGGACCGTGTCATGTCTGAAACTGCTGCTTTTGAAGTAACCCAAATTAGTGAGTCGTATCGCACTGTTGCCAGCAAGTTTTTCAATCTGTAAATCAAGCGGTGTTAGGTGCAAACAATTGTCTAAATGCTGCCATAGGGGTGGTACGGAGCGCACCTGTAGTGACTATGGAAGCCGTTCTTTCAACCGCCGCTAAGTGCCTTAAGAAAATGACACTTCCTCCGAGAAATTTGAATTCCTGGGGAAATTCTCAAAATCTCCTCCAGAGAGATTCTCAATTTCATCAAAAAAGTTGAGCCTCCCTTAGCTTCGAAATACTGATTTTGTGGCCCAAAAGATCTTTTAGGTGGCATTGAACCCGCAATTTCCATATCCTGGATTTGTTTCCTGACCTCTTCCTCAAGTTTGGGAGGAAGACGGTACAGTTTAGCATTTGTCTGTTGGTCAGTGGTCAACTTTATTTCATGAACCATGCTGTCACTATTTGTAAGCTGGTTTCTTTGTCTATACTGGGTGAATTTTTGTAACTTGAGACATCCAAATTACTCGAAAAGTGCTAAATATCGCGAAAAATGTTTCAGACAAAATTCACAAGATTCTGAAGGGGACATAAGATGGTGACCACTAGTTTGACCTTGAGACTCATTTTCAAGGTCAAACGAAGATCACTTTTGATCTTTCAAATGATAATTCCTGATTTTCATTGCTCAGTCGTGTTGCTCGTAGGCTTGTCATTTGTTTTTACATACTGCGTTTAGCATAACCCAGAAACAACGACGTGGACGTAGCAGTATTTTGTTTCCTTCGGGGTGATTAATTAGAGTGGGTCCCCTTGCCACCCACTGTTGAATCATTGAATTTTTCCCATTTCGACGGTTATTTCCCGATCCTATTTCAACAAATGCTCGAAAATGTGAAAATTCACTTCAATACACTTGTCTATCCCCGCTCTAAATGAACCAACAGAACTGAGAAGTATTTCTGGCGTAATCTTCCGGCAAGCTTCAGTTATTCGTCTTTTCATGTCCTTGTTGTTGCCTTTTTCTGTAAACCTCACTTTTTAAGGAACCCCACAAGAAGAAAGCAAGTGACGTAAGATCAGGTGATCTAGCAGGCCATGCCTCGGACCCTTTCGTCCGATCCATCGTTGATGGTAAACATTGTTTAATACGCCCCGGGCTACTTGGGAATAATGGGCTGGACAACCATCATGTTGAAACCACATTATTTGTCGCAACTCCAATGGCAGTTCTTCTAGTAATAGTGGAAGATGGCCCCGCAAGAAGTTTGCATACTTTTCGCCATTCAAGTTGCCTTCAATAAAATATGGACCTATTAATTTATCCTCAATAATTCCCGCCCAAACCTTAACATTCCAAGGGTGCTGGCTTGTCACAACCAAAAAGGGTTTTGGGTAGCCCAGTAATGCACCGTGATTGGTGAAAGTCGACTCATCAGAGAATAACACCTTGACGAAGAAAAGGGGGTCTCGTTCAATTTGCTGAAGTGCCCATTGACAAAAGGAAACCCGGTTGCGAAAATCCTCACTAGAAAGTTCTTGATGCATTGAAACATGATAAGGATGGTATTTATGCCGATGTAATATCTTACAGACAGTCGTTTGAGAAATTCCTGATTTACGACTTATTTGGCGAGTGCTAATGTGAGGATCGTATGCAGCAGCGGCAGCTAACACTGCTATTTCATTGTCCTCAACAGCCACCCTATCTGACCGATTCCTTTTCTTTGGTTGCACACTTCCTTCACCAGTAAATTGTTGGATGACCCGATAAAAGGAGGCGCGCGATTGTATCTGGTCTGGGAAACGTTGGGCGTAAAGAGCAACAGCACCATCGATGTTCCTTCCACTTTCTCCATAAATCAATATCATTTCAATTTTCTCTTGAATTGAAATAGCCTGCATTATTAATCTGGAAAACGTTACTAATAATAATCAGTTCCTCAAAACAAATATCGAACTTCTAAATAAAGTACAGTTCCGTTCAAGTAGAAAAAAAAGGCAGAGTGCACATCATACTTGCTTAGTATCGTCGGTGTTTGCGTTTTCTGTGTTTGTCTGTGATTATGACTAGGAAATTCAGGGTAGACGTAGCCAATATACGCGGGCTAAGAAGTAATCACTTTTCTGCGTACGTCCACGTCTGTAAGTACAGACCAGCTGTTTTTGCACTTAGTGAAACACAGGTAGATCCCCGCCCACACCTCTCAGATCATTCTGATCTGAAGCTACCTGGCTACGAACTAGTGCCATTATTCTTCTCTCACTGCGGTCTCGCCATTTATGTGCGTAGTGATGTAGCTTACCAAACTCCACCACAATGTGATCCATGTTCCAATCCGGAATTCAACTTCATGTGGTTAAAATTCCATCTCCGTAAGCAAATTATACACTACTGCTTTATTTATAGAAGCCCCAAACTGGACAGCAATTCAACCTTTAACGAGTTTGATGCGCTGTCTGACTCCATTCAAAGAATTGTATCCCTGTATCCTCATACTGAAAACGTTATTACGGGCGACTTCAATATACACAATTCTGGGTGGCTTCGACATTCTGGACAGACAACACCCGAAGGACGGTGTGTTGAGATTTTCGCTGCGGAAAACAACCTAACGCAGCTTGTAAATAAGCCCACGCAAATACCAGACGTTGATAGTCATACCGCCAACACCCTGGACTTGTTTTTAACTTCTCACCCTGATAGGTACACCATTGATGTGCTCTCCCCTCTAGGCTCGTCGGACCATTGTGTCATATCAGCTAATTTCTCGTACACCGACCACACATTTAGTGAAAATATTCCTAAAAGAAAGCCAACTGGAGCGGTCTTAACATCTTCTTTAGGAATTTTAACTGGTCGTTCCTCGATAACGACGTGGATGCCGCTGCTGATATGATTACAGACACCATTCTCTTTGGAATGAGATCCTTTATTCCTCATCGGCTGAAGAGTATCAAACCAAAAGAAACGGCATGGTACTACTCGAGCTGTAAAGAGGCCGTCAGGGTTAGAGAAATGTTTTTTCGGTCCTACAAGACCAACTCGACAGAGGAAAACCGAAAAAAGTTCAAACGAGCCAGAAATGACTGCAACGCCTTTCTTAAGCATGTGAAATTCCTATACGACCAAAAACTGAGGCAAAAAATACTGCAATGTCCCAAAGGCAGTAAAAATTTTTGGTCGTTCGTCAAAAACATTAGAAATTCCGCCTCATCCTCCATCCCAACGCTCATTTACAATGACATTCCAGCTGTCAGCTCTTTGGATAAGGCCAATCTGCTTGCTGCACACTTTGCGGCCAGCTCAACACTCCCAGATTGTGCTTTGTCTCCGGCTACACTTGAGTGCGTCGAATCTTCAATGCGACGAATCTACTTTCGCACTCGTGTAGTAGCAAGAGTACTTAAAGATCTCAACATACATAAATCCGCTGGTCCAGATGGTATATCTCCCCTTCTTCTGAAGAGGTGTTTTTCCTCGCTGGCAAAACCACTGCGTAAGCTTTTTCATCAATCCTACACTTTAGGACTCTTCCCGAGCAGATGGAAAACAGCATTTGTGCAGCCCGTCCCTAAAAAAGGCGAATCATCTTCTCTCTCCTCCTACAGACCCATTGCACTTACGTCCCTTCTTTCCAAGGTCATGGAAACACTGATAAATCATCAGCTCATGAAATATCTCGAAACACGAAAACTTCTCAATGACCGGCAGTACGGTTTTCGTAGCAACAGGTCCACTGGTGATTTGATGGCATGTCTCACTGAAAAGTGGAACCAAACGTACATCAATCTGGCAAAAGCAAGATAGTTGCACTTGATATTTCTAAGGCATTTGACAGAATTTGGCATCAGGCTTTTTTGTCGAAAATGCGTGCATTTGGGATCTCTCTTCTTCAATGGATGAGAAATTACCTTTCGGAACGTTTAATTCAAGTTGTCTTGGACGGTTTCAAGTCTGATATGCACAAAATAAATGCTGGTATGTCTCAAGCTGGTATGTTCTGTCTCCGACACTCTTTTTAATTTTCATTAATGATCTCTTGTCTGCTACTTCTAATCAAATATATTCCATTGCTGATGACACTACTCTCTGCTTTTCATATACGTTCCCAGACTCTCGGCCCTGTTCTTCGGCTGTAGAACGAGAACGGCAGCGTATGCTAAGCTCATTAAATTCCGATATCAACAGCATAACCAATTGGGCAACTATCAACAGAATGGAATTTAATGCTTCCAAAACACAATGATGTCTGCTGTCGTTAAAGCGAAATTTAAACACCCAGCCATGATACATGAATGGCACTTGCATCGTCGAAACCGAAAAACTTTCCATTCCCGGTATGTGTGTCAATGACAACTTACGTTGGAATGACCACATATTTGATATCGCCAAAAATGCGGAAAAATGTCTAGGTTTTCTCAAGCGATGTAAGAAATATTTTACCCCCTCTGATCTGGCCTCAATATATAAGGCATCTGCCCAAAATTGGAGTACAATGCCCACATCTAGTCAGGTGCTCCTAAAACATCTCTGCACCTGCTAGATAGGATTCAAAACCGTGCGATAAAACTTATTGACGATACTAATATCAGTTAATCAATTGACACCCTCGAACACCGACGAAATGTCTCGTGTCTCACTTTGTTTTATCGCTATTTCCACCACCAGTACTCCACTGAAATCGCCAGTAGCATTCCGCCCATTTGAACTTTCAACCGTAACACCCGTCTCGCTATGAATGCTCATCAGTATACCCTCAAGCCCATTTTCGGACGTACTCTAAAATATCGAGATTCGTTCCAAAGCCGTACAACTCGCTTATGGAATGCCCTGCCGATCTCTGTATTTCCTGGTCGTTATAACTTGCAAACATTTAAAAACAATGTACGTCGGTACCTCTCTTTTCTTCCTCCCTAAATTTCCTTTGCCCGCGCTGTGTACAATCACTCAAACCCCTTGAGCGCGCGCTCATTATATAACAAAAAAAAAAAAACATACACTCTCAGATAAGTTTAGGACAATTTGTCTCTATCTGAAATTTCTTTGAGTTTTAACTTCACTCAAGGCAATAATGACTTCCTCAAAACAAATCTCGACCTTCTAACACCCTAACAATGTTGGAAACCGATTAATGATTTAGGCGTGCCAGTGCAGTGGTATCTAGCACTGAATGAATAAGACCTTTGAGACAAAGTCGTGTGCCCCATTGAGTAATACGACTGAGCAATGAAAATCAAGAATCATCATTTCAAAAATCAAAGGTGGCCTTCGTTTGACCTTGAAAATGGGTCTCAAGGTCAAACTCGTGGTCACCATCTTATGTCCCCTTCAGAACCTTGTGACTTTTGTCTGAAACATTTTTCGCGATATTTCGTACTTTTCGAGTAATTTTGATGTCTTAAGTTAAAAAACTCACCCTGTATAAAAGCTTTTATGTTTTTTCAATAACTCTTGAATTTTCTTTCCCTCAATTCAAAGGATTTGATTTTTTTTATTTTCTTTATTCTCAAAATTTAGTAAAAAATAGTAAATTTAGTTTTTACAAATTCAAACTGATCCAAACATAAATTTGTAGAATAGTTTGTGACAGGCAATGTCATATTATTTAAATTAATTCAGTGGGGTGAACAGTAAGCACATGTAGAATGCAAAGAAGAAAAGATAGAATATGACAAACAGAAGGTAAAATGAAACATTTTAAGAAAACATGAAATTTAAAGTTGATTAGGTGGTGAAGTGCAACCAGATTTCGATTTCATTATGGTGAATACTTAATGTCCGGAAGCGGGTGGTAGCAGAGTGATTGCCTATGCGGATGACGTTGCTATAGCCGTCTCAGGAAAACATCTAAATACCATTAAAGAACTCCTCCAAGTAAATCTCAACAGATTAACCCGCTGGGCAGATCGCTGTGGATTGGGAATAAACCCCCATATAACTGATCTTGTCCTCTTTTCTAGGAAATATAAAATTCCAATCATAGACCCTCCTTCAATAAACGGTACCAGTTTAGTTTTCTCCGATACAGCAAAATATCTGGGTCTCATTTTTGATAGGAAACTAAACTGGAAACCTAACATTCAAGAAAGAGTCAATAAAGCTACAATAGCTTTATTCTCTTGCAAAAAAGCCATTGGGAACAAATGGGGCCTTCAACCTCGCATAACCCACTGGCTATACATCTCGGTCATAAGACCGATACTTACTTACGGGGTGGTTGTCTGGTGGACGGCCTTGGAGAATGCAGTCAACCGAATTAAACTAAGCAGAGTCCAAAGAACAGTATGTCTATGCACAAGCGGCCCCCTCTGCGGCATTAGATATTCTGCTTCACTTGCCACCCCTCGACATTTTTAGCAAGCAAGTAGCTGCGACTGCAGCGACTAAACAGTGGACAAACAATTCATCTGGCCACGCCAATATTCTTAATACATTAGGAATCCTCACAGAGAACACCGATTACACCATACCTGAACTTTGGTTTGACAAAAACTTCCATGTAGGCTTCCCCTCTAGATCATTCTGGGAGGAGGATGCTTTCATGGAGGACAAGTCAATCCATCTCTACACAGATGGATCTAAAACCGATAGCGGAGTTGGTGGCGGTGTTTTCTCAGATAAGCTAAATCTAAGCCTCTCTTTCCGCCTTCCAAATCACTGTAGCGTGTTCCAGGCGGAAATTTTGGCGATTAAAGAAGCTCTGTCCTGGCTGAAGAAAAACGTGATATCTGCAAAGGATATCCGCATATTTTCGGATAGTCAGGCCGCCATCAAGTCCCTGGACTCGGTCTCATTATATTCTAAAACCGCCCTTGAATGCCGATCATCTCTCATGGAGATGGCAGAGCAGTTCAACATTCACCTCTGTTGGGTGCCGGGCCACAGAGACATTCCAGGGAACTGCAGAGCCGATGAACTCGCCAAAATTGGAACCACTCTACCTATCCTACCGGACAAAGGTAGTATAGGTATACCAATCGCTACGTACAAACTAACACTAAAGCTAGATGCCAATAAAAGAACAGACCTTAGGTGGACTGCTGGACAAACATTTCTAGCGACTAAACAGATCTGGCCAAGGCTGGATCTGAGTCGATCTAAGTGTCTGATCCTTTTAGATAGGAAACATCTCAGCGCCATAATAGGTGTCATTACCGGATACTGCCTCATAGGCAAGCACGCAAGAAGGCTTTGCGCTTTTACTAACGATTTCTGTAGAAGCTGCATGGACGAGGAGGATGAGGAGACAATCCCCCACCTACTCTGCACATGCCCAGCTCTCTCTCAGAGAAGGAAGCTTCATCTAGGAGCTTTCTTCTACAACGACCTAAACGATCTAGAAAAAATAGACGCTAACAGTCTCCTACGCTTTAGTATAAGCTCAAACTGGTTCCAGTAGTAAGAAGATCATAGATCCTCGTGGCATCACAATGGGCCAATAGGCCTAAGTGGGTTGGTATTTCCAACAGCCACTCTTACCTAACCCTAACCTAATGTCCGAATGATTCGAATGTGAACAGGGAGAGTGTTAAATAATTTACGAGACACAATTGTGTAAAAGCTTCTGAAATTAGAAGTGTGAAAAGTTGGAATGCTAACCATGGAACTAGAATTGCTTTGAATGTTATGGTTATCATTGGGGGCTCTGTAAGTACCCACCACCAATATAAAAAATGTTTAAAACCTTAAAATAGTACAAGTGTCTAACTGGTAAAATTCTCAGTTTATTAAAAAGGGCTTTAGTCTTGGCTAAGCGCGAAGAAAAGCATATTTTTTCAATTACATATTTTTGTGATACAGTTAGTTGTTGGATTTTATTTAAGTGAGTACCACCCCAGCAGCTTATACCATATTGTAATATAGACGGGAAGATGCCAAAGTAAATATTTTTTAAGATTCTTGTAGAATCGTAGTTTTGGAGCCGATAGAAGCTTCTCAGAGTGGATAGCAAATATTTTTTTTTTTAAATAAGGACGTGATCGCATCAGCTTGGATTTTGGTCAATTATGACACCAAAATATTTATAATTCTTCACTATCTCAATAGTAAAGCAGTTAGCATTACAGTCGAAACTTTCATTGTATGTGAGACTGTATCCACAATTCAGTAAGCTAGATCTGCGACAACAAGCTGTATGAAACACAATATTGACTGCCGGGGTTTCCTTGACGGTAAGGCTGAAAAACATTAGTTTCATCTTACTGCTTACTATCAACCTTTGTTGCATAAATCATTGTTTTAACAGATATATGTACTTCATGGTTGATTTCAGCATGTAGGTTGAAGAGATTATTTGAGCCATATGCGAACTCGAAGTCATCAGCAAAGCCTTCAGCCTAAATGCAAAAGGAAGACTGAAGACTGAGTTTACATATATTAAGAACAATAATCGACCAAAGACAGTACCTTGTGGAACACCGAGGTTAATTATCTCAGAGCCACCAACAATGTTCCCAATTTTTACTATTTTCGTGATCAACCATGTCAAAAGATTTGGTTATATCTACGAAGAGACCGGAGCAGGTTTTCTTTTCGTCAAGGCCCTTATAAATATACTGACAAAAATCTGGTAGAACATCTGCAGTGGAAAGGTTTACTCTAAAATCAAATTGATTTTCGTTAAAAAAGTTATGGTAAGTGAGAAATTTCAAAACTCTACATTTTATCGCTTTTTCAAAAATTTTGGATAATATAACAGACATTAAGGAATTCGGTCTGCATTTCAATTTATCTTTGCTATTACCCTTTTTGAAGATATGAATCACATTGTTTTAACAATTCACGAAAGGTTCCCGAAAAGATGTTTAAATTGAATATGTTAGCCAAGAATTGGAAGTGGAATTATAAACTCCATCTTTACCACGAGAATTAGAGTTTTTTTTAGAGAATTGATCATTTTTAATAAATTCGAAGCCTGATCAAAGAGCTGAGACGTTAAACAACCCCCACAAGACATTAAATTTGCAACAATTACAGGATCTCTTACGATAACGTTATCTTTTTCGAGTGTAATATAGGGTTTTCCAATAAAGACTTGACAGCTTTTTTTTTTAAATAAAACGCAAACCATTTGATATATTTCAAAAACTTTATTATCGGCTTGAAGTACAATCAAAACATTTATGAATGGAACTCGACTTCGTTCAGGGCACGTTTGCAGCGGTCGATTCTTTGGAGACAATTTTCAACGACTCGGCCACATTTTTCGGCCGAAACGGTCGCTATTTCGCGTTCATTGTTGGCTCTGAGCTCTTCCAACGTCGTCGACGTGTTGGCATAAACCAATGACATAACGTAGACCCACAGAAAATAGTCAAGCGGCGTTAAATCGCACGAACGAGGTTGCCTATCGACTGACCCATTTCTTGAGATAACACGCTCACCATACTTACTCTTCAATAAATCGATTGTAGCGTGTGCTGTGTGGCTTGTGGCATCACCCTTCGTCAGCTTCGTCACTGAAGATGATTTTGCGATGAAATTCATCATCTTGGCACATCTTCTCCAGAACGCAATCGGAGAATGTACGTCGCTTCAAATGATCCATCGGCTTCAATTCTTGAGTCAGCATGATCTTGTATGGGTGTAAACCAAGATCCTTACGCAAAATACGCCATAATGTGGTCTGAGCGATGCCCAATTCTTGAGAACGCCGTGGAATTGACTGATTTGGATCGTTTGCTACGGACGCCTGAACGGCAGCGATATATTCGACACTTCGACCAACCAGTTGTCTCACTGACACGGTAACATCACACAACGAATATGTTGACTCAAATTTTTGCACTAAACTTGTTATTGCCTGTCTACTAGAGCGAGAATTACGACCGAAAATTCGAGTTAACGCTCTTAAAGTTGCAGTCACCGACTCCGAATTACGGTAGAAAATTTATATAATTTGCAGACGTTGCTCGTTCGTGTACTTTACCATGATGAAAATGTTGAGTTTACTGAATAAATTGACAGTGACAGTTTGATGGTTAGTGAACGAGTGCGCTCACAAATTAAATTCAAAGTTGTCAAGTCCCTATTGGAAAACCCTTTACATAAGTTATGGATTTTAGTTTTTCGATTAATTATGCAATTTACTACTTCACACTATTTTTTGATGTTTCCTTGAGCACTTCTTAGTTTGTTTTAAAAGTATCTGTTTCAACAAATACTGATTTGTTTATTAATTTTTTACATAAATGGGTGTAACAAGATTTAGTGGGTGTTTACAGGTTTTACTACGTAGTTTGTGTTTCATTTCGACTTGTTTGAGGAGTGAATGGATGACTACCAGGGTTTAAGTTTACGTTGAGATTTATTTTGTACTATCGAGACGCTTGAGCCATCAATGTGGTTTTTTAAAAGTTTTAAAGAATGATTCATATGCCAGAGAGGCATTTTCTTCGGCATACCATATGTGTCTTCCAGTTTTCACTCCAAAGTTTTCCATTTAAAAGGTTAAAGTTTATTTTTGTTGGAAGTAATGTTAGCAACCTTTGCGTTTTTTATATTATTAAAGATTAAGCCTGCCATACAGTGAAGATTAATATTCAAACCAAGGTTCAAACCTGCACAATTATTAATCTCCACTTGGAAGCAACTAACTGAAAATTCGTCCAAAAACATAAGCAGAGGTTTATTTTGAAGCCTGTATACACAAACGAAGCTGAAAGTAATATTACAAATAGAACAATTGATTTGAACAAGGCCCTAGTGTACTTAGTGAAATAATCATTAATAAAAATGTTATTACTGCTTCCAGCATCAAAAACCGAACTATTGTATTTAGAGCTTTCTTTGCCGATCGTTTGCCCTTCATAATCCTCTGCTTGGCTTCAGTAGATGTCAGGTGAACAGGTATCCGTAGTTCATCATTTCCCTTCAATGCGAAACATTGACAGTAGAATTTCCCTTTTTATTATATTTAAACTATCTAATAGGCTGCTTGTGACGTCCACCCCCCAATAACTGACTATATGACTTACCTCCCAGGGACATTGAACTTAAAATCGTATTCTAAATATCAGTACCAGTATTTGTTAGATTTTCATATTTTCGGTAGTTGTACTATTAACTGTTGTAAGAAGGACTCTATGTTGATTACAATGTGTAGTAATTTGCTAGTATTAGCAATTGCCTTTGTTGGTGCCGTATCTATGACAAACTCGTATATGTTTTCTATTGCCGACACAGAATGCTACTTGTATTTGTCGTTACAGTGAGGCTAGATTCCAGAGAACTGGGGGTTGGATGGAGTGAATTTCCTCATTGATAAGGGCACTTTGAACTTTTTCGTTACTTTCGATGTCATTTCTAACTATATTATCAACATCCATCGGTCGAGGATGTGGCCCTGTGTTTGCCACGTAGGATTAAAACCCCTTTTATATATAGTGCGCAGAATTACTGTTATTATGGTTATTGGACGACCGTTGTTGATTATCTTGGGGGTTTCGTCTACCTAAGTGGTTATTTGGATGCAAATTGGTATGACTACTATTTTGACGATTGTTATTTTTGTCTTTTTGTCTGCCATTTTGGCATACCCTGTTATTTCTATTTATTAATAAATATCCCTGCCAACATACTCGTATGAATATAAAATTTGTTTGACCCCGTACACATATATCATATATTATTATTGGCCCGGTTCTACCCCCCCGAACAACTTTATTAAGCTTATTAACAAGCAAAAACTTAAAGCTGGGCTTAAAAACTAATAAAGATATTCTTAAGCTAATGGGGTGAGGAGAAATGGTGGTCGGGGGAGATGTTAAAGGAGTGGCATACTGCTATTTAGGTCAAAGGCTTCGGAGTAGTTGTTCGTTATACGCAACATTCAAGATATTGGTTCGAATTGACCGTAGTTGGTGCGGTGAGTTCGCATCAGCGGGAGTCGGACAGATCTTAGGTTAGGTTAGGTAAGAGTGGCTGTTGGAAATACCAACCCACTTAGGCCTATTGGCCCATTGTGATGCCACGTGGATCTATGATCTTCTTACTACTGGAACCAGTTTGAGCTTATAATAAAGCGTAGGAGACTGTTAGCGTCTATTTTTTCTAGATCGTTTAGGTCGTTGTAGAAGAAAGCTCCTAGATGAAGCTTCCTTCTCTGAGAGAGAGCTGGGCATGTGCAGAGTAAGTGGGGGATTGTCTCCTCCTCCTCCTCGTCCATGCAGCTTCTACAGAAATCGTTAGTAAAAACGCCAAGCCTTCTTGCGTGCTTGCCTATGAGGCAGTGTCCGGTAATGACACCTATTATGGCCCTGAGATGTTTCCTATCTAAAAGGATCAGACACTTAGATCGACTCAGATCCAGCCTTGGCCAGATCTGTTTGGTCGCTAGACATGTTTGTCCAGCAGTCCACCTAAGGTCTGTTCTTTTATTGGCATCTAGCTTTAGTGTTAGTTTGCACGTAGCGATTGGAATACCTATACTACCTTTGTCCGGTAGGATAGGTAGAGTGGTTCCAATTTTGGCGAGTTCATCGGCTCTGCAGTTCCCTGGAATGTCTCTGTGGCCCGGCACCCAACAAAGGTGAATGTTGAACTGCTCTGCCATCTCCATGAGAGATGATCGGCATTCAAGGGCGGTTTTAGAACATAATGAGACCGAGTCCAGGGCCTGACTATCCGAAAATATGCTGATATCCTTTGCAGATATCACGTTTTTCTTCAGCCAGGACAGAGCTTCTTTAATCGCCAAAATTTCCGCCTGGAACACTCTACAGTGATTTGGAAGGCGGTAAGAGAGGCTCAGATTTAACTTATCTGAGTAAACACCGCCACCAACTCCGCTATCGGTTTTAGATCCATCTCTGTAGAGATGGATTGACTTGTCCTCCATGAAAGCATCCTCCTCCCAGAATGATCTAGAGGGGAAGCCTACATGGAAGTTTTTGTCAAACCAAAGTTCAGGTATGGTGTAATCGGTGTTCTCTGTGAAGATTCCTAATGCATTAAGAATATTGGCGTGGCGTGAGGCTACCCCGGTCAAACGAACTGCCATCAAAAAGAAGCTGCAAACCTTCGAAAATAGATACCTTCGCCACATCTTGTGGTCGTCTGGCCAAACTATATGCCGAACAACAAGGATCAAAAGACGCAAAAGCTGTACATTTTTCACAACTCGCAGCTGAAGGACAATTCAATTACGAAGTACTCCAGGCAAATGAATCCACTTACCTAATCGGGAAGACAAGCGGGCCACCCTATGCAGACATAGGGAAGGACAATCAAGGAGGAATTCAAATCTCTGCCAGATTAATTGGAGGAAACTCGAGCCCGTTGCAAAACTCCGTGCGTTGTTGCCAAAGGCCTTACGTAAAGTAAGTATTCCAATAATTTGGTCCATTGGGCTAAAGCTAAATTTTTCAACGGGGGAGCACGAAACAATGATGAATTTAAAGGTTTGCCTTGATTGGTCATCTAAATTGGTCACTCAAGACTTATGTTGGCCAAGAGTGGAATCTTTTTGTAACAATAGATAACGAGTACTGGAAATTGATTCGAGTACTTGTTTTACGAGACTCAAAAGAACGGCCTATCGTGCCTACATAAAGTTGATGACAAACATGCTAGGTTTGCAGCAGATGAGATATCTTTCTCTTGTCAATATTTATTGGTACATGACGAGTATCACTCCTAAAATTATCCGTCCCCAACCACAGGAGAATAGTTTACATTCCAGCCTTTTGGATTCAGTTTGTGAACTCTCAATGCAAAATATGTTATCCATTTTGAAGAAATGCCAAATCAGTATTGAAATATTTACATGAACATCTTCAAATTATTCAAACCTGTGCATATGGCCGCATGACACAATGTCCCGTGTTCAACGAATCCTTTATTCCATCACCTTATTGAAAAATTCTAATTTTTTCATGAAAATATCCGATACAAGGTATCCTTTCGAATCCATGTCATCGTCTGCCATTTAAAATATTTCTCAATTTTGAAAATCCGTCCCCAGGTGTCTTCACCTTGAAGGGCAGACAATACCTAATACCGAGAAGGTAACATGTGTCCCTTGGAATAATCATTCATAAGCAAATTGCGAACTTTCAAAAGGTCAGAAGGGTTGTGAGAAAATCTTTTTCAAGTTTGATATTTCAGGTGAAATTCACACAACTTGTAAGTAGATCAACGTTACCTTTACCAACATTTGAATACGATAATAGGAGAGCCGTGCCAAGGGGAGTCCCAAGTGTGCATATAAAATATGATCCTTTGTGGGTATTGTCTTTCAACACACCGTCACTGAAAAAAACAGTTTCATAAAAATATATTTAACATACTCGACACATAGCAGCGTTTAATACCAGACAACCTCCACACTGTTGAGTATACTGGTATCTCCGGCATCCTCAGGCAAACACGTGCCGTCACCCCCCAAATTAACTGTCAAAACAGCGACAAGTAAGGGATACGCCGAAGCGAAGGTTGCTTCACAGTCCTCATCGACCAGAGAACCGGATGCTGCACCTGACATGCTGGTTATCATGCTGTCACAGACGACTCAGCTACCACGTCAGACTCAAAAGCAGATCTACCCGCTGCTGCCGCGCCTAATGCGCCGCCTGTCGTAGTAATCGGCGTAGGTTTGAACTCCAATCACAGAGATTGGGGAAATATTATAATATGGTATACCAAGCAATAGAGAGAATCTATTTTGGTGGGATCAGCAGAGTGTTATGAATCGACTCGGTCTGAAGGCGACGTACAATCCGTGGTTTCGATACTTACAAAGCAAGAGCGGCACATACACAGTGTAGTGGTCACACCAAACCAAAATAGATTGCCATCTATGTAGGAATAATACGAAACAGCGAGATAGTGATTCTGGGGCCAAGTCAGCACCGACTTTTCATCGCAGAACTTTTTGTCAAGAAACCAGAGAATAGTGAACGAAAACCTGCATCACTCGAGAAAATAATTTGGCAGGCCTTGAATTTTACAAAAATGGCTTCCAAATGCGATAAACCAAGAAGAAGAACTTAGTGCGAAAGATATGTTGAACAACTTTCAAGAAATATGTATGAGTATGACTCTGCTCTGTGTCTCAAAATTTCGATGAACAATGAAACGTTGTGGCGGGAACAAAAATGGCAGTAAAAAGCGGAAAACAAGCCTTTCAGTAAAAACAGCGAAATCGATAGAGCGCGTCGAACACTGGAAGAGAAAAAGGCAAAGACAGCTGTAACTAGAGCATGTGTCGGCAATAAGAAGAGTTAGCCTCACAAACAAGCGACAGGCAATAAGATAAATGCAACGTCGATCAGGTACACCGAAGAAAAAACTAGGAAGAGATTCAGTCGCCGAAATATGTTATATTAAAGAATTTTGCAATAAATTCAAAGAACACATTCACGACTCACTTAAAGAAAGATTTCCATATAGAGGATAAATTTTGCTAAAAACGAAGCTACCGAAGCAGTAACACGGAATAAACGAGGACGTCCAGTCGGACCGGATAACATACCGTCCGAAGTATGGGCAACAATCGGAAACCTTGCATTTTAATGGTTCACGACTTTGTTCAACAAAATTATTGGAGATGATGCAAAACCTAATTAGTAAGATGGGAGCTTCCTTGTTTCACTATATAAAGATAAGGGCGGCACCTATAATTGCAACAACTACCAATCGGTGAGGCTAATGTGTCACGTCGACATGTGACGCGATCCAAAACTTACAGATAATGATAGAGAAACTTCTATAACTCCCAGAGGTATGGACGGAGCTTAAATCTCAAAGTGTACTCAAAGCATGGGTATATGTATGTATGTATACTCGTAAAAACATGATGTGTTTGTCACATATGACAGCCGTTCGTTCGGCCTTCACATTTGCACCGCAGTGTTGGACGATGTACGAGAAGTGCAAAGATAATGGGGAAGCAGAGCCAATGAGATGGTTTTATCATGCTCAACAAATGTCGGCCGAAAATCAGGTCAGCAGATTGGAAGAGGCTCGATTCCCGGCCGACTTTCGAAGAAGACGTCGAAAGAAAAATAATTGCGCTACCCAAGTGCAAAAAGATCAAAAAACTCTTGGTTTAACTAACGATGTAATCCAAAATCCTAGGTTTTAGCCAAACGCACAACCGGCGCAGTAGCATAAAACACGGGAGAAATGTGTAATTTTAAAGGTCACTATACGCGTTATACATTTCAGCTGTTAGTAAAAGAAGAAGAACTAGAAGTCCATCATTTCCAAGACACGACTGCTATCTAGATCTCTTGTTGGTCGACAGATGGCTAAATTTGGCAAGTGCGAACCCAACATATGTGACTATACTCGTACACAGTAGATGTTCATGTAGAGGAGCAACCAGATACCAAATAGCCGTTTCAAATGAAATTGTGGAAGGAGCCTTTTCCAAGGCATTCTTACAATCTAAGCAGCATACGTTGGGCTCATGAATAGAGCACTCTCCTCAAATTTATCTCAATCCATCGTACATCACAAAGATTGGCAGCTATTTAAAACTAATGGGCGAGACAATAAAAAGAGCCACAGACAATACGATGCCGCCGTACCGGTACACTAATAACGCAGACAGGTTCCATTATGCAACTATTGACGCACTCCACTGGCATAAAAGTACACTGCTAACGAAACAGACACTATTCGGAGATCCTGACACTGAAGTCGTCGGTCGAAAATCTACAAATATCGGGTGACCAGATAAGAACGATAGGAAAATAATTAAATAAAACAACAACGGTGTGAGATATAATATTGATCTTGGCTTTTTTTTTTAAGCTACGTTCATGCCATTATGTGTGGAATAGCACATCATTAAAATGGCCGCCTCGGCTTCGCGTTGACTAAGGACTTGACGTTGCCGCAGAGAAAATAATCGAGTGATGTCAAATCGCATGATCGCGGCGGGCAATTGATGAACGCTCGCAGTGAGATGACCCAGTCGCCAAATTATTCCATCGAAACTTCGAGTGTTGCGTCGCTTGTATGGCATATAGCACCGTCTTGTTGGAACCAGAGCTCGGATATATCGGTGTCTCCTTCCTCATTTCGAACGAAATAAGGTCCGATTATGCCGCCAACCAGTCAGACTTTGTGGATGCATTGACGCTTGGCCGAGCACTCTTGGATTGTGTTCCTTCTAAAAATGCCAATTTACATGATGATTTTTCGGCCGAAATACGGTTCTTCGGCCAACATTTCTAGCGGCCAATTAGCGGACTTATGACGTTGTCTAAAGTCCCCTCGCTTCAATTATCGTGTCAGCACAGTCTTGTACCAAATCCAACCGCAAAATAAGACGGGTTAACTCGTCCAATTCAACTGATGACGGACCTCACGTATAAATTCACTTTGAGTATTTACAACTGAGCCGATATAATTTTTAATAATTTCCGCACGTTCGGCAAGCGTAAAACGATGCGTGATGGAATGGTAAACCTTACTGAATATTTTGACAGCTGGATGACATTGGTAACTTTGACAGCAGCTGAAACATAACAATTGGAAAAACTATCATTGCTATCTGGTTACCCGATACTAGTTAGTTTGTATTGGAACAATAAAATTCAAGTTGTAAACACCAGCAACCCCAATATGTTCGCAGAAATAAATAAACTATTTCGGAGGAAAGATCAAAGTGAGCTTTTGTGTCTTGTGGTCGCCCGAACGACGGACAATGAACAAATACAGCACGCAGCAGGTATAGGAACAGGAGAAGCTATCGCTGCTGGCAACTTCTTTATGATCAAAGATCCATAAGAGAAGGTAGAGCCCATAGAAGTGACTTTCAAGGAAAAGTATATGGTGAAAGATGGCACTAGCTCAAACCCCGACCTGAAAAATCGGATCCACTTGCACAATTTCCCGCTTCGAAACTGATATGGAGAAATAGCGGTTCGAGGAATCGTATTTCGCTGAGTTCAAAGACGAAAATATGGCAAATAACGCCATCGTCAAGGGAGCTGCTCCCGCTCATATCGAAGAAAGAGCTCCATGCGATTTACGAATTACTGAGAAGTAAGAAATCCGTGGGAACCGATGTAATTCCAAATATTGTACTTCGACATCTCCCAATAGAAGCGGTGGATATATACACCACCCTCTGTGATAATGCTTTAAATAATGTCCATTACCCAGCACATTTGAAGGTAGAAGTGGTGGTGCACTCGATTCCCAAAAGGGGTAAAGACACGTCCAATTCGTCGATAAGTCTACTTTCGAATATCAGTAACGTCAATAGAGTCCTGCCAATAGAGTCCTGACTGAGTTGGTTGAGGACAAAAATATAGCACCGGATAATCTATTCGGTTTTAAGGTGGGACATGGTATCTCTCATGGCATCTCGTACAACAAAAGCAAGAAACTCTGCCTGCGTTCGACACCGTATGGTTAGACGAACTATTCTATAAGCTGAACAGGCTGGGTATAAGTAAACCACTGCTATGCGGTATTTTTAGTATGCTCACTAGCAGACAGTTCATACAGAAGTATGGCGATATGGCTTCTGCTCGAGTATTTGACACTAAAAACGGTCTGCAACAAGGTGCGGTTAATTCGCCGATCCCATTCAACATCTACACCAGACATCTTCTGAGCTCTTAGGCGCGCATATATATCAGGTTCAAGGATCCATGCCATTAGTATGCTCTTCAGCAATATTTCGGTGGCTGGAATTCGAAATTAAACTTTCAGAAAATTTAAACTATTTATTTTACGACGCCTTTGTCCCTCTACGGATACTAAAAAAAGTTGTCGGGCGTTTTCAATCGTAGGACATCACAAACATACACTTGGTTGTCGAAATGTAGTCAGGTACCTTAGGATCCGGCAACTCAGGTGTGCCTTATACCCCAAAAATGAGACAGTTTTTACAGCAGCTAAGTTAATGCGAAGGTCGTTTTTCGGCCTACGCTTGTATTCGGATGTCTCGTGTGGTCCAACGCAAGAGCAAATTCATTCGAGATAAGAAGGATACTGGACAGATTTGTTGATGATTGTCGAAGTACCTTCCGTGCTTTCAAATTGCTGCTTGTTATGCCCGACTTGTAGTAAATTCGAGTAAATCTTTAGTTGAGCTCCTAGTTATATGTTCTTCCTCTCTTACCTAGGAAATGTAGACGTGTTGTGCTTAGGCCCTTATATTTTCAAGCAATACTCGTATGCTCCACTGTTTCTTCGCCTTCGTTGCACATTTGACATATATTGTAGAGTTATGCCCATAATCAAGCTGTAGAGGTAGTTTTGTTTTTTCAAGGAAAGGAGTTCAAAAATAGTTTTCGGCCTACCTGCTGCACTTGGCTTCTGGGCATTAATAAAGCGAAAGCCTTTATCGACGCAGCTCTTTATTAAACTATGTCTACTGTGTCCTAGCACCCAGATACGGTAAATTCTGTCTGTGTTATCCAGTATTGAAAGCAGTTCAATGTAGTAACAGACTATATGTACGGTTTCTCAGATACGTTAATAGCAAGGCGGCTGCTCTACTTTCACAGATAATATAAATGTTCTTCTTAGTAACGGAGTAATTTCGATTTTCTCTGTAGCAGGAGCCTATCACATGCATCTCAGCTTGAAATAAGGAAAAGTTATATATGTGAGCGACTAACAACGCTTTGTATACTCCTAACATAACCGGCAATTTGAAGCTAAAGTTGAATATTTTCAAATAGTTACATTTATTTCGGTTCTAGAAAGAACCTCTCCCACCAGACCACCAGAGACTCGAAGTCGGGGGCTGCCTTGTGAAGTTTTTGCATTTCTGTTCGCTACTTACATGTTTTTTATCCTTTTACATGTAGGACTATCTACTCCTATATTTTGGACGCATATATTGTAGATATCTGAGCGTAACCACTGTTGCCGAAAGGTGCGAAATATAATCAGTGAGTTGATAAAATTATTGGCAGACTATGCCAGATAAACAAATTTTCTAACATTAAGTGCATCTTCTGGCATTCCAAACTTAAAAATTGCATTCAGATTCCTAAATTGTAATGAGGTTGTAAGCAATTACAGTATTTATGTCAACAAAAAGCATAGACTCAGTAGTCGGTACAGAAAAAGGACTATACTCGGCTGGATCTTTTTGTGTAAGGCATATCGAAGCAAGTACTTTGTAGGCAGTGTACTCGTATTTCTAACGACCAGCTACATTTACTAACGCAGAACCGTGATATATCCCCATAGGTTTTCATGTAAATACGTTGCATATGCAATTCCCCACCATCCCTGGACCGGCTCCGTATAAAATGTCTTCATCTTGATAGTCCTATCCACTTGCTCTGGAATTTTGATGGTCTTCAGTGCAATATGAATATGTACAGACTCAGAACGAGCTTTGAAACAAAGTAAATGTCTATATACCTACAAACTACTCGTAAATCAAGGATGTAAGGCTTCTTTGAATGCAGTTGGTAGACTGAATTCCATATGGACACAGACAAGTCCCAATTTAAATTAGGATGGCCGATGATCTTAGGAGGACATCTCGAATCCTAATCCTAAACCTCGAAATGACAGTGGGTTTTTTTGGGGCACAATTGAACGTGGCATAACACTCCATAATAAAGCGGCAGGTGTTGATGGAACTCATGCTGAGCTGTTTCGACCTATACAGCTTGATGATATCTGTTTGTTTCTGTCTTTAGGTTTCTGGACTTACACCCATATCTGTTCACGGTAAGCAGAATAGGGCTAAACACAAACCAAAAATGGCAAGCCTTTCACTTTCTAACGCTTAACTTAACATAATTAAGAGATTTGATAACTTTTTTTTATCTAGAGAGTGTGGTCTTAGCCGACTGTAGCACCAAATGAGATGTGGACAGCAAATTCCGAATAGAAAAACCCATTTTGACCTTCTGTTCAAGATGTATACAAGTTACGGGTGTTCCAATCTGACGTGAAATCAGATTAATTTTAGCACCGTTGTCACTCGCAGACTGTAATCATTCTTGAATAGATGATATATTTTCTGCGTATTTTTCGGACGAACAAGAACATGGATTAAATCAATATACACCGCCATACAGCGTAGGAGGTAGCAGTGAATCAACGACTCCCTACGGCGCGAATACATTTGCACTGCAAAGCACACCATGTAATGGAACATGCTCACATAATCAGCTAGTAGAGCGAGGTGTATAAGCTTAATCTAACGCAAGATAGTTGAGGAGTGTAGGTCACTTGGGATACGAAAGAGGAATCTTGAACCCCCAAGAGAGCTCCGAACAAAATGCAGGTGTTTTTGACGACCCATGAGATGACCTAAGAAGGAGATGATTCTTTAGAAAGCAAAGGAATTTGTTAACGAATAGAGAGAAATAGACGAGCCAACAGACCTTGGTTCGGGGGATTGACAAATTTGCTTTGCTGTATATGCCATTAAAATAAAACACAGTCGTGTTTTTTTTCCTTTGAAGAACGGAAGGAAAATTCCCATGGAATTTGAACGTTTTGATGCCTCCTGTGAGGATTGAATGAGGAAATCTAATAGTCTTTGTTTTATACCAGAGTAAGTAAAAGAACACTGAATTGTTATCCCGGCGTTTCATCGTCGGGAGAGTTTTAGATACGCGATTATGTGTGCTTGCTTTGTAAAGTTCTGGGTGGTCTTTTACGAGTACTTATCGACTGCCTAGCATGCATTTTGGAATTGTTGTTTCTTTAACTTTCGACGGTTGGTGCGCCGCAGATGGAAAATTTGAGTGAAATTTGGTTTCGAAAGTGAATGCCGTTTGCGACGGTAAACGTAAATGACAGTAAACAAACGGGTGACCAATTGTTATGTTCCAGCAGCTGTCAAATTTACCAATGATGTGCAGCTGCCAAAATATTCAGTAACGTTTGCCATCTCATCATTCATCGTTTTACACTTAGGCCCCGAACGTGCGGAAATTAAATTTCGTCGTGATGTCGGTCGTTATAATAGCTTCAACGTGTCGACCAACCAGACAAAGATTGGTGAGAAATGAAGACAACATAGCCGCCGTAGCGGTCAGTATCGGAAAAGACCCAGAAATGTCGATTCGGCGCTGATCAGCTGAATTGGACGAATCAACCCGGATTTAGACCTTCATCTATGTAAGAATGTGCTGACGCAAGAATTAAGGCCAGACGTCCATGGACAACGCCTTGAGTTCGCTAATCGGGCGTTGGAAATGTTGGCCGGAGATCTAGATTTTGGACAAAAAATCATCTTCTCGGACGAGGCCATTTTTGACTCAGCGATTCAAAATTGTCGTTATTGGCGCGAACACAATCCACAAGAGTTCGGAAAAGCATCAATGCATCCATATAGATTGACTGTTGAGAATTACAGAATTTCTGTAAGTTTGTATTGGAACAACAAGGTTCGGGCTGTAAATACTAGCAACCCGAATATGTTTCCGCAAATCAGTAAAGTATTTCGGAGTAAAAATCAAAACGGCTTTCAGTGTCTAAAAATAGCCCGGACAACAGACAACGAACGGTTACTGACAATAGCAGGTAGTGATCCAAATGAAGCCGCTGACGATGACGACTTCTTTGTGATCGAGGATCCACAGGAGAAGGTTGAGACCATAGGGGCGACTTTCCAGGAAGTGTACAAGGCCATTGATATCATTGGCCCTTATTATGACCTGGACAATCCCGTCTTGGTGCACAACTGCTACATTCGAAATGAACTAGAGAATTGGCGATCCAACGGCTATGATTTCACCCGGTTTAGCGACGAAAATATGGCATATAATGTCATTGCCAGAGAGGGTGACTTACCTCCGTTCATTTCGAAGGAAGGACTCCATGAGATCTTCGACACAATCAGAGTTAAGAAACCAGTGGGGACCGATGGTATTCCGAACATGGTGCTTCGACATTTTCCTCTAGAAGTGGTGGACATTTATAGTACACCACCCTGTTTAATAATGCACATTATCCAGCGCATTGGAAAACGGTGTTGGTGCAACCTATCCCCAAAACGGGAAAGGATATATCCAATCCGGCGAATCTCCGGTCGATAAGTCTCCTTCCGAATATCAGTAAGGTTTTTGAAAAGGTAATCAATAGAGCTCTGTCTAGGTGGGTTGAGGACAAACATATAGTTCCGGATAATCAATTCGGTTTTAAGGCGGGACATGATATCTCACATGCCGTGTCTAAACTGGTGTCCGATATTCAATGGAATAAAGGCAAAAAACAATGTACTGCCTTGTTGACTTGGAGAAGGCCTTCGACACCGTATGGTTAGAGGGTCTTTTATATAAGCTGACTGGGCTGGGGATCAGTAAACCACTCTTGTACATTCTTTATAATATGTTAACCAACAGACAGTTCATCGTGAAAAATGGCGATGTGACTTCTGTTGGAATACTTCAAATTAAAAATGGTCTTCAGCAAGGCGCGGTCAATTCGCCGATCCTATTCAACATTTATACATGCGACTTAATAGGTTCACTTCCCCATACTATTGCGTACGCAGACGATTTGGTAGCGTACAGAACAGGTCCAAAAATCGAGGTCATTAATACTCTCTTGCAGCGTGACTTCGATAAGATAAGACAATTTTGCGATGACTGGAAGTTGAAAATCAACTTTCAGAAGTTGGAAACCATTCTCTTTAGGACGCCGTTGTCTGGAGCCTCTGGGGATACCAGAAAAAATTGGAGAAAGTTCTCTATCATTGGACAGCACGGACAGCCTCTTGCCTATCGGTAGTCAGATACCTTGGGAATACAGTTTCTGTATTTTGGCAAAAATGTAGATGCTGCTCTGGCCAGAGCTAAAGGTGCTTTTGCCCTTACAAAGAGACTGTTTTATAGCAGCCAACTCGATGCGAGGGTAAAGGTAATCTGCTACATGGCCCTTATCAGGCCCATGCTGGTATTTGGTTGTCCCGTGTGGTTCAATGTACGAGCAAGCTTAATGGAAAAGATTCGGGTGTTTGAGAGGGCTTGTCTTAGGGCTTGTCTTCGCTTGTACAGAACACCAGAATCGGAGTACAAGAAATTTTATCCTAATGAGGTCCTTTACAACAGGGCGAACCTAATACGAGTGGACAACTTCATAATTAAGCTGACTCGAAGGCACATTGCAAGAGCAATGACGTCGACGAATAACCTGATATCTGGGGCTTACTACCTCAATTACCTTTACCACGAGAGTGTGCGCTCTGATGGCTTTGTTCCACCGGAAGCATTCCTCTACCTAGATCAGATAGGGTTGATCCAGGATAGATCAGCGGTGCCGTTAATCTTAAATGTCGCTCGGACAGCTGGGGACAGACGACTCAACTACGGCAGAGACGTCTCAAACGGCAGTGTGGATCGCCTCAGGTTCAGTAGGGCGGTGGGGAGTCGCGATAAGAGGGATATCGTTCGGCAGCACCAGCATTTCTGGTGGTTGAATGATGGGGAAGATGTTTCGTGGTCGTTTCCGTCAATTACGGACCAGCCTCACTAATGAGGCAGAGCTGACCCATTTATTTGCTCTGTTAATAGCGGTGGCCAGCTTACATAGGTTTAGGTTAGCATTTAAGAAATATATACATATGTTAGTATTTACAAAGGTATATACTAATACATGTATATAATTGTGTATAATGTCTATGTGTGTGCATGTGTGTATTGTGTATCTAGGTTAGGTAGGTAAGATTTATTTTAATTTAGATATTAAGTTTTTATAAAAATAAAAAATTATGTCCATATGCTAAGTTTTTCTTAACAAATATTTTTTCTTAGCCATAAGTATTCAAAATAAATAATTCTAAATAAAATATTAATAAAGTCGAAAGACATAGTTATAAGAATTTAGAGTAGCTTAGAGCGCCTGTGTGGGGCCAGTAAGTTTGTATAAGATTGTTAAGTAATTGTAAGCTAGCATTTAAGCATTTTTTGTTAGAATGTAAGAGTTAGTGTTAAGAACATAAAATGCAATTAAAACTAAACTGAAAACTGGTGCGATTTATGGCATGGTGGCATCATCGGACCTTATTTCTTTCGAAATGAGGAACGAGACAACGTTTCCTTCTAAGATCTTAGGTATAGAATGATGTTAACCGACTTTCTGTGGCCAGAGCTCGGCAACGTCGATATATACGAGCTGTTGTTCCAACAAGACGACGCTACATCGCATACAAGCGACGCCGACGCAAAGCTCGGAGTTGGGAAGGAGAAATTTTGCGACTGTGTCATTTCAAAGCGAGCGTTCATCAATTGGCCGCTGCGATTACGCGATTTGACATCACTTGATTATTTTCTCTGGGGCTACATCAAGTCTTTAGTCTACGCTAACAAGCCAAATACTTTCGACTAGTACGAGGCCAGTATTCGTCTCGCTTTTGCCGGAAGCACTGCCAGGGAAGCCGAGGCGGTCATTTGAATGATGTGCTATTCTATACAGAATGGCATGAACGTAGCTTCAAAATAAGCCAGGATCACTGAAACTAATTTTACCCTGAACATAAAAAACCAGGAGTTACTCGTATTCAATCTTTTTTTAATATTTTTTCGGGGTGGTGATAGGTCACCACCTGATTGGCTTTCCTCGTCGAGTCGAGGACACCTCACTCGTTGAAACTTCGTCTTCTCCTATGCTCGACTTTGTGCCAATTAAAATAACACTTACTCGTCGATGCTTGTATGTTACGTGTTGTTACATTCTACCGGCCCAGCCTATAGAATCAAACCAACTTTCTGTTGATGTAATTGAACATTGTATCCACTTATCGGACTCGATTGATAATATCATTATCTTCTGCGATTTTTATCTAACGGAATCCATCTGAGGACCTATCTTTTTTCATCGCTTCTAATCCCACATCTACTAAGGAATGCCTCTACTTAGATCGGTTAACATATTCTGTCAAGTCAGTGGCGCTTCCAACAATATGGAAAGGCAATTAGACCTAATCTTCACAACTGATCCCCTATCGCTTTCAACTAATGATAACTTTCATCCTCTACTTCTTCTTTCATTATTCCATAACTCTCCCCTCCAGTCGCCTCCCTTCGCAATTTTCTATTCTTACAATTTTCACAAAGCTAATTTCCGTAAAATCAATACCTATCTAAGCAGGGATTCTTTCAAGTTTACCAATCTATTTCTGGTCGCTGACCTCTCCATTTCTTGCAGATCTATCTTCCTTCATGTGCCATATTCCTGCCTTGATATAATCGTAGACTCCGCTCTCTCCGAAACAAGAGAAACAATTCGTGGGCAGTACTCCCTCGTACCCATTCTTCTTCCGACTGTTCAAACTATCTATTGTAGGTACATAGTATGTACTACATACCTTCATTTCGTTGAACTCTAAAACTCTTTCTACCAACGCTACCTGAATAGTAATCAATCTTATCAATTTGTCGATTGCAGAAGTAAAACCGATGGTTATCCCCGCTGTCGAAGCCAAATCTTCAAGAGATCCTCCTGCCAGTGGAATACGCGCTAGCACAATTTCAAATGGTGTCGTAAACAGCATGCTCGTTCAGTGCACAAACAATAACATAACGATCACTGTACAAGCGTATATCGAATCTATGTGGCCAGGCTGAATCTTAAGAAGAAATACTTCAGACTGCTTACCGACCTTTTTAAGGACGGCAGCTTGAGCAGTAAAACCCCACTGCATGCTATCTGAGTACTACTGGTGCTACTGACTTACTCTGATACTGTCCGGCTTAAACTAGCATCAAGCTATGGGTACTCGTGTATACAATATTTCCAACTGACATGGCTCTTGCTGGTTCTGTAGACTGTTGGAAGCTACGTCAGATGACAACTATCACAGTCAGTTCGTCCTCGAACATTTGATGAAACTTGTATATCTGGCTCATCGTGTCATTGAATCTTATCTGGCGTCATCTCTGTTTCAAAAACCCTGCTCTAAGCTCTGAACATTACTTTAGGCCTGAGATTTGAATAGCACTTTCGCGAGATTTCTAAATAAAAATAATCTGATGTACTTGTGTTGCGAGTTGTTTACAGTGATCAAGGGTACGTAATGCGATTTAATCGGCCCTTGAAATTCACCAGTTCACCAAAAACAAACCATGAATTTGGAGTATAAGTTTGCGTGACAAGCAATCGGACGACAAGGTCACTGGATTTCAAATAACAAATTTCCAAGGCTTACTGTGATTTCAATTAATTAAATAAAACAAATCCCACCCTCATCGGTTAAGTCGCTGAATACTGAAGTACTCGAATAACAAGTTCACGTCGACTTTTCTACCCGTACTCATGAATTAATTATTACGCAAAAGTCTAGTTAAACGTTTTATCAAAATGTAATATAGCTCGCAGACGTTGTTGCCTTTTTTTTTCTTCTCCATCTTCACCTTGTTATGCCGAAGCTCAAACCTAATTAGGTCACCCAAAAATTTAATATCCCTAAGCTCTATTGAATATCCTCAGGGAGGGATGGAATTTCGAATTTGCTGACATTTCCATTACGTATACACGTCTCCGGCGAACCTAGTTAATTATAGAACAATCTTCCCCCAAGTGGCTCCTCGTTAGATGCTCTAAGCTTGACACGTTTTAACTTTTATTTTTCTTCTCCTCCTACTTTAGATTGGACAGGTATTCTATGGCATTTATATGGCCAGCGAAGTCGCCTACTACACCTACATATATGCAAAAGTCGACAAGGACCGCTACCAAGAGGTTACCGGCCATACCCGAGCAGCCATGTTAAGTGGCAAATTCCTGGCCTGTAGCTTGGCGCAGATCTTACTTTCGACGGAGGTCATGAACTTGAGAGATTTGAACTTTATTTCCCTCGGAAGTGAGTATGAATAAAATTATCATCATAAGCACTTTCGTTTTGATTTTGTTGATGAAATTATGGAGAATTGTCGATAAGGGTAAGTTTTTTGGAGGGTGGGAAGTCAATATAAGGACTTAAGGATTAGGTACTATAATATTTGTTGGGTCGTGCTAATTACTTATTCAGTCGTTAATATCAGAGCTAAGGGGCAAATATTGTATTTAGTACTAACCTGCTGTAAGTTATTCCAAAGTTGAAGATGATGATGTTGGGGTTGTGCTTTCCATGGATGAAGAACTCATTAAATTGATTTATGTGAGGGTACCTGAAATGATTAGAAAGAACAGTTAGGAGGCAGTTAAAGTTTCATTTATTGGTTTTATAAAAAAAAACATTTCCTATACTTTTGTTCTGTATAAGATTGTTTAACCTACAAGCTTCACCGTCTCTCCAGTTCTCGCAGTTCAAAACGTTGGGTTTCAAAGTAAGCTTGAGGATTAGCCTATTTTACACCCTAAGGAAAATATTCAGATTTAAATTAAGAGCTCTGAGTGAGAAGAATGCCTTAAACATGGCCATAAAATTCATGCTCACTTTGATTGTTTCTTTACGTTTTATCTACTGGTATGAGCTTTTGGCAGAATTTAAATGACTGTGAAGACGTTTTTGGTGTCGCAAGTTGTTCCTGTGTTCTCCGGTTTTATGGGCTTTGTGTAAATGAAGTTGCACTTCTCGAGTCCTTCGATATGCTACTTTTCTCTTACATTTTATGAGAATACCTACGAGGTGAGCGTAGAGGTGAGTGCAGGTGATTAGCAAGATATTTTTACTGACATTTTTCCTTCAATTGTTCCTACATTACTTGGTTCCTTATGGTATTACGAAATCTGATTATCTGTCCCAAAATGTACTTTGGCAGCATCTACCATATATTCTTCAGGCCTACTCCATAATAGAATAAGTAAGCTGTGCTTTGTTGTCAAATAATCGGTCTGTTGTCTGTATTCTTAAATAATATTATAAGCATTGCACAGATGGACTTGCCCTCGGCCGACTATTAGTATTAGGGAATTGGTTAATGCTATAGTTTTGGTACATCTTGTATTCAATTTAACCTAAACGGAATCATTTACTGTGATGTTCCCTTGTCATCAAATCAAAATCTTCATCGGTGGATCTGTTTGGTTAGCCACACTTTGACACATAAGAGTACACTGGTGGTCACTAGTTATTTTGCGAACGGAATTACCAAGTCGCATTCCGATATCACAATTAAAACTTGATGAACTGCAAACTGACTTCCTCTCTAAATTTTGCGTTTACCTCATCTTATTCTGCACTAAGGACGACAAGCGTCCGCAAATCTACAAATATAATTAGGACAGAATGAACAAATCATTCCTAATGATCTACAAACAGGGAATAAGCAAGACTCTACGTAAGTCCTATGACCCAGAGTATGAGGACTTTGGCAAAATCTGTCCAAAACAACTAAAATGCAGAACATTCGTATGCACCCGAATTGTACCTGGGATGACTCCAAGGAATAGTGCATGTATCTGCTTATGAACACTTTAACAACCCACCTCCAACTTAATTTGAGAAAATCTTCGTGAAGAACCTTAAATAAGCAGTCTACAGCTTGAAGCTTCACAAACCACCAAAACCCTTTTTTAAGAACAAAATACTTTCCAGATTGTCTGAGTTATCCCTCTGGCATTCTAAAAACCTGTTTAGCTTGCGATACAATACCCAGTACCTAAACTTTAGCACAAAAGTACAAAAAACATCTAATATGCTCCCGAAGAACCTAAAAACAATCCTCGATCTCCATATCAAGTGCAGTCCCAATCACAGAAAAATGTCAAACTGCCGGCATGCCTACCAAAGAACAAAATTGGTTGTCATTACACTGCCTTTTACAACCCTACAACTCATTGAAGAACCACTCAATCTCAAGGAGCCTACATTGGTGGGGCTCCTTGACACTTCTTCGACCCAACTCTCTTCAAGAATTGCACATATATGGCCCTGTTTGCAGATTGATCTACTTTATGCTCAACAGTAAAGTGATAAGTGCAACTTTTGGTCGCAAGAAAGAATCTACATAAGGAGGAGTGTTCTCTCTCCACTACTGTCGAACCTAATGCTATAAGGGCTGCTTATGATTGAAGGATGCGAAATGATGTGTGGTAACTTAGGCAGACGTTGGGCGAACACTAATGGACACCCTCTAACATTCTGTAATACTTCTGAGGCATCAGTACTCACCTCTTGGACACGCAGTTATGCTCTTAGCTCCAAATAAAATCAAAGAAGGTTATAGGCTTAATAAGTTCAGCATTAGACTTCAAAATATTCTTTATTTAAATTTAATCCACTTAATTAATTATAACACAAAGCAAGGAAAAATGTGCAAGTCAAAAAGTAACAGCAAAAGTAGAATGTCTCCTGGCGGGAATCCCCGTCGGAATCCCCCCAAAAGAGGTTGTCAGTCTTTGGTTGACAGCTGGTCTCTGTCACGATGACGGCTGATGGGAATGGCTGCGTTCAGACACTACAAGGTTCAAGGTCTTAACAACCGAAAGCCATGCACTGGATCTACACCATGGTCACTTATATCCCATGGACGACACTGGAATGACAAGCTAAAATCAGCATCCAACACTGCATTCACACCTACCCTAATCAACCATCCTTGAATTATCTAAAAATGACTTCAATCTTCTGATCCCAAAGAAGAACGAATAGAGATAACACAGAGTCTTGCTCAGAAAGTCAATTTCCACCTTCACAAACGGGTCTTGAATATACGCAGGCGACGATCAGATCCGAGAGTGGTCAGAGACTACTGCGCATCTCTCGCGCTTCAGGAATAAAATGCATACAGGACTAGCACAAATCATGTCAACGCCTGAGGCGATCGTCAGCTGGATTCACAGAGGTGTCGTCACCACATTATGTTGTATCACTTATGCCCAGAACACTTAAGTGCTTCGTAAAGGTTTAATGCCCCGTCACGACGCCATTAAGCAGCCTGTAGTGAGGTCGGGAAGTATTCATTTGATCTGCTGACAACCTGGAGAATCATGCCATCTGCAGTTGTGCTCATATGAAATCCAACTGTCAATGGAAACCCTAACTGAGGACCCAAGCTAATCAGCGATTTAATTTCCCGTGATTCCATTGTGGCCTGGAACCCAGTCAAGAGTCAATAAGTTGAACATTCCGACCGTGCACTGGAATCTTGCATTCTCGAACTAGCTTTTAGAACTCATACGAGGGTTCAACAAAGCTCTAAGCGGAAATGATTCGCCCCCTCCACCGATTCTTTACTATATTGTTCGTTGCCATCACGATTGCGTATACGAGTATCTCCGCTTGGAGCCAAGTTTTCCTAACGAGGAGTTAAATCGTACGATGCCGTCCTCCAGAAAGACACCAGCGCTGCATCCTATATTGGTTCTGCAGCCACACTTGAAAACCCGACTACATTCCTTCACTGGCGAAAGTCGATTTCGTTTTTTTCCTGTAGCAATAATTCTGACGTCATTGCATCAGACAGCATGTCCGTAAGACCAGAATCAAGAAGTTCCACCGCTTCTTTTTAAACGTATGACGGAATTTGCGATTGCAGACCATGATATGAATATCAAGGGGAGAGAGATTAATCAATACGTTCGGAACGTAGCCAGACGTGCTAAGGAAAGTCTCCATGCGGCCGACACAGACCTTTCTTTGGAGTCTTAAAGGCAGCAATAACGTATTTTCCTGAGACAACCAACGCATAGGATGTAAGTAATTGACCTTATCACAGCCATGTAGATCGAAAGGACCCTTCCCGGTGACAGGCATCATGTCTTGCCAACAGCTCCTTTGCACAGACAGGCTACCGACAGCGCCTTAATAAATTTTCGATGTAACATGTTCAATCCATGTTGATGGCAACCCCATTTTTACCACCGCCGTCACATATTGGTAGCTGCCAGCAACAACGGCAGGTGTCCTATTCACCAGCATTGCTGGTGATTCGCGTTCTATTTGCTGCTATCCGATTCGTGTTCGCCGTATTGTCTAGCCGAGTTACACATGCCGTCAAAAGTTGCGATGTCAAAAACCGGCACAATGTCGATGAAAATCGCTAGGGCGTATTCCTTCTGGTCGAGTGCGCCTTCAATTCTGCCTTCTTCTTGCATCTCAGACGTGTCGAGTGTGTAGTCCTCTTTTCCGTTTTTCTGTATAAAGGCTGCGAGCACTCTCACTGCTCGCCAGTGTTTCGATATATATGCCAGTCCCAGTCTAGCTGTGAAGATTCCCTTCAGAGTTACCAGCAGGTCATCCAGGTTCTGTCCACCCCAAAACAAGTTTTTCTGGTTTCAGCACCGGTTTCAGCCGGAAAACTCAACCAGCATTGTCCAATCGTCAACCGCGGGAGTCGTCAGATTCAAGTGACCCAGCGGGGGCTTTTCTTTAGTATGTTGGTTGGGGCCTACAGTATGCATTCATCGGCCGCATTCACAAGGACCATGAGTAGATTGTCGCTATTGCAAGTGTCACTTGCAGCATGCTCCTTTAGGGTCACCTTCATACTTTCAACAGTTTTACGTCTAGTATGGACGTCTTTGGCGCTTAGATCAACTTCGCACCTGGGCTCTTTTCTGAACCTTAGGCTTTTTGACTCTTGAGCATTCCTGCCAAGACATCTAAAGAAAGAAAGGAATAGATCGCAAGAATATTGAGCGTAGAGAGTGGAAAATCACAAGAGAGACTCGTCAGAATGAAGATCATAGTAAGAATGATGAAATTTCATGTGCCCAAGACTGCTTTGCTAATTCATTTTCAGTCCAAGGTGTCACAGGCTTCTCTAAGCTGAAGATCCTGCGAGACTGCGCCGAAAATTTGGGCATAATTGAAGACTCCTTCTAGGGATAAGCATTTTTGAGGGTACATTCGACAACTCTTTGTTAATCGGCATATGTTACAGTTTTTGTGGAGAAGAGCCATTCAAGTGAACAGAACCCTGAATGGGACCTGACTGCATTGCTGCCATCGAATGAAGATGACCCTAAAATGCCTTGAGAGAACCTTATTCGATATTAACATACCGTCTGATGTACTGACGTCCGAACTTCTGTTGCAGCGAAAATATGAAGGGCAGAATCTGAGCCCGCAAAGTAATTTAGACGAGTCTTCATGGATGTCTCCAACACATGGATGAAGAACGACGACTTTCGATTTCATTCGTAGTAAGAACAACTTGCTTCCAAACAGATTTATACGCAATCAGTATCTATGTCTAGCAGACTAAGTATCTATGTCTTTAGCGGTAGCTAAAGTATCTATGTGTCTCTCACGACATGCTAACTCGGTTTACAAAGCAAGGGTTCTCTAAAAATAATAGGTGGGTTGAATTCACTGCATCTCATTTGAGTCATAGATGGCAATTAAATCACGGGAAATTAAGTCGCCGACGAATTTCTTAAATAAGGCTCAGATGTGGCCAGCAGACTATCTGAATATCTAAAAATCCCCCGGAGTAAAGACTGACCAGAGCACCTTTGCTTAATACCGTAGTGTACTAGACATAACGAATGCCTTACAGGATATTCTGTCAGAATGATCATGCCATCGCGGAGCACTTCCGCTAGGAGTGTCTGACGTATGCTCGACTCAGGCTGCAAGTGCTCGGCGCTGATATTATGGATGCATTGCATTTACTCATATTTCTACGAAAGAATGAGAAGTTCCAATAACAGAAGTAATTATCCCTCCCTTAAGCATACTTTTGACCTGATTTATTCCATTTACGATAGAATTGACATCTGGCTCTGCCAAGCTACTATAGGTAGTATTATAATAAGTCAGGCTTATAAGACACTCGTTGTTAGTATACAAATAGAAATCATTCATGAGATAAGTACTACGTTAGAGCAATGATGCAATGTTGATACATTTTCCACCATCAGTTGCATTTCTTAACCAATTTCTCATAGTTACCTCCTTAATTCTCCATAATTTACTCCTCAAGATTTGCT
The DNA here is from genome assembly GCA_949129095.1 of Volucella bombylans. Taxonomy (NCBI): domain Eukaryota; kingdom Metazoa; phylum Arthropoda; class Insecta; order Diptera; family Syrphidae; genus Volucella; species Volucella bombylans. The sequence continues at coordinate 134,822,174 of OX422141.1, read as the reverse complement.
AGCTTTTGGCATTACATCACCTCTATATTCTTCTAACTGTAACCTGTGCATCTCAATCACATCCGCCTTCCGTACTATATTCACAATTTCAAAAAAAAATCCGTTTCCGTTTCATTTCAGCACAAATCGTTTCTTTATTCATTGCCATTGCCCTCCCATCAGTCAAGAAAAGTGTCTACTTCTACGCAACTAGACCGGTGGCGGCGGGGGAAAACGCTCCCCGAAAGCAAGTCCGAATATCAGCGGCACCCTCATCCCTCCCCGAACTTGAAGCTAACAAAACAGACCGCAAAAGCATCATCAAAAATGTACAACAGCAACCGCAATCACAGATGACATTAGCGACAGCGAATGCAAATTTAGAACTCGAGTTAAGTCCCCCGGGTCAGAAAGCAATTACCGGAAACGGAAATGAGGTTTGTCCACCAACGAGTGAATCCTCCACACAAATAAAGAGGAACTAAAAGACTGGCAAATACCAAAAACAAAATGCAAAACCACGGAGTTACTCTCATTATTTGGACACTTTTCCACACTCCATCCACGCCGGCTTTTGGTTCCTCTACGTCGTTTGAATTTCAAATTAAATTAAATCACTCACATCCCTTTTCTCGTCCTCTGTATTCCATTCCAACAAGTAGCATCCGAAATTCTCATGGCGGAATGCGATTCATTTGCTGGGACAGCACATTATTAGCGCCTATTCGCAACCAGTTGTGGTTCAATGGAGCATCTGGTGGGCCCTCGCTACATGCGGACAATTACAGGTATGTATGAGCACAAGGACGAGTTCCTTTTAAAGAAAAAAAAAACCAAAAAAAACATTAAATTTTTATGATATTCACATTCCTACGGTCGTGAATATAAAAACCGTTTTACGCAGCCCATAACTCACGAGAGCCAGGTCACAATGCACACACAATAAAAATATGTAAATTCCCTTTAACATGCTTCTTATTATCCTGTCTACGGGTGCTGTGTTTGTGTTTGTGTTCATATACATGCGTTCGGTGGATTTTTCGTTTTTTCGGTTTTCGAGGAAACAATGGTCACTGAATTCAGAATTTTTTACTTTTACTTTGATTTTCCAAAATGTTGCCCTCGTTAAATTTGTTTGTTTGATGGCAGATGTTGCGGGCAGAGAAAAGAGCTCCAAGAGATTGTGTCTATTGAACAAGACTTCTGAAAGACGTCATGTTTGTAGGGGGGATTTTGTATATCAAGAAGTTGTGATTATTTTATTTTTTTTTTTCAAAAGAAGAAGGGAATTTGTAGTTAAAATAATTTTTTTCAAATTGTTTCTATACGAGTGAAGAAAAAATGAAGGCACAAAACCAACATACTCGTAGATCATAGAACGGACTTCAGAGTCCAGTGTCATTGGAAGGAGGTTTTCTACAACACAAGACATAGGTCGAATATAGTTAACAGTGTTTCCGTTGCTTTGAATTCTTCATCTTCTGCAATGAATAGTATTTGGCGGAAGATGATAGCTGAGGACTCTTATTGGTCGAAGCCACATATCTAATCAAACCGAAACCAGATCGATTCTTCATTTCTGTGTCAAAAATTATTCGGCGAAACAGACCTGTTGCCAAACCTGGCATCACTCAACAATGCAATGGCCCATGTAACCATCAACTTAAGGGTCGCCACTGAGCTTGCGGCTTTTGAATGGCGGCATCGGAGAAGAAAAGACACAATTTTTTTAGCTTCTCTGGTTAATTTTGAAAAATAATAACTAATAAATAAACTTTGAATTGCTAAATTATTAAACTTTTTTTTGTTTATACCTACCGCCAACAAGACCGCTTTGACACAAATTTAGTCCATTGTCCTCCTTTAATGTTCTTTTGAATGAAATTGTTCAGTCTTCCGAAGAAAAATGAGTCATTACTTCAAAAGTAAAGTCCCTTTAGTACCAGCACCCACCTTATGAACGTTTAGTACCTGCTACCTAATGCAAGCCTTATCCTGACATTCGCAGAGAAAATTATCCGCTCTGTTGTCATTACTCCCATATCAAGAGTCACAGGATGTGACATATGTCACTTATGTCAAGCACAATTTTGTAATAAGGAGAACTGAAGTTCCCAGCTAAGATGCCAGTAGGTGAGGTTAAACAACTAGGGATGTGTTAGTCCCTAAGGACAAGCACACAAGCTGCCCTATTGGTATATTGTGATTCCCTGTTGATGTTGTTAGTGTATTATATTATTATTATTATAATTATGACTGTTTCAGTCAGTATCTCAAACCAGACAGACGTGTTTTTCTTGTTCTCCCTTTAATTAATTTTCGTCAAATTGCATTTTCCGGTTCTTAAACCCAGTGCTTGAATTCTCTAATTTTTTTTTTGTTGTGCAATTTTTTCAGTGCAAAGCCCCTAACTATATAAAATTGCAACCAAGCAATACAAAAAAATAAATAAATAAATAAATAAAAACAATAACTCGACCTAATATTTATACCCTCACTGACCTACTCAACTAAATTAAATATGTCTTGCGGAATTGCCAATTGTGTAATCGATGACTGCAGTGCTGACTGGGTAGCTTGCAAGGGCATCTGTGGGAAAGCCTTTCATGCCGTTTGTGTCGGGTTAAACAAAAGAAATACGGTGTTTATCAAGGAATTCTCTGATAACCTCCTTTTCTTCTGTGATGAATGCAAGTGTATCTCACTCTCGCATGTTCTTTTGGCAATAAAATGCCTAAGCGATTCCAATGACTCCTACCAAGACGCACTCGCGAAAAAGATCACGGACAAAATTTCGGTCATCGAAAGCAGTGTTAAAAGTGTTGAAGAGTTACGGAACTCAGTGCAGACCTCAGCCGAACTAATAAAATCCAAAGTAAGGCATATGGATAAACAAATTGCTGGTCTAATCGAGTTAGACTCTGGGAGATCCAGGAATGAAGAAACTCCCTTAGGTCACCTGGATAAAGTATTAAGTGACATCAAAGCCATGTGTTCTACGCAAGTTATATCCAACCAACAACTTGCGAGTTGATAAGCTCTCTGCGTGACGACATTGACATTCATTTCCAGTCCTCGTCACGCAAACAACCATCTCCTAAAGAATCCGATCCTATGCTCGAAGTTATCTTCGACAAAGTGAATGATGTCAGTGATGAACTTACTGCGACTCGATCCCTCGTATGCGATATTGAACATCACATCGCAACAATAAACAGCAAAATCGTTGACCCACCAAACTTTCCGTAGCCTTACCAGAATGTTCCCTATAATACGTCGCTAATGGCTGAATTAATGGAACCTGAAGTGGATTCACACTCAGCCCCACATACAAGTCATCTGCGGACGGTTCAACCAACTGATTCTTGCGAAGTTTCTTCCAACCTGATAATAAAGACCACATCTACGTCAACACCTCCAATCGCTGCCCCACGGAGGCTTATCAATCACTTCAACTCAACTTGGACACCTTCTGAATAGCAGCGTAGACTTGATAAGCTTGCTTCGAAAAATCAATTGGTCACTACGCTTCTTATAAAAGGCGCCCCACTTCTTCGTAATTTCTTCGTAAAGAAATATGGCATTACCATTAGCCACTGTAATTTAATTCCAACATCTCACCACAGAAGTAAGCGCAGCTTCAAGCTCAATATGCCGGCCAAATACGAATGGCTATTCCATAATCCAGCCAGCAACAATTTCAACCTTGGAAAGATGCGTGTCTGCAAATGGTTGGAAAATACGACCAAGAAGCAGGATAAAGTCAAGCAGTCCGTTTTACCTAAACCATCTATAAAGGTAGCAAGTAAACCCAATTTGCCAAGACCCACCTCCTCTTCTCAAAACAAACCCAGCTCCAATTGGAGCTTTAAAACCAAAATTTTTCCTAATTTTAAGCCTCCTACCCATACTCCAACTCTGTCTATTCCACCCCAAACCAAGCCCCGACGTCAACGTGTCTCTTTTGACTTAACACCTATCTTAAATCCCGCTTCTAGCTCGCCTTCTCCCTCGGTTTCACGGGCCCCAGTCCCTATTTTTGATACACCACCAAACCCAGCTAGCAACTCAATTCCCAACTTCGACCTTAAAACTGGAGCTAAGTACCCTAATTTCATTAACTCCCATACCCTAAACCCCACATCTCATCCCTCATCTAACTCCATATCCGATCATTTATCTCCCTCCTCCAATGCTCCTATTCTTGATCACCTTTTTCCCCCCACTGTTAAACTAACACAGCAAACCAATGGCACTACAGAAAGTCGATATGCTCTCTCTAGGCTCAGAGAAAGAAAGATATATGAAAACATTCGTCTCTTTCTTGCCTATCTACATGACAAATCGGACTCGGTCTGCTACGAAGGGAAAACCAAAACCAGCGTCATGGTTTCCATCCAGCAGGAAGGCCTCCCTACCGACCCTATCAGTCTCAGGAACCTTTATGTCAGGTACCACGAGATTTTTAACATGTCCCCTCAGAAAGTAGCAGACGATCTCACTGCATTCGGCAACTATGTTCACTCTAAACGAGTATCACACCTACAGCGAAGCCGAGCCGACCACGACAAATTTTTTCGTCCATAACGTGCCTCCCTTGCCAGCGCTTAAACCATCCTGTCTCACACCTCCACCCCACAACATCCCTCTTACATTTTACTACCAGAATGTAAGGGTCTTCGCTCTAAAGCCAATGCTGTCCTGCGTCAATCGCATGCTCTTCCCTTTGATATCTACGCCTTGACCGAAACCAATTTGATTCCCGACATAAAGAACCAGGAATTGTTCCCTCCTACTTTTAATGTTTTCCGCGACGACGATCCTACCCGCACAAATAAAGATTCCCCCTGTCGAGGCGTCCTACTGGCGATCGACAACAGCCTTAACTCTTCTCCCATTACAATTTCTTCATCCTCTAAATCCGACTTTGTCGCAATAAAAATATCACTCCCTCTCAAGTCACTTTACGTTATATGTTGCTACATCCTACCAGCTCAACCTATCGAATCTTACCAATTTGTGATTGATGCGATCGATCGATCCTTATTTTTGGCGACTTTAATCTTCCTCAGCTACAGTGGACTCCATCAGATGATCAATCGTTCTTCATCGCTTCAAATGCCAACTCAGCTAAGGAATGCCTCTTCTTAGATCACTTAACAGACTCAAGTCTATGCCAAGCCAGTGGTATATCCAATTATATGGGCAGGCAATTAGACCTTATTTTCACAACAGACCCAATTAACTCCTCAGTCTCACTTTGTCCCCTATCTCTCTCAACAATCGATAACTACCATCCCCCCCTTCTATTTTCATTTTTTCATAACTCTTCATTCCAGTCCACTCCCCCCCCAACTCTCTCTTCCCACGACTTTCACAAAGCAAACTTTCACAAAATCAGTGAATATCTCAGCAGATCCCTCTTTAACTTTCACAACCTAAGTATAAATGATGCCTTATCCCTTTTTTTTAAAGAAATATTTAATTCTTTTTCCCTTTACGTTCCGTTTTCCCGCCTTAAAACATCATCTACTAGTCCTCCCTGGTATAATCGCAAGCTTCGTTCCTTACGAAATCAGAGAAATAAGTTATGGGCTGCTTTCTCCTGCGTACCAGATCCTTTACCGACTATTCCAACTATCTTGGTGCTTATCTTCATTTCACCGAACTTTACGATTCCCTTTACCAGGGCTACCTTAACAATGCGCAAGTCAACCTTATAAACCACCCTAAGTCCTTTTTCCACTTTGTTAACTACAAAAGAAAGTCCCTCCTTCCCTCTCTTTCAACAACAGGTCATGAACCGATCCACTCACCATTGCCAACCTATTTGCCACCTTTTTTAAACAATCCTTCACGACTCCTTTGTACCAGATCCATCCTATTTTAGTTACCTACTGAACTTCTCCAATGGCCCACTTCTCTCTCATATTTTTGATCCGTCTTATATCGAACATAAATTACACCAACTCAATGACGAATTCACACCCGGCCCAGATGGCCTCCCTTCCATATTTCTTAAAAAATGTTCTTCCTCTCTTTCCCTTGCCCTTTCTAATCTCTTCCGTCTATCCCTCTCACAAGGAGAATTTCCTCAGGCTTGGAAATCCTCCTTCATAACCCCGATCCAGAAGAAAGGATCAAAGAATGAAATAACCAACTATCGTCCCATCGCTAAACTCTCTCATATACCCAAATTCTTCGAAAGTATTTTGTATGAAGCTCTAAGCTTCCAATGCAAATCACTTATTTCTCCTAGACAACATGGCTTCCTAAAAGGTAGGTCAACCACCACAAATCTCGTTGAATTCGTATCCTTTGCCCTCTCTGCCCTAGAAAATGGCAATGAAGTCGATGTAGTTGCAACCGATTTTAGCAAAGCCTTCGATAAAATCTCTCATCGGTTAATCATCTTTAAATTGTCTGCCCTCGGCTTTGAACCCATATTGTTGAAATGGATATCCTCTTACCTCAAAAACCGTTTTTACAGTGTTCGTTTTAGGTCAGCCCACTCCGCTCCATTTTTGGCCACCTCTGGAGTTCCACAAGGCAGCCATCTCCCCTTCTTTTTATATTAACCATAAATGATCTCGATATGATCATCAAACACTCGTCTGTCTCCCTTTACGCCGACGATACCAAATTTTTCAAAACCATTTCTTCTCCCCATGACTCTTTCCTCCTTCAACAAGATCTTGATAGTTTTTCGATCTGGTGCCTCAAAAATTCTTTGGAACTTAACATCGCCAAATGCCAATCCATCACCTTCTCACATAAGCGGAACCAATCTCCTCCCCGACTCTATCTTCTCCATAACCAACCTATCTCCTCCGTACAGTCTCTTCGCGACCTCGGCATTTTGTGTGACAGCGAGCTCAACTTCCGTTTACATATGGATGAGATAATCCTCAAAGCCAACTCTGCACTAGGTTTTGTAAAACGGTGGTCCAAAGAATTCAACAACCCATACGTGACCAGGTCCCTCTATATTACCTTTGTTCGCCCCCTCCTAGAGTACGCCAGTCAAGTATGGTCCCCATATCATCGTGTTCATATCTCGAAAATTGAAGGCATTCAGCGCCGTTTTCTTCGATTTGCTCTCCGAGGTATGCCCTGGGACGATCCTTTTAATCTGCCTCCCTATCAAAACCATCTCAACCTTATCAACTTAAACACCCTTGAAGATCGCAGAGATGCTGCAGACTTTCTCTTCATTCATCGACTCCTTTCAGGTCACGTTGAATGCGCGTCCCTTCACAACTCCATTTTCCTCAACACTAACCCTCGTAATCTACGTACCCCCCGACTATTCTATCTACCAACCCACCACACCTCTTATGGCGCGAACGAACCAATCTCTGCTACGTCAAATCAACTCAAACCCTACCGTCTTTGATTTCCACCGCACCACTCCCTACCTCAAATCCGTTCTCCTTTACCACACCAACCAACCTTAGTTTTAAGTTTTAGTTTAAGTTTAATTTGTAAGCTATAGCTTGTATTAAGCCGAATAAATGGGGTCGTTCGCCCCCACCAAAATTGAATATTACTTTGGGTTGTGTTTGCTGAAAAAAAGCTGGAACTTTTAACAAATCTAATGATTTGGACTGCGTAACGATTGATCGGGAAACTGCCGAGTGTCCTATAACTTGGATTGAGCCAAACGAACAACAATTAAGTTCGTAGCGAGGTGCTTGTCTTATCTCCCAGTGGTGGTCCCCGGTAACTACTCTTACTCATGCAGGCTAAAATGGCAAGGACTTGCCCGGCCAGTAGCATTATTCTGGCCTACCGTCATAGGGCTTACAACAATATATGGGAGAGAATAAACAACTAATGGCCTCGTATAGAAATGGATTCACTGTTGACGACACTTACAGACATTTAAAGAACAAAGATCTTCGGATTTGCATGTGGAATGTTCATCACGCAGATATCACAGCCATCCGGGAAGTGCGATGGGAATGGCCGGACATAAGGAGCATGAAAGACTGTGATATATTAATCCCAACATACTCGTATGTGATTGCTGTAGAGGAAAGAAATAGCGCTTATTAGAATGCGGATCTGCCATACGCGGTAGACTTAGGCGAGAAGTCTTGAGCTTCCGCTACGTGAGCGAACGTCTTATGACAATCCGCATGGCTAAATTTGCTAACATAAGACTGATATGCGCCCTTGCCCCTACAGGAGACAAGGACGACACTATCAAAGAATATATCTACCAGGTCCTCGACAAGACATACGAGTATGTCCGAAATATGACATTAAAATCATTCTGATCGATTTTGACGCCAGAATACGAAAGGAGAACATCTTTAGTAGGACAATGGTAAGCATATCCTACACGACACCACATCTGGCAACGGACTTATTGACATTACTATAGCAAGCACACGGTTCCCTCACCTAAATATATACAAGGGGACATGACGCTCTACAGATCATCAGACGCTAAATCAAATTGATCACATTGCAATACACGTAAGATTTGCCATCAGTATTCACGACGTTATCAATACCTTGTTCCAGCTAAGGTGCGAATGCGGATCAAAGAAGAACTACTTTGAGAAGATATGATGTAGAAAAGTTGCAATCGCAAGAAACTGTCAGAATCTTCGCTGGAAGTACAGAACATCAGTGGCAACGCTGCCAACGTGCTATTAGAGACGCCGCAACTGATTCTTGAAATCGGTTTGGTGAAGAATGTCGGAACAAGAAGCCTATAAAGCTACCCTGCAATGAAAGACGAGAGCTGCTCGTGATCTCTGCGAGCAGAAGAGTTCCTGTCTCGGCTTCTCCCGAAGAAGAAAACAGAGCACGATAAGCGTGCGATCGAAGATATTGACAGACTGTATTCCAGGAACAACATACGGAAGTTTTGCCAACAGGTAAGTAGATATGAAGAAGGAAACCTTATAGTAGGGTTACAGTCGGTGCTGAGAAAAAAGGGAAAAACTTTTTCTGCAGACTGCATAAGGGCGAAGAGGCAGAATAAAGTAAGGATAGGAATATCTAACCTAAAATCCAACAAAGCAGCTGGAAATGACTTTGTGGAGAACATGCACCAACTCATTTCTCAGCTCTGGTCAGAAGAATGTATGCCTGATGAATGGAATCCCAGTATCGTTGGCCCTCGGATTCACCCGCAGCTGCGCCAACTCTAGAGGTATAAGGCTCCTCAACATCGCTTAAAAGATTCTATCTGCCTTGTGTAAACTTCTGAAACCCTTTGTCGACAACTTTATTGACTCCTCTCAGGGCGGTTTCAAACCAGAAAAGTTCACAATCTACCATATGTTCACACCCCAACAGATTTTGGGAAAAGCTCAAGAATTCTAAATTATTGCCGGCCATCTTTTCATCGATTTTAAGCCCGCATATATGGAAACGAACTATATAGCGCCATGTCTAGTTTTGGCATCCCTGCCAAACTCGTCCGTCTGTGCAGAATGTCGATTCAGAACACTCGCTGCTCCGTCAAGGTCGGTAACGACTTAGCCGAGACCTTTGATATCAAAAAAGGTTTTAGACAATGTGAAGCGCTGTAATGTGACTTTTGTAACATCATACTTAAAAATACTCGCATGTGAAGGCCGATGATATCGACATAATTTGGTGAACTTAGCGGACTGTCACCGGTACGCTCGCTAGTATTGAAAAGGAAGATGCCATGATGGGTATAGCGGTAAATGAGGGCAACACCAAGTATACGTCAACCAAAAAAGACACCCAATATCGAGGAATTGGACAGAACGTCATTCTCGACAGCTATAATTTCGAGGTAGCTAAGGACTTTGGATCCGCTATCGGCAAAAATAAAACGAATAATCACTCTTGCCAATCGCTGCTTCTTTGGGCTAAAAAAGCTGTTGAGTAGTAAAGCCCTATCCTGAAAAACTAAGGACACTCTATATAAGATCATTTCAGTCCGACTTTATGATGCTGAAACATTGACTCTATCGAAAGCGGATGAAGATGTCCTCAGTCATTTAGAGAGAAAAGTCTTTCGAAAAATATTCGGTCTCGTTTGCGTTGACGGGCTTTGCAGGAGAAGATTTAACGATGAACTGTACGAGCTATACAGCGATATCAATCTAGTCAGAAAACTGCGCGTCAATCACCTGAGATCGCTATGATATATAAAGCGAATGGACACCAATGCTCCGGTACGCAGAGACTTAGATGGCGTGTACATGTAGAGGGGACCTTAACCGACTTTGTGTGTGCAACTGGGGGTAGTTAGCTAAAGACCGGACTAACTGGAGAGGCTTGTTAATATATTATAGTTGGGGTCCCGAACTGTAGCGCCACCTAAGTAAGTAAGTAAGTAATGACATCTATCAGTTTTGCTTTGCTGACGTCCTCAAGTTCTCCAAAAAGCCTGTACCCCAGGTGTATGGCAGAGCGTTTTTGGACAGTCGCACAGCGAGTGTGTGATATACTCTTTTTCCTCTTCGTTCCTACAGCTTATGCAATAATCTTGAGAAGAGGCTCCTATTCTGCTGGCCACTCTGCCAAAGTGGCAGTGCCCAGTTAGGATACCTATAGCGATACGGTGATTTTATTTGTTGAGTCCGAGGAGGGTACGTATTTTCCCGTTAACTTGGTTTGATCACAGTAAGCGTGAGATCACACAGTTACTCTTGAAGATCTATGCTGAGATGTTCCCTTCTCCATCTCAAGGTTTCGATTGGTATATTCATGTCGCTGTATATGTTATTCCTGTATAGAGAGGCACACACTCTTACTAGCTCATCCGCTTTCTTAATTTTGTGTGTTTCACTTTTGTGTGTCCATGTACCCATCAGATATCCACGCAGTTTGACGGCATTTTTTTCCTCTACTGACTGTCCAAAAAGATAGAGATCTCTCCGGGATCAAGTTTCATGAATAGTACAGCCTGTATAGCTTTACGAATGGCAAGTATTACTTGAAGGAGTCCTGGATCTGTAGCATTTCACAGTGGACTCCAGCTCCAGTACCTTTCTCCATTTTGAAGCCGTCCGGTGGAGATTTCTATTATTGGTGTCGTGTTAGTTAACCAGTCCTGTCTGCTAGGAAATTATGTAGAGAAACTCCTACCAAAGTTCACGCTTGGCACGATGTAGTCACTATACTTCGTCAGTTCAGATGGTTCGTACTCCTGTATTATAGACGCATGTCATAATTCATAAATTGTAGTGCGTCTAGAAATTCCGAGTACTTTGTCAGTTTAAGTTGTTACGGAGTAAAGTAAGTGTCTAGATAAAAGAAGCCAAACGAAGATATTACGCTAATCGTTTTAATTACGCTTCCAACTAAAACTCTTTGGACAAACTTGCAATATTTTGACTTAGGAATACGTAAGAGGACGTAACCTAAAGTCCGAGATAGATCAGGTCGATCCCGATGAAATAAAGAATTCGATAAGGTTCAAACTACTTTGAGTTCGAGTACGACACAACCAAACTCAACTTGCTGACTCTTTTGAATACTGCAGAGTGGTCAAATCTACGTTTGACCGACCGTGCTGAAAATAAAACCTAAGACTGGTGGTATCGATCATATTTATCCGCTTTATATTAAAATAATATTACCATACCTTCTCTCAGTAATAACATACATCTTCAATAAACATGATAAGATTACACCAAACCCAAAAAAATAAAAAAGTAGGTAGCTTACCAATGGAGTACAACCTGGAATAACCGAGATAGTTTTAAATATTGAAGTCTTTATTGAATATGTACAATATAATAAGAAGAAAGCTTGTACAATACTTCGATGTCAACTTGTTAAGAGAGAACAACCAACTGACTCATGGAAGCAGTTTGGATTCAAGTGTTACCCTTGACTTCATTACAACAATACCTAATGCTATTCTTGCATACTTATCGAAAGTCGTCGAAAAGAAGGTAATACACCAACAAATGTCAAATTTCCTACAACGTTAAAATCAGTCAGGATTCCAAAAGCACCACAGTTGCACATCAGCTCTTCTATACAGCTTTTGGGCTGTAGAAGAGGAACGACAACGTATTAAATTCCGATATTAACAGCATGGAAAACAACTAACAGAGTAGAATTTATTGTTTCCAAAATACAATGCTGTCTGCTGTAGTCAAAGCGAAATTTAAACACCCAGCCATTATCCATGCATGGCACGTGCATCGTCGAAATTGAAAAACCATCCATTCTCGATAACTTACGTAGGAATAACCATATATTCGATGTCGCCAAAAAAGCTGCGAAGTGTCTAATTACTGATCTGATCTGACCTTTATATATTATTCATCACCCAAACCTCAACAGAGTGGAATTGTCCGTCTCCGACAGCGCAAAGTATGTGTAATTCTGGAAAAACTGGCTGTATACGGTGGTGGTATCACCTATACTTATATACGGCGCACTAGTAGAAACAAGAAAACGGTTTACGGAAAATTAGCGGCGGTTCAAAAAACGGCTTCCGTAGCCATTAAAGGTGCGCTTCATACTACCCTTACTGCAGCATTGGACACATTTCCTTCACCTAACACCGCTTGATTTACAGATCAAAAAACTTGCTGGCAACAGTGCGATACGACTCACCAATCTGGATTACTTCAAGCGCAGTAGTTTCGAACATGGCACGGTCCTAACGGAGCTACTGCCAGGCAATCCAATTCTAATGGATGAAATTCCTTCTTTGGTCGACATCGACATCCCGTATGATATAATATATCCGGAGAGGATATAAAATGCAATAATCAGGTCAAAAGAAATTTTCACAGATGGCTCAAAAATAGAGGAATGAACAGGTTCTGGTATCTTCTCAGAAGACCCAGAACTAAGAGTGTCTATAAGACTATCAATTAGAGGTCAGAACCACTGATCTCAGGGCGGCTGAGCTAATGCAGATGAGATCGTTATCCGAAAGAGATATTGCTACCTACATCGATAGCAATGGAATTAACCAACGTCAACTCTGATACAATCAGAGGCTGTCGTACAGTGCTCAAGGCACTATGCAGTCAGAACCGGGTAAGACTGTGCTGGGTGCCAGGATACTGCGGTATTAAAGGAAATGAACAAGCGGACGAGCTTGCAAGAAAAAGAGGGCTATTCGACAATAGTGAGGTCAATAAGTCTATGAGTCAATAACAAACCACCCCTTTGCATAGTGAGGGGCACTATCGAGCAAAAAATCACAAAGACTGCCAACCTTAGGTGGTCAAGTCTTGAAGGACACAAGGTATTCAAGGCTCTTTCGCCGCTTTTTGACGGCAAAATATCTAGGACTCAAATTGTCAGATACGGATATCTGCAGATTCTACGGTGTTGAGGACATAGCACACATACTGTGTGAATGCGAGGCAATATCGCGTAGTCTAGACGGCACGAACTTCAAAGGCCTTCTTGGCTTTTTCAAAGGAATTGGATGTTTCACATGGGAGATTGTTTAGGTTTTTGCCATTTGAAGATAAATTCAACTGGTTCCACAGGGTTCGCGATGGGCCCATTTTGGTGTCTGCTGTCTGTGTGATGTCTTATGCATCATTCCCCTGTTTTAACCTAGCCTAACCTTCCTAAGCCGCACAACTCGCTTATGGACGTACATCGGCACCTGTCTTTGTTTCCTTTTTAATTTTTCTCCGACCGTCATGTGTGCAATCATTAGCAGGCGCTTAACTATGAAAAAAAGCTTCACGGATCGCAAACGAGATTAGTTTAATAAAAAGTTGTTTTTAGTTGTGACAATAAATTTAACCCCACACCCCTGCTTCGTCATGGATTAACGGACTCTATCCCTCAACAATTGAATTGACATTCGAATCGAATCGTCCAGCTTATTTCATTACAAAGCACTATAAATCGATTTACGATATACGATATATGAGCACGTCCTTGATACAGCTTATTCGTAGCAATGCTCTTTTCCATTGTATTGTAGATTCGATTCATGCTAACAGTAAAACTTCAGTAAAGGACACACACAATTGGAAACATTCGCCATGACAGATTCCTCCGATACAAGTGTTTCACATTCTCGCTATCTTTTCATGCATGACCCAGAGAACGTATTGTATCCGGACATCCTTCCTGATATCATTTCATCCTACCAGCGGTGATGGTATGCGTGATGGTGATGTTGAGAGTTCTTGTTTCATTGTCCTGTTATGTTGAGATTATTTCGAGGATTTATATTTTGTTGTTGTGGTTTCCTTGGACTGCTGATGTTCGCACTTTCAATTGAATCCAACTCAGTCACAGAAGTAATCTTCAACGGGACGTAAAGTAATCCCGAGAGTTGTTGTGTGCATGGCCTGGATTTTTTAACAATGAATCTAGTTCGCAGGGATGACACTGAAACCAAGGAATAGAGTTACTTTTCCAATGGCACACACGAAGTGATTTCTTTCACGAGTCATAAAACTTAGTTCGTTAAATGGATTACCCTCTGCGACATGGCACGTGCGTATAGACTTCTAGCATCCTGTCGAACTCGGGGTCATAAATCAATGTTGAGACATTTGTACATTGACATTTTGGAATTCCAATCCGAGAGGGTGGTTTGGAGAAGCTTGTCAAAATAATCAAAATACATAGAGAAACAGTTGGGAATGGCAATTTGGAGGAACGATGTGTTCGAGAGAATGTGGTACGTGATAACAATGCCTGTGAGACAAGTGAAATGAATACTTCTGGGGATTGTGGACAAAATTTGAGTTAAAGAGGAAACTTTTGTTTGATTGGCTTACTAAGTTGGATGAATGGTTTTTCTTTTTAAAGTTTTAGTCATCATTGGATAGAGGAAAGTCGTAATGCTCGAGAAAGTATGTTATGTTCAAAAATGAAACATGCAAATCCTATTGATCATATTTATTTGTCACTCAACTTCTGGCTTTAAGGACGCAAATATGTACGATTTTATACAATCTTTTGGATTAGTCTCAATCCGCTATCAAAGTTGGTGTTGTATGGTGTATTCTTTCCAGCAACACCACCAAAAGTGGCTGACTTTCCTAACTTTGCGTTAGAATTGCATAGGACAATTCCAGCAGATCGTAGAAGATTTCTTTGGTGTCGTTGTCCTTCTTTTCTCTGCGGGCTTACACACATATTGCATTCTTGTCGACAAAATAAGCCCTGATTCAAATCGGTGCCCATTGGCCTGATAAAATATGAAGTCTATCTGTCTAAGTCTGGCTCCAATGACAAATCCTCGTCCAAATAAGCATTGCTTTGGTTGTCAGCGCAACAAAAGAGCAGATACATGACTGACGACTCTGCAAAATGAAAAACGATGTTCGATGGATTACCAGTCTTTGAAAAGACCACAGGTGCTTAAGAGCAGATATCACCTCTATCCAGCAAGTGTAATAGTATGGCCCAGGCAAAACGAGAACAGAAGAAGTGTCGAAGGTTTGGCCAAAGAATATACATATCTTAGAGCTCGTAGATGAAACCTACGATCAATGCTCTACCGATGACACTAAAATCATTTCAAGTAATTTCAATGCCAAAACAGAAAAGATTTTTGGTAATGCAGTCGGAAAATATAGCCATCCCATCTGGAAATGTATTCAGGCTAACTTATTTTGCTGCAGAGCTTACAACCACTATAGATATCAGTTTCGCCAATATTCACAAAGAAATATGGAAGATGCAAATCACGTTATAGCCCGAGATAAATTAATGCTCGAAAAACTGTCTTCTTGCAGTCAAGGTACGTCTTCGGATATGCAATACTTCACGGCAACCTGGAAATACTCGGAGAAAATCTAATTGTAACAAGCCACCAAACCTCTGCTTTAATTGCTCGAGGTCTGTAGCATAAATTCCAAGAAGCCATCAAAAACATTACACCTACTACGACGAATTTCATTCGATGAACACCACTGTACCATCGAATATAATGAAGGATGCTGGCAAGCTTTGTAGAAAAATAACCTGCCTATAAAGCTGCTATTCATAGGAAGGCAGAAGTAGCTCCTGCACTCCACAGAAAAAGAGGAACGGGATCGACTTTCTCGGAGGAAAAAAGGAGCATTCAAATCTGACGATAGAAGAAATAGAAAGATGCTACTCCCGGAACAACTTTCAGAAAGCTTGCCAAGAGATAAGATACATATGTCAAGCACGAGCAGAAAACTGCAATGCAAAGATGAGCAGGAAAATTTAGTATTATGAAAAACTATTTTCGTTCAATAGCGATCATGACCGGAATTGCGCTCTCAAACATAATACAACCTGGCCGGTGAAAGCCATGATTTCCATCCACTTGAGAAAGTGCATTAAACGCAGAAACATCTAAATTTAAGTATAAAAATGCTGCCAAATAGTCCGGCTTGCCTGGCGAGCTATCAAATACCGCAAATGGGCATAGATAGACCCACTCCATAGCTATTACTTTGAGGTAGTCAGGGATTTTGTCTATGTCGGCTCCACTGATTACGTCGTCAGAAATCAAGACAAGATCCATACTTTCTTTGACCTTAAAACAGCAATTCAGTAAGAAGGAAATCCTTTGTTAGGAAATCCTAAAGACACTCTATGTATATTTTCCATTTTCATTTTTCATTTTAATTTCACTTTATTTGATTTATTCAATACAATATATTTAGAAGTTTTCTTAATTTCTAAAAAAAAAGAAAAAAAAATTAAATAGTTATGTACAATATATTGTCCAAATGACAAGAGTTCTATATTTTATAAAGACAATATTGACATAGTTGATAGGACCCTCATCATCCCAGTCTTGCTCTATAACAGTAAACAAGGGACGCTACTGAGGACATTTTGAACGAAAGATTCTTCCGGCGATGTTGGTCCCTTTTGAGCTAACGAGTATTGTAGAAGACGATATAACAGCGAACTCTACCGGCTGTATAGCGACATACGTAGATCTTTTTTTATAATTAGCGCGCTTGCAATAAATTATCTTATATCTTAAATGGCGAAAGGCGAAAGAAAGACATACAAATGAATGTTGGTTTTGAATTTTCGCAAGTTATAATGGCTAAGAAATATAGGGTTTAGCAAGGCAGTCCAAACAGGAAAGACTCAGAACATTTCGAGTACGTCCGATGGTGTGTTCATCCCATAGAAAGTTCGACGCGTTCTATAGATATGACACAATCTGAAAGCATTGAGCCGGCTTTGAAGTGCGCAGCAAGAAAATTTGTTTCCTCCAGCGAGCCGACAGCTGGAATATCACTATAAATGAGCGTTACGATGAGCAGACTTCCATCTATTTTTGGTGAGCGATTAAAAATGTCTACTACAATATGTATACAATATGTATACTACAATATTTGCGGTCTACCCCCTCTGCGGCATTAGATATTCTGCTTCACTTGACACCCCTCGACATTTTTAGCAAGCAAGTAGCTGCGACTGCAGCTATTCGCCTTAAAGCGACTAAACAGTGGACAAATAATTCATTTGGCCACGCCAACATTCTTAATACATTAGGAATCCTCACAGAGAACACCGATTACACCATACCTGAACTTTGGTTTGACAAAAACTTCCATGTAAGCTTCCCCTCTAGATCATTCTGGGAGGAGGATGCTTTCATGGAGGACAAGTCAATCCATATCTACACAGATGGATCTAAAACCGACAGCGGAGTTGGTGGCGGTGTTTTCTCAGATAAGCTAAATCTAAGCCTCTCTTTCCGCCTTCCAAATCACTATAGCGTGTTCCAGGCGGAAATTTTGGCGATTAAAGAAGCTCTGTCCTGGCTGAAGAAAAACGTGATATCTGCAAGGGATATCCGCATATTTTCGGATAGTCAGGCCGCCATCAAGTCCCTGGACTCGGTCTCATTATGTTCTAAAACCGCCCTTGAATGCCGATCATCTCTCATGGAGATGGCAGAGCAGTTCAACATTCACCTTTGTTGGGTGCCGGGCCACAGAGACATTCCAGGGAACTGCAGAGCCGATGAACTCGCCAAAATTGGAACCACTCTACCTATCCTACCGGACAAAGGTAGTATAGGTACACCAATCGCTACGTGCAAACTAACACTAAGGCTAGATGCCAATAAAAGAACAGACCTTAGGTGGACTGCTGGACAAACATGTCTAGCGACCAAACAGATCTGGCCAAGGCTGGATCTGAGTCGATTTAAGTGTCTGATCCTTTTAGATAGGAAACATCTCAGGGCCATAATAGGTGTCATTACCGGACACTGTCTCATAGGCAAGCACGCAAGAAGGCTTGGCGCTTTTACTAACGATTTCTGTAGAAGCTGCATGGACGAGGAGGAGGAGGAGACAATCCCCCACCTACTCTGCACATGCCCAGCTCTCTCTCAGAGAAGGAAGCTTCATCTAGGAGCTTTCTTCTACAACGACCTAAACGATCTAGAAAAAATAGACGTTAACAGTCTCCTACGCTTTATTAAAAGCTCGAACTGGTTCCAGTAGTAAGAAGATCACAGATCCACGTGGCATCACAATGGGCCAATAGGCCTAAGTGGGTTGGTATTTCCAACAGCCACTCTTACCTAACCTAACCTAACCTATGTATTGACACAGATTTTTCTCGTATTAGTCGCCTTACCTCCCAGTAGTGGTCCCCGATAACTGCATGAGTAAACCCTTGCCTATGCAGGCTAAAATGGCAAGGGAAAAGGTCGGCCGGAGGCGCTATGCTGGACTACTCCATCATAGGGCTTACAACCCTATGTGGAAGAGATTAAGATACGAGCATGTGGCAAAACAACTAATGGCCTCCGATTAACAATTGATAACACTTGCAAACATTTGATGAACAACGACCATCGGATTTGCATGTGGAATGTTCGGACACTTAATAGGCCATGTGCAGCCAAGGCCAATCTACTTGCTGTACACTTTGCGGCCAGCTCAACACTCCCAGATTGTTCTTTGTCTCCGCCTACACTTGAGTGCGTCGAATCTTCAATGGGACGAATCTAATTTCGCACTCATGTAGTAGCAAGAGTACTGAAAGATCCCAACATACATAAATCCGCTGGTCCAGATGGTATATCTCCCCTTCTCTTCCCGAGCAGATGGAAAGCAGCATTTGTCCAGCCCGTCCCTAAAAAAGGCGAAGCATCTTCTCCCTCCTCCTACAGACCCATTGCACTTACGTCCCTTCTTTCCAAGGTCATGGAAACGCTGAAAAATTGTCAGCTCATGAAATATCTCGAAATACGAAAACTTCTAATGACCGGCAGTACGGTTTTCGTAGCCAGAGGTCCACTGGTGATTTGATGGCATGTCTCATCGAAAAGTGGAACCAAACGTACGTCAATCTGGCAAAAGCAAGATAGTTGCACTTGATATTTCTAAGGCATTTGACAGAATTTGGCATCAGGCTTTTTTTGTCGAAAATGCGTGCATTTGGGATCTCTCTTCTTTAATGGATTAGAAATTACCTTTCGGAACGTTTAATTCTAGTTCTCTTGGACGGTTTCAAGTCTGATATGCACAAAATAAATGCTGGTATGTCACAGGGCTCTGTTCTGTCTCCGACACTCTTTTTAATTTTCATTAGTGATCTCTTGTTTGCTACTTCTAATCAAATATATTCCTTTGCTGATAACACTACTCTCTGCTTTTCATATTCGTTCCCAGACTTTCGGCCCTATTCTTCGGCTGTAGAACGAGAACGGCAGCGTATGCTAAGCTCATTAAATTCCGATATCAACAGCATAACCAATTGGGCAACTATCAACAGAATGGAATTTAATGCTTCCAAAACACAATGATGTCTGCTGTCGTTAAAGCGAAATTTAAACACCCAGCCATTATACATGGCACTTGCGTCGTCGAAACCGAAAAACTTTCCAGTCTCGGTATGTGTGTCAATGACAACTTACGTTGGAATGACCACATATTTGATATCGCCAAAAATGCTGCGAAATGTCTAGGTTTCCTCAAGCGATGTAAGAAATATTTTACCCCCTCTAATCTGGACTCAATATATAAGGCATTCATCTGCCCAAAATTGGAGTACAATGCCCACATCTAGTCAGGTGCTCCTAAAACTTATTGATGATACTAATACCAGTCAATCAATTGACAACTTCGAACACCGACGTAATGTCTCCTGTCTCACTTTGTTTTATCGCTATTTCCACCACCAGTGCTCCACTGAAATCGCCAGTAGCATTCCGCCCATTCAAACTTTCAACCGTAACACCCGTCTCGCTATGAATGCTCATCAGTACACCCTCAAGCCAATTTTCGGACACACTCTAAAATTCCTCGTTCATTCCTAAGCCGTACAACTCGCTTATGGAATGCCCTGCCGATCTCTGTATTTCCAGGTCGTTATAACTTGCAAACATTTAAAAACAATGTACATCGGTACCTCTCTTTTCTTCCTCCCTAAATTTCCTTTGCCCGCGCTGTGAACAATCACCTTAAGGGTACACAAACC
Organism: Volucella bombylans; assembly: GCA_949129095.1. Classification (NCBI taxonomy): domain Eukaryota; kingdom Metazoa; phylum Arthropoda; class Insecta; order Diptera; family Syrphidae; genus Volucella; species Volucella bombylans. The sequence continues at coordinate 134,801,813 of OX422141.1, read as the reverse complement.
CCTTGAGCGCTAACCAATACCCGAAGTCTGACATCGTGCTGGGCGACATCAACGTCAGGATAGGAAGGAGTACATCTTTGGTAGGACAGTTGTTAAGCATAACCTAAACGTCCACGTCTAGCACCGAACTTAGGCTTACTAATTTTGTGGCGGGACGAAATATCAACACAGAGAACACACGGTTTCCTCATCTCAATATACGCAGGAAGAAAGAAACGTTAAATTAAATTGATCACATTGCGATAGACGTAATGCGTGCCTGAGTATTTTGTATGCCTGAACTTTCCGGGCAGCCAAAATTGACTCGGATTACCACCTTCCAGTCAAGGTGCGAATGCGGATTTCCCAAGCCGCACAACAAAGTAGAACTACTGTGAAAACATATAATGCAAGAGACCGCCATAATCTTCGCCGAAAACGTAATGAAGACAAATGGCAATGCTGCCAACGCGAAGAATGCCGGCAGACACATGCAGCTAAACGCGAAGACTACAAAGCGGCGCTGCAATGAAAGACGAGAAGGACGAGGGCAGGCCGGGAAATCTGCGAAGAGACGAGAAGAACATCGACTTTTCCAGAAGAAGAACAAAAAAAAAAGTCCCTATCAGTGCGGTTTCAGACCAGGAAAGTCCGCAATCAACCATATCTTCACACTCTGACACATCCTGGAAAAAACTCAAGAACTCCAAATCGATATCCACCATCTTTTCATCGATTTTAAGGCTGCATATATAAAAACGAACTACAATATATAGAGCCATGTCTAGTTTTGGCATCCCTACCAAACCCGCCCGTCTGTTCAGAATGACGATGGAGAACGATCGCTACTCCATTAAGGTCAGGAACGACTTAATCGTGACCGTTGATGTCAAAAAAGGTTTAAGGTAAGGTGACGTGCTGTGACGTGACTTCTTTAACATCATTCTTGAAAGAGTTGTGCAGAACTCACAAGCGAACACTGGAGGCACAAACTTTCAAAAGTCTGTGCAATTATCACCGGTGAGTTCATTCATTGTATTGAAACCGGAGCTGTCAAAATGAGTTTAGCGGTAAATGAGAGCAAAACCAAGTATAAGCTGTATATGGGACACATAACATCGACGAATTGTTGCGTTTGCGTTGACGGGCTTTGGAGGAGAAGATTCAACGACGAACTATACGAGCTGTACAGTGACATCGTCCTAGTCAAAAAACTGTGCATCAGTCGCCTGAGATTGCTAGCAATTGTAGAGCGAATGGTCATCAATGCTCCGGCCCACAGAGTCTTCGAATCTAACCCGACAGGACATTGTAAGAGAGGTTAGATGACGCACACAAATAGAAGGGGACCTCAACCGACTTGAAGTGCGAAACTGGAGACAGTTAGTTATAAACCGGACCAACTGGAAAGTCTTGTTAGTTGAGGCCCAGGTGCACCACGGACTGTAGCCCCACCTAACTCAGTAAGTGAGTAAGAAAAGTGTTGCACTCATTCCTGGCTCCTTTGAACCTTTATCGGTTTACCTTTGTCGAGTTGGTCTAATGAGACCCATACAAACTGACCTATGACCTTGATAGCCTCTCAACAGCTCGAGTCATAGCACGCCTCTTCCCGCGAATACCTTTCGAGGGATAAAGGATAAGGGTCTGTGACTACATCATCGTCATTATCGAAGAACCATCCGACTTGCTTGTTTGTATTGCCATACAGTTCGTTTAGGAATAGGAATCATTTCCCTAATATAGGAGAAATTGGGGTGGAGAGCACATCGGCGACGTATTGGACGTACGTGCCCGATTTTAAAATGAACCCCAAGTGATTACACTTTGAAAAAAACAATTTTATAATAAATTATATAGTCTCCGTTATTTTATACAACTCTCCCCCAAGGTTTTACAAGCTTGCGGATTCCATGTCTATAGAAACTGTGTGGTTTTCTTTAAAAAAAAAACGTCCTAAGGTAGTTTTCGACAGCTTCGACGGAACCAAATTTCTTTCCATTCATGCCGTTCTGAAGGGAACGAAACAGACGAAAATCTGAAGGAGCAAGGTCTGAGGAATACCGTGAGTACTAAAGGATTTCCTATTTTAACTGCTTCAATTTTTGTAGTTTTTGCCGGGCGACATACAGGATCTCGTTATCATGATGGAAGATGACGCCTTTTCGGTTAGCCAAAACCGAAATATTTTCTCGAACTTCCCATTAAGCTTAGAGAGTTTCACCAGGTGAAAGAAGCTCTAAAAGAAATTATAACCCCGAATTCCATCAAACAGATAGCAGTACATTCATTAGATGAATTGCCACGGAAGACACGGCCACGAAGACGCGGTCCCGCTTATTTTTTTTCCGTCAAACAATGCGGCATCCACGTGTTGAGCTTGAAAGTGAGTCCAAGTTTCTTTAAATGGTCAATATTAAGCCTCTCAGCAATCTCCCCAGTCGAAATCTTCGGGTTAATTTTCCTCATATTATCTATTTTTATGTCGTCATCAATCTCAAAAGGCCGTTCAGAAGGGGGTTGATCGTTCAATCGTTCCGAAATTTACCAAACCACTTTTTAACAGTCCTTAGAGAAGGAGCATGATACGATAAGCGCTCTGAATGTTTTTTCTTGCAATTCCGACACTCACTCCTTTTCGAAACTCGTACAGCGTTACATGGCGAAGGTGTAACATTTCGTTCTCCATTTTAGAATCTCTTTTTCACACACAATTTGACTTAACTCTACGGGTCTAGCGATAAAATGATTTCTGATACCACGACCTATTATCCACTGGTATACAACAAGTCCATAAAACAAACAGTAGTTGCGTCATACTGTCGCCACGGATGAAGATCGGCCATGAACTTTTCCCAATGATCCAATATTTATCACGGTGAGAAGTTAAAAACAAGTCCCGATGCTGGCGGTCTAGTATCTGTTCTTATCATCACGCTGGACTAAAATCTTAAAAGTTGAATTGATATCCCGCTTGGAGCTTCTGTGAATAAAGCAGCAGTGAACAATTTTCTTACTAGGCAGAATGATAACCAAGTTGGTATCCAGTTTGAATCGGGGATCATATTGTGGCTTACGGTCAATTGCGTATAATCCGCCGAGACGGCGAGGACATGTAGAGCAAATGGATATCGACGCTCCGACTCGAAGCGCCTTCGATTTCTATGCGGACAACGTAGTAGAGGAAAACTTTCTCTTAGGTCTCGCTTAGTAGTGAAAGACGACCCGAACCACCTTAGGGTGCCCCTGATCCATCTTGGACTGTAGTGCCATCTCGCTAAGTCAAACAATAAGAGAGCAAATAGCCCAATTGTCAATGCAGCCGTCATTATCAGGAGGTCCTTCACAATAAATCCTCTTAAAATTGACTTAAAAAGTGAAAGAAATCAATGCGATTGATTTGTTGGACTGGAAAATAACCAAAATCGATGCAAGGACGAATAGGCACCTGTACGAGTATATGATTGTCCTCAATCTGTGACTGATTTATTCGTAACCTCTAAGAATCTGCCATTCAATGGAAATAGTCAAGCCACAAGTGTAAGATACCTCCACTCTGTTACTCGAATCAATGTTCTGTTGAATCCTTGCCATAACAAAATTTGGCACCACAAACGACACGGACGAATATAACTTCGTTTGCATCTTTCACTCCGGCTGTCACAATATATTGCTATGGTTGTGTTTGTGACTTATGTTTATGGGTATATGTAGATAAGTCCCTTACTGCTTGGTAGCATACTCGTGTACCATAAATGTAAGATAAGGAAGCAGTTTAAGGTATGTTCGAGTAGTTATGCTTGATAGTCATTTCTGGACTTCAAATATGTTCCCGTAAGAGGACATCATCTGCAGAACAGATTCGGTGTACGAGTATATTTCCTAACAACGCACATAATGTCCCTTAGGTACTGGAAAAAAGTTATAAATCTCGGCGATAAGTGTCACGTTTTGGCATTTACATATATTATAAGTCCCAGGTTATTTCCCCTTAAAAACGTCATAATTTTAATGACGTATTCCAAGTCAACATAAACCTTTTGATATCCTAGCAGGAGACTGTTTAATTATTTCTGTACATCTCTTCGAGTACAGACATGCCGACTTTATTCAAGAATGTATTGCAAAAAATTCCCAGTCACACTTAATCCTTAAATCCTGCGTCATAACCATGTCTCGTTCATATCAATATCAGAATTTGGAGAATTTTTTTAACACCTAATCATGTTTGGAAAACCAATTCGAATGCCAAATAACCCTTGACAATCCGATTATCATATCTCATTCCTCGCTCGAAGGATACTCGTATCTGCGTATAACCATCCAGAAATGTCCTTAACCATTAAACGAAAATTTAATGTGCTTTTGCTTATGTTTATGTTTATATTTGCGACCCATAAAAAGATGTGGACGGTATTTGGTAGTAATCACCACACTTAAGAAATCCGCATCCATTAGTTTGTGTATCCGCAAAATCTGCACCTCCCATTTATGGTTGGACTAAGGGAAAAGGTTTCACCCAAAATCGGGATTAAAATGCCAGTTGTCATGCTCGTATCTGAGACGTTTCGACGGGGGGTTACTTAAAATTCCTCAAGTGTACCGAAAGTCATTCTCTCCATGTTGTACTAAGTACGAGTATTAAGTTGTGCGCGTACGTACATAGTTTTGTGTAGGGAATTGAAAATGAAATCATCCGACGATAACGATGTGAATCCGATGTCTTGAACTCTGTCACAATGGGAAAGATATCAGCCAGAAAATTTGATGTGCTTCATCAGTAACACTTCTCTCAGAAATTTGTTGTCCTTTTTATTTATTTATTCAAGGGCCCATTCGGAATGTCCTCCCCACTTCCTCTGGAGTGTCGAGTGGTGTTATTTATGTGGAAAATTCAAAATACGAGTTTTAGTGATATGGGGCATTTTTTTGTCTGCCTTGTATGCCTCGTCTGACATGAATCCGTACCATTCGAGCAGTTATTATCTTATACCTATGCCCTGTAAGCCTTCACCATTACTCGTATCTTTTCCTTCCATTTTTGCCCCGTTCTTTTAGTCTCTTTCGTGAGACATTATGATAACTAGTATAGTTGCAAAAGCCTTTACTGTTAACTTGTTTAATGATAGTAACCTTCCTTTGCAGGTGGTGTCGTATGTGCAGTTCCTTTGGAAGGAAATCGATACGAACAACAAAAGTTCGTACAACGGAGCAGTAGACGCGATTGCCACTTTACTGGGTGCTGCTGGAGCCTTGAGTGCTGGATTTTTTAACAGTCATCGCTATAAGAGATGGCATTTGTGGATCCTGACAATTTGCACCCTTGTCGAGGGCGGTTTTCTTCTCTTCTCTTCGATGACACACTCAGTTTGGGTGGCATACATCGTTTACATTCTTTTCGACATTGTGTATTTTTTTATCATCACAATAGCAAGGTATGTAGAAATATTGTATCTCAGGTATGTATACATGAGTTTGGTTAAGGTACAGTGAGTAAATTCATGTTGGAGCGGTGCCAAGATGTAGTCGTGTGATGGGAAGTAATCTCGATTTATTTAGGAGGAGCAGTAGGTATATGGAGCGCGAATAATTTAGTGTTTACAATTCCACAATTTCGTAGATATACATGCTTGTAGTGGTGGAGGAGCTCTAGAAATAATCAGTCAGTTGGGATTTATGCTCAAGAGAATTCGACGTGCCATTTGCATGGATGGAATGAGACCTGTTCTGTTTATTTATCAAAAATCATAGATTTGCAGGGGAAGCTATTTCATCGAAAGTTAAAGCCTGGATTTTGTTGTCACTTAAATGCCACTTTATGCGCTTACTTTGTACAATTTAAGATAAAAAGGAGAATTCTCAGTATTTTCTTCCGAGATCTGAAAGTCATATCCTGTATCGAGATATACTTCAGAAGAAAGTAACACTCACAAACATAGTGTTCTGTGATGTCGCATCACTCTCATAGTAGGTGTGTCGGAATGTTTCGTCTCCTACACCAAGCACATACAGGTCCTTCGTAGAAGCGTACTTTCCCGTCACGGCGACAGTAAGCAGTTTGCAATCATTTCCATCAAGAGACAGCCGGAAAGTCGATGATCTTTTACTTTTGCAAATATCGGGAATTATTCCTTTGCAATCAGCAGTTGTGCTCACAAGAAATCAAACTGTCAACAAATACTAAACGTGCCTCGGGAGCGCACTTCCATCACCGAAAAACTCTCCTCTTTGCTTTACCCAGCTAATTCATTATCGCTCTCATTTTCTGCGACACACTAAGGTGGTGTACTCTCTCTATAAATGTGACCTAGTCCCAACTACGTTCCATAGAAGATACCCCGCTTCATCCCACCCAAGTTGATGTTACACCTTTAATTTTATCGAGTAGTGGCAGGTACGAGTATTTAGGCCTCATCCTGGACTGAAAGCTGAAGTGCAATTAAAAAGCGAAATAAAAAAGCTCTAGTTGCCTCCTACTCGTGCGTGCAATAGTAGGCTCTGTAGTGTGGGTCTTCAATTGAAAGGCATGCGCCGTTTTGCTATTGCTATTTTTAGACTTGTTCGGTATACAGATGGCAGTTAACACTGCGTTTACTGCCCAGCGGCTGAGAGGAACTCAGAATTGAAGAGAACGAATGAAATACATGCCAATCCACTCACTTCCAATCCAATTAACTGACAGTGCCTTCAACGTTGTCTATAACAACCCGATTTCAGAAAGGAACTATTAGAGACGCAAAGTCCTTTTCAGTAATTCAATTTCCTCTCTGCGTCCTTCGTTGCAGTGACGTTTTGTATTGTTTCTTGTTCAGCAGCGTGTGCTTGCCGATATTCTTCACTATCAGGGATTTCTTGGTGGTGGTCGGATGAAACCCAGCAGATCAGGTTCGGCGTCTCTAATAGCATATTGTCAGCATTGTTAGTAGTCTTCGGTGCCTGGACTTGACCGCATAGAAGCTGTTGAATGATTTCGGAATACGCGTTCGGCTAAGAATCTGGCGGTTTCTTGAGATGGCTGCTTCCATACCTTGGCTGCAACAAGGTAATGATCCGAGTCAATGTTTACTGCTCGGAAGTTTTGGACGTGTAGAATACTGGAGGCATGCTTTACGTCGATCGCAAAATGACCCACTTGTGTATATTGAGATGAGAGAACTTGCTATTGTGACAATTTGTCCTGCCACAAAGCCAATAAGCCTAAGTCCGCTGCTAGACACGTTGTCGCGTAGGCTCTGCTTACCTACTGTCCTACCAAAGATATCTTCCTTTCCTATCTTGGCGTTAAAATCGTACACGTCATACTAAGGACATTGTTCATATGTATTGTCGAGGAGCTTGTACAACAATTCATTAGTGTGCTCGTCCTTACCCTTCGTGAGAGCTTGAGCCCATATCAGGCTTTTTTTTTGCGAATTTAGCCTTGATTGAATAACTTGCTCGCTCACGTGTCGGAAGTCCCATATGACAAATTCATACCCGTATGAGCGCTGTAGCTGTTCCCATCCAATTGACATCCAATTTGGACGACCAGGTCTTTGGTTTTAACTCCTATGACAAACAGCTGGATATTCCGATGTCAGTAAGCCACTCCGGGAGTGCAAGTGTTGCCGCTCCGCTACCATGTCTATTTCAAAACCCTACCTCAGTCGGGAAATTTCCTTATTGGCCTGAACCCCGAATATGCCGAAGCAGCTTAAATAAAGCTTTTACTAGTCTTTCTGTCAAGATTACCGTTAATTCCATGCAGAAGAATCCCTCGCTGCACTACTTCTTTCTGATAACCTCTTGTTACACATCTGAGAGCACTTGTCCATTAGGTCAGCAAGAGATGCTTCATCTAACACCAGCGTGGTAATGTTCGCTCTCCTGAGCTGTTTACAGCGCTTCCCAGTCAGACTCAGCATACGCTTGGTTTACTATTAGGCAGCTATCTAGTAGGCACCACTTACAAGTAATAATGTGGTTTTGGCCAGCAATCTAGTTAATTCTTGAAAAAATGTGGCATATTGAGGATCTTCTCTCTTTCCCTAACAACCGGTCTTCACGTCGCAGAACCCTATCAATGTCCTTAGTTCGTAATCGATTGCCAAATTATGGTGATTGTCCGTCCATATCTGATTCAGCGAACGTCAGAAATTTCATCAAGGCCGATCCCTTTGTTAACCTCTTCCAGTTATACAGCTAGCCCCCTGTTTTCCTCTATCTATCATGCGTATCATTGTATCGCCCCCCACCACCGCATCTCATATTCAAACTCCTCCTCCTTCCAGGCTGCCTCAAATTAAATTAAATGCAAAATTCAATTCAATTAAGGAGCGCAAAACTCTGCCTAATTCAAACACATTCAACTAAATCACAATCTCGCACCGCATTCATAAGTTGAAAAATAAAAGAAAAATTAGAAAAGATAGATAGAAAAGAAATCACAAACTCCAACAACAACTATGTTCAGTTTAAGTGAATTGTTCTGCATGTTCTGCTGTCCACCGTGTCCGGGACCGATAGCGGCTAAACTTGCATTCCAACCACCCGAGCCTCAATACAAATTGACTGCAGCCGATGACACCAATATCAAGTACAATTTGCACCTGTTCGACCGAGCGGAATGGCAATACTCAGAGCGGGACAAATCGAAAGTGGAGGCATTCTTCACCAGGACATCACGAGGCAATCTCATCATCTGTATTTATGTGAAATGCAGCAAGAATGCCAAATACACGTTGCTCTTTTCACATGGCAATGCTGTGGACCTTGGACAGATGAGTAGTTTCTATATATCGCTAGGATCACGGCTAAATTGTAACATCTTTGGCTATGATTACTCAGGCTATGGCATGAGTGGCGGTAAGCCATCGGAAAAAAATCTGTATGCAGACATCGAAGCCGCATGGCAAGCGATGAGGAGTAGATACAATATAAGTCCGGAGAGTATTATCCTTTATGGTCAAAGTATTGGAACAGTGCCCACAGTTGATTTGGCGACGCGTCATGAAGTTGGAGCGGTGATCCTGCATTCGCCACTTATGTCTGGTATGAGAGTTGTGTTTCGCAACACAAAGCGAACATGGTTCTTTGATGCATTTCCCAGTATCGATAAGGTCTCTAAAGTAAAATCTCCTGTTCTGGTTATACATGGAACCGATGATGAAGTCATCGATTTCTCACATGGTATCGGGATCTATGAAAGGTGTCCAAAAGTTGTTGAACCTTTATGGGTAGAGGGTGCTGGTCATAATGATGTAGAATTACATTCGCAATATTTTGAAAGACTTAAAAAATTTCTTACCGTAGAACTAGTTAAATGACAATTAAAGAACTCAAACACTTCCACCACCGCTGGTGTTACAACGGAGGAGAAGGATGAAAACGATGCAGCGGCTTCGTCCTCCAGTTCCGTTTCTACAAAAGCTCTCTCTGAAAAAATTCCTTTAGCATAAAGGGTCCGGCTCTTGTGCCAATAACGCAGCACCATACCTTTCACTTAAAAGCACTGCTAACACAGCTGCCTGTTTGGAAAGAGCCGAGAGCCAAGGACATCGCCTATCATCTTATGCGTCTTCCTCATCAAATAATAAATACCCCTCACCATCACCGAACACAAATCCGAAACAGCGAACTTCAGCGGAACAACTTTCTCAATGTAGCACTAGTAATCATCATGATGAATCATTATCCCCACACCATATTAGTAGTAATAATAAAATTTACAATCCCGGGCGATTCAGTAGCAGCAGTATTACTACTTCCCCAACAAATAATAACAACTGTACCAATAACCATCACAACAGCCAGCAAAAATAGATGGATTGTCTTCTAAAGTGTACATGTAATAGTTCCACTAGTGGCACCGCCAATATTGGTCCTCGATATAGCTCATTGAAATCTTTAAAATTAAGTGGGTCCAATGGTCTTGTTAGTGGCATGTTAAATTCTGGATCGAATGAATGTGAACGAAAATCTACGGCGACAACAAGCCCGGGCCGTATACAATCGAAAGACGTTGGTATTGTTACTGGGAGAGAGTTAATAAAGCAATGTGATGAATTAAAAAAAAATAGGTTCTGGTCGAACAAATCCGAGCACAAGAAGAGTTGTAGCTACTCGAAATGCGGCTACAAGTCCTAATTTAGATATGCGAAAGCTTGGCTTGATGGAAATCAAACCAAAAGAAGTGATTGCCAGTAACAAGGCTGCACTGGAAAAGTCAAATTCGTTGGGAGAATCGAAACCAACCAAACAGTTGCGTACAACAAGAAGTCTTTCGCCGCGTCCTCCCGTGCGACATCAACACGCAATAATGGTCTCCGATGAGAACGATATTGTTTCTGTAAAGGTTTCACCAAATGAAGACTTTGAATTATAAAATGGACTAACGACGCGAATTGCTGAGTTAAGTATACGTGATATGAGCGGTGATAGTAAGATTTCAAGTAGTAGTCCTGGATCTGTGGGGTCAAAGAAAAAGCACAAGACATCAAAAAGTGAACAAACCTCTCCAAACATCACTGATTTTGATACAAAATTCTCATATAATCAAACCAATAACAAAAGCACAGGATGTTTGGTTTATGTGCCATCGGATCCGTGGTTGAAAATGTCCGATTTAGAAATTAACTCGCTGCACAAAAGAACACATCTTCAAAAAATGTCAAAAGAAACTCGTTCACTTAGTCGCGGTAATTTAGAGCCGCTTGATAATGATCCATGGATTTGGCGAAAGCCACCACCACTAATGGTGGTTCAAGAACAACTGCAACTGGTAATGTTAAAAAATCACCCAAACAAGAAATATTTCGACAAGCAAAGTCATTTTCTGCTTCGAAATTTGAATTGGGCGGCGGTGAAATACCAAAAGGCCATCGACCCAAATTACAACGTTGTAAATCGCCTTTATTTATTGAAGACGATGTTCTACCACCAATATCGGCTCCTTCTTCGCCATTTTTGAAAGCACCCGAGAGTCAGTTCTCACCCCCACCTCCGCAATTTACTGCTACACCACCACCACCGCTACCGCCACACTACATATGCAGCAATTCTCCTGTTACATCACCAGCTCGCATTAAGCCAACAGTTACAACTGTTGAACCACCACAGCCTTTGCAACAACCACAGCAGGCGCAACGCAGTTTTTTAGATGTCGTCAATTCTAACCTACTGCAAGCACGCCATAGTTTTTCGTTAATATCACAGCGGGATGATGAGTTACAGTTAAACATTCGTCGTTTATCTGAACAAATGCGCAAAACTCAGGCAGGAAGTGCCGCCTTAATCACCACTAATACTGGTGCCGATTTTAGTGATTATCTTCGACAATTTCGTTGCAGTAAGGCCAAGAAAGCAGCAGCTGCAGCGCAAGGACAATCTCAACAACAGCAACAGGCCTTACATCATCCGCAATCGAAGGTGACACAAAATAATCTCGATTCAATGTTAGAGACTACGTGTTAAAGGAAACGCACGGTATACGCTTCAAATTCTCTAGTTCTTTTTATTTTTACTTCCTTCCTCTTTACACACAGTAATAAATAAAAGATAATAAATAACTATCCCGTGGAAGTGTAATTTCTAGTATTAAAAAAAAAATAAAAAAAAAAAAAAAATCTTAATATGAAAACGATAATAATTCTCCTTGAAAACATTAAACTGCAAATTGAAAACTGCAAACAAAAAAGAAAAAAAAAAACGTATAAACAAGTCTTAATGCAAAATAATTCATCTGTTAATTATAGGTCTAAATATTAATTAATTCAATACATAAGCTGTTAAATGAAAACAAAATGTGAGAAAGAAAGTCTACAAACAAAAATTATTAACTAAAGAAACAAGAGCAACAAAAGGCATAATGACATAACTAAGAATGGAAATGCATGCATTTGTTAGTTTTTGAACTTCAGAATTGAAGGAGTCTTTGCTGCAGAAAAACAAACAAGACTTACCGGTCTAAGGAACAAATCTTAGAGAAACCCTGTATTTCGAAACTGTTTCAGAGCCCTTCATTCTGTCCATGCAGCTGAAATGGAGCCTTTTCCCTCTAAGATAATCAAAATTTGTTGAACATGAACAATATTGCCATACGTCAATCCATATATCCTTAAATCAATTAAAACCATCATCAAAGAAACCGTTGTTTTTTGTTCATCAACCAACGAGCCTTTGTGACCCGTAATCGATACGGATACCTCCAGGACGTAAACCCTGACCGTAATAATGTTTTTAAGCGAGCAAATCGAAACAATGGCGTCAAAGCAAAAAAAAAAACTTAATTTAGCACAACGGTAAGCGATAAACCCAATTCGCTGTAGTCCCGCACTCACTGTATGCGAATGTTTATATTTTCGAAACAAAAGGTGCGGGCCTTTGTGTCATTCAAAACTATGGCAAGCACACAGTCACTGTCATTTTTTTCCACGTAGCCCCACAAAAGTCACTACACTATCTCTGCACCGTTAACATGCAACCTTTCTAGTTTTTATTTAAATTTTTTTCCAACTTTGCTTTCTTCTCTTTTCATTGGTTTTGTATCATTTTTTTTGCAATTTGCAGTGCAATTGTTGCTGAGAACCTGCTGGAGGATAGTTTTGGATTAATTTTCGGAATCAACACACTGGTTGCACTAGGACTGCAGGCCATTTTTACCATTATAGTCGTTACGGAGACTGGATTTGGCTTAGGCATCCGAGGACAATTCCAGGCTTTCGGTGGATACTTTATTGTACTGTCGGGGTTATACGGTGTTGCAGGGGTAGTGCGATGTTCGAAAAATGATTCTAAACCTACGACGACACAGTGAAATGAATATCTGCGTATCTTTGGTAATTTAGTTTTAAGCGAAAAATACGAGTATGTACAATATATTCTGTCTTACATACATAAGTACTTAGTTAGATAAATATTTTTGGTTGAGCCACCCGGTGTAGTCAGCAAGGATTTCCAACTGACGAAGGCGAATATTTATTTTACAGATGTCTACATTGAAAGGCACATTATGTTTGTCATATCGTAAACTCGGAACAATATTATCTTTGTCGATTGGAACAGAATTTGTAAAAACAAAAAAATTTTCTTCGATCCGAAAATTCGATAACAACCCTGTTGACACGCTAAGCCTAAAGGGATGTTACATTAGTTTAGAAGGAAAATAAATAAAAATAAAAGTGTGCTCAATTTTTTTTAAACAATTTTGTACTGTCGAAATATTTTTGTACTTTAAAATGAGAAATAAAAACTTAAGTAAAGATTTTTTTACTAATTTGTTGTTGATTGTTGATACACGTACCAGGGTTGATCAGTAAGTTTGCGACCTATTGAATTACAAGCGTTGTAACTTGAAAAGCACCACTGCTTCTGCCATCTAACATCAGCAAACACACCTTCTTCATTGAGATGAAGGCGGCGGAATCCCACATGCTGATAAAGAGAGGCACGTCTCATCTCAGGTTGAGATACTTGATGCAGACCTACTTTAGATCTACTTTGACGTATTCGGGGCCCATGTCTGAAGAGAGATCCATGGTTGCGACGGGAGTAGAAATTTCGGTCTAGCCGAACTCTTAGTGTAGGCGTTTAACTGAGGACCTGGCACCTGGTTGTAACTTCCTTCCGTAACAAAAAAAAAACAGTTTGTCGAACTTATATCGATGATAAAAAGAAAAGAAAATACTGCAATTTTAAAACACCTGTCGTCTTAGAGAACTTTACTTCAAAAGGTACTAGATTAGAATAGTTGATATGTAAGGTAAGCATACAAGTTCGTCGTAGAATTGATACATATGTGCGGTAAGTATATGTTAAGTCCTTACAGGTTCCTACAGTACTCCCCCGCTAGTGAGAATACCGTCCTAAGAATACCTCGATGGTATATAAACTCGACGACCTGACCGGGTGAGCTGTTGATTCCGATCATGTGCACGATCCTTCAATAAATTGTTTGAAAAACTCTGTGGCTGCTCTTTTGGTTGAGGGGGCAATTCATTTTGAACGGGTAAGTTGTTTTCCACCAGCTTCGTTGAAACTTTTGTCTCCTCCGTCGTTTTGTTGTCTTCCGGAATTTCATGGAAGACGGAAAAAGCGGCTTTTAGTCTGTCTATAGAAACAATTTTTACAATCTGTTTAAATTTTATAGAAAAATATTTTGGGTGTTTTGCTGTAACTAGAACCTTCATACGGTTGTTGAAGCGGACGACGAATACTGTCAGTTCTTATGAACACGTGAGTACAGCTTTCCAGCGCCTTCCGGATGAATACTTTTTGCGTTCTATGGGAAGAGGTGTTAGCTGGTCTTAAGGCTGACATAGCCTTCTGCAGCTCCTTGACAAAATCTTCTGAGGACATGTTATTGGAAGACTTAGTGAGGTACTCTCCAGGCAGTCGAAGTGTTTCGCCATATAAGACTTCAGCTGGGGTTGCATATAAATCCTTTTTAAAAGCAGTACGCAGTCCAAGAACAGCAAGTGGTAGTACCCTAAACCAGTCCGCTGTTTGGTAGCTTTAAGAGAACGATGTCATCTCTCGATTATTCCATTGGATTGGGGATGGTCGGCCGTCGTCCTACAGTGTTTAATGCCCAAGGCTTTGTTTTGTTCTGAGAAAAGCGTTGATTGGAACTGTCTGCCTATGTCATTTGTAATTTGAAGTGGCACACCATAACGACTAATCCAACCATGGACTAGACTCTGAGCCACTGTTTTTGCTGTAATATCCTCCATAGGAAATGTCTCTGGCCAGTGAGTGTACCGGTCTATAATTGTAAGAAGATATTTGTATCCATTCGATGTTGGCAGCGGTCCAACGATGTCCATGTTTATATGAGAAAAACGTTGAGATGGTAACCTATATGAAACAAGTCCTGCTTTATTGTGACGGCTAACCTTTGATCGTTGACATTGCATACAGCTGTTAACAAATTTAGCGCAGTCTGCTTTCATCCTGGGCCAAACAAATCGATCACTGAGTAGTTTGCAAGTAAGTAGCTCTTACACCGAGGTGGCATAGACTGTGAAGCTTTCTGATAATTATTTCTCTCGTGGACTCAGGAACGTACGGGCGGATTCTCGAAGCTGATATGTCGCAGTACACCTGATTTTTTGCTTCTGGAAAAGTAAAAAGCTTTAATTGCAATGAACTATGTTTGTTACCTTGTGCAAGTAAGGTTTTCAATTCCTCATCCTGCAGCTGTTCTTTTGCTAGGGATTCGATGCATCAATTGCATTAATCCTTGAAAGGAAATCTGCTACTTGATTCTGCGGTCCAGGACTGACTTAAAAAGTCCAGTTGTCGCAATTGTCTCGGCGATACTTTTTCCGAATTTTGGCCAAAGGCATAAATTAAAGGTTTATGGTCTGCGAATATGTATAACAAGTGACCTTTCTTCGAGCAAATGTCTGAAGTGTTTCACAGCTTTGTAGATAGCTAGGAATTCTCGGTCATAAGTACTGTATTTTTGTTCCGCCGTGGTTTGTTTTTTAGAAAAAAATCCAAGTGGTTGAGGAACGTTATCACACATTTGGTTTACCACAGCCCCAATTGCGATATCGGAAGCATCTGTGAAGCGCTGCAAGCTGAGCAAGCTGTGACGCGGAGCATAAATCAGATTTGCATCTTTCAAAGGCATCTACTGCTTCCGCTGTCCACTTGATGGGTGTTGTATCATTCTTTTTGTTTCCATTCAAGTCTTTTGATAATTGAGGCTTCTTGAATTCAAGAATGTGGTTGATCTTCTCTGGAATAGGTTTTATACTATACTGATTAACCAAATGGCCCAAAAAAAACGAACTTCTCTTTGACCAAAACAACATTTAGCAGTGTTAATTTTAAGATTGAACTCACGCAGCCCTAAAAGAACCTGTTGTAAATGTTGTCTGTGTTCATTTCTGCTTGAAGATGTTACTACGATGACGTCGATATAAGAAAATGCAAAATCCAGTCCTCGCAATGCCCCGTGAACGTATCTGTGCATCGTTTATGGTGCATTTCTCAACCCGAAAGTCATGTATTTGAATTCATACAAACCGAAAGGTGTTGTAATTGCCGTTTTTGGAACATCTTCTGGCTCCACATGTATTTGGTGAAAGACTCGTTGAAGATTTATCGTTGAAAATATTGTTTTTTTATACAGCATATTTGTAAAATCATTCACGTATGGGATGGGGTATCAGTCCGGTTGAGTGATCGCATTCAAGGATCGGTAATCGCCACATGGCCTCCATTCGCCGTTCGATTTGTTGACCATGTATAACGGACTTGCCCAGTTGCTTTTGGATGGTTGGCATATATATACCTTGTTCCATTAGGTAAGTTCAGCTTTTGCAGCAGCCAACTTTTCTGGCGATAGCCGTCGTGTAAGGGACTTCACTGGTGTTCCCGTGTAGTTGAGTGATGTAAAGTCGTAGTTTCGTCTATGAGGCGATTTCTTTTAAAGACGACTGGAAGGCCATAGTATTTAAGAAAATCTGATCCAATGATTGGTGTGTTAACATCCGCGATGATGAACGTCCACACGAAGTTTGTGCTTAGACCCAGATTGACTTTAAAACGTTGGCTTCCAAAAGTTTTAATTTTCGATCCATTAGCAGCGAACAGTGAGAACTTGGAATAATTAAATTTTTGTTGAGGAGTTGGTGGCAGAACAGAGACATCGGCACCGGTGTCTATAAGATATTTTTTGTGTAGCCATATCCAAGATGTATACAAGATTGACGGCTGCTGTCATCTGTGATGATCAGCATCTGTGATGACAGCAAGCAATCTAGTTTTCTGATATGGCAGAGTTGGTGTAATTGCAGGGTTGTCTGCAGTGAATAGCTTCATCTTTGTGGTACCAACAAATTACACTGCGCTTTACGGTGTTTGGGTGTGTTAGTTGATTCGACTCACGATGACGTGATGGAGTTCGACGACGTTTATGATTAAATGAACTCTCCCAGTTATCAAATCGTCGACTTAGTGCTTCTATTTTCTGAATTAATATGTCTTCGTGGTGAGATGGTATTCCGCACTGATCTATTTTGGATAGGATATTTCCATGTGAAATGATTTCCATTATAGTGCCTGCAACTTGCACCAGTTTTTTTACGTCATCGTTCCTAAAGGCGGCTATAATTGCTTGAGCTTCTGGAGGTAGGCGTTGCATCCAAATATTTTTGAGAAATCCCTCTCCGACAGAGTTTCCTGCTAGGCCTTTAAGCTCGTTAAATAAATGGGACGGTTTCTTATCGCCTAAGTCGACATCTGATTGCAACTTTCGCATTTTCTTCTGCTCGAAGTCTGAAAAAACACTCTATTAAGGCTTCATACTTTCCGTTAAGTGGGGGTTGCAAAACGGCGTCCCTGAATTGTGCCAAAATCTTTGCGTCCATGAATGCCACTATTGTATTGAATTTGGAATAGTCGGAAGTTATGCGACACGTTGAGGATTGGACCTCGATTTGTGCGAACCAGATCTTCGGCAATTCGGTCCAGAAGGGGAATATTTTCACTGAGACGCGCATAACCTCTCACTCGCTGCCGCCATTTTCATGGCTTTGTGTGTTAGTCGCTTGTACAAATTGGAAATTGGAGGAACTTTCATTGCTTTTCAAGCGAAATAATTTGCTTTTTATGAAAAAATGACTTAAAGCGAATCACGCGGGGTCACCAATTTGTAGACCGTACAATAGCGATGATAAAAAGAAAATATCGCAATTTTAAAACACCTGTCGTCTTAGAGAACTTTACTTCAAAACGTCCAATTCATTTATTATCTTAATGCCAAAATTATAAATAATAAGGTACGAGATTAGGTACCTTAGTAGAATTGATACAGTAAGTATATGTTAAGTTCTTACAGGTTCCTGTTCAGAGGCAATACACCTCAGAGCTCCCTATTTCCTAGTCATTGTAACTTGCAAACATTTAAGACCAACGAGCATCGGTACCCCTCTTTTCTTCATCCCTTTTGCACCCACGCTGTATGCCAGAATTTTAGGGGCACAAAAAGCCACACGGGCAGATATATTGTGGACGGTCCCAGCAAACGTTTTAATGCCTCCGAATTTCGACTTTGGACACTGAGTATTAGGACCCTTAACAGACCACCTGCTGCCCATCATCTCGCTTTGGTAAATCACTTGTAAAGCAGATTGTCTCGCAATCTAAGAAATGCTATCTAACTAATGCGGATGAAAAACTGCAACATCTACTACGGCAACTGGTACAAAGAAGGAAGACAACGCTAATTTGGGTGTGAATTTACTATTCGATACGTAGACAAGAAGTCTTCAGCATTCGGCATAATTACACCTGATAACAACGCATATCAAGGCCACGTTCAGAAATATTTGCGCTCTTGATCCTACAGTGGATAACGATGACAGCATCAAAGACGAATTCTATGACCTCCTGGACCGATCATATGCTGGTCAAAATATGATGGCCAAAATATCGATGTAAAGAAGAATAACCCATTCACCCTGGACGAAGACAACAGAGACTTTCCCCCCTGATATGGATATCTCATACCATAGTCACGGTAGTAATATCAAATTTAAAGTCAAAAAAACCTGCAACACAGCTCGAGGTGACCTAGTTGGGAACATGCTGACTACTGCATTACTGAAGCATGGACTCTCAGCAAAATTTGTCCACAAGGAGACCCTCTTGAGCCCTTCTTTAACTATAGAGGAATAAGTCTTCTAAATATTGCCGATATACGAGTACTCGTATATGAGCATTTGAAATCATTCACGAACAGCCTGGTTGGTCCATATCAATGCGGTATTTGCGTATGGGGATGACATTAATGTAATTGGACGAACACAGAATGACATCAATGAAGTTTTCATAAGTATTGAGACCGAACTGGTCAAAATGGTCCGGAAGGTAAACGAGGGCAAAACAAATTACATGCTGTCATCAGACAGATTAGCCACAAGGTTACCATTGGCAGTTATACTCGTACATTAGATGTAGCTTTGTCTACCTTGGCCCCACAGTTACAAGCAGAATCGACATCTGTGTGAAAATCAGATACAGAATTACTCTTGCCAATAGCGTAACAGAGCCCTTTCTCTTAATACCAAAATGACTTTATACAAAACCCTTATCATCGTCGTCCTGCTTAGACCTTATTGAAAGCAAATAAAGGAACACATGGCCGTTTCGAGAGAAAAATACTGCGCATGTGATTTTCGGCGTTGTTTGTATATTGGGTGAGGCCCAGCTTAACCCTGGATTTTAGCGCTACCTAAGTAAGTAAGTAAAATAGACAAAATTGCGCCCCAGGCGGAATAGGCATTTGAGAGGATGGTCTTAATAAAGGGTACAGGGCTTAATAAAGACAGGGAACGGAATTTTGGGCAAGCTGGCATTATTCATGCATTAGAAAAGGAATATACTAAACCTGAAATAGCAGACAAAGGATCATCAATGAAAGCAAAAGAATGTAAGAGATTGAACGGAGCCCTGCGCATTGCCAGCACTTAATTTGTGGATATCGGACTTGAAACCATCCGAGACAAAAACAACCTGATTTCGCCAGACTTGTAGCTTTATTCTGGAAGGGAAGGCACATCAACAGTATCCTTATCAGGGTGAGAAGTTAAAAACATCAGCGACCGCCGTATGCTCCGCATTCTCCTTTTGGTTTGTCATTCCGGTAATAGCGGCAAACCATCGTGCCAAAATATTTAGAGATTATTCCGATAGCCTGCCTGACATCTATGCCCTCATTTTCCATGGTTTCCAATATTGCTGCCAATGCTGTCCTTTCATCATTCTTCACTATTTTGGCATTCTGCCGGTTCAAGATTTACCATTCGCAAAGACGTCGACGGGGATCATTCTAACCAACACATAGACTACTTGGATTGTTTAAAAGTCGCTGATAATCCTGACTGCGCAGAGACTATACGTTGGCGCAGTTTTCTTTTTAACTCTAGTGCATACGTCCATACCGGATCAGCGTATAGGGGAATTGAACTGACTACTCTGCATAGTAGGATCCTCCAGGCATATCCAAGGGAGCCACCGATATTTGGAATTATTCGAAAAATTGCTGCCTTGAATTAATGGCATGGTTTCCGCTTCGAAGACTCGCTTACTACAGGGTTTTGCGGTTGGTTCTTAGGACAGCCTCTACCTTGTGGTTGAGTAGTTCTAGATCGGTGACTTGAACCAATATCCTTCTCCTTGGCGGGCTCTATTTGGCGGGTGTGCTTAGTCAGCATGTCCATCCGTTAACTTTTCAGGAAGATTTAGTCGCAGAACTCCATAATACATTATGTTCCAAAGATGAGGCCAGAGGACTGCCTTATTCCGGAAGCCATTCGATCCACAAACGTTGTTGTTTCCTATTTTTCTGCAGGTTTCGAAGAGTTGCCCGACGTAATTGTGGGGATGTGTTCCATGCTATTATCCCACACAGTGGGGTACATAATAGTTGATCTACGTAGGCTACTATCGTTGTTAGAATGTTACGCAGGTTAATTGGAGAAACCTGTTGCCATTATGCTTCTTCATCAGTATCCTGTAAGCTGTACATCTACGGTGTGAGTCGGACTCATCGCAAAGACGTCTGATGCACCTTCATTTCCTTACCTTAATAGCCCCTTCCACGTCGTGTCCCACCAATTTGAATATTATCAGCTGTTCCTGGAAGTCACCATGGACCGTGTACGTCATCACGAAACCTCCGGTGTTCCTCTAGTTCGGTGGTCAACGACCTCTTCCGGTTTTTTCCTTTCAGGTTGATTAGCTGCATTCGCTTAGTGTGCTATGTCGGCTGGGGAAGTCACCCACACATGCGCAGCTGACTCATAGGTTGGTAGAAAAAAAAAAAAACATCGCATCTGGGCGGAGCCGGAAAACCAAAGGACGGGAACATTTGTCTATGTTTTCTGTGCTCCAACATCGCATCTGGGCGGAGCCGGAAAACCAAAGGACGGGAGCATTTGTCTATGTTTTCTGTGCTCCCAATTTTGTAGAGCGATGTGCATGTGTTTTGCCGCCGGGGATTCCACAATTGACTTGCCGTCGGCAAAAATGAAAATGTAATGTTTGTTGCGTTGCAACATCCTGCCGGGCCACCGAAATTGAATCTGATGTCTTGAATGTTGTCTTTGCTACTTCCACTTGTTTCTGTGCTGATGACGTTGTCCTCCTCAAGGTGGATACATGAAAAGATTAAAGGTGGATTCAGTAGAGGTGTGTGGCAATATTTGGTTATAAATGTTTATAAGTTAGTTATAATTCATTTAGCTTATAATAATAATTTTATGTTATAATTCAATTTGTGTAATTATATACAAAAATGAAATTTTCTTATTCTGTAGTTTGTACAGTGTTCATCTGTGTGAGTGTATGTAAGTTAATTTAAGATATCTGTTCTAATTCTCTATTGGTAGGAGGCATATCTTTACTATTGGGCGCTTCAATGTAGTAGTTGCCGTCTTGATTGTGACCACACGGACCTTGCCGTCGGTTCTCGGATGAGTTGCTTCGATCCTCCCAAGTCGCCACTGAGTAGGAGGCATTTGCTCGTCAGGAAGAATTACGAGTTGTCCTACCTTAAATTGGTCATTCGATGTCAACCACTTTGTACGCTGTTGAAGTCGCGCAAGGTACTCTGATTTCCATTTCCTCCAGAAGTTTTGTTGGATCCTTTGCAGGAGATGCCATCTATCCAATTGATTTTCCTTGATTTCTGCAAGATCCCTTTCCGGTGTTGTGCTTAACGCCGTACCAATCAGGAAGTGTCCGGGTGTTAAGATCGACAAATCCTCAGGATCTTCGGTCATCGGACAGAGTGGGCGGGAATTTAAACATGCCTTGGGCTAACACAGTTGCATATTCCTCAAACGTAAGCGTGTGATGGCCGATTACTCGTTTTAGATGGTGTTTCATTGACTTAACACCCGCTTCCCACAACCCTCCAAAGTGCGGTGCACCTGGAGGATTGAAATGCCACTTAGTTCCACTCATCAGTAATTCCTTGGCAATATCTTCTGTGCATTGCTTTGACAGCTGTGTTCTTTCTTTGTCCAAAATTTTAGCAGCTCCCTGAAAGTTTGTTCCACAGTCGCTGTATAGATTTTCGCATATTCCTCGACGTGCAGTGAAGCGTTTAAATGCGGCTAGAAATGCTGGCGAACTATAATCGCTTACAAGTTCGAGATGCACAGCCTTCGTTGTAAAGCAAATAAATATTGCAATGAATGCCTTTGAAACCTTATTGCATCGTCCCTTCCACGCCTTCAGTTGTACTGGTCCAGCATAATCAACCCCTGTTGTGTGAAACGGGCGAGTCTGTGTAACTCTTGATGCGGGTAGGTTGCCCATTTTTTGATGCATTTGGGGAGCATTGTGTCGGAAGCAACGAAGACAATTACGAATGCATTTTTTTACATTTGATTTTAAGCGGATAATCCAATATTTAGTCCTGAGTGTTGCCATCATCAGTTGTTGTCCACCGTGGAGTGATTTCATGTGAGCATCATGTACTATGAGAGAGGTTAATATATTCTGGGAAGGCAATATGATGGGGTGACGTTGATCATATGGTAAATCGGCATTTTCCAGTCGTCCACCAACTCTCAATATCCCATTTGTGTCAATGAATGGTACAAGTCTTGCCAGTTTACTTCCTTTATGGATCTCCATGTTCTTCAAGATTTGTCTGATTTCTTCAGAAAAGAATTCTTGTTGTACAATAGTTACCAAACGCCTTTGACCTAATTCGATTTCCTCGAGCGACAGTGGTCCAGACCTACGTGTTGAGTTCTTTCGAGCGTTGTTGATAAAGCGTAGCCAATATGCAGTTACTCGTACTAATCGCTGTAGAGATGAAAACCTGGAAAGAAGTACATTAGCCTCAAAGGAGGTTGTATATATGCAGAGCTGAAAAATATTTTTGATGGGGTACCCAGATGCAATAAACTTATTTTTGACCTTAGAAATGTTTGATGGTTTGGATTCTAAATCTGTATTTGGTATTTCATATTCTAGATGAGCTTGTTCCTCAAAAAGCTGCAGAAAGTCAGGCCCATGCCACCACTGTCTATTTTTGACTAGTTCTCTTGGTGTCAGTCCTCTTGAAGCAATGTCCGCTGGGTTATCTTTCGAAATAACATGTTTCCACCACTTGGGATTTGTCAGCTCTTGAATTTCTGCAACTCTGTTGGCAACGAACGTAGTTCTGGTATGTGGTGGTGATTTGATCCACGCAAGCGTGATTTGCGAATCAGACCACGCATGTATCCGTGCATCTTGAAGGTTCATGGTATTTATAGTGTGCACCAACAAGTGTGCTAGTAATAACGCTCCGCAAAGTTCTAAACGAGCTAGAGATTTTGTTTTAAGGGGTGCGATTCTGGTTTTCGAAAGTAGCAAATTTGTAAATATTGTTCCACCGTTTATTACCCGGACCTACAGGGCGGCAGCGTATGCTTTCTCCGATGCATCGCAAAACCCGTGAATTTCGATGCATGACTTGTTGGAATAATGTATCCAGCGAGGAATTTCTATATTGTTTAGAGCTGTAAGTTCAGTCTTTAAGTAATGCCACCTCGCGATAATGGGGGTTGGAAGTTCACTGTCCCATGATTGATGCTCCTTCCAGATGTCTTGCATCAAGATTTTACCTAGGAGAACACAAGGCGATATCCATCCCATTGGATCGTAAAAACGCGCTATGTCAGACAGAATTGTCCTTTTTGTTGTTTGCCTTTGTTCCGGCAGACTTAGTTTGAAAGAAAATGTGTCCCTTCCCGGGTGCCACTGGATTCCTAACGTTTTTATGGCTGTCGGATCATCGAAGGCTAGTGATGTTGACACTTCTCTATCTGCTTCTGGAACGGCTTCTATCAATGCTTGACTATTGCTAGCCCATTTCCTCAATGGGAAACCTCCACGTTTCAGCATGGCAATAAGTTGTTGTTGCAGTTCCAGTGCTTCCTTGACAGAATCTGCTCCGTGCATAACATCGTCCACATAGAAATTTTGTTTTGCTATTTTCGAGGCAAGTGGAAAATCGTCGCGTTCATCTGAGGCCAACTGTTGAAGGGTGCGAACCGCTAAATATGGAGCTGCGGCAGTACCAAAAGTGACGGTATTTAACTGATAGGCCTTCAGCTCTTCATCCTCTTTATCTCTCCATAAAATGAGTTGATAAACAGAATCCTTTGGAGCGACCCAAATTTGCCTATACATTTTATTAATGTCAGCTACAAATGCTATCTTATGCTTCCTAAAACGAGTGATGTGATCAAATATGTCATCTTGCAATCTAGGACCAACTAGTAGGTGATCGTTTAACGAAGTACCATTCGACGATTTGCAAGATGCATCGAATACGATTCGCAGTTTGGTGGTAGTGCTGGATTCTTTTATTACTGCGTGGTGGGGAACGTAATAGTGAGCCGTTAATGTGGTTGTATCTACTTCTGTCATATGGCCCAATATCCTATATTCTTCGAGAACCCTTTTATATTCTTGACGAAATGAACTATTAGAATTTAATTTCTTCTCCAGTTGAAAGAATCTATTCTTGGCTAAATTTAATGACAATCCCAATAAAGGTTGTTTGCCGTCTCTGAAAGGGAGTCGAACCACATATCTTCCATCCCTCTGTCGTTGGTGAGTGAGAGAAAAGTGCCTTTCGCACTGTTTATCTTCGGGAGACAGCATTTTTTTGGTTCCTATTTCCTCAAGTTCCCAAAATTTCAACAAAATTTTATCTATATTAAGATCGTTGGTAGTTATGTGAAGAGATGTTGTTTTGTTATTTGAAGACACACCCCCAGACAGCACCCATCCTAACTCGGTTCTTTGAGCCATGGGGGAGCCTGGTACTCCTTTGATAATACCCTCAAGAATGATTGATGGATAAATGTCTGCACCGAGTAAAACATCTATTTCGCTTCGTCTGTAAAACGTAGGATCGGCCAGTTCAAGATTTTGGATATGATTCCAGTTAATAAACTTGATGTTTCTCATCGGCAGATCCGCTGTGACCTTAGGCAGAACTAAGGCATTGAGCTGAACCTTAAACTTGTTGTTAATGTTGGAATAAATAGGGAAGGAAACCTTATACTTGGAAATACCAGTTTTATTTTCTCCTATTCCACATATCTGAACATCTACCTTTTCTCTCTTCAGCTGTAATATCTGTGCAACTGACTCTGATATTAGTGAAGTCTCTGATCCAGGATCCAGGAGAGCCCGCAGGACCAACGGTTGGCCAACGGTTGTGAAAACTTTGATACGTGCAGTTGCCAGAAGAACACTTTTTGCTTCATTTGCTTCGGCAACGTACGCGTTATTAGCTGACGCCGTGTTGGTGGAGCAAGTTGGATGCTCTGAAATATCCTTCTTCGAGGTTTGATTAGTAGGCGTTTGGTTCGCCGGTGTTGACCGTGAGTCATAATCATTTACTGCGTTGTATTGTTCATTAAGATGCAGCAACGAATGATGCTTTTGCTTACATGTTGAGCAAGTGAATTTGCTCGTACAGGTTTGTACGGAATGCGTGCTGGAAAGACAATTGAAACACAGCTTGTATTTCTTAGCCATGTCGTTTCTTTTATTTGGACTGAATGCCCTAAACTTGAAGCAGTTTCGGATTGCGTGAGAACCTTGACATATTGAACATTTGTGCACTGTTACATTGTGCGATCGAACTGCATTCCTGTTTGACTTCGACTGTGTTATAGTGGATGAAGCCTGTGCAATAATCTCCAGAGTTCTTGCCCTCATCAACATGAAATCCTCTAGCTCGGAGTAATTTGGATAATCTGCGTAGGTAGCAATGTGGGATTCCCAAAGACCACGAGTGTTAAGTGGAAGTTTTTGTACCGTATGAAAAACAAGGACATCTTCCCATGCTTTAACAGAGACCCCTAGATTTTTCAGCGCTTGACTGGCTTCGTTAGTAGTGTCTAAGAGTGCTTTTATATCATCAGATGATTCCTGATACGACTTAGGTTGATTAAAGAGCAATTGAAATTGGTTTTCTTTCAGAAGTCTTACATTTTGATATCTTTTTATTAATATTGCCCACGCTGAATCAAAATTACCGTCTGTTATAGCAGTATTCCGTAAAAGACGTTCAGCTTCACCACTCAGATTTGCCTTTAAATAGTGAAGTTTTTGAGCATTTGAAATTGACGTATTTGTACACACAAGACCTTCGAAAAGATTTTTAAATTCAGGCCACATTTGAAATGACCCCGAAAAGGTTGGAATTTTAATAGGGGGGAGTTTAAATTCAGAAGATGGGAGCTTTGATTCTAAAATTGATTTATTCAGACCACTGTGTGCTGCATTATCGGTATGCAACTGTTCTTTTAGTATAGACGAATATTTATAGAACAATTCCTTTAGTTTGTGGAATGTAAGTTCCTCCATATATTTGGTCTTAGCTTCTTCAGTGAGAGCTGCAATAATCCTTTGGTGCATCGCTCTGGCTTCTTCGAAAGACGATTGTAAGTTTTCTAAACGCGCCTCACACATATGCACTGATTTATTTAATTTATCAAGTGCCTGGAAAGCCACGAAGTCGGCTTCTAATTCATTAGTTATGATTTGAATTGATTCAATCAAACTAGAAACTTTTACTTTACTCATTGTGATATAGAATTAGAACACCCCAACACAGTATAAATTTATTAAGATCACCAAGGATCGATAACTTTTATTACGTTTAAATTATAATAAATGCAATATAAATGTATATTAATTATAAGCCACACACCTGTTTTTATGCGTTGCTCCTTTGTTGTACCACCTCCTCCAGAATTTGATCCAACTCCGACACACGTATTCTTATTTAAAATTATAAATTTCACGCACTTAAACCTTTAGTTTTATTGCACTTGTCTTTTCAAAGTCTTTTTGAATTAGTCAATCCGGCTCGAAGGACCATTATGTGTCGCTAGGACACTTTGCAAAAAAAAACTTAGCAAACAAACTAATGAAAAACTAATTTCTTCCCTTTTTTTTATTTTTACCTTATTTTTTCAACTGGTTTGCTCTAACGACAAATTTCTTGTGGTCACCATGGACCGTGTACGTCATCACGAAACCTCCGGTGTTCCTCTAGTTCGGTGGTCAACGACCTCTTCCGGTTTTTTTCCTTTCAGGTTGATTAGCTGCATTCGCTTAGTGTGCTATGTCGGCTGGGGAAGTCACCCACACATGCGCAGCTGACTCATAGGTTGGTAGAAAAAAAAAAACATCGCATCTGGGCGGAGCCAGAAAACCAAAGGACGGGAACATTTGTCTATGTTTTCTGTGCTCCAACATCGCATCTGGGCGGAGCCGGAAAACCAAAGGACGGGAGCATTTGTCTATGTTTTCTGTGCTCCCAATTTTGTAGAGCGATGTGCATGTGTTTTGCCGCCGGGGATTCCACAATTGACTTGCCGTCGGCAAAAATGAAAATGTAATGTTTGTTGCGTTGCAACACTGGTCTACCTCTTAATTTCTGACGTCTCTGTCATGTCTAGAGACACTTTTCTCTGACCCTTTTTATATCATCGTTTCACCAGTAATAAGGTTCTCCACTTGTACCGAATGTCCTGAATTAGTTGATGCGGAGGAAAGCCCTCAACATTTTTTCAAGTATATCTTTGTCAAGGAGCGTGTCTTTCCTTCTTGATTCTGTTAAAGTGGGGTGCTATATTCGGTCCTCTTACCCGACATCGTCTGGTGATCGTTTTCAGTGACGACGACTCGCCATTGTCAATGGTTGACCCTCTATTTGTTTTCCGAAATGTTTCTATTTCATCATGCTACGATGCCGCCTAGAACCTTCAGATAGGTCGTCAGTGGTAGAGTGGAAGATCCAATAACTTTGATCTATGAGTTTGTACGGTTCCTTATTAAAGCTATCTCGATCCTTTTTTTATCTTATTGTTTATGTCAGAAGGTCCTGCGGGGCTGTGTAATCGTTCAAGATTATCTGGGCTATGTTCATCATATAGTTATTAATTATTATAATGCCTTCTTGATTGCCGGACACTTGCTGCCACCATTTAAGAATCTGGCGCTTTCTGGCTTAACACTCTTGCACCAAAAGCATAGTGCAACTTTTGTACTAAGATTAAGGTTGTGTAATCTTGATGTCCACGGTTTATACACCGCTTAGGTTGGTCAAGCTGGCTCTTGCAATGATAACGACGTGTGACCGAACTCAAGGCACCTGGTGAGGTTTCTGTACATACTAATATGGCAGTTCGATTTTAATTTTGCCTGATTCAAACCACCTGCTGTCGCTATCTGCATGCCACAGTAGACCTACCTCACACTGAGTAAGCCTTCTTCGCTGACCTCGATATTGTCCGCCTCAACAGCTTCGCTAATGCCCCTCTAGTAGTGGCTTCATTGAGGTCTTTAAATTTGACCCTTGATCTCTGTGTTAGTGTGTGGATATCCGTCTTTGCGCCAAGGTTCTCACCGATTACGGCCTGTATGTTCCGAGTAGTATGAGCCGGTATATGTACTTCATTAAAGACCAAAATAGCTGACTTTTTCGACCTCGAAAGAGTTTAGCATCTCTTCAGTGTTTCCTCCCAAAGGCATCAGAGCTTTTCAGGATTTGGGGGTGATGGAGCCGAGATTATTTTGCTCCGTGCATTGTAGGCTTGCAGAGTATCCTTCTGGGCAGAGTATCCTTCTGCCCATTATCCTTTATCTCTGTGAGTCAAATGCATTAGAATGCTTTCATATTCAACACCGCATACGCAGTCCAATTCAGTGCTTGTACTCGTATGTATTATACATTTGCAAGCTCGTACTTATCTGTAGCACGCTACTAGAAAGCAAGGCAGGCACTGGGCTTGATTATGCGATTTCACCAATCTCTTGCTGTTACAGGAGTACATACTCGAACGTTTCAACTTTCGTTCGGCATTAGCAGTGCGTTTATGTGACGATTGACTCTAAGTTGAATGACGAGAAGTGCGGATTTGATGCCAGCGGAATCAGACGTCACCAGCTCTTCACTCTTGGAGTGGTTGGATATTAAAATCTGATATATCTAGGCATTTTCTAAAGACAGAATGCAGATGAATCTAAGGGGAATTGTCCATTACTCCTTGTATTTACTCATTCATTAGCTTGCTTTCAAAAGCAGGAAGCATTTCGTAACTCACTTTAGGACTTCACGAATCTCGATTCACATGTCTTCCCTCAGGCATATGATTAGGACAATGGGTCATGAGCTAGGGATTGTTCTTTGACTGCAATAGAAGTGGACATGTGCTCAATTGTGCCCGCTTATTGAGCATGGAGAATTGTTTCAGCTTTTTTTTCACATGAATTGCTGTTCTGCATGCTATATGACCTGGTACATATCCAGGGGCACGTATTATTCGAAAATTCCCTGAAAGCTCAATAGAGACTGTTATTCCGGTGGTAACTTTGCACGACGCTCTCTATTGTTTCCCACCCTCCAATACGAAATCAATATGAGATAAGATTTTGAATAAACGAAGGATAATCACCCTTAAGCCGGATAAAGGAACCAAAAAATCACTCTCTCCACATAGTTTCTTTCCACTTCATCGGCAATAAAAGTTCTTCCTACCACCATCAGAGCGTATCACTTGAGTTCCTCAACAGCGTTAGGTCGTCCTTAAAAGGAAACAATAACTGGAGCCAAAATCAAATTCATTTTGTAGTTTGTCTTGTCATTGCCCGTCTTTAAGCCCCAAATTCCCCATTTATAAGCTCACGAAGAACCCTTTTTTTTCTACATACAATGCCAATGGTGTGTGACCTGAAGTACGAGTATATCCATTTATCTTGTGGCAAATGTTTCTCTACGACGTAGCTGTGTATCCTTTTTTTATACATACTATATAATATAAATGGCTCCGCTTCCGTTAGGCAATTTAGAAAGGAAAGAGTGTAACAACATGAGCTGTAGAAAACGTTTAACGGCGAACCAATTAGATGGAAACACAAAAACCACCAACCAGATGGTGTAGAGTTTCAAAAACCTAATTCTGTACTCTAGGGCTTATAATTGTATCCTTTGAGTCTGTGGGGATTTGGATCCAATCGTTTTCTGTACTGTAGCAGCCCCAATTCTTATGAAATACTCGTAAGTACAAATGCCAATCTATTTATAGTTGTGGAAGTGCGTTAGTACGTGTTTGAGTATTAGTATTGTACAATCCTGGCAGAGATTTCTATTCTGACGAGAGAGTGTAATTACTCACTTGCCGCGGGCTCAGTAACCTAGTGCATCCCGAAATGATATTGCATCTCCATGCATGGGGGTGCTGTGAGGCGGAGTGAACTCGCGAGGTCGTCATATTACGATGTTAACATGATTACATGGGGGCGTGAGTTTGTTTGTATGTAATGGAAATGCTTCGGATTCCGCCAGAGCAACCATCTGTTTGGGAGTCCTGGGAGGAAATGAGCATATGATGGCTTTAGTAATCACACTCCTGCATGACTGAATTAAAGGCAGGATAAATTGTGATTTTTAAATTGGAATAGGAGATTGTCGCGGAGGCAACATTGAGACAGCGAAAACCAATTAAAAGTTTTTAATTTCGCTCTTAAAGTGGATTGAAAACATCTTAGAAGCGCTTTAGTGTATCTACATATCCAAGAATGTTGTTTGAGTTTCTTCTTTAGATACCAACTCAGGTTAAAAACTTAAACGAAAATCATTCCACTTGACTGGAACCATGCATTGAAAAGAACTCACGTCCTTTGATAGCTGTTGTCTGCAGTTGTTTATGCCAGCAAGTTGTCGTAATTCCCACGATGTGCATCAGAAATAGTATCGCATCCCTACGGTTCCTTTGATATGGACTTTAAGCTTTCCGCATGACTTGAACATGAAATACACTAGAAACGCATTGAAATATTTGCTGGTTTGATGGTATTTGGCTGCTTTAAGGCATATTCTTTGCTGTCTTTTCTGATACGGAATCGAGGTCTTTGAGAAGATGGTTTCGGATTATGAATTGAAGATGTTTAGTTCTCGTGTTTTTTTATTTTTCATAAACGACTCTCATATCGGTTTTGGCTGTCAGGGAAGGACTTTTCTTCAAATCTAAAGTGTATCGAGGCCCTTTACTTGGAACAACTGGAGGAGGCGAAATGGTGAGCTCTTACACGTTGAAATATCTGCATACTTGGTAAATCCATTCGAAATTCGAGAAGAAAAATGTATGAAACCTTTTTTTATATGATGATCACGGCGATACGGAGCCTACTTACTTATATGCGGCCGTTCTTTGCTTTGTCGTCCCTCGCGGTTAGAATCGAAGACTCCTTGGCCCGAAGCTATGAATTCGCTCAATATGGCTCATCCATCTCAGACGTTAGATCCGTTGGCGCCTCATTAGACCGATGTCGATGTACAGCCCATACAGTGAATTTCTCCCGAAACGGTCAACGCTCATTCACTTTCAACAAGGGAATGATAAGGGTCTTGTATTATGTATAAGACCAGTTTGGTCTTAAGAGAGAGGAATTTGTTTCACACTTGCTTCCTGAGCCCACAGAAACTGCTTGTAACTGAGGAGCCAAGATAGACGAAGTCCTTCACTACCTTAAAGTCGTAACTGTCAATGGTGACATTTTGGCCACTTCCGTGTCAATACTCAAGAAAGCTTCGTTAACAGTTCGCTATGAATTCCCAATCACATCAATGTTACCTACGTGCGCGTACGTATACATATGCGCAAGTGATTGTGCGGCCTCAAAAAGACAGCCTCTTTTGTTGGCCAGTTAGTTTTGAACGATTTTTTCTGTAGCGATGGTAAAAAAGTCACATGACAGCCCGACGCCTTGTCTAAAGTCTTTCTTGACTTTGAAGGTCTTGGTGAATTCATTACTGACCTTGATGGAGCAACGAAAATTCTCTATAGTTACACAGCCTGATGAGTTTGACAGCGGCATATAAATCGGTGAGAAGAGATCTTATAAGCAGTGTTTAGGAGACTTATTCCTTTATAATTGGCGCAATCAAAAGGGTTTCGTTTCTGTGAATCGGGCAAATGATGCTGAGTTTCCAGACTTTCCTCTGACCATATTTTACAGATGAGTCGGTTCATCTGCGCCCTTAGACTTTATCTTCGACATTGCTACCGTAACCATATCTAGATCAAGGGGAATGAATTCTCTGTCCCCTTCGTCTAGGATTAATGGTTCTTCATTCTTCCTGCCGGCGATATTATAACCATCACCGCCGTTGTACAGTCTGTATAAGTGTACTTTCCATATTCTTCTTGTTGGACTGCATGTACCTGGCCACACTCATCGTTAACTAGAGGCTTCTTTTGCAGCAGCCTTGGAAACCAATCACATCAGAAGCACCTTCCCTGATGGCTGGTTGACAGTATTCCCAATCGTGCCCTATTGTTTGTGCATAGGAGCTAGAAGGAACTTGAGGGAAACGCGACCGATAGAGTTTCCAGCGGCCTCTTAAGTCTGCAGCTTGGGTGATCTCGCTTGACTCCTTTTTACCTGTATATCTACATTGGTTTCCTGGCTGCAGTAAGGTAATGATTTGTGTTTGGCGTCGATCGCTATGTAACTAAAACTTTACAAAAAAGTTACAAAACCTGAATTCATTCTCGATGGTCGCATTATACGGGCTGTGTTTTCCGATTACTCACTCAAAGGCGGATTCATTGACGAGCCTTGCGTTAAGATCTTTTAGCACAATTTTGATTTCATAGCTGGGGCACTAACGATGTGTAACCTCCAGGAGGTCATAGAATTCGTCTTTGATGCTGTCATCCTTATCATAGAGCCATGGACGCAAATTAGACTAATATTTCTCAGTTTTCCCTTGATGCCGATTGTTTGAGGCGTACCCTTACATAAAAGCTCAAGACTTTTTGCTTGAGTTTCCTTCGAATAGCAAATCTACATCAAACGAGCGTTGTTCTCCTTCTTTATAGCGGTCACCGTAACAGACGTCGTAGTTTTTCTTTCTCATTTTGATCGCTCTATCTGCTTTATAGCAGTCTGTGGCCTCTGCAAGTTGTTCAGCAGCACATATTCTGTTAAGGGTCCGAAAATTCCACAAGCAAAGCCGAGATTTGTTATCCTCAAAACGTTTGCTGGAGTCGTCAACATTATATCCGTTTGTATGTACTGTTTTTTGTTTGTACGAAGGGGAAGTTGCCTAATCCGCATCTTCCAAATTGGAGTGTCCTGTCCTTAATGATATCAGTCCGTCCGATGTCAATAGCCTCGCTCAGGTTATGAGAGCTGCTATTGGGGTTTTTTGCGTTATCTCTACTCGAGGGTCCCCCTGCAACCACGGATCTCCTCTAAAACCCGGACCCCTAATACGTCGAAGTTGTTCTAAAGTAGGTATGGACCAAGTAGCTCAAACTGGGTAGAGTCCTTGATGACGCCGTTGATCCGTATATGTGACACAGTGCCCCATGATTATGCTTGTAAACTATTTCTCTTCTTCCGAGGTTGATCAGTTCGATCGCTTAGTATCGAACATGAGGCATACTAGTGTAGATGTTTGACAGTTGTCTCGATGGGTACACCTATGATTGGACGTAGTGAGTGATTGAAAGTGTATCGTTTGGTTGGAGTGGGGCAGTATTGACTTGAAGAGTAATGTTGCCTGTTATTTGTTCTCTAATCACTTTCCAATTTATGGTGTTCTAAAAATGTTCAGGCTAAACCAATCTAATGGTTTTGAATGTTTGCAAGTTATACTGACTAGGAAATAGAGAGCTCGGCAGGGTATTCCATAAGCGAGTTGTACGGCTTAGGAAAGAATCACGATATTTCAGAGTACGTCCGAAGATGGGCTTGAGGGCGAACTGATGAGAATTCATGGCGAGACAGGTGCTACTGTTAAAAGCATGAAGGGGTGGAATGCTACCGTCACTTTCAGTGGAGTAGTGCTGGTGAAAAAAGCGATACAACAAGGTGAGATAGGAGACATTGCGCCGGTGTTCGAGGGTGCCGAATGACTGTGTAATACTGGCATCACCTATGAGTTTTGTCGCACGATTTTAGATTCTATCTAGCAAGTGCAAACGGGTCTTAGGGGCACCCGAGCAGATGTGGGCGTTTTACTCCAGTTTTGGGCTGATGAGTGTCTTACGTATCCATGCCAGGTCAGAAGGAGTGAAATATTGCTTACATTGCTTGAGGAAACCTAGACATTTCGCAGTATTACTGGCGACATCGAATATGTTGTCATTCCAACGTAAGTTGTCATTGACACACATACCGAGAATGGAAAGTTTTTCGGTTTTGGCGATGCAAGTGCCATTCATGGATAATGGTTGGGTGTTTAGATTTCGCTTTAACGACAGCAGACAGCATTGTTTGAAAGTACTAAATTCCACTCTGTTGATAGCTCCCCAATTGGTTATGCTGTTAATATTGGAATTTAATAAGCTTAACATATGCTGCCCTGCAGGGACGTGAGTCTTGAAACGAATATGAAAAGCAGAGAGTACTGTCGTCAGCAAAGGAATATTGGATTAGAAGTAGCAGACAAAAGATCGTTGATGAAAATTAAAAAGAGTGTCGGAGACAGAACGGAGCCCTAGGGCACATCAGCATTTATTTTGTGAATATCAGACTTGAAGCCGTCCAAGACAACTTAA
Organism: Volucella bombylans; assembly: GCA_949129095.1. Classification (NCBI taxonomy): domain Eukaryota; kingdom Metazoa; phylum Arthropoda; class Insecta; order Diptera; family Syrphidae; genus Volucella; species Volucella bombylans. The sequence goes on along the minus strand of OX422141.1, from coordinate 134,767,242 downwards.
ATTGAACGTTCCGAAACGTTCCATTGAAAAACAGAGTGGTCGATCCCAAATGCACGCATTTTCGACAAAAGAGCCTGATGCCAAACTCTGTCAAATACCTTAGCAATATCAAGAGTAACTATCTTGCTTTCGCCAGATTGGTGTATACCTAGGTTCCACTTTTCGGTGAGGCATGCCATCAAATCACCAGTAGACCTGTGGCTACGAAAACCATACTGCCGGTCATTGAGAAGTTTTCGTGTTTCGTTTCCATGACCTTGTAAATAAGGGACGTAAATGCAATGGGTCTGTAGGAGGAGTGAGAAGAAGATTTGCCTTTTTTAGTGATGGACTGGGCGAATGAAAAAGCGTCCGCAGTAGTTTTACCAGCGTGGAAGAACACCTCTTTAGAAGAAGGACGAGCGGATTTATGCATCTTGATATATTTAAGTACTCTGCTACTATACGAGTGCGAAAGTGGATTCGTCCCATTGTATATTCGACGCACTCAAGTGTAGTCGGAGACAAAGAAAAATCTGGGAGTATTGAGCCAGCCGCAAAATGTGCATCAAGCAAATTGGCATTGTCCAAAGAGCTGACAGCTGGAATGTCATTGTAAATGAGCGTTGGGATGGAGGATGAGGCAGAATTTCTAATGTTTTTGACGAGCGACCAAAAATTTTTACTGCCTTTGGGACATTGCAGTATTTTTTTCCTCAGATTTTGTTCGAATTGGAATTTCACACGCTTAAAAAAGGCGTTGCAGTCATTTCTGGCTCGTTTAAACTTTTTTCGGATTTCCTCTATCGGGTTGGTCTTGAAAGACCGAAAAAACTTTACAGCTCGAGTCGTACAATGCGTTTTCTTTTGGTTTGATACTCTTCATCCGATGAGGAAAATAGGATCTCATTTCAAAGGGAATCGTTTCTGTGATCATAACAGCAGCGGCATCCACGTCGTTATCGTGGAAACAGAACGACCAGTTAAAATTCGTAAAGAAGCTGTTAAGACCGCTCCAATTGGCTTTCTCCTATTGCCATACGGTTCCTTTATTAATTTTTTCTTTAACTGCGTGATCGGTGTACGAGAAATTGTATGACACAATGGTCCGAAGAGCCTAGAGGGGAGAGCAAATCAAAGGTGTACTTATCAGGGTGAGAAGCTAAAAAGAAGTCCAGGGTTTTGGTGGTATGACTATCAACATCTGGTATTCGTGTGGGCTCATTTATTAGCGGGGTTAAGTTATTTTCTGCAGCGAAGATCTCAACACATCGTCCTTCGTGTGCTGTCTATCCAAAATATCGAAGCCACCCAGAATTGTGTATACTGAAGTCGCCCGTAATAACGAATTCAGTATGAGGACACAGGGAATGAATGGAGTCAGCCAGCGCATCAAACTCGTAAAAGTCGAATTGCTGTCCAGTTTGGGGCTTGTGTAAATAAAGCAGCAGTGGATAATTTGCTTGCGGAGATGGAATTGAAATGAAATTGAATTCCGGATTGGAACTGGGACTACATTGTGGTGGAATTTGGTAAGCTACATCACTACGCACGTAATTGGCGAGAGCGATGAGAAAAGAATAGTAGCGCTAGTTCGTAGCCAGGTAGCTTCACATCAGAGTGATCTGAGAGGTTTACGCGGGGATCTACCTGTGTTTCACTAAATGCCAAAATAGCTGGTCTGAATTTACAGACGTGGATGTACGCAGAAGAGTGATTACTTTTTAGCCCGCATATATTTGCTATGTCCACTCTAAATTCCCGAGTCATTACAAAATAAAAAACACAAAAGACACAAACACCGACGATGCTAAGCAAGGCTGCAACCTGAAAATTCTAAAGTTGGTTTACCGAATTGTAGTTGTTATGCCCTTACAAGTTGTTGTTACATGAACTCAGTCACTGTCTCTGCTGCATAAGAGAGTTAGGCGGCCTTAGACAATGCAGTCAACTGCATCAAACTAAGCAGAGTCCAAAGAACACTTCACACCCATCGATATCTTCTTCAGGCAAGTAGCTGCGACTGCACCTATCCGCCTTAAAGCAACTACACAGTGGACAAATAATTACATTACATTACACACCAGATTACACCACACCTGAACCTTCGTTTGACAAAGACTTTCATGCAAGCCTCCACTCTAGATCCTTCTAGGAGGAAAATGCTTTCATAGAAGACAAGTCAATCCACTTTTACACAGATGTATCTAAAACTGATAGCGGGATTGGTGGCGGTGTTTTCGCAGACTAGCTAAATCTAAGCTTCTCCTTCCGTCTTCCAAATCACTGTAGCGTGTTCGAGGTGGACATTTTGGTGGACAGGAGCTCTGTCCTGGCTGAAGAAAGACGTGATATCTCCAAAGGATATCCGCATCTTTTCAGATAGTCAGGCCGCTATCAAGTCACTAGACTCGCCCTTGAATGCCGATCATCTCTCATGGAGAGGGTAGAGCAGTTCAACCTTCACCTTTGTTGGGTGCCGGGCCACAGAGACATTCCAGGGAACTCTAGGGCCAATGAACTCACCAAAATTGGAACCACTCTACCTATTCTACCGGAAAAGGGCAGCATAGGTATACCTATCACTATGTGCAAATCAATATAAAAGCTGGATGCTAATAAAAGAACAGACCTTAGGTGGACTCTTGCACCAATATGTCTAGTGACCAAACAGATCTGGCCAAAGCTGAATCGCTTTAAGAGTCTGATCCTTCTAAATAGGAAACATCTGAGCGCTATCATAGGTGTCATAAGTGGACACTGCTATATAGGCAAGCATACAAGAAGGCTTGGCGGTTTTACAAACGATTTCTGTAGAAGCTGCATGGACTACATATCCAGCTCTCTCCCAGATAAAAGGATCTCAGATCCACGTGGCATCACAATAGTCTAATAGACCAAAGTGGGTTAGTCTTTGCAGCAGCTACGTTTACCTACCTACCTAGAATCAGGTGATTGAAGCGTTAAAGTGGAGCGTTAAAGTGGAATGAAAGTCATTTGATTGGCGGAAGCTGCGATGCACCGTCCTACATTTAGCCCTTCACACTGCTGAGCATTCTAAGCCTGAGGGTAAAGTTAATTGAGTGTCGCACAGTTATTTTTGGGTTATTAGTCTTCTAATTTAATTGAGATTAAAATTGGGAAGGCAGCATTTATTGGACAAAGTGTTCATTTATACATACTCGTATATTCAAAAACTCATATCCAAAGTTGTGTCCGCAATCTTGTTTGACAAACATACGACTATGCGGAAGAAATACTGAATTTCATAATAGATAATTCCATTATTTTACATTTATTTCAAGCAGAAAGGACTTTCATGCCAATTCAAATAAGCATTTCCTTAATTAACATTTACACAAGGCACACACACACTTCTGGCAACGTCTCAGGGGAAGAGCAGCAGCCAAAGTTGCTTTCACATCGTAAATATCAATGAAGCAGTCCCAATTAAACAGTTAAATCAGCAATAAAACGAATTACCGTTAATTAATATTTAATTTGCCCAATGTCCGTTGCATCAGCCATCCTACTCCCTTCCATTTATCCTCCTCAACTGGTGCCACCGCTATACAAGAGCACTCATATATCATAAACAATTGAAGCAGTACCGGGTGGAAGCTGCCAGTACCGTATGTACTGAGGTAATAACATAATTTCCTGTGTTTGATGTGTTCAAAAATGAATTTCTGAATTAATATCGAGTGGCAGGACTAGCCGAATATGCACATTTTAATTTTTAATTCAGTGAAACCCTCAGCTGGATCATGCAAACGCTGGTATAGGTACCTGTGTACACAGGACTAAATACAAATGTACGCACACTTACACTGTGGCAGGCAGAAAGTCACGCTTCCTACCACACCAGCGGGCATAGTTAATTTTTGTGGCGCAAATGCCAATCACAACACAATGCAGCTGTAGATGGAATTTCGGATTATGAAAATGACGTCCAGTGGTCGATGGATATAATTACCGAAATTAAATGCTCGCCCCCCTCCTCTCAAAGTCTGCGAATTTAAATTTCACAAATTCCACAACTTAGCGCAGTTTCTGGCGTAATTATGTTTGCGTACAAGTTCACTGGCCAGGGATTTTGTTGTGATTGTTATTCTCAGGTAAATACTGGTGAAATGGGTAGAACAATATTAGAGTGGTGATTTTAGGGTTTAATTTGGAAAGACGTTCCGCTGTTTACCGAAATTGTTTTCTATAGTAACTTTCCTAATTTAGCAGATGCCTTAAGCCTTTGGTGACAGTGCCTACCATTTACACTTGGGACTGAGGCATAAGGACTTAATTAGCGGTTAATGGTTAATTGGTTTCTGAAATGTTAGCTTGCTTCCCGCGCTGGAGGGTGTTCTCACTGCCAATTACTACCGTGAAAATTCCAGGTGTCGGCAACTGAAATTCGAGCTTATTCAGCTGTGCGCGTGTAAGTGGCTCCTTCATTTTATTCCGCAAAACACCTGGCACCAATCGCGAATTCGGTGGTGTTCGATACTTTCAGAAGAGGCCTTGAGGCATGTAGTCAGAAACGTCGTGATAATATAGTAATATTCCATGAAATCAATGAATCCTGCAACAGAGAACGAAAAGGTATCCAATAGCGCAATCCCTAACAAAATTGTCGTAATGGGAGTCTTGAATGCTAAGACAGGGATGAGTGAACAAATCGTGGGAGAGCTGAATCAAAAGATGTCGAATATAACGTTACGGATTTAGCTCCTATAATGTCGAGAGGATGGTAAATATGAGCTTGGAACAATCATATGTACCAGACAAACTTAAAAAGTCCATTGTCCACCTAATCTGTAAGAATGGCAATAAAGAATGATGTTGGAAACTACCGACCAATATCAATTTTGTCTATTACGGATAAAATTTTCTAGGAAGTAATTTCTAAGAGGCTATGCGAATATTTAGAGAAGCTTGGAATCTTGGAGGAAAATCAATGAAAGCCAAGAAAAAAAACCAAAACACAATTGTATTGTTTATTGATTTTAAAATGACATTCGATACATTGTGTCATCAAAATATTCTAAAACATATGGTAATAGTGGGAGATAGGGGATCAGTACTCTTATGGTTCGACTGCTACCTAAAGAACAGGAAATATCAAGTAAAAATAAAAGTTTCCCTAAGTCACGACAGCGCATGTGCAAGCAGAAATCACTACTCTGAGTTGAAGCAGAAGCTTGCAGCCAAGACGAATCGCTCTGCCTCCACCAACGGTAACAAACAAGCGAACCTGCGTAACAACAACAACAACGTGACCATATCTCTTCACGATTTCCCAGCTCTACCAAACAAAGCTGCTGCAAATCGTTCGATAAATTGCAACAACAACTTCGCATCTAAAGTCTGGACACCCACTCATCCAGCAGTGTTGCCGTCTTTTAACATCAATACAAGTATCAATGGTGGTGAGTTATTCTCTATGGAGGAATTAAACGCACTCGTCATGGAAATGATAACAAAATTAGGCTCTTGTAAAACTAGAATAGATCAATTTAATGTCATTGCACAATTAGCAACTAAGTATTTGTACAATAATGCTAAGTAATATAATGAGCAGTAATTTAAATATTGTAACCTGGAATGCAAGAGGTATTCGGAAAAAAGATTGTTGAGTTCATTGATTTTTTAAACAATAATAACGTTGATATTGCATTAGTCACAGAAACGTGGTTAAATACAACATTGCGAATGTCAACCTCAATATATAAATGTTATCGGTTGGATAGAACAAATAGAACGGGTGGTGGTGTAGCGATCCTAAGTAAGAGGTCAATTCAACATAAGCTTTTAAGATGTATTCAAACGCAACATGTTGAAAACCTGGGCGTAGAAGTCACCTTAAGGAATGGGAGTACATTGAAAATTTTTTGTGTTTACTTTCCAGGTGGCAACTCAAGCAATGTTAAGAAGCTGCAACTGAAATCTGATTTAAGAAGATTATTCACTATTAGTGGAGACTTTTTGATTGGAGGTGATCTCAATTCCAGGCACAGAGATTGGGGCTGTTACCGTGCAAATTCATGGAGCAATATTTTATGTGATGTCTTTGCTATGTTACCTGTTCGTGGCTTGTTTCCTTCCAGTCCTACTTATTATCCTGCTGGTTCCCGTGGTCGTCCTTCTGTTATTGACTTTTTCGTTACCAACATGTCCAGTCATATTTCTCAGCCTGTTGCTATTAATGATCTGCCCTCAGATCATAATCCAGTCATTTGCCGGCTTCCTTGGTCAGGCGAGAAACTCGTGCAATATATTCAGAACCTTAAATAAGCAAATTGGTCTATGTTTCGTTCTGTAATTAACGCAAAACTCAGAAGCCTCCCTACTGCTCTTGAAAGTGTAAACAGCAAGGGAGATGTTGATGAAATAGTCAAACATTTCTCTGAACATGTTCTTAGCTCTGCGGATACTAGCATCCCAAAGATTAAAAAAAAATATTCGTGTGTAAAACTCCCAGGCCACATCTAGGAACTCATAAAAATTCGAAATATGCACAGACGAAACTGGCAGAGATATAGGCAACCCTTTTCTCAAACTATTGCAAAATACTTTGGCAAACTTATAGGCAAATCCATTCAAGAAATACGGAATGAGGAATGGAACACAAAACTTAGCTCTCTTGATAAGGCATCTAAACCTTTCTGGAACATCAGCAAAGTTATCAAAAATAGAAAAAGGCAAATTCCGTATCTTGAGGCCAATGGTGATATTTATACAACTGATGTCGATAAAGCTCTAATGTTCTCGTTCAGAATTTCGCGCAAAACCACCTTGTCTCACAACAACTGGGAGACAGAAATACTGACGACGGGGTATCTCGAGCCATACAGACCTTGGACGCTTCAGAATCTGATACACCATTAAGTGCATTTGTATCCGAGGCTGATGTTAAACATATTATAAAAAACCTAAGAATAAGGAAAACTAGTGGCATTGACAGTATACACAATGTCTATCTTAAGAATTTACCCAAAATTGGCATCCAATTCTTAGCATTTTTAATTAATGCCTGTCTAAAAATAATGCAGTACTTCCCAACACTATGGAAGGAAGCAAAAGTTGTCCCTATCCCAAAAGCAGGCAAGCCGCTCAACGAGCCTAATAGTTACAGGCCTATTAGTTTCTTAAGTAGCCTGAGTAAAGTCTACGAAAAATTATTGAAAGAAAAAATGCTAAAAATTATTGATGAATGTAGTATCTTCCCGCATGAACAATTTGGCTTTAGACGATACCATAGCACGAGCCACCAAATTTTAAGAATTTGCAATAGTGTTAAAAAAAATTCGTGCTCTTAGAAAATCTACTGGAATGGTACTTCTGGATATTGAGAAGGCGTTCGATACTGTGTGGCACAACGGCTTGTTATTTAAAATAATTCAATTTAATTTTCCAACTTTTCTTCCCAAAATTGTTCAGAGTTTTTTGTCAAATCGTACGCACAAAGTATTCATTAATAACAGTCCCTCACGTGTAGTAAATGTTACAGCAGGTGTTCCCCAAGGTTCGGTCCTTGCACCAATCTTGTTCAATTTGTATATGTCCGACATCCCACACTTACCGGATTGTGAATTTGCTCTTTATGCTGATGATTCTATCATATTTTCGTCGCATACGTATGGTCTCAACATTGTGACTAATTTACAGTATGCGACAGAAAAATTTATCGCTCATCTAAGCAAATGGAGAATTAAAGTAATTGCGGAAAGAAAATGAAAGTCTTGTTTTTTACCGCCAAACCAAATTATAATAAGCGGCCAACAAATCAAATGGGAGGCACATGTGAAGTACCTAGGGGTATATCTTGACAAAAGACTTACATTTAAGGAACATATTTCAAAGATGTTACATAAAACTGGTGTAGCGATTAAGATGCTTTATCCTTCATAAATAGAAGGTCCTCACTGTCAAATGAAAATAAAATCTTGATCCACAAAGTCATTTTTCAAGCTATTCTGCTGTATGGTTGTCAAGTATGGGGTGCTTGTGCCAAATGCCATATAAAAAGACTGCAAATACAACAAAACACTCAACACATGATCTCCATAAAAAGGCTATTGTTGAATTGATCTCTGATAGAATACGCAAGCTCACTGAAACATTTCTGATCAGATGTAGCCTCCCTTAAAACCCCTTAATAAATGAACTGAGCACTTAAATCCAGATTAAACTAAACTCAACTTACCTTTTTTGTTAGTTTTTTTTTTTCTGATTATCTCTTCTGTACTTTTTAGGTATGAATTTTCTTCTTTGTTAAAACTGAAATATTATTATTTATATTTATTTATACACATACATTGTTTTCACGTTTTATTATCTCTTGTTTTAGTATTGTTAATCTCTATACAATGAGAGCTTGTTTATTTGTTTGTTATTTATGAATTTACTTATTAATTTGTTGCTTATTTATTCCAAGTTTATTTATCCTTTATTTATTTTACTTATCAAACTATTTATTAATATATTTATTTATTTATTTATCTATTTATTTATTTTCAATTGATACTATTATTATTAATATTTATTTTTATTTTTATTATTATTTTTTTTTTTGCCATAAATGAAGGGTTTTGTTGTTGTTTCCCTTAGGAAAATTTTTTTGATTGTTCAACCTTTTAATTTATAAATAAATTTATTCCAGTTGAAAGATATATTTAGTACATATCACATCTCTGAACTGTAAATTGTGCGGTGGCATACCATTGTAATATTTAAGAACTAAATAAAAGTATTTGATTTGAAAAAAAGAATGATGTTGGAAACTACCGACCAATATCAGTTTTGTCTATTACGGATAAAATTTTCTAGGAAGTAATTTCTAAGAGGCTATGCGAATATTAAAGAGGAGCTTGGAATCTTGGAGGAAAATCAATGAAAGCCAAGAAAAAAAACCAAAACACAATTGTATTGTTTATTGATTTTAAAATGACATTCGATACATTGTGTCATCAAAATATTCTAAAACATATGGTAATAGTGGGAGATAGGGGATCAGTACTCTTATGGTTCGACTGCTACCTAAAGAACAGGAAATATCAAGTAAAAATAAAAGTTTCCCTAAGTCACGAAGAATTTTCGAAATATGGAGTTCCACAAGGTTCAAGGTTGGGTCCACTAATTTTTATTATTTACGTGAATGAATTGCTTTCAACTCTTAAGGAAAGTAGAGTTTTTGCTTACGCGGATGATACGGCGATCAGTCACAAAAATGTAGAAAATGATTTCGGTTCAACAGTTTCGTGAGATTTTGTCCCATTCAGTTTCAATGGCCTTAAGACCTTAAGACGGTCTACTACGTTATTGAATTGTATTATCCCCATACATTCTGAATTATGTTGAGATCTGGAGACAAGAACACAAACGTTGTTACCTTGGACGTACCTACTCTTTCCCCTTCCGAGCTGTGTGGACTGCTGCTTTATCTTATTAAAGGATGAAATTTTCGCTGAGTTTTTCTTGGTTATGATGCACGATCTTTTTGTCTAAGATCTTAAGATAGTCGTCACTTTTCATCCTGTGGCTTACGAAACGGATGTTAGTCTTAGTTTGGTATGATATTCCTGTCCAAATCATGGCTCCACTTTCGCCTTGTTGTCGTCGTCTTAAAAACATCCATCAGTTCAATCAATGCAAAAGCGTTTCTCATCGGTGAAGATGATAGTTCTACGATCTCTGGGTCAAACGGGTGTTTCGATGACGTTGTAGTACAGCGGGTTTTCTTTTCAAACGCTTTCTTTGAAGATGTTCCACTTCAACCAACACATGCTGGAAAGTCCTTAGTTCTCTGTCCACATTCGAAAACCCTGATGAATCTTAGTAGGGATCGTCGATGTAATCGTCAACTCGACGATAGTAGACTCATGGAAAAAAAAACAATGGAAAATAGTTAACGACTTATTTGGAAAAGGTGTAGGCGGGAACGAAATTAAATCACTAAAGATAACAGATACTAATCACACTTTATCTGATGAACTAGAGACGAGTAATAGTTTGAATATGTTTTTTTTTTTAAATATACCAATTAATGTTCAACCAGTTCAAGCAGGACTACTAGAAATTTTTCTCGCGGATAGTGGAAGGGTATACTCTTCCTTTCTAAGTACATTTAGTGAAGCTAGGCTGATATCTCACCCTAAAACAAAAAGAGACTTGATGGCATAAGTACCTTGCTTCTAAAAAGGATTTTTTTTTTTCATTTTATATGCATTTTTATTTTTGGAATTCATTTACACTTACAAGCTAGACAAAAAATGCTTAAATTTTAGCTTAAATAACTTACAAATAATCTTATTCTATCTTACTGGCCCCATGCGGGCACTCTAAGTTAAACATAATACTTAATCTATGTCTTTCGACGTTTCTTACAGACTATTTTTATTTTTGTTTTTACATTTTTTAAAACTAAAACTAAGAAAATAAGCTTTGAGTATAAAAACTTAGTATATGGACTTTTTGTTATAATATAAAACTTAAAACTAAGCGTATAAATTATTTACAACTATATTTTAACCTACTTAATCCTACGTAAACTATCTAATCCTATACCATATTTTAGAGGGTGTTACCCACCTCTGTTCTAATATATATATATTTTTTTGTGATTTTTTTTTTTCTTAAAACTACCCTAATTCTACCTAAAACTATGTAAGCCGGCCACGGCTAAAAAAAATATGCAGAAGACCGACTTTGCTCCCTATGGAGCTACGTAGGACTGGAGGAATTCGACGACAAGACCTCCCCTCCTTCATCTAGCCACCAGAATTGTTGGTGCTGCCGAGCAACATCCCTTATGTCTCGATTTCCTACCGACCTACTGAACCGGAGGCGCTCCGCACTGCCATGTGCGACGTCTCTGTCGTAGTTGAGTCGCATGTCCGCAGCTGTTCGAGCAACGTGGAAGATTAGCGGCACCGCCAATCTGTCCTGGATCAGACCTTTCATATCTAGGTAGAGGAACGCTTCTGGAGGAACAAAGCCGTCAAAGCGAACTCTCTCATGATACATATAGTTGGGGTAGTAAGCCCCAGAGATCAGGTTGTTCGATGAGGTCATTGCTCTTGCAATGTGTCTTCGAGTCAATTTAATGACGAAATTGTCCACTCTTATTAGGTTCGCCCTATTGTATAAGACCTCATTAGGATAGAATTTTATGTACTCAGACTCTGGTGTTCTGTATAAGCGAAGACAAGTCCTAAGACAAGCCCTCTCAAACACCCGAATCTTTTCCAATAAACTTGCTCTTACATTGAACCACACGGGACAACCAAATACCAGCATGGGCCTGATAAGGGCCATGTAGCAGATTACCTTCACCCTCGCATCGAGTTGGCTGTTATAAAACAGTCTCTTTGTAAGGGCAAAAGCACCTTTGGCTCTGGCCAGAGCAACCTCTATATGTTTGTTAAAATACAGAAATTGATCTAGCCAGATCCCAAGGTATCTGACTACATTTCGACAAGCGAGTGGCTGTCCGTGTTGTCCGACGATAGAAAACTTTCGCCAATTCTTTCTGGTATCCCTAGAGGCCCCAGACAAAGGCGTCCTAAACAGAATGGTTTCCGACTTCTGAAAGTTGATTTTCAACTTCCAGTCATCGCAATATCGCTTAATTTTGTCGAAGTCACGCTGCAAAAGTATATTTATGACCTCAATCTTTGGACCTGATCTGTACGCGATTAAGTCGTCTGCGTACGCTATGGCATGGTGAAGTGAACCTATCAGATCACTTGTGTAAATGTTGAATAGGATCGGCGAATTTACCGCACCTTGTTGCAGACCGTTTTTAATGTTAAATGTTCCAGCAGAAGTCACATCGCCATTCTTCACGATGAACTGTCTACTGGAGAGCATATCAAAAAGAATATACAGCAGTGGCTTACTAATGCCCAACCTGTCCAGCTTGAAAAAGAGTCCTTCTAACCATACGGTATAGAAGGCCTTCTTCAAGTCAATCAGGCAGGCACCAGTGCACTGTTTCTTGCCTTTGTTCCATTGGATATCAGAAACCAGTTTCGACGCAGCATGAATGATATCATGCCCCGCCTTAAAACCGAATTGATTATCCGGAACTATATGTTTGTCCTCAACCCACTTAGTCAGGACTCTATTGATCACCTTCTCGAAAACCTTACTGATATTTGGAAGAAGACTGATCGAGCGGAGATTCGCCGGATTGGAAGTATCTTTATCTCTTTTGGGGATCGGATGTACCACCGCAGTTTTCCAATGCGCTGGATAATGTGCATTATTCATTGCATTATTAAACAGGATGGTATAAATGTTTACCGCTTCTAGTGGGAGATGTCGAAGCACAATGCTCGGTATTTCATCGGTTCCTACTGATTTCTTACTTCTAAGCGATTCGAAGATCGTTTGGAGCTCTTCCTTCGAAATGAACGGGGGTAGTACCCTATTGTTGGTGATGACATTATTTGCCATATTCTCGTCACTGAACTGGGTGAAACCGAGCTCTCGAATCGCCAATTCACTATTTCATTTCGAAGGCAGAAATTGTGCACAAGGACTCGACTTTCCAGGTCGTGGTTCGGGCCAATGATGTCATTCGCCTTATATACTTCCTGGAAAGTCGCTCCTATAGCCTCAACCTTCTCCTGCGGATCCTCGATCACAAAGAAGTTGTCATCATCAACAGCCTCATTTGGATCTATGCCCGCTGCTACCAGTATTTGTTCGTTGTTCGTCGTTCGGGCAATTTTAAGACACGAAAGGTCGTTTTGATCTTTTCTCCGAAATATTTTATTTATTTGCGGAAACATATTCGGGTTGCTGGTGTTTACAGCTCGAATTTTTTTGTTCCAATACAAACTTACAGATGTTCTGTAATTTTCCTTTATTAATGTTTGGAGGTTTTTGATCGACGACTTTAGCGTCATAATCTCCGGGTTATGTCTGTCAGTAAACTGTCTGTACAAGGTTTTTAGCCTTGACAGCAGTCTACTTTTATGTCGGTGCAGTGCGTCAATGGTTGCGTTGCGGAATAAGTCTTCGTTGTCAGTGTATTGATACCGAGTTATCGTTTTGTCCATTGTTCGTTTAATTGTCTCGTCCATTAGTTTTAGATAACTGTCAATCTCCTCGTTTGACAGATTTCTATTGGACGGTGGGTGGAGCGAATTCGAGGAGAGTGCTCTCGTCAGTGTTCTGGAGAAGTGTGTCCAACGCACCCTACTATAGTTGTAGGCATGCCTTTGAACAAACTCGTCCAATTCCACAATTTCGTTCGGAACGGTTATTTCGGTACTGAGACCGCAATGGTCACTTTCATACACGAAAGTGTGTAGACAGTTTATGGTTTGTTGGTTTGTGCATGTCAGGTGTATTCGTATGTCGAACAGCAGGAGATCCAAATAGGACCCATGTCTAGGAAACGACGGACTATCCGTCGCCTTAAGGCCGAGTCGATACATAACACTGTGTTGACCCCACCAATTGAATAGTAGGTTCCCTCTAGTATTTGGAGTATTATTTCCCCAATCACTATGTTTGGCGTTGAAATCTCCGCCGATAATAAAATAGTTGTCTTCCAATTCCAGCCTCAGAAATCGAAAAAGTGTTTCGAGCTCTGAGATAAATAAGGTGGATTGAGTAGCTTTAGGTGCATAGACAGACACCATGTACAACCGCTTTCCACTACGGAGAGGGATATACACGATGCATGCTTCCAGCACCTGGAACCTACGTACTACACGACTGTATACTCTTTTAAAACGTATACCTTTTCGTACGAAAATCGCAACGCCACCTCCCTGAATGGAGTTGGGTCGGTTTCTCCGTACTATTTCCGCCATGTACGTACCCATTACGACTGGAGGTGCGTTAGGCCCGGCAGCAGCGCGTATATTTGATCTACCCGCTTAGCCTGTTCCTGTATTTGACGCTGAAGCTGAGCCATCTGCCCCTGAATAGAGAGCAAGATAGCCAGCATGTCAGGTACAGGTTCCGGTGCTCTAGGCGCAGGGGCCTGAGAAGCTACCTTTGGTTGTTGTACCGTATTTCCCCTACCTGCCGCCATTTGGGCGTAGTTAACGTGGGGAGTAACGGCTGGTGTTTGTGTCTGCACGAGTGGACGTTTAATTTCCACTTTCTGCTGCCGAGCCAGATTTACTCTTTTGATATATTGGAATTTGGGACAGCCCCGATAATTTTCGGGCGGCGTGCCCGAACCTTTGGCAGCGAACACATTGTAAAATGTTTTCGCTCCTCTTTAATTTTTCCCAGTGTACAACCTGGTAGTCTAGGACTTTGATGCTCCTTAGACCATCCAGTTTGCTGTTGGGACTTAGCTGAACCAGGAAAATCGGCAGTTGCCGCTTCTCCCTTTTGGCTCGTCGATTCCTTCAGTAAGTTTTTTATTTTAGTATAGCGCTCCACTGTGTTACAGTGGATCGCATGCCTATCTAAACTAAGTCTTTTAATGTAAAAATTATTACCTATGGCCGACTTACATAGTTCAATCGTTTCTTTTAACTCCATCTTAAAAGTGTTGATTGGAGGTACCCGCTGCTTAGTTGATTTTGCTTGTTGTTGTTGTTGTTGTTGCTTCTGCTGCTGTTGCTGCTGCTGCGATTTTTGTTGCTGTTGTTGTTTTTGCTGTTTTTGCTTTCGTAGTGGTTGTGCATCTTTTGTTGTTTGTTCTTGTGTCGGTGTCTGTAGTTTTTGTTGTTTTGACGGCTGTTTCTCTTTTTGTTGCTGTTGTTGCTCCACGCATACTTTTTGTTGTTGCTGAGAGATCTGGAGTTCTTGCTGCTTCTCCTTCTCTCTTCGCGCAACTTGTTTTGCTTTAATAGCCAGTATCTGTAGTTGCAGTTCTTTGATATGGCTGCTTAGAGCTTTCACTTCCTCTTCTTCGTCCTCGGACTCAGAAGCCGCCAGCGCTGCGAAGCTATTACCGTCCATATAGTGACCTTCCCCACCGTCAGACACGTATGGGAATTCGTCGTTTGCTCTGTTTGTTGCTGCCCTTGTCGTTCTTTTCGTCGCCGCTTTCCTCGTTCCAACGGGCAGCTTTTCGGAGGAAACTGAGAGGGAAGGGCGCTTGACGAGGTTTGGAGTAGGCCGCAGCTTCCTCCTCTTTTTTGTATTATCTGGATTCCCAGATGGGTTATGGCCTGCTGACGTAGCTTCTTGATCATCCGATGACAGTGTTACCTCTGGTGCTGGTTCCGCTATTGGAATAGCGGACCGCTCCCTTCCACTCATCGTTCGATTTCAGCAAAATTGTTTGGTTTAATTTATTAACTTTGTTTTTAACAATAAAAAGTCCGTCATATTCCGGGGATCGAACCCACGACCCTTGGTTTCTCGTCCGACACCACTACTGTTGCGCCACCGAAGCAATTGGCAAAATTGTTTCTACGAGTAATTCTACTTTTATTACACTGTTGAAAGAAGCCGAACACACGTCTGTCACCTATCGAGGTCAATGAACGACTCCTTCTAAAAAGGATATGCAGTGCTATATTACCACATTGATCAAAACGTTCCCGGAATTTATCGACTGCATCGACTACAACACACTTATGCCAGCGCTTGATCCAATCCTCGAAACATTTTTTTATATTCGGTTTTCGGTATGTCAATCAGTGTTCCAGCGATTTTTCTATTACTTCCTCTCGGCTGTTGAAACGCGTTCCCCGTAGTGGTTTTTTAACTCGATTGAACAGAAAGAAGTCACAGGGAGGCAAATCAGGTGAATTCGGTGGCAGTTGGATGGTATTTGTTGCATTTTCGTCAAAAAATTACGAATTATGATGGCACCGTGCGACGGTGCGTTATCATGGCGCAAAATCCACGAGTTTTCTGTCCACAATTCTGGTCTCTTTCGGCGTATTGCTTCACGCAAACATCTCATAACGCCCAAATAATACTCTTTGTTTACTGCCTTCTGGCAAAAATTCATGATGTACTACACCGTTGTAATCCATGAAAACCGTGAGCATTGCCTTCTTTTTTGACTGAAAACGACGTGGTTTTTTTGGTCTCGGCTCATTTGGTGAACACCATTCACTTGCCTGAAGTCTGGATTGCGTGTCGTACTCATAAACCCACGTCTCGTCTCCAGTGATGATCCTTCTGATGAATGTGGGATCGGATTCAGCTTCGCAAATCATTTCTTTTGCGACGTCAACACGGTCTCTTTTTGACATGAAATTGAGGTCTTTTGGCACCAACTTTGCAGCTACACGACGCAAACCCAAATCATTAACCAAAATGTCTTAGACGGATCCATAGGCAATGTTCAAGTCCTCCGCTATCTCTCTGATGGTTAATTTGCGATTATTGACCAACATTTCTTTTACTCCGTCAATGTTCTAGACATGCTTGCGGTGGCAATATCGAAGTTCAAGTCTAATGGCACAGACGAACTGCTGCCTAAGCTGTGATGATTTGGCTGAGAACATGCAGCAGCTCAAATCTAAGATATGGCCAAATTTTAATTTTAATTTTGGTGGGGGCTCCCATTTGGCTTAATACTAGCTTAAAAACGAGGACTTAGAAAATTAAGGTTTAGTAACTAAGGGAATAAATCTAGGATTTATCACTAGGGCTTAAAGCTAGGGATGGTGAAGGAGATCGAATTTGAGGGAGAGAGTGCTGCGATTAAAATCCAAAATGGAAAGGTTGGAGTTTACCTTACGCAGCATATGGGAGATCTGTTCGATAGAGGCATATGTGATGCGGTGGATTGGTAGATAAAAGAGACGGGGGCAACGTCAAGGGTTAGTTTAAAAGAAAATGGAGTTGTAAAGAGACGTGCAATCGACGGAGCCTGAGAGAAGTCGGTGAATGAAAAGAATGTGTGCTACGTCCCTTCGTTCCTCAAGGAACGAATGAGTTTGAGATGGTCTCGATAGGAAGGTAAGATTAGAGGATCCTTCCAAGGTAGACTCCGAAGAACAAATCGAAGAAAACTGCGCTGGATGCTCTCGATTCGGGATACACATGAACTCGTTGAAAATGACACCACGCTTGTCTAGCGTACTCGAGAAGGTGGCGAACGTAAGTGATCTGGACACGCACGAGTTGCAAAATTCTTTGGACCATCTTTTAGTGAAGCCAAGTCGCATAATATACCAAGGTCGTGGATAGACTGAACAAGACTGAACAAGGAGGAAAACTGTCAGATTTGTTTATGTATTTAACGAATTGGTAGATCATTAGATCCTAGATCGACTTAGGGTCATTTATGAGCTTTGATTAGGCACTATCAGTGTATGTATAATAAAGCTAAGCGAATGAGAGGTATGAATCGAAGTAAAACTGCCCATAATTTGTTCTTCATGCCATGAACATGGAATCTGGATCCATAAGACCAACCACAAAAGAATATAGCTCCTAAACATCGACTACATGATCCTTTCCGCCGTATTATTTGAATGTCTTAAGCCATTCACGATCAGCCTGCGTGATCGGTTTCGGTTTGGTTTTAGATCAGTTCAACATCGATGAAACAATCCGCCAGATGTTAGAAAAGACCCAGGGATTTTAGACGGACACTCACATCTATTTGTTGGCTTCAAAGTTGCATATGGCAGCGTGGATAGGGATATGTGGACGACATTAATGTGACTAAAAGAAAAGAGCCAGCCTTCAGAGAAGCTCATGAGTATTGAGGCAGAAGTGGCCAAAATGAGTCTGACGGTAAACGAGGGCAAAATAAGGACGTACACCATGGACGGCTTAGTCAGAACGTCACTATCCTCAAAAACAGCACCTCACAAATCAATTAAGTGACAAATCTATCGCTCGTGAGATACAACTTTCTTGTTACAAAATCCTTATCACCCCGCAAGTGCTCTTTGACATTGAAGCTTCGACCTAATCGAAAGCGGATGAAGAAGCACTTGGCCGTTCGGACCACCTTTCTGCTGAGCTCATGGAAAAAATGACTGAGCTTGGTGTACGCATAATCCTCTGCATATGCACACTCAGTTTAGATTTGAATGTGCGGTCTACAAGAAGAAGTATGCGTTGGGCATTTTCATCGCAATTGAGGGCAACATTACGTAAATGAATCACTAGTTTAGCGGGTCAAAGCAATACTAGCGCGCAAATCAGTGGCTGCGAATGCTTACTGTTTTAACCGTAGGATCATGCTTGCTCTAAGGCGCAGAAAGACACAGACGTAGTCGAGTCCATAATGGATGCACTAGAAATAGACTTCCAAATTTCAAAAATTGCAGTTGTTCCGTTTACGAGAATTAAGAAGCTTGCTCATCTGACTATCAACTGCAACTGGGCTAAACATGCCACAGAGATGATGTGGCATTTTAGGAAAAATTTGCAGAATATAACGGTTATGGTAAGACAAATTTCACCCCAGCGTCGGTGGGGAAGATTCGGATGGAACAAGATTGCCGGAAAGACGTCACACCTGCTTTTACCAGACTGAAACAACTTTTCGTTTCGCGCTGCATAGAGGATTTCCATAGCACGCCTGGTTTTAGAAGCACTGATGAATTTTTCACATCTTGATACTTACATATATCATAGACTCTCCCCATAGCCATCTTACATTTTAAAAACAGGTACAATTCGCACTGAATTTTCGACGAATTTTTTTTTAACTTTTTCCGCCGACGGTTTTTTAACTGCGTTTGATGCCGTTTGATCAGAACTTCGATTCATAAGAGAATCCATAGTCGGCAGCTAGAATCTGAGTTGGATCTTCATAAATGGTTGCACGCATAATCTACTCGTAGAAGGTAAGTCTGGCGTCTACATGGATGACGGCAATCATTAACATTACTGTCCGCTAGATTAGTTACGTCAAGAGCAGACATGCGCAATTCCGACGGCAATTATCTAAATTATGGAGAGCAGAAGGGTTCCAAATGAGAAAATCTCAGTCGCAGAAAACAATTTCACAGGGCCTTAAACTGGTTTGGGACTGTCTACATTCTATGTTAGGGTTTCAACTGACAGTTGGATTTCATGTTAGCATGAACACGGATAGCATGGCTCTTCAGCATGAGTCCCAAATAAATGCATCCTAATGCTTCTAAAAGGTCAGCAACTCTCCTGCTGCCCCTTAGTCGGAAAGACTGTTTCGTTACAGGGCATACATATGCTTTTGCGAAGCACCTAAATGTTTTGGGGTTAGTGATAGTGATACTGATACGGATACTGATATCCTGTGACGCTTTCTGTCCGGCCTACACTCGCATCAGCAAGCTTTCCCAATGTATTAAGCTTAAGTCCACGAAGTATCATCACACATGGTATTACGTGCGTTACGTGCGTTACGGGGATAACCCCTGTCCATCTAAAGGGCACGGCACCCTGCAATTACTAAAATTTCGAGTATTAAAGCAAATTTCAGAAAACGCACTTGACGATTTAATTCTAAGCTACAGACACCATGACATTCTCATATGGGGTAAACTTCTATCAAGTAGACCAATGGTGTCTACATTTCCGAAGATACCACCACTCATCATTATCCGCTACGACTTGACAGCCATTGAAATGCGAGCTCCGGCCTAATTCTTCGGGAAGACCAAGACCGGGAAATTCGTATCGCAATCAACAACCTTGGATTTCAATAAAAAAAAAAAAAAAAAAAAATAGGAAAACACGACGCAACAATTCCGGGAACATAGTAACCAACAATCTCTTAAAGGAATAATAGTCATTGTCGCCGGTAAAAATCAAAAAAAAAAGTAATGGTTCTAACGAATTCTTTTCAAGGGCTTGGACTATGTACTGAATTTTCGAAACCTGCAGAACATCCTTCGGCTGAATGCATATCACAAGGAAAAAAAAAGAAAATAAAATACCTACACCCGCCGTTATCAAATAACAAATTTTCATACTCGACGCATACTCACACTGCTACTCGTCTGTTGGTCCTGTAAACTCTTATGCATGCTCTTGCCACACATGAAATCCACTGAACCAAGAAATTTCCACGGAACATGCACAGGAATCCGCCCTAAGGATAATTGGGGTGAACATTCACACAAACCCACATTGTACGACAGCCGACAACATGCCATGTGTTTCGTTTTTTGCTTCTTTTTTTCTGAAAATAAAACAAAACCAGCCCAACAACGTCGAATAACTCGTATTCCACGCGCAAATAAAAGGTGCAAATC
Organism: Volucella bombylans; assembly: GCA_949129095.1. Taxonomy (NCBI): domain Eukaryota; kingdom Metazoa; phylum Arthropoda; class Insecta; order Diptera; family Syrphidae; genus Volucella; species Volucella bombylans. Next base: position 134,747,128 of record OX422141.1, on the reverse strand, counting down.
ATTTTGTGTTCCTCCGTTGGAATTCCCTGTCATTAGCAAACAACCTTTCCTTCTGTCTCATGGTTCACTTCCACTTCTTCGGCATTGCCAACATTTCCACCACCATCCCTCAAGGAGCCTACCACCTCAAACTCATTGTCACTTTGTAGCCCACGAGCACTACGGGCAGTTCCAACCCATCCTCACACACAAAACTCAGCACCCCCATGTAAAGCAAATAAAATAATTAAATCGCTGCTGCTGTAAATCCTTTCTAACTACTGGCGCGCTAGTACGAGTGTTAGCACCCCGACCGTTTCGGGTGTACGTTTTGTGTATCTGTGAATTCGTGCATGACATTAGATAACAAAATGACACCAAACACTTGTGTCAAATGCACGATGTCGGCTTACACTTTGCTGAAAATATTTCATGAGACCGGCAATCATTTCACCCATATTTGAAGAGTTTTCACGAATTTGAGTGCTCGTATGCATTGTTCGTATCCTTGGGGATGACTTCATCATGGTGCTGGTGGTTGAGCCTGCCAACTCGGTCGCAATTTGTGGGTAAAGGACAAATTATGAGTTAAAAACTTGTTTACTATGACAAGTGTAGGAGGGAGCATCTCAAAGGATGAACTCCTACTCTATGTTCAATCTTCTGAGAGCGAAATATTGTTTGCAAAAAATATAATACAATAGAATTAATGTAATGTACTGGATGGCAGTGTCTACCGATATTCGAAGATAACGCGTAATAAAATGCCCCTGTCACTGAGCATCTTCCAGTAGTGACAGTAAGTTCCACTTCGCGGCTTGCCATGGACACATCTCTGATCTTTCTCAGAAATTCCAAAATTCAAAGAAGCGAATGACAAGCCTGATCTGAAACAGTCAAGAGCGTGAGAAATTTGCTGACGACCATTTTTTATTGATCAAAAACAATGCAGATACCCCGGTGAGTTCAGTAGCAGTCTTACAACGGATTTGCTAATTTACTTACGAGTACTATTAGAGGACACACAGTAGTAGGATATTGACTGTAAGATCTCAGAATAAGTCAAGGCAGGCCACGATTACTCAGATTATTCTGCAGCTATCTAAGTAGGTCTGTTGTAACCAACAGTGACATCGTATATTGGGTGTTTGAATGCTACAACATCATACTCAATAACTATGACTTTGACTCATAGCATCTGATACCCAGACGACTATAGCAAACAATCTGTTGAATTCCTCAAGGCTTAACGTGTTCTACTTTTGAGACTACATATACATCGCAGAGTATGCTTCTCTAGCCATGTCAAACCATATCAAACTGCCTCCAGTTATATCTTTTTTGTCCGAACAGAGCACTCATATATAGAACTAGCCCATTGTACTCTTTATTTGTTCCTTTAACTGGAACTTCTTAATCTTTTGTGGGATGATGAGCAAACGCTTCTGTAGGAAAATTTCCTGTACCAGAACCCACCGCGTCCTTGCTAAGTACCTGCAGGCTGATGCTAGCGTAAGCCGGACATTTACAGAGGTAGTGCTCCGCGGTGTCGTCATCACTTTCACAGCAAGCGACGCAGGATATTGTATCACTTATGCCCAGCACATTTAAGTACTTAGCAAAAGTGTACTGCCCCATCACGATGCTAGTAAGTAGACTGCAGTCTTTCCTACTGACGGACTGCAGGAAAGACGCTGATCTGCACAGATATTCAATCTGCAGTCGTGGTCATATAAAACCCAATTGTCAATGGAAGCCTTAACCCAGGAAGCAGGCAGACCTAACGTAAGTTCGGGTCCTGTAAAACTCTCCTCTGCGCCTTGCCTAGCAAGTTCATCGGCGATTTAATTTCCCGTGATCCCATTGTGGCCGGGGACCCAGAGAAGACTCAATGGATTTAGCTCTCCGACTGCGTTCAGTGAAGTCTTTCACTATCTTGGAAGTCTATCTATCTGGTTTAGCAAGACTTTAGGCGCCTCTTGGCTGTTGTTACATATGCAAATCCCCGGACCTTCCACCAATTCTTCAGAATATAGTTCATTGCCATCAGGGTTGCGTATATTACCGCATGGAAGACAGAAGAAAGCTTTCCTAACGAGGAGTGAAATCTAACGTTATCGTTCTCCAGAAAGACACCAGCGCCGCATCCTAAATCGGGTTTGGAGTCATCCGTGCAGACGAGACTACATTCTTTTCCTGGCTGAAATTCTGGCCGAAACCAGTCTTCCGCTCAGGGGAAATTCGATTGCCTATTTTTTTTTTCAAGCAAGAGTTCTTGTGTCATTGCGTCAGATGGTATGTCCATAAGACCAGAGTCAAAGGACAGCCGGCACACAAGGTCATCAAAGCTCCAGTCCGTGTTTTACCAAAAACCATTTCTTTTTACACGGAAGATGGCTTTGAGAGTGCAACCCATGATAAGGATATCAAGGGGACGGAGATTCTTCAATTCAATCGCTCTTTCGAGGCTAATAAAAGTAGCAATAAAGTCAGATCTTCCTTTATCAAACAACCGACGCACAAGATACAATTGGCCTTATCATAGCCGTGTAGGTCAAAAGGTCCCTTCTCGCCGACAGGCACATGTTTTGATGACAGATCCTTGGCACTAGCAGAAGACCGACAGCGCCTTGAAATCTTTCGACGTAATATGTTCAGTCCATAGAAGTTTGTTATCCAAGATAACATCCAAATACTTAGCTTCTTTGTAGGATTAGATGATGATTCCTTAAGTGCACCAATCGTCGATTACATCTACGGCTTCTTGCGCTTTAGAGCAGCCAGTTCTACAGATAGTACAGCTACATCATCTTATACTTGTGCATACACGTCAGAACTATTTACCGCGTTGAGTAGTGAGTGGACCAACACGCACCGTAGCAGTGGAAAAAAAACGCCGACATGCGGGCAACTCGTGTTTTCCCCGGCCATCACATATTGGCAGCAGTCAGCGTCCATGATCAGTGTCTATTCACCAGCATTGCCTTGATCTACAAAACTGGTGATTCGTCTTCGCTGCGTTGTTTGTCCAAGGTACATATGCCATCAAGAGTTGCGTTGTCGAAAAGGTTGCTATAGATGAAAATGGCCAGCACGTATTTCTTCTTGTCGAGTATGCCATCGATTCTGCCTACTATATTTTGAAGCGCACTCACATAAGGTCTTAAGCGTTGGTAAGCGTGATGCATCCCAGACAAAGCATGCATTCGAAAAGCTGTTTTGTGCACAGGAAAGAAGTCAGACTTGTAGGTCGGAATATCTTGACAAGCATGTAGTCCTCTTTTCCGATTTTTGGTATAAAGGCTACTCTCACTGTTTGCCTGAGTTTCAGTATGTATGCCAGTTGCAGGCTGGCAGAGAAAATTCTCTTCAGAGTTACCAGCAGCTGGCCTACACCTTTTTGTAAGATACGGATCTGGGTATATGCTATCGGAGATAGGCGACTTGAAGCCATCAAAGAAAGCAGCCGCATGTTTAATGGACCCGTCCGTCATCATCGATGCGATATACCAGCTGCGGCCTGTTGTGTATTCAGCTTACTAGCACCTGGTTGTGGGCGATTATATCTAGACCTGACTTCTTTTTAAAGCAAGCAGTCACAGGATATGATTCAACAAGCAGAACAACTACATCATCAGTGTATACTTGAGCGTAAACGTTAGATCTGCAATCGGCATACGTAATCGGGGTCCTAGTAACTTGGATTACTCTTATCTGAACTCAGACATGTAGTTAAAAGTTGCCTTGTCGAAAGCACTCTCTATGTTTATGAAAATGCCTAGCGTGTTCTGCTTCTTGCCGAGTCCCAGTTCAATTCTGTCCACCAGACTTTGGTGCATAGTCTCGCAGGCTCTTTTACGTTGGTCGGCATGTTGCACCTCTGTCCAAAATCCATTTGCCCAAATACGAAGGAAGTCGATCTTAGTGGTCTGAAGTTCTTGGCAAGTGAGAAAGTTACTCCAACGTTCGGCAGGGGTTCGACATATATACCAGTGTCAGGATAACAGTAAAGAGTCTCTTTAAAGTTGTCAGCAAATGGTGTATACGCTTTTGTGGCATAATCGGATATATGCCGTCGCTGTCAGGTAACTTGAAGCCATCAAAGGCAGCAACAGTGTATTGAATGGTCTCACACATTACCACCAGTAACAGACACCATCTATGACGGTTTTTCTAATCAACTCACTTGCTGCTTTATATGGGTAATGATAAGCGAAAGTGAATAGACGTGTTTTTTTCTCGTCCGGCTATCATTCAGTTTTAAAGATTTTAAAGAACGCAAACTCGACCCCCTGAGTCTCCTTTATTATGCGGTCGCTTTACGATAGCTGTTTCGCAGTAAATCAGCCATCCAGTGGATTATTGAAGTATTTTCTTTTATTCTTTTTTTTTCTCGTTCTTCGGTTTCGTACTGTGAACACTCAATCCATCTCTCCGTCACTCAAGAGAGATGCTCAGCCTCTCACCGTTGGTGTACTGGAAGAGCGTTTGAACAAACTGAGTGACAACATCTTTGCTCGGATCACCAGCGAAATGAACAAAATGCGAGCGGACTTCTTGCAGCATATTGAACAGTTGGAGTCGACCTGGAAAGAACACACTCTGAAGACCGAAAACAAAATTAGTGATTTGCTTAAGCGCATTGAACACCTCGAACCATACTCTGACGAAAACCAACACATAAAGAAAGAATTCACTACTCTCCACAACAAGCTTGACAAGGTAGAGAGGAGAGAACTTGCAGCGGACGCCGTTTTGTTTGGCGTTCCACAGGTGCCTGATGAGAAGCTGAACCAGCTATTCACCCGATTGTGTGATTCTGTTTCCTGCGACACACCTTGTCTTAAAAGCATCTTCAGAATTCACCAACGACAACAAAACACTGTTCGTCAAGCACCAATCATATTGAAATTCAGCTCTCCCACAGAGAGGAACAAGTTGCTACGCGAGATCTCCACCTACCGCAAAAACAACAACAAATCTCTGTCTCTCCATCATGTTGGTCTGAACTCCGACAACAAAATCTACGTGAACGAGAGTTTAATAGAGCGAAATCGCTTCCTTCTGCAGAGAGCCATACGTATGAAAGGTCGTAGTCAGTTATTCTCAATATACACCCTGCATGGATCTATTTTCATGAAGAACAATACAACGGGGAAGAGTTTTGTCGTCAACAGCATTGAAGAGTTGAATGTTTATGCCAAGAGATGTCAACAAAATTTATCGGAATTGGAAGAAGGCGTTGTAAGAAACGAATCAGAAGCCTGACCACACTTAATTTCTTTTCTTTTTTTTCTCAATTTTATGATTATCTTATATAAATATTTTTATTTTGTTTGTACTAAATTTTCTATATAATAGTTTTATACGCCTCTTGTTTTGGATATGTTCACCAATTTCCCCTATCCTCCCCTCCCATAAAAATGTCGATACTGCACCACTGCTTATTAGCTTAGAACAGCATTCTTGTATAACCTCTCAGATCGTACTCTGCGGCGACCGAAACTGTAATCTTCTGCACAATAGCACCTCTGCACCTATAATAGGCTCCATGAACTCTCTAGGCTTATCCCCTGTCAACTCCTCGTGACCGACTCATTTCACCAGTAGCTCTAGCACCTTACTTGATGTCTTTTTTGTTAACGATCCTGAACAGGCGTTACTTTATAATCAACTTCTTGCTCCTGGCTTCTTCAAGCATGACATCTTATTCAATATAGGGATTTTAAATCGATTAACCAAAATAGTCTATTAAGTGACGTTCGTGAAATCGACTGGGGCAGAATCATAGGCTCACCTCAGTCAATGATCAACTATCGTTTTTAAACAGCAATATCGGGCAGTTATTCGAAGCCCATGTTCCATTACGTAGGAAGGTCATTTCCCATATAGTTCCCTTATGGATAAATCGGGATATCACTGATTGTCAAAAGAAACTTAGCGTACTCTAGAGGGAAGCGGTGTAGAATACCTGAGCTGCATGCTACCTTCGGAATAAAGTTGTGTATAAAAGTAGATTGGCTAAACAAAAATACTGCGCAAACCACCTCAACCCTGCGGGTTCTGGGAAAAATGTCTGGAAGACCTTAAAAAATGTAGGTATCGGTAAACAAAACCGCAAGGTCCCCGACAACATTGATTGTAATCCTTTGAATGTAAAATTTCTGGATCTAAACAAGAACAGTTCAAATCTACCTGCTGATTTGTTTCCTGACCCACCTGAAGAATCTGATAGAACCTTTAGCCCTACCTTGCTTGATGATACTGATGTTGTTGCAGCATTACTGTCAGTAAAATCAAATGACATAAGTTTGGACAATATAGACCCCAGGTTCGTTAAACTGCTTTTACCCTTTATTATGCCTTACCTCAAACATCTATACAACTCTATCTTAACAACCTCTGAGTTCCCAGTTGATTGCGAAAAAGCGGTTTAATAGATTTTAGGTCAATTTCTATCCTACCGTTTTTGTCAAAAGTTTTTAAAAAAGCGATATCAAGACAGATCGATGTCAATAATCTCCTTAGTGGTGCTCAGTCTGGGTTCAGGGCTAATCGGGGCTGTAAGACCGTATTAATTAATATTGTTGATGAGATACGCATGGCAATGGATAGGAAAGAAGTAAGTTTGCTCACTCTTCTCGACTTCTCCAAGGCTTTTGACTCAGTCGATCAGTCGATCATGCGATCCTCTGTTCCAAACTAAAAAGCTTGTTTCGCTTCTTACATTAACGGTCTCCCCAGGTGGTCAGACACTCCACCGTCCTCATGTTCGCCGATGATGTACAGGTGTTTATTAGTAGCCCACCAGCTGAACTTTCCCAGGCATCAGAAGCAATGAATGACGGTTTGTGTTGTATACTACAGTGGGCACAGAGTAATAATCTGAGCCTGAATTCAGCTAAATATAAATCGATTGCCATAAACCGTACCAAATTAGATAGGTCGATGTTTCCGCACATCAAACTTGGTGACTCCATGATCACCTACGTTGGAAAAGTAAGGAATCTTGGAATCAGCTTTAATGACACGCTTACCTAGTCTGACCACATACACACTACCATTGGTAAAGTCTATGCTGCCATTCGCGTTTTATGGGCCTCAAAACACTTCGTCCCTATCAAAACTAAAACTTTACTGGCTAAAGCTGTTCTTCTACCTACTCTGTTGTACTGCTGCGAAGTTTATTGTAACACTGACTCTAACTCGTTAAGAATTTGTGGGAAACGACAGTCTAAATTCTATGTATGCCCATATATGTATAGTATGTATATATTTTCTTCTCATATCAAATACAAAAAAAAAAAAAAAAAAAACTAAACCAAAAATACATAAATAAAATAGTAGAATTTGTGATCAACCTGTTGATAGCAGCTACAACAACCTTTGTCTATCATTTCCCGAACCCAATTTCAATCATCCCTTTCCAGTCGATGTTTTGTTTTGTCTTAACTTTTGCCTCTTTCCATGGTTTGTGCACAGGAGATCGACACTGCACCCAAAATAAAAATAAAAAAAATAAATAAAACGTACAAGTGAAACATCCGATTTCAAACCTCTATGAAGATTAGAAGGCAAAAAACGGTACCTTAGAGAGTATGAAAGATCATTCGATACAACGGAGTTTGTTTGATCTCAAAGAGAGGTTTCAAGCGACGAAACGCTGAAAAGAACATTCAGTTAGTCTGGTGATAAAAAGGTGTTCGGTTCTGAATTGTGAAAAAGAAAAAAAAAAAAAAAACATTTAATAAACTAAGAAAAAGCAAAAAGACTTACAAAAAAAAAAACCAAATCAGTTTGTGCGGTCAATTTTAAACACGAAACAAAGCGAAGCATAAACCAGTGGTGAAAGAAACATTTCAATACAAAAAAAAAAATATCTATAATTCGAAAAACAAAGAACTACACCGGAAAAATAAAAAAAAAAAAAAAAAAGGAAAAGAAAGTCTGTTAATACCGAATAGTTTTGACAAGAAATCCAGCAAGCGTGCAGGGGTCATCAAGTGCACAGACCCGCCAGTGTCTAGGAGCCGAAAAAAAAAAATAAGAAAATAAACACAACTGTTTACTACACAGAATCCCAAGAGCACAGGAATCCGCAAGTGCATCCGTGGCAGCAAATAGAACTGCAAGAAAATAGTATCGAGATCACCCCTTGGAAATTACCCAGCACAAAGCACAATTGAAGAATTATTGAGCATACCAGATCGCAGCCACCCAGTTGACCAACGCAGTGCAGTTTCACACCCCCCTGTCCCCCTACTCATCCTACCCCCTAATTCCTGCAAAAAGGTTGTAGAATTTATATGTGTATTGTAACAGTCTTCTTCTCGTAAATTTAATTTTTTTTTTAATTTTAATAGTTTTCACTGCTCATAAAAAAAAATAAATAAATAAATATAAATACATATATATATAACGGCAATGACAAAGAAAGACAAACAACACTAAAACATATAAAAACAAAGATTTAACATCTACGGTACGTTGAAGGAGAAGGAGTGCACTTCATCCCCTAACCAGTCCGGTGAGTAAACAAAAAAAAAAAAAAATTTAAATTATAAAAAATTCTTATGCTATTAGTATCGATGATATTTTTTCAAACTAAAAATCAGAATCCAATAAAAATTTATGAAGAAGCGAACTGAAAAAAAAAGAAAAAAAAAATGTATACATACATATATGTACATACTCGTGGGACATACAGCCCTTACATACATATTTTGAATTTTGAATTTTGAATTTGATTTACCTAACGTTATTATTTTAATACATATAATACTAGACCAAATTGCTTTCATATCAGCATACTCGTACTCATGTGTAGACTCATTTCTATAAGAAAGTTTTTTTTTTTTTCCTCATCTTTCAACGATTTGTTCCCCCCCTCCCCCTCTCTTTTTCAGAATAAATTTGTATATATATATACTCACTTGAAATGCGATTTGTTTGTTTTCTTTTTTTTTCGTTTTACTTTATTTTCGGGTCATAGGGAGTCTTAGGGGAAGGTAAACCGGAAATGAAGATACTCAGGAGAAGGGAAGTCATTTTCTGTTTAAGATTTTGTTTTTAAATTCATCATATAGGATGCATTTCTAAGTGTTTGACCGTAGGGGCGCGAAGAGATACTTTGGCGAAACATGGAGTGATAATTAAGGAGTCAACGGACAAGACAAGGGGTAGCCGCACAAGATATCCACGGACCGCGTTGCTACCATGGTGTGACTAGCTATTCATGCTAGCCACAAAGGGGTGGGAAATTTTCCGTAGGAGAGAACATCACCCAGCTCTCCTCTCTTTTGGTGCGATTGGAAGTGAGAATTTAATTTCAAATTGATTTCAATGGGAAGAAGATTTAAGGTTGTCGCTTAGGACGAATTCGGGTCCCCTTTTTTTTCATACAAAAAAAAAAAGGAAACATTTATACAGCTCAACTAACATCAGGAGAAGGCATGAAAATAATGTAACTGCGGCTGGCCACTTTCAGTAGCAAGATCCCACCCCATTCCGACGAGCTTAGGATGGAGCTAAAACTTGCATGCCTACCGCTGCTGGATGGTCAAGCCCCCTCCTACTCTTTGCCCGGATTGGCCGCTCTAGGTGCCTGTACTCGATGGTCTAAAGGGTAAGGGAAAGGTAGAAGGGAGGGTTCTTCGTGGAATTGGGTTTTGTTTCCAATTATTAGTTGTATTTACCATCGTTGTACATACAGTCACTAGGTTGAAGGACCCTGGGTTCAGTGCAAATTATCTAAGCACCCCCCCCATATTATTTTTGCCCAGGATTAAAGGCAGGGCAATAATAATTATCGTTACAAATTTTAAATGTTATATTTAACAACATAACCAGATACATTTAAAATCTTCGACGTTATGACCACGTATCGCAACACTCAATAAAAATCTTTGGCTGCTCCTTTGTTAACTTCTTGAAATTCAAAGCTTTGTATTGCATCCACCAAGTCATGCGAACTGGCCAACCAGACTATCTCTGGTTTCAGTTTCGCAGCGATCGCATGTGGTTATCCAACTAAGAGACTCCTGCTCGGCATCCGAACGCACTTTCTTTGTTTATACCACACGTCAGTGGAATTCCCTACCAATCGAAATAAAAAAGCATCGCAAATCACCGAACCTTTAGAACCTCCCTCCTGAAATTCCTTTCATCATACTAGTTTCCCTCTGAACATTAGCTTTAAATTTATATAGATACATCAATAGGGTTCTGATAGCATATGAATAAGAAACTGATTCTTAATTTCCTTCTATCTTAGATTTATAATAATGTAAACTTTACTTCTAAATACTCTCTCGAACTTTTGTTAAGCCTTACGCTACTTACAAGAAATCATTCTTTTTGTGTAAGTTATGTTTAAATAAATAAATAAATAAATAAATAAATGGTAGGAGCTGATTGTGAACCAGTTCTGACCAGGTGACCTTGGAAGCGAGTTTGAAGTATAAGACAGAGAGTGTCTGTTTTCGACTGAGTGTCAAAGGGTAAGCAGTATCTCTTAATCGGGAAGTCTTCATCTACTTCTGTCTACTTCTGAGAATCACCTTTGCAAATCGCCGAGAACTAGAAAATAAGTGCCTCACAAAAATATCGAGGAAAGGACTATATGAGATCCATATCATAGCTCGACAAAAACCTTCGAAATCCAATGGAACTGTGCGTGGTTGTTTCGAAGAAATAGTTCATAGACTGATATTCGGTTGAAACAGATACAACAGCGACCGGAATAGCCGAGAATTACCCCAACAAATTCGGCGCGAGTTACATAAATGGCAACACCGAAACTACAAGTACACAATTAATCAAACTATTAATGGGTGTGCTCTTTCAAAACCTTCTCTTATTGTTGTGTATTTTGCCCAGGTGAAAATAAAATAGGCACAAGAATCAAATCAAAAACTGAACTTTTATTATTTTAACAAAAATGACAAAATAAGGATTCTACGTCAAGAGAACTGGATTGTAACTCGGATGATCAACGACTGACTCAAACATCCGTTCTTTTAGGTCACCAGTCAGCTATGTACTGTTATTTACAAATTTACTTTAAATTAGTTTTGGAGAGGCAAAAGAGTTGCCAACATACGTATGCAACATCTCCCCCTTTAAGATTAACGATACAAATATCGGCCATCAGCCGAGGTTCGCATGTCCAAGTGTTGTGTTGGCTTCCGTGATCGCACATCTCTGGGTAAGTGATCTTCTTGTTGAGTGGAGCTGGTCAATGTCAAGGTTTTGTTGCTTAGTCCATTGTCCGCAAGCTGAGCTTCTTGAAAAGCTGACGGTGGTGAATGTGCAGCCTTATCAACACTCACTTGTTGGACTGGATCATCGAGATCGAACAAGTGAATGATATCAGGATCGCTAGATGCACCGTGTCTCAAACGAAGTTGGTTTATGTGTCGGCGCCAAGTTTTGTCTCCCACTTTAACTGCATACATAACAGAGCCAATATTTTTTAATATTTGACCAGGCAACCAAGGCTTCCCGTGTTTGATATTGTATTGTCGTTCCATGTTTTGATTTCTTTGAAGTGCTGCTTTAGATCCTGACGACGGACGTAACAAATCCAAATGTCATGTTGTTTGGTAGTTGTGCATTGGGTGTTGTTCTGTAGCACTGTAAAAATGTTTGAAGTGTGGAAGGTATCTGCTCTCTCCCCTCCAGTTTGTTGAAACCGTGTTTGAAAATGTACACAAATCTTTCTGCTTGGCCATTAGATTGTGGATGAAAAGGCGCCCTTCAAATGTGGTCAATCCCTCCTTGGGCACAAAATTCGAAGAACTCGTGCGACGTAAATTGTGTCCCATTATCAGAGACGATTATATCCGGAAGTCCAAATCTACCAAATACCTCTCGTAACACAGAAATTGTTGCCCTGGAAGTGGTCGAAGTCATGCAGAAAATTTCTGGCCACTTGGAGAAAGCGTCCACTATAATGAGGAACATGTGACCATGAAACGGCCCAGCAAAATCGATGTGCACTCGGCTCCAAGGCGTAGATGGCATCGGCCATGACGCCAATGAATTTTTCACTGGAGCTGATGAAACTGCCGCACACGAATTACAATTTTGAACAAGCTGAGCGATATCTTTGTCTATGTATGGCCAATAGACAAAACTTCGTGCAAGCGCCTTCATTCTAACAATGCCAGGATGCCCTATGTGCAATTGTTTTAGGACCATTTTCTTCAAGGAAAGAGGGATTAGTACTTTATTTTGAAGCATAATACAACCTTGAGTTTCACTAAGTGCATCCTTTCTGTGAAACAGCTGCTTGAGTATTCGATCGTTGATAACTTTTGGCCATGACGATTTAAGGTATTGAAGGCATTTACTTAAAAAAAAATCCTTGGCTGTTTCATCAGATATCATCTTAGCTGTCACTGGCAAGTTTTGTACTACGTCCGATAGCACACGATTCACGCCACTCTCGAATTTTATTGATGCAATAACAAAATCCTCATGTGCGCTTACTTTTTGATTTCTTAGGAGACGGGACAGGGCGTCTGCATACCCAAATTTTGCGGTGTTGATATATTCGATGTTGATGTGAGCGCCCATCTCTGCAACCGGTTGGCTGTGTAGACGGGTATTCCTTTTTTCGATCCAAAAATGGCCAACAACGGCTGGTGATCAGTCCGCAAAGTAAAATGTCGTCCATAAATCATCCTGTGAAATTTCTTCACACAAAAAATAAGCGATAACGCCTCTTTTTCTACTTGGCTATAGTTTTGCTCGGTTGGAGTTAGGGATCTCGATGCGTGAGCAATAGCCTTCGTGGAGCCATCAGCAAATGAGTGCATTATAACACCACCTATACCGTCTTTCGAAGCATCGCCTGCGATGATAATTTTTTTGGTCGGGTCAAAATGCACCAGGAAGAGCTCAGACGATAGAACCTCCTTAGCTTTTTTAAAAGAAAGTTGACAGTCTTTTGACCAAATAAATTTAGAATTCTTTTGGAGAAGTTTGTCTAACGGAGCCCTGATCTCTCCCATGTTTTTGATGAATTGGCCGTAAAAATTTAGCATTCCCAAAAATTAACGTACCTTTGAAACATCTGTGGGCTCTGGCATCGATTTAATTGCTTCCGTTCGGGATGGGTCAGGTCTTCTTCCGTGCTGGTCGACAATGAACCCCAAGTAGTTCACTTCGGTAAGAAAAAATCTGAATTTTTGGAATTTTACCCGGAATCCCCACTCTTCTAATCTCTGTATGACTTCGTTGAGTTTTTCTTTGTGTTCAGCCAACGATTTCGACGCAATGATGATGTCATCAATGTAGCTTCCTGCGTCCTCGATATCAGCTAGCATAGCGTTCATTATGTTCTGGAACATAGCGGGTGCGGATTTTACCCCAAATGGAACTCGTGTGTAACGTAACAGCCCTTAATGTGTGTTTATTGTCAACAGTTTTTGGGATGATTCTTCCACTTTTACCTGCAGGTAAGCATCTGACAAATCAATAACTGAAAAATATTTACCTCCAGATAGTGTAGAGAAAACATCCTCAGGTAATGGCAATGGATATTGGTTGGACTGCAATGCGTTGTTCAGTCCTGTAGCAAAATCGGCACAGATCCTAACGTCACCATTTGCTTTTTTTACAGCTACGATTGGGGCAGCCCACTCCGAGTACTCAACAGGAATGAGTACGCCTTGATTTACAAGTCGGGCTAATTCTGCATCAATTGCTGGGAGTGACGCATATGGCACTGGTCGTTTTGGCTTAAAAACAGGAACTGAACCAGGCTTAAGATGTAGAACTGCTTCCCCCTTTGAACATAAACCCAAGGAACCGTCGAAAACATTTGCATACTTGGATTTTAGGTTAGCTACCTCCTTCCGCAGCCACATTGAAGAAAATTCCATTGATTGTTGATGGGTTTTTACTTGAGCACAAATAGAATTGATCGGGACGTCAAACAACTGCAAACCATCCATCCAGTCTATACCTAAAATATTTAAATTTGGAATTTTAGATATAAAACAAGATGCGTTTAAATGTTTTTCATTAAATGAAATCCTGCAATGAAGTTCCGATGATAGAGGAAGTTTGCATTCCTTGCTGAATGCGTGGTTGGAGTCGTTACCGGAAATCCAAGTTTTCCAGAGGTTTCTTCTGATATTATCGTGATATCAGATGCTGTATCGATTTGAAATCGAACTGGCTTGTTGTTTATATACACCACGATGTATTTTCGATGTTGCTCGTATTTCACCTTAGAGACTAAGTAAATGCTGTTGACCTCTGACTTTGATATGCTTTGTGTTTTTTTGTGTGTTCTTTTTTTTTGAACTTGTTAAAAGCATGATTGTTTACCGATTTGGAACTGTCACAAAAACCTTCTTTGTGTCCCACTTTATCGCAGTCAGAACATTTGTGTGTTTTGTACCAGCACTTGTCAGCGTAGTGCATGCCACCACAGAACCAACAGGCGCTCTTCGGGACTTTTTGTTTCGTCGATTGTTTTCGCACTGTTCTCACTTCTGAGCTGGGGCTACCTACCATTTGTACGTCGTGTTTTAGCATAACAACGCGATCACATTCTGTTGCTAGGTCTTTTAAGGTTAATTTTTTTTCCTTGTCGGCTTCAATTTTAGAGATGAGTCGCGTTCTTATTTCAGAATCTGAGGTACTTTTTAAGCCAATGACAAACATAAGACACTTAAACTCATCGGCTGTGCACGTGGTTATTTGAAAATGTTCGCATTGCTTATTAATTACACCGGCATATGCCTGAAAATCATCTCCCACGTTTTTTTCGACCTTGAGGCAGTTGTAACGAGTTGCAAATAATGAAATTTTCCTGGCAAAATATGTTGTCAGATTCTCCACTGTCTTCTTGAAGTCAAAATCGCGTGGTTTCTTCGGCAATATAAGATTCACATAGCGATTGTATGAACTTTCATCCAACTTCCTAAGAAGTAATCTTACCCGTGAAGCATCATCTAATTCTCTCCCATCTACTAGGAACACATCTTCGAATCGATTAAACCATTCTGTAAAAGTTAAATCGTTGTCCGGGTCGTAGCTGTTGAATGTTGAAATGCTACCCGACAGGGTTTCCATAACTTTCTCCGCCGAAGATTTAATTGAAGTGACCCCAATTAGCGTATTATTTGCGCTGGTGTCTAGCATAGACTTCATGAATTCATGCTGCTGTTTAAGGAATTCTTCCTTCTGCTTCATGAACTTTGCAAATTGGGCGGTATCCATTTATATAATCTGCACTATAATTAACCGACCAATGATTTCCAAATTGAGAAAAAAAACTATCCTCGTCGCCACAATATGTTGTGTATTTTGCCCAGGTGGAAATAGGCACAAGAATCAAATCAAAAACTGAACTTTTATTCTTTTAACAAAAATGACAAAATAAGGATTCTACGTCAAGAGAACTGGATTGTAACTCGGATGATCAACGACTGACTCAGACATCCGTTTTTTTAGGTCACCAGTCAGCTATGTACTGTTATTTACAAATTTACTTTAAATTAGTTTTGGAGAGGCAAAAGAGTTGCCAACATGCGTATGCAACACTTATCAAATCCGTGGAGAGATCAACATAATGCTGTCTCCGTGCATGGCTCACCAATTTCGCTACTCATCGAGAAGTACAGATATCGACCGTTTCCAGCTTCACTACATACATAAATGCATCTGGAGAGAGAATAATTAAACGGGAACAACGCTAACATCATTTAAGAAGAATCTAGAAATTGGCGGTCACTTGAAATTTGGCTGTGAAGGAAAAAGGAACGGTGGCTTGAGACTACGAAGCTATTATTAATATTTAATCATTTATATGCAAATAAAAATTTTTGTAATTAATAGTAGTAATTTGAAATTTTTTTTGTGTTGGGAAACCGCATAACATAAGTCGCGCGATTAGTCCATGACCCCACTAAACGAACAGAGCTGTTTATTGATTGAAGCACAACTCATAGAATAGCTACTAATCGCCAATCGATGAGCTTTTGTGTGCTTTTTGTTGCATGTTACTACACGATATGCATATTTAGAAGATGAGAGTGCATCAGCAACCAAACTGAGAAAGTGAGAAAGAAAAACATCTAAATACGAATGCAATACATCCATCATACATCTTGACTTTCTGCTCCCCTCGAAATGCACTGAAATCCAAACGTTTGCCACATGATAAAACTGATTACCTTCCGAATGCACGTGAGTATCTCCATTTGCATTTTATTGCAATTTTTCGAAATTCATTTACGAACATATTTGCGTATTCACTTTACAACACTTTAGCTCCCCTGTTCATAGATCACGGCTTCTAAACCCCTCTATCAACTTCTATGTGTTTTCGAAATAAATTCACAACAGCTTCCGATAGATTTTTTCTATTTTTTCTTTCCTACATGTTACCTCACCGCTCGTTTATTGGTTTCTTGAAAATTTATATTTATCCTCCCGAGTCAAAAGACTTCCATTACCGGAAGGCATACATACACATTGGTGTATTCAATAAACTTCAGGTTTCGGCCTTCCTGGATACGGATAATTTATCAATTCCGAGAAATGTATACAAATTCCTTCCACTCCTTCGTATCTATTGGTCAGTTCTATTGGATGTGGGGATGGGATCCAATTGAAGAAATTGTGAAAATATTTCATGGAATTAAATATGCCAGTTTACGGATGAGAACGGAAGAATCGAAGATGTATCCATGAAAGGAATGGTATTTCATATTTGCCGGTTGTTAAACCATGAAATATGGAAATGTGGTTATAGGAGTATTGAACTATTTATGTATCTTAAGTGGATTGGAATGTAAATCCTGCTAAACTATTAACATATTATGACACTTAAAGATAAGGGCTACGTGCCAGCCCTGGTCGTTTTCTTTCAATTTGTCAAATCAACCAAAAAAAGCAGCTTTGAATTGTATAATGGACGATGTTTACCAGGAAATGTGGTGCTTTAAGATGTTGTTGATTTGAATAATCCTACACGGTTTGAACTTCAATAATTGTTGAGCAGACTCATAATAGGGGGATCATGGACGACGATACGGGACGATCATAGACGGGTAGACCCTGAGAGGTCTCCCCAGTTTCTACACATAAATTGTGCTTCAAGTGGTAACCATCGGGTACTGGTCGATGTACATCAGGACTCGACTTGTCAAACTCAAAAGCGCGAGTGTTGACCAGCAGACAAAAATCGCAGCAGTATAAACGGGACAGCACATGAATTCCCCAGATCGCATCCGTGCTATTCGATCATATTTGGAGCTGATGCCGGTAAGGATTTCTGAGACTAAATCAGTGTATTGGAGAAGAGATTGTGGCGGATGAGCCCTTAATGGACCAACGGCAGCCCTACAGGTTGAAGGTTGTGCCGTTGTAGTAACTGCACGTCTATGGAGAAAAAAATCCGCAGTTAAGAAGCAAAAACGGAACGGACGGACCTACTACTGTCAAACTCTGCAAATTAAACTTCGGATCTGCATGTGATATGGTCTCTTAAAAGACTACGTGCAGCCGACCAACTAGCGGAGGCCTTGAACTGTCGCAAAGCATATGTTACCGCCATCCAAGAAATGCAATGGGATGGGCAGGATAAAAAATGGATGAAAACTGCGACATCTGCTACAGCAATTGTTATCGACGGGAAAAGCAGCGCCTATTTGGATGCGGATTTGTTTTTAGGGGCAGACTTACGCAATATGTCTTGAGTTTTTGGCATGTTAACGAACGCTTTATAACAATCCGTATTAAGGCCAAATTTGCCAACATTAGCGTTATAAGCGCGCACGCCTCCACAGAGGAGAAAGATGACGACATCAGAGATAACTTCTACGAGCTCTTGGACAAGACTTATGAACAGCGACCTATCTATGACATTAAAATTGTCCTCGGTAACATATTGCAAAGCTAAGAAGAGAGGGGTTGTTAGGGCGTTTTTAGCACGCGTTTCCCGTATATCGATATTCATAAGGGGACTTGGAGATCTCCTGATCAACCAACCGTCAACTAGATTGATCACACTGCGATCCACGCAAGGCACTCCTCCAGTATTATGGATGTCCGAACGCTCATAGGGGCCAAAATCAACTCGGACCATTACCTTGTTATAGCCAAGATACGGTTGCACATATCCCAAACATAGCAAAGGCAGACTAATAATGTGAGGAACTTTGACGTCGGACGGCTACAATAGCAACAGGTCCTATGCATCAAGTGACAATATTGCCAAAAGCCATCAGAAATGTCACCTCTGATGTGCTGAGTTTCACTCGGCCACCACAACGAAACCCCTGTCGATGAGTGGGGGCAAGCACATGGCTCTAAGCAAGATGCATACAAAGCGGCACTGCATAGAAGGACTAGAGCTGCTCACGAACAGAAGAGGTGAGACGTACACCGGCTTCTCAGGAGGAAAAAGAAGGAGGATGAGAAGACCGCGGTCGAGAAAATTAAGAGATGCTTCTCCAGGAATGATATTCGGATGTTATAGCAAAATTAAAAAAAAAAATATGACGCAGACACAAACCCCGAACCGAAGCCTGTAGAGGACATTGTAGTAGCGTTACAGTGCATGCTTAGGATTTGGAGAGCGTATTTCTGTAGACTGTATAACGACGATGACGAACCAAATATCGCTGTCATGCAGATTCAACCTTTTAAATCCAACAAAGTTTCTGGAGCAGACGGCCTGACATTTGGTAAGGAGCATACATCAAATCACTTGTAAAAGATGGTCAAACGAAAGTATGCCCGATGTATGGAACCTCAGCATTGTTTGTCCGATCCTCAAGAAAGGAGACCCTCTAAACTGCGCCAACTACAGTCGTATCAGTCTTCTTAACATCGCCTATAAGAACCTCTCTACTGTATTGTGTGAACACCCGAACGCCTTCGTCAACAACGTCTGCTTTCAGGCCAGGAAAGTCCACCATCGACCAATTCACACAACGCAAATCTTGGAAAGAATCCATGAGCTCTAAGTCGATACACACCACCTATTATCGATTTTAAGGCCGCGTATGACAGCATCTATAAAGACGAGCCATACAGAGCAATGTCTAGTTTTTGCATCCCTGCAGTATGACGATAGAGAATGCATCATGCTGCTCCATCAAGGTCGGTAAAGAAGTCACCGACACCTTTGATGTCAAAAAAGGATTGAAACAGGTCGATGCGATAAATAAATCATTCTTGAGTAACGCAAAACTCACACGCCAACACAAGGGGCGCATACGCTGATGAAAATGCCATAATCACAAGAAAGCAGCATGATCTCAGTGGCGCTTTCGCGAGTATTGAGGCGGAAGCGGCAAAAATGGGATTAACTGTCAATGAGGGCAAGACCAAGTGTACCATATGCTGTCAAAAAGGAAGGACACCAAACAAGCAGCGCACACACTGACTGATATAAGTTTGAGATAGTTAAGGACTATGCCTTCCTAGGCTGCACTACCAATATAGACAACGACACCAGCGCTAAGTTCTAGAAGAATAACTCTTGCCAATCGCTACTTCTTTGGGCTAAGAAGGCAACTGACAAGCGGAGCCCCATCCCGAACAACAAAAGTGATCCTATACAAGACCTGTCCTACTCTATGGCGCAGAGGCATGGACTTTATCAAGTATGGATGAAGGTGCTCTTGGTTAATTTGAGAAATTGTTCGGGTGATTTTCGGTCCCGTAGGTATAGACGTTGAGTGGAGGAGAAGATACAACGACGAACTCTACGGGCTGTACAGCAACATCGACGCCAGAAGCGTAAAGCACCATCGACTGAGGTGGCTGTGCCACCTCATCAATGCTACGGTCCGAAAAGTATTCGAATCCGCCACTCCCGAGCTACAGAGCAGTAGAGTAACACCGAGACTCAGGTGGCGCACCCAAGTGGAAGAGGACCTCAGCCAATTTAGCGTGCGAAACTGAAAGCAGCTAGCTAAAGATAGATCTGACTGGAGAGGATTGTTGGCTGAGGCCGGATTGTAGCGCCACCTTCAGTCGAAGAAGATTATACGATTATATACAAAGACCACTACACCTTACTAGTTCACCAAGAAAACTAATCTAATTTGTTCACTTTAATGTTTTTGTTTCTATACGCAAACTACTTTCCTTTCCAAAAACTGCTTTTCGAGAAATCTGAAGTAAGTGGTAGACTCCTACCCGAAAAAATCGACATCATCCGAAGCTTCAAACGACCTGAATTGGTGCGCGACCTTCATCGTTTCATTGATACAGTGAAACCCAAAGTTGTCTACAAAGTCTCATCAAAGGCACCAAAAAGAACGGCCGTAGCAGAATCGAGTAGACAGACGACACAACTCCGGCTTTCAAAAAATGCAAGCAAGCAGTAACAGAGTCACCCATGCTGGTACACCCCGATCTAAGCTGTCAACTGGGTTTGATGGTTGATGCATCAGACGTCACCATAGGTGCTGCTCTTCAGCAGCTGGTCGAGAAGTCCTGGCAACCGTTGGGATTTTTTTCCAAAAACTTGTCGGCAAATCAGGTCAAGTACAGCACCTATGGTCTGGAGCTTCTCAGTGCGTACTGTGGGGTAAGACATTTTCAGCATATGCTAGAAGGTCGTAGTTTCGTTGTATTCACAAGCTGCTTACATTCGTTTTTGGTCATAAACCAGATAAATCCACTGCACACCAACGTCGCCAGCTCGACTGTTACCTGGCCACAGGAAGATATTCTCTCTTTCTTCTTTCCTGACTACTTGAGCTGTGCGCATCGATTCTTCATCGCACTTTAAATTTTTATGCTGATGTAACACACTTCAAGTGTAAGTTAATAAATTCTAGTGTTTATTAGTTGATGATTTTCATTTTCTTCGATGAACCATCCACTACATTGTGATGGAGCCAACAGTCGCTTATCCGAGAGTATAGCCTGAGTTCGTCATTAGAACTGTGGAGACTGTTTACCAGATAACCATCATGACTATAGTATACCTCCAATGCTATAGACACTCTATTCACTCCCGGCACCACATATTGACCATAGTCAGGATTCACAACCAAGGCTCTAGTTATTAGTTTTGCTCTAACCCACATGACTAGTTCTTAATCCGTAGCGCTTTGTCTGGCCAAGTTTCAAAAGTTGCAATACATTCTTCTAATGGATACTCCGTCCTTCATGGCTCTCAGTGAAGATGGATGGATTTAGTGCATCCTAGTTAAGGTACTAGTAAGTAGTGTGATTGAGTTGGACGATGAAAATTTTCCGATAGATCTCATCGATCATGGCGATGTCATTTAATATAGGATTTTCCAATAAGGACTTGACAAATTTTTTTTAAAAAAAACGCAAACTCGACTTCGTTCATATGGCCATCGCGGGAACGTTTGCAGAGGTCGATTCGTTGGACTCAATTTTCAACGACTCGGCCACACATTTCGACCGAAACGGCCACTATTTCGCGTTCGCGTTTCGCCCTGAGCTCTTCCAACGTCGTCGGCGTGTTGGCATAAACCAATGACTTAGCGTAGCCCCACAGAAAATAGTCAAGCGGCGTTAAATCGCCCATTTCTTGAGATAACACGCTCACCATACTTACTCTTCAATAAATCGATTGTAGCGTGTGCTGTGTGGCTTGTGGCATCATCCTGTTGAAACCACGTATCGTGCAAGTCCATATCTTCCAATTCGGACCAAAAATAATAGGTGATCATGGCGCAATAACGCCATGTAACGTGACGATCGTTATCGTCGACGAAAAAAGTATGGCCCATGGCCGCCGCCATGCAAACCGCACCAAACAGTTATTTTTTGTGGATGAAGTGGTGATTCATGAAGCACATGTGGATTTTCACCCGACCAATAACGCATATTTTGCTTATTGACGAACCCATTGATCCAAAAATGAGCTTCGTCACTGAAGATGATTTTGCGATGAAATTCATCATCTTGGTGCATCTTCTCCAGGACCCAATCGGAGAACGTACGTCGCTTCAAATGGTCCATAGGCTTCAATTCTTGAGTCAGCTTGATCTTGTATGGGTGTAAACCAAGATCCTTACGCAAAATACGCCATAATGTGGTCTGAGCGATGCGCAATTCTTGAGAACGCCGTGGAATTGACTGATTTGGATCGTTTGCTACGGACGCCTGAACGGCAGCGATATTTTCGACACTTCGACCAACCCGTTGTCTCACTGACACATCAACATCACATAACGAATATGTAGACTTAAATTTTTGCACTAAACTTGTTATTGCCTGTCTAGTAGGGCGAGAATTACGACCGAAAATTGGAGTTACGAGTAACACTCTTAAAGTTGCAGTCACCGACTTCGAATTTCGGTAGAAAATTTTTATAATTTGCAGACGTTGCTCGTTCGTGTACTTTACCATGATGAAAATGTTGAGTTTACTGAATAAATTGACAGTGACAGTTTGATGATTAGTGAAAGAGTGCGTTCACAAATTAAATTCAAAGTTGTCAAGTCCCTATTGGAAAACCATTTAGAAACCTAAACTTTGGTTTGAACAAAGGATACTTACATTTAGATCCGTAATAGGTACTACAAATCAATCTTTTCCTTAGCTCTCTTAGGAGAACAGAGGATTCCATATTTCTCTACAGGTGAAGCCAAGCAATTTTCTCTTGGCTTCATCACCACACTTGGCAATAGAATTCAAAATAAGTGTAAGCATTCGCTGGTATTTCGTTCTACGGAAGTGTAAAATCGACGAGATATGTAAAACTAAACTCAAAATACTTATTTCCACTTCCTTATCAAAGGCAACTAAAATTCAAAAAGGACTCTGTGAAAGCAGCACTCTGACTAAGAGTGCAACAAAGTAGAACTAGCACTAGCACATCTCCCATGAAAAATGTATGCCTTCACTGATAACCTAAGTTATTATGTATCCATGCAGTAGAGAGCAACCCTTACGGAATATCCATCCTCATTCAAATAGCGCAGCCCTTAGGGTCCTGACTGTATTCATTGAATAGAAAACAAGATCTATGTACAACTACATGTGCGTATGTATGCACAGGGCTGTATAAACTACCAGACAAGTTCATTAAAACCCATAATAACGAAGCATTATACTGCCTCCCTCCAACCCTATAAATAACTTTATAAAAAAAAAATTGCTGCAGCTATACAACACGAGTAGGTGAAGCTTTATATTAATATCTAGTGTTGAGGTGCTATTGCTAGTAATGTATCTGGAAACTACTTCCATCGCAAAACCAAACAAGTGAGAGTGGAGATTAAGCAGATACGAATACGACTACGACTAGGATTACCTGAAAATAAAATGCAAAATCTTGGGTTATATTTTTGTATCCGAATACTCTCGTCCGCCGGAGCATATTTACCCAGTAATGACTACAGGGTTCAACAATGACGACGACTACACTAGTGGTAATCACGATGAATGGCGACTAAAATTGGATTTCTTTGAGAGTAACTCGTGGACTAGTATACATATTCTAGCTTAGGAGGCGTGGATACGGTACAGCGTGTCCTAGTTTCTACCCAGTGCGCTATATTGCCCCTATTTCTAATTTTCTTTATTTTTTCTTCTAAATATTTTACTTAGCCAGAAGATACTTTTGTATTTCAAAGAATGTTTATTAATGAAGTCACTATCTGGGTGGCGTTTGTTACTATTTGATTTGGACAAGGGAGGCCAATTTCCGGATAGTAGTGATAGACGAGAGAATGACTTTCGGAATGTTGCCGTGAATGACGGTGGGAATGTGAGTCCTTTGAACTTTATTTTTGGATACAATTCGTTGGTTTCTAATGGTAACACATAAAGAATGTGCAATGAGCAATGTTGCCATCTATCAGACGTCATTATTTGGGTGCGAATTTGTGAGAATATTTTGTAGTGGCAAAGTATATTACTCCATGGGATTCAACGAGACAGGGAACAATTCATATTTCGATAATAGTATTGTTTTCTAGTCCCTGTTTGCGAAACGAAACCTAGGAGTAAGTTACTGTAGAACAATCTTTTTGAAAAATATGTTTGTCCATTGTACTCCTACAGGTTAATGTTCTATCCTCTCACTGTAAGCGTGCCAGGATGATTTTGTCACATATGCCTAACACAATATGATACCTAAAAGCAGTATAGAGTTTTTCCAACTGAAGCACACCAAGAAAGCCACTGACCTCATAGAGACGTTGGGAAGTATTCTGACATCTTGAAGAGTCTTTCTATCTGCAGCTATGAAAACCCAGCTATCAATGGAAACCTACACTCCTTGCTAGTAAGTTCATCGGTGACCTCGTTTCCCATAGTCGCACCAAGACCTACTATCCCAACAAGTCCATCTTTCGACTGCATTCAGAGGCCTTGCATTCTTGAACTTACTTGGAAATGGTAAGCGGGTCGGGCAATACCTTAAACGCAGTTTGGATGCCGCTACCGACGAAGGTATTCCGCTCGATTTCGTATATCACCGCTTAGAAGACAGACGAAAGTTGTCCTCCAAAACGCGCGCATTCCCCGCCCTCAGACTCTGGCTGGAATCATTCTTGAATAAACTCGATTTTATATTTTCGCAGCAGCAGGAGTTCTGGTGTCATTACATCGAATGTCATTCCAGTAAATTCCGAGTCAAAAGATAGTCCACGCTCAGGGTCATGAAAATCCCAAAGACCAGTTTTTTTTTTAAATAGAAAATGGTTTTCTTAGCGCAGTCCATAGTATAAATATCATGGGGAGGGAGGTTCATCAGTCTAGCTTTAGCAGACCTGGCTCCATACAGCCGGGAGAGACCCCTTTTTAGAGTCTGGCAAAAGCAGCAGTAACCTATTTTACGGAAAACTCGTGCCATCAGACAACTGACACATAGAACATAATTGGTCTTATCCTAACCATGCATCTAGCAAAGCATCCTCTTCCTCGACAAGCCAGAAAGTCGAAAGCACCTTGGATATTTTCGACGTGACATGTTTAGTCCAAAGAAATTTGTTATTCAGCATGACATCCAAATGCTTAAGTGTTTTGGAGAAACGGTGGTGGTGCATCTAAGCACTAAATAGGTCAGACCAATCAACTTTCTTCTTCCCATAAATGGAACAACTTCAATTTTGAGAGAATTTCTAGGGTACTGGTCGTCGATCAGGTCTAGTGCTGTCTGCGTTTTAGAGCAGACAGTTGCTAGGCAGGACCCAACAGACAGTTAAGCTGTAATACATCATCTGCCTGAGCGTAGATGATATAATAATTGGCAGTGTTATCGAAAATCCAACCAACTTGAATCATTACAGTGGAGACATGACGCCCGTGGCGAGCAATCCTTATTTACATATTGGCCGCAGTCAGCATCTGTAACCAGTGTCCTATTCACCAACATTGCTCTTGTCCAAAAAATTAGTGATTCGTCTATTCCTCTTCCCAACTGCAGACCGGGTTTTTAAGCAGGATCTTATGTTTTCGAATGCATAACCTGCTGTCATTACACAAAAGTTACAAAAACTTAAAGATGAAATTCTACCCGGCCCAGCTGGTCTGACTTTCGTTTTCCTTAAGAAATGCTTCACTAACATTTCACTCTAATCACTTTCATAATTCGGATCCCAGAAGGAAGTTACCAGTTATCATTCCAGTGCTAAACTCTCTCATATAAACAAATGCTTTGAAAGAACTTTATACGATGCCTTAAGCTTTAAGTGCAAATCTTTTATTTCATCTAGACAACATGGTTTTGTAAGAGGTAGATCAACTACCACAAACCTAGTTTTATTTGTGTCTTAGCATTGGGAAATGGCAAAGAAATCGATGTTATCTCAACCGATTTCACTGAAGCTTTTGATAAAATATCTCATCTGATCCTCTTCAAATTGTCAGCTCACGGCTTTGGACCTCTTTTATTAAAATGGATGTCTTCTTACCTAGTAAACCGATATTGCACTGTTCGGTTTAGATCTGCTCTTTCAGTTAACGTTCTGGCCTCGTTGTTGCTGGCAACGATGTTGGTCCCTATCTCTTCATTCTTACTATTAACGATCTTGAGAGGGTAATTAAACACTGCACTTTCGCTCTCATTGTGCTGATGACACAAAATTTGTTAAAGCTATTTACAATCTCCAGGACTTCATCCTTCTTCACAAAGACCTCAATCGATTTTCAATCTGGTGCCCCAAAAACTATTTAGAACTTAATATCGCCAAATGCCAATCTATAGCCTTATTTATTTATTTATTTATTTATTTATTACTAAGTAAGTATTGCTTACACGGTAAGATAATGGAATCTTTTAAATGTGGAAGCCTTAAATTTTTCAAATATCAGATACAAGTATGTGCAAGTATATATAACAATGAGAATTCAGGAAGTGATAACAAAATAAAATAAAATAAGGTAAGTAAGATAAAGTAAAAGAGAGAAAAGGATAGAAAAGAACAATTGGCTTTACACTCAAATTGAACATTGTAAGCGTTTAAAATTCTAAATCTAATTAGTTGCATTGGCCAGGTATTTTAAGAGAGAGGTTTTAAATTGTTTTATGCTTCTAATTTTCCTAATATTTATGGGCAAAGAATTCCACAGCCGTACGGAGTTTACGAAGAATTGGCGTTCAGACGTCAAGCAGGCATAGCTCGTTTGAAAAAGCACACATGATCTACCTGACTGAAGGAAGCGTAGCCTATTGAATAGGTATGCTGGTTGCTTAGTTTGAATTATGCCATGCAAGAGACTTAGCGTTCTGTATTTGAGCACATTATCAAATGTACATCCGCTGATTTGCTTTGAGTAAAAGGAAATATGGTCATATCGTTTTAGGTGAAATACAAATCGGGCAATATTATTATATACGACATTGAGCTTTCGTCTGGAGTCGTAGTCGGGGCAGCAAAAGATTTCAGAACAATATAGCAGAATCGGTATTAGGAGGGTTTTCGCTAACAAGAGCTTTGTCCGTGTAGGAACAAAGCGATGTGCAGTCCAGAGAGCACGTAATCCACCATATATCTTACCTATAGTGGCGTTTATGTGGGTAGACCAAGTAAGGGTCCGGTTAAATATCAGGCCCAGGTTGTTGGCGCAGTCGACGTACTCTATTGGACTTTGGGCTAGTTGGATTGGTGGAAAGTGAGTAAGGTCCAGTTTTCTTTTATGGATCACAAGTGCTTTTGTTTTCTGGGCATTAAGACGTAGTTCGTTCTTAGCTGACCAACCAAGTATACGCTGGAGATCTTCATTCACCTGCGCAGTGGCTTCGTGAACCAAATTCATGGGAGAACTTAAGTGGATCTGGGCATCATCGGCGAACATATGAATTGCACAATGCACGACAACCTTTGGCAGTTCATTTACGTAGAGCGAAAAAAGCAATGGTCCAGGAATGGAGCCTTGCGGTACTCCCCTCTTTATAGGCAAATAGCATGAACATCGGTTTCCCGCTACAACCTGTTGTCGTCTTCCTTCTAAGTAAGAAAATATAAGTTTTGTAGAGGGCAATGAACATTTAAACTCTTTTCTGAGCTTTAAGCAAAGTATAGTGTGATTAACGGTGTCGAATGCTTTCGAAAAGTCAAGTAACGTTAGTATTGTAGCATGGTTGTCATCAATAGCTTTCCTAATTTCGTCAATTACCAATAATAACGCAGTCTTGCAACTTCGTTTTTGACGGAAGCCAGATTGATTCTCACAAAGCAGTTCTTTACACTGTAGATAGATTTGAATCTATTTGAGAATACATTTCTCAAAAACTTTTGAAAGGAATGGCAGAATTGAGATAGGTCTGAATTCCACTGCATTTCCATTCGATTTCTTTGGAATAGAAATAATTTTAGCGTCTTTCCAATGAGTGGGAAAGACTGACGTCGTTAAAATTGAGTTGAAGATATGTGTTATAAAAGGCAGTAAATATGGAAGCAGAAGCTTAACAAATTTTGGATGAATTTCATCGATCCCCATAGCATTTGATTTGATCGATAGTACCGCTTCTGCAACGTCTTCCTCGCGTAGTCTGTAGAATTCAAAGTATGATTCTCTACAATCATCCGGTGGCTGGTCGAAAGTAGTTAAGCCTTCTCACGTAAATGCAACCCGTCTCCTCCCCGACCATAATTTCTCAATGGTCAACCTATTCCCCTGGTTCAATCAAGACCTTGGCATCTTATAGGATAGTGAACTTGATTTCCGTTCGCATATCTATAAGAAGATTCTTACAGCGAACGCATCACTTGGGTTTATTATACCATGGTCCAAGGAATTCCTCAACCCGTACATAGCCATATATCCGTACTTTACCCTTGTTCGCCCCTGTTTGAGCATGCCAGTCAAGTTTGATCCACCGAGGTTATTTTCTGTGGTGTGTCCTGGAACGACACTTTACTTCCCTATAAGGCCATCTAAAACTTATCAATTTGAATTCCTTAGACGAACGCTGGCATTTGTTTCATTTATCGACAACCCACATAATTTACGTTGTCCTCGTCTCTTCTATCTACTGGTCCACCGTACCTCTTTTGGCTCCAATGAAACAATCTCCCATATGATCCGAAAGATCAACTCAACCTCTCCATTTTTGATTTCAACCGTCCCAAACAAGGCCCCCTCCACCATTCGCTCTTAAGTCTCTTTGACAGTTTTGAAGTCCTAATATTAAGCTTGTATTGAGCCAAATAAATGGGACCTTAGCCCCCACCAAAATTAAATTGATATACAGTATCTACATTCTACACTCTTCAACATGAAGTGCGTCATATGTACTATAAAGGGTGTTTTTTTTTTAGAGGTATACAAATTCAATATGAAATGAAACACTTGAACCCAATGTTAATGTCTATAACATTAGCTTTGTTGAATAGAGAATTGTATGCCATTCTTAAATATGATGTCAGGCATATGCGTGCCGCAGCTAGCTCGGATAAAGCGCAATCGTGAATTCCAATTTTCGATAACTTTATCGAGCAACTGGGGCCGTATATCAGCAATAACACGGGGAATGTTGACTACGTCTCTGGTTTATCGGCATAGACTAGTGACTTCACATATGTACCCCCAAAGAATGTAGTCTAAAGGTTTGAGATCATAGGATCTTGGAGGCCAGTTCACATTTCCCGCAATAAATTGATGGTGTCGCGCACCGTGTGGCATATTGCGTCATCTTGTTGAAACCAAAGCTCTGTCACGTCAATGGCATTTAACTGAGGAACGAAGAAGTCAGAAACCATGTTTCTATAGCGCTCTCCATTGACGGCAACACTCTGGCCAGCATCGTCCTTAAAGAAATATGGGCCCTTGATTCCACCAGCCCACAACGTACACCAAACAGTGAGTTTTAATGGTTGTAAGGGCATCTAGACAAAGGCTTCTGGGTTTTCTTCAAATTCGGCAATTTTGCTTGTTTACGTATCCATTTAACCAAAAATGGCCCTCATCTGAGAACAAAATTTTGCGTTGAAAATGAGGATCAAGCTGAATCATATTTTCGGCCCATTCACCGAACCTACGACGCTGCATCTTATAAGCTTTTAAGCCGATGGCGAATCGACTCATTCGGATTCTCCTCAACACTGTGCTCCACAACGGCAATAACTTATTCTGTTCGCACTGTTTGTCATCTTTTGGGATGCGTATTATGCACTAGTGTGTATGTGGTGCGAGAACGATTCATCGTGTTCCAAATAACTTGCTCAGATGGACGATTACGAGTATGTCGACCGTAAAATGGACATTGCGCACGATAAATTTGGCGAACTGAACCATGGTTTTCAAAATAAGTTTTCACAATTTACACGCGTTGTTCTAGCGTTAATCAAAACGTACTAACCACACATCAACTTTCAACTTTCAAATTGACGATTTGTAGAACCAGTGCTGCCAGTTGAAAAACCAAACCTCTAGAAAAGAACACCGTTTACATAGGTATGAAGCCCTTGGCGGGCGTGAAGTCATCTTTTCTGATTTTCGATATAAAATATGCTCTTCCTGCTCGCTGGGGTTCGGTATCTATATCAGTGCCCGGCTATCAGTGAAGATTTTTCCCAGAGTTTGCAGCCTACACTTTTTCGTAACTGGGTATATGCCATCGGTGCTAGGGCATTGACCGATGTCAGCTACGGTGTGTTATGTTACTCGACTCACTTGCAGATTCGTTGATTGAAGCTGGTTGCGAAGTAGTTCTGACTAAGTTACCTGGGAAGTGAGTCCCAAGCATGAGACGGAGAGTCTCTGCTTTCGAATCCATGTAGACTTTGACTTTGACCAGACAGCTGGTTTCACCAAGTGCTTCGATCTTATCACGAAAATCTTTTACATAAGGACTCCTCGAAATGCGTATTAGCTTTAGTTTTCCTTTACGTAGTCGCTGCGAATCTGCCTACCACCATGGAATGGTGGACACACGCCAGCTCAAAACATTTGGTGAGGTCGCCGTTCAGGTTCTAAACAGTTTTCTTCACGCTTTGCTTGGTTCTAAATTTAAACAGAGCATTGACAGATTTTCCGAGCTCCTACTTGTTCTTCAACAAGACCGGAGCACGGTATACCAACACGGTAACCTCCAACAATACTTTTAAGTCTGTAGCTTCCTTAGCGTACTATTGGGATAGGTCCACCTTGATCCCTTGCAGTCTTAGTTTTGTAGCAATTGTTGGCTTCTCCGGCAAATCGGAGGCAACTTCCGTGCATATAAAGCACTCATAGCTGCTCTGCTCAGTACTCTGGGGCCAAAGTGAAAGTAGAATTCAAACCTTCGGAATTCCTCAAGAAGTACCCAACTGGCAAGGTGCCTGCATTCGCAGCATCTGATGGCAAGTACCTCTGTGAAAGCAATGCAATCGCTTACTTCCTGGCTAATCAACAATTACGCAGTGCCAATAAATAACAACAAGCTTTACTGCAACAGTGGATCAACTTTGCTGAGAATGAGATTGTACCGGCCTCGTGCTCCTGGGTGTTCTCTCTGTTGGACATTATGCCATTAGCCAAGAACAGCACCGCTAAGGATGTTATCGCCGCTGCTTTGTCCACCCTTAACAAGAAATTGCCCCAATTCACTCATTTAGTAGGAGAGCGCATCACTCTGGCCGGTATCGTTGTATTTAAAAGTTTCCTTCATTTATACCAGTATATGCTGGACCCATCTCTACGTGCGCCCCATGGCAATCTCAATAGATGGTTCACCGCAATCACTCTCGCCTTCGATTGCAAGAAATACGCCGAATTCTTGGAAGCTGAGGAAAAAGAAGAATTAGATGCCGCGCCGATGAAGCTTTTGTTATGGAACCCAAGTCAAAAGATCCATGCGATCCAAAAGATCCAAGTCAAATTTCAACTTTAACGACTTCAAACGCTTCTATTCCAACGAAGACAAAGCCAAGTCGATTCCACACTTCTGGAAGAAGTTCGACCCAGAGAATGACTCAATATGGTTCGGCGAATACAAGTACAACGACGTGTTTATGAGTTGCAGCCTCATCACAGGTATGTTCCAACGTATGAGTAAGATGCGCAAACAGGCATTCGCCTCTTTGGCGAAGACAACAACAGTACAATTTCCGGTGGATGGGTGTGGTGTGGAAAGGATCATGACTTCAATCTCTCCCCCGACTGGCAAATCGCTTATGACTGCTACGAATGGAAAAAACTCGATGCCAAGTTGTACTTTCATTAAGTGAATGATCTACAGTGATGAAAAGAATAGATGATGCGAACTCACCTCACCAACTCCAGTGATATTTCACGTTACATTTGACGCTTTTTAAATGACCTATGTAGAACATATCAGGCAGATAAGGTCGCCCCAGTTAATTGTCCGATGTTACCTCTTCCAACAAAGAGGGATTGTACGAGTACCTACATACAAGAAGTGATTATATGTCTCCGATCATTAATTTTGAAACAGAATACGCTTTTAGAATCGCCGACAGAGCTGAAAGGAACAGTCAGAGGACCACTGATCACTGAAAGAACCAGCTGTCCGTGCCTAGGGATCTAAGATGGTGGTCGGCACGGGAGCCAGAGCTCACTAAAAGTCAATCATTTCTTTAAGAATCCATTGCGGAAAACGATATTGCTGGCAAGGTTATTAGTGTGCACTCAGATATCCAGGCAGCCATTATGCCTCTGGACGTCGCAGAAATAAGGTCTCAATAGGTAAATGTAGAGAACATCTCAGTGAGATATCCAATACATATGGCCTCATACCTACCGTCAATATGAGCAAGTCTGTTACGTTAGAGAATTTTAATCATTTTCGATATTGCCGGTTAATCTCTGGGCTTTCTCGTCCGTTCTAGAAAGAATCCATCTGTAGGTCTTATATGGAAATCTTGGTTGTATATATGAGAGAGGGTTTTGTCATTTTGTCACGCAAATGCTTTCTTCTCAACCTGATATAGGAGAGTCTAGGTACACAAAATGCCATTTTCCAATAAACCCAATTCCATCACCTCTGGTTCAGCGGGGCGGATTTAGCCGATAACGTCAATAATCTTGGTAAGACAAGCGTCACCTTGCACAAATTCTCGGTGAAGACTTTACCGACCTCTACGGAACAGGATACCTGCCAGAATGTTATAACAGTCAAAGATGTGCATCCTCAACGGTGGCTTTTCTGATGGTTTTATGGAATTGTATAGTTACCACTGATCTTCGACACTTAATGTTGGCAGCAAGTAGCTCTGGAGAGTCAAGGGGACACACGAAAAACCTGTCGAAATCTTTTCGATTTCTTCACAAAGTTCATCCATATACGAGTAGAAGTAGATTTGATTGCATTCGTTATCCGAAGTGTTGTCACGCAGATGGGTTGTCTACCAATAGACCTTCCAAAGATATCCTCCTTTGAAAGCGTTGCGCTAAAATTGCTTAATAGGATCTATACCTAGCCTATTGCTCATATGTATTTTCTTATAGTCTGTAGGAACTGCCTTTAGAGCTATCATCTTTCTCCTCGCTGAAGATGTGGACACATACAAAGTATATATAGGGTGACCAGATAGCAATGATAGTTTTTCCAATTGTTATGTTAAAGCAGCTGTCAAAGTTACCAACGATATCCAGCTGCCAAAATATTCAGTAAGGTTTGCCATTTCATCATTCCTCGTTTTATGCTTGCCGAAAGTGCGAAAATTATTAAAATACGAAATACCGGCTCAGTTGTAAATTTCGTCGTGAGGTCGGTCGTAATCATGGCTTCAGTGTGCAGGCAAATCGTCGCACAGTGGAAAAGTTTGAGCATGAGTACACTCTTTTGAATCTCAAGCCCCCAGCCAGACAGAGATTGGTGCGAAATGAAGAAAACATAGCCGCCGTAGCCGTAACAACCAGTATCGAAGAAGATCCAGAAATGAAGATCAGCTGAATTGGGCATCGCCAGAGAATCAATCCGGCTTATTTTGCGGTTGGATTTGGGCCTATATCCGTGTAAGATTGTGTTGACGCAACAATTGAAGCTGGATAACCATAGACTAGACGTCGTAAGCCCACTAAATGGGAGCTGGAAATGTTGGCCGGAGATCCAGATTTTGGCCAAAAAATTGTCTTCTCGGACGAGGCCCATTTTTGACTCAACGACTATGTCAACAGGCGAAATTACCTTTATTGGAGCGAACACAATACACAAGTGTTCGGCTAAGCGTCAATGCATCCACAAAGATTGATTGTTTGGTGCGGTTTATGGCACGGTGGTATCATCGGACCATATTTGTTTCGAAATGAGGAAATAGACGATGTTAACAGACTTTCTGTGATTAGAGCTTAATGTTAATCGCCGTAAGGTGTCCGTTTGCTTGCGCGAAACTCAAGGTCTGAGTCTTCTTCATATAACAAATCTGCATCTAATAAACGTAGGCAGTTGATAGAGTCACAATTGTTCATCCTGGTTTTGCACAGCACTACCGAGAGCAGCAGTTGTTGGATAGCAGTGTAGGACCTCCACAAATTTTTCGGTAGCTTCGGTGGTGTGTTCGTGTTCTCTCTGTTTTCATTTACATTGCAGAATACTGCGTTCGTTAAACACTTTAAGCAACAAGCCTATCTTACAGATGGATTGAAGGTTAAACAAAAGGGTCTAATGCGAAAGACTCCGAAGCACTACGTCTGCTACACTCAGTTCTGAGGAATCAGGCTTGAATTCCTTGTCGTTCATTGCTTGCTTTTGGTAACGCTAACCACCTCCAGTTGCGCGCATGCATGCATATGTACGAGTAGGTAGGCATCTCATTACACCTAAATGAACGATTCCTGTCTGAAATGGATTTGCTAGCTCAAAGCTGAAAGAAATGCCTTAGTCAAATCCTTCTGAAAAGGCCAACGTTCTTGAATATCACGGACAAATTGTTAAAGTCTTCATCTACGTATGGGTTACATATAAGTAGATGGCGTGGCTCTACATAATGCAGAAAGACCGAGTGGATTATCTCAAGTGTCTGCGAGAATTTTGTATTTTGCTGGTGAATCCTTCACCTGTATTGCATTTGAAACAATCAATACTTACTCTCCGGTTTCTTTGGAAAGATTCTCTGGAAAAATCAAACACTGACGCAGGAGTAATTAAATCACAGTCACACTTAATTATCAATTAAAACGTAATTAATGCTACAACCGTTGCACATTTGAAATCCGATAAGGCTCTAGTCAATCACAATTTCCTAGCAGACATTGGAAACTCTCAATGAATTACATTCGACACCACGTAGACGTAAAGAACTGTCTTCATCCTTTCAACTGAAAGTTTTCGTTTTTGCAGTTACGAATAGGAACATCTTCGAAGTGGAATTCACTTCAAAAGTTTTTTGTTTTCTTCTTATTTTTCAAAAAACTACAACTTGACATAGAGGTTGTCTTCAAATGTTGTATCTAGCTTCCTGCACTACATGGTTTTAAGATATGTCCCAAAGGATGTCACAAGTCAACAATCGACTGGCTTTATGGTATCCCACGACATCTGGAGGTCACTGGATGACAATTTGAAATTTTAATTACCAAGTTTTACATTACCATCTGTGGAACTACATAAAAGATGGAGAAGCACAGACGAGGCTTAAAGTGAGAAAGGAGTCGAAACTCATGTCCGCAGATTGCAATGGCAATTGAAGAAATTTGCGGCAAGGGGATGGTAATTGGTTTTCTTTACAAGTTCATCAAATGGAGAAAATAAGGAAAAAAGTTTTTGCTTCCAGAGGCGTATTTAATTACAGTTTGAGCCGAGTGAGTTTTATGGACTTTATAACTTGATATGGCTCCAGCTTTTCTTGGTAGTTGATGGATTTCAAAGTTGACGGAAGATATTTATGGCTGCTTCATGGTACGAGGAGGCATTTTTTTTTTTGGAAAGGATTTCTAATGGATGCTTCAAAGTGTGCTTGAAATACGTTGTTTCTTTAGGCAGTAGCTGTCATTTCCAGGAAGACTTTTTTGGCAGTTGCCTCGACTTTCGTTTGCTCAAGATGAATAAGTATGGATTTCAATGTACTCGTATATCCACTACACAATCATTATTAGATACACTGCAGTAGCTATGGCCCCATATCAGTTGTACATATTTTACCGCTTCGTGGTACACATCTGGCACTGGTACCGTCCAAGCGGGCTAGGCTTGGGAAACCTATCAGTGCGGGTGTTGGGGAAAGGGAGAATTTATTTATATTTTTTCAGAAAGACTTAACATGAGAGGGAGGACGTACGGTGGATGTATTCCCCTGGCTGCATAAACGGTTTCATCAGCAGTCAACGCCAATGATTTCAGGACTAGACTGAAATGGAGACTGTGGTAGATAAACATATAATGGGTCAAATAGCAGCACCGCTATCAGTTACTGACTCTGAATTAGCAGCACGGTTTTGGCCAAGGAATCCCAGAAAAGGGCAGAGTCATGGGGTTAATTACCCAGCAACGTAAATAACCGATTGATGTGATCCAAACAAGACTCTCAGATAAGGATGGGTTCACTGGATAGATTATATAGGAAACAAGGACAACAACAATCGGATCTGTATATGGAATGTTCGGAATATCAGTGGGGCCTTAGACCGTCAACATATTTTACAACTAAATCGATTGTTGAATACCAGTGGCATCAATACCAAGAGGGCATCAGAAATGCCGCAACTGATGAATTGGGGGTCATAGAGGCAAACATATGTACGAAAACAATTCACCTACCAATGGGCGATGGGTAGAAAGACGAGAACTGCTCATGGCCTGTTCGGGCAATATGCAAAGAAAGAACTTAAGAACTAAGCCATCGAGGAAATGGAGAGATGTATCCAATTATGGTTTGGTGTGGTTATACGAGGGTTGGAAAAAGGCGCTTCTGTACTCTGCGACCAGATTGATCTTTTGTGCACGTGCCTTCCATTAGTTGTCTTATATTTTCAGGAATTGGTTCAGCCCTTTTGGGGCTGGGGGTAGATCATCTTCATGAAACATATGTTTGTTTAGAGTTTTTGATTAAGTGTACCATATACTCCTCATTTTCAGTAGAGAAAAAGACCGCAAAATTCCTAAACTCCTCAATAATTTACCTAACTTCAGTAATGGTGTGAGCGCATTTTATGCATAAAACCGTGCCCAAGAATACACGGCTGGGGATTAAACCAGCCCCAAGCGATCCCTTCGATTCATAGGTAAGATCCGTCATATTATAGGCTTACCCTGGAACTCAAACACAACTTGACACAAGACAATAAAACCT
This sequence comes from Volucella bombylans, assembly GCA_949129095.1. Classification (NCBI taxonomy): domain Eukaryota; kingdom Metazoa; phylum Arthropoda; class Insecta; order Diptera; family Syrphidae; genus Volucella; species Volucella bombylans. Next base: position 134,710,505 of record OX422141.1, on the reverse strand, counting down.
TGAACGAGGCACAGACTCAGACTCTTCCACAAAGCCAACAACCAGAATCGAATCGTTAACGCAACTTCTGAAGATCGACAACCTGATACATGGCGATACCAGGGAGGATACGTCTTTTTCTCAGGCAGCCAACAGGATAGATTCAGAGATTAAAGAAGAACTGCTGGACTCGGCCTCGGACGTAACTGTAGTGGAGAAATTAAATCACCAATCGGCCGCAAGCAAACGTATAAGCACACTTGCTAAACGCAAAATAAATTGCAATCTTCCAAAAGGTTTCTGAATAAGATGACGAAAAAGAATCCCAACATCCTGTGCGCTGATCCGAACACATTCCAAGTCGGAAAAGGCGTTCAACCGTCTAGGCTGACAAATTTTGCTGTAAAAGAGCTCTAGAAAGAGCAACAGAAATGAACGTAAGAATCTGCTAATTGCCGTAGTCAAGGAGATTCTAATAAAAAGTAGGGCATCATAAAATACGGGATAGGTTGTCTAACGGCAAAACTACCCAATGATGGCAAAAGCGTCAAAGAAGATTCAAGTGGTACAAATTAACTTGCACCACTTGCACCTAAAACTCCAAATACGCCGTTCCAAACATCTGGGGTACATACTTTTTGGAGGACTTGTTTTGTGACACTCTCGGAAAGTAGCTACTCGTATTTAGTACTTTGTGTACCGAGTATAGCTATTTAGACCCTTTTATGTCGTTTAATTTGTAGAATGCGTATAACTTCCAATTACATCTTACACAGTGCAGATGGGAAGTGGATTCGGGATCTTACAACTCCTGTATATTATCGTTCAGCCACAAAGGATTTGTGTTACATTCCCTTGTAAGGAAGTAGACCCTCAACCTCTTTGAAGAGCTAAGGGTGGGGTCATATTGGTTTAGTATTTGAGGCTTGGTAAAAGTGCTTCATATCTTCCTTAGTATGTCCACGTGACGACGAAGGAGGCTACCTTGTTCGAAGCGGTTTGCGCGATGTACCTTGACCTTGTATGGGACAAGCAAAAAATTATTTTCAAAATTTGGTTGGAGTAAAGTATGCCTGTTGAGCGGTACCTTAACATGGCTTTCCCAATTCAAATATTCGTCCTGCTTGCACTTTAAGGGTCATCTATTCATATCCGATGGGAATAGGTAACACATCCTACTGGTGGCTTTCACTTAAGTTAATGTAACCTGCTTTGTAAGTCTGAGAGACAGCTCTACTACTCAAATCCCTTCCTAAACATCCTAAAAAAATAGTGATTATCCAGAAAGACTCTATTCGAAGGTTGCGCCGCGGTTTATATTAACTATGGACGCCAGGAAGATAAATTCCTTGACTAATTAAAAGTAACAATTAGTCCAGGTCATCGATTTTGCATGTACTTTCTCAAAGACGGCATGGATAATAGCTTTTTTTTTCCTCATTTACCGCCAAATCCATTTCCGCGGCTTCTGATTCATTACTTGAAAATGCCTCATTGTATTTTGGCAATAATGTCTATATCATCCGCATAGGCAAGTGGTTTTAGAGACTTTTCAGAGATTATATCTCTGGTGTTGACTTGCGATGTTCATGTCTGTAGAAGACTAGAACTTCTCTTTCCTTTAGCAACTGGCGTACAAAACTGAGGTTTCATTTGTGAGATATGCATCCGAGCATACTTTAGAGATGCTTTGACCAGATTTTCTTGTACGTCCTTGCAAGCATTCTGCTCTTTGTTTTTCTGAAAAACCGGTGCCCATTCTTCTTTTATTACTTATAGAGTTTCAAAGCCCTAGTCCTACTTACCGGCACCAGCCAGTATTCATTGTTAAATCACGTTCTTCATGACAGTGAATTCTGAGGCAGCATCTCTAATGGCTTGTTGACAGCATTACAATTGCTTTTCGAGACAAAATACTGACGACGAGGGCAAATTGCGGCAAATTCCAATTGCATCCAACCGACGTAAAAAATCTTCTTCTTAGCAGCTCAACCGGTATTTCCGGATACGTACCTTGACCAGAAGAAGACAATCGACATGGCGATTTGCTAAAGATGTTATAAAAGCAGTTCTTGGCGCCATCGTCTTTATCCACCGTTTGAGAGTGCACGCATATTATGCTGATGCTGTTGAATTCATAAGTCATGAGGCTTTCGTTCGCCTAAAATTCAAGGTGTCTTGCCTACGTCTACCTCTATTGACAAATCCGCATAAGAATAGTTGTTCATTCCTTTTCACATCAGGTTCATTGAATCACATTTATTAAATACCGGTTACATCTGCTTTGTAGCAGTCTAGGGTATGTACAATTTATTTGATTGCATAAATGACTCAAACTTCCACGTGCAGCACCGAAAATAGTTTGCCTTTACCGAGAAGCATGGGTTGTCTGGTATCATTCGTATTCGAAGAGTTCTGTTATTTCATAATCACCGAGCGAAACTAAGGGACCCTTGATCGACAGTTTCTTGTGTTTGCGTCTTTATTTTTACACTGCCGGGGAGTTTAACCGACGGATAACCCCAAACAACAGTGCTGTCCCTAAACACAGAACAAATAAAAAGCTATAGGCAGCTGGAAAGCAATCCTACAGATCTCCCATTCCTTAGTGGAACAAAGTTCTGCAGCGACTTCGTAAAGATACTGGAAAACTTCTATTTTGATTCTGCAGATCGAAAAGCTTAATCGGATTTAGAAGAGTGCTTTTCATGAAGACCTTTTGGTGGTCAAAGTCATCAAAAGTGGAAAATCTACCGGGCTGGAATCACTCAGAATGGCACATACACTGAGTAGAAAGCAGCGACCCTCCGTCTTATGCTTGAGACTAACTTCCCAGGTAACCTTATTAGAACCAGCTCACAACTAGCTCCTACTTATTATTACAAGCCGTAGCTGATATATCTCACCGGTTATGGTGACATATAAGGCCACTAAACATGCTATTGCTTCATTTGATGGCTTCAAGTCGCCTGGCACAGCTGATATATACAAAGTTATTTTACAAAAATGTATAAACCAGCTGCTGGTACCTTTGAAAAGAATCTTCACTGCTAAAATGGCACTGGCATGCATACCGAAACCCTGACGAACAGTGAGAGTAGCCTTTATATCAAAAACCAGAAAAGAGGACTACAAGCTCGCTAAGAATATCAGACCTGTGCAGTCTGACTTCATGTGCAGGGAGAGAATGGTCGAAATCCATGTGCGCTAAACTGCCCTGCGAATGCAACCTCTGTCTGCGATGCAACATACTTACCAACGCGGAAGGTCTTGCGAGAGTGACCTCCAAAGCCTGGTAAGCAGAGTTGAAGATGCACTCAACAAGAAGGAATATGCGCTGGACATTTTCGTCGACATTAAGGGTGTTTTCGACATCGACGGCATGTGTAACTCGTCCAGACAACACGGCGTAGATGAGTCATTAGTTTTGTGGATAAAAGTAATGCTAGTGAATAGGACACTGATTGCGGATGATGAATGCGGCCAATATGTTATGGCGGGGGCAAACAGGGGTTGCCCGTAAGGCAGCGTCATGTCTGCACTGTTATGGTGCATGTTAGTCGACTCACTGCTCAACGCGCTCAATAGTTCTGACATCTATGCACAGACAGAGATTGCCTGTTCTAAAGCGCTAGAAGTTATCGACAATTGGTGCACCAGAATTGGACTTTAAGTCAATCCTTTCAAACTAAGTTTGGCCTCTTTACGAGAAGGAACGCTGTCTGGTCTGGCTCATCTACTACTTAAGGCATCAACATCCAACTCTCCAAAGAGCTAAGTATTTGGATATCATCCTGGATAACATATGTACTTGTATGTCACGTCGAAAATTTCGAAGGTGCTGTCGACTTTCTGGCTTGTCGCCGAGAAGAGTGGTTTAGGTCTAAATGGATATGATAACACCAATTATATATAATACATCAGTTGTCTGCTGTCGCAAGCTCTCACGCAAATTTGTTACAGCTGCTTTTACCAGACTCCAAAAAGCGGTTTATCTCGGCTACATGGGCCTTTCCCTAGAACGCCGGGCTCATTGATGGATCTCCATCTCCTTGATGTTCATATCATGGCCTGCACTCTCAAAGCCAGCTTCCCTTTAAAAATAATTAGTCTTAGATACAGCACGCACTAGAGCTTTGATGACCTTCTGCGTCGGTCCTATGGTCTGGTCTGACGCAATGACCCCAGAACTCCTGCTGCGGAAAAAATACCAAATCGACTTTCCCTGTGCCTAAGACAGATTTCAATCAGAATCTAAGCCAGGAAAGGAATATAGTCGGGTGTTAACGGATGGTTCCAAAACCGATTTAGGACGCGGCGCTGGTGCTTTTCTGGAGAACGACAACCTTCCAAGCGCAGATATACGCAATCCAATTGGTTCATCTGTAGCGACAGTCAAGCTTCGCTTAGCGCTTTGCTGAATCCTTTTACGACTTCCAAGTTATTTCGAGAAGGCAAGACCTTACTGAATCCAATCGGAAGGCTAAGTTCACTGAGTCTTGTTTGGGTCCCAAGTCACAATGGGATTACGGGAAACGAAAGGATCAGCCTTCCTGCTGTCTGCTTACTGGCATCGTGACGGGCCACAACACTTTTGCTAAGAGGAACGTGATGGGTGCTGGTACTGTATGCATTTTACCACTTCGAAATACTGAGAAATTCTTTTTAAAGGAATTTATAAGGAGCACAATTTACTAGATCTTTGCCTAAGTGCTCCGATTAGACAGAGAAAAAAACTCTACAAGTAGTGCCAGGCCTTCGTGACACCCCTGTACATAAGGGACCCGCTAAACCAGTGTCAGTGTGCCGGACGCGATGATGAGTGCTGCCGTTTACCCAATTTGAGTTCTTCCATAACCATCTCTACTTCAGCTGGTTCTGAATCCCATTTCAGACATTGGTTTTGAATATGTCCAATAAGTCCAGAAAGAGAATCACCAGGTTAAAAGGCTGGATGACGGCAACAGCACTGTTCTCATCTAGAGTTCATCCACTGTCGCTTTAGTCAACACTAAGTCCTGACACGCGGTTGAAATTTGTGGGAAGTTGATACTCATAAAAACATTCAAAACATGTAATTTCCAGTGCGCACTGTGAAGAGTATGGCAAGTACTTGACGAGAACTTGAAACATTGCGTTACTAACTGACTTGTCTCAGTTGAAAAGGTGAAAGTTTAGCTAGAACTTATTTTGCATGAAAATTTGCGTGATTTTTAGCTCTAACTTGTTGAACATCAAAAAATCATCAAATCAAAAATGCATCACTTTTCTAACCGCAACCTGTGCAACATCAAATGGCCCCCCCGGATGTAGTATATCGGAAATTCGCACAGAGTCAAGTCAAAACGGAAGTACTCGTAAATGCGCTTTTCCCTTTTTTAAATTTAAAATCCATGCTAGACAACAGAGTTCGATCAAGCAACCTTGACATTACGTGTGCGCATCAGTAGTTAAGATTTCCGTTTTCACCGTCCAATATGAGTGCTCGTATGTCGCACAATAAATAAAAATCGATACCACACTGGGATGAGCTGCAATTTGTACTCGTTCGGCTTACATTGAATTTCACTTATCAAATGAATTATGACTCCGGCTTCCGCTTCAGTAATGAAATTCCATTACTCCACCAACAAGCCCTCAATTACAGCTGACATGTAATGTTTCGAACGCTTTAAAATAAATCTGCCTGCCATCGTATATGTATTATAAATACCACCCCAATCAATTTTAACTGATTTTCCAATTCCCCAAAGTGGCGACGTATTACACCATGCCCTACCTCTGCATGCATCTCCTCTCTCAGCCGCGGATCAGATGGCTAAAAATTCACTCCCGAAGCCACAAAGTTGAACACTTTGCCAGTTAATTCATCTGTCGGCTTCTTTTTGTCCTTCGAAATGATTCCCAAAAAATCAAAAAAAAAAAAAAAACTGATAATGACGACGTGGGGAGTGGGGGTTAGGAAAAATTGTTTAATTTCGAAAATCGTCTCCACTTTGAAATCGGATAAAGTCCTGAAATCGTGAAGAGAAATGTTGAAGTAGAGAGAGAAAAACTGTCCCCCGAGGCCATGATTGGGTTTTCCCTTACACATTTTCATTTCACCCCACAACCACCCTGTAACTCCCTCATAACTCCCTTGATTTTCGCCCGCTAAGAGGAAGAGATCCTGGCTCAACTCAACCGAACCGAGCCGAGGAGGATTGTTATTTTAAAGCCGAATCATATAACGCACCATTTTTTCGTTGGCTTTTTTTTGCTTTGTCTGAATCGTCCTTTTGAGATTTACGGCAGCAGTGAAGACGAGAGTGTAGGAAGCCCTTCGTCTTTATGACGAATTCCTTTGATGGATTTTTTTTCCCTGGATGATTTGAATTTGAAATGATGTCTGGGAGGCAATTGTACGTTCTGGAAAAGAAATCTATTGTTGAGATGCGTGTCGTCAATTTAAGTATGCTGAAGGATTCCGGAATTTCGAATTACTCTGGGGTAGCCATTAATTAAAATGGGAAATGATTTGAAGTGACTACTGATTGGGAATCTACATTTAAAGGCTGTCTCAATACTGCGTTGCTCATGATAAGGACAAAGGGCATGTCATCATTTGAAAGTTTTCATTGCTCCTCAATACAGGAAGGGGGATGTGTTGTTTGCTGTACGAGACACAAAGAAGCATAGTACTATAGTAACACGCCACATTTACCGCCAAGGTGTTGACGTACCAATGCTAAAGATTGTACGTTCAGATTTTTTATTTTTGTCGGGATGGAACGCTCAGACAAAGAACAGATTGTGGTCCTTCTATGCTCCTTTTACTGAAATAAAGAAAGCGCCACAGGACCTAGTGTCATTTATACTACCTACGCTTAGATGAATATCAATGTCAGTAAGGAGTCTACTGTATTTCCTGCTGAATGACAGCAGAAAGACCTGCCTGCAATATGTGGAGTCAATGCTTAGAGAAGACGCAGGCTCTCCTTGCATTCAAGTCCTTGAATATCTACTCTGAGATTTGCCTGGCAAGTTGTTCGGTGCTCTCATTTTTTTTGATCTCATCTTGACGTGGGACCTCAGGGAATTCAGACTTCCGATTGCGTTCAAAGAAGCTTTCCGTTTCCATTTATAGCCTTCTTTCCTTTAGTTGCATTGTTGTGGCAAGAAGCTCTGAAATTTAAGTTCTGGAAAAAACCCAAGTGAGACGTCGAACTAAACGAAATGATAAAAAACATGGAGGTGCCCAAGAAGGATTTTGCTCCAAGTTTGCCTCGGGAAACTGAAAAGATCGTGTTAAGAAATGTTCTTGGCATAAATCGATATTTTCTTCATTTTAAAACTCACTCCATGTAAAATTGTATACATTTGCTAATTCCACTCTTTGTTTATTTCTATTGAGTGTTTCTCTTATCGATGTATTGTACATATGTAGAATTTATAAGCTTATTTGTGTGGGCATTCGTTCTTAAACTGCCAACGAGATCGGTTGGTTCAGCAAATCGTGGTACAAACAAACATTTTGATGAATAAATTTATAACGTGTTAAAGAATAAAATAGTATTTTATTATCGCAGAGTAGTAGTTTATTTTCGCCATAGTATTTTAATAATAACATACAAACATATAAAACACAAACACATTCACTCAACGCATTCGTTGACACACGTGGCTAAGGGCTAAGAGTAAGGATAAGTAGCAGACCTAATTTTAAACTTACATACAGCAAAAAACAAAATAAAATCTTTACATCAGTCCCCCTTTATAAAATAGGTCGAACGGGCTGCAGAAGAAAACGTGAGGCAAACGCACCGAAGGCTAAAAGTCTCATTTCTCTAGTGGCGACAACAGGAATAGAAACAGGTCGGCGGAAGTATCATTCACTGAAACCGACCAAGCTCTCGGAACTGAAACTGCATAATCTTATTCTATCCCGAATAGGGCCAATATGAAGAAAGTTTATGGCACTCCGAACGATTTTCTGCACTAAAGCGCAGCATCCATCGGCTGATGTACTAGTAACACTCCTCAGGTCAATCATCTCAAAGCTGAAGCTATTATCTTCACGAGGTTGAGGAAGCTGACTAGTTTTTCCCATCTAGTGCTTAAAGGCATCACCATTTGTTATTTTTCCACGAAGCTAATTATTTGTGTGTCATTCCCGTATTTGTGTGTCATCGCGTTGAAAATCTGTAAGGCGCTGTTGGCTTTCTAGCAGCATAGGAATTATTTACTCGGGGCTCCAGATGCTGAAAAAATTGGAACCTACTTTTAGTCTTTCTGCCTTCCTAGGCTAGGGCTTCCATTGACAGTCGGGTTTCGTGTAAGCATAATTTCCAGGTTGGCAGCAGGCCAAATGAATCTTTACTGTCGTCTCGAATTTTCTGCTGTCCTTCATAAGGAAATAGTGCAGTCTGCTTACTCGCATCGTGATGGGGCTACCCCGTCATCATCACACTTAAGTGTGATGTACATAAGGGACACAATATTATCGACTGTTGTTGTAAAACTGATGACGACAATTCTGTCATTGTCCGACCTACGTCCACTTAAGACTACAGGTTCTCAGCGGTGATGTGGTGGTGGGTGGTACTGTAGGTACTTTATCGCTGAAGCTTTTCTGAAGCGCTTACTCATCTTTCTTGGAAACACTGATCAATTTCAGTAAATGGAACATACAAAGAGTATAGTGGACTTGCTCGGTGTCTGAGTGCTCCGTTCCGACAGAACAAACAAAAATGAGGTCTTAATAGCGTTTGCTAAGATATTTCCTGAGCGTAGATCTATTATAGATGACCAACATGCAACATAGCAATGGAAATAGGGTCGCCTTGAGGGCAACTCTCTTCTCCACCACCATCACATATTGGCCGCAGTCCGAAGGCGCCCTCAAATAGCTTGCACGCTCTAAGGGTTATAGGAAATCACAAATATTCAGAGGTGGATACTCTAAGAAAATGCAGCACAAAGGAGCGAAATTACAATGCAGAAAGTCGGGTCCTCAATACCGCTGGCGGCGGATAGTGCTTAAGCAGGCTCAAGGTCATCGGCATACAATGGCTGCAATAGAGATGCTAGTAACTCTGATACTGCACTTGCTACATTATTGGCAAACTTGGATGCTATATTCAATAAAGTTACAAGAAAAGTATCTAACGATATGGATACGGTTTCTGATCCGTTTAGAAACACCACCCAGCTTGCTCGTTCGCCACTAAACATATCAACCAACGCCGCGGGTGAAGAAACACACGCGCTCGACAAGGGCACAAAGTCTGTTAGATCCCAAAAAAAAAGAACAAAGCAAGCTGACGTTGCAAGAAATCGGAACTACAGCAAATACCTAGGCATCGTGTCCTGAATAATACTCGAATATATTTTTAATAGATCAAACTGAACGAACACGTAAGTGTAAAAAAACCCAATCAATAAGAAAAGTTTGTGCAAGCATGGTTGAAAGTAGCCAAGAAAAATCGGGCGACAGATATTTGCAAACCACTGCGCCCGGATACCATTATAATTAAGAAAAGCGGGGATGTTTCGTATGCTGACATGCATTGGAAAATTCTGGTGGTTCCTACACTTCAACAAGTAGTAACAAATTTAAGCCGAATCCGTAAAATGCAGAACTACTCTCACTAAAAAAATTGGCCTCGGCCCAGAAAGAGAAAATTAAGAAGCACTAGAAGAAAACTGCCACCTGTGGTCTATAACACAAAATGTCGTGCTAGAATGCAAGGATATCGAAGAAGTGACATCTAAAGGAGGAGCGTCTGCGCCGCTTTAAAAAATCAAGCCAATTTCGGATTTCAACCGAAAGTTGAGCAGTTACTAGTTGAATACGGAAAGAAATTGTGTTGAAGCCTTAATGACTTACCGGTGCATTAGGTGCTGGAAAAATGGACTCAAATTCTAAGACTACAAATCCAGACTAAATTGTTTACTGTACAAGGCCAAAAACCTTGAATCTAAACATATAACAGGTAGCAAGGGATGTGCGGAATATAAAAGCGCGTTTGAAACTATATCCAAAACAATATGAACATTCTGCAGCAGCGTAATTAATGGCATCGTCCGCTAGCACAACTTATGACAGATACAAGCCACGATGAGTTCATATTATTCAGCTCACCTGTAGTTCAAGTCATATAAGTTGATTGTGAGCCACTTCTGATCTGAAAAGTGAAAACCCTTCGAGAATATAACTGAGAGTTTTTACTTATACGCCACAAGCCTGCAAAAGGACCGATCTGCAGGAGCTTTTCCTGGTGAACAGGTCAGTTCAACAGCCTACTATGCCTCTTGTTTTGCTCTAAATTTAGGCAGAGTATTGATGGATTTGCGAAACTACTTCCCTTTAGCAAGTTTGAAATGGATGAAGTTCAACATACATAGTTGATAGCCATATAAGACGATAGTATGACGACGGTACCTAAGAGGTTGTTCGATACCATAAGACAAGTTCTGGATTTTTCAAATCGCTCGTCATATAGGATATGTAATCCATTAGCACAAATAATTTATTCTCCCATGGCACCACAACAAGAAGATATCCTTACCCCCTTTTGAAAATAGATTCAATACTTCGTGTCGACATTAAAGTTTCGAATATGAAGAAACGTTAGCACATCCTTAGTTTCCCAAGGTCCAAGAGGATTCAAGTTCTCTTTGCACAGTCCTCCTCTTAATTGGAAATATTCTCTACTGCTTCGCTTGGACTACAAATATTATCATTGCCCGCTTTCCCCATCGGAGAGAAGGGGTTGATTTTTGGATTTGACCGTCTTAACAGACCACTTACAACTTTGCTGGTTATAGAGCCGATTTCATCAACAGAAGAAGGACGAGAACTCTTCTTTTGCTGGCTCTATTCAAAACAATAGAGGACGAACATTCAGCTACAAAAGGTTGCTGTTATGGCTTCCACCGCCAAGCTTCTCTTTACTGTCGCTACTGGAGTGTATTTTCTTTCATTACCTGTACATTCGACAGCACTCGCAATTTATTTTCGAGGTATCATATGTCGACCTCACAAATTTGTTCTCCTTATAATCTGCGTCTCAGTATGTCTTTTTGGTTTCTTGGCCTATCTTAGCATAAACGGCTGAGCATTTTCAATACTCTCCCGATGTGTAGTAGAAGGAGTGTTAATGACATCAACAAAAATATGAATCCAGCAATATGCCCAGTAAGCATACCTCTTAGGGTAAGGGAATAACATGCATATAGGTATTGCAAAATAAGCTATTTTTATTATAACATAAGCTGCTGCACTGTTAACTGTAATACTGAGGTCAGCACAATTTACATATGTACATATAAAAGAAGATGAAATACGGAATCGAATACCATTAGAGTGTGATCAATCGAAGCAAGCCTTTGAGTTACCTAACGTGCGGCTGCGATTTTTATCAAATCTGAAAGTCTTATAGATTTGCATGGTCCTTCGAGCCGGATGAGCCGGATGAGCCGGCCTAGTGAATAGCGAGTATCTAGTATTGCGAGTATTGGTACAGGTCCAATACCGCCATCATCGAAGACTCTAAAGCGGTTAAAAGTGCAAGGTTAGTAGAAATCAGCAACCTCACACATGGTGAAGACAGGAAAACATCGCATTCAATCAAACGCGAATTTCGGAAGAAGTTCATCGTTTATGGACCAATTTCAAGCATGATGGAGGGTCCCGGTACTCTGTAAAATATTTACAGAAAACTGGAGCGGTTTGCAGCTGCATGGGATTGACTTGCAAATAAACAACGGATGAGCCAAGATTTAAGGAAGACAAACCCATTTCATGACTATTTTGTAAAGAAGTAAGGTATCTCGATATTAACGCTAAGTTTAATGCAAAATTGGAGAACGAACAACCGCCGATGCCTTTAAGTACCGATGCCAACACTCAAGCATCAGGCGTAGCAAGTTCAAATCCAGCTCCTGCAAGCAATCTTCAAGTAGCCCATCAGAAAGAACAAATAAGTCAGCTGAGAAAAATAAGTGTCCAGCTAGATTTAATAAGTTTAACGTTCATTCGCGTAATTGGTACATAGATTTGAGTCACAATACAGTTTACGTTGGATTCAAGTTTGGTCAATTAAGGGAATGATGCACAAAGTTGGCGGCAATAAAAAAGGATATAATGTCATCACTGGAAGAAGCTGATTACGAGCAGGGGTACGAGTCCAGCAACAAGTACATCGATTTAGAGAAGATGTGTCAAAATGTGTACATCCAATTCAAGAAGGCTCTGCAAGCTCCAACACAGGAGGAAATCAAGCTTCCGACCATAAGCGTACTACTTTAGGAAATATTCGAACGAATAGTTCACAAGAATGAATCAAATGAATGAAACACTTGACCCAGAATCCAGAAAATTGTACCAAATAGTCAACCGAATTTTTTGACTTCATCGAGGAAAGATTCCGAGGATTTTAAGGCAGTCGTGAGTTCAACCGTGAGCACCAGTCCCAACTAATAAAAACGACATCCACAAGAAACCATTTGACAACAACCACTCAGTCAAAATGTATTGTATGCAGCGAATCTCATCAGCTGGTTCCTAAGGTTCATAAAAATGAAGCCGAAAAACCAAATGGAGGTGGTCCAGAGGTGAGACGGACATTCGGCAAGTGAGGGTTGCAAGACGGGTTGCAAAATATGCATGCAACAGCACAATTTGTTGCTTTAATTCCCTCGAGATGGGAATGCATACCAATGACAACAAGAGTCACCACAGCATGTATTGCTAGCCACAGCCATGGTGAGCGTATGCGTTGGAAGACAAGCTAAACTTGTACGAGCTCTGATTGATCAAGGGTCTCAATACTGTTTCGTGACAGGAAAGTGAAATTAGGGTACCGTTGTTCAAGTATGAGTCGTAGATCAATGAAGTCAATGGTCATGCTACAGAAAGCGTGTATCACTTTGGAAGTAGAAGCTCTAGTTATGCCGGTTATAACATCAAAATTGTCACTAGAACAATTTACACTCAACCAATAGCCCCACATTCAAGGGCTCAAATTGGCTAATCCATGGTACGAACAACAGAAGCAGATTGAATTTCTGATAGGATCAGACATTTTGCAGATAATACTCCAATGGCACAAAATACAATGGATACTATCGGGGACAGTCATCACCACACCAACTCCAAAGAAGCAGGTATACCTTTATATACTCACGCCACTTGTTAGTGTGTGTAGTGAAGACGAAGATTTGAAGAAATTCTGGAATTTGAAAGAAGTACAGAAGTACCAACGGCAAAGGCCAAGTCTGCAGAAGATGGAATCTGAAAAAATCGTTACCAAATGGAACGATGCACCGTCAAATTGTCTCTACTGAGGGATGGCACGGTTTTATGTGATTCATGCAAGGTGGCATTCAAGCGATCTGTTATATTGGAACAAAGACTCGCAAGAAAAGAAAATGTTCCGCATGAATATTCCAATACAGGAGGGTACACTGAGGGTGGGATTTGATGCCTCGGCAAAAACGACTTTTGAGGAGCGATTCCTCAGAATAGCATATGAAAGACAGGTCCCACCGTTTTTCCTGCTATTTCGATGTAGGTCATTTGCATTCGTACATAGTCACAGCTAACGTCGAGAATATGTAACGGCAAATTTTAGTCAATCAGGGGGATTAAAATCTACGGCCCATAGTGTGGGGCGAAAACTCCAGTGATCCAATCAAGGAAGAAGCTCTTAAAACAGTCACATAGGGCACAACATCCGCACCGTATTTGGCAATTAAAACCTTATGCCAGCTAGCTGAGAATGTAGGACAGAGATATCCATGACGACTGTCTTGAAGTTGCAAATTCACTAAAGGGGTGTCTAGACCTTCAATGAGAATCGATGCAGCTACTTCATATGGATGGACATCAAATAGTTCCGAATTTATAAAAGCGTTGTGAAGAGATGTCATTGAAATCGGTGCCGATGGACAGATGACTTTCAGTTTATAGTGAATTCTTCTTCATTCAGCGCAAAGCGCACCAAACAAGCAATACTGAGCGACGCTGTCAAAATCGTCGACCTCTTCCGCTGGTTGTCTCCAATAACAATCAAAGCAAGGATTTACATTCAAAATCATAGACCCTTGGGTATCGGATGGGATGAAAATGCACCAGTGACAGTTCCAAATGAACTACTAGATCCAACAGACAAACTGGAGATGTCTTCAATTTCATAAACAGTGTTGCGGATGAATATGACCCGATTAAAACCAGCACTATTCCAGAGCAGGTAGACGAATAAACATTTCGAGAAGTACAGATACAGCAGGCGGTGCTGGAAGTCAACTATAATTTAAAGAGATATTTTGAAATACCACTGGTGATCTGGCGATCAATATTTCACAGTACTGAGCAAAGGATTTCTTTGTCCAGCAGCTGTACAAAAAAACTGTCTTTTAAGCGGTGCGCAACCAGGACGTTTAGATTAACACACACCATGTAGAAGAGAATTATGGACGCACAATACCTGGATGTTCATTGTACCCAAAAGAAACCACTGTAATCCTAATTTATGAGACAAATCGAAAGGAAGCTATTTTATAGCACATATGGGCATCATTTATGTGACACCGGACGATGTTCAAAGAAACGAGAATTGTGGTTCACTTCAGCAAATGAATTGCTGCTTTAACACATAAATATCAACCCAGGTTTATTCCATTCCTCTGAATAGATATCTAATGAAGGTCTCAAAATTCAACCACCGAGAGGTGCCCAATTGGATACATGAACACAACTGGAGGACAATCAGACAACACCAATATTGGAAAAATGGATTTTGCTGTGATCACCATTTGTGTATTGACTGTGATACTCAAGTATGGCAATCATCGAGCTAGGATTGGCCATTAGGCGATTGTCATAAAATCTAAAAATGTTATAGATTATCATGGTCCTTCGAGCCGCATGAGCCGTGAGCTGGACTAGTGAAAAGTTAGTGTCTATTATAGTGAGTATTGGTACACGACCAATACTTGAAGAGTGTAAAGCGACTACAAGTGCAAGGTTAGTTGAAGGAGTCATCGGAAACGAAAGACCTACCAACTCCCGGGTCTGCGCTTGAATCTGTCTGTAATTATGAGTACCACCTGGAGTACAAAAATCCACTTGGTTCACCTCCACAGTTGTCGACAGTTTAACGTCGAGGAAGCACATTTTTAGCACTTAGTTATGGAGGATTACGTTCTAGAATTACGCACAGATCCCGCAATTTGTTTATATAAAGGAGGCTGGTGGAACCTTTTAAGCGTCACTTGTATAAATATAGCCCTCACTGTTAAGAGGATACACCGAAAGGAACAGTGATGAGTGCAACGATAATTAATTACTCCGAGAGCTCTCTGCGTCTTGGTTTAGACAAAGTGCGACGTTTCCTTCAACTACGTACCCATTTTAATTTTCTTTCGTTTCGTAACTTCTTAAGCAATTCTAAACAAAATTCAACTTATTCAAAAGAATCCGCCTACAAAATGTATTTCCATGCCGAAATTCAAAGAAAAAGCATCCACCACAAATCTTATAAACCTTTCAGCACTCAAGGAGTTATTAAATGTTGAACATCATTCAACCAAACACATTTACTGCCAGACAATTCAAAACAATTATAAAACATTCGAAGAATCATTAAAGACGCGCAATTAAAAAGCGCCTAACAACGGATGTGAACAGTTTGTGAAAATACCAGGATCTCAATCTGAGGAGTAATTAAACAGGATTATACGAGTAATTACACTGGCGATTTAAGCTATAGCCCATAGTCCACAGTCTTATGTAAGTTCCACATTTGGCCACTTGAAAAGTCCAAACGAAACTTGGCAGTCGCATTCGAATGCCATTTAAACTTTAAACCGATTTGGAGTACCGAAATGAATGAGATACGAGTACTTCAATAAAAGTGGATTTTTCCATCACGCTGAGGAAATCTATCTCGTAAGCTATAATGAGAAAATAAAACAATTCAATCTCACCCTCAAAAAAAGAGGACTTTTCAACAAATCTCATTCGGATGACATCGCTGAGGGAAGTGTGCCAGCAAACAAAAGAAAATAATAGAAAGAGACGTTCCAATTAATTTTAATTTGATTACGTTTCATTGCAAAACATATAATCGCAACGAACATTGAATTTTAAATTGTACAGTGGAAGAGGTTTCCAAATACCATATATTGAAGAGATTCTATTGTAGAAAGGAAGAAAGCGAGATTGATGGTGCGTGAATTTTACAGAGCGTTCTCATGATGGAAATGGCCTCTGACCACTCTTTTGAATCGCAACACCAAGATTTTGGACAGATAACTCCCGCAGGAACAGGCATTGAGATCTTCGCTGAAACAGCAGGTGACGCATGCAAAGGAGCGACATTCTTTCAAAACACTACAGAAATCACTGTATCACGTATCTTTCAATGACACAGTGTAATGTGATCGTAAAATTGAGCTAACGAGGCTTGGGCTTTGCTATTCGAAAGATACTTTAATGGCACTAATGATGAAAAATGATTTCGGGCCACGGTTGCATCTCAGGAACTGCATCGTAGTGAAGCTCCAATTTTTAATCACTTTTTCAAGCATTTGAGGCCGTATTTCACAAATGGTATGCTAGATGTTGGCATCCAAAGCTGGAATCGCTGTTGGCTTATTCGCAGATACCAACGACTTCAAATAACCCAACAGAAAATAGCCCAACGGCGTCAAATATAACTGGAGATAACGTGGTCATCCAACAGTTACTTCAATAACTCGATGGTTTCGTCGACAGTATGGAATGTAGTGCCATTCTGTCCTGCAGACCAGGTTCACATACTTTTATATAAAGGGTCCGCCATCTAACGTTTTTTTTTAACTAGCGCTTATTTCGGTAATGGTAACACTTAGTTCATGTCTGATTTGACAGATAATTAGTTTTATCCTTCCGGTTAATAATGGAAAATAATTTTATTCAAATGGCTGCCTCGGCTGGCCATGCAGTAGCCTACACGATCGGTCCAATTTTTAAGCACATTATCGATTGTGTGCAGCTGTATTTCACCAATGGCTTCACGAATATTGTCCTTTGTCAATTGTCTCTGGCTTAACAAAAATTCGTTCAATATGGCCCGATAACGATCGCCATTGACTGTAACGGCCACTCCTTGCTCATTTTCGAAGGAAAATGGCCCAATTATGCCATGAACCAAAATCCGCACCAAACAGTGACTCGTTTTGGGTGTATCGGCTTTTCAATGTATGCGTGCGGGTTTTCTGTGCCCCAAATGCGACAATTTTGCTTGCCGCCAAGATCAAAATGAGCTTCATCTGAAAAGATGATTTTTTTGGCAAAATCGGCATCTTCTCTAAGTCGATCGCAGGCCCACTTAGCGAAGCGTAGTTCAAGCGTATACACAACCATATTCGTTCAGCGGAAGGATAAAACGAATTATCTGTGAAATCAGACATGAGCTAAGTATTACCATTCACGAAATAATCACTAGTTGAAAAAAAAAAACGTTAGATGGCGGTCCCTTTACAAAACATCGTTGTTCATGGCTCCGTATCGGGCACCAATGAGGGTGATATTTCGATTATCTTCATTTTTGGAGAAGTGTAGCCCGATGATGTGCCAGCCCATAAAACGAACCAAATAGTGCATTTCTCAGGCTAAATCACCATCGGATTTCTTCGTTTCAAATTCGAATATTTTGCGTACTGAAAAGGCCACAGACACAGAGGTGAGCCTCATCACTGAACACAACTTGAAAATAAAGAGATTCTAATTCTTCAAGCGTCAAATCTGACATATCCCGACGTAAACCATGATCGCCAGGTTTCAATTTCTGCATCAATTGAATTTTTTCAACGTGTAAACCAAGATACCTCTGAAAAATCTTCCACAAAACAGGCCAATTCCTTACGCACAATGACGAATCGATGAATTAGGATCTTCACAATGGTCCTCAATGGTGATTTGCTAAACAAAATTAAATAAAAGGATGGTGTCAGCTGTCAGATTAACTATCAGTTGCCATATTCAAAAAAAAAAACTCTAAAAAGGCACCCGTTACTGATAAACTTGGTAATATCTCCTCTTCTGAGGTTGGCCCATACTAGTCTGGATGTCCCACAGGTGACAAATCTCGATGAATCCGTCAATGACTGGCTTAGATAGTATGTCATTTGTTTGGCCTTGGATAGTAGGGTGTAAGTTTGACGTTGCCTAACTGGCTACTTATTCTTCTTATATATCCGAGTCTAGCCAGTCCATGTCGTTGAAAGACGTGCGGCAGTTTCTAACCACTCTTGAGTTTACAGTGCTCGAAGTGTACAATATATTGCAAAATTTAACCGGGGTAGTGAATTCAGGCTGTGCCAAGAATACCTGAGACTTCGGCTTTTAAGAGTGGTGTGTTATATGGGTACACTGCATGATTTGAGGTTGAGGTTTTTTCTAGTAGGCCACCTAACGACTGGAATCGCATCATAACTAAAAATTGGTCCCATGGCGTGGTGTCGACCCAGAACATAAGATTGGGTTGATACTTCACCTTAAGCATACAGCCCTCATGCACGAGAAGAAGGCAACTAGACGTATTTTTATGTTGACCCCCAATATTTACCTTCCACCTCAATTTGCTGTCCAGGATATGGTCTAGATACCATGCACTTCGAGACACTCAGAGTGATGCCATTCAAATTGAGTGACGAAGACCAGTTCCATTTTAGTTGAGTTTATGCTAAGCCCAGAGTAACGTGTCCAAGAAGAGAGAGAGAGAGAATGTCTGTGGTTGTTTTGTTAAATATATAAAATCTGTTTCATCTCTTTGAACTGCCATACCACATCCAGTGTCCTTTAATTTTGTAGGAAACGCGATGAGGACTAGGTTCTATTGTGTTTGTGGAGTACAGAGTACACCTCCTAGGAGTTTTCTAGTGGGTTGTTTCTTTCAGCGGCCAAAGGTTGTATTTATCACAGGATTGATCGGAAAGCTGTTGAGTGCCCTATACCTTGGATTGGTCCAGGAGCGCAACAACCGGTTTCATAGCGAAGTGCTTACTTTAACTCCCAATGGTGGTACCAGATAATTACATGAGTAAACCCTTACCCATGCAGACTAAAATATTAAAGGCATGCTCAGTCTAAGCCGTCTTAGGGCTCCAATCCTGTACGGAAGAGAATAAAATATGTGACGATCCAACTGATGGCCTCGGATAAAAATGGACTCAGACACTTGAGCAGAAGTCTTATGACAATCAGCATCAAGGCTAAATTCCCGTGCACCCACGGAAGCCAAAGAATGTTTTTACGAGTTCCTCGACAAGATATATGAGCAATGTCCGAAGTATAACGTTAAAGTCGCCTATTACGATTTTACGAAATGAGGACATCTTTGGTGAGGCAGTCGCTAACCACAACTTACACGACTTTGTTTTATTGCGGTGGGACGAAATATTACTAAAGCAAGCACACGAATTCCACATCTCAATATACAAAACGGGCTGGGCGGTGTCCGGATCATCAAACGCGATACATATTCAATATTCTTAACGTCTGAAGGGTCCGAGCAGCCAATATTGGCTCGGATAACCGCCTTGTTGCAGCCAAGGCGCAAATGCGGATTTTCCAAGGGCCTCAAAAAAGAATAACTACGGTGAGAAGATATAACGTAGAAAAAGTACAATCGCAAGAGACCGCCTGATTCTTCTCCGAACGTGTATACCGTAATCTCTCAACAACTCCTTTGCCGCCATCGTTAAGTACCGAAGACCAGTTGCAACGCTGCCAACCATCACAGACGCCGCAGCTATAGATGTATGAGTCTCCTCAAAGTCGGATACAAGATCTTATCTGCCATATTGTGTGAACGTCTGAAACCCTTCGCGAATAACCTGATTAGTCCCTATCAGTGCGATTTCAGACCAGGAAAGCCCCAAATTTTCACACTCCGGCAGATCCTGGAAAAATTCAAGAAGTCCAAATCAATACCCGAGAGACGAGCTAGATAGAGTCGTGTCTAGTTTTGGCATCCCTGCCAAACTCGTCCGTCTGTTCAGAATTACTATTGAGAACGCTCGCTGTTCCGTCAAGGTAGGAGACCCTTGGTGACAAAAAAGCTTTTAGACAAGGTGGCGCGCTGTCAAGTGACTTCTTTAAAATCAAACTTGAACGTACTCGCATGTGAACATTTGAGTCATAATCTTTGAAAAGTCCGTACAAGTACTAGCATACGTAGATTTTGTCGAAAAGAAGCAGGTACGCACAATTAACAGCTAAAAGATCGAGGTGGTAAAGGACTCTGTTTACCTTGGATCTTTGCCAAAAACACCTCAGCAGAAAAAAAAACGTAGGAACGCTCTTGCCAATCGCTGTTTCTTTTTGCTAAGAAGACAATTGAACAGCAAAGCCCTATCCCGAAAAACTAAGGAAACTCTATATAAGATCTTGATCATCTTAGTCTGACATTATGATTCTCTAAAATTGACTCTATCGAAAGCTGATGAAGATATTCTTAGTTGTTTCGAGAGAAAAATCCTTCGAAAATCATTCGGTCCCGATTGCTTTGACCAGCTTTGGAGGAGATGATTCAACGACAAGTCAATGCTCCGGCACGGAGTGTCTTCAAAACTAACTCGGAGGGACATCACAGTAAAGAAAGACCTCATCTTAGGTGGAGCGCACAAGTGGAAGAGGACCTCAACTGACTTGAAATGCGAAACTGGAGGCAACTACCTAAGGATCGAGTGGCTTGTTAGTTGAGGCCCAGATACACCCCGAACTGCAACCCCACCTAAGTAAGTAAGTAAACTGCAGACAGAGTTATTTATCTGCATTTCCTAAAGAAAGCTGATGATGGTGGAGGTCTCAGCACACCGTCTGAGATCCTTCGGGAGCATATAACACATTTCAGTCGTAAACATGTTCAGTCGTAAACATTTTCTTAAAGAAAGTTTATGGTGACCTGCTGTTCATTAATAGGTCCCGGTATTCTTGCGCGGAATCAACGAAATTACCTAAGGACACTCTGCGGTGCTTTGGACTTAACTTGGCGTAGTTTCGAGAATTCACTTGTACTGGCGATTCCTTTGTAGACCTACGCCCAGACACTACGTTTCCTTTTAGATTCCGAGATCTACTATATACAGCTCCTTTGGCATAATAAAAAAATGTTCATACTCTTGCAGTTCCATGGCTCACCACTACGAGCACCTACTCTGTGTCCTGCTTATTGTAGGGCAAAATGTAGTAAAAGAAAAACTAAGAGGGGAAATCAGTTTGTTAGCGGAATATCTGAATGTGGTTTTAGCGTCCAGGCAGTTTGGCACTTCAGACTATACTATAAGTTATGATATGCGTTTGCGTCGTAGCGCTAAACTATTACCCTCTGATTGTGGCCGACTTCATCAACCAGCTTTCAAAAGTGTTTCCATGGTGCAAGTTCATGGTTGTCATAGAGCAGGTATGCAGATATGAACCATGTCGGTTTACTGTCCTTGCAGTTAAGTAGTGCCACTGCGAAGAGCGAAGCCTTCTGTGTATTGAGACAAGGTACACTTAACCTTCTTTTATTTTCCAGGTAAAAGATGTGGGAGTTCGGAGCCCTTACTCCGGGGAAGGGTTTTCCAGAATTGTTATTTCTTCGAGTCTGACCTTGTAGAGGTTAGTCTGTATCACCTTTAGGTCCGCTGAAGAGTGGTAGAGATACATATCTCAATAATAGTGCTGTGTACTTTTTCTTCTCCTGTGTGCTTCTGAGACGCCCTTCTTCATGCACATATAGCTCGCGAGTATGTAGCAGAGCACTTTATGCTTCCATGGGTTTATTTATGGTGGCCAAACGCCCAATGCATTAGAATACCATCTCTCAGCTTCTTGGCAGCGCTGCCACTAAGTTTTAGTATTTGATGCTTGTAGAATTAGAGCAATTGAAATATTAAGAGACACTCGATCGGCAAAGGATCTGGGTAGGAAGTAGGAACAAACCCAGACATGTGAACAGGACTTATTCATAGTCCCGTGCCTGTAATAATCTAAGACAAAATGCGTACATGTCTACGCAAGGGCCTCTCAACATAGAAGAAACCTGTAGTTGACTCATTCCACATCGTAACAGGATGATCCAATATCATGGAATGACGTAATAAATTCTATTATTTTTCTCACTAAACTTAGTGTTACAGTATTTTAGGTGATTGTTATGGTAACTATAGGAGTCAAGCACTATCTATTTGGTTCACGATGTAAAGATTACTTCAGCTCCTTGAATACACTAAAATTATCATAGCTACTCGTATATGGCCTCAAATGAAGAGGCCAAGATGTACTCATCGGAAAGTTACCAATTATTGGTGGATATCTGATTACAAATGTCAAAATTATGTCATGACGGTCATCTGAAACGTTGACGAGGGAGAGATAAATACACCAAGTGTTGCAACGCAACATGACATCTTAATAAGGATTGTCAATCGATTGCCGGCATACGAGTAACTCAGTCAATACAATTCCATCGGCAATTGAAAATATTTTGAGAATGATGACATCTGAGACTAAATGGAGTTGTGAAGCAACACGCAACAAATTGTACATAGACAAGAATTCTATGTTTTGACTATGGCCCAGGAAGGAAGGCCTAAGAAGGGAAACAAAGAGAGAAAACTATCAGCATTATTAACAGTTTGCTCTGGTATGCATATCCAATTGCGGATATTAGCTCTGAAGTCAATTACCGGCGGATCGGTTACATAAGAAACCTGCTAGGTTCTATGCGAATCATACTTACATATGGTTCTTCGAGCGGATATTAACAAGCCATTGTGAACGGCAAAATTTCAGCTTAGTGTGGGCTTTTTGCGATAGTCACAACCAGGCACAAAGTTCCCTAAACATGTCAACGGCAGGAGACAAAAATGCAATAGCTGAATTGGAACTCCCTCTAACACTGGCCTGAATTTAAGGGCCAGTAAAATGTATCGTGGACAAAAATGTATCGATTTCCGATGCACAGAAATTGTAGTACATGGCAGGCAATTTAACCGACGAAACTATGCGAATATACTGACTCGAACTTCGAGTCCTCTCGGGCGTTACTGATAAAGCGATAACGAAATCTTCGGCTGCTCAAAGACAACCAATTTAAGCTTTCATTCGAACAGCCAAATATAGCAAAGTATAGGTAATTAGCAGAGGACATTAAGTTTTTGTTAGATACAACCAGCTAAGCCGAGCTTGGAAACTTCGATGTTAGTGCGGGCGCATGGGAAGCCATTTATAAGCTGCCACTTACCACTCGAGATTCCTTGGAGCATCACATGCTGATTATATGACTTACAACGTACTGTGGGTTTTATTACATATATATCCCAGAACTTTAGCCGTAATGGGACCAGCTTCATGAAGTCATCAACAAAGCAAATTTAAAAAACACTCCTCAGGTACAGTGTCTAGGAACACATTCAATTAGGAACGACCTAAAATCCAAGGCACGAAATTAAAAAAAAAATTACCGGACTTGGTATTGAAGAACCGATTGTGTGCTAACTGCCTTTCAAATGCGTATTTTACCCGCCACTATCTCGTTACTTTACTTAAGCGAGGAATATAACGCAATGCATAGTCAGGAACCAAATTCAATTCAACAGTCGTTACCGCGCCAACTACTCAACCAATAGTCTCTTTAGCTCAAAACCCACAGTCGGTGCATCAAGATAGGTCAACATCCGCCACCAGAATAACTCAAGGATGCAACACTTACATAGCCGAAACCAGCCAACCAAATCCTGCACTTCTGGATTCAGGGCTCATTAAGGTTGCCGCATCAGCAGAGCACCGTTAGTGCTTCAGCCTCTGCTGAACCCAGGATCGGAGGCTTCCTTCGTTTCTGAGGTTGCCGCACACTAATTATGGCTTAAAAGGAGCTGGGTAAATGTCCATGGAGTTGAAGCAACTAATACTAGCGTAGCCAAGCATTGAATTTCACTCACCATTTTCTCAAGGATAAATGACGACTTCACCTTACAATTGACAGTTTTGACCTTACCCAAACTCACTGCTAATCGCCCAATACGACATATTCCAGACACAAATTGAAATCATCTTGGAAACATGAACTTGCCGATCCAACCTTTAATATTTTTTTTTGATTATGGAACCTCTAAGTACTATTGCACTTGGAAGGTGGTAGACACAATTTACGGGATGTGGCCAACCAGATCGTAAGTTGTGAGGTATTGGACCGCAACAAGATCAGAAACAACAACTGCAACAACAACAAAACCAGCAGCACCAGCAACAACCACTGCAGCAGACAAAACAGCAGCAGCAGAAACAACAGCAGCAGCAGAAACAATAGCAGCAGCAACAACAACAGCAGCAACAACAGCAGCAGCAGCAGCAACAACAACAACAGCAGCAGCAGAAGAAGAAGGAGAAGGTGCCTCCTATTAACACCTATAAATTAGAGGTAAGTGCAACCAAGGACCTGTGTAGGCTGGTCATTGGTAATAATTTCAATATTAAGCGATTGGGGAACGATCGCCAGGTTATCTACTGTAATACAGTGGAGGGCTACGCGAAAGTGAAAAAGCTCCTAAAAGAAACGACGACGGAGCACTACTCATTCACACCAAAGTGTGAAAAGCGGCAATCGATGCTGCTGAAGGGTTTGGAACCGTCTTCTGATCCTGAGGAGATCCTAGCACTGCTCAAAGAGAAGGAGTGCGAAGGACTCAAGTTTATGGGGTAAAGCCATTTACCACAGCTAGAGATAGACGGGAGAAACGGAGTCTGCCGTTCTTCTTGGTGCCGCTCAGTCCCGAAAGCCGTCCGGATAGTCTAAGGAGTATCAATGTCCTAGACTACCAGGTGATTCACTGGGAAAAACTAAAGAAAAACTAAACTAAAAACTAAGGAGCGAAGGCGTTATACAATGCGTTCGCTGCCAGAGGTTCGGGCACGACGCGTCGAACTGCCAAATGCAGCCTCGTGGGACACACCGCAAACTATCGGGGTTGTCCTAAGTTCGCTGACATTAAGAAAGCAAAACTGGTTCGGCAGCAGAAGGTGGAGGTCAAACGTTCACCTGTTAAGTGTCAAACACCAGCCGTCACGTCCCAAATTTCCTACGCCCAAATGGCGTCAGGTGGGGGGCTACGGTACAGCAAGCGACTGTTGCTTCTCCGGCGCCAACGCCGAGAACAACGGAAGCTGCACCTAACATGCTGGCCATCTTGCTCGAAATCCAAGGGCAGATGGCTCAGCTGCAACAGCAGGAACAAGAACAGGCCAAGCGGGGTGGACCAGATCTATGCGCTGCTGCCGGACCTAACGCAACACATGTCGTAATGGGTACGTACATGGTGGAACAAACTTTGAAGGTCATTGCGGTGAATGTTAATTCACTGATTAGGATCGAACGAAGAGCCGCGATGTTTAAATTGTTACAAGACCAAACTCCTGATGTGCTTTTCGCTAGCGAAACCAAGCTAACCGATAAGCACAAACTGGAGTACAATAATTATATTATTAGAAGAAGAAACCGGCCCAGATCCAAACGTGGAGGCGGGGTCGCGATCTTCATTAAAGAAGGTATAAAATTTCACAGAGTGTACAAGGGAGTGTTGCGCAGGTTCCGGGTATTGGAGACAGTCGTCATTTACATACCGCTGCGCAGTGGAAAGCGGCTGTACTTGGCCTCTGTTTATGCACCTGAGGCTTCACAATCCACCCTATTCATTACAGAGCTCGACACGCTTTTTCGACTTCTGAGGCTGGAATCGGGGGAGAATTATTTTATAATCGGCGGGGATTTCAACGGTAGACACAAAGATTGGGGAAATAATTTGCCAAATACTAGAGGGAACCTGCTACTCGATTGGTGGGGTCAGCACGATGTCATGTACAGACTCGGTCTTAAAGCGACGGATAACCCGTCGTTTCCCAGAGGCGGGTCTTATTTGGATCTACTGCTGTACGACGAACGTATACGACTGACAGGTACGAACTTACAAACGCTAAACAGTCTGCGCACATTCGAGTATGACAGCGACCATTGCGGTTTTAGCACCGAAATTACAGTTCCCAACAAAATTGCGGAATTGGAGGAGTTTGTCCAAACATATTCTTACAACTACAGTAAGACTCAATGGACACGCTTCTCCGCAACCTTGACTAGAGCGCTCTCCTCGAACACGCTCCACCCACCGTCCAATAGGAATTTGTCAAACGAGGAGATCGACAGGACGACAGACAACGAACGGTTACTGACAATAGCAGGTATTGATCCAAATGAGGCCGCTGATGATGACAACTTGTTTTTGATCGAGGATCCACAGGAGGAGGTTGAGGCCATAGGGGCGACTTTCCAGGAAGTATACAAGGCCACTGATATCATTGGCCCTAATTATGACCTGGACAATCGCGTCTTGGTGCACGACTTCTGCATTCGAAATGCAATAGGGAACTGGCGATCCGAGGGCTCTGGTTTCACCCGGTTGACCGACGAAAATACGGCCAATAATGTCATTGACAGAGAGGGTGACCTACCCCCGTTCATTTCGAAGGAAGGACTCCATGAGATCTTCGACACAATCATGGCTAAGAAATCAGTGGGGACCGATGGTATTCCGAACATCGTGCTTCAACATCTTCCTCTAGAAGCGGTGGACATTTACACCACCCGGTTTAATAATGCAATAAATAATGCACATTATCCAGCGCATTGGAAAACGGCGGTGGTTCAACCTATCCCCAAAAGGGGAAAGGATATATCCAATCCGGCGAATCTCCGGTCAATAAGTCTCCTTCCGAATATCAGTAAGGTTTTTGAAAAGGTAATCAATAGAGCTCTGTCTAGGTGGGTTGAGGACAAACATATAGTTCCGGATAATCAATTCAGGTTTAAGGCGGGACATGATATCTCACATGCCGCGTCTAAACTGGTGTCCGATATCCAATGGAATAAAGGCAAAAAACAATGTACTGGTGCCTACCTTGTTGACTTGGAGAAGGCCTTCGACACCGTATGGTTAGAGGGTCTTTTCTATAAGCTGACTGGGCTGGGGATCAGTAAACCACTCTTGTACATTCTTTATAATATGCTAACTAACAGACAGTTCATCGTGAAGAATGGTGATGTGACTTCTGTTGGAATATTTCAAATTAAAAATGGACTTCAGCAAGGCGCGGTCAATTCGCAGTCCTATTCAACATTTTTACAAGTGACTTGATAGGTTCACTTCCCCATACTATTGCGTACGCAGACGATTTGATAGCGTACAGAACAGGTCCAAAAATCGAGGTCATTAATACTCTCTTGCAGCGTGACTTCGATAAGATAAGACGATTTTGCGATGACTGGAAGTTGAAAATCAACTTTCAGAAGTCAGAAACCATTCTCTTTAGGACGCCGTTGTCTGGAGCCTCTAGGGATACCAGAAAAAACTGGCGTAAGTTCTCGATCATTGGACAACGCGGACAGCCTCTTGCCTGTCGAAATGTAGTCAGATACCTTGGAATCTGGCTAGATCAGTTTCTGTATTTTGGCAAAAATGTAGATGCTGCTCTGGCCAGAGCTAAAGGCGCTTTTGCCATTACAAAGAGACTGTTTTATAGCAGCCAACTCGTTGCGAGGGTAAAGGTAATCTGCTACATGGCCCTTATCAGGCCCATGCTGGTATTTGGTTGTCCCGTGTGGTTCAATGTACGAGTAAGCTTAATGGAAAAGATTCGGGTGTTTGAGAGGAGAGGGCTTGATTTGGGGCTTGTCTTCGCTTGTACAGAATACCAGAGTCGGAGTACAAGAAATTTTATACTAATGAGGTCCTTTACAACAGGGCAAACCTAATACGAGTGAACAACTTCGTAATTAAGCTGACTCGAAGGCACATTGCAAGAGCAATGACCTCGACGAATAACCTGATATCTGGGGCTTACTACCCCAATTACCTTTACCACGAGAATGTGCGCTCTAACGGCTTCGTTCCACCGGAAGCATTCCTCTACCTAGATCAGATAGGGTTGATCCAGGATAGATCAGCGGTTCCGTTAATCTTCCATGTCGCTCGGACAGCTGGGGACAGGCGACTCAACTACAAAAGAGACGTCGCACACGGCAGTGTGGATCGTCTCAGGCTCAGTAGGGCGGTGGGGAATCGCGATAAGAGGGGTGTCGTTCGGCAGCACCAGCATTTCTGGTAGTTGAGTTTCAGTTTTCAGTTTTCAATGCATTTTATTTTCTTAATCTGGTGGTTGAATGATGGAGAAGATGTTCCGTCGTCGTTTCCGTCAATTATGGACCAGCCTCACTAAGAAATATATGCATGTATTGGTGTATACCTTTGTATATACCAATATATGTATATAATTGTGTATAATGTCTATGTGTTTGTATGTGTGTATTTTGTATGTAGGTTAGGTAGGCATAGGTTAATTTTAAGTTAGATATTAAGTTTTTATAAAAAATAAAAAATTGCATCCATAGGCTAAGTTTTTTGTTATCAATTTTTTCTTAGCCCTAAGTACACAAAATAAACATTTATAAATAAAATGTAAATGAAGTCGAAAGACATAGATATAAGAATTTAGATTAGCTTAGAGTGCCTGTGTGGGGCCAGTAAGTTAGTATAAGATTGTTAAGTAATTGTAAGCTAGCATTTAAGCATTTTTTGTTAGAATGTAAGAGTTAGTGTTAAGATAATAAAATGCATTTAAAACTAAAACTAACCAACCTTTAATATACCTTGGCAGTGATATATATCCATCAGTTCTACTTGACGGCGTAGTAAAAGGAGATCTCGGCACCCCTATGGCTCAACGAACGGAGCTTCGATGTGTTTTATTAGGATGTATCGCCCCCAACAATCAGATGACAATAAGGATATACCATGCGACCGCAGATGTGTGAGTTAGACCAAAAGAAATGGCTAAGAAGACACCGCTTTCGTCAGATGAAGAGCAGATGGAAACGCATTTGCATCGATTACACCAACGTGTAACCGATTATGGCTGTAATGAACATTTGAACAGAATGCTGTGAACTCCGAACAACATGGTTAATGGGTTCAACTTCAAAATCAGCAAAATCTGTCTTCGAGATTCCCTCTGCCAAGCTTCATCACCCCTTGCAATTGTAGTTTTTAAGTCATATTAATGTTAGTTTTGAATGTAGTTTTTAAGGTATACGTTTGTACTAAGCATTCAATAAATTGTCAAGGGTTGACCCAGACCTCAATCAGTCAAGATGATGGGAAATATATGGTTGACCTTCTATTCGGAGGAAGAATGCGACCAATATTAGATTTGTCTCATCGACCTGCCCTTATTGGGGTCTTACAGTTAGAAAGAAAATTCTGAGCGAATGCTTTTTTCTTTGTGTATAATTTACGCGCGCCTAAGGGGTTAGATACCCTTTTACCCTTTTACTATTGGTTGGATGGAAAGATAGAAGGAGGAGAAAAGAAAATTGTTTTGTAGTGGTTTGAAACTCAGGTGTATTTAGTTTCGATATTAGTTCTCCAGGGGTGGGAGTCCGAATAGGACGGAGAGTTTTTCTTCACTCAGAGTGATTCGAAGGTGCCTTCACACGCAGAATTTTTCTGACTAAGTTCCAATTACACAAATGAAAAACTTGAAAAACTTGTCATGGGTAGGATTCGAACCTCGACCCTCCGAGTGAGAGACGATTGCTAGTACCACTACACCACGGCCACCTCGTACTTTGTTCGAACATGCTTTGTTCTTTGAGGAATAAAAAGGGTTCTTCAGGAGTATAAGGAGCCAGGGCACATGACAGAGATAAGCCCCACTATACTTATTTAGTCTCACTATTTCGGCCCTCACCATGTGCGGTAAATAAGGAATCTAGTTCCACTAAAAACCGGCGGAATGTATCTAACGCGTCCTGCAAAAGCTATGATGGCACATCACTGAGCGACCACGACTACAAGATGATATATTTGTACACTTTGCGCGATTTAGAAAGCACAAAATTGTCTTCATTGCAGACCTTAATAAAACGTACAGGCAAACTTGTGCTCCATCGGAAGATGCTGCATATCAACTAGTTTTGTGGAGAGACCAAGACGCAGAAGATATTAAAATATATCAGCTGAATCAGACACATTCGACACTGCCGCGGCAACATATTTAGCAGAGCGCACGCTTCACTAACTGGCATCAGAAGAGAAGACTACTTAATTGCTTCTCAAATTACCTACACAAAGCAATCAAAAGTTGAAATCCACGGCTTCTGCAATGCATCAGAAAAAGGGTATGCTGCAGCAGTATACATTCGTTTGTTGGGAGTTACGTGGGACGCAATTACTAGCGCACACCGTGAACGCGATGGAACTCCAGAACAGAAACCTATATGCTTGGTCTGATTCGCAAATCACCATTGCGTAGATCGCCAACCCTTCATACATACAAACCTTCATACAATAGAGTGACAGGAATACAGTAGCACATAGATTTTAAATGCTAGAAGTACTTTCCATCAAAAGATAATCCAGCAAGCATGCCGTCAAGAGGACTTTCTCCAACAGATCTTCTTAAAAATCAGCAATGGTGGCACGGTCCGAAAATTCCGAAACAAATCTTCTAGTGATCACCTTTTTTGCTGCATTTCTCAAACAATCATTTGCCAACTAAATTCCTCCATTGGTCGCTTTCTATCTCAAAGGTCTGGATCGTGCTGTTATTGAACAAAATTTACAAGAATTTCTACCCGGCCCAAATGGTCCCGTCGTTTTCCTTACTGAATGCTTACCAACCTTCCATTCGCCCTTTCTACATATTTCGTCTATCCCTTAACAGGGAGAATTTCCACCAAAGATTTGGAAAACCGCTTTTATAATTATATAGAAAGAATGAAGTTACCAATTATCGCCCCATTGCTAAACTCGCTCACTTGTTATACCCAAACATCGTTATAACGCGATTTTATGAAAGACAGATCAACTAACCCAAACCTAGTTGAATTCGTGTCTTTAGCTCTCTCTCAGCCTTAGAAAACGGCAAAGAAATCGGTGTTATCTCAACCGAGTTCACTAAAGCATTTGATAAAATATCTCACCAACTGATCATCTTCAAATTGTCTGCTCACGGCTTTGAACCTGTTTTATTAGAATGCATATTTTCTTTCCTGGTAAACCGATATAATACCATAGCGTTCGGTTTATTTCCGCTCTTTCTTTTCCATTAGTGGCGTCCTCTGGGGTTCCACATGGCATCGATGTTGGCCCCCTTCTTTTCATTCTTGGTATTAACGATCTTGAGAGGGTCATTAAGTACTGCTCTCTCTCTCTCTCCTTGCGCTGACGTCACAAAATTTGTTAAAGCTATTTCTTCTCTCCACGACTCCACCCTTCTTCACAAAGACCTCAATCGGTTTTCAATCTGGTGCATCAAAAATTATTTAGAACTTAATATCGCCAAATGAAAATCTATAACCCGATATAATACGTAAATGCAATGCGTCTCCTCGTCGACTTCATTTTCTCTTTGGTGAACCAATTCCCCTGGTTTCGACTGGGAGCTAAATTTCCGCTCGCATATCGATAATATGATCCTTAAAGCCAACTCATTACTTGCCTTTATTAAGGGACAGTCCAAGGGATTATCTAACCCGTACGTAACCAGATCTCTCTATGTTACCTTTGTTCGCCCCCTGCTTGAGTTTGCCAGTCAAGCTTGGTCCCCCGTTTAGCGATTCAGGTTCAGTCGTCAGACAGCAGCAAATACAACACAAAAAACATCTTCTCCTGGACTTCAAACTAACGTCTGACCTGATTTTCAACACGTTGGCTTTCACTCACAAATGTCTAAAGAGTTTACACAAAGCGAATTTGGGGAAAGACTGAAATCTTTGCAAAGAGTGCCTTTTACCAAGGCTTTTGTGGAAAGATCGACACAGGACAAAGTCCCCAAATCAGTCAAACCGAAGGTTGATCTACGACACCATAACTGTGTAAAAAGCAGAGATTCCGTCTCATGCTTGAAACTAACTTCTCAAGCAACCTAATCATAACTAACATACAACCACCTCCTATTAGCGAAGCTGCAAGAGAGGTGAATAACACAACACGCCGCACCTGGTATACTTCATCGGTTGTGGTGACAGATGAAATCATTAAACATGCGCTGCTTCCTTTGATGGATTCAAATCGCCTGGCACCGATGGGATATACCCATATAGACCGACAGTGCGCCTTCTGGCAGTGCAAAGGTGTTATCGGTAAGACATGGGGTCTGTCAGCGAGAGGGGTCCTTTGGATCTACACGGCTATGATTAGGCCAATTACATCCTGTAAGTCGATTTTACGGTGAAACAAACTCTCACGAAAATACGTCATTGCTGCTTTTACTTGACTCCAAAGAACGATCTGTGTCGGCAGCATGGAGGCTTTCCCTAGCATGATTGGCTCTGCCCTAGACGCATTGATGAATCTCCTTCCCCTTGATATCCATATCATGGGTTGCACTCTCAAAGCCATCTTCCGTCTACAAAGAAAACACCCTCTGGAGCTTTAATGACCTTGCGTGCCTACTGTCTCTTAACTCTGGTCTTATTCACATACCATCTGCCGCAATGACACTAGAACTCCTGCTGCAGAAAATATAATTAATCGACTTTCCCTGTTCGGTAGGCTGGAATCTCAGACAGGAAAAGAATGTAGTCGGGCATTAGTCGGGTCTTCATGGTTGACTCCAAAACCGATATAGAATGCGGCATTGGCGTCTTTCTGGAGAACGACAACAATAGCTTTCACTGCACGTTAGGAAAGCTTTCTAACTGTCTTTCGCGCGGATATATACTCAATCTTGATCACAACGAACCATACTATGGAGAATATGTGGAAGGGGCGAGGCATTTGGATCTGTAACTACAGATGAGCTGCGCTTAGAACCTTGTTAAACCTTCTTCCGACTTCCAAGATAGTTCAAGAAAGAAAGACTTCGCTGAACACAATGGGATTAAGGGAAATTAAATCGCCGATCAACTTACCAGGCAAAGTTTAGGGGAGAGTTTTTCAGGACCCGAACCTACGTTGAATCTGCCTGCGCCTCTGTTAAGGCTTCCATTGATAGTTAGGTCTCATATGAGCACAACTGCAGATGCCATAACTCCTCAGGTTGCAGGTATGAATGCTTCCCGAAGTCTCCTTCCTGCTGTCCGTCAGCAGGAAAGACTGCATTTCTCTTACTGGCGTCGTGGCAGGGCATTACACTTGTGCTGGGCATAAGTGACAGAACATCCTGCGATGCTTGCTTTGAAAGTGATGACGACACCCCGGAACATTATTTCTGTGAATATCCGGATTACGCTCGCATCAGGCTCCAGGAACCTCATCGCTGAAGCACTTACTCATCTTTCTTCATGAGACTGAAAGATTTCATTAAAAGGAACTTACAAAGAGTACAATATGCTAGTTCTTTGTTTAAGTGCTCTGTTCCGACCAAAACAAAAAAAAACCCTCTCACCAGATTGAGCCTAGTGGGCTAAATTCATTAAGAATTGTTTGCATCCCAGACCGCAGTCACGGATTACGAAAGCGCCTATAAACTTGCTGAAAAAGATTCAGAGGAGAGATTCTGGAGATCCGAACCTATGTTAGGACTGTCTACGTCCTTGGTTTGGATTTCCATTGACAGTTGGGTTTCGTGCGAACATAACTGCAGACTCGGCATGGCTCTCGAGGATGCCGCTAGACCAAACGAATGCTTCTAGATGTGTTTAGGAGGTCAGCGACTTTCATGCTATTCCTCAATAGAAACGACTGTGAACTCCTTACTGGCGTCGTAACGGGATACTACCCTTTTGCTTAGCACCGCGATATAATGTCCGTCCAACGCTCGCATCAGGTTGCAGATTCTCGGCGCTGATGTAGTGGGTGCTGGTGATTAAGTGCCTATAATCACTGAAGCGTTTTCTCATCTTTCTACGAAAGAATTAGAGGGATGAGTCAGGTGTACAATTTACCAGTTACATGAATAATTCTTAACTTTCACGTAAATCTTCTAATAGTCAGAGATAATTCAAGCAATGGCTGATTTCAAAAACCCAACCAGGGCAAATAGTCTGCCACGGGTTTTCGAGACTTTTTTTCCAAGAGGTGATCGGTATTTCAAAAATAAAATGAGCCACCGAATTGCTGCTTTTCTATTAAGTGCTAATGCAGCTGTTGAGAGAACCACAAATCTATCTGCGATGTAAGGTACTTTTTGTCTTTCGCAACAACCACGTGTTTCAAAGATACAATACAAGTAGTAATAGCTGGTAAAACTTGCCGCAAACATTAGTATGCATAAAAAGACACGAAAACGGCAGTCGATTGTCTTACAAACAGTTAACCACAGAAAACACTTATGGCACGGATACACCATCTAAATTTCAATTAGGCAACTCCGCATTGATTCAAATTGGCACGTGTGTGCCAAACATAGTTGCAAAAATCGTTAAACTACCAAACCTCTTGATTAAAACAATACAGATACCCCAAGCACGTACTCCTCCTGCGGGCAGTAGCATGTGCACTTCAGCATATCTTCCAAAGAGGTAGCTGGTAGCTTTCCCTTTGACACTTAACCCTATTAACATTCCGCTACGGATACGGATACTGCTTTTGCTGATTCCATATTACCTTGCCATCCCGGATCGCTACCATCAAAGCAAAAAGATTCCATTTTGTCTTTCTTTTTTTGGCAACATTTTTTCGGATGGTAAAACTGCAGGAACAAAAATCATTTTGCATCATTTTGCATACGTAAACGAATTTAATACGAATTGCTCTCATAACTGCTGATAGATAGAATGCTCGTATCACTCAAAGTGATTTTGTTGTTTCCCCAACACCTTTTCAGCGGTTCTTTTGTGTTTGCCTTTCATTGAAGTAGGTAGTACGAGTAATTTATTTTGCATACAGATACGAGTATATAAATGCAAATTGATGTGCTTTTTTCGCGGCAAAAGCTACTTCAAAATACCACCATAAACGGCGACGCCCGTGAATGAGTATCTTTTTGGAGCATTAGTATTCAATAAAACTGCTCACTTTGCTATTCTCGGCTCGTAGCGAGAGTCAATAACATTTTCGGTCTTAATAGAAACACCAGGTTAACCTGAAGTACCTAAGAGTGCTTGTCCACCACGATATTAAAATCGACAACGACACCGACGACGCCGCCAGCTTTTTTATTACTAAAATTTCAAATTGCTACGAGTACTATAGCAGAACTGCTTGGTATTGATTCGAATTCTCAACAAAACTTTCGAGAGCCGGAGGATACCTTCAAAAGATGGAAATTAACATTACCCGATTCATAAAACAGGTGCTCCTCACCGATCCACGGATGCATTTAATTTGTCTGCTCTGCTACGTGTCATTAGCATTTCAGTTGCAGAATTTGTATCTTTTTCCGGTTCAGTGATTCCAAAGGGTTTAACTTTTAACAACAATAAAGAGCTGCAGGGTGTATCTTTTCCCAGTCTATGGTATAAATGCGGAAATAATAGCGGAGCAAACTTTTCCCTTCGTAAGTAGACAAGGCCATTCTTTAGACCACTGCAACGGGCTTAAGCCACTGAACGGGAAACAACGATGGTGAGGTTGTCGGTTTTTGTGGGCTAAACGTACAATGAAGCCTTAGAAAGTCGAAAATATACATATATATATTTTTTTTTTTTTTTTTTTTTTTTTCTTCTTTTTCTACTTGCAATGCTTGTTTGTGGTGAAAGATTGTTCAGTGTTTTTTTTTTTTAACACTACTCGGGGGTGTTTGTTCTGTTTAGAGACTACGAACAGAGTTGTAATGGAAGTGGCATAAGAAATGGGCTGAGACTATTCATGAAACTAGGGTTGAATAGAAAATGATGTAGGAGAAGTTGATGGCATGAAATTATAATTTAAATCCATGCAGATTAATGAACAGCAAAAATGGGGATATCCTTCCATCTAGAAAGTATAGGTATGCAGGCAATCATTAATTAAAATAGTACGTTCGCATTCGGAGGAGTGAGTGCTTGAATTACCATATTACAATCTCTCCATCGTGTAATGAAATTCCACAACTTCAACTTACAAGTAAGTCGAAGGGTTTAATGCTGCCGCAGAATGTTTAAGTCCCTGGAGAACACTTCGAAACGCAACCTCCTCTACGTTGTCTATTATTGCCATATAGTGGTATATATGTACGTAAGTAAATTTGAATGTCAGTTTAAACCGAAACATATCCTTCAGAGCTCTTACTGCCGTAAAGATATAATAGACAGCAGCCACGGATGTGGAAGACAGATTCCAGTTGTATACTCGTGCTTCTGTCACTTTTTTTTACTTAACAGCAGCTCGATCGTAAAATACCTGCCTGCAGTTACGCACGACGAACTCATTTGCGAACTCCTTCCAATTGGCACTATTGTTTGGGATGGAACTCGGCCTCAACCAGCAACACTCTATGTACCCAGTTCGATTGAAAGCCAATTCCGCACGATATTTTACAGGTCTCTTACCAATTGCGTGGGCCTCCTATTTCAGAATCTTTCTCTACATTCTTCTGGAATGGATTCGGACTCTGGTGATTATGTGATAATGTACCTGTAACTGTACAGGTTCGTCTTCTGGATCCATCGCTGTCTTTGCATATGGGATTCAGAATTATCCGAAAGATTTCTCTCAAAACAACTTATGGACTTAACAAACTCCATGCTTCGTAGGATGATAGTTGGATGCTGGCAATGCCCAATTTTACAACTGCTACAACACATCAACTGTGCTTATTTGACCGCGTGTTCAACTAGAGCCAAAAGTAGCAAATAATAAACACGACAGCAA
Organism: Volucella bombylans; assembly: GCA_949129095.1. Lineage (NCBI taxonomy): Eukaryota > Metazoa > Arthropoda > Insecta > Diptera > Syrphidae > Volucella > Volucella bombylans. Next base: position 134,673,725 of record OX422141.1, on the reverse strand, counting down.
ACTTATTCCCTAGACGGAATCAACGATGGCTTCAAATCGAAGTAAAAAAAAACCAAACTTTATCTGGGTTAATGTCCCTTAATGGGCCAACGACAGCGCTCACATCCCCGAACTGGGTCACTGCCATCGGTTTAACCGGGCCCTAGTCCCGGGTGTTTGCACAATAGAACAGGCCCTACAAGTTTGGGGTTGTGCTGTCCGCACGCGGGGTAACCATCTAAAACGCAGCTAGTTATAAGAGAGAAACCAGCCTTGGTTGCCAACGGCTCCCTTAGTTAACATCACAACCAGGAACGTTCACGCACTATGGTGCAGCTGGAAATTTACTCACACTGTACATCACTGTTGCTGTTCAAAAACTTGAATCTGTCCTCACGCGGTTCAAGGCAGATATTACAATGATCCAGGATGGGTAAGATTGAATATGAAAAAACCCAAAAATTGCGACATTTATTACTGCTGATACAAAAGACTGCGCATTTTAGGATGCGGATTCGTCGTGAGAAATCGGCTACGGACAATGGTAACTGGCTTTAAGCCGATAAGCGATTGCCTGAATGTGATCAACATTAAGTCATCAATCCAAAACATACGCGCCTTCCGATGAAGTTGAAAACTCTATTCCGGAGCAGTTATATGACCTCCTGGACGGAGTATGATGTCAAAATTGTACTTGAACTTCTATGCCAAAATCGGAAACGAAAACATTTTTGGCGGATTAGTAGAAAAGCACAGCCTCCACTACACGACAACAGACAACGACTTCCGGCTAATCGATTTTGCAGCAGCTCATAATACGGCGATAAGTAGCACTGGGTTTCAAAGACTACGAATCCACACCTCATGGCGTGCTCCAGATGGCACTAGACATGCACAGAACACTAACCAAATCGACAATGTGCTAATTTATGCGATACACGCATTGGGCGTTATGAGTCTGAAGCTATGAAGTATGAACCTAGCCTTAGCTTATATAAACGCAATCAAAAATGAAATTTACAAACGCACCCTTCGCAAGTGTCAAATTGGCAAGCACTTCTTCCTCGTGCTGATTTTATTAGATACTGTGTTTCATGTGGTTTTCTTTTATTCAGAGTTTGACTATCCAACGAGAAGAAGCTGCGAACAACCCAAAAAAGAGAAAGTCAACATTGCAAACCTTCGGACGACTGGGGTAGCCAGAGCCTACTGAGAGCGTCTGAGCGAGATACTCTCTGCTGTGCATTCACATTCACAAACGCCAACATTCTGTGGAACCAGTTTAGCGATATCGTTAGAGAGTGCCTATTGAAATAAAGAAGTTAAAAGTTCAAATTAAACACTAAATTCTAAGACTTAAATGGCAACACTTAAATTTACACTTAAATCTATTACATTGCATCAATATATGTACCTACATGGAAAAATAAAATCACTCTTTAATTATACGCTGAACTAAGTAGTTGGTTTATTTTATTTCGGTTTTATCTTAATCTCTAACAAAGGTTATGGGCCCAGATTTTAACGCGTGTTCGTAGTTCCAAAAAAAAAAATTGTTTTATCATTAAAAGTAAAATGTCGAATTCGATTTATCGAATTGAGAAATTAAGCGAACACAATTATGATTCGTGGAAAGTATTAATTAGAAGTGTTTTAATTCACAATGACCTATGGAGTTATGTCTCTGGTGGTTCTGTGAAGCCAGAACCAGACAAGGTAGAGGAATCCACACAATGGTGCACAAAAGATGAAAAGGCTCTAGCTACAATTCTGTTGTGCGTAAAACCTTCGCAAATCAACTACATAAAAAACTGTAAGACGTCGGCAGACGCTTGGATGAGTTTACAAAAAATCCATCAACCCAAAGGACCGGCTAGGAAAGTTATGCTATTCATGCAATTCCTCCAATTAAAAATGGAAGGTAACAATGTCCAGCATCATATTAATTCTTTCTTCGATTTGGCAGAAAAAATTAAGGAGCTTAATATCGAGCTACAGGATGAGCTTTTGGCGATAATTTTACTGTCCAGTTTACCAAATGCATACGAAAATTTTATCATTGCAATTGAGTCACGTGATCAACTTCCATCGATGGAAAATTTGAAAGTCAAACTACTTGAGGAAGGTCATCGTCGTGGAGAAAGTGAGCCAAACGATAATTTTTCAGAAAGAGCATTATTTATGCAAAATAGAAAAAATAAGTATTTTCAGAAAAATTCTACTCATCAACAACATGGTCATGGGTCAGGTTCGTCGGACAGGGGATCCTTCAAAGGGAGGTGTTATCGATGTAAACGTCAGGGCCATGTGGCTTCAAATTGCCACGAAAAGCAAAAGTATACTCCAAGTATGGTCACATCAGCGTTTGCATTATTAAATTCATTCTGTGTCGAACAATTTAATGAGAAGACGTGGATTCTAGACAGTGGGTCAACAAGTCACTTATGCTGTGACAGAAAAAAGTTTTCTTGCTACAGCGATCATGTGGAGAGAATTAAACTAGCTGGTGGCAAGTATATTAGTTCAGTGGTGATAGGCGATATAAATCGAATCGCGAACAACAAGATAACTTTAAGGAATGTTTTATTTGTACCCGATTTACAAATGAATTTTATTTCAGTTAGTAGAGCAACTAGTGCTGGAAATAAAGTAGTTTTTTCAAACAAGCGGGCAGAAATTATTGATAGTTCATTTGCTGAGCTGCTGTATGCGACCAAGTACAACAATGTCTATGTTTTTAAAGAAGAGCAATTTAATGCTCTTGCTGCTACTGTTGGAGCTGTTAGTAATGCTGGAGGTGCTGGTGTAACTGAAAGTGTTGTCGGAGTTGGAGCACGTGAAAGGGACAAAGTGTTTGCACTCTGGCATCAAAGGTATGGCCATTTGAATGGTCAGTGCTTGTATAACCTGTTCAATAAGAACATGATTCGAGGTGTGAGCTCCCAAAAAATAAACAAAACTGCAATCAAATGCGAGATCTGTTTCAAGGGAAAAATTTCATCTTTACCATTTGGGTGGCCAGAAAATCGGAGTAAGTCTGTGCTTTCAATTATCCATACCGATATTTGTGGGCCTATAAGGAATGTGTCAAATGGAGGCGCTAAATACTTTTTGACATTCATAGATGATCATTCACGTATGATATTGGTTTATTTTTTGCGTCAGAAAAGTGAGGCCCTAAGTTATTTCAAAGTGTTTAAGGTAATGGCAGAAAAACAGACTGGTAATAAAATTAAAATTTTAAGGAGCGATAATGGCAGAGAATATGTTAATAAAGATTTTAAAAACTATTTACAATTTAATGGTATAAAACACCAATTAACTTCTCCTTACACCCCTCAGCAGAACGGGTGCGCTGAAAGGGCAAACAGGACGCTGGTGGAGATGGCGAGATGTATGCTAATTTCGTCTGGACTAAAGCAAGGTTTTTGGGCTGAAGCGATAAATACGTCTGTCTATCTAAAAAATCGATCACCAACAAAATTATTGGAGCATCAAACACCATTTGAAGTCTGGTTTGGATACAAACCAAATGTGTCGCACCTCAGGATTTTTGGATGTAAGGCGTTCATGCTGATCAAGAAACCAGGTAATTCGAAGTTTAGCCCTAAACGCATAAAGTGTTTAATGGTAGGGTACACATACGAAGCTAAAGCCTATAGGTATTTAAAACGGGTAAGATTCATACGAGCCAAGATGTTAAATTCATTGAGAATCCATCTAAATTGTGTACTACAAACTGCAATTTCAAAGAAATCGAATCATTAAAAGAAGATAACGATGACAAAGATGAATTCACAGATGCCCTCTCAGAAGAAGATGATATTTACATATGTAAAACTGAAAATCCTGATGTTGAGGCTGCTGCAAAAGATATTTTTGTTGATATTGGTGATGCTGTTGCTGGTGATGGAAATGGAGCTGCTGATAGTCTTGAAGATAAAGCTAATGAGGAAGAAGCTGATTATGAACACGAAGAATATGCTGACTCTGAGGATGAAAATGCTGTTAGAAATGAAGACCACTACGAGGATTGCGATGATGAACAATTAGAGGTGAATTCTACTGAAAGGACCAATGAAAAGCAGGTTAGTGGTAGTGTTTTAAGAAGTGGCAAGATTAGAAACAAAGATAATCTGAGTAGAAAAAGGTTAAATTCGATAAGTTTTATGGTTAATATTGGCAAAAGTTGTCAGAATATACCGAATTCCGTGTTAAGGACGCTCTTCGATTTACAAATTCCAAAAAGTGGCAAGATGCTATAGAAGCAGAGTATAGTTTGCTACTGGAAAATAGAACATGGGATCTAGTCGAATTGCCAACTGGTCGTAAAGCCATAAGATCTAAGTGGGTTTCCAATATTAAAAAGGACAAAAATGGTAAAATTGAACTATACAAGGCGAGACTTGTAGCCAAAGGCTGCAGTCAAAAGTATGGCCTGGATTTTACTGAAACTTTTTCTCCAGTCACCAGGTATTCTACAATAAGGTTAGTAGTTGCATTAGCAGTAGAATTAGAATTGCCTTTACATCAAATAGATATCACCTCTGCATACCTTAATAGTGAACTGGATCAGAGTATATATATGGAGCAACCCGAGAATTTTGTAAGTAAAACACACCCAAGGAAAATATGTAAGCTGATGAAAGCCCTATGTGGACTTAAGCAATCTGGAAGGCAGTGGAACCAAAAACTGAATAGTGTTCTGCTTAAAATTGGTTTCGTGCGATCATCCTACGACAATTGCGTCTACACTTTCAATCAAAATGGAGTTATAAATTTTTTGGTGGTATATGTAGATGACATAATTCTTGCTTTTAAGGACAAGAAAGATTTAACTAATATCAAATTAAAACTTGCTGCTGAGTTCAAACTAGAAGACAAAGGACCTATCAATTATTTTTTGGGGATGGAGTTTGAGAGAGAAGGCGATAGAGGTGCTATAATGTTGGGATAGCAGAACATGATTGCAGATCTTTTAGCTGATTTTCAAATGATGGAATGTAAGCCTGTAAGCACACCTTTGGATCCAGGGTCGAGATTAGCAAAATGCACGCAATGTCCAAACTGTTCACAGGTTGATGCAAAAAGGTTTCAATCACTTGTAGGGTCGTTGAACTATATAAGTCTGACAACACGGCCTCATATATCACATTCCGTGATTAAGTTATCGCAATTCAATACGAATCCACATAAAGAGCATTTAACTGCAGCAAAACATTTGCTGAGATATCTTAATAAAACAATGAATTTGAAACTTATTTTCAGAAAGTCTGCTGCTAAATTAGTTGGTTATGCTGATGCTAACTGGGGTGGAGATTCTAACGATAGACGATCTTTTACGGGCTTTGTATTTATGATCGGTGGATGTGCTGTTTCATGGGAGTCCACGAAACAACCTACAGTGGCCCTCAGCAGTACTGAAGCAAAGTACATGGCTCTTTCCTCTGCATCTAACTAACTTCTGTATCTACGTAACTTACTTTATGACATAGAATTTGGTTACGTTGCTTCAAACCCTACTATGATATATGGAGACAACTTAAGCGCTCAACAGCTAGTGAAAAATCCAGTTTACCATGCGAGAAGTAAACATATAGATATCAAAGTACATTTTGTGAGAGATATTTATGAAAAGGGTTTTGTTAATTTAAAGTATATTTCAACAAATGATATGATTGCCGATATATTAACAAAAAATTTAAATAGAATTAAACATTTATATTTTGTTAACTTACTAGGATTTAATATGAAAATTTAATTTGAGGAGGTGTATTGAAATAAAGAAGTTAAAAGTTCAAATTAAACACTAAATTCTTAGACTTAAATGGCAACACTTAAATCTATTACATTGCATCAATATATGTACCTACATGGAAAAATAAAATCACTCTTGTATTATACGCTGAACTAAGTAGTTGGTTTATTTTATTTCGGTTTTATCTTAATCTCTAACAGTGCCTTCATCCGTAGAATGCACAATATACAAGTTCAAACAACCACGTGAATTAGCATCTTTTAAACTTTTAATTCCTGATTCCCACCTGGAATTGCTCCTTTTAAGGGAATTTTGGCCTGACGGAACTCTAGTCCATGAATATGTTTCGCGCACCACGAATCCATCATATTCAAAGGATCCAGTATCTGCACCTTTAATGTCATCAATGACCACAGTACCTGCACCCGTTAGGTATTCATTTAAATACTCCTCATTTATATATAACTCCCCCAGAGTGTCTTTATCAAAACGTCCTAGGGATGCGAACTAAGACCTAAGACATCTACCATATATCTTAATTCAGAAAAGCTCGCCTACTTATTTACCTCAGATTTTACAGTTTTTTGAGTTGATGGTCTTGAGCAAGAGGATAATTCCTCGGGTCGAGGTGTACTTTTGGCAGTACACAATCGCCTTGAACCCACATTAGTCAGAACTTCACATACAGCCGATTTTGAGTATATTTGTGTCAAAATAACTTTCCCAAAGCGCAACATCTATATCCTCTTCTGCTACATTCGACCGTCCCAGCCGACGCAGAGTTACAATCTTATTATAAATGCCATAGACTCTTTGTCTAATGTTGTTCGTCCTTGCGACACCGTCTTAATTTTGGGAGATTTTTATGCCATATTTATGGCATTCCTGGGTACTTCTTAGTTCCGCATAACAGAGTTACTGAAACTACTGGTGGGGGGATAGCTATTTACCATAAAGCAGGTTTGACTTATAAAATGTTGGAAAAGTCTTTGGGAAATGATACTGAATACATCCTGGTCGAAATTTCCAATGGAAATGTGAAGTGTATTATTGGTTTAGTCTATAGTCCCAACCGTAATTGCTCTTTCGATTCATTGTTTTCTACTTTACAACTATTTTCCGCATCATACGAGCATATTATACTATGCGGGGATTTTAATGCGGATTTGCTGAAGAATGACAGTAGATCTCGTTTACTCCTGGATGCTATTGCATCGTGTGGCCTTGTGGCCGTTAATTCTTATGCTACTCGCTTTGGCCCTGATACCCCTCCAAGTCTTCTTGACTTGATGGTTGTCTCAGACCATACAAACGTGCTACTCCAAGACCAATTGTCACTGGAAGGAGTCTCAGACCATGATCTTTTGTTTTGTACATATGACATTGATTTCTCATTGAATCCCCTGCAGAACACCTTTCAATTTCGTGATTTCGCAGCAATAAACCATAACATCCTTCACCATCATGCGAGCCTTCAACGATGGCATTTGTGTTACTTTCTATCGGACATTAATGATAAAGTAGAAATCGTTCAGACCCTAATTAAAGATCTTTTTAATATACATGTTCCTGTTAAGACTGTCACAGTGCCCAATAGTAAATGCCCTTGGTTTACCACTGAGGTGCATAATGCTATCAAAACTCGTCGAAAATTATATGCTAAATTCAAAAAATTTTCAACTTGTCACAATTGGGAAATGTTTTGCAGAGCAAGAAATTACTCTTCACTTGTCACCAGAAGAGCAAAAAAAGCATATTTTTTGTCGAAGCTCAGCATTGACCAACCGTCGAAGAAACTTTGGGCAAATTTACGTTCTATTGGGATAGGAAAGAGTCATATACAAACTAAAATGCCAGATGCAGATGAGTTAATTGATGCATTTTCCTCTAAACCTAGTTGCAATTCTTCGTTTTCACCGGAAAATCAGCTTTTCTTTGGTGGATCACAGTTGTTGGAATTTGAAGTAATATCTGAATCGGATGTGATCCTACAGGTTTGTGTTCTCAAATCTAACGCGATTGGTGAGGACGGAGTAGACTTGCGTTTTGTCAAAATAATACTTCCCCATCTAATAAGCTCATTAACTCATTTATATAATTTCTGCATTACCTCGTCAACCTTCCCGGATTGTTGGAAAAAAGCAAAGGTCATCCCAGTGCCCAAGAAGAACAACCCCTTATTAGCAACCGATTTCCGTCCAATAAGTATCTTACCTTGTTTGTCCAAAATCTTCGAAAAAATTCTTGCGAAACAGATTTACAACCACCTCAATCGTTTCAATCTTTTATCGTCAGTGCAGTCAGGTTTCCGATCTGGCCACAGCTGTTCTACAGCTATGATCAAAGTGCTTGATGATATTAGAATTCAATATGACAAGGAATATCTTTCACTGGTCTGCTTACTTGATTTCTCGAAAGCCTTCGACACAATCAGTCATGAGGTTATTTGCACTAAACTGAAACTTTACTTTGGTGTGAGTGATTCCTCAGTGTGTCTAATTAGGAATTATCTTACAAATCGTGTTCAAAGAGTTATTGCTAACTCAAAATACTCTCAACCAAAAAATATAGTTTCTGGAATTCCCCAGGGTTCAGTTCTTGGCCCAATTATTTTCTGTCTTTTCATTAATGATTTACCGCAAGTATGTCGAAATACATATGTACATATGTATGCCGATGACGTGCAGATATACCTTTCTCGACCACTTGGCCTGCTGGAAGATCTTGTTGATAGATTTAATTCGGACTTGTCTTCCATTGAAAAATGGTCTCAAGACAATGGTCTGATTCTAAATCCAAAAAAGAGTCAGATAATTTTAATCTCAAAAAAATTTTACAACGTCGAAGAGTTACCGCCTATTTTTCTCAACTCCACAAGGCTAATCTTCTCTGACACCGTGATGAGTCTTGGATATAAAGTAAATCGGTCTCTTTCTGCCACTGATCATGTAAACTTAATTATAGCGCGTGTATATGCAGGATTGCGAAAGCTCTGGCTGTTTTCTAATTTTACACCTGTTAGCACCAAACTGAGGTTGATTAAGTCCATTCTTTTGCCGATTTTTGAATATGCTATAGTTATCTACTGTGAACTAGATTCTCTCTGCCAGCACAAATTACTTGTTGCTTTTAACGATATGGTTCGATATGCCTTTGGAGTAAGAAGATACGAACATATAACCCATTACCATAAGCGTGTCCTTGGGTGTTCATTTTCTGATTTTTGGACAATAAGATGCTGTGTGTTCTTACATAAATTAATACATAAAAAATCACCACCGTATTTATTTGAAAAATTTAAATTTGTTCAGTCACCTAGAACTTTCAATCTTATCTCGCCCTCTTATAAGTATCTGAACTCGTCTCGCCTCTTCCTTGTTCATGTTTCCAGACTGTGGAATTCACTGCCTACCACCATTAAACAGGAAATAGGAGCTAAGCAATTTAAATGTGCTATATTTGCACACTTTTCATCTTTGTAATCTATTCTTCTCTTCTTTTCCTTATTACACCTGTCTTCTCAGCTTTCTGCTTTGCCCTCTTTTTTTCTTTTTCCCCCTATGCTTCCTCCATTCTCCCTTTTGTTTCCTCAGTATTAGTAACGAATATTCTTTAAATTAGTTTAAGATCTGATTTAAAACCTGTAAATTTAGTTTTTTCTTTTACTTAATGTTTTAATTGTGCTCTTTTTTTTTTTTTTTTCATAAACTTATCTAATGTTGTGAACTACTTTAAATGAGCTTTCATGTACTATAAAAGACTTCTGTTCTTATTTGTGCCTTGCCAAATAAAAATTGAAATTGAATTGAATTGAAATTGATTTTAATTTTCCCAACCTTCCATGGGCTCCATCAGACGATCAATCCCATTATGTAGCAATTAATCCCTCCTCAAATAACGAGGTCCTATTGATTGACTGTCTTTTAGACTTCAGTCTTTCAAATGGAGTTGTCAATAACCTTAGTAGACAACTTGAACTCATTTTCTCGTCAAATGCCGACAATTGCATCGTTTCAGGAAGTAACCATCCAAATTGGATCAGTATCACCCTCCTCTATCTCTTACAGTCTATAATACTGTACAATCTGAATACTCGTGTAGTTCTAATTTTGTAAGGCAAACTACACAAAACTAAATAACCTTTTGAGTGTAGCTAACTTCAACTAAATTGTTAACATTCCACGCACTTCTATAGATAATGCTCTTGGATTATTCTACAATGAAATTTTCAACTGTTTTAGGCAATCCGTCCCATTTATGCCCCAGAAAAATCGTTCATCATCTCCACCCTGGTATACTAAAGATTTACTGATTTTAATTTTTCCAACCACATCCATGTTTATACCCAGTTTAACGAACCCTGTGACTTCATCTGACATCACCTCTGATCCCAAACGATTTTTTCATTTTATCAACAGCTACCCTTCAACTCCGACATTCTCCAATACATTGTCGAGTGATCCTCAAATAATAGCAAACTTATTCGCTAATTTCTTTAGCCAATCGTTCTCCAACGACTTGTCAGAGCCCGACCATTCTTACTTCTCCTACATGACAGATAGTGCCCAAACTACATTCACTTCCGTCAATATACTCGTGTCAGTGGTACTCGTGTTAGAAAAGATTGACAAACTTAAATGCAATTACTCTGCTGCCCCGGTTCCTAAAAGGTAGGTCAACAATCACAAATTTGACGGAATTCATACCTAGCACTCTGTGTGCACTGGAGGATGGCAAAGAAGTCGATGTTGTCGCCACAGATTTCAGTAAAGCCTTTGATAAAATGAAGTCCTTTTTAGATCTTCTGTATCGAATCACTTTAATGCCCCATCTGAGGTCCCACAGGGCAGCCACCTTGGTCCCCTGATTTTCATTCTGTCTATTAATCGCATTATTAATTATTCTCGTCTATCAGTTTATGCGGACGACATGAAAATTTTCATGCACGTCTTTACACCCACTGACTCCCATGCACTTCAAGATTACTTGAACAGCTTTTCTATCTTTTTTTTTCTAATAGCAGAGCAAATTCTGCACTCGGTTATGTGAAACGCTGGTCCAAGGAATTCTCAAATTAATACGTCACGAAAACCTTATATTGCGCATTTATAAGGCAAATTTTTGAATATGTCAGCCAGGTCTGGTCTCTCCCTATCACAATACACATTCGTATCGAATTGATGGTATCCAACGGAGGTTTATCCGTTTCGCTCTACGCGGACTCCCTTAGCACCGTTTGAACCTGCTGAATATGCAGTCGCTTGAAAAACGAACAAAAGTTGCTGATGTCCTATTCGTACAACAGCTTTTAGCAGGTAATATTGATTGTCCTGTGCTTCTACAAACAATCTCCCTTAGCAGAAATCTGCGTACTCTGAGGTCAGTGCCCATCTTGCTCCTGAAATTTCACCAGCGGAATTATGGGCGTAATGAGCGTATGTTTCGAATGCTACCCGTGGCTAATGACAGCGATCCTATGTCTTGTAAAAACTATCGAGGCCTAGCCCTGCTAAATGTAGCATATAAGTTCATATCCAATGTTCAAACCTTTCTGAAACCTACTAATTGGCAAGTATCAGTGTGGCTTCCGGCGCGACAGACCGACATTCACACTAAGGCAAATCCTGGAAAAAACCAACGAATTTCAATTCGAGACAAGCCGCATATGACAACATTCATCATTTTGAGCTCTACATGGCGATGGCCGAATTCGGGATCCCGGCAAAACTAATCCAGTTGTGCCGCGTGACGCTGGAAAATCCGCAAGGAGATGCACTGTCATGTGATTTCTTTCAATTTAGTATTGGAGCATGTAGTCCACAGAGCAGGTGTTAACACGAAAGGCACTATATTACACAAATCTGTCCACCTACTGGGATCGACATAATCGATCACACCCAGCGCGCCGTCAAAGCGGTTTTTACTCCAATCGAAGAACAGGCGAAGCGAGTTCACAGTGAAATAAATGAGGACAAGACCAGATTCATGTTGTCAACGAACAAAGCAGCATCTATCCACAACGTAAAACAAAACTTTACTGATAACAACAGTAGCTTCGAAGTAGTTAAGGAGTTTACCTACCTCGGAGTAAACATCAACTCCACGGGTTACAACCTTGTGGAGATTCGACGAAGACATACCCTACTTCGGTTTGGCGAAACAAATAGATTCAAAACATCTAACTCGGAAGACGAAATGCATGCTCTACAAGGCATTGGTCCTGCCAGTTCTATTCTATCTAACCGATAACCAATAAATAAATAAATATCCTTAATTGAATAAATAAATATAATTGTGCATATAAGCAAATAATTAAATTAAGCGCAATTATAAATAAAGTATTTATGTAGGCATAAAGGTGCAAAGTGCAAAGGTCAGAATTGAAATGATTTTTAATAGGTCCTGTCAAATGCAACTGATAGGTACTGGTTTCCTTTTTTTGTTAATGACGAATTATTTTCTTAACTTTAAATAGTTCCTCGAGGCGAATCGAGGTCTTGACTGGTTGTGTTATTGTGCAGGAATACTTGGTCGCCGGTGCGTAAGCTGTTTGGGAAGTGGGTATGATGATTTTAGTTTGTCAACAAAATCTCCTGGGTCTACTAAATGGTCTTCGATGGATGGATGAAGCGGACAAATCGGAGGGGGGATTCTAATATTTTCTCCATACAAGAACTCGTTCTCTGCTGTCTTTAAGGGAGGTTCGGACATCATGCTTTCATTTCCTGCATTGGATATGCTTCTGTCCAACTAAAAAAGTCTGTTGGACAGGGAAGTGGACCAATGATGTCTAAATGAACATGCTGAAATCTTTCCGAAGGAACTACAATAGAATTTGTTGAGACTGTGTTTTTGTACGTCTTTGGATTTGTTGTGTTTGTCAGTGTTGATTTGTGGCCAAAAATACATTTTTGAAATGTTCCTCCCAGTTGTGCGAATGCCAGGATGTGAAAATGTATATACCACGGAAAAAATTTATTTGCGCTTGGAACGAAAGGACGCCTAACATTGATACCTTACACCACAAATATGGTTAGAAGCTAGAATTTTGGAATTTCGTTTTTCTAAGATTGGAGTTCTTCGTCGACAGATTCCGCTTTGGCCAAATCTTAGATTGCAAATCCTGATAGGCTGTCCGTCACGACGTTTTATATACCGGATGTCACTTGCCATATGTAATTCAACTGATGTTCCTACCTTGGGCTTCGCTCGGTCTTCGTGGTCGGTGATAATACAAAAATCTCGACCTTCAGCAAGGTTATGGAATTGCTTGATTGTGCAATAAGTGGTTTTTAAATAGAGACATTACAAATTCGTATTTTAATACAAATGCACTCTTAAGCCTTTTGTATAACCTATCAATGTCAGAACGTCAGTCAAGGTTTACATTTTCATCATGGTGAAATTTACGAATGAGTAGCGAATGAGCGTTCTGAGTCGGTGCTCTCTCAACTTAAAGAGCGCTTACTCTAACTTTCGGACACAAGAATAGTCCCTCCAAATAGGCTATGCATGCTATAGTGGATAATTTCGAGTAAACATATTCACTATTGAATGTTTTTGAGCCAGTGAGACAACACACCAGTCGAAGTTCCGAAAATATCGCGGCCTTAAGTGCTTCAGTTGAAAATGTGCCAAATCAGAATTCCAGAATTGAAAGTCTCCCTGTCCACATTGTGGCGAACTTTGTGTAAATACTCGTATCTTAGCGTACACCCTTACAAGATTAAATTAACTCAAGAATTAAGGCCTCTTTGTCAAGTGCCGAAACTTGTCCGATTGCGATCAGAGAAAGTTTGAAGAACAGCGATGAAGCTCGTTTTTGGCTTAATCTCTTTGTCAATAAGCAAAATATGCATTATTGGACAGGAACAAACCCACATGTGCTTCAAAGAACTCCATTAGAACCACAAAAAGTGACCATATGGTGTGGATTTCATGTCCAACGTATTATTGGACCGTATTTTTTCGTCGATGAACATGATCGCCATATTACTGTCAATGGAGTTCGCTATCGTGCCATGGTGGAAGACTATTTTTGACCAGAATTCGATGGACTTGACATCAGTGATATGTGGATCCAACAAGATGCTAACACATACCACATAGCTGGTCAAACATTTGATCTATTGAAGGGGAAGTTCAGTAATCATGTAATCACGAGAAATGGTCCAGTCGAATAGCCACATCGCTCAGTCGATTTAACGTCGTTGAATTTTTTTATGGCATTACGTTAAGTAGTTAGTTTATTGCAACAAGCCAACAACGCTGGAGTTTCTCAGGAACACAGCCAACATTTCGGCCGATATGTGTGGAAGAGTGGCGAAAAATTGGCTCCAAAGAATCGTTCCCTGCAAATGTGCTCGCAGTGGTCATATGAACGAGATCGATCTTCATACTCAAAATTAACGCCTGTACTACACCTGATATAAAGTATTTTCCGCGAAAAATTTTAATACAATGTCCACTTCCGGTCAGATGCTTCTAAAATTCACCTGCATTGGCTAGATAACTATTGCAACCAGCAGCCATTCTTATTTATGTTATAAAATAAATTTTAATGTCAACAGTCCCCTTTTCGGTAAAAGGGAAAGAAATGCTCGCCTGTATAGATACGGCAGCGTTGTTAAGCATCGCATGCAACAACTTATACCAACACCTTAAAGCAACTGGTTACAAGTTCAACAAGTTAAAGGCAAGTATTACGCTAGCGGACATAATCGACACACATAAGGACATGTGGTGTACGTCATATCGCATAATATTGTGCAATCGTTCGAACGTCATCAACATCTGCGTCCTTCCGCAAAGAAGAAGTTCGATGACGCTAATAGGAATTGACTTCCTTGAAGAAGCTGGTATAATATTAAACCTAGCTCAACGTACCTGGCACTACATCGAACAGCCGAATGCAACATTTCAGTACTACGACCAAGTAGAAGGACTTGCCAATACACCAAGAAGATACGTATCCACACCACAATCCCTGGTAAACCTTGAAAACAGTGAGGTCGTTCCGATTTTACCGCTAGGGTCCACGATAGATCAAATTATGAACATGCCCATAGACCAGGAAGTCGCTTATCAAGCACAAAGACCTAGCACATCATCACGATCCAGTGCATCCAGGCGACGCAGATCGTCAGGAGTCTATCAGGCTGAACCAATCTACAAGACGTGACAGCCCAAAACGCGACGGAGACGTTGATCAGGCACTAACCGCTTCATATAGGCTTTCTCCTACCAGAAAACCCCAACTAAAAGAGGAAATCCAGAAGATGCTACACCAAGGCATTATTGAGCCATGCGATTCTCCACGGGCCACAACGGTAGTTATGATACCTAAGAAGTCCGTAGTCATTCGAGTCTGCGTCGACTACAGGCAACTCAATGCAGTCACAACGCCAGACAGGTACCCACTACCCAGAATAGTTGACTTGCTACACACAGCGAAGGGGACGCGATACATTATACACTCGATCTACAATCGGGTTATTGGCAAATAGCTGTAGCTGATGCAGACATAGACAAGACAGCTTTTATAACGCCATTCGGAATATTCCGATTCAACCGAATGAGTTGCGCCAGCAACGTCTCAACGTTTGACAGATCAAATCAAGACCTTCGAGGACCACCTAACCGACCTACAGACACTATTCCACAGACTTAATGAGGGCAAGTTTCTAGGACACATCCTAACCAGAAATGATATTCAAACGGATCCTGAAAAAATGGCAGCCATAATTGAGGTGAATCCACCGCGCAACGCAAAGGAGCTCCTAACATTCCTTCAAACCTGCTCCTGATATCGCAGATTCACCCCCAAATTTTCTGAGATTGGAAAGCCACTGAGTAATGATGAAAAAGAATATTGCATTTGCTTGGTCTGACAAACAGCAGCATGGTTTTGACACGTTGAAGGACCTTTCACAACAGCACATATCTTGCAACAAGCTGATGGAACAAAACCATTCTACCTGAAGGGTTCAGGAGGAGAAAGCAGAAGAACATCCCATAGAATACGCCAGCCGCTTATTGACATCCGCCGAAAGAAATTACGCTACAACAGAAGGGGAAGCATTGGCAATCGTTTGGGCAGTCAACACATTTAGAAGCCATTTTGAAGGATCGGAGATAACACTGTTGACAGATCGTCAACCACTGAAAGGGCTTATGTCCCTGAAGTCGTCAATCGGTAGACTCGTAAGATGGGCCATGCAATTGCAGTCATTCAATCTGAAGATAAACTGCATCACGGTAAAAACAAACACAGTCGTAGACACATTATCACGCCCACCAGTTCAAGCCACAAATCGGCTTACCCACTCGTCATTCCAATGAGGTACGAATGGGTCAACCTGGCGACCCAAAACCGAAAGAAACCATCAACGGCTTTTGTGGACACCACTGGTATGGAGGCCGAACAGTACGCTCTGAATGTTATATCATGAACTATACAAGTATGCCGACGACAATGAAGACAATGCAGCACTATTGATTCCGGATTGTGAGAAAGGAACCATTTTATGCGATCTGCATAATGCTCCAACAGCTGGACAGATGGCATCGACAAAACGAAGGCTAGGATACTGCCTAACTTCTTCTGGGACGGTATGAATGCTCACATAGAAGACTATGTCAAGAAGTGTGTATAACAGAATGTCGTAAATATAAATCCTACAATCAGAAGCCCACTGTACTGTTCTAATTGATACCGACAAACCAACGATACGAAGTAATCTCTATAAACTTATTTGGCCCACTTCCGCCGAGTGATAACCATGGATGGATCTTTGTAGTTGAAGATACCGCAAGCCGTTGGATAGAGCTATTCCCCTTTGAAGAAGCCACCTCCGAGCAATGCGCTACCATCCTACTCGGCGAAATATTCATCGCATGCCGAGTAATCAGTGATAAAGGACCTGAATTTATTTCCCCGATCATGCAATATGTAGCTACCTACCTTCTTATTGAGCAGACCTTGACTCCGATATATCACCCACAAGCAAACATGGTGGAACGCAAGAACCGTGACCTCAAGACCCAGCTATCGATCTTCGTGGGGACATCCGTTTCACTATGAACACAGCAGTCTGCCAAATAACAGGACAAACAGCTGCTTACTTGACTTTTGGAAGTGAATTAAGAACACCGATCCACGTAACCCAAGACTTAACTACCATCCAGGACAACGAAAATTTTGTCCCTGAGATAACTTCGTATCTACGACAATTGGCGGACGTGGTGGAAGAATCACATAACCTCGACTTTATGTTAGGCGACCCGCCAGGCCAAAGTACTTTTTGCTTCAACAAGGAAACATCAACTTCGCTAGACATCCCGTTAGCCTAGTTGACCCACCTCATCGACGACATCGCTAGGCATCCCGCCAGGCTTGTCGCTCACGTCGGTCAATTTTTTCCTATTGTAAGAGTGAGCACTACGGCTCCTCCCAGCAGGACACGCCCCCCTGTTACACCATGCGATAAAACTGATGGGTCATCTAATCCTTCGGACGTACTTTGAACTATCGCGATTTTTTCCCAAGCCGTACATCTCGCCGAAATACTCTGCCGAATTTTTCATTTCCTAGTCATTATAATCTTCTAACATTCAAAACCAACCTGGATCGATACTCTCTTTTTTTTCGTACTGATCCTTCTTCACTCGGAGAGGAGCTAAATAATCAACGCTGTTCTCAGGTCACTTCAAAGATACTAAGGAACCACTGCACTCCCTCTTTATTGGAGGCCTTACATATGGTATTTCGGCCACGATTTCACACATCAACATTCAACGATCACTGAATCAACTTCTTCTATGGTTTCATTTTCTTTTTCCCCCACAACATGAAATCTTGTCAGCACCGGAGAATACTCATTCCATCTTCTCATTAATCCCACAGTACTCTCTTTGAATTAAACTACTCCAGCAGATTCCTTCCTCTGAGCTGCTACATGATCTCTCACATCACCTGATTCGTTTAACGCAACCTTCCGCTTCGAATTTCTTTCACCGAGAACTACCTTTGGCAGAACTAATCCTATTTCGTCTTCCTCAAAAGTACCTAAAAAAATTAATCACCATCGAACTAATATAAAGTCCTTACACCAATGAAACCAATTTTCACTGCAGCTTTTAGTTGTATCTCTAATTGGATGCAATGGCACTGACCACTCTCAAACAACTTGCAAAATGAGTTCAAAGACCAAAATGCCACAGTTCACAACAACTACTGTGTGGTTTTTAGATTCTATCTAATGGCCATGGCAAGCGGTACCCTTATACAGATTCATCATCAACAAACTATTATAAATCGATAATAATCAATGGACAAACGAAATTGTGTATTAAAAAAAATTGCAAAATTCTATTGAAATTTAAGTAAACAATGACAGATACACATTCGAATAAACAGCTCTATTGTTTATGGTATTTATTTATGCTGATGGCACAAGTTAGATATTTGCCTCCAACCGGGAGCCACATGAAAATTGAATGGCATGTAAACAAATGAGGGAAAAGAATTCAAACTGCTGGTATCTATAGAGTCGAGATAAATAGTTTTTTTTAGATAAAACTGTTGTAGTAGTTACTTACCTAGTGTTAGTTAGTTGCAGGGGGTTATATTCCATTAAATTGCCCAAAAGCCTTTAACTAATTCTTTTTGGAGAAGAATCGATTTAAGGGCGAACATGTATAGAGGTACACCATAACCTTCACATTTTAACAGGTCATCTCACTTGGACCACATGGAGCTTATTTCTTGCTACTTTAAGACACTCTTAACTATTAACCACCCTTTAAGGGGGATGGCTTCTTTCCGCTTTTGCTCAATCTAAACCAATTTTCTGCACACTTTTCCACTCTTGGGGGCACCGTTGGGCCACTTTGGACCACCCTTGGCCAACGTATATTTTTTTTCAGCTCTTTTCACTTTTTTCCCACTTAACCACTCAACTACTCAATTAGGCGCTACTAAATGGGTATTTACAGCCACCCTCGTAATTAGTGGGTTGGTTAGCAGAAGCTCAAATATAAAAAAACAAGTAAACAACCCGAAACCAGATGCGGATACATTTTGAAAAATTTTGCTCTCCCAAACCGGCTATTAGCCCTAAAATTGAACTACCACCGTTGCCGTTTGGGTATTTATCAAAGCGCTCATTAATAACCACACAATCACCACCACTGCCACCAGGAAACCTTAATTTTCCTTGCTCTTCTCCACAAAAACCGTAAACATTCACTTAATCAAACACTCGATTCTACTTCTTTTTTTGTTGGAGAATATACAAAAAAAATAAAACAAAAGAAGTGAAAAACCACCGTTTTCCCAGAAAACTGGGTGGAAATGAGGGTATCTTTCAATTTTTATTTATCACCGCAAACAAACTTAAAATAAAATTTTATGGATTCCCAAATATACACAGAGCATAAACATTTCACACAATTTCCGCCCTCCACTGTTACACAGTTGTTCACTTGTTTTAATTTTATTTTCGATACAGACTATCGGGGAGCTGCATCTGTTTTGGAACGAATCTCGGAATGTTGTAAAACTTATTTTCGTATCCGAGTTCCGACAGATGAATTTATACCAATCGTACAAAACAAAAAAGGAACCAGGAACTAGGAACCCTTTTTTTCTCTCTCTCTCGGAAGATTCAAATTCACGACGTTACTGTAAGCAGAGTTTTGCGAAAATAAACTCAATTCCATCCATACACACACGCAGCTACCACTGAGATAATCGAAATTCGAGTGCAAATTTTCGGTTTTTTTTTTGGAAAAATACGCGCTATGGTCAGAAAATGTTGTTGGAGAAACGAGAGAAAAATCGGGGGAACTTAAGAACTCGCTACCGACCGATACATGAATCAAAATCAACTGACAACCGAAACAGTAAAATCGTACACCAGGCGAAGGGAATATCTTTTGGATACACAGTGGAGCTATTGTGCTGTAGCTGGTGTTGGTGGTGCTTGTGCTGTTAGATGCCTTTGCGTCAAATACATTTCTTGTAAAATACCCACAATCATCGCACACAACCGAGGCGAATTCATACAATCAGCTGATTTTCATGGCGAATTCGAGAGCTTTTTTCAATTGAACATGTGCTCAACGGTTTTGGCGCCAATTTTCTATTTTTTCATTTTGCGCCAGACCGGCTTGATAGTTTATTGGAGTTTGTCCACCCCAATACCATCACTACCACCACCAGCATCAGCATCATTAACTTCATCTGTAAAAATTTGTGGTGACGTCGAGTGTTACTCACGTTTTAAATATCAGATCGATGTTCATCCAGTTGTACGCTTTGGTAGATACTTTGCTTTAGTCTTTCGTCGAGTATGCTTGAATGATGTGAAGTGAAGCTAATATTTGTACAATGTCCTCTTACAAGATACAAGATATTCTACAACTGGAAAGAATGGGTAGTTTTGGAATATTTTTTTTTTTTTGGATTTCAGGGATGTGGGGTAAGTAAACTTTATATCAACATTGTTCATAAATCACAGGAAGAGGAAGTGATTTTTGTTCCCTATTTTTGTATTCATTTTTCGAGGGGTAATAGAGGAAGAAAGGAACGATGTGTGTGTGTGTGGAAGATAGATAAGTCTTCGATGGAGCCTGAAAAATGCTTTAGGAGAATCTTCACTGTAAGATGATATTTTGAAAGTTTTGTGCTGAGAGACGTTGTTCGTTAGTCGATATTTTTCGTCGTCGTATGTTAGTCGTGTTACGTCTATTGTTCGCAAAGTTTTGATGTTTCATTAATGCATTGTGTAAGGGAATAAAATACATATTTCACATGAATATTTTTGGATCACTATCCGATTGGAAAGTTTGGATACAACAACTTCATGCGCACATTTTTCTGGGAGAACCATTAGCTATAGGAGTACTTACTTTCTTAGGTGATCTAGGTCTCAGCCGACATGCTTCTCGAACCAGTTTCGTTGCTTACTAACTAAATACTTCCAATTTCGCTCGCCAATTTGGTTGAGGTCCCATTCAACTTCTGACTCTTTAAACTGAGTCCAGGTCGCTGTATAGCTACAACTCTTGATTGAATCTACTTTCACATTCACAGTCGATGTACTTAGATGTGTAGCACTTTTCCCTCGCAATGACCAAGCGCCTACTCAGTCCATTTGTCTGCGGCATAGAAGGCGACTGAGTGATCAATGTTTTATAGAGCGATATCTTGGTTATCATAGAGAGGCCTCTGCGATATGACTGCCCTCTGAGCCGTAAAAAAAATCAATTAAACATGCTTTACGGAGGAGCCAAGTCTGACAAAGCTCAGGCTAAACTGAGGACAGAAAAAAAATAGAAATAGGGAGCTATTCAAAAAGTAAACAGTGTCCTCACCAAATGTTTTGAGTTGTTCAACCTCTTCATGGCGCAAAGCAGATTTACAGCGACTATATAAAGAAACCCGAAAACTTTTAAGCAAGTCACTTAAGACCAATTTGGAGGAAACCTGGAATGTTCACCGATCGCAGCAAAGGAAATAACAGAAGCTGATTAGACTTTCAAAGAGAGCCTCTTATAAAAACTTTCGCCAAATATGAGAATCACTCGGTGTCACCAGCTGGCCAAAGTCCTCAAAAGTGGAAATCAGTCTGAAGAGGCGCTCTGTCTCATGGTCCAGATTTACTTCCCTGCTTACCTGATCAAAACCAACCGCCAAGTAGCTCCTATCACCGAAGCGTATGGGAGCTGAGTAACAAAAAACCGTGTCGTAACTGCTATACAGTATCGGTTGTGGTGACGGATGAAGCAATCAAACACGCTGTTGCTTGCCTTAAATGCTTTGAGTCGATGGCATATTGCCGGGAACTCCAAAGAGAATCTTCACTGCTAGTGTAATTTGGATAGACAGCATTGCGTAGGCAAATCATCAGTTTTGTAGATAACAGCAACGCTGGTGAATAGAACCTGATTGCGGCTGCGAACTTCGTCCAATATGTGATGGCGAGTGTAGACACGAACTGACGTTGCTCTGTCTTCACTGTTAAAATACATATTGGACGACCCACTGCCTAACGTTCTCAATTGTTCCAACGATTACCCTCAGGCATGCGCAGATGATGTTTGGTAGCAGGCAGCTCTAGATATGGTCGACTGCACTAGAAATTGGCTTTAGATCTACAGGGCTATGATAAGGCCAATCGTATCCTATGCGTCAGATGTCAGCTTTCAGCAAAATTCGTCACAGTTGCCTTTACCTACAAAGAACAATCTGTCTCGTCTGGTTCTGTTCCAGACGCACTGATGAATCTCCCTCCCCTTGACATTCATATTGTGAGTTGCACTCACAAACTCATCTTGTGAAGAGAATGTAAAGAGAAGTTTTGGCGACCTTGCACACCAACTGTCGTTCGACTCTGGTCTTGTACACATAGACGTCTGATGTAGTAGCACAGGAACTTCTGCTGCGGAAAAAATTGTAAATCGATTTTGCCAGTTAATAATGTGGCGCTGGCGTCTCTCTGGAGGACGAAAACGGTAAATTTCACTCCTCGTTAGGAACACTTGCCTCTGTCTTCCAAGCGGAGATATGCGCAATCCTGATGGCAACGAACTACAATATATTGAGAAGAACCGGTGGAAGGGCGAAGCATTTGCATCTGTAACGACAGCTAAGATGCGTTTAGAGCCCTGCTGAACAGTCCTACGACTTTCAAGCTATTTTGAGTTCAGTGAGTCCTGTCTGGTCCCAGGTCACAATGGGATCACGGGAAATGAAGTCGCCGATGAACTTGCTAGGCAAGGCTCAGAGAGGAGTTTTTCTGGACCTGAACCTACGTTAGGTCTACCAGCGTCCTCATTTAGGGATTCCATTGACAGCTGGGTCTCATATGAGAATAACCGCAGTTAGCATGACTACCTATTGGTATCAAAACGGGCATAAGTGATACAATATCCTGCATTGGCTGCTGTGAAATTGACAATTACAACGCGGAGCGCTACCTCTGTGAATATCCAGCTTACGCTTACATCAGACTGTCGGTACTGTGATGGATGCTAAGTATGATAAGCACTTTAACACTGAAGCCTTTACTCAAGAGAAATTCCAGTTAAAGCAACAAACATACATAGATGACTGCGGTAAGAAAAATAGAACTTTGTTGTTATCTATGCAAGATTCGTAGCACATTTGCAAGCCTTTCTTGATAGATGAGTTCCTACCAGTCAAATTTATATCCTTCAGCAAACCATTCTTCTGTGTTGGGAATGACTTTTTCGCACATGTGATAATGATTGAGCGGAGACATCTAGTCAAGTGCTAGGATGGGAGTTGTTTGCATATTTTCTTCTCTTGAAGTGGCGCACAGCATTTTAGCTTTTAAACGACGAGAACATCTTACCCTTCTTAATTGTGTGGCAGTTGCGGCGAAACTTCCAAAGTTTTGGCAGCGAATTTCTTCGATAATAATCCTGCTACATTAAAGAGGAATTGGTTGGCCCGTAATTATTACTAACTCTCTTGCATAGATCTTTCTTTATTGCCTAAGCTTCAGTGTTTATTGAAAGAATCATCGAGTCGAGTCATTCATGTCCATCCATTCTGCATGTACCTACCGTTGGAGCGATTGTATTTGAACTCTTCTGGGGAAAACGATATTAGTGTACAGCCAGTTCAACTAGTCGTTGTGTAAGGCAGGGCAAAAGTAATGTCATAATGTGAATTGGTTGCCATTTTGTTAGAAATAAAAAAAAAATTGGGCTCTGTTTTCAAGAAAAGTTTATCTAAAAGTGTTGAATTGATGGCATTAGGTTGAAAAAACTGATATCGGTCAAATGACCACCTCCTGAGTTGCTGCATATTTGTGCTCGTTTTACGGCATTTTGAATTGTTGCGCGCAAGACATTTGGCTTCTAATTAATGATTTCTCTGCTTCAATGCTGACTTTCAAGACTTGCAAAGCTTGTGGTTTATTCTAGTGAACGCGAGATTTTAAAATGCCCCACAGAGGGATCACAAGGCCTGGATGTTGGTGGTTCAAAATCTCCGGCATTGCCCGAGCAGCAGGTGCTCAAGATCAAAATCAGTAACTTACGGCAAAAATCACTCGTTTAATTGTTTTACCATCAGTGTCTTCAAAAAACAAGGGCCAATCACTTTTTCACTTCAAATACCGCTCTAAACAGTCAATTTGAAGCGATGCAATGGCTCTTCATGCATTCCACGTGGATTCTCCGTGCCTCAGAAATGCAAATTTTGTTTATTCACATACCCATATCCACTTAAGTGGAAATGGCTTCGTCGCTTATTATAATTTTGGATACGAAATCATCCTTTTTTGCACCAGACTTAAGAGGGCATGAGAGTAAGTAAACCTAACTTGACGGTCAGCGAGTACCAATTGGTGAACGGTTTGCACTTTGTAAGCGAACATCTTCAGGTCTTTCACCAAAATTCAACGCAAAAAAAGTCCGCTGATACCAAATTGTATGCATCATTGTCTCGTCGACGCTTGTGGACTCTTTTGGACGTCCTCGGCAGCACTGAAATTCTCATTCGAACGAGCAATACGGAGTTGGCCTCTTCTTGCGGCATCTCTAGTGGACCCATTAAAATTAAAACAACAAGCCGGAAATTGGTCAAATAGTCAAATAAGCAGTAACAATAATTCGGCGTTCTTCAGGTGTGTATCGCTCCATTGCTTGTTGTCAACTAATTCTCTATCTGTCAACAATATATGTAAATGTCAAAGCATAATGACACTTGAAGCCATTTGCAAAAATTATTATTTTCACAGCACCTGTTCCGAATTCTCCCGATAATGACAATACCGTCTACGTATGCGACGAGACTTTCAAGAGTATGTGTGTCTAGCGTTGACTTTTGAGCTCTGAACAATTTTTTGAAAGAAGATGGTAAAACAATGGCATGATAGAGCATCGCCTTGTCTGAAACAATTTTTGACATAGAAGGCCTTGGTGAAGTGTTTAGCTATCTTGTCGGAGCAGTGCGCCTTCTTCATTGTCACCCTGCATAATTAAGTGAGCTTGTCAAAATTTCCAAGAGCAGATATAGCTATGTAAATCACACTGTTCAAATAAGATGGCAGATAGACTATTGCATAGAGTTCAGAATGTCTCTTACTTGGCGACCGGGCGGTGAAGTTCATTCTCTGACACTGCATCTAGCCAACTCTGCAACGTCATCACAACCAACCATCTCAATCCGTCAGCGACAGCGGCATTTTTCCATTGAAGTTTAGGTATCACCAGCTTAACTACGTCAAGATTGGGTGGACAGAAATTCTAAGCGATGTCGTTTGTGTTGAATATTGCTTTGACTAATGCATTCTTCCTAACAATGGCATGCACAATATCATCGCCGCTTAGCAGTGTGTAATGAGAGGATCTTTTAATTTCCTCAGCACTAGCAAGATTATACTATTGTGTTATATTGATTGTCTTAATAGTTTTGGGATGGAGCTCTTTAATCCTTCATTCACTTCACTTTCAACTTTTTGCTGTAGCATCGCAATATTGCCACAATTGATCGCCTTTCATGCTCTTTCTTTTACTTTCTGGAAAGGTAGTGTTCTTTCTGTTCGTAAACGACATGCGCAGGTTTAGTCCTTCTTTGTAGAGGTCCTCAATATGCATCTTGTTCAGGTGCTTGTACTTGCCACATTCCTCATCAAACCAAAGGTTTCTTTTTTATAGTTGGGAGAAACACAGCACATCCCAGGTAGCTTTTCTGATGGTTTACTGTCATGTGATTATTGCTGTTGGTACTTGATACTTCTTGCTGGTGCAATGGACTCCTAGAGAATTGAATACAATTAACAAGTGCTGTATGAATCTCTTCTGGCTTCCTCGCAGTGAAGGCTTGGCCATGAACAAGTCGATGTTCCGAGTCCATATATCATAAGGGAGCCTTACGTGGATCTCAATGTACTCCTACTCAAGTTGGTTGACAGCTCGTTGATCAGGAAACAGTCAACTTTTGAGACTAAAGCGCATACTCGATACGACTAAATTGTTTACGGTCTGGGAGCAACTTTTATGTCATGTCTTGGACATTGCTTTTGTGTCGCATCTACGAGCTCATAGAATCGTCTTTCTTCCTACTCTCTGGAGCCATATGGTATTTAGTAGTCAGCCCCACAGACAACATCCAAATTAAGGGCCAACCCCTTTCTGGCACCTCTTGGACGAAAGCATCTGGATATTTCGGTGTTCTGTGACTGGTGACTGTCATATGAATTCGATTCGGCCGGCACCGCAACAATGAAGTTCGTAGCGTAGTGCATGCCCTACCTCACAATGGTGTTCCTCGGTAACAGTATGAATAAATCCTTGTCAATGTCTGTACAGTCGGTCAGTACCATAATACTGTCCTATGCCGTCATAGAGCTCACAACCTGATACAAGTATAACGTACGTAATAGACTCGGTTAGTCGCGTATTCACTGTTGACGACCCAGGTAAACATTTAAAGCAGAACGATCTTCGGATTTACACTTTGAATTCTTGGACCCTTAACAGACTTCTGTATCGCAAACGCCATCCAAGAAGTTCGATGAGATAGAACGGAAACAAAAAGGATGAAAAACTGTGATAAACGCTATGGAAAATATTACAGACAACCGACGCGACGAGAACAGCTGTTGCAGCATCAACTCGTTTACGGAATCGCCGTCACACGAAGACTTAGAAAATAAGTCTTAAGCTTCAATGTAAGCGTACGCCTGAACACCTGAACGCCAACGGTCGGACAAAGAAAAAGTACCACTTTACCAAACATTCCTTCTGCCACCTTTTCGACAAAACCTACAAGCAATACCAGATATATGACGTAAACACTACATTTGCCAATTTTAATGAGAAACTAGGCAAGGAGGACAAGTACAGCCCCCACGACGTCTCCTCTGGAAAGGGACACAGGCTTATTGACTTTGCGGTGAGACGCAATAAAACTAAAGCCAGCATACGGTTCACACACCGTATAGCCAGCAGCATACAACAAACCGTCAACCATATTGATCACATTGCAATCGGCGCATGGCACTCCTCCAGTGTTTTGGATGTCCGAACGTTCAGAGCAACGAACATCGACTCTGACCATTACCCAAGGCCAACGAACCATTGTGAGGGAGCTCAACGTTCGACCAGCTACAACCGCAACAGACCGTCAGGGCCTTTTCCGATCGAGTTTCCATTGTCCGATGCCGCCATACAGCGAGCGTATGATAGAAGAGCAATGACATCTCTGCCAAAGAGCAATCAGATAGGTCGTTTCTGACGTCATGGGTTTCTAACATGCGCCAACAAAGAAACCCCTGGTTCGACGACAAATGTGGACAGGGAAATCTAGAAAAACAAAAATGTACAGAGTAACCCAGCAGAAAAGAACAAGAAGGGCTCGCGAACTCTACGAGCAGAAAACAAGGGAAAATCATATTCGTTGGGTCCTCAGAAGAAAAACAAAATAACGCAAGAAACGAGGCCGAAAAGAGCTGCCAGCAGAAGAATGAACTTCGAAAGTTTAACAAAAAAATAAAACTAAAGTTAAGCTAAAGTTTTAAAGCCTGAACAGAAATTTGCAACGAAGAGGATGGAAACCGCATAGAACCGCAATTGGTGGTAAAAATCTGGGAAGTTTTATTCTGTAGAATGTTAAACGGTGATGAGGAACAACATCCCACTGTTAGGCAGAATGAACCACTCGACCTGGACGAAGACAGACAACATCTCCGTCCACCTGTCCAAGTTGAAAGTCTAACAAAGCTGCTGCCGTACCCGATAACTTAACGGCCAGGCTGTTTAAAGCAGCAGATGATAATTGGATATGGAGCAGACATCATCTCTAAAATCTGGGTCGACGAAAGCATGCCGACGAAAGAACGTAGCATATATGAGGTAGGGTCTTAGCCTTATGAGCATGTGACCCTTCTCCGGCAGTTTGATCAGTCCTTTCAGTGCCGCTTTAGCCTAGAAACCTCTACCATAAATCAAATATTCACTCTACAGCAGATCTTGAAAAAAATCCAAGGATTCCAAAACGATACACATCACATCATCATTGATTCCAAAGCTGCATATGACAACGAGACGAACTGTACAGAACCATGACTCATTCTACTATGCAGGATGATGATGGAGATGGTACGCTGTTCCCTCGTTCTTCCAAGGTAATGATAAAATCGGGACCTTTAATTTCAGAAAAGGACTTAAACAAGGCGAAGCCTTGTCTTGTGACTTTTACAACATCGTGCTCGAAAAATTGTATAAAAGTATTGTCAGTTACTCGCATATGCACACTACATTGGCACAATGAATAGAATATGGCGAGCTTCAATGTAGCGTTTACGACTATTGAAAAAGAAGCGGGAAAAATGGGTTTAGCGGTCAAAGAAAGAAAAACAAAGTAACATATTTGTATGTGCTGCCAACAAAGCAACACACAATATCGACGCCTAGGACAACATGTCCAACAACCCCGACAACAACACCAGCGCGAAATTCATGTGAAGAATCGCTCTTTTCTGCTTCTTTGGACTTAAAAGCCAATTGAGTAGTTAAGCCCTTTCCCGAGCAAGCAAAAAGACATTATACAGGACACTGATCATACCAGTCTTGCCTTACTATGAAGAAGCTTGCACTCTTATGAAAATGCTCATAGGCGCTCCGATAGATTAGTTCTCCTGGTAATTTCTCGACAGTGGAACGTCTCCTCCATCATATCTTCAACAGTGAACTGAACATGTTGCGCAGCGATGCTAACCTCGTCAAAAAGTTGCGATGGATAAGTCGCCTTCAACGTATGGACACCAGTGCCATGGACCAGAAAGTTTTCAACTGCAACCCAGAGTCACAACGCGGCAGAGCACAACTTTATCTTAGGTGATACACCCAAATGGAAGGGCCTTGAGCTAACTTTGTGTGCGCCACTGGAGTCATCTGGCCCTCATCCACCCCGGTCTGTAAGTAAGTAAGTAACCCATTAAAGGCTCATCCGCCACCATCTCCACTTCAACACCCGGGCTCGCGCTAAGAATTTCGGTTGGATGAGCCTGATGATTATCACGGGAAGGTATTTGTGCTTTTTTCAGCACAATAACGATTTGAGGACAAATTTTTCAATTCAGCATATATCCCTCGAGTGCCATACAAAAATATCGAGAGTGCTAAATCGGAATCAACACACTTGCCCCCTAGCAGATGAATACAGCAATGCTCTAATCATTTCCAAATGAACTGAAGTTAGTAAGAAGAACGCATCAATTTCGTCTGTCTGGCACGGTTCGCAAATAACTCACAATCTGCCTAAGCCTTCTCAAGGAACCCCATGTATCACATTCACTTGACACCTCTAAATCTCTTCCAACCAACTCTCCTTAAAGCACTTCTTAAAGCAAATAAACTCCACATATGTCCGCATACACTGTGGGTCATTTAAACTTTCAACGTTACCCCATACGAGTACGAGTACACTTGTGAAGAAGAAAATAAATGTCCTCCCCGAAAAGGGACATATTCGTCTAGATCAAGCTTCATCTTGAAAAAATTACTCCCCAAAGTCGCATTCTACAGTCCTTTATCTGTAGAATTCCAGCTTTCTAGTGTCACATACTTCAGTGGCAAGTCTACCTTTGTACCTCTCGTTGTCCTTGGTGCAAAATAAGACGAAAAATAAATTAAAAATACAAAACTTAAAACGAAAAGAGAAACAACACAAGAACCCCAACTTAAAAATAAAGAGTTCCATTCGGACCCACCCATGAGCGTATCCGTTTTCACCGACATGAATATATTTCTTGCCCTGCAGTCAGGATGTTCGAAAGTGTGAAAAATACTTTCGTCGTCCTGGACTTACTCGTATGTTTTCTTTCATAGTTTTGAGCAAATTTTTTCTTGTTCCTCTAAATTGTTGGAAAAGATAGAGGGATACACACAGTCACCAAGACATGATGGAGTTTCTTTCCAATTCAATGGATCCTAGGTCCTAGAATACTTCGCGTGTCAGTACAAAGGAAATTCCTCAGTTATATGGTATTGTTCGGTGTATTTCAAGTTCTCGATGTACTCTATTGAAAGCGGAAAGTGGAAAATGTTCGCACCAGGATTTAGAAGGATGGGAATTATAATGCAATTGAACCCGGAAAGGAATGCAGAAGAAAATGATTTAAGGAGAATAAATAGCATTTTGCCATAAGGCATTCCGCAAACTGAACATTTTTCCCAACATAACGTCGTAACGTCTTCTTGATTTGTTTGTCTGACTTGGGATAGATCTGATGCACTGCAGGGTAAAACGAAATGGGACGCATTGTATTTCTTGGATAAAGACTGTATTTTCGCTACGCTGTAATCGCGAACTGCTGCGATGTATATTCATCTCTGTATATAACTATCTCTAAGTCTTTAACTAAAGATTAAAGTATAGCACTTCAAGTTGCAGTTTGGGCATGGGATTAACTACCCGGTAAGATAAGAACTCCATTCTGTGATAAAATACCCAACAACATGGTATGAGAACGGATTCACTACTGATGACCATGCAAAACAAAACGACGGATCTGCGCATTGAATGTTCGGACCTTAAACAGGTAGTCAGTGATCGAACGTACTCGTAGCTTCTACTCGAACACCTAGCTGACGTTATCCACCAAGATTACCAATTAATCTGTCGACTTAGCGAAATCTTTTTCTCTTACTGTCTCCAGTTATCGCCCAGAAGGCGGTTCTACCCAGATCTTCCTCTATTGCGCCGTCCCTCTGGATAAGTATCGAAGACCCTTCATTCACCCTACATGTCTTAACCATCTCAGGACTGAAGTGCACTTTTCTGAATATGTCCGTGTCACTACACAGCTCATTGAATTCGTTGTTATATTCGTATGTAGTGCTCTAACACCCGTCGTTCTACGTCCAAACGGACATAGGTATCTTCATCCGCCTTCGACAAAGTCAATAGTTCTGCGCCATAAAGCAGGGCATGGATGATGAGAGTCTTATCTAGAGTCTCCTTACTGTTCTATGATTGCCTTCTAAGGCCAAAGAAGCAGCAATTGACAAGGGTAATCATTCGTTAGATTCCGGATGATGTTATTATCAGATTTAAAAGTTGAGCCAAGGTTAAGCACATTCTTACTCAAAGTTATAGCTGTCTATTTTGACATTTTTTTCGACTCCTGCGTCCCTTCTTTTTGACAGAATATACTAGATTTTGTTCTCCATTTTCGCTGCATCATCAGTGGCAAATGCATCACCGATCGCGCTCTATTTTCTGCCTTCGGCACAGCAAGTACATATTTGAACAGCCTTTTGGAAAATTGTGTTTCTGTTGTTGGCTTGCGCGTTTCGGCCTCTATAATCTGACAGGAGTGCCAAAACTAGACACGCACCTTACTAGCTCATAGTCATAGATGCTGTCATATGTGGCCTTGATATCGATAAGGAAGTGCAGTGAATCAACCTAGACTTCTTGTGTTTTCTCTAAAATCTGTGATGGCGTGAAGCCTTGGTCAATTATGGTCCTAGGTTAGGTTAGGTTAGGTAAGAGTGGCTGTTGGAAATACCAACCCACTTAGGCATATTGGCCCACTGTAATGCCACGTGGATCTATGATCCTCTTACTAATGGAACCAGTTTAGGTTTATAATAAAGCGTAGGAGACTGTTAACGTCTATGTTTTCTAGGTCGTTTAGGTCGTTGTAGAACAAAGTTCCTAGATGAAGCTTTCTTCTCTGGGAGAGAGACACCTATTATGGCGCTGAGATGTTTCCTATTTAGAAGGATCAGACACTTAGAGCGATTCAGATCCAGCTTTGGCCAGATCACTAAACATGTTTGTCCAACAGTCCACCTAAGGTCTGTTCTTTTAATGGCATCCAGCTCTAATGTTAGTTTGCACGTAGCGATTGGTATACCTATACTACCCTTTTCCGATAGAATAGTTAGAGTGGTTCCAATTCTGGCGAGTTCATCAGCTCTGCAGTTCCCTGGAATGTCTCTATGGCCCGGCACCCAACAAAGGTGAAGGTTGAACTGCTCTGCCCTCTCCATGAGAGATGATCGGCATTCAAGGACACCGAGTCCAGGGACTAGATGGCGTCGTGACTATCCGAAAATATGCGGATATCCTTTGCAGATTTCACGTTTTTCTTCAGCCAGGACAGAGCTTCTTTAATTACAAAAACAAAAAACTAAACTAGTACCATTTATTGAAGGAGGGTCTATAATTGGAATTTTCTATTTCCTAGAAAAGAGGACAAGATCAGTGTTATGGGGGTTTATTCCCAATCCACAGCGATCTGCCCAGCGGGTTAATCTATTGAGATTTACTTGAAGGAGTTATTTAATGGCATTAAGATGCTTACCTGAGACGGCTATGGCAACGTCATCCGCATTGGAAATCACCCTTCTACCGCTTCCAAGTATATCAGTAGTTCATTAACTTCTAAGTTCCAGAGAAGGGGAGAAAGGACACCGCCTTGCAGCGTACCTCTGCTGGCACATCTTTTAACAGAAGTCTCACCCAGTTTAGAGTTGATTATCCTGCTTTTTAGCATGAGACTGATCAACTACCCATGTGAGTCGTCTACCTGCAGAGTTGAAAGCGCAGTCGTGATTGCGGATGTGTTGACATTGTTAAAGGCGCCCTCTATGTCCAAGAAAGCAACCACTGTGTACTCTTTATATTGTAGGGATCGTTCGGTGTGGCTAGTCAATGAGTGCATAGCCCTTTCCACCAACTTTCCTTTACAGTAGGCATGTTGAGCTGTTGACAGATGTCTTGGATCAACTTTAGCTCGAATATGGATATCAATCAGTCGTTCTAGAGTTTTCAGAAGGAAAGATGATAGACTTATAGGCCTGAGGTCCTTTGGGACAACATGAGAGCATTTTCCGGTTTTGGGAATGAATACTACATTGACTTCTCTCCATAACAGTGGAATGTGGATAAGTTCTACACATAATATTTTCTAACACTGGCAGAATAATATCTGAGAACCTCTGTAGCTCGGCAGGTATTATACCGTCCGGACCCGCAGAGTTGTATGGTTTGATGGTATGCAGCGCCCAGAGCAGTTTGTCTCTCGTAATCAGACCATGAATTTTGGTCCCGGCTGCAGTAGGCCTGTTTGGGTTGCTACTGGCCGCGAGTTGGGAGCTACGTGGAAAGTCGGTGTCCAGAAGCAGGTTGAGTGATTCATCACTGGAGGTTGTCCAAGAGCCATCGGTTTTTCTCAAACAGCTAGGCATCATAGGATTTGTAGAGAGGATTTTTCTTAACCGCGATGCCTCAGAGGTTTCTGTGATTTTGTCACAAAATGACCTCCAGGATTGTCGCTTTGCCTTCCTCAGTTCTGTTTTGTATAATTTGAGGGATTCTTTGGTTGAGTCCCAGTCAGTCACTTTTCTTGTGCTTTTTGCTACGTTGAAAAGTTTTCTACAAGAGTTTCTGAGCAGTCCCAGTGCTGATGTCCACCAATGTGGCTTTTTCTTGCCTCTAGGTTAAATAAGATGGCAGGAAGCGGCCATAGCCTGATTGAGAGCCAGAGTAAATTCCTTTCATGTCAAGCTCATTAGTGTCACTCGGGGGGCTTGATAGTTCAGAGGATAGCGCTTCTGACAGTATTCCTCTGTATTTTTGCCAATCAGTTGTATCTGTAGTCTAAGAAAGAGTGTTCAGACGATACCATCCAGTTCGTTAGCATTTGAACGATGCTGTCGGAGACAAGCGTGATATCTAGCACTTCCTGTCGGTTTCTAGTTATAAAAGTGGGCTCATTGCCAATTTTGCAAATAAAGAGGTTAGTACTTAAAATATAGTCAAAATGTGACTCACCTCTATCATTGATGTCGGTATTGCCCCATACCGTGTGATGTGCGTTAGGGTCGCATTCGAGGCCAGTTTTTTGCCTTCCAGCTTCCAGTACCACCCTTTCTAGGTTATCACCAGGGAGAGGGTCCACATTGTCGTGGCCAAGGTAAGCCGATGTCAGCCAGTAGGAGCCTTTGGCAGTCTCTAGTCTGACAACGGTTAAGTCGGGGTCGCTGAGGTTAGGAAATAAAAATACATTAAGGCTACGTTTCACTAAATTAGAAGTTCTGATCTTATCTTTGTCTCTTGTATAGAGCGGAGCGTATGCGGGTGTCCGAAGTCCACTAACGACGCCTTCTACAATCCATGGTTCTGGGATTAGGATAATATTTTCTGCGTTTTTAGAAAGACGAAAAATGAGTGCGGCCGAAGCCTTTTTTGAGCGGTGGAGATTAATCTGGAGAAACCGCATCATTGCTACTGTTTTCCAGAGTCGTCTCCACCACGGTGTTATTGAGGTCCTCCCATTCTGAAGATGTGGCCAAAAGCTCATTTTCTACCTCTGATCGTATAGGACCTCTCTTTGCTTCATCATTGGTTTCCATTTCCGACAGGGTGTCAGAAGAGGAGACCGACGGCTTAATAGTCACCTCAGATAGATTGGAGCCGTCGCTATCCATTTCTGGAAAGGATATCGACGCCCCGAAATCCAAGGTTGTGTTATTTGGTGTTAAAGGAGGAGGAGGTTGCTTATCAGCATCCAGCTCATCCTTTTTATAGACATTTAAGTGTATGGACTCGAGTCCGAACAGAATCATGCCTTAAGGTTAAGGGATTCCTTATTGATTCCTCCAGTTTCGCGACTTTCCATTCATGAGTCGGAAGAGTCCGGTTACTGAACCTGATGATTTCCAGAATACTTGCTGGAGAGGAGGGTTTGGCTGGGATCCAGGTTGGAGTTCGAGGTCTGCTAGGAATGTCTTCCTTAGACACGACCTCGAGTTTTGCACCTGGTCATCGTCCTTTGGTTTCAGGACTCGTCTGGAGAATTTCTTCTCGAGATTCATTGACCCTACTCAGCCTCTACAACTCCACAAGTTCAATGCTCGCGGTAGTAGAATTATGGTCCTAACAGACCTAAAACTTATCCAATAAGACCGTTGACGTTGATTTCAGGCACATGAGATCTCGAGATAGCGATGTTAAGGAAACTATAGCTGGCACAGTTTAAGAGGTCCCCTCTTTTGCGGATCTGACAATCGATGCAAAATTCCATTCGTCGAGAATACTTTTCTAGAAGCAAATTTTGCAAATGACTTAGAGTATGCTCTCCACCAAGTCATCTACATTTGCGTTGTTCGGCAGACTTGTTATGCCTAGGTTTACATTCAAACGTTAATCGCTTTCCGTGCCTTTTTTATTTTTCTGGAGAAGGCGATGTTCTTATCTCTTCCTTTGTTCATAGCACGCACTAGCCGTGAGTTGTTTTGCTACATGTGCTGACCACCACTCTTCATCAATTCAAGGCTTTCGTGCGGTGGATCAGTACACTAGTTCCTAGATTTCGGATGACTTCTTGACATCGATGGAATTGATTTTCAAATGATAAGAGTTTAAGTAATACGCGATTTACAATTACTCAACGTTAAATCTCCTCGTTAATACAGCTCCGTTGTTGAGCCGTATGCGTTGTATCTGGCTTCAAACACCGTTTACGATTGCAAACGGTCTTACTTCACCTTCGAACTGTTCTTCACAATTAAACTCATTCGCATTAAGATTTTTAATGTCTCTGATCAGAAGAGTCTATGATTTACGTCCTCTATGAAGACGTCAACCATTGCGTGGCGATTGGTCGGGAAACTCCTAAATGTCCTATATCTTAGATTGCGCAGCTTACATTCAAGTTCGCAGCGATGTGCTTGCCTTACCTCCCAGTGGTGGTCTCCTTTAACTACAATACATTTGTAAACTCTTACTCATGCAGGTATGGCAATGGCAAAGGCATGCCCGGCCAGTAGCATTATACTGCCCTACCCCGTCATAGGGCTCACAACCCTATACCGAAGGGATTAAAATATGTGACGAACCAACTAATGGCCTCGGATAAAAACGGAATCGCTGTTGACGGCCTTTGCAAACGCTCAAAATACAGCGATCCTTAAGTGCTCGAGCAATTAATAGAGGTCCATGACTGCTATCACACAGATATCTACTGTGTGATATCTACTAGAAGAAGTCTCATAGACAATCCGCATCAAGGCCAAATTCGCTAACATAAGCAGCCCAATATTCGCCCATCCGCCCTTACGGACGACAAGAATAACGCTACCAAAGAATATTTCTACTAGCTCCCTGACAAGACATATGAGAAATGTCCGAAATATGTCCGAAAAGTGACATACTGGGCGAATTTAACGCCAGGATAGGAAGGGATGATACCTTTGGTAGGACACTTGGTAAGCATTGCCTACACGACATCACGTCTGGCAAGGAACTTAAGTTTATTGACATTGCGGCGGGACAAAGTATTACTACATCAAGAACACGGTTACCTCATCTCAGTATAAACAAGGAGACACGGTGATCTCCGGATCATGAAATGCTAAATCAAATTGATCACATTGCGATAGACGTAAGGTAAGTATTCCTGTAGTATTCTGGACGAACGAACGTTCCAGGCAGTTAGCATTGATTCCACCATGTTGCAGCCAGGGTGGGAATGCGAACTACTGTGAAAAGATATAACTTTGAAAAGCTGCATTCGTCAGAGACCGCCATATTCTTTGCTGAACGCGTATCCCGAAAACTCCCAACAGCGTCAGCATTAATTACCAAAAACCGTGCCATTAGAGACCCCGAAACTAATGTGCTGGATTTCACCCAAGCATCACAAAGAAATCCCTGGTTTGATAAAGAATGCCGACAAGCACATGCAGCTAAACAAGAAGCGTATAATGCGGCGCTGGAATGGAGGATGTAGATGAGCTATACGAGCAGAAGAGATGAGAAGGATATCGGCTTCACCAGAAGAAGGAAAAAGACCACCAGAAGCGCGTGCGTTTGTACTAGGAACAACGTACGGAATTTTAACAACAGGTAAACAGAACGTGTCAGGCTAACAACACCCGTACAGAAGACAGTAGAGATGAAAAAGGAAACCTTGTAGTAAGGCTATATTCGGTGTTGAAAATATGAAAAAACCTTTTCTGCAGACCGTATAATGGCGACAACACCCAACATTCCGTAGTCAGGCAGAACAGACCATTCAGGGCAGACCATATTCGAAGAATATTCGGTCCCGTTTGCCTTGACGGGCTTTGGAGGAGAAGATTCAACGATATACTACATGATAAGATCTATAACGCTACATCGAGCTAGTCAGAAAACTGTACATCAGTCGCCTCAGATTGCTAGGATACCTAGAGCGAGTGGACATCAACGCCCCGGCCCGCAGAGTCTTCAAATTAGGACACAAGTAGAAGGAGACCTCAATCGACTTGGAGTACGCAACTGGAGTCAGTTAGCTTGATAGTTGAGGCCCAGGTTGACTCTGTAGCGCCGCCTAAGTAAATAAGTATGAAGACATCAGCACAACATTTTTAATAGGTTTTGTCGTTTAGATACGCTCTAACTCAAATACTGGCCAAAGCCAGTCCTTTACAAAGTGAAACCTTAAATTTGTAACCATCCGGGCCTCTCTTATCATTCCATAGTACAATATACCAGAGTTACAACTTTCTTACCAGGCACATTCAACGGATAACTTAGAACAGAATTTGCCCTTTCATACTCGCGTGAGTCAAAAGAACACCACTAATAGAGCCTTCCTTTGGCTGATTTGTCGTGGCAGGAAGGCTTGAAGTTACAGATTGTAAGATTCAGAAGCCAGATAAAATATTGAACTTAGCACCAAAGATGTCCACTAGACATTAAATTGTTAAACAGTATGGAGGTGACCTTAAAGTAGTACTCGCAAACG
This sequence comes from Volucella bombylans, assembly GCA_949129095.1. Classification (NCBI taxonomy): domain Eukaryota; kingdom Metazoa; phylum Arthropoda; class Insecta; order Diptera; family Syrphidae; genus Volucella; species Volucella bombylans. Next base: position 134,636,201 of record OX422141.1, on the reverse strand, counting down.
ACTCCTGCGGCTATATCTTCGACAGGTTTAGTATATTTGGTTCGAGCGAACAGTACCTGTTACTGTTTAACCCTATTAAAACAGACAGGTGTTTAGTCCAAGTGTTGCTTTGAACGGCTTGTCCCGACTCCAGAAGGAGTGCACTCTGAAAGACTACCACCTAAGAGGCAGTTGAAGGAGAGGAGAAGATGTTATGCAAACGCACGAGTGCTAAAAATCCCATTCCTTCAACGGCGACAGAGAAGAGATCGGGAAGGAATACCCACTTAAACCCCGGAAGCCTTTGGAACTGTGATCCTCTTTCTCCAACCCGAACAGTGCCAAAAGGAAGAAAGATTCTGATTCGGACGAAGCCGGTGATGCAACCCAAACAAAGGAGGCAAGACTGTATCTAAAGCACTGACCGCTCTAGATGTGAGCTACGATTTTTGCACTTACAATGGACTTTCTGTCAATCAACTCAAAACTGAAGTTATTCTGGTTACGTTGGAGAGGAAGTTGACTGGTCTGACTCATCTCATGATTAAATGCATCGCCGCCTATTATATCCTAAGGCAACCAATTATTCGAGTGTCATCCTCGACAGCTATCTTCTTTGGTTTGCAAATGTCGCGTTGAAAATCTCCAAGAATCAGCTTTCTGGAAATTCTGCAAGCGAGATCTCGACAAGACAGGAAGGGCCGACTGTCTTTGAACTTTGTTCTTATGGACAGAACTTCTGTTACAGCAGAAGTACGAAATCGACTTTCCCTGTGCTCAGTGGTTTCTACCAGAATCTGTCCCAGGAAAGGAATTAGTCAAGCTTTAATGGATGGCTCCGAAATCGATTTAGCTTGTGTCTTTCTGGAGGATGACAACGTTAGATTTTACTCCTCGAAAGCAAAACTTACGATTGTCAAGCCGCGCTTAAAGCATAGCTGAACCTTCTCACGACTTCCAAGCTAGTTGGAGAATGAAGGACCTTTCTGAATACACTGATTCTTGTATGGGTCCTATGTTACAATGTGATCACAGGAAACTAAATCACCGATGAACTTATTTGGCAAGGTTCAGAATGAGATTTTCGCTATCCGAATCTGAGCTAAGACTGCCTGAGTCTTCGGTAATGACTTCCGTTGCGCATGCCTGCATGCTTGTTGGCAGACCAAGATATCCCTAAGTAAAACAGAGTGTAGAGTGGCACTGACGGATGTCCTGATAGAGAACTTCGCTTTTTCTAAACACCTAATTATGATGGGCATAAATGACAAAACATCCTGCAACACTTGTTGTGAGAGTAATGACGACACCGCGAAGCACTTTCTCTGTAAGTGTTCTGCCCAGGCTCGCATCATTGTGCAGGTACTCGGAGGTGATGTGGTGTCTGATGGTACTGTAGTGGCCTTATCACTGAAGCACTTACTCATCTTTCTACGAGTGACTGAGAATATCCAGTTCAAAGTACATACAAAAATGGACTAACACTGGTTCGTTTCTGTTCCGACAGAAAAAAAAAAACAGAAAACCGGCAGCACCTTAATAGATTCCAACTCTACAACTTTAGATCCAAAAAAATTGTCTTTCCTAATTAATACGCGTAGCCAGACACTGTACAATACGGACCGTAGGTGTTCAGATAAGGTGCCGCCGCCAGTTAATCTAATGGAAATGGCCCTTAGGAATCTGTTAATAGCCTTCCTATTCTAATCTAACCTTCAAAGATAAACAGAGTGACTCTAAGAAAGTTTAATATTTTCTGAGACGTCGGAAACTGATTCCAATTCCAAATAAGACAACTGAAGTGACAATCACTGACTGTAGCTTGAGCCTGGTGTATCTGCTATACCTACTACTGAAAGCAAATCTTCACAATGCTGTTCCGATTACTAAAAAAATGTTTAAATTTGGAATAGGAGATAACAGCAGACAGCAAATATTTAACTTCATCCTTCAAAGTTTCCCTCGCTTCCGTTTGTCACTGGAAGGCTTCTTTTCCGCGAGAATTTGTTTCCAAAATATCGTTGGCCTTCGAAGAGGAGAAAACCCCAGTTTAACCTTTACAAGTACTCAATGTTAACCTTCGTTCCGCCCACACTTTGTTAGCAAATACGAGTACCTCTTAAATGGAACCAAAACCAGACGCGATATCTTTATTACCTTCCTGTAACAATTACACTCCTACTCACCGGAGAGACCTTTATTTTTATCTCAAACCTGCCATTGCCACAGATGTATCCATCCTTTGGATTTATTTCATTTTCTCTCACACCAAAGCGAAATAACAATCATTCCTGGGATTGATGGCCACCAGAACCCTATCGACAAAGTACGACTGTTTCATAACTTCTAAAAAGCATGTAATTAAGCTGGCCACCGTCAACCCATTAGCATAGTCGAACTGAAATTCCATGATTACACAGTCGGTCGTCGTCACTCTAAAATTCTAAAACGTCCCCAAACCTTGGAGCGGACTTAATTATTCCCAAAGGCAAAGGATCCACTCGTAGGATTTGAAAAACAACATCGCGAACATTAAGTGTGATACGTTGAACTTTTCAAATAACAACAAAGTTTTACTCATAAACATCTGTGTTTCTCTTTCTCTCCCTTAACAAATTCATCTTATCCTTTGCCCTATTGTTGAAGAAAATCGAGTTTTTGAATTGGTTTCGAGAAATGGAGAAGTGTTGGAAGGAAGAAATCATCATCGGGAAAATTTTAAAGTTGTCAACAATGGGTGTGTTGATGATGTCACTTTAGTTGAATGTTGGTCGATAGATGCTTTCGAAAATCAATAAAACCGATCGTAATTAATCATAATTAGAAGGATTCAACTTTAGTTAGATGGAAGAAGGGCGACGTTGCCCTTATGATGATGGAAAGCCAGGTCGTTGTTTCCGTTGATATTTATTACTTTAGAGACATGGTTTGAATGTCAACAATCGAATTGGAGGTAGACAGTTGACATAAGCCTTTAAGATTGGAGCACTTTCTTCGCTTGCTCGACTAATTTTGGAAGAAAAGGATTCCACTTCCAAGTCGATTCCTGAAACCGGACACCGATAACGAATGGACCACATTGTACTCAAGTATACATATGTAAAGCATGTTTTTTTTTTCAGAGGTTTGGTTTTTAAATTGGCAACACGGTTTCTACAGATTGTCAATTTAACAGTTAAAAGTTGATTTGTAGTTAGTATGTTTTGAAATTTTACGTTGAATTGATTAACGCCGGAACTACGCGTGCAAATTGTGCAAACTTATTTTGAAAACCATGGTTCGGTTCGCCAAACTTATCGTGCGCTACGTCTATTTTACGGTCGGCATAATCGTCCATTTGAGCAAGTTATTCAGAACACAATGAATCGTTTTCGCACCACGTACACTTTAGTGGATAATACGCATCCTCAAAGACGACAAACAGTGCGAACAGACGAAGTTACTCGTATTACAACAGCAAGGAGCGCAGTGCACATCAATTGGAGCTATGCACATCCACTTTGTGGAAGTTTTTACGGAAATATCTTGGCTTAAAAGGTTATAAGATCCAGCTTGTGCACGAGCTTAAACCGCGTAACCATTATACGCGTCGTAGGTTCGGTGAATTGACCGAAAACATGATTCAGCTTGATCCTACTTTCAAAGCAATATTTTGTTCTCCGATGAGGCCCATTTTTGGTTAAATGGAAATGTAAACAAGCAAAATTGCCAAATTTGGAGTAGACAAAACGCAGAAGCATTTGTCGAGACTCTTACAACCATTAAAACTCACTGTTTGGCGTGTTTTGTGGGCTGGTGGAATTATCGGCCCATATTTCTTTAAGGACGATGCCGGCCAAAATGTTACCGTCAATGGAGACCGCTATAGAAACACGATTTCTGTCTTCTTCGTTCCTCAGTTGAATGTCATTGACGTGACAGAGCTTTGGTTTCAACAAGATGGTGCAACATGTCACACGGCGCGCGATACCATCAATTTATTTCCGGAAACTTGAACGCATAATTTCGTGTAATGGACCCATGATCCTGGCCTCCACGATCCTGTGATCTCACACCTTTAGATTACTTTCTTTGGGGGCATGTGAAGTCACTAGTCTATGCCGTTATTGCTGATATACAGCCACAGTTGCTCGATGAAGTTGTCGAAAATTGGACATCACTTCCCTTACACAAATTTATTAGTTCAGTAATTTTTTATAGGAGGATAAACTGGTGCTATTTACTTTTGCTCAACAATTGCATTAATAACATGGACAAGTCAAGTCTGGTTAAACGAAACTATGTATTAGCCGTCCAAGTAACCGGCATCCGATACATGTTTCAAGGGTTCCAAAGAGATGCTTTACTTTTTTTTTACTTTTAAATTCATTTTTATTGTATCTTTCATTATTAACTTACATTCTAGACAAAAATGATTAAATCTAATTTAACAACAACAGTTACTTAAACTAGCTTGCTGGCTCTTACCGAACTCTCTAAACTTAACAATTTCATTCAACTTTGCCTTTCGGCCTTAAAAACTATCTTACGATTAATCTTATCTATCAATTAAACAATATATGAAATTTCTAAGAAAATAATTTTAGAAAAAACTTAGATACCATATCTTTTGTAGTTTTATGTAAAACTTAAAACTATGGCCCTATTCTACTTAACCTACCTAAACTAATTAACCTAACTTAACTATAATCGGGATGGTGAGCACTCGTAGCCTCTCGCACCGGGTGGTCACCATCCCAATTGCGATTTCGGGCGCCCGTCATTCGTCAACATCGTGCACACGCACCACCAAGATTTAACCAATGCGATAAACCACTGGTCACTTCTCAGAGGTGCGGCCTCATGCTGACGAACTTGGCCTCTCCACGAGATCCCCCTAACTATCCCTAATCTAACTTACAACTAAGAGGAATATGTTACCTTAGTAACGTACCGACCTAGGAGATCGAGCCAACCCTTTCTCCTTCTTGAAGCCACCAGAATTCGGTGTACTGTTTCTCGGCATCGATCCGATCTCTGTCCGCAATCGCGAGCCTAAAACGGAGGAGCTCCTGAGCATTGGCAACATACCCGTCGTAGGTGAGCCGCTTGTCTCTCGCACCGCGGTGGCGGTGGTATATTACCGGGATACCATCTCTACTTTGTATTAACCCTTTAGCATCAATATGGAGAAAAGCCTCTGGCGGGATAAAGCCCGATAGAAGTGAGCTCTCGTGGTACATTTCATTGGGGTAATAAGCCCCAAAGATCAGGCCATTATCGTTGGTCATTGCCCTTGCAACGTGTCTTCGAATCACCTTAATCAGGAAATTGTCAATCCTATTCAGATTAGCCCCATCGTAAAGGACTTTGTTGGGATAATATTTTTTGTACTCTGATTCTGGTGTTCTGTACAAGCCAAGACAAGTCCTAAGACACTGCCTTTCAAACACCCGAATCCTTTCCATCTGATACGGCGCTACATTGAACCACACGGGACAACCATACGCGATGACTGACCTGATTAGGGCCACATAGCATATGACTTTCACCCTGGAGACTAGTTGACTGCTGTGAAACAGCCTTCTTGTCAAGGCTAAAGCCTTCTTGGCTCCAGCAAGACAAGCATCCATATGTTTGTCAAAATATAAATACTTATCGAGCCAAATACCAAGGTATCTAACTACGCTTCTCACCGCTAATGGCAGTCCGTGCTGTCCAATGATGGCCAAATTTCGCCAGTTATGTCTGGTATCCCTAGAAGCCCATCTCAATGGAGTCCTGAACAAGATTGTTTCCGACTTTTGAAAATTGATTTTCAATTTCCAATCATCGCAATACGCCTTAATATGATCGAAATCACGCTGCAGAAGAGTATTGATGACTTCGATTTTTGGACCTGATCTGTACGCCACTAAATCGTCTGCGTACGCTATGGCATGATTGAGGGAACCTACTAGATCACTTGTGTAAATGTTAAACAGTATCGGAGAAGTCACAGCCCCCTGTTGTAAGCCGTTTTTAATATCAAAGATCTTGCTCGAAATAACATTGTTACATTTAACAACGAACTTCTTTCCCATAAGCATGTCGTAAATCATATATAGCAGAGGTTTCGGCATACCCATTCTCGTCAACTTATAGAAAAGCCCCTCTAACCATACGGTGTCGAAGGCCTTCTCAAAGTCAACGAGGCAGGCACCCGTACACTGGTTCTTGCATTTATTCCATTGTATGTCGGAGACCAGCTTAGACGCAGCATGAATAGTGTCATGCCTCGCCCTAAAACCAAACTGATTTTCCAGAATTATATTAGTTTCCTCAACCCACCTTAATAGAGCTCTATTAATCACCTTCTCAAATACCTTGCTAATATTCGGAAGCAAACTAATTAACCGGAGATTTGCAGGGTTAGTTCTAACTTTATCTCTTTTCGGGATGGGATGTACCACTGCTGTTTTCCAATGCGTCGGATAATATGCATTATTCAGCGCATTGTTAAACAGCGTAGTAAATATATCCACTGCTTCCAAGGGCAGGTGTCTTAATACGACGTTTGGAATACCGTCTACTCCCGACGACTTTTTGTTTTTCAGAGACTCGAAGATGCATAGGAGTTCATCTTTTCGCACGAACAAATGCGAGAAGGCTCGCTCATTGGCGATGATAACGTTTGCAGCGTTTTCTTCACTGAATACGGTGAAACCGTGATTCTCAGATCGCCAATTTTGAAGTTCGTTGCGCAGATAATAGTTATTTACATAGGCCCTGTTGTCAATGTCGTGATTACGGTAAACCGGATTGTTCACCGTATACACGGCCTTGAAAAAAGCTCCCATCAAATCCACTTTCTCCTGTGGGTCTTCGACCACGAATAGACCGTCGCCTGCTCTCTCTGGACTTATGCCAACGGTCAGTAGTGTCTGTCTGTTTTCTGTCGTTTGTGGAATTCGGACACACTGAATGTCATTATGATCTTTCCGCCTAAATAATTTATTTATCTGCGGGAACATATTCGGACTACTGGATTTTATAGCCCGAATCTTATTGCCCCAGTACAGACTTACAGACTTACTGTAATTTTCTTTAATTAATTGTTTTAGGTTTTTGATCAATGACTTTAGTGTTCTTATTTCCGGGTCGTTTCTGTCAGTAAACTGTCTGTACAACTGCTTAAGCCTCGAGAGCAGTCTACTTTTGTGTGCGTACAATGCGTTGATTGTTGGAGTTTTGTATTTGTCCACCTGGCTTTCGTCGGAGTATTTTATCCGAGGGATAGTCTGCTCCATCGTTCGTTTGATAACGTCTTGCATTGTCAGTAAACTACGGTCGATTTCTTCGTTTGTCAAGTTTCTGTTAGTCGGGGGATCAATTCCACTCAAACATAAATTACGCTTTAAGATTCTGGAGAAGCACGGCCACCGTACCTTACGGTAGTCGTATGGGTACACTTGATCGTACTGCTCCAGCTGCGTTTGCTTTCCAAAGAGATGCTCTCAAATCGTTGTGCTTTTGTTCATCGATCAGTTTCGTTGTGAACAGAAATATTCGTTCCAGACATATGCGAAATTAATTCAATTTGAAGTTGAAATGTTTCTGTTGCATCCACAATCTGTAGATAGCTAGTCTGTTGTGCCATTAGCATGTCAAGGTTCTTCTATAAGATACGAGTAGTAATTTGCCACTGAAGAGAACATTTCGCAGCCACAGAGATCATAGACAAATATGATTTGTACGTCAAAACGACATCAGCAACATGCATATGTATGTATGTATCTACAAATTGCTAGAGCCAAAATTAATCACCAAAAATCCCAAACTTTTGTGAAAAATGTCATCCGATTCACGGAGAATAAAACACGAACCGTTAAACTTTATAATTATTTATTAAATATGACCGAATCTGATGAGGGTATATAACACACTGAACTAGAATACAAGAACATTTAATGAATGTTAAGAGTGAAAGGCAAGAGAATTTACGACTGCAGTCTATTCATTCTTAATGTTTAAGGGTAAGTTACATAACAATACCGACGAAGGTTTTGTTTTACATAGCTAATTCAAATAAACGTAAAGTAATTCAAGATCAAATAACATAATTTAATAATATGTATGCAATAGGAATATTTTGTTTTAATAGAATTAAACATTTTCAACATCCTCCCCGCGGCAACAGTTAGGTTGAATCCGATATCTCCAAGGGGTACATTAATTGTATTAGTCTTCTTAATATAGAACCATTGGGTGTACTTCACAGGCTCGGATCTTACCATCTCTACCAGGAAAAGTCTTTTCGATTAAACCCAAATGCCAAAGTGTTCGAGGCAGCGTTGAATCCTCTAGGAGAACCACATCTCCGGGATGTATACTGGAGCTCAACGACCTGCTAGCATGATGCAATGATCTTAGTTGTAGGAGATATTCCCTAAACCATCGCTTCTTAAAAACAGTCAAAAAACGTAAGCGCTCCTTCCACTGCTTCCGTAGTTCATTCCCTGAAGTTGACTCGTACGATATTTCCCCCGACGCTTGGCTTGCACCTTGAATAAAATGGGCTGGCGTAAGAGGTGTAAGGTCAAGTGGGTCATCCCCAGAGTACGTCAAAGGTCTAGCGTTGACGACGCCTTCGACTTCCACTAGCAGCGTTTGAAGTTGGTCAATGTTGAGAGTTGCTTTGCCGATGGCTGCACGAAGAGCCGATTTAACTATTCCAATCATTCGCTCCCAAAAACCGCCCCACCACGGAGCTCGTTCAACGATGAACTTCCATTTAATTTTAGAGTCTGCCAAAAAACCAAGAAATCGTTCGCTTGTTTTCAAGTTTTCGAGATGTCGTAGCTCAAGGGACGCCCTTTTAAACGTAGCTGCGTTGTCAGAGTAGATGACACGAGGAGCACCGCGCCTCGCTATGAATCGTCTTATGGCAAGGAGGCAACTATTGGTGGTGAGGTCGGTTGTACTCTCTATATGGATAGCACGAACGGCTGCACACGTAAATAATAAAATATACAACTTTTTACGTTGACCGAATTGGTCCGATACATACAGTGGGCCTGCAAAATCTATTCCAGTTACCTCAAATGGTCTGGATCGGAGAACACGATCCTTGGGAAGAGGAGCAAAGGGCTGCGATGCTGGTTTGCTATGCAGTACCTTACAGATAAAACAGTTCTTGATTACATTTTTTATCAGTTGTCTTCCTTTAGTAACCCAGTATTTAGAGCGCAGATTTGAAAGTACTGAAGATGTGCCAGCATGAAAGACTCTTTCGTGAGCATCGATAACAATAAGCTTGGTAATGTATGAGGACTTCGGAAGAATGACTGGGTGAGCTTCGCCAGTACTATCAAGAACGAATTTAAGTCGCCCACCTACCCGCAGGAACTTATTATCATCTAGAAAGGGAGAAAGTGTTATTAATTTTGATTTAGAAGGCATACCCTTTTTTCCTTGAAGTGCTGTAATTTCTTCCGAGAAATGCGTGAGTTGTACCCAATGTAGCCAGTAATTCTCGGCATGGCTTATTTCATCGGCCGATAGATGTTTTTGAAATGATCGTTTGAGTTTGAATGTATCAACGGCTCGGAAAAAATAAGCCGTTACACGTAAGAGGCGCCTCCAATTACTAAAATCTTCGCAGTTCAAAATAGGTATGGTTTTCTCGAAGTTGTGTGCATCCTCATACAATGCGCAGAGTGTGGTGATGTATTGAGTTGATGCAGTAAAATCCATCTCACCCTTTAGCAACCAACACGGCCCATTAAACCATATCGTTGAATTTACAAGTGATGACGAACTTATACCTCTAGTGAGTAGGTCGGCTGGATTAACAGTACCTGGACAATGTCTCCAAGAAGAGATATCGGACAATGTCCTTATTTCCTTAACTCTATTCTCTACGTATGGTTTTCAACACTTTTCTGACCCTTTTATCCAGCATAAAGCGATCTGTGAGTCAGTCCATAGAAAGGAATCAGTAATGTTGACACGAAGATTTTTTTTTAAATATGCAAGTAGACGAGCGGCGATCAAAGCTGCAGTTAGCTCTAGCTTCGGTATGGTTAACTCACTCTGTTGGTCGATTTTGAGGGGAGCAATCCTATTCTTTGCGCATATTAGATGAACCGATACGTTTCCTTTACTGTCACTTGTTTTAGCGTAAGCTGCGGCTCCAAAAGCGAAATGACTTGCATCTGCGAAGACATGAAATTCTATTGTACCTTTGACTGTTAAGAAGTGACGGGGTATTGCAATCTCCTTAAGCTCCTGAATGTCTTTGTAACACGCAACCCAAATGCTTTGCAGATCTTCTGGAAGACTCTCATCCCAATCTAATTTCTTGCGCCATATATTTTGAAAAAGTAGCTTCAAGCGTACTGTCCAACCTAGAATACCAAATGGGTCAAATATTTTAGCCATAATTTTTAAAACCATTCGTTTAGTGGAAAGAAATGATTCCGATTGAAGCAAATTCACAACAGGGTCTAGGTCTACTTCTAGTTCGTCCGTCGCAATCACCCAACGCAAACCCAATACCTTCTGCATTCTCAAAACTCGATCCTCCTTTGAGAATAGCTGCCGAACATTTTCACTGTTACAATTCCACTTTCGAAGTTTCATCGATGCACCCTTTAATATGAGACACGATTCTGTGTAGATTCTTTCCGCGATTTCCTCGTTTTCAACGCTGGTGATAAGATCATCCACATAAAAGGAACTTCGCAATTCCTCACACGTTCCCTGGTATTGCGGAAGGGCTTCTTCTATTATTTTTCGTAACGTTGCAGCGAGAAGGAAAGGACTACATGTAACACCAAATGTGACACGAGTCATTCGGAAGATTTGCACAGCTGGTAAATTTCTTTCGTTGTCGATTTTTTTTTCAAACCATAAGAATCTGTGACTATCCCTATCAGATTCATTAAGTAGTATTTGCAGAAATGCCTTCTCAATATCCGCTACTATTCCAATTTTACCCGTTCGAAAATTTAAAAGAACTACCAACAAATCTGGCAAAAGGTTGGCTCCGACTTCCAAGCAATCGTTTAATGATAAATAGTTAGGAGCATGCGCCGAGGCATCAAATACAATGCGAAGTTTTGTTGTCTCTTTGTCTTCGCGATACACTGGACGATGTGGTAGGTAGTAGATGCGATTATCGTTAATGATCTCCTTAGGAGCAATTTCAGCTACACCAGAAAATACCAAGTCAGCCATAGCATTGCAATAGTCTTCAATTCTGCCAGCCTTAAAAAGTTTTCGGACAAGTGATTGCAAACGCACTATAGCACCTATATGATTGTTATTTAAGTGTATCTGTGTAGCCTTCCATGGAAGTGACACTTCATATCGCTCACCCCTTTTACGAATAAAAGATAAATCGTTACTCACCCCTTTTTTATCACATTCCAACGAAATTCCTAGGACGTCCAGCTGCCAAAATTTCTCTACTTCCTCGCAGGTACATACGCTGAGTGATGTTGTACATATTGCATTGGAGTCAGACGATCGTACATTGTATGGACCCTGAATGGTCCACCCCAATACCGTATTGACGGCCGTCATTCTTTCCGTTAGACGTTTAATCTCCCCTGTTGCGAATTGCCAATATGAATCTGCTCCTATAAGAACGCATATGCCTTCTTCCAGACGTTGACCGGCAATATGTGCATCCGCTAAGACCAACTTGCGTAAATTCAATGTATGCTTTGTCGGCATTGAAAGTACATCACAACAGATTTCCGGAACCTCGATTGCATCCAAAACCACCGCCTCATCATAATGCTGACTACGAACCAACAATCGTACTTTGTTGCACATTCTACCTGACTTCGGTTTGTCACTTCCGAAAGGAATCACACTAAGATTGTGCGACCCAATAATAGGCAAATTTAATTGTTTCACCAATGATGACTTCACAAAGGAGAGCTGGCTACCACCGTCCATAACAACTCGAACATACAAAGAAATGGGAGAAATTTCACTAGAAACAAAGGCACAAGCTGTTTGCAAATATACATTACTACGTTGCATTGATTCCATCGTATATAAATTCAGTGAGGATTGTATTGAGGGTGAATGACTGGAGCCTTTAGTTTCCCTTTCTGCAGTACTGTCCGTAGACAAAGCTGAGGCGTTTGACTTAGGAAACGTAAACAGAGGATCACACATACTGGTTACATGTCGTCCACAGCATGTTTTGCATACAATTCCTTTAACCTTGCACATCCTGGAATTGTGACCCTTCTTGCAACAACGAAAACAGCGTCCTTCGTTTCTTAGTTGCTGTTTCTTCTCCGATAAACTTTTAGCACCACAGCAATCCTTCGTTTTATGATCTTCGGCTTTACAAAACAAACATATTTCCTTTTTCTCGGCAGCAAGTAAACCCAATGCAGTTTTGACAGATCGTGGTGAATTCGATGGCTTTGACTTTAAGTGAGGTGGGTTGAACTTCGCCTCATTCGCCTTTTCAAGTGATTCTACCTCCCTCTTAAGGAATTTAAGCAAACAATTTATTTGGCCGTCATCAATGGAATTCGCCTGAGAACAGTTTGATGCTGTAGAAAGACTATTTGTTTCAGTTACCTGATTTGTGGATGAAGCGCTCTTATTCTCAAGATCCTCATAATACCGGTGAAAATCCACACGTAGATCGATTGGAAGACATCTTAACAAGACTCCTTTCAACATGACGAAATAATTTGATGTTGAAATTCCTAGTGATGAAAAAGAGCGGGTAGACGCTAGCACCGAAGTATATAGTCGTCTCAATGCTAAAACGTCGGCCTTGGAGCTCACCGGTGGTATTGAAAGCAATCCTTGCATAATGTGGTCGACTATTTTTTCACTATTGCCGTACTCTTCTTTTAGCAAAGCTATTGCGACATTATAATTTGTTTCGGTGGGAGTGAGACCAGCCAATGTCTCTGTTGCTTTTCCCGATAGAACAGAAACTAAATAATTAAACTTGTCAATCGTGCTCAACGATGCGTTTTCATGTATGAGAACACGATATTGTTCCCAAAACGGAACCCACTCCTTGAAATCGCCAAAGAACTTTCTCGGTTGTAGTTTGTGTAAATGAAAGGCACCATGAGATATTGGGGATGACGGTGTTGGCGTTGCATTCATTGCCGTACTTGTGGTCTCATGCGGTAAAACATCTGCTGATTGTGGCTGACCTTGACGAATTTTAGCCAAACGGTGTTTTAAACGCGTGATGGCTTCAATGGCTTTATCGTCGTACTCGGCAACCGTTTCAGCCTCCTTGTTAAAGTCATTCGCCGATATGAGACACTTTACCTCGATATTAGCCTTTTTCAAGCACTCGTACGCAGCCGTTAGACGATCTAATATAACCTGTAACTCTTCCTCTATAGAGTCTAGATTATCCAAATTTTCGCTAACTTTTCCCTCATCAGATCTCAGATAATCGATAGCATATTTTACTAATTTGGTCACTTGACCACGATAGGAAGCACGACTAGCTAATTCCATAACGATCTACGTTTGAGAGTTAATTAAAGATTTCGATAATAATATGTTCGTTTAGCAATCTCCCGGGTTTCGGCACCAAAATGTGAAAAATGTCATCCGATTCACGGAGAATAAAACACGAACCGTTAAACTTTATAATTATTTATTAAATATGACCGAATCTGATGAGGGTATATAACACACTGAACTAGAATACAAGAACATTTAATGAATGTTAAGAGTGAAAGGCAAGAGAATTTACGACTGCAGTCTATTCATTCTTAATGTTTAAGGGTAAGTTACATAACAATACCGACGAAGGTTTTGTTTTACATAGCTAATTCAAATAAACGTAAAGTAATTCAAGATCAAATAACATAATTTAATAATATGTATGCAATAGGAATATTTTGTTTTAATAGAATTAAACATTTTCAACAACTTTCTCAATCTCAACAAATATTCGAACACCAACGAACAGCATGGTCACAAGGACGAGTATAAGAACATCCTTATGTTCCCTAGATTTCCATTTGGTATCAACGCTCCGATGTAATTAAAGCACTCATATGCTGCTATGATAAGGAGTTTCTTAGGAAAGAATACAAACTGGAAACCAGTAGCACCTGTGACCACATCATGAAATTCACAGAAAATAAACTGTCAATCAATAACAGAAAAGAAACAATTGACATCTGGTTGGTTTAAGATACATAGCTCTCAGGTCTTCAACCATCAGTATTGTCTGATAGCTGTCATCGAAGAAAATATAGTAAGTGCCTTCACTTGTTTAAGATGACGTTTTCGTTTTTGTTTCTGTTATATCATCCCCATTTTGTTTCTATCCCTAACGGCGTCGTACTGTTGTGCATTTAATTGGCAAAATGCCAACGACTCATCTCAGGTGGTTATATTTTACAAAGTGTAGCATTCAATGGACCAGGACAGAGTGATTCAAAATCACTCATCCAACAATGACAGATGACAGTTTAGTTTTTTTTTTATTTTCTTATTGATTCCAGATACAAGCAAGCTATCAGCAAAGTACTTAGAAGCCTAACAAAAGGTCCACTGAGGTAGGAAGTTTAGCAGATGAATTTCCTCCATGAAATCAATAACTAGTAGACAATGTACATCTTATTTGGTGGAAATAGTGGTCAACGAATCTCTCTGTAATGGTCAACAGCAGCTCTCACATTCCCCTATAAGGTTGAATTGAAATAGATCTCTCAAGAGACTTGGTGTGCCCGTTGTACGTTGGTTTTGAATGTTTGTAGCTTATAATGACTAGGAAATAAAGTGTTCGGCTAATATTACAGCGATATTTCAGAGTACGACCGAAGGTAAACAAAGCCTTTTACTACATTAAATCCTTTCTCATCGGCAGCATATACCTTGTTTTACCCTGGCTTACCACAAAGCCAATTTTCATCTTCTGCTTCAATGTCAGCCAACGCGCAAGTGGCAGGAGGCTGAGTTCTTTTCTATAATAACTATCATCAGCGTTTGCTAGTAAACTTTTGAAATATTGTGCCTGTAGTGTCTGAAGTCTGTCATTTCATAAGACGTGTCATAAATGACAGCCACCAGTTGTCAGTGGAAAAATGTGATTGCTCTTTTGGTCTTTTTTTTAAGCAGCCCACAGATTTCATACATGTTCGTGGATCTGTATATATTTGAGGCAATGTTTGAAAAATTTCAATTTTGTGGATTTGTGCCCGAACAAGTATGAAGTCTGTGGGGTTGTATGCGGATTTTCTGTCATTTTAGTCGAGTATTTCGTGAAGTACGGTTCAATGGCTACCATTAATAAACAATTTTTGACTGAATTTATAGACGTTTTCCACTCCCAGCCTCCATTGTGGGAAAGTAATAATGACATTTATAAAAACAGAATTGAAAAAAATAAAGCGTGGAGTATCTTCATCGAAAAGTATAGAGAAGTAGACGAAAATGTGACCATTGATGTTATTAAAAAAAAAAACGGTTTGCGAAGTTCGTACAGGCGAGAACTAGTAAAAAATATAAAAAAATAAAAAAGTCTGGAGCCGGTACCGACGATCTGTACGTTCCACAATTGTGTTACTTCGAATTACTCGATTTTTTTAGAGACCAGAATAATTTTTAGCTATAAATACGCTAGATGACACTATGGATTTTGAACAAGTCAAACGGACAGCTATCTGTTAATCTGAATCAAAAACTGAATGGAAGGAAACGAGAGTTAAGTTTGTGAAAGAAAGAACTTTATTTAGACTTCTACGAGGGTCGTTCAACATATTCTCGGTATCGGGGTGAAGCTGTGGTTGTATATATAAATTGACTTATTTGTCAAGTAATACTATTATTTTAGTGCATTCATGTAAAATTTCATATAAATGTGATTATTAATTCGCGTTTTATCTCTAGTTAAACAGAATCATAATGGCAACTGAGACGATGATGGTGAAAATTGAGCATCGCGCTGTAATTAAATTTCTCACTAAGCAAGGAAAAAGTCAAAAAACTATTCATGAAGAGATGGTGGCTGTTTACCAGGGTTCCGCACCTTCATTATCAACTGTGCAAAAGTGGTCAAGTGAGTTCAAGAGAGGCAGAGAGAGCATTGAAGACGACCCCCGCTCCGGCGCCCCGGCTACTGCTTGTACGGGAGAAAAACATCAAAGAAGTCGAAAAACTTGTTCTTGAGGATGCCCGAATAAAGGTGAAAATGATGGCAGAGATCACCAAGCTTTCAATTGGTACCATTCACACCATTCTTCATGACCATCTTAACCTTTCAAAGGTCAGTGCAAGGTGGGTGCCACGAATGCTCACAGCGCCTCAGAAAAAAGTGAGAATCGCATGCTGTAGAGAGCTTTTGGAGATGTGTAGTGAGAACGCGGACGGTGTTATGGATCGAATTGTTACTGGGGACGAAACATGGGTCCACCACTATGACCCTGAAAGCAAACAAGAGTCCATGCAGTGGCATAAAAAAGGAACAGACCCCCCGAAGGAGTTCAAAGTCACTCCGTCTGCCGGGAAGCTCATGGCCACAGTTTTTTGGGACTCAAAGGGAATCTTGCTCATTGAGTACAAAAAAAAGGTGAAACCATCAACGCCACATCCTACGCTTCCACTTTGCATAATTTGCGGGAGGAAATTAAAAAGAAAAGACGGGGTAAACTCGCAGCGGGTGTGTTGCTTCTTCATGGCAACGCTCCTGTTCACACGGCGCGAGTTTCCAAGGCTGCTGCGCGAGTTTGTGGTTTCGAAGAAATCCAACACCCATCCTATAGTCCAGACCTTGCCCCTAGTGATTATTTCCTGTTTCCGGATTTGCAAAAATGTCTTCGTGGAAAAAGATTTTCGGATGATGAAGAACTCAAGTCGGCAATAAATGGGTATTTTGCAGAGAAAGAGGAAATTTATTTTTTGAGGGTTTAAAAAAGCTTATCTCAAGATGTAACAAATGCATTGATGTAAGAGGAGATTATATTGAAAAATAAAAACAATTTAAATTGAATTCGCATTTTCCTTCATATCGATACCGAGAATATATTGAACGCCCCTCGTATACACATTGTTAGTTTTACAATGTATGGAAATACTATTTTGAAATTTGTAGGCATTTATGAAAAAAATTTTTACCAAGGCACTGCACCAAGTTTATCCCAAGTGTTTTTCCATTATTTGACGCATTTCCACTTTAAATGGGCTCCATATCGGTCATGGCAGTATCATCATCTTCAATACTTCTTTGCAAATAATTTTATGGATTTTTCTTCTTCAAAAAATTGTGTAAGTAGCAGCAAGCAAGAGTTATAGTTGAAGCTTTTTCTGGACGCAAAGTGATAGTGGTGAAAAGAACTCTAAATCGATTTGCCAAAATACTAAATGCATTTTCTACAACGCGTCTAGCACTTGACAACCGATAATTAAATATTTGGTTCTCATTTGTCAATTCTTTGCGGCTATAAGGTTTCATTAAATTTTCAAAAAGGAAATTGCATTATCTCCCACAAATACAATTGGGAACAAATCTTCAGTGAATTGAAGTTTTCCTGGTTTTGGTATATTTAACACTCCAGCATCATACTGTTGTTTGAACTTACATTGCCCAAAAACACCTGCATCCGAAGCTCTACCATTTGCCCCAACTTCCATAGTTTGCATTTACTATGGCCATCATGACAATACCAAAACTTTTTTTATAATTAAAGTAAAAAGAGCCAGATTTTGGTGGTTTTTTAATCCCGTCTATGGCTCCAATGCAATTATTAAAATTCCATTTTCTTTCAAATATTGTACGGCTGCAGTTTGCTTATATTCTTTTGCAGTTTTCGGTATCTAAAATATGGAAGCATAAAATTCGTAAATGTAATAGTTAATAAAGAATTTAAAAACGGAAGGACGATTCCTAACACAATTTTCAACAAAAAGCTGTAGAACATTTAGAACAACAACGGAATGAGACGCCGCTGACGTGTTCGGAGGAGGATGGGGATTGATGTATCGGAATATACCTAAATGCTGAGCAAAAATTGTATGCAAAACGCATTATCGATGAAACACTGATGCACGCGCAGCTTGGCCATCTTTCCTATTATAGCAGCTTGAATATTGGAAGGCAAAACTTTGCAGGTTCCAGACCCTCCAGCAGTCAACAGACTTATTACATTTCAAGCTCACACAGCTCAACAAACACTGGTGATTTGCCATTGTTTCCACTGATATTTACAGAACCGCCAACAGGATATGCCAGAAAAGAGCCTGTACAGATAAGACAGTCAAACAGGTCTTTACAAGATCTGTTTATTAGCAAGGAGTTCGAATAAATAAACATAAATTGTTTACTTACTTTAATAAATTCGTTTAATGATGATATTATCGCCTCACATGTTTCAATTATTATAAGGCCCAGGCTTTGAGGAGAAATGCTTGTCAAAAATGTAAGGTCTTCAAAACTTTGTCCGGAAGAAAGAAATCTCAAAGTGGCTCCTAATTTTTCATTGCGGCCCGCAAACAAGTGTCTTACTTTTACTAAGACTTACTAAGCTTTGTTGCGTGCAAATCACGCCCCAAAAATCCTCCACTCCCTTTTCCATCTGTTGTCTGTTGACCTCTTCATTTCTCCTCCCCCTTCTTGTGCTGTCCCTTCTTTTCTTTCTTCCGTCATGTTCTGGATGCCACGGCACAGGTGGGATTCACTGGATCCTCTAAATTCAGTTCCCTCCCCCGGCCTACCGCTCCAGAGATGACCATATAGGTAACCCTGATAGAGCCAGGCGGACGGACGGTCCGCCCCGTGATGCCCCGATATGTCAACACCATCAACAATGGCCGCGAGCCCACCATATCCGATATTGTTTGCCCAACACTATAAATTTGTATAACCCCCTACCCCCACAAGAGTTAAAAATTGTAAAGGAAAGCCTACAATTCCCCGCGGTCGTTCTACTGCTCCATATGTCTGCAAGAAGGTTTACTGACTCCCCATTGGACCCCTAATAAGTTAGGTTTTCCTCCCTATCCGGCGGTCCCAATGGAAGCTCTCAACGATAGCTTCGGTTTCGGGTCAGAGGGCTGGCTTCGAACCAAAGCAATCACTTGGACGACAAAACAAACAGAACGAACAAACACGACCCACAAACATAGAACATCGACGTGTGTGATTGGCTGGGGATTCGTGAGAAGCTGTTGGAGCTCTGGATGTGATTCCCTTTGCTCTAACAGCTGAATTGACGGAACCCCATGTGTGTGTGTGTGTGGACGAATGGCGGCGATAGCCAAAAAGCGCGGTAAGCTCATTCGATAGCTTATCGTCTTGTTGGCCAGAGCCTGAAAAAAAGAAAAAAAAAGAAAAAAACCAAACGAAGACAAAAAAAACCAACGACAAAGAAAAAAAATCATTAAAAACACTCAGAACAAGAACAAGAACAAGAACACGAACAAGAACAAGAACGAGAACAAGAACAGAAACAAAATCTCAACAAACCGAGGAAGAAACACACCCAACGACAAGCCGGAAAGGACATTACAACCCCCCTAACGGACACGACCGGACGAAAGTCGGTGATTGTGGCGGAGACGGTTTACCCTCCTCCACCAGCAGAGACCCAGCTAGAGAGCGACCCCGCATAGGCAGGAAACAGATCAAACAGCTAAGTACCCTTTTTTAAATAACACATATTTGTGCCTTAAAATCGCGTCCGTAAGCCTTCTTATCCTTTTTCGCTGAAACCGTTCGTAAGACGGTTAGATTTCGTTAATTGCTCGACCCGCTAGTGTTACCGGTACGACAACGCGGAACCGTGGGCCGACCCATTCAAGTAAAATTAATTTAAATTATTCAAAAAAAACTCGTTTTTTTTAGAAGCTCGGCATACCCTGTAATCTCCCTCAAAAGAAACAAAAAAAAATCAAATATAAGTATAAATTCCCCATCAGGGAAAAGATAATTCGTGTGTTTTTTTTCCATCTGTTTTCCCAATTTTGCCTTAAAAATTGGGTGGCGCCTACCTGTTGTGTAGTTTGCAACTTTTGCGTTGAGCGATCTTCCCGAACCCCCCCGTACTGAGCAGCCGGTGTGTGCAGCTAAGTCCGCTTTCATACGTCGCATGTTTCGAAAGGTTCAAGTGAGTGCAAAACGGAGGGATAATGAAACAAAAAATACCCAATTAACCAAATTCCCACTGCCTGCGGGTAGCAATTTCATTGCAAGTTTTTGACATTTCTTTTTCTCCTTCTTCTTTCTTTTTCGCATTTGCTTCATTACTTCTTTCGCTGTGTTACGAGCACAACATTTCAGTATGGCATATGAACTGAAATGGACCAAAGAAGTAACAAGGGGGCTCATTTTCAGTTATGAAAGACTGAGCGCCAAAGATTAAATGAAAGAGAACTGTCAAATAACATGCAAACTCAAAGAAGGGGAAAGTCTTCATGTAGAGTTGCGCGCATCACTGAATGAAAATTCAAAAGAAAATAACCAGAACATGCGCATAACACACTTGCGACGTATGAAAGCGGACTAACCAGCAGCTGCTTGTTGCAATTCCCTTTTTGGACTCACATTCGCTTTTGTGTAGTCCTCTCCATTCGCTCATCAACCACCACCTGTGTGGTTGCGGTTCGCTGTTCTACATCGTTGTTATTGTTTGTTGTTTTGCCGGCAGCCCGGCATTTGTCATTCTAAATAAATTAAATTTCTTTCCCCGGGTATTGCAACAGCTTAATAATTCCATATATGTCTCTGAATTTATTCGAAGAACATTTTCAAAGTCACTTAGAGCAGTCATTTCTAAATTTTTAAATAAAATCACGTGTGAAGATGTGTGTCTTTTTTGAGCCACTCTTTCATTCACACACGTTGTTTTCTATTTTTGCTCTCTTTTTTCTTTGTACAAATATGTATCACCATCAAAGCTATTATACCCGCGCCGTCACTGTACATGCTACTTCCTCAAAGAACAAATACGAAATGAAGTTTACGAATTTGTGTGAAGTGTGTGGCAAAACAGTGGCACACGGATCTACGCACATGTATGAAGTCTGTGGGCTACTTTACTAAAATATATAGTTTAATTGTAAGAATTATTATTTGAATTAATAAAGTTATTTCTGCAAATGTTAAATATAACACTGCTTATAGTACCGGACTGCGAGTTTTGCACAATTGTTTCAAATATGATGTCGAAGAAATCATATCACATCTAAATCAGGCTAAATGGATGTGAGTGCCCTTAAAATGCTTGCACACAGCCTACACAGACAGATGAGTTTGTTAGGGATGCCAGAAATTGGCATGTCTCTAGATTAGTCCCCAGTATAAATGCTATCATACTTGTATGTGGGCTTAGAATCACTAAACGGGCGGGTTGTATCGATTTAACTGCACTTAGGCACGACTTTAAGAACGTCGGCCAAGTTAGAAAAGGAGAACATCTCTGACGACATAGTTGGGAAATATACTCCTACACATGCACTCAATCGATCGAAAACTGATCAACAAGATTGGCGATCGCCGTAAGACATACGAGTAGCTCCAGTATTCTGCATATTCGAACGTTTTAAGGAGCACGTCTTTATTGTATCCGAAATCCGAATGCGAATATCAAAACATCGAAAAAATATTGCGAAAAAAAACATTGATGTCAAGCTGTCCTAATCGCAAAAGACTTTTAGAGCCTTACGAAAGTCTTATTCTGACATCATCTAGCACAGCAGTGGTGAACATTTGGAAGTATTCACTTTTCAGACTATGTTTTGGCAAAAAAGACTAACATCCCGTCGTCAAGCGGCTTCAACGTGGACGATGATCAACAGCAATTTCGGCTATCCGACCAAGAAGAGGTCCGGAAGGAGATATATACATAAGTTAAAGAAGAATAAAGTTGCAGATGCTGACGGATTATCGGCGGGAACAACAAGAGCGCCGAGCTGACCACCGACGAGTGCACGCGCGACACCAACCATCACTGTTCCGCGCGCGCGAGTGAAGAATAAAGAAAAAAAAAAAACCGTGAAGTGTAGAAAAAAAAAATCCCACATCTCCTGCCCCCTGGTCATGGTGCTGTTCTATACACTCAGTCACTGCAGTTGCTGTATAAGCCCATCTTACGGCAAAAACAATGACTGAGTGCATTTAACAACTGATGGATAGCGGACTGTGTGTATGAATTTTGTTGGTGTGCTGTTTCCTATTGTTGTAAGGGCATAACACCTACAACAATTTGATTCGGTAAACTAACTCTGAATTTTTTTTACTTCACAGCTGTGCTTAGTAACGTCGGTGTTTGTGTTTTTTGTGTTTGTCTTTCTTTATAATGACTCGGGAATTTAGAGTGGAAATTGCAAATATACGCGGGCTACAGAATAATCACTTTTCTGCGTACGTCCCCGTCTGTAAATACAGACCAGCTGTTTTGGCACTTAGTGAAACACAAGTAGATCCCCGCACACACCTCTCAGATCACGCCGATCTGAAGCTGCCTGGCTATGAACTAGTGCCATTATTCTTTTCGCACCGCGGTCTCGTCATTTATGTGCGTAGTGATGATGTTGCTTACCAAACTCCACCACAATGTAGTCCCTGTTCTAATCCGGAATTCAATTTCATGCTCCATAAACAAATTATCCACTGCTGCTTTATTTACAAAAGCTCCAAACAGGAATTGTATCCCTATATCCTTATACTTAAATAGTGATTACGGGCGATTTCAATATACACAATTCTGGGAGGCTTCGACATTCGGGACAGACAACACCCGAAGGACGGTGTATTGAGATCTTCGCTGCGGAAAATAACTTAACCCAGCTTGTAAATGCGTCCACGCGAATACCAGACGCTGATGATCATACCGCCAACACCCTGAACTTGTTTTTAACTTCTCACCCTGATAAGTACACCGTAGATGTGCTCTCCCCTCTAGTCTCGTCGGACCATTGTGTCTAACAACCTTATTTCTCGTACACCGATCACACAGTTAAAGAAAAAATTAATAAAGGAACCGTATGGAGCGGTTTTAAAAGCTTCTTTAATAATTTTAACTGGTCGTTTCTTAAGCGTGTAGAACTCCAAAAACTGAGGCAAAAAATAAAACAATGTGCCAAAGGTAGTAAAAACTTTTAGTTTGCCTTATCCTCTATGCCAACGCTCATTTATAATGACATTCCAGCTGACCAATCTACTTACCTCACAATTTTCGGTCAGCTCAACACTTCCAGATTGTGCCTCACACTTGACTGCGTCGAATCTTCAATGGCATGAATCCACTTTCGAACTCATATAGTGCGGGAGTATTAAAAGATTTAAACATGCACAAATCTTAAGGTCCAGATGGTATAAATCCCCTTCTTCTGAAGAGGTGTTCTTTGACGATGGCAAGACCACTGCGGAAGCTTTATCATCAATCCTAATCTTTAAGACCCTTTCCCAGCAGATGGAAAACTGCATTTGTCCAGCCCGTCCCTAAAAATTGTCGAATCTTCTTCTTCTGACTCCTCCTACAGACCCATTGCACTTACGTCCCTTCCTTCCAAGGTCATGGAAACGCTGATAAATCGTCAGCTCACGAAATATCTCGAAACACGAAAACTTCTCAATGACCGGGCAATATGGTTTTCGTAGCAACAGGTCCACTGGTGATCTGATGGCCTGTCTCACCGGAAAGTGGAAATAAAACGTACATCGATCTGTCGAAAGCAAGATAGTTGCACTTGATATTTCTAAGGCATGTGACAGAGTTTGGCATCAGGCTCTTTTGTCGTGCATTTGGGATCGACTACTCTCTTCTTCAATGGATTAGAAACTACCTTTCGGAACGTTCCAATTCAAGTTGTCTTGGATGGTTTCAAGTCTGAAATTCACAAAATAAATGATGATGTGCCTCAGGGCTCCGTTCTGTTTCCGACGCTCTTTTTAATTTTCATCAACGATCTTTTGTCTGCTACTTCTAATTCAATATTCCTTTGCTGACGACAGTACTCGACGTCCAAGCAGCCTCTGCAGAAGTCGTTGTCTGTAAGGCGCAGCTTTATTGCAACGAGCGTCTTACTTGTTCTGGAGAATCTTACTGGGTTCCGGCCATAATCGTCTTGAAGTTTATCGATTGCTTCACTTGCATTCTTAGAGTGCAGAGAGGAGGTTTGATACTTTGATCCGCCAGTTCTTTATCAAAGTAGTGCTCTTTTCGTCTGCATATTTGTTGCCTGACATTCCTTTGTCTCCAGGAGCCCCGCAGAGCGTAACTTTATGCTGAACGCAAAGAACCTTACGCTCTTGACGACAGCGCTTCACAAGCTTTGATTTAATCTCTCCTTAATAGCAGTCTGACTGTGAATGACAGACATTATCTCAGCCTGGAAGACATTGATACAGACCAGCAGGCGATGTGAGCATCTTAAGTTCAGTCGATTGGAGAAGATCCCTTCGCCGGTTGTGCCAATACATTCAATCCTCGTATTTTTGTCATTAAATTCTGGTTGCCGGTTTTATTTGTACTCGTAGATTACCATCAGACTAAGATGGGTCAGATCGTAGATATGTACATCTATGGGATAGTCTTGGGGTTAGGTCCCCACCTTCTCTCAAATATACGACTGCAGGATAGAAAGCGATCATTGCTTTCTTTGCACGTTTATCAACAGTGGGCTTCCAGTATTTAGCACTGCTGGATAGTGTGAGGGCTGGCCCATCTATGGAGGGAAGGATCTAATTGTGGAATTGTCACATAAAAAAGTGCGAAGAGAACAAGCTCTGGTTTTTGAGGGTTGATTTCAGAGCTTGGCCCATTCACCGAGGATTCTTATTGAACAATTCAGAATTTCACTGATTGTAGGAGGGAACTTTTCGGCTTCCATAAGACCCACATCACGCAGGTGCTTTTCTTCCCTCCGTTCTTAGGTTCAGAAGTATTTCGTTGACAAGTGGGGTCCACAGAAGAGCTGACAACACTCCTCTTTGAGGGATGCATACATGCGGTGCTTCCCTCAGGCCTGGTAAGTTCACCATCGATCAGGTGTCACAAACGCCATAGATACTTGCGAGTTGCCATCATTGTGTGAAAAAGGGTTTCAACTCAAGTTTGGAAAATACCGGATTCTTGTAACTTGGCCTGAAGTCTACGTAATACATGATTGAAGTATAGGCGCAGCACACCAAACACACCATACCCAATGGTATTTTCAGCAGAGTGTGTTACGTAGAGCCATTTCGTTACCAGAATAGGCATCAGCACCTCGACTTTTAAACACGGGTAAGAGGCCGGATTTGTTACACTTTCGGATCCCTTTCAAAACTGATACTTTGCATTTCCGATCCAATGATAATTGCGTAGATCTTTTCCCACTCTATACTTGATTTCATTACCATCGTCAAGCAGTAAATTAAACCACCATCTGCATCCAATGATTTGCCAAAACTTCCCCAATGAAGACAATGAGTGCCAAAATTGAATTAAAACTCTTCGTCCATGACAATCTGTAACTTACACTTAAAACTTTGCAACTTCCGAATTATTCGAGACTTAGTGAGCCAAGAAGAAAAGTAGTCCTGCGAATCCTTTTCCTTTCGCATTGCATTCATCCTCCGATTATTTGTTACTCTCAGAAGTTCACCTGAAAACTTTTCTCATTATGAATTGCAATACGAAAACCTGTTAAGACATTGAAACTACCTTAACCCAGTCCGCTTTGTTTGCACAGGGTGGCACATGTTCTAACACAGTGAGATTTTCATTGTGCCTCTTAAGGACCTACTCCTTAGAATTCCGAGTGCACTTATTCCTTTTCAAGAGCAATTGCAAGGGATCGAAGTACGTTGAAGAAATTCAACACAAAGTATTGTAGAAACTGACTTCTCAAATTACTCAGACATTGCCTGACATAAGGGCAATTACCAAACGAAAGTGGCCATCGTAGTACTTTAAGTCAGGATGCCGTTTATATTTGTCCACCCCCGCTTTAGTAGTCCTCGCAATAATTCACTGCAAAATCCGGATGTATGTTGAGGAGTATGACTTCCTGCAGTCGATCCGGAATGAATGCCAATTGAAGTTGGTCGATTCAATAAATCATGAACCTTTTTTGGTAATTTACTATGGTGTATCTCGTGGTCCGTGAAAGGAATCCGAATGAGATGAGATGAGAAGTCGGAATGTGCAAGGGAAGAAAGAAGTGAACAGCACGTTCGAGCATAGCCACCAATTATAAGGAAGTCAATAGACTACAGAAGCACTAAGCTGTGGAAACTCAAGTGATAGGAATACAATGAGATTGTAGGATCTATTAGAGGATTTCAAGATACATTGACTCCCTCCTCAGACGATTTATTCACATCTTCTGTCTTGTGGGAAACCATTACAAGTGGAACAGGTCAATGATTATTTATTAATGGGAAGAAAGTTCAGTTCAAGTCTCCACCTGCCATGATTTGCGCAAGAAAGGACTTTTCAAGTGATTTATTGACTGGGCTGTTTCTTAAAGAGAATTAAATTAATGAACCGAAGGTTTGCTGGGTGGTTAAGAGGTTAAGTTACGAGTGTGTGCTTTGTTAAGAAGACGTGAATTCGATGTTTCTTTTCTTTATGTTGGAGGCGGCTACAATCTGCAAAAGCCTCATACATGACTATATAGTCATGGAAAGCCAGATTTCTTTTATTGGCAAAAATGAGAAGAGGCTTCAGTGATGAAGGGCCTAAATGATCGGTATCCACCCTTGCATCACTCTTACAAATCTTCCATCTGATATAGGAATGGAAAATTGAATGCTTGATTATATCACTCGCTTTCCAGTGTATTTTTTTGAATTTTCTGTAGCCTGTAGTGGAAAAAGGGACGGTGTAAACGGGGCAGAAGAATAAACAAGCTGGTGAGGCACCAATATTACGAAGAGGCAGTCAAAGTCTCAAATTTCGCTCTTGACTAGGGGTGAGCATCGTCTAAGCTCAGGCATATGCAGACGATTTAGATATACACTCTGTTTTGCCGTGTCTAGTGTATGGTGTACTATACTTTTGAATATCGCTCCCCTATATCTGAACCCCCCGCCGGAGTATCTGCCGTGTAAGTTACGAAGCGACAACAAAACTCGGATGCGGACGGATCTACTCGTAACAACCCCTGCAAACGAAATAAGGACAACGAACTTCAGGTCCCTAAATAGGCCCTGGACTGCTGCAAGGCAGATGTTACAATTTTCTATATCACTTAGTATATAGGATATAGTTAGGCACAGGAAGAAGAATCTCCATTAGAAGGAATGAATATCAATGTTTAGTTTTTGCAGGATCGTATTGAAGGCGTATACGGACGAGATAAAAGTATATAGCTTGTTTCGTATTACACCATAGTCATAGTCGAGAAAGCAATACCATGGTGACTGCGTGGGGAAACTGTTGGAAGTGGTTTGAGGGATATTCTTTTTCATCTTTTCCTTTCGAGCGACGAGTTTTCTTGTCTCACGCAATACGTAAATCGCAATAGCATTTGTGCGATAGTGACCAGACCACCCTCTTGGAATGTTTTGGCTGTAGAACTGTTGCAACGTGCTAAATTCAAAATGACGCTACTACAATATTCGATAAGTTGCTTATCGACTTCAGAGCATATCGCTTGAGCCATTATTCCATAGCATTAAGAAGTGTGGCACTGTTCTCGATATACGTGCCAATCGAGGAAGTATATTGAGCTCATCAGAAGCTCTACGTCTTCCTCGTTTAATACGCACAGCATCTTGAACTTTCCAACGAACTGTGTTCAGCACATCTGTTGTCTCTTTGAGTTTCTTAATATTATCACGAATTGTACGAATACGAATGTGTTGCCAACGTTTGCGCACACGATATCCACGCCAGAAACGTTGAATGACTCTGGCCGCTTTCTTTTGTTCAACCAAATGCTTTATTTCGGGGGTCATCTGCTCTTTGTTAAGGTATACTGTTGAATAAAACCACACAACCGTCTTTCTCGAGCAGTGAATCCTTGTTGTACATTAGTGTAAGTTAAGAAAAATATAAATTACAGTGGTTTAGTTTAGACCAATTAGATATCTAATAGTGGAGGTGGCATTGCCAAATTCAACATATTCAAATAATCATGTTACTCGTTACTTTACAACACACTTGGAAACGTTTTATCGCCAGAAAGCCTCACGCCAGTGTCTGTAGACCTAATGTGGTGTTTTTGATTTGTAAAAATATCTCCTATGCCATGGTTGCCTCAATCCGATCTCGGAACTTTCGTTGAACAATGGTTATTGCTTTCTTCAACTGTAAGAACTGTTGTCTCTGAGCTGATTGGTACGGAATTTACGCTGTATACAAATAACTAACGACTTGATCAATAAATACTGAATCCGTAATTGTAACATGGCAAGAGGAGCTCGATATTGCCTCTGCAAGACAATGGAATTCTGTTGTTTCTTTAAATATGTGTTTTGGTTTTTTCGCATGGCCAGAGTGGCATGCCATCTTTGCTGAATGATAGTCACAGAGCGCCGTAAATGCAAATATTCTGTTCTTTGCTTTCGGTCGAGCAAGGTGGCTCTCCAACGGCACTGAATTTTTATAATAGATTTTCTAAATATCTGGTATGAATGTTTAGTTAGTTTTAGTTTTTTATGCATTTTATTTCTATACCTTAAATTACTCTTATATGCTAAACAAAAAACGCTTAAAAATTAGCTTAATTAACTTAAAAAATAATCTTATTGTAACTTACTGGCCCCATGCGGGCACTCTAAATTAAACATAATACTTAATCTATGTCTTTCGACGTAACTTACAGTCTAATTTTATTTTTATTTTAACATTTATTAGAACTAAGAAAATGCAAGAAAAACTTAGTGTCTGGACTTTTTTTTTTATCTATAAAAACTTAAAACTAAAACCTTATAGACTACCTAAAAATAAATCTTAAACTACTTAACCTACTTATGTCTAATACATACACATACATACATACATAAATATATATATACATAATACCTATATACGTAATATATAAGCATATGTATATATACATTTTTTTTTGTGTTTTTGTATATTTTTTTTCTTAACACCTAACTTAAACCTACCTAGAACTATGTAAGCCGGCCATGGCTAAAAAAAAAAAAAAAAAAATTTGGCTGGCCCACCTTGCTTCACATGAAGCTAATCATCACTGGAGGAGTTCGACGACGAAGCATCCTCCCCTTCAACAAGCCACCAAAATTGTTGGTGCTGCCGAGAAACATCCCTCATGTCGCGACTCCCTACCGCCCTACTGAACCGGAGACGCTCCGCACTGCCATGTGCGACGTCTCTGTCGTAGTTGAGTCGCCTGTCCGCAGCTGTTCGAGCGACGTGGAAGATTAGCGGCACCGCCAATCTGTCCTGGATCAGACCTTTGCTATCTAGGTAGAGGAACGCTTCTGGAGGAATAAAGCCGTCAAAGCGAACTCTCTCGTGATACATATAATTGGGGTAGTAAGCCCCGGAGATCAGGTTGTTCGATGAGGCCATTGCTCTTGCAACGTGCCTTCGAGTCAACTTAATGACGAAATTGTCCACTCTTATTAGGTTCGCCCTATTGTATAAGACCTCATTAGGATAGAATTTTATGTACTCAGACTCTGGTGTTCTGTATAAGCGAAGACAAGTCCTAAGACAAGCCCTCTCAAACACCCGAATCTTTTCCAATGAGCTTGCTCTCACGTTGAACCACACGGGACACCCAAATACAAGCATAGGCCTGACAAGGGCTATATGGCAGATCACCTTCACCCTCGCATCGAGTTGGCGTTATAAAACAGTCTCTTTGCAAGGGCAATAGCACCTTTGGCTCTGTCCAGAACAACATCTATATGTTTGTTAAAATACAGAAATTGATCTAGCCAGATCCCAAGGTATCTGACTACATTTCGACAAGCAAGTGGCTGTCCATGTTGTCCGACGATAGAAAACTTTCGCCAATTCTTTCTGGTATCCCTAGAGGCCCCAGACAAAGGCGTCCTAAACAGAATGGTTTCCGACTTCTGAAAGTTGATTTTCAAATTCCAGTCATCGCAATATCGCTTAATTTTGTCAAAATCACGCTGCAAAAGTATATTAATGATCTCAATCTTTGGACCTGATCTATACGCGATTATGTCGTCTGCGTACGCTATGGCATGGTGAAGTGAACCTATCAGATCACTCGTGTAAATGTTGAATAGGATCGGCGAATTTACCGCACCTTGTTGCAGACCGTTTTTAATGTTAAATGTTCCAGCAGAAGTCACATCGCCATTCTTCACGATGAACTGTCTACTGGAGAGCATATCGAAGAGAATATACAGAAGTGGTTTACTAATGCCCAACCTGTCCAGCTTGAAAAAGAGTCCTTCTAACCATACGGTATCGAAGGCCTTCTCCAAGTCAATCAGGCAGGCACCAGTGCACTGGTTCTTGCTTTTGTTCCATTGGATATCAGAAACCAGTTTCGACGCAGCATGAATGATATCATGCCCCGCCTTGAAACCGAATTGATTATCCGGAACTATATGTTTGTCCTCGACCCACTTAGTCAGGACTCTATTGATAACCTTTTCGAACACCTTACTGATGTTTGGAAGAAGACTGATCGAGCGGAGATTCGCCGGATTGGAAGTGTCTTTATCCCTTTTGGGGATGGGATGTACCACCGCAGTTTTCCAATGCGCTGGATAATGTGCATTATTCATTGCATTATTAAAGAGGGTGGTATAAATGTTCACCGCTTCTAGAGGGAGATGTCGAAGCACAATGTTCGGTATTTCATCGGTTCTTACTTCTAAGTGATTCGAAGATCGTTTGGAGCTCTTCCTTCGAAATGAATGGGGGTAGTACCCAATCGTTGGTGATGACATTATTTGCCATATTCTCGTCACTGAACTGGGTGAAACCCGAGCTCTCGAATCGCCAATTCACAATTTCATTTCGAAGGTAGAAATTGTGCAAAAGGACTCGATTCTCCAGATCATGGTTCGGGCCAATGATAGCATTTGCCTTGTACACTTCCTGGAAAGTCGCTCCTATAGCCTCTACCTGCTCCTGCGGATCCTCGATCACAAAGAAGTTGTCATCATCAACAGCCTCATTTGGATCTATGCCCGCTGCTACCAGTATTTGTTCGTTGTTCGTCGTTCGGGCGATTTTAAGACATGGAAGGTCGTTCTGATTATTTCTCCGAAATAAATAAAATAAATTTTATTTATTTGCGGGAACATATTCGGGTTGCTGGTGTTTATAGCCCGAATTTTACTGTTCCAATACAAATTTACAGATGCTCTGTAATTTACTTTTATTAATGTTTGGAGGTTTTTAATCGACGACTTCAGTGTCATGATCTCCGGGTTATGTCTGTCAGTAAACTGTCTGTACAAGGTTTTTAGTCTTGACAGCAGTCTACTTTTATGTCGGTGCAGTGCGTCAATAGTTGCGTTGCGGAATAGGTCTTCTTCGTCAGTGTGTCGGTACCGAGGTATCGTTATGTCCATTGTTCGTTTGATTGTCTCGTCCATTAGTCTTAGATACCTGTCAATCTCCTCGTTTGACAGATTTCTGTTCGACGGTGGGTAGAGCGAATTCGAGGAGAGTGCTCTAGTCAGTGTTCTGGTGAAGTGTGTCCAACGCACCCTACTACAATTGTAGGAATACCTTTGGACAAACTCATCCAATTCCGCAATTTCGTTGGGAACAGTTATTTCGGTGCTGAGACCGCAATGGTCACTGTCATACACGAAAGTGCGTAGACAGTTTGTAGTTTGTTGGTTAGTACATATCAGTTGTATTCGTGAGTCGAACAGCAGAAGATCTAAATAAGACCCGTGTCTGGGAAACGACGGACTATCCGTCGCCTTAAGCCCGAGTCGATACATCACACTGTGCTGACCCCACCAATTGAAAAGTAGGTTCCCTCTAGTATTTGGTGTATTATTTCCCCAATCACTATGTTTGGCGTTGAAATCTCCGCCGATAATAAAATAGTTGTCTTCCAATTCCAGCCTCAGGAATCGAAAAAGCGTCTCGAGCTCTGAGATAAATATTGTGGATTGAGTAGCCTTAGGTGCATAGACAGACACCATGTACAACCGCTTTCCACTACGGAGTGGGATATACACGATGCATGCTTCCAGCACCTAGAACCTACGTACTACACGACTGTATACTCTTTTAAAATGTATACCTTTTCGTACGAGAATTGCAACGCCACCTCCCTGAATGGAGTTGGGTCGGTTTCTCCGTACTATTTTGTATCTTCTGTGCCTCATTTTGTGTCTCTTAGTAAGCTTAGTTTCGCTAACCAAAAGCACATCAGGGACTTGGTAAGTAAGCAACTTAAATAGTGCGGCTCGTCGTTCGAACCTTATCAGTGAATTCACATTCACAGCAAGGACCTTCAGGGTTTGCTCCGCCACGAACGTACCCATTACGGCAAAAGGTGCGTTAGGCCAGGCAGCAGAGCGTATACTTGATCCACCCGCGCGGTCTGTTCAGTTAAATGACGTTGTAGCTGAGCCATCTGCCCCTGGATAGAGAGCAAGATAACTAGCATGTCAGGTACTGGTTCCGGTGCTCTGGGCGCTGGGGCCTGAGAAGCAACCTTCACTTGCTTATTTCCCCTACCTGCCGCCATTTGGGCGTAGGTAACATGGGGAGTAACGGCTGGAGTTTGCAAATGCACGGGTGGACGTTTCACTTCCACTTTCTGCTGCCGGGCCAGATTTATTCTTTTGATGTACTGGAATTTGGGACAACCCCGATAATTTGCGGTGTGTCCCGTGTTCCTACATAAAGCACAAGAGAGTTGGCTTTTTTCAGACGTTCCGTCCTTACCCAGAGCGCATTCCTCGGACTTGTGGTTCTTTCCGCACTTCACGCATCGAGGCTGCATTTCGGAGTTCGACGCGGCGTGCCCGAACCTTTGGCAGCGAACACATTGAAAAATGTTTTCGCTCCTCTTTAATTTCTCCCAGTGGACAACCTGGTAGTCTAAGACTTTAATACTCCTTAGACCATCCAGATTGCTGGTGGGACTTAGTTGGACTAGGAAAATCGGCAGTTGCCGCTTCTCCCTTTTGGCTCTGGCTGTGGTGAAAGGCTTGACCCCCACGAATTGGAGCCCTTCGCACTTCTTATCTTTCAGCAGTGCAAGGCGCTCCTCCGGATCAGTCGACGGTTCTAATCCCCTAAGCAGCATTGTTTGCAGCTTGTCCCCCTTCGGGGTGTAGGAGAAGAACTCCGTCGTCGAATCCTTCAGTAATTTTTTTATTTTATAATAGCGCTCCACTGTGTTACAGTGGATCGCATGCCTATCTAGTGACAATCGTTTTATAAAAAAGTTGTTGCCTATGGCCGACTTACACAGATCAATAGTGTCCTTTAACTCCAGTTTAAAAGTGTTGATTGGTGGCACTTTTTGCTTCTGCTCTTGCTGTTGTTGTCTCTGCTGCTGTTGCTTTTGCTGATGTAGTTGTTGGTTCTGTTGTTGTTGTTGCTTCTGTTTCAGATTCTGTTGTTGTTGTGGCGGCTGCGTATGCTTTTCTTGTTGATGTGTTTGTGTCTTCTGTTTTGGCTGATGTTTTTGTTTTATTCTGTCCGGTTGTAATTTTAATTGTTGCTGGCTTGCAACCTTTTGCTGTTGTTGTTGTTGTGATTGGGAGCATACTTGTTGCTCCTTTTCACGCCTGGCTGTATACTTTGCCTTAATGGCAAGTACTTTTTCTTCAAGCTGCCTGATGGTGCTCATTACAGCTTGGACTTCATCCTCTTCGTTGTCCGACTCTGAGACAGCCAGAGCTGCGAAGCTGTTGTCGCTTCCCATGTAACGACCTTCGCACCTATCCGAATTATATGGGCATTCATCATTGTCTGACTCATGACGCGTAGTATTTATTGCTGCCGCCGTAGAAGTTGAAGGCGTCGTCTCCCTTAATCCACCTGACAGCTTTTCGGTGGATTGTGATAGAGAGCGGCGCTTCAGCCTATTGGGGGTTGGTCTTAGCTTCCTCCTCCGTTTGGCATTACTTCCTGTTACCGCAAGTGAGAGGGCGCTTGATGTTGACATTTCATCAAGTCTCTTTCTGCTCCCACTAGCTTTTCCCAATAATGGGAAATCACACATCACGTGATTTCTCTTTTTTTTTTTTTTTTACCGTTCACTTTTTATTATTTCAATAAAATAAAAAAAACAATTGTCTAAAGTTGGGAATCAAACCCAGGCCTCGTGAATGTGATGACCGACGCCGCTATCCACTTGGTTATCGATTCAAGTAACGGAATTGCGACCAATTACTGTACAAGTAAATTTAAACTTTTAACTTGTTCTCTCTATGAAAAGCCGAAACACGTCTGTTGTCTGTGGACTGTGGAGATCTGCGAACGACTGTCTGGTATGAATGTCTTCCACGACGCATGTTCAAAACGGACCTAAACTACATCTGGACATTGACTGCCGATTGCCACAGAATGACGAACTGTTCACTTTGTTTCTTCATGCAGATGTATGATCTAAACGTTCGTCGGAGTTTTCAAATCTTCTCCCGACTGATGGTATACGATTTCTTAGTTCCTTCATCCTGCGAATGGCACAGAATCTATGTTGAATACGGACAATAGTAGCTAGCTGCCGCTCATACTTGTCTCACTTGTCTGCCTTATATTTTGGCCCTGAAACGTCGCTGCATGGCAATAATCAAATTACGACTTTTCTCGTAGCTTACTTTTGTGGACATCATTTTCTGTCGGGCACGCCATCCTCGCTGAATACACACAGCATTTTTCCGAAGCTCCTCATATTGGTATTTTACAGTTTGCATAAGCAAATGCTCACGGAACATCAGCTGAATAACAATTGCAGCTTTTTTTCAGCCATTGTTGCGCATCCTTTTTGGTTGTAAATACCCACGAAAACGTCTAAATCGAATGCCACACTGAATTTGTATGATACAAGTTCGTTTCGTTAAGAATTTTTTTCGTTCAACTCGTACTTGACGATTGCTGCGATAACGCTGCTGAATGACTATAGTGTAATGGTTTAGAGTGTGGAATTCTGCACAGATTTTCCGTACTAAGATGGTGGCTTTTAGTTTACGCTGAATTTTTATAATAGCATTCTTAGTTCGCTGGAATTCGGCTCTGTCTGCTTTCATTTGCAGACGTGCAAGACAACAAATAGAGACACTGAACTCAAAAAATATCGCCACTGATGTTATTTTGGTTGGAGTTCCCTTTCTTCCTAAAGAAAGTCTGGAAACTACATTTAACACTATTTGCACTTCTCTCAATTGTCCACTACCTAGCATAAGTCGAATTTTTCGAGCAAAACCGCAGACAAATTCGGTGATTATCATCAAGTTCTGCTCTACCTATGATAAACTGTCTATTTTGAGAGCAATGTCAGCTTTCAAGAAAACTCACTCGCGACAATTTTCGACACAGGATGCAGGATTGATCAGTGTATTTACCTACACGAAAACCAAATTATTATGCGAAATGCCATAAAATACAAGAGGGCAAAACAAATTTTCTCTGCGTATTCATCACGTGGAGCTATTATAATCAAAGTTACTGAAACTTTAGACCAAGTGATTATTGACAGCCTAGATAAGCGTAATGAAGTTGTCGCCACTTATAAACTTAGGAATGAAGATGGAGCTAATCGGACATCAACAAATATCGTTAACTGTCAGACCAAGTCTTAAGTCCAGTCGTACTCAAAATGTGAATCCAAAATACTCTGTATCAAACAATTATATATTTGAAATTAATATGTTAATGTGTTACAACTTATGTACTCGTACTATATCCTCCTACTCCTACTCAGCCCTCGCTCTACTTTTCTATCATCTCTATAACATCTTTCATATTTTACTAATCACTTTTTATCATCCTGTCATTCTTTCTAGTTGTTGTGAATACGTCTTTAATTGTCCACGGTACAAGTTTGCGCTCCCACTATTTGTGATTATTTATTTTAATGCTGACGCATAATACGAGTAGCTTCCCAAAGTCTGGTGATATCAATTACATATGTAGCTGGACGGTCAATGATAAAAATTCTTTCAGAAGTTCACAAAGGCCTAAAAGTATGCTATATTAATGTCCGTAGTCAAAGTTTAAGTAAACTTGATTACTTAAAATATGTCTTTGAAGGTTTGGAGGTTTGATTAATTTACATTACGGAGACCTGGTTTGATTCGGACGTGAATGATGATATAGCTAAGGAGCAACTGTTTGAAAAATTAGGGTACAAACTTATATGAAAAAATTATAAGAAAACCACTACATGTGGTGGTGGAGTTGCAGTATACTGTAATACCTCACTAAAATTCAAAGAATTGATCCATTATTTACCGCAATCCACGAATATACCGCACTCTACGAGCACATTATTATTTGTGGTGACCTTAATGCAGACCTTCTAAAAACCGACAGTAAATCTCGCCAACTTTTAGATTTCACAAGCCCAGCTGACGTCATCATGGTTTTAAATCGTTCTAATGTCTTACTCCAAGACCAGCTACCTTTGGGTGGTATGTCAGATCAAGATCTTATTTTCTGTACGTACAATGTTGACTTACGTCGTATCCACTGTAAATAATGACTCATTGCAACTTGATGCAAGCCTTCTCCCATGGCGCAATTGCTATTTTGCTTCCAATGTGAACGAATAGTCAATTATTTGTAAACCCTAATACTTGGTTTATTCAACAGGCATATCCCTTTAAAGACGGTTGCAATACGTAACAAAAAATGTCCATGGTTCACTAGTGAAGTGCGTATTCTTATCCAAGTTGAGGCCTGAACAAACTTCGAAAAAGCTGTGGAGTAACTTGCGTGCAATTGGCATTGGAAAAAAAATTGGCAACTGACAGAATACCTAATGTTAATGAACTTACGAGTAGCAATACATTTATTTCTTCTATTATCAACAAACCACCTTTCACCCCTAATCATGGTCTACGAGTAACATATGACTTTGTTATTGATTTTCGCGTTGTCGCTGAAACAGATGTTGTTAATATCATACGTACGAGTAATTTAAAATCGAATGCTATAGGAGAGGACGGTGTACCTATGTAAAGATGATTCTACCTCATATCCTAAGCAGCCTAACGCATATCTTTAACTTTTGCATCACCGCTTCCACCTTTCCTGATATTTGGAAATTGGCTAAACTTATTCCTGTCCCAAAAAAACCTCACCCCTCTTTGCCAACCGACTTCCGTCCGATAAGTATATTACCATGTCTGTCCAAAGTACTTGAGAAGATTCTAGCAAACCAAATCTCGAATTACATAAGTCAACACAATTTATTATCCCCAGTTCAGACGGGTTTTCGAGCGAATCATAGCTGCTCAACAGCTATGGTTAAAATCCTTGATGACCTAAGAGTAGAATATGATAAAGACTTTTTGACGGTGCTGTGTTTGCTAGACTTTTCCAAAGCTTTTGACAGCGTTGATCACATAGTACTATGCCAGAAACTTAAATTATACTTTGGGTTCAGTGAAAGATCAGTTCGAATAATTTTTAATTATTTAGACAAACGCCAACAAAGAGTTGTTCATAATAACGATTATTCCGATTTCCGCGCCTTCACTGCAGGCGTACCTCAGGGGTCAATACTTGGCCCAATTTTGTTCTGTCTTTTTATTCATGACCTACCTAAAGTATGGTCAAATGTTGCAGTTCGTGACCTTCAGGTCTTGTTGAGGATCTAGTCGTCACAATAAACGAAGACTTATCTCAAATATATAACTGGTCACTGGTCAGCTCATTCTAATAGCTAAAAACAAAATCAACTCAGATGAAATACCGCCAGTATTCCTGAACAGGTTTGTTACTAATCCCGGGTTCAAACTAAATCGCTCACTTTCCGCCGTAGATCACATTAACTTTGTTGTTAGACGAATCTAACTGGACTTCGCAAACTTTGGCTTTCATCTAGCTTCACCCCACTAGGTACTAAACTCAGGCTTGTTAAAACTTTATTTATGCCTATAATAGATTACTTTGTCGTAGTTGTATCCGTGTATCCCATCATCATAGTTCGGTCCTTGGTTGCTCCTTAAAACAGTTTCTTGAACTAAGATGTTGTGTGTTTATGCACAAAATCATCCAAACTAGATCTCCCGCCTATTTGATGGAAAAGATCCAATTCGTCCAATCAACCAGAAGACAAAATATCATTATTCCACCCTGTAATTACTTAAATTCCTCGAGCCTATTTTTCATCCACGTCACCAGACTTTGGTACCCGCTTCCTACAACAACAAAACAAATAATGGGAGCTTCATCTTTTAAAAATGCCGCCTTAAGACATCTCAGGTAATCACAACTATTATCTCTCGCTCTTAAACATACTCTATTTCCTCCTTTCCCCTTTCCTCCTCTTTCTTTCCCTTCTTATACTTATTGTTAGTACATTACTTATTTCTGTATAGCATTTTGTTTATTTTTTTTTTCTCATTTAATGTTTACATTTATCTGAACTACATAATGTTACCCTAAAATATGTGCTATAAAAGACATTTTTTAAGTCATATTTGTACAATCCCGAACTATATATATAAATAAATTGAAATAAATTGAAATTGAAATTGAAATTGAATGGTAACGTTGCTCTGACGAATTTTTTAAATACTGCTGTTTGTTCCTTTGTTATGGAATGAGACTCGTATGTACCGCTGAAATTAGAAGTAAGCCGAAGGAACCACCGACCAAGCGAAGTAACAAATTACCACGACCAAGATTTTATTCAGATCAGTTTATTTTATTTTGTATATAAACGAAGAAAGTTGGTTTCGCCCTTGAGGAAGTCACAGCTAGACTGCTTACCAATATCAACGACTGCTTAAGTACAGCAGTGGCGCCAGCTCATCACTCCACCTCGCGATTCAGTTACAAATGGCACTAGCCACATTAAAATGCTCCATATTATGTATGTACATATGTACTCGTACGTTGAGAATGCCGTTGTCGCTATATAGATCCCGACACGGACCTCTTCGGCTAATGAACCTCGTGAAAGCGTCCAGGAATGCTTGGGATGAGAGGTCTTCGACCACCTCGAGGTGTACCGCCTTCGTCGCCATGCAGATGAAAATTGTCAAATATGTTTTCACGGTAGTACGTGATCGCTGAGTGCCGATCCGCAAGATGAACGGACCGCAGTAATCCACTCCTGTTGAGATGAACGGTCGTGCCGGATTGACCCTCTGCCCGGGTAACGGCCCCATCTGTTGTCGTAGGACAGCGCCTCGATGTCGACGGCAGATGACGCACTTGTAGAGGTACGTCTTCACGGTTTGCCGCCCATGCAATATCCAGTAGCGATGGCGGAGCGTCTGTAACATCAATTGTATCCCGCCATGCATCGTCTGCTCATGTGCCTGCCGTATCAGTAGCCAAACCAAGGCCCCGGCCTTCGGTAAGATGATGGGAAACTTCTGGTTCAAAGGGACGGTAGCGTTGACTAGGCGGCTTCCCACTCGCAGAAGTCCGTCGTCGCCCAGTGTTGGGTTAAGAGGAAGAAGTCGACTTGAACTCGACAGTTTCTCCGCTCCTTTGCGAATATTGTTCAACTCAACCATGAAGGCTGAGGCTTGTTCTATCCGTAAGAGCACGTCCAAAGCGTTGCTTATCTCATCCGCTCCAACGATAGATCGTTGTCGGAGTAGCTTGCGGCGGGGACACCATCGTAGTAGGTATGCCACCGTTCGAAGTAAGCGTGGCAAGGAACTGAATCGCTCAGTCAATGGGATAATGTGCCCATCCAATCTGGTTGTCGTCAGGCCAGTCTTCACAGAGGTCACCCCAGCCCTGATAGTCGCCCGAGTTTCTTTCTCAAGATATGCGACGTCCTCTTCCTTCAGTTGGATTTTATTGTGGTTCGGAGGGGTGATATCTGCAGTTAACCACCCTGGGCCTTGCCACCATAGTGAATGCTCCAATAGTTCCGGAGCGCTGATGCCACGGCTGGCGCAATCAGCTGGATTCTCTGCCGAGCGAATGTGATGCCACCTTTCCGAGGACGTCAATTCCTGGATCTGTCGTACCCGGTTGGATACGAAAGGCTTCAAAGTGGCCGGTTCCTTCTTCAACCAGCACAAAACAATACTCGAATCGGACCATAGATGATACGGAACCTCTCCGGCATCTAAGGCGCTGCGAACTCGATCGAGAGTGATAGCCAATAAGTGCGCTGCGCAAAGCTCCAAACGTGGAATGGTAGCACCTTTGAGCGGAGCCACCTTCGTACGTGCCGTCAGTAGGGAAACACGAATCTGATTGTCCACACCCACTGTCCGGATGTAGATGACCGCCGCATAGCCGCGGGAACTTGCATCGCAGAACCCATAAAGTGTCGAAGAATCTCCAGTCCTCATTCCCAGCCATCGGGGGACCCGCAGTCGATTGAGAGTTTCAAGACCCCCACGGAATCTCCACCAGTCATCTCGCAGTTCGTCTGATAGAGGGGCGTCCCAAGTGATGCCTGCAGCCCAAAGTGTTTGGATGAAGATCTTGCCGCGGATAACGACCGGAGCCAGTAAACCAGTCGGGTCAAATAGCTGCGCCACCTCGCTAAGCACACGTCGTTTCGTTGGTGGAACGCAAGCTGTGTCCAACGTAACCAGGAAGAACAATTCATCCGATAGAGGAACCCAACGTAAGCCCAACACAGTCGCGGTTGGAGAATCAATCATCAGCTCTGGAGAACACGAAAAATTAGTACCAGTGATATGACCAATTACCTGTCTCAAATTCGAGTTCCATTTCCTCAGATGGAAGTGGCCAGATGACAAGATCTTGTCGATGTTTGCGGCCAAAGTCACTGCCTCCGTGACCGTGTTGCAACTGGTGAGTAGGTCGTCCACATAGAAAGACGTCAGGATGGTCTTCCGTGCTGCTGTTGCCTGCTCCTCCTCTAGCACGCATTTATCATTGTCGAGTGCACATTGATGGAGCGCACGTACCGAGTTGTATGGACTGGATGCCATACCGTATGTTACTGTAGTCAGCCGGTAAACCACCAATTCATCAGTCGGTGATTCTCGCCAGAGAATGCGTTGGAAATCCCGATGCTGTGGGGCCACCAATATCTGCCGGAACATCTTCTCCACATCGGCCGTAAGCGCCACTCCAAAGCGGCGGAACCGAAAGATAATATTCACCAAGGACTCCTGGATCGTAGGACCAACCAGCTGGATGTCATTCAAGGAGACACCCGTAGAAGTCCGCGCCGATGCGTTGAATACCACACGGAACTTAGAGGTGACTGCATGATGTGGTATGTAGTAGCCAGCAGTGTGATCGTCTCTTTGGTCGGCACGCTCCATGTGCCCTAGTGCCGCATACTCACGCATGAAGGCCACATACTTCTCCCGCAGCGCCGGATCGTTAACCAAACGCCGCTCCAAACTGTGAAACTGCCGCAGGGCATTCCCATACGAATCTCCAAGCGCTGGGGCGCCAAGGCGAAAAGGTATTTGCACGACGTAACGCCCTTCCACCGTACGAAAGTGCGTCAATGAGAAGAATCGGCTGCATTCATCATCAGCGGGCTCATCTCCTCGATCCTCCTCCAATGTCCAAAATTTGTGGATCATCTCCTCCAGTGGTGTGTCAGTGCCCTCATCCATAAGGTGCGCACTGAGGGTCTGCACCGGCCTGCCTGTAGAAGAGGCCGTCACAGCTGGACCAAACACCACCCAGCCTAGTTGAGTACGTTGAGCGTGGGGCTCGTGAGGATTCCCATGAATGACCTCACTTTGCACGATGCTTCCCCAGATGTCAGCTCCAATAAGTAGATCGATACTGCCTGGGGTACCGAACCTTGGGTCTGCCAGTTGCAACCCATCCAAGTGTCGCCAATGACTACCATCAATGCGCACCGCAGGATTGGATGATGTGATCGATGAAATGATGAGTACCCTTAATGTGAAGGCGAACTCTGTCCAGATGGACCGAAGCGTGAGCATTGCGCTGCCCTTAGTACGTGTTTGCGCCAAAGCGCCGATCCCTTCAACAGCTACTTCGAATCGATCCCTATGAAGTGATAAGAGTATTGCAAAACGTTCGGTGAGAAAGCTTACCTGCGATCCAGGATCGCAGAGGATACGAGCCATGTACTGCGACGTATCCCCAACTGCCCAAGCGGTGGCGGTGGCGATCAGTACGGTCTGGTCATGCTGTACGAGGCATGATATAACGTTGCTTAGTCAGGCTGACTTATGAGCAGAAGGGCCCCCGGCCCGTTGCTGCTGCGTTGAAGTAGTTGAATGCTGTTGTAGCTCTCGACCCTGAGCTTCCGGAGGGGGACCCACAGTCGCTCCTTATGACCGTGAATCCCTACACAAAAGTGAGTTGTGTTTGCGTCCGCACTGCCTGCATCCACTGGAGGGGCACTGGCGCAAGTTATGACCAGGCTTCAGACAGTTGATACACAGTCCGGTTTGGCGGATCGCGTCGTATCGTTGGTCTATCCTTAAACCCAACAGAATGGGACATCTTGTTGTCCGGTGTTGGTTCTGGCAATGTGAGCACCGGACGTCGTCAGCGGTGACCAAATGGGACCGGATTGGCCTGTGATGCGGTAGTCGCTGATGTTGATCAGATCGAGTCGAAGGCCGCACCAACTCCGTCGTCAAGCTATGAGCCCTTTGTTCCAAGAATCGCAAAAGGTCACTCAGGCGGGGGATCTCGATGGGCGAGCCGGTCATGCTCCACTCCCTCTGCGTAATTGTCGGAAGCTTCGATATAACGATCGGAACGGTTAAAGCATCCCAATGCTCCACAGGTAACTTCATTACAGTAAGCGCCCGCAGAGACTCGTGCACGGTATCGACGATAGCCAATAGGACCTTCGCCGACTCCTCAGTCGCTGGCTTGATTTGCAGGAATCGGGAAACGTTTCAGCCAACAATTTAGGGTTATCAAACCGCTCCTTCAAGGCCTTCCACACCGCATTGTATCCTCCTGAATACATTTGGCCAATCAGGAGGCTTCTGGGAAGTCTTGAGTGTGCACCAACGTCTCAAACATATCCTTGAATGCTAGCCAATTGTGTAAGCTCCCGTCGAAGTGGGGGATGGCAATGGGATCCAGTCGCAGATCCATCCGTGTCGTCGTCATCGACTCTGGGTGTGGTGGTAGTTCAGATCGTGCGTCCAACGTGGACAGCACCCTTAATTGTCGGTTTAAGAGGATGCAGACCTCATTATACTCCTGCTCCACTTGCTCCCAGAGTCTCTCGTGGGCTTCTAACTCCCTTGGCTCCGCCTGAGAGACCAACACGTCTTGATTCACGGAAAACTTCTCAAATTGAGTGGTCACTGCACGGAGCTCCTGTTCCAACTGCGATCTATCGCACACCTTTAAGTCCGCTGATCGCGTGCGTTCATAATAACGATGCACAGCATTGCAGGCCGCAAGTCGAAGATTTAATTCGGCCATCACAATAATCCACCAATCTCGAGTTCACACCTGCTGCAATCACACAGCCACTAGTACATCCAACACGTTCACAATATGTTTATTGTCCTCACAGGAGGCACCAAAATGTTTGTTCCTTTGTTATGGAATGAGACTCGTATGTACCGCTGAAATTAGAAGTAAGCCGAAGGAACCACCGACCAAGCGAAGTAACAAATTACCACGACCAAGATTTTATTCAGATCAGTTTATTTTATTTTGTATATAAACGAAGAAAGTTGGTTTCGCCCTTGAGGAAGTCACAGCTAGACTGCTTACCAATATCAACGACTGCTTAAGTACAGCAGTGGCGCCAGCTCATCACTCCACCTCGCGATTCAGTTACAAACGGCACTAGCCACATTAAAATGCTCCATATTATGTATGCACATATGTACTCGTACGTTGAGAATGCCGTTGGCGTCTATGTACCAAGTGAACGTCACTCACTGCGTGGCGAGTCAATGGGCGAGAGGATGAACTGGCGCTAGCTGAGAACATGAATGAACCATGCATAATACGCGGCGAAGAAAAGCGCTGGCATGACAGTCGGTGGCTGATGGTAAGTACATTGACTAATTGATATGTCTGTAGGTACGAGTATGTATGTCGGTCGATGAAAGGAAATGCCCTTGAATCTCAGACAACTGCGTTCTCTGAGCGGAGCATACCTTGTTGGCTCTTAATCGAGTTTAAAGCATCACAACGGTCGACTAGAGTTCAACATATTCCCTCTGTTCTGTTTTCATCAATTTATAGTTACGATATTATTGTTGGATGTGAACGATACACCTTCACTGACGAAGATATTGTTCACGGACAATTTTCATCTTTTGATAGCTCCTGCTGAAACTTGTAAACAGCTGCTTGTTTACTCTTAAGCTCACGTCGCAACTGAATCGACTGGAAAAATGATTGAATTCTTACAGCACCCTTGTATTCAAACTTTGTTGTCTTTTCGTTCTTTAAGACTTCATAAACCAGGACACGAAATTTTTACCGCAGCACAACCGATTTGAAACACCTCTGCACGATTATTGCCTTTTCATGGCGCAATTTAGCTTCGACGTTCAGTGATCGTGTTACAGGGGCAGCTTGTTTCAACTTTCTGGCAAATCTGATTCGCTTAATCCATCGTTGTACAAACACAACTCTCTCACGGTAAGTACGGAAATATTGTCTAACTGCTTTGCCAGCCTTAATTGCACGATACCAACGCTGAATGTACACCGCACTCTGTACTGTAAGAAGGTAATGTTTATGCATTAAATATCTGCGAATGTACTTTTTCGTGCAAATAGCAGCATTGGTACTATCCAATGTCAATGCCATCCAAGTAATGCGATGGCATGGGCCGGAAAAAAGAAGGATAAAAAACTGCGACAGTTACTACGGCCCTTGTTATCTATTTGGGTGCGGTATTAGAAGTAGACTTAGGCAAGAAGTCTTGAGTTTCCAGCATGTAAACGAGCACCTCGTAACAA
This sequence comes from Volucella bombylans, assembly GCA_949129095.1. NCBI lineage: Eukaryota > Metazoa > Arthropoda > Insecta > Diptera > Syrphidae > Volucella > Volucella bombylans. Next base: position 134,591,317 of record OX422141.1, on the reverse strand, counting down.
TCCGTATTTGGTCTAAATTTGACAACATTAGCTTTATATGCGCGCACGCCCACACAGAGGAGAAAAATTACGCCACCAAAGCTAGCTTCCACGACCTAATGGACAAGACGTACAAGCAGTGCCCCAACGATGAGGAGGACAATTTTAATGCAAAGCTACGAAGAGGGGACATCTTTGGTAGTGCTGTCAGAAAGTAAAGCCTGCACGCCACCACCTCCGATTCAGGCTAATAGACTTGCGGGCATTATCATAGCTAGCACATGGTTTCCGCATCTCGATATTCATAAGGGGATTTTGACATCTCCTTGTCAATCAACCATCAACCAGGTTGACCACAAATTAAAACGCTCTTAGGGGGTAACATCGTCAAGATTCGGTTGCGGATATCCCGAACATCCCAAAGACAAGCTCATACTGTGAGAATGTATGACGTCGATTGGCTACAATCGCAAGAGGTAGCCAAGTTCTTTTGCGATCGAGTCCGCCCTAATCTCTTAAGAGGTTCTATGCCGCCAGCATTACAAACTCGTATTAAAGACCAGTGGCAACATTGCCAAAAAGCGGATGACGCTTCCACATCCTATACGGATGACGTTGTCTTGGGAAAGCATTAAAAGAGAATTAAATAACTCTTACAGCAAAATCTTAGCAGCTTAACCCGTTGAACTGATTGGAAGTGAACCCCCATAAAACGAAACACGTCTTCTTTTCCAGGAAATATAAAATTGCAATCAGAGACTCCCTCAATCAACGGTACCAGCTTAATCACTACCGATACAGCTAAATATCTGTCTGATTTTTCACAGGAAACTATACTGGAAACCTAATATTCCAGAAAGAATAAAGAAAACTACTGTAGCTCTATTCTCTTGCAAAAAAGCCATTTGGAGCAAATGGGGACTTCAACCTCGCATCACCCACTACCTATACTCACCTACGGGTGGCCTTAGATAATGCAATCAACTTCAGCAAACTAAGCAAAGTCTCAAGGACAGCATGTCTATAATGTTTAAGTGGAGCCTTACGTACTACTCCCTGACTCTCTATCGTGAGTGTGCTAGTCTCTCTCTCGAAAAGAGAAGCTGATGCTTTCTAAGCCACAAATCATACTAATTATTATATGTACATAGATGTATATATGTTTTGTCTGTTTTGAATTGCCTTCAAATAGAGACCAATATTGCAGTAACCATGCCCGTATTTGAGCATCCTCTACTGCGCCAAGTGATTCCAAATAACCAATTTACAAAGTATTTATGCGTTCTACATTCGTGCGACCTGGATTTCGGCATCCGAGACCTTCTGCACTACGGGGCGGTTGCTATTTTATATACTTTACTTACTTTGATGATCTCGTTTGGAACCATGGTTAAATGGACTTTGAGTACGTAACCGAACTGGCTTAATTGCTACCAAATGCCTTACCTGGAGTTGCCAAGCCACTTTCCGCCTCTGAATATTCTCGTATATTACCTATTTTTCTTTCCTGAATGAAACCGACTCTGAGCTTATTCCCAACAGGAAGTAATAATGCTTACAGAGGAAATGGATGGAAAAAGCAAAGTGCAACAGTTATGGCGACTTGGCATAATATCGCATCTAGGTTATAGGTTAGTTTAGATAAAACAAGGGTATATGCCAACACACAGACACCAGGCACCAAAACGGGCACTTCGCGATCCCTGTGAAACCAGTTGTCTTCAATCTTCCTCCAAAGGCCATATTGCCTCGCATTCACACAGTATGTGTGTTATGTCCTCAACAGCTTGCAGATCACCGCAAAATCTGCAGATATCCATTACCTTGAGTGTGGCCTGGCTATCGATGTAGATAGCGATATCTCTTTCAGATACCGTTCTCATCTGAGGACAGCCAGAACCTCTGATTGGAAGACACTGCTTGCGTTCGGTAATCTTATAGACACTCTTAGCTCTGGGTCTTCTGAGAAGATACCAGAACCGGTTCCTTCCTCTGTTTTTGAGCCATCTGTGAAAATTGCAATTTCACTCGACTTCATTGTTGAATTTTTTTCCAGTCCTCCCTCTCCGGATAAATTATATCGTATGGGATGTCAAAGTCGACCAGGGAAATAATTTCATCCGTTAGAATTGGATTGCCTGGCAGTAGCTCCGCTGGACCGTGCCATGTCCAAAACTACTGCTCTTGAAGTAACCCAAATTAGTGAATCGTATCGCACTATTGCCAGAAAGTTTTTTGATCTGTAAATCAAGCGATGTTAGGTGAAAAAAGGTGTCCAATGCCGCCGTATGGGTGGTATGGAGGGCACCTATATTTTCTATGAAAGCCGTTCTTTGTTGCTTCCCACCATACTAGTGCGCCGTATGTAAGTATGGGTCTTACCACCACCGTATACAACCAATACACCATAGCAGGTTTTAAGCCCCAAATTTTTCCTATTGTTCTTTTGCAGATAAAAAAAGCATTATATGCCTTATTGGTTCTTTCCGCAGCGTTAAGATTCTAATTCAGATTGTACTTGAGGTAGCTAAGAACTCTCGCTTCCTTTGAAAGCATTTTGAGTAACCTCAAAACCTCGTCTGTTACCGCGACAGATTCGCAGTACTTCTGCCATTAAGCCCTTTTTGATTTTCCAACTAGGTACTTCAATTGTTTCTTATATTCGTAGTACTCATTGCGTGTACTGTCGCTTCAGAAAAGGTTCGCCCTATTATAGAGTTTCCTAACCTCTTTCCTTCATAAACCTATCTCCCTATTCCACCATTTTGGTTGAACCTTTTTAGGTGTTCTGTTAGCCGCAAGCTTTTTCGAATGCCATTGTTAGTGCCTTATTAATATTTTCTACAGCCCTATCTAAGCTAACAGTATTATTTCAGAAAATTGATTGGGTATCCAGGTGTATACTTGCCACTTCTGTATACTTGACCTAATCAGTCCTCCTAGGATTTCTTTGAAAACTACATACCCCGTTCTGAAAGTTCACCTTGAAGCGTATCCATCTCCATTCCCTTATGTCTAACACTTCTGTATTTGTAGCAAAGGTGATATCTATCACCTCCTGCCAATTTTTCACCACAAAAGTGGGTGAATTCCTTTTTTTACAAATATTGAGGTGAACGTAAAATAAAATCTCACAAACACTCACCTCTTGGGTTGATATCACCGCTTCAACATTGTGCTATAATGGGCGTGTGCGTCACAACCCAATACCAACATCCAATTTTTCTGCCTTGCTAAGTTCTTTAGCTTCTCCGAGATCACTACCTTTTAGTCATAAGGGAGTAGGCCGAAGTCAGACAGAGTGGTTTGCCACACTCCCTTTCGCAGGTTACCGCTGTCAGATCTCCTGAGCTGTAATTATTCAAAATGCTGCCTTGTAGAACAGTTCGTAATTTTTCAGCCTAAGACCCTGGATATTGCTGTGCTTATTGATCCGGGCCCCCTCCCAATCAATAACGTTGTCTAATAATGAACGGGGGCAGAGCAAAGTACTGGTCTTATCGTAAACATCTTCAGATGACGCTACCGAAGGTTGATACGATTTGATCAGTCATAAGTTGCCGGCTACAGGTCTTGTTGGCGGTAGTCCCTACCAGAACTTAAATCACGGTACCATGGGAGTCAGGATCCCCCCGGATCTCGGTCCGGGCCTGACTTGAAGAGGTATGCCCCCTTGTGGGAGCGTCATGGTGGCTGTGGTTTAAACCCAAAGTCGCGGGAAAGGTCTTCCTTTGGTTGACCCAATGTAGAGTTGCAATAAGTACTGCGTGCTGCGACCCTAGGAGCAGTAAGAGATTTTAGGTCACAGTCCTGAATTGGTATATCAGGAAGGCGGCAGAGCGATGGCAAAGCTTATCCTTGCCCCCATGGATGTATGGGCATCCCGTAAACATAAGTCTACATGACAGGTGGTTTACGTTAAAAATCAGACACTATGTCCTTATTGATCCAGGGCTCTTGTATGAGTATGGCTGTGAGTTCCTGTCTGATGATGTACTCCACTAGACAGGCCGTTGCTGTCTTACTACGGTGCAGGTTTATCTGCAGCACTTCCATCATCTTGGGGAGGGTTCCTCCTCACCCTTTCCCATGGTGGATGGCTTAACCATGAATCTACCCATGCTATACCTTACCGTGCCTTTCGATTGTTCGAGGCAGGGTAAACAGTCCCTGTTAAGGGACAGCAGAAAATGCTGCCCGTACTGCCTTCTAGGCCCCATCTTAAGGACTTTCCATGTATCGGCTTTTAGTTCCCAATTCTGCTCATGGATTAGTCCCTGGAGCTTGTCAGGTTACGTGTAGGGACGCGAAAGACATACTCATGCTGTCGGCTGATTGTAATCTTACCAACTCTGCCACCATCGTGCATTTTAACTTGATGCTTTCCCAATCATCGCTTACTTCCAAAATGAAGCGTCTGAGGAAGTTCACAAAAGACAACCATCGAATTGAAGCTCCCCGCTTCCTGTGGTGGATAATTCTTTCCAAAGGATGTCTTTGAACCTCTCCTCAACGTTTTTCCACTGGTCGATTGTTAGACGACCGCAAGGCTCCAGCTCGTTAATCACGGCAACGAGAAGCTCGTCTTTCGGGTCGCTTTGCTTACGACGCAATACGAATGAAGTACCACCCTTCACCTTTTTTGCATCATTCGGCTCCAAGATGTCGTCGGATCTGCTTCCCTTGCTGCTGGAGCTTGTCTTCTTTCCAGAGACGCTAGCGCCCTCTTTTAATTTTGCCGCGTAAGAGGTAGAGGATACCTGATTGGCTTCCCCTCCCGCCTCTGCAACTGCATCGCCATTGCTTGCCGCCTGTTGATTAAGCGATTTGTTGGCCAGATTAGCATTCCCTCTCTCAAAAGCAGCTTTTTCCCATTCGCTTAAACTGGGATCACAGCCCTCATATTTTGCTACCTTACGCCTAATGTTACATAGCAAAACCCTTGCCTTTTGGTGTGCGTTTTTCGAACTCTTAACAGCAGGCACAGCGCCTGAGCCAGCTGTTTCCACTTTTTCACCACCGCAGCCCTGCTCTTTTTTTTTTGCCTCTTGGAGGTAGCTTCTTGCGAATACCTTATTATTCCTAGCCAGTAGCTCTTATTCCTCCATTTCCCCCACCAGGAGGAAGATGGATTGAGTCGAAATTTCGTCTGCACTCACCTTTAACTTTTCCTGGACGTGGATGGTCTGTCTTGTGCTTCGTGTTTTGTTTGTTTTTTGTTTTTCCATTATTTTCAATTTAATCTGGTTTCTACGAGTATGGCCGGAAATAAAAGGTTAGCCCAAGCAACGCCGCCATACCTGGGTAAGGCTAAGTATTGTATAACAGGCCCGCGCTAAGGCTCCTGAACTATCAGAGTTTGTGATGGAATATATTCTGATGCATCAGGATAGCTAAATTTCCATCATAAGACAGTGCATATGAGTGATTAGCCCTCTGTTCTCCAAGGATTTTCTTTACCGTCTCTCGTTAAGATTAGCAACAGGAGAGAAATAAACTGCAGCAAGCTCTGCAGCCTAAAAATGAATGATTTCGCTGGAATGTAGGGTCTTCGGTTAGGACTTTCATCAGAAAATTCATATATCATTTCATTCATCATTTCTTTACCTTGTAAATATCTCGTCATACCGTGCTTTTCTCCAATTCTTTCGCCCCCGTATCTGGTCAACTTGAACAAGGCTTAACAACACAATCCACTCTTCGACCTTGAAGTATCCGAATAATATTTCAATTCAACTATGACCTTTCTATGGCGTGTATGTGCTCTAATAAGTCCCTAACAACTCAATCAAACTAAACCGAATCGCCAAACTCTGAGTTGGGCGACGCACCATACGCTTCCTTTACCTCCTCACTTACTTACTTGTGAAGTCAGTAAACCTCTTCAGAAAATTGTTTTCGAATTGAATACATACGAACGTGCCTTCATATTGACCAGGGTGTTAAATAGGAAAAAAGGGCCATCGTCCTTGCTGTATCATAGTTGGGAGCATCATCGTTATCTTTTCCTTTCAAGGAAGTTACAACATTGGTGTGATGTTCTGCTAACGTATTTATTTTGCATGAGGGCTCGGTCCTAACACACACGTAATACGTAAAACCCTCAAGCTCTCATACCATACGCATAACATATCTACACATGTTCATTCTCCTGCTCCCTGTCGAAATGAGTATTAAAGTTTTAACAACGGTTTTAACAGGGGAAACACGTGTTCACGGATACCCTGCAATCAGATGTCGTTGTCGTCGGCCGGGTGACAGCACGTACATACATATATGTACTCATATGAAACCGGTCTCGGTACTGAAGACCCTCCGTCCATTTATCCCTAACCTAACTTGGATAAACAATGTTTGTTTGAGGGCGTTTTTATTAAAGTGTGGGCTTGGTGGACCTCCCTCACCCTACGATGACATTTTTAACTCAAGAAACAAATCGTACTGAGTGACGACTGGACTGGCTTGTCGAACCCATAATACTCGTAACGCAGGACTCCTTCTGGGCGGCATCTCAACATTTGTCATTGTGTCATGGCCGGTATTATTATTAATCGATGAGCACCAAACGGAGTTGTAAAATGCTGACTGAACCAGAAAATGGCTGGTTAATGTGCTCGGCGGTTGAGGCAAGGGTGTAATATCACTTAAAACTTGTCATCAAGGTAATCGACATACCGAAAATTCTCATAGACATAAAGTTGAAGACTCATTCCAAAACGAATTGATATGTTAATGTGCGTCTGGAGGAGCCTCGAGTTAGGCCTGTCGAAATTGATGTCTATTTCTGGTGTGGTCGAGTGTTGAAGTGAACTGGGCTGAGTAATGATTTAGCACTAAATGACGATGACGGTGGACCATATAACGAATACTGGAAATGGGTTCTTATTTTAGGGTAATTTAGCTTTAAGAGGGTGATGGTTATTGGATGAGGTTTTATAGCGGTCTGCTTGAGTGTTCAAAATGTAAGACACTTTTAAGAAATTTAGCGGTATTTTCGTTTTTTAGGAGCCCAAAATCTGGAATGTTATTACTTACAGCCTTGAAAGCTTAAAGACTTTTCGTTATGATGTCTGTGAAAAGATATAAATGGAAGAGGACTAGGGAATCATCCAATGATTTAGAAAGTACGGGAATACTGAATCTTAGGATGTTTATCTTCATAAATTGTATACTCTTTGTATACGAAAACTGGACAGAGCCGTTCTGTAGACAGTGTTGACTTGAGAAGCAAAAGCACTCTACCTTCTTCTTTCTATAGGTGGCGAGTGGATCAAAGAGCTCTTCTCATTTAGCGCGGCCATGGGCTAATCACCTGCAGTTGTCCATAGGACAGGACCTTTTCCACTTAAACACGTTGCCTAGGGCATTGTTACAGTGTTGGAAGACAAGAAGAACCGGTTACGTTTATTCGTTCAACATGTTGGAGCCATCTTCTGTCAATGTCTCTGTATAGCCCAGTTCATTGTTACATCAGCTTTGATAAAGTGGGGGTTTCCGCGCCATACACTATATTGTTCTTCCTTAGTTGTACTTGCTTCCTGGCAGAGACCTATTTGTGGCGTGCTGTGCAAGCTCATATTCATATTGGGTGTACTTCGTTGCCATATTCTTTGTTTTATCAGCTCGCTGATTGCTGCCTACAATGTCGTCAGCGTATGCTAGTATAGGGTTTTCCAATAAGGACTTGCAAACCTTTTTTTTAAATAAAACGCAAACCATTTTAGATATTTCAAAAACTTTATTATCGGCTTGAAGTACAATCAAAACATTTATGAATGGAACTCGACTTCGTTCATATGGCCACCGCGGGCATGTTTGCAGCGGTCGATTCGTTGGACCCAATTTTCAACGACTCGGCCACACATTTCAGCCGAAATAGCCGCTATTTCGAGTTCAATGTTGGCTCTGAGCTCTTCCAACGTCGTCGGCGTGTTGGCATAAACCAATGACTTAACGTAGCCCCACAGAAAATAGTCAAGCGGCGTTAAATGCACGAACGAGGCGGCCAATCGACTGGCAGATTTCTTGAGATAACACGCTCACCATACCTCTTCAATAAATCGATTGTAGCGTGTGCTGTGTGGCTTGTGGCATCATCCTGTTGAAACCACATGTCCATATCTTAGAATTCGGCCCAAAAATAATCGGTGATCATGGCGCGATAACGCTGACCATTCACAGTAACGTGGCGATCGTTATCGTCGACGAAAAAATATGGCCCAATAACGCCGCCGGCATGCAAACCGCACCAAACAGTTATTTTCACGCATCGAGGCTGCATTTGGCAGTTCGACGCGGCGTGCCCGAACCCCGGGCAGCGAACGCATTGTATAACGCCTTCGCTCCTTTTTAATTTTTCACAGTGAATCACCTGGTAGTCTAGGACATTGATACTCCTTAGACTATCCGGACGGCTTTCGTGACTGAGCGGCACCAAGAAGAACGGCAGACTCCGTTTCTCCCGTCTAGCTCTAGCTGTGGTAAATGGCTTTACCCCACAAACTTGAGTCCTTCGCACTCCTTCTCTTTGAGCAGTGCTAGGATCTCCTCAGGATCAGAAGACGGTTCCAACCCCTTTAGCAGCATCGATTGCCGCTTTTCACACTTCGGTGTGAATGAGTAGTGCTCCGTCGTCGTTTCTTTTAGGAGCTTTTTCACTTTCGCGTAGCCCTCCACTGTATTACAGTGGATGGCCTGGCGATCGTCCCCAATCGCTTAATATTGAAATTATTACCAATGACCAGCCTACACAGGTGTACACTAGATGTTAATAGGAGGCACCTTCTCCTTCTTCTTCTGCTGCTGCTGCTGCTGTTGTTGTTGCTGCAATAACACTTTTCTTCTTCTTTTTTTTATAAATAATTTTTATTTCAATATAACGTCAAAGCTAGGTATACAAATTTCATAGTACAAATTTTAAGAATTTAATTGAAATAGTTGGGTAAATTCTGTTGCAGTGACAAGTGGCAAATGTACATTGCGTAATTAAAAAAAAAAAAAAAAAAAAAAAAAAAAAAAAAAAAAAAAACATTTTTATAAATTAATCGATGGGGAGCGAAAAATAAGAAATAAAATTAAATTAAATGAAAAGAAAATAAAATTCTATAAAAGTTAAATTACAAAGTTATTAGAAATCGAAAAATTGGAAGAAAAAACCAGAATCAAACCAGAGGATTCAATAAGTCACCAATCACCGCGCAGCTTAACGAAAAGAGTCAACATTTAACTTTTTTCTTAAGAAAAACGGATTTAGCTTGCCCACGTCTTAGACTCGCAGGTAATTTGTTAAATGAACGGGGTGCAGTAACCAAATTTGACACGTAGATTGCGGCTTTCATAAACTCTTGAAAAGTTATATCCAGATTTTTGAAAGAATATTTTGAAAACCTTTAAAAAGTACAAATGCCTTAATGGTAAAAATTCAAGACTCCTGAACAATTCAAAAGTGGGAGTTTGGCGGATAACCTTGCATATGATGCAAACAGCATGTTTCTATTTAATTAAATTGAGCCTTTATTTTATTAAAATGTGTTCCATTCAAACAAAATATACCATACTGCAGTTTAGACTTAAGTAACCCATTATAAACTTTAATGATAGGCAAACTGCAATATTGACTGAGTAGATAAATCTGCCTAATAACACGGTTTAGATAATGCTTTAGAGACGTAGTAAGCTCAATCCAACTGAGCTTATAATCAAGAGTAATACCTAAATACGTTCAATTTCAAAGCAGTCGGTTGCGCAACGGGCATGCCAATCAAAAGCGGGTAGGTATGTCAAGTTCGTGTGAACAACTGTTGATTAAACGGAATCTATTGCAATTGGATAAATGGTATTGTAGAGGCATAACATTACAAATTTTACCCAAAGTGTTAAAAATCATGAACTTTATTTTGTTATTAATGATCAATTTGTGAAGTTTGAACCATCTTCAAATTATTTCTAGATCAAAGTTTACATCCAAAAAGATGTTGAATACGACAAAGCAGTGTCATCGACAAAAGCTGTGATTTTACCCATAAAAGGTTAACTGAAAAGAGAATTTACAAAAATCAAAAAGAGAATAGGACCCAAAATAGAGCCTTGTGGAACTCCAATGCTAATGAGAATATTCGAACTCAAAAAATTTCGAATCCTTACTCTCGGACTCCGATTAGTTAAATAAGAAGTAAACCAGTCTTGGATAAAGCCTCAAAAACCAGCGCTATAAAGTTTTTGAAGCAATATATTATGATCCACCTATATATAGTGATGACAAATATTTAGACCGCTATATATCTCTCCGCTCAGCTTCAACACTGCATCTTCAGTGGATTTGCCACTTCGAAATCCAAACTGCGATTCACTGAAGAACTTCGTTTTATCTCAAAAAGACAGCATTCTTGATTTGACTAGCTTTTCGAAAACTTTTGAAAAGATTGATAAAAGAAATATTGGGCGGTAATTATTTGAAGACATAGTATCACCTTTTTTATGCAGTGGTATACCAACAGCTGTTTTTATTGATTCCGGAAAAATACTCTTTTGAATACTTAAATTGAAAATATGACATAAAAAATTTGAAACTAGAAAAGATATTCTTTTCAAAATACTACTTGAAATTTGATCACAAGGAGTTGAAACAAAGCTATTGAATGTAAGAATGTACTTCATATGGTGGAAATAAATCGAAGAAAAAAACTTGGTCTTTGTAAAGCGTCATTAGTGTTGCTGTCACAAAGACAATTAGCATTATTACTTATTTCGTAATCTCGAATAGTACTTGTTAAGCCCTTGGAAAACCCTTTTTCCAATAGGGACTTGACAATTTTGAATTTAATTTCTGAACGCACTCTTTCACTAATCATCAAATTGTCACTGTCAATTTATTCAGTAAACTCAACATTTTCATCATGGTAAATTACATGAACGAGCAACATCTGCAAATTATAAAAATTTTCTACCGAAATTCGGAGTCGGTGACTGCAACTTTAAGAGCGTTAACTCCAATTTTCGGTCGTAATTCTCGCCCTAGTAGACAGGCAATAACAAGTTTAGTGCAAAAATTTGAGTCTACATATTCTTTGTGTGATGTTGCCGTGTCAGTGAGACAATGGGTTGGTCGAAGTGTCGAAAATATCGCTGACGTTCAGGCGTCCGTAGCTCTGGGCATCGCTCAGACCACATTATGGCGTATTTTGCGTAGGGATCTTGGCTTACACCCATACAAGAATTGACTCAAGAATTGAAGCGACGTACGTTCTCTGATTGGGTTCTGGAGAAGATGCGCCAAGATGAATAATTTCATCGCAAAATCATCTTCAGTGACGAAGCTCATTTTTGGCTCAATGGGTTCGCCAATAAGCAAAATATGCGTTATTGGTCGGGTGAAAATCCACATGTGCTTCATGAATCACCACCTCATTAACAAAAAATAACTGTTTGGTGCGGTTTGCATGCCGGCGGCGTTATTGGGCCATATTTTTTCGCCACACAGCACACGCTACAATCGATTTATTGAAGAGTAAGTATGGTGAGAGTGTTATCTCAAGAAATGGGCCAGTCGATTGGCCGCCTCGTTCGTGCATTTAACGCCGCTTGACTATTTTTTGTGGGGCTGCGTTAAGTCATTGGTTTATGCCAATACGCCGACGACGTTGGAAGAGCTCAGAGCCAACATTGAACCCGAAATAGCGGCTTTTTCGGCCGAAATGTGTGGCCGAGTCGTTGTGAAATTGGGTCCAATGAATCAACCGCTGCAAACGTGCCGCGGTGACCATATGAACGACGTCGAGTTCCATTCATAAATGTTTTGACTGTACTTCTAATCGATAATAAAGTTTTTGAAATATCTCAAATGGTTTGCGTTTTATTTAAAAAAAAAAGTTGTTAAGTCCTTATTGGAAAACCCTATATTAGAAAAATATTCATTAAAAGCCGTGTCGACTTCTGATTTTGTTTATTAAAGAACTAGTCATCCACTGCTTCAGGGGTTTCGATTTATTGCTTTTATTAATTTTTAAACTTGAGCGAAACAAGTCCAATTGTAATTTATTCAGGAACAAATCAAAAGCAGTAGATGGATCCAGTTCTCTGTAAACTTCATCCCAAAACTCAAAAGTTAAAGCTGACTTTAAAGCTGTAAAATTTATTTTTGTAAGTGTGTGATTTTCAAAGCGTTTTGATCTAGAAATCCCTAGATCAAGTTGAATAGTGATCACTTATTTTAAAGTCAAAAGACCCCGTCTTAAAATTAGAATAATTGTTTCTATGCAACCTAATAAATATGTGGTCTAAACATGTGCCTGCAACTATAGGGGTAGGATGGGACAACAAACTATCGAGACCAAATGAGGACATAACCGATAAAGAGTTGTCAACTTTAGTTGAGCTAGACAGAAGATCGATGTTAAAATCAAGAAAGCCAGAAAATATACATACTGGACAATAATTAAATCTATAAACACCGACAAAGCAGTATCGAGCACCAGAAATCTCACATTTTAAAGAAATCAATTCAACACTATTTAAATTAAAACCCTCAATAATAGCGTTAGACGATAAGTCACTTCTGTAAAATACTGCGACACCAATTTTCAAGTTTGATTTAAAGTCCTCCTAGAAACTTATAACTTTAATCACCTTATCCCCTTCTTTTTTCCTGATGAGCACGGATGAATTCCTTATCCAAACATACTGGCATTTTTTGTCTTGTCTCAACTGCTTCGCCTTTTCAAGGAGAGATTTTGTGTGCATAGTGAAACAGTTATTGATGAAAATCTTTCCGCCAATGCCAACGCAGCTAACACTACCGCTGCTCTTATTACTGAAAATGCTCGCCGAAAGCTTAATTTTTTCTGCACGCATCTTTTTCATATCCTTCTCATTCGAACTAAGAGACGTGAAGCGTATGCACACTATATTCCCCGTTGAGTGTTTTTTTTTTTTTTTTTTTTCGATTTCTTTGCATACTTAACGTAGACAGAGTCAATCTCTTTTGGCACGATCTGCACACCAACACCATCAGTCAAGAGCTTCATCACCTTCTCGGGTGCATTTTCATTACTAACGCTGGGAATACCAACAACATCCGCAACACGCTGCTTGTTTCTTTGCTCGAAGAAATTCACCTTCACGTCCAGGTCAACGACCCGTTTGTTGAGAATTTCATTGATTTCCTCCAGAGCTTTGATTTTTAGAAGCGCGTCTTTAGGATAGCGACATTTCTCAGCAAACCATTATACATATTCATCTTCATAATGGAACAACTGAGTCAAACGGATAATCCGAATTTTAGCATTCGAAACTTCGTCGGGAGTACCTAAGTACTTTCGACATATAAGAAAAAGTGTGTTTCACACGGAGATTCGTGTTTGAAACGATTCAATTCTAGGGGTGTAAGTCCACAGGGTGGCTATTTCGGCGGTATTGTCGGTGGTTTACTCAACCATGTCAGGACGATGGAGCTATCTGTCCATAGAAAGATAGCATAAGAGACACAAGATCTGTGTCCCAAGACGTTCCATCACGCCAAATTTGTTGAATGATAATTTTTGCAGAAATAATTACAGAAGCTAACCATGCAGCAGGGTCAAACAGTCTTGAAATGACTGAAAAAACGACATACATTTTCAGAAGACGCTCAAAAGGGAAAGGTATCTCGTTTGTTTAGACTGAGTATCGAATGTTGATAGCAAAGTCGATCTTGATGTGATGAGTCTGGAGTTGTGTCAACTATTACAGAAAAACTATTCGCTTTATTGATTTCATTTACAATGGCTTTTTGAGTTCTAGTTACCAAGAGATCAATAAATTCATTTTTGGTAGCCGGACTAAGGTAGGTCACATGACGTGGTCTCTTTGATGATTCATCCCACCATTTTGTCATTAAAACACTTTGTCGAAAATTTCCTTCGCTGCCTTCGTTGTGACCACGAAAATCTAATCCTTGCCTTCTCGCATTCTCGCGACTTCAATTAAAACTTGCAAAACTGTTGGTATGCTTTTTTCTCGTTCTTCTTGAATGTTTTGTTCCCTTACAGATTTGTCCAGCAAAACGTTGATATGAACTCCTCCATTAACGAAATTACAATAATCACGCAGAGCTGCTCGATGAGATTCAGAAGTGAAATATTGGATCAGAGTGCCTTCTGTTTTTCTTACCTCGACTCTTAATTTTATGCCACTAACGAACACCCACCGATACCTAATCCGGATTAGCGAAATGTCTTTCAATTCCTTCAGAAAATAAAATGCAATCAAAGCAAATTGCAACATCTTTGTAAGGACTCTATTCCAAAGATAAATACTCGGAATACCATGCTGGGTTGAATCGGCATTGATTGTTACGAGGTATATCTGCATTGGTTGGATAAATGTCCAGTTTCGGCTGGTATGGCCCAAAAGAACTGAAATATTTACGTTCATCTGCAGTCGGTATTTTGTTCCGTTTTCCAGGGTCATAGTATATCAAAACTTCACGGAGAGACTCTGAGTTCTATTACATGCGAGTTTTTTTCTTCTTTTTTTTCGGTTTCCACTTCCTTTGTGGATATTTGTCAAACAGTCAATAATATCGACAAAAAAATTCTGTCAAATGTGGCACTGCCTCGTTTTTCAGGTAGCTCGATTTTAAAAAGGACGGTCAGCATCGGTCAATTTGCCGACTGAACTCCTGAAATTTTACCAAGTTAGCCATTTATTTTCTTTTTTTTTCAATCAAATAACTGTGCATTAATGGGCATTTTCGAAAGGTGAAACTGCTAGAAACCTATACCTAATGAAAATCCAAACTCACTTCTTATTTTTTAACATTTTGTTCCGAGCTAATTTTTGAAAATTGCTCGTTTTAATCATAATAACCGATTTTTCTTTAATTGCTCAGTTTAATAAATTGTAGCTTCCTAGATTTGCCGACTCTTGCCGACACACCCACAGTATTTGGAAGAGGTTTTACTAGCTTTCTCCTCTACCGTGAGCATCGAACTTGTCGAGTTGTAGAAGCTGAGTAAGGTCAACGAGGTGACAATTAAGCCGTCGGCCTCCTCTTCTGGCATCCTGTCGGAAATGGAAACCGATGAAGAAGCAAAAAGAGGTCCTATACGATCAGAGGAAGAAGGTGAGCTCTTGGGCACATCTTCAGAATCGAAGGACTTCAACAGCACCATGGTGGAGGCTACTCTGGAAAACTGTAGCAATGATACGGTTTCTCCAGATTAATCTCCATCACTCAAAAAAGGCTTCGGCCGCACTCTTCTGCGTCTTTCAAAAAACGGAAAACATTATCCTAATCCAGGTACCATGGATTGTAGAAGGTGAGGTTCATGGACTTAGGACACCTGTATACGCTCCTTTCTATACAAGAGACAAAGGTAAGATCAGAACTTGTATATTAGTGAAACGTAGCCTTAATGTATTTCTACTTCCTAACCTCAGCGACCCCACTTAACCGTTGCCAGACTAGAGACTGCCAAAGGCTCCTACTGGCTGACCTTGGCCACGACCATGTGGACCCTCTCCCTGGTGATAACCTAGAAAGGGTGGTACTGGAGGCTGGAAGGCAAAAAACTGGCCTCATCATCGGATGCGACATTAAGACACATCACACGGTATGGGGCAGTACCGATATCAATGATAGAGGTGAATCACTTGTTGACTATATTTTAAGTACTAACCTCTTTATTTGCAAAATTGGCAATGAGTCCACTTTTATAACTAGAAACCGAAAAGAAGTGCTAAATATCACTCTTGTCTCCGACAGCATCGTTCAAATGCTAACGAACTGCGTGGTATCGTCTGAACGCTCCTTTTCAGACCACAGATACATCCAATTCAGCCTGTGTAATGCTCCTCCCAGCCAACCAGCATTCCGGAATTATCGGAAAACTGATTGGCCAAAATACAGAGGAATACTGTCAGAAACGCTATCCTCTGAACTATCAAGTCCCCGTGTGACACCAATGAGCTTGACATGAAAGGAATTTACTCTGGCTCTCAATCAGGCTATGGCCGCTTCCTGCCATCTTATTCAACATAGAGGCAAGAAAAAGCCACATTGGTGGACATCAGCACTGGGACTGCTCAGAAACTCTTGTAGAAAACTTTTCAACGTAGCAAAAAGCACAAGAAAAGTGACTGACTGGGACTCAACCAAAGAATCCCTCAAATTATAGAAAACAGAACTGAGGAAGGCAAAGCGACAATCCTGGAGGTCATTCTCTGACAAAATCACAGAAATCTCTAAGGTATCTCGGCTAAGAAAAATCCTCTCTACAAATCCTATGATGCCTAGCTGTTTGAAAAAAACCGATGGCTCTTAGACAACCTCAAGTGATGAATCACTCAACCTGCTTCTGGACACCGACTTTCCAGGTAGCTCCCAACTCGTGGTCAGTAGCAACCCAAACAGGACTACTGCAACCGGTACCAAAATGCATGGTCTGATTACGAGAGACAAACTGCTCTGGGCGCTGCATAGCTTCAAACCATACAAGTCTGCTGGTCCGGACGGTATAATACCTGCCGAGCTACAGAGGTCCTCAGATATTATTCTGCCAGTGTTAGAAAATATTATGAGGAGCTGTGTAGAACTTATCCACATTCCACTGTTATGGAGAGAAGTCAATGTAGTATTCATTTCCAAAGCCGGAAAATGCTCTCATGTTGTCCCAAAGGACCTCAGACCTATAAGTCTATCATCTTTCCTTCTGAAAACTCTAGAACGGCTGATTGATATCCATATACGAGCTAAAATTGATCCAAGACTTCTGTCAACGGCTCAACATGCATACTGTAAAGGAAAGTCGGTGGAAAGGGCTATGCACTCATTGACTAGCCACATCGAACGATCCCTACAATATAAAGAGTACACAGTGGTTGCTTTCTTGGACATAGAGGGCGCCTTTAACAATGTCAACACATCCGCAATCACGACTGCGCTGTCAACTCTGCAGGTAGACGACTCACATTGGGAGTTGATCAGTCTCATGCAAAAAGCAGGATAATAACTCCAAACTGGGTGAGACTTCTGTTAAAAGATGTGCCAGCAGAGGTACGTTGCAAGGCGGTGTCCTTTCTCCCCTTCTCTGGAACTTAGTAGCTAATGAACTACTGATATACTTGGAAGCGGGTGGTAGCAGGGTGATTGTCAATGCGAATGAGGTAGCTATAGCCGTCTCAGGTAAGCATCTCAATACCATTAAAGAACTCCTTCAAGTAAATCTCAATAGATTAACCCGCTGGGCAGTCAACTGCAGTAAACTAAGCAGAGTTCAAAGTACAGCATGTCTAATGTCTATGCATAAGCGGAGCCTTGCAGCCTACCCCCTATGCGGTATTAGACATTCTGTTTCATTTCACACCCCTCGATATTTTCAGCAGGCAAGTAGCTGCGACTGCGATTAAGCAGTGAACAAATAATTCATTTGGCCCACGCCAACATTCTGAATACATTAGAAATCCTCACAGAGGACATCGATTACACCATACCTGAACTTTGATTTGACAAATACGTCCATGTACTCGTAAGCTTCCCCTCTAGATCCTTCTGGGAGGTAGATGCTTACATGGAAGACAAGTCAATCCATCTCTGCACAGATGGATCTAAAACCGATAGCGGAGTTGGTGGCGGTGTTTTCTCAGATCAGCTAAATCTAAATCTCTCTTTCTGTTCCAAATCACTGTAGCGTGTCGCAGGCGGAAATTTTAGCGATTAAGGAAGCTCCGACCTGTCTGAAGAAAAACGTGATATTTCCAAAGGATATCCACATCTTTTTGGATAGTCAGGCCGCTATCAAGTCCCTGGACTCGGTTTCATTAAATTCTAAAACCGTCCTCGAATGTCGATCATCTCTTATATATATAGCAGAGCAGTTCAACCTTCACCTATGCTGGGTGCCGGGCCACAGAAACATTCCAGGGAACTGCAGAGCCGATAAACTCGCCAAAGTTGGAACCACTACAGGAAAAGGGTAGCATAAGTATACCAATCGCTACGTGCAATAAAAGAGCAGACCTTAGGTGGACTGTTGGACCAACATGATTTTCAGAACAAATAATATATATAATAGCTTTTTCCTGATATAGAAATAAAAATCACATTGACCTTGGTCTACTATATAACGGAAGCTTAATCTATTGACATTTATCATTTGTCAATTTTACAATGTATAGCTTCGAAATTATCGTTTCAAGTTGCAATAATTGGTTATTATAAAACAATCTGTGCCGTATCCGGAATATTTTTTTATAAAAGCTATTTGAAATTTTGTATCTTTCATCAGATGATTACTGATATTACACGTGACTCACATATACATTCATATATCAAACAAAGTCTAGTGGCACAAATATTGTTTCATAATTGTAATATTAGAAATTAACAACTCGAAGAATCCCCTTCCGAAACATTTTAGAATACACATACGAGTACTTTCATATGCATGGCCGAAGTCAGGAGGCTGTATTATTACTTGCTCAAATGTATTAGGTGCGCAACTAAGTTCTCTAACTTTTCCCCATCTTTCAGGTAGAGCTCGAATACGGTAAAAGTGTTCATCTTTTGGGGCTATCCACGAATCAAGCCATTTTTTGATGTTTTAATATGAACGCAAGTGCTGATCAGCCAGGCTACGTGCCATCGAACGGAACAAATACAAGGACGGATCAATATCTGGGGAATATGGCGGGTGGAGTAGGACTTCCCATTTGAGCGTTTCCATGAGGCCGAGAGTTGCCTTACTGTAGAATCACTCTGCTCGTATTGTGGCCGTTTTTCGCATGCAATCGCTTGGAAATGGCTTGGCGGGTAATTCCTAATGCTAAAGCAAGCTCTTCGGGTATTTGGCACGGATCCTCATCGAGCAATGCCTCTAAATCAGTGCCTTCGAAGGATTTTTGCCTACCTTCCTTCAGCATCCTTGAAGCGACGGAACCAATCACCGCGCGTTGCTTCACTTAGAGTAACATCTCCGTAAACTTTTTCCAGCTTTCGATGCTCTTCAGCCGCCATTTTCGTCGAATGAAATAAGAAAACCAACACTTCCCGCAAATGACGATTATTTGGCACAAAATCAGACATTTTCACACAACCAAAAGTATATGACGCCAAAACAAAATCACTAATGTATCAAAACGATCTGTTTACCAAATGCTTGGTTCATAACGTTTTAGATATGTCAAAACATACTTACTGCTGGAGCCATCTATTGACAAACAGCGAGAACATAATAGTTAATTCTTATAAAGAGTAGAGTCGATCCTATGCCGTCACTATTGTTTCTTGTCTTTAAATAAGTATTCAATCGGCGCACAAATTACCCAAATACCTGCAGCAATAGTCATGGTGTTCACAGTCCAAATTAAAATGAACAACGAAAGTTTGGTGATGACTTTCAAAGGTTTTTCGATAGTATTTCGAGCTCTATATGGGTCAGTGCATCTATTTCTGTTTGTCTAGAGATCCCACAAAGAGTCAGGCCCTTCGATTTGGAATTTTGACAAAAGATTCGTCTATTTTAGTGACACTTTATAGTTCAAGGCAGTTAAGTAAATAAAAGTTTCGACATGCGAGTTAGCATCCAGATTTAAGTAGCCAACATCAGTCTATTTGGATCCAAAAGGAGTAAAGGGAAACTTTAAGAGAGAATACATCTACAATTACTCGCTCTTATTTTAGGTGGGCCAATAGCTCGGTGTGGACGGGAACCCCAACCAACAGCCTTATTCCTTTAGCTTCATCTTGCAATAATCGCATCCAGCTTCTCAAACCAATCCAGCGCACCACCTAAGGTGAGGTCTCGCTCTCGTGAGGTCTTCACAGCATTATACTTCTGCGATGGATTGGAAAACACTCCGTTCCGAAAGGGTAGTGATAATCATTAGTTCGGTGTGGACGGGAACCCCAACCAACAGCCTTATTCCTTTAGCTTCATCTTGCAATAATCGCATCCAGCTTCTCAAACCAATCCAGCGCACCACCTAAGGTGAGGTCTCGCTCTCGTGAGGTCTTCACAGCATTATACTTCTGCGATGGATTGGAAAACACTCCGTTCCGAAAGGGTAGTGATAATCATTAGTTGAACAAATTTCTTCACTGAATGCGGCTTCTGCTGAAAGGTCCGAGAGTAGCTGACGGAATGACTCTTCAGCGCCATAGAATAAGACGGGTCGATAAGGTCTTATGCAATGCTTTCCTGGATGTTCGTGAGAGAGACTAAGTTTCTAGTTGGCTTCTTAGACACAAAAGAACCACCCCTATTGTCATCTTGCGAGTTTGCTAAAATATGTTATGCATCTATTGTACATACGAGTATATAGCTCGTCTTTATAAATGCTGTACTGGACACGGCACTGTAGGTACTGATTTCCATGACTTGCTCAAAATGTCCTTACTGATTTTCTCTGATTGATGCTGACATCAAACGATTTTTTGAGCGTTTTTTGGAGACTTGATTAGGAAACCCTTTAGAAGATTCTTTCGACTCCAGCCGTTCAAAGTGTTCTATTTCTCTGTTCTGTGTTCTATTTCTGTGTTCTGGCTACAACAGGATAGTCGTCCAAGTTAACTTAAGCTCTCGAATCGTTTAGACACCCAGAATACTGGTGCTGTACCTTTCGACGAATGTAATGTGTTCAATCTCTTTGACGATTCTTTGATTGACCTTTACGGATGTTGGGGTGTGGGTGTTTGTTGTCATGCAGGCTTGCTCTCGATATGCGCCACAAAGCCCGATCTTATCGTCTTACATAGGAAATTGCTTTTACGACTATGTCTGTAGCAATTTCTGGCAAAGTCATGCTTTTGCTCTCTGGGTGCAGGCTGAGATCATGTTGACGATTCTTACTCTTATGGGGAATTTTATCAAGATTTCTTGCCTAAATCTTCCTCTTATGTGCATTCCAGTCTTTTATCATCTTTATGATCAGCATATCAGTATGGACCTCCCCTAATTGTTCGACTTATGGCCTGCCGAAATATTGAACGTTTATAGCCAAAAGACGTGGTGTGTTTTTCGACTGTATTCTATTTGCCTATATGGTACTTGTACTTGTATGATGGTTTACGTGGTATTTGAGAGCTGCCTTTGGTTTGCTCTAAGCACCTGCATCACTGAGTATGTCAAAGTACGAGTAGCTCAAATAAGTTTGCGCTGGATATGCTTTTGACGACGACTTTGACATTTCGCAGAAACTGCCGCATTGCCAATTGTGTGGATTATGCTTATGCAGTAAAGTTCTTTCAGCTGTGTTAGCTCAGGTCCGACTCAAACACTTAGCATAATACAAGTGGTGGTGATTATCTTCAGCAACCCCGTTCTACTTTCTAGATGTCCGAGGTCTGATATTGATACAGATCACTATCTTATGGCAATCAATTTACGAACACAAGAATAGTACAAACCATTTAAAAATAAAGAAATAAAACACCGAATAGGTACAATCACAATAGATGGTCAGAAACATGACTGCAGCAACTAACCGAAGCCGAAAACCCATGGCAATGGTTCTAAATATCGATACTGGGTTTTAGTTGGTTACACCACCACAAAAGCTCTATTCCTATTATGTGTATGATGATGCAGTAGAACAAGATGTACACACGTATATCGGCGGCGCTACCGAACCAACGAGAGGTCCACAATCAAAAGCGGTGGAAAGAACATTGCAGTGCCCGAAAGATGACGACAGAGTAAATCATCTGATCGAAGATATTGAAAAGATAAGGTTACTCAATGTAAAGCATGTGTTGGTAAATAAGGTCTGGGTTTGCCTTCATTCGTCATCAGTTCACAATAAACTGGCAGCTGTGGTCTGAAACTCTGGATATCACATACGCCGCCATTTGGGTGGTCTGCGACCCTTCAGATTGGCTATATATTTGATCCGGACGCAACGACGTCGTTTTGATTTAGCTCTTTTAGGTTCTGTCGAAGAGCTTGTAGTGCTTGTGTAGCTGCTTCCTTTGGCAGTGTCATCTATTTCTTGGGTTCACTTGTCAGAAGCTTAATGAAACATGCTGGGATGACTAACTGGGTCTTTGGTTGCAGTCGGAAATAAAACTTACGTTTTCCGCAAGAAGCAAACTTCAGGATAATGCCATGTACCTTCTAACACATGTTATTTGTTAGAATGTTGCTAAACTAACAACAGAATTTTTAGTTCGCAACCTTACTTAACATCGTCGGTATTTGTGATTTTTTTTTGTTTGTTGATTTGTAATGAAAGGGGAATTTAAAATGGTAATAACTGGCCAGAAATTTCGGCACTTAGTGAAACACAGGTAAATCCCCGTCCTTATCTCTCCATATTACCAATATGATTCATATTTCCAACCGGAATTCAACTTCATGAGGTAAAAATTCCATCTCCATAAACAAATTACCTTTACTCTACTGCTTTATTTACAGAAGCCCCAAACTGGACAACTGGACAATTCGACCTCTAACGAGTTGGATGGGCTGTCTGACTGCATACAAAAATTTGTATCAGTGTACCCTCATACAATTCTGGGTGGCTTCGACATTCTGGACAGACAACATCCGAACAACGGTGTGTTGAGACCTTCGCAGAGGAAAACAACTTGTCCCAGCCTGTAAATGAACCTACGCAAATACCAGACGTTGATAGTGGTGCCGGGACATAAGGCCATTTTGAAATATACGCCAGACTCACTTCTGGCTTTCACAGTGGCATATGGGGTTTTTTTGATCAAAATCCGACATGCCGCATTGATCATGTATCCAGTATTCTAAACGTTCTACTGATTTGTTGTATCTACAGTAAGAATGTGGTAGTCTGAAGTCGTACGGTTAAACTGCCAGATATAATCAGAGCCATTACTGCCAGGAAGCTAATACAAATGGCTCCTCTGTTGTGCAAAACACCAAAAAATCTATGGCACGCTGTGATAGGTCCTTCTGTTGAATCATACAAGCAGACGTAAAATCCGAGCACAGGCTTCTGCGAATGAAAAAACGTGAGTTGGGTAACCGCAAAGTCAAGACGATCGAAAGATGCTACTGTACTGTACCAGGGAAACAAAAACCAAACCGAAACTCCACATGAACATATTACTTTCATCCATCCGACACAAATGAATTGGCAATAGTTGTATACAAATTTATGACTCACATATCCACAGATGTCGACTGGGGATCGACCTGAGGCAATATGTAGCCTGGCTGAAGTACCAATCCACCTCGGTCCATAGGCTTTCATCTATGTACTTAAAAAGAACACAGCTTTACGATAAAATCTGCGACCTATAATACCTTTAGAGACAGCTCACTATTTCAAGCTTAAATACGAGGAAACTCTTAGAGTTAGGTAAGTTATGAGGAAAAGACAAGCTTCAATTATTGTAATTAACAAAGTAGATCAATCTGGTCACATTGCAGAAGGGCCTTTTTATTTACTACCCTCTGAATATCTCGGTAATTCTTCACAGATTTACAGCAGATTAACATGCGAACTTAATAGCTATGGCTCACCCCCATAGTTACTACAGTTACTATAAAAGAAGCCCCATGCAAACCGATCAACCAGTACAACTCTTGATATCAATACCATATTGTTCAAAATCATGGAGTTAGTTCTAGTGGTCATCACTGCAGTAGCGATCATCAAAGCAACTACAGTTGCTTCGTGGGAATCCGAAAATTGGTTTCTGACAACCTCCGTAAGTTATATTTTCCAACTAATGCTTTCGACTGAAATTAACTAGAATCACACAAGGCTGATCGGATTGCTAGCTACGACTATCCTGTGGAAACGCACAAAGTACAAACCTCGGATGGCTACAATCTAGTCCTTTTCCGGATTCCCTATTCTCCGAAATTGAAGAATAAAAACAAACACCGACAAGTTGTATTCCTTCAGCATGGTCTTGAGGGCCTTTCTGACTGTTACCTCCTTAATGGACCTGATAACGCTCTTGCCTATAACCTCGCTGATGCAGGTTATGATGTCTGGTTGGGGAATACCCGTGGAACTACCTACACCAGGAAGAATGTGAAATTATCTCCGAATACGCCAGAATTTTGGGACTACAGTTGGGATGAAATTGCTCTACACGATATGCCTGCCATGATTGACTATGTACTCGAAAAAACTAGACACAAATCTCTTCACTATGTGGGCCATTCGCAAGGCACTACAGTCTTTTTCGTTCTCTTGTCATCCATTCCAAAATATAATCACAAAATCAAGACAGCACACATGTTAGCACCTATAGTATTCATGAACCACGCGAAGAACCCTATACTTAAATTGGTAGCACCTGTACTTGGACAACCATCCTCTATCATTGAGAGCTTATCGAAAAGCGAGTTCTTACCATACAACAAAGTGTTTGGCCTTTTAGGAAAAGAATTCTGCAAGGATGGTTCACCTTTCCAAGTTCTGTGTGCTGCTCCCATCTTCTTAGCTGGTGGCGCTGATCCTAAACACTTTAACTATGTGAGTAGGCCGTAACGCCATCTATGCACCATATTTGATCTAAAATATTGTTTTCGTGATTTTTGCTTTATTTATTCCTTACAGTCATTGCTACCTGACGTGACTGCTACCCATCCATCTGGGGCATCTACCAAACAGGCAATACACTATCTGCAGGAATACGAGTCGGCACATTTCAGGAAATATGATCATGGACCCTTGAAGAACAAGAAGGTTTATGGACAGGTCTCTCCACCAGATTATAAACTAAAGAACGTCGTAGCTCCAGTAAATTTGTACTACGGCGAAAATGACTTGTTTGCGAGCATAGAGGATGTTGACCGATTGGCAAAACTCTTACCAAATGTCGTTGAGAAATATCTCATTCCTATCTCTGAATGGAGCCATTTCGACTTTATTTTTGGCCTGGAGGTGAAGGAACTTATCAATGACAAGATCATTTACAAGATAAACGCTTTTGAAAAGAGTTCTGGGAAACACATGTAAGAATTGGTAGACCAGTTCAGAGAGCAGTTTAAGGAGCAGTTCGAAGCAATAGGAGTTTAAGATCGAAGGTAAGTGACTTCTGGCTGTGGTTTGGTTATACTTTAGGATCGCTGCAGTTGTACCTATGGAAATATATATGTTATGTAGTTATTCAAATACCCGTTGGAGTCTGTAATTTAGGAATACGGTAATGTGTAAAAGATGAACTATGCTCAATAGCAAACCATGGTCACCTGTGATAATCCTTGAAGGTACTGATGCACAATTTCAACTACAATTTTAGAGTATTGTGTGTGTACTCTGCATTGTGCAAGGCATCCGAATATGTACATAGTAGAAACCATGCTGGCAATGAGATTTCTGCTTGAAAGTAGAGCTCTAGATCCCACGACCCCAGCACGCTGTCGGCTTAGGTGCTCGGCAATTCGAAAACGGCATAAAATAAGTGTTGCCAACCACAGTAAAGCATATAAGAGACAGACAGAGTTTAAGTATTTATATGGAATTTAGGGTCCCTTAGCAGGCAATACGCAATCGAGCAATAGGCAGGTGCTCTTTGCTGACAGTCCAAGTAGAAGTGTAATGGTATCACCCGGGCAATAACAGATAAAAACCACGATGGCGCTTCTATGACGCTTGTTTGGACGTTAATTTCTGGTCATTTCGCTAAAATAACTGTAGTGTGCGTCATGGACAATACAATTTGTCTTCTCTGTACTCCTCTATGTGCAATGTTCTCTTGACTAGAATTTGTCAGTCTTTTGAAGTAAGATGAGTAAGCTCTTTACGAAAGCCGTGTGCGTGAGGCCAGATGCAAGCGTAGGCCGGACACTCCCAGAGATAGGTAAATATATCACAGTAAGCGATGCAGGATGTTATGTGAGCTATGCCCAACGTACTAAAGTGCTAACTAAATTGTAGTGCCCTGTTACGCCGCCAGTAAGCAGGAAAGTCGCTTACCTCTTAGGGACGTCTGAAAGCATTCGTTTTGTCTGCCAGCGTTCTGAAACGTCATGCCATTCGCACTTATGCTCACATGAAACCCAACTGTTAATGGAAGCTCTACCTGAGTACGCAAGCAGGCAGGCCTAATGCATGTTTGGGTCCGAACAAACTCCTCTCTCGGTGATCGTATTCCCTCTGAGCCCTCCATAAATCTAACCTTCGACTGCATTCAGAACTAGATATGAAGTCATAGAAGGATTCAGTAAGGCTTTAGACGCAGCTTAACTGTAGCTAAAGATGCAAATGCGTCGTCCCTCCACGGGTTCTTCACAATATAGTTCGTTGCCTTCAATATTTCGTATATTTCCGTTTGAAAGACAGCCGCAAGTTTGTTTTTAATGGAGAGCTATATGCTTAAAGTTTTCGTTCTCCAAAAAGACACTAGCGACGGTACCTAAATCGGGTCTTGAGCCATATGTGCAGACCCTTCCATATATCTCTCCTGGCTAGGGTTACACAGTTAAAAGACAGTCGGTGTGTTAGGCACCATCAAAACTCCGATGCGTGTTGTACTAAAAAAGAATTCTTTTTACGGAAACGGAAAATAGGTTGAGAATGCGTCTCATTATATGACAATCAAGGGGAGGGAGATTCGTCACCGCCTCTAGAGCAGAGTCAGGCATGCTAGTTGAAGCGTAATATAGCCAAGTCAAACCGTATTTTAGGTTCTATAAAAAGCAGCAGTAACGTATTTTTGTGAAAGTTCGTTCCACCAGACAAACGACGCATAGAATAAGGACTCTCCCCGCACTCCTTTACACTGCCAGAAAGCTGAGATCGCTTCGGAGGCTTCCGACTTTCAACACGACATGTTTAGTCCAAAGAAATTTGTTATCCACGATGACACCCAAATATTGTACTAAGCTTCATCGGAAAACCGGATGTTGAAGCGTTTGAGCACAAGATGAGTCGCACATGTCAGAATTATTCTTCTTTTAAAGGGAACAATCACAGATTTAAAAGGAGCAACTGGAAGACAATTTCAAGTACACCAATTATAGATCACGTCTAGGACTGCCTGCGGTTTAGAGCAGACACTAAGCTTGGCTGACCGACAGCACAGCTACATCATATGGTGAAGTGATTGAACCAATATGCGCAGTTAAGACAGAGCCCCGTCCCACCAACATAACCAACTTCGCAGGCAAATTTCAAATATTGCATCCGCAATAAGGGTCCTATTCACCAGTATTGTGTTTATTCACGAAAGAAGTGATGCGTCTGCGTCGTGTTGTTTGGCGGAGTAACACATGCCGTGAGATGTTGCGTTGTCAAAAGCGTTGTCTATGGAAATGTTCAGCACGTCCTCTTTCTTGTCGAGTACACCTTCAATTTTAATATTCCTATCATAAAGAGGTTCTCCGAAACGGGCAATCTGCAGAAGTTTTGTTTGGCTGGAGACATCAGTTAAAAAACATTTGACGAGGGCACTGTTCAGGGCCTTTAACGCTTGTTCTATTTTCTGTTTTGTACTGAGTTTATTAAATTGACGTACTGGACGAGCTCCAATTTAATGCACGTCCAGTAGTACTCTCTTAAAAAATATTAACTGAGCGGTACTGCCTTTGGTAGTAGCGGTAGCATCGAATCATAGGGAAAAGAAGCTAATGCAACGACGAATTTGTGCCATTCCCCGTTCATTTCACACCTTTTGTCTCTAGAAACTTTAATAAATTGGAAAATAGCCCAAGTGGATTTGGTACAAAAAGGTTCTCGGTCTTTCCGACCGCTCTTCATATATTGATGCGAATCCCTTAAAACATCCGAAGCCATGGATTTATTTATTCCACACCCATGGTTCCTGTATGGATATTAGGTGAGGTTTGGTGTTGAACACGGAAGGCCAACTACATAGGGATCTAGCACTGGATTTAGGTCTGTAAATGAAATGGATAAGTACAATGGAACACATGTGAACAAAATATTGAGGGAACATTTTAAATTGTCCTCAGCGACTTTAATAAAAAGTTTGGAAAGCGGATGAGAATAAGATCATTCGAAAAATATTCGGTCCCATTTGCGTTGACGGAAATCTGTTAAGGTACTAAATTAAGAAAAATCCTGCCGCAAAATCCCTTAAAATATATGATACACCTGGAAACCGGTCTAGCGCCACTGCATATCTACACTTCTTCTAAACTGCACTCCGGGTTGACCAGGTCCTTAAATCAAATCAATCACTTCTTGTGGGGCTATGAAAACTTGATGAATCGCAAACTATTAAGGCCTTAGAGGCAAATATTCAAGAGGATGTTGGTGACATACATAGATGCCCGTATGTACGAAAGAGCGGCTGGAAATTGGGCCATACACCTAAAGTCTGGTTGAAAACAATTAGCCATGCTAATGAACCAAGGTTTGGAGTCAAACCCAATTCAATTCATGGGGTTATTAGTACCCTTAATATGTTTACGCGGGGGAAGGAAACTTAGGGAAGAAGAAAAGAAAGGTACCGATGTACTCGTACATTGGTCTTAAATGTTTGCCAGTTATAACGATTATGAAATAGAGAGCTCGGCACGGCATTCCATAAGGCAGTTGTGCGGCTTAGGAATGAATCACCATATTTCAGAGTACGTCCGGAAGAGGGTTTGAGGGTATACTGATGAGCATTCGTAGCGAGACGAATGTTACGGTTGAAGGTTTGAAGGTTTCTATGGAGCACTGGTGGTGGAAATAGCGATAGAACAAAGAACCGCATTCATTAAAATCCACTCTGTTGTAGTTCCTCATTTGGTTATGCTGCTAATATCGGAATTTAAAGTACTTACGTAACATACGCTGTCGTTTCCGTTCTACAGCCGAAGAACAGGGACGTGAGTCCGGTAACGAATATGCGAAGCTGAGAGTACTGCCGTCAGCAAAGGAATATATTGGGTTAGAAGTAGCAGACAAGAGATCATTAATAAAAATTAAGAAGAGTGTCTCGAAAACCATCCAAGACAACTTGAATTTTACGTCGCAAAAGGTAGTTTCTAGTCCATTGAAGAAGAGAGTCGTCGATCCCAAATGCACGCATTTTCGACAAAAGGGCCTCATGTCAAACTCTATCAAATGCCTTGGAAATATCAAGTGCTACTATCTTGCTTTCGCCGGATTGGTGTATTCTTTGGTTCCACTTGTCGGCGAGACATGCCATCAAATCACCAGTGGACTTGTTGCTACTAGAACCGTACTGCCGGTCATTGCGAAGTTTTCGTGTTTCGATATATTCCATGAGCTCACGGTTTATCAACGTTTCCATTATCTTGGAAAGAAGGGAGGTAGCAGAGGAAGATACGCTTTTTTTAGGGGCGGGCTGGACAAATGCTGTTTTTCATTTGCTCGGAAAGAGTCCTAAAGAGTAGGATTGATGAAAAAGCTTACGCAGTGGTTTTGATAGCGTGGAAGAACACCTCTTCAGAAAAAGGGGAGATGTACCATCTGGACCAACGGATTTATGTATGTACTCGTAGGTATATTAAGATCATTAAGTACGCTCGCTTTTATACGAGTGGGAAAGCGGATTCGTCGAATTGAAGATTTGTCGTACTCAAGTGTAGGCAGAGACAAAGCATAATCTGGAAGTATTGAGCTGGCCGCAAAGTGTGTAGCAAGCAGATTGGCCCTGTCCAAAGAGCTGATAGCTTGAATGTCATTATAAATTAGTGTTGGGATGGAGGATGAGGCAAACTAAAAGCTGTTACTACCTTTGGGGCATTGTAGTGGTTTTTGCCTCAGTTTTTGGTCGTATTGAAATTTCATATGCTTAATAAAGACGTTACTGTCATTCCTGGCTCATTTGAACTTAATTCGTTTTTCCTCTATCGGGTTGGTTTTGGAAGACCAAAAAAATATTTTTCTAATCCGTTACAGTTCGAGTCGTACCGCGCGTTTTCTTTTGGTTTGGTACTCTACGTCGTTGTCGAGGAAACTTAACGACCAGTTATAGTTCCTAAATGAGGTGTTTGTCCACTCCAATTGGCTTTGGGAAGGCTTCTCTCTTTCAATCTTCTACACTTATCTTAGCAATGCATATGATGAGGAAACCCTCGAAGAATTGAGAACTACTTTAATCATCCGATAGCTCCTGAAGATGTGGGCGAAATAAAAGCAGAGATGCGGAGGTCTAGCTTGGCATTAGGTGGCTCATGAAATTTGGTCAATGCTTTCCTTTGCATCCATTACCATACTGCCACTGCTGATATGCTGCTTCGCCGCCTCGGTGTAAAGCCATATTATTTGTAGAGTATTGGCTGACGTTTTGTTTCGTCCGATCTGCCTTCGAATAGCTTGTTTGCTATGGCAGCTTGGAAGGTTTTGTCCATCGAATGGAGTTTACCTGCTTTTCGTCTTTTTATCAAGGAATTGAAAGTCACTTAAAAGGTAAAAGATCTCAAGTACTAGGAGCTCTCAAGTGTAATAACCTTGATCTGTCATGAGTCAATAACGTCAGAAGAAGTCGGGCATTTAGTGCTGTTATTGCTAAGGCAGAGCCTCGTCTATTGTTAAATTACAGCAGAAGAACCAATATAATTGATTTCTTGATACCACCCCAAGTGACAATTGGGATAATGCTTGCTAATTTCCGAAAAATGAAGGATTACACTTTTTATCCCGTGCTATACAGTTCCTTAAACTCTTCCTTTACCTTCTATGTTAGCTCTGCTTCGTGATAATTTTTCTTAAATAAAAAGCAGCATCCCTTGTAGGTCATCAACATAACAATATCATTTTCAGTGCAATTCATTCTCGTTTCACGGCACGTTTTGGTATCTTTTAATAAGGAAAGCCCACCCAACACATCACACCCAATCGCTATAAATATTCAACATCGAACCACGTGCAAGATCCTCGCATTATTAATTTAGATATCTGTAAATTATAAATGTTTGAATAGCCTTTAGCCTGAATCCTTAATACAGATTCTTGAAAAAGGATACGATTCAACATTTTGATAAATTACTATGTGTGTCCTTCTGCGAGGAGATTCCAAAGAAGGGAATGTTTCCTTTCTCAACGTTCCAAGTAGGTTTCATTTCTTTGCAGATGTCCTGATGCTGGACTAACGCGATGGTGTCCTTCTTAACTATTAATCACTATAGTTTGCTCATGAGGACCGAAAAGACTCTCCGACATTCTAATTGAATGGGACGATCTACTGTAGTGGAAAATCTTAAAAATATTCGTTCCACTGGATGGAAACGAAGCATTTATCTTTTTCCAAGAATTAGGATTGAAATTGTGGGATGGTTTTTACTTAAGCATCGTGTGACGGAGAGTTTGAGAGGGACAATCCATTAATTTCTTTAACGATATAATAATGACCCCGGGTTGGTGGATACTGAGATCAAAGATTGCCTTGCTAAATGGAACGATAAGTGTTTGACTTGAGGCCATTGTCTTATGGGTTGACAGCAGATAAAAGTAAGCAGGATTTAAAGGACTTTTTATAAAAGAAATTTTAAGGAATTGTCGGTCCTCAGATGTACTAAATACACTCATGATGAATAGTATTGGTCTTCCATTCATTGAAAATGCTTCGAATACTTGCGGGGAGGCCTGGGCACATAATAATTAAGGGAAGACTAGAGCTAGGACTTAGATATGCCGTGACCAAGGGAGGGATAGGTCAGGTTAGGTTACAGTGGTCGTTGAAAAACTCAACCCACTTAGGCCTATTGAGTCATTGTGATACCACGTAGATCTGTGACCATCCTACTATTGGAAGCAATTTGAGCTTCTGACGAAGCGTAGTAGACGTATAATTGCCTTCTATATTGTTTGGGTCGCTTAAGTCATTGTAGAAGAATGCTGCTTAGTGAAGTTTTCTTCTTCGGGGAGGTGGAGGATTGTCTACTCCTCCTCCACGTCCATGCAGCTTCTGCAGAAGTCGTTTGTAAAAACGCCAAGCCTTCTTGCATACTTCCCCATAAGATAGTGTCCAGTGATGACACCTATGATATCGCTGAAATATTTCCTATTTGGAAAAGTCAAACTCTTAGAGGGATTCAGGTCCTGTAAAGAGATCTGTTTGGTCAATAGATATGTTGATCCAACAGTCCACCTGAGGTTTAGTCTTTTGTTAGCATCCAGCTTTAATATTAGTTTGCACATAGCTACTGGTGTACGGATGCTACCCTTTTCCAGTAGAATAGGTAGAGTGGTTCCTACAATTCCCTGTGTCTATCTGTAGAATTTTGAGAGACTGAGTTTAGGGATTTGATAGCGGCCTGCCTACCCGAAAAGATGAGGATATCCCTTGCAGATATCACGTTTTTCTTCAGCCAGGACAGGACTTCTTTAATCGTCAACACTTTCGCCTGGAACACGCTACAGTGATTCAGAAGGCTTAATATTAAGTGACTTGTAAGAGGTAAGCCCCCTTGTGGGCGCGTCATGGTGGCTGAGGTTTAAACCCAAAGTCGCAGGAGGAGTCTTCATTGGTTTGACCCAATGTGGAGTTGCAATAAGTGCTGGGTGCTGTGACCCTAATAACAATAAGATATTTATGGTCGGCCTCGACCAATACCAAGGGTGGAATTTGTTCCTCCAACACAAGTTCTGGTATTATTCCAAAGCGAGTAAGCGATGGCAGGCAAGGCGTATCCTTGCCCCATGGATGTATGGGCATCCCGTAAACTTAAGTCCACACGACAGGTGAGGTGATGTTGACAGGAAAGTCTTTGTCAAACCAATGTTGAGGCTTAGTGTAGTCAATGTTCTTTGGAAGGATTCCGAGTACATTAAAAATATTAGCGTTGCCAAATATTATAGTTTATTTGTCCACTACGTAATTGCTTTAAAGCGACTACCTGTGTTAGCAGCTACTTGCCTCCTGAAAATATCGAGGGGTGTCAGGTGAAATAGAATATCCAGTACATCGCTCCTCCTCTGATACTTCACAATATACTCGTAGTTCACTGCCATCAGCTTGGAATATGCCACCGCTTGGAAGACAGCCGCAAGTTTTCCTAAAGAGGAGAAAAATCGAACGTTGAACAGGGAAAGTCAAATTATATATAGAATTTCTACACCAACATGAGTTCTCCTGTCATTGCATCAGATTCAATAAAATTTTCGGCATTCAGAAGACCAGAGTCAAAAGGATTGGCAGGTAAGGGCATCGAAGCTCAAGTGTGACTTGTACCACAAGTTACTTCTTTTTAAATGGAAGATGGCTTTCAGAGAGCAGACCATGATTTAAATATCAAAGGGAGGAAGATTTATCATGCATCTAAAGCAGAGCCGGGCATGCTAGGGAAAACCCCCATTCATCCAAGACAGATCATTCTCCGGTGTCTGATAAAAGCAGCGATGACATATTTTCATGAAACCTTGTCCCACCAGACAGCCGCCGTACAGTGGCTCATTTTGACATTTTTGCTTGCAAAATCAATCCTCTTAAACGAATAAAAATTTACCAGGGATATGAAATATGAAATGATTTACAGGGTGTTTCAGAATCTCCTGCTGAAATAGGACTTTCTCACCACAGGGGCTAAATGTAATGTTTTGCTTTAAAAATATTCAAAAGTGCACTAATCTGAACAAAACAGTGGCGCATTAAAGTAAACGAACCATTTTAATTTTTTTTTTTTATGTATCAACAAATCACTTTTTTTCAGCAATTCTTTTCAAGTCAAACAGTGTGGGAAAAAAGTCAACGGACCAAAAATATAAACAAAACAATTTGATTTCTTGGAAAATTTGTTCAACATCTGGTTTAATGTGCTACACTTGAGTACGACAAATCTTCAATTCGACGAATCCGCTTTCCCACTAGTATAAAAGCGAGCGTACTTAATGATCTTAATATACCTACGAGTACATACATAAATCCGTTGGTCCAGATGGTACATCTCCCCTTTTTCTGAAGAGGTGTTCTTCCACGCTTTCAAAACCACTGCGTAAGCTTTTTCATCAATCCTACTCTTTAGGACTCTTTCCGAGCAAATGAAAAACAGCATTTGTCCAGCCCGCCCCTAAAAAAAGCGTATCTTCCTCTGCTTCCTCCCTTCTTTCCAAGATAATGGAAACGTTGATAAACCGTGAGCTCATAGAATATATCGAAACACGAAAACTTCGCAATGACCGGCAGGACGGTTTTAGTAGCAATAAGTCCACTGGTGATTTGATGGCATGTCTCGCCGACAAGTGGAACCAAAGAATACACCAATCTGGCGAAAGCAAGATAGTAGCACTTGATATTTCCAAGGCATTTGATAGAGTTTGACATGAGGCCCTTTTGTCGAAAATGCGTGCATTTGGGATCGACGACTCTGTTCTTCAATGGACTAGAAACTACCTTTTGCGACGTAAAATTCAAGTTGTCTTGGATGGTTTTCGAGACACTCTTCTTAATTTTTATTAATGATCTCTTGTCTGCTACTTCTAACCCAATATATTCCTTTGCTGACGGCAGTACTCTCAGCTTCGCATATTCGTTACCGGACTCACGTCCCTGTTCTTCGGCTGTAGAACGGAAACGACAGCGTATGTTACGTAAGTACTTTAAATTCCGATATTAGCAGCATAACCAAATGAGGAACTACAACAGAGTGGATTTTAATGAATGCGGTTCTTTGTTCTATCGCTATTTCCACCACCAGTGCTCCATAGAAACCTTCAAACCTTCAACCGTAACATTCGTCTCGCTACGAATGCTCATCAGTATACCCTCAAACCCTCTTCCGGACGTACTCTGAAATATGGTGATTCATTCCTAAGCCGCACAACTGCCTTATGGAATGCCGTGCCGAGCTCTCTATTTCATAATCGTTATAACTGGCAAACATTTAAGACCAATGTACGAGTACATCGGTACCTTTCTTTTCTTCTTCCCTAAGTTTCCTTCCCCCGCGTAAACATATTAAGGGTACTAATAACCCCATGAATTGAATTGGGTTTGACTCCAAACCTTGGTTCATTAGCATGGCTAATTGTTTTCAACCAGACTTTAGGTGTATGGCCCAATTTCCAGCCGCTCTTTCGTACATACGGGCATCTATGTATGTCACCAACATCCTCTTGAATATTTGCCTCTAAGGCCTTAATAGTTTGCGATTCATCAAGTTTTCATAGCCCCACAAGAAGTGATTGATTTGATTTAAGGACCTGGTCAACCCGGAGTGCAGTTTAGAAGAAGTGTAGATATGCAGTGGCGCTAGACCGGTTTCCAGGTGTATCATATATTTTAAGGGATTTTGCGGCAGGATTTTTCTTAATTTAGTACCTTAACAGATTTCCGTCAACGCAAATGGGACCGAATATTTTTCGAATGATCTTATTCTCATCCGCTTTCCAAACTTTTTATTAAAGTCGCTGAGGACAATTTAAAATGTTCCCTCAATATTTTGTTCACATGTGTTCCATTGTACTTATCCATTTCATTTACAGACCTAAATCCAGTGCTAGATCCCTATGTAGTTGGCCTTCCGTGTTCAACACCAAACCTCACCTAATATCCATACAGGAACCATGGGTGTGGAATAAATAAATCCATGGCTTCGGATGTTTTAAGGGATTCGCATCAATATATGAAGAGCGGTCGGAAAGACCGAGAACCTTTTTGTACCAAATCCACTTGGGCTATTTTCCAATTTATTAAAGTTTCTAGAGACAAAAGGTGTGAAATGAACGGGGAATGGCACAAATTCGTCGTTGCATTAGCTTCTTTTCCCTATGATTCGATGCTACCGCTACTACCAAAGGCAGTACCGCTCAGTTAATATTTTTTAAGAGAGTACTACTGGACGTGCATTAAATTGGAGCTCGTCCAGTACGTCAATTTAATAAACTCAGTACAAAACAGAAAATAGAACAAGCGTTAAAGGCCCTGAACAGTGCCCTCGTCAAATGTTTTTTAACTGATGTCTCCAGCCAAACAAAACTTCTGCAGATTGCCCGTTTCGGAGAACCTCTTTATGATAGGAATATTAAAATTGAAGGTGTACTCGACAAGAAAGAGGACGTGCTGAACATTTCCATAGACAACGCTTTTGACAACGCAACATCTCACGGCATGTGTTACTCCGCCAAACAACACGACGCAGACGCATCACTTCTTTCGTGAATAAACACAATACTGGTGAATAGGACCCTTATTGCGGATGCAATATTTGAAATTTGCCTGCGAAGTTGGTTATGTTGGTGGGACGGGGCTCTGTCTTAACTGCGCATATTGGTTCAATCACTTCACCATATGATGTAGCTGTGCTGTCGGTCAGCCAAGCTTAGTGTCTGCTCTAAACCGCAGGCAGTCCTAGACGTGATCTATAATTGGTGTACTTGAAATTGTCTTCCAGTTGCTCCTTTTAAATCTGTGATTGTTCCCTTTAAAAGAAGAATAATTCTGACATGTGCGACTCATCTTGTGCTCAAACGCTTCAACATCCGGTTTTCCGATGAAGCTTAGTACAATATTTGGGTGTCATCGTGGATAACAAATTTCTTTGGACTAAACATGTCGTGTTGAAAGTCGGAAGCCTCCGAAGCGATCTCAGCTTTCTGGCAGTGTAAAGGAGTGCGGGGAGAGTCCTTATTCTATGCGTCGTTTGTCTGGTGGA
The DNA here is from genome assembly GCA_949129095.1 of Volucella bombylans. Taxonomy (NCBI): domain Eukaryota; kingdom Metazoa; phylum Arthropoda; class Insecta; order Diptera; family Syrphidae; genus Volucella; species Volucella bombylans. Next base: position 134,554,862 of record OX422141.1, on the reverse strand, counting down.
ACGAGCTTTCACAAAAATACGTTACTGCTGCTTTTTATAGAACCTAAAATACGGTTTGACTTGGCTATATTACGCTTCAACTAGCATGCCTGACTCTGCTCTAGAGGCGGTGACGAATCTCCCTCCCCTTGATTGTCATATAATGAGACGCATTCTCAACCTATTTTCCGTTTCCGTAAAAAGAATTCTTTTTTAGTACAACACGCATCGGAGTTTTGATGGTGCCTAACACACCGACTGTCTTTTAACTGTGTAACCCTAGCCAGGAGAGATATATGGAAGGGTCTGCACATATGGCTCAAGACCCGATTTAGGTACCGTCGCTAGTGTCTTTTTGGAGAACGAAAACTTTAAGCATATAGCTCTCCATTAAAAACAAACTTGCGGCTGTCTTTCAAACGGAAATATACGAAATATTGAAGGCAACGAACTATATTGTGAAGAACCCGTGGAGGGACGACGCATTTACATCTTTAGCTACAGCTAAGCTGCGTCTAAAGCCTTACTGAACCCTTCTATGACTTCATATCTAGTTCTGAATGCAGTCGAAGGTTACATTTATGGAGGGCTCAGAGGGAATACGATCACCGAGAGAGGAGTTTGTTCGGACCCAAACATGCATTAGGCCTGCCTGCTTGCGTACGCAGGTAGAGCTTCCATTAACAGTTGGGTTTCATGTGAGCATAAGTGCGAATGGCATAACTTTTCAGAACGCTGGCAGACAAAACGAATGCTTTCAGACGTCCCTAAGAGGTAAGCGACTTTCCTGCTTACTGGCGGCGTAACAGGGCACTAAAATTTAGTTAGCACTTTAGTACGTTGGGCATAGCTCACATAACATCCTGCATCGCTTACTCTGATAGATTTACCTATCTCTGGGAGTGTCCGGCCTACGCTTGCATATGGCCTCACGCACACGGCTTTCGTAAAGAGCGTACTCATCTTTCTTCAAAAGACTGACAAATTCTAGTCAAGAGAACATTGCACATAGAGGAGTACAGAGAAGACAAATTGTATTGTCCATGACGCACACTACAGTTATTTTAGCGAAATGACCAGAAATTAACGTCCAAACAAGCGTCATAGAAGCGCCATCGTGGTTTTTATCTGTTATTGCCCGGGTGATACCATTACACTTCTACTTGGACTGTCAGCAAAGAGCACCTGCCTATTGCTCGATTGCGTATTGCCTGCTAAGGGACCCTACATTCCATATAAATACTTAAACTCTGTCTGCCTCTTATATGCTTTACTGTGGTTGGCAACACTTATTTTATGCCGTTTTCGAATTGCCGAGCACCTAAGCCGACAGCGTGCTGGGGGCTTGGCGGTCCAGATCATTTGTTGGTCGTAGGATCTAGAGCTCTACTTTCAAGCAGAAATCTCATTGCCAGCATGGTTTCTACTATGTACATATTCGGATGCCTTGCACAATGCAGAGTACACACACAATACTCTAAAATTGTAGTTGAAATTGTGCATCAGTACCTTCAAGGATTATCACAGGTGACCATGGTTTGCTATTGAGCATAGTTCATCTTTTACACATTACCGTATTCCTAAATTACAGACTCCAACGGGTATTTGAATAACTACATAACATATATATTTCCATAGGTACAACTGCAGCGATCCTAAAGTATAACCAAACCACAGCCAGAAGTCACTTACCTTCGATCTTAAACTCCTATTGCTTCGAACTGCTCCTTAAACTGCTCTCTGAACTGGTCTACCAATTCTTACATGTGTTTCCCAGAACTCTTTTCAAAAGCGTTTATCTTGTAAATGATCTTGTCATTGATAAGTTCCTTCACCTCCAGGCCAAAAATAAAGTCGAAATGGCTCCATTCAGAGATAGGAATGAGATATTTCTCAACGACATTTGGTAAGAGTTTTGCCAATCGGTCAACATCCTCTATGCTCGCAAACAAGTCATTTTCGCCGTAGTACAAATTTACTGGAGCTACGACGTTCTTTAGTTTATAATCTGGTGGAGAGACCTGTCCATAAACCTTCTTGTTCTTCAAGGGTCCATGATCATATTTCCTGAAATGTGCCGACTCGTATTCCTGCAGATAGTGTATTGCCTGTTTGGTAGATGCCCCAGATGGATGGGTAGCAGTCACGTCAGGTAGCAATGACTGTAAGGAATAAATAAAGCAAAAATCACGAAAACAATATTTTAGATCAAATATGGTGCATAGATGGCGTTACGGCCTACTCACATAGTTAAAGTGTTTAGGATCAGCGCCACCAGCTAAGAAGATGGGAGCAGCACACAGAACTTGGAAAGGTGAACCATCCTTGCAGAATTCTTTTCCTAAAAGGCCAAACACTTTGTTGTATGGTAAGAACTCGCTTTTCGATAAGCTCTCAATGATAGAGGATGGTTGTCCAAGTACAGGTGCTACCAATTTAAGTATAGGGTTCTTCGCGTGGTTCATGAATACTATAGGTGCTAACATGTGTGCTGTCTTGATTTTGTGATTATATTTTGGAATGGATGACAAGAGAACGAAAAAGACTGTAGTGCCTTGCGAATGGCCCACATAGTGAAGAGATTTGTGTCTAGTTTTTTCGAGTACATAGTCAATCATGGCAGGCATATCGTGTAGAGCAATTTCATCCCAACTGTAGTCCCAAAATTCTGGCGTATTCGGAGATAATTTCACATTCTTCCTGGTGTAGGTAGTTCCACGGGTATTCCCCAACCAGACATCATAACCTGCATCAGCGAGGTTATAGGCAAGAGCGTTATCAGGTCCATTAAGGAGGTAACAATCAGAAATGCTCACCAAACCATGCTGAAGGAATACAACTTGTCGGTGTTTGTTTTTATTCTTCAATTTCGGAGAATAGGGAATCCGGAAAAGGACTAGAATGTAGCCATCCGAGGTTTGTACTTTGTGCGTTTCCACAGGGTAGTCGTAGCTAGCAATCCGATCAGCCTTGTGGGATTCTAGTAAATTTCGGTCCAAAGCATTAGTTGGAAAATATAACTTACGGAGGTTGTCAGAAACCAATTGTCCGAGTCCCCCGAAGTAACTGTAGTTGCTTTCATGATAGTTACTGCAGTGATGACCACTAGAACTAACTCCATGATTTTGAACAATATGGTATTGATATCAAGAGTTGAACTGGTTGATCGGTTTGCATGGGGCTGCTTTTATAGTAACTGTAGTAACTATGGGGGTGAGCCATAGCTATTAAGTTCGCATGTTAATCTGCTGTAAATCTGTAATGAATTTCCGAGATATTCAGATATTTCGTATGAAATGGTAACACGAGGATAGTAAATAAAAAGGCCCTTCGGCAATATGATCAGATTGATCTACTTTGCCTCAAATCGTGTGAATTAATTGAAGATGGTGAATAATCTTTTCCTGATAACTTATGTTATCTAACTCTAGGAGTTTCCTCGTTTCGCGTTTTCCGTTCTTGAGCTTGAAATGGTGAGCTGTCTCTAAAGGTATTATAGGTCGCAGATTTTATCGCAAAGGTGTGTTCTTTTGAAGTACATAGACGAAAGCCTACGGACCGGGGTGGATTGGGGCCTCAACCAGGTTACATATTTCCCCAAGTCGATCCCCAGTCGGCATCTGTGGATATGTGAGACATAAATTTGGATACAACTATCGTCAATTCACTTTTGTCGGGTAATGCTACTCGCAATTTCGGTGGAGCACTGGTGGTGAAAATTGCAACAGGGAACATTTCGTCGTTGTTCGAGGGTGTCCATTGATTGATGGAGATTAGCATCGCCTATGAGTTTTAACGCATGGTTTTGAATCTTATCTAGTAGATGCAGAGATATTATACGAGTAGGAGCACCTGATCAGATGTTGGCAATGTACTGCAATTTTGGGCGGATGAACGATTTATAGATTAAGGCCAGATCAGGGGGTGAAAGATTTTTTACACCACTTGAGGAAACCTAGACATTTTGCAGCGCTTTTGGCGAAATCGAATATGTGGTCATTCCAACGTAATTTGTATAATAGTTTTTCAGTTTTGACGATGCAAGTGCCACGGCACTGGGTATATAAATTTCGCCTTAAGGACAGCAGACAGCATTGTGTTTTGGAAGCATTAAGTGCCATACTGTTGATATTTCATCAATTATGTAAGTATGCTGTTAATATTGGAATTTAACGAGCTTAACATAAGCTGCTGTTCTCGTTCTAAAAGTGAAGAGCAGGCACGTGAGTACAGGAACGAATATGAAAAGCAGAGAGTACTGTCATCAGCAAAAGAATATATTGCAAAAGATCAGGAAAATTAAAAATTTAAAAATTAAAGATGAAAAAGCTTACGCAGTAATTTTACCAGCACCTCTTGAAGATTCTACGCAGTCAAGTGTGGCAATTAAGAGGCACAATCTGGAAGTGAGGCAACTAAATTGGTCGGCTGGAATGTCATTATAAATGAGCGTCGGCATGGAGGATAAGCCAAACCAAAAGTGTTTACTACCTTTGGCACATTGTAGTATTTGTTGCCTCAGTTTTTGGAATTTCACACGCTTAAGAAAGGCGTTGTAGTCATTTCTGGCTCGTTTGAATTTTTTTTCTTCATTTTTCCTCTGCCATGTATCATTCTATGAAAATTGCCTGTGGAAACTACAAATAGTATGGATATCATTCTATGAGCTGTCATTTCCCTTGTTTAGTTTTAGTTTTATATGCATTTTATTTACTTAATCACTAACTCTTACATTCTAACAAAAAATGCTTAAATGCTAGCTTACAATTACTTAATAATCTTACACTAACTTACTGGCCCCATACAGGCACTCTAAGCTACTCTAAATTCTTATAACTATGTCTTTCGACTTCATTTACATTTTCTTAAAACTATTTATTTTGTATACTTAAAGCTAAGAAAAAAATTTGTTAACAAAACTTAGCATATGGACATAATTTTTTATTTTTTATAAAAACTTAGTATCTAACTTAAAATAAACCTTAGCCTACCTAAACTAACTGTACAATACACATATAAACACACATAGACGTTATACACAATCATATACATATATCAGTATACACTTTTGTATACACTGATATATGTATATGTTTCTTAAATGCTAACCTAAACCTATGTAAGCCGGCCATCGCTGTTTACAGAGAAAACAGATTGGTCAGCTCTGCCTCATTAGTGAGGCTGGTCCGTAATTGACGGAAACGACGACGAATCATCTTCTCCATCATTCAACCACTAGAAATGCTGGTGCTGCCGAACGACATCCCTCTTATCGCGATTCCCCACCGCCCTACTGAACCTGAGGCGATCCACACTGCCGTGTGCGACGTCTCTGTCGTAGTTGAGTCGCCTGTCCCCAGCTGTCCGAGCGACATGGAAGACTAACGGCACCGCTGATCTATCCTGGATCAACCCTTTCTGATCTAGGTAGAGGAATGCTTCCGGTGGAACGAAGCCGTCAAAGCGCACACTCTCGTGGTAAAGGTAATTGGGGTAGTAAGCCCCAGATATCAGGTTATTCGTCGACGTCATTGCTCTTGCAATGTGCCTTCGAGTCAGCTTAATTACGAAGTTGTCCACTCGTATTAGGTTCGCCCTGTTATAAAGGACCTCATTAGGATAAAATTTTTTGTACTCCGACTCTGGTGTTCTATACAAGCGAAGACAGGCCCTAAGGCAAGCCCTCTCAAACACCCGAATCTTTTCCATTAAGCTTGCTCGTACATTGAACCACACGGGACAACCAAATACCAGCATGGGCCTGATAAGGGCCATGTAGCAGATTACCTTTACCCCCGCATCGAGTTGGCTGCTATAAAACAGTCTCTTTGTAAGGGCAAAAGCACCTTTAGCTCTGGCCAGAGCAGCATCTACATTTTTGCCAAAATATAGAAACTGATCTAGCCAGATTCCAAGGTATCTGACTACATTTCGACAGGCAAGAGGCTGTCCGTGTTGTCCAATAATCGAGAACTTTCTCCAATTTTTTCGGGTATCCCTTGAGGCTCTAGACAACGGCGTCCTAAAGAGAATGGTTTCCGACTTCTGAAAGTTGATTTTCAACTTCCAGTCATCGCAAAATCGTCTTATCTTATCGAAGTCACGCTGCAAGAGAGTATTAATGACCTCGATTTTTGGACCTGTTCTGTACGCTATCAAATCGTCTGCGTACACAATAGTATGGAGAAGTGAACCTATCAAGTCGCTTGTAAAAATGTTGAATAGGATCGGCGAATTGACCGCGCCTTGCTGAAGACCATTTTTAATTTGAAATATTCCAACAGAAGTCACATCACCATTCTTCACGATGAACTGTCTGTTAGTTAACATATTATAAAGAATGTACAAGAGTGGTTTACTGATCCCCAGCCTAGTTAGTTTATATAAAAGACCCTCTAACCATACGGTGTCGAAGGCCTTCTCCAAGTCAACAAGGCAGGCACCAGTGCATTGTTTTTTGCCTTTATTCCATTGGATATCGGACACCAGTTTAGACGCGGCATGTGAGATATCATGTCCCGCCTTAAAACCGAATTGATTATCCGGAACTATATGTTTGTCCTCAACCCACCTAGACAGAGCTCTATTGATTACCTTTTCAAAAACCTTACTGATATTCGGAAGGAGACTTATCGACCGGAGATTCGCCGGATTGGATATATCCTTTCCCTTTTTGGGGATAGATTGAACCACCGCCGTTTTCCAATGCGCTGGATAATGTGCATTATTCATTGCATTATTAAACAGGGTGGTGTAAATGTCCACCGCTTCTAGAGGAAGATGTCGAAGCACGATGTTCGGAATACCATCGGTCCCCACCGATTTCTTAGCCCTGATTGTGTCGAAGATCTCTTGGAGTCCTGCCTTCGAAATGAACGGGGGTAGGCCACCCTCTCTGGCAATGACGTTATTTGCCATATTTTCGTCGCTAAACCGGGTGAAACCAGAACCCTCGGATCGCCAGTTCCCTATTTCATTTCGAATGCAGAAGTCGTGCACCAAGACGCGATTGTCCAGGTCGTAATTAGGGCCAATGTTATCAATGGCCTTATATACTTCCTGGAAAGTGGCCCCTATGGCCTCAACCTTCTCCTGTGGATCCTCGATCACAAAAAAGTCGTCATCATCAGCGGCTTCATTTGGATCACTGCCTGCTATTGTCAGTAACCGCTCGTTGTCTGTTGTCCGGGCTATTTTAAGACACTGAAGGTCGTTTTGATTTTTTCTCCGAAATAGTTTATTTATTTGCGGAAACATATTCGGGTTGCTGGTGTTTACAGCCCGAACCTTGTTGTTCCAATACAAACTTACAGAAATTCTGTAATTTTCTTTTATTAGCGTTTGAATATTTTTAATCGACGACTTCAGTGTCCTAATCTCCGGGTCTTGTCGGTCAGTTAACTGTCTGTACAAGTTTTTAAGTCTGGTCAGAAGTCTACTTTTCTGTCGGTGCAGTGCGTCAATAGTAGGATTGCAGGTCTTCGTTAGTCGTACGTCGATACCGCGGTATTGTAGTGTCCATAGTTTGTTTAATTGTCTCGTCCATTTGTTTTAGGTAATTGTCGATCTCCTCGTTTAACAAATTCCCCTATTGGACGGTGGGTGGATCGTGTTCGAGGAGAGCGCTCTAGTCAAGGTTGCGGAGAAGCGTGTCCATCGAGTCTTACTGTAGTTGTAAGAATATCTTTGGACAAACTCCTCCAATTCCGCAATTTCGTTGGGAACTGTAATTTCGGTGCTAAAACCGCAATGGTCGCTGTCATACACGAATGTGCGCAGACAGTTTAATGTTTGTAAATTCGTACCTGTCAGTCGTATACGTTCGTCGTACAGCAGTAGATCCAAATAAGACCCGCCTCTGGGTTATCTGTCGCTTTAAGACCGAGTCTGTACATGAAATCGTGCTGACCCCACCAATCGAGTAGTAGGTTCCCTCTAGTATTTGGCAAATTATTTCCCCAATCTCTATGTCTAGCGTTGAAATCCCCGCCGATTATAAAATAATTCTCCCCCGATTCCAGCCTCAGAAGTCGAAAAAGCGTGTCGAGCTCTGTAATGAATAGGGTGGATTGTGAAGCCTCAGGTGCATAAACAGAGGCCAAGTACAGCCGCTTTCCACTGCGGAGCGGAATGTAAACGACGACTGCCTCCAACACCCGGAACCTGCGCAACACCCCCTTGTACACTCTGTGAAATTTTATACCCTCTTTAATGAAGATCGCGACACCGCCTCCACGTTTGGCTCTGGGCCGATTTCTTCTTCTAACAATATAATTATTGTACTCCAGTTTGTGCTTATCGGTTAGCTTTGTTTCGCTAGCGAAAAGCACATCAGGAGTTTGGTCTTGTAGCAATTTAAACATCGCGGCTCTTCGTTCGATCCTAATCAATGAATTCACATTCACCGCAAGGACCTTCAAAGTTTGCTCCACCATGTGCGTACCCATTACGACATGTGTTGCGTTAGGCCCGGCAGCAACGCGTAGATCTGGTCCACCCGCTTGGCCTGTTCTTGAACCTGCTTTTGCAGCTGAGCCATCTGCCCTTGGATTGCGAGCAAGATGGCTAGCATGTTGGGTGCAGCTTCCGTTGTTCTCGTCATCGGAGCCGGAGAAGCAACAATCGCTTGCTGTACCGTAGCCCCCCTACCTGACGCCATTTGGGTGTAGGAAATTTGGGGCGTGACGGCTGGTGTTTGAAACCTCACCGGTGAACGTTTGACCTCCACCTTCTGCTTCCGAGCCAATTTTGCTTTTTTAATTTCGGTGAACTTAGGACAACCCCGATAGTTTGCGGTGTGTCCTACGTTCCCACATAATACGCACGAGAGCTGCGACCTATCGGATGCTCCGTCAACACCCAGAGCACACTCCTCGGAACTGTGGTTCTTTGCGCACTTCACGCATCGAGGCTGCATTTGGCAGTTCGACGCGGCGTGCCCGAACCTCTGGCAGCGAACGCATTGTATAACGCCTTCGCTCCTTTTTAGTTTTTCCCAGTGAACCACCTGGTAGTCTAGGACATTGATACTCCTTAGACTATCCAGACGGCTTTCGGGACTGAGTTGCACCAGGAAGAACGGCAGACTCCGTTTCTCCCGCCTGGCTCTAGCTGTGGTAAACGGCTTTACCCCCACAAACTTGAGTCCTTAGCACTCCTTCTCTTTGAGCAGTGCCAAGATCCCCTCAGGATCAGAAGACAGTTCCAACCCCTTTAGCAGCATCGATTGCCGCTTTTCACATTTTGGTGTAAATGAGTAGTGCTCCGTCGTCGTGTCCTTTAGGAGCTCTTTCACTTTCGCGTAGCCCTCCACTGTATTACAGTGGATGGCATGGCGATCGTTCCCCAATCTCATAATTTTAAAATTATTACCAATGACCAACTTACACAGGTCCTTGGTTTCATTTACCTCTAGTTTATAGGTGTTTATAGGAGGCACCTTCTCCTTCTTCTTCTGCTGCTGCTGTTGTTGTTGCTGCTGCTGCTGTTGTTGTTGTTTTTGTTGTTGTTGTTGTTGTTGTTGTTGTTGTTGTTGCTGCTGCTGCTGCTGTTTTTGTGGTTGCTGTTGTTTTTGTTGATGCCGTTGTTGTGGCTGCTCTTGTTGTTGTTGCTGGTGTTTTTTCCGCTTTTGTTGGTGTTGTTGTTGGCTCTGCTTTGGAGCAAGTAGCGTTTGCTGTTGTTGCTGGGATAATTCTTCCTCTTCTCTCTTCCTTCTGACCATTTGCCTTTCTTTCATGGCCAGTATCCTTTGTTGCAGCATTTTGATGCTGCTACTTATGGCCATCATTTCTTCTTCTTCATCTTCCGTTTCGCTCTGTGCCAATGTAGCGAAACTGTTCCCTTCCCTCACTCCACCAAGCAGTTTTACAGTGGTAGTTGGTAGGGCGGGACGGTGAACTATGTTGGAGGATGGCCTAAGCTTCCTCCTTCTCTTAGCCGTGGGTATTTGGCTTGACCCGCTTGAAGCCTCGCCTGATAATAATTCAGCAGGTCCCGCTATTGACATAGCGGACCGCTCTCCACTATCCATTACGGGACTTTTTTTGTTTTTTTTTGTACATTTCTTTGTTAATATTTCAATAAAAATTGGAAATAAAAACTGTTGTTCGACGATGGGAATCGAACCCAGGCCTCGGGATCGTTACACTAGGTATAATATCGTCAGAGTCTTTACCACCTCGGCTACCGAACACTTAGAATTTCACTGGCTAAAAGTATGCTACTTATTTTTCTGCCTTTTTAAACCGAAACACAAAACACTTCTGCTCTCCGTGGAGGTGTATGAACGACTGTCATTTCCCTTGTAGTTAGACCTATTTGTTCATTTTTAACGCAATGGCTGTGTGACGGATGCACGAAATAATAAAATTTTAAAATTAAGTACAAAATTGTGGATCTAAAAAAAAATTACTGGCTTCAACTAGGTATCTAGGAAAACCGGAAAAGACGTGTCAGAGCTGAAAAAAAGTCAAAAACCTGCGGACAGCTTACGCCATTGAAAAAAGAAAAGTGGACGGTGACATTGGCGTAAAATACGTACCAATTACATCTTTATTATTATGATGAGCTGCTGTACCTAGATTCGGTCATTGTTTTAAAGTGCACGAAAAGCAATTACGATGAGGTAAGAAAGACGTGAAAAAATATTTGCTTATATTACATTTTTTATATTTCTTGTTTGTAAGAGTACAGTGTGGAGTGTGCTACGTAAGCAGTCCAAGCCAGTGTAAATGATTCAGTGTGCTCAGACACTCCATCTTTTGTTGAAACTTCTGCACAACCAACTCCATCTCCTAGGACGCAGTCAAACATATTCTCACCGATGCCATCAACATCAGACAGCATCAAAAGAAAGGCATCAAGAAGAGCAGCCAAAGAAGATGCGTATGACTCTGCAATTAACAAAATTGATCATTTTTCCGAAGGAGATGAGAAGCAGGATGTGTACTCCTCATTTACGAAAAGCATTGTTTTGCAGCTTCAACGGTTTTCTCTGGTGGAAGCGGCTGAATCAATGGCCGAAATACAGCTGCATTTCAGAACAGAAAAATAATACAGTCGATAAAGAATAGAAGCCAGAACAATTCATCGCTGTCTTCGTCTACAAAAAATAGTGTAAGCGACAAGCTATATCCAATATTACATCGAATAAAATAAATTGTTTTGTTGTTTTTTCGTAATTTTAAGGATTATCTTTTAAAATAGTATTGAGATTGAATTAAAATATAAACTAAGATATTTATTTTCTAAGATACTATTAAGGTTGGATTAGAATATAAAATAAAAGTGAATTAAAAAAAATTAAGGTATGGTTTGTTTTTTAATTTAAAATTTTTAAAAAAGTTCTACACACTTCAACAGAACACTGACGAGAACACTCTCCTCGAATTCGCTCTACCGACCGTCCAACAGAAATCTGTCAAACGAGGAGATTGACAGGTACCTAAGGCTAATGGACGAGACAATGAAACGAAAAATGGACGAAACGTTACCTCTATACTAAGACACTGACGAAGAAGACTCATTCCGCAACGCAACTGTTGACGCCCTGCACTGACATAAAAGTAGACTGCTGTTAAGGCTAAAAACCTTGTACAGACAGTTTACTGACAGACATAACCCGGAGATAATGACACCGAAGTTGCCGATTAAAAACCTCCAAACATTAATAAAGGAAAATTACAGAAATTCTGTAAGTTTGTATTGACAACTGGAGGCATAAACCTGGTGGCCAGTAGAACAAACGATTTATAGACATCACATTTTGATAGTCATAAGCATTTGTGTGTGTTTTATTGTTGAAAAAACTATTTGTGGTTTCAGTAAATTAAAAAGAAAGAAAATAAAAGGGAAGAAGTGTTAAATTTAAATAAAAAACAATCGAAACAAAGTATAAAATAATAAAAAAAATACTCAGTACTTATTACTGCTAAGGTGAGTGTTTATTGCCTGATTGATGTTTTCCTTGGTGAATAGTGTTTTTGTTTTCAGATAATGGAACCCAAAATCAGAAAAAAAGGGTTCTCCCGCATTGTGGAGTGGCTTAGTGGAATTCCTACAAAGAAAGTGGAATCACCATGCACTACATACCAAAGAAAATTCGAACAGAACAAAATTTATTAAAGAAGTGGTCAATGGCGCTTCGAATGGGAAAACCCTTTCTAAAATATTTCCTTATCTGCAGTCGTCATTTTAAAGAAAACGAAATACTGATACCAGCGCAACGAGATGGTGTTAGATGCAAAACAATGATAGCGAAAGGTGCATTTCCCACGCAAAAGCTGCCCAAAAGTTCAATTCCGGTGAAGAAAGTAATTATTGACAGTGGAAAGCGGCTTTTGGTCCATTCCATTAATACATTAAACAGACGGTAAAACCATAACTACATATATTTGTTTATCGAGTTTTCAAGTTTGGCTGAAGAAAGACTTCTGACAATGTCCAAGACATCAAATGAAGCTGCGAATAGTGTTCAAGTCTTACGAACTGTGGATAATGGCATTCAAGTCAGCATTCAAAGATGTGAGGAAAGATTCCATTAGCGGAACAAAGCTTCATAATCCATCTGAACCTACGATGAATTCAAAGAAATCGTCAGCTTTGTCTTTCTTCTCTTCTGCTTGAAAATTCTCTCCATATGACCGAAGGCCAACGAAGAATTTGCTCAGTTCACAGTTGGGTCTTGCTAGAATTGGTTTGGTATACAAAAACAAAAGTGGTACTTTAACGAAATGAAATTACATACCTGCTAAGAATTCCTTAAAAATTTCATCCTCTTTGAAACCAAATCATTTTTTATTCTTACCTTTTGCTTTTACTCGCACTGACGGCACTGAATTTCTGGGTAAAGATTTTCCCAATCTTTCCCCATTTTTGCTTCAGCTCCGTGCAGTTTATCATTTCTAGGTTTGGTTCTCTAAAAACAACACTTTGTTATAGAGTGAAATCAAGCAGACTTCTTCGAAACATCAGTAAGGTGTTCGAAACGAATAGAATCCTGACTAAGTGGGTTGAGAACAAATATATAGTTCGGGACAATCAATTCGGTTTCAAAGCGGGGCATGATATCATTCATGCTTTGTCGAAACTGGTTTCTGATATCCAATGGAACAAAGGCAAGAACAAGTGCACTGGTTCCTGCCTGATTGACTTGTAGAAAGCCTTCGATACCGTATGGTTAGAGGGACTCTTGTTCAAGCTGGACAGGTTGGGAGTAAACCACTGCCGTATATTCTTTTCGATATGCTCTCCAGTAGACAGTACTCACATCGTGAAGAATGGCGATGTGACTTCTGCTGGAACATTTAACATTAAAAACGGTCTATAACAAGGTGCAGTAAATTCACCGATCCTATTCAACATTTACACACGCGATCTGAAGTGAACCTACTTCACCATGCCGTAGCGTACGCAGACGACTTAATCGCGTACAGATCGAGTCCAAAGATAGAGGTCATTCATATACTTTTGCAGCGTGACTTCGATAAAATTAAGCGATATTGCGACGAGTGGAAGTTGAAAATCAACTTTCAGAAGTCGGAAACCATTTAGGACGCCTTTGTCTGGGGCCTCTAGGGATACCAGAAAGAATTGGCGAAAGTTCTCGATCGTAGATGTTGCTTTGGCCAGAGCCAAAGGTCCTTTTGCCCTTACAAAGAGACTGTTTTATAACAGCCAACTCGATGCGAGGGTGAAGGTGATCTGCCATATAGCCCTTGTCAGGCCTATGCTTGTATTTGGGTGTCCCGTGTGGTTCAACGTGAGAGCAAGTTTATTGGAACAGATTCGGGTGTTTGAGAGGGCTTGTCTTAGGACTTGTCTTCGCTTATACAGAACACCAGAGTCTGAGTACATAAAATTCTATCCTAATGAGGTCTTATACAATAGGGCGAACCTAATAAGAGTAGACAATTTTGTTATTAAGTTGACTCGAAGGCACGTTGCAAGAGCAATGACCTCATCGAACAACCTGATCTCCGGGGCTTTCTACCCTAATTATATGTATCATGAGAGAGTTCGCTTTTACGGCTTTATTCCTCCAGAAGCATTCTTCTATCTAGATAGCAAAGGTCTGATCCAGGACAGATTGGCGGTGCCGCTAATCTTCCATGTCGCTCGAACAGCTGCGGACAGGTGACTCAACTACGACAGAGACGTCGCACATGGCTGTGCGGAGCGTCTCCGGTTCAGTAGGGCGGTAGGGAGTCGCGACATGAGTACCAACATTTTTGGTGGCTTCTTGAAGGGGAGGATGCTTCGTCGTCGAACTCCTCCAGCGATAGTTAGCTTCATGTGAAGCAAAGTGGGCCAGCCTAATAAATAAAATTATCTTTAACATTCACTTACTTTATAATCACTTAAACAATACTATATTGCTGAAGCTATCACGCTAGCTTGGTTAAACATTATTTCAAAACAAGTATTAAATCATAAAGAAATATATGAAAATAAGAACTACTTGCGTTCTAAATCAATTCAACCCACCTCCAATTAGCAGGTTGACGATTTTCTCACTTTACAAGCATATTATAATGAATCCAAGATAATATTTAGCATCGGTATACCAGTAATTTCTAACCAAACATATTCCTTTTTCCACTTAATCTCTCTCCCTATTAACAAAACACTAACAGTCCGAACTCATTCTTATTTGGCTATTAATGAAATAATACATCATACTGTGCCAACGTATGTCCATTGTCCGGAAGTGTCTATTACTGTAACAGACAATGTGAAAACCAACCCTTAATCATCTGAATTGTATTCCTAACATTATAAAGAATCAACCAGCCATCTGCGACATCCAAAATGAAACCGAAATTTCAACAGTGTATCAACCGGAACCCAACTATATTCTAACGATCAAAGTTCATAACATCAAAATGCGAACCACCTGTGGAATAGAGCATTACCGACTTTACGGAACTAATCTCATTCACTGTTTAAATTGTTGTATTGGAATTAATAATTTAAACTATGATTCCAAATCCAATACTTTCTGGAACGGTATTATTATACATCCACCTACACAGAATTTCATCGAATCATCTTTAACCTTAAATCGCTTATCTCTGGAGAAGCTTCATACACATCAGATTCAAATTCAAGAGGAAATAGCAACATTTTCTAGCAAACCAATCCGAACTTTCAACTTATCATGGTAATTGTCTTCATCCTATTACGGTGACACTATTACGGTGACACTAATTTTAATCATCCATGTAAAACGTAACATATATCACACAACAAGGAAAATTTTAACACCGACACAACTACCATCAGCAATCTAGATTCTACAGGTTCAAGTAGAGAGTTTTCTAATAGGGACTTGACAACTTTGAATTTAATTTCTGAACGCACTCTTTCACTAATCATCAAACTTTCACTGTCAATTTATTCAGTAAGCTCAACATTTTCATCATGGTAAAGTACACGAACGAGCAACGTCTGCAAATTATAAAAATTTTCTACCGAAATTCGGAGTCGGTGACTGCAACTTTAAGAGTGTTAACTCCAATTTTCGGTCGTAATTCTCGCCCTAGTAGACAGGCAATAACAAGTTTAGTGCCAAAATTTGAGTCTACATATTCGTTGTGTGATGTTGACGTGTCAGTGAGATAACGGGTTGGTCGAAGTGTCGAAAATATCGCTGCCGTTCAGGCGTCCGTAGCAAACAATCCAAATCAGTCAATTCCACGGCGTTCTCAAGAATTGCGCATCGCTCAGACCACATTATGGCGTATTTGCGTAAGGATCTTGGCTTACACCCATACAAGATCAAGCTGACTCAAGAATTGAAGCCGATGGGCCATTTGAAGCGACGTACGTTCTCCGATTGGGTTCTGGAGAAGATGCGCCAAGATGAACAATTTCATCGCAAAATCATCTTCAGTGACGAAGCTCATTTTTGGCTCAATGGGTTCGTCAATAAGCAAACTATGCGTTATTGGTCGGGTGAAAATCTACATGTGCTTCATGAATCACCACTTCATCCACAAAAAATAACTGTTTGGTGCGGTTTGCATGCCGGCGGCGTTATTGGGCCATATTTTTTCGTCGACGATAACGATCGTTAGGTTACTGTGAATGGTCAGCGTTATCGCGCCATGATCACCGATTATTTTTGGTCCGAATTGGAAGATATGGTCTTGGACGACATGTGGTTTCAACAGGATGATGCCACAAGCCACACAGCAGACGCTACAATCGATTTATTGAAGAGTAAGTATGGTGAGCGTGTTATCTCAAGAAATGGGCCAGTCGATTGGCCGCCTCGTTCGTGCGATTTAACGCCGTTTGACTATTTTCTGTGGGGCTACGTTAAGTCATTGGCCAATGACAATGCCAACACGCCGACGACGTTGGAAGAGCTCAGAGCCAACATTGAACGCGAAATATCGGCCGTTTCGGCCGAAATGTGTGGCCGAGTTGTTGAAAATTGTGTCCAACGAATCGCCCGCTGCAAACGTGCCCGCGCGGCGATATGAACGAAGTTGAAATTCATTCATAAATGTTTTGATTGTACTTCAAGCCGATAATAAAGTTTTTGAAATATCTCAAATGGTTTGCGTCTTATTAAAAAAAAAAGTTGTCAAGTCCTTATTGGGAAACCCGATATAAACGATGCTACGCCAGTCGCTCCTACTAGCAACCATTTCCTGTGGCAGTCGCTCCACTAAGAGAGGAGGAGGTACATACTCGTACAACCAAACCAAGAGTCACAATATCAATAAACTGTTCGCATAATACTTATTTTGTTTATCTAATTTTTGTTTGGCTCATATTGCATTTTGTCTCAGAACAATGTATCTAGTATCAAAATTAATTTTCTTTCACACGGTTTTGTAAGAACAGTCAGCGTAAAATATGTATAAATACGAGTACCAATATAATTTAGACCCATAAGTTCCTTTTATGTCAATTAAGTTTCAAAGTTTAAAAGAAAGAGTTGTTTTTTTTTTAATTTGGGTATCGCTCCCAAATATAAGACGCGCGACACCATCAATTTATTGCGGGTAACATTTTCTGAGCGCATAATTTCGCGTAATAGACCTGTGCACTGGCATCCACGATCCTGTGATCTCACACCTTTAGATTACTTTCTTTGGGGGTACATATGTGAAGTCACTAGTCTATGTCGATAAACCAGAGACGTTGGACGATTTGGAAGTCAACATTCGCCGTGTTATTGCTGTTATACGGCCCCAGTTGCTCGATAAAGTTATCGAAAATTGAACTTCACGATTGCGCTTCATTCGAGCTAGCCGTGGCACTAATGGCATAAAATTATCTATTAAATAGCTATAGCTAATATCATAGACATTAACATTAGCTTCGTGTAGGTACCTCTGAAAAAACACTCTTTATTTTCTAATACAACCGCTTGCTCGATTGATTCACTTTAGCTGATCATTTGAACACTTTGGTTTACCTTTTTATACAGCGCTGTGAAAAGTTATAAGCCCGAACCCAAATTTTCATTTTTCCTGTAATGAGTAATAAACATTTATTATTGGTTTTGTTCCAAAATACCGTGAATCGTACCTAATCGTAATCTTTGAATAGCTATTGTACTCGTATGAGGGAGAAAAAATTAAATTTAGCTGACGTTTTTAAGGGGCCGTAAAAATAAGCTTTTTTTGTGATTTTTTTTTTTCAGGAAAAATATAAAATAAATGGAGTTTACAAAGGTAGAAGTTTATTGTACATATGATTGACTGTAAAACATAATTTTTATAGAATAATTTATTTAAAAATGGCGACTCTGCAGCGTTTCTCAGATGACCTCTCTTTTTTAGAGAGAATGGTCTACGGCCGTACCAACAGCTAGAGAATTAAGTAGGATTTTTTGTTATATTGATTTCTGGCCGAATGGCGCACTTCCAAAGTCAAACTTGCAAAATTGTTAATAACAAATGAACTATGCCATATGAAAAAGAAAATCCTACGTATTTATTCAGACAATATATTTTTAAAGATCTGATTGAAATTTGAAGTGAATTGGTTGACAATTGTTCAAGTTATGGGTGCGGCCAACTTGAAAAATGAATTTTTGGTATAAACCCGTTTAAAATTTTAAAGAGGCTCGCTGGTCTTGGCGGTCTTGTACTATAATTTGAAAAACAAGTACTTCGAGATATTTCCATGTCATTATCTTTTGTGATATCATATTTGTACTAAGGAACCATCGAAAGCAATAAAAAAAAAATCGATTTTTTGAAAATCCTAGAGTGGCCTAACCCCCCCTAAATCAAATCTCTTCCAGCATAAATGGATGCAAGTTGCGGCACCCGAATTTTTAACTATATATTTACAAATGTATAGGAATTAATTTTCTGTTGAGTTTAGGCCGGACCCTTTCGGACCTTTTTTTTAAGCTCAACCTAAAATCTAAACAGTGCGCCAGCATTAGTATTTCGAAAAACATTAAATTAAATTTTCAAAGAAATTATAAGAAAAAACTGCGTCCAATTTTTATTTCACAAATGAACAGGTATATCAAAAAGAAATGATTTTTTGAAACGTTTTGCCTAGATTTTACACTCAAACCTAAAAAAAAAATTTTTTTAAATCGATTTTTAAGTAAAATTAAAAATTACTCAACTTTAACAGGCTCTACAAGCAAAACTATTGATCCAAAAGAAATAATTTTTTCGTATACCAGAGCTGCAAATATTTGTCAATCCAGTGAATTTAAAAATGTTGCATTATAGACCCACATAATTGTCCTTACCAAAGCCGTGTAGATCTGCCAGACCTTTCTCGGTGAGAAGCCCCATGTCGTGGCGAAGGCCTTTTTACACTGCCAGAAGGCCGACAGCGCCGTGCAGTCTTTCGGCATGACATATTTCGTCTAAAGAACTTTGTTATCCAGTATCTACGACACAAAAAGATTTAACTTCGTTAGAGAAACAGATTTTGAAGCCTTTAGGGACTAGCTTTCTCCTTCCCGTAAATCACAGTTTTGATGGGATTTTTTGCTGTTTTACTTTCGTAACAAATGTAGGCTGGAAACCTTAGCAACTAAGTCAGATGATAGTATGAAAACCAGGAGTTCATTAGCTCTCATGTTGCATTTGCTACTGCCTCAAAAAGTATTCTAAGCATTAGCATCGCAGCATATAGGTAAGTCTCATCTTCCTGAAATCACAGTATGCAATGAGTTCGGCTACTACTACTTCGATGGTGGTGGTAGAGCCCCAAATCATAGGGAAAATAGGCTTGCGTAGCGACGAATTCCTACTTTGTTTCGTAGCTGATGCCCGCAGCAACTAAATCTTGGTTGCAAATTTGCTAAACTCGGGCAAATTGTGGGGGCGATTTTGGCCCAAAAACTCAAGTTCACGATCCTTCTGATCGCTCATCATATAGTGGTGGGAATCAATTTAAACATCCGAAACGAAAGGTGCATTAACTTCATACCCATGGTGTCTGTACCAATATTCTGCAATTAATTACAATTTCTAGAAGAACGAGTTACGAGGACTTTAAGAGCATTACACTTAAAGTTAACACATAAGGCGATTTCGAAGCAAACACTTACAATGCCGAGCTAACCATCGACAAGTGCACACACACAAGTACCCTTGTGACATTCGCTGGCTTGGAGGAAAACAAGAAAACCAAAAAATAAAAAATAAAAACAACAAAGCGCGAGTGTAGTGAAACAAAAATCCACAGTGCGGGCATCCCAACCTTCCTGCCCCTGGTCATACTGTTGCTTGCACTTGCTGTATTACATTGTCATAAAGCGCGTGCTCAGAATTTTTACTTCACAGCTGTGCTTAGTATCGTCGGTGTTTGTTTTTTACTTTTTTTACAATGACGCGTGAGTTTAGAGTGGATATAGACAATATTTGCCGGCTTAAAGCAACCACTTTTCTGTGTACGTCCACGTCTGTAAATACAGACTAGCTATTTTGGCACTTTGTAAAACACAGGTAGATCCCCGCCCTCACCTATCAGATCACTCTGATCTGAAGCTCCTGGCTACGAACTAGTGCCATTATTTTTCTCTCACCAGCTTATCAATTTTATGTGGTTACAACTCCATCTACGTAAGCAAATTATCCACTATTGCTTTATTTGCAGAAGCCCCAAACTGGACAGCAATTCGACTTTTAACGAGTTTGATGCACTGTCTGACTCCATTTAAGGAATTGTATCCCTGTATCCTTATACTTAAATCGTGATTACGAGCGATTTCAATATACACAATTCTGGGTGGCTTCGACATTCGGGACAGGCAACACCCGAAGGACGGTGTATTGAGATCTTCGCTGCGGAAAACAACTTAACCCAGTTCGTAAATGCGCCCATGCGAATACCAGACGTTGATAGTCATACCGCCAACACCCTGGACTTGTTTTTAACTTCTCACTCTGATAAGTACATCGTTGATGTGCTCTCCCCTCTAGACTCGTTGGACCATTGTGCCATATCAGCTAATTTCTCGTACACCGACTACAGGTAGAGAAAAAATTCCTAAAAGAACCGTATGCCAATACGAGCAGTCTTAACAGCTTCTTTAGGAACTCTAACTGGATGCAGCTGCTGATATGATCACAGACACCATTCTCTTTATAATGGGATCCTTTATCCCTCATCGGATAAGTGTATCAAACCAAAAAAAAAGGTGTAGTACGACTCGAGCTGTAAAGAGGCCGTCAGGGTTCGAGAAATGTTTTTTCGGTTCTCCAAGACCAAGCCGACAGAGGAAAACCGAAAAAAGTTCAAACGAGCCAGAAATGACTGCAACGCATTTCTTAAGCGTGTCAAATTCCAATACGCCCAAAAACTGAGCCAAAAAATACTGCAATGTCCCAAAGGCAGTAACATTTTTTGGTTTGCTCATCCTCCATCCAAACGCTAATTTATGATGACATTCCAGCTAACCAATCTACTTACCTCACACTTTTCGGTCAGCTCAACACTTACAGATTGTGCCTCTGGATTGCTACACTTGAGTGCATTGAATCTTCAATGGGACGAATCCACTTTCGCACTCGTATAGTAGCAAGAGTACTTAAAGATCTAAACATGGTCAAATCCGCAGGTCCAGGTGGTATAACTCCCCTTCTTTTGAAGAGGGATTCTTCCACGCTGGCAAAACCACTACGTAGGCTTTTTCATCAATCCTACTCTTTAGGACTCTTTCCGAGCAGAGGAAAAACAGCACTTGTCCAGCCCGTCCCTAAAAAAGGCGAATCATCTTCTCTCTCCTCCTACAGACCCATTGCACTTACGTCCCTTCTTTCCAAGGTCATGGAAACGCTGATAAATCGTCAGCTCATGAAATATCTCGAAACACGAAAACTTTTCAATGTCCGGCAATATGGTTTTCGTAGCAACAGGTCCACTGGTGATTTGATGCCATGTCTCACCGAAAAGTGGAACCAAAGCGTACATCAATCTGACGAAAGCAAAATAGTTGAACTTGATATTTCTAAGTCATTTGACAGCGTTTGGCATCAGGCTCTTTTGTTGAAAATGCGTGCGTTTGGGATAGACTACTCTCTTCTTCAATGGATTAAAAACTACCTTTCGGAACGTTCAATTCAAGTTGTCTTGGATGGTTTCAAGTCTGAAATTCACAAAATAAATAGTGGTGTGCCCCAGGGCTCCGTTATGTTTCCGACACTCTTTTGAATTTTCATTAACGATCTTTTGTCTGCTACTTCTAATCCAATATTCCTTTGCTGAGGACAGTGATCTCTGCTTTTCATATTCGTTCCCGGATTCACGTCCCTGCACTGCAGCATATGTTAAGCTCATTAAATTCCGATATTAACAGCATAACCAATTGGGAAACTATCAACAGAGTGGAATTTAATGTTTTCAAACAATGCTGTCTGCTGTCGGTAAAGCGAAATCTAAACACCCAGCCATTATCCATGAATGGCACTTGCATCGTCGAAACCGAAAAACTTTCCATTCTCGGTATGTGTGTCAATGACAACTTACGTTAGAATGACAACATATTCGACGTTTCCTCAAGCGATGTAAGAAATATTTCACCCTCTCTGATCTGGTCTCAATATATAAGGCACTTATCCGCTCGAAATTGGAGTGCAAGGCCCACATCTGGTGGTAAGACGTAATGTCTTGTGATGCACTATGTTTTATCGCTACTTCCACCACCAGTGCTCCGTAGAAATCGTCGTAACACCCGTCTCGCTATGAATACTAAAATATCGTAATTCGTTGCTAAGCCGCACAATTCGCTTATGGAATGCCCTTCCTAGCTCTTTATTCCCTCAAACATTTAAAACCAACGTTCACCGGTACCTCTCTGATTTTCCTTCGCCCGCTCTGAGTGCAAACATTTTAAGGGTACTCAAATCCCTTGAGCGCGTGCAAATTATAAAAAAAAAGACATACTCGTATGTTAACCCTTAGTAATTCAGAAGCAACGGCCAAGAACAACCTTTAACTTCTAAACCCAATCCAAAGAATATTCAATGAATCCGATGCCGATAAACAAAAGGCGCCTTTCAGTCGCCCAACAACATCCAAAGTATGTATAAAATACATCCCAAACGTTTCTTTTGATCGGATATTAATGTCAAATTGGCCAAGTTTTGCCAAACCAAAGTCACTTTGCGCCTTAGTACAGATATGTGTAGGTATATATGTATGTATATATGTACTTATGTAGTTGGACCTTGGACAAACCTAAAACTTGCGTTGACATTTCAAATGTCCTTCATTGCTAATCTCTTCAATCAAATTTTTGATCCAGATATCAATATTTTTTGCTGACTCGACAAAACGAAAAATATTGTACAATCAGTAAATTCCAACAATGGCATGTCCCCTAAGTGCATTTCCACTCTGTTCCGTTGCTAAAGAATTTTACATTTCCTGATATTGGCGAGTAGCAAAAGTGCTTTCTTTTCTAGAACAGATCTGCCTCATCTTCCATTTCGAAGGGAGGAAACACTTAAACAGAACCAAAAGAACGGAAGAATCTGGAAATTATTTCATTTAACTACAATATTTGTTTATGTAGGTTAATGTGGTGTGTATAATGGTCTATACAAACTATATATACAAACAAACTAATCCAAGGACCTTAAAGCAATTTCACTGTTCCACTGTTTGGCAGTTCAACTATTCCACTGTTCACCATGTAAATTTGATTACAATCTTTTGGCTGGGTAAAAAAAACACAAACTTTCTCGTTTCCCTTCCTTGTTTTGGTATTCGTTGTGATAGCACACAAAGAGGCAGAAAGGGAGCAAACAGAACAAGAAGTAACAAGAATAAGGAAGATTTGTCGACGACAGCAGACTCGGCATCCTAAGGATATTCATGGGGATTACTCTCCCACGATAAGGGTCAACGGAACTACAAACAAGAACCGTTGTTGGTTGGTCCATTCTTGACGTTACAATTATTCCGTGGGTAAAACGCTTGATTTGCTCAATCTTATCGGAGTGATAAGGGAGAAGAACCAGAAGAATCAGCAAGCAATATTCCACTGGGTAAATGTAAATACTCGTAGAAGATACCCTTAAGTGTTCCATTAGTCGTTGGAAAGTAGGAGCCAAGAAGTTTCATTAGTTACTCGTACACCAAATCCCTTTAATCGAATCAAGAGGCCAATTTCTGCAATACGTACATATAGTACTCATACATTCATTTAATTTGCGAAGCTTTCTTGCAAAAGGCTTATTGTTTTGGTTATGAATGCGTAGGGGGTATTATAAAGGCTGTCCCATTAAGACAGCCAATTTTGAATTTTGTGCCATTTTATTTGGTCCTACAGCGTTGTTGTTGAACAGCTGGCGTGTGTTTATTAGAACATTAAAGTTTGGTTTTGAAAAATTACACGGGCGCACAACGCATGTAAATTGTGAAAATCCACCACCGAAATGATTGAGATTTTTGCGAAGACGATTCGTGGATTTTTCGGTCACCATAATGCAAATTCTCGCCGTACAGTGATCCCTAAAATAGAGACCAGTCCGTGTTCGTGCAGCTCGGTTTAACGAAAAAATGAGAGTGTTGACCAGAATCCTTCCACTACGATTCCCCATAGTTCTCAACAATAGAGGATTTCACGAAGCGTTTACAGGGAATTATGCCTAAAGAAACCAGTACACGATGCGCAGCGCAGAACGTTCGCAGAATGCATCTTACAGCGAGAACAAGTGAATGGTCATTTTTCGAAGAAAGTCATCTTATCCGATGAGGCGCATTTCGAACTAGATGGCTATGTCAACAAATATAATTGTCGCATTTGAGGAATTGAGAAGCCCAGAGTGATCAATGCATTCACCACGAGCCACAATTCGTTCGTTATCGTGAGATGAAAGACAGCTTTTTCTCGAAGGCATGTAGTTTCAAAAGGACTACGGCGCAACCTGCCACATAGCGATCGGAACAATGGAATTGTTGAATACAAAATTTGAAGATAGAATTATCTCGCACTGCAGTGATGTGAATTGGCCACCCAGATCATGGCATTGAATTTCTTTCTTTGGGGGTTCTTGAAAGGAAAAGTAATAATAATAAGGCAAGAACAATTCTTGAACTGAAAGACGAGATTCACTGATAATCACTGATAAAATTGAGCCGACCATATGCCAAAATGTCATTGAAGATTTTATCAAATGGACCAGCGTGTGCCAACAGTCACATCCAAGTCTACACTCTCTTTCAAATTAAAAACATGAGAACTTTTCAAATAAATACTGTGTTTTTTTCAAGGACAATGTACTCGTCCTACGCCTTCATGTCCCTTCTTAATGAGTTATTTCAATACCGCACAAAGGCCGTTGAATTAGTAGAGGCGTACTAAAACAATCGCAGATACTTCACCACCTCTTCTTCTTCCTCGTAAATATTATGAGAGAGTTCATTACCATTAGGATTGCAAATGTCTCCACTTGAAAGGAAAATAAGTAAAAGCCTACCAAACAAGTACTGCAGTGACAGCTTGTCGTCCTTCACATACTAGACAGGTTATGCAGCCATTGGTCCGACTAGATTTTTTTTTTTTGAGTCAGGTATTAACCGGAAGCAGCCCTGAGTACAAGGAAAATTTACTTCGTGTTCCTGTAGAAACTAGATTTCCAATGTAATTGCATCAGACACCATAACCATATGATCGGAGACACTTGAGACATTGAGAGTGCAGCGGTAAAGACAAATTGTTCTTTGGAGCCTAGTGAAAAAAAAAGTCAACTCATGTCTAAAAACTCAGTCGACGAAAATATGCCCGACGAATAGGACCTCAGCATTGTTTGTCCGACCTTAAAGAAAGGACATCCCTAGAACTTCATCAACTACAGGGGAATAAGTTACGTGACCACCTTTTTTCGACCAAAATCCGGTACAAATACCGGATTAGCATATGAAAAATCGGTACACATTTGTTCAGTGAGAAAAAACTAGAACAGAACAGCACAGATTTGTGAAAACAGCACAGCTGATTTTGACATTTTTCACAATTGTGTTCTACTTCGAAAGTAGGTGCAACATTTTCTGTTCCGAACAGATTGGAACAGCCTCACTAAACATAGAGCAGAATAGGAACTGGTGGAAGCAGCACCCAATGCCTTGTTGTGTTTCACCGAATTCAAATGCACCAAAATGTCAGATTTACCACTGTGAGCAATGCTGAATTCCGAGTTACAAACATTGCAGCGAACATCACTATCATTCTTGGTCTTGATTTTTTTTTTTTAAACTAAATTCTTCTTGCAATTTGTCGGTGAGCACATTTATATCACGTTTTCTCGACATGAGAACGTATTTTTGTTCGATTTAGTTTAACACAACTAAAAAAGTTTCGATCGATTTAAATAACCAAAAAAAAGGAGCAGCAAACACAAGAGAGAATGAACGGGAATGAAACAAATGACAGTTTTAGCCGCAAACGTCAGTTTACGTTTGACAAAAAAACATAACATTGAACAAACAATAGGTATGTTCGCGTACTCTCAAAAGCGGCGATAAAAGTTCATAAACAGTCACAAGTGGTCACAACGACTGCCATTTGTTTAGAAAAAGAGCGCTCACGAGAGAATAATACATTTCCCCATGTTGTCCGAAAGTGTCCAAGGAATTTCTTCGGACAGTTCTGAAGAGCTTTGGACAAGCTGTCAAATCTGACAAATTGTATCAAATCGCGTTAATGATTGTTTTGTTTTCGATTCTTTGTTTGGGAAGAAATAAGTAGTTTATTGTTTATTAAGCTTTATCCGTAATAATATAATGTTTTTTGTATAGTTTCACCTTTGTTTACTTTTTCGTGATTTCTTCCCCTGTCTGAGAAAATTCTACCCCCACTATTAAAAAATTAAGAGTTTGACAATCTTGTCCAGAAAGAACGCGAACAGACCTAATTTTCAGCCAACGCATTGTGATCTACCGCTATAAACTTAAATATATACAAAACAAAAACGGCTACGAATAAATATCTTTTTCTTTTCATTTGAACATTCGAACATTTCATTTGAAAATTCGGTATAAAATCCGGTACACATACTTCAAAACGATATATCTTCGGAGTTTTAGCATAAATCCGGTACTGTACCGGAAAAATAGGTACAGGTGGTCACGTAAGGAATATATCTTCTCAACATCGCATATATAAAATCCTGTCTCCCGTGTTATGTGAACACTTAAAACTTGGAAGAAACTCAAGACTTCCAAATGGGTGCGCACCACCTCTCTATAGATTTCAAAGTTCCATATGACAGTATCTAAGATCCATACGAGCATGTATCATAGTTCTACTATCCTTTTCAAACTCATCAAGATCAGTTTATCATTAGTTTAGTTTAGCCTTTCCAATCGAACGGACGTGCACTACTCTATTTCTTACCTTCGCTTTTTCGGATTATTTTTAATTTCTTCCAATACCAAATTTCAACGCTCGCGTTCGTATTCGCAATCCAAGCCAATTGTATTTTGTTTTTTACTGACACAACATTTTTGTTTTTCTTCCGTCTTTTTTGTTCGACCCATATACATTTACCGACCTACAATGTCTAAATTCTGCAGTAACCCCAATTGTGTAATTATCAGTGAAACAAATGCCGAATCAGTGAATTGCAGTGGCCTCTGTGGGAAATCCTATCACGCCCTTTGTGTTGGATTGAGTAAAAGATCGATTGTATATCTGAAAGACTACAGATGCAACTTTCTCTTTTTTTGTGATGAGTGTAAAGATATCTCGACATCGCACATTATGCTCGCCATAAAATGTCTCAGTGACTCAATAAACAATATTGGCAATGAAAACGTACTCTGCTTCAAGAGACTACAAAACCAATTCTCCAAACTTGATGACGTTATGAGAAGTGTTGAAGATCTTTCTGGTGTCGTAGAACAATCAACCAACCTCTTCAAAACAAAGTGTAAATCTCTAGAAAATCAGTTGACAAATACCCTCGAACTTCCAAAACCCACAGACACCATTAATATTAACACAATTAAAAGCGTTATTGAAAACAGTGAGAAATCTTCCCTTAAGACCTATTTACCGTCTATTGCTGATACTCTCTCTACCTTAAGATCCTACCTTGATATCTATTTCCAAGGTTCATCAACCCCAAGTGCTCCTCCACCAGACCCATAGCTCACGTCATAACTACAATAAATAAAGTAGGTAACGATGTTGCCGCATCCCATCTACTTCTTGGTGATATCGTTGATGACATTAGAACGACGCTTAACAAAATTGACGATCTTCCTGTACAACTCCAGCCCCAATCTAACGCAATGTATAATACGTCCCTACTAACTGAAATGCTCGAGAACGCTGTCATCGAACCTTCTGAGACACTATTACAAATACCTCAATCTCCATCTCCAACTCAGGCAATCGCAGTCGATCCACCGGAAATCGGGAAATCGAGGCGACAATTTCTCGTTTTAGTACTTTCTTGACATCCTCGGAATGGAAACAACGTCTTCAAAAACTCGAAAACCACAACAAGTCTGAGGGCGTAACATTCACTCTCGACTGTTTAGCTGGAACCACAGACTCAGTCTGGCTTGTGAACTTTTTTAAGCGCAGATTTAAAATCACCATAGACAACAGCCAGAAAATCACATCGCCCAATAAATCAAAGTCTTGTCGTTTCAAATTCAACATTCCCCATAAATACGAATGGCTTTTTCGAAATCCAACTTCAGAGATTTTTCAACTCGACGGGATGAAGATGCAGATTTTTAAGGATAACAAGATCAAGGACAAAAGAACTCTTAAGTGTAGAATTAACTCCGCTCATACCTCTAAGTCACCCAACCAACCCAAACTACCTGAGAACCGCAACCCTACGGTTAAGTCTAAGCGCAATATACAATCCAAGCCCTCCCATCGAGACCCCAACTGGAGTTTTAAGGTTGGCTTATTTCCCTCGTTTTCTCCACGGAATCACTTGCTTTCCCCTCCTAATGTCATCCAACCAAAAGAACATAAATATGTCTCCCTCTGTCCCACCCAAAATCTGTCCCACCCAAACGTGTCTCTTTTAATATTACACCCAATCAATCTCCTACAAAACTCCAAGCCACACACCCTAAACCCCCCTCACTTTCCGCCCCCTATCCGAATTTCATCCGCTCCCACACACGTAATCCTCTCCGTCATCCACGTTGGCTGTTGACCATAGCTCCTCCAATACTCTCGAAATCCCAACCTCCACAATTCTTGACCCCTTACTTCCTCCCGCAGTTAAACTAACCAAGAAGCTAGCCGACGTAGGAAATGACGGCCGCTATATCCTTTCCCTTGCTTACTTGCACGATAAACCCGATTCTATCTGCATCGATGGTACCACTCGTACAAATCTCATGGTTTCAATCCAACAGAAAGGACTCCCCACTGATCCCATAGATCTTCGACGAATTTTTATCGATTTTCACAACAATTTCAATATCTCTTCTGCAAACGTCGATAACGATCTCTCCTCATACGCCTCTCATGTCTCTTCCAAACGTCTCTTGCATCTCCAAAAAACGCGCTCTAGTTTTAAAAACTACTATCGTCCCTAACATGCCCCACAATCCAGCAAACAATCGTCTATCACTCTACTACCAAAATGTGAGGGGGTTGCGTTCAAAAACATCTTCTATATATCTCAACTCTCAAAAGCTGCCTTATGATATTTTTGCCTTAACCGAAACTAATCTAATATCTAATATCAAGGATTCGGAACTATTCACACTAGAATTCCGTTTATTTCGCGACGATCGACGTGATAATACGAGTAATGACGATTCTATAGGACGAGGTGTCCTTCTGGCAATCAAAATTCGGTTGAACCCTGAGCTCGTCAAAAAGTCATCTACAGCCGATTTCGAATTTATCTGTGTTAAAGTTACTCCCTCCAAACACAAACTCTATATCCTCTGTTGCTATGTTCGCCCCTCCCAACCAATACACAGTTATCAGCTCGCGACTAATGCGGTTGATTCCCTCTTCGAAATCACAGATCCCTGTGATGAAATCATTGTTCTCGGTGACTTTAATCTCCCTCACCTCCAATGGACTCACTCGGACGAAGAATCCTATCTTGTTGCCACAAATGCAACTTCTGACAAAGAAATCCTCCTCACAGATTGCCTCACAAACTCTGGCCTTTTTCAAATAAACTCAATTTCTAACTTCATGGGTCGTAAACTAGATCTGATCTTTACATCCGACACCACGAACTGTCTTGCTCTCGAGTGTGAACTTCTTCTTTCGAAATTAGACCGTCTCCACCCACCTCTCCTCGTTATTTACTCATATGATAACAATAATTCCTTGAGCCTTTCAGAAACTCCCTTCCATTTCGATTTCCGTAAAACCAATTACACTAAGCTCAACAATCTTCTCAAAAATGTTGACTTTAGTTTTCTTCAAAACAGTAACTTAACCGCAGATTCTGCTGTAGCTATCTTCTACGATAAGATTTTCCACTGTATAAGGCAAACTACTCCTTTTATTCAACACAGAAATCCTTCGTCATCTCCTCCCTGGTATAATAAAGAACTTCGTACACTTCGTAATAAGAGAAACAGGTTATGGCAACAATACGTTAAATCTGGTTCTGACTACTCTACCTAGCTTACAATCACTTCTCCCAACTTGCTGAATATCGTTACCAAAGATATCTCACCCAAATGCAATCTTCCATCATCTCAGACCCTAAAAGATTCTACCAATTTATTAACACAAAAAAAAAATCCGATTGCTATCCATCAACTCTCAAATTTTCTAATATGTCTTCCGATGACCCAACAACCATCGCTAATCTATTTGCGAACTTTTTCAGTCAATCGTTTTCGGCCCAATCTGATGACATCGATCCTGAATACTTTTCTTGCCTGAACAACGGTTGTCAAATATCTCCCTCGTCAGTTGAAATTACTTCAGCGCAGTTACTAGACAAAATACATAAACTGAAAGACGATTTTTCCCCCGGTCCTGATGGATTACCCGCAGTTGTCTTAAAAAAATGCGCTGATAATCTAATTAATCCCCTCACTAGTATTTTCAAACTATCTTTGTCTGAAGGGCTCTTTCCTCATCTGTGGAAAAGCGCTTTTATTACACCTATTCACAAAAAAGGATCAAGGCATGATATCTCCAATTATCGCCCCATTGCTAAACTATCCTGCATCCCCAAGGTTTTTGAAACTATTGTTTATGATGCACTATATTTTCAATGTAAATCTATATTTGCAACCAACCAACATGGTTTTGTTAAAGGCAGATCAACGATCACCAACCTCATTGAGTTTGTTTCTAGTTCACTATGCGAACTAGAGCAAGGGAAAGAAATTGATGTAATCGCCACGGACTTCAGTAAGGCCTTTGATAAAATCTCGCACAAGTTAATTTTATTCAAACTCAAAGCTCTTGGTTTCGAACCTAGACTGACCTCTTGGATTAATTCCTACATTAAAAAACGCTACTATATTGTTTATTTTCGTTCCCAATTTTCTGACCCAATTCTCGCCACTTCGGGTGTTCCACAAGGCAGTCATCTCGGTCCATTAATTTTTATTTTAACTATTAACGATGTTGTTAACGTCATAAAGTACTCCCACATATCTATCTACGCCGATGATATGAAAATCTATAGACATATCTCAAGTCTCTCTGACTCTCAACCTTTACAAGATGATCTTAATAGATTCTCGACATGGTGCCATAAAAACTTTCTCGAGCTCAACATAGAAATATGCCAAGCCATTTCTTACTCCCGGAGGCGTTTGACACTTCGAACCCGCACCTACTATTTATCAAACCAAAGAGTAGCTGTAGTTACTTCAATGCGGGTCTTGGGTGTCATTTGTGATTCACAGCTTAATTTTCACAACCATATAGACTCCGTAATTAGGAAAGCTAACTCCGCTCTCGGATTTGCTAAACGATGGTCAAAAGAATTCTCTGACCCCTATGTCGCCAAATCCCTGTACACAACCTTTGTTCGTCCACTTCTCGAGTACGCCAGCGAAATATGGTTAGTTTAGTTTAGTTTTATATGCATTTTATTTTCTTAACACTAACTCTTACATTCTAACAAAAAATGCTTAAATGCTAGCTTACAATTACTTAATAATCTTACACTAACTTACTGGCCCCACACAGGCACTCTAAGCTACTCTAAATTCTTATAACTATGTCTTTCGACTTCATTTACATTTTCTTAGAACTATTTATTTTGTATACTTAAAGCTAAGAAAAAAATTTGTTAACAAAACTTAGCATATGGACATAATTTTTTATTTTTAATATAAACTTAGTATCTAACTTAAAATAAACCTTAGCCTACCTAAACTAAATGTAAAATACACACATAAACACACATAGACGTTATACACAATCATATACATATATCAGTATACACCTTTGTATACACTGATATATGTATATGTTTCTTAAATGCTAACCTAAACCTATGTAAGCCGGCCATCGGTGTTTACAGAGAAAACAGATTGGTCAGCTCTGCCTCATTAGTGAGGCTGGTCCGTAATTGACGGAAACGACGACGAAACATCTTTTCCATCATTCAACCACCAGAAATGCTGGTGCTGCCGAACGACATCCCTCTTATCGCGATTCCCCACCGCCCTACTGAACCTGAGGCGTTCCACACTGCCGTGTGCGACGTCTCTGTCGTAGTTGAGTCGCCTGTCCCCAGCTGTCCGAGCGACATGGAAGATTAACGGCACCGCTGATCTATCCTGGATCAACCCTTTCTGATCTAGGTAGAGGAATGCTTCCGGTGGAACGAAGCCGTCAGAGCGCACACTCTCGTGGTAAAGGTAACTGGGGTAGTAAGCCCCAGATATCAGGTTATTCGTCGACGTCATTGCTCTTGCAATGTGCCTTCGAGTCAGCTTAATTACGAAGTTGTCCACTCGTATTAGGTTCGCCCTGTTGTAAAGGACCTTATTAGGATAAAATTTTTTGTACTCCGACTCTGGTGTTCTATACAAGCGAAGCCAGGCCCTAAGGCAAGCCCTCTCAAACACCCGAATCTTTTCCATTAAGCTTGCTCGAACATTGGACCACACGGGACAACCAAATACCAGCATGGGCCTGATAAGGGTCATGTAGCAGATTACCTTTACCCTCACATCGAGTTGGCTGCTATAAAACAGTCTCTTTGTAAGGGCAAAAGCACCTCTAGCTCTGGCCAGAGCAGCATCTACATTTTTGCCAAAATATAGAAACTGATCTAGCCAGATTCCAAGGTATCTGACTACATTTCGACAGGCAAGAGGCTGTCCGTGTTGTCCAATAATCGAGAACTTTCTCCAATTTTTTCGGGTATCCCTTGAGGCTCTAGACAACGGCGTCCTAAAGAGAATGGTTTCCGACTTCTGAAAGTTGATTTTCAACTTCCAGTCATCGCAAAATCGTCTTATCTTATCGAAGTCACGCTGCAAGAGAGTATTAATGACCTCGATTTTTGGACCTGTTCTGTACGCTATCAAATCGTCTGCGTACACAATAGTATGGAGAAGTGAACCTATCAAGTCGCTTGTAAAAATGTTGAATAGGATCGGCGAATTGACCGCGCCTTGCTGAAGACCATTTTTAATTTGAAATATTCCAACAGAAGTCACATCACCATTCTTCACGATGAACTGTCTGTTAGTTAACATATTATAAAGAATGTACAAGAGTGGTTTACTGATCCCCAGCCTAGTTAGTTTATATAAAAGACCCTCTAACCATACGGTGTCGAAGGCCTTCTCCAAGTCAACAAGGCAGGCACCAGTGCATTGTTTTTTGCCTTTATTCCATTGGATATCGGACACCAGTTTAGACGCGGCATGTGAGATATCATGTCCCGCCTTAAAACCGAATTGATTATCCGGAACTATATGTTTGTCCTCAACCCACCTAGACAGAGCTCTATTGATTACCTTTTCAAAAACCTTACTGATATTCGGAAGGAGACTTATCGACCGGAGATTCGCCGGATTGGATATATCCTTTCCCTTTTTGGGGATAGGTTGAACCACCGCCGTTTTCCAATGCGCTGGATAATGTGCATTATTCATTGCATTATTAAACAGGGTGGTGTAAATGTCCACCGCTTCTAGAGGAAGATGTCGAAGCACGATGTTCGGAATACCATCGGTCCCCACCGATTTCTTAGCCCTGATTGTGTCGAAGATCTCATGGAGTTCCTCCTTCGAAATGAACGGGGGTAGGTCACCCTCTCTAGTAATGACGTTATTTGCCATATTTTCGTCGCTAAACCGGGTGAAACCAGAGCCCTCGGATCGCCAGTTCCCTATTTCATTTCGAATGCAGAAGTCGTGTACCAACACGAGATTGTCCAGGTCGTAATTAGGGCCAATGTTATCAATGGCCTTATATACTTCCTGGAAAGTGGCCCCTATGGCCTCAACCTTCTCCTGTGGATCCTCGATCACAAAAAAGTCGTCATCATCAGCGGCTTCATTTGGATCAATGCCTGCTATTGTCAGTAACCGCTCGTTGTCTGTTGTCCGGGCTATTTTAAGACACTGAAGGTCGTTTTGATTTTTTCTCCGAAATAGTTTATTTATTTGCGGAAACATATTCGGGTTGCTGGTGTTTACAGCCCGAACCTTGTTGTTCCAATACAAACTTACAGAAATTCTGTAATTTTCTTTTATTAGCGTTTGAATATTTTTAATCGACGACTTCAGTGTCCTAATCTCCGGGTCTTGTCGGTCAGTTAACTGTCTGTACAAGTTTTTAAGTCTGGTCAGAAGTCTACTTTTCTGTCGGTGCAGTGCGTCAATAGTAGGATTGCGGAACAGGTCTTCGTTAGTCGTACGTCGATACCGCGGTATTGTAGTGTCCATAGTTTGTTTAATTGTCTCGTCCATTTGTTTTAGGTAATTGTCGATCTCCTCGTTTGACAAATTCCTATTGGACGGTGGGTGGATCGTGTTCGAGGAGAGCGCTCTAGTCAAGGTTGCGGAGAAGCGTGTCCATCGAGTCTTACTGTAGTTGTAAGAATATCTTTGGACAAACTCCTCCAATTTCGCAATTTCGTTGGGAACTGTAATTTCGGTGCTAAAACCGCAATGGTCGCTGTCATACACGAATGTGCGCAGACAGTTTAATGTTTGTAAATTCGTACCTGTCAGTCGTATACGTTCGTCGTACAGCAGTAGATCCAAATAAGACCCGCCTCTGGGAAACGACGGGTTATCTGTCGCTTTAAGACCGAGTCTGTACATGACATCGTGCTGACCCCACCAATCGAGTAGTAGGTTCCCTCTAGTATTTGGCAAATTATTTCCCCAATCTCTGTGTCTAGCGTTGAAATCCCCGCCGATTATAAAATAATTCTCCCCCGATTCCAGTCTCAGAAGTCGAAAAAGCGTGTCGAGCTCTGTAATGAATAGGGTGGATTGTGAAGCCTCAGGTGCATAAACAGAGGCCAAGTACAGCCGCTTTCCACTGCGAAGCGGAATGTAAATGACAACTGCCTCCAACACCCGGAACCTGCGCAACACTCCCTTGTACACTCTGTGAAATTTTATACCTTCTTTAATGAAGATCGCGACACCACCTCCACGTTTGGATCTGGGCCGGTTTCTTCTTCTAACAATATAATTATTGTACTCCAGTTTGTGCTTATCGGTTAGCTTTGTTTCGCTAGCGAAAAGCACATCAGGAGTTTGGTCTTGTAGCAATTTAAACATCGCGGCTCTTCGTTCGATCCTAATCAATGAATTCACATTCACCGCAAGGACCTTCAAAGTTTGCTCCACCATGTGCGTACCCATTACGACATGTGTTGCGTTAGGCCCGGCAGCAACGCGTAGATCTGGTCCACCCGCTTGGCCTGTTCTTGAACCTGCTTTTGCAGCTGAGCCATCTGCCCTTGGATTGCGAGCAAGATGGCTAGCATGTTAGGTGCAGCTTCCGTTGTTCTCGTCATCGGAGCCGGAGAAGCAACAGTCGCTTGCTGTACCGTAGCCCCCCTACCTGACGCCATTTGGGCGTAGGAAATTTGGGGCGTGACGGCTGGTGTTTGAAACCTCACAGGTGAACGTTTGACCTCCACCTTCTGCTGCCGAGCCAATTTTGCTTTTTTAATTTCGGTGAACTTAGGACAACCCCGATAGTTTGCGGTGTGTCCTACGTTCCCACATAATACGCACAAGAGCTGCGACCTATCGGATGCTCCGTCAACACCCAGAGCACACTCCTCGGAACTGTGGTTCTTTGCGCACTTCACGCATCGAGGCTGCATTTGGCAGTTCGACGCGGCGTGCCCGAACCTCTGGCAGCGAACGCATTGTATAACGCCTTCGCTCCTTTTTAGTTTTTCCCAGTGAACCACCTGGTAGTCTAGGACATTGATACTCCTTAGACTATCCAGACGGCTTTCGGGACTGAGTTGCACCAGGAAGAACGGCAGACTCCGTTTCTCCCGCCTCGCTCTAGCTGTGGTAAACGGCTTTACCCCCACAAACTTGAGTCCTTCGCACTCCTTCTCTTTGAGCAGTGCCAAGATCCCCTCAGGATCAGAAGACAGTTCCAACCCCTTTAGCAGCATCGATTGCCGCTTTTCACATTTTGGTGTAAATGAGTAGTGCTCCGTCGTCGTTTCCTTTAGGAGCTCTTTCACTTTCGCGTAGCCCTCCACTGTATTACAGTGGATGGCATGGCGATCGTTCCCCAATCTCATAATTTTAAAATTATTACCAATGACCAACTTACACAGATCCTTGGTTTCATTTACCTCTAGTTTATAGGTGTTTATAGGAGGCACCTTCTCCTTCTTCTTCTGCTGCTGCTGTTGTTGTTGTTGCTGCTGCTGCTGTTGTTGTTGTTGTTTTTTGTTGTTGTTGTTGTTGTTGTTGTTGTTGTTGTTGTTGTTGTTGTTGTTGTTGTTGTTGTTGTTGTTGTTGTTGTTGTTGTTGTTGTTGCTGCTGCTGCTGCTGTTTTTGTGGTTGCTGTTGTTTTTGTTGATGCCGCTGTTGTGGCTGCTCTTGTTGTTGTTGCTGGTGTTTTTTCCGCTTTTGTTGGTGTTGTTGTTGGCTCTGCTTTGGAGCAAGTAGCGTCTGCTGTTATTGCTGGGATAATTCTTCCTCTTCTCTCTTCCTTCTGACCATTTGCCTTTCTTTCATGGCCAGTACCCTTTGTTGCAGCATTTTGATGCTGCTACTTATGGCCATCATTTCTTCCTCTTCATTATCCGTTTCGCTCTGTGATAATGTAGCGAAACTGTTCCCTTCCCTCACTCCACCAAGCAGTTTTACAGTGGAAGTTGGTTGGGCGGGACGTTGAACAATGTTGGAGGATGGCCTAAGCTTCCTCCTTCTCTTAGCCGTTGGAGTTTGGCTTGAACCGCTTGAGGCCTCGCCTGATAAGTCCGCAGGTCCCGCTATTGGAATAGCGGACCGCACTCCACAATCCATCGCGTGTGTTTGATCTCTTTTTTTCTTTACACTTCACTTATTATTTCAGTAAAAAAAAAAACAAAACAAAAAAAAAAACAATGTCTCCCGTTGTGAATCGAACCCAGTCCTCCGAATCGCCACACCAAGTATGATGTCGTCCGAGTGTTTGCCACTTCGGCTACCGGCCACTTGATACTTTTTTTGTTTTAACGTTTACTATATTTGTTTTCTTCACTTGTGAAGCCGAACACGAAAATGCGTCTTATCGCCACTAAGGTCTATGAACGACTGAGCGAAATATGGTCTCCTTACTATGATGTACATATTCTGCGTATTGAAGCTGTCCAACGTAGATTCCTGCGTTTCGCATTACGCGGGCTACCATGGGCTGACCACAATATTTTACCCCCCTATGTAAATCGATTAAAACTACTCGGTCTCCTGTCTTTGGTAAAACGTCGGGAGTCCGCCGATATTCTCTTCACACATAAACTCTTAACTGGTATCATTGACTGTCCCACAATACTCTCCCAAATCCCAATCAATACCAACCCGTGTCATTTAAGATCTGTCTACCTTTTCCGTCCGAATAATCACAGGACTCAACGAGCCACTGTGTCGTATGGTACGTGAAACAATTCGGGTACGTCAAGTGTTCGATTTCCACTACAGCAGCCCAGCCCTCCGAAATTCCCTAAATAACCATTTTTCCCGTCTATAGACCTTAGCTTAAGTAGAAATAGTAGTTATAAGTCATAGTTTTAAGTTTAGTTTGTTAAGTTATATGTTTGTATTAAAAATTTCCAATAAACTGTCCGGGGTTGACCCGGGCCTCAAATAATAAGATGACGATGCTTCGCCAAACCCGGGAATGATAAAACCAAAACGTTCAATGTCAGAAAAGGACTTAAACAAGGCAATGTATTATCATGTGATTTGTGCAAAACTCACAAGTTAACTACAGAGACATTATATTTCAAAAGTCCGGTCAGCTTCTCGCATATGCAAACGGCGAAAAATTTCAGCAAGTTTCCTTAAAAGGAGGTGTTTCTACCATGCTGGGACTTTGTAAAGGCGTTCCAGACCGAATTCTTGGACCTTTGCTCTTCATTTTGTATATTCTAAACTATAGTATAGAATACTAAAATCCACCTATATGCGAATGATGTCCAAATATACTTGTCGATTGTGCGGTCACAAATCGTGAATTGTGTCTGTAAATTAAATGAGGACTTAAATCTCTAGGCAGACTCGAATATACTTACTTCTACTCGTATTATACTTAATGCCAAAAAGTCCCAATGCTATGGGCAGGTAAGAACATCGGGATTGTTCACGAATACCCTGATGTTTAGTTTAGTTTAGGAAAGCTAGAACAGTAAGAATGAATCTTATAGCTTTGACATAGCTAGTTACAATATACACTTAGTTACAATTTAGTTATTACAGAATGAGTAAACTACTCGTATAAATGAATAATACAAACAAAAATGTAAAAACAATTAAAGAATAGTAGGATATGATTACGAAGGCTATGAAAAAGAACAAAATTAGTTGTTCTGACATGACAGAAGATGCTGTAATTCTTTTTTAAACTTGTGTTATCGCTTAGTGCTCTTATAGGCTTAGGCAGTGAATTCCAAAGACGGATGGCATTGATAAAGAACTGTCTTTCAGATATTAAGTAATTATATCTCGGTATAATAAGATAGGTGGATCTATTTTGACGCTGGGAATTGTAAATTATTGTAGAGGTAGGAAGGCTGTCGTGTTCTAAGAATATTGAAGAGAAAGACCAGAGTGTGATATTTAGGATAGTTTTCAAAAGGCATACCTAAAACTTTTACTGAGAGATGTGACATATGATCATATCTTCTTAGCCCATATATGTATCGAATGGCACCGTTGAAGGCAATATGTACAATACATGTACAACCATGTACAATGTGATTTTAAGAATATGATTCGTTTATCCAGTGGTTTAATTGGTTGAGCTGTCCACAAGGTTCGCAAAACGCCATAAGCCTTTCCTACGATGGTGTGAATATGGTCTTTCCATGTTAAAAATCTGTTAAATATAACACCCAAATTCTTTGATGTATCCACAAAATCGACGAGGGAGTTATTTAGAGTGATTTGCGGGAAATATCCAATTTTGTTCTAGATATAAGCAGGCATTCGGACTTATTAGGGTTAAGTGTCAGGCCATTTTGCAAAGACCAGTCAAAGGCATTAATGTGTGTTAAAGAATGTGTGACTAGATCTGGTATCTCATTTATATATAGAGAGAATAAGAGGGGAC
Organism: Volucella bombylans; assembly: GCA_949129095.1. Classification (NCBI taxonomy): domain Eukaryota; kingdom Metazoa; phylum Arthropoda; class Insecta; order Diptera; family Syrphidae; genus Volucella; species Volucella bombylans. The sequence continues at coordinate 134,515,705 of OX422141.1, read as the reverse complement.
CCAAAATTGATCCTTGAGGTACCCCTCGAGTTAAACAAAGAAAATCAGATAAGACATTATTAACAAAAACGACTTGTTTTCTGTTGCTTAAATAGAATGAAATCAATTTAACAGCAGAAGGAGAAAACCCAAAGTAATGTTGTATAATAATTTTTTACAGAGCAGTGCGTGGTCCACAGTGTCGAATGTCTTAGAGAAGTCTAGACATATCAAAAAAGTTACTTGATCTTTATCTAAACTAGATCGAATATCTTCAACAACTTTTACCATAGTAGTAGTACAACTGCGTTTTGTTCGGAAGCCTGATTGCATATGGGTTATCATTTTATTGCGAGAAAGATACTCGTCAAGTATGGTAGAATGGAATGGAAATTGGTCGAAATTCGTCCCCAATAGAGTTTTTTTTGGCAAAGGTATTACTTTAGCCATTTTGCACTGATGTGGAAACGTTCCTGTCGTAAGGATAGCGTTTATCACACGAGTCACATATGATAGGATCGACGGTAGAATGGCTTTGATAAAAACTGGATGAATTTCATCGACTCCAATTGCACTGGACCTTATAGATAAAAAGCTTTTGACTACCTCTGTACTGTCTACACATGCAAAGCTAAATGGTGATTGCACAACAGGCGCATGCCGATTATCTAATTTGAGGTTGAGGTTTGCTGTCCTAGTTGGTCCTACAGACACAAACTTGTGGTTAAGCACATTGCCGTCAGTGTTATTTGGACAAGAAAGTTTTTCTTTTCCTATACCAAGATGTCGTAGGTTATTCCACAGTTTTTGACTACTCAGGCTAGTTTTTAATCTGCTAGAGAAAAATTGTGCCTTTGCCGCCCTTATTTCTCGAACAACAATATTACGGAAGGATTTATATATATGGTGAAATTCAGCTATACGATATCGCTTCTACCGATTATACGCTTGATCACGTTGCTTAATTATTTGACGAATTTCAATTGAAAACCCAGGCTGTGATGAGTTTTTGATGGCTTTTGTTTTTACCAGAAGATTGATTGGTTGAAGAGAGAGTTAATATTTGATTGGAGAAATTGTACCTGGTTATCTGGAGAAGGTATTAAATAAATTTGTTCCCATGGTATGGCAATTATGCTCTGTTCAACATTAACTGTCTATATTGGCAAAGTCTCTATATTAAAATGTGGTAACTGGTCAAATGTGGTATTGGCAAATCATGCTTAGAGAAAGCTGGAGCAGAAATTTGATCATAAACAAGAGAAAGCTATCAGTACGACCTACCAAAAAAAATCACTAACGTGATGAGTGGGAGTGGTAATATTTATTGGATGTAGGTCAAAAGATTTCAGCAAGATGCCTCTCAACCAAAAGATTACTGTTTAAGTCTCCACATATAATTATATTTTTAGATCAGTCACCATCTGTCCTCCGAGCCGACAACACCGCCGTCTGATTGTGTTCTCTCTGTGTTATCGGTAAACTTAGCTTGTTATTAGCCAAGCTACTCATCTTCATTTTCTTTCCCTCGCGTGTGAGCAGTTATCTTGTGAAAGCAGAAGAAAAAACACAAAACCCACCATGGCCTCTGGGCCTAAAGTGCTGTCGGGTAATCGGTACAGTGCTCTCGATGTAGTGCCTCTCTCTGAACATTCAAGCAAAAAACGTAAAAAACTACTTATTCTCCAATAGAGCTAACTAAAATATTCCCAACACACACCGAAGCAAATAACCCCACTGTTAGCACACCTGGCAGCACTGAAAGTGTATTATAACTTGGCACCACAGCCCGGGAGTGAGAAAGAAAAATGTATTAGAAGAACGACTGGCCATTTCTCAAAAAATAACTGTTATTCTTTCTTTTCCAATTTAAATTCTCGAAAGAACAGACGTGTGATTTAAAGACGAATTTTTCAAGTTTTCTTCAGTTTTCTTAAAAAGTACTTGTAACAAAAAAATTCTTAATAAATTACTTATAACTAAGTTGAAATAACTTTTCTTTAAAAAAAAAAACACATGTCAAGACAAGCAGCCGTACAAGTTCTTAAGAACTCAACATTCTTGAAAAATTCTAAAATCAGATATCACATCTGCCACGCGGATGGCCTAACGCCAGAAGAAGTCATCAGACAGCAATTCATCAGAGCCTCATCCGTTCAGATCATCATCATCAGCCAACAAACAGATCACATCAGACCTTCATTTGCTGACGCTTTCGCACGGAGTCTGGGGTAAGTCATTATGTCTCATATTTCTAGCAATACCTGTAGAAAAGCAAAAAAACCAGCTCGCTCCTCCCTACGCCCTAAAAATGTAAAAGACCAACACAGTTGCCCTAAGTGCAAACGCGAGGATAGCGCCGAGGAAATGGTTCAGTGCGATGTGTGCGACACTTGGTACCATTTCTCATGTGTGGGCGTCGACGAAAGTGTCGCCCAAACAGATTGGATGTGCAACAGCTGCGTACAATCACACGCCTCAAACACCACGAACGTAGTCCAGAACCCTCAGGAGCCAGGTAAAGTCTACACAGCATCAGCATCAACGACAGTGTCCTCACAACCAACACCATCTTCACAGCTGCAACCACCATCAACTGTAGTTACTTCGCAGCCATATTTCAAAGCCGCCTTTCAGGCTGAACCGGAATCAAAACAACCGTCCGTGTGTTTAAAAAACAGCATGTCAACTTCCAGATCCATCAATCTCAAATTAAAAAAACTCGACGAAGAGCGTCTTCTTAAAGAAAAAAGTGATCGTGAATACCTTGATAAAAAGTATGAGATACTCGGTGAAATGGACTCTGACACGGAGGAAGATGCAGTTTCGGAAGCTCTTATTACAAAGCAAGAAAGATGTGTTAAGTGGATATCAGATGTCAACACCATATGTGAAAATCCTGTATTTAAGAAGGGAATTGAAAACGAAAGTGAGGCGAATAATGCTAATGGTATAGTTGAAAGCAAAAAAGTCCCCTCCGCTGCACTTAACTCGGCTAAGTGTAATAACCCGCAAACTACGCAAACAGACCACTTCGAGCTAAGCTCCTCTCACATTGCTTCACGGCATGGAATTAACAGGGAATTACCTGTATTCAGTGGGAATCCAGAAGATTGGCCACTCTTTATCAGTTCTTTTCAGAACTCAACGCGGACATGCGGTTACTCAAACGACGAAAATCTAATTCGTTTGCAACGAAGCCTAAAGGGCAACGCATTAGAAGCCGTTCGTTATAAACTATTATACCCCGAGCACGTTCCAGCAATTATTTCGACATTACAGATGCTCTATGGAAGACCTGATATCGTAATAAATACACTTCTAACAAAAATCAGGAAGGAGCCACCCCCAAGAGCCGACAAACTGGAAAGTCTTATTGCATTCTCATTTGCAGTGCAGAATGTATGTGCCATAATGGAATCCAACAATTTAAAGGCACATATCGAGAATCCCAGTCTTATCCAAGAATTGGTCGAACGACTACCGCCAAGCATCAGGCTTAACTGGGGCATACACAGACAACAGTGTGCGGAAGTAAATCTGTCAACATTCAGTGGATGGCTACAACAGATAGCTCAAGCAGCAGTCGATGTTTCACCAACATCTTATACTTCGTTTAGTGAGAAGAAAAACGACAAGCGTCCATTTACAACGAACAGGTTCGTAAACACACACGAAAAAGTTGAGAATCCAGAAGGCAACAAGCACACCAAGAAGTGCAAGATCTGCAGCAGCGACTGCAATAGTGTGGAGTGCTGTTCAAAGTTCAACAATATGAGCTTAAATGATAAGTGGAGCACTGTAAAACAACACCGGTTATGTAGAACCTGTCTCCGAGCTCATGGCAGGGTACAATGCACTTCAAACAAAAGATGTGGACAAGACAGATGTCTTGTCTCGACACCACAGACTGCTGCATAAGAACGCTACTCTCGATTCCGATATATCCCAGACACCTAAAATTAATAAAAATAACGATAAATATGAAAATTGCAATATGCATATTTCGAAGAATAGTTCCACACTTTTTAGAATTCTCCCAGTGACATTATATAGCAAAACGACCAAATGCGATGCGTATGCATTTCTCGACGATGGCTCTTCATTTACCATTATGGACGAAAGGCTGGCTCGACAACTGGAACTCGATGGTGATGTCGCCCCACTCTGCTTAAAATGGACAACCGACAAGCGCTACATAGAAGAACGATCGAAAAAGGTTACCGCCAAAATTGCGGGCATTGGTATGAAAAATAAATTCGAGATCTCTAATGTAAGAACAATCCAGAACCTGAACTTACCGACACAGTCTCTCGATGCGTGTGAACTGAAAAAAAGATATCAACATATGCACGGAATTCCTATTGCGTCGTATAAAGCGGCGAAGCCACTAATATTGATAGGTCTGGACAACTGGTACCTGGGTATAAGTCTTCGTAAGAGCGAAGGTATGAAAAACGAACCTGCTGTCACAAAGACGAGACTTGGCTGGGTTGCTCATGGCATTTATGAAAATAATCTAAATAATGACACAAAATACAGTTTTCAGGTTTATGAATGCCAAGCATACTTGGATGAAGAAATTCATCGTATCGTAAAGCGATACTTTACAACAGAAAATATCGGAAAGAAAACGTCTAAGGCAATGCTATCTAAGGATGAAGAGCGAGCACAAAGTATGTTGAATAAAAGAGCCTACCGAGATGGGAATCGTTTCGTCGTGCCGTTGCTGTGGAAGCATGACATCGCCTCATTACCCGACAGCCGTCCGATGGCTGAGCGTCGCCTAAGATACTTAGGATCTAGAATGGAGAAGGACACAACGCTCGAGATAAAGCTACAGAATCAGATCTGCACTTACCTGCAGAAAGGATATGCTCGCAAATTAGAACCGCAGGAGCAGCTTGTCAGAAGTTCGAAAACGTGGTACCTGCCAATATTCCCTGTAATAAACCCAAATAAGCCGAATAAGATCCGCATCGTATGGGATGCAGCGGCAAAGAGTCATGGTGTATCACTTAATTCCCTGCTGTTAAGTGGACCAGATACGGTGAACTCGCTTACTACAATATTGTATAAATTCCGTCAAGGAAAGATAGCAATATGCGCAGATATACACGAAATGTTTCACCAAGTGAAAATTGCCAAAGACGACCAGGACGCCCAAAGATTTCTATGGAGGAATCCTACAACCAAGGAAATAGAAGAATACGTCATGACGGTGATGACATTCGGTTCAACCTGTTCACCATATTGCGCGCAATTTGTTAAAAATGCAAACGCCAGCGAGTTCATAGCTCAATACCCTAGAGCAGTAGAGGCTATTGTTGAAAAACATTATGTGGACGATTACCTTGATAGCGTTGACTCCGAAATAGAGGCGATAGAGTTGGCAAAAAACGTAAAATATATTCACTCGAAGGCTGGATTCGAAATCCACAGCTTCTTGTCAAATTCCAAAAGTGTTTTAAGAGAGGGTAATTCCGAAGTACACGACGAGTTGCCAAAAAAGATTGCAGTGTGGCATGAGTTTAACGATGCTGAAAAGATACTTGGTCTGTGGTGGTCCCCCACTAAGGATACGTTCTCCTTTCCCCTCAAAGCACATAAACTAAGGGCGAGAATATTATCAGGACAGATACGTCCAACGAAGAGAGAAGTTTTAAAGGCATTAATGAGTATTTTCGACCCCCTTGACCTTATCGCAAATTTTCTGGTTAAGCTCAAGATATTACTAAGAGAAGTTTGGCGCTCATCGACGCAATGGGATGATGAGATAGGCGACAGTCATTATGAAGAATGGAAGGAATGGGTAAGCCATCTACCAGAGATAGAACGAATTGTAATTAGACGTCCATATGCTCAATCACTTCACTTCAGCGATACGGTACAACTGCATATATTTGTAGATGCCAGCGAGAATGCTTACGCTGCGGCAGCCTATCTGCGTTTCTCTTCGGGATTGCACGTCGAATGCTCACTTGTAGGTGCAAAGGTAAAATTAGCGCCTCTAAGGGACTTGTCGATACCTAGGTTAGAGCTAGAATCAGCAGTGCTGGGGGTACGATTATGCAAGTCTATATGTCTTAATCTACACGTGAAAAATTGCACATTTTGGAGTGACTCGAAGACCGTACTCTTTTGGATAAGATCAGAACAAAGAAGATACAAGCACTATGTAGCATTCAGGATAGGAGAAATATTGGAAGAAACAGATATAGGAAATTGGAGATGGGTTCCAAGTAAGGAAAACGTGGCAGACGAAGCTACCAAATGGAAACGTAACAATCTGTTCGAGTCCGACAATCGATGGTATCGAGGGCCAGAATTCCTATACGCGCAACCAGGGGAATGGCCTATAGATGAATCCCTAAACTTCAGCACAACCGAAGAAGTTAGAATACACTTCGCTCACGGCATCGCCAACGTACCAAGTATCATAGACTACACTAGATTCTCTAGTTGGAACAAATTGGTGCGGTCACTTGCTTACGTTTTTATGTTCAATGATATAAAACTATAAAACTAAATAAAGCGCTAATTCAAAGTGGAAGTGTCTTGCGATCTTGAACGGTCTCAAAACTATCTGTACCGCCAATGTCAACAGGAAGCGTTTCCAGAAGAAGTTGCTGCCTTAAGAATTAAGTTGAATAATTCCGCTATATTTAACAGAAACCAATTGTGGTACAAACTATCGCCATATATGGACAAGAACAATGTTATAAGGATAAACGGTCGTATTGACAATGCTAACATTGATATGTGCGAAGTGAAACGGCCTATAATCTTGCCGAAACGACATCACATAACTAAACTCATAATAGATCATTTTCACCGGAAATTCCACCATCAGCATAGCGAGACAGTCATCAACGAACTTCGACAGCTGTACTACTCGTACATTCCGAGCCTTAGAACTATCGTAAAAAAGCTAAGAGGAACTTGTCAACATTGCAAAAACGTGAGAGCTAGACCAATACCACCCCTAATGGGAGAGTTGCCACCGAGTAGACTAAAATCATTTACTCGACCCTTTTCCTACATCGGAATCGATTACTTCGGCCCAATTGCAGTACGAGTCGGCAGACGCTCAGAGAAAAGGTGGGGCGTAATGATAACATGCCCCACTATTCGGGCCATTTACATCGAAATCGCGCACAGTCTTTCTGCGGATTCATGCATCCTAGCCCTAAAAGGGTTCATCGCGAGGAGAGGCTTGCCACTGGAGATATTCAGCGACAACGGGACCAACTTTAGAGGAGCTAGTCAGGAACTGAAGGATGCTGTAGCACAGTTGGATTACAGCAAGATATCCAACGAATTCGTTGGCGCGAATTTAAGGCGGCACCACATATGGGGGGGAGTTGGGAGCGAATGGTACGCTCTGTAAAACAGGTATTGTTGGGTATGGGGCTGACTCGAAATCCATCAGACGAACTTCTACTGAGAATGATGGCGGAGGTTGAGATCATAATAAATTCACGACCATTGACCTACGTTCCTGTCGAGAGCGACGTCGATGAGGCTCTGACACCCAACCATTTCCTCATGGGTTCATCAAACGGAGTGAAGCACTTTGGCGAGGGAACTGACGACGGAGCTGTGATGAGAAAGAACTGGATGACGTCCGAGCAATTTGCAAATTCCTTTTGGAGACGTTGGATCCAGGAGTACTTGCCGACTCTGACGAGAAGAACCAAGTGGCATACTCCAGCCAGTCCCCTTGCGAAAGGTGATGTAGTCGTTATCGTCGATCCAAACAATCCTAGGAACCTGTGGCCGAAAGGGATCGTGTCCGAAGTCTTCCCAGGAAGAGACGGACAGGTCCGAACAGCAATCGTGCGTACTTCAACAGGGACTTACACTCGACCAGCTACAAAACTCGCCAAGTTAGATGTTCTACGCCAGGTGAAGAAATCAGAGGGTAACCAGGACCAGTCCAGCTTACCAGGGGGGAGTGTTAGCACACATGGCAGCACTGAAAGTGACTGGCCATTTCTCAAAAAATAACTGTTATTCTTTCTTTTCCAATTTAAATTCTCGAAAGAACAGACGTGTGATTTAAAGACGAATTTTTCAAGTTTTCTTCAGTTTTCTTAAAAAGTACTTGTAACAAAAAAATTATTAATAAATTACTTATAACTAAGTTGAAATAACTTTTCTTTAAAAAACAAACACTTGTCAAGACAAGCAGCCGTACAAGTTCTTAAGAACTCAACACCCACATTTGTTGTGATCTCTCAAAAAAAAACTCGGACCAACCTCTATCAAACTATTGTGTCTTTTTGCTCAAAAAAGCGATTGATGCCATAAGTACAGCCTACGATCATATATCACAATTACGCGACGGGAATTTACTGATTCTTGTCAAATCCAAAAAAATAGCCGATCTGTTCTTAAAACTATCCAACCTCTGTCCGATCTCTTTGACCTTGGACGAGCACCTTAATTCATCAAAAGAAGCTGTCTACGCTCCATGTCTCATTAACGTCCCAGAAGCCGAAATAACCCCAGAAATGAAATCCCAAGTAGTGATAGAGGTTTTTAAATTTAAAAAAATTGTCGATGGAAATCAACGGGCTACAGTTCTTGTGCTCTTCACATTCGACCTTTTCCGGCCTCCGAGCACCATCAATATTGGGTGGTATAATTTAAAGGTCGAAGAATACTTCCCAAAATTAATGCGTTGTCGTAACGATCAACGCCTGGGACATACCTCAAAAAGGTGCAAAAGCAACTCCTCCTGTGAAGCCTACAATCTCCCCTCACACAGCCCAGAGAAATTCTCACGCATCTCATGTGCAAATTGCAGTGAAGAACACCCATTTTCTTCAAAAAATTGTACACGCTTTTTACAAGCGAAAGAAACACTAAAGATAAAAACAATTAACAACGAAGCAAAACGAATATATTTGGAACAAAATCCAAGAACAACAAACATCTCCTCCTACTCTATAATCGCTCAAAATGCTATACGCACAAAAACATCCACACCAAATGCACCCATCAGCTCAACACAAGCTAACACTTCTCTCCAACTAAAAAAAAATCTCCACCCAAAATACATCAACGAACGCTGCGAATTTTGCTACAAATTCAACTAATTCAACACAAGACCCTTAATGTACACAACACGAACACTCAACTCCAAACATTACTCACCAATACTTCAAGCCATCGCTCAGATAACCTGTCAAGCCCAAATTTATGCGCAGCTCACTCAAGCTCACTCTTCCATAGCTCCAATAAATTAAATTCACCACCACAATCACCTAGTAGAAGCAATACTCAGTCAAAACAAAAAATAATTCACTCACCTCTGTCTAAAGTCCAAAGTTCCTTTTTAAAACAATTCGAAAGCGATGACGACGATGGCAACACATTAACAAATGTGGCATGAATAACAGCAACCAAAGTCGCATTTCTCACAACAACAATCCTTCCATTTTTGACTTTTCGCAATATACCTCTGCTTATATTTCATTAGTCTACCCCAACATTAATCCCATCGGTTAAGGTTCTGCAATGGAATATTAATGGTTATTATAATAATTACCACGAGCTACAATTATTAATTAATAACCATAAGCCCTCTGTTATAGCGTTCCAAGAAACCCACTTACCAGCCGGTTATACTCCCCACACCCCTAAGCAGTATGTACCATATTTTCATAATTTTTCAACTAATAACACAGCCAAACAGGGAACCGGTATACTAATTCACAAATCTATTTCACACACACCCATAAACATCAACTCAAACATATCTGCTGTACCAGTAGAGATTGAGCTTAAAATTAAATTAACAATTGTGTCTATGGACTCGTATATACATACATCCCTCTCAACCATTCACTGCTTCAGAAATTGAAAACCTTATCAACACATTTCAAATTCCTATTTTATTAATGGGAGACCTCAACTCTTGGAGCCCGCTGTGGGGTTCCCTAACTTGCAATTCCAGGGGCAAACAAGTTGAACTCTTCTTGGCAAGTTCCAACCATGTCATCTTAAATGACGGGAGCCCAACTCATTTTACCACACACAAAACACCTACACCTACACAACCCTTATTTCTACGCAGCTATACCCTAACACCTCTTATGAAATTCTCCCAGACCTGCATGGCATCGACCACTTCCCACTGATCACCATCGTTAGGTTCGGTAGGCAACCAAAAAATATGAAACCAATACTTAAATTCCAAACTGACAGAGCCAATTGGGTCTTATTTCAAAGCAAAATAGAGACATTTCTGGCATGCAAAATCCCATCTATTAACATCAATAGAGAAACAGCTATAGTCACTAAATCATTTCGGTATGCCGCAAACGCAGCAATCCCAAAAACTTTAAAAGACACCCAAATGACACGAACCTGGTCAACAATCGCAAATCGAACGCAATATTCCGGCGAGCTGCAAAACTTGCTAAGAAAGAAAGCTTTCAACAGTTCACAGCCAATATCAACCCTAAAACCCCGTCAAAGAAACTTTGGAACGGTATGAAGCATCTCACGGGAAACTATATCCAACGCTCCATAAAGACACTCAAAACTGAAACGGAAACCCTATTTTGCGCTTCAGAAATCGCTGATCACTTCGCCAAAACCTGGTCAAATTATTCTAAGGACTTAAACTTTTCTCCAGAGTTCCTTCATGGAAAATACTTTCTGCTTAATAGTGGTATCCCAGAATACAACACATCTTCTTCACTCAATTCGACAGAAATCCCAATTTGTTTAACAGAACTGGAAAACTGTCTCAGTGCGGTTAAGGGAAAACGCCTGGATTTGATCAGATATATCCAATGTTAGAAAACTTACCACTAGCTTTAAAAAAGCGCATAGTCACATTGTTTAACCGCATTTTTGACACAGGTATTATCCCAAAAGTATGGAAAATATCAAGCGTATCCCTAAGCCAAAACAATGGAAAAAATCGTTTCGAAAATCCTCCGCCCTTTCGTCGAAAAACCATGTCACCATTTTGTCAGTTGACTTTGTAAAGGCTTTTGACAGAATCGGAATTTATGTAATAGTCAACCAACTCGTCCAGTGGAGAGTGGGGCCCAAAATGTTAAACTTTATTAAGGCTTTCTTAATAAATAGAAAACTTCGAATCAAGGTGAATAGTATCTACTCCAATACATACTCGTATATCCCACTCTCAGTAATTTTATTCCTAAAACCAAAGTATGTTACTTTACATTTGTAAGAAATCTAGTTGCACAAAGTTGTTAAATCTTAATTTTAATAATCACAATGTACGTAACGTTGATTCACTAAACATTCTACAAATCACTTTTGATTGTAAATTTAGCTTTAAGGAACATTATATTAGCATTAGGGTAACTATAATAAGATATCTAAAATACAAAAACGGAAGTTCACACACCAACACAATTATAAGAGTCATCAAGTCCATCGTTTTGTCAAAGATCGACTACGGCCTAGTAATTTACGGCAAATGCAGCAGATCATCATTTCAAATAATCCAACCACAATACCACGCAGCTGTCAGAGCCGGACTAAGAGCGTTTAAAACTACACCAGTAAAAAGCATGCTAACTAAAGCAGGTCTTCGGACGATTGTATATACAAAGAATGAAATATCTTACCGCACTTTTAATACCAAAGATAGTATCATCATCCAAATCGCCAATAGTAATATATGCCAAAAACAAAACACTAGCCCGAAAGAGACACCCTAAAGTTCCGTCGACTATCTATAATGCGATCTACTTCGCCCGTCGCCTAGATATTCCATTTGACCTACAAACTCGGCAGACAGCATTATACCCACCGTGGCTTCTCTCTAAATCCTCCATCATTATTGACCTTTGCAAAGTCGCCAAAACGGAATTAAACAAAGACATTTATTTTTTATTTATTTTATATTTTATTTTCATTTCATTCTAACTTAAAATTACTGTACAATTTCTTACAGAATATAGCGGAAAATAATAGTGGTCACTCTGTAACTTAAAAGTTAGTATGGAGTGACACTGCGATTTAATTAACAATAAAATATAAGTTTGATGTGGGGGAGACATCGGTTTTACAAAATAAATTTTCTGGGACTTCATAAAAAAAACAACAAATAAAAATCCATATAAAAATTCAAGGAAAAAACGGAAAGAGCAATTACTATTTGGAAATTATTTTAACAGTTGGAAAAAAGATTACAAAAATTTAATTAATAAACTGAAATTAAACTTAAACAATGGCTTGTGCTGATGATTAGGATAGCAGATCACTTTAAAATAATGATTCCAGGACTTCATAATTCATAGTGAATAACCACCAGTCTTTAACCTTTTTAAAAATGAATTAAAATGTAAATCTGTTCGAACAGAAAATGGTAACTTATTGAACATTAAAGGGGTTATAACGGAGTAGAAGTGAGAAAATGGGTTTTGTATGCGATTGGAACATTAACAAGATGCATAGTATTTATACGAAGACTATAAAAATGTGTAGTTGTACTAGGAATATTACCGCTTTGCTTAAAGAATTATTTTAGAACTTTGAAAACGTATCTCATTGGTAGAATATGCAAGTCTTTAAATAAAGGCCAGCTTTGAGTAAGTCGATTTTTGTTACAGATAATCCTAATTAAATGTTTCTGAGCTATTAACAATGGACTAAGGGAGTTATTATAAGAACCGTCCTAACTTGAGATACCATATTGCAACTTAGAGTGAGCCAGGCCGTAATAGATTGACGTTAATACTTTTTTTCAAAACAATATTGTTTGATGAGATACATTTTTCGCTTTATAAGGAACATATGCGATTTCAGAGTATGAATATGATCTTTCCAATTCAAGTTATGGTCAATTAATACTCCAGAGTATTTATAGTGATGCACGGATTCAATTAAAACAATTATTAGAACAAGGTGAACTACTAATATAATTACTTTTCCACAACTATGAACAGGTAAACAGAATTTATTACAATCATAAGCATGAAAGCATAAATTAATATCATTTAAAACATTATTTGATATTTTGAAAGACATAAGTTTGGTCTTCTCGCTAATAATCAGTTTATGTTCCGCAAACCAAAGTCTCAATATTTCTAGATCTTCCGAGATCTTAGCAATATTTTCGTATCTTGTATCAATTTGGTATGTAAAGGCTATGTCATCTGTAAAGGCAGTAGATACTCCATTTAGATTTAATGCGAAGAGAGAGTTAATGTACATCAAAAAGAGCACAGCACTAAGAACTGAACCCTGTGGTACACCATTTTTTAAGATACGAGAGTCACTAAAGCTCCCGTTTACATTTGCTTTTTGATTTCTACCTTTTAGATAAGAAGTAAACCATTTGTGGATTATTCCTCTAAAATCAGCATTGTATAATTTTTTTAGAAGCAGGTCATGGTCAACCATGTCAAACGCTTTTGTCATGTCGACAAAGAGAGCCATGGTGGATTTGTTGCAGTTAATACCTTCATACAATTGGCTACACACTCTGAGGATAGCATCCTCGATCCTTGACATTCCTCTTCTAAAACCAAATTGATTACTACTAAAAAAATTGTTTGTGTTTAAAAAAGACAATATGCGAGATTTCATAAGTTTTTCGAAAATGTTAGAAAACGTTGGAAGTAGGGAAATAGGTCTGTAGTTCGACATATTACTTTTACTACCTTTTTTAAACAACTATTTTGAACACTAAAATTAAACAAGTAACATAAAACGTCCACCACATACGAGTAGAAGCACATTTTCTTTAACAATACACTTGATATACCATCACTAGTACAAGACTTTTTGTTTTTTAACGAAAATATTGCCTTACAGATTTCACTTGAAGAAAATGATTGGAAGACAAAACTGTTTGGTTGTGTGTTTTCTGTGAATCTTATAGAACAATTGCAGTCTCTTGAAATCCCTACAGATGGTTTCAGTTTTTTCTGAAATTTCGGTAAAGTACTCATTGAGCTTATTGGAAATGATGACTGAGTCCGTTTAACTTTTACCATCTATCTCCAAGCTAGTAATGCCTATTTGTTGTCTATTTGTTGTTTACATTTCCTCTGGCACGTTCAAACGAATCTGAATAAAACTTGTTACGTGTTTCTTCAATATTTTTTGTGCATAGAGAATCATAGTATTTTTTGAGTTTTATATTATGTGGATGACTTCTGCACTTTTTTGCATGTTTGTTCTTTCGTTTTATCTACTGCAAGAGATTGTGTGTCATCCACGGCTTTAAAAATTTATTTCTGTTCGAGATGAAATAAATTATTCCCATAAGTAGTACAATTTTTAATGCGATTTTTTAAAATTTCAATAAAGAGATCGAAAGCAACTGATGGGTTAGGTTCATTATAGACTGGTTCCCAAAATTCATATTGTCAACAGTCCTTTAAAAGAGCATAGTCTGTGCAATATTTCCTTTTTACAGATGAGTTACAACAATTTAGTGCATTGGTACTAGAATCAACATAAAGTGTAATCATACAATGATCTGTTAATTTCAGATCATACACAACACCATTAAACATATTCTTATTGTTTTTTTGAGTGCGCATAAATATATGATCAATGCAGGATTTAGTCGAGTCGGTTACATGGGTAGGTTCATTTATAAAACTCTTTAGACCATTTGACGCCATAAGAAACAAATAATTTTCAGTATACCTATCAGATTCATTTTAAATGTCAATATTATAATGTATTGCAGTGATAAATGTTTCCCAATCGATATTGTTAGTGAGTACAAATACCTGGGACTTACTATAGACTCTAGAATGAGCTTTTCTAGTCATGTAGAAGCTTTGAGGAACTATTTCCGATGCACGCTTAGGCACTTCTTCTATTTGCGAAATATCTGTTCTACTACATTGCTAAAAATTATTTATTATGGTATTTTTCATTCAAAATTACAATACGGTATTACTTGCTGGGGAGGTGCTTATAGGAATAAAATACAACCCCTTTTGATAATACAGAAATATATCCTAAGAAAATTATGCCGCAAACCTAGGAGATATTCTACGTACCCTCTGTTCTGTGACTTAAAAATTCTTCCCGTCCGCCATTTATACTGCTTTAAGGTGCTGAAGACCTTTTTTATGAAGTCTGGTAATCGGAACTTCCGACTGATTTCTAACTTTAACCTGCGTGGAAACTTTTCATACCCTTCCATACCACTGCTTATCGTAATTTTTATTATATTTTGTCTTTTCGTTTATTTAATAGACTCCCTATATCGCTCAGATCGATTACCTTGCCTGGATTGTTTCTCAAACTCGCAAAATCCTGGCTTCTCAATTTCAACTTCACTAGCTTAAAATCTGTAATCTTTGACTCTCTGGTATAACCAATGAAACAAGTTTTTATACTAATCATCTATTTGATGCTCTATAGCAAATTTGTTCTATTATGTATCTGCTTAAGTTTGCTTTATAATATTTGAGTAATTATTTGTATCAGTTTTTTTATTTGAGGGTCACCCCACCCATACATACATAATTTATTTGATTTCTCATGTTGTCAGGGTAATAGCATTCAACACTATTTTCATTACCGTAGTATAGAAAATACAGAATGTCAAATGAAGTTCTTAAATTTTATATCTAATATTATTATTATATAGATTAATGTAAATGAATTTATTTTGAATTATATTGTTTAAGGAATTTACAGAATAATAAATAATAATAAATAATAAAAAAAAAATGTAATGTCAATATAATTACAATTAAGTTCTTCTCTTTACAATAACTCAGAACATCACTTAATTCATCAATGAAGATACATTTCGAAACTGCATACAGTCTGTAAACTCACAACATTGCATAACTCTCACTCATGAAATCAAAAGACAATTTTATTACATCAGCACTAAGAAAATTAAGCATTAGACAATCGCATACATAACCATCATTCACATAAACTGCTACACCTCCAGCTGTACATCAAGCAGCCGCATGCAGCAACCTGAGATCCTTGTGGAAGAACAAAGCAGTCGAATGTAGCTGTGAGAACGTCTGGGAAGAAGAAGCTCTGTATCAGCAAATTAATAGTATTTAAGATGTAGTTTTTAAGCAAATTCATGTTAGTATTTCCATAGGCAGAATCGCTGCCGGTTTGTATTTTAAATAAATAATTTTTTTTTAAACTTTAAGTTTAAAGTTTTTTAATTTGCACACCACGGTATGTTATATTTACAAATCTAATTCTTCTTCATAGAGCCAAATCTCACTCAAAACAATAACAACAGGTAATTTCACTAACGACTCAAGATGTGCTAACAGAGCTGAAAGATTTTTTCTAGTACTACGAATGTTCTGATCGAAACAAATAATGTCAGCAGATTTAAGAGAATTGATTGAGTATTCACATGTATTTTGGACTAAGCACGAAACAGAATTAAGAGAAATATTCATAAATTATCTAAACTTCAGCACAAGTAATTCTTACTAAAATATCCCCTCCTTCTTCCGCATATTAACTGTACCCTTTTTAGTCCATACATATTGATATCCTTTTTCTCCCTTCAGCGACAATACAGCATTAAGAGTTGACGTGTCCTAGCGGACGTTCGTTTAAATACATCTTCTCCGGTCTCTCATGTGTGTTACTGTTTCCGTTTAGTAGTGTTGTTGTCAGCTGTTCTTTTTTTCCTCTCTTTGCTTTCATCATTTTCTCCTTGCACTGGCGAGAAACAAATTTGACAAATAGAAAATTTTTCTTTATTTGATTACTGGCACAGATCAATGTCCTCCCTCTTTCGATACATCGACAAGTAGCCCATTGCGGAAAATCTTCAGAGCCAGATCAATGCTCTGTGGTGGAAGTTTGGTGGAATGTTATAAAACTCCACAGTATTTCCGATGAGTTCCTGTTCTAGATAATCTATCTTTTTCTAGAGTTGCCGAATTTTGTGCTCGCATTCATCATTTTTCCTCTGCAGTTCCTCAATCTGCACTCTTTGGATCTGTTTTAATTCTTGAATTTCCGCATAAATCACTTCCAATTTTCGGTGGAGCGACAGGTGTTTGGTTAATAGGTGTTATGTTGTGGAGATGTTGATTTTGATACAATCTTTAAAGGAATGTTTAATGAACTATATGACTACTTCAAAACAAGAAAATGGAAGTTGATTTTTACCGATGGATCGAAGACAGCACACTGTACATCTTTCGCAGTGGTGGACGAAAATGACCAAACCCTTATTAAAGGACTCCTAGCAGAATTATCATCAGTTTTCTCAGAGGAAGCAACAGCTGCTAAACTAACCACAGCCGAAAGAACAATCATATGTACAGATAGCCTTTCCACAATCAACTCCATAATGATCACCAACAATAAATACACAGTCATTGAGGCAATCCGAAATGAGCTGATAAAAAATCCTTGCAAATTAACCGACAAAATTGCGAGATCTGCATCCAATGAGCCGATCATTGTGTTCAATCCCAAAAACAGCAAAGATCTTCAAAAAGAAATAAGAAGGCTATGGAGGAAAATAGAACTAGATGAATGGAAACAGTATATCCACCATTGCTCCACAATAAATCCAGACTTTATACGCAGCAAACTGCACAAAAAACATGCTAACATGTTTCCTTCGTCTTCGGCTGGGCCACACATTTCTAACCCATAGACACTTATTAGCAAAGAGTCAAACACCAAACTGCCATCTATGCGTCAACAGTACTGCCTTATCTATACACCACCTTATGAATTGTCAAAAAGTCAGGGACACATTAAAAATCATCATCAACTGCAACAGCTCCTTAATTGAACTCCTAAATTCTCCATAAGAAAGCAACATAAAAAATGTTTGTATGCTATTACAAAACTTAAATATCAATAACTCTATTTAAAATGTAATTCAGACTCACTCAAATCAATCAAAGATATTTCGCAACCTAACTTTACTTATTATATTTATCTATCTAGCCGAAAGCCCTGGTAGCTAGTGCTCGTATCCATGTACTCGTATTATTACTGTAGTTTATTTTACTTGATAATAAAGTTAATAATAATAATAATAATATTTTTAGAATCATTAAAGCATATTTAGAAGGGTGTTAAGTCTACATCATTATTAGATCTGTAAACAGTGCCCATTAGCAAAGGATTACTGTCACTTATTATATTAA
The DNA here is from genome assembly GCA_949129095.1 of Volucella bombylans. Classification (NCBI taxonomy): domain Eukaryota; kingdom Metazoa; phylum Arthropoda; class Insecta; order Diptera; family Syrphidae; genus Volucella; species Volucella bombylans. Next base: position 134,497,598 of record OX422141.1, on the reverse strand, counting down.
CGAATACATAGTCAATAAGAGAGTCAAAAGAAGACAAAAGGGTCTTTCTACATCTTAAGTCATCTCTATTTCTATCACCCCTAAAGAGCCTGTATCCACTTTATTTATCTAGAGAGAAGATTCATTTCTCCGAAACAGTAAAAAGTTTTGAAATTAATTTAAACAATCATCTCATAGCCTGTGGATTGTGGATTTCTGTTTGCTATACTCCAATAAACATTCGGCCTAAACTCTTAAGAGCTCTACTAGAACCGCAAATAAGCTACTGCTGTGTGGTCGATTCGCTTTCAATGCTATGATTCAATATGTTTTCTATTGTATTGACGAAAGTACGATCATACTTCAATCTTGGGGTGTTCACTACAACAATTCTTGAACTATCGTAACTGCCTATTAATAACCTATCAGAGACTCAATTACTTATACTTTAAGCTGCAATTTCCTAGATCTTCCAGGACTGATACCTCAATTTCTCCATATCATAAATACCTCTTGTAGAGTTTCAAGCACAGAAAAAAAAATACTGTGAATTATATCTCGAATCACTCTGAGTGAAGAAAAAACTCTCCGTCCTATTCGGACTCCCCCCCCCCCCCCCTGGAGAGCGAATATCGAAACCAAACACACCTGGGTTTCAAACCACTACAAAACAATTTTCCTTTCTCCTCCTTCTACCTTTCCGCCCGCGCTCTGGCAACAGTAAAAGGGTATCTAACCCCTTAGGCGCGCGTAAATTATAAAAAAAAACTAGAAAGTAGCCGTCTGTTCTTTGTTCACGCTGTTAGGCTTTAAAACTTGTTGCAATACGAAATCAGATGTATGGTAAGGACAAAACATTGGGTATCCTCTGTTCAACCGTCTTTAAAATCTTTGAGGCAAACAGAGGTACAAATAATCAACAAAATACTAATTATAGATAAGTTTATTTAAAATATGACGGACATTTCAAAAATATAACTCGTTATATATTTTATATTATATTTTTATTTTTATTTGTTAACTTTTCAGTACTTGCAAAAGAGACTAACTCTAAATTGTACAATCCGCTAATTTCAAATAAATAAACTTTAAACTAAAAAAAAATACAACTTGATACGTACATAAACAAATTTTTACAGTGTTTTAAAGTAGTGTATTTCAGTTTTAAATTTCAATTTAAATATTTCAACAAGGTGTGTGTGAGATATCATCGAAATCTTTCATTCATTTGAAAGGCCTATCGATGCCATTATGTATGGGATATAACATCGTTCAAATGTCCGCCGCAGCATCTTTGGGTGGCGCGCATCCCAAATCCAAATTTCCATAACATCCCAATTTCCATAACTCTGAAGCATAAATCAGGCTGAGTTTGACCGATAGCATGCGTTATGTTGGCCTTGAGGGCCGCTGTGGTTTGTGGCTTACTCGCATAGACCTGCGACTTCAAAAAACCTCACAAAAAAATTATAATGCCTTCAAATCGCACGATCTCGGCCAGTTCACATCACCTCCACGTGAGATGACCATGCCCTCGAATCGTTCGTGCAGAATTTCCAATGTGGAGTGAGCTGTGTGGCAAGTAGCGCCATCCTGTTGAAACCACATCTCGTTGATGTCCATATCATCCAATTCAGGCCAAAACAAGTTGGTAACCATTGACTTATAGCGCTCACCGTTGACGGTGATGGCCTGGCCAACGTCGTTCTCAAGGAAATAACGACCAATGACGCTGCCAGCCCAAAATCCACATCAAACAGTGACTTTTTCGGGATGCATTTAACGCTCTTGGATCTCAAGTGGATTGGTATAGTCCCGAATTCGACAATTTTGTTTGTTGACACACCCATTCATCCAGAAATGGGCCTCATCGCTGAAAATGTTGTTAAATTGCACCTACGAGTAGCAACATTAGATATACCCTTTAAAGCCAATGGCAATGAGTTCCAAAGTTTAATCGTGTGAATAATACGAGGGGCGTTCAATATATTCTCGGTATCGATATGAAGGAAAATGCGAATTCAATTTAAATTGTTTTTATTTTTCAATATAATCTCCCCTAACATCAATGCATTTGTTACATCTTGAGATAAGCTTTTTTAAACCCTCAAAAAAATAAATTTCCTCTTTCTCTGCAAAATACCCATTTATTGCCGACTTGAGTTCTTCATCATCCGAAAATCTTTTTCCACGAAGACATTTTTTCAAATCCGCAAACAGGAAATAATCACTAGGGGCAAGGTCTGGACTATAGGGTGGGTGTTGGATTTCTTCGAAACCACAATCTCGCGCAGCAGCCTTGGAAACTCGCGCCGTGTGAACAGGAGCGTTGTCATGAAGAAGCAACACACCCGCTGCGAGTTTACCCCGTCTTTTCTTTTTAATTTCCTCCCGCAAATTATGCAAAGTGGAAGCGTAGGATGTGGCGTTGATGGTTTCACCTTTTTTTTTACTCAATGAGCATGATTCCCTTTGAGTCCCAAAAAACTGTGGCCATGAGCTTCCCGGCAGACGAAGTGACTTTGAACTTCTTCGGGGGGTCTGTTCCTTTTTTATGCCACTGCATGGACTCTTGTTTGCTTTCAGGGTCATAGTGGTGGACCCATGTTTCGTCCCCAGTAACAATTCGATCCATAGCACCGTCCGCGTTCTCACTACACATCTTCAAAAGCTCTCTACAGCATGCGATTCTCACTTTTTTCTGAGGCGCTGTGAGCATTCGTGGCACCCACCTTGCGCTGACCTTTGAAAGGTTAAGATGGTCACGAAGAATGGTGTGAATGGTACCAATTGAAAGCTTGGTGATCTCTGCCATCATTTTCACCTTTATTCGGGCATCCTCAAGAACAAGTTTTTCGACTTCTTTTATGCTTTCTCCCGTACAAGCAGTAGCCGGGGCTCCGGAGCGGGGGTCGTCTTCAATGCTCTCTCTGCCTCTCTTGAACTCACTTGACCACTTTTACACAGTTGATAATGAAGGTGCGGAACCCTGGTATACAGCCACCATCCCTTCATGAATAGTTTTTTGACTTTTTCCTTGCTTAGTGAGAAATTTAATTAAAGCGCGATGCTCAATTTTCACCATCATCTCAGTTGCCATTATGATTCCGTTTAACTAGAGATAAAACGCGAATTAATAATCACATTTATATGAAATTTTTCATGAATGCACTAAACTAATAGTATTACTTGATAAATAAGTCAATTTATATATACAACCACAGCTTCACCCCGATACCGAGAATATGTTGAACGCCCATCGTAAACATGCGAGAGTAGTTTAAATAATTATATCTTGATAAGATAATGTTAAACGTTCGTGGAAACTGACCAAATTAAATTTTGTAAAACAGGTAGGGTGGAGATTTAATCTTAGTTATATTTTTTATTCAGATTTTTATTGATCGTTAATTTCGTGTAAATGTCACGAAAAATAGAGTTGAACGTCATCAGCGTATAGATGGACTGAAACATATTCACATTTCGTTGGCAAGCCATTTATGAACATGCAAAATAGAAGAGGTCCTAAGATATATCCATGAGTAATACCTTATTTTAAAGGTTTCAGCTGGGAAAAGATTTCGCCATTAAGGACCTTTGCATTCTACCTGTATAGGAAGCTTTTTATCAGTTGTGCTCTCCATTGCAAGAGCGTATTCTCGAAGCGTCATCAAAAGTGGGGCAGCAGTTAGCATCAACAAACATTTGCAGTGAAATAAAGTAAAAATATACGAAGTTTCTACCATTAGTACTAACAGATCAATTCCCGTTAACATGGATCAGGGAACACCAAAGTGAGCCTCTTCTAAAATCCTCGATAAATGCTGCCAACATTGGAGATAGATCCTTACTGTAGAACGATTTTTTTCATAGAATATACCCAGGAATCATTTCCCAAACTATTGTTGACGAATTAGGGGACACCCTGTATACAGCACATTTGAATCAGTGTCAACCGTAGAATCAAATTTTATGTGGGAAACTATATTTCAAAAGAAACTTTGTATTTGTTGGAAGCAACAGTGATATATTTTGTTGTTCCACCACTTGTGTGACAACTGAATCTGAGTTTAATAGGTTTAGGCCTCAAGCCTCCAACTTGGAAAGGACATCTTACCATGATGTTGAATAGACTGTATATCGTCGCGGCAAATACTGACCAAATTATGTAGACGATAAGCCAAGCAAAACGGACAACACAGCAGAGCCATAACCCATTTTGTATTTTCCCATCCGATATGATGAATCAGGTACCATAGTCTCTAGATACGAGTATGTGTCGTTGTTTTTAATATCCTGCAGACCGGATTTACGTATTTCATTTTCATTGAAAATTATAGACTTGGAAGAGGGATACATAAATATTGTGGACTCATGCCAATGAGCAGAAAACATCACCATAACATCATAACAGAGGTCCCCCATATACTCGTGTTAGCATTGGAATGTGTGATAACCCAATGCGGATACGATATGTGTTCTTGTCCCGATCAGGATTTGTAAAATCCATTGCCGTGCGATTATCATAATCGCATTCGATTTCGAGATGTCGAATATTGAAATTTTGTATGTAGACGCCGTCGAGAATTTTTATTGATGTGGAAGATGTTTTTAAATCTCTTCCCGTAACTCGAATAGAGCCACGGTGATGCAATGTTCCACCCTTCGACAAGTAGATCTCCCAAGAAATAAACGATGTCATGCTCCGTAAACGCACTGGCATGTTCGAAGGTTTTGATTCAGGTATCTATCAACATCATATCTAGCCGCAGTGGTCTGTACAAAGAATTATCATAAGTCTTGCCCAACAAATCAGCATCAGCAACCAATAGTGTTCGCTTGCAAATTTTACAGTGGATTTGCTTCCAGGGCTATTGAGTCACATGGGAAATCAGCACCTTGCTGAAAACACAACCACAACGTGGCTATGAGCAGTCCTCCCACTATTAACTGAACAATTAACCGATGTGATGCAATTTGTTCGCCATAATCCGCCACTCTGGCAACCGAAAAATCAACTAATTATGTTTGTTTGCTGTTGTACTCGTAGTCAACTTGTACGATGTTGATGGACCGTGATCGTATTTCCTACGAATGCCCAGTGGAATGTGCTTTGGATGTCTGGTATTGTACGAATCGCGCATGGGAATTCCTATCTCTGGAATCTGACAACGAGTATTTGGCGAGGCTGGTTCTTTCGAAATATTTCTTGTTTTGTTTACATACAAGTATTTGAGATTGCAAGACTCTTGCTTCTGTTTCAGGTTTTGTTTCTTAGAAGCAGCGGAGGTTAGCGGTAGGTGGAATTGGTCGTAAGTTGATTGAACTGAAATCATTTCAAGTACATTTGTAGAATTCTGCAGGTATAAATGTGTCATGTATTTTAAATGAACACCTGCCGGGTAGGCTTAAGTTCACTGAATGCCCATACATTCAAGGGCGCTGGTATCCTTTCCGTCATTCCTTTGATATCGAAGTGGAACTGTGCTTAGGGCACGGTTGCAGGCTTTTCATGTTTTAAGCAAATTAAAACGAATTGGAAATAGAGAGCTCGGCAGGGCATTCCATAAACGGGTTGTACGGCTTAGGAACGAATCACGATATTTTAGAGTACGTCCGAAAGTGGGCTTGAAGGTGTACTGATGAGTATTCATAGCGAGACGGGTGTTACGGTTAAAAGCTTGAAGCGGCGGAATGCTACTGTCGATTTTTATGGAGCACTAGTGGTGGAAATAGCGATAGAAAATAGTGAGAAACGAGACATTACGTCGGAATTCGAGGATATCCATTGCCTGAGTGATACTGGTATCATCTATGAGTTTTATCGCACGGTTTTGAATCCTATCTTGCTGGGGCAGAGATGTTTTGGCACACCTGACCAGATGTGGGCATTGTACTTCTATTTTGGGCGGATAAACGCCTTTTATGTCTAGGACAGGTCAGAAGGACTAAGTTTTTCTTACATCCCTTGAGGGAACCTAGAAATTTCGCATCATTTTCGATGACATCGAATGTGGTTATTTCAACGTAGGTTGTCATTGGCACACATACCGAGAATGGAAAGTTTTTCGGTTATGACGATTCAAGTGCCATTCATTGATAATGGTTGGCTATTTTAATTTTGCTTTAACGACAACAGGCAGCTTTGTGTTTTGGAAACATTAAATTTCACTCTATTGATAGTTTCCCAATACGTTATGCTGTTAATATCGGAATTTAATACGCAACTGCCGAAGAACAGGAACGTGAGTCCGGGAACGAATATTAAAAACCGAGAGTCCTTTCGCCAGCAAAAGGATATATTGGACTAGAAATAGCAGACAAGAGATTATTGAAGAAAAGTAAAAGAGTGTCGGAGACGGAACGGAGCCCTGTGGCACACCAACATTTATTTTTTGATATCAGAAACCATTCAACACAACTTGAACTTGAAAGAACAGAGTCGTCGATCTCAAATGCAGGCATTTTCGACAAAAGAGCCTGATGCCAAACTCTGTCAAATACCTTAGAAATATCAAGTGCAATTATCTTGCTTTCTTCGCTTTTCGGTGAGGTATGACATCAAACCGCCAGTGGACTTGTTGCTTGGAAAACCATAGCCGGTCATTGAGAAGTGTTCATCTTTCGAGATATTTCATGAGCTGACGGTATACCAGCGTTTCCATGACTTTGGAAAGAAGGAACGTAAGTGCAATAGGTCTGTAGACGGAGAGAGAAGAAGATTCGTCTTTTTAGGGACGAGGTGGACAAACGCTGTTTCCCATATTCTCGGAAAGAGTCCTAAAGACTAGGATCGATGGAACACCTCTTGAGAAGAAGGGGAGATATACAATCTAGACCTACGGATTTGTGTACGTTAATATCTCTAAGTAGTCTTGCTACTAAACGAGTGCGAATGTGGATTCGTCCCATTGAATATTCGACACAGTCAACTCTAATTGGAGACAAAGCGCAATCTGGAAGGGTTGAGCTGGCCGCAAAGTGCGCAGCAAGCAGATTGGCCTTGCTCAAAGAGCTGACAGAGGGAATTTCATTGTAAATGAAATTTGTACAGCCTCAGTTTTTGGTCGTATTGGAATTGTACACGCTTAAGAAAGGCACCGCAGTCTTTCCTAGCTCGTTTTAACATTTTTCGGTATTCCTCTGTCCGGTTGGCCTTGCAGGACCAAAAAAACCTTTCTCTAACCCTAATAGCACCAATTCAGCTCAAGTTGTACAGCGCCTTTTACTTTGGATTGATACTCTTCATCCGATGAAGTATAAAGGATCTCATTCGTGGCCACAATGAGGATTCAGTCTGTGTGGAGTCAGACAGCGCATCAAACTCGTTAGAGGTCGTATTGCTGTCCAGTTTGGGGCTTCTGTAAATAAAGCAGTAGTGGATAATTTGCCTACGAAGATGGAGATTTAACCACATGAAATTAAATTCCGGATTGGAAGATGAATCACATTGTGGTGGGGTTTGGTAAACTCACTACGCTCGTAAATGATGAGACCGCGGTAAGAAAAGAATAATGGCACTGTTATTAGCCAGGTAGTGTCTGACCTGGGCGGGGATATACCTGTGCTTCATTAGGTGCCAAAACAGCTGGTCTGTACTTACACACGTGGACGTACGCAGAAAAGTGGTTACTTTTGAGTCAAGGCCATCGGGTCGAAACCAACTGGAATACACTTCCTGCGTTTTATGTTTTAAACCACAACCACCGCGATGCTCTCCCTAGGGAGCCTACCTCCCACAGTACCGTGCTTAAAGTCCTAGTATGAACTACCGGATGTCCTACCACTCAACATTATAACTGATCAAATCGTAGTAACCAGTGTTTGCTCTAACCTCGTTCTTATTAGAAAATTTCATTAATGGAAGAAACCTTGATAACTGAGCTAGGATCGTCTGCTCACATACAGTCCGAACTGCCGTTTTTCTTACCTATATACTTAGTAAGTTACACCCACATTTCAGGGTGGACTAGGGCTACAGCTATCATGCCTATCCACGTAGCGCGGTCCTTCCACGAAATTGACTGAAGTATCCTTCCACTTGCGTGCGCCACCACAACCTCATGGTTGTCTTTTAATGCTGTTGAACCTCTGAGGTGAAGTCGATATGTTTGTGGGCCAGAACAGTGGTATCCATACGCTCAAGGTGACTTAGCCCTGTAAGCCGCGTTACCGAACTTTTCTGAACAGATATGCATCGCTGTACCGCCGTACAGTTCGCTGTTGAAAGTTCTCCTCTATTCTCCTCTGATGCAAATGGGACCAAAAACAACAGGAGCACTCTTGTCTCGAAGCACTCGAAAGCATTTTCATCTGCTTTTATCGGACTGAAATGATCACTGTTTAGCTGCCCTTTACCATCTCTTAATTTACTTAAAGCACTAATCATGTCTTGACGAATGACCTGGCGTCATTCACCTAACGTGTCATATTGAAACAAAAATGGACTAGCAAATGAGTTCAATAACGCCTTGAGGTGAGCTTACGAGGAGAATAGTCGGGCTTAACTTATTGCACTTGTCAAATTCGAAAACTCTGAAGAGTTATTACACCGAGCCAATATTCGAGCCTTTACTTCACAGAAATTACTCCTCTTCGTCTTGCATAAGGCCATGAAATCACCATCAAACCTTGAATTTTCTCTGCTTAATTTGGCTACGAATTGAATTCGGTTCTTTTGTGATTTGCTCAATTCGAATGAAGTCCACGTCGTGATGAATTGGCAGTTGTTCATAGAGTTTCATTCTATACATAGTGACCAAACCAGCCTGTGAAGTAGATTCCTCTCATACCACTCCTTTCACCATCCTATGCCATCTAAGGGACAATCGTGACCACAATCGGGAGATGAATGTTCTCGTCGCTGATATCCATTTGGCCTCATAATTTAAAAATTTATTTTCAAATCTACTATAATTCCCAGTTACATGTGTTTTGTGTAGGAAAATAAACTGAAATTGATATTCATGATGGGGCAAACACCTGCGTTTTCTTTCCACCAACTCCTGGTTGTGTCAATTTCAAAGCCATAAAATGGTCAATTAAGATTAAAGCTTGTGACATTTCTTATTTACGAACTTCCGCGCCATAAGTCAATCATTATTAAGTGAGCCGACATTAATTGGCCCCATTCTAACCGTTCATTGGCCGTTTAATGCTAAGAATCTGGCCACTTTCACGTCTCAAAGTCATAAATCAAACATTCTATGAATCTTCTACGTATACCACAGTCCGGAAATGCTTTAATGCAGACCACTACGACTACGAGTATATCCTGGCGTTTAAATCAAACACAAGGACACTTTGACTTATCTCCTCCCAGAAATCTGCCTGTAAATAATTTATTCGGAAAATTCAACACAGTTACTAGCGACAAATTGCCCATTAACTGTTAATGAACTTCAAAGACCAATTTACTCGTATTTGCCTATGCTTGCCTATGTAATGATTAGTATCTTCTTGAGAGCCTGTACTGCCTATTAGTAGCCCATAGCTAACATTGATGCTCAGTAAACATACAAACATGACAACTTGCCTTCTCCGATGGCTTAGACGTTTCAGCATGATCCTAAATAAATAAACAGTCAAGTGTGGAGCCTCTGTGTCTTCGGGAACTCTCCATTTCGCATACATGTCGGTAATTTGTTAAATTAATACGGAATCACATAGCTCATAGATGTAGTCACTGTGCCGAGAGAGAGACAGAAAGGTATCGTTCCTTCGTCCGCATTTTGATGTCATTTCTTGGAATTCAATTCGCACCAAGATTATGAGCCACTACATCACCATTCTCCAATTCTCTATCACATGTGAGGCAAATATATCCACCAGCCAGGCCGACAAACAGGCGTCTCATTGTATTAAATTATCAATGACATCGTCCGGGGCTATGTCCTCACAACCAGAAGTAAGACGTTCCCAACTCACACAGCTATACGTATTTGTATATCCGTTCTGTATTCGCATCCGGATGATGGCTATCAACACAGCACGGTTTCTGTGTGTCCTTATTTTTTATAGCTCCCAACTGGAATATAGTCTTCTGGTCCTTTGACTCCCTCTGTGGGGTAGTGAAACAAATGGAACCTTGTGGCTGGGAAGGGCTCTTTGCCCTTCTATAGCGAGGAAATTTTCATGTTTCCCAGAGGAAAGTAATTTCATAACGACCCCGGGATTCAAAAAATAAAACCCGACACCGCGAAGGGGAAGGCTGAGGGTGCAGTTTGTTATTGTTATTGTTTCTGTCTTCTGTTTTTTTTTTTTTTTTTTTTTTTTTTTTTTTTTTACTTGACGAAACATACTCGTACTTGGTGGAATGTTTTTTATCTTGTCGCATGGGTGGTTTTACTTTGGCATTTAGGGGATGTCTTTGTGGTACACGAGTTTTGTCGTTACAACACTTTTGTACTTGAAATTTTCATTGAGCACAACCGAACTATGATGGCTAGGGGTGGTATCGACATGTCCTGCAGCAAATTCTTGGTCAAATTCTGAGAGACATGGAATTTATGCGGCTGTTGTTGTTTGTCTCTTTTTCTTTTTGTTTTGTTGATGATCTTTTGTGATAGCAGAAACACTGGAAACTGTGCTTTGCAGTTGACTTTAAGCTGACGGTTGCATTCACTGGCAACTGAAATCAATTTTAGCAAACAGCTGCTGCAAGGACTCATTCATTGTAATGGAGGATAAACCAAAGACATGTTGATTTGAGGATGGTTTAGTGGTGTCCAATGTGCAATCTGTTAAAACATTTTAATAGTTCCTTGAACTCTATAAACTGCATTTGCTCTGTCGCTTTTGATTTTGAACGATTAACTGAGATATGTTTTCGGGGGTGGAACTTATATACTTACTTAGGTTGGACGAAGCTTCAGCTTACATGCCTCTCCGGCTAGTGTAGCCTTTTGTCAGCCTTTTTCACTTACCTTCCTCTAGCGCGTAGTCCCTCTGGGTTAGAATCTGAAACTTTCTAGACTGGGACGCGGGTGTCCATGCCGCCAAGGTGTTCCAGCTATCTAAGTCGGATTATACGAGCTTTTCTAACGAGGCCCTTACAGTTCGCTATTGGAACGTCTTCTCCATTCTCCATTGATGCAAACAGAACTGAAAATGACCCGAAGAGCTTTTCTCTCGAAGCGCCCGAAAGCATTTTGATCCGCTTGCGCCAATAGACAGAACTTCTGCGCCGTACATCTGGGGTGATCATTGTCTTGTTTGAATTCTTCTTCGAAAAAAGTATTTACTCCTCAGTTGACCCCAAAGCGCAAAGTAGCAGCGATTAGCATGAGTGATTCTTCGCTACGTTCTTTCCATTATGTCAATGTCGCCTGCATATCCAAGCAACTAAACAGACTTTTTAACATAGTACGTCTGGAGTTGACTTGTGAGTTTCGCAGGAATCACATGACAACGTATCGCCTTGCTTAAGTCCTCTTCTGACATTGAAGGTTTTGGTTTTACCATTCCCGCCCTTGGCGAAGCATCGTGAACTCTCCATCGTCGCTCTGATAAGTTTGGTAGGGATTGTAAAACTATGATAGATACTGGGATGGATGTCTATAGCTCGTCTCTTTAGTTTCTGTCATATGCGGTTTTAAAATCGATGAAGAGTTGGCGTAGATCCAGTTGGTATCTTCCAAGATTTAAGCGTTTACTAAGTATAGGAGACAGGATTTTATATGCAATGTTTGGGAGACTTTTTTCCGTGTAATTGGTGAAGTTCACGGGATATTCCCTTTTTAGGATCAGACAAACAATGCTGAGAATCTTTTCTGGTTCCTATTTTGCAGGATGCTGGTTTCCTGCGTTCGACGCTGGCGAGGGAGTTATGGGAGACTCGATCGAAAAGTCTCTGGCGACATCTTGCGATTGTTGCCGTTTGACGTTGAACTTCTCACAATGGTTCGCTAGCTTTGGGCTGTTACAAATATCCGCACCCGTACGAGTATCTTGGCTACAACTAGGTAGTGGTTTGAGTCTATATTAGCTGCTCGGAACGTATGTGCATCCAAAACACTAGAGAAGTGCCTTGCGTTGTTAGCAATATGATGAATTTGGTAGACGTTTTGTTGATCAGGAGTTAGCCAGGTCACTTTATGGATATTAAGGTTTGAAAACGGTATGCTGGCTACAGTTACATTATGTCCCGACTCAAAATCAAAAAACCTATGTCCGTATCCGCAGATATTGGCATGGAGGCTGTACTTCCCCAGTGCCCTCCTTGTCTAGCTTGACATTAAAATCGCCTTAAGCGATTTTCATGTCATATTTAGGGCATTGGTTTTGTCGAAGAGCTCATAGAAGCAGTCTTTGGTAAGACTTATGATGGCTTATGCGATTCGCAGTTAGCGTTCGCTTACATGCCTGAAGCTCAAGACTTGTTCCGTAAGTCTTCCTCTGATGGTGAATCCGCATTCGATTAAACGGTGCGACTACTATCCTTGTGGCGCTGATAGTCTCCATTGTGGATATAACAGTCTTTCATCCTCTTTATGTCTGTTTTTAGAAGTACGCGGTCTGTTAAGGGTTCGAATATTCCAAGTGCAGATCCGAAGATCTTTGTAATTTGGTCGTTTGTCAAGGTTGTTAACAGCGTATCAGTCATTATCCGCGACTATTAGCTGGTGCGTTACATTTTGATTTTATCTCTTCCATATAGAGTTATGAGCACTATTATAAGGTAGGCCTGTATTATGCTCCTGATCCTGTTACTTGGAACAACTCAAATTGATTGTTACGCAACTGGCCCAATCCCGCGCAGATCTGCAACAACGTATGCTAAGATCATTAAATTCCGATATTAGCAGCATAACCTTCACAACCTCGAGCGTTGTGTCGCTTGTATGACATGTAGCGTCATCTTGTTGGAACCACAGCTCGGATATATCGATATTATCGAGCTCTGACCACAGAAAGTCGCTTAACATCGCTCTATACCTGAGACCAATGGCTGTAAATGTGACTGCTTCCTCATGTCAATAGAAATAAGGTCCGATGATGCCGCCATGCCATAAACCGTACCAAACAGTCAACTTTTGTGGATGCGTTGATGCTTGGCCGAACACTTGTGGATTGTGTTCGCTCCAATAATGGCAATTTTGCTTGTTGACATAGCCGCTGAGCCAAATGAGCCTCGTCCGAGAAGATGATTTTTTGGCCAAAATCCGGATCTCCGGCCAACATTTCTAGCGCCCAATTAGCGAACTCACGGCATTGTCTATGGTCATTTGACTTCAATTCTTTCGTCAGCACAATCTTATACAGATGTAGGCCCAAACCCGACCGTAAAATAAGCCGGCTTGACTCTCTGGCGATGCCCAGATTGAATTCAAAATCATACTATAAAACCCATTGCCCAGTAAATTGACACTATCCAACCGTGCTTTATCTTATTCTATTACCAGTGCTTCAATGAAATGCCACCAGTATTCCGCAGCTTCAAACCTTCAACTGTAGTGTTACATCTGTTACATCTCGCTATGAATGTATCAGAATGAATCAGTTTACCCTAAGTCATATAGCCCACTTCTTTCACGATGGCAGGGAATCTTTTGTAGTGCACTCTGAAATGGGTAAGGATGTCATGAGGTCACCAAGCAAGTTTTCGTGCCAACATCCAGGCAGTATCCCTAGTTTCTTGATGAAAAAGTGATGCGAAACTCATCTTGTAGAGGAATAATGAAATCGACTCAACAGGCATTTCGAACGCAGCGTCTGGTCTTTCAATTAGTGAAGTATTACTTTCTAGGACATGGTGGCCATCCATCTTCTTCTATATATACTGGGCACTTTCCTTTCAGCTCCCACCTCCTCGCTATCACCATCTAAGATAGGTTGATACCTGAAATATTGGTTTGGGCTGGCTTCATAATCTCGAACCCGGGGCTGTGTGCGGCTCTTTCATACGCCATCATTTGTCAAAAATTTTCCAACAAAAATGTATAACTGGTCTGCATTTCTGGATATTTCGATTGAATTTCCAAACAAAAGATTTTCAAGAAACGATTTCAGCGAAGTGCTCTGAATCTTCCACTTTTATCCTTTCAATCTGTCTGCAGAACATTTGCATTTCAGTTTGTCGTTGCCTCCAATTAGATTAGCTTAGTTATAGATTTCACTCAAAAGGTCAAACGTATGCAAATTGAAATGCATCAAGATGAACCTGATCTCTTAAGACTTCCCGGTAGAAATTCCTTCAGAACCTCTGCATTTATTTAGCTACTCCCTCGGGACATAATTCCATCTGGCGTTACTGTAGCGTGCAGCAATCCTGACTACTGCGTTTGCTGTTCGCTGCTTTGCTACTGCTGCGTTGCACTTTGCCCATTTCCCCATAGACTTTATGAATTTTAACAAAAAATCTCCTCCTACTCCCCTCTGTATGGGTGTTTGAAAGTGTTTCATGGAAACCGCACAGCTCCACATCTGACAATCATATCCGGCGGTAGTAGGTCGCAACTTGTAAATGAGGAAATACCAGAAGCTAGTGCAGTTCTCGATTTTAATTCCACTCCAGAAGAGATGTGCAATGTGTAGTAAGGTAAAACATAGGACGAATAGTACTCCTTGTCCTGGTGGTATTACTTGTTTTTGTTTTTCTGTTTCTCTGAGCCCAATGACTGTGTAGCTTACTCCTGGGTTACAGAGACTGAACCTAGAAGTGATGCACTTTGGCACGTACTAACTGCAAAATATGCTCCCCGTCGAGTGTGCTAAGCTCTTGAAATTCATTTCAATTTACTTAACATTTGGAGATGGCGCCTCGTCTGCATCCTGTCGTTGTCGTCGGGTTTAGTAAAGCCGGAGTGGAAAGACTTCCCTCACAGGATGAAATGTTGTTTATGCTGTCACGACTGATGTGTTGATGGTTGATGACTGGAAATGGAAAATATCTCAAGTGACTTCAGTTGCAATATCTTTTCTTCCCCGGCTTTTCCACTAGATGCGGCATATAAATAATTAAAGGCACCGGCTTCCATTGAATTTTTTTTTTTTTTTTCATACGTATACCAGCGAGAGTTCGAGTACGAGAACGAGTACAGGGACGAGTACTAGTGTCAGCATCAAGGAATGAATGTGAGTTGAAGGTTTTAAGGCAATGTGGAAGATGCATGGGCATATTTTGCCTCTTTTCGGCACAATGCACTAGATTTTCAGTAGTTAATATTAGATGGAGAAGACTCATAAAATACTGGGCTAACCAGGTAAATTGAGAAAGATATTTACTCGTACCTATGCCAACACTTAAAGGACAGAGCCAATTTCGAGGAGGAAGATTTACTATGTGGTTTAGAGAATGTTGGTTGGAGTTGTACTTAGATATTCCTTTTAGGTAATTGCCAATACTGAAAATATTTCGGATTGGTATTGGGAATTGGGGCTAACATTTTATCGGTGCAGCCAACCGGGATTGAAATGTGTCAGGAGTAATACGTTGAAAGTTGTGCTTAAAAGATTATTTGCATCTGACGTAGTCACGTTTTATTTTACTCAGCCGCATGTAGTGCCGAGCTGTACAAGGCTATGTATAGTTTAGACATGCGTGCCAAACTAGTGCTGGATGGCTATGGAGAATTCTAGCCGCTTCATCAAAGTCGGCAATGAATTAAACGAGACCTTCAATGTCAAAAAAGGTTCAAGAAAAAGCGACGCGCTGTCGTGTGACTTTTTTTTACATCGTACGCGCACATTGATGTGATTGGGAGAACACAGCGAGTCGTCAGTGAAGCCGAAGCGCAAAGATTGGTATGACAGTAAATGAGGGCAAAACAAAGTGCATGCTGTCAACAAAACAATACGCACGCTAGTGATTGCTTAACCAGAATGTCATCATTGGCAGTTAAATCTTCGACGTAGTTAAGAACTTAGTCTACATTACCAATCACTGTTTCTTTGCACTCAGGAGGCAATCGAGTAACAGAACCCTCTCCTACTCCATTGTACTCCTTGTAAGTTCTTTTAATGGAATTTCTCAGTCTCTAGAAGAAAGATGAGCAAGCCCTACAGTGATAAAGTGCCTACAATACCAGCACCCACCACGTCAACGCCGCGTACCTGCAGCTTGATGCGAATATAAGCTGGACATTCACAGAGATAGTGCTTCGCGGCATCATCATCACTTTCACAGCAATCCTCGCAGGATGTTGAATAACTTATGCCTAGAACATTTAAGTGATTAGCGAAAATGTAGTGTCCCATCACGATGCAAGTATGCAGCCTTCCCTACTGAGGGACAGCAGAAAATTAGCTAACCGTTTAGATATTGTACATAGGGTAGCAATCGTATGGTGTGGCAGCCACCTGAAAAGTCATGCCATTTGCAGTTATGTGCATATAAAACCGAACCTAACGGAGAACGCATTCAGACCTAACGTAGGTTCGGTCTGAATTACTTACACATGCAAGTGCTTCGCGAATTTCCGCCCTTGGAAGACAGGCGCAAGTTTTCCTTTTTCTAGCGACGCATCCTAAACTAATTTTGGAGCCATCGGTGAAGACCGGAATACATTCCTCTCCTGGTTCAGATTCTGTTCGAAACCAATCTTGGGAACAGGGAAAGTCGATTTCGTATGGGGTGGCCGTGGTGTAGTGGTAGTAGCAAACGCTTCTCACTCGAAGGGTCCAGATTCGAATCCTGCCCATGGCAAGCCAATTTTTCATTGTGTAATTGGAACTCAGACAGAAAAATTCTGCGTGTGAAGACATAACACTAACACGTAGATTTGGCTGTTGTAGAGTTTCAAGCACAGAAAAGAAAAATACTGTGATATACCTCGAATCACTCTGAGTGAAGAAAAACTCTCCGTCCTATTCGGGCTCCCACCCCTGGAGAGCAAACATAGAAACCAAACACACCTGAGTTTCAAACCACTACAAAAAAAACAATTTTCCTTTCTCCTCCTTCTATCTTTCCGCCCGCGCCCAGGCAACAGTAAAGGGGTATCTAACCCCTTAGGCGCGCGTAAATTATAATTATAAAAAAAAAAAAAAAAATTTCTGCAACAGGAGTTCTGGTGTTATTACAAAAGACCACATGTCCGTAAGACCAGAGTCATAATACAACAGTCGACGCGTAAGGTCATTAAATCTCCAGTACCAAAGACCACTGTTTTTAAACAGAAGAAGGCTTTGAGAGTGCAGCCCATTATATGAATATTAAGGGGGAGAGATTCATCAATGTGTCTAGAGTGAAGCCACGCGTGTTAGGAAAAACCTCCATAGACCCGTTATAGTCTGTTCTTTAGAGTCTGGTAAATACAACAGTTATGTATTTTTCTGAATGCTTGTTCCATTATACAACCGATATATCATAGCAGTGTAGATCCAAACGATGCTCCTCAGTGACAAGCCCGATGTCTTGCCGTTAGCTTCTTGTCACTGCCCGAAGGCCGACAGCTCCTGGGACCATGTAACGTAACATGTTCAGTCTATTCAATTTTGAGCGAATGGACACCACGCACTGCTCCGGCTCAACGAGTCCTCGAGTCTAGGCCCGAGAGACGGTACAACAGAGGATGACCGCATCTAAGACAGCGCACCCAAATGGAAGAGAACCTCAACCAACTTGAAGTGTGGCACTGGAAGCAGGTAGCGACAGATCGTGCTAGTTGAAGACCTAAGTACATAATTAAGTATGCGTTGTGCGAAAATGGTCCATGTTTAAATGGATCAGAGCACTGAACCATGATTTTCGAAATAAATTTGCACAATTTCCAAAGGTTGTACTCACGTAAGTCTATTCCTGATAAAATTACTCGTACAAACAAAACCAAATTACAAACAAGTTAGCTGTCAGCTGTCAGCTGTCAAATGACTGTTTCTGGAAAAAGTGTTACTAATTCAAAATACAAACTTCTAACAAAAAACGCCCATCCTCCCCTGTGTAAAAGTTATGACCGGCAGAGTAGCATGCCATTCTGGTCCAATAGGAATGAAAGTAAATTAGGATTTGATCTGCTTCATCTGTTTTTTCCTTACCTACTTAGTAACATGCCGCTGCAGTCATCGGCGGGCGTTACTCTTAGGCAATAAATCTTTCCCATTAGCGCGTATTTAGCCAACTACTTCCAATTGCACACTACCAGATGATTGAAGTTTCCTTCCATTTGAGTGCACCACATAAAGCAAAATCCTCCGCTAATTGTTGTTCCCCCCGGAAGCAATCGAAAACTCTTCGGGTCGGAGCATTGGTATCCATTCGTCCACATATTCTATATTAAGTGACTGATGCGCACTTTTCTGAGCATATGGACGTCTCTACATAGGCTATAGGGCTCGCTGCTATATCTATTATTCGAAAGTACGACAACCCAAACAGGACCAAAAATCTAACGCAGAATCGTGAGTTTAAACCGACCAAGGATATTATATTTGCCTTCGCTAACATCCATCCCTCTGGCCCATAGTATATGACGGGCTTATGTAGAGTCTCCTTTGTGTTTCTTTACAACATTTTAAAACAAAGAAACAGCGATTGGGAAGTATAACTTTTCTTTCGATTTCTGATGGTGTGTCATTATCAGAGCTAATAGCGAAGCCGAGATAAACAAAATTTACCTAGCTGCCATCGATATTGTGTTTTCTTTCTTTTCTGTCCTCATTCGTAGCTATTTAAATTCATCTTCGGCGCTTCTCTTTTAACTCTTGCAAACGCAGTGACGGCTTGTTGCGTTCAATAAATTATATCAAAGTCGTCAGCGTATTCAAGTAGTAGCAAGGAAAGACATCATTCTTTTGGTGTTAGAATACAAATTTCGCACTGTATGGTGGTACGAATAAATAATTTTTCTTTGAGACCAAAGTGATTACTTCCCACTTTTAAGGATCTACAACTAAACATGGCCATGTAAAGCTCCGCTATAGCAATCTATCTGGGCTTTTCCAGTTTTCTCTAATATGCCGTAGAATAATTGGTCAATGGTTGGAATACTTTGCCTAAATCTACACTGATAGGAGCCAATCAGATTATCGACGAATGGTTTCAAGTGTTCACACAATACGGCAGACAAGGTCTTGTAAAGAGTTTTGTTGTTTGACAGCAGTCATGTGTGAACATTAAGGTTTGGTCATGGAAAATTACACGGACGCACAACGCATAGAAATTGTGAAAATGAACAATGATGAAATTGAGCAGACGTTATGCCAAAATTTTATCGAAAATTTCGTCAAAAGGATGTCATCAGTCACGACGGGTTAAAGTTCCATACATAACCTCAAAGTCTACACTCTTTATTAAAATAATAACATTAGAACTTTTCAAATAAACACTGCCCTTTTTTTCAAATTTCAAAATGGCCTGTTTAGTTTAGTCGGCCATGGGGGCATCCATGTTGCAGGAGTAGCCGCCGGTGTCACGCTAGTGATTACTCAGCTCTAGATCTAGGATAGATATGGAGAAAGCTACGAGTACTTTACTTTATATGAACTAAACGGACGAACTTAAAAGAAAGGAAAGAAGTAAGATAATAAAAAAAGAGGAAGGAAACATGAAGATCAAGAAACACAAACTCCTTGCAGATACCCTATATTTAAAGGAGACTGTTAGGTCTATTGTCATTCATCATGCATACTTTCCTCCAAGCGAATTTTGGAAATGAGCTCGGTAGGTAGGCCGTCTTGTCAGGCAGTCTTCTATATTTGAATTTAGATATTGCTTTCTCTACTTTGAATGGTTGCATTTGCTTAAACCCAGATCATCAAGCGGTTGTTCCATATCCACAGCACGGACATCTCTAATACTGAAGAAGTGCCATGAGTCGATCGTAAAATGATAAATTAGGTTGACGAATTTATGATCAAGTGACCGCCATGTTCGTTTGTAAATATTGAAGTGTAGAAACCATGTGCTAGCTATAGTGATAGTCCTTCCCGCAACAAAGTTAATTAGCTTAGATCTCTTTGTAGAAGTGGTGTTGTGTAGGATATTCTCCCCAACCGCACTACTTACGTACTACTTACGGTCTTACTTAACACATTGCTCGAGTTCATAGAAATATTCTATGATAGAAAACTCGGATATGCATACATTCATACACCCACGCACACCAGATCTACACGGATGATCTAGGTGAAAAGTACCAAAGTACGGCATCGTGGGACCTAACGCACACGAATACACCCTCCCGCCTGGTACTTTTCTACACAGCGTAATGTCGGGGCCAATAGAAATATGTGTGTAAATAGTTAGTTAGTTAGTTTTAAATGCATTTTATTTACTTAATCATTAACTCTTACATACTAACAAAAAATGCTTAAATGCTAGCTTAAAATTACTTAAAAATCTTATACTAACTTACTGGCCCCACACAGGCGCTCTAAGCTACTCTAAATTCTTATTACTATATCTTTCGACTTTATTTACATTTTGCTTAGAACTATTTATTTTGAATACTGGCTAAGAAAAAATATTTGTTAAGAAAAACTTAGCATATGGACATAATTTTTTATTTTTTATAAAAACTTAGTATCTAACTTAAAATAAACCTTAGCCTACCTAACCTAAATGCACAATACACACATAAACACACATAGACATTATACACAATCATATACATAAATCAGTATACACTTTTGTATACACTGATATATGTATATGTTTCTTAAATGCTAACCTAAACCTATGTAAGCTGGCCATCGCTATTTACTGAGCAAATAGATTGGTCAGCTCTACCTCATTAGTGAGGCCGGTCCGTAATTGACGGAAACGACGACGAAACATCTTCCCCATCATTCAACCACCAGAAATGCTGGTGCTGCCGAACGACATCCCTCTTATCGCGATTCCCCACCGCCCTACTGTACCTGAGGCGATCCACACTGCCGTGTGCGACGTCTCTGTTGTAGTTGAGTCGCCTGTCCCCAGCTGTCCGAGCGACATGGAAGATTAATGGCACCGCTGATCTATCCTGGATCAACACTATCTGATCTAGGTAGAGGAATGCTTCCGGTGGAACGAAGCCGTCAGAGCGCACACTCTCGTGGTAAAGGTAATTGGGGTAGTAAGCCCTAGATATCAGGTTATTCGTCGAGGTCATTGCTCTTGCAATGTGCCTTCGAGTCAGCTTAATTACGAAATTGTCCACACGTATTAGGTTCGCCCTATTGTAAAGGACTTCATTAGGATAAAATTTCTTGTACTCCGACTCTGGTGTTCTGTACAAGCGAAGACAAGCCCTAAGACAAGCCTTCTCAAACACCCGAATCTTTTCCATTAAGCTTGCTCGTACATTGAACCACACGGGACAACCAAATACCAGCATGGGCCTGATGAGGGCCATGTATCAGATTACCTTTACCCTCGCATCGAGTTGGCTGCTATAAAACAGTCTCTTTGTAAGGGCAAAAGCACTTTTAGCTCTGGCCAGAGCAGCATCCACATTTTTGCCAAAATACAGAAACTGATCCAGCCAGATTCCAAGGTATCTGACTACATTTCGACAGGCAAGAGGTTGTCCGTGTTGTCCAATGATAGAGAACTTTCGCGAATTTTTTCTGGTATCCCTAGAGGCTCCAGACAACGGCGTCCTAAAGAGAATGGTTTCCGACTTCTGAAAGTTGATTTTCAACTTCCAGTCATCGCAAAATCGTCTTATCTTATCGAAGTCACTCTGCAAGAGAGTATTAATAACCTCGATTTTGGGACCTGTTCTGTATGCTACCAAATCGTCTGCGTACGCAATAGTATGGGGAAGTGAACCTATCAAGTCGCTTGTATAAATGTTAAATAGAATCGGCGAATTGACCGCGCCTTGCTGAAGACCATTTTTAATTTGAAATATTCCAACAGAAGTCACATCGCCATTCTTCACTATGAACTGTCTGTTAGTTAGCATATTATAAAGAATGTACAAGAGTGGTTTACTGATCTCCAGCCTAGTCATCTTATAGAAAAGACCCTCTAACCATACGGTGTCGAAGGCCTTCTCCAAGTCAACAAGGCAGGCACCAGTGCACTGTTTCTTGCCTTTGTTCCATTGGATATCAGAAACCAGTTTAGACGCGGCATGTGAGAGATCTTGTCCCGCCTTAAAACCGAATTGATTATCCGGAACTATATGTTTGTCTTCAACCCACCTAGACAGAGCTCTATTGATTACTTTCGCAAAAACCTTACTGATATTCGGAAGGAGACTTATCGACCGGAGATTCGCCGGATTGGATATATCCTTTCCCTTTTTGGGGATAGGTTGTACCACCGCCGTTTTCCAATGCGCTGGATAATGTGCATCATTCATTGTATTATTAAACAGGGTGGTGTAGATGTCCACCGCTTCTAGAGGAAGATGTCGAAGCACGATATTCGGAATACCATCGGTCCCCACTGATTTCTTTGCTCTGATTGTGTCGAAGATCTCATGGAGTCCTTCCTTCGAAATGAATGGGGGTAGGCCACCCTCTCTGGCAATGACGTTATTTGCCATATTTTCGTCGCTAAACCGGGTGAAACCAGAGCCCTCGGATCGCCAGTTCTCTATTTCATTTCGAACACAGAAGTCGTGCACAAAGACGCGACTGTCCAGGTCGTAATTAGGGCCAGTGGTATCAGTGGCCTTGTATACTTCCTGGAAAGTCGCCCCTATGGCCTCAAACTTCTCCTGTGGATCCTCGATCACAAAGAAGTCGTCATCATCAGCGGCCTCATTTGTGTGTGTAAATAGTATACGAAAGCGTATACAATTTGGCTATTGGTCTTAAAACTTAGAATATCGTTGGCACCATGAACAGAATGAAATTAAGCGCCGAGGTATGTGGAACCAGATTAGGCGAAAATTCCGTTCAGGAAAATTTTGCGAAAATATCACGTCCTCCACCCGATTGAGCGGTTAATGAAAACATTCGAATCAACTTATTCACGCCATAACGTTGCCGTACCGGTCACACAGTATTGCTTTTAGAGCTGAAATGAACTGGCCATCGTACACGTCGTTATTTCGCTGATTGGGCTCTATTGGAGATGGAAGTAGATACAAAGTCTTACCTTGGAGGCCGTACTCCTTCCAAGGAGATGCCGGCGAGTCGATTACAAAGAATAAAGACCGCTATCGCTCCATTTTGGGATATGTAGGAGTAAATTAAGTCTCTACTCTAGATGGGTCCAGCCTATCCGCTCGTCCATGCGGCTCCGTGGAGCACATTTGAATGATGTCATACTCGTACGAGTATGACACAACTTACGATGTCAATTATATATTATTTGAATCATACTTTCAGGACACGTCTTTGTGGCGTATCTAATGGAAAACACTGGACGTGCCTCTGGTGTTTGATTGCGAATCTCGTACATACAATGTTGGAGAAGACAATGGGCGCCTTGTTGGAAGCCCTTTTAGACACCAAAGGTAAAATAATTGTCGACCGTCCAATGGTTGACGGCAAAACCGAACACGGCTTTATATATTCTTTCTGGACATAGGCAACCTAAACATCGGCAAATAATTGATGGGTAACAATTTGGTATTCTTGAGTTATTTCCAAGTTCTGGCGGCAACGACTATGTACGTTGATGACATAGTGCCGCTAAGATATTCAGGACATGCAATGCTAGGGTTCCATTCGTCTACCATGCTTCTCTCCGACCAAATTTAAGACATAATTTGATGCACATGAAGACATCTTCCCCTACCTTGAACAGCCCGACAGCGTTGTTGGATTTAAATTTAGATATGGTTATCCTCACTTAACGGAATTGTTGCGCATCGATATCTAGGTTGAATGATTCGTTTTCCCAGACACCGGAATATTAATCGTTATCGCGGTTTAACATGATGCAGGAACGCTTCTTCCATATGCCCATTACTGACTTGTTAATCTACCACTAGGTTCCCTTGTTATTTTTGACTTCCATTCCTACTGTGTGGATCTGGGATGTTCGTTTTACAATACATTCTTATAAAACTTTCGAAAGTCATGCCGCTCGAAATCTATTGTACTACTTCTCGTGCTCTTTTTTCTTCTCTGGTACTGATAGTCATCCTTGCCTTTAAGATCGGCTTTCACAGTGACGGTGGAACAAAACCTATCAAATCAGAGTCGTCATATTTGAAGGCTTGTTGACAGCTTTAGCACTGGGTTTTGTTGCAAGATGCTGGTGGCGCAGGATGTCGAGCGACGTTAAGTAAGACTTGATAAGCAAAGACCAAGCTTCCTCACAGTATTTCCCTTTCATAGCGCTTTAATGTTATCCCTGTTCATACTTGGCCCACAGCAATGCTGATCATTCGGAAAGTTCGGTCATACAGAATACTTAAGGCGCGATTTCCATCAATCGCAATGTAATCATCATGCCTAGGACATTAAGCATATGTCTTGTCTCCTCCGCTGTGGCGTTCATGTGTATTAGGCTGATATTGGCGAATTTAGCCTTGATCCGACGAGGCGCTCGTTCGCATACCTGAAACTCAAAACACTTGCCTGGATCTTTTCGGTAGCAATATCCTTCTTACACTCGGACCATTCCATTGCACTTCTTTAGTGGTAGTTAGATTGCTTTATAGCAGTCTACTTACTCTGCGAGTTGTTCGGTTGTGGTCTGTTAAGGGCCCTAACCTAAGCTAACCTTTATCGAGTAGCTTTGCCCGTCAAGAGTAGTACCATTAGTATTCGAGATTTTCGATTGCTTCGTAAAATAGAACGACCATGCATGGCTGCATCCTTTTGGCATAAGCGGCCAGCTACTCAGTCAGTAGCAGGTTGACAGCTGGTTCTGGAGACAATTATAGACTGGGTTTTGAATATGTGAAAGTTGCCCTGAAAGAGGATCAACCGTTCAAGAGGGTGGATGCAGGCAACAACACCGTTGATTCCGAGTAGGAAGTTCTTCCGACGTTTAGTCCTGTGTTTACACATACCGTTTCTAGAACAGGTAAAGCACTTGACGCGGACTTGAAACATTGCGCTACTGGCTTACTCCATGTTTAGGCAGTTACATCTCCTTGGAAATTGAACAGTCCATTATATGCATCATTGGTTGCACTAGCAATTACTTTCTGGCCGTGAATATCAAGTTTATTCCAAGTCGTCAATTCCATCTGTACTTCTCCGCTACATTTATGCATAAAGTGCACTCATCGCGATACTAAGTAATTTTTTGAATGGAAAAATGTTGACCAGATGGAAAGAACTTACTTTTGCAACTCCGAAAATACAATAAATGAGTGCACTTATAGATACGTATGTATACATCGTCGCCAATTCCCATTTTGAATTCTGACGACTCTCATTAGGAAACTTCTCTTCCGACGACAGAACTTCCAAAAAAAGCTCGCCTTCACCTTGCTTATAGCGCCATCAATTGCATACTTTAAGAAGCACTCTCATCCGCATCTTTGTGTCCTCTAAACAATCACTGCAACCATCACACAGAACCCAAGTGGAGTACGATTCTACTCCACTCGGTGTGTTGTTATCTCCATCAACAAAAGTTCGAGTTTGTGAATTTTGAGCATACGAGTAATTTCAGTTGTAATGTGCCTCGCAATTTAATGCATCAGCCTACCACTGTGCAAAGAAGCAATAGTTTAGATTCTCCTTAAGTTGATGTCCCAGCAAAATGATACTAGTGTCTGCATTTTTCCTATTTCCATTTCTACACTTCGGTAAGTTCAACTGGTGCATCCTGTTTGAGCGGGAAAAATCGATAACCGAAAATTGATTCGTTCCCTTTCAAGGTAATGGTCAATCACTTACAAGCGGAATTCATCGTACACAAGCGGCCACAGAACGAGTAAATGATTTATGGTGCTATGAATGTGATACCATGGAAGATGGTGAAGCATGTTCTGATTTACTAGCCAAGAACACTTCTTCGTCTCTGATAAAGAAATGCAAGGCGGACGAATTTGTTTGCATGGTAAGAAAGTCGATTATCCCGGAAAAAGTTATTATTACATCTTTCCTTCTTTCAGGTCAAACGGTTTTCCTACACCACCAGTACAGAAAACATGACCAGCAGTCCGAAAATGTGGTCTTTGGATCGTCGTTGTGCGGTCAATTGTGAAGCAGGCTGCATAATTATTGGAGAACGAACGAAACTGTACGCCTGCACCTCTTGTTGTGAAAAGGCTCTCTGCAATATTGGACGTGGAGGAGCCTCTACACTTTTGAAAAGTTTCTTTGGCCCGTTTTTAGGTGTCCTTATGGTAGCTACATATCAATTAAAGTAATTAACAAGAGAATCTCTCCCGAAAACATTGCCAAAACGACAAAGAACCCACACTAATGCCAAAAAAAAAATTGTGAAACCCTTTGCTTATTTATTTTGATATTCTTTTTATTAAATTAATAAATATTAGTAACGTTACTAGCGAAAGAAAGACTTAAAACGTTTGTATACAGAACTTCATGATATGCCACACCGTGCCCCTGTAATCACATTGCTCCAATCCCAGGTTGTCTACTGCAGTTTCAACGTTACTCTTGGATTGATGACATTTCTCTTCGTATTTGATTGATCACCTCGGCCAGAGCTTGAGGATGCACTCCGGCTTCAATTAGTTTTATGCAAATGTCCAGGCTCTCGTGATTGAGACCGGTGTTCAGCAGCTGTGAGATTCCTTGAATGTTGGAGCGAATCATTTGTGATTGTTGTAGCTTCAGGTATGTGCTGCCGTTGATTTTTTCCCCACAATCACCATCTTTGTTCGACATTTCTGCTTTCATTTATGTGCAGAGAACTACGAATTGAATTTTTAATAGAAAACAAAATGATTTAGATAAATTCCAATTTACATCTGCGAAGTTTTCGAATATTTTTGTTTTGGGAATTTTCAAGAGTGACAGTCGATTGATGGTGGTGGTGTTTGATTTGACATTTGTCTTGCGTTTTCAAAGTTCTGTCTGAGAGGTGTTTCGCGAAAATACTTGTAAATGTGAC
The DNA here is from genome assembly GCA_949129095.1 of Volucella bombylans. NCBI lineage: Eukaryota > Metazoa > Arthropoda > Insecta > Diptera > Syrphidae > Volucella > Volucella bombylans. The sequence goes on along the minus strand of OX422141.1, from coordinate 134,470,750 downwards.
GCTCATATTCTTTAATCTATGACATACAATTTTCCAGAGATCTGTGATAGCACTTATTTATTTAAGTGAACTTCAATGAACTAGTCATTTTAACTAGATGTTCTAAAACAGCTGGTACCAATTGCTTACTAAAAGTTGGTTTGGATATTTTATACGTAATGCTCATTTTGAGTAGTCCCTTATTTCTTCAAATGAATACGGCAAAAACAAAAACAAGGCCGTTAACAAAACTGGATCGACAAAGTGCCGGTTCACATTGGCGCGGGCAGGAAGGTTGTCCGAAAGAGAGGGTACGCTTTTTATTGAAGTGGAATTTCTAAAGTGGATTTCCGGATGAAGCACGTCGTTTTTTCCATATCGTTCCATTTCTGACATATTTTTCCATTTAAGTTTTGATCGTTGATGAGAAAGGAAGTGTGAAGAATATGAAAAAAGGTATGTTTCAGGCCAACTCCTCAAATGTAAAAATTAAAAATGCTCCGATTCCAGTGTTCCACTTGTCAAAAAGGCTTTCAACCCCATGAAAATGTGAACAGGACGTTCATGGTGAAGACTTTCATCCCGCAATGTAAACAGCCACAAACACTTCAATAACGATTCTGATCATTCAACTGTTAAATTTGCTCCGAAACTTGAGTTATTGAGATAAGTTAAGAATATAAGAAAACTATCTGAAAACGCGCCTGTCCCGCTGGAATAACTGGGAATATTGTTTATATGTCTCGAAGTGTGGGTAAAAACCCAAGTTTGCCGATTCAATGTCGATATCGGGAATAAGGCTTATCACACTCAACAACCACCGAATTTTGCATAAAGACTTGTATCATAAACCGAAGACGGTTCAATTGATATAAGAACTTAAGCTTGTATACATACTATCAGCAGCGTCGTAACTTTGCAAATTGGGTACTCAAAAAGCATCAAGAATTTAACCGAGAAATCATTTAGAGCGATGAGGCATATTTCCATGCAGAATTGCATTTGGGGAAAGAAAGATTGTAGAGAAACTTCTTTACCCACAACGTATTACCTGTTGGTTGAATTTTTAAGCAGGGGGCATCATTGGACATTATTTTCTTTGAAAATGAAGTGGATATGGCAGTTATCGTGAATGGATTGCACTATCGAACCATGATCAGTGAATTTGTATGGCCGTTACTCGAAGGAATGGAGGACGGGACTGCGTGCAACGCAAGTAACGAAAAACTTCATAACTGAGTCATTTCTAGTAATGGTGGTCAAAATTGGCCGCAAAGATCATGTGATTTAAAACCGTGTGACTTATTTTATATTAGGTCATGTGAGAGAGAACGTTTATACTAACGCTCGGTCTCTCTTTGCTGATCACCCACAATGTGTGCCAAAAGTGGAATTATTGTTTCCAAATAAATAAGTTTACTTCTGATTTCAGCCGAAATCTTTTAGATGTAATATTTTGGAAGAACATGACAACGTATTTTTAGATTCTTTTTTTTTTTGTTTTTGACAATAAACATCTTTGCAACGTTCTCACAAACCAGCGAGAGTTTCCTTTGTTACTCGTATTGTCGTCGAGTAAACTTAGGATATCGAGTTTGGATATGATTTCAGAAATGTATTGTAACTTTGCACTATAAGTGTTTAATATACATATATGAGGACGAGTAGAGCACTGTTTCTGGGATTATTTTAAAGCCTTTGTAGACTAGCCTAATTAATCAGTCGGGGTCAATCCAATTGTTAACAAATGGTTTCTTGCCTTTTTATTCTAGCAGTCTAGAGATTTCTCTATTGAGCGAACCATGCGGAAGATCTATTCATTTAGCACTCTTGCAGTGAACCACGTTAATTACACTTCAGTGGGCCATTTCCGTAATCATCTCTGCAAACTTACGCGTTTTGCTTTGCCTCCTTCGCAAATTCTTTCTAAATGTACATGTATCATACTTGAAATGCTCACAACACTGCACCCCTCCATACTCTTTAATTCCAGCAGTTTCTCTTGTGTCAAAACATGAGCAAGTACTTGTTTTTTTAGATCTGGAATTCGGTCTTCCTCGTCGATTCCAAAACAATCTCTAAAGTGGTTTGTTAACCCGTAGATATACGCTCTCTTTCACCCAAGGCCCTCTGGATTTATTATTGCCGACGATCCACCGGGACGAACTAAGGACAACGAACTTCGGATCTGTAAGTGCAGTGTTACCTCCTTTAATAGACTGTCTGCAGCCGAATAACCGGAGATCCAAGACAGATATAACTGTCATTCAATGAGTGTGATGGGTCGTCCAAAAGGCGTATGAAAGATGATGAACGAGCGCCAATCCCTCTACCGTCAAAACGATTGACCACATTGATGAATGTTTCTCCCCTAGTTTGAGATATGTTTGAACGTTCCGATCGAGCATTGGCTGGGCCACAACCTTTTAATTCGCCACTGCCATTCCTTGTAATAGTCAGTAATGTGATCCAGACAGTTTTTACGTGCACCAGATGAACTCTAACGTTGAGTTAGCCAAAACAAAGGCCTTAGCACAACAATTTCTCTAAAATCTGGAAATAAAATGTTTTCAGCCCAAAAACCAGGTTGAGACTGTTCTGATCGAACGGAAGTGCCCAACGCCTTCCTTATGAAGCTGCAAATCTTAATACGTAGATGTCTGTGAAACATCTTAAAGATCTTCTAGCCAAACCGATTACCGAACGAACAACTACAAGCAATAGAGAGTCAAGAAAATATTGTCGTCAAAATACAGAGAAGAAAGTGGCAGTCACATCATTCGGGGAGACGCTTGGGTCGCCCAAAACAGGCTTGCAGAAGTCTTAACCAATTGGCGTGCAAAACTGGAGGGAGTTTGTTAACGATCAAATTAGATGAAGAGACTTTTTACTTGAGGCCTAAGTTCACCTCAGACCATAGCGTTATCTAGTATTAAAATTAACTAATAAATATTTAACCGCCTACAATTTTCCGTTCTTTGTCATTGAACCAATATCTGTTACCAGCATTAAAGGCCTTCGAATAATTTCCTTTCCGTCTTCTGGGTTGGTACTCTTACCTTGCTGCGTCTTTTTATTGTATGTCCATCGTGCATTTCCTTTGGGCGAATTCTTTTCTGCACAAAGCATTTCTTCCCCGAGGTGGTAACTCGATTGCGTATTGTCCATTGCTTCGCACCAGTTTTATTGTTCCTTGTGGCATCTGCCGTCACAAACCGACGAGCTTAGTTCTTAGGCATTGCTTTAGACCCTCGTCTGGAGGTGTTTAACTCAATTTTTTTTTCTTGTGGCTCGATCGTAAGGCGTAGTAGACTAAGGGGGTCACTAAATGCATAGTTTCATCTACCATAAGTGTTCTGTTTATGAAACTATTGCTTACTGCTCGTAGCACTTTAACTCCTGGGATTTGGAAATAGAAGCTTCCATTAATTAGCTTCCTCCTGGACAAGTTATAAGGCAGCCAGATTTATTTATAGTTCGTGGACGTTTGGTATAACCCAGTTATTATCAAAGTACATTGTCTCAGTTTTCCGAAAGTACTTGCCTTCCACCAGCGCCGAGCTCCTGTGAACTGACTGATGGCTTTTAAAGGTGCATGTCGACAGTTTACATGTCTACCCAGAAGTATGGAAACTCACTTTGTAAATACTTCTAACGTTTTATTTTCAATCTAATGCAATAAAAACTACTCTCCAACCTTGCGAAACGCAGCCAACAGAAAAAAAAGAAAGAAAAAAAGCGAACAAAAACTGCTCCGTGACCGAAACGAACGCTCATTTCATTGGTTCCTCCAAATTTCGCCAGGGTATCTTCGGCTTGACAAGAAACTCTTCCCTCGATAGATTGTCCAGCATGTAAACCTGCTGCCTCACATACATCACCAAAGTTTCCAACTTCGTGTAGTCATTGCATTTCATTTCGAAGAAACGTCTCCACAACGCTCCCGCCAACACGCGGTCGTCACTCATGATTCCCTCATCGTAACCTATCAAGGCGGCTTGAAACTGTTCCGACATTGTTTGGATTTGTGCCCGAGTTCTCGACGGATTGGTGGCCTGAAACGAAAGACAGATTAACTCTCAATTGTCAAAGAAAATATTTTATCTTAACTCACACCAAGCTTCTTGGCTCTAGTGTTGACATCACTCCACATAGCTTCGACAATACAATTGCGCAAAAACCGTCCGTCTTCCCCAGACTCCGAGCCCTCTGCCATTGCACGGACTAAAAGCATCCAAACGTGCAATTCTGTGACCAGAAACCATGAGTTGAACGTATTTGGCAGGTTGAAATATTCGAAGAAGGTCAAATAGTTAATCTTATCCGCAACACTTTCGTACAAAATGTGACTGCACACCCGGAGGCGCTGCAAGAGAATACATAAATCAAATCATGGTAAGCCAGTGGTGTTACTCGAATAACAACTTACCGATTTCGAATTGTGTGCCAGTCCAACCTTCTTCAAAACTTTCTTGAGGATACTGACTTCATTATCGGCATGCACTACCCCTGTGCTGTATGGCGCTGTAGCTGAAAGTGGTTTTAGCTGGTTACATTTTAAAGCTTTCGTCCAAGTGCTTCGTTGAGGGCTTGTATGTAAAAATTGTGAGACCTGAAAAATATGCACCAGGACGACGTTGTTTATGTAAGAAACAGCTCGGTAAAAATGCGCATTTACGCATTGACATTGCATCAGACACAAGGTGGCTAGACATTTTCACCTGTACTTACCACTGGCAAGGTGTATTTTGTGTTTATTAAGGAAGCATATGCTCGCTGATATAACATTTCGGACTACTTGCGAAATGCGAACCGTTTTCGAATCTTTTCGGCTGCAGAAAAAAAAGTTAACTCAAAATAAAACTAACCCCATGGCTAGCTGTAAGGGCGAATTGAAATGTCAGCTGTCACGATAAATTATTATGCAGCGGCCGAGCTGTCATGGTGTTATATGGGTTGAAAGTTGTATGGCCTGATTACACTCAGTGAACATTAAACTTCTAATCCGTTAACACGAAGCATTTCCTACGTATCATGGGCAGAACATTATAAAATCATTCAACTACGCAAAATTAATTATTCCTTTAAAGCAGTACAGGACATGCGTAGTGATTGATCGTCAAACCGCTGCCTGTCCTATAACTTGGATTGGACCAGGAGCGAAACGACCAAGTTCGTAGAGTAGTGTTTGCTTTACCTAAAGTTAACCGAATAATAAGTAAATCCTTATTCAAGCAAGCTAAAATGGAAAATACGTGGTCGACCAGTAGAATAATAATGGCTTACGCCATCATAGGACTCACAACCCCAAAGGGAAGGATAAAAAAACGAATGTGATGAACCAGGTAATAGCCTCGGATTGTAACGGATTCACTGTTGGGGAGCCAGAAAACGGCCTTAGGAACTACATGTGGAGTGTTCAGACCCTTAACGGGCCACGCGTTGCTGAACAATTAACAGAGGCCCCAGGAATACGTTGAGCAAAATGAGGATGAGAAATTATAGGCAATAGAAACATCAAGTGCGGAGTTGCTATACGCTGCAGATTTAGACAAGAAGTATTGAGGTTCCGACACGTGAGCGGGCGTCTTATGACAATCCGCTTCAAGGCTAAATGCTCTAAGATAATCCCAATATGAGCGCATGCTCTTACGGAAAACATTTACAACGCCACCGAGAATCTTTCTACGTGGTCCAAAATATATACTGTGCTAAGAATGGCGCCAGGATAGAAAAGGAGGACATCTTTGGTAGGATAGTTAGTAAGAATAGCCTACATGATACAGGCTTATTGACTTTGCGGCGGGACGAAATATTACTATTGAAAGTTGATGGTTTCTTCATCTCAATATACACAAGGGGACACCAGTATTCTGGACGTTCAAACCTTCTGGGCAGCCAACTTCGACTCGAATCACTACCTTAATGCAGTCAAAGAAGGCAGATTTCTCAAGCGCCACAACAATGAATTACGGTAAAAAGATATAACGTAAAAAAGCTGCAATCACAAGAGTCCGCCAAAAACTTTGCCGAACGCGTATCCCAAAATTTCTAAACAACTTCTTTGTCGCCAGCAGTACCAAAAATGATTGGCAACGCTGCCACGTGCTATCAGAGGCGCCGTAACTGATGGGCTGGATTTTACCTGACCTCCACCTAGAAATCCCTGGTATGATGAAGAATGCCGGCAAGTACATGCAGCTAAGCAAGAAGACTACCAATCGGGGCTGCAATGAAGTACGAGAGCTGTTCTTGGGCTTTCTTCTGCTGAAGAGACAGGAAAAACATCGGATTCTGCAGAAGAAGAACTAAAAGCCCGAGAAGCGCGTTGTTGAGATTTTACTCCAGGAATAACGTACGGAAGTTTCATCTATAGGTAAAAACAACGGGTCAAGGCAAGAAGGAACTTACAGAAACCTGTAGAGATGAATAAGGAAATCTTATAGTAGTCACAGTCGGTGCTGAGAATATGGAAAAACTTTTTCTGTAGACTGTAAAAGGCGATGAAGCCCAACATCCCGCCATCAGGCAGAATGGACCAATTACCATAACGATAACAGCCGACACTTCCGGCCACCTGACCAGAACGTAGTGAGGATAGCAATATCTAAGCTGAAATTGAACAAAGCAGATGGAGCTAACGCCTTACCGGTCGAGGTGTTCAAATCACCTGGAAGTGACTTTGTAAATACCATATACTGGTATACCATATACGGATGTCGTCAAAATAGTGAAATCAGAGTATCATATTCCCGATCCACAAAAAAGGAGACCCTCTCAACTGCACCAACTATAGGGGTATAAGTCAACATTGCATACAATATCTTATCTGCCATATTGTGCGAACATCTGAATATTGACCAACCTGATTGGCCCTCATCAGTGCGGTTTCAAAGTGCACAATCGACTACATCTTCACACTTCGGCAGATCCTGGAAAAACGCAAGAACTCCAAACCGATATCCGTCATTTTTTCATCGATTTTAAAGCCGCATTTATAGAGACGAGATATATAGAGCCATAACTAGTTGAGGTATCCCTGTCAAACTCGACTGTTTGTGTAGAACACTCGCTGCTCCGTCAAAGACTTAACCGAGACTTTTGATATCAAAAAAGATTTTGGACAAGGTGACGCTCTGTCATGTGGCTTCTTTAGCGGTAAATGAGGGCAAAGTCAAGTATATGCTGTCAACTAGAAGGGACACACAACATCGACGAATTGGACACAACGTCACAGTCCACAGCTATATCTACGAGGCAGTAAAGAACTTTTTCTATCTTGGTTCCCCCATCAATTCTGGACTTTATCGAAAGCGAATGAAGGTATCCTCGGGCGTCTCGAGAGAAAAATATTTCGTGAGATATTCGGAATCATTTGCGTTTACGGTCTTTGGAGGAGAAGATTAAACGATGAACTGAGCTAATATGTTTCCATTAGTATTCATATTACATTTGAAATGATTTTTTTTGACAGCTTAACAAAAGACATATCTATATGTCAAATATAGCACGGGGAAAAATAATCAAGGAAATTCCCTTCAATATAAGATACGAGTATAAGAAATTAACAGTAAAAATTAAAAAAAAAATTAGTAAATCTTTCTTAAATTAAGAAAGATTGCAATCCAGAAGACACCCACAATGTCAAAAATCTATTGCAACTAGAAAAATCTCAATTCCACCTATAACAGATTTTAAGCCCCCCACACAAGCACAACAGATTTTTCCAAATGAAAGCTTTTAAAACAATTCCTCGTGTGTGCGCACCTTTAAATCTACCACTGCAACACACCCCACTTCAAATAAACAACCAACGGAATTTTCTGTCAAGCGTCCAAATAAGAAAAAACCAACGAAAAAGAGAAATAGCGAAACGTCCAAACCTCCGAAGCGTCACCTTCAACATAATTTTTTTTTGTTGCTGGTGTCATTTGGCAAACAAGCCAATTTGTTTTTTTTTCTCCTTCAATTTATTTTTCAATTATAATTTTGTGACACCCTTTTATTTGTTTAATTAATTCGCATCGGCCAGCCCAGATAGAAAGTCGCAATCGCCTGCAGGAAAGTGACTACGCGTTTATTTTGTAGATTCGAATCTGAATCTGCAACGACTACGCAAGCAAGCAAGCCAGTCTAGAGGACCAGAGAAGGCGAGCAAAGGTGTGAAGGAAAATGCCTCGAAAACGTAAAGTTCCCGTTGCCGATGAGGAAAAAGAGAACGAAGGTGAGCTGTCCCAGAATACACCAATTCAACATGGTCCAATGTACACGATTATGTCGAATGTGCAGCTTAATGAAACCTTGCACAAGAAGTACATTCGTGAGACGCAGCAGCTGTATGGCAAAGTGAGTGCTCCAAGTGGCTTGGTTCTAGGTGCTGGTCTGATTTTGGTGTTCCGTTTTGTTTTAGATGGACCATGATGCCTTTATGTTTACATTTATAAAGATGATCAAGTCCGCAATGGAGGCAGAGGAAACGAATGAGTTTGCCTACACAACGCTGCTGTTTTGTTCAAAGTTTGTTGCTTCTTATGATGCTGATGACACGCATCCCGTTCTTATTGATACTTGTCGGTGGTTGTTGACAGTAAGTACAGACAGGACCTACCTTAATACAGTCTCTTGCTTAGGTTTTGTTTCCTTTTTGTGATTTTTTTTTTTCTCTTTGTAGACAATAAGCCAGAATCCACATATACGCTTTCGACTGTGTCAGTTCGTGAATATGATTCTGAACGCACTGGGGGCGGAAGCAGCTCTAGATGATGCGATTTGTGATAGTATTTTGGAGTATATGTTGCAGCGATTGCGCGACATTAATCCCAATGTGAGGGTGCAGGCGATTTTGGCGCTGCAGCGGTTACAGGTTCCTGATAATCCGGACGATATTGTGCTTCGCGTTTATCAGTTTCATTTGAGTTCGGATCCGTCGCCACGCGTACGGCAAGCTGTGATTACGTCCATGGGACGCAACTATAATACAATTCCATACATTTTGGAACGTCTGTGGGACATTGACGAGAAGGTACGCCGACATACGTACCTGCATATGAGTGGATACCCAGTGAAAGCATATAAAGTATCCCAGCGGCTGCAGTTACTCGAACAAGGGCTAAACGATCGTTCGGAGATGGTTAAGAAAGTGGTTACAACAATAATGCTACCCCAGTGGTTGGAGTCTTACAACAAGAATTTTATCACATTTGTGTCGGCTCTAAAGCTGGACTCTAGCGAGGCGGAAGTGGAGAGATTTCTCAAGATTGCAAAGGTCTCTTTGCGAGAGATTTTCAAGTAAGCTTTTGTGTGTTTTTATTGGAAGATGTATCTAATTGTTTGCCATTTTCAGGCGTCAAAATAAAGAAGATCTCGTTAGTTGTATTCCTCTTGAAGAGGACGGAGAGTTCCACAAGTGTGTGCCGCATGAGAAGCTATCAATCGAGGTGACTTTGTATTGGCATTGCCTTATTGAACATTTACAAGTCGAAATGGCCGATGAATTGGACATGATTATCCCGGAATTGAGCACGTTTTGTGCATATGTTTTGAGGTGAGTCTTATTGTATGTAGGCTCTCTAAGATATGTGAGGAAATGCTGAATTAGCACTCCTTTTTGTTGTTGAGATCGTTCTTTAATTATAGATATCCACATTAGCAGAGATAGCGCCCCTTAACAGCTCATATATTCGACCCAGTTTGACAAAGCTTTTCCCACAAACTCACTCTGGTAGGCAAGGTTCGTTTAGAAGCGCACTGGTCGTTAGTGATTTCCCATGGTGTAAGGGTTCTGAAAAGCTTTACAATCAGTTTGGTTTTTTTTTTTAGTTCAATTTCAAATTGTTTAGTTACGAACAATGAATGGATTGTCTTGGGTTGGCCAATAATTTCCCTTTGCTTATCGTTAGTGTTCCCGTTCACTTTTAATGACGCCATTTGTACATGTTGCTTCGAGCTTGCAGTTCTTCTTTTATGATTTTTTATATTCGGAAAGGAAAAAACGCTGTACAAACACTTAAGAAGATTTACTCTGTACACGGCGATAATTCTGTCAGCGCCTGGAGTGCTCGTGAATGGTTTCGGCGGTTTCCTGGTGATGATTTCACATGCTCTGACTTGCCCCGTTCTGGGCGACCGGTTGAGATTGATGCGGAACAAATTAAAACTCTAATTGAAAATACTGCACGCCACACAATCAGGCACATAACAGAAATATTGGACACATCGCAATCAGGCGTAGAAAATCACTTGCGCAAACTGCAATATGTAAATCGATATAATATTTGGCTGCCGCATAATTTGAATGAAAACAAATTTATTCGATCGTGTCTCCATCAGCGATTCCCTGTAGAAACGCAACGAAAGTCAACCATTTTTCAATCGGATGATATGAAAAGTGGATTCTTTACAACAACGTGAAATAGAAAAGTTCACGAAGCAAAAGAGGTGAGCCACATTTAGCCATTCCAATAGCTGGTCTTCATCCTAAGACGGTTTGTTATGATTCCGATAAGTACTGCTCTCAATTGGATAGACAGAAGGATGCAATGAGCAAAAAACGCCCGAAACTGGTTAATTGGATAGCCGTCTCACAGTGTGGGAATTCGCACAACTAGCGGAATTAAATTATTAACGCTTGTGCTTTGAACTCTTCGCTGATTTTTTTTTTCTTAGCTTAATATACATAATATGAAATGTTATCATTTTTTTTTTCTTATTTGGTCAAAGTGCTTAGAAAATGAGTCCCGAAATCACCCTTTTTTCACATAAATTAGATTTGTCCTAAAAGATCCTTTAAATGTCTTAAATCGATAGATTGCGTTAAAACGAGCAAAATTTTATGAGGAGGGGGGTCTATCTCCCCTCGTTTATTATTAGCTCTTAAATTATTAACTCCAAAAGTTCCACAACCTCAGGTTCTAAGCAACTTATTTTTCTTTTTGGAACGCACCTTAAACCAGTTAAATAAGGGTCCGAAGTTATTAACAGTCTACGAATTAGATCTGTCATTGTGTCCACACTTGACGTTTTCCTCGTGAAAAGTATATTTTCTGTTGTCCTTGTTTCTGGCTTCTTGCGCTTCTTCCGATAGTTGGCCAATCGGAAGGATACAAGATGCAATAACTTGCTTTCCGTGAAATAACACTTTGTGCGCGCTAACTGGCATATAATACCAGCCATATTTTTCGATGTACAAAATTCTTAATCTGGTTACAAAATTATCAAATGCATCAAAACTCAGAAGAGAGTGCTTCTAAAATAATGTGGAACCCTTTTATAAGCTCTATGCCGATTCCTGTATTTTCAGCTGTTTTGATTTCATCTCTGAAGAACCGCCTAGCTGTATTTCCATCGTTTGTGTTACCTGCTTGTTGGGTAGGTATGTCAACAAGTAACCCAGTCTCTTTTCTAAATTTCTCTTGAATCATTTTCTTCCTGGTTTTCATGTTGTCCCTATGCTGTTGGTTTTTCACTTGCCAAACTTTTACTTCAAGCCTATAGGCTATGTGAAGGACACATTCCATAAATCTAATCCAACAATGCAGTGGAGATAAACCAAAGGACATTGCAAATTGATTCTCAAACTTTTGGGATATATTTTTTGGATTATTCGTCTCTGATAGCCTTGCTCCGCAAATATAACAAGTTTCAGTACAAACCTTACCATTGAGAGTAAAAACACAGGCTTAACGGCAACTTCAAAACCGTATTCGTCAATTTTAACAGCCGATAAAGAGTTTACTTGTTGAAGAAATTGATCAACTTCGTGTTTTATCAAATCTGTTGTTTCCTTTGCAAATAAAAGCTTAATAGGCCGACAGTATCTTGTTGATGAAGGCGTGTGATTTTTCCAAACGATTATGCTTCAGATCTTCTATATTGTAGTACATTTGAATAGGAACCATCGATATGCTAAAAAGGTTCTCTTCATAGAATTCTCCGACACTGGGTTTTTGTTTATATTGAATCATCCCCATTGAAAAAGCAATGTCAATTCCTTCAAACCAGTTTTAAGGTGTTCCGAGATTAACACACTTTTCTGCGAAAAACATAAACGCCTAACACTATGGTCAACTAAAGCTTGAAAATCGCATTCCGCACTGGATTCTGTTATGGCACATTTCTCCGGATAACATTTTCTTTTTTGATTCTTTAATTTTATCGTATGAAGGGAACAAGTCTTTAGCAATGAAATTGACATTTTGTCGTATAATTCCATACTGATGAGTTGAAAGCTGTGCATCCACAATAAGTGCTAAGGCTTCATCAGCAGATAAGCTCGATTCTGAAGATGGGCCTTTTTTTTAAGATTTTTTCAAAATCGACCCTTAAAATTAATGAAAATTAAATCAATAAAAGTTTTACAAATAGATATTATTTTAAAAAACTAACCCCTCTTTGGAGAACTCCCCAACAGTTTTTTTTATCACAGCAGCAGTATCCCTATTATACCACTCTTTCTTAGAATAATTCCATATGCAGATGCAATTTCATCATGGTTATATCACGTACCCGTACGTCCAGGAACAATGCCTCCGTAATAGAACGAGGAGAGCAAAGTATAGAAGGTCCTTGCGATGCTCAAACCATTTCGGATCTCTAGTATTTGTTATCCTTATGTATTTCAAGGCCATTGTTGACGTTCTCTGAAAATTCTATTAAATACTTTGAAGTGAACTTTACAAACGTTAAAAAATTCATTAGTTGGTGCCTTCAGACTTCCAAAGTCACTTCTTTGAGAATAATTTTTTGCAAAGATGAACAATTCCGAAGGACATGTTATTTTTTCATCAGTTTTTAAAAATAGTTTGGAACAATTTAAACATTTGTTCCTTAAAAGTATTTTAAAAGCAAGATATCCAGTAAAATATCGCATTGCTGTTTGATTTGAGTTTCGATTTCCATATCACAAATGACTTTTTCGTAAAGAGTTTTATCGCATACGAGTTTTTTACGATGCTTAAGCAATGAAAAAGTTTTTGGAATATTAGTTTGAGTTTAAAAATTCTACATCATTATCATCACAGTTACTGAAAGGAGAAATATTAATAAGATTTGACGAGAGAATTTTCGACATCAAAACATTAAATTCGTAAACAGTCGGATTTTTGTTGTAACCACCTTTGATGCGAATAATAGAAAATAAATTTTCTAATACGTCTTGAGGAATTCTCTTTGTTAGTAAATAATCCACATTCTCATATAGGCCATTGCTTATATCATGACAAAGTAATAACACCCCGTTTATAGTTTGTTCCATTCCTTTTAAACAAAAGTTTCTTGGAAGGTCAACTGATTTTTGTATATCTTTTGAGTAAGACAAAAATTGTTTCAACTCATTATAAGCTGGATTCTCTAACTGAAATCCCTGCCTTAAAACATTCTTGTCAAAATGTGAACCACTATCCATGCAGTCAAATACATTGTTCAATTTTAGTACGAACTCTTTCGTTGCTACAGCTTTATTAGAGCTTTCTTTTAAGCAATTAAGTTCAAAAGCAGTTTGAATCGATGCCGCAGTTGTTCGGCTAAATATTTGCGTTGCAAGGTGAACATGCATTTTTTCGAAGGCAGTTGGTGCTATATGACAATTTCTAAATTTTAAACATGTCTTAGCTACATTGTCTACTTTCAAATTGTATATTTCTCTCATAACATCAAAAGACACTTATTAAATGGGTTTTCTTCAGATACACCTAACATTTTATAAGCTTTTCTATTATTGGCCCTTGGTCGCAAACAATAGCACATACCTTTAGATCAAGTTCTTGACAGATTTTCAAATTGTTTTTTATAATTTCGCTTAGGTTATCCCCATTTACACCGTTTGCTGCCACAAAATAGTTTAAAACACTTTTCCAACTATCAAACAAACCATATATCATGAAAACACATATTTCATTAGCAAACAATCTACTTCTTTCTACACCAAGGTCTTCGAAACCATCTATTAAATAATTTTTTATATTATATGTGAGGTTTTTACGAATCCTAATTTCATCAAATAGCAGAGGACAACACAACGTTCTCGCTGGTTTAATAAAGCGAACTTTGACTTAAGATACGAATGAGCACTGTTTTCAGGAGCCCATCTACGGAAAGGGGAAATGTGAGGAAGTTTAAAGCCAAGTCTGTCTCTCAAAAATTTATAGGCGCTTTGTGATCTATAATAAATATTTTGGGAAAGTTCTTTTTCGTGGCTGTTGTATTTTGTAGTCTTTGATTCTTTCAGAAGCATTTTACAAAATGTTTTTGAATGGTCTGATATATTGAGCCTTTCGATTTGAAACGTCGTAGATATTTTATTTTTACTAACAATTTTTATAGCAGTATGCGCTCTGTTTTTTTATAATGTTTTATTTTTAAATTTCTTAATTTCAGTTTGTAACTTAACAATATTTTTTTTAAAGTTGCATTTTTTTTCTCCAAAATGCTGCAACTGCTCGACGTTCTTCTTCGTTTAGTTAAAGGAGACTTCAGATCTTCTAAATTCAAGTTTGAATCCAAATCAGAATTTAAATTTAAGGAAGGAACAGCATCCGCCTTAAGATATTTTTTTCCTACAAACTCGGGACAAACATGATCTCCACAAACAAAGTATTTGCCTTAATTTTTAAAACCACATGCCTTCATCCACAAATTATTTAAAATTTCATTTTTTTCAAGGCAGGGTAATTCGTTTTAATTTTCCTACAAACAGAACAAGAAACTCCAGATAATCTCTTGTCACCCATTGCTATCGAAAAATAAACTGCAAAATATTATATCGCTGAAAAAGTGCCGCTGACAAAATTTAATAAGAAAAATTGTTCAGTCACATAAATAAACATCCAAATCGGTCGAGAGTTGATGGCGAATGAGTAAAGCCAGCGAGCGCGTTGCGCAGCTCCGTGAACTGTGGTTGTTTTATGTATGAACATAAGGTTTGAAAACAGAAACCACAGACACATCTGCACGGCGCGGCGCATGCCTCCTCTTCGGCTGTACACACAATAGAACACATACGATCCCAAGAATTGACTTCGGTTTTATAATACGTTTTGTTCATACAAATTGTTCAGAACTTGAAGTTCGAAGTAAAAACAGGCAATTAAAAACTGGTTAGATTTTTTCCTTCGACGTGCAATATCTATGTAAACCATAGCATCTGTGGTTATATTCATGTAACAGGGGCTGCACCTTTTTCTTTTTAATCTTGTCACAGCAATCATCAAATATTTTTCTTGGTCTACCAACACTTTTCAAATTTAACGAAGATGGAATTTCACATAAAGTTTGCTGTGGCAGAGAATAATGTTCATCTAGCCAGGAAGCGTTTTCATTTTTAAAGCGATCAAGATGTCTACAACTTTTAGACCACAGTTGATCAAACTTTAGAGACAACGAGTCTATACTTTGTTTGAGTGATTGTATTGCATCTTCTGAAAATTTTACATGGCTAAAAAAACTCAAAACAAACGAAAAGAGCGCATCAACGCGCTTTATTTTGGTTTTTGATATCCAGACTTCAAACATTTTTTTTTTAGTTACATGGAAAGACATTCTGAAAATGAAATTTCAAGAAAGTGTCCATGTGTTTAAAACTGAAATGCATGAAATATTTACATACCAAATGGCACAGAACACGAAGACTAACACTTTTCACAATAAACAAAATCACAAATAACAAAATCAAGAGCACATATTTAATGTTAAACGAGAACGCATAACGATTTGGTAAATCACTAACCGCTTAAATGCATATCTGTAAGAAATTTTGTTTTCTATATGAATTTTCTTAAATACATTTAAGTAAATGTACCATATATTCGTTAGCCATGTCAAAAAATGGCTAAATAGCGAAAATGGCTAAAGTTTCCGACCAAACAATGATACAAGACATTTTTTCTCAAATTTTTTTTTTATTTTTCTACATAGTCTCCTGGTAACTCTACACACTTCTCCCCATCGATGCTCCCATCTCTCTAACCCGTCCAAATAGTACTTGGCGTTTTTCTCTGCAAAATAATTCAGTGGCCACAAACCATAACCGCTTAACTCGAGTTAGGATAAAATTAAGTTAAGGGCACCATCGTGTTCAGCATGTTTAATTCTACTTCCACTTAATTTTTTATGACTGTATCTCTTTTTAAACAGAAGTTATTCCAAAAAAAAACCTAGTAGCCTAAGTCATTTTTTTGTAAATACTGTTTTGGCATAACAGTTTAGCTCGTAATAATTATAATGAAAAACCGACTTAGGCGGTTATGACTTGTGGCCACAGAATTGTTTACGAAGGTGATTGCCTCCTCATTTGACGAAAATCTCTGTCCTCCGAGGGCAGTTTTTATATGAAGGAATAAAAATAATTCGCTTGGGGCTAGATCTGGTGAATAAGGCGGATGGTCAAGCAGTTCAAACCGTAATTCATGGATTTTCGCCATGGCAACCGCTGAGGTGTGAGACGGCGCGTTGTCTTGGTGAAACAGGATTTTCTTTTTCTGCAAAAGTGGCCGTTTTTCCGCAATTTCTGCCTTCAGCTTGGCAAGTAATGATGCGTAGTATGCTCCTGTAATGGTTTTCCTTTTTGAAGATAATCGATTAAGATAACTCCTTTACTCCTTTTTTAGTCCACTGTTTTGACAGAATTTTTGTTTCGGGCGCATAATGGTGTATCCAAGTTTCATCTACAGTAATTAATCGGCGCCAAAACTCGGATTTATTGCGCCTAAACTGCGCCAACAGAGCGTTGGAAATGTTAATTGGAACACGTTTTTGGTCTAACGTAAGCAATCGCGGCGCCCAACGCTCTTACATGCCTAAAACTTTATTTAATATGTAACAAACACGTTCTTTGGACATTTTCATAACCTCTACTATCTCTCTCACTTTAATTCGGCGGTCGTTTAACACCATTTGGTGAACTTGAGCAATGTTATCGTCAGAGGTTGTAGTTTTGGACGTCCCGAACGTTCATCATCTCCCAAGCTCTTACGGCCACCTTTAAATTTAGCTGCCCAAAATTTCACTGTGCACTGGTGCAGAGTCCCCATACACAGAGTCCAACTCATTTTTGATTTGCGTAGGCGTATTGCCTTTCAAAAACAAGAATTTAATAACAGCTCGATACTCAATTTTTTCCATTTTCACAAAAAACACTCACATCGACTCACTCAAACGACTGTCAACTAAAAACTGCGTGTCCAAAATGACTGAAACTTCGGTAAGTAACTATCAGAAGATGCACAACTAGCATTCACTAGCTTTTATTTACAAGTGCCGCAAAGACGTAAAGATATGCTGCGGTCGGAAATTTTTCAGACAATCCTCGTATAAAGGCGCGCAAAAACGCGAAAAACTTTTTGATGATTTCAAATAGCTAAGACATCAGGCTTTGCAATGAACCTGATTTCAAGGGGGAATAATGTTTTTTTTTCTCCAATGAATGTTAAAAAAACTAAAAAAATAAAAAAAGCTCAGTTTTTCTAGCTTTATTGACTCTTTCTTGAATGTTAGGTTTCCAGTTCAGTTTCCTGTCAAGGATGATACCTAAATATTTGCTGTATCGGAAAATACTAAACTGGTACGGTTTATTGAGAGAGGGTCTTTTTTTTTGTATTTCCTGGAACACAGGACAAGATCAGTTTTGTGGGGGTTTACTCCCAATCCACAGCGATCTGCCCAATGGGTTAATCTGTTGAGATTTAATGGTATTAAGATGCTTACCTGAGACGGCTATAGCAACGTTATCCGCATAGGCAATCACCCTGCTACCACCCGCTTCCAGGTATATCAGCAATTCATTAACCACTAAGTTCCAGAGAAGGGAAGAGAGGACACTATAATTACATTAAAATCTTCAAGAGTTGGCAGAGAAGCATTGGGAATACAAAGCCAATTCCACTCTTGGTACTAAGGCACTACTTTCGAGAAAATAATTATTAAATTCTTCCGCCTCTGAGTGAGACAGCTTTCTCCCTGTTTGCAACAAGAAACAGAGATTTTTCGGGGCTAGCGAGATATTTAGTTTTGAAGCATAGAAAATTTGTCTGGATATCCTAACACAAGGATAGGCAATATTTCGCACTGTTTTGCATGCAACCCAGCTGAGATTCGTCCGATTGCGCTTCCATATATAGCTATTTGTATGACAGTGTATGACGATTCTTTATTGTTTGCATTACACCTGACGTGTACCAGGGACAGTTACTGTTACGGATTCTAATGGTTTTAGTCGCTACACAATGATTAAATAGTTCAGATACAATATTGTGAAAGGTTTCAATCTGGTTGGTATTTGCAGATAATCGACCCATCGGGGTCATGATCGGATACAGTACTGTCAAATAAGGCCAAGTGAAATAAAGCCAAATGCAAAGGCCTTCTATAATTAAAAAATGAGCCCAATTTGTCGTCATTCCACCTTTCATCTTTATTAATTTAAGTCCAAGGAATTCTCCAACCCCTACGTCACTAAATCCCTTTACCTTACATTGGTCTGCACCCCTCTTGTATTACAACTTCTATTTTAGTTGCTCCTTGTTGACATTCTAGGAGAACTCCTGGTAAGAAGGGAGGTAATAAGGTTAAAAACAACATTTCAGCCCATGGCTGATCGATAAAATCTACAAAATCGCGTTGACGACTTAGCGGTTTAATTATCGTTCGCTAAAGACTGCTGCGAGCTCGGTCGTCAACTTTTATTGTAGGCGATATTTCTCGAAACTCACTGGTTGTAAGAGGTCAGTAGTTGTTACAGTTTCTCGTGTCGTCTTTGCCCTTATATGGTGGAACAATTTTCTATCATAATTCTTGCTTCATTTAGTTTTTTAAAATCACTGTATACATCCATTGTTCGAAACTTGATTCCATACTTTACAAATGATGTTGTATTGCATGAATGTAGAGCAATATATGAGTTAAATAAGATCTCAGGTTTAATTGTTGGCAGATGAATAGATGCAGATCTGTTTTTTTGTACGAATCATGTAAATTAAGTTTGCTAAAACATTGCAAGCGTTGCCTAAACTAGTGCATTCGATTTATATTCACCCATACTCTTAAGGTATAATCAGTCGAGTTTCCATGCAAAATTCATCATTTTTTTCTTATAATCGATGGAGCTAGTCATGTGACCTTGTGCTTCTTATACCGCATAAAATATATCAAAACACTTTCTTGCAGATTTTGCGAATCTCAAAAGATCGCTGTGGATAAGTTTGTGAGAATGGAGTTTCAATACGTCCTTCTGTCGCTGTGTGAAATCCTTTATCTTTACGATTTAGGCGATGAAATCGGGCGAGACAATCTGAAGAAGTTAATATGTACAATTCTTAAATCTAATGATATCGAAGAAAATATCATTGAGGTTATCGTTAAGTGTACGGAGAATCTGATCACGGATAATAACACTCGATTGCAGGTAAGTTACAGGCGAGTTCACTGATGCAGCTGTTTGACATCCATTTTTTCTTATAGTTCTTTGTTGACATTATCGAAGAAATTACGCACTCAAGTTCATTTAAAAATGATCTCCTTATCAATGATCGAAACCTCATTGAGGAGCTTCTGGAGAAACATCCTGATAAGGACCTTAAATTAAAATTATCCTCTTTAAAGGTAAAAATTTTAGATTTAGAGGAGCAGGAAATGAACTACGTTGAGATGAAGGACTATGTGCAAGCTCATCGCATCACAGAGGATAAAAATGCTTTTACGGAGGAGTATACGAATTTGTTAAAGCCACTGCTGGAGAAACACTCGATGAGTTCAGATACGTCCAGTGACCAAACAAATTCGGTAAGTTTAACAATTGAGTGGCGGAGGAACTTCAAAGATTAAAAACAAAATTGATTACAGTTGAATACATCCATTACGCAGTCGAAAAAAGTCACCCCCGAGACGATATTGAAAAGTCTTCAGTTGGCATTCTACATGGTTGTGTCGAAGAAGGTCAAATCATTGACTCCAAACGTCTGCAAATTGTACAATGTAAGTGAATACACCTTTCAACATTCATAAAGTAGATAATTGACACATGTATTTGGAATTGGTTTTCAGGAATTCATCGGTCGTCACATTGCATCGAATCAAATTGCAATTCGTGATTGGGCATTGAAATGTGGCACAGCCTACAGTATGCTGTACGAGGCCCTGGCAAAAGAGATTTACGAAGAGCTGTACGCTCAGTTCTTCAAAAATCATAATATTCGTATATGGAAGACTTCCATTACCTGTATATTTGAATTGCTGGATCGGTTAGTTCTTTCTAATGAAATTAGTGTTGTAGGCTTATGGTAATTTTCTCTTCTTAAAGCTATGGTTGTTCGAGTTTCAATGTCGAAGAGAGACCAAACAAAACCAAGCGAAACGGCAGGCAACTATACAACACTTTGGAGTTTCTCGATGCTGATGATGACAACAGTGTATGGTCCTCAAGTCAAGCAGTCGACATAATCTTCATGATGTCTCATTTCCTTGATACATGTGATGATGTATGCATTATAAGCGCCATAATTAATGGGTTTTGTCGATTAGTTCTTCATGGTCATATAAAAAATGCGGAAATAATCGAAAAACTACTTCTGCGCTACTTTAATCCAACAACAGGTAACGAACACTTTTCACTGTGAACGAAAGAATACAGTTGCTGATCATTCACTAATATTCCAGATCCGGAAATAAATCAAATTCTTGGTGTATTTTTGGAGAACTTAATACAACGTAAGAAACAAGAGTACCTCCATCTAAGTTTACTTCCAACTGTTTCGCAAGTTATCAGTGCACCGTATGAGAGCCCATTACATGAAATTAAACCAGAGACGATCTTACGATTTGTCATCGATGCAACCCGTCCAGAATTTTGTGCGCCAGCCGCCAATATACACAATAAGTTGGCATTGTCATTTTTGCAAGAAATGCAAAACAATATTGCTAATAAGGATCTGTGCAAGATACTTTCTAAGGAGCTACTGACACTGCAAATGAGTGTGCAAGATGATCTACCGCTTAAGGAGAATTTGAAGAGCATTGCCGAAAAGCTGATCAAAGTAAATTGATTTTGTTGGTTTTAAATGTTCTTTCTGTTTTAATTCATTGTTTATTCTCTCCTTTAACAGTGCGAATTGGACTCGAAAACTATGAAGAATATCAGCGACTTCAAAGACATTTTGGATGGCGTATTCAATCCACCATTGAGGCATACAAATGTTGATGGATCTGATGATGTAAGTTTGGTTATTTTTTCGCATTTCCATTCATGAATTGCTTCTTTTTCTTTTGTAATCACAAAAATTTTAGGAGGACAAATCAGATGATGAAACAGTCAGTGCTATAACAACAGAAAGGGAGTTCGATAAGGTATCCTCGAATGATACCGCTTTTAATCGTCTTGAGCCAGTTGTCGAAGAGGATAAAGAAACTGAACACGAAAATGAATCAGAAAGAGAAGAAGTTGCATCAGAAAAGGAAAAGCAATCTGAAAATGAGAAAGAATTGGAAAAAGAACATGAATCGGAGAAAGAGAAGGAAAAAGAATTAGAAAAAGAAACGTCAGCTGAAAAGGACAAGGAAACGGAAACCGAAATAGAAAATGAATCGGAGAAAGGTTTAGAAAAAGAAAAGGAACCTGAACCATCTGCTGAACCACCACCTAAGTCAACACCTGCACCATCTAAATCGACTGCCAGTAAATCCCCATCAACGCCGGCACATTCAACTCGTCATATAGCTACGCCAACGACTTTTGGCCGAGAGAACTCAACTGGATTACGTTACCTTCGTAAGTCATTGAATTTCACACGACGTAAATCAGTAACTGATGATGGTCCATCACCGAAAATTCGCATTGAAGCTCGTATTGATTCCCTGCCAAGTGTTTCGCCACGAAAACAGCAAAAGATGAATGAGAATGTGCGTACGACAAGGAGGAAGGCAAGAGCAATGGCTACAACAGAAGACAGTGATGAGCGCAGTAGAAGCACACAGAAACAGGCGACAACCCCAAGAAAAAGAAGAAAAGCTGCAGAAACTCTTCAAGCATCTACCAGCAAAGGAAAACCCTCACAACAGCAAACGTACAAAGACGTTTCAACGGAGGAGGATGTGAGTTTTTTTTCTCTCAAAAAATATACAAATCATCGCTAATTTTGTTTTTATGCACTTTATAGAGCGATGAATCGGAAGTTATTCCTCCTTCACCAACTTCAACTGAGGTGGCGAATGTTGGATCTGCTAGTAGAACACTTACGAAACGGGTCAATCGAACTCTACGTTACAACAATACCCAAGTGAGTAACAGAAGAAAACGTCTTCAATTCTAAGCAAGCTTTAACATTATCGTATATTCTATTTAACTAGTGCACTAAACAAGCATTTCACATTCCATAACTATGTACATATCTGTATAGCATACATTTACATATATATCATTACTAAATTGATAAATTCACAAAACACTGTAAATATTAATTGATGACTTAACTTGAAATAGATGCAGAAATGCCCTAAATTCCATACCTAGTTTTGGACTTAATTATTCTTTCGTATTTTATTTGCATGCTAATTGTTTTTCTATTCTATTTTCCACAATATAATTAGATGTTGTTGCTTTATTGCTGCTCTAGCAACATCGCAAGCTAATTTTCCTTTACGAGATTAATGCGTTCGAGAGTAGAAACACAAATACTATAGGTTACATAGATATTGAACGCCGAAGGAAAAAATCTAACAATTTTTCCATTCAATGGGACGTACGTCCCAGTTCGATCGAACTAGAGTGAATCATACTCAGACATGATGTTACTCTTAATTGTTTTGTATTATCAAGTTGCGTGTTCAGTTTGTTGGATAGAAATTTTCCGTTTTTCGCAATGTAATTTTTTTAAATCAAATTTGATTGATAATAAACATTATATTTGAGAACCGTAGGAAGGTCAAAGAAGAATGCGCTCTCTTTAATGTTGTGTTTATTGAATAGTTGCTTTAGGTTTTTTTCCAGATAAAATTTGAATTTTTTGATTTTTGGATGCTATTTTTTTTTCTATCTTCCACGAACAATGCTTCCGCAATAGAATGAGGAGAGCAAAGTATAGAAGGTCCTTGCGATGCTCATAGCAAGGACTTTTCATCAAACCATTTCGGATCTCTAGTATTTGTTATCCTTATGTATTCCAAGGCCATTGTTGACGTTCTCTGAAAATTCTATTAAATACTTTGAAGTGAACTTTACAAACGTTAAAAAATTTATTAGTTGGTGCCTTCAGACTTCCAAAGTCACTTCTTTGAGAATAATTTTTTGCAAAGATGAACAATTCCGAAGGACATGTTATTTTTTCATCAGTTTTTAAAAATAGTTTGGAACAATTTAAACATTTGTTCCTTAAAAGCATTTTAAAAGCAAGATATCCAGTAAAATATCGCATTGCTGTTTTTTCTAATTTGATTTTAGTTTCGCTTTCCATATCACAAATGACTTTTTCGTAAAGAGTTTTATCGCATACGAGTTTTTTACGATGCTTAAGCAATGAAGAAATTTTTTGGAATATTAGTTTGAGTTTAAAAATTCTACATCATTATCATCACAGTTACTGAAAGGAGAAATATTAATAAGATTTGACGAGAGAATTTTCGACATCAAAACATTAAATTCGTAAACAGTCGGATTTTTGTTGTAACCACCTTTGATGCGAATAATAGAAAATAAATTTTCTAATACGTCTTGAGGAATTCTCTTTGTTAGTAAATAATCCACATTCTCATATAGGCCATTGCTTATATCATGACAAAGTAATAACACCCCGTTTATAGTTTGTTCCATTCCTTTTAAACAAAAGTTTCTTGGAAGGTCAACTGATTTTTGTATATCTTTTGAGTAAGACAAAAATTGTTTCAACTCATTATAAGCTGGATTCTCTAACTGAAATCCCTGCCTTAAAACATTCTTGTCAAAATGTGAACCACTATCCATGCAGTCAAATACATGGTTCAATTTTAGTACGAACTCTTTCGTTGCTACAGCTTTATTAGAGCTTTCTTTTAAGCAATTAAGTTCAAAAGCAGTTTGAATCGATGCCGCCCGCAGTTGTTCGGTTAAATATTTGCGTTGCAAGGTGAACATGCGTTTTTTCGAAGGCATTTGGTGCTATATGACAATTTCTAAATTTTAAACATTATTGGCCCTTGGTCGCAAACAGTAGCACATACCTTTAGACCAAGTTCTTGACAGATTTTCAAATTGTTTTTTATAATTTCGCTTAGGTTATCCCCATTTACACCGTTTGATGCCACAAAATAGTTTAAAACACTTTTCCAACTATCAAACAAACCATATATCATGAAAACACATATTTCATTAGCAAACAATCTACTTCTTTCTACACCAAGGTCTTCGAAACCATCTATTAAATAATTTTTTATATTATATGTGAGGTTTTTACGAATCGTAATTTCATCAAATATCAGGACAACAGAACGGTCTCGCTGGTTTAATAAAGCGAACTTTGACTTAAGATACGAATGAGCACTGTTTTCAAGAGTCCATCTACAGAAAGAGGAAATGTGAGGAAGTTTAAAGCCAAGTCTGTCTCTCAAAAATTTATAGGCGCTTTGTGATCTATAATAAATATTTTGGGAAAGTTCTTTTTCGTGGCCGTTGTATTTCGTAGTCTTTGATTCTTTCAGAAGCATTTTACAAAATGTTTTTGAATGGTCTGATATATTGAGCCTTTCGATTTGAAACGTCGTAGATATTTTATTTTTACTAACAATTTTTATAGCAGTATGCGCTCTGTTTTTTTATAATGTTTTATTTTTAAATTCCTTAATTTCAGTTTGTAACGTAACAATATTTTTTTTAAAGTTGCATTCTTTTTCTCCGAAATGCCGCAACTGCTCGACGTTCTTCTTCGTTTAGTTGAAGGAGTTTTCAGATCTTCTAAATTCAAGTTTGAATCCGAATCAGAATTTAAATTTAAGGAAGGAACAGCATCCGCCTTAAGATATTTTTTTCCTACAAACTCGGGACAAACATGATCTCCACAAACAAAGTATTTGCCTTCATTTTTAAAATCACATGCCTTCATCCGCAAATTATTTTATATTCCATTTTTTTCAAGTCAGGGTAATTCGTTTTAGTTTTCCTACAAACAGAACCAGAAACTCCAGATAATCTCTTGTCACCCATTGCTATCGAAAAATAAACTGCAAAATATTATATCGCTGAAAAAGTGCCGCTGACAAAATTTAATAAGAAAAATTGTTCAGTCACATAAATAAACATCCAAATCGGTCGAGAGTTGATGGCGAATGAGTAAAGCCAGCGAGCGCGTTGCGCAGCTCCGTGAACTGTGGTTGTTTTATGTATGAACATAAGGTTTGAAAACAGAAACCACAGACACATCTGCACGGCGTGGCGCATGCCTGCTCTTCGGCTGTACACACAATACAACACATACGATCCCAAGAATTGACTTCGGTTTTATAATACGTTTTGTTCATACAAATTGTTCAGAACTTGAAGTTCGAAGTAAAAACAGGCAATTAAAAACTGGTTAGATTTTTTCCTTCGGCGTACAATATCTATGTAAACTATAGCATCTGTGGTAGAACTAATATTTTCTTTAGAATACGAACTTGAGGCTATGTATATGCACAACCTTATTTCCGCTTATTTTCTTTCTACATATAATTATTTCGCTTCTCTTGGGTTGTTCAAATATTCATTTCGTTTTCCTGCAATACGTGGCATACATTTCAAATGTTTGCGTGAGTTTTGTTGTTGACACTTAACCTAGAACTAGAAAAAGAGTTTTCGCGATCCGAATCGAGTTTCATGCTTGCAATTGTGATTCGAACATGGAGAATTTTGAAGAGCATATTTGCCATATCTCACCTTATTACTCCAACAAAGTGAAGAAAGTAACTGAGTCAAGGGAAAACGCTAGTGCCAGAACAGGTTTGCCCGATTCCATGATGGTGATTTTTCTGTTGAAGGCGCTCATTGCTCTGGTAGGCCTTCCGAGATTGACGACGGTAAAATCAAAGCATTATTGCAAGCAAATAAGCATTCAACAGTTCGGAAGCTTGCTACCGCTCTAAAAGTGTCTATTGGAAGTGTGCGTGGTCTTCGTAAAGAAATTCTTCTGACGAAGCTCATATACTTCTGCGATTAACTCACCAAACCTAAAGAAAACGACCCGTTCTTGAAGCGTTTGACCACGGGTGAAGAAAAATGTCAGCCGAGATGAAGCATCGGAAAGACAAGCAACATTTGCCAAATGGAAGGGACCAGTCTCCTATGAACTGCTTCCAAAGAACAAAGCGATTAATTCCGAAGTCTAATGTGAGCAGCTACAGAAATTAAATAATTCCATCGCACAGAAGCGTTCCGCGATGATTAATCGTAAGGGTGTACTGTTTCACCACGACAATGCAAGACCACATACAAGTTTGGTCACTGCTCAAAAATTGTACCAGTTTGGTTGGGATGTGTTGCCAAAAAAATTATTTCGCTCCTTGCAAAACTCCTTGAATGGTAGAACGCTTGTTTCTAAAGACCTCATCAAACCGCACCTTGACAAGTTTCTTGCAGAGAAAAATAGGAAGTTTTATGAACACGGTATTATGAATTTGCCCGAGAGTTGGAAGAAGGTCATCGAACAAAACGGCAAATACTTTATCAATTAATGCATCTGAAATTCAAATAAAAAAACGCAATAACTTTTTGAACAACCCAATATTACTTTTATTAGGCGTTGAAATATGTAACGTGTATTGTTACATCTAATGTTACATGTTTCTCCCACGTATCTGCGTTTCTACGGGGCCGCTTGTGGGGTCGGTCCTTAGCACCGTTCAGGCCACTCTATTTGGAATAACATAGTTAATGAGGCCAAGAGTTTACTGATGTTTTCGCATTTTAGTGATCCAATTGTTTTTCTTTCGGCTTCTTTTTTGATTCTTGTCCAGAACTTGAGATGCTATTGGACCGGATTCTCCGACGACTTTCATTGAGCATGGGTATACCAACTGATTTACTCAATCTGAAGTTTCTGCACTGTCGGTTTTTTAATGTTGAGATTTCCGCGGATGCGCGTACTCCTTATAAGATCACGTTTTGCTACACCCGCTTACATTCGTAACATTTTCGTTTCCGTCGCCGTTCGTATATCGACAAACATTGCGATGCGTAAGTTAAAGCTTGACGAACTTCAGACATAACATACTCGTACCATCAAGCTTAAGCGGCATTTTTCTGTGACAAAATACAGCGGAGTTTAAGCGCCATTTAAGCGACCCCACACTGACTCTATGAGCGACATCATTATTGCAATTTCCTTGGTAGTTAATGACAGAGTCCATGTACTGTATTTAAATTGTTCGCACTTTGATACAATGATTCCTTCTAAGTACATAGATGTCAGGCGTTGGGTTTGCTGCTTAGGAAAAACGGCAATGCAGATATTCGGTCTTAGTACGATTGATTCGTAGCCCGTCATCTTCTAGTGCCCTTAAAATTATTAATAGTTTCTTGGAGTGCGTCTTTGCCTAGGATAGCGCTTTTATCCGCAGAAGTAGAGAGGTTGTAATGTAAATGTGCTGCTTCAATAGAAAGTCGTGTACATTACCTTGGGGTACTCCAACTTTAACTTCAAATTCTCCGGTTATTCCCATTGTCCATATAACTTTCATTTTAAAATCACCGTACATATCGCGTATAATTCTTACTTATGTCTCGGCTACGTTTTGAGATCTTAGTGTCGTACAAATAAGATCTTTGGGAAATGCTTTTTCCAAGACGATGAAAACGATATGCAGATCCTTCGACGTTTGACGATGTTTTTCCGTTATTATTCGTAAACTTAGAATCGCGCCACCTGCCTCTCATAAACCCGGATTGACTGCCATGGAGTTTAAAAATTATCTGTTATCGACTGTCTAAAACTCGCTCGTATATTTTCATAGTAAGTGACATTAGTTTCACTGAACCGTAATTTCTGCGTTTTTTAGGGTCGCCTTTGCTTTTATACAATGGAACCAGAAAGCTATATCTCCACTGTAACCTTGATCGCCTCTCATCATTTTATTGAATAAAATCGCGAGCTACTGTCACGCACACTTCAGAAGGGTTGTACGTCTGCACGCCCCCTTTTCATTCTTTTTACAGCTTCGCTAACGGCGTCCATAAAATCTGCGGTTTTCTCTCGGCGACAGCCGGCGAAATGGTTGGTACTGTGCGGATTTTCTTCATTTAGTAAGGCGTTTAAGTACTTTTCCCCCGTTACTGAGTTTCCTTGCTCATCTTCAATATATTTTGGTGATTGAATCTCTTACCTGTTTTTTGTTCGTTGGGCCGCAATCTTAAAAATGTTTCGTCGTTTAACTCAAGGCGCACTTTATCGATTTCGCTATTTCGGCTGTACTTAGTTCACGCCTCAAAGGCTTGCCTTTTGTTCTGTAACGCCATTTTCATTTTGTTGTTCCACTACTCGGTTTCTTTATTCATGTAGAGCCGTCCTTTTGAAGCTCGGTTTCCGCAGCAGTTTTATATTTTTTCTTTGAAATTCCTTGCTTAAATTGTGCCAGACTATATTTTTGTTACTGATGTCGGTTATCGTTGGTTGTTCTTTTGTTTTTTTTCACGAAAAATTCTATCAGCAAAAGTCGGTGTTGACTCGCTGGTGGTTCGCCTAAGATCACTTTAGAATTTTTTACTGGCCGTTGCGCGTTATTCCAGCATAAATGGTAATCTATTGTCTGCGTTTGGTGCCCATCGCTGCAGTATGTAATCCAGTGTCGTCCTTGCTTAATAGATATCGTCTTTAGTACAGTAAGGACATGTGATCTACATTAGCTTAGTATATCTTCTCCCGCTGCTATCCTCTTTCTGAAACCTTTTGCTACATGGCAGTGTTCGTGGTCGTAGCTCGTTATCCCGACGTGTCCGCTTGAATCTACAGTGGTATTCCTTTGATATTCCATTTAAAAGCTCATCAAAATCACGCCAACATTTACCTTTTTCTGATTGCCTACTGCCTACTTGCTGTGAAGATGATAGCCACTCCATTTTTATTTTGGTCTAGTTCCATAATAATACATTTTGTACGCTTTAATTTGCACGTTCAAGTAGCTGGTCCTGCTTTTGATATATCGCCTCTTGATTTCTTGAACGCATATTATATCGATTTTCCGTTTCCGTAATACGTTTTCTAGTTTGAAACTTTTTCCGATCTTGTGCCGACGCTCCAGCTTGCGATTCATAATTTATTTTCAGAAAACACCATTTTGCTCGCCCCTGAAAAACGTCAAGCTCTTGCACGAATGTTCCTATTCGCCCCGGGATCACTTCCATCATGCCGTACTTTTGTACTATTCTCTTTTCATCCGTGTGGCGCTGGTATGCGTTAATATATAAATGTATATCCGACTACCGGCGCGTAGAACAATTGTACAACACTCAGTTTTCCTTCTACGAGGATCATTTCAAAATTAATACAACGTCTAATGTAGTTCTGCTCCTTCTCAATCTCTTGAAAGGTTTGATATGTTGGTCAGCTCAGCACTTCTGTTTAACTGCCGAATGCTTTAGGTTACGGCAATTGACGCCTCTTTTAGAGAGGGAAAATGCAGCCCACACAATGGCTCCTTTGTCTGGTGTGCTTATGTTTGGGCTGTATGTTGCGTGAAGTAAAACTTACCTTTTTACTAGATTTACTATCAACCACAATTTTTCCGTTATGAAGACATGTAGTGTCACACAAAATCAGTGGCTTAGAAGTGATGAAGTGCAATGCATAAAACAAATGTTACTGAAACTCCGGTTGCACAGGATATTTCCTCACACGTTGCTCGACGATCTTCATTAATAAAATCCGACAAATGCTTCACACTTCGCTCATAAGTTGATGTTTTTTGCCCTATACCTATTACCCAACGAAAAATGGTAGGACTATACACTTTTTCAAGTGTTCAACTGATGCAATTTCCATTCCAATTTCATCGCTAACTAATCAGTGTTGCCAATGAGTGCTCATTTTTGAAACAAACAAAACACAGCCAACAGACTGTGCCCTTTCAATTATGTTTATGTTCTTAACGTATAGTTGAGAGATTATGACTTATTGACTTGTAAGTTTTGCACAATTTGTTAAAATGTATTGTAGTTTTGTTGCTAAAAAATCCGACAGGTAGTGTGAATGCCATTGTGGTATTCTTGAAAAGTGTTTTAGACCATCATTTGAAGGTATGTTCAGAGCATTCGCTAAACATACTGCTAACAGTATTTCCATGCTTTTGCATTGTTTATCGTTCAGACATCCACAATACTGAGTAATTGCATTGATTGTAATATGTTCAAAGTAGTTCACGGTTAATTAGTAAATCTTAAGATGAGAAAATTATGTGCTAGACAATATAACGTTTTTGAATGGTATACAACCGATAGGCCTTATTTATTTTCAAAAGGTCTACCCGTAGACTTTGCATTTTGGTCGACCAGATATTGGCTTCTTTGCGACTTTGCGTTAAAATTGTGTCTTAGAGCGTCGGTGGAATGTTTTATTCAAGGACTCGTAGTAGGGTTGGTAGAAGAGCTTATCGTTTTTATTGCCCTTTTCCATATGTTGGATAGTGAAATTTGTTGTTGTAAATTTTTAGGACTTTATGTACATATTTCAACATCCCAACGTAAATGGTCGGCTGTTGGTGTAATGAGAGTAGTTGCTTTGCAGAAATTCTGCCTTAATTTTCCAAAGCCTTAAACACCTAACATACAAATATGTGAGAGTGTCCACTGTTGGTTATCTACCGGATTAATGTGATGTTGAAATTTTGTAAAACAATTAAATCCAGTGTAGTCAGAATTGTTACGACGGTCTCGATACACGTAGCTCCGATTCGAAGTCCCTTTAAGCTGTTCGATAAAGGGTTATTTTCTATGAAATAAATGTGTATAGCGTCGGCTTTTGCTACAGATTTCCTCCTTTGGTATGCCAGGTCGTGGTTCGGGTCAGTGACACCATTACCCTTGTAGCCTCTAGCTTCTCCTGCGGATTTTCGATCACAAATATGTTCTCATCATTGATACCTTCTCTTAGATCTATACCTGCTGTTAACAGTATTTGTACTTTGGTCGTTTTTTCTTCCGAAATATTTAATTTATCTATATTCTGGTTGCTGGTGCTAACTGACCGAGTTTCAGGATACTTACAGGCGCACAATAATTTCTTTCTAATAATGTTTTGAAATTTATTGTCGACGACTTGAGTTAACATGAGACTTCCGAGTTATGTCTTTCAGTGAACAGCAGTCTACTTTTATTTGCATTGCATTCTTCTTTCTTTTTCATTGTCAATGTGTTGTTGCCAAACTATTGTATTGTCCATCTCGTCGATTTGTTTCAGGTATCTAGAAGGTCTCCTCGTTTGACAAATTTATATTGGGCAGTGTATAAAGCGAGTTTGAGGAGAGAGTGCTCTCGTCAATTGTAGAATTAATTTTAAACAAAATCTCGACACCGCCTCTTTGTATAGAATTGGGTTAGTTTCTTTCATGGTTTTGCAAACCAAAAACATATCAGGACTTGGTTTGTGGCCAACTTGAGCTGCATGTCTTTCTTCGATCGGTGAATTTATATACAACGTATCACCATGTTCGTACCTATTAGGGAAGATGTGTTAGGCCGGCAGCAGTGCTCAGATTTGGCTGTTCTTCTATCTGACCTTGTAGCTTAGCCATTTGTCTCTGGATAGAGATCAAGATTGCTAGCATGTCAGATGTAGCTTACGGTTCTTTAGGCGCTGTGGCCTATAAAGCAACCTTCGCTTTTTGTACCATGTTTCCTCTACATGGCTTAGGTAATTTAGAGAGTGATGGTGGGTATTTGGTTAAGAACCTTTAACTTCCACTTTTTGCTGTCAATTGAATGATTTTTTATAATGGACCAATCCCGATAATTTGCGGTGTGCCCCTGGTTCTTGTATGACTCGATAAAACTTTTCTCCGTCGCTTATGCATTCGAGCTGGAACTTTGACAGTGAACGCATTGTAAAATGTTTTAACTTCTTTTTATTTGTTCCCAGTATACAAACTAGTAGTTTAGGATTGTAATTAGGATTGTCCACTCATTGAGACTAACTTTATCTAGGCAAAAAGGGAGATTTCCTTTTTTTTCTTGCCATGGTGGACGGAACGTAGACGTACGAAAGTGAGCTCGTCACATTCATTTTCTTTGAACAGTGCGAGGAGCTATTTCGAAACGCTAGGGAATTCAATCCCCTTCGGCAGCATTGTTTGGAGCTTCTCCATCCTTCAATAAATTCCTATTGTCGAACCCTTGTCACATTAGTTGGTGTCAGTCAAAAACTTATTAAAATGTCATATTAGAACAAGGCAGAGACCATGCACCCTTATCAATACATTTCTTTTAATCTTGAAGAACTCTGACAGCATATTAGTCTTAAATATTGCACTCTAGACTTGTTGTTAACAATAAATTCGGTTTAGAAACCTGATGGCGTAGCCTGCGTCATTCATATGTAACTCTCATGTGTATAATACTATCATAATTGTGTAAATTATATTATAAGTACTAAATATATACATACATATGTATGCTATGTAGCTTAGCGTAGCTTCCTTTGAGCTTACTATTCGCCCTGTAAGCAATTCTTTTCTTCATGTTCCTATAATAAATGTTTCGATGTCTCTTCAGCAAACCCGAGCAACAGATTTGTCGTCTAAAAAAGCAACAAGATCCACTCGGAAAAATCCTCTAGCAAGAGCTCTTCCTGAAACCAATGTAAGTTTATATTTTTGATTTGCTCTAACCAAACTGTTTTTTTTTATGATTTCTATTTTGAATTTGTAGAAACCAGAGCAACTGCCACCAGCAGAAACATCATTAAGAAATCCACGTAAACGGACGATGTCACCGAACACAAGACATAATTCCAATGAAGGTGATTCCGATTACGCGTCTCCTTTACGTAAACAGTCAAAGACTAGTGTTAATCTTTCAGAAACCACTAGAACCACCACCATCACAACAACTAACAACAAAACATCATATACAACGCGTACAACGCGTACAACAAGCACACCAACACCAACAATAGAAACTCCGACAAATAAACAACAAACACCCATAACTAACAAACTCAGAGCGAAAAATCCCAATGTCCCAGAAAAATCGACCCAACGAAAAAAATCTACTCGATCAGTGTTAAGTAAGACTAATAGCCCATCGAGTAAAGAAAATGAACCAAAGAGTCCATCAAAATCGACCACATCATCGTCTCCCTCTGTGGAAGATTCATCCTCATCCGATGACCAAACAGATCCCACGTTCAAAACTCCATCGAGTAAAACGCATCCAAAAACTACCGTTACAAAATCCTTAGAGAAGAGAATATCAAGTAGTCGAAATCCAATGTTATCACTGCATCGTGCAAATACTTCAACCGGTCGTGTCAGTACGAGAAACTCCACGCGAAAGGACCGCCAGAACAATATGATTATGACACGAAAGCGTCTTTCGTTAGAAAATGTGCGAAGTCCAGCGAAAGTGCCGTTAAATAATACGTCCACAACGACTACTCAAAAGAAACCAGTTAGTACAACTGCAGTGCCTTCGAAAATCAGTAAAATTCCAGTGCATTTGGCACTCCGTACAATTAAATCGAACATGAATGCGGATAAAACGAAAGCACAGTCGAAAAAACTTACACCCTCTGAAGACAGCAGTAGTGTCGTCAGTTCCAGCAGTACCGATGAGTCTTCGTCTACAACAAACAGTGGAGCTAAATCTTCCAACACAAAACCAGATGTACAGCCTAAAAAAATGCTAACAGCTGTTCAAAGGCCGAAACCTGGTCTACCCGGAATGTCTAGAATCGCACGAATCTCCCGGGCCACAGATTCGAAAACCATGCTGCGCAAGCGAAACATTTGACAGCGTGCAAAAATCACAAAGAGAGACTTTGAATTCGTTTACTACTAAATTATTCCCCTCATCCTTCTACTAACATGTTAGAAAATACTTTTGTTCACATTTTTTAATTTTTTTTATTTTTTTATTTTCTCAATTTAATGGAATGTTAGGTGTTGATAACACGTTTTGCATGATCTAACCAATCAAAGTCTCTCTTATGTTCATTCTTTTTTGTGTAAAACTAAAAAGAATGCCATTTTATAAATCATTGGAATCAAGTGAAGTTTAGAAAAATTTATACACAACAGCAATTCGTAATATATTTAGTTATGTACCCCAGCGTAGGTAGTATAATGTATTTTTTCGTGGTTTCATTTATTATTTTTTCTCCTTTTTCTTTACACTGTCTTTAGCATTAAACATGAGTGTTATTGAATTATACATATATATATATATAAAAACAAAAAATACAAAATTCAATAAAAACAAAGCGAACAATTTCAACATACCCTTGTACATATACATATTATATTTGTTTAGCAATAAAGATACAAATTAGATTTGAATATTACTTACTGTGTTGTTATTTCTTTGGTGGGATTAAAACATTCTCATTTAACCGTCCCTTATTCGCCACACATTCAAACCTCCCACCTACCAGTGTTCTATTGAATAAACTAAGTTAGTAACTATTTCAGTTATTTTCCGTCAGGTAGGAAACATCCAACAAATAAATCACATTGTGTCATGATCCTTGCGCACACCTCTTCCATCATTCAGGTTTGGAAACTGCCTGGATACGAACTAGTGCCATTATTCTACTCTCACCGTAACCTCGCTATGTACTTGCGTAGTGATGTGCGAGTAGGTTATCAAATTTCACCACAATGTGAGCTGTGTTCCAATCCAGGATTCAACTACGTGTGGTTAAAATCCATCTCAACAAGTTTGATGAGTTGTCTGACTACATACAAATAATTTTATTCCTCTATCCTGTATCGCAGGCGACTTCAATGAACACTATTCTGGACCGTCTCGACACAATCTTATCAGCGGAAAACAACTTAACCCAGATTAAATGAGCCCACGCGAACACCTGGTGCTGACAATCTTGTCGCCAAAACCCTGGGCTTGTTTATTACTGCTCATATACCGTGCTTCTTGGGTCGAACCATTGGACCATTTCTCGTATATAGACCAAACAATCAGAAAAAAGATGGCAATACGAGAAATCAGACTAAACATGTTCTTTAGGAATTTTAGCTGGTCGGTGTGTTTTACTTGATAACGACATAAATGTCGCTACGGATATTATCACAAGACAGTTCCCTTTATCGCTCATTGGATAAAGAATATCAAACCAAAAAGAGGCGTACGATTATAACTGTAAGAAGGTTTTCCGGGTAAGAGAAAATTTTTCAACCGGACAAAGAAAAACCGAAAAAAATCCACACAAGCCAAGAGAAAACGACCAAAAGCTGAAGCAAAAAATACTACAGTGTACTAAATGTAGTGAACGCGTTTGGTGGTTCGTAGAAACTCTGTTTACGAGGTGTCAGCTCTTTGGATTTGACCAATCTGTTTGCGTTGGCCAAACCACTGCGCAAGCTTTTCAATCAATCCTAATTTGTAGAATTCGCCTCATAAAATATTTCGAGATACGAAGGGTATATTCATAAACGCAAGATTTACAAAGCAAAAGTTCGGCAAAGCAAATGTAATAGAGCAAAATCATGTCAAAAGCACATGACTGCAAAGCAATTGTTTGGGGTTTATGAACGTTGAATGGCGTATTTAATTATTAAAGAAAATATGAATCGATCGTATTTATTAAACACCTTACTTGAGCGTTGTCGAGCTACGGTTTGTTCCAAAATGAAGAGTAAAGCAATAAAAGCACAACTTTTTTTAGATCTTTTGGTAAAAGATCAAACACGGGAAGACCTGCAACTAATATGACAGAAGCACTTTTGATTACCATATGGAAGTTAGCAAATGGGTGCTCTTATCAAGATCTGTCAGACAGATTTTGTGTGGGACGAGGGACTTCCTACAACATAGTTCTAAAAACAGCAAAATTAATAAGCCGGCATCGCAAAAATTTTATTAAATGTCCCACAACACAATCAGATTATAATCACAACATGAATAAATTTCAAGAGTTAGGAAGATACTCGTTTCCATATGTAATAGGTTGTGTTGAGACGACACATATAAAAATTCCCGTTCCTTCTTTATACGCTGAAAGTTACTACAATAGACATGGTACACATTCTATACTCCTTGAAGTAAGAAATAAGAAAATTCGTGTTGATAATTTGATTTAGTTTTTTCTTGTGTTTTTCTAGGCCGTTTGCGATGATAACTGTGTTTTTATTGATGCTTATTTTGGTTGGCCAGTAAGAACACACGATGCTGCAGTTTAGCGAAAGAGCCCTCTAGGAAAAGGACTCCATAATGGTTCGATTAGGCTTCCGGAAGGAGCGCATCTTTTAGGGGACCCTGCTTATCATCTTTCAATGGATATGATGGTCCCATTCTGGGATAATGGATACCCGGAATCCAGCAAACGCGGTACAACGTCTGCTTAAGTTCCACAAGAGTTTGCATTGAATAAACTTTTGGGATTTTAAAAAACAGATTCCGTATTTTAAAGTACCTCCACCTGTATAAATTAAACGATGCCAAGCATTTTGTAATTGCCTGCGTAGCATTGCACAATTTCATCACACGCTACCAAGGTCGATGATGAATATGATACCAGTTCAACTGACCAGCAAGAACTTTTGTCACAAAGAGTAGCTGAAAATACGGAAACCACAATGGAATCCCGAAATAACACTAAAGCAAAAGAGAAGCGTGATGCTATTATGATGCTGAATTTCAGCCTAAGAACTTTAGTAAAAAATAAATAACACAATTTAAAACATATCTAAACACTTCATTTAAAAAAATAACAATAAAAAAACTTCACAAAACTAAACAAGATTAAAAATTCAGTCTTAAAATTGCAATTGCAATTGATCGAATTTATTGATCGTTGCTCCTCAGGATCCTTCCAACAACTCTTTGATGCCACTCATTATGTGAAGGCGCTGATTTTCTAATTGCATCTGTTCATGGTGACGTGTTTGTTCGTCCTGTGGCTCTTGTTTTAGAAAATCTAACAGCTCATCCTTTGCCGGTTTTTTGCGTTTGGCCTTTGACTGCGTCGAAGTAGACGGCTGCAATTCATCCACGTTATATGATTCGAAAACCTCCGTCTCCGAACTTTCGCCACCCAAACACTCCATTAAATTGCTTGGTGGTGGTTCTATGAAATGTTTAGTTCTATAAACACTATGGAACATCTCATAATAAATATTCCCATCTCGTGGACCCATTTCTCGTACTGGAGTTTCTTTGCTTGATGCGTTTGTAGGTCAGGAAAAGATTATTCCATTTCCGCAGCATTTCTTCCTTGGTGAATGGAAAATCCGGAAGTGTTTCCCTTACTTCGTATGCTACCCTGGTCCAAATAGTCGTTTTCTTTCTCTTTCCAGCGTTGAACTCGCTGTCATACGACAATCGAACGCTTATGAGCAGCTTCACTTTCTCCGGCTTCCAATTTATTGATAATCTTTTAAAAATAATATCGTGATAGATAATTAAACACAAAATACATACGAGTAGTACCAATTGAATTAAGACTCACTCTTCTTTGTTTTCGACCATTTCTTAACATGGTGTGTAAAACTCGAAAGAAACGCAAATGCAAATTATCTTCGCAATATTATTTTGACAACTGCACATCTGCTTTTGCAATTGCGCAAAAAATAATGTTTTCCTACGTTTTTGAATGCTTTGCAGTGCTAAAACTTTGCGTTAGTGAATCATATGCTTTGCTAAATTTGTGTTAATGAATCCACTCGAACTCTGGTCTGCTGGTTATTTGTCCAACCGAAAAGTGGAAACAAAGCCTATGGGATTCAAAAGCAGTGCATCACAGGGTTTGGAATCACATTTTTGAATCGCATTTGGGATCAGAACGTTCAATTCGAGTTGTTTTGAGCAGTTTCAAGTGTAATCTCCCCAAAATAAATGGTTGTGTGCCCAAAGGCTCCATTCTGTCTCCAATACTCTTTTTAATTTTCACTAATGATTTCGTCCTGTATTCTACATCTAGTTCGATATATTCCTTTTCTGACGGTAGTACCCTCTGCCGAGGAAAATAATTCAATTACAATCTTTGCAATTCCAACGAAGAAATATAATATTCATTAGGCCCCTTAGCAGGATAAGTAGATTGGTCGAATCATTCGGAGAAACAGTTAAAAAAAGGCCACCCGGCAACAAGGAAGGAATATAAAACCAATAATGAAGTAGGTTGCGACGAATACCCTTATGTAGGAAAGTAAATCTAGCTCGGCAGCAAAAAGTGGAGATTAACGTCTACCTAATCTATGTGCTGCTGCCGGGTCCAGCACACCTCCAGTCGTAATGGGAACGAACATGGCGGAGCGATCTCTTAAGGTCGTTGCATTGCATGTAGGTTCACTGATAAGGATAGAAGGAACGATCGAACGAACGATCACACTGTTTAAGTTGCTCACAGATCCAGGCTCTGATGTGTTTTTAGTTAGCGAAACAAAGTAGAGCGAAAGGCATAGAATAAGACACATCAAATACAAGGTGGCGCAAAATTAATCACCCTATCGGTGTCAATCATATTTGACAGTTGTGAACTAGACAACTGATGTATACAAACAGACAAGCAATTGGGCGCTATACTCCGTAAGATCGTGGAATAATTGTGTCGATGTTTTTGACCAATAAGCGGTCGGTGGTGTTAACGGAGCGTGAATTTCGATGTCGATTTCCTAATCGTGTCGCGCCAACTGGGCAAATATTCCGGCGCTTAGCTACTCGACTAGAACAGAGTGGGCCACAGGAGACCATGCAGGGCGTGGCCGCCACCGGACGCCACCGAGAATTTCGCGGCTGTGGTTGCCGATGTCGCTGAGAACGAAGAAACATCAACCAGACAACGCGTCACGCAATTGGGCATTACCAGACGGACCCTACAGGACTGTCAGTCTCGTGTGAATTACTGTAAAGCCATCCTCAATCTCAACGACGAAGAAGACGATTTTGTGTCGAAAATCATCATGAGCGACGAGGAGCATTTCCACTTAAGCGGTTACGTCAATAAGCAAAATCTTCGTTTTTGGGGCACTGAAAATCAGCGTGTAATGCACGAAGAGCCATTACATTCACTCAAAGCCACTGAGGGGTGCGGCGTTCACGCGGGAGGTGTGATTGGGCCGTATCTTTTTGAGGACGCCATCGGAAATACGGTCACACAGGGCCATGATAAAGGACTTCTTACTGCGGAATTGGATGAACGGGGCTTGGTGAACATGTGGTTTCAACAACAGCCACAATAGATATTGTGAAGGAAGCGTTTCCTGGTTGCCAGCAAGATCGCCCGATTTAAACATCCCAGACTTCTTTCTTTGGGGCTACTTGAAGTCGCGGGTTTATGCCAACAAGCTTCAGACAATCGCAGCCGTTAAAAAGAATATTCGACAGGAATGCGAACAGTTATCACCGGAAATCTTCATGGAAAATGCGATAAAACGGGCACAAACGTCTATCAACGCTGGCGGATATCATCTTTTGCACTTAACAGAAACAATTGTAAAGGTCCAAATAAAGATTTCCATCACTCAAAATCATTTTTTTTAATTTAGTAAAACTGTAATTCAAAAACAAAATTGGATGATTAATTTTGTGACACCTTGTAAAAAACTGTAAGGCGAAACCGACGACTTCTAACAAAAAGGTGGTGTCATGATATTCATAAGAAAACGCTTAATATTCAAAAGAATAAACAGTCGTATAGTGCATAGGTTTCAGGTTGAAGCTACTCAATTTACCTTTTTTTTACCTCAGAACTCGAGACACTTTTTCGATTCCTTAGGCTGGTATCAGAAGTGAATTATTTCGGTATAAAAGTGACGCATAATCCCGGACCTGGCTCCTATCTGGTTTTGCTGCTGTTCGACATACGTATTCAACTCACAGACACAAACCAACATACTATACGTGGTCTTGCACGTTCGTGTATGACAGTGACCATTGCGGTGTTAGTACCGAAATAACTGTTCCCAACCCAATTGCGGACCTGATATTCCTACAGTTGCAGTGGGGTACATTTAACAACACTTTTTCAGAACATTGACGAGAGTACTCTCATTTTCTACAGAGGAGATTGACAAGTATTTAAAATAAGGAAACGAGATGAACAATACCGCTGAGTATCACCACACCGAAAATTAAGACATATTTCGGAGCGCAACTATTTACGCTCTACATCACCACGAAAGTGAACCATGTACAGGCAATATTGACGGACATAACTGGGAAGTCATGGCAGAAAACCTCCAAATATTTACAAAAGAAATGTCATCGCCGACGGGTCGGATCTACTCCGTTGATTTCAAAGGAAAAGCCACATGCGATCTTCGAATTACTGAGAAGTGGAAAATCAGTGGGAACTGATGAAATTGATTTCATTTCATTGAAATTTACATTTACTCGTACACCACGCAGTTTAGTAATGCTTTCAATAATGGTCATTATCTACTGCATTGAAAGACAGCGGTTGTGCGTTCCATTCTCAAAAGAGATAAAGACACATTTTTCTACATGACCGTTATCCAGCTTATGCTTGTCTT
Source organism: Volucella bombylans (assembly GCA_949129095.1). NCBI lineage: Eukaryota > Metazoa > Arthropoda > Insecta > Diptera > Syrphidae > Volucella > Volucella bombylans. The sequence continues at coordinate 134,430,154 of OX422141.1, read as the reverse complement.
TGGATGTCCAGTGTGTTCCAACGTGAGAGCTAGTTTAATGGAAAAGTTTCGGGTGTTTGAGAAAGCTTGCCTTCACTTGTACAGAACACTAGAGTCGGAGTACAAAAAATATTGTCCTAACGAGGCGTTCGTCAAGAAGCTGACTCGAATGCACATTTCTAGGGCAATGAACTCGACGAACAACTTGATCTACGGAGCTTATACCCCAAAACATCATATACCACGAGTGTGCGCTTCAACAGCTTTCTTCCTCTATCTGGATAAAAAAGTGTTGATCCAGGACTTTTAAGTCGTTCGAATGGATGCAGACAGATCAACTTCGACAAATATATTGTATACGTCGGTGGGGAAGTTCTCCAGTCCAGTCCAGTAGAGCGGTAGGGAGTCGGGACTTAAGGGATGTTGAGCGGCAGCACCATGAATTTTGGTGGTTTAGTGAAGGAGGGGAAACTTCCTTGTCGTTTCCTTCCAGTTCTAGGTAGCCCCAAGAGAGAGCGAGGTGTTTGAAAATAGGTAGAATTAGGGTAGTTTTTAAGACAAAACATCCCGATAAGGAGAGTAGGTTAGAGTAACATACGAAGGTTGTCTGAAAAGTTTCCGACCGCAACGTAAAGAAAGCGGCACTCGTCAATAAAAGCTAGTGAATGCTAGTTGTGCATCTTTTGAAAGTTACTTACTGAAGTTTCAGTCATTTTGGACGCGCAGTTTTTAGTTGATAGTCGTTTGAGCGAGTCGATGTGAGTGTTTTTTCTGAAAATGGAAGAAATTGAGTATCGAGCTGTTATTAAATTCTTGTTTTTGAAGGGCAATACGCCTACGCAAATCAAAAACGAATTGAACTCTGTGTATGGGGACTCTGCACCATCATTTACTACAATAAAATTTTGGACAGCTGAATTTAAACGTGGCCGTAAAAGCTTGGGAGATGATGAACGTTCGGGACGTCCAAAAACTGCAACCACTGACGATAACATTGCTAAAGTTCACCAAATGGTGTTAGACAACCGCCGAATTAAAGTGAGAGAGATAGTAGAGGTTATGAAAATGTCCAAAGAACGTATTTGTTACATATTAAATCAAGTTTTAGGCATGAGAAAGCTGTCCGCGCGTTGGGTGCCGCGTTTGCTTACGTAAGACCAAAAACGTGTTCAAATGAACATTTCTAACGCTCTGTTGGCGCAGTTTAGGCGCCATAAATCCGAGTTTTGGCGCCGATTAATTACTGTAGATGAAACTTGGATATAATATTATACGCCCGAAACAAAAATTCAGTCAAAACAGTGGACTGAAAAGGGCGACCCTGCTCCAAAAAAAGGAAAAACCGTTTTTTCGGCTGGGAAAGTGATGGTGATTGTTTTTTGTGATAGTAAAGGAGTTATCTTAATCTTCAAAAAGGAAAAACCATTACAGAAGCATACTACTCATCATTACTTGCCAATCTGAAGGCAGAAATTGCGGAAAAACGGCCACATTTGCAGAAAAAGAAAATCCTGTTTCACCAAGACAACGCGCCGTCTCATGCCGAAAATCCATGAATTACGGTTTGAACTGCTTGACCATCCGCCTTATTCACCAGATCTAGCCCCAAGCGACTTCTTTTTGTTCCCTCATCTAAAAACTACGCTCGGAGGATAGAGATTTTTGTCAAATGAGGGAGGCGATCACCTTCGTGAACAATTGTTTTGCAGAGAAAAGTACTATTTGGACGGGTTAGAAAGATGGGAGAAGTGTATAGAGTTACAAGGAGAGTATGCAGAAAAATAAAAAAAAAATTTGAGAAAAAATGTCTTGTATCAGTGTTCGGTCGGAAACTTTTCAGACAACCCTCACAGTTTAGCTAATTTGTAGGCTTTTTTTTGTATAACTTGTAAGTGTCAATAAATTAAATATAATGAAAATTAAGAGAAAAACACTAGGCTTTGGTCAACCGTAGATTTTGGTCGATAAAACCTTTGCCGATCGTGTATGCACATCCTTACCTCTTGTGAAGTCCTGTACGACTCAGCTCATAAATAAATAAATCATATCTGCACTAAATCAAGTGCAAACGCAGAGCTTATGTTGATTAATATCAAATATTTATTAAAATTATCTTGGAAAAGGGTATAAAATTGACATGTATATATTGTAGTTTTTATTCTTTTAAATAAAAAGTCAGTTAGTTAAAAAGTAAAAGTATATATAAACATAATTTTAACAATTACAAAAAAAAACATACTTTCTCTATACAAAGAGATACAATATTTATCAGAGCTGGTTAAACATAATAAAAAAGGATATTTGATCGCAGAAGTTATAGTTTTTGTTTGTTTATATAATCTAATGGTATAGCTAAGCTGCTAATTTGCCACATATGGTATAGTCATATTTTAAATATACTTTTGAGTGCTTCAACTCAAAAGTGTGTTTTTTATTTTGTTTGTTTTTTATTTTAGAACTAAATAAGTACTTAATCGAGATTCAGACTTCGATAGAATATTTAAAAAAAAAAAAACTTGTTTGTATATTTGTCATGTAGTTAGTAAGATTTAAATAAAAACAAAAAGAGAGAACAATTTTTTAGTTTAGTTAAATGTTTAACAAGATACTTTGGCCGAAAAAAAAATGTATACAAAAAAGAGTCAAACGAAATGCAACATGACGAACTGTAATTAGTTGTAGTTTTTTTTTTGTGACTTAAGAAAATACTGCAGTCGATGTTTGTTGTTCCTTTGTATGAGTTGGATCTGGTATTTCATTTGTGTCCTTTCAATTTCATTGCGGTAATTTGAAGATCCCAGTCGTATTTTTGTAGAGCTTCTACAGATTCTGTTAGATTTAAGTCGATTGTGTTGAGTATGTTTTGGAGTTTAATTAATTTGATGGCTTTGTGGACATCCCATTCGATGAATTCTAGAACGTGAAGGCATCTTGTCGGTGTGCTCTGTTAAGGAGAGACAAAATTTGATTTAATTGGCACTAAAAGTAAATTTGTTATTCTTGAAAATGACAACGCGCTGTGAAAGGACTACGTTGGCGGGTTTTAAGGTCGTTATATTTTTTCAGTGCAATTAGTGGCAAACAGCAATGCTTTTTCTCTAAAAATCTTCAATCCTTCGCAGACTTAACTGATTTACGCCGGATGTTGGTCCTAAGCTTTCGAGTGACGTACTGGTCTACACTGACCCACCGACCAAGAGTGGTCCTGAGGCGAACAGAAATATTTTTCCGGGGGCGAAAAATGTGATATCTCTATAAAATAAATTTTGTATCCCAAGATGGAACAATGATGGATAAAAGTTTTGAGCTCGAAAACGTATTACGGCAACATAAAATGTAATCTAAATTTGTGAGAATGGCTCCAAAAATGAACAAATTAAGTGCGAATAGTACTCGTAAAGGCAGTTTTTACATAGCAGGGTGACTTGCAGACCATGCTGTAATTATTGACAGCTTTTCGACATTTCTTAGAAAGGCATAATTTTAATGGTCCTCATAATTGACCAGCTGCGCTTGTTATTTGTTGTGATGTGGATAAATTTAGTACTATATACATTTTACATGGTGCAAAGTTAACAATGCGTCAACGTATTGTGCGTACAGGAGAAGGGGTAGTTGCTGTGAGTAAAGTAAAAGTGTGGCCTAGTTGGCAAATCGGCGTCAATAGCAAAACAAATGTCTTGGTCCGTCCAATTTTGGAAAAGGATCACGGCGTGCATCCGTATAAGATCCACGGGATCTACAACTAAAGCCATAAGACTATGGCTTGCGACGGAAGTACGCCAATTGGGCTCTTGAGCAGGCTTAGGTCGACCCATAAATTTATCGAAAAATCGTCTTAAGTGACGGGCCTTTCTCTTACTGGAGTGAGGTAAATCCAAAAGTGATTCATAAGACCCAATTATACAAAATTAGACTTTTTGATGCCGTCTCCACAATGGTGGTATCTTAGGTGCTGATTTTTTAAAAATGAGGCCGGAACTTTTTTTTTTATAATTTACGCGCGCCTAAGGGGTTAGATACCCTTTTACTGTTGCCAGAAGGAGGAGAAAGGAAAATTGTTTTGTAGTGGTGTGTTTGGTTTCGATATTGGCTCTCTATGGGGTGGGAGTCCGAATAGGACGGAGAGTTTTTTCTTCACTCAGAGTGATTCGAGGTATAATTCACAGTATTTTTTTCTGTGCTTGAAACTCTACAACAGCCAAATCTACGTGTCAGTGTTATGACTTCACAAGCATAACCTTCTGTCTGAGTTCCAATTACACAAATGACAAACTGACTTGTCATGGGCAGGATTCGAACCTGGACCCTCCGAGTGAGAAGCGATTGCTAGTACCACTTACGTTACAGTCAATGGTCAATGGTCAATGTTACCGAACAATTATCAGTAATTAATTCTTCGAAAATATGGACGATATGTGGTTTCAGCAGGATGGCGCTACTTCCCGCACGACAACATTTCATCGATAGACTAGCAATTGGTCACCGATTACGATTTAACGCCAATCGATTAATTCTTGTAAGGCTGTGTAAAGTCTTTGGCCTATGCTGATAAACCTCAAACTAGGCTTTGGTAGCCAATATTCAGAGCGTTATTGGTAAGATAAAATACCAAATACACCAGAGTGACCCAAAAATTTACCAATAGGCTGTGCTTCGCCAAACACAGTAGAGAAAGCCATATGCCTAAAGACATTCGAAACATAATCTCTAAATCATTCTTATAATGAATAAAAAAAGCGACAACTTCATCATACGCGGTATCTAGAAGACATTCCTTCCCAATCAATAAACAGCATCGGAAGAGGTGCAACGTCGAGCCACAAATAAGCAGGTAAATATTTTTAACAGCTACTCAACGAAGGAAGCATTCCCAAAAGTTTATATAAACGAAATATGAGTATATAAAAGTAACAGGAACGTTTACTTACGGAAAACAATGAAATTTGCAACAGGTAGAACGCGTCGCTCAACGAACAATTCCATTTGCTATCGCGCAAGAGGAGTCAAAATCAGATTCAACGGAAAGCGAAGTAAGCAAAGTACAATAGTAAAACTAAACAGGAGATGTGCAGTCCGACCGGATCTCGATTCTTCCGAGGCATGAATGAGGATCGGAAACTATAAATAGCTGCAGATTTGTTTAATAAAATTACGAGAGATTATCGAATAGTTAGCCAGTGGATGGAGAGCTTTTTTGTTCCAATGCATAAAGGCAAAGGCGACAGGCAAAACTGTCATTGGCGACAATGACGCGCACTATGAAAATGCCGATGCAAGTTCTACACGACAATATAATCAAACTAAATTGCAGTCAATGAGACCTTGTGGGAGGCAATTCAACGTTTATTAATTATGGTTAAAGGAAAAACTGCGATCTGTATATCGATTCGGAAAAAAAACGTAGATTGAGTTCCCAGAGAACTATTTGGACGGCGCTAAGACCTAAACGTTCAAACGAAATAAAATGAACAGCGTCAAAAACCTTAGAGTTTGAAGTTCAAGTTGGAATACATAAAGTAGCACATCAATGAGTTCGGACCATTTTTTTTATTTTCGTCGACAAAAGTGCAATACTTAGCATCGACGTAACATCCCTTCAGAAGACTTTAAAAGAGGTGATGGGATTCTTTTTTTAATCAAGAAAGTGTCACAGCGTTGTAGGAGTTGCGAATTGACAGTGCAAAGGCGCAAATCTCAAATAGACTGACGAATGCATATGTTTGATTGAGATTGGATGATTAACTGATAATACCGAAAACAAACTTGTAAGCGGTACAATTTCATATATCTACTAAATATGATAGCCAGTGATGTTTCCGTGGCCGTGAATGTCATGGCTGTAAAATAACGATTGTATAACGTACCCGTTTTTAAAGACAGGTGGCGTTGGCTTTGACAATGAAAGTTGGTTTCGAGAAATACCATTTTTAAAATGACGCCAAACAAAATTTCAGACTGATTCATCGATTAGTTTTTATTTGGCAGCGGTTTGTATTAAAAGTTTTTGGTGAGATATTGCTTTAACGAATTTAAACCTGCTTGTACATATGGTTTTGATCTGGCATGATTTTTGCTGATCGCCGAACGAAAGTGCGCGAAGTAGCAAACGCCGTACGGAACGCCAACTAACAATTTACATAATAAGTTAAGTATGAGAAGCTGTTAAACAGATGCGTGCCCCGATTGCTCACAGTGTGCAACAAGCGGGTACAGATGTTAAATTCGAAACAGTGTTTGGAGCTTTTAAGTGAAATTTGCATGGATTTTCGTCGTCACCGTTGATGAAACCTGGATTCCTTGCTGCACGGCAAAGAACAAGCGACAATCAAAACAAACAATTTTCAAGGTCAATCTGCTCAGAAGGAACACGGTCCTAGAAAAGGTCATGGCCACAATATTTTGACTTTTGAAGAAAGAAAGCACGATCACAGGGCGTACTACTGTACCACTCGCAGACTACCACATCGACGAGACAGAAGCCTGTTTTGTAGAGTTTGACAAATCATATTTTTTAGATGGTTTAAAAAAATAGCAAGAACTTTGGAAAAAGTGTCCTAAGAGGAGTTTACGATGAAAAATAAAAAAAACCTTGTGAATAATTTGCATTTTCAATTAGCTAGATGTGCTTAGTTTAGGAAAATTGCTGTAAATTAAGGACTACGGGTGTCATTTTTGATAGACAAAGCAAAATGTGTCGCGTATCTTATAGAAGCACCGTAATATGACAATACGGCCTTCATTATTGTTTTGTGACAGCGAACAAATCTATTTTAACTCTGGTTAACGTTCATAAAAGCGGTTTATCAAGCAATGTACAGGGTGAGCCATCTTTCATGTCGGTATGTAAACATTGAATACATTTGACACTTATCAACCGTTTGACTTGAGTAGACATATTTTTGAAACGTCAATTCAGTATAATTTGTAAAATGAATCGCAATCGCACCGCAACAAAGCAGCAAGATAGTGACGCTGTACATTGAAAATAGTCGTTCAGTTGTGTTAACTCAACGTGCGTATCATGGAAAATAAATAAGCACCGTCTGACAACACTATTCGTGGTTTGGCGTCGAATTATGTTGAGCACGGGACAGTGGGAGATCGTCGACATGTCCAAGACGTTGCAATGAACTGGTTGAAGTGGTAAGAGAGAGAGTGTTGCCGAAAACCCACATGTGTTGTATTTTATTTATATATTTTAAAGGATGAATTGCATTTGTTTCCGTATGAAGTGGAACTGGTTCAAACAATATTGCCGATAAACCATCCACGTCGCTTGGAATACGGCCAAACAGTCGCTCGAATGGTTGACACTGAACCTGATTTTTGGAAGCAAGTTTTTATGACCGACGATTCCCATTTCACACTCTCTGGCGTCACATTTGGGGAACGGAAAATCCACACGAGATGAAACACCATTGCATGAATAAAAAGTGGAGTTTGCGCCAAAAACCCTAATTGGACCATTTTTCTTCAGTGAAGGTGAAATAGTCGATGGGAATCGATATCGGTGGATGCTGGCTCATGATGAGTGAGTGAAATTGGTCTGGACAGTTACTGGTTTCAGTAAAACGGTGCGCCATGTCACACTGCAAATCAAACAATGCAATTTCAGCAGCGAAAGTGCCCTGGACCTGTGCTGTCTAAAAATGTTGTCAACAGTCAATGTTGCCGACCACCCAGATTACCAGATTTGACCCCTCCGGACTTCTTTTTGTGAGGTTATTTGAAAAGCCAAGTGTACGCCAGCAAGCCTCAGACCATTCATGAACTCGAAGCAAACATTCGTGCCGAAATCATCGCTATACCGCCCCAGATGCTCGAAAAAGTGACGGAAAATTCAGCAAAAAGGACACATTTTGCTTTGGTCAATAAATGCGACCACTTGATTGATGTTGTATTCAAAAAGTAGTCCAAATAAATTGCAAACGACTAAATTAAATAAAAATACCTCATATATGGAAATCGGCTGTTTTTTTTTAAAGTTATATTCACATACCCACATAAAAGATGGCGCACCCTGTATAACTTTCAAGCAAAGTTAAGTTTGCTTCACACATGGGATTGAAAAGTAAAGACGCGCACCTTGTGAATGTCAATTACGCCTATCAGGAACGTAGCCGACATGATATGTAGTGGGACAGGATCAAATGAGTGATGCAAGTCTACACATATGGTCGTAGTGTACGAAAATCATTATCCAGCCCAATCTCCTCTGCATTGTCCGTTTCTATGTAAAATTTTCACTATTTTATGCGACAAAAGCATTTATCTAAAGAAATTCCACTTTGCACACTTCATTATTATTTTAAAATAAAAAAAGTAAACAAAATAGGAAATAAATGGATTTACTTACGTCTTTTCCTAGAACTTTCATCATGATTCTCACTTCGTCAGAGTCTACACCACGTTCACATCCTTTCGGTTTCTTGTCGGAGAATTCTAATAAATCCTCACAGCTTACGGAGTTTGAATCTTTGATTAGAGCTCCTGGTGGAGGTGGATTTTCTTCGTCTTCTTCTTCTTCTTTCTCATTCTCCAACTCGATTGGAGTTTCAACAACTTCATGTTTGCTACTATGGCGACTGCTGGGACGACTACCATCACTACTCTGCGATTTATTCATGGCCATGTCGACACTTTCGCGAATTTTATTAAACAACGCATGTCCGGCCAGTTCATTCCCACTTCCAGTCGTCGTCGTCGTTGGAGTTGTGGTGGTAATAGGCTTAGCAAGAACAAGAGCAGTGGATGCAGTTGATGTAGTAATCGCAGGAGTGCTTGTAGTTTTCGGCGGTACAAATGGCACTTTCTTCTTCTCGATATCCAAGTTACGAAGCTCATCTTCATTCACATAAAGCCCTGATATCTTTGTGGTATTAAAATCAACTTCTTTCGACTTGTTGTATTGTTCTTTTTGGATGGAGAAATTATAAAAACCATCTGTAACATCAGGGGACGCTATCATGTCTACCTGGTTGAAGTCGTCTTCAAGAATTGATTCAAATTGTAAAGATGCTGAATCGGTGTTGGTTTCATTGTGGACTTCTTGTAAATTTTGGTATGTTCTTGTTTCGGATGGCTTCTCGAATGAGTCCGAATGCCTGCTTGTCGGACGTACAACCGCGCTCACAGGTTCATGGGTGAATTTCTTCAAGTTGTTTGGATCATTGAGCAATGGCAAATGATTGAGGTTTTTATCAGTTGGCGTACCGGGGAAAGGATCTTTTGGTTCATCATCGGGTGTTATTTCCGTCACTTTGTTTAAGGTCCGTTGCACCCCATAAGCTGGGATTATAAGTGGATACTTCCGTACGTGTCGTTTGGGATTCGTCTTAATAACTTTGTTTCTATCTCTTGGTGGTAGAGGAATAGGATTTGAGTTGGTACTATCTGATTGATCCGCTTGTGGTGAGTCATCGCCATTCGTTTTATTCACATTCTTCTCAGGGAACGTGTAAAAGGTATTTGTAAGATAACTAGGACTCTCGCATTCCTTGTCACTCCCTACTGCCTGACCGCTGTTATTGCTGTTAGCCGGTGAGTTTTCATCATTCTCCCCAGCTAATGTTTTAGGCCTCTGCTTCAGTGGAAAGAACTTTGGATTTGTGATAAGCTCACTCTTTCTCAATTTGCCATTGAATCCTCGATTGGGCAGTGTCATTGGCCGAGGAGCATCCTGCAATGGAACTGTTAACTGGCCCTGTTGATTTCGTAGACTTGTTTCCATGGCCAGCACATCGACTTCGTTCTTTAAATGAACCGACCGCCGGGGAAGAGTTTTAGCTGTGGTCAACTCAAACTCATTAGTGTCCAGCGTGCTGATGAAGTTTATTGTAGATTTCCGTTCGATTAGGCTGTTATAGGCTTCACGTCCCTCTTCAGTGATAGTGTTCTGTGAATGAGAATTTATGTGCGTGGAGCGGAGGGATTCATTTTCGATTTTTTTTTGAAGGATGTGTGGTGTTTTTTTTTTTTTTTTTATACGAGGGTAGGGTAGGAATGGCGTTAGTGAGAAAAACAAAGCGTTAAGGTAGTTCATTTAGGATTAGGAGTATCGTGGGTTAAAATGAAAAATCAAAAAATTATTAAAAAAAAAAAACGAAAAACAATAGAAAATAAAATAACTAAATAAATATTAATTGAAAAATAGTATTTCTCTAAACAAGGTTAAAAGTGTTTTGTAAATAAAGACACGAATACCAGTGAATACCAGAGCAGTGGGAGGCCGCATACAGATGTGAGAACGAATAGAGACTACAGAGTTCCCCCAACCACCAGTGAGTAAGTTTGTTAAAAGAATATAATGTGCCGAAGTATTAGTTATAGTTAGTTAATGTTTTTTTAAATCATACGTTTTCAACTATTGAAAAAATGAAATGACGAGCAAGCCTACAACGGTAGGGGCAAGCACGCGTCTTTAAAATAAAATATTTTTCTGAATAGATTTTCAATTCGTATCAAGTATGTTTTAGATTAAATTTGGGAACAGGAATTCTTGATTTCGTTATAAGGATCCAGTTTTGGAGTTAAGGACCTAGGATAAAACAAAGATGGGTTTCTTTTCCGGTGATGTGCGAAGAGTTACTGATATTTAATATAAATCATAAAAACAGACTCTCAAGCTGGGACCAGACCAGAAAACATATCCGGAAATGGATTTAGCTTAAATTGTTTGATTGCAGAATGAAATGTGGTAGCGGTTAAAATTCGCACATTGTAGTGTAAGTATTTTAAAGAAAATTTGAAAGTCTCTTCAATTTGTGGTGAGCCCTGGCGATGCATCAATGGGCAGAGACCGATTCATTGATTAACTTGCAAGATGATAAAATACCTTAACACCTTGGAATATATTATACCATACGGCGTTTGTTAATTTTTCCGTCGATCCAAAGGAACAAATAACAAGCAAACTGTCCCTACGATAATATTATTATCATTATACGAGTGGCGCACAGAAATCCAAACAAAAATATCGTTAAACTGAACTGAATTTCATTAACACTTGCTCGCTACTAGAAATTGGATATACATACCAGTTTTTGTGGGAACATTGCTTTTGTAGCTGAGTGTGCCCGTATCGACTCTTAGGGTTTGGCCATACATATTACAAACAAGACTTCACCGAATTTCACATAAAAATTTGGGCCCATAGAACCTACAAGTTTAATTTGAGGCAAAAAGGTAAACCTACCGATCACCAGCAGCGTCGTAAATTTGCCAGTTGTGTGTTGGAAGTGCCTGAAAGTGGTCTAGAATTGGAAATATCTGGAAAATCATTTTGAGCTGTGAGACACATTTTCTTTTTCAAGGCTTTGTTAAACAGCAGCATGGAGTTTAGAAAATCGAAGAATAATTGTCTCCATCTAGAATGTGTTTTCATCTGGTTCGTTTTTTGCCCAGGAAGTATCAGTGGACCTTATTTTTTTTCGAAAATGAAGCATACGAGGGGCGTTCAACATATTCTCGGTATCGGGGTGAAGCTGTGGTTGTATATATAAATTGACTTATTTATCAAGTAATACTATTATTTTAGTGCATTCATGTAAAATTTCAGATAAATGTGATTATTAATTCGCGTTTTATCTCTAGTTAAACAGAATCATAATGGCAACTGAGACGATGATGGTGAAAATTGAGCATCGCGCTGTAATTAAATTTCTCACTAAGCAAGGAAAAAGTCAAAAAACTATTCATGAAGAGATGGTGGCTGTTTACCAGGGTTCCGCACCTTCATTATCAACTGTGCAAAAGTGGTCAAGTGAGTTCAAGAGAGGCAGAGAGAGCACTGAAGACGACGCCCGCTCCGGCGCCCCGGCTATTGCTTGTACGGGAGAAAGCATCAAAGAAGTCGAAAAACTTGTTCTTGAGGATGCCCGAATAAAGGTGAAAATGATGGCAGAGATCACCAAGCTTTCAATTGGTACCATTCACACCATTCTTCATGACCATCTTAACCTTTCAAAGGTCAGTGCAAGGTGGGTGCCACGAATGCTCACAGCGCCTCAGAAAAAAGTGAGAATCGCATGCTGTAGAGAGCTTTTGGAGATGTGTAGTGAGAACGCGGACGGTGTTATGGATCGAATTGTTACTGGGGACGAAACATGGGTCCACCACAAGAGTCCATGCAGTGGCATAAAAAAGGAATAGACCCCCCGAAGAAGTTCAAAGTCACTCCGTCTGCCGGGAAGCTCATGGCCACAGTTTTTTGGGACTCAAAGGGAATCTTGCTCATTGAGTACAAAAAAAAAGGTGAAACCATCAACGCCACATCCTACGCTTCCACTTTGCATAATTTGCGGGAGGAAATTAAAAAGAAAAGACGGGGTAAACTCGCAGCGGGTGTGTTGCTTCTTCATGACAACGCTCCTGTTCACACGGCGCGAGTTTCCAAGGCTGCTGCGCGAGATTGTGGTTTCGAAGAAATCCAACACCCACCCTATAGTCCAGACCTTGCCCCTAGTGAATATTTCCTGTTTCCGGATTTGAAAAAATGTCTTCGTGGAAAAAGATTTTCGGATGATGAAGAACTCAAGTCGACAATAAATGGGTATTTTGCAGAGAAAGAGGAAATTTATTTTTTTGAGGGTTTAAAAAAGCTTATCTCAAGATGTAACAAATGCATTGATGTTAGGGGAGATTATATTGAAAAATAAAAACAATTTAAATTGAATTCGCATTTTCTTTCATATCGATACCGAGAATATATTGAACGCCCCTCGTATGTACTTGTTACAGTGAATGTGTTGCCATGATCAATGATATGAATGTAGGCGATATACTCACGCTACGTGGCGAAACTATTTCTCTTTTGTGAGAAAAGTTTACCTCCAGTCATTTCTCGAAGTCGTGATGAAAATTGTGCTGTAATCTAAAGCGGAGATTTACGTCATACGAATGGCCACACATAATGTTGTAAATAAAACGTGGAACGAAAGTAGCATATGCATTTGTACCGACAGCCAAGATAATATTAGAGCATAGCTTAACTTAATACAGAATAAGTTCATCAAGTCGCACTGAAATTTCGAAAAACGAAATCTCCGATAAACGCACCAGAAGAGATTTAAAGAATTTTTTTCAGGAGCCATATGAGCCTTGGGCTGATAGCACACTATGTGCTACTGAATATTTGGTTCACAGGAAAATAACCACTAATAGTGGAAATTTGAAGTTTGCAAGCAAACTTTAAGCAAACTTAAGGGTACTACGGTTAAAATATTTAAAGGACAGAATGATACTAACAATTTTGTTGGAGCATTGGTGATAAATATAGTGTGATAACCACTTAAATGTGAGCAGCGACATCTAGATTCAAAGACCAGAAGATTTCGATACTGGAATAACAAAGTCTCGACTGGAGAGTGGAAACGAATTTTCTAGCAAATTGGAAATTGTATGGGACGCTGGATGGCGAGGATTGTTCTGGAAGTATGTCATTCGAGTATAAATACCAGCAACACCAAGGTATGCAAATCAGTTCTAAAGTGAAATTTGAAGTGTTAATTAGGAGAAGTGATTAAGTGGTTTAAGTAAAAGATAAGAAAAGTATAAGCGGTTGAGAAATTGGATTGTACTGAGAGAAACAATTAAATAGTGCATTATAACTGTACTGAATAAAGGGATTTGTATTGAGTTCTATCATTTGTACCCACACAAACATTTTACAATAGTAATAGAACATATGGTAGATTAGTCTTATTTAAGATTCAACGCGCTCAGGCCAAAAACATGAGACCGTCTGGAAGGTTTGAGCTAGCTAGGAAGTGCACAGCAAGCGAATTGCCCCTGTTTAAGGAGCCAACATCGGGAATGTCATTGTTATTGAGCGTTTAAATGGAGTATGGGGTAGCATTTTTAATATTTCTGACGAACAGTTGTCTTGGATTCGCACATGTTGACAAAAGTCGTTGCATTCATTCCAGCCTATTCGGATTTCCTCCGTCTGGTTGTTTTTTTTTTTTTTGTTTTAGACCGGAAAATCATATTCTAAGCCTGACAGCCTCATTACAACTTGAGTCGTACCAATAATGAGGGATAAAGGATCTCATTCCAAACAAAATAGAGTTTGTGATTAAATAAACAGCGGAATCCACGTCGTTATCAATGTATACCAATGTTTTAATTCCTAAAGAAGGAACTCCGCAGTGCTCGGGAGAGAATCGTGCGTCCGCTATTGAGGTGTTTTTCAAAAATGGCGATTGTTATTTGAGTGTTTACGTTAAAATATTCGGTGATTGAACCATTAGCCAAGTGTATTTTTACTTTGTGCTTGAGTGCAAAGGTTTTCCAGCTCTAAATATATATTGAAAATAAGCCTACATTTGATCCAAATTTAGAAGGTGAAATATCATCAACAATAAGCCAGTTCTGCCAAACTCACCTGAATCGTTCGTATACATCATTTTCCACCGAAAATGATGCTCGTGATTCCAATTCACCAATATTTACCAGCCCAAATGAAGTTAATCAGTTTAGACTTGCTTTAAACAATAAAAAATCTGAAGATATAGATAAAATTTCTAACTTTATCCTGCGAAAATGTCCTTATTCACTCGAACTTTTTCTCTCACTTTTATTTAGCCACTGTATAAATAATGGTTACTTTCAAGATACCTGGAAAGTGGCCAAGCTTTTACCAATAGCAAACAAAAAATCCGCTAAAGAAGTCAAAGTCGGGCCATTTCATTGGTATCAAACGTGGGAAAACTTTTCGAAAGAGTACTGGCGGACGGATTAAATAGGTTTTGCGATGCATCAAATGTAATCCCAAACAACCAATTCGGTTTTAAAAAAGGTCACTCAACCGTGCATCCATTACCTTGCACGACAAAATTGTTCAAAACTTAAGGAACAAAACATGCACAGTGAGTTTGGATCTTGATTTTGAAAAAGCTTTTGACTCGGTTTGGCACAAGGGACTGTTATTCAAAATCATTAGGCTAGGGTGTCCGACGTGGACAACACGATTAATTTATAGTTTCCTTCAAAACAGAACCACTTTTATCGTCATCGGCACTGACCAATCGGAATATTTTAATGTGCGTTCAGGTGTACCACAAGAGTCTGTCCTTGGGCCAATTCTTTTTAATATATTCCTCAACGACTTTCATTTTAAGCTCCCTATCATAGAAGATCCTGGCGCTATTCTCTACGCCGACCACACGGTTTTGCATCTTGGTTTACAATTTCCCCCGAGAGTCCATGGAAATGGAGTGCTTTGAAAGAAAAATATTACGCTTTTGCTGTGGTAAATTTAGAAAACCGGATAAAAAGTGGTTCTCTAATAAAACGCTCTACGAGACAAAGAGAATAACCCCCCTTATCATTTATCAAGCAGAACTTCTACTCAAGAAATTGAATCGAATAAAAGAGCATCCCAACCCACTTGTAAGAACTAGAGTCCGACCGAACATTCGGCTTCTGCTTCGGCTTCGGCCACATTCAGCTTAAATTTCCACCTTCGGCAAACATTCGGCTTCGGCAAGAAAATGCCGAAGCCGAACCATTTTCCGCAAAAATTAAACTACTCGTATCATACGCAACGTGTTTTGGAGGAGATTTCGAGCAATTCATTTCATGTTTGTTTCGTTTCTGTAGCAGGTAGCTACAAGGAATGCTGATATTTTTAATTATTGGGCCTCAAGTCCTTATACCTACTTGAAAGAAGTAGCTAACAAATATTTATCAGCTCCTCCTACTAGCACAGATAATAAATCTATACAGATGTCTCATCGCTGTAGAAAAAAATGGTTCAATTTTTTGTCGGCTAGCCGACACTCGTCCAGCCGACACGAGCTTTCGGAATAATGTAAAGCTTTTTTATTTTCGCTCTTTCTTGCTTTGTTTACTGAGAGATTTTTTTTTTCTCTCACCACAAGTTGAGGGCAGTGGCAAAAGGAATATGAAAAACAATTGCAAGGGGTTTGCGGGAAGGGGTATGAAGACTTGGCTGTTTGTTTTCATTCGACTGCAATATGAAATTATGTAATTTTTCATGAATTGGTATTTTGTTTGAGCGTATGGGTGTGTATGTAATATGTTGCACTTTCTTAAAACTTCGTTGAATGGCCTCTTTTTGCCAGAACTGCAGTACAACGAAGTAGCATAGAGTCGACTAAGCGCATGCACCTCTCTCTCGAAATACCTGCCCATGCAGATTGCACTGTAGTCCATAATTCACCAACGTTTTTTGGTTCTGCCTTAAAAACCTCTTGTTTAACATCAGCCCATCAGTTTTCAATGATATTAAGATCTGGAACTGAGCAGACCACTCCATGACATTAATCCCATTGAGTCCAAACCAATTTTTAGCCAATTTACTGGTGTGCTTGGGGTCATTATCTTGGTGATATACCCAATTAAGCGGCAACTTACTCTCAAGGTAAGTTTTGAATTTGGGGAATAAAAAAAAGTCGCACGGGGCCCAGTCCGGACTCATTTGACAAAATCACTGATAAAAACATGTTTCTTCTGGGATTGGTTTGATTGAAGCTATTGTAAACAACCTGATTGGACCCTATCAGTGCGGTTTCACGCCTGCAAAGCCCACAATCGATTAGATTTCCACACTCCGGCAGATCTTGGAGAAAACCCAAGAAGTCCAGATCGATACCCACCACCTGCTTATCGATTTTAAGGCTGCCTACGACATCATTTATAGAGACGAGCTATATAGAGCAATGTCTAGTCTTGGCATCCCTGCCAAACTCGTCCGTCTGTGCAGGATGACGATGGAAAACCCCCGCTTCTGAGGGATATGTTTGCCAATTGTCGGCATTATGATTATATTCAGTGTACTGTGTGAACGCGTAAAACCTCTTCGGTCCACAAAAATTTACCGAAAGCAGTGTGACTTCCGTCCTGGAAAATCAGTCCGGCGTGGACCAGGACCTCGACCAACAAGCCTTTCCACCTGGCGCGATCTTTCGCCAGCTGTTTCCAGCGGTGCTGCACTCAAGTTGGTTGAGATCCCATTCCACTTGTTCGAACTACCATATATTCGGCCGTACATTACTGCGTTGTCCCCGAGTCTCGGAATTGAAGATTTTCGGTCTTTACATACAAATATTTTGCGTACAGTTTTAAAAACTCCCTTTTACATAACTTGAAAGAAAAGGGAGCTATATGTACTCGTAAATAGCATATACATACATTTTCCGAATAAGTTCGATGTTGCTCAATGCTTGGAAATTTATCAAATTTTGTAGGTACTTAATGACCTGAGAACAAAATTAAAATCGGGAAATTGGTCTAGCGCTCATGTACATACGAGTACGTATATCTTCAACCCCATAACATGTATTAGCCCTTAACACCTCGTACTTCAAATATCAACCACTTTTTATAGTGTGGTGCAACGTCAAACCCACCCCCTCCAGCACGTCCACATCGTGGACCATCGATCTCATAATCTTCAAAATTTTATTCCTACCCCCATTTAATTTACATTGCATAACAAGTTACAAACAAAATAACACGTACATAAACCCAAGTAAACCGGTTATGCTGGGCAACGTCAACGTATGTTTTTTTATTTATTGCTTTCGTTCACGTTGTGTTTTTGCACGATAAACGACTTTGCATGGGTGAGTGACAAGTGGCAAGAGCAAAAAGCGAAAAGAAATAAAATGATTTTTCTGCTCTTTGCAGCTTTTTAAAAAAGCTTTTTTTTTAGTTCGATTTCATTTTCATAGGACAAAACTTCCCATATGAATGAGACATCTGTATAGATTTATTATCTGTGCTACTAGTGTAGCGAGGGAGCAATTATTCAGTGCTGCTGGACAAATTTATACTGATCGAGGCTAATTTGCAGGGAGAAAATGTACAAAACGTTTGTTTCTTACATATAATGTTAAGTTATTTAATTTTGATTATTAATTCTACTTCATAGTTTGTCTTCTCATATTAACTTTGTTTGTTGTATTTACGTGTTATCGAATGTACCTAGGGTTTTGGATTTTTTTTTTACTGGTTATTTTTTGTTGTTATTTCTTTGCTAAGCATTCATTTTGATTGTTCCGGTTATGTGTTATTTTAAAGAGTCTACTGCAATAATTTACTGGCTATTTTGCTGTTTGTGTCTTTGTAAAATAAATTAATAAAAAAAGAACGATTTTATCAAACTGATCACTATATTTTAGGCTCTTTAGCATTTTGAAATACAATCTCCATTAGATTCGGCTTCGGCCAAAAAATTCACCTTCGGTCGGACTCTAGTAAGAACCTTGTTAGACTCCAATATTGACAGTTGCGTGAACGATCATTACTATCTTTCGCCGTTTAATCTCTTACATTCCACATCGTTACAGCTGTTAAGACCTGATGCAAGTGGAGGCTTAGTCGTTCCCTTTTACGAGAAAGCATCTACATGGAGAGGTTAACCAATCACTCAGTGTTTCACGGACTCCGGTCTCTGATATTGAACAGTATCCAATCTCTTTCGTTTGGAAACTAATTTTATAGATCATTAATGAGATTGGAAACTGTAAAACCCAGTATTTCGTATTTTTAGTTTAAGTTGTTGTTATGTTTTATTTAGTATAGTAGTTATGTCAAAAAGAGCAGCACTGAGAATACTCGTATATGTCGGGAGCAAGCATATACTAATAAATATCGAAATTAAGTGTAGAATTGATTGCTCATGTAAATGTAAAAGATACATTTTGTTCAGTTTCAAATAGCCAGACATACTTACTAAAGTCGGCCACATTTATATACTTTGTGAATACAAAACCTAACTGATCGAAATTTTGTTATATCTCAATAAAGTTAAATCGTAAATTGTAAGATTATGTAGAAAAACAACCAAACCAAAGCAAGGACTAGATCCTTTCCTAAATATTGTACACTATCACAGATTGTCAATTTCCTTTGAAATAGATTTAAAAAAATCATTCATTCTGGAATAATATTTCAATTTGTTTTTTGTTTTTATTTTTCGAAAAATGCAACAAACTATTTAGAGTTCTTTTTGTTTCCGTGGTTTTTTAAATTTCTAAATACTTGACTTTTGTTTTAAAATTTAAAATGTAACATTTTCCTTTAGAGTAGGGTCTTATCTTGGGCATAGTTTTGTAGGTATGTAGGTATTGTAGTATATAATAAATATATAATAATATCTTACGTATGTATAAAGAAAATAGTATTAATTCTTTTCTCTAATATATTCACTGTGTAATTATTAAATAATTACATTTATAATTATCATTTTATTTTACTTTTAATGTTTATAGTTTAATTTTGTGGAATACAAATATGCATTTTAATTATTTTTCAAACTCTCTTATTTTTTTTTGTTTCTTTAAATATTAGGTATATATAATAATGTATGTAAATAGCTGTAGTGTATGTTTTTTGGGGTATATTCACATTTATTTTGTTTTATTTTCCTTTCTTTAACATTATTGCTTTTAATTGTTTGTTTTTTGTTTTTTTTTTATTTTTCTGTTTCATATATAAATTCTTAAATTTCTTTGTTTTTAATCAAATTCATTTAAATACTTTGATTTGTTGTTTGTAGTTTAGTTTAATACTTTTATTTTGTTAATTGTTTTCGTGTTTTTTTTTCTTTTTCGAAAATTTCTAAACAATTTTATCGCTGATGTTAAAATATGTAGGCGCTTTTTGTTTTTATTTTCTCTTGGTATAATAGAATATTTTAATTCGAATTTTGTTTCGAATAATAAAATGTTTAAGTAGCACAGATTGTCGTGTAGTACAGTTAATTGTAGTATAAAAAAATTAATGAATAGTGTATTTTTGACCGAATATAAGAGGTCAACCCTTTTATGGTAAGTCTGTGTGCTTATATGTTAAAAGATTTGATTTGGTTTTCCTGTTTTGAAAGCGAATCAAAGACGGTCTTGTGCGATTAAATTATAATTTCTTTTTATTTCTATTTTGTTTCGCTAAGATTTTTTCCATTTTTGATTTTTAATATCAAGATAAATACCAACGAAGTCTTAAACGGCTTGCAATGAGAGCTAAAGTACTTATCTATGATAAATTTTATTTATTAATTATTTTTCGTGTTGTTTTTTTTTTTTTTTTTTGTTAAAGAAAATAAAGCCTGCTTATGATATATAATTTTTTTGAATGAAATTTTTTCAGTTTGATAATAATTTCCGTTAAGTAAATTTTTGTAGAAAGACGTTAATAAAATGTATTTGAATTTTTGTCTAAAAAGAGCTATAGCCTGACTGCTAGGTGTTCTCTACTTTTGGACTCGAATTTTTCAATTTGAATTTAATTTGAAATTATAAATACTATTGACAGCTCATAACTGTTACAACCTGCTGGAAATATTGGTGTTTCCCCCACTAGTTTTACTGGTTAAAAAATCTACTTTGGTTGGATGTGGTAAGAAAACATAAAATATTCAGAGGAGCACATTAGGTGGCATTTTAAATTATATTGAAACGAATGTCGTAGTTGGTTTTAGTTTATCGTAACGTTATAAGAAATTGGGTATGGTTT
Source organism: Volucella bombylans (assembly GCA_949129095.1). Classification (NCBI taxonomy): domain Eukaryota; kingdom Metazoa; phylum Arthropoda; class Insecta; order Diptera; family Syrphidae; genus Volucella; species Volucella bombylans. Next base: position 134,409,691 of record OX422141.1, on the reverse strand, counting down.
CAGCACCACACAAATGAAGAGAGAGTAGTTCTAAAGAATGGCATCATGGAAGTTAAAGTGTCACACACACTGTCAGCCACTTGCTGTGCACTGTGGAGGACTGATCACGGTGTGAATAGAAATATTCCTTTCAGAACTCGAGAATTCCCCAAGAATTAGAAAAAAATCGACATGACAACGAGTAAAAATTTGAAATGGAAAATGTATTAAGTCCCCGACTCATAGAATCCGTCAATCCGTTGACGATATTGACCTATTGCCGGAAAGAAGAGTCCCATAAAATCTGTCCCATACAAAATACAGCCGATGACATTTTCTTATTACAAACAGGAATTTCTTTTCAAGCTATGACAGTTTGTCTACATTATCTCAATGCTTCCACCAATGAGAGTGCATAGCCTCAATTGGTGAACTGCCAACGGGCCTAATGGATAAAAAAGTAAAAATTTAACTTGCTTAGTCCATCGTATGGAACTCCTTCCATAAGAAAGCGTCAGTTGAATACGCCGACGCAATGAATGCAACGACGGGCCCTTTGCGGCAACGTTATGTTGTTATAATATCAACACCGATATATCAGCTGAACTCCAAGATAAGATCCCAAGTGATAACCCTTCGATAATTCTTAATAATTATATAAAGATACTAGAAGATAACGGCTTACGAATTAGTCGTTAACCACCAAGAAAATTGCGATGACTATGTCAAACATAGAGCCAATTTGGGGTGATTTAAATAGCGCCAAAACTTGATGGCATTTTGCGACAGAAAATTTTATAGGAAATGAAAATGTTACGAATTTCGGAGAGTGAACGATAGAGAACAAACTTCAGGAGCAGTAAATCAGCTGGTTTTGTCATGTTCAACAAAGGTCTTTCGAAAATCTGGCCTTACCAACGAGGTGATCCAAAATACAGCGGCCTGTAGAATGGTTCTTAAGTCCGCAAATTGAGTCCAGCCCACAAGCGGCACAGTAGGAATGCAGATATGTGAGAAAAAATTGAAGCCTTAAATGCAATTATGCGGGTTACTTATTTCAACGGTTAATAATAAAAGAACAATGTCGGAAGCAATCTCTCCAGAATCGTTGATGTCAAAGGGCACGATGATGCGCCGTGATGTAACTTTTTCTACATTATACGAGTACTTGAAAAAATTGTGCGAAAATATCAAGTTAACATCAGGGGCACAATTTTCCAAAATTCCGTACAACTACAACACATGCATACGCTGGTGACATTGACATCATTAGCAGTGCTTAGCGAACTGTCATTGGTGCGTTAGAACAGTAGTGACGACAATGGGTTTAGTCGGGAATGGGGAAAAACTAAGTATTTTATGTGAACAAGAAGAGACCCGCAACATTAACGACACAAAGAAAACGTCACAATGGGCTTTGAGGTATTTAGGCACTTTGTATACCTCGGTTCCGCTATTATGATTAAATCTGATAATGACATCTCATCAGAAATCAAGAAACACTAAGGAGAATCTATATATGTAGGATTCTCATCATCACAATCCTGCTTTATGGTGCAGGAGCATGGACCTTAGCGAAAGTGGATGAAGATACCCTTGGCCGTTTCGAATGCAAAATTCTTTGAGTGATTTTTGGTCAGGTTTACGTTGACTGGGTTTAACGCCGAAGTCTAGTGATATTGACCTTGAAAGAAAAGTGCATATTTGTCTCCTAAGATGACTAGGAACACCAATGCTCCAACCGGAAGATGTCTACGATTCGCACCCGGAGGTACATCGCAGTAGACGAAGACCCACCTAAGGTCTCGAGACCGCTGCTGGAGAGACCTATTTGGTTGAGACGTAGGTCCACCCGGACTGCACCGACATCTAAGTTAGTGAGAAATTGGATAAAAAGGAATATTTTGTCACGCCTTCACTGATGAACAAGTTCTGGAACGAGAAACTCGGCAAGAGAAGACGTATTAAATCAATGCAAGTTCCACGTTTCAACTATTGTATTTAGAAATACATTGCTTACTAAGCAAGAAGAAGTCCTAAATAAGTAATGCAGTGGCGGATGCAAAACGAAAATAGATCATTACCACACTCTTTGACTGACAAGGCTTTTCAGAAGGAAACCAAAGGCAAACTAATCAAAACTGGCATCAATTAATGGTGCTGCCAAAACTCTGCTTGAAGTTTCGAAAAGCTGACACCACAAAAAGACCTACAGGAATGATGAAACGAAGGGATGGGTTTAGGACAAGAGGCAAACGTTTCAAGAGTGTACTCAGTATGCAAGGAACAGCAACATGGATATAGAAAAAACACCAGGGCCGTAGAAACTCTGTATCGCGGCATAGAAGATGTTGCTTCGCAATCAATAAATAGGCGGTCAGCTTCAGAGAAGATGTAACGTCGAAATGCAATTAGGTAAATATTTTAAAAGTTGTTGCTTTATTAACAAAAACAGGCAAAATATTGAGTCACTGAAATATAAAAGGTTTTCCAATATGGGCTTGACAACTTTGAATTTAATTTGTGAACGCACTCTTTCACTAATCATCAAACTGTCACTGTCAATCTATTCAGTAAACTCAACATTTTTATCATGGTAAAGTACACGAACGAGCAACGTCTGCTAATTATAAAAATTTTCTAGTGAAATTCGGAGTCGGTGACTGCAACTTTAAGAGCGTTAACTCCAATTTTCGGTCGTAATTCTTGCCCTAGTAGACAGGCAATAACAAGTTTAGTACAAAAATTTGAGTAAACATATTCGTTGTGTGATGTTGCCGTGTCAGTGATACAACGGGTTGGTCGAAGTGTCGAAAATATCGCTGCCGTTCAGGCGTCCGTAGCAAACGATCCAAATCAGTCAATTGCACGGCGTTCTCAAGAATTGGGCATCGCTCAGACCATATTATGTCATATTTTGCGTAAGGATCTTGGTTTACACCCATACAAGATCAAGCTGACTCAAGAATTGAAGCCGATGGACCATTTGAAGCGACGTACGTTCTCTCTTATCTTCAGTGACGAAGCTCATTTTTGGCTCAATAGGTTCGTCAATAAGCAAAATATGAGTTATTGGTCGGGTGAAAATCCACATGTGCTTCATAAATCACCATTTCATCCATAAAAAATAACTGTTTGGTGCGGTTTGCATGCCGGCGGCGTTATTGGGAAATATTTTTTCGTCGACGATAACGATCGTCACGTTACTGTGAATGGTCAGCGTTATCGCGCCATGATCACCGATTATTTTTGGCCCGAATTGGAAGATATGGACTTGGACGACATGTGGTTTCAACAGGATGATGCCACAAGCCACACAGCACATGCTACAATCGATTTATTGAAGAGTAAGTAAGGTGAGCGTGTTATCTCATGAAATGGGCCAGTCGATTGGCCGCATCGTTCGTGCGATTTAACGCCGCTTGACTATTTTCTGTGGGGCTACGTTAAGTCATTGGTTTATGGAAACACGCCGACGACGTTGGAAGAGCTCAGAGCCAACATTGAACGCGAAATAGCGGCCGTTTAGGCAGAAATGTGTGGCCGAGTCGTTGGAACTTGGGTCCAACGAATCGACCGCTGCAAACGTGCCCGCGGTGGCCATATGAATGAAGTTGAGTTTCATTCATAAATGTTTTGATTGTACTTCAAGCCGATAATAAGGTTTTTGAAATATCTCAAATGGTTTGCGTTTTATTTAAAAAAAAATTGTCAAGTCCTTATTGGAAAACCAATAAGGAACAGAATTCTTACTAACAGAAAACAACAAAATTGGAAATAGGTTAAAAGTATTAATGTACTCGTACGTACTTTTCGAAGAACGTTAGCGCAGTGACATTCTCTTTCCTGTTGAACATGAGGAAGAAATAGGAGGAAGGCGAAGTTAGCGAAACAGTGGATGTAATAAAGTCGGAACAGGACATATACTGGTACCTTCCAAAATATTGTTGCAAATTGAATCTTATTTTGCAAATAATTGTTCGATTATTTTGACCAGTGTCAGAGTCATTTTCAGAGTTCATCTATGTGAACATTATTCGGGTACTGGTAACATGATTTCCTCAAAAAGGGGCTGTCCTCGAACTGCAAGATCAAGCCTTCTGCCCGAATTTTCGAAAATGTGTGCGTGTTCCAGAAACATCGACACGAAAGCGCTTGACCAACTCGCTGACAATACCGTCAATACTGTAACCGAAAATGATGAAATACTCGTATATTGGGCCATTATTGAGAGTTCCTTGGTGTCAACGATTACTAGCAGTCTTGAGATGTTGTTACTGCGCACCATTCGCAGCACAATGGCACTACCTATGGACATTTTTGGTGACTGAATAATTTCCAAAAATCCAGAATTCAATTGAACTCAATATTTTTATGAAATGCTATGGAAGGAACTGTAGAAAGAGGCCATCTTCGTAAGAATGAAGCTAGTGCCCGTTTGAGGGATATAAGGATATAATCTTTCACAACTAGCTGAGCAAGATCTCCAGTAACCAACTTTGTACATCTAAAAGAAATTATTACAAATTTTCATAAATTATTATCGTTTTACTTCAGTGAGTGGCTTTTGCATCAGCTTTTAAAAGCTTGTTCAAAAACTCGCATACGCAGACGACATTGGCATATTTGGAAGAACACAACGATGTGTCAATGGAACCTCATGATTCGGAAACCATGCGAAAAATCACGTTTGCTCAGTGCTGCTTTTTCGAGGTGGCAATCTTGGGCAACCAAAAAGACCTTATACAGAGCTCTAACCATCCCAGTTTTCCTTAGCAGCGCTGATGCTTAGACACTAACGAAAGTGGATAAAAATGCTGTCAGCCTTTTCCTTCGGAAACGGTTTCAGCTAGTGGCAGCTGGCAAAAGACCACGCTAGTGAAAGACGCATGTTAGCTCAGGCCCTGGTCCAGCTTGGACTATAGGACCATCTAAGCAAGTAAGAGTGGCTTTTGCATCGTCTCGTGCTCGTTTAACAATTATACAATAGAGAAAGCGATCGACAGGGTTCCGTAAGATCTCATATGAACGGCACTAAAAAAGTTTAATAACATTACATGGTATTTAGGCCAATATAATGAAAAATGCGCGGTAGAGTCGCTGAAAAAAACCAAGCTAATGTTCTAAGTCTGTTGGTTTTCAATGTCAAAGACGCTTGAGGTTAAACGTTTATAAATAAGTCATACAAAGACTGAATACTTCTCGAACAACTACACCCAATTCCGACATTTGTTTAGAAGGAATTGTCGTGCCAGATTTTTTTTTTGTGCTCCTAAACAATCAGGGGAATTGTGATAAAGACATCGTACCTTGAGTTAGTATTAGGAAGCTAAAAAATGCCAAATTTCCGCAGTCTTTCGTAACAGAAAGACATCACTTAGGTCTGAAATCGTCCGGCTTAAACATGTGTATGCAAAGCAGGCGTAGGCGATGTACAACAAAATATTTTAAATACAAGAGGGTATATCAAAAGGTGACCTGATTCAAAATTCGGGTATTCATTGTACCATATTATGGCTGAAGCCATAACGAAGCCACGAACACTTTTCAATAAGTTTTTTTTCCCATAATGCTTTCCAAGTGCTTTCTCTGAATTGAAACGTTTTACTCATGCAAATATTCCAATCCCTTCCTAATCAATATAAATAAAAAAAAATTATAATGACAAAAATAAAACTCAAAACTACATTGTGCATTTAAAATACAACCAGGGCGGCAGTACTTTTCAAGCTAACCCAACAACACAACAGAATACTGTTCCTAGTCTATAATAAATTCAAACTGCTCCATAACATTCTACAGAGAAAAAAGCTAATGTTTTCATTTTGTTTGTGTTTTCTTCTAAAGGAGGAATGCTTTCCAAAAAAGAGCTAAGGCACTCCCAAAAGAAAATTCACGCATACTTTTGCTTTGCTTGAAAATTTAATAAATTTACGCGGAAGCGAAATGCCTCGTCCACTAATTCTATCAATGCCAATCGTTTGTACTCCTACCCATTGTCTTCGACTCATTTTTCATATAGCCTCTAGCAAGCAATGTACTCACACGCACACGCACACATAATACATATCCATTAAGATGAAGTGGCAAACGCTAATCCCCCCCCAAATTGTTCACTTTAAACTCGATTGAGTTGGCCTCTTAGCCGGTGACGCTGGCATAACGCTTCCAAACAGTAAATTGATTAAATATTTAAGCATTTTCCTTAGTTATGGCGCGGGACTGGGCGGAATGTGTGGTAAGAAGTCCTTTCGGAACTCAAATTCTTCCGTGTCCGTGGATGAACTGTCGCTGGAAAAAGCTGGCTTCACTTTGAGGTTGCTAAATGTGCTGTTGGCGCGTTGTTGACGCCAAAGTATTTCATTTTGTTTCACAGTAGATGCATGGATTTTCTCTGGCCAATGGAAGCTTGCTCCTGGTGGCAGTTGTATGGAATGTTGTTTCTGTAGTAGAGTTGATGGTGGTGGTGGTGGTGCTGGTGTTGGTTGTGGTTGTTGCTGATGTTGCTGATGCTGTGGTGGTGGCGGTGGGGTCTTCTGAGGCTTCACAATTACTTTCTTTCCTTCCTGACCAGCATTGTAGTAGGCTGTGGAGGTTGGACTTTTGCCAGTCAATTTGGATACATCAAATTCATGGAACATTGAATTACGGCTGGCAATGAAATTTGACCCATTTACTGCGAATGCCCGTGGTGGCTTGATGACATGGTTGATGTTGATACCGTAGTTGTTACCTGGTCCACGACCTCCAAAATCATAGATCTTTTCATCATATCCATGCTGAAGGGGCTGCTGATGTTGGGAGATTTCATAGGCAAAATTTTGTGTTACACCACGATATCGACGCTGTGGCATATCATTGCCAAAGTTGTAGTGAGGAGCCGATTTTATGCTCGCATTTGAACCGTAGAGTTTGTCTTGAACCGATTCATCATTGCTTGCCGAAAACGTCTTTCGATTGAGATATTGCCGTCGTCTTTTGGATGACACTCGAGTGCGTATGTCGCATTCCGAGTGTGCAATGCTGCGATCGAAATCGCTTTCTTCATCGCTTGAAGTAGAGCTAGAGTCAAGGACAATTGGATTATAGCTCAGACGCCGTAATGTGCGTGCTTTGATGCTACGCGGTTTATATTGTATTACCTTGTTGCCACCGGGCTTGTTGCGAAAAGAACCGGTACTGCGATGGGAAAGGTTGGTCTGTCGTGTCTGTCCAACACTGCGATGCTGAGGCTCCGACAAAACCGGAGATTTTAGGTTGTAATTATCCGTAAATGACATTGAACGTTGTCGACTGCTCGAATAATCTCCTTGTGGGCTGTTTTGCATTTGAGGGTGTGAATAGATAGACGTGTTGCTGGCGTTAACATTCTTCACTGGCGACGAGGATGTATTTATTTTTGTGCAATTATTTGTAGCCAGTTCGTTCTTTACACTCATGTACCCACGTGCTTCCATAGAACTTCCACTGAAACTGATGTCTTTCGGACTAAAATAGCTATCCTGTGGTGAATAGCTGCTTTTCTGACTGCTTCGACGTGACAACGAAAGATTTGTCTCCCTCGATGCGAAACCTGTGTCTGGTGTACTTGATCGCTTGTCCTCAATCTTGTCAATGATATCACTGTAGTGCTGCAAATGCTTGTCAATATGGCTCGTAGCCGAGTTAAAGTCGAATTTTGTATGTACACCTCCTCCAAAATCATACACACCTGAAGACTTCAAACTACCAGCAATTGTGCTGGCGCTGCTAATCTCCCCCTCCAAGGATGACACTATATTGGCAAATTTTTCATTCAACAGAGTTTCTGCGGAATCCGTCTTATCCAATTCGCTGTAAGTTTGAATAAAATCAAGATTCAACGCCTTCAACGTATTTTCAATGTCTAAAAGGTTTTCTCCGATAACATCGCGCGGTGTACGACTTTCATTCGCCTCGGAATCCTCCCGAAAGTCTACATTAATGGGGCGACTAAGAATTTCACGGGATTTTTCAAAGAAAAAGTCCGAAGCTTCCTTGTCGAAAATTGGTATTCGAATGTCTGTGATGGGATACGTCTCGATTTCGCTTAGCGAACGAAAACGCTACGCATATATGCATGTACATTGAGGATTTGTGTGTAGAAAAACGGGGAGGTTAAAATAAATGATAAAAGGAAACGATTTTGTGGGATAGATAATGATGTTTAACGGCAAATGAATGGAGGAAAGTGAAAAAGAAAACGTTAATTTGTTAGTTAGAAACGTATACGTATTTATTTTGTTTTGTTTAGCTACAAATCGATAGTGGAATGATTAATGTAATCGTCAAACTATTATATCCAAACAAAATAAGAATTGGAAAGAGTGTTTTTTTTTTGTTAGTTATTTACAGGTACGATTACGAGTACAAACACAACAACAGCAATAATAATAACAACAACACAGCAGCAAACACAAACATTACAAGATAATAAAGGTGGTAGCCAAATATTTAGGTTTTTTGTTTTTTCGAAAATTGTTTTTTGTTAGTATGAAAATAACGCGGGATAGGTAAGACAAGAAAAAAAGTGAAATAAAAAGATAAATATGCAATTCGAATACTTAAATTAAAATAAATTATCAAAAACAAATTGAGGTGGAAGGTCAGTGCTTTGCTTAGGTGTTTCTCAATTCTACATCAGTGTTTGCAGATGACTCTAACAATAAGGCTGCGCGGCGATTGATGGGGGAAACTCTTGACTATCTACAACTTGGGTTGGATTGGACCAGCAGCACAACAATAAGGTTCGCAGCGTAATGTTAGCACTACCTCCAATAGTGGTTCTCAGTAACAGAGCAAATCCTTAATCATACAGGCTAAAATGGAAAGTCTGTGCTCGACCAGTTGTATTAGACTGGCCTACACTGTCATAGGGCTCCCAACAATATACGGAAAAAATAAAAACAAATGTGACTTACTATTGTATTGTAGCTAATAGCCTCAGATAGTAACGGATCCACTGTTGACAATCCTCGCAAACTATTGAAGACGACCTTTGGATATTCATGTGGAATCTTCGGACCCTTAACAAGCTACGTACAGCCGAACAATTAGCAGAGGCTCTTGCCTGCTATCACGCAGCGCCATCCAGAAATTGCGATGGACGGCCGAGCAAAAGGAGTATGAAAAACTGTGATATTTACTATGGTGATAACTATAGGGAACAGGAACTGCGTTTATTCGGGTGCGGATTTGTCATATACAGTACACTTAGGCAAGAAGTCTTGAGCTTCCGACATGTGAGTGAGCATCATATGACAATCCGCATTAAGACTGAATTCGCTAGCGTAAGACTAATATGCGCTCATGTCCCACGGAAGACGAGGACGACGCCACCAAAGAATGTTTCTGCAAGCTCCTTGTCTCACGTATCACGACAATTTTAACATCAGGATAGGAAAGGATGACATCTTTGGTAGGACAATTAGTAAGCATAGCCTACACAACACCACGTCTGGTAACGGCTTATTGACTTAGCGGTGGCCGAAATATCACTATAGCAAGAACAAGGGGGAATGACGCTATGAAAAACTAAATCGATAGACGCCCGAACTTCCGGGCAGCCAATATTTACTCGGATCTCTGTTGCAGCCAAGGTATGAATGCGGATTTCCCAAGCGCTACAATGAAGAAGCTCTCATGTGACAAGATATAACGTAGAAAAACTGCAATCGCAAGAGACCGCCAGAATCTTCGCCGAACGCGTATCCCGAAATCTCTCAACAATTCCTTGCCGCCGGCATCAAGTACCGGAGACCAGTGGAAACGCTGTCAACGTGCTGCAATTCAGCCTTCAATGTTATGGGTTTCACCACACCACCAAATCAGGGGTTTAAAGAAGATTTGGGTGGCCGTGGCTCAGGTGGTAGTGAATTGGTTTTGAAATCGGAAGGTTCGAATACCAACCGCGCCCAAAAGACATTAATTTTTTCAGTTAACGAAAATCAAGTAAGAAGAGTAGTTGACTAGAAATTATCAACAAGCAAACTTCCACTAAGAAATTGGTCTTCTCATAAAATGTTGGATGACGCCAGTCAATGAAGGGAAATAACAACTGAGTTCAAACATTTTTCTTCTCTTTCTGTCCCATTTTCCAAAAAACTTAAACATGCTTAGCCTAAGTACTTGCTTAACAAAAAAAAAAAAGAATGCCGGCAAGCACATGCAGCTAAACAAGAAACGCACAAAGCGGTACTGCAACGAAGCAAGCGAGCCACTCGTGAGCCCTACAAGCAAAAGAGACGGGAAGAACATCGGCTTCTCCAGAAGAAGAAAACAGATCAAGAGAAGCACTCGTTCGAAGATAATGAGATGTTGTACTCAAGAACAACGTACGGACCATTTACCGAAAGCTAAAAAGAGCGTGTAATGGCAACAAGATCCGTACAAAAACCTGTAGAGATGTACGAGTAGAAGGAAACCTCCTATAGTATAGCATAGATAGTAGAATCACAGTCAGTGATAAAAAAATTGGAAAACTTCTTCTTTAGACTGTATAACGGCGACGAAGGCCGACATCTCGTCGTCAAGCAGAATAGAAATGAAGTGAGGAAGCAATATCTAAGCTTAAATCCAAAAAAGCTACTGGCCCTGACGGCTTACCGGCCGAGGTATTGAAGGCTGGTGGAAGTTATTTTATGGATAGCATACACCTACTCATTTCTCGGATCAGGTCAGAATAGTGTATGCCCAATGAATGGAATCTGACCATCGTTTGCCGATCCACAAAAAAGGAGACTCGTTCAACTGGGTCAACTATCCCTTATCTTATCCGCTATATTGTGTGAACGTCTAAAATCCTTCGTCAACAATCTGATTTGCGCCTATCAGTGTGGTTTCAGGTCAGAAAAGTGCACAATTGACCAAAGTTTCACACTCCAGGGGAGTCACATATGAGAGCATTTACAGTGACGAGTTATATAAATTTTGGCATGCCTGCCAAATCCGTCTGTCTAGAATAACGATAACGAATAACGTCAAGTTCAGTAACGACTTTACCGAGACCTTTGATGTCGAAGATGGTTTTAGACAAGGTGACGAGCTGTCGTCTGACTTCTTTAACATCATATTTGAAAGAATTGTGCGGTACTCACACCCGAACACCGGAGGCACAATCTTCCAAAAGTTTGTGCAGCTACTAGCGCCAATGATATTGACATAAATGGCAGAACTCAGCGGGTTGCTACCGGTGCGTTCGCGAGAATTGAAACCAAGTATTTGCTGTCAAAAAGAAGGGACATACAACATCGACGAATTAGACTGAATGTCACAGTCGACAACTATGACTTTGTGGTAAGGTAACCCAACTCTGCTATCAATTCTGTCAGTGGAAATAAAACGAAGAAAAACTCTTGCCAATCGCTGTTTCATTGCGGTTAGAAAGCAATTGAGTAGTAAGGTCCTATCCCGAACATCTAAGGAGACTATATAAGACCTTGATTATCCCAGTCCTACCTTATGGCACTGAAGCATGCACTCGAAAAACTCTTCTGTTAAGACGCATGCTTTCATCTTTATGGCTGCAGCAAAATACATGATATTGGGGAGCAAAATCCACAAGGGACTCATAAAATACTATTACACGCACCTTATTCGACTTTGTAGTGTGTATATTATGATGGTGGGTTTATCGCGAAGAAGATGAGACAGTTACGATTAATGGCGGGCGGTATCGAACCATAATAACTAATTTTCTACTTGAAGCTTAATTTGGACAATATGTGATTTCAGCAGACCGACGCAATAATCGCTCTCTCCAAACTTCAAAACTTCAATAGTCAGTAAATTGTACTCTTGCTACTGACGCAAGCAGTTGATAATCGGAGACTGTAGTGTTATTGTGTTTCAAGACCTTTGATATGATTAATGGAGCAAGCTTATCAGCTGATCTGTAGGTAAAGAGAAAATTGGAAGAACGACATATTGATCAACTGCCTGCGAGAACAAATTTTTCACTCCTCACGTTTAAGTTCGATCGTCGTAAGTCAACGAAGGTTTGTCCATGTCCCCATTTCCACGCAATTTATGAGAATTTATTGTTTGAAGGTGTGTTTCTTGCTCATCTCCGAAAGCCACAAAGTTTTGAGAAAATGTGGGTGAAACCATTTAACGAATATGTTAACGAACGTTGACGACTTGTCTAAGCGAGAAAAACAAAGAACTTTTCAAGAGACAACGGAAACAAAGTGCTTACAATTGTTGAAAAAAGATAAAAAAAATAACAATGGTCACGAGGGTTATATTTTCAGTATCCGCAAAATTATGCGAGAAAAAGATTTTAATTACAGAGTCATTGCGGTCAAGCCTTTGATATGGACTGGACCAAAATAATTTTCATTGGCAAGGCTTCATTACGTCTACACAATTCCTTGAGATGTGTGGACGTGGTCTACACATGGTGAAACATCTAGCAAAAGTGAATGTTTATGGCCGTTTCAGTGCGATAGCATTTGGCAAATTGATTACCTTCACCGGGTATCCCAATGATCAAGCATGATCTAACTGTAGAAAAACAGACTGCACGTGGAAGCCAGCATTGGTACCTAAAAAAGAAAGACGATTCGAAAAATTGTAGTCACATCGGTCTGGGTTTCGAGGAGGAAAATGACGTTAATTTTTTGGTATGGTCATCTTGGTCTCCAGATCCCAATCCGATTGGAAATAACTTGGAACTTATGAAGAAGAGGATCAACGGAAAATATATACGGACAATAAAACGCCTTAAATGGCTTTTAAAAGAGTTTGGCGGCAATTATCGCAGGACTGGGCAGAAAAATTTCCAGCAGGTTGTCGATGTTAGTGTGAGGCGATAATTAAAAGTGGAGGAGACTGGACAACATATAAAGCTTTTAAAATAAGAAAAATGTATTTTCCTAAATTAAGCGGTGTTTTTCTTTTAGATCACATGCTTTTGTAAAACTTACTGTATACCGAACTAATGATTTCTTTATGATTCAAATTTAGGCTGCGTTTATGGTGAACCGAATCCGTGCTGCGCGACGCAATGGCTTGAGCGATTGCAAGCGACATCTCTCACATCAATTGAGTGTTTATGATAGAGCGATTCCGCCTACTTTCATTCGGGTTTTGATATTGATAAAGTGAACAACATGCGCTCTTACTGTTATTGGAACGGAAGTGTGTATATACTACGTAAAATATATTTGAAAACCTCATAAATAAAGAAGAGATTTGACGTACATCTCAATGAACAAATTAAAAAATCTGTTCTTTACCTTCTCTCCAAAACCCATTCTCATTCCAATTCCTAATCAGTATTTTATTGTGGTAATCAGAATGAATAAATTCCACAAAACACTGATTTTCATGGACTAGTTCAATAAATTTGTCCATATTGTACGAGCAATTTACCAAGCTGATTCAAAATATGTATTTTGATTGTAGTTTTCGTCGCGAGTAGTTACTTCGAATCGTTTGCAGTTGCTAAATTCGCTTTTCGCTATAAACACTTCCATACGTACGCATGTATTTGATCGATGTAGCGAATCGTATCGCATAGTGCGACGCGAATTCACTAAGACGCGAATAAACGCAGCCTAAAGTGGATTGATTGATTGACTGATCGATACAGGCCAAAATGACATAAATTACCATTTTGACTGAATGGCCGCCATTCTAAGCCTGAAGTAAGACAAATTTTCAGAAGAATTCCAAGCAAAGCAATGATATTCCTGCTCATTATACTACTCATACTGATCAATTACAATAACAAACAGAAATCCAACATACCTGTAAATCGGGTATGCTCTTCAATTCCTCAGTGAAATTTTTCTTCTCCTTAGAATATGATAATGTACCAGCATTACCATTGAATCCAGCAGAAGGTCCAGCATTGTGCTTATCACTAACTCCATGATGTGACAAATGTGGAAAACGGAAGCTGAACTTTCTTTTAGGACTCTGAACATTTGCCGGTTGATCAGATACCAAATCAGTCATCGATCTAAAACAAAACAAAAATCAATATGATAGGTATACCAGTATGATCAAATTTCAGTAACTTACCTCGCACTAATCTCATTCGCAATCTCAATTGCATGATTGAGAATTTTCTCATCTTTCACCGATATCGGTTTCATTGTTCCAGTCGCAGATGATTTCTTCTTTGATTTATTCCCATTCGAATCGCCACTATTTTTTCGATTTAACTTGGAAGACAATTCACTTAGATCGTGTTTCTTATGGCCATGATCTAAATCTGGTGATTTCGACATAGCCATGCTATCTATTGTAGCAGTTGCTGAAGCCGATGCTATTCCAAAAACCGAATTGAATTCATCCAACAGCGATGGACCCATATCGAAAACTTTATCAGCTGTAATTTCATCATCTGATATCTCATGATACTCGTGTTGGTCTTCAACATTTGAACCGCCTAATGCCTGTAGAGAGTCATCTTCTAGATTTGCATTGATAAAAGCGCTTGCTTCAAGACCATAATTATTATTTTGCAAAGCGAATGTACTATTACTACTACTGTTGCTACTTGAAGCAGCTGCTCTAGCGTGTATTGTTGTCGCTGTTGATGATTCTAAAGCAAAAGGATTTGTGGATGAATGAAATATCGGTTTCGATGAATTTGTCGTCGTCGCCAGAGTTGATGTCGATGAGAAATCAAATGAAGGACCATCAAACGTATTATGATGATTGGGTGTGTTTTCATTGGAACTAATAAACGTCGGATTTGTCGACGATGATGTACGTATCTCATCTGGGAAATATCCACTGGCAGTTTGTAAAGAGTCTGGGCTAGTTGGTGTTGGTGGTAGTAATAGAGGCGTTTGTTCAATGTCTTCAGATGGTTTATATGGTGTGACAACTTGGCGTGGCAAATGATTATACTTTATTGTGATCACAGAGAGAAAGACAGAAAAATATATAGAAAGAAAGAGATCGATAGAAAAATCTTTTGCTTAGCTACTTTTGCTGATGATTGACTAGCGTAAATAAATTTTAAACCACTTACACTTTGAGAATTTCCAAGGAATGCAACATCACCGAACGATTCACCATCGATACCAATGTGGCCGGTGTGCTTGAAATCACCTTGGGGTCTTGAAATCATCTCAGTTCGTAGCTTGCGTTTGCTACATCGTTCATTGTTACGGTAAAATGATTCGCTATCAAAGAAAAGATGAAGAAATTAATAATTATGATGACAAAAGCGTGTGACTTAGGCATTAGTTATTATGTTATCGAATGGGACGAATTGTGAAACAATTTGTAAACTAACCGATTTGTATTAGGAGGAGTCTCTATGTAGGCAATGGTGTTGGCTGGATTAAATAGTCCAGTTTTCCCTGAGTTTAGAACTCCTCTCCAAAATGGTGTGTTTGTATTGCGTTCGAGTACGGTGATTATTTCACCCTGCCTATAGATCAAATGATCTTTCTTAGGCTCACAGGAATTGACAATAGTCTTTAATTGTTCAGGCTTTAGTTCGAGTAGCATTTCATGGATTTCTGAGAATTTTGGCCTCTTGCTGGGATCATGTTGCCAGCATTTCATCATCAGATTATAATAATCTCGTGGACAGCAGTCTGGTTGCTCAAGACGCTACAATTCATTTAAAATCATTACTTGCTCAAAAAGTTCAAAATACACAAATTTACTTGATAATTTGGCTCATCTATCGCTTCTAATATCTGCAATCCAGTCAGTGCGGCCCATGGTTGAAAACCATAAGAGAACATTTCCCACAAGCACACCCCATACGCCCAAACATCCGATGCATTCGTGAAACGTAAATAATTAATACATTCCGGAGCACACCTGCATTATAACAATAATTTCAATTAGAACACTAAACATCCAAGCAAAACCAGGAGCAATTTTAAAATTTCAGAAATTCCAACTTACCATGCAATTGGCAGCTTTAGATTCACATTGAAATTGGTCTTGTAGTAGTCCTTGCCAACGCCCAGCGCTCGAGACAGACCAAAATCAGAGATTTTCACTTTGTTTTTGCTAAACACTAAAATATTTCTGGCAGCTAGATCTCTGCAAAAGTCAAATGGATGAATACAAACAGTATTTACTAAGGTAAACGTATGAGCAAGAACTATTTCTATACAAGAATGTACTCATATACTCGTACATACCGATGGATCAGTCGTTTGTTCTCCAAATATTTCATTCCATTGCAAATTTGCATGGCAAATTCGCACAGTGTTGGAATGGTGAGGAAGCTCACACGCAAGCCCGAATCCTTAAGGCACTCCAATAGCGAACGTAAATGTGCCAGCTCAGTGACCAACATCAAAGAGTCAGTGGCAAGTACAACCCCATACAATCGAACTATGTTTTCATGTTCGATTGAGTGCATAATCGCAGCCTCTTTGAGAAACTCCATGGGATTTGATTGCATTCGTTCGCGGCATAGACATTTTATCGCTACTTGAATCTGAAAAACAAAACCGAAACACATATGTGCTTGTAAATATGTATTTATAGGTACATATGTACGTTTAAGTGTGGTTAGGGAAGTACACCCTTATTTTCTTTTTAACTGGTGCACAACCGATTGAAAACAATTCACATACCCTCTCTGTTCCATTTGTCCAGACTCCTTGTTGAACAATACCAAATTCTCCAGTGCCCAATTGTTTATTCACACAAATTGAATCGGCCGGAATAATGTGCTTATTGTTTGGAGCTTTGCTTGGTGAGTTACCCGATTTGAGAGTGCTCCCATCGGCCGATGTTGAATGGTGACCTGTGGAGCCATCATCTCGTTTGGTTATGGTGGGTGTTTGAAGGAGACGTTTAAATTTACTAAAATATCCATGTGGATAGTATTTCTCATAGTATTTACGTAGTCTTCGGATTTCTGGACGTGATAGTCCGATCTGTTTGAGGTCTTCATCGGTTGCGTACTTAAACTGGGAAGCACTTTTTATTTTAAGCTCGTTTCTAGAGAAAGAACAAATATTTAGAAGAAGATTAAACGAATAAGAATTTGCAAATGAGAATTCAACTTACTTGAACGAATTGTAGTAGTGTTGCAGCTCAGATTCAGTCAGAAATTCATACAGGTCTATTTGTCCTGGTTCTGAAAGAAAAGAAATGAATTTGAGACTAGTTTTGAAGTTTTCACAAAGGAATAGTGAGTCTTATACAATCTGGAATGGCAAAGAGGTAGCATCAATGGAGTTAAATCAAAACATGCGAATGTTATGAAAGTCAGGAATTAGGTCAACTTTTTGACACATTTTTTCTTTAAAATCACTATGTAAGGTCGACACTCTAACATCACAATTAAAAACGTTTTAAATACAAAAGTAGTGCGAAAAAGTATAGTTTTGTCGCCAATATTATGAGTTTTAGTTTTGAACGAATAAATTATTTAAATTATTCAGAGTTACAGGATTTATTGCTGCATGACATCAGTTCGAATAGTTCTTCGTTCAATTGTACTTCGTTAATCGTACCTTGGCCACAACAAGGTAGGCTCCGTGTTAATTCTGACCCCGCGAAACGTTCGGACATCCAGAACATAGGAGGCACAAATTAAGTGCATCTAAATGTGTTCAATCTGGTAGTGATTGATCAGGAGACCACAAGTTTCGCTTATAAATGCTGAGATGCGTGAACCACGTTCTTATTGCGATGACATTTCGCCATAAAGCTAAGTTGATAAGTCTGAATCTGTTGTCGAAGGTGACCGCTGTGCTTTTTCTCTTTTCCTAGTCTTGCGTTAAAACCGTCTCCGTTGGGTCATGCATGTATAGGGTTTTCCAATAAGGACTTGACAACTTTTTTTTTAAATAAAACGCAAACCATTTGAGATATTTCAAAAACTTTATTATCGGCTTGTGAAGTACAATCAAAACATTTATGAATGGAACTCGACTTCGTTCATATGGCCACCGCGGGCAGCGGTCGATTCGTTGGACCCAATTTTCAACGACTCGGAAACACATTTCGGCCAAATAAACGGCCGCTATTTCGCGTTCAATGTTGGCTCTGAGCTCTTCCAACGTCGTCGGCGTGTTGGCATAAACCAATGACTTAACGTAGCCCCACAGAAAATAGTCAAGCGGCGTTAAATCGCACGAACGCACGGCCAATCGACTGGCCCATTTCTTGAGATAACACGCTCACCATACTTACTCTTCAATAAATCGATTGTAGCGTGTGCTGTGTGGCTTGTAGCATCATCCTGTTGAAACCACATGTCGTCCAAGTCAATATCTTCCAATTCGGGCCAAAAATAATCGGTGATCGTGGCGCAATAACGCTGACCATTCACAGTAACGTGACGATCGTTATCGTTGACGAAAAAATATGGACCAATAACGCCGCCGGCATGCAAACCGCAACAAACAGTTATTTTTTGTGGATGAAGTGGTGATTCATGAAGCACATGTGGATTTTCGCCCGAACAATAACGCATATTTTGCTTATTAACGAACCCATTGAGCCAAAATTGAGCTTCGTCACTGAAGAAGATTTTGCGATGAAATTCATCATCTTGGCGCATCTTCTCCAGAACCCAATCGGACAACGTACGTCGCTTCAAATGGTCCATCGGCTTCAATTCTTGAGTCAGCTTGATCTTGTATGGGTGTAAACCAAGATCCTTACGCAAAATACGCCATAATGTGGTCTGGCGATGCCCAATTCTTGAGAACGCTGTAAAATTGACTGATTTGGATCGTTTGCTACGGACGCCTGAACGGCAGCGATATTTTCGACATTTCGACCAACCCGTTGTATCACTGACACGGCAACATCACACAACGAATACGTAGGCTCAAGTGCACTAAACTTGTTATTGGCTGTCTACTAGGGTGAGAATTACGACCGAAAATTGGAGTTAACGCTCTTAAAGTTGCAGTCACCGACTTCGAATTTCGGTAGAAAATTTTTATAATTTGCAGACGTTGCTCGTTCGTGTACTTTACCATGATGAAAATGTTGAGTTTACTGAATAAATTGACAGTGACAGTTTGATGATTAGTAAAAGAGTGCGTTCGCAAATTAAATTCAATGTTGTCAAGTCCCTATTGGAAAACCCTTTATATAAACCAGATCTTGGCGAATAAAGTCTTGATGAGGATTGCCACGTGTTTAACACGGACTCCTTCCCTAGGTCTGCCACTATTGAAAAATTCCATGTGCAATATCGAAGATCGTTTGGCCGTTTTAAGTAGCATGTTGAGTTCTTCCGCCACCATCTTACCAAAACCTACTGGAACGCCCGACAATCCATCATAAGGTTAAATACGTATGTAAGTACCAGCCTTATACAATATTATATGAGCTAATGCCTGAGAGGAAAAGGCTTAGAAAAGCCCCTGCTAGCAGACCTTTCGACAGCCAAAACGTTATCTGGATGCTTGAAGCCCACGACCGGCCCGAATTAACTCAACTTGTTGCAGCGAAGTTAAGAATGCAGATATTTTAAATGGCCTAGAAACAAAGAAATACTCTGAGACATTATATTATCAACAATCTGCAATTCCAAAAGACTGCTATAAACGTCGAACATGTTTTTTAACATCTCATACAAGGTCAAAACATCAATAGTAGCGATAGAGGCTGTCAGAAAAGTTGGAAGTTGCGTCCTAGTCTTCCAACAATTACCTTCACGAGGTCCTAGTCTGATGAACCGTTCCGAATTGACAACGTAGCATAAGAAGTTGTGAACAAAATTGTCTCGAAAAAATGCCCGAGAGGAGCATGGGCATGGGTTTCTCTGAAAAAGTGAAAAAAGGCGCGTGATTGAAGGATTGAGAGTTGTTAGCCCAAGAACAATGCACAAACATCAAACAAAATGGTAAAAATATCTGTTTTTAGATTCTCAATCGGTTTTAAGTCGATGAAGATCATGAATATCCCGCCATCGGGCAGAGCGAACGTAGACGATGATAGCCAAAAATTCAGTTCACCTGATCAAAACAAAGTGCAAGTGGTAATATCAAAACTTTACACCTCATCAGATATCAAATGAAGAATAATATTTGCCAAGAGCAGTTTCATCAGACTAAGCAGGCCTGATTTATGGCACTTGAAACACCTAGATTTGTTAAGATATTTATCGGTGTGGGTTAGCTAAGGGTGTTATCGTTCTGAAGTGCGAACATTTTTAAACTTGTAAACGGTTAGAAAAATTGCGATTTCGATACGTCACATTGGTTAAGTTGCGTGTTAAAACCATTGGGGTAAAACATTGTGGGCTTTCTTCTCGGGTATATCGGTCTATGTATCGCGAATTATACTCCGAAATATTGTCTTGTCAGCCGATAATAGTTGCCAGTTTAGCCACATAAACCAATGTCTTCAGGTGGCCCCAAAACAATATTTTCAATAGGTGTCATATCATATCTCCTAGGATTCTAACTGACAGGTCCATTACTCAAAATCGCCTTCTACCCAAATTTTGATTTCAATAAATCGACGACTGGAGGTGGTGCAAGGCACATAGATTTATTCTGATGTATTGAAATTTCTTTTTGATAAACAAGGTGCGTTAACGATTCCCATTGAATGTAACGCGAAGCCCGGCCTCAATTTGAAAAAATAATGCCCGATGTTGCCACCACTATTTAAGTCGAGTATATTTCCTTTAATGCGCACAGTACGAAGGCGATTTTCATAGTAACAGATCCACTGGTGATTTCTCACCAAAAAGTGGAACCAAAGTCTCCACCAATCTGGCGAAAGCAAGATAGTTGCGCTTGATATTTCTAAGGCATTTGACAGAATTTGCATTAAACCTTTTGTCGAAAATGCGTGCATTTGGGATCGACGACTCTCTTCTTCAATAAATTAGAAATTACTATTCGGAACGTTCAATGTTCAGTTGTCTTGGATGGTTTCAAGTCTGGTATCCACCAAATAATTGCTAGTTTGCCACAGGGTTCCGAAATTGCCAGTAACATTCCGCCTCTTAAAACCTTCAAGTATTTATACACTCAAGCTCAATTTCGGGCGTGCTCTGAAATATTGTGATTCTGTCCTAAGGCGTACACTGCGCTTATGAAATGCCCTACCGAGCTCTTTATTTCTTAGTCATTGCAATTTTCAAACATTCAAGACCATCGTACATCGGTACTTTTCTTCCTCTCTAAGTTTCCGCCGCACGTGTTGTGAGCAAACATTTTAAGGGTACACAAAATACCTTGAGCACAGTCCAATAAAAAAAAAGCTGGAACTTACTCAGTACTTCGTAGAAAGATGAGTAAGCGCTTCAGTGATAAAACTACCTACTTTCTCAGCGCCCTCCACATCAGCGCCGAGTGCCTGCAGTCTGATGCGGGTATAGGCTGAACACTTAAATCACACTCACAGCGAGAGTCGCAGGATGTTGTGTCACTTATGCTAAGCACACTTAGGTATTTATCTAAAGCTTAGCGACACGTTGCGTCGTAAAACAGTGTATAGCCTTTTGTATTGTATTGAGGGACAACAAGAAAGTCGTTAATCTATAAAAACGCCGGGAAGTATTCGTTTCATCTGCCGGCATCCTAGAGGGTCTTGCCATCTGCTGTTATGTTCACATGAAATCTTAATCGAGAACAGAGGCTGTTTTTACGTAGGTTCAGGTACTGAAAAACTCTCCTCTCAGACTTAGTGAATTCAGACTTCCGACTGCGTTCAGAGAAGACTTGAACGTGATGGGAATATTTAGTAGGACCTTAAACGGAGCTGATACTTCACAATACAGTTCATTGCCATCATGGTTGCGTACATTTTCGCTTAGAACACAATCGTAAGTTTTCCTAACAGGGAGTGAAATTTAACATAGTCATCCTCTAGGAAGGCACCAATGCTGCATCCTAAATCGGTTTTGGAGTCTGTAAAGCCCCGGCAACATTCCTTCCCCGATCCGGATTCTGGTCGAAATCATTCCTGAAGACAGAGAAAGAAAGTTTTGTATTATTGCACCAGGCCATAGTCAAAAGACAGACCGCAGGTAAGGTCAGCAAAACGTGCTGTACCAAAGACCACTTCTCTTTATTTGGAAGATGGCTTTGAAATATTTTTAGCTCATCAACCGCTTCTTTAGGCATATTTTTGATGTGCGAAAATTCGAAGTCCTTGTTATACATGCTCAAAAAGTCACTTGTCTCAGTCGACCTGTGAGCTCGCATTGTCGTGATCGATAATGATCCGTGTTCGGAGGTTGCTCCTTATTTTTCGAAAGACTTCTGGCAAAACAAATGGAGGTGTACCACTCCGAATTGACCGTTCTACAATATGTTACTCTGACGGCGCGATGGCGACATATCCGGTTTTTCTTCTTAAACAGGCGACCATTTGCTTCGAAGTGCTTCTTGCGCTCACAACTTTGGTTAGATTTGGCTCGTCTTGAAACACCCATATAGTTTAGTTTCGGACTGATATGCATAGATCCATGATTAGTGGCGTGTTCAGATCATATAGACGTATTTCGAAGCAACGCCATTGAATTTTGTCAACATTTCTTTGGGCCAATCGACCCGGGCTTTTTTTTGAGCGATTGTCAAATTATGCGGTATCCACGTGAAGAAATCTTTTTGACGGCCAAATATTCATGAAATATTAAATGTATGCGAGCGGAACTAGTGCCCAAGCATGCCTAAATTTCCCGAGAAGTCACATGACGAACTTGCAACATCAATTCCCGCACAGCATAAATGTTTTCTGACACAACAACCGATTTTGGACGATGTTCACGAAATTCCTCCTGGAGCGAACGACGAGCACGATTGATTTCGGAAAACCTGCGAAACACGATGGAGCAGGATGGTGCTTCATCACTAAAAGTCGAAACGATTTGATCGACACAATGTGTGTTGAGTTAATCCACGTCGAAAATCATAAAAAAAATCAAGGCACGACATTTTCACGATTTAACTCTATTTTTTGGCTGAGATGAATTTTTCAAGTATTTATAAAAAACGCAAGTAGCATTAAAAACGTCAAACTTTACAATGCTGATGTCAGATTTGACCTATCTACACTGGTATTGCCATATCTCAAAACGTAAGTAGCAACCTACACGTGGATGTAATTTATCTACGGTCCTAATAGCTGGTTCAGACGGACGATACTGCGCACCGAAAAATAGATAAAACGCATTATATTCGTAAGTTTAAAGGACAGAACACGAATTTTGGAAATAAATTTCTAAGAAAACGACAAGCGTTTTTGAGGCGGGAATCCTTCCTTTATCATTTGTGCTTATGTATGTAGGTATGTTAGTAAAGGATTACATAGCTCATGTCGTAGGCACCTTTCAGCTATATTAAGCAGGCTCTGCAAAAGTAGTTTAGAAATTGACTGCAGTAATTGATAATTCAATCCAATGAAAAGCACTTTACCCATACCAAATTCGTCACACGCATGAATTAACGATCTCTAACATCTATCTCTACTATAAAACTAAAGCAATTGCTCCAATATATTCATTCATGCCAAGCACATCTTCAAACCAATTCCCTTCCCTTGCACTCTCATCCCAATTTAAGCATGACAATCATCACAATCACACTTTGCATACCAATTACAAAGCAACAAGTCCGAGTAGTGCTTCATCTCAAATCCGGAAATTCGAAATTCAGGTAGCATGGAGTAAGTAAAAACCAAATAAAATTGTCTTCTAGAAAGTTGAGGTGTTCCCGATGAGACAGACTAGCAGCACTTTCTTCTTTCAATACCAAAGTTGTGTTTCGGTCAAAGGAATTCAAACAAGAAATTACCCTAGTTTCACTTTATGGTATTTCCTCCTACAACCGACTTAAGATATTCGATTTCTTTCACTAATCAATACCATGTGTCTCCAAAGAGACACTCATGCAACCAGACATACAAGTACTCATGTAGCTCTTGTGAAAAGCCAAACGTAAGGAGATACAGCATATGAATACGATTATAAGCAAGATTTCTTCAGGTCAAATGGCCACCAAGACTTATAATACAATACTTTGCTGGCCAAGATACCGTGAGCCACAGACGTAATCTACCTATAAAAAACAGAGCAGAGAGAAATGAGTATAAAAACAAAAAGAACCACAAACAGGAAGCAGAAAAACTAACCACAACCGGGGCCGACATCTAAAGAAAAACATAAAAAAAGAAAGGAAAGCAAAAAAAAAAGTCTCACGAGTACCGACGGCGGCGGTTTCATATAGGCTATTAGGCTACGAGAGTTCAGAACGTTTTAAAATAGAAAAAAAAACAAAAAAACATATCTTGATGACATTTTTATAGAATTTTCACTAACACCACGATTGCATCACTTTATCATGACATGGTAATAAAATTTTAAAAATAAACCTTTTTATCGGAATAGCCTCGGCACACTCCTTCAACACTATCTCTGGACACGCATCTATGGCCTCTGGGGCGGACATAATTGATGGAATCAAAATAGACATCATACTCGTATATTACATACATACACACTCTCTCTCTCTCCTTGGGGATGTGGGTAATACGAGTATGAGAGTGAGACACTTTCACTTTCATCGATTTGAAAACATAAACACGCCTATCAAACGGAATAACACATCACAGATGTGAGACTAGAAGTTTATCCGGAACCGGGACCACCCGTACCCACTCCAGCATTGACATTTCCTTCCGACAGTGAACTTAACAGGAGACAACAGCAGACAGTCGCTATCAAGGGGTACGATTTGTTTAGACCCATTTCAGGTTTTTTTTTTATTTTATTTTTTGCTTTTCTTTTACTCTCCGTTAAATCTTAGATTATCTACCATAGCAAATGGAATACAAGCACAAAATCGCATTTCAAGTGGTGTAAAGTACAGATACAGATTCTAGAAAGTGAATAGA
Organism: Volucella bombylans; assembly: GCA_949129095.1. NCBI lineage: Eukaryota > Metazoa > Arthropoda > Insecta > Diptera > Syrphidae > Volucella > Volucella bombylans. The sequence continues at coordinate 134,384,884 of OX422141.1, read as the reverse complement.
GGGAAAGGAAGGAAAACCACTTGACAGTCGGAATCTTTAAATGAAAATATCATTCCTCTCCTGGTACCCACTCAGGGGATGACAGACAATTGACCGAGAGCGCATTGTATTTACTATTTAAGAGCAGTGTTGTCGTTTGCGAATCCCGTAACTACTATGCTACTCCCTTACATCTTAAGCCGATTTATACCACTATGAATTTATTTATCCCTAACTCTGATATAAGTATAATTTGGGGTATTCGATAAGTAGGTAGTTGAATCTAAAGCACTATCGCATCTATGAAATTGGTTAAAGTATCTCGTGTTTCAAGATGCGGATAAGGACAGAAAGCGAAGCAGTAAGTAGATCTTAACGGTGAGTTTATCAGATTATGATTTTCAGACGAAAATCGACTAATTAGCTAAAAGAAAACTGTCGGGAGCCGTGCAAGAGTCTCTCAGACGACTAAATCCGACTAAATCAGCGATTTTTTGACATCTACAGTGTGTTTAATCAATGGAATTTTATTAAATCACTAGCGTTACCCCTTCGGCTTCGCTAGACGATTCCTTTATTTGTTTGCTAAATTCTTTTTTTCTTTCAAATGAATTTATGGTAAGGCTCTGTGATAAACAATATTTTTGGTTTTTCCTTCATGTGCGAACACAAACAATGAACAGGCTATACACAATTGTCCATGTGAGAAACAATTATTTTCCAAATTCAAACCACACGCTTGCAAAGATTGTTCCTGCGCTTTATTGGTGGTCATTGCAAAAGTCAGTCGCACTGGAAACAGCAAATGTTTGACTTCGAATGGCATGTCTGTTGGTATCATCGGGATACGTGGAATTAAAACGTATTCACCTTTGAATTTCCCATATAAAATAGTGGCTCCAATAACGTTGGTCATTAGCTTCTTAACCGCATGTCTTGTGCCATTGCACAATTTTGATTGCTGCTACAACTTTCAATGTCGGTGGCAGGCCTGGTAAATCCAATGAATTTAAAAATTCTGTGGGATAATTGACCACCTCATCTTAATTCATAATGGGAGCGACTGACTTGAATGTGAACACTTCTCTTGGTATCTCTTTTAAAATGGCCTCATTAATTAACGTCTTTGTTTTTTGCCGCCAATATAGCTCTTTCGCTCAGCCAAAGACGTATCTTGTATTTTTTTACAATGTTTGGAAAAACTTTTCGAATCAATCCTTCTTTTGATTGAACTACATCGCAGAAATTCGTTGGTAACGTTATTAAGCCAGTTTCATTGCCTATCCGCACTCTTCCATCTCCAATTTTCTACAACTGCTTTGAAAATTCATCGGCTGATGGATCATTTTGTAATTGAACACGCACATTTGTGGTTAATGTGAGTGTTCTCACATATCTCTACAGAATGGATGACTTTAAACGTGCATTAAGCTCATCGGCAGCGGTGGATAGAGGAATTACTGGCAAAATTTGCCGCAAATCACCAGCTAATAATATTAAGGTACCACTAAAGAGCCGTTGATTTCGTCTCATATACACTGCCGATCACCAGGATGAGGCCATACATTTTGCCGTCGATTTTCACTCTTTATAAAGTGTTTTCCAATAGGGACTCGACAACTTTGAATTTAATTTGCGAACGCACTCTTTCACTAATAATCAAACTGTCACTGTCAATTTATTCAGTAAACTCAGCATTTTCATCATGGTAAAGTAAATTTGAGTCTACATATTCGTTGTGTGATGTTGCCGTGTCAGTGAGACAACGGGTTGGTCGAAGTCGAAGAACGATCCAAATCAGCCAATTCCACGGCGTTCTCAAGAATTGGGCATCGCTCAGACCACATTATGGCGTATTTTGCGTAAGGATCTTGGTTTACACCCATACAAGATCAAGCTGACTCAAGAATTGAAGCCGATGGACCATTTGAAGCGACGTACGTTCTCCGATTGGGTTCTGGAGAAGATGCGCCAAGATGATGAATTTCATCGCAAAATCATCTTCAGTGACGAAGCTCATTTTTGGCTCAATGGGTTCGTCAATAATCCGGCGAAAATCCACATGTGCTTCATGAATCACCACTTCATGCACAAAAAATAACTGTTTGGTGCGGTTTGCATACCGGCGGCGTTATTGGGCCATATTTTTTCGTCGACGATAACGATCGTCACGTTACTGTGAATGGTCAGCGTTATCACCGATTATTTTTGGCCCGAATTAGAAGATATGGACATGGACGAGATGAGGTTTTAACAGGATGATGCCACAAGCCACACAGCACACGCTATAATCGATTTATTGAAGAGTAAGTATGGTGAGCGTGTTATCTCAAGAAATGGGCAAGTCGCCTCTTGACTATTTTCTGTGGGGCTACGTTAAGTCATTGGTTTATGGAAACACGCCGACGACGTTGGAAGAGCTCAGAGCCAACATTGAACGCGAAATAGCGGCCATTTCGGCCGAAATGTGTGGCCGAGTCGTTGAAAATTGGGTCCAACGAATCGTTCCATTCATAAATGTTTTGATTGTACTTCACAAGCCGATAATAAAGTTTTTGAAGTATCTCAAATGGTTTGCATTTTATTTTAAAAAAAAGTTGTCAAGTCCTTATTGGAAAACCCTATACCTGTTTGAAATTTTGTACCCGCAAATTTTTACTACTCAACAGGAAGTTATAAAATTAAAGGGTGAATAAGAAACGACAGTTGGAATTTCCCAAGATCAAACAATGAACTTCTTCAAAGGCGTATAAAAAGTGGCGCCACTAGGATGAGGCCATTGTGAATATTTCGTTGCAGAAGTTCACATCAGCGATTTTTTCAAAGTTTTGTTAAGAATATTTAAAAAAGCGTTGAAAAGAACTGTTTTTATTTAGTTTAAAAAAAAAGGTTCCGGAAAGTCTTTGACGGCGACAGAAATAGGAAAAATAGATGCTTTCAATGAGTTAGGACTCTAAGGCCGAGAAATTGCAAGGAGGCTTAGTAGAAGTAAGACTGTTGTAAACAGTTATCTTGCGGATCCACAACACCATGGGAAAAATCAAAAAGGACGCACGGCAGAAGCAACAACATTGCGAGAAAAGCGGTTGATTCTACGGCGTGCCTCAAATTCTACTCTACCATCGACTAAAATAAGGGCCAACAGCAAAGTATCAGCCAGCATAGCAACGGTCCGAAAGATGTTCCGAAAAAGTGGTACTATACGGAAGAGAAAACTTAAAAAGAAACCTGTTTTGGGGCAAATACACAAGGAGCATCGAATGAATTTTACAGGAGAACTTGTCTCTTGGAGCAGTGAATGGAAACGGGTTGTCTTTTCAGATGAAAAAAAGTTTAACCTTGGCGGCCCCGATGGTTACAACTTTTATTTCCATGATCTAAGAAAGGAGGAGCTTATTTTGGCAAGACATCATAGCCGTACATCAGGTGTCACATCTATGGCACAATCGAGTTGGAGTCTATGAATGAATCACAGCAATGAACTGAAACAACTGGAACGGTCATTTCCAGAAGTGAAAAATATTTTCGGACCCCTGCACAGTGGTTCAGCCGTAGGTCATAGGGCCGTTATACCAATGTTGCAAATTTGATGTTATTTTACCGTTAGGGGAAACATAAAAAACCCTTCCATTCACAGGTATAAAAAACATTGCAATTACAAACACGGCACAGTTAATTTTGTGCACCGGAAGTGATAACATCTGATTAGTGCTCATTAGTTTATTTGTTCACATAAATTGGTGTTGTTATTAAAGTGTGGTTTTTCCGAGAAATTTATTGTTTGTCATATAATTGTGCAATGGATATTCAAATTGAAGGTATGTACGATATTTTTAAAGTCCCAAAGTTCGGTAACACACTCTCCTTTTGAACGATAAACTCCAGCCAATATAAGTAAACCAAAAAAAGCACGCATTTCAATTATATCTACGTCTATCCAGTTATTCTTGTATCGACGAACGCCATACAAATTCGTCATTTGGAGAACATTTTTTTCAAACGGTTGAATAAGTAGTAAAAATAATGTCAGAATATCCGTACACTGACCAGACGCAAATACCGTTGGCCCTTGTCTGCTGCCGAATGATGTGGTCGAAAATGAATTCGAACGGGACAGTGGAATTGCTTCTTTCGAATATTCAATTTTTTTGTTTTTCGACAGAAACACTATGTTTGGCTCTATAACGGCAACTTCTCTTGTATTTTGGTCGATATATTCGACATCGGAATCATCGCTGTCATAATTATCTTCGCTATTTGATTCGTTGTTACTTGGTACAAAGTCATCATCACTATCTGAATCGTAATCACCACTAACATCACTCCCGAAATCATCAAAAAAGGACAAATCCATTTTTATTTATTTATGTTCAGATCGAAATAACAAACGAACAAACGACACGTCTTTCCACAGTAAACGATACACAATGAATGTCAAAATAAGATAGTGGGTGTCAAATTGACCACAAGAACCTATTAGGGAAACTTTTTGTACAGCGTTTGAGCGATATTTATCGTGAATATAGATTTCGAAAACACACGATTTTTACCTTGAGCCAAAATCCTAGCTCGATTTGACGAAGTAATGGCATAGTAATCTCATCTTGAACTTCAAAAGTGGCTCAAATTGACCCAAGGAACCGATGAAGGTTAAATGAGATCGAAGTTTGCATATTTAAAGTATCTGATGGAGAAGTATGTGTAAACTAGAATGACGAGCAAATGCAATCTCTTCAATCTACAAGTGGAACGCGATACAGGAAGGAGTTTGGAGGTCCAAACGTCGCAGATTAGCAGTTTTATCACAGATGGACGATTCCGCTGTAACTACTTTACTTAGCAGTTCAAATTAATCAGAATGTTCTTTAGAATATAGCAGGGATGAAGTTGTTTCATTTATTAATGAAGCTAAGCTTACTAAAAACCACATTCTAAAATACCAAATGTTTTTCCGTCCTATCATATGTTAAAGTGCTGGAAGCCAAAAAACGTTGCTATCCAACTGATATTCGCGTGACAGAATCTTCTGCTGTAATCAATTTGCAATCATTGTTAGACCATACATCAAGTAGCATTGTTGAATTACAAAAAGCTGTGTTTGAAAGTCTTCACGAACCTAAGGATGACTTAGTTTTAATTGGTAAATGGGATTGTGATGGCAGCACAGGCCATAGTGAATATAAGCAGAAATTTTTAGATTCAACTATCGAAGATTCGAGTTTATTTGTCACATCTTATGTACCTCTTCAACTTGTTTATAAACCAAATACCTGTGATGAATCAATTTGGAAAAACCCACGCCCTTCCTCTACTAGGTGGTGCAGACCAATTTGTTTTCAATTTACAAAAGGAACAAAGGAAGTCACCTTGCAAGAAGAAGTTTATTTCAAAAGCCAAATTAACCAGTTAGTCCCTACTTCAGTGCTTATTAATGGACACGAAATTAAAATCACCCATTCCTTACAATTGACGATGGTAAAGTTTGTTCTGCACTTAGCGACTTATCTACGGGTAGGTGTTACATTTGGGGTGTAACACCAAAAGAGATGAACGATTTAAATATATGCTTAAAAGAGGCTTATCTCCTCTGCATTCATACATTAGATTTTTCGAGTATTTTATTCACGTTTCTTATCGAATTAATATTAAAAAATGGCAAGCGCGTTCTGCAAAAGATAAAGCTAGTCTTGCTCAGAGAAAAGAGATAATTCAACGGCAGTTTAGGGAAAAATTAGGTTCAATTGTAGACAAACCTCGAAGTGGAGGAAGTGGCACATCCAATGATGGAAACACAGCACGTACATTTTTCCATAACTCTGATATTTCATCTGAAATAACAGGTATTAGAAAAGATCTTATTGACAGATGTAGTCACCTTCTGCAGAGCCTTTCTTCTGGTTATAAAATAAATTCAGAAAAATTTAAGAGTTATGCATTTGATACTGCCAAGGTGCTTGTGGAGGAATACCCTTGGTATAACTTACCAAGGAGCAGAAGTGATAGATAGTTCTTTATTATCTATTGGTGAATTATCTGAGGAGGACGCTGAGTCTTGTAATAAATTGGTCAAACTATTCAGACGCGATAATACTAGGAAACATTCCCGAGATGTTACTAACATGGATCACTTGCACAGGCTTCTTCTTAATTCAGATCTACTTATTTCTAGTTTAAGAAAGTTGCACTATAAAAAGAAGTCAGCGTTAGTAAAAGAAGTGTTGGATTTATTAAGTTTTTGAGCTTTATTGTAACCTTATTATATTATATTACTTGACATTTTTAATACTATGTAAATAGCACTTGTTTCATGTAAAATACTACGTCTTGATAAGATAAACAAAACTAATTTTATTGTTATTATAACCCGATTGTTTTTTTGTGAGATTATGTTTTTTTTATGAATGATGAATATTTGCATGAATATACTCTGTTAAAAAAAAAATAGCTTTATTTTTATTTTTATAATGAGCGCGCGCTCAAGGGGTGATTGTTCACAGCGCGGGCAAAGGAAATTTAAGGAGGAAGAAAAGAGAGGTACCGATGTACATTGCTTTTAAATGTTTGCAAGTTATAACGACCAGGAAATACAGAGATCGGCAGGGCATTCCATAAGCGAGTTGTACGGCTTAGGAACGAATCACGATATTTTAGAGTACGTCCGAAAATGGGCTTGAGGGTATACTGATGAGCATTCATAGCGAGACGGGTGTTACGGTTAAAAGTTTGAATGGGCGAAATGCTACTGGCGATTTCAATGGAGCACTGGTGGTGGAAATAGCGATAAAACAAAGTGAGACACGAAACATTTCATCGGTGTTCGAGGGTGTCCATTGATTGACTGGTATTAGTATCATCAATAAGTTTTATCGCACGGTTTTGAATCGTATCTAGCAGGTGCAGAGATGTTTTAGGAGCACCTGACCAGATGTGGGCATTGTACTCCAATTTTGGGCGGATGAATGCCTTATATATTGAGGCCAAATCAGAGGAGGTAAAATATTTCTTACATCGCTTGAGGAAACCTAGACATTTCGCACCATTTTTTGGCGTTTTTAAATATGTGGTCATTCCAACGTAAGTTGTCATTGACACACATACCGAGAATGGAAAGTTTTTCGGTTTCATAGATAATGGCTGGGTGTTTAAATTTCGCTTTAAAGACAGCAGACAGCATTGTATTTTGGAAGCATTAAATTCCACTCTGTTGATAGTTCCCCGATTGGTTATGCTGTTGATATCGGAATTTAATGAGCTTAGCATACGCTGCCGTTCTCGTTCTACAGCCGAAGAGTAGGGCCGTGAGTCCGGAAACGAATATGAAAAGCAGAGAGTACTGTCATCAGCAAAGGAATATATTGGATTAGAAATAGCAGACAAGAGATCATTAATGAAAATTAAAAAGAGTGTCGGAGACAGAACAGAGCCCTGGGGCACACCAGCATTTATTTTGTGAATATCAGACTTGAAACCGTCCAAAACAACTTGAATTAAACGTTCCGAAAGGTAATTTCTAATCCATTGAAGAAGAGAGTCGTCGATTCGAAATGCACGCATTTTCGACAAAAGAGCCTAATGCCAAACTCTGTCAAATGCCTTAGAAATATCAAGTGCAACTATCTTGCTTTCGCCAGATTGATGTACGCTTTGGTTCCACTTTTCGGTGAGACATGCCATCAAATCACCAGTGGACCTGTTGCTACGAAAACCATATTGCCGGTCATTGAAAAGTTTTCGTGTTTCGAGATATTTCATGAGCTGACGATTTATCAGCGTTTCCATGACCTTGGAAAGAAGGGATACAATGGGTGCAATGGGTCTGTAGGAGGAGAGAGAAGATGATTCGCCTTTTTTAGGGACGGGCTGGACAAATGCTGTTTTCCATCTGCTCGGGAAGAGTCCTAAAGAGTAGGATTGTTGAAAAAGCTTACGCAGTGGTTTTGCCAGCGAGGAAGAACACCTCTTCAGAAGAGGGGGAGATATACCATCTGGACCAGCGGATTTATGTATGTTGAGATCTTTAAGTAGTCTTGCTACTACACGAGTGCGAAAGTAGATTCGTCCCATTGAAGATTCGACGCACTCAAGTGTAGGTGGAGACAAATCACAATCTGGGAGTGTTGAGCTGGCCACAAAGTGTGCAGCAAGCAGATTGGCTGCAATGTCATTGTAAATGAGTGTTGGGATGGAGGATGAGGCGGAATTTCTAATGTTTTTGACGAACGACCAAAAATGTTTCTCTGCCTTTGGGACATTGCAGTATTTTTTTGCCTCAGTTTTTGGTCGTATAGGAATTTCACACGCTTAAGAAAGGCGTTGCAGTCATTTTTGTCTCATTTGAACTTTTTTCGGTTTTCTTCTGTCGGGTTGGTCTTGTAGGACCGAAAAAAACATTTCTCTAACCCTGACGGCCTCTTTATAGCTCGAGTCGTACCATGCCTTTTCTTTTGGTTTGATACTCTTCATCCGATGAGGAATAAAGGATCTCATTCTAAAGAGAATGATTACAGACATCATATCAGCGGCGGCATCCACGTCGTTATCGAGGAAACATAACGACCAGTTAAAATTCATATAGAAGCTATTAAGACCGCTCCAGTTGGCTTTCTCGTATTGCCATACGGTTCTTTTAGGAATTTTTTCTATAACTGTGTGGTCGGTGTACGAGAAATTAGCTGATATGACACAATGGTCCGACGAGCTTAGAGGGGAGAGCACATCAATGGTGTACTTATCAGGGTGAGAACTTAAAAACAAGTCCAGGGTGTTGGCGGTTTGACTATCAATGTCTGGTATTCGCGTGGGCTCATTTACAAGCTGCGTTAGGTTGTTTTCCGCAGCGAAGATCTCAACACACCGTCCTTCGGGTGTTGTCTGTCCAGAATGTCGAAGCCACCCAGAATTGTGTATATTGAAATCGCCCGTAATACGAGTAACGATTTCAGTATACAGGGATACAATTCTTTGAATGGAGTCAGACAGCGCATCAAACTCGTTAAAAGTTGAATTGCTGTCCAGTTTGGGGCTTCTATAAATAAAGTAGTAGTGGATAATTTGCTTACGGAGATGGAATTTTAACCACATGAAGTTGAATTCCGGATTGGAACATGGATCACATTGTGGTGGAGTTTGGTAAGCTACATCACTACGCACGTAAATGGCGAGACCGCAGTGAGGGAAGAATAATGGCACTAGTTCGTAGCCAGGTAGCTTCAGATCAGAATGATCTGAGAGGTGTGGGCGGGGATCTACCTGTGTTTCACTAAGTGCCAAAACAGCTGGTCTGTACTTACAGACGTGAACGTACGCAGAAAAGTGATTACTTTTTAGCCCGCGTATATTGGCTACGTCTACCCTGAATTCCCTAGTCATAATCACAGAGAAACACAGAAAACACAAACACGAACGATACTAAGCAAGGCTGCGAAGTGAAAATTCTGACATTGATTTACCGGATCAAATTGTTGTAGGTGTTATGCCCTTGAAACAATATGAACAAAATTTTCACTCACAACCCGCTAGCCATTAGTTGTTACTCGTATATACAGTCAGCCACTGCCCGTGCCGTATGGTAAATACAATAATGGCAGTGATTGAGTGCAAGCAACAGTACTTCGACTAGGAGCGGGAGAGGTGGGATATTTTTTTGTTGTCACTGCAATGCACTTTTTGTTTTTTTTTTTGTATTTTTTTTTGCACACCCGCACGGTGTGTTTTTTTTTTGCGCGGCACACAATAATATTGCGAGTGCACTGGTTGAGTTGTGCACTCGACGGTGGTCGACTCGGTACCTTTGTCTTGTTCTAACCAACTAGTAATCATAACAACAATTTTCCAGGCCAAAATGATATGACCGCCCTTCTTTGGAACCTGAACCACTGTGCCCTGCCTTGGATATTCCAACAAGCAGATGCCCCCATCCACACTTCCAGAGTTGTTAGAAGTTGTATTCAATCAGAAGACGTGGAACTTTTGCCATGGAAACCCTATTCACAAAATCGAAAATGTTTGGGCATGATTATCTCATAAAATGTATGAAGGCGGCAGACGATTTGAAGACAAGGACATTTTAATCGAAGTTATCCGTGATGCCTGGGCCCAAATTTCTCTTGATTATTTAAAAAAAACTGTATGGTTCTATTCCAGAAGGTCTAATAGAGGTCATATCCAAAAATGGCGGGCATACTCATTATTAATGTAGAAAAACGTAATAAATAAATGTTTTAAAACCATAAAATGTAAACATTTTATTAATTTTTTCCTTTCTTTCGAATATTTTGCATGTGGCCTCATCCTAGTGGCGCATCTTTTTATACGCTTCTCAAGAAGTTAATTGTTTGATCTTGGGAAATTCCAACGGTCGTTTCTTATTTACCCTTTAATTTTAAGACTTCCTGTTGAGAAAATATGTACAGGTAGTAAACGTTTGCGGGTACAAAATTTCAAACTGGTATAAAGAGTGAAAATCGATTGCAAAATGTATGGCCTCATCCTAGTGATCGTCAGTGTACTTATACATCCAATGAACTCTTGTGGGCTATAGGACATTCATGCCACACGATAATTTCACACTGTTGCAACACGTTGGCCTTTCCTGACGTTTTGGTTGGATTTTCATTGAAGTTCATGTCCAAAGGCAACTTGAGCGTAGAATATGCCGTTCTACCGCCGTTTGTTGCAATTGCAAAGCATGAAAGAACGAAAAAAAAACACAAAAACACTAGATTTAACTTCCAATAAAAATTGTAATCGGTTGAAAATTCATTCAAATTTTAATCGATAAAAAATATTTCTCTTGATTTCTTGTAATTTTTTCACTTTTTTCGTATAACAAATTAAGAAAACTCTTGATGTACACAGCCAAAAATGACATGACAGAGAATATGAGTATAGACTGGCATTTACACCAACACAACGGTGTTAAGAAGAATGGAATATATAAAAGTATATTTTGAATGTACACATGTTCCCATAGCGTCAACAAAACATGGATTCCATAGGAAAGAAATTCGCTGTAAACTGTAAATAAATAATGAATGCAAGACACCACTTAGCGTTGTATGTTTTGTATTATTTCGATGTTTTGTTAACAGAATTTATGCCATTAGTCTTGAATTACATGTGTCCGTAGATATACATTTTGCATTTGTTTGAATGAAAAAGTTTTTTTTTTTTTTGAAAAAAGCTTAAGTCCTTCTCATTGTTTTTCTGAATACCACCTTGATCAATGATCCCATTGTTCCGATTTGAGTATGTTTTTTTTTTGTTAAGCTGGTAAATCTGTTGTTGACATTCCCTCTAAATCTTAGCGTCATAGCTTGACATTTGCAAAAGTTACGTAGCCAAGAGTACATCTAACTCTGTGTGTGTTGGCGATTTTTTTACAATTTTAGAAATGGATTTAAATTTGCAACAATGAACTTGTATTAAATTTTGCGTAAAAAACGGATTTAATGGTTCACGAACGTTGGAAATGTTGGATAGGTGTTTCGGCAACGATTCTCTAAAGAAAACGGTCATTTACCAGTGGCACGAGCGGTTCAAAAGTGGTCCTGAATCAATCGAAGATGATGAACGCAGTGGCAGACCATCGACATCGAAAACCGACGACAACATTGATGGAGTAAAAGAAATTTTGGTCAATAACCGCAAATTATCCATCAGAGAGATAGCGGAGGACTTGAACATTGCCTATGGATCCGTTCAAGACATTTTGGTTAATGATTTGAGTTTCCGTCGTGTAGCAGCAAAGTTGGTGCCAAAAGAGCTCAATTTCATGCAAAAAAGAGACCGTGTTGACGTCACAAAAGAGATGATTTGCGAGGCTGAATCCGATCCCACATTCATCAAAAGGATCATTACTGGAGACGAGACGTGGGTTTATGAGTACGACACGCAATCCAGACATCAAGCAAGTGAATGGCGTTCACCAAATGAGCCGAGACCAAAAAACCACATCATTTTCAGTCAAAAAAGAAGGCAATGCTCACGGTTTTCATGGATTACAACGGTATAGTGCATCATGAATTTTTGCCAGAGGGCCAGACAGTAAACAAAGAGTATTATTTGGGCGTTATGAGACGTTTGCGTAAAGCAATTCGCTGAAAGAGACCAGAATTGTGGGCAGAAGACTTGTAGATTTTGCACCATGATAACGCACCGTCGCACTATTCGTAATTTTTTGACGAAAAATGCAACAAATACCATCCAACAGCCACCGAATTCACCTGATTTGGCTGCCTGTGACTTCTTTCTGTTTAATTGAGTTAAAAAACCACTACGGGGAACGCGTTTTACCAGCCGAGAGGAAATAATGGAAAAATCGCAGGAAGCACTGATGGACATACCGAAAACCGAATATAAAAAATATTTCGAGGATTGGATCAAGCGCTGGCATAAGTGTGTTGCAGTCGATGGGGATTACTTTGAAGGGGACAATATAGATTTAGATGAATGAACTTGTATTTTTAATTATCTGAATAAATTCCGGGAACTTTTTGGTCGAGGTGGTAGTTTAAACTAAGTAAATTGGTTGCAAATTACGTGAGTTATACGTAAACGCACAAAATGTTAACTTAGTTTTATATATTAAATTTATTTTTATTAAATTATATGTCAAAACGAATGGCGCAATTATATCAGTAGGGAGTCCAATCACTTTTCACTTAATTTTTGTGCATATCCTCAACTTAGGCCTCTCCAAATTTTTCTCTCCATAAGCTTCTGCACATTTTCTATTGGATTTACATCAGGACTTTGGGACAGCCAATCTAACATCTCCATGCCATTGTCTTCTTCCCAACGTGTGCAGAGGCGACTCCGATGTTTTGGATCCTTATCCTCTTGCAAAATCCAGTCGTAATTGTTTGGTCCATACAGAGATTTAGCAAACCCTTCTGGTGTAATTTTACCATGAATTGTGCATTGAGGTTTTGTGTGAATGCTTTAACTTAACTGGTAGTTACCGGCATGGCACTTCTATTGGAAGAAAGATAAGCCCACAAAATCGAATATTGAGGGAATTTGTGCAGAAATTCATGCTTTGAAGCAGACCAACCTGTAACTTCGAAATCAATTGGAGAAAATGGAGTCTCGCTGCATTTTGCTTGAACTACAAGCGGAGTCGCTATCAAAAAAGTCAACCGGACAGAGAGAGGTACTTGCAAGCGATAAGACGAAAACCATGTGTTCTGAATTACTTCAAATCCAGAGCCGTGAGGTGGTGGTATCGATTAAATCGAGTAGATCCAGAATCACAAATATGGACAACGTCATCGTAGAAGTGAGTAACAAAGACGATATGCAATGCATTCTGACCGGCGCGAACAATCTCAGAGCCAAAAGAGTAGCAATGCACCGTGTCTACCCGTTGGCGGCGCGAGAAAGGAGAAGGCGTTTGATCAAATTGAGGAACTATATTCACGCACAAAATAAGAATAGCGAAATTCAAATCCGAGGAGAAAAGTTGAAATGGAGAGCAAAACCTTTTATTTTGATGCCCCCAACAATTTGGTATGTAAAGGAGCACTTTTAGAGCAGTTGTTGACAAACGAAAATGACAAGTAGGAAGTGTCAGATGGAATATTTAATTTGCTGCCCGGGTCACCCCCGGACAGATTTATTAAAGCTTATTGCAAGCATATTCTTAAAACTAACAATTTCACTTAAAATTAAAAATGAAAACTAAAGGGTGGGAGCGGTTAAAGGAAGTTAGGACGCGAGGCATAGGGAGAGTTTGCTGACATGGTAGTTGAAGAGGGGCATAATATTGTTAACTTCACGAAGCATTCTACACATTGGTTCCAGGTGTCCGTAATTCGTTCTGTGAAGATTGAGCCAAAAAAGGGCCACAGACCTAAGATTGCGTGGGTTGGTATTAAAAGAAATAAGTTGAAGTAAAGAAGGACAATCGATATTACCAACTAAAATGTCGGCAACTTTTCGGCGTATAGAAAGGGGATTGTAAATTAATAAGTTTCAGCAGGTCAGTGTAAGGTGGTAAGTTTTGGCTATCATTCCATCGTAATCATCGTAAAAACTTGCGTTGAACAGCTTCTATCCGGAGGATGTGAGTTCTGTAGTAGGGTGACCAAAATTGGCTTGCATATTCAAGAAGAGGCCTAACAAAAGTTATGTAAAGAGATTTGGTAACATAAGGATTGGAAAACTCCTTACACCAGCGCTTAATGAAGCCAAGGGCAGAGTTGGTTTTTTTTATCATATTATCAATGTGAGAACGCAAACTGATTTCCCTATCACAGATAACACCTAAATCAAGCAATTCATTTACTAAGGGAACAGTCAGATTAAAGATTAGATATCAGCGAAGTGAAGTAGAAGGGCACCTACGGGTATAAGTTATAGCCTGACTTATTGACGTTAAGCTCATGGAAATTCTTCTGACACCAAGTACAAAATCAGTCTAGATCTTCCTGCAGTGGTAGGCTGTCTGACGAAGATGATATACATCCAAAGATTTTCGTATCATCTGAACAGATATGTGTGAATTTTTAAGTAGAACATAGTAACGTCGTTCATTTAAATAGGATTAAACCCATGTTAGAAAGCTAAGTTTAGAAGGATTACGAGTACATCATGAGAAATTCTATCAAAGGCTTTGATGAATTGGTGGCAATCACATCAAGTTCATTTCCAGATTCCAGTGCACATAAAGTGTTTGATACGAATTCCGTCAAGTTGGTGGTAGTAAATCTACCTTTGAGAAATCCATGCTGGTTTTGGGAAACAATAGATTAGATAGCCAGCCCCAGTGGCTCCCAAACTGTTCGTAGGAGTGTTCATTCATACGGTCAGGGAAATAATTTTTAACAAAAACGCCGTTGCCACCTACATACAAAGTCAAATATTAGATTAATTTTTGCTAAATTTAGTACAATTGCTTATACTAGCTACAATTGCTTATAATTGCTTATACTAGTACAATTGCTTATATTGCTACAGGTCTATGTAATAAATTGCTATTTTGAGATTTTTTTGACTACATAAATAACTTTGATGCTTTTGTAAAAATATGGAACTATTGTATTTGAATCATTTTTCTGCAAGTATTCACTACATAATATTCCAGCAACGCGAGTGAAGGATGACAGATAACCAAAAATATTGGTTGTCGATATCTGGAAAAACTTGGCCGAATTGTAGTAGCAGTCGAGTCCGAAAATACCAAAACACACATAATAGCTGTCTATATTAACTGCAACAATTGAATGGACGATTTCTCGGACCTATACAACTTCCTGCTCGAACTAGAAAACGAAAACATTATGCTAATTGGAAACTTTAATGGTAGAATACGAAACCGGCAGGTACTAGAAGTATATTTGGGGCTTTCAACGGTGTGCGGAAGACACAAAAATCGATGGTAACAGGAGAAAACACGTTAAAATGTGTAAATCCATTGGACTTACGGTAATTAACGGAAAAAGTGGCCCAAGATGTCATTTAACATATTTGAGGTTCAGCATGTTCCACAATAGATTATTGCTTTGTGCGTGGAAAGTGCCTAGAGTGCATAACAAACTTGAACGTGGATGAGGTTAACCTTTCCGACAACCTGCCACAACAATAAGCAAAGAACGGTTTGCTCTCAAATACAAGTCCCTTCTAAGCCAGAAACTCAGCACCAAGCAAGCTTGGTTTGACTGGGAATGTGCGTCACCAAGGAAAAAAGCTCTAAACCTACTTACGCCTAGTAAGAAAAACAGGTGGCATCTATGCGAACAACATGTACCAGCAGACAAACAAATCTTTCAAGACCATTTGCAAAGTAAAACAAATAAATTACATGCAGCACCTGCTGACAAAACTTCCAATTATGAGAGACATCCGTTCCTTCTGGAAGTTAGCGAGATCCCTTGGCGGCCTAATTTTCATAAGGGCCATACAAAGCTTGCCGAATATTTTGAACAGCTGCTCAGTCCACTTTCTACCATCAGTAGATTGCAGTTTATCAGGGGGTCGATGTGTTGGATCGCAAAATCACCACCCAAGACGTTTATAGAGTACTGCATCGATGTAATATAAATAAAACCCCAATGGAGGATCGCATTTATCCAAAAAAAAACAGATTCTTATAACTAAATTTTTGATGTGGCGGAAGTACCTCTCAGCTTTAGGAGAAATATCATCTCCGATACTTAAAAAAGGACCCAAGAAACTACAGAGACATTTCCTTCATGAATGCCATTATGAAAATTTTCACGGACATAATTCTGGAGCGGCTGACTGCTTGGGTAGAGGCAAATAAACTGCTCAGTGAATTCCTAGCTGGGTTGAGAAAAAACTTTTCAACAGTAGTTAATATATTTAAAAATATACGCGTTTTTCGTTGACCTCATATACATGCAAAACAGAACTACAGTATGGAATGGCAATTATCTGTCAAATTGGTTCGAGTCGCGGGTGGGTTTTAAACAAGGATATCTCATGAGCCGCTGATGGATGATGACCTCAACAGTGCTTTTTCCTGTAGAT
The DNA here is from genome assembly GCA_949129095.1 of Volucella bombylans. Lineage (NCBI taxonomy): Eukaryota > Metazoa > Arthropoda > Insecta > Diptera > Syrphidae > Volucella > Volucella bombylans. Next base: position 134,368,414 of record OX422141.1, on the reverse strand, counting down.
TCCTACCCGAAGGACTAAATATTAAGCTACCGACGACATCGTAATTTTGTCAGATACGCCAAATATAATGCAAATCATGATCAACAAGTTAGAGAAGTACTTCTCCCTGTGGAGCCTGTAGTTAACACCAATAAATCAAAAGTAATAGTCTTTCGAAATGGATTTAGACACAAAGAATGAAAAATGGATGCGGAAAAACGAAATCTTGCCGAACGTATAACAGTATAAGTACCTTGGAGTTACAATAACTCTTAAAACACATTTGAAAGAAGCAAAGAAAGATATAAACTACAGCTGGAAGTGCACATTTTATTAAAGAACCATAGCTCTTAGTTCGAAATATAAATTTATGAAGCTGTAGTGAGATCAATTATGTATTATGCAGCAAAAAGGTGGGGCATTTTCCAATATGAAGAAGTGTAAGAAATTCTATTTCTTAAAGAAAATATTCACGCTACCAGAAAATATACCAAACTATGTATAAGCTACACCTAGAAACCGGACTCCTACCATTATATACATTTTGCTTGTCAAGAAGCGTCTTTCAAAAGAACGCACCCAAATTTTCAGACAGATCTGTCAAATAGTTTTGTTGTGACAGCCATTTGAAACAGACGCCTACGAGAATTTTCGTAAGAATGGAAAAAAGTTAATTTCCTGTGCTATAAACACTATTTTTCGCGCAAAAAAACCATCATGCAAACCAAACAAAAGCTTGAAAATTGGATTGGAACCATCCACCACTGGTTTACTCAATTTCGGTGCGGTCGTATCAGCACAAGTGACGCCGAACATTCTGGTCGCCCAACTGAGGCCACAAAAATCCACGGAATGATATTGGACGATCGACGAGTAAAGGTGGAGCGCGAACCTGAATAGGCTACAGGCTTATTACATGAATCAGTGATTTCAGTTTTGCAAAAATGTTTGGATATGAAAAAGCTTTCCGCCAGATGGGTATGATGTTTGACATCTTCAAAGGGGTGTTTGGCGATGCTCAATCACAATCCGAACGAGTTTTTGCGACGTTTCGTAACCGTAGCCTGATCGCAAAGGACTTTTATAAATTTGTTTTAACTGTATGTAAATAAAAAAAAATTAAATTTAAACTATTAACTTTCCGAATCGTTTGGCCGAGAAGCATCCATAAACATGAACATTTGCTGGATGTTTTATGGTGCGTTTGCAGAAACTTTTCATCTTTTTTGTCCAGGCTTTCTTCCTATAATTATAAACAAAAAAAGATGACCCTCCTGTAAGTATAATGCTGCCCCAATCCCGGTCTAAATTCTGCGTTGCCCAACTTAGACTCTTTTCAATGTTTTTGGGTCAGTAGTAGTTTAGGTTTGGTACTCCTGTTGTGTTTTTGAATTTTGCCAAACAGCGTCGTATTGTGTTTATGGACACTTCTTCTTCTTCCTTTTCTGGAAAATTTTCTTTTGTGTTCCTCAGACTTTTCCGAAACAATTCACAAATTATGTTGTTGTGCTTACAAAGCACATCCAGCTTTGGTCTATCTACTTGACCCATTATCCACATTACCCCATGCCTTGTACCTCTTTATCCACGTTTCCACAAATGCCTCTGATGTTTTTATATATTTTTTTGCCTACTTAATACTCATTCGCGGCGCTTTTGGGTGAGTTACTAAGAAAACTCTATCTAAACGCTTTTTATGATGTTGTACTGTCGAAGCCTACTGAGGAAATGAAAACAATGAGCAATCGGCAATTAAATGCAGAAAATAGTTTGGCTACCAGCATGTGTGTACGTGTAAAGTAAAAGAAGTAATTTAACGCACGGTTTTCTGGAACACACTGTACGTGTATATAAATAACCTATATGAAGCGGTAATTGAGGTAGAAATAGAATCTCGCAGACTACGTACAGCTAAACAACTGGCATTCGACACTAATATAAAGAGATTATCACTGCAATGTAGAAAGTGTGGAAGGATAGCAAAATAAGGATGGATAACAGTGAAACACCAATTTACATTGGTAATTGCTCTAGCGAACTTGGGCACGGCAGATATAGGCAAGAAGTTTTTAGCTTCAACCAGACACAGAACGCCTCCTAGGTAACAATCCACATCAAGGCTGAATTCGCCAACATCAGCTTGATATGTGCTAACGTCCCCACGCCCTCCTCAACGAAACCTACGACTAATGTGCGTTACAATGATTGCAGGTGGTTTTTAAATCTCAAACAGGAAATGAGTTCATCTCCGGAAATCATAGCCAACACAAGACCACATATGGAAAGGGATTTCAGATAACTGCTTTTGCTGCAAGTCGCTCACTAATTTGGTGGGTTTCACTCGAAAATTCCAGCGAAACTCTTCGTTTGATGAAGTATCGTATACTGGCAAGCACATGTAGCAAAAATAACTAGCTCTACGAACAAAAAAGGTGTGAAGAGCATCGGCTTTTTTGTCACAATCAAGGAAATAGAGAGGTATTACTTCAGAAATATTTTTTTTTACTAAAATAACAAGTCAAGACGGACCTATTCAAATGAACAAGTAAACTTAATAGTAGAGTCGCAGTTGGTGTCAGAGATATGGAAAAAATACTGCCAGACACAACGAACTACTCAACACTTCCGTCTTGATATGCTGGACCAGCCAACCTGCCGAGCTATTAACGACAGTTTGAGATAACTTGGAAGAGAGAAGGAAATAATCCCTGATGAATGTTAGTATTTGAAGGTCCACAAGAAATCAGACCCTCTAAACTGTATTAAACAGAGCTATAGAGTCATGTCTAGTGTCGGAATCTCTGCCAAACTCCTTATACAACTACTTGCATAAACTGATATTTACCCAGTTCATCCGACAGCTCAATGTGCGTTGAAGCGATCCCCATACCCCTAGAAATGCTGGTTTTTATATGAAATTGTCCAAAATGAGCGAGAGAAAATTGAGAGAAATTTAACAAACAGCTAATTGATCTGACACTTGACACTAATACCTAATACCTAGGCTGCCCGAAGGAGTCAGTATCATCGGATTCGCAGACGATATACGAGTAGCTATCGTAGTGGTCGCAAAACACACCCATGAATTTGAGTTAACCACAAACGCAGCCATTGTTCAAATAAAGCAGTGGGTTGAATCTGCGGGTCTCGAACTGGCGGAACAGAAAACAGTAGCCGTTCTTATTACGAGCAGGAAAACCGTGGAATATATCAATATTCAAGTCGGTAACGAGAACATCCGATCGAAGGAAAGTACGGTAAAGTACCTAGGAGTGATGCTACTAGACAACCGACTACGGTTCAAACAACATGTGGACTACGTGCGGAAAAAAGCGTCAGCGCTACAAGCGGCACTTTCCAGAATATTGCCGAATGTTGGCGGACCTGGATACGACTCGTTGCGATAAGGACAATAAGCGGCTATAGGACAATCTCGGACGAAGACACATTTGTCATCGCTGGAATGATTCCCATCGACATCTTCGCGGACGAGATGAAGAGAATTTAATGCTGGAAAACCTCAATGCCAACTGATGCCAAGGCAATAAGGAGAATGAAAGAGGAAGAAAGGGTACGCTCTATAGCCCTATGGCAATCTCGATGGGATAATGCCACAAAGGGCAGATGGGTTCATACCTTGATTCCAAAAATCAATGTATGGATGAACAGAGCCCAAGGAAAATGCAACTATCACCTTACGCAGTTCATCTCTGGTCATGGCGGATACCGAAAGTATCTATACAGATTTGGCCATGACAACTCCCCCTTTTGTCCCGAGTGTCCAAATCAGGAGGAGGACGTGAAGCACGCAATTTTCCTTTGCGGACGGTTCGCGGAATGGATAGAAAATCTACCAGACCCCCCAGAGGTAATTAAGAGATGGTGGAGTCGGAAGAAAAGAATACTGGCTAAATATCTGCGGATTTGTAAAAACTGTGCAGACCGAGCTACGGAGAATAGAAGCCGAAAGAAGAGCGGCAGAACCAGCCGAACAAATAGAAACACCGGAGTAGTATGAATTGCTTGCCAGCCCCACGAAGTAATACTCGTACCTAGCGGCAGTTCCGCGGGGAGAACGGTAGAAGTGTTAAGGGTGTGGATTAGTACGTAGGCGCACTACTGGCATCGAATATTCGGGTGTTGCGAATCGTGCATGTTGGTGGCACAGGCTACCGCATCTTTAGAAAAAACACAACTAATACCTGCCCGATGATGAAAGAATGATGAGAGCGCGAGAGAGTAAAATGTTCCAATGCAATTTGAAAGTGTTTATATGATATTTCAAAGCGGTTACAAATTTTCAATGCGTTTTATAAGCAGTACTGAACGTATGCGTGTTGAATATTTCAATGCGGTTTGAAGTGGTGTTTACACACAGCGCGGACGAAGGAAAATTAGGGAGAAAATTAAGATGTACGTTGGTTTTGAATGTTTGCAGGTTATAATGACTAGCAAATAAAGGGACGTGAGTCCGGGAACGTATATGAAAAACAGGGAGTACTGTCATCAGCAAAACAATATATTTGTATTAGAAGCAGCAGATATGGCATCATTGATGAATATTAAAAAAGTGTCGGAGACAGAACAGAACCGTGTGGTATCCAAGACAACTTGAATTGAACGTTCCGAGAGGTAGTTTTTAATCCATTGAAGAAGAGAATTGTCGATCCCAAATGCACGCATTTTCGACAAAAGGCTCTGTCAAATGTTTTAAAAGTATCAAGTGCAACTACATTTCTTTCGCCGGATTGATATACGCTTATGCGATCAAATCAGCAGTGGACCTGAGTTGAAACGAAAACCGTATTGCCGGTCATTGCTGACGGTTTACCACTGTTTCAATGGGTCTGTAACATGGGGCAGAAGAAGATTCGCCTTTTTACGGACGGTCTGGAAAAATGTTGTTTTCCATCAGCTCGAAAAGAGTCCTAAAGAGTAAGATTGATGAAAAAGCTTACGCAGTGGTTTTCTCAGCGTGGAAGAACACTTCCTTTCATAAAAAGGGGAGATATACCATTTGGACCAGCGGATTTGTGTATGCTTAGATTTTTAAGTACTTTTGCTACTATATGAGTGCGAAAGTGGATTCGGCCAATTGAGGATTCGACGCACTCAAGTTTAGGCAGAGAAAAAGCACAATCTGGAAGTGTTGATCTGGCCGCAAAGTGTAGAGCAAGCAATTTAGCCCTGTGACAGCTGAAATGTCATTATAAATGAGCAGAATTCTTAACAATTCTACATTCTTAACTACGAACTGTCCTGGCATCTTTGAAAAAATATTAATAGAAGCGAAAAAAGGTTGTGTCGTTGTGAAGAACCAACCAAATTCAACTATAATCTGTCACCAAGAAAGAATACATAACATCTATGGAATGGTATTGGATGTCACAGTAGACAGTTACGACTTTGAGTCAGTTAGGGACTTTATTTACCCCGGCTCCGCTATTTAGTCTGACAAGGATATCTCATCAGAAATCAAACGAAGAATTACACTTAGAGGTCTTCAGATAAGACCCCTATCACCCCAGTCCTACTATGTGCTACAAAGGCACGGCCTTTAGCGATGACGGTTGAAAATATCTTTGGTTTTTTTGGGTTATGGGCTAAGATTCATTAGTGAATTCTACGAGCTGTACGGCGACATCACCCTGGTTAAAGAATAGCGCATCGGTCGCCTTAGATGACGGTCTAAGTACCGGACAAATAACATAGTAGCGGAAGATCTCACCTTAGGTAAGAATTAACTAAACAATTGGATTCTGTTTACCAATTCCAAAAATCTGTATACCAAGGGGTAAGTATATGGACTAGTGACAAGTTAGAGGTAAACATTGTCTCCAAAACCGGTAACAGGGCGTTATAATTTATTAAACCTTGGTATATACTCGTAGATATAATTCGTTTTTTACAATCCTACGGTTTTTATAGCAACAAGTTCACAAACCATTCACAAAATATCCTCTATTTTTCACTTCAATCTTGTTTATGTTTACACGTTAACTAGCAAATCTTCGTAGAAAATTTTCGGGATTTCACAACGAAGGAATGGTCAGAACTAGAGACGATTGGATCTTAATTCTAAAAAGCAAGGAGAATTTTATTTTCAGAATTTCACTGTAAGTTCTTTTTTGTTTTGTTGGAAGTGCGGCCGAATTAAAAGCGTACCAACTTCTTACAGAAAAGGTATCAATCGCAAGAAGTTCATTAGTAAAAGATTTTATAGATACGTAGTACTACTTTAACATACACGACAACACAGCCATTTCGATTCGCAAATGGTAAAACGGAAGAGAAAAAGCGAAATCTTAAGATTTTCCTCTGAATGGGATTTAAATGAGAGATTTATATAATAGATACGAGTACCTTCGGCAAGAGGAGGTTCGTGTAGTACGTCTCCATCTCCTTCTTCTACTACACCCCTGGCATCTGGAGATGTTTCAATTGGCAGTAGTTTTGTCTGCATGATGGGAGGCGCCTGGTTCCGAATTCTGCTCTTCAGTTAGTATCACAGATTCCTTCTCTAACAAATTTTAAGTACAACAAATGTTCACGGGCTGATCTTTTGAACACGTGTTAGCCAAACAAAATAACCATAACAATAGCAACAACAAACTACTTGACAGGAAGTCACTAAAACAACACAACAACGACTATAACGACTCTGGGGACGACACAAACAACAAATAATGGAAAACTTTTATAGTAAAGCGAAGGAAAAAAAAATCCAAACTCGCACAAGTTATGTGAGGTTAGTGGACTATCTACTCTGTCTCCACTATATCCACCCACTTCAAGTCAATCACTGTACCAATGTACCACTATACCGCCACTTCACTGCACTAACTTGAAGAGCTTTCTATGAGAATGAGAATAAATATGTACAATACGTGGTACGGATATGGGTATGGGTCGGTCGGGTATTCATCCCTCCGCAATGCGCCTGGTCATAACAATCACGATTTCGGGAACAGCACGGAACTCACAATACAGACAGTGAAATAGAAATTAAAAAAAAAAATAAATAAAAAATCCAAAAGAGACCAACAACAGCTCGGAACGATGTAAACCATCTGCGGGTGATGCTGGTACTGGTAATGGTAATGTGGCTGAAACCAAGATACGAGTAGTGATTGTCAGTGCTCCTACTCCGTAGTTCTACTCTGACAGTGGCAGTGCCACGAAAGTGACAGGCAGACTGTTGATTTAAATATGATACCTGAATGTATCTCCGATTACCCTTTTCGAGAGTACACTCAGTGTGTAGAAAGCAGCAGAGAGGGTACAGGCTACAGGGTACAGGGTATAGAGTATCTCTGACAAGCCGGATGACATCTGGGCTGGGCGTAGCTGCTTTCGAAATAGGAGCCATGAGCCAACACACAGTGTTAGAGGGCACAATAACAAAGACCGATACTTCAATACATCTACTAGTATAACTACAGAAACTACCTATACTAACCATATAGACAGACAGACAGACAGACTATACTTGGAAAACTATCTCTACTACTCGTAGTCGTAACTGCAGTCAGTACTACAGTACAGACTGCTTGACTGGTTGGTGGGGGAGGAAATGCGTTCTAAATTTGAAAATCCATCCACTTGGAAAATATATATATAAAAAACAAAAAACAACTCGTCAACTCACGACAATTTTTTCGAAAACCGTAGCAGTTTTGAGGCACTGGGAGAAGAGTACTTAGGTGCAACAGAGAGCACGAGCGAAGCGGTACAAATGTTTTGTAATTATGTAGGTAAACGTTGATGAGATGAATAAGATGCAGGAGATGAAGGATGAAGTGGTGCATCATTTGATGGAAATTCGTCTAGAGATGCGATGAGAATTAGGTGACGAGAGACGGGTGACAAGAACGCGCAGTGACTACTAAAGTAATTGGAGTACTTTAAACTGAGAGAGGTACTACGACTATTTCGAAGGATGTACGCAGGATTTTTCTGAAAAAAAAAAAAAAAGAAAAAAAAAAACTATATAAGAGGCACGGGTGGTGACTCTAATTACAACAACATCTACATAGGTATATTTTATAAGAAAAGGCAACTCAAACCTTTGAAATTTTCTGTATTTTCCGTATTTTCTCTGTGCCATGTTGACAGGGTTGGGCAAATATAAGTTTTTGTCTTTGACTTTGACGATCAATTTGCATTTCGACGCGCTAATTAAATTCACTTGGAAAATGTATAAATGGGAGGCTGACTTACTTAATGAGGTTTCAATCGGGTTTGCTTCGAATTTATTTAGATGCAAGCCAGTCGAGTTACATTATATTGTAGAAGTTGTCAAGGAAAACTTGATGTAAGTCGTATGGTTGAAGTGTGTGGGTTTCGGTTGTTTTAGTGTTTTTGTTTAAAAAGGAAGCTGTTTGGCCGAAGGCAAGGTAACAGACATAAAGTAAACGTACCTAATGATGTCACATTTTGTTTGCTCTGACGACTTTCTTTGTAGGTCGTAAAGGAGCAATAAGTTTTAGTAGGGCAGCAAATGAGCAAAATAGGAGAAATGAAATGGGTTTAGCTAAGCTAGAGGGCATTGTGTCTAGGGATACTATGAGACTGGAATATTTGTAAAATAGAGCAAAGCGTTTGGGTTCTGTGGGCTAATAATTTGAGGCGTCATCCTTCAAGTGCAAGCCAGATTTACACAGACATAGTTAAGCCATGAAAAATAGAGTTTTGATTACAAGGGATGGGATGTTTTGTCAAAGATCTGTCGATGGATAGAATATCTGTAAAATATTATGGGGGTGACCGAAACAAGAGAGTTAAATGCGGACGAATTCCACACCCCCAAAAGGAAAACAAAAGTGCTCTACTCTGAAAAGTCAACCGGAAGTAGTAACCCTCATGATTATAGCGAAATGAACGGCAACACGTTTAAAAATAATATGCTTCTATATATTTTGAGGCAATGCAGTGCAATGACTTCTATGGTAAAGCAGGTACGAGGGTGGGTCAATAAGTCCCTGAAAATTTAAATAAGGAACACTGTTATCGGCAAAAACACGTTTTATTTTTCAACATAATCTCGATACACTTCGTCTGACGTTCTCTAATTTGTTGATACCCTCAAAATAATGTGATTTCTCGAGGCCCTCAAAATAGGTGTCATCCTCTTCATTTCACCCAAATCTCTTACCGCGGAGCCATTTCTTCAAGTTTGGAAAATGGAAATGGTCGCAGGGCGCTAAAATTGGAGAATATGCTTGATGAGGGAGCAGTAACTGAATTCATGTAATTTTGCCATTCCGACTGTGATCTTGCGCTCCGGCGCGTTGTTCTGGTTGAAGAGAATTTTGTTCCTCCGCCAATTGCGGTCGTTTTTGCTTTAAATCGGAGTCGAATCGATCAACAGCTCTGCATAATAAACGCCGGTGATCGATTTACCCAGACACCGCGTGCATCCCAAAAAATTGTCGCTATGACCTTGTTGGCCGACAGGCACATCTTGGATTTTTTCGGCTTCGATTCATCGGGAGAAATCTACTGTCTCGACTGTTCCTTGGTTTCTGGTGTGATGTAGTGGATCCATGTTTCGTCCATGACTACGAAACGGCAAAAAAAACTCGTTCGGATTGTGATTGAACATCGCCAAACACTCCTTTGAAGTTGTCAAACAATTGCGTTTGTTGTCAATGGGTCAATGCTTTTTCATATCCAAATATTTTTGCAAAACTGAAATCAATGATTCATGTGATAAGCTTGTAGCCTATTCAAGTTCGTGACCTCAGTTGGCCGACCAGAATTTTCGCCGTCACTTATGCTGGTACGACCGCACCGAAATTGAGTAAACCAGTGGTGGATGGTTCCAATTGATGGTGAACAGTGTCCATAATACTTTTCAAGCTTTTGTTTGGTTTGCATGATGGTTTTTTTGCGCAAAAAATAGTGTTTAACACGAAATTCACTTTTTTCCATTTTTACTAAAATTCTCTTAGGCGTTTGTTTTAAATGGCTGTCACAACAAAATTATTTGACAGATCTGTCTGAAAATGTGGGTGCGTTCTTTTGAAAGACGCTTCTTGACAGGTAAAATATTGGATATGAGGTGACAACATCATCTGTTTTAATTTGCATGGACTTATTTACCCACCCCACCCCGAAATCTTACAATTCAATATGCAATGTTGAAACCTTTGCCAATGGTGACGGGCAAACTTAACGTTACAACGCCTGACTTTTATTCTTTTTACCGGATCATTTACGCTCACATAATTGTTTAACAAAAAATATCGAAACATCGTAGGAGTTCCACAGGGGTCGGTTCATGTTCCAGTCTTGTGGAATTCATGAATATTCAGACCAAAAGGGTAGTAGTCATTGCCAAGCCCATAGTGAAAGTGAAACAACTCTGGAATGAAACCGTCAAAAATATAAAAACATGGCTTCGCTCTCGCATCAAAGCCCCATATTAAGTACATAGGGGTGCTGTTGGAATATAAGCCAAATTTTGATAATTTAAAATTCTCAGGCGAGAGGCTAATCGATAAGAATCCAGGCTAATACCAAACATTGAAGAACCCAGATAGCCAAGGAGAAAGCTGCAATACTGACGTACGTAGCTACTATATGGGCACCAGCAATAAGTATAGAGATGAATATGAGAGGGATAAGCTTTGTGCGCAAAAGGGCATCACTACAAGAATGGTGGGAACACTGGAAAGTCTCGGCGAATGCGATCAGCGTGGCTGGACAAATGCCTATCGGTCTGCCTATCGCTAAAATATGGACATGGATAGTGCGCCGGGACTATCTTTATAATAATAGGTGGTCCCGAGACTACAAATTACTTAACTTCCTTATGTCCTGTTTCCCCTAGTGGGTACTAGGACGGATCCTGTCAACGAGCTTCAGCTCTCTTCAACTCTTACCAGTGACTTCTCCTCAAGTATTTCTTGGCCGATCCGTTCTTCTACCGTCTTGCGATAACGGATTCCATTGCATTGCGTATTTTGCTATGGAAATATCGCCTTTTTGAAGTGTATAATCAATTACTGCCACTTCCTCCGTTTGTGAGTGTGCCTATTGTTTCTTGGCCCTTTCTCTGGTAAAGATGTTCGTTAGAGATACGGTTAGGCCAGCAAGCCCTTAAGATTTTCCATAGGCACCTATTAACGAACGTGTTTTTTTTTTGTGATAAAAGCGGTCACCTTACAAGTGGTGTACCCATACAACAGCACGGATTCAATATTTGAACGGAACAAACGTAGATTGGTGTTTAAGCTGATTGCAGTCCTTCGATATAAAATATATAATATCCGGCGGTCTGTCATCTGGCACTGTAAATGGTCGAGCAATAATTGTGGCAAATATATTTGAGAGATTACTCCCCTAAGTAAACAAACATCTTCTTTGATGAATTATACATGTCATGGACATCATTCCAAACGCAGACTTTGTTTGTCGATTTGGTTGACAATATCATGTTTGGTTCCACCTTCGGTTGAGACAATACTCCTAAAATATTGGAAACTCTCTACTCTCTCTGTTGGTTGCCCAACAATGATAACTTGAGTTGATGAGTTAAAACTGAAGATTTTGGCTTTGGAAGTGTTAATCTTCGAACCCACTCCACTCTTGCTGTCATTTGGTGCAGATCCATAACCCTGTGAGAGAATAAACAAACGTCGTCAGTGTAGTCCAGATGTTTGAGTTGAGATGTAAGATTATCGCAATCACCAATAGAAAAAGTATCGGCGTTAGAATGCAACCCTGTCGAACAAAACTTTGGATCTCATGACATCATAGGTTGCTTTGATAATGGCCGTTAGTTTGTCGGGTATACCTCTCCTGATTATCCTCCAGATAAACTTCCTGTTAACACTGTCGAACGGCTTCTCAAAATCAATGAAAAGTAGTGACTCGTATTACTGTTCAATAATGATCCGCAGGGTATTGATGTGGTCTATACAGGAGGATCCAGATCGGAAGCCTGCTTGTTCGGCATCGAGTGTATCTTCCAGATGTTTCTTCATTTGCTCAAGAACTACTTTGGCTATTACCTTAGCAATGGCGAGAAGAACGCAAATGCCTCTCCAGTGTGAACTTCATAAGACTACCTTTTTTAAGGAGCTTGACAATCATTCACTACTTCCACTCGTCGGGGAAACTTTCTGCCTCCCAGGTCTCTCAACAGGAGGATATAAAAGCTCTGATGATGTTGTTGGAGCGGCTCGCAAAAGCTCTGCAGGAATATCACCTTGTTGTTCTTCAGTACGTTGATCGCGGTTGAGATTCTCATCTTTATTGGGAGTAAAGGTCCGAATTCGGGAAATTTTTATTGTTCGGGCGGCTCAGTTTGGTTAAAGCCGTAAAATGCTCCTTCCATCGCTTGAGCTGATCCTCATCTCAAAACGTGTACTAATATATAAAAACACTTTTTTTTCTACTTTATTCATCAACATAGTCTCCTTCTAGATTGATACAATCATTCCAGCGCCGTTCCAACCTTTCTATGTCTTTCTAATAGAACGATTTGGTTATATATGTTTTATCCACTGTTTTTCGCTTAAACAACTCGAAACAGCACTCTGATTGTTTTTTGGTCAACTGTGAGCAAACGCGGTGCCCACTTCGAACAGAGCTTTCGCATATCCAAATACTAGTACAAAATACGATGTGCACGGTCTTGATATCTATACGATGTCAACTATGGCACGCAGGGTTCAGCATCATTTGTGGCTGTACGCACGCGTTTGAATTCAGCAAACCAGCGACAAATGGTTGCTTCGACGGAACAGATTCCTTATATTACTTTTCAAGCTATCCTGCAGTTTCAACAATAGTTTTTCACATCAAATAACAGTGTTTTATGAACATACGAAACTCGTGTTTTCTATGGTTTTGAAAATAGCAATACGAGTATCTTCAATATCTCGTTGACTAATGGTCGATATGTCATTAAATTTTCACACGCATCGTTTGAAGATTGGTGTTAACTAAAAATCGTATAGATATGTTACCCTATTTATGTGTCAATCTCGGGACTTTTCGAACGAGGCGACCCATACTGATAGTATTGTAAAGGTAAACAGCAGCAGGAAACACCTTGGAAAGGCAAATTGATGGCGCAGTAACTACAAAAAGCTTTATCACATTCATGCTTATGACGAGTAAAGTCTGAAAGATTTTAAATTGGGAGGTTAGGTTTAGTGAATAGGAACCTAGCCTGACACCAGAGCATACTGTCGTATATGAAGATTCACACATCCGTAGGTAGAAAATATCAGCTTTCCTCCGCAAAAGAATGGTGATGTTAGGAAATTTACTTTTTCGCAGCATTGGCCTGTGATTCGAACACAGACTATCTATCGTAGTAGTTGACGAACTTAACCACTGAATCTGAGTGCTATGTATGTACGAGGGGCGTTCAACATATTCTCGGTATCGGGGTGAAGCTGTGGTTGTATATATAAATTGACTTATTTATCAAGTAATACAATTATTTTAGTGCATTCATGTAAAATTTCATATAAATGTGATTATTAATTCGCGTTTTATCTCTAGTTAAGCAGAATCATAATGGCAACTGAGACGATGATGGTGAAAATTGAGCATCGCGCTGTAATTAAATTTCTCATTAAGCAAGGAAAAAGTCAAAAAACTATTCATGAAGAGATGGTGGCTGTTTACCAGGGTTCCGCACCTTCATTATCAACTGTGCAAAAGTGGTCAAGTGAGTTCAAGAGAGGCAGAGAGAGCATTGAAGACGACCCCCGCTCCGGCGCCCCGGCTACTGCTTGTACGGGAGAAAGCATCAATGAAGTCGAAAAACTTGTTCTTGAGGATGCCCGAATAAAGGTGAAAATGATGGCAGAGATCACCAAGCTTTCAATTGGTACCATTCACACCATTCTTCATGACCATCTTAACCTTTCAAAGGTCAGTGCAAGGTGGGTGCCACGAATGCTCACAGCGCCTCAGAAAAAAGTGAGAATCGCATGCTGTAGAGAGCTTTTGGAGATGTGTAGTGAGAACGCGGACGGTGTTATGGATCGAATTGTTACTGGGGACGAAACATGGTTCCACCACTATGACCCTGAAAGCAAACAAGAGTCCATGCAGTGGCATAAAAAAGGAACAGACCCCCCGAAGAAGTTCAAAGTCACTCCGTCTGCCGGGATGCTCATGGCCACAGTTTTTTGGGACTCAAAGGGAATCTTGCTCATTGAGTACAAAAAAAAAGGTGAAACCATCAACGCCACATCCTACGCTTCCACTTTGCATAATTTGCGGGAGGAAATTAAAAAGAAAAGACGGGGTAAACTCGCAGCGGGTGTGTTGCTTCTTCATGACAACGCTCCTGTTCACACAGCGCGAGTTTCCAAGGCTGCTGCGCGAGATTGTGGTTTCGAAGAAATCCAACACCCACCCTATAGTCCAGACCTTGCCCCTAGTGATTATTTCTTGTTTCTGGATTTGAAAAAATGTCTTCGTGGAAAAAGATTTTCGGATGATGAAGAACTCAAGTCGGCAATAAATGGGTATTTTGCAGAGAAAGAGGAAATTTATTTTTTTGAGGGTTTAAAAAAGCTTATCTCAAGATGTAACAAATGCATTGATGTTAGGGGAGATTATATTGAAAAATAAAAACAATTTAAATTGAATTCGCATTTTCCTTCATATCGATACCGAGAATATATTGAACGCCCCTCGTAAATCTTAGACATTATTAAATATGTACAGCAAAATTTTTAAGAAATTAATGAAGATAGCATTCCCTTTAATGATATTACCAACTTAATTCCTCAATTGTTCCTTACATTTAAAAACAAAACTCCTTTCCTAAAGTAGATACAAAGAGACAGTGTTCGATATAACCGATATTCCTGAACATCACTCCAGACTACGGCAATATGAATCCATTTAAAACTGCGAAATAGGTTATACACAGTAGAGGAAACATCAGGAAAGTACGGTATATGCAACTTAATTTACTAATTACATAATTTATGTTTTTTTTCCAGTTTGCTCAGGAATCCAAGAATTTTCGTTTCATTGTAATTTTCTATCACTAGATATTCGAGCTCTGAATCGCACTAAACAGTAGTTGGAGTTGGCACTTGCGTCTATAAATGTTTTCATATAAAAGTGGTCGATTTGGTTGGCGGTCCGACCATTCTGAGTTTTAATCGGGCCTCTGTATAGATTTCTTTATAAGTTCGGAAGCCATTTTCATTTGTTGTGCCAAGAATACTTTTCTAACATTTGTAACATATTTTCCAAAACTTTCCTCTCAATGAGCACTAATTCTCAATTTCCTTCTTAATCCTTAGAAAGAGTGATTGACAAGAGCAATCCATCGCTTCATCTCTAGGGTCAGACAGCGTAGTCGAGGTATACAAAGTCCTTCACTTACACAGGTGGTTGTAATAGATTTAAAGTTAATGGGTTCATCCAAGAACTGCCGTAAGGCGAGGACTAAAAACAAAACTCCAGGTCTTTGGCTTAGATATCGCTATTCAGACTTCTTCTTGATCAGAAGTCTGTTGCGTGAAGTTGTCGACGTTGAATGATCCTTTTGCCAGACCAGATATTAGTTGTTTTCCCATTGATTGCGGAACTAATCTTTCCTTCAGCATCGACTGTGGTCCAATTATTATGCGACCATTCATATCCCAGCAACTTAATTTCTGTGGTATGAACGCTTTATGGTCTCGATCGAGCATGTCTTTACTTCCCCGTTTTCTTTATGATAAGCATTTATTCTTCTTTGGAACGTCATATTCAATGCGTGTGCCTTTTGACAATATTCATCAGGGGTTCGTTGTGGTGGTCGAATCAGATATACCGAATTTTATGGCTTCCTGACACTGCTACTACTGGATATATGAGCTTAGACAACTTGATCAAGGGAACGTTCCAGAAATCCCTTGTGATTGCAGCCACTCTACGTCAAATTTACAAACAGTACTTCTTCTATATTTTGGCTCCTTGTAGCGCCCCGATATCTAAAATAGTGGAACTGTGCCTTGCATCAGTCGAGGCGTGACTATTTTGGTTAACAATTTTTTAATCATTTGATTGTTAGATCCCTTTGTGCACTTGTTGACTTCAGGTGCGGGAAAAGAATGCTAGTTACGAACGTTGAGCAATATGTCCGTGAATCGTGATTTTTTTCCGGAAAAGAGACCAATCATAGTCCATCTCCTTTACTTATACAAAATCAGTTCCAAAGTAAATATGATTTTTTTAAAATAGGTATTTCTAGTGAGGCCATTTTTTGGCCGACATGCGTCAGAGAGGTAGATCCTTCACTGGTGTATTGTAAACACTTCATGACATTTGGACGAATAGACAGTATGCTTGTGTCATTGGTACAAAAACCACTAACGTCTAAAAATTGCTGAAAATTCAACATTCGAAGGACATCACCAAGGAGACCAAAAGCCACAAAAACTTATTTTGCAACATTGTGACTAGTGATGAAACGTGGTGATTTCAATATGATCCATAAACCAAGAGCCAAAGTACTCAATGGAATGCGCCAGAAGAGCTAAAACCCAAAAAACCTCATTTGGTGAAGTCAAAACTGAAGACAATGTTGAATTGCTTTTACGATTCCAATATCATTCTCCACATAGTGTTCGTTCTACCACCTGTTAATGTACAATTCCATCTTGGTGTCTTGAAGCGTTATGTGTATTGTATTTGTCGTATTCCGCCAGAATATCGCCTACGATAATGCTTGTTCTACTCAAATGTTCAGTTCTATACGAATTCCTCATTCATTCAAATTCGAATTCATTTTAATTGGATTAGCATGCACAACAGAACATGACAAACTGTTTCATCTATCAATTTCACAGATAAAACGATCATACGCACGATCCATTTCAAATTCATGATTTGTTTATACTCAGTGGAAATTGTTTCCATTGTCATGCAAATTCTTCATTCTGGTCGATACACCGCTATGGAAGAATAACATTTAAGGTAAGAGACCGCTACGACTCAATGCCATTTAGATTTACTCCAAAAAGTATCAAACTTTCATGAAACTTTCATGAAACTTTCACTTCAATCATTCAAACAAACCGAAGACAATGCTTTCAATTTGAAATGGATTTAACTTTGGTGAAAATTCACGGATTCGCTTTGAAGTATTGATTGCGTAGATAAGTTGCATCTGATCTGATTTGAGAAACCACATCATCGATTTGTTACGATTTCTCAAGAAATCTTTGATTGTCTATTCAAACGAACTACCGTAGATTGATTACAAGTTGATTACAATTGAGCATCATTCGGAAGGGCTTTTCCTAATCGTACGAGTATAAAAACAATAAAGATGACAGGTGATCTGCACGAATAATAACGAATTTAACTTGATATTCAGGTCATCTCAACGATATTTGTGAAAGAGCTTTCAATTTAAATTAAAACGACTGATTGGAATAGCTGACCATGGAGGAAATGCAATGTCTGATGTAATACGACATTCAATTCCTCCAGCCACTTAGCATTCTTATCAGAACTACTCACTTCGTCAATTATAATGTCTAGACTTTTCTTGAAGGGCTGTATTACATCAAGTGTGTATGGCTTATTGAAACCTACAACGGAATGCTGACGTTGAGTACTCATAGGCAGCAATAAATGCAACAACGATGGGCACCATATCTCTATTTCTAGAGTGAGGCGTCATGATAGTGAGCTCGTGATTTCCACGCCTTAATACCCCACATGAACTTGGTGATTTGCAAATCATTCCAACGTCAAGTATGTGGTTTGATTTCTTAGAAAGTTTGCAATTCATCTAGGGAACAAAACTTGAATATGAATGTTCCAATGATGGAGACAGTAAAGACCCAGTTAAGGGAAAACCAAATGTTACCTCTAGCATTGAAGTTTGCATTCGGTCTTAGATCTGCCATTATTTCATTCGTAAAGTAAAATAAGTACTTGTAACTTGTGATTTCAGGGGACCTTATGCTGTTTTTTTTTGTACTTTCTATTCTTTTAATGCAATGCATGTGCACATGTTAACATTTTTACTTAATTAAGAGAATAGGTAGAGACATTTGATATTTTATTAATAAAAATAGTGTTAAATGTCACTTTATAATTAAAAGAGAGAGTGTGCGGTGAACGATTATATGATAAGTATAGTCCGCGAAATTCATTTATGCGCACGTTTTTTTTTCTGGTTAGTAAAGTTGTGTAGATAAAAGGCTAAAATTTTCATATACAAATTTATTATATTAGAAAATAAAATAAAATAAAAGCATTCTAGCTTAGATAACATTATTTTTTCAGAGAAAAGCTCTTTCCCTTGTGAAGTCCTTTCGGTCCCTTTTTTCTTTGAGTGGTAACATCGAGCTCTGGCGGAGGTGGAAGGCAGCCATGGTCGCATCAGTCATTGGTCCACCAACTTCAGACCTCGGAAAACAACTCACATAGGTTTCACGTGTGGTGAAACATAGGGGCTCGGTCGGTGAAGCCCTAAGGACAGTAGGGAGACTCGAGATGAACTAGGAGTCCAAGATGCGATAGGAGGTACACCAGAAACACCGTTGTCGGAGCCCGTAGGATAGGCGGGAAACTCGCAACGGCAGCATCAGATAGGATGTCTGAAAATCGCCGACGGGTGGGGGAAGACGATCTCTGGAGCTTACACCCCAACGAAAGACAAGTAACCGGAGGATTAAGTAACACCACATCCTGCAACCGATGTGGATACAGCACCGCGACAATCGGATGGGTGAAGGGATGACGACATCCTTTTAAGCTAACACCACACCGATGGAGCACCGAAAGAATACCGAAGGAGTAGCAGACCTGTGTAGGCGGACGGCCAAATATTAAAACAGCCTCCAACGAGGGAACATAGAAACAGAGAAACAACAAAAGCATACAAAAAACAACCAATACACAACTACAAACAACAAAAAACAACACCAACCAACAACAACCAATAAACAACTACAATTAACAAAATTACAAACCACGAAACCGGCCATGGCTCGAGGGCACAGAGGTCAGAGGGCCCAATAACAATGCAAAACGCATAAAAAATTGATTAATCAACCCCCCCCCCCCCCAAATCTGAAAGCCGATCCACCGGGGTAGTTAGGGACCCGTGATAAAAATTTGCACAGGCACTGTACTTGACTTTTATTAGGGGCGGCGATCCAGAGGATGGCTTCCACTAAAAAAATCTAGTTTTCAGGAAATAGTTAGACATAGCTAGGATCCACAACTTCCACAAGCTCTCTCAGTGGAGTAGATGGAATGATTGAGAGGCATAGCTGGACACGGGGGCACACACTCGCAAAGCTTGCTAATGTTGTAGCTACAATACAATAATAAACCCGTCGTTGCGTCCGCTAGAGCCAAATGAATATTCGAGTGAACGTGTGTGTGAGTCTGGTGGGAGTTGTGGAAGGAAAAAGATTTGGAAGTCATTTTAATGACGACCAGCATCGAGAGAGAGGGTAAGCTGAGGTTTTTCTATCTTGCTAAATTTTTTTTGGCGAAAAGCAATTTTTCTTTTTGTCATTTCAAAAAAAAATTAAAGTAGAGTATCATAGAATTGGTAACAAGGAAAAAGGAAGAGGAGAAGTAGTCGTTAACAAAGGGACATAGGGACGGAAGGATCAGGAACTCTGTGCCAAAAAGGGGCACAGCATCCCCACAGCGCGGTATGCTGCGCGTGCGACAAGAAATCTTGAGAATAAACGAGACGCGCGACACGTTAAGTAGAGTTCTTTTTTGGTCCGGGACTGTGAAAATAGCGGGTCTTCTCAAGCTTGAAGGTTTCGTGATTCCTTCAAAATCACGTGGCGCCTAACTTCGTTTACCCAAGTTTAGCTGCCATTAAAACGCTACCTGGAGGAACCCACTGTTGAGATAGCGGGATCCCAGAGTGTTATTTCTTGAGTCGGGACAACGTAACCGCTGCCGGGATTCAAACATAACAAACTAGCGTCCATTTTTATATATATTTTGCGTGGCATAATGCCTCGTAGATTTTCTATGGGGTTTAGGTCAGGACCAGCTGGGATGTCCTGTTGTCGGAATCATTCTTGCGAGTATCGAGAAACATGAGAAAAAGCGGCGTTTTATGTTGTTTTTTATAAACCACATTTGGAGTACTTGATAACATTTATTGAACTCGGCATTTTGTTATTGCCAAATCGAGATGAGCAACAATTGGCCAGCAGTCATTTTGTTTTTGGTTGCTTCAATAAGAGTTCGATTTTTTTTTCCGCCGAGTTATTTTGCTCCAGCCTTTTCAACCACCATTCTTCCCATAAGCATCGCCTTTTTTTGACAAGTTTCTCATAAGTTCTTCAGAACGACCGATTTCCCACGCAATTGCCCTGTTGGAAACACATCGCTTTTTTAAAACTGTTACTGCAACTTTATCTTCCTGTGTTAAGTACCTTCCCTTCCCTGCTGTTTTTGTAGAATGATATATTTTCCATTTTGATCGATGACCGCTTGCCATCTTTCTGGCTACTTCATAATTCCACGTTCGTAGAACTTCTGATCTCTATCGGGAAAAAACTGAACCAAGTGCTATTTCGCAGCGTCACCATCATTGAAAGTTTTACCATCCAAAGAGTTTTGCAAAGATCGAAATAAATGGTAATCTGATGGAGAAAGGTCAGGGCTATATGGTGGATGTAACATCAATTCCCAACCAAGCTCAAATAATTTTTTGCGAGTGACCAAAGATGTCCTGGTGAAAAATGACACCTTTTCGATGGACCAACTCTGGTCGTTTTTCGTTTTATTCATTGGAAACAGCTGAAAATATCCCACCAAATTGAGAGCAACATTTTCTTTTGATGGATATAAGCTTTCGAAGTGGATTGTGCTGGCTCATCTAGCCTGGACCATGATAGTTTTCGATTGATGTTACTGTAAACAATCCAAAGGGTTGGATTCATTACGGAAATAAAAAAGTAAAATATGACGAAAATGCTCGTTTTTGCACTCCATATTAAAACTGACGCCAAACAAATACCTTTTCACAAAAATAAGCACAATTTACTTCAAAAGCAAAGTAAGACTGACAGCTTTCAAATGTCAAAAGGAAGAAAATATGTCATTGACAGAAGCCATTAAAAAATATGGCCAAAGACATCTATGTATGTGTGAAATCGGCAATTACTTAGTTGTCAACCCAATATATTTCTTTAATATAGAAACGTGATCTGATCAACTCAAATAGTGATCGATTACTGCGCCTAAGTACAATATTTATAATTTTTAATTACTTCAATTTCGAAGCAGTTGGTTTCACAGGCAATATCTTCTTTATAGGATGTGTGTGACCCAGCTGCAGTTGAGCAGGCTGAATTTACAGCAGCCAATTATATGACATAGGACCCTAGTATCCGGAGACTCTTTAGCGTTAAAACTAATGTGCATAAGATTTGTTTAAATGATTATAATTATTATTACCATCATGGTTAATTTCAGCAACCAGGTTTAAAAGATTTGCTGAGTCATATCTAAATGCAAAGTCATCAGCAAAAGCTGTAAACTCACCGTTAAACGAAATAGCAAAGATTCAGTTAACATAAAAAAAAAAACAATATTGGACCAAGGGCAGAGCCTTGAGGGATACCGAAGTTAATAATCTTGGATCCCACCAAGTCTGCCACTAATTTTAATATTTTGGGACCTATTTTTAAGATGAAACATAAACCAATCTAGGTTTTGCTAAAAAAGTTCATATTTCCGAGAAATTTCACAACTCCATACATCATAACTTTTTTCGAAATTTTTTGATATTGCCGATAGTAAAGGAATCGGTTTGTAATTTATTTTGTCTTCTTTGCTACCCTTTTTAAAAATAGAAATAACAATAGCTGGTTTTAATAATAGAGGGAAAATTGCTGTGAAAATACTCAAACATCAGATGGAATTCGAAATGCTATTTTCGCCACATGAATTCAAGATTTTCAGTGCATTAATTGTGTTTGAGATCAAGACCCGATATGGTTCTATAAACTGGTAACTGCATTCTATATATTTTGTGTTGAAGAACAAATTCCATTTGATAAAAAAGAAGCACAAGTGTTAGATATCTGAGCTATCGAGGCATAGTATAATCATTAACTACATTCGCAACAGTTATTGGATCAGTTACATCGATATAACCATTTTTGAGTGTAATCTGTTAACTATACAGTTCAACGTTTCCTACTATTTTTTGAAGTTGCCTTTTGCATTACTGATTTTGTTTTCATAGTAATTGTTACGACAGAGTTTCGATTTCTTTACATAAAACGTTATACACGATTTTTTAATGAGAAATTGGATGTTTGTAGGGAGCTTGTGTTTCAGTTGGATTGCTTTAAGAAGTGAGTTATTGATCCAAGGTTTAAGTTTGCCTCTAGGCTTAATTTACATAATAGAACTGCTTGGGTTATTTAAATGGTTTTGGAGGGTTTTCAAAAATACTTCATATGCTAACGAGTTTTTGTTTTTCTCTACAAAAGTATCAGCCAAGTTTTCTCTCAAAAGTGTTTTTTTGTTTTTAAGGGCAAAATTAATTTTGTTTATTTATTTTAATTAATAACGGCTGTTTTTTTGTTTATTTGCTGCTTATTAAGTTACAGAGAATTATACCTGCCATGCAGTGGTTGGTAATTCGAAGATGGAAGTTCAGACGAGTGCATTGATCGGTATCAATGTTTTGGAATCGATCATATATGTACATGGTCAATACACTTACTGGTGATTGGGCAATAATTTCATTAACAAATGAAACTATGCAAACCATGTTCAGCTAAAAGATTTACGCAAGCATCCTTTGAAATATGAAATATTCAGGAACGATCGAGTTACGGATACTACGAGTGGCTATTTATTGCAAATCAAATATTAAATGTGACATTATTACTAAGTCAAGTGGTAGCGAAATTGGATACGTACTAGTTGAATTATGCGACTGTAATACCCAATGCATTATTGCATGTGCGTACGAGTATAATAATAATAAAAGTTGTTCTTTCATACCCTTCTTTTCAACTATTTCATTTGTGGTGATTTCAATGCCAATCTGTTGAAAAATGATTCCCTTTTCTTTCAATTGAAGGATTCAATTTCTTCAGTAGGAATGGAAATAATAAATAATACGAGTATTTACCCTACACGTTTTACAATAAATAATTTACCTAGTCTTTTAGTTCTCGTAGTTGTTTCATGTTCATCGCTTGTTCTTATGTGTGATCAACTATCATTTGATATTTCAGATCATGATCTACTTTTTTGTACTTATGACATCAATTTGTCGAGAACCGCCGCAGTAGTAAACACTTTTACATTTAAAGATTTCAATTCCATTGACGCTAATGTCCTTCCAATTGCAAATCTTTCTCCTCTCTGGGAGCAATGTCGATTAGCTGCTGATCCAAATGCAAAAGTAAGACTGTTTCAGTGAAATTGCATGACGCATGTGCACGTGCTATAAAAACCAGAAACAAATTATACAGCAAATGGAAGCGTAGACCATCCGATGTCAATTGGTCAGCATACAAAGCAGCGCGTAATCACTCAACCACCTTTATATCAAAGAGAAACTATTATACCTCCAAATTAAATACTTCCCTCCCTGCGAAAAAACTTTGGAGTAACAGTTAAATTGATGCACATTTTACTTTCCGGCCGATCGCAAAGGGTTGTTTCCAATGCATGTTCTTCAGTTTTAAAAGAAGTCAAGCAGGGAGTGCCTCAAGGCTCAATATTAGGACCGATACTTTTCTGCATGTTCATAAACGATCAGTTTGTAAATATGCCTCGGTTCACTTATATGCAGACGATATCCAACTGCAACTAGCGAAACCCTTCAGCAACTTCAATGAACTGGTTTTCCTCATCAGTAGCTAATGGGTTACTACTAAATCCATCAAAATCCCAAGTAATTCCCAGCTCAAAAAATAATTTTAACTTGAGTGTTTTACCTGATACTCGTATTATCATGAATAACAATAAAATTAAAACTGTTGAGTCAGTTACTAGTCTTGGTTACACAGTAAACCGTACTTTGTCTGGGTATAATCACACAAACATGATCATTGGTCGTTCACACCACGAGAAATACGACGGAAGCTAGTATTGACATTAGTCTTACCCTCATAACATATGCCGAGGTGGTCTACGGCTGCCTTGACTAATTGATAGGTTGCACTTTGCAAGAATACATCAACGCCAGGAACTGTGTAATGAAATCTGTTGCTGTAGTGGAACTTAAAATATTTATATTAAAACGATTTCTTATTCCTCATTGCGTAAATACGAGGGGCGTTCAACATATTCTCGGTATCGGGGTGAAGTTGCGGTTGTATGTATAAATTGACTTATTTATCAAGTAATACTATTATTTTAGTGCATTCATGTAAAATTTCATATAAATGTGATTATTAATTCGCGTTTTATCTCTAGTTAAACAGAATCATAATGGCAACTGAGACGATGATGGTGAAAATTGAGCATCGCGCTGTAATTAAATTTCTCACTAAGCAAGGAAAAAGTCAAAAAACTATTCATGAAGAGATGGTGGCTGTTTACCAGGGTTCCACACCTTCATTCTCAACTGTGCAAAAGTGGTCAAGTGAGTTCAAGAGAGGCAGAGAGAGCATTGAAGACGACCCCCGCTCCGGCGCCCCGGCTACTGCTTGTACGGGAGAAAGCATCAAAGAAGTCGAAAAACTTGTTCTTGAGGATGCCCGAATAAAGGTGAAAATGACGGCAGAGATCACCAAGCTTTCAATTGGTACCATTCGCACCATTCTTCATGACCATCTTAACCTTTCAAAGGTCAGTGCAAGGTGGGTGCCACGAATGCTCACAGCGCCTCAGAAAAAAGTGAGAATCGCATGCTGTAGAGAGCTTTTGGAGATGTGTAGTGAGAACGCGGACGGTGTTGTGGATCGAATTGTTACTGGGGACGAAACATGGGTCCACCACTATGACCCTGAAAGCAAACAAGAGTCCATGCAGTGGCATAAAAAAGGAACAGACCCCCCGAAGAAGTTCAAAGTCACTCCGTCTGCCGGGAAGCTCATGGCCACAGTTTTTTGGGACTCAATGGGAATCTTGCTCATTGAGTACAAAAAAAAAGGTGAAACCATCAACGCCACATCCTACGCTTCCACTTTGCATAATTTGCGGGAGGAAATTAAAAAGAAAAGACGGGGTAAACTCGCAGCGAGTGTGTTGCTTCTTTATGACAACGCTCCTGTTCACACGGCGCGAGTTTCCAAGGCTGCTGAGCGAGATTGTGGTTTCGAAGAAATCCAACACCCACCCTATAGTCCAGACCTTGCCCCTAGTGATTATTTCCTGTTTCCTGATTTGAAAAAATGTCTTCGTGGGAAAAGATTTTCGGATGATGAAGAACTCAAGTCGGCAATAAATGGGTATTTTGCAGAGAAAGAGGAAATTTATTTTTTTGAAGGTTTAAAAAAGCTTATCTCAAGATGTAACAAATGCATTGATGTTAGGGGAGATTATATTGAAAAATAAAAACAATTTAAATTGAATTCGCATTTTCCATCATATCGATACCGAGAATATATTGAACGCCCCTCGTAGACATAAAATTCTTCCAAAAAAGATTTGCCTAGGCACAAATTGAAGCCTATATAGACAAACCATAGCGGAGGTAACATTTGATAAAGTGCCGGTGGCCTTGACGACATCAGTACTCTTAAAAGCTATATAAACAACACTAGGCTCATATGAATCTCTAAGAAAAACTCCCACACCACCGTTAGGGTTAGCGTAAAATTCATAGTTCGGAATACTAAATACAGGGTCTGGCAAAATGATCTCCCACATTTTAATCTTTAATAAAAACACGATTGTAAATGCTATTTAGATTTTATTTTTATTAACTGAAAATGTATGCTATGCCATTTGAGTTTATTGAGTTTCGAAAATTACAGAGTCCAAATGGGGACCATTTTTTTCGATACACATTCGAAGATGATTTCTGAAAGTTTCCATCACTCGAGAAGTAATTTGACGCGATATTCCTGTAATTACTTGTCGTATTGCTGCTTTAAATTCTTCAATGGGATAATGTTAAAAACCTTCGCTTTCAGGTAGCCCCAAATCTTGCCCAAAAGGGCAAGATCGGGTGAACGCGCAGGCCACCCAACGTCTCCACGTAACGAGATTACGACCATTGTCCTTCTTGCCGTATGAGCCGAAGCTCCATCCTGTTGAAACCACACATTCGGATGTTCAAGTTCTCTAAGTGTTGGTTAAAAAAAATTGCGTAGCATGTCGACCATTATGCCTCCCTCTTCAATCAAATGGGTTGTGAAGAGGCCTTTCATGGAACTGTCGCGGATTCTCTGCGACCCAGTAGCGAAAATTCTGTTTGTTCACACAGCCAGACAGATGGAAATGAGCTTCGTCACTCGTTATTAAAAGAGCATTTTGTGGGATGTTTTGAAGAATATCGTTGGAGCATGCTCTGCATAGCCTGCACAACAGCAAATCATAGCTGGCATGCATATCACTCAACTCAACACCCATAAAATGGCCTGGTAGTCCTCTGATAGAAAAATCAAAACATTGCATGTACAGATTGCAACCAATGCAAGGCATAGAATCCAGCATTACAAATAGCCAAAGTTCTAACCATACAAGAAGCCACATACTCGAATCACGTCCTTGCTGTAGCCTATATCTTGGATGAAATACGTAATGGCAGAGTCTCTTCTAATCTAATCGCCAAAAATCTTTCGTAAATTGCTATGCCGCCAGCGGGATTAAGACCAGTGGCAAGTTGCCACATCTGATGTGCTGGATTCCATCTGTCAAACCAAACGATGTCATTGGATTTATGGGTTGCTGACGAGTGCATGCACTGAAACAGAAGGAGTATACACGGCACTGCCGACCAGACCAGCTCTACGAGAAAAGAATACCTACTTCTTCACAAAAAGAAAGCATGGGAAGCGTGCGATCGAGAATATTGTGGTGATATACTCGTACATCTTAGTGAGAGAATGAACGACCAAACTTCTACTGTTAGCCAGAATAGTCTCAGCATTGATAACTCCGTCTGTGTGAGAATAAATTGATATGTAATCTGGATGAACACATCTGTTACTCATCATTGACATGCAGAGAATCCCAGCATCGTTTTCTCGACCCACAAAAAAATAAACTCTCTGCCTTCTACACCTACAGTGTGTTCAACAAAAACCTGTGTCCGTCGATAGCAATCGCCGTTGTAGATGTCACAGTTGTTCATCCTCTTTTTTTTCGGCCCATCCCATCACATTTCTTGGATGGCGGTTATGTTTCTGCGAAAAATTCATGCCAATTTTGCACGTGTGTTCGTAATAATCAAAAAATTACAAAAGACGCCGTAACGTTTTTGCTCCGAATGTTCAATGGAAAATATCGTCGAAGTAAACGTAAGTGTCAAAAACGATCGAAACACCTCCATTCATCATTATTCTCAGGATCTTGACCTCTCCACAACCACATTACACCGAATTTTGACGAAAGATTTGGCTCTCCATACGTACAAGGTTCAATTAACCCAGAAGCGGTGTGCGTTCTCAGATTGGGTCCTAGAAAACATGAATGTTGACATTGATTTTTGCAAGAAAATCGTGCTTTTGGGTGAGACCCATTTTCACATTGGCGACTACGTTAATAAGAAAAAATTGCTGCATCTGGGGCACCAAAAATCCAGTGATTCAGGAGATGTCTATGTTTGGTGCGGTCTATGAACCGGAAGTATTAGAGGGCCGTAATTTTTCCAAAGTGAAGTCGAAAAAGTCATAAAGATCAATGGAGTGTGTTTTTTGTGGCCGGAGCTCTAGGATATGGATACGGACGACCTCTACTCTCAACAGGATGGTGCTACGTGCCATACAAGTGACGAAACAATTGAGTTATTGCGCACGAAATATCCTGGCTGCGTAATTTCACTCATTACCCGCCAATATCGTGCGACTTAACACCGTTAGACTTCTTTCTTTGTGGCCACGTTAAAAGCAAGATCTACTCCAACATTTGGCAAACAATTCCAACTCTGAAAACAAACATTGGTGCCACGCCATCGCCGAGATAGAGCCCTAATTATGTGAAGGAGCGATGGAAAATTTAAAGTCTGCAAGCAGAGCTGATGCGGTGGTTTGGAAGATATTGGGTTCTATAAATAATTTCCATGTGTCTACTTCATAAAGCAATAAAGGATTCAGAGATATCTCAACAATTGTTAATTTTATTCAAAAAACAAATTCTACACTTCTTGTTGAAACACCCTTAACTTATCTTAACAGAATTATTAAGCTGTTGGGCTGCTGGAATTCATGGTTTGTACTCGTAATACCCTTTCTGACAATTAATTTTTATCACTTGCCCAGTATAGATAGATACATTCGATTATATCTTTTCTCATTTAAAAAAGAATGTTAAGTACACTTGGACAAAGAATCAGAATCAGAATTCTAAAGAGAATGCCTCGCAGAAGATCGTTAAATTTATATCTCTATCAGCCCCAGATAACTTCTGACTACGAGTAAATGAAACTTTAATGGATTTCAAACAATTTGTCAAGGCTTTCTCCTAATCTACCCAATCTGTAGAAAGTTTTGTCCATTTGTTGAAATTAACCCATTCAATGTATTTCAATTAAAATCACCCTGTTGTAGACCTCCATTAAACCCTACAGGAACAAATATCCGCTATTGACTTTCACCCATAAAAATTTAAATATTTATAACATACTGACTGGTGTCTATCAGTGGGTTGTCCATGGAATATTCTACGCCCTACACTCAACACTCAATACCCGACACCCGACACCCTTCTTATTTATCGATTTTCCATTAAGAGGCTCCCGCACAAGAAATAGGCTAAGTATAACTTCCTAACTTGGGCACTGCCTGTTGTTTGAAAGAAAATCCCTCTAATTGTGGACTTATCTCTATCGTAAGTTAATTAAGCAACTTCCTCTCGTAATCGTTCATGCGTAAAACCCTCAAGAAAACTAAATTCCCATCATTAGAATACGATACGGTATACTCGTACACCGTTCCATCCATCATCACAGCAACAACAAAAACAACAACAAGAATATACAACGAAATTGTGTAACACCAACGAGAATGACCTTGTGCCCAAAACATTGCTTAGCATTTGGGATTCCAAATAGAAGCCCAGATTTTGTTTTTAGGTTTCTTTCTACTTTTTTTTTTCTTCCTATTTTTGGTTTTTTTGTGTTTAGTAGTTCAAACGAAATTATCTGATGCCCTTGAATGGATGTGGGGAGTATTCTCGATTCACAAAAAAAAAAGAAAAAAAAAAAACATTATCAAATCCAAACTGGACCATGAACTTGTTGCGCGCATTCATTGAGTACTCATTTGGATCTCATTGGGTCAGTAGGGGACACGAAAAGATGTTATCGTCGCTTGAGAGATGTTCCCATTTTGAAAGAAGACAGAAATTAAACAACAAAACAGCTTCCATTTGCATTCGAATGCAGGAAATCATTAGCAATCGTACTAGTTCATCATTGCTTGTAGGTCAATGCTTCCAAATAGTTTCCCTCCGATGCACGAAAAGTACAGAGAGACATCTATATGTGCTATACGAGTACTCGTACGAATGTTGGTCCAATTTTTTGGTTCCACTGCAAAAAACAAAAAAAAAGAACGGTAATCATTTGCAGCAGTAGAATTTGCCTTAAGGTTTGTACTTTGTACTTTGTACTTTGTTCTGTGGTTCGTATACACAACTCCTGTTCTGATTAATTCTGAGCTGCTACAGTGGAAAGAAGGCTTACTCATCTGGGAACTGTACCAGTGTAGAGTAGCATTATTTACAGGGGGTAGCAACCCAATAATCTACAGCTATGAGTATTTCGATGCTGATTAATTATCCGCAATCAAATGCTTTCGAGTGTAATTAGTGTGGGGATGATGCATTCCAATTGAAAACGACTCATCTAGAGGCGCATCATACAGAGCAATTAAATATGGATATATGTTTCTGTGTGTATGTATCCGCGATTTGATGTTGTGCACCCACGACAATCTTAAAAGGGGTGTTGTACGAGTATTCCCTTCGTATTGAAGACAAAAACAGAAGTAGACCCAGTTGTGCGCTAGAAATAAAGAAACAGAATTGTTAATTTGGATAGTGTGTGGGATATACGAATATATATTTACAGTTCTCACTCCCCTGCTTGTTGGTGGACGGTCTTCTTTTGGCGATGCGTTCGAAATTGTTTCTTTCTCCAGTGGGTTTTGGGTTATGCGGTCGGTATACATACAATACGGATGCCATGCACAGCACATCTGCTCCCACACTGATTGTTAAAGTCACCACAGATACACACAGTTCAAAGTGCAAAGAATTCGACTTCGAATTCGAATCGTATCTACGCTTTTAAGTGAATTTACTCCATGGAATGTAGTGCTTTTGCCCAGTTGTTGTGGTATAGAAACGATTACTTTTCCAAATTTACGATGATCCAAATATTTATTGGTACGCGGGGTAGGTACTCGTAGTTTGGCTTTTTTTTTCTTTTTTTTTCAGCAGATAAACTTAATTTACTTAGTTTCGAAGAATGCGAGAGACTATATAGAGATAAAGACATACTGAGAGGAGATACTTCCCCAATCGCACTGTAATGTAATCGTATGTTTCAATTATTCTGGCTGAATCATCGTAATCTAGATTTATGAGTACTTCTCTGGTTATCATCATTACTTTGTGGCGTTTTTGATGTACTGCTTCGTGTAACTACAAATTTATCACAATGCTTAGGAATGGACGACAGATTTCTGTTACTGGGAAATGGGAGACAATTCAATTCAAGCGGCTACACATAATGCTAGTTTTACGTTTTCTGTGCAAACGACAAATCCAGATTCGGATTCGAATTTTACCTCAGTATGCTAGGAGAGCAACGACTAAATGGCAAAGTGTCACCTTTTTGCTCAACCAAATGTTCTACACATTCTATTTGGATATTCACTGCACGTATAGTTGCGTCTCTTGCGTAATTCATTTGGATTTCACAACGTGGAATGCTTTATTCTTCGTTGATATTTGTGTTGCTTTAGAGTTACACGTGCTGCGAGGAGAAATGCATTCACTGCATTTAACTGAGTGATGGCTGGGAGGAGGTTTTATAAGCGCCAAGCTAAATTTTTGTTTGTTTTTTTTTGTCTTTTTAGGTTTTCTGTTTTCTAGTGGAATAGGAAAGCGACATTTTGTCGTCACAGTATCTCGCACTGTGAGGTATTTTTAGCATTCTTCGATGTCTTTTCGGTCTGGAGAATTCCATTGCATAGTTTAGTTGACTCGGCGATTTCAATAAAAAGTCCGTTAGATTAAATGGAATGTAAAATTGCTTCAGAAAACGTTTTGAGCATATAAACGTTCTTTAACAAATGCAAGAATCAGAGAATGAAATAAACTTTTTCTAAAGATAGACATTTAGAGATTATTAGAGCTGTTACTAGTAAAGGGTCTTTCATAAAGCGCTTCCTATCTTTATATTTAAATAAAATAAAGTGAGTGTGAGATATCATCGAAGTTTTTTATTCGTTTGAAAGGCCTATCGATGCCATTATGTATGAAATATGACATCGTTCAAATGTCCGCCGCGGGTTCTCTGGGTGGCGCTTATCCGAAATGTCCAATTTTCCATGACTCTGTCGCATAAACCCGGCTGAATTTGACAGATAGCGTGGGTTATGTTGGCTTTAGGGGCCGCTGTGGTTTGTGGCTTATTCGCATATACCTTGCGAAAAGTCTAACGGGGTCAAATCGCACGATCTCGGTGGCCCTTTTACATCACCTCCACGTGAGATGGCCATGCCTTCGAATCACCCGTCCAGAATTTCCAATGTAGCGTAAGATGTGTGGCACGTTGCGCCGTCCTGTTGAAACCACATATCGTTGGTGTCCATATCATCCAATTCAGGCCAAAAGAAGTCGGTAATAACAGACCTATATCGCTCGCCGTTGACGGTGATGGTCTGGCCAACGTCGTTCTCAAAGAAATATCGAACGATGACGCCGCCAGTCCAAAATCCATACCAAAGAGTGACTTTTTCGGGATGCATTGGACGCTCTTGGATCTCATGTGGATTGGTATCGGCCCAAATTCGACAATTTTGCTTGTTAACGTAACCATTCATAAAGAAATGGGCCTCATAACTGAAGATTCTTATTCGATGAAAATTAGGGTCAGTTTCCAACTGCTCCAAAGCCCATTCAGCGAACACTCGTCTTTGTCTATGGTCGTTTACCTTCAGCTACTTGGTCAGTTGAATTTTATACGGATGCAGGCCCAAGTCACGACGCAAAATTCGCCAAGTTGTGGTACTGCGAAAGGCCGAGTTCTTGTGAGTGACGGGAAATCGACTGCCTCGGATTCTCCTGCACACTCTCACGTACAGCGGCGATGTTTTCGGGAGATCTGGTGTTTGGTGTTGGTTTATCATTTACTGTACCAATGGGCTCAAATTTATCCACCACACTGCGAATAGTCCTCTCGGTAGGACGTTGCCCGAACAGAACACCCATTTCGATAGAACAATTTTATTATTTGCACGTGTTGTTGAACGCTATGTCCGTCCATGGTGACAAACAAACTGAATAAATGACAGCCAATTTGTGACTAAGTCGCTTCAGTTACGTACAGGAAATTGGTCTAGATAACTTTCGTCTCGTGTGCATTTCCTAAGGCGAGGTATTCCTATGATGTGGCTTTCTTCCGGATAAGTTTATGACTAATCTCCTTCTCACACATTCGCATACGAAAGTGAATTTCATTTTTATCTAGAAACGACCAAGTGCATCTGTATTTACTGTAATAGAATCTAATTGTTGACGAACAGTTTCGATATCATATATTCTATTTCGGAGGCGATCTTTAAATTGCAGGCTCATAGTTCGTTTTTTTTTTTTTAAATCATCCTAATGATCTTGCCAAGCGATGTGGTAATTCCATTCCGGGTTTGCTCTTATCCGATCACGTTTAACAGATAAGTTTAGTGCGAATTCATAACTATATCATCCCATGCTACTTTCGACAGTTCGACAGCTAAGTGCAGCACGTACTGAAACTGCTTTACTTTGTTTCCCTGTTCGGCTTCAAACGTGGTCTTCTCTTTGTGTCCTGTTAATTAGGGATGTCTTTTCAACAATGGCATGAGACAATTAATTCTTATCGAGACCGTTTTCTTTCCTCCTGAAAAGCCAGAGTTATATTAATTCATGAGCTGCTTTGTAGAAATCTTGTTGCATACACTAGCTTGCATTTGTCATCGAACTATAGGTTCCCTTGGGGTGGTCGGGTTAAATCCAGTACATCAAAAACAGCTCTGTTGGTTAATGACAATTCAATCGGAAAAGGATTGGCAAATTAATGCGACAGTAGTTGCCCCAAATTAAAACTTTCGCCGACTGTGCTACCAAAAATGTTCCTGCTTCCTGATTCTGCGTTAAAATTGCCGCGGACGATCCTTAAATTATGCGCAGGTCACAATTTATATGTTGCAATCGCTCTCCAACTTAGACTACGGGCCCAGAAATCTGTAATTAATAGCCCACTTCAGGGATACATATGAGAACGTAGTAGCTCTTATAATGTCGTGGTCGTAACATTCGCCGATTAAGGCGCAATAGGAACATTATTCCTAAACTCTTATACCTAGTACCAACAAATGTTTTGGTACATGAAATGAACACATTCATTGAACGCATCCACTCCAACTTGACAAGTGACATTTATGCAAAGTTCCCGCGTAAAAAGTTTTAAAGTTTTTGACGTCAGTTGTTCACAATCATGAAATGGAGCTCGCTTGAATATCGTGCTATTGTAATTAGCCTGCAAAAATTCGGTTACAAAAAAGGGGAAATCCTTCGGATGTTACGGCCACGGATAATCACACGAAACTTTGTGTATCGTACCGTGAAGTTATTTGAGGATACTTGTGGAACAGTCGACCGTGCAAAATCCGACCGTCCGCGCACAGTGCGAACGCCACAAGTCAGCAAAGCCGTGAAGCAATCGAATGAATATCAGCGAGGACAGCATGTCGCGCATATTAAAACGTAATTTTGGACTCAGCGTATACAAGAAACACACTTACTCATAGAAGCATTGAAATAGAAACGTAAATCAAAATCGAAAGCCTCGCTCCGCCAATACGCAAAGAATGGTCAAGAATCGTTCAACAAACAGAACAATAGAGTGTATGCTCTACCATCACGACATACGAGTACGTCTGAACTTGTTCGGAGAGTTCAACGTGGTCACCACCCAGCTTCTGTGATGGTTTGGTGGGGAGTCGCATGCGACATCTCAGCGAAAGTGTACCACACGGACATTTTAGAAAACGTTGTGGAGCCCCTCAAGAAAACACTATTCGAACCTTTCAACAAGACTTCGTTCCAGCTCATATAGCAAAAAAGACTCAAAAACTATGTTCCGAACTTCATTTCCATGGATGATTGGCCATCTGATAGCCCAGACTATGGCTTGCACTACTAGATATCCAATTTGTTTTAATTTTATTGCTAGTACTAGGTAATATGTCGGGGGAGGACTTTTTTTTCTCCTACTACCGAACTAGATCTTAGAAATGGATCGATACTCGTTGAGCCGGACATACTATTTAAAAATGCGACCAATTACATGGCTACTAGGTAGCGTGAACCTGGTGGACCTGGGTGCCAACCAACAAGCCTCTCCAGCTAGTACGATCTCTCGCCAGCTGCACATAGTGTTGAACTCTAAATTGGTTGAGGACTCCTTTCGCTTCCGTGCGCCAACTTACATGCGATCGTTCTCGGGGTTAGATTTAAAGACTCTTTGGTTCGGAGCTGTAGCATCCACTCACTCAATCTAAACGTTGTCACTCGTTGAAGACCCTTGATTAAGTTGAACTGCCCAAGTCTATATAACCTGCTTCATAGAGTAGGACCGGGATGATAAGTATTTTTTCACGATTCTTTCGAGAGTAATGTTAAAAAAGTGACATGACAACGCGTTGCCTTGTCTAAAACTTGACAAGGATTCCCATAATTCATCATCAACCTGTACATCCTGTACAACGAGACAAATTTGACAGCTGTTTCACTGTTCGTTGTCGGCATTTTCAATGTGTGCAGTACACGTCGTCCCCACATCTCAATGGAAATGAAGTTTTGTCTGTGAAAATAATTTTGGGTCAGTCCATTTTTCTCTAAATGGTAATTCTGAAAATAGAATAATAAATGGCTTGCTTCTTTGAGGCTCACCTTGTTGTTGTTTGTCTTTGTTTTTTCGTGCGCGTTAAATTATTTCACCCACTTCCTTAGAAAAGTTTCTGACTATAGGAGATACTTTGATGCACCTGTAACGGATATACGAGTATTTGGTACCCGTTAATGAGCAACAAGAAGACCAGCATCAAGCCGAACCTTATAGAGTGTACTCATTCCGAAATTCGTTTTGTAACTTGCAAAAACAGGATGCAAGTGAGGTAAAATTTTACTATGAAATACGAGTAGAAGAGTAATAATTTTAACGGAAAGAAAAATGCCTATAGACTACGACTAACTGGTTAATTTATACGAGCCACACGCTTTTGACAAGCTCACTGCAGTTTTCCATTTTTTCCGGTAGACTTGAAGACAAATCTTCAACGCCACCCAACAGATTTTCCTGTACGTAAGCCATGCAGTCCTTTCCTATTATGCACTGTTATTCGTTTTATTAAAATTATTTCGAAAGAGATTTCGGATTTCAAAGATAATTCTAGATAAGTCATTTGCGTCTTGACGTAGAAAAATGTCGATAGCTCTACGATAAACATGGGCTTACAGGTATAACTTAGTGTACGGACCAGTTGGATAGCTCCTGAAGTCGATACCGATTTATTCATCATTTGGTTATTTGATTGATTATGTACAAACTAATTACTGTTTGGGTATCCCGATAATAATCAAATCCTTCACAGCAAACAACATAGCAAAATCAGGTTTAGCAAAAAACATCATTCATTTCCTAACGAGGCAGCGAAACATTTTTACGACATACTCTGTTGGGTAAGTGATCACTTCTTAGATCACTGTATACTCCTGCTGATATAATTACGAGTAGAGTGTGAACACTTCGCATGATTTGACGTAGTTTGGCGTAATTTTCACAGGGAAAATGCAGCAACTACAATCTTAAATGCGGATCCGGTTTTTTGAACTGAATCTGCATAGGAGTGTGTTAAGGTTTTTTTTCTTTTTAAATAAGATATTTAATTATTTATAATGTACAAAGCCTAGTCTTTGTTCCAGGGGTCTCCTCTCCATACGATATACTCGTGGATTTAGCATAGGTAATTGTTGGTGCAAAAGTATTGGCATCGGTTTAACATGATATGATTTATGAATGGATCGCTCGGTTGCAAAAAGTAGAAGATTGATATTTAGGAAATATTAGTGGTTCCTATCCCGTATTTTTAAGAAATTTTTGGTACCAATATTTTGTTGGAGACTTAGTTTCAACACTAAGAGCACCCTTTCTTGTCTCAACCCAATTTTCCCAGCCAGATAAATCCCAGATGAAAGCTCAGCTTTGTTTTTCCATTGCTTGCGGAAGCCGGAGATACTTCATCTTTCCATTTGCTTCTGGGAAATGTAAATAGACCTATGTCGATTGTAAATTAAACATCGGTTTGGGACGACTGATATCTACCCAAATAATTTTCGAAAGTAGATTACTATTTCCTACATTAATCTTGCATTTGAAAGCATTTTGCAGTAAAAATGCGTTTCAACATCCAATGCGAGTTAGGTCTAACCTACCTAAAGGTTGGAAATAAGGGATGTGCTATCCATTGTGCTTCCCTCTTGATGTTGTTAGAGTAATATTTTTATCATTATGGGCCATACCTAGCTTTCGTTGGCTAAAAACCAGCCAGAGCCCTTAACAAATCTAACGAGATCTATCAGTTTTGCTTTGCTCACGTGTTCAACTTATCCAAAATGTCTGACGGTACCTCAGGTGTTTGGTATGGCGTATTTGGTGGTAACGGCAGTCTGTGCAACTTCGTTCCTACAGCTTCTGCAATAATCTTGAGAAGAGGCTGCTCCCCTGAGGCTCTGTCAATGGCCAGTTGGGACACATTTAGCTATACGGATTTCTTCTTTGTTGAGTCGGATGAGGGTACGTGTTCTTGTGCGCTGCCTAGGTTTGGTCAAAGGAAGTGTGAGATGACACAGTTACTCCTGGAGATCCGTGCTTCGTTGGGGCGTTCTATGGGTATAAGTTTAATTTTGAGTTTCAGGATATCTCAATTGGTATATTTATGTCGTTGTGTGTGTCACTCCTGTGCGGAATTCACCTTCTCTTGGTAGTTCATCTACTTTCTCATTCCCTTTCACTTTTTTGTGTTCACTCGATGAGAATCGCAGACTCTACTTAGAGTTTGACGACATTTTTGTACCTCTCCAAAAAGTTAGAGATCTCTGAGGGATCACTATCGTCCTATTTGTCCGAAATCTTGTAGGAGTCCTGGATCTGTATCATTTTACTGTAGACACCAGCTGCATTACCTTTCTCCATTTGTGAGCCGTCCCTGTAGAGGTGGAGTTTTCCATTGATAGTGGCAGTCATGTCTGCTAGGAAATGATGTGAAGAAACTCCTACCAAAGTCCATGTTTCGCATGATGCAGTCAATACACTTCGTCAGTTTTGATGGTTCGTACTAATGTAATCCGTGTCCTAAATTGCAGTGCGTTCATAGGGCTGATTCTTTTAGACTGCTCGAGCTTTTGGAGGCGTCGCATTTAAGAAATTCGTCTAAAGTAAGGCGGTTGAGCAGTATTTGAAGAGCAGCTTGAGGAGTAGACCTTAACGCTCCTGTTACTGCGACACACGCTAGTCTTTGAACTTGTGTGAGTATTTTGAGATAACTAGGGTTTTTCGTAGCTTTCCCCGAAACCATCGCACCATAGGTAAGAATGGTCTTAGTCTCCAGCATTTACCGAAGGTCCTTTGGCATGTGCACAATGACCGCTAATGCTTTTTTGCTTCTTTCTTCGATGTTACGCTACCAACTTAGCTTACTGTCTAGGATGATTTTTAGATATTTAGCTTCGGATGACAGTTGTATCCTAACACCGTTGATTCTGGGAAGACTAAACGTTTCTACCTTTCCTTTTCCTGTGAAGAACACTACTTCAAAGCGTTTTCTCCAACCGGAATTTTTTTTTATAATTAGCGTGCGCTCGAAGAGTTATTATTACCTTTAAAATGTTTGCAAATTGAGCGGGCTGATGAATGACTATGTGGTCGGCGTAAGCTACTGCCTAAACACCCTTCTGTTCGAAACTTGTAAGGATGTCGTTTACAACATAAGCCGCAGTAGGGGAGAGATCAGTTCTAGTAGTGGAGTTCCTCTTGCAACAGTTTTACTGACTGTGTTGCTCCAAATTGATAATTCTGCTATTCAGCATCTTCTCAATCTACTCTGCCATCGTTGTTTCTACACGGAGCTTGTCCAAGGAAGTCTTAATAGATTCGGTGTTTACATTATTATTTCTTCGATATTTAGGAAGGCGGCTATGGTGTACTCTTTGGAGCTACAACTTTGTGTAATGCTACTGATTTTATTTTGAGGTAAGCGTGTTGAGAACCGCATAGGTTGTGTTTGTTCAGTTTTTGTCGTATAGGTTGATTTACAATTCTCTCCAGTGTTTTCCACAGAGACTTATGGGTGTGTTATCCTTAGCAGAGGAGTGACTAGGTCTTCCTGCTTTGATAATGAAAACCACTTTTACTTATTTCCAGTTATTTGGAACGCAGTGTAAACTTTAGACAACCGATATAGTTAATTTTAAACAATTTAATATTTAAATAAGAGTTGACAATGAGAGTTGAGGACAAACGCAAAGCCCCGAAGAAAATGCTAATTAAATGTAGAACCAGTAAAGAAAGGTCTCCCTGTAGGGATTCTATGAAAAATACTAAATGACGATAGGCCTTTAAAGAAGAAATCTGGAAAGGAAACACAGGATATGCTACACCACTTTCTAATAAGCTGGAGTTCTTGATCAAAGGCAGTGAGCAATCGAACAGAGTACTGAATATAGTATGTCACACCTTGTGGCAAAATGATTTTGTTGCTTTGTTTGGTCATAAGTGCTTAATATTTGTAATTATCTTTCCAGTGCGGCCTGAGACATATTCGCACATTAGAAAATTGTTCACTAGTTGGATAAGGGTTCACTTTAAGGCCTCAATATGTCGGTGTTAAGAAGAACAGTCTATGTCCTCTAAAACGAATCGTAGCTTAAATTGTCGGGTTAAGGTCCGGATTACATGCTGGTCAATCATCCGCAGATTTGCTGAGATGTATTGGCTTTGTGACCTGGAGTAGAATCTTGTTTAGTTTAGAGCCTTTGCTACGTCTGACAAACTTTGCTGATGTTTTAACTTCTTTCTCGCAAAAATATAGTTTGATATTGTCATCATAGTTCACTTCCTACCTTACATACTTGGTGGTCACCGTCGAAATGAATTCTGATGTTTTTATTGATGACACTCGATCGTTCTATTTATTGAAAAATTCTTCAACGGTGATTCTTCCCGTCAACGGACAGCGGTCTGATTTAAGATTACACGGTATTGGGACACTTGGAGTCTTTAAAGGTGGCGCAAAATTAATGGAATGATGAAAATCTTTATTTGGACCTTTACAATTGTTTCTGTTAGGTGGAAAAGATGATATTCACCAAGTGGCTGCAGCCAGTGTTGATAAACATTTGTGCCCGTTTTATCGCATTTCCGATTGTCTGAGGCTTGTTGGCATACACCCGCGACTTCAAGTAGCCCCAAAGAAAGGGGCTAAATCGCCAAAACGGGAAATTACGTGACCAGGAAACGCTTCCTTCACAATATGCATTGTGGCTCGTGTTGTGTGTGCGGTTGCACCGTCTTGTTAAAATCACATGTTCACCTAGTCCCGCTCATCCAATTCCGCAATAAGAAGTCGTTTATCATGGCCCTGTAGCCTTCGTCAGTAACAGTAACCGTATTGCCGAATACGTCCTCAAAAAATACGGCCCAATCACTCCTCCCACGTGAACGCCGAACCACACTACACTGTTGCTTTGAGTGGATGTAATGGCTCTTCGCACATCACACGCGGATTTTCAGTACCCCAGAAACAAAGATTTTGCTTATTGACGTAACCGCTTAAGTGGAAATGCGCCTCGTCTCTCATGATGATTTTCGACACAAAATCGTCCTCTTCGTATTTGAGATTGAGGATGGCTTTACAGTAATTCACACGCGACTGATGGTCAGGAGGAATTAACTGATGCACTGTTTGCACTTTGTACAGGAACATGTGTAAGTCTTTCACTAAAATTCGCTTTAGGGTCCGTCTAGTGATGCCCAATTGCGTGGCCCGTCGTCTGGTTAATGTTTCTTCGTTGTCAGCGACATCGGCAGCCACAGCCGCGATATTCTCGGCCGAACGACCAGTCCGGCGGCGGCCACGTCCTGCATGGTTCCACTCTGTTCGAGTTGAATGTTTGCCGAGTTGGCGCGACACAATTACGAAATCAACATCGAAATTCACGCTGCGCTGATACCACCGACCGATTATTGGTCAAAAACATCGACACAATTATTCCACGCTCTTGCGGAGTATAGCATTGCTTGTCTATTTGTATACTGCAGCTGTCTAGGTCTAGTTCACAAATGTTAAATATGATTGACGTACTCGTACAACGCCATTTGCAAAAATTATACCATCTTCCGATAGGGTGATTAATTTTGCGCCACCTAGTAGTACGCCGACCGACCGGGTCTTTAACGGCCTCGAACTTCTACTGTATCCTCGAAAAACTTAACAATACGATACACATAGTTATGAATGAGAAGTTGCGTTGCATTTGTGAACAACGGTGTGAAATTCGTCCTAGGATTCCTTCATAAATTTTTAAAAAGACGTTTTAGACAGTTCTGATCGATAAAGGAGGACTAAGGACAATTTTCTTCTAACGGCGGGCAAGGCCCTCAGCTTAATAGAAATCATTATACAAGGGCTGTATGTATTTTTATTTATTTCTCAATATAGTCTCCTTTCAGTTTGACACATTTAGTCCAGCGATATATTTTTAAGCCATGGTGAAAAAGGACTGTTTTTTTTTTTGCCAAGTGGGGTCGTTTTTTTTTTTTTGTTAATTCAGCAGTGGAGCAGTTTCGCAGGGTGAAATCCAGTGTTTCGACTGTTCTTTCATTTCTGGCGTGTAGTGATGGCTCCATGTTTCGACAAAAGTCACGAAACTCTTACGGATGGCGCTTAAACATGTTCAAACAGTGCTCCGAAGTTGTCATGCGATTTCGTTTTTGCTCCACTGTTAGCAAACGCGGCACCCATATCGCCGATAGCTTTCTCATGCCTAATTTTTCGTGTAGGATATTTTGTATGCGTTCAATTGAGATGTGTAAAATGTCAGCAATCTCTCTGACCTTCACCCGAAGATATGCTAACACGATATCATGGATTTTATTAACCATATCCTCCGTAGTCACCTCAATCAGACGGCTTAGGCGCTCTTCATCAAAAACCGATGTTCGGCCACGCTTGAATTCATTAAACCAATATCTGATGGTAGTCATCGAAGGTTCATGGTCCTTATAAACAACTTCACTTTGATTTCCTCACACGTCTTCCCATCAAAAAAAAGAAAAAAAGAATTCGAATCACTGATCGATATTGCTCTTTCTCCATGATTGCAAATAAACACGAACTTGATGACTATCAACAGCTGTCAAAACAAAACTACTCGATACATCTGCTTGAAATTTTGACAATCATCGTTGTAAAAATGGTGCTATATGATGACATACACATTTTGCATCAGTGGTGCCATCAGTTGGTAAACACGGGTACTTATCATACAGCCCTCGTATGTTATGCATGTTTTTGAGCATTCCTGACAAAAAGTCAGCAAGTTTGGCATTTATTAATTGAAGAACATTGCCTCCTATATTGGTACTCTATTTAGAGTCGATATTGTGCGGCACTTTGCATTCATAACAAGTTAAATTTTGTGGTCTGGAATAGGTCGATAGGTAGCCCGTCGGGTCCATGAGCATCGTCTTAGGTTAGGAAGCTTGCATTGAATAGAATTATTTCATGCGCCAAGTTTTTAACCATCACTAATTGCGGGCACGTCAAGCTTTGTCTAAAATTAACGTACTTTTGGTTTGATTAAGACTTTAAAGAGCAGTAAATCATTGGTAAGTCTCCGATCGGATAGAGCATAGAAATGGGTAATTGATCTGTATATGGTTAGATTAGTGAAATGGTGTAAAAAATTAAGTAACGAGTAGGTTTCGTAGATTTACTTAAACAAAATTCTTGAAAAAACATACCCCACCTATACTCTGCCGTATTTTACTTTACTCCAAGTGGCGCTGCAGAAGCGTTAGACTTGGGCCCTTACCAATAATTCTCTTAATTTAGCCTGTCATTTCGCAAATGGCTTTTAGTTGCGCACTCCAAGTTGGCCATATCTAAGTGGCTAGGTCTTAACTAACAACAACGGCCTTGAGTAAAGCACTATAAGTTGATAAAATATAGTTTTTTTTGGCCCGATAAGACCAACTAAGATGAGGTCTTTCTTTATCACGTTGTTCACTTGGGATGGATTCGAATTTTCTAGGCCATTAAGGTGGTATCGATGCAGCCTTGACTAGGGTTAAAGGCCGTGCAGCACCGGATAAAGAATAGTACTGCAGTGCTTCCCTGCTTGTCGTAAAAGGCGACTAAAAATGAGGAATCAGTCATATACAGGCAACTATAACACCAAAAATGAGCCTGTGACACTTCAACACCTTTAAAACTTTCCCACAAGTTCGTATGCAATCAGTGGGCTCCCACGTCTGGCGACTACCGGTGGGATAAAAGCAAAGTCAACTAACTTCAATTGAGCATACGTGTGTCAAATCAATCTCGTACGAAAGTACAAAAAAAAAACAAAAACTTCATGGAAATGATCGCAAATTGTAGCACTACCCCGCTGGGCACCACGCTTGCCACGCATTCGGGTGATCCCAGGGCAAGCAGAGATGCTTGTGTCAGAGCCCGACGGATTTCGGGGGCGGGCAAAATGAAGTTTCTAAAGTTTACCAAACTTCGGTTTGCAAGTTGGAACATCGGATCGATGACCTCAAAAAGCTTGGAGATGGAAACAATAATGCGTCGCAGAACTCTACATATCATGTGCGTTCAGGAAACGAAGTGGTGTAATACCGGAAATAAAGCGCGTTTTCTTGATTTAAAAACTAAGTCATTTAAGATGTTCTACCATGGAACGGTCAATAGACGAAACGGTGTCGGTGTTATTGTCGCGGCAAGTCTTCTTAATAATATCGTTGGTATTTCAAAAATAAGCGACCGCTTGATGAGTGTAAAACTCATTATAAACAATGAAATGTGGAACATTGTTAGCGCGTACGCCACACAAAACGGTTGCGATCAATCGGAAAAGGATAAATTTTGGTCAGATTTCGGTAATTTACTCAGAAATATACCCATCGAGGAGATGCTTTTCGTAGGCGGAGATTTAAACGGCCACGTTGGAGAATCAAACGTAGATTATGAGGACTGCCACGGCGGTAAAGGCTTTGGAACCAGAAATTCTGCTGGTGAAGACATTTTTGCAGCATGTAAAGCCCACGGTCTCACTGTTTTAAATACGACGTTTATAAAACATCAACGACATCTTATCACCTATAGCAGCGGAGGCCACGAAACACAAATAGACTATCACCTTTGCAAAAAATCGATGGGAAACAGTGTCAAGGACTGCAAGGTAATCCTTGGAGAATCGCTAGTTACCCAACACCGGCTGCTCATTACAGAATTCTTCACAGCGGAACCACCAAAAACACGAGAGCCTGTTAGAAAGCCTAAAATCCGGTGGTATAACTTATCGAAAGAAGTACTTCTTAATATAAACGTTATCGCAGACTCACTTAGCCCTCAAGAAATGTGGAACAGCATGCACGAGGCATGCATGACACACGCAAAGTCCCTTCTAGGAACGATATCAGGACATCATCACATCGAGAAAGAAACATGGTGGTGGAATGACGAAACCAAACGAGTTGTGACCGACAAGAAGCAAGCATTTCAAGCGTGGACAAAATGTGATCGATATCGAAAAGTCTCGACTTGCACTTGAATATGAGCGACTTAAAAACGTTACAAAGAGAGTCCTGGCCCAAACCCGAGCAGCAGCTATTCAAGAAGTTCAAACGTCGTACAATAGTAAAGTGCCAAATATTTTTAAACTCGCTAAAAAATTCGATGCAAATAACGTCGCCAAAATACATTAAAGACTCCTACGGGCACTTACTAACAAACGTAAAGGACATCTGTGATAGGTGGCTTGAATATTGTAAGGACCTACTTAACAAACAGTTTCCACGTGATCGCGTCCCTGCAGCTGATCCATTCGAAGAAGAAGTTGCTGACTTTTCAACAGAAGAAATACGTATAGCTATCGGAAAAATGAAACGCGGGAAAGCGGCTGGACCAGACAACATCCCATCAGAGTTTTGGTCGAAGATGGAATGTATCGGCAGTGAAT
This sequence comes from Volucella bombylans, assembly GCA_949129095.1. Classification (NCBI taxonomy): domain Eukaryota; kingdom Metazoa; phylum Arthropoda; class Insecta; order Diptera; family Syrphidae; genus Volucella; species Volucella bombylans. Next base: position 134,323,813 of record OX422141.1, on the reverse strand, counting down.
GGCTGTCGAAACTCTTGAATAAAATAAAATGCGGACAAACTATGCCGTATCAATGGAGAAGTGGCTTTTTGGTTCCGTTATACAAAGGCAAAGGCCACACGCGAGAATGCAACAACTACCGCTCAATCAAGCTGATGTCACACACGATGAAAATCGCTGAAAGAGTTTTAAACGAACGTCTTCGCAAAATCATAAAGCTCGACGATAGTCAGTGTGGATTCGTGGAAGGAAGATCGACGGTGGACGCAATCCAAAGCTTGCGAATATTAATGGAAAAACATCGGGATTCGTCGAAAGATCTGCACATGGTATTTATTGATCTAGAAAAAGCATTCGATCGTGTGCCTAGAGATCTCATATGGACCGCGTTGAGGTATGAAAAGGTACCGGAAACGTATATACGAATGATACAAGACATGTATGGAAACGTCAAAACTGCTGTTAAATATACCGCCGGACTTACGATTGAATTTCCGGTAAATGTCGGAGTGCATCAAGGAAGCGTTCTTAGCCCTTTCCTCTTTAACGTGGTTCTAGACTATCTTTTGAAAGATTGCTTGCACGAAGCAAATGTAACATCGATTCTCTTCGCCGACGACGCAGTTATTCTAAGCGATAATGTCGTAGATTTACAAAACGTCCTAAGTAAATGGAAAGACGCGCTAGAGAAAAACGGGTTTAAAATAAGTCGCTCAAAGACGGAACTTTTGACCAGCCCATTTTCGGATCCACTGCGACCTATTCCAGATATAATGTTGGACGGAATACGAGTAGTTCTTCCGAAAACCACTAGGTTCAAGTACTTAGGATCAATCGTTAACGTAGAAGCGAAATGTGACGACGACGTAAGGCACAGAGTAAGCTTGGGGTGGATGAAATGGCGAGAAAATTCGGGAATCTTCTGTGACCGAAAATTTCCACTTAAATTGGAGGGAAAACTTTACACCACGGTGGTTCGGCCAGCTCTTACGTATGGTTCGCAGTGCTGGACAATATACGAAGCGTTTAAAAATAAAATAACGGAAGCAGAGATTAAAACTGTTAAGGATGTCGACTGGAGTTACGAAACGCGACTGCATTAGATCTACGCACATTAGAGGAAGTCTACACATAAAGAATTCGGTAATCGAACAACTTGAGTCGGATAGAATTAGCTGGTATTGCCACGTTCAAAGAAGATCTCCGGAAAATCCCGTTAAGAAGGCAATATCAACTACGGTCGCTCCTACTAAAAGAAAAGTAGGTAGGAAAAAGAATTCCTGGATTGCTCAGATGGCAAATGCACAACAACGCCTGGGGCTAACCGCCGAAGCGATACAGGACCGAGCAGTATGCAGACGCGTTCTGCGATCTGCGACATTAGCCAACCCCATAAGCGGAGCAGTAGCGATGCAGTAAACATGGGAAACTCGTTATGCATAAGTTCGTGTAGCGAGAAAAGGGCTAGTAAAAGGAAAAGAAGAAGATATTGAATAGCTAAGTTTTTCATTTCGATGTACCAAAAAAGACGTATGCTAACGATTTTCACCAAAATCTTAGACATGCAAGGAAGCAGAGAGATGAGCCTGTGTCCGTTTATCTTATAGATACCTTGGAATAGGAATAAAGGTGGCAGTTTTCAAAATTTTGATACTATTATAGAATTGGAGCAGCTTGTTTTGATAAGTTTATGATCATCAAGTTCCATTAAGTTTTTCAATAGTTTCACAGTCCTTGTTATAATGATAAAGGCTTGGATTTGAAAGTGCCCGAAGTTTTTCATGAATAGTTACGAGTACTATTGTATACGAGGTGTGTTCAGAAAGTAAGGTGATTTTTGAAATTTCGCGGGCAACATATATTCGATTATCGACTTTTTTTTATTTGCTGTGTTGGTACACATGTCCCGAACATATGTTCACAGTTTGAAGTATATACGAGTAGCATATTTAGTTTGTTTTTGACAGATAGAAAGGTAGACGAGTTTTGGTGTGATCGGCGATTTTCAATTATTATAAAAAATGGAGCAAACAATTTGCATCAAATTTTGTGTAAAAAATGGAATCAAGTGCTCTAAAACAAGTGGTATAAGCTCTTCTAAGATGGCGGAGAAGATGCCAAAGACGAAACTCGCTCTGGACATCCAGCACATCAACAAAAGATGATAACGTCGACGCTGTGAAGAAATTCGTCGAATTACCCACGGTCGGCTCGTGGGCATGAGACGTGTGTCAGCGAAGCTTATTCCGAAACTTCTTAATTTTGATCAGAAGAACTGTCGCATGAGCATAGCTCAGGAGCTCTTGAATGACGTCAATGATGATCCTGACTGGCTAAAAAGGTCATAACTCGTGACGGATTTGGCACCATGCAACTTTTTCCTTTTCCCAAAACTGAAAAGACCTATGAAAAAACGAGATTTGCAAGGATTGAGGAAATAAATACGGCATTGCTGGAAGAGCTAAAGCTTATACCAAAAAGTGATTATGAGAAGTGATTCGAGGATTGGAAAAAGCGTTGGCACAAGTGTATTATATCTGAGGGAGACTACTTTGAAGGGGACAACATTAATATTCAATTCAATTCAATTCAATTCAATTTATTACAATAAACAATATGTACATTAAGACATTGTCTCTTATAGTACAAGTAATAATATTTACTAACAAAATATTAATTTTAAACAGAAAGAAGAGAAAAGTTGGAGAAAGACTGAGGTAGAGTTGATAGTAAAGAGATGCATTAAGAAGAAAAGTACACATACAAGGCAGTTTTGAAGCCAGCAGTATTTGACAAGCACAAGTTATTCCATAGTCTAATAGCATAAATGAAAAATAAACGCGATTAATTGAGGTATTTGCAACGCTGAGTGCTAATTTTGAAAATTCTCCTGGAAAGGGAAAATTCCAGTTTAAAGTAAAGGTAAGGGGGTTGCTTTGTGTTTATAATTTGATGTAGAAATATGCAATTTCTGAAATCAAGGTACTTTCTCAATGTACAACCAAGAAACCGGCATGAGGATTCCGAGATTCTATCGTATCGTTGCCTTGAATAAACATACCGAACAGCATCATTATAAGCAACCTGGAGCTTGTGAAAAGATAGTGAGTCAAGGTCACTGTAGACAGCTACGGAATATGAAATAATGTGTATTTGAGAGTGAGCACTAGTATTCATCGTTGTACATCGTCTGCATTGAAATGAATAAGTGCATGCTTACAAATTGATGCTAAGTCATTTATACAGAACAAAATTGGGCCCAATATTGAGCCCTGAGGAACCCCTTGAGAAACTGACCGGAGACCTGAGACCACAACGACTATTTGTGACCGTCCACATAAAAAGTTTCGAATGAGCCTTACAGCTCTTTCACTAAAACCATATTAATTGTGCAGTTTCCAACAAATAATGGAATGATTCACTCTGTCCAAAGCCTTAGAGAAATCAAGCAGGCAAAGCAGCGTCACAAATCCTTTGTCAAAAACTTGCCTGATATCATCCAAGATTTTTACCATGGCGGAAAAACAGCAATGATTCTTCCTAAAGCCCGATTGGAATGGGCTCAACAAGGAATTTTCAGCCAAGTGTTTCTGAATTTGTGACTCTATTACCTTTACCTTAAACAGGCAAGGTAAGATACTAACAGGTCTGTAGTCAGAAGCAACGGAAGCAGTGGTATTTTTAGGAACAGGTACAACCTTAGCACATTTCCATACCAGAGGAGTAGTAGATGTTGCTATACAAGAATTGATTATACGAGGGCGGGTCAATAAGTCCGCGACTTTTTGAATTTCTGACCTCTTTACTGAAACAGCAACACTGCTCCTGTCAACAGGCATCTGTCAGTTGACTCCTGTCAAAATTTAAGCTTGCTGCGTCAGTTAGTTTGTGTTTGACAGCTATTTTTATCAGACTACTCACTAATTTGAGGAGAAAATTTGAGGAGAAAAAAGACAATGCAAGGGTGCACACATGTGCAGTTGCCATGGCAAAAATCCATGAATTTGGCTATGAATTGCTCCCTCATCCACCCTATTCTCCAGATTTGGCTCCGAGCGACTACTTCTTGTTCCCAAACCTGAAGAAATGGCTTGGTGGAAAAACATTTGACACCAATGATGAAGTCATCTCGCAAACAAAGGCCTATTTTGAGGACCTCGACAAATCATTTTTTTTGGAAGGGATAAAAAAATTGGAGAAGCGTTGGACAAAGTGTATAGAGCTCAAGGGAGACTACGTTGAAAAATAAAATTATTTTTTTATCAAAAAATCTGTGTTTTATTCCAAAAGTCACGGACTTATTGACCCGCCCTCGTATATGTTAGATAGCCTATGACGTGCGGCAAAATAAGTTTTATGAAACGTAGTGGCAAGCCGTCTTCACCAATAGTATTTAATAATACAAAGGACATCAACCTCCGTTACTACTTCAAAATCAATTTCCTGTTCAAAGCCTCTGCTAGAGACAATTTCATACTCGAAACAATTTTGGCAGCAACATCATTTGAAACAAAATAGTCATTCATTTCATCTAAATCAATAGTGAAGCTCCTGTCAATACTTACATCAATGCCTTTGACGTAGATATCTCCACAGTACCTTGGAGGGTAAAGAAGTGCTCAGTATAGATGAATAGTAGTGTCGCTTAGATGCACGAACAGCATCGGTTGCAGCGTTACGAGCAGCTTTATACCGCTTCCAGTTAATCGCGCTTTGGCTACGCTTCCACTTACTGTACAGTCTGTTTCGCATCTTTAGAACACCAACTACCCCTTCCGTGAACCAGGGACACGCACTGTTTCGGATCGCGAATCGGTTTTCGTTGATACATGATCATTAAATAATTGCATTAAAAGTGTCTGGGAAATGATTAGCTTTTCATTTGGATCGATAACCATTTTGCAATTCAACTATGGGACCGAGTTTGCTGCGGTCGTTAATGCTTCATGGTTTATTAGTGAGTAATCCCTATAAACAAAACAGCTTGAGGAACAATTGATGAATAAATAAAACAGAGTTCGAGTGGATGAAGCGTATATTTCGTACTGTCGTAGAGATACCACAGAAGACGGGGTATTTGGATTGATGGAACTATTGAATTGATCAAAACTTTTAGTTTTTACGAGTAGTTGCCCTCTTAAGCTCGCGTTGGCTTTTTTACAGGTTATACGATTTTCGAGTGATGGGTTCTTTCTAAAATTTCTCCACATTATCATCTTGGTGTTTAGGAGTTTAGAGTTCCACAAGGGCACAGCACATTTGACACCTTTGGGTGCAGATTGTGAAATAGAGGTATTTGCCGCAGATCTTAAAAGATTTTTGAAAGATTACAGCGGCTTTGCCGAAAGGTTTGCAAATTTTCCCCAAAGAGACAAACTTTTGAAATTTACATCAATCAGTTAGCTCGGTTTTAAATTTAGGTTCTGGCGAATGCAAGGTGACTGAAATTGAAATTGGAAAATGGTCACTATTGTGAAGGTGGTCGATAATTTCCCATTGCTTCCGCGTGTATAATTCCGATAAACAGCGGGAAATGTCTATGTTGGTGAGAGTATTTTGAGTGGAGAAGTGGGTAGGTAAACAAAGTTGCGAATAAGGAGAATGGAGTTTGTAATAAAATCCTCGAAAATCCATCCTATCTGGTTCGTTGCAGGCGAGCCCCGCAGAAAACCCCACTCCTTCACATTCCCATCGAAAATTACGGGGGGTTTGACTTGGAACATTATAAACAAAAAGGTCTTGCTTTTTTATGATTTCCTCCAGAGGGATGTAAAGACCAAGTGAATTTCTTTTTTAGGGTAATTTCTAGTACCAATACTGAGATGTTGAAATAAATTGGGGCCGGGTTATGGGGGACGTCGCTCTTTATTAAATGCTCAATTCCTTCCTTGGAGTTGGCATTTGGGGAAGGTTATTAAATTAGTTTAGATATATAATAGTTTCGAAACAGTTGGGTTGGCAGGACAGTAGGTCTCTTGGAGAAAAATTAAACAGCCTTACTGTCATAAAAGCCATATTAAACCATATACGTCTCCAACAATATCTAAATTAAAAGATTCACTCATGATACCTAAGAAATCGATATCAAAATCTGTCCGTTTGGAATAGCACATCAATCAAATGGCCGCCTCAGATTTGCTAGCAGTGCTCCAAGCTTTCGATCGAATTTTTGATGAATCAGCCCAATATGTGCGTCATTATTCCGGCAATAGGGGGTTGAATGTTGGCCTCGAGCTCGTCCAAAGTTGTTGGTTTGTTAGCGTAGACTAAAGACTTGACGTAGCCCTAGAGTAAATAATCGAGTGGTGTCAAATCGCATGATCTCGGCGACTAATTGATGAACGCTCGCCGTGAGATGACCCAGTCGCCAAATTTCTCCTTTACAACTTCGAGGGTTGCGTCGCTTGTATGGCATGTAGCGCCGTCTTGTTGGAACCACAGCTTGGATATATCGAAGTCGTTTAGGTTATGTTAGGTAAGAGTGGCTGTTGGAAATACCAACCCACTTAGGCCTATTGGCCCATTGTGATGCCATGTGGATCTATGATCTTCTTACTACTGGAACCAGTTTGAGCTTATAATAAAGCGTAGGAGACTGTTAACGTCTATTTTTTCTAGATCGTTTAGATCGTTGTAGAAGAAAGCTCCTAGATGAAGCTTCCTTCTCTGAGAGAGAGCTGGGCATGTGCAGAGTAGTGGTTCAAATTTTGGCGAGTTCATCGGCTCTGCAGTTCCCTGGAATGTCTCTGTGGCCCGGCACCCAACAGAGGTGAATGTTGAACTGCTCTGCCATCTCCATGAGAGATGATCGGCATTCAAGGGCAGTTTTAGAACACAGTGAGACCGAGTCCAGGGACTTGATGGCGGCCTGACTATCCGAAAATATGCGGATATCCTTTGCAGATATCACGTTTTTCTTCAGCCAGGACAGAGCTTCTTTAATCGCCAAAATTTCCGCCTGGAACACGCTACAGTGATTTGGAAGGCGGAAAGAGAGACTTAGATTTAGCTTATCTGAGAAAACACCGCCACCAACTCCGCTGTCGGTTTTAGATCCATCTGTGTAGAGATGGATTGACTTGTCCTCCATGAAAGCATCCTCCTCCCAGAATGATCTAGAGGGGAAGCTTACATGGAAGTTTTTGTCAAACCAAAGTTCAGGTATGGTGTAATCGGTGTTCTCTGTGAGGATTCCTAATGTATTAAGAATGTTGGCGTGGCCAAATGAATTATTTGTCCACTGTTTAGTCGCTTTAAGGCGAATAGCTGCAGTCGCAGCTACTTGCTTGCTAAAAATGTCGAGGGGTGTCAAGTGAAGCAGAATATCTAATGCAGCAGGATAGACCGCAAGGCTCCGCTTGTGCATAGACATGCTGTTCTTTGGACTCTGCTTAGTTTAATGCGGTTGACTGCATTCTCCAAGGCCATCCACCAGACAACCACCCCATAAGTAAGTATCGGTCTTATGACCGAGATGTATAGCCAGTGGGTTATGCGAGGTTGAAGGCCCCATTTGTTCCCAATGGCTTTCTTGCAAGAGAATAAAGCTATTGTAGCTTTATTGACTCTTTCTTGAATGTTAGGTTTCCAGTTTAGTTTCCTGTCAAAAATGAGACCCAGATATTTTGCTGTATCGGAGAAAGCTAAACTGGTACCGTTTATTGAAGGAGGGACTATGATTGGAATTTTATATTTCCCAATCCGCAGCGATCTGCCCAGCAGGTTAATCTGTTAAGATTTACTTGGAGGAGTTCTTTAATGGTATTTAGATGTTTTCCTGAGACGGCTATGGCAACGTCATCCGCATAGGCAATCACTCTGCTACCACCCGCTTCCAGGTATATTAGTAGTTCGTTAACTACTAAGTTCCAGAGAAGGGGAGAGAGGACACCGCCTTGCGGCGTACCCCTACTGACATATCTTTTAGCAGAAGTCTCACCCAGTTTGGAGTTGATTATCCTGCTTCTTAGCATTAGATTAATCAGCTCCCCAAGTGAGCCGTCTACCTGCAGAGTTGACAGCGCAGTCGTGATTGCGGATGTGTTGACGTTGTTAAAGGCGCCCTCTATGTCTAGGAAAGCAACCATTGTGTACTCCTTATATTGTAGGGATCGTTCGATGTGGCTAGTCAGAGAGTGCAAAGCCATTTCCACCGACTTTCCTTTACAGTAGGCATGTTGAGCCGTAGACAGAAGTCTTGGATCAACTTTAGCTCGAATATGGATATCAATCAGTCGTTCTAAAGTTTTCAGAAGGAATGATGATAGACTTATAGGTCTGAGGTCCTTTGGGACTACATGAGAACATTTTCCAGCTTTGGGAATGAATACTACATTGACTTCTCTCCATAACAGTGGAATGTGGATAAGTTCTACACAGCTCCTCATAATATTTTCCAACACTGGTAGAATAATATCTGAGGATCTCTGTAGCTCGGCAGGTATAATACCGTCCGGACCAGCAGACTTGTATGGTTTGAAGCTATGCAGCGCCCACAGCAGTTTGTCTCTCGTAATCAGACCATGAATTTTGGTCACGGTTGCAGTAGGCTTGTTTGGGCTGCTACTGGCCGCGAGTTGGGAGCTACCTGGAAAGTGGGTGTCCAGAAGCAGGTTGAGTGATTCATCACTTGAGGTTGTCCAAGAGCCATCGGTTTTTTTCAAACAGCTGGACATCATAGGATTTGTGGAGAGGATTTTTCTTAGCCGCGAAGCCTCAGAGGTTTCTGTAATTTTGTCGCAGAATGACCTCCAGGATTGTCGCTTTGCCTTCCTCAGTTCTTTTTTGTATAATTTGAGGGATTCTTTATATGAGTCCCAGTCGGTCGCTTTTCTTGTGCTTTTTGCTGCGTTGAAAAGTTTTCTGCAGGTGTTTCTGAGCAGTCCTAGTGCCGATGTCCACCAATGTGGCTTTTTCTTGCCTCTTGGTTGAATAAGAGGGCAGGAAGCGGCCATAGCCTTATTGAGAGTCAGAGTAAATTCCCTGACTTTCATGTCGAGCTCATTGGTGTCACGCGGGGGACTTGATAGTTTAGAGGATATCGTTTCCGACAGTATTCCTCTATATTTTGTCCAATCAGTTTTCCGGTAGTTCCGGAAAGTTGGTTGGCGGGGGGGAGCATCACTCAGACTGAATTGGATGTATCTATGGTCTGAAAAGGAGTGTTCAGACTATACCATCCAGTTTGTTAGCCTTTGGGTGATGCTGTCGGAGACAAGAGTAATATCTAATACTTCTTGTCGGTTTTTTGTTATGAAAGTGGGCTCATTGCCAATATTGCAAATTAAGAGGTTAGTACTTAAAATATAGTCTAAAAGTGACTCACCTCTATCATTGATGTCGGTACTGCCCCATACCGTATGATGTGCGTTAGCGTCGCATCCGATTATGAGGCCAGTTTTTTGCCTTCCCGCTTCCAGTACCACCCTTTCTAGGTTATCACCAGGGAGAGGGCCCACTTGGTCGTGGCCAAGGTAAGTCGTTTAACATCGCTGTACACCTGAGACTATTGACGGTAACTGTGTCTCCTTCCTCATTTTGCCTTGCCATAAAACGCAACAAACAGTCAATCTTTGATGCTTGGTTGAACACTTGTGGATTGTGTTCGTTCCAAATTGCAATTCTGCTTGTTGGATATAAATGAGAGGGAATTTTCCCTCGAAGCAACCAAGATTCGTTTCATCTGGTAAATGCTTGCGCCAAATAATGTAGCAATTACACAATATGGGTCTTATAGTGATTTCTCAATTGTTCGTGACAACGACTTATTTTTCAATTAGCTCCTTCAAATAGCTTAGCTCCAGATAGTCAATATTGCGGAAAGGCTAAAATCTGGTCGATGGTGGACTTACATACATAGTATGTATTAGTATGTATCCGGAGATTACATATAAAAGAAAACAAATTAATTTATCCATCAAAATTTATTTTATCGCCTTCAAAGTAGACCCCATTGCTTGCAATACAATTACGCCAGCGCTTCATCCAGTCTTCCATATATTTTTCGTAGGCTGATTGAGATATGGACTTCAGCTCTTTTAGCGAATTTTTTTACTGCTTCAATTGACTCAAAACGCCTTCCTCGAAGTGGTAATTTTATCTTCGGAAACAGGAAAAAATCAGACACAGCCATACCAAGTGTTTATGGTGCTTGATCGATGACAGTTGTCGAGTGTTCCGCTAAAAACTTTTGCACAATAATGGCTTTGTGAGAAGGTGCATTATCATATTGCAAAATCCATGAATTGCCATTCCTCAAACATGGTCGTTTTCAGCGGATACTCTCATCAGGCAAACGCTTCATGACGTATAAATATTAACATTAATTCTAAGGGTATTTGTTAATAATAGTTATATTACTGAATAAAGCATCAAAAACAACAACAATAATACTCCTTATTCACCGTTTGTCACTCTGGAAGGAATTCGGAGTAACGTACACCGCGTTAATCGAAAAAAAACTGTCAGCTTAACTGTAATTTTTGAGTGACTGTCGCGGTTTCTTGGGTTTCGGCTTATTTTCGAAACGCCATTCGTTTCGTAAACCCATGTATCGTCGCCAGTTATTATGCGTTTCGTGGACGTGGGGTGCCTGGAAACTCGGGAAATCATATTTCCAGCGACCTGTTTCGATACTCTTTTTGAACAAAATTGATTTCTTTTGGAACCAGTCGTGCGACAACGCGTTCCATGTCCAAAACATAAGCGAGAACGCCATGAACGGACTTAAAAGATATTTTCACCTCTTGAGCCAACCCTTTAAGGCTCATACGACGACTTTCGAGCACCTGCTTCTTGATTCTGTTGATGTTTTCTTCATTCGCTGCCGTTTAAGGTCGATAAGAAGGCAGCAAATCAACTACCACTTCAGGCTTCTTTGAGTGCGTGGTATGTACGCCGTAGGTCTTCCGCTACGTTTTCAACGATTCAGCACACGAAATCTCATTTGAAACATAAAATTTAAGGCAAACTCTTTGTTCAACTATTTGTTTCCATTGTAAAAATCGAAGCGGACTCATTAGTAAGGGTCACAACAAACCGAATAGCAGATCCCGCTCAAATTTCGTGCAGTAAATAAGTACAGAGCTACCAACTTGCAGAATAAAAGTTATGGGGATATCTTTTACGCGCGTATTTTGAATGATTAATTCAGCCTTAAACCTCACAGATAAGCAACTATTAGACTGTAGTTTCAGTCAGGGTTTCAGTCAATCATAGTAGGTAGGATTTTGTACACAATGTTAAGGAGACTGATCTCTGTAATCAAAGAATCTCTGTCTTGTCACATTTTTCCGATTCAACAATATAAGCACCATTCACGAATAGCTAAAAATTTAGACTTTCCTTAACAACAGGAAACACCATAGACCTTAGAACCTAACGCTGAATTTTAAATCCCTTCGAACGATTGCCGCGTATATCAAATTGTTAAGTTTAAGCTGTAGCGGCATTTTCTGTCATCGGGGAGTTTTCGTGCCATTTAAACTACCACTGACAATATGTACGAGGTCGTCATCGCAATTTCTCTGATGGTTTACGAGAGCGCCTAAATATTTCGCATTTTGATCGGCGCGTAGGCTCCGTAATGGCGTCCATTTCGCATCAGTCTTTTAAGGTATCCCCACAAGAAAAATTCCATAGGTCTCCTCTTCTAAATGTTAACTTTCAAGGGATAATTACACGAACAAGGGTCAGAGACATGTTGAAAGTGTGTGTCGTTGCTTCGCCCTGCTGCAATCATAGTTTTTGGTTAAAACCAGAATAGTTTTGCAGTTCCGACATCAAGGATTTGCCAAACATAACGCATGAAGTTGACTGTAACTGCTTGCCCTTTTTGATCTTCAAAAAAAGATCGGACCTCGCGCTGACATTGCAGCCTAAAGAGTAACGTTTGGTGAACGTAGGGGTCTCTGATGCTTCCGCGAAGGCGAAGGAAAATTAGCAAGTAAAGAAAGACAGGTACCGATGTACGTTGGTTTTAAATGTTTGAAGGTTATAATGACTAGGAAATAAATAGCGGCATTCCATAAGCTTAGTTATATTGTTAACGAATTGTAGCCTCACACTGACATTGGCATTTTGGGCTTTTATCCCTCACCAAGTGAACTTTTTCGGAGTACAGTTTTAAAAATGCAGTGTATTAATGATCTAGGCATCTTTAAAACACTTTCTAGTTTACGAACCGATGGCACTGGGTTACCACGAATGGATTCATTTGCACGCTCTACGTTTTCGTCAGTTCTTGGTGATATTTAGTCGTCTAGACTTTGGTTTATATTCGTTGTTGAATCGGCTTCTTCGAACTTATGATCCCGTTTCCTAATGAAAGGAACACTTGGCGCAACGCAACGATTTTTTTTTTGAAAACTCGCGCATACAAAACGCGCGGTCCCCTCAATAGCAACCATAAATAATGATAGCCATAAATTGTGATGGTGGATGAAGTTCAAAAGCCGGTCAATCGATTAACACGAACTGTTGCGTTCACACAGTGATCCGTCTCAACCCGCGATGTCCCGGATTCATTTAAGATCTCTGGAAGCTCGACCGCTTTTTTCCAAGCCATATTCCAATCGACATTTCTCGATTATTATCTGCAAACTTCCAATTGCGTTACTTGTTGACTTGCTTCCTACCAAGCCGCATTGACTGCCATGGAGTCTAATAATATTACGTCGACTGTCTATCTATAGAATTCTTTCGAACATTTCCGAACTATACCATATGCGCTTCATTGATCGCTACCTAGTTGTTATATTTTTTGCTGTCGTCTTTGATTGTATGCAGTGGAACGAGAAAGTCTCCCCTAAGTGCACGACAGCCAAGGAAATCATACTGCGCGTGAATTCTTTGTTCTGCAGCGCGGCAAAGTACTCTATCCTTAGTGTGCAAATTTCATTCTGCATCTACTAATCTTCAATACTCGTATATTTCGACTATTGAATTTCTTTCGAGTTTTTTCTTCTCTGTGAAGCAATCCTAAAAATGCTTGCTCAAGGTTGCGCTTCTTCTACTGCTTGTCGGCGCTTATGGGTTGTAAGGATACTTCTTCTGATTTTCGTTCAACGTTCGTCGGTAGGCTTTTCCTCTTCTTTTCCGCTTCCATTTTGTTCCCCACCGACGTTTTCGTCTAATCTTTTCGTCGACACCTTTCTTTTCTTTTGATATTCCGAGCAGAGTTTTTGCACTATTCTAACATTTTTCTCGAAATTTTCCATATACCAGGCGCGCTTCCTTCCTTAGCCTATGGCATTTCGGAACCATTCTCGCAGAAGCTGACCTCTGTCCTTGTTTAGGATAAATTCTGCTAGCAAAACTCGGTGCTAACTTGCTGGTCGAGATCATTTAAAAATCTTTTACTCGCTTATTCTGCATAGATGGTAGTCTTTCTGTGTTTATTCTGCACCGTTGTAGTATGAAATTTTTACATTTTCAAATTTGTATCAGTTTAGTACGAGTATATCCTCTCCCGCTGACTTTCTCCTTCCTTTTTATTCGCACATCGAATCCCTGATGTCCCGATCGATGAAAATCATTGCCTCCTTTGACTTTCTATTGAAAAGGCAATCGAAGTTCTTGGCAAGTGCCCTAAGAGTAAGGTTGATGGAAATACTTACGCAACGTGGAAGAACAACTCATCAGCATAAGGGGACATATACCATCTGTAGGTGAGCGGATTGGTGTGGAGACCTTGAAATCCCCCATCTACTACATGATTGCGACAAAAGCTTGGTTCCATTGAATTTTCGACACACACAAATTCTGACAGAAACCGAACTCATACTACATGTGTTGAGATAGATGAGAAACGCACAAGCAGATTGGCCTTTTCCAAACAACAGACTGCTGGGATGTCTTTCAAAAATCAGCGTTTAGATGCAGGATGAGTCGGAGTTTCTAATGTTTTTGATGAAGCTGTTAAGTAATTGAGACATTGTCGTTCTACAATTTTTGGATGAAGAGGAACTTCCACTCGTTTCGGATAGACGCTGTAGTTATTTCTGGCTCATTTACAATTTGTTCGGCTTTCCTCTGTTGGGTGACCGAACATTTTCTTCTCTGCTTTGATAGCATCTTTAATGACAAATCTAACGTTATGGGTGACGATATGTTTGAATAACACGGAAGACGATCAACTCAAGCGTGCAAAGGGGGCTTACACTCAATCTCCTTAACAGATTATGATGATATTAAGTAAGATGGAAGTGGAAGCAGTTTTCTCACAGTGCGATGGTTTTCAGAAAACACAGTTGCTTCCGAAAATGAAGAAAAAAACAAACAACCTTCCACAAAAGAATGCAAAGCAACACAATTGTGCAAATCCAAAACGAATTGAATTCAGAATCGTTTACTACGGCTTACAATGAAATGGAATTTTGAAGCAGAACACTGCCAAATTCTTACAAGAACCCATGAATCGATAAGCGACATACGCTGGTAGGCTTATGCAAGCCTGGTCTTGACCTACTTGGCAATTTTCTTCTGTTCAAATTTATTTTCTCCCTTCGACAGCAGGGCGTTTTCACGTACATCAATTCACAATTCGTAATTCCCACCTTGGTTAGCACCAAGTCGTCGTCTCTGTGTTTAAATAATTGTGAAAACAAAAATGATAAAATGAAGGTCCCTGACCTTTAAGCAAAAAACCCCATCAAAATATCAGATGACACCGGATAGCTACAAATATCGCGATGCAATTAAATATTGTACATAAATAAAATACCAGGCCGTCTTCATTGTTGTCAAGCACGCTAACAAACCATTGTTTACTTGGATCTCCTGACACACTACCTTATCTTCGAAAGGTGTCTGTTAAGCTCACAATCCATTCATTGCCAACCAACTGACACTAGTGTTTGCGTGCTAAAGACGCCACACCACACAGAAACAGAAAAGCACCTAATCCAAAATAATTCGTTAATTGAATTGAAAGTAATGAGGGTTTTTCCGCGACTGCTCCCCCTCCCATCAGAACCACAATCGCATCGATAAAAATTTCTCCACAATCCACAGGGCAATAATACAAAGGATGAACCAGCACTAGAACCAAAACCAAAACCAAAACCAAACCAGACCAGACCACGAACCAACAACGAAATAATAATCGCATTCCTCTTATGCCGAAAATTCCTAAGCCGAATTGTCCCTCAAAAAAAAAAAAATCTATGTAATCCAGCACAACCCCGATATGGAGAAGTAGGAACATAACACCAACAACTAACAACGACCGGAATTCACAAGATCCCCTTGCTTGGGTGGCGGTGGCGGCGGCATCACAACAGCAGAAGGCACAAGGAGAAAGGAGCAACTTGCAATGACGTCAGAAACTAGGAATTTTTTATTTTCCAGTGAGGGAGCACACAACCACCAACAACTTGAACTCCAAACCAGACATTTGTCACATCATTACATACAGCACAGCCACATGAAACATGGCAATCTGATGAGACTACTACGAGTTCTCGTTGTGTCCTTCAGATTTTAGATTAAACGATTTCGAAAGCGAAAAAATGCCTCTCGAATCTGTTTCCAACGAAAGCCAGATGACTAATCCGGTGCAGCCTACCAAGTCAAATTTATATTTCCACTGAAAAGCCAACAGTTTGTCTTGTGTTGGCTTTTAGTAGCACAAACAACCTTGGTACCGTGTGGTGGTGGGATTTATCAGATTTATTAACCAATTGCAACTTCCAGGGACGCAACTTAAGCCTCCTCGTATCTACAAAGATTCCATCGCCACAATACAATGCTAAACAAATTGCACCAACCGAGACTTGATATCGCAGAGAAGCAAGGGGTGTTTAGGGTGTGTTAAAGGTGGCGCATCCTGCGTGACTCCACTTATCCCTGCTCCAACATACACACGAACGTGTTCATTAAAACCAGCCGGAAGGAGTAACAACCTAATTGGTATTTTCCTCTTACCTATTCGAACTGGATTTTGCTCCCGACTCCCAACTCCCGACAAACGACAAAAGAAAGAAAAAAAAAGAGAAAAATTGAAGAATAAAAAAAAAAGGTTTGATGAACTTTTAAAAAGTCCAGCGACTCCTGGGTGGACTTTTTTCCTTTCTTCTTTTTTTGTAAATTTCTGGAAATGTTTCTTAAGATTCTCTTCTTACCCGTCGTCATTGTGCGGATTTTTCTTCGATTCTCGGTTGGATTTCCACTCCTATTTCTCGGACATTAAAGCAAAAATTCACTCCAAAATATAGAAACACAACTGCGAAAGGAATTTTCGTATTTTTTTTTGTTGGACTTTTTCACACACAGCCACTCAAGTTCACGGGGTAAAATCACTGATTGCGACGTCTGCGATGCGAAATTAAACACTTTAAACGTATGCACTGGTTAGTGCGGCATTGAATTTTCATTATTTCATTTGGGAAATGGATTTTCTCGCGTCGGAATTTGTTTAAATAAATGAAAAACCGAAAAAAACTAGAGAGAAAATAAAAACCGAAAAAACAGATTGAGTTACACACACTCGCGTTGGTAGAGGGCAGGCAGATTGGATCAACCGACGTCTGACATTCGTGCGGCCATTTTTTTTAATGACTTTCCACACATCCAAATTCGCCGTTGCTGGTGTTTTTTTTTTGCCTTCTTCTTCGTTGTTGTTTGTGTGTTGTTGTTGTTTGGGGGGGTTATTTGGTTATTTTGTTGTTGGTTGCAGCAGGAACCAATTTTGTGGCGATGAGGCGAAGTTGTGTTTGGTTTTTGTTTTGATGGAAGTGGAAATTCCAGTTGGACGGATAGTGTTTGAGGATGCTACTTTTTCATGGAATGGCAGTGACAGCTGATGGGTTTGATTCATGGTTCAAGTCTAGGGTGGATGGAAATGCTGATTTTGATGGTTTCCTTTATATTTTTGATATTTTCAAAGGAGATAATTTGTTTTTTTAAGAGGAAAACTATTTTTGTGATCGAGTAAATCATGTGGATTTGTGGTTGAAGCAGTTTGTGTGAAATAGTTGCTATGAATGGTCTTAGTGGCAAGTTTGGCTAAAAGATGTCACCCCCAAAGGCCAAAAGTAGTTTAAGCACAAACCAGAGTACATGAAATCTTTGTAACATGCGGTTTATGTATCTGGGAAATTAGAATTTGTTTAAACCTTTCCCCTACAATGCAGCACAAAAGTCTAACGTCCTTTAATGAACCGAGTGCCGACGAACAACAAACCAACCCAAGAACTGTAATTTGGTGTAAGAAGGATGAAAAACTACGACATACATACACTGCAGGCGAAAAGTTTGAGACGATCCTCAGCGCTCGAAGGAAAAGACAATCTTTTTCTTTGTTCCCGGCGAGGGCAGGTGAAAATCTTCCATTCGACACTCTGAGGATCGCAAGCAGGTGCTCATAGTTGTGTGAGATTCTTACTCACTAAAAACAGCTCCCTATGATATTAATTTTTATGTTAACGCAACTAAGTTTCGACTTTGGTAAGTTTTTTTTTATCTTTAAAAAAATATACTTGTTTGGCAGATGGCTTTCCAGTGAATGTTCCTGCACATTCTGCTTTTTAACGCGGTTTAATTTCATCGCGATAGGTCCAAAGGTTTGGTCCTTTGGAGATCCGCAATAGGTTTCTCTCGTCCAAAATTTGTATGACTGTATTGTTCATATGCCCTTTTAGCCAAATTTTATGTTTTTTCACGAAGTTTTGTGTTTCGTCTTCAACAGTAGGAATTCGGAAACCTTGGTTTAGTTCGTCATTTCTTATGTACCACAGTGCATGGACTTTGTTTTTAAAAGTTTGTAAAATATTGGTATTTGTCTTCTTGGTACAATCCCACAGTTGTATACCATAGGTGTAGCTTTTGAACTTGCTTATATAAGAGCAGTTTGTGTTCAAGCTTTCAACAAATCTTTGCGTTTTGATTGTTTAAGTTGCGACTTCCATTTTAACTTTGCGTCAAGTGTCATTCAAAGGTTCAAGGTGGGGCAAAAGTAATGCCATAGTGTGAATGTGCCATAATTTTTGCAAATGTCGTCAAGTGTCATTGCGCGTGTACATTTATGTTGTAGACTGATAGAGAATTAGTTGACAACAACCAATGGAGCGATGCACATCTGAAGAACGCGGAATAGTTGTTACTGCTTATTTGACCAATTTCCAGTCGTTTTCCTCGTCGTCCTGCACCATGAGCGCGAACAATTAAGCATTTGGCTGAGCGTCTCGTGCAAACTGGGTCCATTAGAGATGTCGCAAGAAGTGCCGGGCCCGTATTGCTCGTTCGACCGAGAAAATCACTGATGTGGCAGAGAACGTCCGAGAGAGTCTACAACACACAATTTTGCATCAACAGATTCGAATTTTGGTGAAAGACCTGAAGATGTTCCCTTATAAAGTACAAACCGTTCACCAATTGCTGCCTGCTGTCCGTCAAGTAGGGTTAACTTACTCCCATGCTCTGTTAAACCTGTTGCAAGAGGAGGATGATTTCGTATCCCAAATCATAAGTAGCGACTAAGTCCATTTCCACTTAAGTGGTTATGTGAATAAATAAAATTTGCATTTCTGGGGCACGGAGAATCCACATTAAATGCACGAAGAGCCATTCCATCCCCTCAAAGTAACTATTTCATGCGGCATTTGCAGTAAAAAAGTCGACGATGGCACCACCATAACTGTAACTGGTGAGCGCTACAGACAGATGTTAAACGAGTTTTTAGTTGCCGCAAGTTGTTGAATTGGGTCTCGAGCATTTTTGGTTCCAGCAGGACGGAGCAAGCGTTCACACAGCTCGGGCAACGATGGAGATTTTGAATTGCCAACTTACAGGTGGTGTGATATCCCGTTTTGGTGATTTGAACTGGCCGGTCTTTTGGGATTTCTCATCATCAATCTGAAGCCAAATGTTTTGCGACCAACAATTCAAAATGCCGTAAAACGAGCATCAACTCAGGTGGTGGTCATTTGACCGATATCATTTTTTCAGCTCTACTCGTATGTCATTAATTTTACATCTTCAAGTAAACTTTTCGTTAAAACAGGACCCAATTTTTTTCACTACTATACTAACAAAATGACAGCCATTTCTCATTATGCCATTATTTTTGCCCTACCTTGTACTTAGCCTCGTTTGCAAATGGAATACGAACCGAGCTTATGAGGATAGGCAACCGACTCATTTTTCTGTTTGTAAAATGTACATGAACAGATTTGGTCTCATTGAGGGCTATCCGTCAGGCCTTTGTCCATTCATATATTGTACTTTATCGAGAGCGCTTTGCAGTTTCACCGTTGTTTCTTTAATCGTTTTACCTACTGCTGGTATAGCAGCATCATCGGCAAACGTAGCTAGAATGGTTCGCTCTTCTTGGGGTATCTCACGGGTATACAGATGATACAGAAGTGGGCCAATGACCCTTCCCTGTGGTACACTTGCTAAAATATCATGGAATTCCAATACTTCGTGTCGGAAAATTCTATTCTCGAGATACTTTGTCAGTACTCGTTTATTTTAAAGCTCAGTTGTAAGACCCGCTGTAATTTCAACTTTAAGCCTTCATGTCATACCTCATCAAAGGCTTGCGAGACATCAAGGAAAGCGCTTGAGCAAATCCCGTTGGTAGCTTTCATTGGTTTTAATCACTTTATTTCAGGGCTAAGTTATGTTATGTGCATTTGCCATCGTGTAATTGTCTGACGCTCTTTCCGATTCGCCGATATTGTGGCTGAATGCTTGACCGTCGAAGGGCATAAAGGTCTCGCTTACTTCTTATCTCCCTTCGACAATTCGTTGTTATTATTTCTAATTAGTAGCGCGGAGGCTTTAGGTATTTTAGTACCTTTTAATGTTTTTCAAAGCGAATACTTAGATTCCGTTTTTGCTGTAAAAGCTTTCAAGATACGTGTTTATTGCACGGTTTTTTACGTTTTTAATGATTTCTCTCAGCAAGTAACAGAGTTTATTCAAACGTTCGTTCAAACGGCTTATCTTTTGTCCCTTATCATTTCTTTTGTCTCCGGTAGATAGTGTACACCGTAGTTTGTTGGTTTCTTCCTTAATAGGGTATGTTATTCCACGCGTTTTATTGAACGATTTCAACGAAATGATCAAACTCGACTTCTAGTTCATAGGGTGTCTTAGGTGATACGTTCAGTTCTATTTTACTTTTTCTTCAATTTCTTTCTTGGAGCCTTAACAATTAGTATTTCTGCCAGATAGTCTTGCTGGTTCTCGCTTTTTAATTAGAGTCTCACTCAGATCGGGTATTTTTGCCTGCCCGTAGAATGGAGGTCATAATTGTGTTTGTTACCAGCTTTATAGAGCATTCTACCTTCCTGTGAGATACATATTGAACACCAGAAGGTGTGTTTTGCATTAAAATCACAGCCATAAATAAAACTAGATGCAAGTGATTTAAATATATTTTTGAAGACACTATTTTCGATTATGGATCTCGATGGGCAGTAAATGGCTGAAATGGTAACGAAATTATGTCTCTTTCCTACATGTACCGTGATTACTTGTACAGATTCGAGCTCTATTTTAAAGTCTTCAGTATATTCGAGAGACTCTTTAGTGTACAAGGAGGATCAGCCTCTCGCCTTTTCGGAAGTGCTCTCCCCTCTAGGTTCATCGGACCACTGTCTTATATCACTTAATTTCTCGTACACGGACCAGACACTTAGAGAAAAAGTTCTTATCGTATGGCAATACGAGAAAGACAATTGATGCGAACTTAACACCTTCTTTGGGAGTTGTAACTGGTTGTTATGTTTCGTCAATACCCACGCTGACGACGCTGCTGATATGATCACAGACACTAGTCTCTTTGAAATGAAATCCTTTATTTCTCTTCGGGAGAGTATCAAACCAAAAGAAAAGGCCTGGTACGACTCGAGCTATAAAGAGCCTGTCTGGGTTAGAGAAATGTCTTTTCGGTCCTACAAGACCAATCCGACAGAGGGAAACCGAAAAAAAGGTCAAACGAGCCAGGAATAACTGCAACGTCTTTCTTAATTGTGTGAAATTTCAAAATATACTACAATGTCTCAAAAATAGTGATAATTTTTGGTCGCTCGTAAAAATGTTAAAAATTCCGCCTCATCCTCCATTCCAACGCTCATTTATAATGACTTTCAGGCAGTCACCTCTTTAGACAATGCTAATCTGGTCGCTGCATACTTTGCGGCCGGCTCAACACTTCCAGATTGTGTTTCGTCTCCGCCTACGCTTGAGTGCGTCGAATCTTCAGTGGGACGAATCCACTTTCGCACTCGTACTTAAGGTAAGAGTACTTACAGATCTTGATATTCACAAGTCCACTAGGTGAGATTGTATATCTCCCCTTCTTCTGAAAAGGTGTTCTTCCACGCTGACAAAACCACTGCGTAAGCTTCATCATCAAACGTACTCTTCAGGACTCTTTCCGAGCAGATGGAAAACAGCATTTGTCACCCAGTTCCAAAAAAAGTCCAATATTCTTCTCTCTTTTCTTACAGACCCATTGCACTTACGTCCCTTCGTTCCAAGGTCAGGGAAACGCTGATGATCGGCCTGCTTATAAAATATCTCGAAACATGAAAACTTCTCAATGACCGGCAGTACGGTTTAAACGGAAAAGTGGAATCAAAGCTTACATCAATCTGGCGAAAGCAAGATAGTTGCACCTGATACTTCTAAAACATTTGACAGAGTTTGGCATCAGGCTCTTTAATCGAATATGTGTGCATTTTGGATCGACGACTCTCTTGGTAAAAATTACCTTTCAGAACGTACAATCCAAATTGTCTTGGATGGTTTCAAGTCTGATATTCACAAAATAAATGTTGGTGAGCCCCAGGGCTCCGTTCTGTCTCCGAAACAGATATTAATAGCATAACCAATTCGGGAACCACCAACAGAGTGGAATTTAATGTTTTCAGAACACTATGCTGCCTGCTGTCGCTAAAGCAAAATTAAAACACACGGCATCGCCGAAACAGAAAAATTTTTCATTCAATGACAATCAACGGTGAAATGACCACATATTGGATGTCGCCAAAAATGCTGTGAAATGTCTAGGTTTCCTCAAA
The DNA here is from genome assembly GCA_949129095.1 of Volucella bombylans. Taxonomy (NCBI): domain Eukaryota; kingdom Metazoa; phylum Arthropoda; class Insecta; order Diptera; family Syrphidae; genus Volucella; species Volucella bombylans. Next base: position 134,301,803 of record OX422141.1, on the reverse strand, counting down.
AGATGTGAGAAATATTTTTCGCCTCTGTTTTGGGCTCAATATATAAGGCATTTCTCCGCCCAAAATCGGAGTACATCGTCCACGTCTGGTCAGATGCCCCCAAGACCTCTTTGTACTTACTAGATAAGATTCCAAAGCATGCGATAGAACTCATAGATGACACCAATATCGCACATTCGATTGACACGGTTGATTATCGATGTAAGGTCTCTTGCAACTCCTTGTTCTATTCCTATTTCCATCACTAGTGGCCCATACAAATCGCCAGTAGCCCTTTCAAACTTTTAACCGTAACACCCATCTCGCTATGACTGTTCATCAGCAAAACCTCAAGCTCATTTTTGGACGTAATCTTAAATATCGTGATTCGTTACTAAGCAGTACAACTCGCTTATGGAATTTCCTGCCGAGCTCCCTATTCCCTAGTCGTAATAACTTGCAAACATTTAAGACCAATGTACATTCTTCCTCCCAAAGTTTTCTTTGCCTCGCTGTGCGCAAACATTTTAAGGGTACTAACAACCCCTAGTGAGCACGTTAATTATGTATAAAAAAAAAAGGATCACATTCCTGCACGGTAGGTCGTATAATGCTGGTCCATTTGGTCCATTTCTTTGGCATGTTTTCGTCCAACCATATTAAAGAGATTATTGGGTAAGTACGGTGAAAGGTTCGTTCTGCCTGGCAGCGCAGTTTTGATCGTCAATGCCGTTTAACAGTCTGCAGAAATTATTCTTCTATATGTTACTAACTTCCCTTATTCGTCTTGCAGGCTTCATTTCGTGCTCTATTTATTTGCCATACCGATCTCTCAACTTTTTCGATCTCACGCTTCTCGGGTTTCGCCGTGTTGGATGGATGAAATCTAGCACATTATTAGAAACTTTGCTTGCTTGGACGGCGAATGACTAACAAAGACTTCGTAGATGCTGGTCCGCTAAATAGTGAGTAAGATCTACTGCAGTCGACAACTTAGCATCCTCGTGGTGTCATTTGGAAATTTCTTCGGAAATTGGAAACAGAATGAGGACGAATAGCGGGATGAGAACGAATGCCTTGGATACGGATGACCTTTGGCTATCGAATAAGCACAACGATTAGATTCTGGAACGTTAAGACCCTCCTCGACTCACTCAAGGAACGCGAGTTCACATGATGAAATATTGACATTCTGGGACTGAGTGAGATAAGATGGTTCGTTGCTGGCGAATACCAGTCCCCAACAAAAAGCACTGTCATGCTTTACTCTGGCAAACCAACTGGAAGTGCTCGGAGGTCTGGAGTAGGATTGATGCTAACTCTAGCAGCGCGAAGAAGCCTCATATCCGGGAAACCTCACAGTGACCGGATATTAACGGCTAGAGTAGAGTAAGAAAAATCACCATCATATAGTGTTATGTTTCAACTGAAGACGGCTGAAGATTAAAAGCACAATTTTTACAGCCAAACGCTTAATGGGGACATCGTAGTGGTGATAGGATATCTCAATGCCAAGATAAGTTTCAGTTCAGTTTCAGTTTCTATGCATTTTTTATTTATGTCACTTAAATTACTCTTACTTGCTAGACAAAAAAACGCTTAAAAATTAGCTTAAATAACTTAGAAATATCTTATTATAACTTACTGGCCCCATGCGGGCACTCTAAGTTAAACCTAACCCTTAAACTATGTCTTTCGACGTATCTTACAGTCTAATTTTATTTGTATTTTAACATTAATTAATACTAAAACTAAGAAAACATTTTTTAACAAAAAACTTAGTTACATGACCTTTTTTTTTATTTTATTATAAAAATTAAAACTAAAAACTTACAGACTACCTAAAAATAAATCTTAATCTACTTAACCTACTTACATCTAACACAAATTTAGACATACAATATATATATGTATATACATAATATATATATACTAAATATATAAATACATGTAAACATATATATATATATATATATATATATTTTTTTTTCATTTTTTTTGTTTTATTAATTTTTTTTTTGTATTTATGTATTTTTGCTCTTAAAAACTATCTTAATCATACCTAAAACTATGTAAGCCGGCCAAGACTAATAAAAATAGTCAGACGACCGACTTTGCTTCCTATAGAGCTACCTAGTACTGGAAGAATTGGACGACGAAACTTCCCCTCCTTCAACTAGCCACCAAAATTGTTGGTGCTGCTGAGCAACATCCCTCATGTCGCGACTCCCTACCGACCTACTGAACCGGAGACGCTCCGCACTGCCATGTGCAACGTCTCTATCGTAGTTGAGTCGCCTGTCCGCAGCTGTTCGAGCGACGTGGAAGATTAGGGGCACCGCCAATCTGTCCTGAATCAGACCTTTACTATCTAGATAGAGGAACGCTTCTGGAGGAATGAAGCCGTCAAAGCGAACTCTCTCGTGATACATATAATTGGGGTAGAAAGCCCCGGAGATCAGGTTGTTCGATGAGGTCATTGCTCTTGCAATGTGCCTCCGAGTCAACTTAATGACGAAATTGTCCACTCTTATTAGGTTCGCCCTATTGTACAGGACCTCATTGGGATAGAATTTTATGTACTGAGACTCTGGTGTTCTGTATAAGCGAAGACAAGTCCTAAGACAAGCCCTCTCAAACACCCGAATCTTTTCCAATAAACTTGCTCTCACATTGAACCACACGGGACATCCAAATACAAGCATAGGCCGGATAAGGGCCATGTAGCAGATCACCTTCACCCCCGCATCGAGTTGGCTGTTATAAAACAGTCTCTTTGTAAGAGCAAAAGCACCTTTGGCTCTGGCCAGAGCAACATCTATATGTTTGTTAAAATACAGATATTGATCAAGCCAGATCCCAAGGTATCTGACTACATTTCGACAGGCAAGTGGCTGTCCGTGTTGTCCGACGATAGAAAACTTTCGCCAATTCTTTCTGGTATCCCTAGAGGCCCCAGACAAAGGCGTCCTAAACAGAATGGTTTCCGACTTCTGAAAGTTGATTTTCAACTTCCAGTCATCGCAATATCGCTTAATTTTGTCGAAGTCACGTTGCAAAAGCATATTAATGACCTCAATCTTTGGACCCGATCTGTACGCGATTAAGTCGTCTGCGTACGCTATGGCATGGTGAAGTGAACCTATCAGATCACTTGTGTAAATGTTGAACAGGATCGGCGAATTTACCGCACCTTGTTGCAGACCGTTTTTAATGTTATAAGTTCCAGCAGAAGTCACATCGCCATTCTTCACGATGAACTGTCTACTGGAGAGCATATCAAAAAGAATATACAGCAGTGGTTTACTAATGCCCAACCTGTCCAGCTTGAAAAAGAGTCCCTCTAACCATACGGTATCGAAGGCTTTCTCCAAGTCAATCAGGCAGGCACCAGTGCACTGTTTCTTGCCTTTGTTCCATTGGATATCAGAAACCAGTTTAGACGCAGCATGAATGATATCATGCCCCGCCTTGAAACCGAACTGATTATCCGGAACTATATGTTTGTCCTCAACCCACTTAGTCAGGACTCTATTGATCACCTTCTCGAAAACTTTACTGATGTTTGGAAGAAGACTGATCGAGCGGAGATTCGCCGGATTGGAAGTGTCTTTATCCCTTTTGGGGATAGGATGTACCACCGCAGTTTTCCAATGCGCTGGATAATGTGCATTATTCATTGCATTATTAAACAGGGTGGTATAAATGTTCACCGCTTCTAGAGGGAGATGTCGAAGCACAATGTTCGGTATTTCATCGGTTCCCACTGATTTCTTACTTCTAAGTGATTCGAAGATCGTTTGGAGCTCTTCCTTCGAAATGAACGGGGGTAGTACCCTATCGTTGGTGATGACATTATTTGCCATATTCTCGTCACTGAACTGGGTGAAACCCGAGCTCTCGAATCGCCAATTCACAATTTCATTTCGAAGGTAGAAATTGTGCACAAGGACTCGATTCTCCAGATCGTGGTTCGGGCCAATGACAACATTCGCCTTGTACACTTCCTGGAAAGTCGCTCCTATAGCCTCTACCTGCTCCTGCGGATCCTCGATCACAAAGAAGTTGTCATCATCAACAGCCTCATTTGGATCTATGCCTGCTGCTACCAGTATTTGTTCGTTGTTCGTCGTTCGGGCGATTTTAAGACATGGAAGGTCGTTCTGATTATTTCTCCGAAATATTTTATTTATTTGCGGGAACATATTCGGGTTGCTGGTGTTTACAGCCCGAATTTTATTGTTCCAATACAAACTTACAGATGCTCTGTAATTTTCCTTTATTAATGTTTGGAGGTTTTTAATCGACGACTTCAGTGTCATGATCTCCGGGTTATGTCTGTCAGTAAACTGTCTGTACAAGGTTTTTAGTCTTGACAGCAGTCTACTTTTATGTCGGTGCAGTGCGTCAATAGTTGCGTTGCGGAATAAGTCTTCTTCGTCAGTGTGTTGATACCGAGGTATCGTTTTGTCCATTGTTCGTTTAATTGTCTCATCCATTAGTTTTAGATACCTGTCAATCTCCTCGTTTGACAGATTTCTGTTGGACGGTGGGTAGAGCGAATTCGAGGAGAGTGCTCTAGTCAGTGTTCTGGTGAAGTGTGTCCAACGCACCCTACTATAATTGTAGGAGTGCCTTTGAACAAACTCATCCAATTCCGCAATTTCGTTGGGAACAGTTATTTCGGTGCTGAGACCGCAATGGTCACTGTCATACACGAAAGTGCGTAGACAGTTTGTAGTTTGTTGGTTAGTGCATGTCAGTTGTATTCGTGAGTCGAACAGCAGAAGATCCAAATAGGACCCGTATCTGGGAAACGACGGACTATCCGTCGCCTTAAGCCCGAGTCGATACATTACACTGTGCTGACTCCACCAATTGAATAGTAGGTTCCCTCTAGTATTTGGTGTATTATTTCCCCAATCACTATGTTTGGCGTTAAAATCTCCGCCGATAATAAAATAGTTGTCTTCCAATTCCAGCCTCAGAAATCGAAAAAGTGTCTCGAGCTCTGAGATAAATAAGGTGGATTGAGTAGCCTTAGGTGCATAGACAGACATCATGTACAACCGCTTTCCACTACGGAGAGGGATATACACGATGCATACTTCCAGCACCTGGAACCTACGTACTACACGACTGTATACTCTTTTAAAACGTATACCTTTTCGTACGAAAATTGCAACGCCGCCTCCCTGAATGGAGTTGGGTCGGTTTCTCCGTACTATTTTGTATCTTCTGTGCCTCATTTTGTGTCTCTTGGTAAGCTTAGTTTCGCTAACCAAGAGTACATCAGGGGCTTGGTCTTCAAGCAACTTAAATAGTGCGGCTCGTCGTTCGAGCCTGATCAGTGAATTCACATTCACAGCAAGGACCTTCAGGGTTTGCTCCGCCACGTACGTACCCATTACGGCAAAAGGTGCGTTAGGCCAGGCAGCAGTGAGTATACTTGATCCACCCGCGCGGTCTGTTCAGTTAAATGACGTTGTAGCTGAGCCATCTGCCCCTGGATAGAGAGCAAGATAGCTAGCATGTCAGGTACTGGTTCCGGTGCTCTGGGCGCTGGGGCCTGAGAAGCAACCTTCGCTTGCTGTACCGTATTTCCCCTACCTGCCGCCATTTGGGCGTAGGTAACATGGGGAGTAACGGCTGGAGTTTGCAAATGCACGGGTGGACGTTTCACTTCCACTTTCTGCTGCCGGGCCAGATTTATTCTTTTGATGTACTGGAATTTGGGACAACCCCGATAATTTGCGGTGTGTCCCGTGTTCCTACATAAAGCACAAGAGAGTTGGCTTTTTTCGGACACTCCATCCTTACCCAGAGCGCATTCCTCGGACTTGTGGTTCTTTCCGCACTTCACGCATCGAGGCTGCATTTCGCAGTTCGACGCGGCGTGCCCGAACCTTTGGCAGCGAACACATTGTAAAATGTTTTCGCTCCTCTTTAATTTCTCCCAATGTACAACCTGGTAGTCTAGGACTTTAATACTCCTTAGACCATCCAGATTGCTGGTGGGACTAAGCTGGACCAGGAAAATCGGCAGTTGCCGCTTCTCCCTTTTGGCTCTGGCTGTGGTGAATGGCTTGACCCCCACGAATTGGAGCCCTTCGCACTTCTTCTCTTTCAGCAGTGCAAGGAGCTCCTCCGGATCAGTCGACGGTTCTAATCCCCTCAGCAGCATTGTTTGCAGCTTGTCCCCCTTCGGGGTGTAGGAGAAGAACTCCGTCGTCGAATCCTTCAGTAATTTTTTGATTTTATAATAGCGCTCCACTGAATTGCAGTGGATCGCATGTCTATCTAAACTAAGTCTTTTAATGTAAAAATTATTTCCTATGGCCGACTTACATAGTTCAATTGTTTCTTTCAACTCCATCTTAAACGTGTTGATTGGAGGTACCCGCTGCTTAGTTGATTTCGTTGGTGGTTGTTGTTGTTGCGTCTGCTGATGTTGTTGCTGTTGCTGTATTTGCTGCTGCTGATGTTGTTTCTGGGACTTGTGTTGTTGTTGTTGCTGCGGTTGTGATTTTTGTTGTTGTTGCTGTTGCTTTTGCTTCTGTTGTGTCTGTACTTGTTTTCGCGTTTTCAAATGTGCTGTTTTTTGTTGTTGTAGCGGCTGTTCTTTCTGTTTAGCCTCGCTATTTGTGGGCTGTTCCTTACAAATCTGGAGTTGTTGTTGTGCCTCATTTTGTCTTCTCGCCATTTGTTTGTTTCTAATGGCTAGTACTTTTTGCTGCAGCTCTTTAATGCAGCTATTTATTGCATGTACTTCTTCCTCTTCATCCTCTGACTCAGTAGCCATCAGAGATTGGAAGGTATTCAAACTACCCATATAGCGGTCTTCTCCACCATCAGACACACATGGGTCTTCGTCGTGGTCTGAATCAGCTGCCGCCTTTGTTGACGTTGTTGGCGCCCCTTCCCTTACTCTACTTGACAGCTTTTCAGTAGAAGTTGTTAGGGAGGGGCGCTTTACAAGCTTCGGAGATGAATTGAGTCTCTTCCTCCTCTTCTTCGCACCATTTTCCGATGACATCATGTCATCTGCTGGTCCCGCTATTGGAGTAGCGGACCGCTTGCCATCACTCATCGGTACGATCGCTCTTTCGTACTTTATTTAATTTGAACTTTATTTATTTAAACTTTTAAAAATAAAAAGTCAATGTAATTTTTTGGGGAATCGAACCCACGACCCCTGCTTTATCGGCCGACACCACTACCACAAGGCCACCGATGCACTTGGCCAAAATGTTCCTAATTCACTTTTATTTTACTTGCTTATTTACTTTTTCACTTTAAAAGCCGAAACACGTCTATTCCTCACGGAGGTCTATGAACGACTCGATGCCAAGATAAGTAGCGACAACACTATGCTTAAGCACGTGATGGGAGGTCACGGCCTTGGAGAATGGAATGACATCGATGAGCGGTTTGTGGACTTCTGAAATACCAATCACCTGGTCACCTGCCACAAGATCACCTGGGTCTCAATGGACAGGCAGCGAACATCCAACTAGTCTTCTAGACGTCTGAAACAGACGCGGAGCAGACATTGTACAAGAACGCGATCACCATCATGTTAGCTCATATACGGCTTCATATTGCATCCGTCAACAGCAATCACTCAAACTTGCTCAAAACATCCAGGATCAATACTGACAGGCTCAGTGATCCGTTAGTGCGCCAGCAGTTCACGGACCTCCTTGCCTTAGAAGCAGAAGCAATCAGCAGTACAACGCAGAATAGCGTGGATGACCACTGGAATGATGTAAAAAATGTGTTTGCAACTGGGGCAACCAGCTATGTCGGAAAAAGTCACTGCACATGGCCTTCGGCTGAAAGCTAGAGACGGATCGATGAGCGTACAGCAATCAAAGCTGGTATTGCAGCCGCCTCAGCAGTAGAGAGAATAGAACTAGAAGTCCAACATCGTGTGAAGAAGAAGGAATTGCAGCGTCGATATACTGACGTGACAAACGTCAGTATATCGACGCAGTGGGTTCAAGGGCGGAAGAAGCAGCAAGCAGGTGCGACAGCAGCGCTGTCTACAAAATCTCCAAGGAGTTCACTGGAGGTCGGAACTTGAAACAACTCCAGTGAAAAGTGTAGATGGTAATCTAGTGATTTCGGATGAGGAAAAACTCACTAGGTGGAGAGAAAATTTTGCTACGGTCTTAAATCACTTAGACGATGGGTCTATGATCTCGAATTCGAATGAGTTTTCCGAGGCAACAAATTCCCGAATTCGCGTCGGGCCTCCTAGTAAAATAGAATTAATCGCAGCAATCAGGTCCCTCAAGAAAAACAAATCCTTGGTATTGATGGCATCCCTGCCGAAATATACCAAACGGCCCCAAATTCATCGGCTGATCTGCTATAGCCGCTCATATGCAGAGCGTGTGTAATTGAGAAGTGGAAAAGAGGGATGATCATCAAACTTTCCAAAAAGGGAAACCTGATGGAGTGTGGAAACTGGAGAGGTATATGCGTTCTTCCAGCCGCAGCCAAAATAATGGCTACAATATTTCTGGAACGAATCAGAGAATATTTAGATTCAACAGGCATACCTTACGGATCATTATAGAGCAATGTGTTGAGTAAAGGTCTCCGCTACATTTACTGTTTATCGACTTCAAGAAGGCTTTTGACGGTTTGAATCGAGATGCTATACGGTACGCAGGAGAGGCATCCCAGGAAAACTCATAGCTATTATTAAAGCTGCATACAAGGGTGGAAAGTGTCTCGTCTGAGGATTTTGAAGTCCGAAGTGGAGTACATTAGGGGTGTATACTGTTACCACTATTGTTTTTGGTGGTTATTAGCGATGTAATCCAACCAGATGTACGGATAATCGGATCTGGAGACTGAGGCAAACAAAGTAAGGCTCAATATAAACACAGCCCTTAGCACTTCTAACACCTGCTCTCAACTTAACATTGCCGGGCAGAAGGTCGAGAAATTTGGCAACTTTGTATAATTAGGAAGTGTGGACTCGGCTAACTGGGGTGGCACCGAACTGGATGTGTGCAACAGAATCGGGAAGACTAGAGCTGTGTTAAGAATGCTATCCAAAATCTGAAAAAGCAATGTTTTCAGCTTAAGAACGAAGCTCCGACTGTTTGGCTCCAACGTAGGATCAGTACTGCTTTATATGTGCAGTACTTGGAAGGTGGATACTACTACAGCACGCAAGCTGCAAACTTTTTGGGTTTTTGGAGATACGATTGGGCGTATCTAATGCACAGCTTTATCAGAGAACGGGCTAAGAACTTAATTGATCCCTACAATATAGAGAGTACACAATGGTTGCTTTCCTGGATATAGAGGGTGCCTTTAACAATGTCAACACATCCGCAATAACGACTGCGTTGTCAACTCTGCAGGTATACGACTCACTTAGGGAGTTGATCAGTCTTATGCTAGATAGCAGTATAATAAACACCAAACTGGATGAGGCTTCTGCTGAAAGATGTGTCAGAAGAGGTACGCCGGAAGGCGGTGTCCTCACTCCTTCTCTGGAACTTAGTGGTTAATGAACTGCTGATATACCCGCAGGTGGGTGATAGCAGAGTGATTGCCTATGCGGATGACGTTGCTATACCCGTTAGCATCTTAATATCATTAAATAACTCCTTCCACTAAGTCTTAATAGATTAACCCGTTGGGCAGATCGCTGTGGATTGGGAGTAAACCCCCATAAAACCGATCTTGTTCTCTTTTCCAGGAAATATAAAATTCCAATCGTAGACCCTCCCTCAATAAAGGGTACCAGTTTAGTCTTTTCCTATACAACAAAGTATCTGGGTCTCATTCTTGACAGGAAACTAAACTGGAAAGTTAACATTCAAGAAAAAGTCAATAAAGCTAGAATAGCTTTATTCTCTTGCAAATCTCTGTCTTGGCTAAAGAAAAACGTGATATCTGCAAAGAGTATCCGCATCTTTTCGGATAGTCAGGCTGCTATCAAGTCCCTGGACTCAGTCTCATTAAATTCTAAAACTGCCCTTGAATGCCGATTATCCCTTATGGAGATGGCAGAGCAGTTCAACCTTCACCTTTGCTGGATGCCGGGCCACAGAGACATTCCAGGGAACTGTAGGGCCGATGAACTCGCCAAAATTGGAACCACTCTACTTATTCTACTGGAAAAGGGTAGAATAGATATACCAATCGCTAAGTGCAATAAGAAAACAGAAGTTAGGTGGACTGTTCGACCAACATGTCTAGTGACTTAATAGATCTGGCCAGAGCTAGATCTGGATCGCTCTAAGAGTCTGATCCTTCTAAATAGGAAACATCTCAGCACCATCGTAGGTGTCATCACTGGACACTGCAATCACACAAGAAGGCTTGGTGTTTTTACAAATGATTTCTGTAGAAGCTGCATGGACGAGGGGGAAGAGCAGATAATCCTCCACCTACTCTGTACATGTCAAGCTCTCTCCCAGAGAAGAAAACTTCACTTAGGAGCTTTCTTCTACAATGACCTAAACGAATCGAGCAAAAATTCTTGCAATTTCCTGGATTTGCCGACTTCCGACGTTAACCATTACGAATTTTCGTGTTTGTAACAGGTGGTGCAAAATTAATCACCGTATCAGAAGATGGTATAAATTTTGCAAATGGCGTCGTACGTCAATCATATTTTACATTTGTGAACTAGACAGCTTCAGTATACGAATAGACAAGCAATGGAGCGCTATACTCCGCAAGAACGTGGAATAATTGTGTCGATGTTTTTGACCAATAATCGGTCGGTGGTGTTAGCGCAGCGTGAATTTCGATGTTGATTTCCTAATTGTGTCGCGCCAACTGGGCAAAAATTCCGGCAAACATTCGACTCTAACAGAGTGGAACCACAGGAAACCATGCAGAGCGTAGCCGCCACCGGACTGGTCGTTCGGCCGAGAATATCGCGGCTGTGGCTGCAGATGTCGCTGACAACGAAGAAATGTCAACCAGACGACGGGCCACGCAATTGGGCATCACTAGACGGACCCTACAGCGAATTTTAGTGAAAGACTTACACATTTTCCTGTACAAAGTGCAAACAGTGCATCAGTTAATTCCTCCTGACCATCAGTCGCGTGTGAATTACTGTAAAGCCATCCTCAATCTCAAATACGAAGAGGACGATTTTGTGTCGAAAATCATCACGAGAACCGATTCGCATTTCCACTTCAGAGGTTACGTCAATAATCAAAATCTTCATTTCTGGGGCACTAAAAATCCGCGTGTGATGCATGAAGAGCCATTACATCCACTCAAAGTCAATTTGTGGTGAGGCGTTTTCGCGGGAAGAGTGATTGGGCCGTATTTTTTTTTGAGGACGCCAATACTGTCACTGTTACTGGCGAACGCTACAGGGCCATGATACACAGATACATCTTACTGCAGGAATTGAATGAGCGGGGCTTGGTGAATATGTGGTTTCAACAAGACGGGTGCAATCGCATACACAGCACGATCCACAATGGATATTGTGAAGGAAGCGTTTCCTGGTCACGTAATCTCCCTTTATGGCGATTTGGCATGACCAACAAGATCGCCCGATTTAACCATCCCAGACTTCTTTCTTTGGGGCTACTTGAAGTCGAGGATCTATGCCAACAAGCCTCAGACAATCGCAGCACTTAAGGAGAGTATTCGACAGGAATGCGAACAGTTATCACCGGAAATCTTGCGGAGTCATGGAAAATGCGATAAAACGGGCACAAACGTGTATCAACACTGGCGGATATCATCTTTTGCACTTAACAGAAAGAATTGTAAAGGTTCAAGTAAAGATTTCCAACACTCCAAATCATTTTTTTTTATTTAGTAAAAATGTAATTCAAAAACAAAATTGGATGATTAATTTTGCGTCCCCTGTACTTTGGCTACAACATGGAAGCGGCCACCGTCAATGTTCGGAGCATTTGGACTTTAGAATATTAGAGAAGCGCTTTACGTTCACCGCAATTTGATCAATCTGGTTAGAGTTGATTGATGAAGAGTGCAGTAGGTCATATTATGAATGCCGATATGCTGGAGTGATTACACTATATTTGCCGCTAATGCTACCAAAGATGTTCTCCTTCGTAACTTTGCGTAAGATCGCCTCTGACGATTTTAACTTAAGACACTGTGCCTATACGTGTGTGCCTATAGTTGAGGAACCCATCGTCTTTCTTCTCTATTGTGGTCTGACCCAGTTTGCCCTTCATGCAAATTGTCACGAGTCTGTCCGTGGTATACGTGGTATACGGCAGTTTTTCATCGTTCTAATATCCGGTTCATTACATTGTACTTCTTGGAAGGCGGTTCGGTCTCCGCAAATTGTTCGAGACCTAACATTTCACGTGAAATAATGAAAAGCTTTTTCCGAATATTCCTTCGTCTACAGAGGTGTCAAAAAAAATGCTACAGATCTCTAATCCACTTGGAAGCTTTAATTCGAAAATACACCTTTAGCCATTAAACTGGAGAATAAAAACATCAATGAATCTTGCAATTTTATTAATTTGTATCTTTATTATTGAATTTATGCTGTGAAAATGGGGCGTGTTACAACAAAATCATAATTCCATTTGAAATACGTAGATAAACGAGAGGTTCAAACAACTAAAACTGATAGTGTTAGGAGAACAGTAGTTATAATATTAATAGTGGTAGTAGTAGTAGTATTAAATAGTAGTAGTAAGTAGTTACAATAAATTGCTACAAATCATTTTATTTTCATCTTCCTCTTTCAAAGGCTTTTCTAATCGAATGGGGTTTACAACTGAGGCAAAATATTGTATACATCATGTTGTTTTGGTTTCTATTAATTTCTTTGTTGTTGTTTATATTTAAGGATTCTCTATATAAAATATCATCAAAGGCACTAAAGAGTGAATTTACTTCTACGAACAAAAAAATTCTTGTTTCTTTCTATTTAAAAATTATTTTGTTGTGATTTTTGATGGCAAGAAATGTATTCTAGCACTTTATTTTTTGTTTATAAAGAACATTCTTCAATTATTCATATATTGTATTCTAATTTTTATTGTGTGTTTTTATTTTTTTTAAATTTTTGGAAATTATCATGACTAGTAATTACAAACTTTTTTTTAAAGAAAAAAATAACACCACACCCTTGTTTTATACCATTTTCAATGGTTACCATTTTTGTTTTTTTTAGAGTTAAAACTAAGAAATGTTTTCATTTAAATTTCTTTTTTTCAACATTTGTGCGAGTGTCAAAGGATAATTTAAATAAAACAAAATTTAAAACTCATTTAACAAAGTGCTACATAACGAGGGGGAAAGAAAAGAAAGAATATATATAAACAAAAAAACTAAAAAGAACAAAATGGTAAACTTTTAGAAACAAAAAAAAAATTATTTGCTTCTCAACTTTCACTAGTTATTATTATTAATTATGATAAAAATAAATAAAAATAGCGCATTAATAATAATCATAATAATAAGTATTGTAGTAATAATAATATATTATAATAATAAAAAATCAACAACAAATAAATTAAGTAAACTGTTTTAAAATTTAAAAACAAAAATAAAATATTATTTAATTGTATAAATTATTAATATCGGTTAACAAAAAAAAAAGTTGTTTTTCTCATTAAGTAAACTGTTTTTTTTTTTTCGTTTTATAATTTTTTCTGTTAATTATTATTTTTTATATATTTTTAACATTTTTTTTTTAAATTTATTTGGAGGGTTTTAGCAAATAGACTGTTTTTTTTTTCTTCTTCTTGGCATGGATTACACCCGTTCCACATAGTTGCCAGGGAAGGTGCCAAAGCAGCCGGTACGTTGTGATGTCCCCACAAACCATCCGTCGTCGCATTTCTCTAGCACATAGACGATGTCACCTTCTTGGAGTTCGAGCTCGTCGGTATTTTGGGGCCGGTACTTGTACAGAGACCGGTAACTAGAAAAAGCGGAAAGTTATTAAATTTTTTTGAAATTGTTATCATTTTCTTTTAAAAGTCGGTGATAATGTGCGGAGCCTGCTACCACTCTACTTAATGCGCAGAGTAGACACAAGTCCTCGATCTAACTTCGCCGACTTGAATTGTAAATAAAGCTACATCGAGCCAAGATATTTTAAATAATTTGGACCATTGTAGGATGAAAGGAGAATCGGGAAACTTCTTACTGTATTATAACTTGGATTCAGCCAACAGCGTAACAGTGAAGTTCATAGCGTAGTGCTTGCCCTAACTCCAATAGTGGTTCACGGTAATAGCAAGAGTGAATCCTTAATCATGCAGGCTAAAATAGCAACTGCGTGCTCTAATAGTAGCATAATACAACCCTATACGGAGGAGATAAAAAAAAAGTGCGATCGACCAGTAAATAGCTTTGGATAATTACAGATTCACTATTGACGACCCTGACAAACGACAAAAGAGCAACTACCTTCGGATCTGGGAGTTTAATATTCGGCAGCCGAACAATAAACAGAGGCATTCAGACTACAGACGTCACCGCCATTCACGAAGTACGATGGCAAGAATGGAGGAGGATGGATACTGTGATATCTGCCACAATGATTGCTACAGGGAAAAGAAACAGCGCTTTGTTCGGATACAGATTTATCATACGGAGCAGACTTAGGCAAGAAGTCTTGTGAGTGAGAATCTTATGACGATCCGCATCAAGACTAATTGCGCCAACATAAGCCTAATATACGCCCATGCCCCTACGGAAGACAAGGCCGACGACACCAAAGAATGTTTCTACGAACTCTTCGACAAGTCCTAAGAATGACATTAGGACAATAGGTAAGCATTACCTACACGATACCACGTCTGGCAACGGACTTAGGCTTATTGACTTTATGGCTGTACGAAATATCACTATAGTAAGCACATAGTTTTCTCATCTCAATGTACACAAGGTGACATGGCGGTCTCCGCATAACCAAAATCAAAATTAAAATGATCATTTTGCGATAGACGTTAGCCATGCCTCCAGTATTCTGAACGTCCGAACGTTCTGGGTAACTAACGTTGACAACGAATGCGGATTTCCCAAGCAACAACAGAGAAGACCTATTGTGAGAAGATAGAACGTAAAAAAGCTGCAATCGCAAGAGACCGCCAGAATCTTTGCGAAACGGGTATCCCGAAATCTCAATAACTCCTATGCCATCAGCATCAAGAAATGAAGATTAGCGGCAACGCTGCCAACGCGCAATCACAGACGTCGCAACTGATGTGCTGGGTTTCATCCGACCACCACCAAGAAATTCCTGGTTTGAAGATGTATGCCGCAAGCACATGCAGCTAAATGAGAAGCGTTCAAATCGAAGAACGGCTTCTCCAGGAGGAGATAAAATAGCACGAGAAGACCGAAAGCAAAAATATTAAGAGTTTGCATTCTAGGAACAGCATAAGGAAGATTTACCAACAGATCGTGTCAAGGCAACAAGACAAAAACTTACAGAAACCTGTAAAATGAAGAAGGAAACCTTGTGGTAGACTTACACTCGATGCTGAGAATATAGAAGAACTTTTTCTGCAGATTGTATATCAGCCACAAAGCTTAACGCTCCACTATCAGACAGAATTAAGATCATTCAACTTAGACGATGATGGTCAAAACCTCCATCCGCCTGACCACGTTGAAGTAAAGATAGCAATACCTAAGCTAAAAACCAACAAAGCAGCTGGATCTGACGGCTTACCGACCGAGGTATTCAAATCTGCTGACTTTGTGGAGAGCATGCACCATCTCATTTCTCAGATTTGGTAGGAAGAGCGTATGCCTGATGAATGGAATCTCAGGACCTTATGCCGGACTCACAACAAAAAAGAAGACCCCCTCGACTGCCCCAGCTTTAGAGGCATACGGGATCTTATCTGCCATATTCTGGGACCGTCTGAAACTCTTCGTTAACAACCTGATTGGCCCCTATTAGTGC
This sequence comes from Volucella bombylans, assembly GCA_949129095.1. Classification (NCBI taxonomy): domain Eukaryota; kingdom Metazoa; phylum Arthropoda; class Insecta; order Diptera; family Syrphidae; genus Volucella; species Volucella bombylans. Next base: position 134,285,911 of record OX422141.1, on the reverse strand, counting down.
GGTTTTAGACCGGGAAAGTCCACAATCGTCAACATTATTACACTCCGTCAGATCCTGGATAAAACTCAAGAAGTCCAAATCGAGATCCCATCATCCTTTCATCGATTTTAAGGCCGCATATGACACCAACGCTCGCTGCTCCGTCAAGGTCGGTAACAATCTAACCGAGAACTATGATGTCAAAAAAGGTTTTAGACAAGGCGTTGCGCTGTCATGTGTTTTCTTTAACGTCAAACTTGAAAAAATTGCGCGGAACTCACAAGTGAACACGGGAGGCACAATCTTTCAAAAGTCTGCCCAACTACTTATGTACGACGCGACGGTCCAAATATTTGGGAGAACTCAGCGGGCTGTCACCGTTTAGCGGTAAGTGAGGACAAAACCAAGTACAAAAAAGAGTAAACTGCTGAAAGTATCTACACGACATGCAGATACATTGGTGCATGGATATGTCTTATACGACGAAGAAACCTTAATTGTTTTACGAGTGAAGATAAATAGAATATAGGGTGGTTGTGCAAAATAACAACATTAGCTACAGAAGCAACAGCCAAAGAAGAGAGGAAAACGACATACAGTTGCAACAACAAAAACAAAGTTGATCAGTTGTGAAGCACACAAACCCAACAACAACACCAAATACGCACACAGGGTACGATCACTGAAGTAGAAAGAAAGCAAAAAAATGGGACACATTTTGTGACGGACCCATTTTTCAGAAAGACAAGCGGTTAGACATATCCATGTCAATATGTGGTGTCAACAAGAAGGGATACACCATACGTCTGCAATGAATTCTGTCAACAACATCTCAGCAGAAATAACCCGAAGAATCATTTGCCAATCGCTGTTTCTTTGGGCCAAGAAGGCAATTAAGTAGTAAGGCCCCTGAACAACTAAGGAGACTTTATAAGACCTTGATCATCCCAGTCCTACTTTATGGCACAGAAGCATGGACCCTATCGAAGGCGGATGAAGATATCCTCAGTCGTTTCGAGAGAAAAATTCTTCAGAAAATACTCCGTCCAGTTCGCGTTGACGTGGTTTGGAAGAGAAGATCCAACGACGAACTATACGAGCTGTACAGCGACATCGAGCTAGTCAAAAAACTTCGTATCTGTCGCCTGAGATGGCTAGCACTACGGGCCGCAGATTAGATTTTTCGAATCTAACCCAGAAGGACAACGCAATAGAGGAAGACCTCACCTTAGGAGGCACGCGCATATATAATAGAAGGGGAGCTCAACCGACTTGGAGCGCGCAACTGGACGCAGTTAGCTAAAGACCGGAGTAACTGGAGAGGCTTGTTAGTTGAGGCCCCACTTTCACCTCGAACTGTAGCGTCACCTAGCATACACGTTCAATTGGACGAGACCAGCATCCGGTAGCAAGCTTGATTTACATCGCCCGTACCTAGCTTAATCTTGTAGGCCCTCATCCGGTGAGAGCCTCTTACTGCTCGGAAATGACCTCTGTTTACAGCGATCAAATTTACCTAAAAAGTCCGCAGACACTCAAAAGAAATAAGGGAAGCTAAACGAAAAACACTTGGTGGTTCCAATGGAGTAGTCGTCACCATTCTTGTTGGGACTTTCCTTTCTCTGTGTCGATAGATTCAAAATTTAGTATCCTTTTATAGCCGATTTCAAGTCTCTTCTCCCAGGGCTATATGGTCACATGATCTTAACTCAAGGGCTTTGTTCATCGATCTCCTAAATATAATTTTACAAATCGTACTCCTGAGGCCTAGCACTCATAGTTTCTTTCAATCTTTTTAGATTTCGGAAGATTTCGGAAATCCACAAATTCCCACTTACCGTGGCAAATTTCATCCAATCAAACCTCATAAACTCTGACCATTAACTAACCATAAACTTTGTTACAAAACTATTACGGCCATCTGTCTGCCTGCTGCCGCCTGTCGCCTTCCACCCTAAAATAGCCTTTGAAAAGGGACTACCAAAAACCGAAATCGTATACAACTAATGCAATTGTAGTCGTATTCCTCGACACTTAAGAGCCCTAAAGTCAGCAGATACAAGAAACTTTTACTTCTTAGTTACCACTTCCCACAAATGAGATCCACTAAGGGAGTAGAGTGCACCCTCTCTATTCGATAAATAAAACTTAGGACAGAATATAGGTTGCCGCATCCAAACCAAATCCGGCCAACAAACGGATATGGAACTCTTGTACGAATTATTTGGTTTAAGGCATCCTTTAATGACACTTGAATTGTTTTGTTCATTTTGTTGGTTTTGTTTGTTTCTGGGACACCACGGGGTATCACCATTTCTATAGTCCTTTTTGGGTGGTGTCACTTGTTAGTGTGTGTGTGTGTGCGTTAATGTCGGGTAAAGTCATCGTAAACTCTAGAGATTTGGATTTCTATTGTAAAACAAAACAACTTACGCAACTGGCTCTGTATTGGTATCAACGTGAAGTACTTCGGTTTTATGTTGAGTCTTTGTTTCCCGAAGGATGCCATTCGGATGCTGACCATTGGATGTGAGGCTGTTAAACTCATTATTTATGTTTGTGCGAAGGGTGTCCAGTGATGGTCGCATCGATGATGTCTGTGTGGTTATTATGGTTTGCGAGGCCGGTGTACGAGCCTTATCTTCGGCACCAATGTCGACAAGGACCTGTGGGGAATGTTAAAATTGAAGAATCAAACAATTGGAGTTGAAATTTATTCGAAATGGTAATGAAATAAAGGCTTACCTCAACATAGGAGACCGGGAATATACCTTTACGGTTGGCGATTTTACCTTCGTACCAATTGTCATCTACTCGTCGGGTGAGAGTTACATGTTCACCTTTGTTTAAGGACAATTCAATGCCCGATTGGGCTTGGAAGTTATATTTAGCACGGGCTTGGCCTTCTGAGGGCTTCTTTGGTGGTTGACGAATACCGTCTTTGGTTACTAACTGGAATTAAAAAGCATTTTATAAGAAGAAGTCGACAGTAAAAGAGGATTGTAAGAGAAAAGTTACAGAACTCTGAATGCTCGTAAGGTTAAACATGCAAGTGTTGACCACCTTGGCCAATTAAAAACTTATCTAGACTAAATCTAATAGTCTAAATTTATTTATTTATAAAAACTAAATCTAGACTGAACGTTTGGAATTCACATGACATTCTGAGAAAATCTCCTGAAGATGATCTGTTCCATGGTGGACATGGTGGTGACAGAAATGAAACATCCAGAGTTTCTGATGATAGAACTGAAACAATTCTACAAAAATCAGGCTATCCGTAAGCCTAGAATATGCATACTCTCTAAGAAACATATTAAAGCTTTTTTATGGTATGTACCAATCCTAGATCAAACGATTTAGCAGCTATTAAGCCGTGCGCATCAAACAACATTAGCACACATGGCCCATGAGTGACCAGCACAGCCATAGGAAGTAGAGTAATTTACAGCCACCATATCAAAGAAAGACAACCAACCATTAACCTATCTGTCTTCAATAAGAGTCCGACCCCAACGTTTGCCTTTCCTATTGCAGGGGTTGTGGGGAGGTCCTAGGTATTACACTCAAAAGAAACAATTTAGGGTCGAAAATTACAGAGTTTCCAATCTGGAGTCACTCTCAAACCACAGAAGAGATTACCAAGTTCTGCCAAAGTCCTTAGGATGATACTCAAATGAACATACCCGAAATACTCGTAAGCACCATATCAATCGAAGAACTGGAAACAAAGGTAAAGACTTTCGAGATGGTAATGGATGTCGCATACAACGTCTCGAGACCAGTTAAACGTAGTAAGAAAAACTCTTCCCCCATGGTAGAATGAAGATCTCTCTAATCTCAGGGAGATGACCACAGCGATTTTCAAAATCTGCTGTAAACGCAACTTCTGACGCCCGTACAAGAACTTTTTAAGTCTGTTTAAGAAAGACATCCAATAAGAAGGCCTGGATGAACTATTGCAATTCAATAGAAACCCTCAAGGACTCTACCAGGCTTGACAAAATTCTCTCCAAGGAACGCTCCAACCCTTTCTTTCGAAGAAAGTCAGATGGACAGAATCCTCTGCGGAGACGCTGGAACTCCTGTTGATTACACATTTTCCCGGATGCAGTGATATTAGTACAGCACCATAGAGGTATGAGGAAGTACTAACTGCATCCCTCTCTACTCTTGGAGACACGTTCAAGTAGTGGTTATACCAAAGGTAGATAACTGCGGGCACAAGTCCTCGAAGGATTTCAGACAAATTAGGTTAACCTGGTTTGCACTTAAAACCCTAGAGCGTGTCTATGACATTAACAAGCGAAGCATTCTAGAAGAATTATAGCTATCCAAATCACAGCACGCCTACCTACAAAGAATACACCCTAGCCTCATTCCTAGACAAGCCTTTAATAACGTACAGACTGAAGTTATTCACAAATCTCTGATCAAGCTGGGCATAGGCGAACATTCTATGCTCAGAACAAGAATTATTCAGGTAGCACTAGGTAAGAGTCAGTTAACCAAATTCGCCCATAGAGGAATGCCACAGGGCTGCGTTATTTATCTTCTACTCTGGCTAATGGTTATGAACAAAATTCTTGTAAGACTAGACAGAGAAGGGGTTAAAGTGGTCGCATACGCAGATGACGTGGTCATACTAGTGTCATGGGTAAGTGAATTCATGGAGGCTGCTCCAGACAAGGCAAACACTTGGGCCGCCAGTTAATGCCTTGGTATCAACCCAAGGAAAACTGAACTGAATCCATGAACGACCAAACCCACAATACCTGATTTTACCCTTCCCCGTCTTAATGGTTAACCGCTTACATTATTCTCCAGCGCTAAGTACCTGGATATCATGTTAGACCCAAAACTTAATTGGAAGCAAAACATCGAAAACAGAGTGAGGCATGTGTCGCCTTCTACTCCTGCAGCGAAACCTTTGGAAAGGAGTGGGGACTTCACCCAAAGATGACCTTGTGGATGTATACAGCCGTAGTGCGTCCAATTCCTATCTATCTGTCACTAGCATGGTGGTAAAGGCTACAACCTAACGAAATTAGATGTGCTCCTGCATCTTCTGCTTCTCGACCTACGCACAAATAATACCGCACAATGCAGCGCAGTCAGACTCTAAGTATCTGGGTGTTAGATAATAGTCTAGCTAGAACTCAACTCGGGCGTGACACAACGCACAAACAAAACCATATCTAACAAACTGGTGCAGGAGTGCCGGAATGAGCTTGCCCGCATGGGCGAACGCTTCGGGGTTACACTGACATGGGTTTCCGGGCACAGTGACATAAAACGAAACGAATGTACAGATGAACTGGCCAGGTAAGACTCAGCTCTGCACGGCTCACTCGTGGCAAGGATCCACATCCTGCTAGGAGCCGTTAAAGGACAATTCTACTCATACTTCATGCAGAAGGCCAACATCCAATTTAACCCACTTCAACTGCACCATATCAAGAGTGATATAGCCGACCTTCGATAAGAGTAAAACAAATGAGAAGGAAACTCTCTCCCACTTCCTCTGTCCGGCACTAGCTAGAGCCTGGCTGCGTTCACTAAATCAACCATCCTTTGACGACCTTAAGGACATCTCTGGTGAAGGGATACAAATCTCACCCTCAACAACACACATCATCAACCAGGTCACACGAGTCGTGATAACAAAAAGGCACATTCTAGTGCTCCATGGGCTCATGTCGAACCGCCATCTCTAGCTACCTACTTAGACCCAAAATTGAAGATAATCAATCAAATATTCGAGACCCAACCGGATTCGGCTTGCAACTGCACCAATTATTCTATTTGTCATTCATTATGGGGACTGATGAATCTAGAAAGCAAGTCGGAGCGTCATTGATGTCTTCGATTCTCCTGGGACTTAAGGATATAATGGAGAAAGAGCAGCTTTGGAAATGAGTGAATATGTAGCTAAGAGCTTCAGAGCAGTTTGTTCATTTCTGCTAAATGGCGTGGAAAGGGGGGGTCAACACGGGTTGATGAACCAATATTATTTTGTAAATACTGCTGGTGAATTTCTGTTTCTAGAACTGCGATTGATATATTGTAGTCATTTATTTAAAAGTGTTGCGTTGTTTATCGACACGATTATAAGCTTCATATGGTTGACAGTTTTTTCTTGAGTAAATCTGTACTGTTACTGATCTACTCGAAACGGCTTTATTCCCATACATTTACCACATAAAAACCACGTATTGTATGATAGACAGAGTTCAGTTCTTGTAATAAAGGCGACCCATACGCATCACGAGTCTTTTTCTTTCTTCATAAAACCCCCCACAATATGATTCAAGTGGTAGATAGGGGTTGGCCGCAGCGCTGTGGTCTAACCTCATTGCTGGGATGTATCACGCCTAATCATTATCTGTTTTAAAGCTGTATAGACTTTTTATTTCAACAAAGTTCCAGAAAGAATCGTGATAAATTTACTCACCAACAACAGAGGCATGATCTCCTTGCCGTGTGATTTTCGGTCCCATTTGTATTGACGGAGAATGGAGGAGGACATTCAATCACGAACTGTACATTGGCATCGATTTGGTCAGGCGTCTGCGGATCCAACATCTGACATGGCTGGATCATGCTAATCGAATGGACATTGGATTCTAACGCCGAGTGGCGTGAGTTACATACCCGTACAACCCAACCAAGAGTCACATATCAACAAACTGCTCGCATAATACTTATTTTGCTTATCTAATTTTTGTTTGGCTCACATTGCATTTTGTCTCACAATAATGTATCTAGTATCAAAATTCATTTTCTTTCACACGTTTTTGTAAGAACAGTCAGCATAAAATGTGTATAAATACCAATATAATTCAGACACACGAGTTCCTTTTTGTCAATAAAGTTTCAACGTTTAAAAGAACAAGTTGTTTTTTTAATTTGGGTATCGCTCCCAAATATAAGTGGCGCAGTCGGTAGGATAAAAGTACATCCAGTACGTCGTGAATCTGTTTTTGATGGTTTATCAGTAATAAGTTTCAATATCGACGGTTAATCGATAGTAGTGACGTACTCGTGAATGTAAAAGAACTCGTATTGAATTGTTTGAAAAGTGAAGTGATTCAACGGAATATTGGATCAGCGAAGGATTATCGCAATCAACACACAACAATCAATTCGAGAGGTCTCAACCTCGAAAGTTCAAAGGACCAATGAAGGAAACATCATTAATAGTACTGTAAGTCGAGTTCTCATAATAACCCATCCCTTACATACTAACCGACCTTTATTATTGAAATACTGTATATTCAATGCCAAATATTAACAATAAGATTAAGACAAGAAGTAATCCCTATAGCCTTAATAGTTTTAATAACGAGGTAGAAGATAGTAAAGATAATTTTAGTACTAGCTTAAGTGATCATCTTATCTTAAATTTTTCAAATTCAGAAGACAGTGTTATTAATCTCTCCAATATGACCACAAATAATAGTCAATTAAATATGGCAGATTTGTTTAACTCTCTTCGTATTCCGGATGCTATAAAGGATTTGCCAAAATTCGATGGCAATCCCAGGCTCCTCTATGAGTTTTTAACGAACGTAGAGGAAATTCTTTCTCTGATTAGATCTGCAGATGGAACTAGTTATGGTAAACTTCTGCTCCGTGCTATACGCAACAAAATAGAGGGACCTGCAAATGAGGTTCTTAATATATACGGTACCCCGCTGAACTGGGACAGTATAAAATCGAACCTCATAATGCACTACGCCGACAAGCGTAACGAAACCTCTCTAATAAGAGATTTGCATGGGTTGAGGCAAAATCATAAAACAATAGAACAGTTTTACAGCGAAGTAATAGAAGTGCTATCCGCCATGAATAATCATGTGCAGATCCACTCCACAGATTCTAAAGTCGTAAAAGCAAAACGAGAATTGTATGAAGAAATGTGCCTAAACGTATTCATGATTGGATTAAGAGACCCCTTGGGACCTACTGTTCGAGCAATGAAACCAACAACCCTGGCAGAGGCCTTTTCATTTTGTATCAAAGAACAAAATACATATTACGGCCGAACAGAAACAAAGCAATCCCTTTCTAAACCTTTAATTAAGATAGAACACAGACATCCACAGCCTCAGTTTAAATTCCCCCAAATTCCTAACCTTAACCAACAACAAGCTAAATTCAATCCACAACAGCTACAAAATATGTATCCCGCACAATCTTTTCGATTTCCCTTGCAACCGAACACTAACCTAAATTTCCCAAATATTGCATACAAAACGCCTTTCATACCCCGACCGATACCAAAGGTACCTCCACCAGAACCTATGGACACACTTTCAGCACAAAGTCGTCTCAAACAACCATCCACTCCTCGTCAACATTTTAATGGGCAGCCTCAAAATAATAACTTCAGACCGTCACACTACACTATTAAGGAAGTACATAATATAAACGAGCAGACGTTAGAACCAGTAACTGACAACATTATGCATTCTACACAAGAAAATCCCCATCCTCCATCAGAAGATACAACTACGGACGGAAATAGTTACTATCCAAATCTGGATGAATTTGTTTTTTTCCAAAATCCACCTGAAACCGAGTCCACAGGAACAGAACAAGATTTAAATTTTCAGAACTCAGCCTCGGGCAATGCATTAAATACATAGATATTAACAAACATGGACACTCTTTACCCTATATTCATATCTCATCACCTTTCGGAAGACCCTTGAAATTCCTAATAGATACAGGGGCTTCATCCTCTTTTATAAACCCTGAACACATTCTTCCTCAAGATCAAGAATTGTCCCATAAAAACTATTCTTAACCAACATAAAATTGATAAACAAGTATGTTTACCCAATTTTTTCGAATTTAATTGTCCCGGAGAAATGAGATTCCTAGTATTCAAATTCCATGGATACTTTAATGGATTATTAGGTCTAGACGCATTGAGTTCCCTCAAAGCTAAAGTCGATCTAGAAACTAAAACACTTATTACCCCGTTTACTAAAATTCCCTTGCTTTTCAAACCTAATCTCATGTCCAAGAAATATAGTATTCCCCCCTATTCTAACGCATTATTATGGCTACCTGTAGATATTCGCAATGGTGACATTTTTATCAGAAGTATTGAAATCAAACCCGGAGTTTTTGTTTCAGAAGGAATCTACAATGCCAATAACTGGTACAGCCTAGTTGAAGTAAGCAATAAGTCAAGTAGTAACCAAACAATCCTTATAGAACACCCCCTAAAAGTAAACACACTCTTAAATTTTGAAATTTGTGAATTAAATAACTTTGACAAGACATACGGAAACAACTTAGAAGACCCAGTTGCCGATAACATTACTGATTTATTACGGCTAGAACATCTTAATTCCGAGGAACGAAAGTTAATAATTAATTTATGTAGGAACTATGAAGATATATTTCACAAGAAAGGCCAAACTCTTACCTTCACTAATGCCATTAAACATCAAATTAAAACTTCGGACGACATACCTATATACACAAAATCATACAGATACCCTTATGTTCACAAAAATGAGGTCCAACAACAAGTAAAAGACATGCTGGCCCAGGGAATTATTCGACCTAGTTACTCCCCCTGGAGTTCACCTATATGGATAGTGCCCAAGAAGATGGATAACTCTGGCACACAAAAATGGCGATTAGTCATCGACTATCGCAAGTTAAACGAAAAAACTATAAATGATAAATATCCTCTTCCAAATATAAACGAGATACTGGATAAATTGGGCAAATGTCTCTACTTTTCAACTCTATATTTGGCGAATGGCTTTCACCAAATCGAAATGCATACTCAAGATATACCTAAAACTGCCTTCACGGTAGAAAATGGCCATTATGAGTTCATAAGAATGCCCTTTGGGCTAAAAAACGCACCCTCCACATTCCAGAGGGTAATGGACAACGTCCTCAGCGATTTGGTCGGCAAAATTTGCCTTGTGTATATTGATGACATCGTTGTGTTCTCCACTTCCCTTCAAGAACACATAGAAAATCTCAAAAAAGTTTTTGGACGATTAAGGCAGGCAAACCTTAAAGTACAGTTAGATAAATCCGAGTTCCTCCGTAAGGAAACCGCATTTCTGGGACACATCATCACCCCAGACGGAGTTAAACCAAATCCTGATAAGATCAGGGCAATAAAAGAATTCCCCGTTCCAAAAACTCCAAAAGAAATTAAATCCTTTTTAGGATTAATTGGTTATTACCGCAAATTTATAAAAGATTTTGCGAAACTTACCAAGCCCTTAACGGCATGCTTGAAAAAAGGAGTTGAAATCAAATTAGACGAAAAGTATGTACAATGTTTCGAAATGTGTAAGGATATTTTAACAAATGATCCTATATTGCAGTATCCCGACTTCTCAAAACCATTCGTATTAACAACTGACGCCAGTAATTTCGCGATAGGTGCGGTACTATCGCAAGGACCTATCGGTAGTGATAGACCTATTTGTTTTGCAAGCAGAACACTTACCACAACAGAAATTAATTACTCCACAATTGAAAAGGAGCTTTTGGCGATAGTTTGGGCAACGAAATATTTTCGGCCCTACCTGTTCGGCAACAAATTCAAAATACTTACCGATCACAAACCTCTCCAATGGTTAATGAGCTTAAAAGAACCTAACTCAAAGTTGGTTCGTTGCAGGCTTAAATTAGAAGAGTACAACTACGAAATCGTGTACAAAAAAGGTAAGGCGAATACAAATGCTGATGCACTCAGTCGCATTCAAATCAGCGACAAAGTCGAACTTAATGCCAACGAAACAAGTAGCTCTACAATTCATTCCGCAGATGAAAATCTTGATGACGGAATTCCGATTGCAGAAAAATCGTTAAATGAATTTAACCTGCAAATGATTCTGGAAATTTCAAGTGGACCACCAACAAATTCTCTTAAAATAGTGTTTAAAAATAAACAAAGGCGCACTATCCAAAGAACAGCATTTTCCGAAGAAGAAATTATACAAATATTCAAAAATCATCTACCACCTAATAAACTCACGGCAATATTTACTGACGACAATACTTTCAGGACTGTTCAGAACGTCTATTCAAAATACTTTTCTCAGAGTAAAACTTTCAAATTATTACGTTGCACAGAAATATTGACAGACATAACTGAAAATGACCAACAAGACCAACTAATTTATGATTACCACATTAATTCGAACCACAGAGGCATTAATGAAACTTTGCTTCACTTAAAGAGGAAATACTATTTTCCCTTTATGTCTAGCAAAATTACACAAACCATAAATAACTGTGGGAAATGTCAAACGTTAAAATATGACAGGAACCCACCTAAATTGATGTATGAAAAACCTGAAATACCCATTAAACCGCTAGATATTATACATGTTGATGTTTACACCATCAATGGAAAACACATCTTAACAATAATAGATAAATTCTCCAAATTTGCGGCCGCCTATACCCTACCCATTCGAAATAGTCTTAACATAGTCAAATCAATAAAGCATTTCATAAGTCTACATGGGATTCCTGGGAAACTGATTACTGATCAAGGATCAGAATTCACTGCAAATCTTTTTAAAGATTTTTGCAAACAGTTTGACATTTACTTACACACAACATCATTTCAACAGACAACAAGTAATTCTCCGGTGGAACGCATGCATTCCACTTTAACAGAAATTTACAGAATTATTTACGACAAATACAAAGACAAAGACCATGAAGATATTCTCAACGAAACAATTACAACATACAATAATGCTATTCATTCATCTACCAAGTACACACCTTTCGAATTATTTTATGGCAGACCATATAAATTTACTAAAGATCTTAAATTCAATAATACCCACGATTACCTTCAGAAACTTAATGCTTTTCAAGAGAAATTATTTCAATCCATTATTAGTTATTTAGAAAAGAAAAGAGATAGGAATATAGACAAGTTAAACAAAAATAGGGAACCCCCCACAAAATTGACAGAAGGAGACATTATATTTAGGAAAGAATGTAGGAGGAACAAATTGACTCCTAGATTCACTAAGCATAGAATTAAAAATAATAAGAAAATAACCATTTTAACAAAAGATAATAAAAAAAAGAAAAACCGAAAATTCCAGGTCACTACTGACAATTCTGACAGTTGACGGACATAACATAGAAATTCACAATCTGACTAATAATCACGGAATACTGCCATTACTAATCGGACAAGCACGGATAATCGAACATGAAAAGCGGATGATACATATAGTAGATCTCCTAAACTACCAAATTAGTATTGACAAAATCAAAAATTCCTTGACCACATTAGAAAAAGACGACACAAATACTGAAATGACAGCTATTGCTAAACTAAAATTTCAAGAACTAGAACAAAAATTCTTAAGCCTTTTACCAAATAATAGAATAAAAAGGGGTATAATTAATGGAGTAGGTACACTTATAAAAACCATCACTGGCAATATGGACGCCAATGACGCCCTTGCAATAAACAATGAATTAGAAGCAATAGAGAATATTCAAGAGGTTTTGAAAATAAAATCTGCTAAACAAATAAGCATACATAATCAAATGATAGAGAGGTTCAATAACATAACTCTTCATATAAATAAACAGCAAGAAACCATAGAAAAATTTCTTAACTATTACAATGAAAAAATCGGCAATACAATAAGATCAGATGAGGCATCAGTTAAGCACCTACAATATATCAATAAAATTATCTTTAACATTGACTTACTTTATAATCACTTAAACAATATTGCTGAAGCTATCACACTAGCTCGATTAAACATTATTTCAAAACAGGTATTAAACCATAAAGAAATAGATGAAATTAAGGACTATTTGCGTTCTGAATCAATTGAACCCACCTCCAATCAGCAGGTTTACGATTTTCTCACTTTACAAGCATATTATAATGAATCCAAGATAATATTTAGCATCGGTATACCAGTAATTTCTAACCAAACATATTCCTTTTTCCATTTAATCCCTCTCCCTATTAACAAAACACTAACGGTCCGAACTCATTCTTATTTGGCTATTAATGAAAATAATACATCATATTTCGACAACATATGTCCATTGTCCGGAAGTGTCTATTACTGTAAAAGACGATCTGAAAAGCAACCCTTAAATCATCCGAATTGTATTCCTAACATTATAAAGAATCAGCCAGCCATCTGTGACATGCAAAATCAAACCGAAATTTCAACAGTGTATCAACCGGAACCCAACTACATTCTAACGATCAACGTTCATAACATCAAAATGCGAACCACCTGTGGAATAGAGCATTACCAGCTTTACGGAACTAATCTCATTCACTATTTTAATTGTTGTATTGAAATTAATAATTTAACCTATGATTCCAGATCCAATACTTTCTGGGACGGTATTATTATACATCCACCTACACAGAATTTCATCAATTCATCTTTAACCTTAAATCACTTATCCCTGGAGAAGCTTCATACACATCAGATTCAAATTCAAGAGGAAATAGCAACATTTTCTAGCAAAACAATCCGAACTTTCAACTTATCATGGTTAATCGTCTTCATCCTATTTACGGTGATACTAATTTTAATCATCCATGTAAATCGTACTCGTATATCATACAACAAGGAAACTATTAACACCGACACAACCACTATCAGCAATCGAGATTCTGCAGATTCAAGAATAAACGATGCTACGCCAGTCGCTCCTACTAGGAAACATTTCCTGTGGCAGTCGCTCCACTAAGAGGGGAGGAGTTACATACCCGTACAACCCAACCAAGAGTCACATATCAACAAACTGCTCGCATAATACTTATTTTGTTTATTTATTATTTGCAACAATGTATCTAGTATCAAAATTCATTTCCTTTCACACGGTTAAACTGTTCGCATAATACTTATTTTGCTTATCTAATTTTTGTTTGGCTCACATTGCATTTTGTCTCACAATAATGTATCTAGTATCAAAATTCATTTTCTTTCACACGTTTTTGTAAGAACAGTCAGCATAAAATGTGTATAAATACCAATATAATTCAGACACACGAGTTCCTTTTTGTCAATAAAGTTTCAACGTTTAAAAGAACAAGTTGTTTTTTTAATTTGGGTATCGCTCCCAAATATAAGTCGTGCGCAAGTTGAACAGGACCTCAACCAACTTGGAGGTAGCTGGCAAGAGATTATGCTAGCTTGAGAGGCTTGTTGATTTATGCCCCGGTTCAGTGTGGATTGTAGCGCCATATAAGCAAGAAAGTTGACCTACTTAACCAATCCTCATGAATTTGCGGTTGCTCTCTTCAATCCAATGAGGTCTGACCCTTTACTGCTTTTCGCTTTACCTTACGACATGATGACGGACAATATGTGTATGATATCAGAAATATTAGTTTCATGGAAATATTTTCTTATGCTGAGGACTAGCTTTGGCCAGAGTCAGATCTGTGAACTGGGTGTAGTCCAATTTTCACTGACTCTAAGACAAATTAAGGTGGCGACTTCGTTGGGACTTTGACTCCACACCAAGGTAGGTAAAGATGCGAATGCCTTCTATCAAAGACTTACCCAATCCTTATGACTGTGGACTATTAAAGAACAAGTCAAAGCGGTGAAATAACTTCTTAACTTAACTTTAACTACGTTTTAAACCTTCCTTCGATCCAACAGAAGGCTAAGTTTTGGTATGGTCCAAATGGGATTGCGAAAGATGACTTCGCCCATGAGACAGAGGTTATCTCACAACCTAAAATGGCATTAAGTGTGTATAGGTCTCCAGCCAGGGCTTCTATTCACAGCTGCGTTTCTGAAAGAGCGACTGCAGGTGCCATGACTTTTTCAAATATAGACAGAGCCAGCTTATATTAACCGATGTCCATAAAATGTCTGCAGCATTCTAATCGCGTTTAAGTAGAGAAGAACCGGAGAATGTTAGTTGCATCTTAGCGATGCAATATTACTTTTACTAAACGCCTTCAAGTGGTGGACATAAGAGCAACTCTGCAAACTGGGGATGTTTAGTGCACTCCCTTAGAGCCTTATCCAGAATAATGATGAATATTGGAGGACCGAAACAACAAAAGAGTTGTCTATAGTAATGTAAGCGGCACCAATACGTGAAAATTAAGTCTTATGCACGAAGGATTAACTCTGTCAACCGTCTATGTGAGCTGAGTGTACGGACGGTGACAGACGATGGGGAATGCAACCCGCGGATACCTTGACTAGCGATCTACAAATGATTTAAGATGCCAAAATTTTGGAATCCCTAGCTTCATACAAAGATATCAAGCTGGAAGGAAGACAACGAAGTATTAGAACATGACAGCAGAGATGGAATCAGTCTTCTAAAGGAAGATGGACCCATCGCCTTATACCGGATATCCAAAAATGGACGGACCGGCACCATGGACAAGTAGATTTCTATCTCAGCCAGCTGCTAGCTGGACATAGTTGCTTCCGAGCTTATTTGAACAGATTTGGGATTGGTGAATCTCCTATCTGTTTAAACAAGTTTAAAGGTATAAGAAAGAATTGGAGTAATACCGTAAGAACGGCAAAGTGGGAAAGAAGAGCATAAATTGTTAATAAGCTCCCCGAAGTTATACCTTACGGCGGTTCCGTGGGGTGAGATAAGGATGATGATTCTTTGCGAAGGTTAATCTTAGTGCTTCAGACTCTCATATTAGCACATGAACACGATTTAAGGAACAGCTCGGTAAGCCTAACAGTGCTACTCCTAAGCTCAGAACAAAACAAAATCTTGAGGAAAGCAATGCTACAGATCGCCCGTTCCTTGATGGAACGCAGATCTACAGCATTTTCGTAACGAAACCAGAAAACTTCTAAACAGGTCACTCAAGACTAATTTGGAGGAAGACCGGAGTCGTTACAGATCCCAGCAAGAAGAATACAAGAAACTTATTCCGATTTCGTAGAGTGCTTCTTATAAAGCACCTTTGCGAAAAGTTAAGAACTACCAGTGAAACCAGTAGGCTGGTCAAAGACCTCAAAAGAATTAACCAGGCTGAAATTACTCAGAAAACTTGATGGCACCTATGTACGAGTATATTGAATTGAAAGTAGAGAATCACTGCTCAGGTAACCTAATCAGAATCAGCTCCTATTAACGAAGCTGTGAGCGAGCTGAATAACACACACTCCATTGCTGGTATATCTCTTCGGTTGGGATGATAGAGGAGACCATTAAATATGCTGTTGCTTCCATTGATGGGTTCAAGTCGCCTGGCACCGATGGCATATACCCATGTATCTTACAAAAAGTATAGACCAGCTGACGATAGACTCCGAAGAGAATCTTCACTGCTAGCTGGCAGTGCCATACATATTGAAACCCTTGCGAACAGTGAGAGTAGACTTTATATCAAAATCGGAAAAAGGGTTTGACTTCCTCCATGCCTTGCGAATACATCCTCTATCTGCGGTACAACACGTCTACCAACGCGGAAGGTCTTGCGAGTATGCGCTTCAGAATCTGGTAGGCAGAATTGAAGGCGCACTCGACAAGAAACAATACGCCCTGGGCATTTTCATCGATATTAAGGGTGCTTTCGACAATGTATCTTTTGGCGGTATGTGTAACTCGGCCAGATAACATGGTGTAGACGAATCACTAGATTTGTGGATAAAAGCAATGCTGGTGAATAGGACAATGATTGCGGATGCTGACGGTGGTTAATATTTGGTGGTGGCGGGCGGGTGTAAACAGAGGTTTCCCGGAAGGCGGCGTTCTGTCTCCACTGACGTATATGCACAAAGACACACAGATGATGTAGCTATACTGTCTGTTGCATCATGTCTAGCTCTAAAGCGCAGGCAACCCTAGACGTGATCTACGATTGGTGCACTGGAAATGAACTTTCTGTCAATCCTCTCAAAACTGAGGTCGTTCTCTTTACGAGAAGGAGGAAGCTGTCTGGTCTGATTCGTCTAGTACTTAAAGGCATCAAAATTCAATTCCACAAAGGAGCTAAGTATTTTGGTGTCTTATCGGATAAGAAACTTCTATGGACTAAACATGCTACGTCTAAAGCCTCTAAGGCGCTGTCGACATCATGGGGCCTGTTGTCTCTGGATTTACACGGCTATGAAAAGGCCAATTACATCTTCTGAGTCGGTTGTCTGACGTCAAAGAACGGACTGTCTCGACTATATGGGGGCTTTCCCATATGAATTTCCCTCCCCTTGATATTCATATCATGGGCTACACTCTCAAAATCATCTTCGTTTAAAGAAAAGCGGTTTTTGGTGCAACACGCACTGGAGCTTTGATGACCTCTTACGTCGACTGTATTTTAATTCTAGTCTTTCTTGCTGCAAAAAAAATACGAAATCTACTTTCCCTGTACCCAAGACTGGTTTCGGCCAGAATCTGAGCCCGGAAACGAATGTAGTCAGGTCAGATCGAGTGACGCCAAAATCGATATACGAGTGCAAATAGGATGCGGCGTTAGTGTCTTTCTGGAGGACGACAACGTTATGCAATATGCACATATGCAATCCTGATGGGAACAAACTATATTGTGAAGAACCGGTGGAGAGGCAAAGTATTTGAATCTGTAGCGATAGCCTTGCTAAACCCTCTTACGACTTCCAAGTAACTTCCAGAATGCAAGACATCACTGAATGCTGGGGCCCAGGTCAGAATGGGATCACGGAAAATAAAATCGCTGATGAACTTGCTAGGCAAGGCTCAAAGGAGAGTTTTTCAGGACCTGGGTCCTCGGTTTAGGCTTCCATTGATAATTGGGTTTCATATGACCACATTTGCATATGGCATAACTCTCCGAACTGAGCAGGCTAAACGAATGCTTTTCGACGTCTATAAGAGGTTAGCGGCCTTACTGCTATCCCTCACCATGAAAGACTGCAGGCTGGTTACTGGCTTTTAAATGTGCTGGGCATAAGTGATACAACATCCTGCGATGCTTGCTGTGCCATCCTTGTACTGCTCTATGGAGGAGAAACATGGACTTTGTCAAGTATTTTTGAAGCCACCATAGGATGTTTCCACTGTAAAATTCGTCAATCCGGTCTGGATAGAGGATAAATGAAGGAAAGGATACTGCGACGAGTTGGTCAGGCTGAGATTGACCTATATAGAAGAGTCCGAACTAATCCATCTAGGATGGTGGGATACCAGTGCGAGT
The DNA here is from genome assembly GCA_949129095.1 of Volucella bombylans. NCBI lineage: Eukaryota > Metazoa > Arthropoda > Insecta > Diptera > Syrphidae > Volucella > Volucella bombylans. The sequence goes on along the minus strand of OX422141.1, from coordinate 134,267,760 downwards.
TGATGAATTTTGTAATCCACCTCGCAGTAACACCGAAATAGAGGAAGACCTTTACTCAGATGGCTGGCGTAAGTGGAAAGGGATCTCATTAAAAACTCTGCGAGCCTATCTAAAGGTACCTATCTTACGATCGATTTGGATGGAGAGGGAGATTTGTTGGTTATAGCCCAGGTCCTCTAGGTACGATCGAGCTAGAGAAAGTTTTCTACGGCTGAACTCTGAGTAGAGAGGGGGCCAATGAGTTTATGAGATTTTTTCATATTGATCAACTACTTTTTCCCACCCAAGACTGAAGCATAAACCTTCATTTGTCAGAGTACATATTTAATTAAAGGTTACGACTCGTTTTTCCTACCAAGCTATTGTTTCTCCGGTCGAGACTTTATTAAATCCTCCTTTTACTTCACCTAATTACGTATTAAAGTCTATCTATGTAGATAAATTCCCTTCAATTCGTGTTCGCTTACACCCATACCCCTTTCAACTTAAGTCCTGAAAATCGCATTCCTCCATCATCCGTTTGAAAAGATTTTTTTTTTTCCTCTCTGAGGAAATAGACATAATGTACCACTTTACATTTTTTATTGCCCTACCCCCTCGCTTAAACATCTCACTTAACATTAGTAGAATTTTCACTCCCTCCAATTCAGGATCAGGCTACGGGGTTTAATGAAAAAAAAAGGAAGAAAATCTCCGCCGTAATACCTATTTATTTAAACAAATAAAGTGGCTGTCTAGCTCTATAAACTCGTAAGGAATGGCAGGCCAGGATACTTCCAGCCAGACAATAGATCCCATCCTAGAGGCATTTCGACAAAGTTCCTTTTAAATGGCCAACACTAGGACGAGGAGTACTCGGTACCTTCCATCAAAAAAAGAAAAAAAACTCAAAATTGTTTTTGCCTATGTATATTTCCAATTTTTTTTTTCGCTGTTTCTTTTTTGTATTGTTGGCGTTGTGTATTGTATTCTGAAGTCCACCTACATTTCCGTTTCTCCTCACAAAGAATATACAAAACAAAAATAAGAAGTAAAATGCTTGAAAAACCCTGCGAAATTCGAGTATTCGAACCAAATGCCACACGAAAGGACAATGACAAAGGCATCGGCATACACGAAAAGTACTCGTGCACCCCTGTGGAGGCTCTCAGGAGGCTATACTCGTAAGTACGAATAGCCGAATAAAGGATAACTGCATTGACTGGCAAAAAAGGACAAACAAGAAAATCGATTTAATTCACTCCATTTACCTCGACATAATTTGACGGCAAGAGTCCGATCATCGCATTGTGCTCGCCCTCGTACCAGTTTTTGTCAATTTGGCGTCTTATGTAAATCACGTCACCCTTTTTGAATGTCAGCTCCCTGGAAAGAAAGAAAAAAAAAAAAATGCAAATAACCGTTTATTTCTTTTAAAATCTGCCATATCACATTACAGTAGGTGCTAACACAAAACAAAAAAAAAAAAATACAAGACCATAGAGGAGATGGAAATGGTCATTGCAGGATATTGCTTATTGAAAGCCGTATTCCTTCAAATAGGATTCAACTAGGATCTCCATAAAACAGGGGATCTATCCTCGTTCTACCCCTCTCGGGATGAGCATCCTCAAGTGAATTATGTAAATAGCTTATGATAGGAATTGGAGTGTGGGGTGCCGATGTGGTGTCCTTGTACCACCCACAATTCAAATAAACCTGTCGATGGAAGGAATGATGATTTGTGCAGATCCTTTGTTGTATGCTTGAACAATGTAATCAGTGTCACCACAAGAATTCGGTTGCCTCCCGGTTTTCGGAGGATTCTCCTTTTTTCTCTTTTTTTTATTTTTGTATTCACCACCCTAGAGCTGGATTAAGCTTTGGTCGTAATTTATGTTTTATGGCACATTGATGGGGTAGAAGCGGAATTGGTGGTGGAAGTGCGGTTGGTTTGGCTTGAGAGTCCTGATGGTAAACGAGGGGGTATTTATGGGGATTTATTGGAATCTATGAGAGAGGGTTGGTTGATTTTTGAATCCTTAGTTGATGGTTATTATGGTTGTTAAGCGGATTTAAATGCTATTCCAGCAATAAGTGAGAACTTTGTAGGGTTATGAGATCCTTAAAGGGATGTTGGATTAGCCAGTTCGCTGGGTTTAACTTTATAGTACAGAGTAGCGGAACGAAGTAGTAGTTTGCTTTTTCAAGATCAGTTGTTAGTTAAGCTTTTGGACAACCTTCAAAATGAAATGTAGTGACTTAAATCGTCAAGGACGTGAAGATGAAGACTATTTCTGTTCTCATTCTGTTACATCGTGGATAGTATACACTCTATATGAAGAGTCAAAGGTGGCAGACAACACAAAATATTTTGTTGTTTGGGTAATGTTACTTAACAAGACAAATTGATTGGAATGTGATGCATCAGTGTGACGTACAATGGAAAAAAGACACCTCCATCAGCAGAAACTACCCAAAAAATAATATCACCGGGTTTGATAGCACAAAGTCATTCCAAAGAAAACTGCATGAACTGCGATATGAGCGATTGCAGCAATGGAGCTTCCACTAATTGTGGAACTCGCTGTGCTGCTTTCCACCAAGGCATTCGCTTACCTTGTACGTGTCAGAGGAGGAATTCATCAACAACAGTTTCAGCTAAAAGAAATCATTTGGAAACATTATTTGAACTTCCAATGGTGGTCAACCGTTTTAAGACAAAACAAAGGTCGACACTTAAGATCCTGCCTATCAACTCCTACTGTCGCTTCCACATTGTGAAGGCCGGGAGCATCTTCGACTATCACCTTCTCAATATCAGCTGGACGTCATTGGTAGCTGCAGACGAGAAAGGAAAAAGGCGAAAGGAGTAAGGAGAGTATACTAGAACAATAGGGAGGTTCTCCTTTATCAGGACGTTATCGGAGGAATTGTAAATAGGCCAATGGCGGCTCTGATAACCTCAGCTTGTCCACTAGTACGCTACGATACGGTCGAGGGATTTTATTAAGGACCTGGCTCTCCAAGTGCGGGGTTGCGCGTTGTGATAACTGCGCCACCGTTAAAGAAAAAAAAATTAAAAAAAGTTGAGAGACAACCAACAACCTCAGATACGGACGGATATAATGTTGAAGACGCCATCACACGTTTTAAGGACAACGATTTTCGGCTTTGGCCATGAGAAGACCGTTAAAAGCAACTCGCGGAGGATCGGGATTACTATAAACAAGATATTACCGCAATTGAAGAAGTTCGATGCGATGGGCCTGACAAGCAGCAGATGAAAAAGGACTACGACATTTATTCTGGCAACTGCTAAAAATTAGACTACTCAAACAAAAAGTCTTAAGATTTCGGCTGAAAGCGAACACCTCGAAACAACCCAACCAAATTCAGAATTATAACCCTGACTTACGTTCATGTACGAGTAGTTACATGGACAGAGGATAAAGATGATAGCATCAAAGAGGAATTCTATGACCTCATAAACAGAACATATGCTCAGTGGGCCAGCTATGATACCATAATTGTGCTGCCTTAACATAAGGTTGAGTAAAGAAATCTTTGAACTGGTAATCGGAAGCGTAACTATCACGACTTTGAAACATCATTCATCTGCGTTTTTCCAAGCAGAGAGGAATGGGATAGGAACCAAATGGTAAAAGGTTCCATATCTATTTCGACGGATGGATCAAAGATGGAGATAGAAACCGTCGCCGGAATATTCTCCGACCAATTAAACTCACAATGCTCACGTGGCCTGCCAGACTACAGCCGTGCCTTTCAGGCTGAGATATTGGCTGTAGCAAAAGCAGCCAGAAAAGAATATTCCTTGCTGGGTTCTTGGCCGCAAAGGAGTGGCAGGCAATGAACACGCAGACGAGCTAACTGGAAAAGGACTCTAGAAAGGAAACTGGAAGATCAAAGTATCAAATCTCCACTCTACACGCTAAGAATATAAGTGAAGCGAATGATAGAAATAAGAGCTAATGAAAGGTAGACAATTATGGCCGGTACTCAACAAATCCAGAACAAGTAACTTACTTACTTAGGTCCTCGGGCCCATTATTTCCGTGAGGTTCCCCTTGCGGGACACCGCCATAGTGTACGGTTTCTGTGAATGCATCTCAGATCTCTTCAACTCTTCCCCAGTTGTGCTGATTCCTCTTCGACCGTTCTTCGGCAAGTACTTCTAGGTCGGCCGACTCGTCTACCTCTCTAGGTGAGAGGGTTCCATTGCATCGCTTGACTCGATTGACTCCATTACATCGTATGCCCAATCCACGTCTTCGTATGATAGAGTCAATGGGTTGCTGACCAGTTCTCGCATGAATCCCTCATTAGAGATACGGTTGGGCCAGAAATTCCTCAAGATGTTTCGCAGATATCTATTCACGAACGTTTGCGGCTTTCTTGTGACAGCGGGTGTGACTTTCCAAGTGCTGCTCCCATAAAGAAGCACGGTGGTCTTTAAGCTGATAGAGTTGTTTCTCCATATTTTTAATAACACTCCGAACGCAGCCTTTACTTTCCCGGCTGACTATATCTAGTTCGGTCCCGTCATCAGTAGAGGCAATACTCCCAAAATATTGAAAATTCTCCACCATCTCAAGTGGTTGTCCAGAAATCTCTACTTGGTTAGATGAGGAAGTTCCAAGCTTGAATGGCAAAGCTAAACTGTTTACGCTTGTTAAATTACCCATAGATCATAATTTTCTGAGGGTGCACGCAATTAAGCTGCGATATTCCGACGATGACCTCTGCAGAGGCTGTGAAGACATAGGCTCACGAAAGATTACCCTCCACTTTCTGTCTTAGACCCGCTCAAGGCACAAGCGACAACAAACGCGAGACGGAAAGCGGAAACCAAAACTAGGAACCGCAATCTAATTGCCATCCAGATTCAATTCCCCCTCCCGGGCGTCAAAATAGGTCTACGCAGACCTAAGTGCGATGAGGTATGGAGTGGTCTTGATTCCGGATACCACATCAGCCCGTTAACCTAATGTAGTCTAACCTATTCCACTGTATAAATGCAAAGCGACACGGAAAATTTAAACAACTACCGATCGGTGAAACAAATGTCGCATTGATGGAGAAACATTACGACGTTTCGAGAGAGTTGCGTATTGCCCTCATCGACTTGAAAAATGCGTTCGATAGAAGCCCTATAGATCTTTTATGGACGGGGCTAAGATTTCAAAATGTATCAGAAATGAAAATAAGTCGCCATATGTACAATCACATTAAAGTGTTTCAAGTCAATTATATTGTTGTGTAAGATTTTCTATTGAAGCAGAACGACGGACCATTTGCCAAACAGTGACAAACATCCTTTATAGATAGCAAACACGGACTTATGTATTCCTTTGATATTATTAGCGGCGTAATTAGAGTCGTCTTTCGGAAAACTATATAAATTATTTTACAACCCTAATGAGCTGTTTCATAGTCGAGTTTCTCATTCGCGTGGGGCCAATTTATGAAATCCTTCGTCAAAGTCTCAAACAGAATTATTAAAACACCAAACGACATTTCAATAACTTCACCACACGCCACATAGCGTTTTCACAGAGGGGCAGTAAAATCGTTCATTGACAGACTTTTTCATTGAAAACTGAAGGACAAATTAATTGGTCACATAATAACCATATAACTAGCTAAATTCGTTGGCAAGCTATCAAAACCAACTTAACAGCAACCCTCGCATACACTTTGCCACTCCACTGCAGCGGTTTCTAATTTCCTATTCCACACCCCATTTCGTCTCTCTTCTAAATTTGAAAGTCTAACCAAGTTTATGATCTAATTATTAGTTAAAGTACCCCGAAGGACAACCTTTGGGCATAGTAGGTATGAAGGTTCTATAAATTATCCCAATCAGTAGTCCCTTCATCATTATTATTTCCATATTGCAAATGTAAATGTGGTCCTTCTCGTGTCATCTACATATTAGCCTTCACCAATTGAGGGAAAGTCATAATCACAATGGATTCCCATTATGTACGAGTATAACTCGTACTATCTAAAGGAGTCAGTGGCCTTTATAATTACCGATAACTTGCAACCGATAACAAGTAGTCACCGTTAACACACAACAGCCCCAGAGTCCTACAACTGGGTACCTTGGATTTAAAATTATCAACAAATGCAGCGCCTAACCTTCGGCCGACGACTTCGACTTACCTTGCTGTCTGTCCTTGGAAATTGTATAGTGCACGGGCAATGGTCTTCGGGTAGCTTGAGCTGTTTGGTGATTTTGGCGCCAAATCTGAATTGAAATCATCATAGCGATTCAGCGGTATCGGTGACTTTTGTGATGGTGTAAAATTATCCGTATGGCGTCTAGCATTCATGTCTTGTAATTCCTGTAGATACTTTCGTCGCCGTTCCTCTTGGTAGAGCTTTTGCATAGATTCCGCTTGACGAATGACTAATTCTTCCTCTGGTATTGGGTCCTTGTATTCATAACGTATTGGTGTCTTGTAATGGATGTTGACGTCACTCTCAAAGTAACGATTCGGAGATTCTACAATAAAAAAATAAAAAGAAACCGTTAACAATTAGTCAAAGTTAAATCCACTTAGAAACCTACAAACCACCGAACAAGAAAATCTAATGAACAAGAGAGAAACTGTGCCAATCTGATCTTAACCGAACTTCACCGATCGCAATGAATCTTCGAACTGAATCCGATGTCACACTTTTGATCAGCAACACACACAACAATTAAATCAGTGTAGACACGACCTTGATATTCAATAAAACAAACAGAAAACAACAAATATTTCCACTACAGACAAAGTCATAGTCAACAACAACAATCGACAATTTGGGGACTGTGAATTGTGTCAACAGATGAGGCTGGCTACAAGCAAACGCACATCAACAACAACAGAATCATAAAGAATCCACGAAGTGATGAGGAATCTGTCATCTGAGAGCTGTCACTTGAGTTGGAATATGATTCGTCGTATCTTGACGGAGACGGATACCTAACCACCGAGCACATGATGATTCAAAAGCCCGGTGATTAACACAGGAATGTGAAGAATGTATTTATTATCTGCAGTCACAGACAGAGTCATAGATATAATCGCCGCCGGGGCTTAATAACAGTGTCAGTGGTTGTAACCGACGACGTGTTATGCCAGCGGAAATCGAGTCGGAAATTAAATCTTTTTTTTTCCATTGTCCGTTCGTTGCTCGACAAGTCTTAGATCACATGATCTCCAGTTCTGTGGAGTTGGGTGCAGCTTATCGATTGGAGTGACCAGCGAATGCGAAAAGGTCGACGACCATACAACCGATATACTCGTACATATAGGTGTGACGTAAAAGTTTACTGAAATTCAAGAGGCAATTAAAGAACAATGTTCAAGTCAGAAGTGGGCCCACGACGTTTTGATTTGCTTAATTAGGTGAATGCCTAATGCGAAATTTTAGCTCTGATTTGGTATCTGGTTTCACTTTTGGATTTGTTTACCAATAAACCTGACAATATGCTAATACATGGGAAGTTTATAGGTCAGCGGGAGCCAAATTTGGGCAGAAAAATTTCTCAGCCTTGGATTCTTTAGATATCTACATATTTGTGCAATATGAATTTAATTAGATCCGAATTAGAGTGACGTAATGTTTCCAACTTCGTTCTTACTTAATTATTTTGTAAGTATGCTTGTTAGCCCCATGCTTAGCTGGCTCTGTCCATTTGCGCACTGCAAGTCGGTTGAGATCCCCTTATACTTCATTGGTACACTTCTCGAAATATCTTCGACCGTCTTCGAAAGACTTCAAGTTTCAGCGCCATATACGAATGATCAAGACCTTCCATAGAGTGTCCTTAGTTGTTCGGGATAGGGCTTTACTACTCAATTTCTTCTTCTCAGACTAAAGAAACACCGATTGGAAAGAGTGGTCCTTGACTTTATTTCTACGGTGGTGTTGTTAGCAGAATATATGTATACCAGGGGCAAGGAAGACAAAGTCCCTTACTTACTCAAAGCTATTGCTGTCAACTGTGTCCAATACGCCGATGCTCTGTGTTCCTTCTTGTTGACAGAACATAAACCCATTCTGGCAGCTCCCGTTTCAATACTAGCGATCGCACCGGCGACAGCCCGCTGAGTTCTGTCAATATCACAGTGTTCACTTGTGAGTTCCGCACAATTCTTTCAAGTATGATGTTAAAGAAGACACATGACAGGGCATCACCTCTGTACAACCTTTTTTGACATCAAAGTTCTCGGTTAAGTCGTTACGGATCTTGATGGAGCGGCGAGCGGTTTCAATCGCCATTTTACACAGACGGACGGGTTTGGCAGCAGTGACAAAACTAGAGATGGCTAGCTCGTCCCTATAAATGCTGTCATATGTCGTGGATCTCGATTTGGACTTCTTGAGTTTTATCCAGGATCTGAAGGAGTGTGAAAATGTTGTCGATTGTGGACTTTAGTGGTTTAAAACCGCACTGATAGGGGCCAATCTGGGGCCACATAAGATCGTGTATGCGATGTTGAGGAGACTTATGCTTCTAAAGCTGGCGAAGTTGAGGAAGTCTAATTTTTTTGTGGATCGGGCATACGATCCCGATATTTCATTCATCATACACTCTTCTGACCAGATCTGAGAAATGAGATGGTCCATGCTCTCTACAAAGTCAGCAGTTTTAAATACCTCCGCCGGTAAGCCGTCAGGTCCAGCTGTTTTGTTGGTTTTTACCTTAGGTATTGCTATCCTAACTTCGTTGTGGTCAAGGTTGTTAGCTATCAGCGTCTAAGTTGAATGGTCTATTCTGCCTCATAATGGGACGTTGTGATTTGTCACTGTTATACAATCTGCAAAAGAAGTTCTTCTCAGCACCGAGTGCAACTCTACCAGAAGGTTTCCTTCTTCATCTTATAGGTTTCTGTGCGGGTCTTGTTGCCTTGACACGATCTGTTGGTTAATCTTCCTTACGTTGTTCCTGGAATACAAATTCTCAATATTTTCGATTTCAGTCTTCTCGTTCTCTTTTTTCTTCTTCTGGAGAAGCCGATGTTGTCACTAGCGGCTCTCGTCGTTCCATGCAGCACCGATTTGTACGCTTCTTATTTAGCTGCATTTCTTGGTGGTGCTTGAGTGAAACCCAGTACATCAGTTGCGGCATTTCTGATGGAACGTAGGCAGCGTTGTCGCTGGTATTGAGTACTTGATGCTGGCGGCATAGGAGTTCTTAAGAGATTTCGGGATAGGCGTTTCGCAAAGATTCTGGCGGTCTCTTGCAATTGCAGCTTTCATACGTTATATCTTCTCACAGTTGTGGCGCTTGGGCAATCCGAATTCCTTTGCTGCAAAAAGGTGGTGATCCGAGACAATGTTGGCTGCCCAATGTTAAGTTCGGACGTCCAAAGTCTGGGGCATGCCCTAGGTCGATCACAAAATGATCGATTTTGTTAAGCGTTTCATGATCCGAAGAGATGAGGAAACCGTGTGCTTGCTGTAGTGATATTTTGTCCCGCCGCAAAGTTAGTAAGACTAGGTCCGTTACCAGACGAGGTGTCGTGCAGGATATGCTTACCAGCTGTTATAACTAAGATGTCTTCCCTTACTATACTGATGTTAAAATCATAATATTGGTCAAACATCTTGTTGAGAAGATCTTCGAAACATTCTTTGGTGGCGTCTTTCGTAGGGACTGGCGAACTTAACCTTGATTCGGATAATCATAAGACACTCGCTCACTTGTCGGAAGCTCAAGACTTCTTGCCTAAGTCTGCCGGCTGTGACAAATCTGTACTTGAATAAGCGCTGTTTCTGTTCCCCATAGCAATAACCATAGTAGGTATCACAATATCTATCCTCCTTTTGCTCGGGCCATCTCATCGCACTTCTTGGATGGCGGTGAAATCTGCGAGATAGCAGTCAAGGGTCTCTGTTTATTGCTGAACATTTCCCGTGCAGATCCAAAGGTCGTTGTTATTTTATCGTTTGTCAGAGTCGGTGGTGAATCGGTTGTTATCCGTGGCCATTATCTGGTTCGTTACAGCTTTTTTCTCCTCCTCCGTATTGATTTCTGAGGTCTATGACGGCGTAGGCCAGCACCATGCTACTGATCGAGCACGCACTTGCCATCTTAGCCGGCATGAGTAAGGATTTTTTCCATTTCCCGGGACCATCACTGGAAGGTAGGGTAAGCCATAGGTAAGCCAAGTCAGCAGTTTCCCGATCGATTGCCGCCCCTTCCCGTGCTTACGACCTACTGTATATTTGTACTATGATGTGTTGGTTAGAAGGCTTATCCCACTTATTAGGTAAGCTTATCGAAAGTAGCGACAATTAGACTACAATTGGTGACGTGGGCCATATAAGATAATTGAATAGCTGATTTCCTTTATTTATCTAGTCTCTGCCGCATGACTGTGACTTGTCCGAGTGCTGTTTTAGAATTTTGATGGGTTACATGTTACACTTTTTTATTACCCTGGTACCCAGCCCAAAGTGAGACTTTGTTCAGCGTCATGAGGTTGTTGATAGGCGGCATCCTTACATAGTGCAAATGAGAAGTGTGTTCGAGGCCCTATCACTCCTGCTCCTACATCTGGAGACGTTTTCAGACCATCAATCGTAAATAATCGCTCAGTCATATAGGTTTTGTGTTCCATTCAGCTATTGTGGAAAAATAGGCCCTGCACCTTTTTGAAAAGCTGAGGGTCTAATTGGTATAGAGTTTGAGATTTGGCAGATTTTGCGGTTTTTAGTATTTCCAGGTGACCAATGATGTTTTCTCTTCTTATTTGGAGTGGTTTGGGTGATTGCTATATGAAGTCTAATAACTTCTCCATGCTCGCAATTGGAATCGCTCTCATAGCCCCTGTAAGGCTCAGACACACAAGCCGTTGAATCCTGCTCAGATTCATTCTATTTAACTCTTTTTAGGTCTTGCCATACCACACTACCGTAGTATACAGTATGATTGGCTTCACCATTTTTAAGATTGAAACTCCCATGATTTGCCCAATAGCTGTTTTGGTGCCCATAGGTGTTTTATAGTTTCGTTTGTTTTATAGTTGAGATGGGGTCGCCAAGTGAGTTTCTCATCTAGGGTTACACCTATGTACTTAATTTCTTCCTTCAAGGGCACTGCAGTCCCATCTATGAATAGGTCGAAGAATTATATTTGCCTCTTCCTTGTCACTTTAGTTAGTTAGTTCAGCATTCGGAGTCTGAGCTGATGTATGCAAATAACTCATTCCTGAGCTGAAATTGTGCTTTGGGCCTCGAACACCACCATACGTAAAAATGTTCTATGAATAGCTTAAAAATATAGGATAAGGACCTTTAGGCCCGGCGACGTACTCCGCATATGTATAACAAGCAACAATTTGAGGATATAAACTTAAAATGCCCAACTTTCAGCTGCAAAAGTGTCTCTATCTAGCTGGATGACGTCCTCGTAAAATATAAGAAAATGCGATACCTGACATAGAGTTGCTTCGAAAGAACAAATGGCCACATCTATTATCGCAGCCATGTGAAAAGGTACGACTTCGGTCCTGAACACATTATGTGCAATTTCTGTTCCGTACAGAGTTACTATCGGAGACGATTCACTTTCAACGTGATCAGAGGCGGTGCTGCAGCGGTATGAAATAGTCCATTGTACTCTTTTTATGCCCATGTAAGTGAAATATCTCAGTCTCTAGTAGAAAGATGAGGAAACGCTTCAGCGATAAAGTGCTTATAGTTCCAGCCCCCATCAGATCAGAGTCGAGAACTCGCAGCCCGATGCGGGCGTAGGCTACACATTCACTGAGCTAGTGATCCGCGGTGTCGTCATCACTTTCACAGTAAGCGTTGCAGGATATTATATCACTTATGTTCAGCACAGTTAAGTGCTAAGCAAAAACGTAGCGCCCCGTAAGACACCAGTAAGCAGTTAGCTCTGAGCCTTGTCTAGCAAGTTCATCGGCATCGGTCCATTGTAACTTAGGACCTATACAAGGCACAGTGAATTCTGGCTTCCGTGATTATTGTAACAATACCAAAGCAGTAGCCATAGAATCGAAATGACAGCAGAATCAATTTACCTAGCTGAAGCAAGTGTAAACAACAAACCATTTCCTGCTTAATTTGGATGAGGACTAACGACATAAAAGTAACAATTCGGTTCAATTCTATTCGCGAGTGATAAGCAACCAATTCAATGTGGTTGCTCAAGAGTACAATTGACTTCATTCGAAGCCCAGTATCTAGTGAAATGATAACCATTGACACGATTAAAGTGTTCAAAACAACAGTCACAATAGTTGGGGCATAGTTGGCGATATATCTTACTTGGCAACATGACGCTCAGAATAGTTGTGGCAGGTGGTTAAGTTTGTATTTCAAAGCGGGAAACAACCTTTTTTAGAAGAAAATATAAACCATGAGCAGCTTGTTTGCTGCTTATGGTGTTCGACAGATAGACATTTTTCATGTACATAAATCAAATTTCACAAATTTCTCGGCCACTATTCTATCTGCTATCGCAAACAGTCAGTCCGAATTTAATTTTCAATTTAAAGACACTAATTCGTATCAGATACGTGCCAGAGGCATAATAACTTGCGTCACACTACCTTCCACTACGCGTCACTACCTCGAAATTCTTCCAAGAACCACCCTGACTATCAAATTCAAAGTTATTACCTCACGGGTAGGGCTGATACTCTTCCCTTGTACTAATATCAAATGCCTCATAGAGTCAAAATTCACTTCACGTAAAATTACCTAATTAAGATGCTAGAGCTCACGTTTCACACTTTGCACACACAATGCGTATCCGTAGCTCGTTGCTGATGGCTCCGATACTGGTATTCGCTGTGGTAATCGTATCTTTTCCCGCACGTTAAATTATTAAATTAAAAACTCATAAACGAAATCAATTTGTTTAACAATAGCGCATTAACAAAATAATTCTGTAATCTTAACAAAACGCGTTAGGATGTTAAACTTGATGGAGACGCTTGATTATAAGGTTAATTGGCCAAAACAGATTTACAAAAATGGTTTACACAGGCAATATTCACAGACACGACTTACGACGAGACATTTCTAATTATTCGAATTATTGCCACCTTAACCTCTGACAAGGCGTCTGCTGTCGCGTCTTACGAATGACTAACAAGTCAGGCGAAAAATTTATGCCAACTCGTAACTGGAACAAAATTGAACTGCCCGTATCAGTTGGGAGACTATTCGTACGAGTACTCGTATCTGGGAGAAGTTTTACTCTCGGTTACACTGATAAGAAAGTGGGGCTAGCGTTTATCTTAATACGAATAGATAAACGGAGAACGTAGATTGTATGAGTATCTACACCGTATATACAGAAACTATTCGAACAACAGGGAGTATAGTGAGACAACATATGTATGTATGTACCTTCAAAACAAGACAAGATTGTGTCGGTTAGGAATCTTACCCCTCTAGGTACCCGGGGACTTGTTTACCTCTAAAAAGTCAACAAAGTTAAAGCTTCAGCCATCTGTTTGAGGAAATATTTTTGAATAATTTGAAGCTGTTGTTGCTGTATCAACTGCGCATTCGAATTTTTTTAAGCTTTTTGGGCAGGCTGGGCAAGTTTGACGTGTGTTATGAGGGCTGACGCATTTTGAAATACCTTTGAAATAGATAAGGTCTTGTGTTGGGTTAATGTTAGGTCGGCCAATCCTGTATTTGAAGTTAATGGCAACTATCTTCAAGAATGACCACACATTATAGTGATTGGCTTCGAACGACGCAGTTCCGGCCCAAGTGTCTTCGACTGAAGGACACCTCAACTAACTTGGAGACAGCTGGCGAGGGATTTTACCTCCTGGAGAGACTTAGCTTCACATTATATTAGGGCAAAAATATTTAATTGGGAAAAAAGCGGCAACACTTTCCCTAAATATGTTATGGTACTCGTAAGTCTATGGCATATAAAGCAGATAGTCTGTCGATGTTTGCAATGTCAATCGTCTATTTCACGCGGAATTTCTTCATGTTTTCTGACAGAAAAGCCCGAAAATATTTGGAAAAAGATTGACTGCCACATTACTCGAATTTGTAGATATTAAAGTATGTTACTTTGGGAAAAGTGCCTGAAATATGCAACTCATGCGAAAAATACCGCGGAGTATACAATGAAATACAATAGAATCTAACGGCCTAAAAAGTGAGGAATTTGGATCACTTTGGATCACATTTGAATTGGGGTTTCTTCGGGATCAATTGGAGCGAAGTAGAAAATCAACCTCAATGCCATGCAAGCGGGGACCTAATAAACGTCCAATTAAAGTGGTCTTTCTCCAAATGTGGGCGCCATCTAGGGACAACTTTATTTAGCTTATTTAAGAGCAAAAAAAAACTTACAACTAGGCTTAAAAACTAATAAAATTATTCTCTAATGAGGGGAGCACCCTCTCGGACAACCCGAAGTATCTGGGTGTGATTCCGGACAAAAAACTGAATTGGAATCTTAACGGAAAGAATGAAAAAGGCAGATAATGCTCTTTTTATCTGCAAAAGAATGGTAGAAAAAATTTGGGGCTTAAAACCTGCTATAGTGTACTGGTTGTATATTGTGGTGATACGAGTAAGACCCATACTTACATATGGCGGACTAGTACGGTCGAAAGCAACGAACAAGAAAACGGTTTACGAAAAATTAGTGGCGGTTCAAAGACCGGCTTCCATAGCCATTACAGGTGTGCTCCGTACCATCCCTACGATAATATTGGACACCTTTCTGCACCTAATACCGCTTGATTTACAGATCAAAAGACTTGCTGACAGCAATGCGATACGACTCACTAATCTGGGTCACTTCAAGAGCAGTAGTTTCGGACATGGCACGGTCCCAACGGAGCAACCAGACAATTCAATTCTAACGGATGTAATTTCTTCCATGATATAATATATCCGGTGATGGCTCGAAAACAGAAGAAGGAACAGGTCTTCTCGGAAGACCCAGAACTAAGACTGTCTATAAGACTACCAGACGCAAGCAGTGTCTTGCAATCAGAGGTTCTGGCTGTCCTCAAGTCGGCTGAGCTAATGCAGATGAGATCGGTATCCGAAAGAGATATCACTATCTACATCGATACCCACGCAAGGCAATGGAATCGACCAACTTCAATTCTGAACTGCAAGCTGTTGAAGACATAAGACATATACTATGTGAATGCGAGGCAATATCACGTAGTCGGAAAATTTTTTTAGGGAAAAACTTTTTCGAAAACCTAGAGGAAATAGACGGCACGAACTTCAACGGTATCCTTGGCTTTTTCAAAGAAATTGGATGTTTCTCCAGGGAGATTGTGGTTCCACAGGGATGCCAATGGGCCTGTTTTGGTGCCTGGTGTCTGTGTTATGGCTTATCCATCATATCGCATTTTTAATCTAACCTAATGAGGGGAGCAAAAATGGATGCGTGGTCAAGTGAAATGTTCACGGAGTGGCATACGAGTAATTGTATTGAGCAGGGCTTTTTTGATAACGTCCTTACTGAGAATTAGGTCAAAGACTACGGCGTAGTTATTTGTTGTACGCAATATTCTTGATATTGGTTCAAAGTGACCGTAATTGATGCGGTGAGTTCGAATCATGAGAAGGGGGAGGGATCTTAGATTACGAGGATTTCTAAGTGTGTTTCCAGTCAATATAATGTACATCAGCGAAATGGCGGCGTTTTTTTATGTTACGCATGCTAAGTAGTTTTAGCCTGTTTTCATAGGGAGGTAATACATATTCGTATGTATTGACCCAAGGTAGACCACGAAGTGCGAAACAAATAAACCTGCGTTTCATGGCTTCGATTCATTGAATATGGATTTGTTTATTGGTCAACCTATAAATTGACTTGAATATTCGAGGAGAAGTCTTACAAAAGTTATTCACAGGGACCTTGTATCATAAGGGTTCGAAAATTCTTTTGACCAGCGTTTGATAGAGCTAAGTTACAAATTATTCCTAGTTCCCCTACTTCGGTAGTGGAAGAAACTGGAACTGCCTCATTATAGATGAAGTAGTTTCTTGGAGGGGGCGATAGACAATTGCTGTTTGCGGGAATAAGTCATCGTTTGGTATTTGTTGACATCAAGCTCCAAAAAATTTTGTTCGCACCACACCGAAAACTTATTTATCGTGCAAGCAATATGAGTCAAAAGGCAATGAAGTGACTTTGGAAATTCAAATGGGATAAAGATTATTGGTCCAAGACGGCTACCCTGAGGGACATCAGATGTTGCTTTAATGGAGCCAGAAATTGAGGATCTGAAAATGATTTTGTATTCTCGGTCTTCTAAATACATAGGATTTAATCCACTTCATTATCGTCTTCCAAAGCACAAAGTGTCCTAGAGACGAATTCAATCAGGTTACTGGTGATGGATTCACTTTTCATGAAACTATGCTGGTTTGCGTAGATAATTAGTCTAGAGTATTGAAGCAGTTCTTGAAGGACTATGCTTTCGAAAAGTTTGTGTAAGCACGAAGAAAGCAAGAGAGTTTAGCTATAGACCTGTAATAATCAACTTCGGCATTACTTCTTTTTTGTATGAATAGGAATGATACAAGAACGATTTAGGGTCTGAGACTAAGCTAAATTGCATGTGGTAGAGGTACTCAATGTAAAGAGACTCACAAAGTTCAGAAAAACGATTGCATACAAATCGAAAGTTACTGTAGTCGGAATCAGAACGAGTTCTTAAGAATTTGTGTCACAACTTGTTTCTGATGTTACGGAAGCTCTTTCCGTTCTGCAACTCCTTGTTGTACCAGGGAGGAGATGACGAGCAGTCATTTCGAAAGGAATGGAACCGATTGGGTAAGGCAGGAGAATGTTGTCTTAGCAATAAAGTCAAAGTTAATGTTTCTGATGAGACCGTTAAGTTTGTTGAAGTCGTTTGTTCGGAAGTGAATTTTCCGAATCCGTTTTAATATGAGTATGTAAATGATAAGTTGGATGCAAGCGTTCAAGGGTGGAAAGAAGATGATCACTTCTATTCCTATCGGAATTGGTCGAGTTGACTGTTCATTGCATTAGGTATTACATTTCAGGTCCGTATCAAATGGCGAGCTGACATCGGAATAAAGAGGGACCCGCATTGGATGGTAGATACTACACGTCTTTTTCGTACTATATCTATATCTGGCATGCTGTGAAAAATGTTTTTACATCTGAGGCAGACACATTTGTATAATAGAAGGTGAACGAGCTAAATCAAAGCACGGTTAGAATGGCCTGGGCAGAAGAGTACCCCGAACTAGAAATCCAGTATCGCATAAACCGAAATCAAGTGCAACATATTGTAGGAGGTGACAAGTGTAGCTATGTCAATGCACTAACCAGGAAGGTTGAAGGAGCAGCAAATAGGTCAGCTGGTGGTCAAAGTTTCAAGCTATATCTAGTAAAAAGACGAAACGGAAATCTAACGACTCCGAGCTTACCAGATGGTGGGAACATTTTGCAGCAGTGCTTAATCACTTAAGCAGCAGCGATTTGAACACGAAGCCGCAGCAACGAATACCTGTATTCGCACCTCCAACCTCGTGAGCTCTGAAACGACATCAACGATAGGGAACGTGAAGCAAAACAAGGTAGAAATATGACACCCCAGGGAATCTCTTCAAAGATTCGTCCAACACTTCGGGGGAAATCCTAGAGCCATTGATTAGCAAAGCATTTGAAACCGAAGCCTTCCCCGAAGATTGAAAGAAGAATTTATTTTTTAAACTACACAAGGAGCACATATACTAATCTTCGTGTAGCTAAACTAACAGCTAGAAATATTCTGCACCGAGCGAAACAAATTCCTAAATCAATCCTCGGCTTTCGAGCTGAATCCTCCTGCGTCGACCACCTTGCCAGTATGAATCACAGCTACATTTGCTATTTGCTATTAATCTCGAATGGCTCCAACAGCTTGCGTGCTTTGCGGTGTACCAGACGTACCAGAGAAATCTCCCGCTAATGTAAAGGGTGCTTATGATGGTAGTAAATGTTATGAGTTAGACAAAGGTAAGGTGCAAAAGTAATTTGAAGTTCGCAGAGGACTATGACAAGTCGCATTCTTTCGCCACTGCTATATTTTGTAGTCATCAGTGATTTGATTTGGACCGCTCTGTCTGCAGGAAACATGAGACTAAGATCATCATGTCTTAAACGCTGACGTCGTTGGCTTCCTCTTACACAAGATATTACATTTGCACCAGATGGTTCAACACTTTGAGTCAGAGTCGAACGGTTAAAACAAAAGCCCTTAGCATTTCAAGTTTCCAGCATAACACCAGGGTTTCCCAACCCAGCATTCCCAATCAGCAAGTCGAGAAAACAACTTTATACCTAGGAAGTATGGCCTCGGAAGATCGTGGTACCGAAGCTGTGTTCGGTATGCTATCTAAATCTAAATCTATCTAAATGATATCAGCGACCGCCAAGATTTCATAGATAGATATAGATGTCTTTGCAACATCTTAAGGATTCACAAGCAAAACTGTATATCGAAAGATTTACCAATAGTCGTCAAAATACGAAGAAGAAAGTGGCAGTGCGAAGTACATATGCCATACAATGGAATTCACGTTTTCAATCAGGTAGAGTAGTGAGTCGTTCTACTCAGGCATGGAGAAGGGCAGTCGAAAAGTAAGCCAGATTTTTGGGGTGACCACGAGTTAAGCGAGTAGGTAAGTGGAAGTTCTAGCGGTTTGTTGCGATTGCAACACAGTTAAGCGCCTGAGACATCCGTAGATAAAATAAATATTCGTTTGCGGAAAACCATGTGTTGCCCATGGTGATATTCCACTCTGAAGGAAAGCCATTTAGTCTAAGTGGTGTTGCATAGTGTATGCTTTCCGACTGTTCTACGTGGGACTCAGGGCCTCGCACTTCGCTCCAACCCAGACTTGGGAGCGTCACGGTGTCTTCAAGTTGGTTTTGTTTCGATGTGCAATAAGTACTGGGTGTCGTGATACAGTTTTAGATCGTATTCGGCTCATACCCTCAACCTTCAGTTTCAGAATTGGTATCAAAGGAATTGACGGAGAGCGATAGCAAGGCGTATGCTTGCTTCCATGAACTTAAGTCTACACGACAGGCATTGACATCAAAACACAAGAGACACCTATTCTAGGAACGAAGACGCCTTTTTCCATTTTGCCAATAAAATCACCTAAAACGGTTTTGATGTTGTATTTAGAATATTTCAAGGAGGTTTTGTTGAGGAGATCGTAGAAACGTTCGTAAGTAGCATTGTCTATATCTTCGGTTGGGGTGTGACTGGATATCGGGTTGAAGTTAGTGGATTGCTACAAGACGATCGCTTAAGCGCCAAAAACTTAAGACTTCTGTCCTTCTACTATCATTTGCAACAAATCCGGGCACAAATACCATAGACGCTGCTTTTGTTTTCTGGAGCAGTAGCAGTTTTTCCATTGCACTTAGCCTTTTTCGTTCCGTTCCTTTTCTCGTTCTTGCAGAGTTGGCATAGCTAAATACATGCTGATTCGAGGCTCCTGATTGCTTTGCTATTATAGATAAGCCACGACAGGCACACAAACTGCAACTTTTCATCAAAAATTGTTCCGTCTCTTTGAGTCTCATGAAACCCGTTCTTAGTGGAAAAGGATTTAAAACAACAGTGTCTAGTTATTCCATTTTTCCCTTAAATTTGGGGTATTCGTTGCACACAGTACTCGTATCAGCAACAGTAATCCAAACATTGTGCTGAGGATACGAGTAAATAGTCTGGTGCTGCATGTAAATTTGAATTTGTAACCCCTATGCGAGCCGATTTCAACTTTACCTCGTAGCGTCCACACCCTCTGCTTTGTTGCGTTGATTTTTTAAACGTAATCCTGTGTCCGTTTTTCCCATTTTCAGGGGGTTGAGCCTGCCGTTGTTGGTTTTTTCCTGACAAATCATTAAGCAGACAAGCTGACGATATAAAAATCCATGTAATCTTTTACGGAGATTAAAGCCTCCCCCAGGTGCGGGTGCCATAGTTTATCCGCTACGGTGTTCATCAGACCTGCACTATTTAAAAAAGGAAAAAAAAAAAATGGACACCCGCGTCAGGATGATATAGTGTGCAATGCAATCCCAGACTTATGGCGCTGGTCCGCTTTTCCATGTGCTGCTTCTGAAATTTCGCTCAAACTGCCGGGTTTTTGGAGGATTTTCAACACGAAATCACTAGAGAGCGATACCTATCGATTTTCGTTTCATTTTCATTAGATTTGAATCCATTTGGCTTTGTTTTTTCGTCCATGTGATGGTTTTCCATGTTCGTTGTTGGTACAGTGTTCAACAAAATCCGGAGTCGGAGTTTGCCTGTGGAGTAGGTGGATTTCATCGGAAAGGACTTGAGCCATCCCGAGGGCTCTGAATGAATATTTGCAGGGATATTTGTTTTTCATTTTAATTTTTTGACGTTAGCTTTACTGTTACTCTGTGGAATGAAATACGACTTTAATTTAGAACGAAGCGAAATTCGCTGTTACACTTAATTTTTCGCCATTCTCTACATTTTTTTCGGTTTTTGTTTGCTTGTTGGGGTTTTTTTTTATTTTGGAGGGTTTTTCGAATTTGAATGGTTTTTAGTTTTTACCTCTGAAAAAAATTTTCTACGAGTTTATTCCATGTTGCTCAACCATGTTAATGGGTTTTTTTTTAATATTATTTTTTTTATTTAGTTTATTGTGATTTCCTTTGTTTTGCTTTGGGAATGTATCGTACAGAAAGGAATGTATCGTAGAAGTGAGCGGGAGAATTTTGTGTTTGTATGCTTTAAGGTTCAAAAAGTCGGATGGAGTAATTAATTTAGATTAAGCAAAGGATTTTTCTAATTTCAGTCATCTGTGTATCGAAACAATTTCGGTTGGATTTTTTTTATTTATTTTTTCGTTTTTTTTTGTATAAATTTTAATTAAGACCAAGGTATACGATACCATACGAATATAAGCACCAGTCTGGAGTGGGGAAAAGTAACAAGGATACACGATGTCGACACAAAGAGGGAATTTCCTTTTGAAAAGGTCTCACGAAGGTGGAAAGTAATTAAAAGGATTTGAGCCTGCAATAGGTTGAAAGTGTGTTTGTATCTACATATGTATAGCTGAGGTATAAAGAAATAAATAAACACGCAAGAATTCTATGCCTGAGTTTTGTGGTACTCTGTGTAAGGTAAATGATCGGTAAATAGGTTACAGAAGCTAAGAATTCTAAGTAATTCCAAAGTACACAATTTATGCAGCAACTTAACTGAACTGAAATCAGAAAAAAAGCTGCTGTAGGGTTAGAATTTAAAATATTTGACCAACAAGAAAATCAGCGCACGATAAATATAATGAAAACGAAAAGGAATGTCACAGAATGGACTGACTTTTGCAGTGAAAATGGCTAAAAGATACGCTCAAATCGTACAGAAATAAAGAAATATGCACGAATAGACAAAAAGCAGTTCAAATAACTTCCTTACAAGCCTCTTCCAAGAAAGCTAAAGAGGACGTTTACAGTGCCAATCGCGGAATTCCCAGGATTTAAGTGAAATCGTCCACAACACACAATCTTTACAACCCAGTTCGGTTCCTGGTGGAATATAACATCGAACATCTAAGTCTTTGTCGATACAAAGCAATTCAATTTTAAGGGATTTTAGCCTGCAAATAAAATCTGAAAAAGATGATTTGAGGAACGTTGTGATGAGACTTTAACTGAACAGATGCCTTTAACTTCAGAATGGTCAATTATGCACATTGATATTCAGTGCTAGGTGTTGATACGTCCTTGGCTTCATAATTTTCTATGCGTGTGGCAAAGCGTTTAGTAAAAGATGAGGTTTTTAACAAGAAACTTCAAACGGCTCCATCGCTTTTAAGAATTTTTATTTTTATTTTAAGGAAACTTTCGGACTCCTTATTAACACAATTGGAAAATATAGACCAGATGACAACACTTCTGAAAATGGAATCAGGCTGGTGGACTTTCTCATATTGCAACATCCACAAGGTGCTTGGTGTTAACATAATCAACATAATCAACATATCAAGTAGGTTGATTCTACTTCTATGGAGGCAGATACAGATATGCATCTTACAATAGGACCAATATTCTGGATGTCCGAATATTACAGAAGCCAAGGTAAAAATGCGGAGTATCCTCAAAAATCTTAGAACAAAATTCGACGCCGGACGGCTACAATTGTAATGGGGGTGGCCGTGGTGTAGTGGTACTAGCAATCGCTTCTCACTCGGAGGGGTCTAGGTTCGAATCCTGCCCATGAACAAGTCTTTCAAGTTTTTCAGTTGTGTAATTGGAACTCAAACAGAAAAATTCTGCATGTGAAGGCATAACACTGACACGTAGATTTGGCTGTTGTAGAGTTTCAAGCACAAATAATTACTGCGAATTATAACCTTCCACTCTGAGTGAAGAAAAAACTCTTCGTCCTGTTCGGGCTCCCACCCCTGGAGAGCAAATACCGAAACCAAACACACATGAGTTTCCAACCACTCGTACAAAACAATTTTCCTTTCTCCTCCTTTCTACCTTTCCGCCCGCAGTAAAACATCGTCAGAGCGTTTTTCAATCGATTCGCCTAAAATATATTTTATACGAAGCGCAGAAGTTTAGTGACAACTATGACTGTAAGCCATCAAAGATGCCGCATGTGGCGTACGTTAAGTTTCCTTTGATCCCATTAATCCATTGTGTGATGAGGAATGACGACAAGCGCATTAAGTGAAACAGAAGACATCCGACATTAGGAAAAGGAGCAGAACTGCTCGTAAATTTTAGAAATAAAGAAAATGGAAAGAATTTTGGGTCTTTCTTCGCCGTAGACATAGACGGATACGGTTAGACGTTTGAAACTATGCCTAAG
This sequence comes from Volucella bombylans, assembly GCA_949129095.1. Classification (NCBI taxonomy): domain Eukaryota; kingdom Metazoa; phylum Arthropoda; class Insecta; order Diptera; family Syrphidae; genus Volucella; species Volucella bombylans. Next base: position 134,244,892 of record OX422141.1, on the reverse strand, counting down.
TAGAACGGACATGCGATAAACATGCGAAGTAAAAGGTGTTTTTTGAATTACCAATATTTTTTCAGGGAAATTCAATTTAATACGAGTAGAAGCCAGCTTATTTGTATTGAATTTGGACATTCCTCCATGAATAGACTTACACCAGAGCAAGGCTTGTAAAATGGGCAAATCTATTTCGAAAATCGTGGTTCGTACGAAACGTCTCTTTTACGGTCGACTTGATCTGACGAGAGTAAGCACTTTGAATAAGCACAGAACATTTTCGCACCACGAGTACTCTAATTGATAACACCTAAAGGGTTTTCCAATAGCGACTTGGCAACTTTGAATTTAATTTGTGAACGCACTTTTTCACTAATCATCACACTGTCACTGTCAATTTATTCAGTAAACTCAACATTTTCATCATGTTAAAGTACACGAACGAGCAATGTCTGCAAATTATAAAAATTTTCTACCGAAATTCGGAGTCGGTGACTGCAACTTTAAGAGCGTTAACTCCAATTTTCGGTCGTAATTCTCGCCCTGGTTGACAGGCAATAACAAGTTTAGTGCAAAAATTTAAGTCTACATATTCGTTGTGTAATGTTGCCGTGTCAGTGAGACAACGGGTTGGTCGAAGTATCGAAAATATCGCTGGCGTTTAGTCGTCCGTAGCACACGATCCAAATCAGTCAATTCCACGGCGTTCTCAAGAATTGGGCATTGCTCAGACCACATTATGGCATATTTTGCGTAAGGATCTTGGTTTACACCCATACAAGATCAAGCTGACTCAAGAATTGAAGCCGATGGACCATTTGAAGGGACGTACGTTCTCCGATTGGGTTCTGGAGAAGATGCGCCAAGATGATGAATTTCATTGCAAAATCATCTTCAGTGACGAAGCTCATTTTTGGCTCAATGGGTTCGTCATTAAGCAAAATATGCGTTATTGGTCGGGTGAAAATCCACATGTGCTTCGTGAATCACCACTTCATCCACAAAAAATAACTGTTTGGTGTGGTTTGCATGCCGGCGGCGTTATTGGGCCATATTTTTTCGTCGAAGATAACGATCGTCACGTTACCGTGAATGGTCAGCGTTATCGCGCCATGATCACCGATTATGTTTGGCCCGAATTGGAAGATATGGACTTGGACGACATGTGGTTTCAACAGGATTATGCCACAAGCCACACAGCACACGCTACAATCGATTTATTGAAGAGTAAGTGTGGTGAGCGTGTTATCTCAAGACATGGGCCAGTTGATTGGCCGCCTCGTTCGTGCGATTTAACACCGCTTGACTATTTTCTGTGGGGCTACGTTAAGTCATTGGTTTATGCCAACACGCCGACGACGTTGGAAGAGCTCAAAGCCAACATTTAACGCGAAATAGCGGCCGTTTCGGCCGAGTCGTTGAAAATTGGGTCCAATGAATCGACTGCTGCAAACGTGCCGGCGGTGGCAATATGAACGAAGTCGAGTTCCATTCATAAATGTTTTGGGTTTTATTTAAAAAGAAAAGTTCTCAAGTCCTTATTGGAAAACCCTATATATGAATAGTGAGCATCGTAGAGGCTGTTGCTGCCGTGGAGTGTAGTATTGAGGAGGCCCCAAATGAGTCGATTCGCCATTGTGAACAACAATTGGAGCTGTGCCTAGACACTTTGTGAAGTTTTTGCGGAAGGTTTTTGGCTTACTAGCTGACAAAATTCAGCTCGTGAAAGAATTAAGTCGCTTTACCATCGTGTGCATCGTATGTTCGGTGAATGGGCCCGAAACCTTATAGGTTGATGTAATCAATTCTCCATATATCCTGACAAAAAGGTGCCAGTCAGATCGTTGCAGTAAATGCAGAGCGCTATAGATCCATAATATTAATGTCGAGAAGCTGTGTGGTTTTAACATCAATGTGAAAAGTGAGAGATCTGTGGATTAGCCTTGAAGATCATCTGATTTTTACCGATACACCCAGATGATGGACGACCTGGAAGCCAACATTCGCGGCATTATTGTCAATATAAGGCGCCAGCCCTACCCAGCTACTCGAAAAAGTGGTCGCAAATTGATTGCTCTTTATTCGCCCCAGCTTCACCGCCCATATGTCCGAAATCATGCAATAATAGCATAAAATAATTTTTTAAAGCTTGTACCAACGCCCTTCTAATGATTTTTATGTTTATTTTAAGGTTCTATTCCTCACAAAAAACACCCTTCAGTAGCCTCACAAGCTAGGTTGAGATTTTACATCCTTTCAACGTCAGCGAGAACACTCCTCTCGAGTGTAGTCCATATGACTATGCAAAAGTATTGGTAGTAAATGATGTTTTTTTAGAGTCATAAAAATTTTATATTAAATGAAACACTTGAAGCTAATGTTAATGTGTATGATATTAGCTTTATTTAATAGATAATTTTATGCCATTAAGCATGATATCGGCCCGCGTATATGGCCGGCTCGAAAGAAGCGCAATCTTGAAGTCCAATTTATTTATCTAGCAACTGGGGTCGTATATCAGCAATAACACGGCGAATGTTGACTTCCAAATCGTCCAACGTCTCTGGTTTATCGGACATAGACTAGTGTCTTCACAAACTCCCAAAGAAAGTAATCTAAAAATCGTGGAGGCCAGTTGACAGGTTCATTACGCGAAATTATGCGCTCGCCAAATGTTTCCCGCAGTAAATTTTTGGTGCCGCGCGCCGTGTGGCGTGTCGCTCTGTCACGTCAATGCCATTTAACTGAGGAACGAAAAAGTCAGAAATCATGTTTCTATAGCGCTCTCCATTGACGGTAACATTCTGGCCGGCATAGTCCTTAAAGAAATATGGGCCGACATTTCCACCAGGCCATGGAGTTTTAATGGTTGTAAGGGCGTCTCGACAAAGGCTTCTGGGTTTTCTCCACTCCAAATCCGGCAATTTTGCTTGTTCACATATCCATTTAACCAAAAATGGGCCTCATCAGAGAACAAAATTTTGCGTTGAAAATGAGGATCAAGTTGAATCATGTTTTCGGCCCATTCACCGAACCTACGACGCGTATAATGGTCACGCGATTTCAACTCTTGCACAAGCTAGATCTTATACGCTTTTAAGCTAAGATCTTTCCATAAAATCTTCCACAAAGATGGGCATAGCTCCAATTGCTATGTACGATGGCGAATCGACTCATTCAGATTCTCCTCAACACTGCGCTCCACAACGGCAATAATTTCTTCAGTTCGCACCGTTCGTCGTCTTTGAGGATGCGTATTATCCACCAGAGTGTATGTATGTGGTGCGAAAACGATTATGTCGACAGTAAAATGGACGTAGCGCATGATAAGTTTTGCGAACCGAACCACGGTTTTCGAAATAAGTTTGCACAATTTGCACACTTTGTGCTGGCGCTAATCTATTCATCGTAAAATGGCAAGACGTACTAACCACAAATCAACTTCCAACTGTCAAATTGACAGTCTGCAGAAACATTGCTGCCAGTTTAAAAACCAAAATTCTAAAAAAACACCCTTTATATCTTAGCTTAAAACCAAATTGTTGCAGCAAGCTAGATCAGTGGTATATGGTATGTATAACTAAAAGATGGTTCAATGAAAGAATGTTCGATGAATGAAACTTCAGCATCGTGTGCCCACTCTTCATGAAACCGGGTAGCATTATATTCCTCAAAACACAACCGCCAGCGTACCACAGCCGTCTACTCCTGCATCATGGATGCTTACGTGCGAGACTAAACTCCTTACAACTTCATGAAATTTACGGTCGACCACATCGAGCATCTGAACGTGTTATTTATCGATTCACGCTATTGGATACTCACACACCAACAAGAACAAACAAGTGCGTTTGGAAAAAAATATCCCGACTGTGGAAGCGTGTATGCAGAGGGTCCCTTTTTATCGATTCGTCGTTGGCATCGATGGCCTTTGCCCATCCATTATCTGGAAAATTCTGGGTAAAGATCTTGATCTGAAGGCTTATGAGATCCAATTGGTATAAGAGCAAAAGCCGCGTGAACATGTATTGCGCTAGGTGTTCGGTGATTGGTGATTAAATGGGAGTTGACCGCGTTTCTTGTCGAAAAATTTTGTTCAGTGATGAGGTTCATTTCTGTAAACAATCAGAATTGCCCATATATGGAGCGAGGACAATTCTCAAGAGGTGTGGTATAAAAGTTATTTTTAGGTTGCACTGTCCCCAAAATTGGCGGATCAGATCTTTAAAAAAAGCTTCAGCAAGTTCATCAGATGCTATTCCATCCAGAAAAATGTACCATATTGTGCGGATTGTACCCCGGTGGCATCATGGGTTTTTATTTCTTCAAAAATGAGACCGCAGCAGAAGTTACTGTCAATAAACACAGATGGAATGCGATAATCAACGCTTTATTGAAAACACGATTTGGCAATAAAGACAATGCAAGAAATGGACCAGTCTATTGGCCACCCAGATCATGCGATTTGACGCCATTGGTTTATTTTCTGCGGGGTTACGTCAAGTCACTAGTTTATACCGATAAGCCAGCACAGATTGACGCTTTGGTGCAAAAAATCGTTCGATATATGCTTCCAATTGCTCGGACAAATTGGACCTTTAGAATACGCTTTATACGAGGTAGACGTGGTACACATATGATCAAAACTATTTTCAAATATTAAACGCCATTAAATAATCTTTCGAATGAATTTAATAAATCGTGTTTTATTTAAACAATAAGACCTTTTATAGAAAGTATAGAGTATTTACTATAGGGAACACGTTTCCTTATTCATTGATGGTATTTGATTTTATATTCGCTACGATTAGAAGCATGGCTGCAAAGAAACGGATTGGACCTGGCAGCACAGAAGATCGAAGCAGTCCTCTTTACCAAGGATTACAAGGATTACAAGGATTTTACGGTCACATCAAAGCCTTTCCTCCGATACCTGGGAGTCCTTCTAGACGCAAGGATAAAGCAAGTAAAAGGTAAAGCCGACAGGATCACGATGGCTCTGTCCCGGATAATGGCAAATACATCGGTCACCGGGTCTAGTAAGAGAAGACTGCTAGCAAGGGTCAACAGTTCGGTGATTTTGTACGTGGCTCCCATCTGAGCATCGGCAATGGCTAAGCGCGCTCCGTGTAGTGAGCGCATATAGGACCGTCTCTGATGACGCTGCATGCATCCTGGCCGGCATGCCGCCGATCGACCTGATCGCGGAAGAGCTGCAGAAGATCCGACGGGACAACCTGCCAAAAGAGGATGCCTGGCGTAATACAATCCGTGCATGGCAAAGTAGATGGAGCCGTTCCCAAAAGGGTAGATGGACGTATGCCCTAATCCCTAACGTCGACAATGGCTGCCGAGGAGGCATGGAGAGGTAAACTACTACCCTACGCAAGCCTTGTTCGAGACGACAAGGAAGAATAACCGTACGATTTAAGGATCAATAATTGTAATGTAAGGCTGCTGTGTTCTAAGCAGAGACTGCACAAATAAGGATTTCACTAAGTGGGTAAGCAGGGTGAACCTGACTCAGACTATTGATAGAAAATTCAAATATTCGATTATTGAACCCCCACTTCAACTATTGCACTTGAATTTGTTTAAGTCCTCCACCCGAAGATTGGGGTTGTGGCCAACCTGACCCTAAGTTGTGAGGTATTAGACTGGCCACTCTGGAATCCATAAGAGTTCTTAACGATCTGTCAATCAGAGTATAGTCAATTTAAAGAATTTACTGTATTTCTGAAGATAGATACAGAATTAAAAAGAATTTCTTGTTGATTGAAATAAGAAGACCCCTTAACGAACTGGCGCTAACGAAAAGAGTAACCAAAATGAGGTCCAGGGAGTAGAAAGACAAGATCCTTTAGTTCAACGATTAGCTGCCTAAAATGTATCATAACAGTTGGTTGGGCTTCCGCTCAATTATCAATTGCGTTATCTAATAATGAACGGGGGCAGAGCAAAGTACTGGTCTTATCGTAAACATCTTCAGATGACGCTACCGAAGGTTGTTACGATTTGATCAGTACGAGTAGTCCCTACCAGAACTTAAATCACGGTACCATGGGAGTCAGGAGCCCCCGGATATCGGTCCAGGCCTGACTTAATGAGGTAGGCCCCCTTGTGGGAGCGTCATGGTGGCTGTGGTTTAAACCCAAAGTCGCGGGAAGGGTGTTCCTTTGGTTGACTCAATGTAGAGTTGCAATAAGTACTGGGTGCTGCGACTCTAAGAGCAGTAATAGGTTTTAGGTCATCCTCGACTCATACCAATGGTAGAACTTGTGCCGGCAACACAGTCCGATTTTGTATCTCAGGAAGGCGGAAGAGCGATGGCAAGGCGTATCCTTGCCCCCATGGATGAATGGGCATCCCGTAAACATAAGTCTACATGACAGGTGGTTTACGTTAAAAATCAGACACTATAACAGTTGATGGAAGCAGCAAGATAATGCACTCGGAATAACTTTAAAAACGATGCATCCCCTATCGGCAGAAGGCATCATTACTTTCACCTTTGCTAATGTAATTCTGTCGTTGCAATGCTAGAAATGGGCTGATGCGAGTCGAAGTTTCCTCAGATAATTACTTTTTATAGGGAAGTCCGTGTGCTAAGCAATCAATCTCTCTAGATCTTCCAGAAACTTCTCGGATAAGCTGATACTTGCATAATGTTTTAGGGAATGTGAAGAGGTACAACTACAGTACAGAAAGATAGATTTAGATTGCTGGCAAATTGATAAATTTTTGCTCTTGCAACGAAAATCGATTTCACTAGACTTTGTCAACTTCCAGATAATAATCTATTACCGTGTACTTGGCCAAGGTTACCATAGGTATAACTCAGGTCAGCAGAAACCCTTGAAGGATTAAAAAAAATAAATAAATAAACCTCGCATGCCTTGGATCTCACCTTGAAAAGCGACAAATTTGTTGTGTCACACATAATGCGCCTCACTCCACGACCAAATGAAGGTAGTCACAGCATGGTCAGGGTTAAAAGAAAACCGTCATCAAGGGCTTCTTAAGAAAATCATTTATATGGTTTCTGCGGTTGTTATTCTGCATATGTACGGGCTTTTGGTGGTGAACAAATAGAAAGACTTACTTTCCTTACGAAGAGTAGTGTCGTTGTGAAATATTGCAGCAAACAGTGATGAAGTCCTCATATCGACGTAGAAAGTTACAAAGACTGTGGGTCTGATAGATACAAAACTCTTTCAGACCTAAGTGATGTAAGGGTCACCCCTTACGTGCTCATAAATGCTCGGTTTTCTACATTCTTACCTGAAGGTAAGACAAAGCGATAACTAGGAAGTGTCAGTTTAATGGTCCACAAAGAAGGAACTGGGAAACAATGGTAAAAATGCTGGAAAGCGCGCTTCATAGTCCATCGAAATTCGTTTCTAGGCGAAGGTAGTGCTGATTATCTTCTCTTGTTTGTTATTTAATTTAGCCTGGAGGGCATAATGTGGCGGTGAAGAGTGCTTTCCTAACCTAGCGGGCTTCTGATTTGAGACACATCTCCTTTCTGCTATCTTCGATTCGACTACGCAGCTTCAAGATATTCAGGTGATGATCTCTAAAATTTGCGATACCTGGGTCTGCCTGTGATGATTTTGCAACGATCACACGGTCAACGTCTTTAGATCACTAAATGGCTTAAGATACTGTAGTCTTCGGTCTGATGTAGGTATGTACACTGAGAATCATTACGAGACATACATATGTATGTGTCCTCAGTGCAAATGAAGAATGATGTGAAAAAGTCATTCAAGCGAGACTTATGATGCTGCCGGGTTTTATGGGACATTATGGGATCTTTTAAATTTCAAGGCACTTCTAAGGAAGCCTACAAATCACTTCACGAGTATAAACGTATACCACCACTCCTCAACCTAATCTGCTCCTCGCCGTTCTACTTTTCGAAATTCCAGGCCGTACTCTGCTTTAGTCGTAACACTTTTACTACTACTACAAGTGCAGTTTGCATTCTCAACTTAAGTCGTCATTGCCATCTGTATTATTCAGACCGCCATGATCCGTATTTGCATTGCAGATCATATCTTCATCATATGATATAAATGAGCAATAACTATTAAAAAACAAAAAGGCTTCATTCTCATAACTAATGAAGCAATTACAAAACCGAAAGCCAGCGCCAATCGTTTTCATTGCGGGGCACCACACCCCGGTGTCAGCTGGACCTTATGCAATGCGCCCTCAATGCATAACCAAATTCATCTCGATGCCATGAAAAATATCGTAAAATTCAAATGGAAAAATTATTTATGAATCCAAGTGCGCACATTCATGAGAAAAGCCTTACATAACTCATCACTGCGCTTAGCATGCAAAGTATGAAGTAAATCAATCTCCAAGCTCAAGCGAGACCCATAAAGCTTCCCTTTGTAATCTGCTGCCAAAGGCAAAGTGTGCGCCGAGCGGCTTTCTTAAAACAAAAAAAAAACCTCTACACTGGCAGGCAGGTAGGTACGAGTAGTCATCCACATCATTGCACACACAATATGTCATTAATAAGGTAGCTAATGTCTTACAGATACACGTAGATACATATAGAAAAGACAAGACTGTAATTAACGTACCATTCATTATGAAATTAAATTCTGTTAACAGCTATTTCCGTGCTAAATTGGTGGGTAGGTACGAGTATGTTAAAGCGACACAAAAATACAAAAACACAAGTCACTAACACTCGTGATCACTTCTATCACTTTCACTTGATCGATCTATAACCGCAGGCGATCAGATATTGACGTTAAATATTCTTCACACCCGACAAGTAATCCAATCTATAATAGCTTACGATCTTAACTGAGCTGAGGAGATACTCGTGTAAAAAGATACATACGACTCGGTAGATACTTTCAGATACTCGTGACTGAAACAACAAACAGCACACGTCCTAATCACTTTGGTATGCCATAAGCAAAACGTAAACAACAATTAATAAGCAAACAAATTCAAATTCACTTGACGTGCCCTGGGTCTGGCTGCACTGTACCGCCCGGTTCCGTCCCGACTGTACTACGGTAGGACAAGTTTCACTTATTTTTTTTATATTTTATTTATTTTTACTTTTTTATTGTGAGGAAAAGTCGTTAGCACTTGCCAAACTGCACCGATAGATACGAGATACGAGATAAGAGTACTCGTCGTACCTTATACCAAAGGCAAAGACAAACTTACTGCACTGTGCAATGGAATAACCGCGATCACTACTTTAATGGCAGGGACTATTCGTATCGGATACGAGTATATCGGCGACAGTCAGATTGTCGATTGTCGTCTACATTGGGTTGAAGCTTGTATCTGAGCCAATGATGGAGGTATAATCTAGACTCCCCACTTTCAGATGCAAATACCGAGTACAATCTGGGCTCTGTGAATCTTTTCTCTGTTGGGGGGGAATCCCAACTAATTGCCAACGTGTGACGACACATTCTTGACAAAGGCGGGGAAGATTAGGAAACTTCATCATGTACTCGTATGTACGAGTACTCGTATATCGTATCTACCCAGGCTTGTGAAAATTGTGCCCCACATATGTATGTACGTGCACCGATGGAGTCATATCACTTAGAAGTCGTTTAATTGCACATGGTCTCTGGGTCAGAGTTGTCGTTTCTAATACTCGTACCATACTATAGGAGCAATTGTATTGTACTACCTTCGAGAGCTTTGTATTATCGTATTGGATCGGGTTACTCGTTCATTAGGAACTACAATACCAGTTCAAAAGGCACACTCATTGTTTTGAAGAAGACTCACCAACGTCTGTATGTTTGTCTCCGCCAAACTCGATATCATGTGGGCGGATTTTGACACGATTTTCAGATTGCATATGCTAGGAATAGGTCTGTCACATGAGATAGGTTTTGTCATAAGAAGATTGAGATAATGAGGTAAAAATGCTTCCCAATACAACATTCATACGATTCATTACTAGACAGTTAGTTTAAATTATCTCTTTTAGTAGGAATTTAGGAATTTAGGAATTTTTTAACCAAAAGTACGCAGATCAATTGAAAAATATTAAGAAAGCAGACGTCTTGCAAGGACGTCAATAACTCGATTTTTTTCTATATTGGATTCCTACTGCTGTAACCTGCCATTAACCATCACTGTGTATATATAGGCAATTCTGTCTTTGTAGTGTTTGACAATAATAATGCACAGTCCGTTCTCTCCCACTGTATGTATAGAGTAATCGTTCCAGGAACGCTCCCGTTTTTGATAGCAAACCTGAGTGTTAAAAGCTAAGTTGCTTCCGTTTTACGATAATCGATTTCTCGTGAATTGGGTGACATAGGAGGTTTTCATACATCGGGCCTAATATAGACGCTTTTGGCACACCAACATTTATTGTCTACCTCTTGATTCTATCGCCGGAGTTTTATAAGAGGACTCTGAACTGTTTCAACTCTGAAGACTGTCTTAGAACTTTAACTCTCTGAATATGTTGACCGTTGACCTTTTTAGAAAACACAATATATAGCCGAGCTAAAAATATTCAGAGAGTCCACTCTGAAACTCGACCCTTAAAATTCAGGTTTGGTGTATGTACGAGTATATCAATCTTGAAATAGGATTTTATGGAAAACAGGTACGAAAGTCTTTGTACGTTTCTAGAAAGCCTTGAGAAGTATCATATCAGCAAGTTTAGTAAAAACTCATTTATGGCAGTGGTTGATGGAGGAATAAATAAATTAAAGATAAATGGATAGCCCAATAGCATGGAACGGTCTAAGGGCTAGTAGACTCTCGTCAACGCGGAGATCAGTCACGTCTGAAGTTTTTTTAAGTTTGGGCTGGGTTGGTTAAGTTTGTAGAGACTCTTTGATCGTTAGATCTGATCTAAACCTTGAGAAACAGACCGTAAATATATAATATACGAGTATATATCCTTAGTAAGGACGCAGGTGCATTTCGTTAAAATGTGCCCATCAAGTTCATTGATGATCTCATTTTATGGCGTATTGCGTGCATCTGGCTTTTTAAAAGGTCGCTGTCCAGCCAATTGAAACTCATGCGATATACGTAGAAAGATTTTGGGTGTAAGGCTGTGAGATTCAACTAATCCTTGAGTTCTGATCAGAACTATTGATGCGATGAATTTAACCTTCCGGCGTCTGAATTTCCAAAAACGTGCAGTTTCTTCTTTATGGAAAGTTCCTCTTCGGGGGATTCAAGAAAAGTGGACTCTATTCTGGTTATTTCGTCGGCTATCTCATACAAGGGAATGTACTTTTGAAGCTACGGCTAACCGAGTTCAACGTCTTCTTGCAAACCTAGACAAGTTTAGAGTTAGTTGTGGTCGGGTCAAGAGCGTCAATCACGGCCTGACTGTCGAAAAAGCTGCATAGTCGTACAGTTATCTCTGAAGTCCTCAAAATGGTTGCCTCTACCCGAGTGTCAGGTAGATTGCGTTAGGATGCTAAAAAATGGTGGATGACGGAATGATCCGCACGCCAACTGCCCTGGAAAAGACATACATTTTTGACAACCCTAATTTTAGGGAGGTTTCCTTAAAACCCGGCCATAGAGTGATGGTAAAAGGTGTTACTACCACCATCAGCCCCGGTGATGGTCAAAATCCGTGAACTGAATTTTGGGGAAAGGTTTACCCTTAAGGAGTTTTCAATGGAAATTAAAATGGTAACCCGACCTTGGGATGTCAGGGAAGGAGAAAGCGTTAGCCTCGGCTCGTCCCAGCTAGAAGAGCTCCTAATAAATGGGCGCTGCTATGTTCGTTGGTAGTCCTCTCCCGTAAAAGTGTATAAAATTATTATTGGCTGTTTCCAATCTCTCGGTCTTGACGTTGACAGTGAAGAAGGGCACTATTCAATACAGTGCTTAAAACCGGCTAAATGCCGTAATTGTTTTACCAAGGGCCGAGTAGCTGATCACCGTATTGTATCGGCTGAGTGGCCGCTTTATGCCGAATGAACTCCAGAAACTAATTTGGCGTTAAATTTCGTACAATTGAACTGCTAGGAGGCTTTCTTCGTTATGGTAGACCTGGGAGGTTAAATGTGTGAGGGAAAGTGCAATGCAGCTCTGGTTTGGGAGCCCTGTGCTTCGAAGGGGAAAATTAGAAATCTACCCGCTTCTTTTTCCCTGATATCAGCTGCAATGCTGCAGTAATTGTAAGGACAACCTTACAAGTGAATGTGGGGTATGTACATATTGGAGTAGAAGGCGTTTTTGGCAAGATTTACTTTACCAGCGTCTACTGCAAGTATGGCGAAAAAATAGAGCCGTACATCCGGTACATGGATTTCCCCTTTGTGGCATAGCAAGATGTCCAGGCACTCACTTGCTTATCGAAGTCGGCCACGGGGTGTAAACAGGGTATTTTTTCTGATTGTTTGGTGTATCACTCATGTGGTTATACTTTAAAATTAAACAGTTGGATTTTTGCATCTTTTAGGGGCGTCTGGCGGGGTGAAAGCTGAAAGCAAAACGTCTGGGATCTAGATATTCGTAATCAGTGCATTAGCTTCTACTGTTTATATGTTAATTCAAGTGGTTATACTCCCGACAAAAAAATCGAAAAAAATTACAATTTTCAACGCCTCACCCTCAGCCACGGCTTTTTTTTTTTTTATAATTTACGCGCGCCTAAGGGGTTGATACCCTTTTACTGTTGCCAGGGCGCGGGCGGAAAGATAGAAGGAGGAGAAAGGAAAATTGTTTTTGTAGTGGTTTGAAACTCAGGTGTATTTGGTTTCTATGTTTGCTCTCCAGGGGTGGGAGTCCGAATAGGACGGAGAGTTTTTCTTCACTCAGAGAGATTCGAGATATAATTCCCAGTATTTTTTTCATTGCTTGAAACTCTTATAACAGCCAAATCTACGTGTCAGTGTTATGCCTTCACACGCTGAATTTTTTTGTCTGAGTTCCAATTATATAATGAAAAACTGATTTTGCCATGGGCAGGATTCGAACCTGGACCCTCCGAGTGAGAAGCGTTTGCTACTACCACTACACCACGGCCACCCCTAAACCACCCCTAAACCACCCACGGCTGAAAAGAAAAAACTACCAGACGGTGGAATTCGATATCACTGCGCTAATACCTACATAGTCTCTGATTTTTAACGTAAACCACCTGTCATGATGACTTATGTTTACGGGATGCCTAAACATCCATGGGAGCAAGGATACGCCTTGCCATCGCTCACCGTCAATCCATTGATACCAATTCGGAACTGTTTTGCCGGCACAAGTTCCACCCTTGGTATGAGTCGAGGCCGACCTAAAACCTCTTACTGCTCTTAGGGTCGCAGCACCCAGTACTTATTGCAACTCTACATTGGGCCGAAACCCTTCCCGCGATTTTGGGTTTAAACCACAGCCACCATGACGCTCCCACAAGGGGCCTATCTCTAACAAGTCAGGCCCGGACCGAGATCCGGGGGGCTCCTGACTCCCTTGGTACCGTGATTTAAGTCTAGGTAGGGACTACCGGTGGTCCAGCTGCCAACAAGACCTATGGCTGGCAACTTGTGATTGATCAAATCGTAGCAACCTTCGGTAGCGTCATCTGAAGATGTTTACGATAAGACCAGTACTTTGCTTTGCCCCCGTTCATTATTAGACAACGTCATTAAAGGGCGAAGCCTTGATAATTGGGCGGGCGCCCGCTAATACCTACACATACATGTACATATATTTTGGTTATACCCCCACTTGCAAAATTTTGACGGACTGTGGTGCTATCATCTTGCCCCGTAACCCAGTGGCAAAGCTGCCAACAAGCCATCAGAGATGCCACTTTTGATATGCTGCGTTTCGCCCGATCACCACTGCGAAATTCGTGGTTTGACGATGAGCGCTGTACTCGTAGATGCATCATATATAAGATCTTCTCTGCCGTACGATGTAATTATCTGGAAAGTGCAACAAATATGGTACTCTAAAGACATTATCGTCCCATCCGTCTTCTATGGCGCAGAGTTAGGGATTTTACGAAAAAACAAAGGATTTATCCAAGGACTTTATAGGCTGAACAGTGATGGCTTGAATGAGGTCCCACTCGGAAAGTCTTCGAAGCCCATTACTGAGGCTTTTGTAGCACAAATAGTCCTAGCTCAACTTAAAGTAGACTGCTCGCGAGGCGTACAGACAGACAGTTTATTGACAGAAACGACTCGGAAATAAGAACACTAATATTCGGGCTATAAAATCCAGTAGTACGAATTGTTCCTCAGATAAATAAATTATTCAGGCGGAAAGACCACAATGACATTCAATGTGCCCGAACTCAGAAAACAGACAGACACAACTGACCGTTGGCATGAGTCTAGAGATTGCCGACTCAGGCGATGGTCTTTTCGTGGTCGAAGACCCACAGGAGTAAATGGGTTTGCTGGGGGCTTTTTTCGAGGCCGTGTATGCGATGATCCGGTTCACCGTAATCACTATTATTTACGAACTTCATAATTGGCCATCCGAGAATCACGGTTTCATCGTATTCAGTGAAGAAAACGCAGCAAATGTTATCATCGTCGGTGAACGAGCTTTCTCGTATTTTTCCCTTCGTAAAGATGAACTACTGTGCATCTTTGGGTCTTTGAAAAACAAAAGTCATCGGGGGTAAACGGTATTCCAAACACCTACCCTTAGAAGCAGTGGATATATTTACTATGCTATTTTAACAGTGCGCTGAATAATGCATATTATCCGACGCACTGGAATATTGCAGTGATACATCCTATCCCGAAAAGGGATAAAGTTAGAACTAGCCCTGATAATCTTCGGTCAATTAGTTTGCTTCCGAATATCAGTAAGCTATTCGAGAAAATCCGGAGAATCCGTTTGGTTTTAGGGCGAGGCATGACACTATTCATGCTGCGTCAAAGCTGGTCTCCGGCATACGATGGAATAAATGCAAGAACCAGTGTACGGGTGCCTGCCTTGTTGACTTTGAGAAGGCCCTCGATACCATATGGTTAGAGGGGCTGTTGTATAAGTTGGCCAGGATGGGCATGCCGAAGCGCCTGCTATATATGATTTACAACACGTCTACGGGAAAGAAGTTCGTTGTCAAATGTGGCAAAGTCCTTTCGAGCAAGGTCTTTCACATTAAAAACGGCTTATAACAGGGGGCTGTGATTTCTTCGATAATGTTTAACATTTACACAAGTGATCTAGTAAGTTCACTCCATCACACTACAGCTTACGCAGATGATTTAGTTGCGTGCAGATCAGGTCTAAAAATCGAAATCATCAATACTCTTCTGCAGCGTGATATCGATCATACTAAAGCGTACAATCTCGTTTAGAACTCCATTGTGGGATGGGCTTCTAGGGATACCGGATATAACTGGTGAAAATTGGACTTCATTAGACAGCACGGACTGCCATTGGCGGTCAGAAGCTTAGTGAGATACCTTGGTATCTAACTCGATAAGTATTTGTATTTTGACAAACATATATGTTAAATGCTTGTCTCGCTGGGACCAGAAAGTCCTTAGTTCTGACAAGAAGACTGTTTCACAGCAGTCAACTTGTTTCCAGAGTGAAGGTCATATGCTAAATGGCCCTAATCAGGCCAGTCATCGCGTATGGTTGTCCCATACGGTTCAATGTAGCGCCATATTGGATGGAAAGGATTCGGGTGTTTGAAGGGCAGTGTCTTAGAACCTGTCTTGGCTTGCACAGAACACCAGAATCAGAGTAGAAAAAATACTATCAAAACAAAACCTTTTGCGATGGGGCTAGTGTGAATAGGATTGACAATTTCCTGGTTAAGGTGATTGGAAGACACGTCGCAAGGGAAATGACCAACGAGTCTGATTTTTGCGGCCTATTACCCCAATGAAATGTACCACGAGCCCTCACTTCTATCGGGCTTTATCCCGTCAGAGGCATTTCTCCATATTGATGCTAAAGGGTTAGTGCAAATCATTGGTGATGTCCCGGTAATCTATAATATGTGAGAGACAAGCGGCTCTTCTACGATAGGTATGTTGCCAATGCTCAGGAACTCCTCCGTTTTAGTCCTGCGATTGCGGACAGGGATCGGATCGATGCCGAGAGACAGTAAACTGAATTCTGGCGGTTTCGAGAAGGGAGAGGGTTGACTCGCTCTCCTAGGTCGGTACGTTACTAATGTAAGATCCTAGTGTATGTTAGATTAAGGACAGTTAGGAGGATTTCGTGGAAAGGCTGCGTTCATTAAGATGAGGCGGCGCAATTTAGCTATTTAAAATTATGTCAAACATTGGTCACAAAAGCGGATGAAATATTCTAGCCTTGCTAGAAGGAATGGTTTTGATGATGATGGCTAGCCAACCCAGTTCGGCGAGTCTTTAAATGCAACCCTTTTGGGACACCGGAGTCGAGCTCTACTCCACTTCGAGGGAGCCACACAGCTGAAAAGAAATTTTGGACTAAGTTGAGGTAGATATCTAGAGGAAGGTCAACATCGAGCTAAAATATTTGTAAAAGCTTGTTATCTGAGATCGCAGTTCATCGCTGAGTAGTAACACTGTTAAAGTAAATATAGGTAAAAGATGTGGCAAGACTTCATCATGAGGTTTACAATACAATATCCAGCTAATTTGTATTGCACCATAGAAGAACGGCGACATTCTTACTAAAGACTAATTAGGACTATGAACCTGACATTGTTCTCAGCTGGGAAAGGCGCTTAAAAAATGAGCGGGAGTAATATGTGTTTAAAAGTCTTAAACGAATGTGACTCGTAACTCTTTGAGAATAATAATTTCAATCAGATTCATCATCATCGATTACAATGGTAATCGATGGAGTAATCAGATTTATTTCATGACTACAAATGGATCTTAATGCTATCGTTGATCAATTACTTGGTAGTCCATTACAATCTTCCGATGTTTGGATTCTATTCAAATACTCGTAGCATATGATGCATTGCAGTAACTTTAAACCACCAAAGTGTCACGCAACCCGACTATACGAAAATAAGCCCGAATATATGAAAAGATAACAAGACTGTAAGTAATCATTGTAACTTACGAATGTAAGATATAAAATTGACTAACTACATTCAAGTGAACATTTTACTACTCTTAAGCTTCAGTACTCAGCAACATTGTTTTGGTGGAAAGTGGAAATTCTAAGTGCACTCGTTGTCTCTTGTCAAAGAGTCGTCCCGCTGCGAATGCGGCCAATTTAAGCTAAGCTTCAGCCTTACATAGGCTTATCTGCTACTCGCTCGGTTCATATACATATGTATACTCTACGATTATGGGTATGTGCAAGTGCGACGGTACGTGAGACTGCCATACCTATGGGCAGGTGAAATTATCTTTTTATCGCTTTTAAGGTAAATATGTGCGAAGTTGTTGTTTTTGTTGCTGCTTCGTGTAGTAAAAGTATGTGCACGTCGTATGTCGTTGTTTATGAATGCGGGACACAGCTGGAGGTTTATCAATTTTTTCTTTTAATTTTGTTTTTGTTAAATTGCAGTATTACGAGTGTGTGGTTATGGGCATGTATCTCGTCGTACCAATGATGTGAATGAACGTTGAGTAGTCGGATTTTTAAAAGAGGTCTCCGGTCTTTGGTCGCTGGCCGCTGCTGGTCACTAGTCTCTGATATCTGGTCAGTGGTCTTCCTGTCTAATGAAATTGAGAAAGTTGTTGAGCATCTACACACAAGTAGGTACTCGAGAGCAATGAACATCAATTTGTAGAAAATGAAAAAAAAAAAAAGTTTTTCTTTTCGCATCCATCAAGTCTGTGTTAACGATGAATAACGGGGTGAAGAAAGCTAGGCCGCCTTTGGTACGAGAAGACACAGTATGTCAGACAGGTCTAGTGAAATTTGGCTAAATAATAAATTTGATTTATGACACAGGCTTTTCATTTTGTAATGGTCTGAGTAGGTGAGCATTCTTGGCCGTTGTTCTTGTTTTAGATAGTCACTTCCGGTAGTGGTCTTGTTTATTTTTCCCGTTCGCTTGTGGCCTTTGTTTTTTTATGAATTATTATTGATTAGCTATATCTTTTAAGTTCCATTCAGTTAAACTGTTGTTAAATAGTTTGTTTCCACATTTACAAGCATTTAATAGAAAAACTAATTTTAGGAGGCACTTAGACTTTTTATTGGTGTGACGATAAAATCGATTAAACACACCTAACCTTACTATTCACAAAGGAGCTAACCCAGTTTATCATGTTGATATATATTGACGCAAGGCGCTACAACAACAAAGAAATATCGTGAGAAGATTTAACGATGAACAGCTGCAATCGCAACAAACCACAGCCTTCGACCTCATCTCTCATCAGCGCCTTTAAGTTTTGAAGGTCAATGGCATTGATGTCAAGAAGCCTCGGATTAGCTAGCGAACTTCAAATGTTTGCAAAGAACAGGGATGCGGCAACCCAAGACTGCGTTGTCTCTGTGGGTAAGAGTAGAAAACTTTTCACGTCGGGAAGCTGGTATCTGAGTCGGGTTATCCGAGCTTCCCCGAAGAAACCGTACAGTTGGCTGTTGAAATGTCTCCTCCGTTCTCCATTGATGCAAACGGGACCAAAAATCACTCGAAAAAGGCGCCAAATAGCGTTCTATCTGCTATCGTTAATACCCAAGCCTCTGCCCCACAAAGCAGGACTAGGATGATCAGTGCCTTTTCTAGGGTCGAGGGAGAGCTTTATTACTCATTTATATTTTCAGTTCAAAGAAGCATTGATTAGCAAGAGTGATTCCTTGCATGATTTCCGCCCTTGTGCCCCTGTCGGAGATGAGATCAAAGTTGTTACTGAATATCTTGACGTTTTGTCCAACGCATCGATGTTATGTGTCTCTCTTTGTTGACAGCATGTACTTTGTTTTTCCATCATTGGCTACTAAACCATCCTCATCCATCCTCGCACATCCTCAATTGCCAGCTAAAAAGACGTAGCCAATATACGCGGGCTAAAATGTAATCACTTTTCTGCGTACGTGCACGTCTGTAAGTACAGACCAGCTGTTTTGGCACTTAGTGAAACACAGGTAGATCCCCGCCCACACCTCTCAGATCATTCTGATCTGAAGCTACCTTGCTATGAACTAGTGCCATAATTGTTCTCTCAACGCGGTCTCGCCATTTACGTGCATAGTGATGTAGCTTACCAACCTCCACCACAAAGTGATCCATGTTCCAATCTGGAATTCAACTTCATGTGGTTAAAATTCCATCTCCATAAGCAAATTATCCACTACTGCTTTATTTACAGAAGCCCCAAACTGGACAGCAATTCAACCTTTAACGAGTTTGATGCGCTGTCTGACTCCATTCAAAGAATTGTATCCCTGTATCCTCATACTGAAATCGTTATTACGGGCGATTTCAATATACACAATTCTGGGTGGATTCGACATTCTGGACAGACAACACCCGAAGGACTGTGTGTTTCCCACGCGAATTCCAGACGTTGATAGTCATACCGCCAACACCCTGGACTTGTTTTTAACTTCTCACCCTGATAAATACTCCCTTGATGTGCTCTCCCCTCTAGGCTCGTCGGACCACTGTGTTATATCACCTAATTTCTCGTATACTGACCACACAGTTAGAGAAAAGATTCCTAAAAGAACCGTATGGCAATACAAGAAAGCCAACTGGAGCGGACTTAACAGCTTCTTTAGGAATTTTAACTGGTCGTTATGTTTCCTCGATAACGACGTGGACTCCGCTGCTGATATGATTACAGACACCATTCTCTTTGGAATGAGATCCTTTGCTCCTCATCGGATAAAAAGTATCAAACCAAAAGAAAAGGCGTGGTACGACTCGAGCTGCAAAGAGGCCGTCAGGGTTAGAGAAATATTTTTTCGGGCCTTCAAGACCAACTCGACAGAGGAAAACCGAAAAAAGTTCAAACGAGCCAGAAATGACAGAAATGACTGCAACGCCTTTCTTAAGCATGTGAAATTCCAATACGACCAAAAACTGAGGCAAAAATACTGCAACGTCCCAAAGGCAGTAACAATTTTTGGTCGTTCGTAAAACACATTAGAAATTCCACCTCATCCTCCATCCCAACGCTCATTTACAATGACATTTCAGCTGTCAGCTCTTTGGACAAGGCCAATCTACTTGCTGCACACTTTGCGGCCAGCTCAACACTCCCAGATTGTGCTTTGCCTCCGCCTACACTTGAGTGCGTCGAATCTTCAATGGGACGAATCTACTTTCGCACTCGTGTAGTAGCAAGACTACTTAAAGATCTCAACATACATAAATCCGCTGGTCCAGATGGTATATCTCTCCTTCTTCTGAAGAGGTGTGCTTCCTCGCTGGCAAAACCACTGCGTAAGCTTTTTCATCAATCCTACTCTTTAGGACTCTTCCCGAGCATTGCACCCATTGCATCCCTTTTTTCCAAGGTCATGGAAACGCTGATAAATCGTCAGCTCATGAAATATCTCGAAACACGAAAACTTTTCAATGTCCGGCAATATCGTTTTCGTAGCAACAGGTCCACTGGTGATTTGATGGCATGTCTCACCGAAAAGTGGAACCAAAACGTACATCAATCTGGCGAAAGCAAGATAGTTGCACTTGATATTTCTAAGGCATATGACAGAGTTCAAATTCAAGTTGTTTTGGACGGTTTCAAGTCTGATATTCACAAAATAAATGCTGGTGTGCCCCAGGGCTCTGTTCTGTCACCGACACTCTTTTTAATTTTCATTAACGATCTCTTGTCTGCTACTTCTAATCCAATATATTCCTTTGCTGATGACAGTACTCTCTGCTTTTCATATTCGTTCCCGGGCTCACGGCACTGCTATTCGGCTGTAGTACGAGAACGGCAGCGTATGCTAAGCTCATTAAATTCCGTTATCAACAGCATAACCAATTGGGGAACTATCAATAGAGTGGAATTTAATGCTTCCAAAACACAATGCTATCTGCTGTCGTTAAAGCGAAATTTAAACACCCAGCCATTATCCATGAATTGCACTTGCATCGTCGAAACCGAAAAACTTTCCATTCTCGGTATGTGTCTCAATGACAACTTACTCTGGAATGACCACATATTTGATGTCGCCAAAAATGCTGCGAAATTTCTAGATTTCCTCAAGCGATGTAAGAAATATTTTACCCCCTCTGATCTGGCCTCAATATATAAGGCATACATCCGCCCAAAATTGGAGTACAATGCCCACATCTGGTCGGGTGCTCCTAAAACATCTCTGCACCTGCTAGATGGGATTCAAAACCGTGCGATAAAACTTATTGATGATACAAATATCAGTCAATCAATGAGCACCCTCGAACACCGACGAAATGTTTCGTGTCTCACTTTGTTTTATCGCCATTTCCACCACCAGTGCTCCATTGAAATCGCCAGTAGCATTCCGCGCATTCAAACTTTTAACCGTAACACCCGTCTCGCTATGAATGCTCATCAGTATACCCTCAAGCCCATTTTCGGACGTACTCTAAAATATCGTGATTCGTTCCTGAGTCGTACAACTCGCTTATGGAATGCCCTGCCAATCTCTGTATTTCCTGGTCGTTATAACTTGCAAACATTTAAAACCAATGTACATCAGTACCTTTTCTCTTTTCTTCCTCCCTAAATTTCCTTTGCCCGCGCTGTGTAGAATCACCCTAAGGGTACTCAAACCCCTTAAGCGCGCTCTGATTATAAAAAAAAAGACCAGACTTTTGAAAGATGGTGCCCCTGGGGTAGGTTTGCGAGTTTCGCACAATTATTTCAAAAACGATGTTGAAAATTTAACACAACAACTCATTATGACTGGCATCAGTCATAACCGACCCCGACGGAATACCGGGTATTCTTCATCCTCATCCTGCATAGTAGAATGAGTTTGGCAGGAATGCCAAAACTAGACATGGCTCTGAATAGTTTATTACTGTACATAGATGCTGCCACATGTGGTTTTGAAATTGATGAAGAGATGGTGTGTATTGATTTGAAACTCCCGAGTTATTTGCTCAAGAGTGTTATTATTCCTCCTTAAGGATCGGACAGACAATGCTGGCATTTCATTCGTCGGACATACTTTCGTCGATGCAGATTTAAGAGATGAGTTGATCTATGTTCCGTAACTTTGTTGGACTTGGGCTTGAAAATTGCTGTCCTAACTTCAATATGGTGGGGTGAAGGTAAATTTTGTCTGTCTTCGTCCAGGTTGAGTGGTTCATTCCTAGTATGTCTTAGTCTGCAGAAAAAAATTTTCCAGATTCTCAGCATTAAATGTGGTTCAACCATGTGTTTTCCTAGCATTGGCATGTTGGTTTTATTTTTGATTAAAACTTTGGAACTTCATTCTTCTGACAGTACCTCCTCTCTAAGGCCGCGATCGAGCGTTTCTCATGCTCTTTATTTTTTCTTCCTCTTTTCTGCTCGCAGAACTTGCGGGAGCTCCTCACGTTCTTTTTTTAGTTCTTACCTTAGATTTACCTATCTGCATCGATCATTGAATTAAGGGTTTCTTTGTTGGTTGGGTTAAAACCCGTGGCACCAAAGACAACCCCTACGATTGCTCTTTAGCAATGATGACAAAGTCCTTCTTTGTTTGATGCTGGCGGTATCGTACTCCTCGAAAGGTTAAGGGAAATTCGATCGAAAGGCGTTGCGGGCTCTTACGCCTGACCTTAAACTCAATCCTCACTCGCTGCCTGTGGGCTGTTACGGATATCTGTATCCGCCTCTTGGCTACAACAAGATAATGGTGCGAGCCGACGTGGGCTGCTCGGAAGGTTCGGATATCCAAAGCACTGAAGGAGTGCCTTGCGTCGATTGCAATCTAATTAACTTGGTTGACGGTACTGTTGCATCCCCTATAATAAATATCATAGCTTTTTATCCTCTTTTTGTTCGGTCCATTCCATCGGACTTGTTGTAGGGCAGTTGTGTCTGCTTTGTAGCACCCGATGCGGTCTGTTAAGGGTCTGTATATTCGTTGTCATTTCTCCGTTTGTCAAAGTCATCGTTTGTGGGGAAAAAAAACATTTTCTCCAATGGAGATGAACTCTGTGCTGCTTTTAAGGACTAAGAAAATGATTAAGTAGCAAATCCTTATCTCGATCAACAATGCGGATGCTATACAGGATCTTCAAAGTCCTTGTTCGGTTGTACACAAACATGAGCATGAGTCTAGTTATTAGTCCACGATTAGAGAGTTTTGTACCAGCGTTCTAGCTCCAAGGATCTCCAAGCCCATCACTGTGGCACATAGCAGTAATAGAAAGCCTTACTTAAGTTTAACTCTTGCAACTCGGTGAGTGTATCTGGAGGCTGCTCGGTAGGAATCAGGTCCGGTGCATGTTTTGACCGCACAGCCGAATTTGGTCGATTTGGTAGATTTTTCGTCTATCTGATGTAAGTCAGGGGGCTTCTAACTTGATTCCTTTGGCGAAATCCCTAAATTGGAATCCAGAATCAGCTATAGTTTCTTGGAGGCTGTACTTTCAGATTATACTGATAAAAATGCCTACCTTATCAATCCAAGCATTGAAACCACAAATTGTCGACAGGGTGATAGTAATCCAAAAGCCTATAAGGCCGTCATTGATAGTGACAGCTGTGTTAGTTAGGGCATTCTTACACACTTGACTTATGATAATCGTTTAGCATGTCACTTGCTTCCGTAACATCGCTATGGTCTATGTTTTTTCGGTAAATCTTACCTTGAGGCAGAATATTCAATTAGTTAATCGTCGAAGGAAGTCTAAGTGCACTAAGTACATCTATATCACGTACGTGTAGTGCATGGAAAAAACGTTGGTTATTGTGAACCTTTAAGAAAAATGCATTAACTACATTATATATATATGTACGTCTAAAGCACTGCTCAAATTTCTGCGCATAAAGTCTGCACAGTTAACAGACTCAATGCCCCCTTTTACCGGTCAAATCAAGTTGCCCAATTTGTGACATGAATTAGGTAAAATGCCAAAAAGGCCTTAGAAACTGAATTCTAACCGAAACATACTCGTAGATAGAAAAAGCTAAGCCTTGCCATAAATGGATGGCGTAGATAGCGCCATCAATTTATGAAGTAGAAAAAGACGAACATTCACCTTTGTAGTGAACATCAATTAGGCCTTTAGATTTCCAACTCGTAATTGATATAAATGAAATAGGAGCAAACCATTGATGAGAAAGTGAAAACGAAAGTAACATGCTTGTAAGGCATACGAACGAGATTACATAGAAGGAGCACTAAAACAACAAATCAAAAAGCAATTATTTGCAACGAAGTTGTAGAAATTGCGATACATTGACCAAGAGATACGTGTAGCAGAAATCTTCACTTCTACCCAAGGTATGTGGATGGTAACTTGATGCACAAGTTTTACTATCAACCTTCGTTCAAAGGTTCGGCAAACGATGGACTCTTGGAACGATGGAATGACCAAAGAGAGTGATGTGTAGCTCTTCTCATTGATGTGAATGTTTAGTCATTGTGCAAATGTATCTTCAGTTAAATGAGTGTATTGAGGATCTGAGAAAAGATTCGTATGTGATGCATGACTGGTTATATAAGAGTCCAGTTCAGGCAAGTGGTCTGATCCTTGTTGTAATCGAGGCAATAGCCTAAATGCCAAGGATTCCAGCTATGATAACTGGACAATTGAACTAGCGCTAGTACAGCCTGTAAATTTCATTCAATATGCTCGATACAGATATGGCACGATGCGTTCATTTCGGGGGAGAAATTCCTTAGATGGAATCGACCACAGTGATACTAGATAAGAGTTAATCTCATTTGAGACAGCTTGATACAATTATTTAAGGATTTTTGGCGCCTAACAAAGATTTCCAAATAGAACTGGCAGAAGATAGGTTCCTAATGATCCAATGGCTGCGCGCACCAACATGAACTGCGTCATTGGCATTATCCTTTGTTTCATTTGAGGTACTAGTCTGACCACATGCAACATTGTAAATTATGAATCAACGAGGAATTGCGGAAGTAATGCGTGTGAGAAGCTTGAAACCTTGACAGCCAAGTCAAGGTCGGTGGCTTGTTCGTATAGATCCGTGACTTTAAAAAACTCCAAAGAACGAAATCTGGAGTGGTCATATCTGGTCCATTGGTCCATTGTACTGAGCCTTTCAACTGCTTTCAAGAAATCGTTGCATTTTCGAATTAGATTGGACGTGGTGAGTGCTGAGGTGTGCATAAATGCTACAGTACAGACAGATGCAGGTGAAGGGAGTTTCACCTGTCCCACACAATTTAGTTCGTTTCCACTTGACGCAACTTCACTAAACGAGTAGTGAAATCTAAGGTTGTCGTCCTTCATAAAGACGCTCAAAGGGATCCGATTACATTTTCCTTCCGGCTAAGATTCTAATTGAAGCTAGTCCTGATTACAATGAAAGTAAACTTCATATTCCTGTTTCAACAAGAGTTCCGGCGTCATTTGATCAGATATAAGACTGGGGTCGAAATCAGTCACTCCAGTAGTCTAAAGCAGAGCCAGACGAGGCAAATTATTTTTTGAAATCTGGTAGAAGCATCTATAACCTGTTAACGTGAATATTTATTCCACAACACAACTGACATATGGCGATAAATCAGGAAACTGCTGAGTGTCCCAACCCAGTGATGGTCCCCGGTAACAGCATGAGTAAACCCCAACTCATGCAGGTTAAACTTGCAAGGGCATGCCCTGCCAGTAGCATTATACTGGCCTTCGCCGCCATAGGGCTCATGGAAAAGATTAAAATATGTGACGAACCATTTAATTGTTGACAATCCTATCAAACGTGTAAAGGACAACCACTTTCGGATCTGCACGTAAAATGTTCAGATCCTTAGTAGGCCACATGCAGCCGAACAATTAGCAGAGGCCCTTGAACGCTCTCGCGCAGATATCACTGCCATACTGGAAGTGCATTGGGATGGGCCGGACATAAGGAATATGAAAAACTGTGATAAATACTATGGTGATTGCTATAGGGAATAGAGACAGAAAGAAATCCGGATCCGGATTTGCCATATGCATCAGACTTAGGCAAGAGATCCTAAACTTCCGACACATGAGCGAGCATCCTGTGAAAATCTGCATCAAGGCTACATTCACTGACATAAGCCTAATATGCCCCTATTGCCCCTACGGATACAAGGACGATGCCACCAAAGAATGTTTCTATCAGCTCCTCGACATGACATATGAGCAATGTCTGAATTATGACATTCAAATTCAAATCAAGTCCTCAACATCGGATACAAGATCCTATCTGGCGAGTTGAGTGAAACCCTTCGCCAACAACCTGGTTGTATCTACGTATCTACACACTCCTGTATATCCTGGAAGAAAAACTCAAGAAGTTCAAGCCGATACCCACCATATTTTCATCGATTTTAAGGCCGGATATGACACGTTTATAGAGACGATCTAACATATATGTAGCCTTGTCTAGTTTCGGCATCCCTGCCAAACTTGTCTGTCTATGCAGAACGACGATTGAGAACGCTCGCTGCTCCGTTTAGGTCGGTAACGACTTAACCAAGAACTTTGATGTCAAAAATGGTTTTAGACAAAGTGATGCGCTGTCATGTGTCTTCTTTAACATCATCGTTGAAAGAATTGTGCGGAACTCTCAAGTGAACACTGGAGTCACAATCTTTCAAAAGTCTGTGCAACTACTAGCATATTCATATAACTGGCAGAACTCAGCGGGCTTTCACCGGTACGATCGCTAGTATTGAAACGGAACTTTTAAAATTGGGTTTAGCGGTAATTAAGGCCAAAACCCTGGGCCTACAACACCTCAATAGAAATAAAACGACGAATCACTCTTGTTAATCGCTGTTTCTTTGGGCCAAGAAAGCAATTGAGTAGTGAACAACTAAGGAGACTCTATTTAAGATCTTGACCATACCAGTCCTACTTTATGGCTCTGACGCATAGACTATATCGAAGGCGGATGAAAATATCCTCAGTTGTATCGAGAGAAAAATTCTTCGTAATATATTCGGCTGCATATGCCTTGACGGCCTCTGGAGGAGGAGATACAAAGACGAACTATACGAGCTGTACGGCGACATTGATCTAGTCAGAAAACTGCCCATCAGATTGTGTCTTCGAATCTACCCCGTAGGATCAACGCAGTAGAGGAAGACCTCACCTTAGGTGGCGCGGACATATAGAAGGGGACTTTAATTGGAGTGTCCAATTGGAGGCAGTTATCTTAAAATAAGAGTAACTGAAGAGACTTGCTAGTTGAGGTCCAGGTTCACCCTGAACGGTAGCGCCACCTGGCCTCATCATAGTCGTTTAGACCCGCAGAACACTCCTCAGTGAAAAGCAACATGTTTTGCAGAAAACTCCTTTACTCTCCCAGAAAGCCATTGAGAGCTATAGAAATTCTTTACATTTCTTCAGTAGGAAGGATGTCAGACTGGTAGGTCTAAAGAGTGAGTAGTCATGTTATAAGAGCTGCTCCCACTGTTCGGCAGGAGTTCGATATGTAATATGCTAAAAATGAAGATTCCTCTCAGAGCTTGCACCCGATGGCCTATAACTTTTTGTAGCATACCTAACTTCAAGCAACAAATAGACGCAAAAGCATATTAAATGCTCCTATCCGTCACCACAACCGATGCCATATACCAGCTACAGTGGCTTGTATTCCTTAGCTCTATTGCATTTCCAATGATGGACGCAGAATGGTTTTGATCTACTTACTTGGCAAGTACGCTTCAAGCATGAGACTTTGAGTAAAATTAAATTAAAATTAGTCCTATGTGATCTGTTAACTTCAAATCATTTGGTAAGGGTAGCGCCTAGGTTCTACTTTTCTTCTGCTCTCATTCCGGGGTTAGGAGGAGTTTCGACGGATAAACCAAGCTCCTTCATGAAGCCTATCTGGTGGGATTCATATGTGGAGATAGTGCAAAAACACAGACTACTCTCGCTCGGCCATATCGTGCCATGTGTTGGTAAGAGGGCTACGGCGTCCCATACAAGAAACCTTCTTGGTTCAGTAGCCTTCCAAAAATGGCAAGGGATTGAGAGAGTTTCTGGCTGTGGTATATGTCCATCTGGAACTGTAGCGCTTCCTAAAGGGAAGCGAATTATATGACTAATTATGTGAATCCACAAAGGTTGTGCCTTTTGCATGGTCCAGCTAACCCATGCGATATTCATTTCCAATATTTCTGATGCTATATATACTCATCGATCTATGAATGAATTATAATGAAGCCCTTAAGCAACACTCCAAGGTAACTGTGAGAAAACAGCGATATCCAAAATGGAATAATGGTTTTATGAAATGTAAAGCTGAACGGACTCAGACAACATTTTTCCCGGTTGTAGGTACTGGGATCAGTTTATAATTGACACAATAGCTAGTCCAATTCATGAATGAAAACTAGTTCTGACCTTTATATCATTCCTTGACAAATCAAAACTAAGTCCGTATCTCAATAGCTACATAAATCGCATTTAATTGTGGTCTTCAACATCCCCGTCCTTACCCTTAGATCAAAAGTCTCTGATTAAGTTGGCACGATTGACAAATTGACTTAAGTGAATAACAAATCTTGAGATTTCACTAAAGCAAACGATTAGGGGTTGTCAAGTTGTCTGGTTGTCAGACTTTTGTTTGTCTTTGACTGTCTTTGTGTAAACATTTCTTCAATCATCTTCATCGACCCCAATCATGGGGCATTTACATTAAAAGGAAAACTCATGTTGCACTTGTGATAGTCGGTTTTGTGCTCATTCTCATGACTGTTTTCCCTGCAATTCGATATCGTAGTGGATTGAGTTCTCCATCTGCATTTGAAGTTCATATCCCAAACCCCCATTGTGGAATGCACACAACTACGAATAATTGTCATGGGAATCACCTCCATCATCATGATTTCATGAAACCAAAGGGATTTTCCATCGATGCTACGGTCAGAACTCCTGTGGTACTGTGACAATAAACATGTTACTGACAGAAGTCCATGGGTATCTGAAGAGCGGGTGAGACATGCAATTCAATTGGAATCGAGGAAATGCATGATGGAATTATCATCATCATCATCGTGATCATTGTCATTCAGTCATGAATAAGGTGCTTTTCTGGCTTACATACTCGTAGTAAACAGATTGAGATAAGGTCAAGAGCGAGAGTCTTCATGGTTTGGGAATGGGAATTCGTTATACGAGTAATCAACAGAATTTCAGATAGGCTTTGCCATCGGGGTTAATGTTTACATTTCAGAGCTAAAACGTTCGTAACGAAGTGATTTTGATTAATGACATATGTTGCCCTACTCATAGTCCGAGTTGCTGATAGTTTTCACTATTTTAGGTCTTATCCCATGTGGATACATGGTAGCAGAACAGTGTACTTGGATACGGAAACAACCAACAATCGGCAATATGCTGTGCAAATGAAGATCATTTGTTTAAAAGAGACACATCTGCAGGAGTTTGTGAGTGATTGTCTAAAGGCTTGAAACAGTGACGTGAAAAAATACGTTCAAACAGGTACGCAAGCTATCGAGTTTGATACCTAATCGTCTGTCTTAGTGACCAAGGCCAGATATGATTCAATCGTTGAGCAATATTTAAGAAACGGACAAATTTTCAACTATGAGATCGATGTGATCTACTAAAGGTAAGTGGATCCTTATGCTATTTGTCTCAAAGAATATTTGGTTTAAGGTGACCTATGTTTTCTATGAGTAGCATAAACATATCAGCAAGGCTTTGAGATGCCTGACAAAAGGTGAATGAAGTTATAGCATTGCTCGAGTACATTTCAGCTCAAAATGTGCTGAAGTAGCCGAACCAGGCATACCTTATGGCCTTCGTTAATGAGACAAGCCTTCCATAATTCCTGTATTGAGAACCTGACATTTTCGGGGGTCATGGCAGCATTTTGCAGCAGACGTTCTAGTACATCTTTTACTGAGCTCGATCTGGCTCAATAAGCGAGATAAAGTGGCACAGGATGACGGACGTAACTTTCGACTCGGGTTTACCTTTAGTGTCATTCTTTGAGATTTGACCCAACTATAGGAGTACCAGCACGCAGTTTGATCACATCAATGAAGAAAATCACGCAAACATCCAGAGAAACTAAAATGGAACCATCACCACCTCCTATTGTTGTGAATGGAATTAATTCATATGAACACTTAGACTGCTTGATCAAACCACATTTGAATGAAAGTGCATTCCAAATGATTCACCAGTCAAAATGAATTGTAAAGAGTCATATGGTTTTAAAGAACCAATTAGGCTACTTAAAGAAAATAATATGATAATAAGCAAGGAAGACCATTAAGGGACATGGCTAAAACTTCGCACCACTCTTGTAATCCTAATGTTGTCGGATGATTTTTAGCTGAAAAGGGATTTAAAATCATCTCTGCTACTAACAAATTGTCGTGGAAAAAAAAAAAAGCCATTGAACATGCCTACTATGTTGACATTTAGCAACGATGAAAACATAGAAAAAGTAATGAGAATAAGCCATATAAAGTGTTTAAAGTGTACAGTGTAAATCCAAGCAGTGAAAGGAAATAAACTAGTCCCCAATGTAAGAACTGCCAGGCTTTGGTCATACACAGAATTATTGCAACAAAGGGCCAAGATGTGTTAAATGTGCTGGCAATTATCTTACAATAAATTGTGTTAAGTCTAGAGATCAAAAAGCAAAATGTGTCAATTGTGAAGAACCACATCCGGCTCGTTACAAAGGACGCTTTATAGCAAAAGAGCTACAAAATATCAAAAATCAAAAGATTGATAAACCCAAACCGAAAAATCGTATTCAGAAAAATATTATAAAAGTGATAAATAAAACTGTTAGCATTCAAAATAGACCAACATATGCCATTGTAGCTGCACAAAGCGCTGCTGGAATACCAAACAGAGTATAAGTACCAAACTACAGGGGAATATTACCCAAACCCCTGAACTTATCCTTGATAAAATGACCAAACATTCTCTAAAATGAATAAAAGGTCAACAAAATTCAGGGCAGTACCAAAAATATTGCTCAACCATCAACATGAACTACAGGCAATCTTAGACATAAATAAAATAGAAGTATGTCAGATATCAGACACTTATTTTACGAAACAATCCTTTATTAGATTTAGAAGTTACCACGCTATACACCCAGAAAATGCAGCTAAGGGAGGAAGTGCGGTAATAATCAAACAAAATCTCTCCCATGATGAGGAAATGAAATTTGAAGCAGAAGATATCCAAGCGATGGCAGTTAATGTTAAAACCAATAATGGTAACATTGCAGAGATTAGCTCGTATAGCCCTCTGAAACACCACATTAAGTATGAAAGATATAGAGAATACTGTAGAAACATTGGAAATCGGTTCATAATTGGTGGAAACTAGAATGCTAAACAGTCACCGACTAACACTCGACTCGGCAACATCTTTCAGCTGATTGAGTTTCTCTCGGATTTCTTTTTTCGCGGTGCGAACCGGTTTCTACAACCAACCAAACTTTTTTGTACTTTTTGATTAATTGGTAACCTGCTAGTGCGTAAAATAATATAAATACAGCTGTTGACAAAACCTACGTGACTATGGCCGAACGGCCACGTGTGCTTTCGGGAAACCGTTTTAGCGAGCTGCAAACGGACCCACCCCCTGAATATAAAAATAAAAAAAGGAAAAAACCCAATTCCTCCCCTTTGGAACCATCAAATTTATTCTCGACTCACACTGCCCCGGACAATCCAAAGTTTATAGTGATCTCCTCGACTAACGCGGAAAAGCCTCTTACATCGTTTAGCGTTTTCCTGCTTAAGAAAGCCATCGACGGCATAAGTACAGCTTATGAACAAATCACCCAACTACGCGATGGCAGCCTCCTCATATTAGTTAAATCCAAAAAAATAGCGGATCTCTTCTTATCAAAGAAAGCACTCTCCAATCTATGCCCGATTTCAGTAACCCTTCACAGCCAACTGAACTCATCAAAAGGCACAGTATATGCCCCATATTTAACCAACGTTCCTGAAATCGAAATCATTGAAGAAATGAAGTCACAAGGGATTACGGACGTGTTCAAGTTTAAAAAAACTGAAGATGGAAAGCAGCGTGCAACTGGACTGGTTCTATTCACCTTCGACCGCTTTCGTCCTCCAAACACAGTTAATATCGGCTGGTATAATGCCCAAGTGACCGAGTATTTCCCTAATCCAATGCGATGCCAAAACTGCCAACTTCTAGGCCACACCGCCAAACGCTGCAAAGGTAATTCTTCATGTGTCAATTGCAATCTACCCCCTCACTCCTCCGAAAAATGCACACGTACTTCATGCGCTAATTGCAATGGAGATCACCCCGCCTCTTCTAAAGCATGCCAACGTTACCAACAAGCAAAAGAAACACTTAAAATTAAGACCGTACGTAAATGCAGCTTGGCTGAAGCTAAACAAATATATAAAGAACAAAACCCCACCTCACTCATGCCATCAACCTATTCAGTGATTGTAAGTACGACAAACACACAAAAACCTAAGATTGCGGTGAACGAATCAATTCATAACAAAATCCCTAACAACGGCACTCCAACAACAACACCACACTCTCTTCAACACACACCAATGTCAATTGTTAATCATAAAAACACAATAGCAACTGTTCCTCACGAACCCAGCCTAAAACTAGCATCACCATCACAACACACACATACTAACGCTTTACTTAATACCGTAAAAACTAAATTCCCCAACACACCTGCTGAAGCCGAATTAACCTCCGCCCCCGCGCAATGCAGCTCGTCCAGCACTCACACTAAAAACATAAACCTCACAGAGAATATTCTACTCAAACACCACTCAACGAAACCAAATACACAAAATCAAAACAATACAATACAATCTCTAATTTCATCTAGCACTCAATCACTAATAAAAAAGAACACATACTACACAATTCCCACTGAATTTGACAATCATGAAACCGAGCAATAACAACCAGTTTAATGATGACTCCAACCCAGTTGATCGGGCACTTAATTATTCTAGCACCATGCCTGGATCGAAAAGTTTGGTTCCTGAACAACGGGTTGGGTATGTTTACCCAAATTCTATTCCCATATCAAATTTATACGCTCCGACATCCAGATATCGGGATTGCTACCCACACCTGTCTAACCTTCCCAACCCCAAGCCAAAGCACATCGATAGAAGACTCAAAATCCTGCAATGGAACATAAAAGGCTTCATCAATAACTATGACGAGTTGTGTATTCTTATAAAAGAACAGTCCCCCAGTATTATTGCCCTTCAAGAGACTCACTGTCCACACCTGTTTAAACCTAACATACCTAAATCCTATAAAGATTATTTTTATAATTTTCCACATAACTCAACTGCCAAGCAAGGTATCGGAATTTTAATTAAGGAAAACATTCCACATAAACCAATTCCCATCACCTCGAACATTTTAACGATAGCGGTCGAGGTCCAACTCGTGCTTAAGTTCACCGTTGTCTCCATTTATATTCTCCCCGACCAAGCTTTTTCTAGGTCTGACTTAGAAAATATTTTTAACCAGATTCGGACCCCCGTACTACTGGCAGGTGATGTCAACGCCTGGAGCGTTCTGTGGGGTTCCGCTACCACTAACTCCAGAGGGGCTATACTGGAAACTTTTTTAAGTGACTCAAATCTTATGATTCTTAATGATGGCTCCCCAACCCACTTTTCCACCCATAATACACTAACACACATTGATTTAACATGCAGCTCACCCGAATTGTATACGAGTGCTTCCTGGGAAATTTTAGATGATCTCTATAACAGCGACCACTTCCCTATAATTTCCACTATTAATATTGGCATAGCCTACTCAAATACAACGACAAATCGCAAATTTAAAACTGACTCTGCTAACTGGGCTTGTTTTAACAAACACATTTTAGATTACCTGTCAGTTAAAACACCGTCGTCAAACATCAATAATGAAGCTGCGATAATCCAAAAAGCAATACGAGTCGCAGCCAACAAATCAATCCCTCAAAGTATGCCTATTACCTACCAGCGGACTGTGCCTTGGTGGAACCCAGAGTTGAGAACTTTAAGGTATGAGAAAATGAAAGCTTGGCAGACCTTTAAAAAGCATCCAAATAACATTAACTTAATCATATTCAAAAAATCGAACGCCAAATTCCGCAGGGTAGTAAAAATCAGTAAAGCCAAATGCCTTCACGATTTTACTACAACGCTTAACCCTAGTACATCTACCAAAAAAATTTGGCATACCATTCACTGTCTGACTGGTAACTACACCTCACAGTCGATAAAAGTGATTGAAACGCCTGAAGGTCCAATATCCACTTCTCATGAGATAAGCAACTACTTTGCTCGAACCTGGTCGGATTCATCTGACGACCACAATTTCACAAATTGTTTCAAAGTTTGCAAAGCTGAATCCCTCAACCTTACTCAAGAGTATAATTTAACATCTCCTTCCGCAAGACACATCGAAGGCCCAATCACCATGCTAGAATTCGAAGCGTGTTTAATATTACTGAAAGGTAAAACTCCTAGTAGGGATAGAATTTCGTACCCTATGTTAAAAAATCTTCCAAAGTCGTCTAAACTTAGACTCATACAGCTCTACAACAACATCCTCATTGGAGGAGTGATCCCACAAAACTGGAAATTAGCAACAATACTGCCACTTCCTAAGCCAAAAAAAAAACTAAATAATATCAACGGATACCGTCCGATATCACTTATTCCCTGTATGTCAAAGGTTCTGGAGAAAATTATCGCCAAGAGACTGCTTTGGTTTATTAAATCAAAAAACCTATTAAACTCAAATCAAGTGGCTTTTCAACCAAAAAAAGGTTGCAATGATGCACTCATCCATATGGACTTCTTTATCTCCAAAGCTCTTTCAGCTAGAAACCATGTCACAATCCTCTCACTTGATTTCGAAAAAGCTTTTGATAAGATAGGCATCCATCTGGTATTAAATAAACTTAAAACATGGCATATTGGTCCGAAAATTTTTTACTACATAAAATCATTCCTTACCAATAGAAAAATTTGTGTAAAAGCAAACAATTTCTTCTCCTCATCCCACCCACTTATTAATGGAATTCCCCAAGGATCCCCACTATCGGTGGTGCTTTTCATTATCGCTTTTGATGATATAAGCAACATCTTACTTAAACACAAACAAATCGATCATTGTATTTATGCAGACGATTTATACATCCTGTGTAAGCACGCGGATCAAGTAAAAACTAAAATCTTACTAACAAATGCAATCAAAGATATACTTAAATGGTCTAATGTTTCAGGTGCCAAATTATCGTTAGACAAATGCAAGACTCTACATATCTGCCGCAAGATTTCATGTAGTGGTCTTACATTAAATATTAATAACTTTTATATAGAAACCGTAGAGTACTTAAGTATCCTAGGTTCAATTTTTAACAATAAGTATAATTGGAAAGATCACTGTAAAAAATTAAAAAAAAGCCTAGCTGCGAGAGCCAATATAATTAGTTATCTAGCCAGTAAGAAATGTAATACACATATAAACACTCTCTGTTCAATTGTTAAATCTATAGTTCTAAGCAAGATTGACTACGGTCTACTCATCTACGGAAACTGTCCTAAATCTACAATAAATATCATCAAAGCGCCGTACCATCAAGCCGCACGTAGAAGCATTAATGCTTTTCCTACAAGTACTGTGAAGAACGTATTGGTAGAAGCTGGTCTCCCTACTATAGAACAACGCATTGAAGTAACGAAAGCTAAGTTATGCTTAAAGCTAATGTCTTCTAAAGGTTCAATCATTGACAAAGACATCATTTCCGCTATGAAAATGAAAACTTCAAAACGCCTTCAGTCCGCTATATCTCTCGCATTACTATTCGCTAAAGAAATTGAATTGCCGATAGAGAGGATTGGTGAACATAGATTGGTATATCCACCGTGGTCTATTAAACACACATCCTTCATCATGGACCTGGCAAAATATAATAAAACAAATACCAACAAAGACATATTCCACGCACTATTTTCCAGCATCACCTCGCAACTCAAATCAAACGGTTGGAATTTATTATTTACAGATGGCTCCAAAACCAACGAAAGCACATCTTTCGCAGCTACGTACGAAGACGGTTCTCTGTTTAGTACAGGGCTATTATCTGCGAACCTATCTATTTTTACCGCTGAAGCTTTTGCTATCCAAAAAACCATAGCAATAGCCTCCAATATACGTGGTAAACATGTAATATGCTCAGACAGTTTATCAGTACTGGAATCTATAAAAAATCCAAATCACAATACGTTGATTGTAAACAAAATTAGAGACTGTCTTATAAAAACACCCAATAAGCTAAAAATAATGTGGGTACCCAGTCATATGGGGATCAAAGGAAACGAACATGCCGACGCTGCTGCCAATCTTGCACACCGCGCTCCTGTACATAAATTTGCGATAGCCACTAAACTAGACATGAAACGAAATATTACCCACAAGATTAAGTCTAGACTGCTTTTGGATTGGCAGAACTACCACCACCACTATTCACTCATTAACATAAACAGATCCCAACCGATTTACCCCACCAAAGTCTCAAAACAAAAGATCACAACGTTTGTAAGGCTGCGTTTAGGCCACACAGCTTCGACCCACCAACATCTCCTCAAAAAGGAGCCACCACCGCTGTGCCAAGTTTGTAACTCCAAATTCGACATAAAACATATCTTAGGAATAGGTAATTGTCAGTCCTGCGTACCAACAAGACACTTACTCAACCTAAAATCAACAGCCTACGAGTTTTTAAGAAACACTAATCAAGTAAATATCCTTAAAATGCATAACTTCATTAGCAGTAGATCTAATTTGCAAATGTAACCAAATATCATACGAATCTAAAACCCTAAAACGATGATTATGAAATATTTATATATCTATGTATCTACTATATTTATAATATAATATTGTATATGTACTTTTTAGTTACAGTAGAGCCGAAAGCCTTCGCAGCTAGCGCTCAATTAATGTTAGCATATTAATTTTAATTATATGTTAATAAATTATAATAATAATAATAGAATGCTAAATACACACACTGGGGATCGAGACTCATCACAACTAAAGAAAGAGAGTTATTAAAAGTGTTTCAGGCATATGGATGCGAAACTATATCAACGGGCAAACCTACCATATCTATATCTGACTAGCAAATGGACTGATTGGGAAAGCTTCAGAAGTATGCTCGATGAAAGAATTGAATTAACAGTCTCACTAAAATCCGAAGAACATCTAGACTGTGAGGTGGAAAAGCTGATCAATGACATCCAGTATTCAGCGCGGAAAACAATACACCTGAAGTTAGTAGAAAACTGAAAAATAATAATTATAGAACTTACCACCTTGATCAAAAAGAATAACCACCGTGTGGCGCTACCATTAATCCGATTTGAGTTCTGTTTTTTTTTTGTTAAGTTTGTAAAATTGTTGTTGACATTCCCTCTAAATCTTAGCATCATAGCTTGACATTTGCAAAAGTTACGTAGCCAAGAGTACATCTACGAGTATCTCTGTGTGTGTTGGCGATTTTTTACAATTTTAGAAATGGATTTAAATTTGCAACAACGAACTTGTATTAAATTTTGCGTAAAAAATGGATTTAAAGTGTTTCGGCAACGATTCTCTAAAGGAAACGGTCGTTTACCAGTGGCACGAGCGGTTCAAAAGTGATCGTGAGTCAATCGAAGATGATGAACGCAGTGGCAGACCATCGACATCAAAAACCGACAAAACATTGATGGAGTAAAAGAAATGTTGGTCAATAACCAGAAATTAACCATCAGAGAGATAGCGAAGGACTTGAACATTGTCTGTGGATCCGTCCAAGACATTTTGGTTAATGATTTGGGTTTCCGTCGTGTAGCAGCAAAGTGGGTGCCAAAAGACCAATTTCGTGCAAAAAAGAGACCGTGTTGACGTCGCAAAAGAGATGATTTGCGAGGCTGAATTCGATCTCACATTCATCAAAAGAATCATTACTGGAGACGAGACGTGGGTTTATGAGTACGACACGTAATCCAGACATCAGGCAAGTGAATGGCGTCCACCAACTGAGCCGAGACCAAAAAACCCACGTCGCGTCGTTTTCAGTCAAAAAAGAAGCCAATGCTTACGGTTTTTAATGGAGTACAACGATGCAACAAATATCATCCAACAGCCACCGAATTCACCTGATTTGGCTCCCTGTAACTTTTTTCTGTTCAATCGAGTTAAAAAACCACTACGGGGAAGGTGTTTCAGCAGCCGAGAGGAACTGATGGACATACCGAAAACCGAATATAAAAAATGTTTCGAGGATTGGATCAAGCGCTGCCATAAGTGTGTCAGTCGATGGGGATTACTTTGAAGGGAACAATATAGATTTAGATGAATAAACTCGTATTTTTAAGTTTCTGAATAAATTCTTTTTGATCAAGGTGGCATTTCTGGAAAAATAAAAGCGATAAAAAAGTGGCATCAAACCAGAGCCCCAGAAGACAAAACTAGACTTAATAATATAACGTCTCAGTGGAGAAATGAAATTCAAAAACTTAAGAATGAAACTACTCGAATAAGTGAATCTCTCCGTGAGCTCACAAATGGCTCCAATACTGAATATTCACACTGGAAGTCGACCAAAAGTCTAAGGAGGCCTATCATGCAAACACCCCTAATTAAAAGCATGCATGGATGGAAGCTGGGCTAGAAATAATGGACAGAAAGCATCCAGGTTTACTGAACATCTTGAAGAGATTTTTCAACTTAATACAGTGGATGACAACATTTTATTTCCTAGCATTATTGAACAAGAAGTTATGGAAATACCATTCGTTACTCTAACTGAAAACTTAAAAAATAAATTAAAAATAACATGAACCCGAAAAAAGCGCCCAGTTTTGACCTGATCACTGGCCAAATACTTAAAGAACTACCAAGGAAAGCATTGGTTAAAATAACTGATCTGGTTAACGCATCCTTTAGATTACAATATGTATCATTATTATGTCCAAATTGTTTGAAAAACTTCCATTGGAAACCAATTATAGAAGAGAAACATCTGATTCCGGATCAGAAATTTGATTTTGATTTTGATTTTTTTTGATTTTGCGGCCCGGGTCAATCCCGGACAGATTTATTGAGCTTATTGCAAGCAAACAAATACTTAAAACTAACATTTTCACTTAAAAACTAAAGGGTGGGAGCGGTTAAAGAAAATAAGGACGTGAGGCATAGGTGGAAATAAGTATCTTCTTGAGGGAGAGTTTGCTGAGATGGTAGTCGAAGAGAGGCAGTACATCGTTAACTTCGCGAAGCATCCTAGACATTGGCTCCAGGTGTCCGTAATTCGTTCTGTGAAGATTGAGCCGGAAAAGTGGCACAGACCTAAGATTGCGGGGATTGGTGTTAAAAGAAATAATTTGAAGTAAGGAAGGACAGTCGATATTACCTACTAAAATTTGATGAATAAAGAGAATGTCGGCAACTTTTCGGCGTATAGAAAGGGGTTGTAAATTTATAAGTTTCAGCCGGTCAGTGTAAGGTGGTAAGTTTTGGCTATCATCCCAGGGAAGACCACGTAAAGCAAAGCGTAAAAACCTGCGTTGAAAAGCTTCTATCCGGAGGATGTGAGTTCTGTAGTAGGGTGACCAAACTTGGCTGGCATATTCCAGAAGAGGCCTAACAAAAGTTATGTAAAGAGATTTGGTAACATAAGGATTGGAAAACTCCTTAGACCAGCGCTTGATAAAACCAAGGGCAGAGTTGGCTTTTTTTATTATACTATCAATGTGAGAACGGAAATTGAGTTCCTTGTCGCAGATAACACCTAAATCACGCAACTCATTCACTAAGGGAACAG
Organism: Volucella bombylans; assembly: GCA_949129095.1. Classification (NCBI taxonomy): domain Eukaryota; kingdom Metazoa; phylum Arthropoda; class Insecta; order Diptera; family Syrphidae; genus Volucella; species Volucella bombylans. The sequence goes on along the minus strand of OX422141.1, from coordinate 134,205,032 downwards.
GCAGATTAAAGATTAGATAGCAACGAGGTGAAGTAGGGAGGCGTTTACGGGTATATGTTATAGCCTGACACTTATTGACGTTAAGCTCAAGAAAATTCTTCTGACACCAAGTACAAAACCTGTCTAGATCTTGCTGCAGAAGTAGGCTGTCTGAGGAAGATGATATATATCTAAATATTTTCATATCATCTGCGTAAACAGATATGTATGAATTTTTAATGATACAAGCAACATCATTAATGGTCAGAATAAATAATAAGGGACCAAGGTGGCTGCCTTGGGGGACACCAGAGGAGGCTTTAATTGGGTCAGAAACCATGGACCTAAATAGAACATAGTAAAGTCGTTCATTTAAATAGGATTGAACCCAAGTTATAAAGTTTATCTGGAAACCAAGAGCCTTTAATTTTAGAAGGATTATGTCATGAGCAATTCTATCAAAGGCTTTGCTGAAATCGGTGGCAATCACATCAACTTCATTTCCAGATTCCAGTGCACATAAAGTGCTTGATACGAATTCCGTTAAGTTGGTGGTCGTAGATCTGCCTTTGAAAAATCCGTGCTGGTTTGGGGAAACAATAGATTTAGAATGGAAAAGCATTATGTCATAGATAATGCTCTCAAAAAGCTTAGGTATGCAGGACAACTTAGCAATTGGTCGATAGTTGGAAATATCGTCTTTTCTACCTTTTTTATGTAGGGGAATAATAAACGACCTTTTCCAGGTTGATGGAAATAATCCCTGGGTGATAGAAAGCTGAAAGAGAGCTGTAAGAGGTTGGGCTAGATGCATTTGACATTTCTTTAAAAATATAGGGGGAAGGTCATCAGGGCCAGCAGAATAATCATCTTTGAGTTTTATTATTTTATCTCTAACTTGCTCTAAAGTTATAGACACCGATTCCAAAGTTGTTTGTGGGCAGCTGTTTAAGTAGGAAAAGTAAGAATGGTCTGGCTCTTGGGAATGGATGGCGAACGCTTGGCCAAAAAAGATTGCGAAGAGATTTGCAATAATTTGGGGATCGCCCGAGGACCTATCAAGAAAATTTAGGGATGATGGGTAGTTATCCGATTTGCTTTTAGTTTTGATGAACTGAAAGAATCTTTTGGGGTCGGAAATGAGTGTGTGGTCCATTCGGTTTAAATAGTTGTTATAGAGAGTTTGGCAAAGTACAGAGAAATTAATTTGGGCAGACTGGTAGTAGAAGAAATCGGTGTCGGAACGCGATTTTAAGTAAGAATACCAGAGCTTATTTCTCTTGTTACGAAGAGATCGCAGCTCTTTATTATACCAGGGTGGTGACGATGAGGGATTCCTTTTGGGTAAAAAAGGCACAGATTGGGAGAGACATTTTAAAATTTCGGTATAAAAGGATGCAAGAGCATCGTTAACTGTAAGGTTAGGGTTATTGTAGAGAAAGTTAAAATTGACCATACTGAGGAGGTTGTTCAGCTTGGCGTAGTTAGCCCTATGGAAATTAAAACTGTAAGAATATTCATAGGAAACGGGATTAAGACCATTGTCATATGTCAGCGTAAGAGAAAGGGGAGGGTGGTAACTATCCAACTTAGAAAGCAGATGTTTACTTTCTAAAACGACGCAGTTATCTGTATCAGTGCCGAAGACTAGGTCGAGTTGTCTGCCGATGTTATTGGTGACACCACTTAATTGATATAGACCAGAGTCAGTTAGGCAGTCAATGAAAAGATTCTCTTTATCAGAGGTAGGATTTGTTGCAGTATAGTAGCACTGATCAGTCTGAGTCCATAGAAGTTTAGGTAGATTAAAATCACCTAAAAAAATAACAACGTCATTGGGATCAGCAGCATTAAAAATGCAGTCGATTGCATCAACAGCTAGCTGGTAACCTTGAATTGGTTGAGAGGGGCGAATATAGCAGCAACAAATATATAGGTTGCGTTTGCAAATAGGAATTCTAGCGCAAACGAATTCGAAGAATGCAGTGGACGATTTTTTAAAGGGTCTAGACTCGAGACGAGAGTGTATAGCTAGAAGTACACCACGGCCATATAAATTTTCCTCTTTATCTAGACCATCGTCACGGTGTAAATCGAAGTCTTGGGAAAATAATTCATTATTCTTAATATCAGGGGTGAGATTGGTTTCTGTGAGGGCAAAGATGTCGTATGGCAGAATCTGCGAATTGGCTTTCGGAATCAACACTCTACGATTGATCAGGTTCATAGCATCACTAATGTCATTGAAAAATCATTAGAAGAAAAGAAAGTCTGGTCAGCAATTTTCCTTGATGTAGCACAAGCTTTCGATAAAGTTATTATTCTGAACTAAAGAAAATCTAAGCGGGCGTGCCTCAAGGTAATGTATTGGGACCAGTTCTCTTTCTCCTATACACTAGTGACCTACCGGCATTGATTAATGATACTGCAATATTGGCTATTGACGATAATAATACTGAGTCAACAGAAAATTTACTAACAGCAATAGCTGAAATACAAGGCTGGACAGCTAACTGGCACATTAAGCTTAATGAAACTAAATCCGTGAATATCGACTTTATCAATAAACGTATAGAGCACAAGCCAGTATACATAAATCAACAAATAGTTCCATACGAGAATACAGCGAAATATCTTGGCATGACCCTTGATGCAAACTCAGGTGGAATCTAAATGGATCTAAATGTAGAAACTGTCGACAACGTCATCAAAAACTATGCGCTACAGCTCCTTGATAATGATGGTCTAACTAGAAGATCTAGTGATTTAGTGATCTAAAACAAAAAAATAATAATAATAAATAAAAAACATCACTGTCGACACAAGTATTCTGAACCGTACTCCAAAGAAGGACATGTATCGTAAAAACAGAATAGAAAGAGGTTACATCGACTTGGTGAAAGTTAAAGGAAGCAGAATCTTAGTCATTGCTAAGCGCATGGAACCATATGAGCAGAATGATGCATTATCCATGGAAATAGCTTAATTAAATGGCGTTAAGCTACTGGAATTGACCAATTTAATCATGAACCAAGGGAGCCTTATTTCCGATCCATTCATCTACTCTCAAGTTCGTCAATATGTACATATACAAATGGCAGACCCAACACTTATTGTCAATTAATTTTCCAATTTTCTTGGAGAGCCTTTTCAGGCCCTGATTTAAGATCCGAAATCACAACATCATTACGAACGATTTTTCTTCTGCTACAGATGATTTGTCCAATTTAACCCCTGACTGATTTCTCTAGGGAAGAAGGTCTGTGTGATTGTCGCAGACTCCAGCAAGGGTTTCGACGAAAAACACCATTTAGTTCCTTACAAATTCAAATTAATTAGTTTTCAAACAGCAAATGATTTGATTGATTAAAACCTCATTGAAATAACACCACTATCAAATACATTTTGTTTAGCTGAATCAATTAAAGTCAATTCGGGTGTTCCACAAGGCAGTCACCTTGGTCCCCTGATATTCATTTTGTTATTTTTATCTTTGTCGATGATATGAATATTTTGAGTCTCTTCCTTTACAAGATTTACAAGATGTATCGTGATCGGTCCTCAACATGGTGCCACAAAATTACCTCCCGTTCAAGATAAATAAATGTCAGGTAATCTCCTATCCCAGTAAGCCTTACAGTAGCTACTTTAAATATATTAAGTAAAGCTAATGCTCCCGTCAAATCGAAGCGAGATTTGGGGTGTTAATGATAATGAACCCTATTTACCCTGCGATATCGGTTCAATAATAACCAAAGCTAATTCCATACTCGGTTTCGCTAACCGATAATCTGAAGAATTCTCTGATCTTGGCGTCAAAAAATTCATAAACATCACATTTGCCATTCGTCATTCGGATTTGCGAATATGGGTGCGGATACCAATGTCAATGTCCTCTGTCATAGCAAAAGTCTATCCTTTCTTAAGGCAGTCCGTCATAGGAACGGATAGTCCGGTGTAATTCGGAATAAATCGCCTATATCACCTCGCCATACCTAGAAACCGACGGAGTTGCTTAGGAGTCTTTGGCACTGGAAAGATTTTCACCGCCGACACCTTGTCAGGGTCTGTCTTAAGATTGCCATCGCCAACTATGTATCCCAAATACTTTATTTCGCGATGGTACAATTTACTTTTTTCAATCGCCTTAAACACCTCGCCACCTGGGATAGTAGTTTGGCATGAGTTTCAAAATCTGGAGAGGGCATCGAGGTAAACAAGGACATTTTCCTTCAACCGATGGAGAATGACTTTGCCCATTAGCTGACACATTCTCTGATCTGCGTTATACAATTCAAACGGCTTAACGAGTGCGAATGTTGTTTTCTCCCTTGATTTGGCCTTCAGAGTAATCTGCCAAAATGCATCCTTCCAATCGATACCAGAGACATATCTGGTATCTTGAAGGCGGCGGTAATTCTAGGCGCATACAAGACGTCGTAAGATATCACAATTTCATAGAAAATGATCATCATTAGATTCAATCATGTTGAAAGTGCGTAGAGGAGAAGTATTATACAAGTACGTGTACTTGAGGAACCTTGACTTAGATATGATGTACGAATCTAGTAAGGAGAAGCTCTGCATAAAACGAATTGGAGATAAGATCTTCAAACAAAATTATATACCCATGCCCAAAGGAAAGGAAAACCTATTTCATTTGGGAGATCAACTACGCTGAGCTGACCTGCGGACTCGGTCCCCTAAAAAAAACTACATAAAGCCTGAAAGCATGACCGGAATCCCAAGCCTAGAGACTATCGGTGCGGCAAAAGAAATGTCGGATAAACATTGACACAATATCGCATATCAGCGCTCCACGGATGAAAGGAAAATACAAGTACGAGGGCACGGCATTATGGCACTGTATCCAGAAAATTTATTTTGTAAAGCGGAATAGTGCTTCTAGGATGAATAGAACAATTCGTGTCAGAGTTCGATGGTTACTCCGAGCGAGCAATATGATGATTTCAAGAAATAAGTTACACGTATCACAAGCTGAAACGTCAGTACAATGACGGGCAAAAGTTTCGAAACAGAAGATGTATTACAGCAACGTAAAATCGATATAACACGCGTTCAAGAAACCAAGAAACAAACCAGAAACAGTCTGCAGTGTTCAAACCAAAGCACCAGAAAAATGGATGGAGATGGACGTTAGAAATGGTAAAAATTTAAAAAAATTTCGTGCTCGTCAGCTAAAGTACAACATGTCAGTACTGTGCATCGAAGCACTGGAGTGTTTAACCTCATAGACACCCTATACTTTATGAATCACCCCCTTCTCTGTCCAGGTATCAACAAAAGTTAATTAATTGAAAGACTTCACAGTTCATAATTGTTCTTCGTGGTTATCCAAAACAATCCATCTGTCATGTATTCATATAAAAAACAAAGGGAATAAAGTAGTTTAACCTAGTTAAGCCTCACGATGGTATGAATACCATGATACCATGTCCAAAATGACACCTAAAAGGGCACTAAGGCCCTGATATGAGAACTATTCTTCACTTTAAAATAACTGGTTTACAGACAGAAACCTACTTAGAAAGATGGTTTCTACACCAGATGGCAAATTCAGACTGGGGGCCAGATAGGACTCATGTTTCGGAATGTGGGTCACGATAAGTATTTCCTTCAACATGCACAAAATGACCACCTTTCAATTTGCTATACAGATGACCATTTGTAGTATGCAACCAAATCGAAATGAGGTTCAGGTTAGCCCATCCGTCTCTGTTATGTATGAAACTGCATTGCGAGACCGTAAAAACCCCTTTAACCTAAAAATAGACACACTATGGGACATTGATACCATGGAACTCTCCACATTCTTATTAGTAATAAACGCTCGGAAATTTATAAGCCTGGACACCTTCCCCTTCAATTAGCATCGATATTATTCAACCCCACCATTTTGGAATACTAACTTGATCTCCTTGTCCCACAGACTACCGGTATAGCTGCCTCGATTGCATGCTGATTAGCTAAATAAGCACTCCTCTGATCCGGTGAGGGTGTATACGGCAGACCTTGGGCATTCGTCCGAATGATTATATTATTCTTTGGTGCTGCCGCACCATTACCACTAACACTGCCAGCCCCACTGTTATCACTATTAGCACTTGCACCACTGTCACGACTGATCCACAAAATTTTACCACAATTACCGATATCACAGTCATAACCACCGCCACCGTGTCTCCGATTTGTTGGCGTCGTAAATTCATTGCCACCACGTGGCTCTGTGGAATAATTGTAACCACCATTTGTTGTTGTTGTTATTGCCGTTGGCGTTGTTGTAACGTTACCGGAACGAGTATCTGCATTTAAAAGATTGCTACAGCTGCGATGATGCATCGGTTTCTGATTACTCCAATACTGTGACTTTGGCTGTTGCTGTTGCTGTTGATGCTGGAGTTGATGTTGCTGTTGCTGATGCTGACTCAGTGGGACTGGCTCAATTGTGGTCAGGTGGCTCTGTTCCTCTGGCATAGCGCGCCTTCGATTTAATGTACCCAGACTACGACTATGGCTCAGTGATCCATTAACAACTCCATTTCGATTTCGATAAATCTGTGCATTGTTATTGGCATCCAATGGATACTTTCCATGCCAATAGCTTTTACCAATGGCAGTAGAATTATTTTGAGTGGATGCAGCTGCGGCTGTGATGGTGGCATCAATGTCGACGTCATTAATACCACCTCCCTCATCGTAGTACTCCTGATAGGGACTGTGATAATACGAAGCTGGAATGTATCCTGAATTTGGAAAACTTTTGCGTTGCATGTTGTCGGTTTTTGTTTAAATTTTCCCGCGCGGCGTGGCAGTACAAATAATAGAAAAAAAAAAAACTGAAAATCGCGAACTACGGATACGGATAAGGCGAAACGAAACGCGATGTGACCGCACTGATTTCTCAACCTACATTGACGCGATCGTGTGGAAAGAAAGCTGAAAAGCGTCCAAAAGTAAAGTATCTTCGTATCTGTTACTTCTATTTCTTTTTCTTTTTCGTTTTCACTGTCTATGTCTTCTTTTCCAGAAAACAAAACAAAACAAACATTCGTTCTTAACTTCCGCGAGAATTTGTCGAAGAATCGCTTGTATTCGTAGCTACAAGATGTACATACGTAAAACGACTTATTTTGCGGTAAAGACGCGCACGGGTAAGACGAAAAGAGTTCTCTGTATTGACGGCAGACGGTATCACTTTAGTCAAAACAAACAATCACAACTGCCCTTCGGATAAATTAAGCCCCATTCCGATTCCTCTAAGCCAATTAGCCGAATCCAGAAGATACGAGAACACCATAAACCAAACAACACCAAACCGGGCTAATTGGATTAGTGAGAGTTGGAAAATCTCGAAAACCGATTGAATTCCGTTCACGTATTTACGCAAGCATAACAAACATTCAGTCCCTTGCACGAACTAAAGGGGTTAGCTAGGGTTGCCAGGGGAAGATTTCTATAATTTTTTGCAATTTTCTCTTTTGTTTTTGTTGTTTTGTGTTTTTTTCAAGTTCAAAGGTGTACGAGTAGTTTAAGTGGATTAGTTACTACGTATTGTCGACTCTATGTTATTGTACAGTGTGCGTTGGCACTGCATCGTGCGTCGGTACAGCGTCAGAGCTGGGTTTTTTTTTTTTTTAAATCTCAAGAACTGAGTTCGAAAACTATCTTTCGCAATAGGCGCACGTCAAATGTGATATTCTAACACAACTGCACTGGTAAAGTGGATAGTGCGAGACCGGACTTAACAAACGCGACAAAAGTACTAAACTACAAGTCCAAAAGACAATAGGGGTTGCAAGGCCCTGCTTAGCCACTAAGGGTTGAATTCTATTAAGAGAAAGTTCCAACTCAGCAATGGCGTTTGCGACCATGGCAACGGGTTTGTTGTGTTTTTGAAATTAACTCAATGAAGCCTTTGTAGTTTCCGGGGGGTTGGGGGGTAGTGATTAGTTTGTCAATAGAGAGTTAGAGTTATTTTCTTCTTTTTTTCTATTATGCTGCTAAGGGTCGTCGAAGAGTGAGTTGGTTGTCATTTCTTGTGGTTAACTCGCGGCGTAGTTTGTTGTAGCAGAAAAGTCTATTCTTGGCTGGAGGGTAGACTATAGAAGTAATAACAGAACTAAGCAACAAATGACATACATTCAAGTAAGCTGTATACATTCGCTATAAATTGTTGCCATAACGGGAATTCTAATTTGGTTTCACTACATATACTCGTATAGGCAAAGCTATTTATTCCCACCACGTTCTATCAGGTATGTACGAAGGGTTACGACTACAAATGTCAGAGGAGGAGGTAGAGTGTGAAATGTCAGCGGAATAAGGGCAATGATGTTGTTTGCATTAAAGGAACGGCATGACCGACTTATGGCCTAAATGCTAACACAGGAAAGTAGGTGAAATCGGACATTCAGAGGAATAGACACAGCCCGTTTGTTTCAATCATGTTTTTTTTTTTTTTAATGAAGGTAACGTGAATGTTTTTGGGCTACCTAGGGTGGGCTGGTGGATTCAACTCCTCCAATGCACATACAGGGTAAGGTAGCCCTCAACTAGTAGAGATGATAGATACGATCCCTGTCACTGTACAGTTAAAGCTGACATACAGCATCCACGAGGCGCCCTTGAATAGCTATCTCAGCAGCCGCTGAATAGTGAACTAATGTATGCAGCCGTGATCTAGGCAAGAGGACACGTTCTTCTACCCCGACCGGATTTGGCGATTGTGCGTGGGGTTAACGGCCCAACCACGTAAAAAAAACCCATTGTTACGGGAGAACTAACTGCCTCGGAAGAAAACGGACAATGATTTAAGAGTATGCTTCTGGAATGTTAGAACATTATAAACTCCAGTAGCTACCCAAAAGCTGAAAAATATCCTCACGCAGTATAAGGCGGACATTATTGCGATCCACGAAGTGCGCTGGATTGAATCAGAAATGATGAAAAGAAAGGAGTGGAATATATATTACAGCTGCCACAAAAGGTCGCAAATATTAGGATCGTCGTGGGAAAGTGCCTGAGATCGAAGGTCATCGATTCCAAAACAATAAGCGATCGCCTGGCTGTGATCCGCACCCAAGGGAAATTCTACAACATCAGCCTCATATGTGCACACGCCCTTACCAATGAAGCGGAGGACCCTATCACAGAGGATTTCTACGACTTCTTGGACGGAGCCTATGTGTCCGGAATACGATGTTAAAATCGTTCTCGGGGACTTCAAAGATGTCCTCTTTGAGGGAGTGGTCGAAAAACACAGTCTTCGACGGCTTGCGATTCACTGACGGCAGCTATGAGATTCCCACATAAGAGAATCCAGCAGCAACCTGGTTAACTTCGGACGGTATAACCACCAACCACGTTGACACAAGACACTCGACAAGCTTTTTAAATGTTCCAACGATTGAGGGGCAAATATCGATCCTGACCACTATTTAGTTGTAGACCGATTCAGAGCTCGACTATCCAATGGAAGAAAGCTGCACCAAATGATAGAAAGGAGGTACAACATTGGATCCCTGAGCACACCGGAGATAGCCACAGACTACAGAGAGCAACTGGACGAAAGACTCTGCAATATACCATTGCTTACCACAAACGCCAACAACATGTGGTTACAATGCTGCACTACTATTCAGGAAGTAGTCGAAGCAAATCTAGGCTACCAGCCACCCCCGACAAGAAATCCATCGATGACGAGTGCATGCAAAAGAAGAAGACAACAGATGAAGGATATAAAAAGACGTGGGATGAGTACGGAGTCAGAAGGAGGGAGGAGAAAAATTTACTGCGAAAAAAGAAGGATATCGAAGAGTGCAGGAGTAATAACAAGATGCGAAACTTTTTATAAAAAAGCCTGGCTGAAAGCTACAGATCAAGAACTCAGGCTCCTCGACACACTGAGGGTAATCTTGTCACCGACCTGCAGTGAATTGTGGATGTACTTTAACAGCATTTCCAACAGCTGCTTGATGAGCATGACGTGGAGAGGGTGATAGGGTATGAAGTAAACTCAACTCCAGTCGATGAAGTATGATTGTTCCTCCACCCAGCCTAGACGAAGTCACTACAACCATTAAAAGCGGGCTCGGACGGATTGCCGTCAGAGCTCTTCAAAGCTGGTGGCGAAGTTTTGGTAAGGAGCATGCACCAGATCATATGTAAAGTATGGGAGGACGAAAGCATGCTCGACGAATGGACTATCAGCTTTATTTGCTCCATCTTCAAAAAAGGCGATCCTATGTCTTGCAACAACTACCGAGGCATATCCCTGCTTAACGTAGCCTACAAAATCCTATACAGCGTACTGTATGAACGACTAAAGCCGTTTTGCACCACACTCATCGGCACCTACTAGTGGGGCTTCCGCCCTGGCAAATCGACGATAGACCAAATTTTCACACTGCGGCAAAAAAGACCAACGAGTTCCAAGTCAATACTCACTCACTCACTCACTCTTCATCGACTTCAAAGCCGCATACAACAACATTCATCGCACTGAATTATATAACGCGATCCCAAGAAAATTGATCCGGTTGTATCGCGCCACGCTAGGGAAATCGCAATGCAACGTGCAGAGTGGAAACAAAACCTCCGAATTATTTCAAACATGCACCGGGTTTCGGCAAGGAGACGCGCTGTCGTGTCATTTCTTTAATTTTGTGCTGGAGCAGATAGTGCGAAAGGTCGGCGTAAACACAGGAGGCACAATATTTAACAAATCCATCCAGCTGCTGGGCTATGCAGACGATATCGACATCATTACCATTCCCAGCGTGCAATTATTGAGGCTTTTACTGCTATAGAAGAGCAAGCCAAACGAGTTGGTCTCATGATGAATGAGGATAAAACAAAGTACAATACATGCTGTCGACTAAAAAATGATCCGTTGAATACCGTCTAGGCCAGAACCTACAAATCTACAGCTATGAGTTTGTGGTAGTGTATCTACCTCGGGACAAATATAAATTCCACAAATGACACACTAGTGAAGATACGACGAACAATAACCCTAGGCAATCGCTGCTACTTCGGTTTGCCCATACAACTACTCGTAGAGTCCTCCAAGTGAGTAAGTAAGTAACGTGAATGTTTGTATACATCTTGGGTGTTCCTTAGGTGATGAATCGATGACTTCAATTTTGTTTGCACAACATCTAAACATTCATTGAACATGGAGTTATGGTAGCAAAATGCAAAATCAATATGGAACTTCCTGTTGCCTTCCTGTGTGAGAGGTGAATTTTTCGTAAGTCAAACTTCTGAGAACAGGATTTTCGAAGGAGATGATGTAGTAGTTTCTTGTGCTTTCCAAAGATAGTCCTTGTATTTGGTTGGTACTTATTTCTGGTCTGTTTTCCCAATTGGGGCAAGGCAGAAGACCTTGGCAAAAGAGCTGGAAAAGGCAAAAACCAATTTCAGCAAGGATAGTCCAACGAAAAGCTCAACGATACAAAGAGGAACGTAGTAAGAAGATAGATGAAATTTAAAAGGAATTTACAAAATAAAGGACGTGGTTAAACCTGACACACCATACATGATGGGAAAAACAATCCAGCTCGTAAAAGATAGTTACAACCATCTGAGAGTAAGTCTTGAAAAAAATGTTCAATAGATGAGATCGAAGAGGTTCCAAAGGGGACATATTGCAAATCTAGATCGATGCAATTAGAAGGACAATTGACTCGATCGAGCTAACATTCAGGAACTACGCCAAAGAAGTTTGCATCAGCAAAGGATGCTCATCGATCAGTGGAAAGATCTATCCGAGCTTCATGAGGAATGTATGGGCTGAAGATTAAATGACTTTGTACGTCACAAGAAAAACTATGAAGGCGTACAGAATGACATAAAAAACTGCCACTTCCAAATGGCTTCAAAATCCTCTGAGGTGACATTTGCCAAAGACTGAGGTACAACTCCCTCAACTTAAAATCCCACTCTAGATAATTGCCGTTTTTAGATAAAGACCAGATTGTTTGCGTTGGAGGGCGCTTAGAGCATGCCGAAATCATCTACCATTATAAACTCTCAATTCTTTTACCTGACAAAAATGTTTTCACAGAAACGATGATGCGGCATCTTCATGAACAAAATCATTATTTGGGTGCACAGGGACTGTTGGCTCTTGCAAGGCAGATTTATTGGACGGTGCATGAACGGGCGTTGGCGAAGAAAACCGTTCGGCGCCGCGTTAAATATTTTAAGGCTAATCCGAAGCCTTTTCATGGCAGATTTACCTCGATATCATGTAAATCCTTCACGTCCCTTCCCAATTATTGGCAGTGATTTTTTGTCCATTTCAAGCGAAGAGCAACAACTCCGATGAAGGTATACGTAGCCATTCTCGTTTGCTTTAGCACAAAAGCTGTTCACTTGGAGGTAGCTGGTGATTTGAGCACTGTTAGTTTTCTTGGAGCTCTGAGAAGATTCTTCGGAAGGAGAGGTTTGAGCAAAATAACATGCAGTGGCAATGCCACTAATTACAAAGGTGCGCGTAATGAATTAAAAGAGCTCTACTCTCAGCTGGTGTCTCCGGACTACCACAGGGTAATAAAGAATACTTTGACTCGAGAATGCGTTGAATGGCGTACGATACCTCCGCCATATCTGAGGGCATATGGGAGGCGTTGGTCAAGGCTGCTAAGTATCACATGAAGCAAGTTTTACATTTAGCGTTCTTAATATACGATTAGTTCATTACGTCCAAACCGGGGCACTCCTTAATTCCCGTCCCCTCTCCCCTTTTTTCGAAAATCCTTCAGATTTTCAACCATTGACACCTGGGCATTTTCTAGTAGGTAGCCATTTACAGACCATACCTGATCCAGATATCATCTACAAGAATATAACGTATCTCAGTCGATGGCATCGAGTTGAATGGCTGATTCAAGAGTTTTTCAAAAATGGAGAAAGGAGTACCTACACAACCACCAAACGAGATGCAAGTGGCGAAATCCAGCAAGGGACTTGACATAACATAAAAGATATTGTGATGCTGAAGGATGAAAACTTGCCAACGCTAAGGTGGAAGCTTGGCCGTGTAGCTGAACTGCACACATCTGAAGATGGAACTGTTCCATCACACTGTTTGCACACACTTTTTACATTGCCAATGTGCTTTCTTATGACACACGGTACATCTTAGTTGCTGGGATAGTTTTTTTGGATAGTGACTGACGTCATCATACTTCAAACTTGGCACCACAGAAGCTGTTGAATGCAAATTTTCACTTCTTGTATGTCTCAAATAGTGACGAGCAATGTAGCGACGAAATTGAAGCTGATCTAACTTGTCATCATTCGTTAGAACAAAACCACCACAATTTTTTGCCACGAACAGCAGTGCGGTACAATGGAATTGATCGATCAGCTTGATCTACATCACCCATACCCTTGTTGTAGCTTTTGAAAAACATGCGGAATGCCAGCATCTACTTTTTTCTTCTCCACTGCGCTCCATCTCTTTATTTTTCCTCGGGGGGAGGACGCTATCATAGTTCGACCCCATGGTGCAGGCACTGTTGTCCAGCGAACGGACGAATAAAATTTGGTTGACTTGGTGGAAACGATAGTCAAAATCAGCACGGTTTTTCTTTTTCATTTCCTTCACTAGAGGGCACTTCGTGGTTCTATCTTCGCGAACGGTACCCGTTGCACGAAAACCAGCTTTCTTTCTTAATTTCAGAGTAATTCGAAACTATTGAAGAAGTTGTCAAAAAACACCACATCGTCTTTAGCACTTGTGCCTAGTTTGTCGAGTAATAGCTTTACCACTCTTGTATCTAATGGCTCTTTAGGATTGGCTGCTGGAGATTTTCCGAAATACAAGTCGAAGGCGTAACAGTATCCGTCCGAACCGATGTCGCCCAAAGTACTTCACCATTGACGCGTCTATGGACAAATTTTGGTGAAAAACACCCCAGATCCGCTTGCACATTACCTTCAATGGAAACTATAGGCTCATAGATAGGCCTAGCGAGGTTTCTCAAAATTATATTTCTACGTCTCTTAATTTCAGCGAGCGGTTCGCCATCGTTATTGTCCCATTCGTCTTCACCTCGATTCGTGAATACTTCGACTCTATCTGGTATGTTTCGGGGAATAGCATTACTCTGAATGTGGTCCTCATCATCTTCTTCTTCATCGGTTAGCACACTTGGTTCTGGGGGAAGTGCAACTAAATCTATCTCTGTGACATCGTTTACCTCAAGCATTACAGCATCAAGTGCTTCTTGAAGCCCCCGAGGTAGTCGTTATGACTGCTGAATGTTCGTTTAGCCATTGTTTATACAACAATTACCTTTGAAAAATAAGAATAATTTTTACCTCTGATGTTCCCACTGGCACCAATTGGGGACACCGTTATAAAACTCTACCTTCTATAAACGATGTTCAACTTTGTTCGGATAATAAAATTTTATTTTATAGTCTACAATATATATATTTCGTGTTGGGGGGGGAGTGGCAATATTTGTTATAGATACAATTAAATGCAAAGCAAGGCTTTCATCTGATGATGGAAGTAGTATCGAGTATGTTTGTTGATCTGGTGGGCAGTGAGGGTGAACTACTTATTGGTGCAATTTATAGGCCAAATAGGGATATTAACCTATCACCTTTGTTTACTCTTTTAGAGGAAATATCGATGCGCTCCCCTAATATTATTTTATGTGACGATCTTAACTGCAATCTTTTAGGTCCAAATTCCCTCACTCAACACCTGGAAACGTTTAACTTAAGGCCAGTCAACACTTGCACTCCTACACACTTTTTTGACGGTGGTGCAACACTACTAGTGAGCAAAGTGGCTTTGTACGACCAGCTCCCTGCTCTTGCCTTTTCAAAGCATGATCTTATCTTTTTGACTCTGAAATTCAGAATTAATCGCCTAAGAAAACTATCGAATGTCGTGATTTCCACAACATTGATTTTGATTTATTGTCATCAAATGATCAATTGCAGTTTTTAACTGAAAACATAACTGCCCTGTATAATACTCATGTGACCTTAAGAACTAAGCTCATGAAACCGAGTAATAAGCCATGGTTTACACGACACATCCGTTTATCAATTCAGCAACGTGATGAGGTCTATAATTCCTGGAAACGTTACCGGTTAAATGAGTCCAAGCGAATATATTGTTCACTACGCAATAAAGTTGTTGGAGAAATACGTAAAGTCAAATCTCAAATGTACTCTAACCAGCTTAATACTTCTTTAAGTGGGCGTCAGTTGTGGAATAACTTAGGCAACATAGGCATCGGTAAGTCAAGGGGCGACCGAGTTAAAGATGTTGATGGTAATACTCTAAACCAAAAATTTGTTTCCGTGCCCTCGCTACGTCCAATGAGTACTACAAAAGCTTTCTTTTCGTTTGCGGATCAGTGGGTCGATTCTGGTTTTGGTTTTCGAGCTGTAGATCATGCCGATGTTGTGGAAGGTATTCATCCCTCGTTTTTAAAAATTATTCTACCCAGTGTACTGCCACACATAACCTATTTGTTCAATACAATTTTGACGACAGCCGAGTATCCCGACCTATGGAGGCTGGCTAAGATCGTACCCCTTCCAAAAAACACTAAAGGGGATGAATTTAGGCCCATTTGAATTGTGCCCTTTTTGTCGAAAGTGTTTGAAAGGATTCTTCAAAAACAAATTAGTACTCACCTAACGGCGAATAATATGCTCACCCCAAAACAATCTGGATTTCGTGAAAAGCACAGTTGTTTCACAGCCTTGTTAAGTGTCACAGATGATATTAGGCAGGCGTTGGAGAGGGATGAAGTAACTTTTCTGGTATTGCTTGATTTCTCGAAGGCTTTTGACACAGTTAATCATGATATTTTATGCAAAAACCTTATTCAGCAATATAACTTCTCAGCTGGTGCCACAAAGTTAATTTATTCCTACCTAAGTAATAAAAAACAAGCAGTGCAGGTTGGTGATAACTTATCCGATTTTCTCCCAAATGTTACCGGCCTCCCTCAAGGTTCCATAATAGGACCACTATTGTTTTCGATTTACATTAATGAGCTTCCATCTATAATCGAGAACTGCTCATCTCACTTGTATTCAGATGACGTGCAACTGTACCTAAGCTGCTCCCTCGGTCTTATTGAGAATGGCATTTGTTGTGTAAATGAAGACTTAGAGAAGATATCACATTGGTCCCAGTTAAAATGGCCTTATTTTAAACACAAAAAAGTCGAAATGTCTGGTAATATCAAGAAAAAGTATGGATCTCTCTTATTTTCCTTCGATCATGTTGAGCGACCGACGCTCCGATTGAATATTTTAAAACTGCAAATAATTTTTGGGTGATTTTTAATCAGTGTCTAACTTGGGATAACCACATTAATTCACTCGTCGGTAAAGTATATGGCGTACTGCGTACCTTGTGGGTAACTCTGTCATTTACACTAGTTAAGACACGAATGTTACTTGCTAAGACATTGGTATTGCCGATTTTAATTTACGGGTCTCAACTTTTTTGTAGGTGTAACCATGTAAGTAAAAGAAAGCTCAATGTGGCGTCTTTGGGATACGAAGATATAATAGAAAGTCCGGTTTTGCTAATCGTCTGCTTGGTATGCCTTTTGAAATTTTTTGCTAACAATACTGTTTTGAAAGAATTAGTATATCATCCTCGAGTAGGTCCCGTCAATTAATTCATCCTCGTTTTTCCTGTTTAACATGCGAGCGTCAATTTTTTGTCAATGCCGTCCGTGAGTGGAATTCTCTACCGCATTACATTAAAGAAGCACAGAACGCAACAAGCATTAAAAAGATGTTAAAAAAGCATTTTCTAGTAAATTTGCTAATTTAATTTCTAATTGAAGATTTAATTTATGTATATCAATTAATTCATAAAATCAAAACCATTGTTGAAATCTTATATTAGCTCTCTCTTGTAAAATAAGTTTAAGGCAAACTTATAAGATATTGTATCTTACTGCCTTTAAGCAATCACAAGTAAATAAATAATAGTACTACATAAATAAATAAATAAATATATTGATGCAATTTTTGTAAGAAAACTAACAGAACTAACAGTGGAAAAACTTACAAATAAAAATTACTTATTTTATGTATTTACTGATCACTGAAACAACTCCATAAGATGCGCGGCAAAATCACTTTTAACTATTATTCTGATTACTCTTTTGTCTAATAACAGTCTGTTAACCATCAAATGTCAACAAAAAAAAAGAAGAAAAAACAGAAATAATGTGCACGGCTGGCGTATATGAGTTAATCCACTTAATCCACTTGAAAAAAAAATTTGAAATAAAACCAAAATGGCTTGTTTCTTATTAGAATAATTAATTTCAAGAATTGTAATTTAATTAATATCTAAGTAAATTTCTAAGTAATATAACATATGTAAGTTTTAATGTACAAACCTTTATAATTAAATAAATTGAAATTAAAAACTAAAATTGATATATCGGCTACTACTACTACTAGGCTTCCACCTCTGATCCATTCTCAATAAATAAAGCAATTTGAATTTTTGTATTGGAATACAATGCCCCATTTGGTCAGTTGATTCTATAACCCCTACGTACTTGCTAGGTAGGATTCAAAATCGAATGATAAAACTCATAGGTGGCACTGACATTGTAGACTGTACAATTGATACCCTAGAAAATTAATTAATTTAATTTGGTGAGGGCTCATGCCCCCAATTATTTCGCTTAATACAAACTTAAAAACTGGGACTTACAAATTAACAACAATTAAGGGTCAGGAAGGAAGGAAATGGTGAAGGAGATCAAATTTAAGACGAGAAATGTTAAAATCAAAAAGGGGGGAGGTTTGAGTTGACCTTACGGAACATGTGTTAGATCGGTTCGTTGGAACCATAAGAGGTGCGGTGGGTTGGAATATGGAAGAGGCTAGGACAGCGCAAATTACGATTGTTAGTGATGAAGGAAATAGAATTGTAAAGAGCAGTCGATGAATAAAGAGAATGTCAGCTATGTCTCTGTGTATTCAGGTTCAGAAGTTTGAGGCGGTCACGATAGAGAGGTAAGATAAAGGCGTCATCCCAGGGTAGAAAACGACGTTCAGTGTTCTCGATTTGAGAACACTTGGCTGGCATATTCGAGAAGGGTCCGGACAAGGGTAATGTAAAGTGAACTTGTTACATAAGGGTTGCAAAATTCTTTAGACCATCGTTTGATAAAACCAAGCAATGAGTTGGCTTTAACGAATATCTCATCAATATGCAAACGAAAGTTACTTTCGTATAATTTTCCAAGGTTGCGAAGGGATTGAACCTGGGGTACAGGTTTGACGTGCAGAAAATAAAGTCGAGGAGGAGATTGATTGAACTTACATGACAAAGTCATAGATTGACATTTGGAGACCCAGTGGAAAACCTATTGAGGTCTGCTTGAATGAGAATAGAGTCTTCGGGTGAAGAAATAGTTTTGGAGAACGTAGTGTAATCGGCGTAAATGTATAGGGGGCAGTGTTTAATAATCTTCTCAAGATCGTTTATAGTTAAAACGAAAAAACAGGAGACCTAGGTGGCTGCCTTGTGGGACACCAGAAGTGACTACAACGAACGATATAATAACGGTTCTCCAGATAAGAAGAAATCCATTTTGACAATATGGAGTCGAAACCGAGGGAAGACAATTTGAAAAGGATCAATTGATGTGATATTTTATAGAAGGCCTTAGCACAATTTGTAGCTGATAGCGCAAAGGATACGACTTCAACTAAGTTTGTAGTAGTTGATCTACCTTTCAGAAATCTATGCTGACTGGGTGATTTAAGCGACTTGAACTGCAAGCTTAGAACTTCATATAAAAAACTTTCGAACATTTTCTTTTTGTGATCTTAGATCCCTTTTTGTGGATCAGGGTTATAAAAGGGGTCTTCCAAACTTGGAGGAATTCCTCTTGCGTGAGGGATAGATTAAATAGGAAAGAAAGTGGGAGCGAAAGATTGCAGGTACGCTTTTTGAGAAATATTGCTGGGAACCCGTCTGGGCCGGGTAAAAATTCATCATTGAGATTTTGTAACTCGATTAGGGTGGGATCGATCAAAATCTTGAGAGAGAGAGAGGGAGCAATGGAGAAATTGGGAAGGTACTTGAAATAAATGGGGTCGGGTACGAAGAAGTTGTCTGCAAATGATTGTTGAAAAAAGTTTGCAAAATAGTTGGCAATAGTATGTGGGTCGGTCGATGATATATTGTCGTACGAGAAAGAGGAGGGATAACGTCCCACTTTCTTTTGTGTGGTTGACGAAAAGTTGGTCTGCTGCGTTATGTCGAGAAAGCGCTGCTGGAGACAGTTATAGAGCTGGGTGAATTGGAGGTTGGTTCCAACATCATTAGAGTAGTCAGAATTAGAATTGGTGCGAAGGCAAACTGTCCATAATTTGTTTCTTTTATTTCGTAAAGAGCAAAGTCTTCTTTTATACCAGGGAGGGGACGAAAACCGACGTAATATAGTATCGTTGCTTTGTTGTTTCGCTCTTTTTACCATGTGAACAAGAACGAAATTATCATTAAAATTCCGCTTCTAAAAATGTGTCGTTATAAACGATTAACCCTTAAGACCACTTTCGGAAAGTTTCTAAAATATCGTGACCCTTTACAAATCTTTGCAACTCGTTGGAATGTGCTACCGAGCTCCTTATTTTCTAGTCGTTATAACCTGCAAACATTCAAAACCAAGGAGAATCGGGATCTCTCTTTTTTCACTCAAATTTTACTGACTGCCGTTGCTAAACTGTCGACGATGAATGTGATGATGATTCTCTTAAATTGAGTGATAGTCTAAGGGATCTTAACTCATATCACATCCTACAAACCTACTTAACAGGCCCGTGGTTACTGAAAAATTGCAGCCTCCGGGAAGGGGGCCTTTACCCTTTCTGCTCTCTGCATCTTAAGGTCAGTATCACTTCACCCAGCATTTGGCATCCGTTGCAGCTTGGGCTTTTAATCAGAGGTCCGATCGTTGTTGTCTGATTGTTCGATTTTCCCGAACTTATGTCTTTTCTATATATTGTAGTTAGTATAGTTTGAAGTGTTCGAGGGTTTACATTTTCCTTAATTTTTTAATAAAACCAAATACCTGGACATCATGCAATAGGACAAGCAGGGTCCGAGCTTTATGGTGCACAATTTCTGTTTCTTGTAAAGAATTTCGGATATAACTTCTTTGCCAGAACAAAGTACAACCGCTTGGGTGGGGGTCATCCTTCACCGAGTTCTCTCTAAAATGTTATTTACTCCGAGTCAGGGCTTCTCAACACTTTAAAGCTCTCTACATTTCTGTCAGTATGGATTATTCCTTGTCTGCTGGCCATAATTGAATAATTAAGAAAATGAGCAATTTTACTGTGTATCTGAGACCCATGATCATCTGCAGGTCGACGTTTTGCTGTCCACTACGTGTTTCTTGATATGTAATACTTTTTTTTTATATTTTTCGAACATCGGCCAAGACTACTGTGAGTATGTTAAAGGCGATCATATAAGCATACATTTAAGTTTAAGAGGCATTGTAAGGTCAAAAAAGACTTGGAAGTTTTCGCAACCTTCAAGCCATCCTCGCTAAATTTATGTGCGACATCGTCATACCGGTTTCTTTGAAGCTTTACCACAAACCCAACTATTTACATTTTTTGCATCCTGTACGATGTCGGAAGTTGGTTTTACGCATTCAGAAAAACGGCAGTGGACGGGGAATATCATAGTCGGGAGAGGTGATAATTCAGGATATTCGGTCTTGGACTGATATAAGATCTCTGGAGACTCTATTGAACTGTTTCTCCCAATACAATATTCAGTTCTTTTGATGTTTCTCCACAATTATCCGTAAAGTTTTAAATGCACTGTAAGTCGACTAATGTCCCAAAAAGACGGATTAACTGCCCTGGAGGTTGGCCATACTACGACCTCGACTATTTACAAGTTGAGGATATATTTTCTTACAGTATCCGGTCTTGTCGTAAATTGTTACAGTTTTGCGTGTCGCCTTTATAAATACAATGGAACAAAAAGTTCTCAATCCACTGATTAGGCATTCGATCGTCTCTTATCATTTAATTAAACGAAATCATGAGCCATTTTAAACCAATACTTTCGACTATCATCTACATCTCGGAAGGCAAGTAATCCGGTAAGGCCGTTCATGAGATTTAATGTTTCTTCCCAGGCAAAAGAAATTCTTCGTGGAGCAACGCGTTACAATATTCTTGCCACCTGTTGTAAATATCGTCTTCTACTCGTTTATATTTAGGCTTCAAATCTAAGCCCGTTTGGCGTCTTTTCCGGAGCTTGTTAACTGTTCATTAAATGAAAATTAACTGGTTCTAGCTCCCAAATTAAAGCCTCTATGATTAGTCCTTTTATAACTCAAGATGCACCTTATCGATTTCACTACTCCTGCTCTACTTACCTCATGCTTGAAGGGTTTGCTTTTTGGCACTTTTCATTTTGTCGTTTTACGACCAAGTTTCTTCCAGAATTTTTCTCAAGAGCCCAGTGCCCGCAATCATCTAAGACTATTGGAATGTTGCGGGGAACTCTTTATACTTTCCAATTAAATCCGCAACAGATCTACTTACGATTACATGTACATAGGAATGGGTATGTTGCCTTTTTTTTTTTTTTAAAAAAAATCCTGTTCGTTGATCCCACTCTATAGACATTTTTCCACCTTGACATTGGAGTTTCTTGTGGCAACACTTAAAATCAACAAACAACATGCCACCCGATTTGATCTCTTTAAATCCGAAACAATGTTGTAAAAGTCAGGTACGCAGCTTGCTATTAAAAAGTATCTTTCTACCTCTTCCCTTCTTTATGTATTGATGTAACCACTCGTGGAATCGATATAGCCTATCATAACCGTAACATTAAAGAAAATTTACGGTTACAACCGAAATTCGCAATAATACTTTCACAACAAAGTCGTCGCCATAAATAAAAATGCCTTACCATGGAATAAGCTCCATTACCACGGCTTTCTAGGCCTTCCTTCCCCAGCCTACTTACATATGTATATGGTACACAAAATAGAACACAAAAAAAAAAGGTAAATCGATGGCAAACGAATATTCCAAACGACTCCATCGCGCCTCAGATTTGTTTATTTGTATTGTATAATACATTCGTATCTTACGGTCTTACGCACTTTACAAAAAAAAAAAAAAAAACAACAAAAAAACCATTATCTGGCAGAGTAAATTATCTCCGGCCCAACCTCTGATTATTATCGAAATACTCGTAACTTCCACAATACCGTCATGTCATAGCGGCATTGTACTGAATATCTTAACCATTGATTTTGACGTTCTTAGGATTACACGAGCTTTGGATTCACCCAAGAACACCCAAGTGGCAAGACTAACGCTAGCTCTGTTTGTTTTGTATTTTTATCTGTCAAAAGATATTCTCAATGCACTCACCTAGATTGTTAAATCCATTCGAATCTAAAGGTACACCTTTAGTTGGTGGTACCGGTGGCACCGGTGGGGGTGGTACGTCCTCAGAGTCTAAACACGGATGAACACAAAAGAAGAACGAACAAAGCGGGAAAAAAGAAAACGAAAAAAAGAAGAGAATACAACGGTTATGTAATGTTTGAGTTTGTGATTTGTGAATTTATGTATGTGTGTCGCGCGAGCTCAAGTTGCAGGATATGCTGTTTATGTAGAGAGCGTAGTAGTTGGTGTAGTATTCCAAAGTTGAGTTGCACTGCATTTATGCCAATACTACTGTTATAACGGTTACGGGTAAACCAAACCAAGCGAAAAGAAAATGATGTCACTAGCGAAAGGAAGCAAAGAAATTAAAGCCGGGAATTTCCCTTTTTTTTTTTTTTTTTTTAAAACACATAAATCCGCCGTCCAAAGTCTGAAGCTGATTTAATGTTCCACCCATGTCAACATGGTTTTGCTGTTGTTGTTATTGCATTGTGGGTTAATAAATTAGTTCAAGTAAATGAAAATGAAATGAAAAAAAAAACCAAAGCATAAACAAGAATGTATGTTATGTGAGGCAGCAAAAAGCGATAGAATGGCGAATGTTTAATGTTTCAACTTCTCCTCAAGGAGAACACCGCAAATGTATTGAGTGAGCTGTTTTTAAGTAGGTTACCCTCACCCTTGTCCCTAAGCACATCTTTATCACTTGGACGATGTAATTAAATTATATTTATTGCAAGACCTAAGGATGTGCGTGAATATACGAATACAAAAATAAATGAAAGTCACAAACGTCCCCCGCGGAATTAATAAGAGAGATGTTATGAGTCGTCCCTGTGGCATCCCATTTAATTTTTGTTTGTGTGGATTATAGACAATTTTCAGTCGCTAAAAACAGAACAAAATACATAATACGAGTAGGACAGAGATTGAAATGTGTCATGCGGTTAGCTTCTGAAAGTAGATCACTCAGCTACAACTATTAGTTGTTTCTGGATCAGGAGAGAACAAAGATGATTGGCATTCACCACGTCAAAACGCAGAAGTCAAGAAAGTGTTCTACTGGGAGATAGATGACTTCTCCCTTTGAAATGTTATGGGCTTCCTTAATGTCTAGTTAAATACAACGGTCGATTTGCCTGCGGGACAGGGGCGAAGTGTCCTTTGGGTGGCATGTTGTGGCGGAAAGGCTTTGTAAATACCTCAGCTGGAGGAAAATTCTATGATGATACCAAAGTTCGCTTCCACGGAATGGAGAGAGAATGGTCTTACCTATAAGGGTGCCACCATCTTCTCTCAGATTCTTTGAATCGGGAAGGCTGACAGTGATAATCCATTAGGAAGAAGTGTACTACACAGCAAACCCTTTGAATGCCTAATCAATAAACTGATATGCGAAGCCGAACTGACGTGCAACATCTACTCAGTAAAACAAACAATGTGATGCACGTGTGCAAGCCTAAAGTACTGGATTTGGTACATCGAATTCAGATTCGGATGGGAGGCATCGATCTTTTTGAGGATACTCATTAAAAAGAAACTCGGCGAGTTTTTCAAACTCAGAACCTGGCATTCTCACCAAATATTTGAACTAACGTGTACAGCCATGTATGAAGCCCTCAAACTTCTCACACTGCCACTTAACACTAATATGAAAAAAGACCGCAATCTTTACAGGTCAAGGCAAAAAGGATATGAAAAGCTATTTTAAATTTCGAAGAGTGCGTCTTCTAAAAATATTTGGAGGAAGATCGAAGCACTCGGTGAAACCAGTAGGTACTCACAAGATCTGATGGCACCTACACCGAATCGAAAGCAGAGACACACTCCTTCACGCTTGAACTTCACGTCCCATGTAACATAACCAGAACCGGGTCAGAACCAGCTCCCATGATCGAAACCGCAAGTGATGGTTTCAAATTGCCTTGCACCGATGACTTTTATCCATATATGCTAAAGGTATAGATCATTTCTCGCCAACTTGAAAATGAATCTTCACTGACATACATACCAAACCCCTGGGAAGCCGTAAGAATAGCCTTTAAACCGAAAATTGGAAAAGATGACCAACAAGCTTGATTTCCTTCATGTCGCAGAGCATGGGCAGAATGTGGGCAAAACTTATGTACCCTCTGTCCAAGTGTAAACGTGCCTGCAAACGCGAAAGATCCTGCGACACTGCGGTTT
Source organism: Volucella bombylans (assembly GCA_949129095.1). Lineage (NCBI taxonomy): Eukaryota > Metazoa > Arthropoda > Insecta > Diptera > Syrphidae > Volucella > Volucella bombylans. Next base: position 134,180,384 of record OX422141.1, on the reverse strand, counting down.
ACATCCGCACCCGACAAGACAGAGTACACGCTAGGCATTTTCATCGATGTTGAAGGTGCTGTCGACAACCCAACTTTTGACGGCAGGACAACACGGCGTAGACAAATCACTAGAAATCTGATGGGCAGCGTTCTATCTTTTGTGCGCGTTGTTCGACTTACTGCCTAGTTTTCTTAATGTAACGTCTACGCTTAGGTACATGAAGATGATGCCTGTTAGATCATGCCTAGCGAGTGACTGGTCTAAAATGCAGGCATCTGCAGACGGTATTGCCGATTGGTGCTCTACAATATGACTTTCAGTCAATCCTCTCAGAGCTATAGTTCTTCTCTTTAAGAGAACGAAGAAGTCGACTGGCCTAAGTCATCTACTGCTTAATGGTATCACCATCCAATTCTCCAAAGAAGCTAAGTGTCATCCTGGATAACGTAGAAAACCTACAAGGACTGCACTGTGTAGAAGAGCTTTCGTAAAGATATTGGACTTGTGTCTGCGCTCGGATTAGGCATCAGGCTCTCGGTGCAGATGTAATGGGTGCTGGTACTGTAAGCACTTTGTCACTGAACAGTTCACTAATTTTTGTACGAAAGGTTGAGAAATCCTAATAAAAGGAAGGTACAAGGAGTACAGTGGACTAGTTCCTTGGCTAAATACTCTGTTCCGATAGAAAAAGAGGCCGCATGAGCTCGGCAAAATTCCACATAAGATACTACCACCTCAAGATACTCGCATAGCATTTAGAATCTTTTTAGATACAATGCCCCATGTTATGGTTAACTGGTCTACCATGGATGCAAATATTCCTATCGATTCGAAGTTAAAGTTCATTTAAGATGCGTAGTAGGATCCGTTTGAAGCCATTGTTTGATAGAAGGGCATGCAAGTGAAATGGGTGGTCCCTTCTGTAAAACTTGCCATAAGCGAATAGATCAGTTTTTCATATGTATACTCGTTTAAGGCGCCAATTGATCTCAAATATAACGGTCTTAGTGTCTGGCCTAAGTGGATTTTCGCATTCCTGATAACTACAATCCTAACCGTAACAACGCTTGACACAGCCTTGAATAATGTCTAAAACCGATAAATTTGACGGACACTCAAGAGTCTACTTCTTGACTCAAGTGTCTTAACCAGGTGTCAGGACGGATTTTAAAATGGGAAAGCAATCAATCAGAAGCATAAAGAGAGAAACAAATCCGGGGGACTTGACTTCAAAAGTCCTTCGAACATCTAGACAGATCTACAATCTTGAGAAGTCGTCCGTTTAAACCTGCAGAGTGTTTCAGAATGTCCTTATAATAATGTACTTCAACTTATTGTACAAAAGTACACCCTACAACTTGACCAAAATATCACGTTGCATTTAAAAAAGAAGCCCATTAAAAATGTTCTCGCATTTCCCAAGACATCAAGGATAAAACACACATTTTGAGAATTTATCATTTTTAAAATTAGGAACGTAGCTGCGATCAATAAACTCTATAACGGTCGTCAAAACCATTCCAATTATTCTCCACCTGAAACCAAAGAAATTGATAGGTGCAAAAGAAAACTGTCACACACGGTGCATTAAATGTCAAAAATGTCAAAAATGTCCACCTTTAAATTTGACAGCTGACGTCTTTTTGATTGGGGACGCCTTCTTCCATGGATCATCGATCGAGTCCGGAACGTAACGTGCTTTGGGACGATGTATCGACGGGTCAAACTTTTGATTTGCAAAAAAATCATATCGAGGTTTCAAAATGGAGGTGACAGGTGTTGACAGCTGTTGTTTTTGTTTTGTCTTTGGCGGTGATATCGAACGAGAGCGAAAGATTCTTTCATTACGTCGCACTTCTTGAATTGGGAGCGACACTGATTTCTCGAGTTTCTCTGTCTGCGGCGGAGGAGAACGAAGATCATTATCGAGGGGTTTAGGATATTTGTGAGCTATCCAACTGGCTGTCAAGTGGGCGGAAATGTCTCTCAGTTCGGGACTTGAGGTGCCTAAATGGGGCTGGCCGACTGGTGATTCTCGATCGGGTGATGTCTCGAATAAACAACGAATGCGTTCAACTTCACCAGCGTGAAATGACGCCTGTTGTTGGCGTGTTGGACTTGGACTACGGGATTTCATCATTTCTTGTTTAAGTGAGGCTGTCTTGCTAATGATGTCAATATGCGGCATGAGGCGATCCTCCTTGCGTAATGGCATACGTTGGATGGGTGAACCTGGATTACGAAAGCGACTTCGTCCGCGAGTAGCAGAATTTTGTAGTTCAAACTTATGTGTGATCCACGAAACATCGCCGACCTCGTGCTCGCCCACGATAGTCTTGAAGGTGTCTTTTGATCCGTCATTACTCAGCTCCGGATCGCTGCGCACCTTTCGCAGCGGGCTAATCCCAAAAAAATGACCCTTCTTTTTAGGACGTCCGAGGGACTCGAATTTGTCTTTGATTTTCTGAACTTCACCGGTGTAAACTCGCTGGAGGTAAGATGTCCCGCTGGTCTGTGGTGATATACTCCGAGATCGGAAGAGGGTTTCCAGATTTTCAAGGCTGCCATCGTGAGAGGCCGATAGTGTGAGTGAAGTGCTGCGATGTTGGTCTTGTTGGGATTCGTGGTAGATTGTCTCGTCTGGAGGTGGTGGAGGACGTGGCAACGGAAAATTTATTCGAGAAGCTTCTCTCTCACCGAATAGATCTTTGAGGTCTGTGGCAGAGGAGCTAAGTTCCTGATGGTGGAATCTGGTAGATTGGGCTCGAGCTTTGATGTTTTCTTCAATTACACGCATAACTTCGTCTTCATCTGGAGAAGAGTCTTCCCGGGCATGATAGATAGTCTTGGCGGGTTCTTCGAATTTGCGATCTTCAAAATATTGAATCTTCTTCGAGATTGTGTCTTCAGGCTTTTCAATGGTCTCATTAGTTGTGGTCTCAATTTTCAGGAGGTCTCCTTGGACATTGTCGTCATGTTTTTTCTTTTTTTCTTCAATGTCTTTACGTATTGGTTTCGCAGGAGCTAGCTTCTTAGTCTCAGGAGCAATCTTTTTGATCTGGATAAGGTCTTTTGGCAGTGGTGGCGGAAGTGGTATACTCGAATCTGGCAATGAGCTCTTGGCATTCTCAGCAGCAATGGCACCTCGAGTTTCTCGAGCTAACAACACCGGAGAATCGGAACGAGTCTTTCCCTGAATCTCACGACTGAATGTTTGTGACAATTTCCTTTTCTCCGACTCGGTGAGTTCGGCGTCGAACTTGGACAGGTTTTGAGAATGACGATCGAAGATTTTTGTTTGGGCTGGTTTTTCATGTGCCTCTTTGCGACGTAGAACCGGACCTATGAGTTCTTCCTTCGAGATAGTCGAATTGCATCGGACTTTTAGAGCATTGGCGGGAATATGTTTATCCACAGTGATTACGTACTCCTCAGTAACGTCTGGCTTAGCCTTAGGCTCGGAGGCGTTATAGATCTCGTTGAGCTGTTGCGTGATCTTACTAACCTGATCCTTGGACAAGGTGCTGATCAAACGGTTGCTGAGGCATAGAGGTTTTTCCGCAGTGGTATCTCCTTTAACTTTCTGGACACCATATGATCCGCTTTCAGAGTTATACTTTATTTCCATACTTGATGCTAAATCTGCAACTGAGCTTCCCCGCCAATAAGGCTTATAAGTGTCCTTCTTGGACTCGAGCTCCCATCTTTTCGACTCATCAAGCCATTCTTCATGAATCTTCTTTTCAAAGTTCTCCCGCAAGTCCTCTACTGATTTGTCTTTGGACCTCAATGATAAGTCCTTATTTTCGGACCATTTTACATCTTCGACATCCTTGGGACGAAAGAGAAAGTCCTTCTGCTTTTGGTCTTCCTTAAGCCTACCTACCAAATAATTCAACTCCCGTTCGGCACGCTCATGGAAACGAATCTTTCTCCATTCCTCAAAGTCGATTGGCTCACCCTCCTTCCGAATTGGCTTCAGATTAGTTGCCGATGTGGCACGTTCTAGTTGGCCGACTCTTTCTAGAGTGCTGTAGAACCGATTGAGGTCGATAAAACGGTCTGAGTTCCTAAATCTCCAAGATGGGCTATGACGCTCAATATACTCCAACGAATTTGCACTGTGCGAGATCTCGTCGCAGTTGTAAAGACTTCTCTTCGAACGATCATCGGCACTGCTGAGACTGCTCGCGCGGATTACCTTCCCAGTTTCACCGCGTTGACTTCCACGAAAGCTCTGAATTCGACGTCTTGATGGTGAACGCATTTCTCGGGTCTGCGGCACACGGATTTCTCGGGTGGGAGAGAATTCTCTGGGAAATACTGGAGCTGGGGATTCAGGTCTTGCGATGTCACTCACTTGCCTCACTAGACGTTGTTCACCACGAGGTTCACTTCGACTTCTTTGTTCATATTGCCAGACTAGGTCTTCCGTTCGACCAGAACGATCTCCGAATTCAGAGCCTTCATCGTCACTCTGGAACTGTTCCACGGATCTGTATTCCTCAACGTAGTTTGGGCTAAGACTCCGACACTGTTGATAAGAGTGGCGTCTTGTATCCACAACGGTCCGCTTTGTGGGTAGAGACATCGTATTCCAGTATCTAGTCTTCTCAACCACAGAGGCGTGCCTGGAAGATTCCTGTTCCTTCTTAGGAGACGAATCTCGCATGAAGAGATTTGTGAAAAATTGATTGGTGCGAACCACCTTCTGCTGGCTTGGTATGGCTTTAACAATCTTTGCTTTAGTTTCAGCTGAGCTTTCCTTGATCTTTTTTAAGACGTTACTATCACTTTTGCTTGAGCTAATAGTGACAGGTTTACGCTTGGGCTTTTCTGTTTCGGTTCTAGGCACGAGTCTGCTGATAGTGAGCGGTTTCCTTGCAGCCGGTTTGGCCTTGGAGGCAGTCGAGTCTACTGAGAAGGTGGAATTGGTTCTGGCAAGACTAATGGTTGAGCTGGTCTTTGTCATTGACTTTGAGGTGGTCCTTTCTGACAATTTGGCTGATTGAGACTTTGATCGTACGGTGAATGGACTCCTAGTAGACGTGGAGGTTTGGGCACGTTTGGTTGTAGGCATCTCTTTTCTAGTTGGACTCGGGACCCTGCGAATAACGTAGGTCGACATATATGATGAACTAGCCGGCTTAGATGGTGATAGGACTCTCGGAGCGGATTTGCTTCTCTCCATTGGAATGGCATATGAGCGGACTGCTCGTTTCACTTGGTCCGGCGACCTTAATGTTGGATCACGAAGGATATTCGTGCTGGCAGTAAAATCAGTTCGAATCGATGGCAAAGTCTCCTCAATGCGTTTCTTCTCCTCGGCAAAGCAACGCTCTTTTGAAACGCTTCGACCAAATGCAACTGGACTGCGACTACTTGTCCGGAGAGTACTAACTCTAGAGACACTTCTCACCGGACTACACGAATTCAAACGAATTGTCTGTTGCTTTCTAGACACTCGTCCTTCTTCGGTCTTCTGTTCCTTAGCAGCTGTCAGAACACCTACCACTGCTCCAGCTGATTTAGATCTTACCAAAGGCTCCGTACGCTTGACGGTCTTCCTCAACGTTATCGTAGCGTACTTGGAGGGTCTTGGCGGCGGTGGTGAAATAGCGTCTTTGGTTCGAAAACATGCCTCATGGCGGCTCGAATTTGCTGAAGTTGGTCGCTTCATCTCAGATGAGGACGAGATCTTCAGGGCCATACTAGTGGCACGAGCACGAGATGACTTACGATTCGGTGGCAGTGGTGGTTGATTCATGGGAATGAACGATGGCACATGTTTCGGAAATGGCGCGAACATATCTATGGGACGTGATACGTTCGTAATGGGATAGCAGATGAGTTCGCGTTGCGTCGTTTGTGATTTCTTAGACATAGCTTCCTTGCTATGAACTCGAATCTTAGTCAGAGTCGGTGTGATTGGTAGATATTCGAATTCGGTTTCTGTGAAAGTTAAATATTGAAAGAGGAGATTTTAGAAAATCATTTGAAAAGAATGTCTGTTTTGGAAACTTGGTGTAACACACGGTGCATGTCGTTTAATTCGGTTCGAGAAGAAAGAAACCTGTGACGTTGCAGTTGACACTCGGTGGAGTTTGATTCTAGAATCCAAACCTTCCTGAGATAAAAGTGAAGTGAAGTGTGAAATGTGAAGTGTTCTGTGTAATTTTGTGAGTGAAGTGTATTGAAAGTTTTTGTGAGATAGATGAGCTGTTATGAGTATGTAAATTTGAAGTTTTGTTGTTTGATTTAGGAGCGAACGTATTTAGCAGTTTGAGTGCAGCTTGTATGCGGAAACCGCGACCGTGACTTTTTCTGAAAATTGCGGGAATCATGAGTTGTAGAAAATATTAGCAGAGTAAGTTTGATTGAACCCTTGGTTTTGAAAGACTATGGGGACACTTCAGCCTTCTGAGGGCAGCTAAGACATATGCAGTACAGGATCCAACACTTTTAGAGCAGAATTACTTTTCAGTCGCTTCGAAAATCATCTTGTGATCAGATTCTGGTGATTGATCAGACATTCAGAGAATATTTCTTGCACAACCAGACGTCCTGAAATAGGTAGACAAGCTCGAAGTTTGAAAATATCATGAAACGGTTATTTCAGAAGAAGATTTTAGACATAGGTGTGTTTTAAATAGAGAAGAACTTTATCCAGTCACTAACTGCGTATCTCAGGGGAGCTTGAGAATACTACCCGGTACGGAACCATAGGAGCCATAGGTATGCTAACCATACCTACTTGAGTTCAGAAGTCGTGAGGTTGTAATAGTGTCTCTAAAAGGTTAATCTAATATGGGCTTCGAAAAGGGGCTTCACATGCCTTTGGAACAAAAAGTTCAAAACCAATTAATTATCACCCTAGAGCGTGCTGTTACGGCAAAGCTTTGAATAGTCTTGCTACGCCTTGCTGACTCTCATTCAAATGATTTTCGGACCGAAGAGTTGATAGATTTGGCTTCCTATGACCAAGGTCGTCCACTATTCAATAGTTAGGAAAAATAGGCCCGCCCTTAGGCGGTCTCAGGGCTTTAGAAAGAGCACCAGGGTCGCTAAAGTTAACTATTGTACAACCACTTTGCTGTATGCTAAGACTGATTGTACAAATGTAACTGAACCCCCGAAGCTGCCTGCATAATCACAGCTCATTGAACTTCAGTACTTATACATGATTTAGATAGAGGACAAGACGGACTTATTGGCATGCTGAGGAATTTCCAAGACAGAATCAACATCGACCTCAGAGTCAGATCGGACGATAACGTCATTTGAGCTTTTTTGTACGTTTCTTCTCATTACATTATCCGACACCTAAGCAGGTTCTTGAACTAGAGGTGGTTACAGAAGAGTTTTTAGCGAACCAACTTAGTTTACATTCAACACGCCATAGTGGACTTATGGTGCGTTCCTCTAAAGGATCAGGTTCAGGCCTACTGTTAAGTTTATTACTCGACTACGGAATGGATGGATGGGCTTACTGCTGACGAGCACAGCAAACGAGAAAGGTACATCGACGTTCAGCTATGCCCTTGATATCTTTGGACCTTTACCAGACCACATGCAGTCGAAAAATTAGCTGAGGTCAGAGACTGATATACATAAACCGGATATGCGATTTCAGAAGCCTTATGGAATGAAGTGGGCAGCACAAGGATGAAAACTGTCACATAAGTATACTGTAGTGTTGACTATAGTAGAGAGCAGAAACAACGCCTGCTTTGATGTGGATTATTCATTAAAGGACGTCAACGTAAGTATTATATGCACTCCCATCCTAATATAGGAGAAGGACCTCTATCCCAAAAACTACTTCTATGAACTTCTTGACAAAACATATAAGCAGAACAATGCACATGACCTTGAGATTGTTTTTGGTGGTATTAATGTCGATCTTGTAGAAAAGGGGTAATATTTTCAAGAAGGTTTCAGAGCTTCAAGATTCACTCGATAGCTGGTAAACGTAAACAAGAATCGTACAAGGCATCGCTGCAAAAATGGGCCAGAATTGTTGGCGAACTCTGTAAGCAAAGGAGTCGGGAGGAACACTGACTTCTCGGAATTAGGTAAAGAAGCGTTCGATCATGGATGCTTTGGGTGAAATGATGTTATGAAGTTTTGGCAGAGAGTTTGAATGGTCAAACAAATAAACAATACAGTTTCTGTGGGATTCTTAGATATTATATCGGTAGATCCTTGATATGGGCTGGTGGCCAATCCTATTGTTTTGATGGGATAAATGGCCTCATAAGTGATTTATATGGTTTCCGGCCGAACAGCTTACCGGCGAGAATAGGTTAATTTTCAGCTTGGAAAGGTGAAAAGTGAAAGAACATGGACACAAGCAGCGAATGAAAACATGCTGACTTAAGGATGGGAATGTAATTATAGAGGCACAGGCTGGAAGTAATGCATCTGCAGATTGTTTAATGGCCAACAGGATCAAAACACCACTGTCAAGCAATCTAGATAGTGACTGAAAACAACTTCATCCACCCGACAAAGAAAAGATCTAAATAGCGACATCTGGACTAAAAACTATTGTGGCTGGTTGAGTAGACGGAATTCTGGAATACCTCAACTCGACTTCAAAATGTGGTTCCCAGTGTGCCCAGTCAACGAAGTCAGGATTTGAAGTAATGGAAACCAGATCCCTGCGCAAAATCTTCCACAAAGTCAATAGATATAGGCCAATTTTTTGGGCATAATTACAAAGCGATGAATTAGGAGTTTCCTCAACACTGGTCTCATCGGCGCTGATACTCGTATTTTCATCTGTGTGCACCACGGATTCTCGTCAGTGGTTTGGAGTCCACCCGAGTGAACGTAGTGATATTGAAAATATCAATGAAGGAAGATCGCGATGGTCAGAATCTACTGCAAGCTAACTACGATTTTCTAGAAATTTCAGCTCAGAGCATACTCTTTGAGATTTTTTCTCACTACCAAGAGGTTGTATGTAAATATCAGTTCAACTGAATGAAGATCAAAAGAAAATGTTTGGATTGATGATGTGGGTCGGACTTGTGCCTCATTGCTGCTTAGAAAACTATTGGAAGTTACACGTACAGTTACGGTTTCGGGCTTTGATCTCCACGACTGAGAAAAATTAGTGGACTTATTGAGGTTTTCCAAGCAAAGTCTCAATGGTCATGAAAGGTCTCATAATCAACGAACCTCACCGGTCATGAAGAGGTTCCCCTATTTTCCGACAGAGCATTCCTAATATCCCGCTATGGAGTTAAACTTTTCAAGTTATGCTCTGAAGATATAACGGATGGATCAAATACTAGTTTCTTTTTTAATTATGAGTTATTATGACATCGACAGCTCTTTTCCGCTCGCAGTGTTGACTGTCAGTCAGTATCATACCTCCGCAGAATGAAATGTATCACTTTACGCTTGAACAACGTTTGGAAATATTGCAAACTTATTTCAAAAGTGCGTAATGTGTTGTCCAAACAGTGCGGTTATTGAAAATAAGTAGAAATGACGCATCCACGCGTACAGTGGATGCAAAAGTTCATGAGACTGGCTTGCTTGTGGACAACACTAACACTCATAGATGAACTACCCTAGATGGCAAACTCTACTAATACAATATATTTGCAAACCCTTAGATTTCGCACAGACACACTGTAAGTGAATTGCCAACACTTTGTATATCTCTATAACCTGCCAGAATTTGCTGGAATGAGAGTAATTTACAAGTAAAGTTGCTAGAATGAGAGCGATTTGCACAAGTGTGTAATGTGGATGACGTTTTTTGTGTAAAATGGGAGAGAAATTGTCATTGATGAGAGTTCACACGGATAGAGGCGATCCGTAGAAATCGAATTTTGGTTTTCCAATATCTGGAAAGTTTGCTATCTATGCTCACGGTCACAGTCATCGTACAGTACGTACCGACGAGAATGCGCTTGCTTTGGCGAGCATGTTCGACTCAATCCAGGAACTCGAAACTCGATCGACTCGCAATTGATCTCAACAACTTAACATTTCATGCACCATCCTGACATCAGCAATAGAAGGCAAGCGACCACCTGCTTCGTAATCGCTTCTCAGCCTTACAGCCACTCGAATTGGACGTCGAATTTGGCTGAAAAATATTTTTTCTCTTCCGAGGCGCATTTGTATCTCAACTGCTATGAAATGGAATCGGAAATGACATGATTGTCGAAAAGCCAATGCATCCACAGAGAATGACATTTTTGTGCGGATTTTGGAGTTTTGGTATCATTGGCCCATATTGCTAGAAACACCATTTCGGTTAACGGTGTGCGCTACATAGCCATGATTACCGAATTTTTGTGGGCTTAAGTTGAAGATATGTACTCGGACCATCTTTGGTTTCAGCACGATGGCGCGATATGCTACACAGCCCATCAACAAATCTATCGTTTGCGCGCTAAGTTCGGCAATCGTGTTAACAGTTGCTTCGGTGATGTCAATTAGCCACCTCGGAGCTGAAATTTGACTCCGTTAGGCTTTTATACATAGACAATTTCTAATGGGTGTTTCAACAAGAGGTGTAGGATTTGAAGGCCTATTATTTTACAGCACGCACATTAGGCATATGGTGACGAATGCCATCTATAACTTTGGGAAAATTGATATGGGATGTAACACAACGAAAGAAAAAATCCACGTCGCTGTATTTTACGAGTATTCAGGTTCAATCGCGGCAACGATGTAAACAATTCTTTCCAATTCTGCACATGTATCTTCCGAGACGTATTTGCGTAACATAATCAAAAAGTTCCAAGAGGCGGGTTCAGTACAAGATGTGAAGAAGCCGAAATGGAACTATCGTTGCAATAAAGGGAAGTATTGAAAACGATCCAAACACATCTATTCGTCACCTTTCTCAGGAGCTTCGCTTCTCCCCAGCCACAATGCACCGAATTTTGACGAAAGATTTGGCTCTCCATGCCAGGTCCAGCTAAAGAAAGAACTGAAGACAGCCAAGCACTATCAGGTTTGAAAACATCCATACTGACATTGATTTTTGCAAGAAATCATGTTTTCGAATCAGACCCATTTCCACATTGTCGGCTACGTTAATAAGGCCAGATTTTTGCATTTTGCCTTATTTCGCTTTGTGTAAGTGCAATAACTACAATTTGGTGTTATTTGACCTTTCATCGTTTTGAATTGTGCTTACAAGATATGTCAAACTTAAGACATCATGCGGATGTCCTCCGTGTATGGGCTTTGACTTCCACGCTGTGATAAGTTCATCCGAGGTTCTGACGTTGTCAGCGGAAGGAAAAGTATCTGACTTTAGATGCAAAGGAGTGAAACCATCATCAACTAGCACAACCGCTTTAAGCAGTGGCGACAAACTGCGCTGGAAGTATCTTCGAAGATTAAGATTCTGTTGGTGGTGCATTTGGTTGATGCTGACTATTCCCCTGCCACCAGCAGTGCGGGGGAGCGTTGTCCTTTCTATTGCACTCCGTGGATGTTGGCTGTTGAATCTTGTTAGCGACGTACGAATCAGCATTTCGAGATTCCCTATGTCAGTTGGTGACCACTTAATTATTCCAAATGAATAGGTTAATAGAGGTATGGCCCAGCTATTGATAGCCTTAAGAGGAAAGAACTTAACCTTGATGCAAATTTTTTTTTTTTGACAAATAAACATTGTGATGATTTGGCCTTATTTCACTTTGGATTAGTGAACTCGTGTGGCCTTATTTCACTTTCATAAAGCGAAATACGGCCAAATGCCTACCAGCCACGGTGCTTGTCATTCGCCTGGTCCACCGACTCTATTCGCGGGCCACTCTGACAACGCCATCCGTTTATGGCAAGTGTCGGTCTGTTCACTAAGCAGTCTACAGGGAGAATCAGCACGACAACATTCCTTTCTTCATTTTTATTACGTTACGTCGGTTTTGATGAAGTGCAATCCTCCTTTACAGTTCCTCCTCAGCAACCAACTCTAAACTCCCATCCAGCCGTCCTACTATAAGCCATCTATTTTAGATCTAAGAATTATTTTATTTTAATATTTTCTTATCTATTGTATCATTGTATCTAAGTACTAAAAAAAGATTTAAATCCTATTATACACCCCACTTGTATTCACTACAAATTAATGAGAATGAATGAATGAATGGAAGACATTGATCGTCCGAGTCATGCTATACGGCGCAGTAGCCTAGACACTAACGAAAGATGGTGACAGTGCTCTCGAGAAAAGATTTTCGGGTAATTTTTTTTCCATCAGCGAACCGTATGGATAATCCGGCTTATATAGCTATGTTATTCGGTGATCCCATCGCCTGTAAAGTTTTCAGCTTTAACCTAGAGGGACAACGCAGAAGAGGATGATTTCATTTATGGGTGACCCACACAAGTGGAAGGTGTATACTAAATCATACCCTATACTAAGAATGCTGTTATATAACTTTTTTTTGCAATTAACCTGTCCATGGGGGCTCAACACCAACCATTTAGACTATTAGAAGAAACTCCAGACCTAACAAAAAGTAAAGAAAAAGTACCTTCCACCAAGGCAATCTTCCGCCTTCCTTCTCCACTAATTATAATACTAAAACTGGAAAATCGCTTCCATTATCACTTTTCACAAAGTTTTTTTCTTTCCAAGCATCCCGCTCGCCATCCATTCGTGAGATGATAAATTAAACGTCCTACTGAATGCAAACACATAGTCGTACTTTACCCAAAATTGGCGGTCGAAATTATTGGTCCCTTAATTAATGTTAGCCTGTGCCCTTTTTAGTATGCATAAACCCGAGTTTTGGAACTTTCCAACTTTTATTACCATTTACCAGAGTTACTTTTGTTTTTAGAAATTTGCGTGTGAGTGGAAGAAAGAAATACTGTTAGGTAGTAGCTAGAATACCGTAATTAAATAGTGAAGGAGCAGAATAGAAATTAGGAAAATTAAAATTAAAAAAAAAGAAAAACCAAACAAAAGTTATAGCACCCCCAAAAAGTATGGGATCCAGTTAAGAAGAACAGCACCACCACCTCACAGGACTCTCAATAAAAAAAAAACACACACACACCCTCATTCACTCCAAAACCAAGTCATCCGGTTATTTTGGAAACGCTGCACCCCATGTTAGATAACGTGCTTTTCAGATTTTGCGGTGCCGCTCTACGGAAAATACATTTTTGAAATAAACCCCTTCATACAACAGACAAGGATGTACGAGTTACAAGTAACTCCCACCCCCCCCTGTATGAAGGATGTTGGGGCTTAAGTTTTTTTGGTAGTTCAAAATAGTTTTACAATACACACACACACTCTCAAAAACGCTCGCATACAACACTAGTATTTCAAACAAAGTCACATACCTTTTGGTTTTTCTGGAGCTGGCTTTCTGAAACCCAAAAGTGGTGGTTGTCCTCCTGCCTGGACACTCTTATAGACTTGCTTCTGTTCTACTGGGCTCAATGGAGACTGCTGGTATACATCCTTTTTCCGGAACACAATATTCGAATCGCTGGTGTAGCCCTGCTCTTTCAGTAGCGCTCTTGCATTGGTCCAATTAAATTAGCAACATTCATTTGTTGATAGAGAAAATCAACAAAAAAGGAAATTTCGAAAAAAAACCGAAAACCGAAAAATGAAAAAGAAAAAAAAACAAATTTGACATTTAAATTGGGTAAGAGACAATATTTTGAGGAATATTTAATTTATTTTTTTATATTGGCACATAATTTCAGTGTGGCATTTAGGCAGTGATTAGGTACAAAAATTTGTAGTCCTTGAAACAGGAAGATGATGGGAGTAGCTGGAAAGAGAACAAAGATGTAAACGAGAAAGATTTTTGTTTGTTTGTGAGTGTGCAGAATGATGACAGATTTGTGGTCGCAAAAAAGTGCCGAAAAATCTAACAACCTGATAGTGCGTCCATCGGTGTAAGGTTCTAATATACGGACCAACCGATTGGCAGACGTGAATACTTATAGTCTGCTTTAATTAGGAAAGGTGTCAATATGCTGGTGAAAGCAAAAGCAATAGTGAATGCGAGCACCGTGCGGTAATGGCTTCGAAATATTGCAAAATATTGCCGCAGTTTGTACTTGTTGTAAAAAGCGACAAAAAAAAAATCATGTAAAAATCATGAACAGACACTTTAACAAGTAAGACGACCCTGAGCCGCTCTTACATGTAGTGAGACCACCCGAAGCCTGTACGCCTGTACAAAAGAAATATCGGCAAAACCACATGGATAGAAGGAAAATCATTGAAGTGAAAATATATAACTACACTACTCCGTCGAGGATTTCTTTTACATAACGAAGGAGTGATCCTATGGGCGTATACATATAACCGATGGTTCGAAAAGTCCCGAGATGAACATATAAAAACTCAATTTCTTGGCAAAATTTGACTTTACTCATCAACATAGTCTACTCCTGATGTAATCCTTCTAGCGCCGCTCTAACAATTCTATGCCTTTCTTATAGAACGATTTGTCCAACCCATCAAAATACGCTTCAGTTTCGGAGATCACTTCTTCGTTGGAGCCATATTCCTTTCCGGCGAGCAATTGCTTGAAGTTTGTGAATAGGATTCATGTTTCATCCATTTCGTTTAAACACCTCCAAATAGCGCTCTTTATTTGTACGACAGCGTTAGAATTGACCAAATCAACGACATCATCGACGAAGCAGATTCCTTATAAAACTTTTCAAGCTATTCTTGAGTTTTAACAGTATTTTTCCTGAAACAGGCATTTTCCGTGCGTCACTAATACTTCAATATCGCGATGACTAATGGACGAAATGTCATCGAATTTTGACATTTGAAGGCTGGTAACAACTGTGAACATGTTACGGTTTTATTATTAGAGTCGCCATCTATGTGTTAGTCTTGGGACTGACTCCTAGTATTCATGGCATACCTCTATTGTTTCCGGGAGTGAGCAGTAACATTCATCATCATTGATCTTCAGAAATAAAATGCATAGGGTCTTTCAATAAGGACGCTCGGTTTCTAAATGTAAATAAAACAAGTTGTGTGTGAGATATCCACTTGTTCTTTTTTTTTTTGAAAGAAAATTTTATGGTATTAAGTATGGAATATAAATGTCCACCGCGGCTTTGCCGCATAAATCTGCCTGTATTTGTTGGAACGCGTTGGTTATGTTGACTTTGCGCGCATCAATTGTTTGTGGTTTATTCGCATAGACCTGCGATTTTAGATAGCCCCAAAGGAATAAGTCTAAAGGAGTTAAATCATACGTTCTCTGTGGCCAGTTTACATCGTCGCCACGCGAGATAACCATACGCTGTGTGGTACGCAGCGAGGTCCGGCCGGTTATAACCACATGTCGTCGGTATCCATATCATCCAGTTTAGGCCAAAAGATCTGTAGCGCTTGCCGTTGACGGTTATTGCAATGCCTGTTTCGTTTTGCAAAAAAACGCGGACCGATAATTAGGCCAGACCAAAATACGCACCAAACATTGACTTTCTAGGAATGCATTTTGCGCCGATGTACTCGTATCTCGTGTTGATTGGTATCGTTTCAAATCCGACAATCTTACTAGTTTATACGTCCAATCATCCAAAAATGGACGTCGTCGTTAAAGATGATTTTTTCTCGAAAGGATCGCTGATTTTGGAAGTTTTTTTTTATGATTTGTAGACGTCGATCAACGCTATAACCTTCCAGGGTAATTTGTCATACAATTTACAAAAAAATTGACAGATGTTATCAAAGACATGGCCGCTATAACCTAATTTCCTGCGTTCCTATAAAAAAAAACCCTGTATATCGCAAGATCGAGCGTTGGCACAATGACGGACAGAAGTTTCGAATTAGAAAACGTATTACGACAACTTAAAATCGATATAATGTGCGCTCTAGGAATTAAGTGACGAAATGTCGGAAACAGGGCGAACGGAGTATTACGGAACCAGATAATCATTACAACATGCGCTGACGCACCCTAAGTAAGCAGTGAGCAACCAAAAAAAGCAAACATTTTGCCGCGATTTTGATGATGATGATGATGGAATATCAAAAGAGGAAATGCTTTTCATTGGCGCAGGTTCTAGTGGCCACGTGGGGGAATCGAACTGCGAATACGAATATTGCCACGAAGGAAGCAGTTTAGGAACGAAGGAAGGAAGCTCATGCAAATCACACGGTCTTACATGTGCTATTTCTTATTAAATAGCGGTCAACACCAAACGTAGATAGATTAGCATCCATGTTGCAGTCACGCGATTCTAAAGTGTACTTGGGCAAACCATTGACAGAGCAGCACCGATTTTTGCCTCCAACAGAAAAATCAAGGAAAACTTGGGCTACCTAAACAAGGCAAGAGGTCAGCTCTGGGGTCTAAATTTGTTAGAATGGCTCCGAAATAAAACAGTAGGAAGAACTAAGCTCGAAAGGTATGTATGTGGAACAATTGCGAGGAAAAAAAGAGAATTGTAAGAGCTCTGGTTCATGTTCCGAAAGGTTGGCTCCACATAAATAAAGAAACGTAGTGGTGGAATCATGAGATGAAAATGGAGGTGGGGAACAAAAAGCTTGCCTTTCAAGCCTGGTCTAAGCATAGACGAAATAGTGATTCCGATAGAGTGTTAAGTTAAACTACGATGCGAAGAAGAGTTGGCTAGAGCACGTGCAGTAGAGGCATTTTTTTTAAAGTAGAGCGCGCTCATGGGGTTAAGGTAGTTAAGGTACCCGGAAAATTAGGGAAGAAAGAAAGATGTACGTTGGTTTTAAATGTCTGAATGTTATAATGACTGGGAAATAGAGAATTGTTCGGCTCAGGAACGAATCACGATATTTCAGAGTACGTTCGAAAGTGGGCTTGAGGGTACACTGATGAGCATTCATAGCGAAACGGGTGTTACGGTTGAAGGTTTGAAGGGGCGGAATGCTACTGCCTATTTCAAAGGAGCACTTTCTTAGCCCTAAGTATACAAATTAAACTTTTCTGAATAAAATGTAAATGAAGTCGAAAGACATAGATATAAGAATTTAGAGTAGCTCAGAGTGCCTGTGTGGGGCCAGTAAGTTAGTATAAGATTATTAAGTAATTATAGGCTAGCATTTAAGCATATTTTGTTAGTATGTAAGAGTTAGTGATTAAGAAAATAAAAATGCATTTAAAACTAAACTAAAACTTCAAAGGAGCACTTATGGTGGAAATATCGATAAAACATAGTGAGACACGAGACATTTCGTCGGTGTTTGAGGATCTCCATTAACTGGGTGATATTAGCATCACCTATGAGTTTTATAGCAGTTTTGAATCCTATTTAGTAGGTGCAGAGATATTTTAGGCGCACCTCACCAGATGTGGGCATTGCACTCCTATTTCTCTCCGATCCTCAAGGGTGTTTAAGGTGATACGGTTGAGACGGTTTTGATAGGGGGCAGATTAAAAGGATCTTCCCAGGGCATACCTCGAAGAGCAAATCGTAGAAAACGGCGCTGAATGCTTTTAATTCTCGAGATATGAACACGATGATATGGTGACCATACTAGGTAGGCGTACTCTTGGAGGGGGCGAACAAAGGTAATATAGAGGGACTTGGTCGCGTATGGGTTGGTGAATTCTTTGGACCACCGTTTTACAAAACCTAGGGCAGAGTTGGGTTTGAGGATTATCTCATCCATACGAGTATGTAAACGGAAGTTGAGCTCCCTATCACACAAAATGCCGAGGTCGTGAAGAGATTGTATGGAGGAGATAGATTGGTTGTGGAGAAGGTAGAGTCGGGGAGGAGATTGGTTCCGCTTATGTGAGAAGGTGATGGATTGGCATTTGGCGATATTAAGTTCCAAAGAATTTTTGAGGCACCAGATCGAAAAACTATCAAGGTCTTGTTGTTGGAGGAAAGAGTCATGGGGAGAGGAAATGGTTTTTAAAAATTTGGTATCGTCGGCGTAAAGGGAGACAGACGAATGTTTGATGATCATATCGAGGTTATTTATGGTTAATATAAAAAGACGGGGACCGAAATGGCTGCCTTGTGGAACTCCAGAGGTGGCCAAAAAGGGAGCCGAGTGGTCTGATCTAAAACGAACATTGTTAAAATAGTTTCCGAGGGAAGAGGATAACCGTTTTAACAGTATGGCTTCAAAGCCGAAGTCTTTGCTAAAGTTGGTTGCAACTACATCGACTTCATTGCCATTCTCTAAGGCAGAGAGGGCAAAGGATATGAATTCAACGAGATTTGTGGTGGTGGACCTACCGTTTAGGAAGCCATGTTGTCTAGGGGCAATAAGTGATTTGCATTGGAAGCTTAGAGCTTCATACAAAATACTTTCGAAGAGTTTGGGTATATGGGAGAGTTTAGCGATGGGACGATAGTTGGTTATTTCATTCTTTGGTCCCTTCTTGAGGACCGGGGTTATGAAGGAGGTTTTCCAAGCCTGAGGAAATTCTCTTTGTGAAAGGGATAGACGAACGAGATTGAAAAGGACAAGGGAAAGAGAGGAAGAACATTTTTTAAGAAATATGGCAGGGAGGCCATCTGGGCAGGGTGTGAATTCGTCATTGATTTGGTGTAATTTATATTCAATATAAGACGGGTCCAACATATGAGAGAGAAGTGAGCCATTGGAGAAGTTCAGAAGGTAACTAAAATAGGATGGATCTGGTACAAAGGAGTCGTTGGAGAAGGATTGTTTAGAAAAAGGTGGCAAATAGGTTGGCAATGGTGAGTGAGAGGGTGACCATCGGACTTTCTTTTGTAGTTAACAAATTGTGAAAATAACTTAGGATCGTTTATAAGTTTGCGCATTGTTAAGGTAGCGCTGGTAAAGGGAAATGTAAAGTTCGCTGAAATGAAGATAAGCACCCAGATAGTTGGAATAGTCGGAAAAGGATCTGGTACGCAGGAAAACAGGAAAATTTGTTTCTCTTATTCCGTAAGGAACGAAGCTTGCTATTATACCAGGGAGGACTAGTAGATGATGTTTTAAGTGGGGAAAACGGAACGTAAAGGGAAAAAGAAATCAATATTTCTTTATAAAAAGCGGATAGGGCATCCTTTATACTTAGATTGTGAAAGTTAAAGAGGGATCTGCTGAGATAGTCACTGATTTTGTTGTTGTGGGGGGAGTGGACTGGAATGAAGAGTTATGAAAAACAAAGTGAGACTGAGGAGTTAATTGGATCTGTTTTGAAAATATAGTCGAATTGCCTGCCCATATTATTGGATATACCACTGACTTGGCATAGACTTGAGTCTGTTAAACGATCTAAGAAGAGACATTCCTTAGCTGAGTTGGCATTTGAAGCGATAAAAAACGATTGATCATCTGATGGAGTCCACTGTAGCTGGTTTGACGTAGGACAGCATTGGTTTTAAAACGAAGACTTCTAAGATGAAGACTCGAGGGAAGAATTATTGGCTAATGGACTTTGCCTCAGGGCAACTACCTTTTCTAGTTTCTAGTTATTCAAATTTCATTTAATCCAATATTCACAAGGGGGCTTCGAAGGGTAACAGTAATTTTATTGTACAGTAAAAGAAAAATCCATAGACACAATTTTACAAAGTAAAGCATTGGCATTTGCCGCCAGCCCGAAAAGATAGATTTACAATCTAAAGCATACATTTTTTGAATTTAGTATGTCATTCAATATAACAGTATTTAAAATGCTTCATCCTGTGTTTGCTGCCGATATTTTAAAGCAGGTTTTAGATAACTCGCCAGCACACTCCAGTTTTGCTCTTTCAGAATTAAAATAACTTCATTTGACGACAGGTATATATGGGACATACTCCAATGAAGTGATAATGGTCTTCTTTAGCACATAGATTGCACAAACTGCATTCTGGATTTCCTTCAGTGCTATACGGCATGTAATATAATCGGAGAAGCTCACCTTCAGTTTTGAAAATGAACGAGTCTATATTGTATTGGGATAGATCGATTTCCATCAACAGCTCTTGAAGAGTTTCTTTCCAAGATGCTACCTATATATTGGAGTCCGTCAGAGTAATACTGTGATCGCTGCACAACTTATACCATTCACTGAAGGAATGAAGTTTTCCTCGTAGTGGGGTAAAAATATACAGTGGTGGCAGATTGGTTTCCAAGCGAAGCATATAGGTTGGCGGCGATTTTTTTGGAAAAGTATCTCAGTTGTTTTTCAGCTCCTTTATACTGAAAAATACCACATACTTGAGCTGCATAGCACATTATAGATCTTACTACTGCTTCACAGAATTTGTACTTTGTGCTTAAGCGAGCTGTTATCATGACTCCGAGATATTTATACTCGCACTGTTTCACATTCTATAGTTCTTCGTCTTACCGTGTCCATTTTACATCTTTTGCGTAGCGATCATTTCAATTGATTTCGGAACACCATTAGTTTGGACTTGGCGGTGTTGACTTTTAGGTTCCACACAGTGCTATATTGCTCTAATTTAATAATCATGATTTACATAATCGTTGGTGTTTCCGACAGGATGATAATGTCATCAGCGTATAAGAGCAGCTTTATCTTAGTCTCAGCGAACTCGATTCCATCGGGCAAAAAAGTTTGTAGATCATGCAGACTCCATCAGGTTTTGCACAACTTTATTGACACTCCCAGATTACTTGGCTTCTGTCCAGACCAGAGTCCAGAGTCAAATGCCACCTTAAAATCTGCCGCCTTAAAGCTTCTTGCCCTTATCCAGGTGGGTCCTGGCAATACTTGTCGGTGTAAAAATATTGTCCACCGTGGAATAGTTTTTAGTGAACCCAGCTTGGAATTCTCTAAGTAGGTCTGTTATGTTAGATGTTCTAAAATAATTCCTGTAAAAACTTTCATTACTGAGTCTTTGGGATTTCCTATTTTATGTGAATTAGGGTAAAATGCTATTTTTTTCTGAAACTGGCTGGCACATCAACCACTTCCAAAAGGAAATTTTAGACCTTTCTTAGCTGAACCAGGAACTCGTTGGTTGTATATTTGAATAATTCGTGGGGTATACGATGTTCTTCTGCATCGATGTACAACTCTACAAATATCTTGCAATGAAATGGTATCATGGTCCAATATATCGACTCTATTGAAAGGAAGTGCATAATGCAGTTCGCTCATGCTAGAGGGTGTGTTCAGCAGTTATTCAAAATAATCACCCAGTAATCGGTATGAATACTCCGCTCGAGAATTGAGACATTGACGGTTCGGGCAAGTTTCCAAAAGAACGACTGTCCTTGATTCCTGCAAGGTCCATAGTCAAGTGTTGAGAGTATCTGTTTTCCTGCACATGGTTTTGCATGTTAATTTGGCCCACTGGTACGTGATTTTTACAAAGCTGCCGTTTCAATTATTATAGTAGGGCTTGCAACCGATGTGGGCAGGCTTCTTAAAAGTGAAAAGAACATACACAGTCAAGGAAATAGAGATATGATCTGCCAAGACAAATTAGAAAAGATAATAGTAAAAATCCATTCTGTTATGAGAATATGGAAGGACCCCATTTATAAATACGAGTTATATAGAGCAATGTCTCACATTGGTACTCGTATTCCTGTTAACCTCGTCTAGTTCTGCAGGATACCGATGAGGATTACATGCTGCTACAACAGGCTGTCGGTAAAAGTCTCAGCGAAATATCAAAAAACTATTTAGGCCAGAGTACGTAGTGGCATGCGATTCACATGACATTAGTCTTCAAAAAATTGCGTCGAATACAACAGAGGCTAGCTTACGATCGAGTGGGATCGAGAGGCTTTTTGCTTGAGGCCCAGGTACACCCTGGACCATAAAAAGTAAGGTAGGCACACTCAATTAAATTGGAAGGTTAAACAAAAGAGAAGAAGCTAAGTAGCGATTACTAAAGCAAATGAGTCAGTGAAAAATTGATCCCTGAATCAGTATCGCAATATTATTACAAAGATTTCTCGGACAACAGTAGGATATAAGCAACGACTTCGCGGTATGATGAGACGTTCTTCCATTTGCAAAAGATGGAACCTAAACATAAACTCTTCGTACGGCCAGCCAAGGTATGGGACATGGTTTTTAAGTAGCACTTTTAGCAGAAACTTTATGGAGATCCGACAGAAGGAATGAAAGGACCAAGAAAGAATTTTTTTCGAGACAATAAAAAGCAATTCAACTTTCCACTCTAAAAGAAATGAGATCAGCTTCCGAAGTCTGAGGAAAAACAAGCTCTCGTATCTCGGCGAAGGTAAACTAAATGCAACTAAATGATCAGCAAACAAATGAACAAAACCCTACCCGATGCTATGGCATATTCCTGCTGAATTTTGTAAGTAAACTCCGATACTTAAGAGCAGGTGTCTGTGCTGCTTCAGCTAGGCAAAATGACAATGGACCAACTCTTCAAACTCAAACAGGTGCTGCTACTTCGCTACATGTTGTCCGCTACTGCCCTTTAAGTAGGAAGGCAGGCCCGATTTTGATGTTTTGAGGAAATTCCGAAAGTGGAAAACTAGACTCAGTAGCCCAGAAGAGTCAATGGATAAAAGACTTAGCCGGAAACTCATAGATCTGTATCACTTTGGGCATTTTTTTTAGGCCGAAAATGTTAATCACATTGACTGCATGCACGCCAAGTTCGAGTGGTAAAAAGCATGAAACACTGTTTTAAAGATCAGAATACTGCAGACACCAGAGAACTAATATTATTGTTGTTTCTATAACTAAAAGCCGACTGCCTGAGATCAAAGTAATTAGACGTAAGCAGTACCCAAAGCAGAGTTCGGACGATGAGATCAGCTTCAGAATGTGTGCATCGACTTAGGAGGTATGAAGTCTGGACCTAGACTAGCAAAGGAAGAGTTCAAAATGTTTAACCCGAAAGTCTAAGAAGATGTAATTCAAGACCAGGATTCGACAGGTTCTACTTTACACCGACGAGTATTGGACGATCTAAGGCGGAATTTTCTTGAGAAGAACTGGTTCCCGTTTGTGAGCAGGACAGCAACAAGATATGAAAGTTGTCTAGACTTCATAAGCTCGGTTAAGTGGAGTGAATTAACGACAAAGTTGAAAGTAGAAGCGTTTTCCAATCCCAGACCCTCGATTCGATCCAAGCCATTGCGGTTGTGCTGTCATTGTCATGATGGCAGCCTCCTTATGAGAGTGTTTTTCCGGTAGAAATCCATAGATCAGTGATCTACCAACAGACATATTGTAGGAAACACCCCGCGGAATATACTCGTATTAAATCAAAGATACATCGCTAAAGTAAAATTTAACGAAAGAAGATCGCAAAATGAAAGACCGATGCCGGTAGTGGTGAGCATTACTTTCGAGGTGACTGTTTATTGAACTGAGTCTTCGACACTGTGTGCTGATATCTCCATTTCCCATCTTTTTGCAGTGCATAGAAGGTAATTTGAAAGCAAAAGTCTAAAAGCAAACAAACAAAAAGAAATCCAAATTTGGTAAAAATGGTGCTGACAAGGTGCATCTATTGAACGAAAAACTGTGCACAAGTGCTATGAAACCACAACAACAATTCGTTACCGCCTTAGTTGAAATAAATTCTTTACATCCATAGATGACTTGCTGAAAACAGAGATGATCGGTAGATGTGTTGGTAGGTAGGTAGATCATGCCAAGAACATTGGGCAGGAGCATGCACAGCCCAGAATAACAGTCAAAAGTCTTTTAAGCATAAGAGAGACTGAGGTCCCAACTATATAACACTCTCACTCTCTATAATGCTCAAAAAGCTTTTGACCTTGATTGGGGTTAATTTTGTTAGGAGGATCTCATTTCCAAGTCAACATTCACATTCAACTTCAAGTTGATACGGTTTTTGCTCCTATGGGAATGGATCTCCTCCCATTTTACTTCAAAAAAAAAATGCAACACTGATCGCGGAATCCCCGCATAAACCTACACCAGAAATATCCTTTTGATTTGCATTTAACCCGCAGAGTGTTCAATTCATTTAAAAATCCGTTTTTCACCACCCCCGCGGGGGTAGCAAGCATCGAATTTAATATGATTACCCTCGACCACAGTTATGATGCCCTTAAGTGTGTAGAAACTTAAACTCATACGCACATACAAATTTATAAATATATGGACATACATACATACATACAGACACATATTTACGTATATACATACCTCGATAGATTTCCCTCGGTGTAGTGTGGAGAAAGTTTCTGCTGGTCCAATTGCTGAGGATGGCATGGTGGTTGTGGGGATGATGTTAGGAGTTCCCAAAGTAAGAATCCATGAGTACAGTCGGCCGGTAGCGATGGTGTACAAATATGTATTGTAGAATATCCCGATGAGGGTGGAGAAGAGCAACATTCAACGAGAACGAAAGCAAGCAAACGGAAACGGAAAAGAAGCAAAAATTAGATTAAAACGTTCACTTAGTTTCGTCCTTAGAGAGTAAATATGTAATTTTCGAGTGTGTGTGGTGGTCTTCCATATGGATATGGGGTATGTTGCAAAACGGCAAAAAACTTCTACTTTATGGTCAGGAGCTGTGTTTAAATCACCACTGGAGTTGACCTACACCCGCTAACTTCCCATTCACTATACGAGTAGAGCTGTTTACCAACACCCTTGTTTGTTACGAGTAGAGTTTGTTGTTACCGCCAACGTCCATAGGAAGGCCACCCCTGTGCCCCAATCTTTTGGCGACGATGTAAACTTTTGTATGAGCACTACGAGTATTTACTATATATGTATGCAAAGCGAATGTGGTGAAATTGTTTGTTATGATGGCATTTTCGTTTTTGTTGTCTACAATTTTTCGGACGATGACAGTGGGAATACCATTGTACACGTACATCCTGTGGGTTGGGGATGAGTTTGAGGCTTAGGTTTTATGTTATGAATGGGAAGGTAATGTAATGTGCTTAGTGTCAATTTAGGGGTGAGATCTACTTGTTATTGTTTGGGTTAGTGCTATGTAAGTTTTGAGGGTTCGTTCATTTATTTGTGTACGTTTCTTGTTTTGTTTCGTTTTGTTTTGTACTTTTCTCGTGTTTTTTATTGAGCTGAGGCGCACTGATGATATAGATTCACTTTATGCTGAACATGTTTGTTAATTCTTAACTCTCCCATAGCTGAAGAGAGTTATTTGACATGCAAATTAATTGTATTATGTTAAATCTATGTACATAACGTGACCTAAGTCAGCGAAGTCGAATATCTAGAAGGAGATGCATTGTCGATGGTGATAGCGAGGACATGGTGGAAAATTACGACTTTTAGCCAAAAACCTGCAAAGTTGAAGACAACATCAAAAGCAGTTGCTTTATTCGATGGGAATTTCATATCAGTTGGAATATGCCTTTCAAGAATGCCCTCCAATACGAGCGTTTAGCAGTTTTTTCATTGTTTTCTAGAACTGTCGAACTAATCAGATGATAGGATTAAGGAAGCGCCCTGGGATTGTGAACCA
Source organism: Volucella bombylans (assembly GCA_949129095.1). Classification (NCBI taxonomy): domain Eukaryota; kingdom Metazoa; phylum Arthropoda; class Insecta; order Diptera; family Syrphidae; genus Volucella; species Volucella bombylans. Next base: position 134,155,031 of record OX422141.1, on the reverse strand, counting down.
TGTTACAAATGAAATCATGTTTTCCACTGCCATGCTTGATGTACATACATGTGTATTCGCGTATTTAGACTTGCTACAAATAATGTTACTAATTGAATGAGTTTTGAGACGAGGCCCTTTTCAAGGAAGACTCTAAGCTTCCTCGGAGTCTTCATTGGTTTTAATGCCGATTTAACTTTGTCTGTGCTAAAGAACTTGCAAGATAACCAGTTGGTTTTACGAGTACTATAGAACTTATGACCGCTGTCGTTCCAGATAATTTTGTTCGGATCATGCCGCAAAGTGTAGTTTGAAGACTTTCCTTACGGTGGAGTCTTCGTTCAAAAATAGAGCGAATTCAAGCAACTCTCAATATGATCAATGCATTTAAGGCGATCAAGGCGATCAAGGCGATCAAGGCGATCAAGGCGATCAAGGCGATCAAGGCGACCAAGGCAATCAAGGCGATCAAGGCGATCAAGGCAATCAAGGCGATCAAGGCGATCAAGGCGATCAAGGCGATCAAGGCGATCAAGGCGATCAAGGCGATCAAGGCGATCAAGGCGATCAAGGCGATCAAGGCGATCAAGGCTATCAAGGCGATCAAGGTAATCAAGGCGATCAAGGCGATCGAGGCGATCAAGGCGATTAAGGCGATCAAGACGATCAAGACGATCAAGAAGATCAGGCAATTAGGGCGATGGAGGTGATCCAAATAATCAATTTGATGGAAGCTATGAAGGCGACAAACGTGTTCAAGACTATCAATGTGTTCAATGAAATGAAGGCGATCATACTGATTAAGGCGATCAAAGCGTTGAAGGTGAGGAATGATGTTCAGTATCAGATGATATTATATTCATAATATTGATAATATTGAAATTGAGAGATAATCGCATCAAAAACGAAGGATCGGTTCGAGAAGTAGACCAATACATAAACTTATGTTCCTGTTATACTGTGACATTTGAATGCAGATTTAAAGAGGAGCATTTATGGATCATATGGTTTTAGAGTGATACACCGTAGCTTTAAATACGGATAACTAGTCCTCGAAAAACATTAAATCAAAATTTCCACGTAGTACCCGACTATTTTCAGATATAATTCGGCGCAGGGTTATAAACTCGACAGTAGCTTCCCAAAACGCCATCAAGGATTCAGTACAATATTTATACACAACAAACTACGAGTATGCTCTGGCTGATTGATCAGTTTGATGACTCTATGAAGTTTGAATATTGTTACTCCTATGTTGAAATATATTGTAAATTTCAATTACAGCGATGATAATGCATTTGAATGGCCTGAAGGCACTGAATGGATAGAGGTACCGCTGGTTCACTTATGTAGGTGTTCGAGTAGGCAGTAAACGGATAGAGGTACCACCGGTTCTTTTTTGTGTTTGGGTATGAAAAACAGAAATCGAGATCGCACCTGGAGCCAATTCCCTGGTTCCCGTAGACGCTGTTGGCAGTTTCCTATTCATTTGCCTTTCTATTGATGAAATAAGACGTTGCCGGTCACCTATCTCTAAACTTACCGCAGCGGAATACCTGTGGAATCATTACCAAAAGCTGGCTCTACCACCCAAGACCTAGACTCCTATACTTACTGTGTTTTTCGTTTTGTAAATTTGCTCACAATTAGAACGATCTACGATCTAATGCCGACTCTGAATGGCGAAAGAGTGAGAGACTTTTCCACATGCATCAGATTCCTCTTTCGGAGGTTTGCTACTGCGCTCCAAAAGAGTGGCAACGCCAGGAAATAAATTCCTTTTTCAGCTTTCTGTTTTTTTGGCCGAGATTTGAACCTGGAACCTCTTAGTCAACTACAGTATAGTAGTCAACAAACCACTGGGCTATTATTATTACGACTGCTAATCATACAAAAAAATTGTTCAAAAGACCGCCTCTGCAGACGAGATTGTCGTTCCACTTTAAAGCAGAGCGAACTACAATGCCTTATCTAAGTTGAAATCCATTGAAACCATAAACCTTCACGTTCTTCTGGTAGGGATATTTGAGGTTTTGATTTGATTTGATTTAGGATATACACCTTCTCATTGCTCAAATTCGGTCAGATCAAGACCTATCGAGGCCTATCTCTAAGAAATGAGAAGTCTCAAACTATACGAACTGAAGGGACATTTACCTCTAAGCTTCTATCTGTTATACAAAGTGCAAAGTCCAAATATAAGGGCACAAAGTGTCGACGAATTGAACAGAAAACTTAATTCGATTGTTCCAAACACTGAGAAGGTTCTGTAAATGACCCTAATAGTTCTACTCTTGGGAAATGCAGATAGTGTCGTAGCTATTCAAAGTAGAAAAGGACACGATTTTACGACAATCTCAACCCTCAATAAGGGTGGAGCAATAATTACCCATTTTAAAGGACAAGTGGTATTACTGAGGAAAGGTGACCATCGAGTCTTCCATCTTTGAAACAATGTTACAAGAATTTTCAAATACAATGGGAATAGAGCAAGTTAAGTTGGATACTATCTACGAGGTCCCTTAACCATCCATGGCAGCCGTGATATATTAGCAGAACGAATTTAAATGTAGCCGTACATCTGCGTTTGTCGGAGCGATGGGTACCGCGATTTCTTACATTAATAACAAGCGGATACGGCTGTCAAGTCTGTAGCAGTGTTTGGTGTTCTTTAAGCGAAACCCGCAGGGGTTTTTGCATCGAGTCGTCACCGTTGATGACGCCTGGCTCTATTACTATATGCCAAAGACCATGCGATAATCAAATTAAAGTACTTTTCCAAAGACGGTTCCATCGAAGTTAATAATCTTCATGAACTTTTTGAAGAAAGTAAGCAGGATCACAGGGCAGGACTATAGTGAATTACTGGATTGATTTGATGAGAAATAGATAGACACACGCCGCCATTTGACAAAGAAAAGAGTGCTGTTCCGCAACGACGACGTTTTTTGTTCCCCAACAAGAAAACGTGTTTATCGGCGAGACAGAAGCATACCTTCAAAAGTTTGACAAATCATACTTTTTATATCGTTTCCATGGCAGGAATGATGTACTAATCACATGACATCCTAGAGCAATCCTTTGTGGAGAGATCGATAGAAGAACCAAATTTGTCAAATTATCACGTATGGTGGATTGCTATAAGTGGGAAGATAAAAAGATCCGCATGATCTACCCCCAGCGCCTTTTGCGGAACAATTCAAAAATATCGATACCTCCTACGCGGGAGACTGGAATACTGCATAAGAAGTCTGGGATCAGATAAGACTTTGAGCAACTTGTTACTGTTAGAACGCACATACGAGAACGTACACAATAGGACGATTCCGGAACCCCCTGTTTATTTTCAAAATTAGTTTTGTATATGAAAAAGCGTTGAAGGATATCTTGCGCCATATTGCTTAAACATGATCCATCTCACCTCACTACTCAGTCATATATATGTACATATGCAGGAGACATGCATTCAAATTATCCCCCCCAAAAAAGTTAGTAACAATAATTTTTACAAATTTAAATTCTGAATAAAATGAGAAAAAAAAATATTTTCCAAAACTTAATCTAGTAAATTTGTATATTTTTATTATTTTTATTTTTTCTAAGAAACACACTTACAAATTGTTTAACTTCGTTAGCGAATTCGATGAAAATACGAGGCAGGGTATTGTTGTTGTCTATAAGCCACTACACGCAGGAGTTATAAGTTATACATTCGTTGGATTGCAGTTTTAGTAAATTTATAAAATTCATATTTATTTTACGCACACAAATAAAACGATAATGAGCAAATGAGCAGTTTTGCAAGTAGCAGGTAGCAGGTGCAGATGGGAGGTTCAAACAAATGGAAGAAACAAAACAAAAAAAAGCAAAGGATCACACATCAACATTGGATTACATATTAGTAAAATTGTCATTTTCAACAAAAAAAAAATAATAAAAAACTTAAAACAAACAGAACTACAGACTAGAGATACGTCTACGGATGACTGGTATGAGGACTCTGTTTACACGGAATCATTCAAAATCAATTTCAATTACAGGGACACGGCAACGAAAGCTGAAAACTACAAATAAAAACGGACAACTGAAACTGAAAACATACTCGTAATATATTTAATCAAATGAATCTAACGGTTACAACAAGCAATAGAACGACGGTTTCATCATAAATTTAACTGTGAGTGTGTTTTAAATGTTCGAAATTGAAATCAATTATTAGTCAGAGAGGGCAAATCGAGTAAATGCGTGGCTCTTCCTACGGAATTTGACCCGGAAAGTCCCTGCCTCTCCGGTTGAATGCATGTAAAATGGAAATTGTGAATTGTAAAATGCGAAATGAGAATGAAAATGAAAAGCACTTGGGAATAGCATGGAAAACTAATTATTGCTGTCTGTAGTAGTACCCCATTAGAGAAGGGGCGGGGTGATTGGGTGGAAAATGCGCGCCAATAAAATGGTATCCATGTGGGATGTCCTTGTGATTTGTTGTTCAATTGCTAAATGCACGCGGGTAGTCCATTTAATTTGAATTTCACTGATATTAAACATATCGACTTAAATGATTTTGACAAGGCGATTTGGGTTGAGTAGAGCTTATGGCGGCCTGTAAAATTAGGTGTTCAGAACTTAAAGGTCATACGCACTCCGTGAAGGTGTAGCTTTATAAAAATGCACACGGTTTTGATTATGACTTTCAATTAACTCTCTAAGGCACCTCGCATCTGCAGCTCCTACTACATCGATTTTAAATGCTAACATGGCTTCGTCGCATCATATTAAATCATTTAAATTTTGAATAAACAGACAGGACTTCTAGTAATCAAGATCCTTTTCTTAGAGTGTAAGCGTAGTAGACAGCCAAATAATAGTCCAATATTGCTCTTAAAATGAACATTTTCAGTCTTTGGATATTCGCTATGGAGCTGATATTAATAACGAGAGATGTTGGCCCGATAGCAGTTTTCATATCCTCGATTTACTGATTCCAGAAAACCCGGCCTCTTTAGAGGCTGCGCACAAACCATACAGTTGCCAAGCAAGTAAGATCCGAACAGCGGATTTCGAGCTCTTGAACAAATTTATAATCAGTGACCAAAACATGATGCAAAACTTGATGAGCGTAGTTTTGGTGGTGAAGGATGCTTTAATTTTGACTAATAGACCTTCTAACTTACAAACTGTGCTGCTATTTTAATCTCCGCTGATAGCGTATACTGAGATCTTGGTTTCAGCCAACTTCCATCAAGAAATATGTGGTTTGATGCAGAATGCCGACAGTCATATGCAGACAGTCATATCAAACGCACGATGGAAGATATTGAGAGTTTTTACTACAGGAATAACATGCGGAAGTTTTACCACAAGACACAAGACCCATACATAAGCCTGTAGAGATGAAAAAGGAAACCATGTAGTGGAGTCACAGTCGGTGCTGGAAATATGAAAAAAACTATTTCTCTAAACTATATTATGGCTACAAAGTCCAACATCCTGCTGTCAGGCAGAACATACCATACAACTAGGACGATGATAGCCAAAACTTTCGCCCACCTGACGAAAATGAAGAAAGATAGCAATATCTAAGCTCACTTCCAACGAAGCCGACTTAAAAGCTTATTCAAAGTAGCTTTGTGGAGAGCATGCACCATCATTTCTCAGATCTGGTCAGAAGAGTATCTCAGAATGGAATCTCAGCATCGTTTGCCCGATCCACCAAAAAGGATACCCTCTCAACTGCGCCAACCATAGTAGATAAGTCTCCTCAACATCGCATACAAGATCATATCTGTCATATTGTGCTAACGTCTGAAACCCTTCGTCAACAACTTAGATTAGCCCTATCAATGAGGTTTCGGACCAGGAAAACAGACTCCTGCAGATCCTGGAAAAGACTTAATTGGATACCCACCATATTTTCATCGATTTTAAGGCCGCATATGCCAGCATTTATAGAAACGATCTCCAGGTATATATCCATGTCTGGTTTCGGTATCCCTGACAAACTCATCCCCTTGTACAGGATGACGATGGAGAATACACGCTGCTCTATCAAGGTCAGTAAAGAATTCACCGAGACCTTTGATAACGCGCTATCATGATTTCTTTAACATCACACTTAAAAGAATTGTGGGGAACTCACAAGTGCACACGGGAGACGCAATATTTCGAAAGTCTGTGCAACTGCTAAAGTTCGCCGATGATGTCGACGTAATTGGTAGAACTCGGCGGGCTGTCACCAATCCCTTCGCTAGTAAATGCTGTCAACAAGAAGGGACACACAACATCGACGAATTGGACAGAAAGTCATAGTCATGTCTATCTTGGCTGCAGTATAAATTCTGCCAAAAACTCCTTATCAGAAATAAAACGAAGAAATAAAACAGCCAACCGCTGTTTCAACAATGAACTGTACGAGCTGTACGGCGACATCGACCTAGTCGGAAATATGAGTATCAATCGCCTGAGATGGGTAGAGCGAATGTTCCGAATCAATGTTTCGGCCCGCAGGGTCTTCGAATCCAACCAGGAGGGACAACGCGGTAGAGGGATACCTCACCTTAGGTGGCGCATAGCAGCAAAAGGGAACCTCAACCGACTTGGAGTGCGCAACTGGAAGCTAAAGAACGCCTAACTGGAGAGCCTGGTTAATTGAGGCCCAGGTTCACCCGAACTTTATCGCCATCTAACTACATAAGTAAGCTATTTTTAACTGTTCTTGGACATCACAAATACACTTTCAAGATTTTGAAAATTGGCGTATAATTCGCTAAACGTATAGAAGTTTACTTGATTTTTTTGATCCTCATAAACCACCATCTGAGCCCGCTAGTTGTTGTGTTTTGGAGTGGGAAATACTATGCACCTTCTAGATGACATTAAGCCGACAGCGCTTGAAAGTAATGTTTGTAGCTACTCTGACTGAAAGTGTAGCAGAAGCGCAATTGTCGACTCCTAGTAGGTTGCAGCAATGTGGATAATTTTGCGAAAAGATTTCGGCTTTTATCCTTATAATACCCAGCTAGTGTAAGAAGTAAAGTTACGAGATCATGGCTTGCGACAGAATTTCGTGGATTGAAGTCTTAAGCATCTGTCGGCTTGTGTTGTCATTGAAAAATCGTATTTAGTGACGAGGCCCACTTCCGCTCAATATATTTGTCAATAGGCGAAATTACCAATTTCTGGAGTTAGACAAATCCAAAAGAGACTCATGAGACGCAATTAAACCCACAAAAGTGCACTGTTGGATGTGGTCTTCCCGCTTGTGTAATCATCGCTCCTTATTTTTCCAATGAAATCCGAGCATATATCAATTACCAACGTTACAGGACAATCAAGAGGACATGTGGCTCCAGCACAATAGCGATACTTGCCATACTGCCCATGGAACTATTGACTTTCTGAAGATTGAACGACCTCACTACATCGCAATATGATCTTTCAATAAATCAACGGTTATACAGTACAGATTAAGTACATTGCGGTAGATTCAGGAAATTCCTACAGTATGATGGAGTCCAATAAGTCCAAGGAGAGAATATTTACATTTCTTTGTTATAGCCAGGATACGGCTGCTTATATCTCAAACATTACAAAGACAAGAAAATACAAATCGCAAGAATCTTTGACGAAAGCGGTTCTACGAGTATGCTGCCATATTTCAATTCCGAAAATTAATGGCGGCAGTAAAAAAATTCATCAGATATGATGAAACCCCGATCTTATGAATGTTTCCGAAATGGGCAATGTAAAGACCGGTGCTTCGGAGAACGATTAAATCTTCTTTAGAGCTCTACGAGTAGAAGAGCAGGAGCGAACTACGGGTTTCTATGAGAAACGCGAAGGCGAGAAAATGGAAAGATGCTATTACTAGAATGAGGTTTAGAAATTTCACCATGGGGTAAAGTAAGATGTTAAGGCTACCAAATCCGACCCCAAACTTAGCACGCGCTAAGGATATGGAAAAAGATATGCAGACTGCATAATGGGGATGAAATCCCGCATTAGGCAGAATGAGCTATATAACCTGGACAATGACAACGGATGATTTCGGCCAACTGACTTGGAGGGAAGTAGAGAAGTCGATATCTAAGCTTAAGTTCAATAACGCTGTTGTGGCCCACATGCCAAGCTATTTATAGCAGCGACGGATGATTTGGCAAAGACTATATACGAGTATGTACCAACATGTTTAAGGGAACTCAAGTGCGGAAGATCAATACCACTTCATAAGGCGATCACAAACGAGAAACCAATGGTTCAACGATGAAGCGCAGATAACTATATCCAAACTTAAATGTAACAAATCCTCTGCAAACGATGATTGACTTCTTTACAGATGGAGGAAATGATCTAGCAAGGATCATAGATCAGCGCATATATACAATTTGGTCAGAGGAACCCATGCCCTGTGAATGGAATCTGAGCATCGTCTGCCCGGTTCTGAAGAAAGAAGGTCTGTTGAACAGCGCCTACTACAATACATGGACATAAGTCCACTAAACGTCGCATACAAGATCTATGCTGCCATATTGTGTCAGCCCCTTAAATCGATCGTCAATAGTCTGAGAGGTCCATATCACAGCGGTTTAAGACCTGGTACATCCACTATGAAACTTTCACCCTGACGCATATCTTGGAAAAGGCTCGAGATTCAATCGATTCACCCAAAACTTCACAGAGTTTAAGGTTGCATATGACATGTAGAGATACATATATATAGACAAGCAATACAGAGTTATGTCTGGTCCTTGCATCCCTGCCAAACTCGTTCGAATATGCAGGATGTCGATGGAGAACGCCTGTTATTCTGTCAAAGTCGGAAGAAACATTACCGAATCTTTTGGTGTTGAAAAGGATCTCAGATAGGGCAATCCGTTATCATGTGACTTCTTTAACATCGTACCTGAGACTATTGTGCACAGTTCACAAGCCAACACCAGAGGCTCAATATTTCCAAAATCTACCCAACTTCTCGCATATGCAGATAACATTGAGGCAAAAGCAGCAAAAATGGGTCTGGCGGTCAAAGAAAGGTATACAGAATATGTACTATAGATGGTGTCGTGAAAACAGTACAATCAACACCGAGGCCTAGAGCAAAATGTAATTATCGACAAATATACTTTTGAGGTATTGTACTAGGAAAAGGCATAAGCGCGGATTTGAAACGAAGAACTGCTCTTGTTAACCACTGTTTTTATAGGCCAAGAAGACAATTGAGCAGTAAAACTCTATCTAGAGAAACGAATAAGACCTATACAGGACTCTTATTATCCCTGTCCCGTTGTATGGCGCAGAAGCGTGAACCCTCTCAAGATGAATGAAATTTCTCTAAGTTGCTTTGGGCAAGTAATACTAGGCCCAAATTTTGCCCATTTGTCTTGAGGTATTGTAGAGGAGAAGGTATATAAAGAACAATATCGGCTGTATAAGGACATGGATCTGGTCAGAAAGGCATACATACATACGAGTATGTAGTGCATAAAAACCAGTGGTCCAGCCCGAAGAATCTTCGATTCCAATTTAGTGGGTCAAAGCTTAATAGAAAGAAAAAAACAGGATGTAAAGATACAAGTTGTCTTTACAGTGTATCCCGGACATTGGCCGTGAAAATATTTTGTCTACAGATGTTCTCATCAAACAGTGTTTACAGTAGAGCAAGTTATTAATAAACAAAGTGATGCTTCAGTGCATCATCTGAAGCAGTGAAACAAATGATTTACTATAATACTGCCATCATCTATCTCCATAATGGTTTGATAGGAAGTTATACACCAAGTTGTCACATTTATCCATTTATGATAAAAAAAAAACAAGAAAATGGGTGCAAAAATTTAACAGGACGTTGTGAGGGATTCGACCCACACACTTTGGAATGGAGGGAGATGCATCTTCCAACAGGAGTCTACTCCAGTGCATAGAAAAATCACCCACAAGTGGCTCAGTATCAATATTCCTGATTTTACTGCCGCAAAATAGTGGCGACTGGATATCAGTATCATATCAGCCAGTATTGGAGATAGAATTTGTAAGGCCTCAAACCAGTATCCATTGCACAAACGTCAATGGAGAAATGGCAATATCTTTTAAAAGCCTGTGTTAAGCCAACAGGCTGTCTTTTCTAGTAAAGCCATTTTTTAACCAAAAATATAGCGGTCTATTGGATTTAACATTATTGAATACAAATCGTTCACTGATTTCTTTTGATTTTATATACTACAGAACACATGGCAGAATTAGGTAGTTTATCCAGAGAATATGTAAAGAAAATGACTTCTAGGAAGTCACACACTCTTTAGCTCCCACATTAGATGTTTGCTCCAAGGGCGCTCCTAAAGCCAAAAATCCTCTAACATACATAAAACCCCAGTATTCCAGAATAACCTTCCGATATACATACATAAGCTTCCCAAATCAACCAATTTAAAATGCCATTCAATTCTGATTATTTCCACCTCATTTAATATGTAGAACTCTAATTATGTAAAATTATGTACACAACACAAGGCGTTATGATATACATTGAGTTCTTTATAATGTTTTTCCACATTTGCCTCGTCTGTAATAAATACACAAAGCAACATTCATAGTCTAATCAGCTTAAAAATAATGCCCATTGTTTCCATAATTGAATTCCAATTAATTTGCATTTAATCGCTCCGCACATTCCATCCAATTAAATTAATTTTAATTTTTTAATATTACAAATAAATAATAACACCATTTTAGGAAAAATATACAAAACCATCTAACTACTAAAACTCCAAATAAAAAGCGTAAAAATGAACAAAAAAAAAGATGTTTGTCAATGGAAAATGAAACAAAAACTAAATGTCCAAACAACTACTGATGTAAACTAAAAATGTAAATTAAAAAAAAAAACCGAAAAAAAAACAAAATCATACCCCGTTAAAGATGTCCATCACTTCGTCCCACCACTAAAAGTGAAAAATAGTTTTTTTGTTTAACTTAAAAATTAGATTTAAAAATTGTTTGATTAAAAATTTGGAAAAGAGAGAAAATGTCGATTTTCTTGTTGGTTTTTGTTGTTTAACTATTTTTGAAAATAAAATTTAATAAAAAAAAAAATGAAAACATGTAGTCAGGGGGATGATGATGATGAGTAAAATAAAGAGTAAAGTTGAGCAGAATTTTCGCATGCAATTGTTTTTATTTTTGAATTTTTTGTCTTAAGATTAAAATTAGGACTAAAATGTAAGATTGCAAATTTCAATTATCAGAAAAATGTCTACAGCTTCGGAGAAAGAGATGGTAATTTTGGATTTGAGTTTTATCCTCTTGTTGAGTAGTGTAATAATTCTTATACGAATTTTAAGAATTATTGCTATTTTAAATGGGAACTTATTGCTACGATTTCAACTTTAAAAATATAAATTTGGAAACAAATTGATTTTTAATTTATAAATGGCTTGTTAATGATTTTGATATGCTTTGTGAATATTTTAGTCATCGTCATACGGTTTAATGTTTCCGAGAATGAATGTTTGTATGGAGTGATCTTCTAGCTGAAAATGTTGAATGATTTGAATATTGATCACCACAACTGGCCACGATGGAAGCATTTAAGCCAATCAAATACACATATATTCGGGACGAAACAAGCATTGGCATTGGCATTGGCAATAGCGTACGACATAGAAAGATAATGGGCAAAAGCAAGGTCAGCATTTGGGCAAAGAGTCGACAACATGAGTTGGTCTTTTAAAAAAGACCTAATATGGTATAGAAGACATAATATACCACAATCATAATATAAGACTATAGTATAAGACCAATTATAGTTATACAGTAGGAGACTAATTGTTATATTGTAAACCCTTTAAAGACTTCAGTATTAAAGTGATACTCAGCCAGAGAAGATTGTTTCATTTGCTACATGGCGCAGCCGGTCTGAGATCAAATTAAGTTATGATTACACGTTCTCGTTGTAAAAGCGAAAGTGGTGAAGCAGGGACAAAAAAAAATAAGACTTCAGTAAGCTTGATTAAAATGGATTTTGTGAAGAATTTGGATGATTTGGATTTGACATCTAACCCAGCCGACAACTGGCAAAATTTTAAAGACAATTTTGAAATATTTCTTGTGGCAGCTGGTCTAGAAAATGAAGCAGATCAAAAGAAAATTGCGGTTTTTTTAAATCAAATTGGAGATGAAGCAAGGAAAACATTTAAAACTTTTGACCTCACGTGTGAAGACTTAAGAAATTATGAAAAAGTGCTTAAATCGTTTGACAAGTACTGTGCGTCAAAATCGAATACTGTCTACGATAGATATGTATTCTACAAACGAAAGCAGAGCATTGGAGAAACTTTTGAAGATTTCTTAATTGACATAAGAAAACTAGTAAAGGCATGCAAATTTAAAGAGGAAAGTGAAATGTTAAGAGATAAGATTGTGATGGAAATAGCAGACGGAAAAGTGCGGGAAAAGTTATTAAAATCAGATGATGTCGATTATGAAAAAGCGGTAATGATGGTGAGGGTAGCGGATAAAAATGCAGTAAGAGAGAAGGAAGATTGCCATGCAAAGGTGTGGGAAGTGAGAGAACGAGACACCGGTGGAAAATACCACACGCAAAACAGCAACCAAAATCAGCGAGGTCGGTATAACAGAGGGGAACAAAGGAATCCAAAATGGCAACAAAAGGCACCACGAGAAAATTACAGTAGTTCAAGTTACGTAAAAAATTTTTCATACTGCAAATCTTCGCATAAAAAAGGGTTTTGTCCAGCATTTGGGAAAAAATGTCAGGTGTGCAACAAGAAGAATCATATTGCGATAGCGTGTAAGATGCAAAAAATTAAAAATGTATACTCTGTTAATCAGGAAGGTGATGATGTAGAACGTTTTGTTTTTTCAATCTATTCAGATAAAATTAATATTTTGAATTCCAGATGGATAGAACGTATAAGAGTGATGAATAGTTATGTCAATTTTAAGCTCGACTCAGGTTCTGACTCTAATATAATTTCTAAAGAAGTATTTGATAGAATAAAAGAGCATGAGGTTATGAATTCAACAACAGTAGTTCTGGAAGCATATGGAGGAGAAAAAATATATCCACTCGGATTTTGTAAAATGGTTTGCATGTTTGAAAACAGAGTAAGTGTTGAAGATTTTATTATAGTTCGTGAAAAATATATATCAATATTAGGATTAAAGGCATGCCTTAATTTAAAGATAATACAACGGGTTAACGCACTAACAAAAACAGAAATAGATAGTAAGGAAACAATTTTAAATGAATTTAAAGAAACTTTTACGGGGATAGGATGTTTTCCAACGGTGCATAAGATTAAATTAGTTGAGGGTGCACAAGGTAGCATTAAAACACCAAGAAGAGTACCAATAAAACTGTGCGATCAGTTAAAGCATAAGCTGAATGAGTTGGTTGAATTACAGATCATATCACCGGTATCAACCCCTAGAAATTGGGTCTCAAATATAGTCAATATAAAGATATATAATATAAAGAAAGCAGATGGCGCTATAAGGATTTGCCTAGATCCTATGGCCCTAAACAAATACGAGGGGCGTTCAACATATTCTCGGTATCGGGATGAAGCTGTGGTTGTATATATAAATTGACTTATTTATCAAGTAATACTATTATTTTAGTGCATTCATGTAAAATTTCATATAAATGTGATTATTAATTCGCGTTTTATCTCTAGTTAAACAGAATCATAATGGCAACTGAGACGATGATGGTGAAAATTGGGCATCGCGCTGTAATTAAATTTCTCACTAAGCAAGGAAAAAGTCAAAAAACTATTCATGAAGAGATGGTGGCTGTTTACCAGGGTTCCGCACCTTCATTATCAACTGTGCAAAAGTGGTCAAGTGAGTTCAAGAGAGGCAGAGAGAGCATTGAAGACGACCCCCGCTCCGGTGCCCCGGCTACTGCTTGTACGGGAGAAAGCATCAAAGAAGTCGAAAAACTTGTTCTTGAGGATGCCCGAATAAAGGTGAAAATGATGGCAGAGATCACCAAGCTTTCAATTGGTACCATTCACACCATTCTTCATGACCATCTTAACCTTTCAAAGGTCAGTGCAAGGTGGGTGCCACGAATGCTCACAGCGCCTCAGAAAAAAGTGAGAATCGCATGCTGTAGAGAGCTTTTGGAGATGTGTAGTGAGAACGCGGACGGTGTTATGGATCGAATTGTTACTGGGGACGAAACATGGGTCCACCACTATGGCCCTGAAAGCAAACAAGAGTCCATGCAGTGGCATAAAAAAGGAACAGACCCCCCGAAGAAGTTCAAAGTCACTCCGTCTGCCGGGAAGCTCATGGCCACAGTTTTTTGGGACTCAAAGGGAATCTTGCTCATTGAGTACAAAAAAAAAGGTGAAATCATCAACGCCACATCCTACGCTTCCACTTTGCATAATTTGCGGGAGGAAATTAAAAAGAAAAGACGGGGTAAACTCGCAGCGGATGTGTTGCTTCTTCATGACAACGCTCCTGTTCACACGGCGTGAGTTTCCAAGGCTGCTGCGCGAGATTGTGGTTTCGAAAAAATCCAACACCCACTCTATAGTCCAGACCTTGCTCCTAGTGATTATTTCCTGTTTCCGGATTTGAAAAAATGTCTTCGTGGAAAAAGATTTTCGGATGATGAAGAACTCAAGTCGGCAATAAATGGGTATTTTGCAGAGAAAGAGGAAATTTATTTTTTTGAGGGTTTAAAAAAGCTTATCTCAAGATGTAACAAATGCATTGATGTTAGGGGAGATTGTATTGAAAAATAAAAACAATTTAAATTGAATTCGCATTTTCCTTCATATCGATACCGAGAATATATTGAACGCCCCTCGTACATAAAAAAGGAAAAATTTCTTCTTCCAACGGTTGAAGACATTACAGCAAGGATTGGAAATGCAAAATTCTTTAGCGTAATTGATATCAAGAATGGTTTTTGGCATGTAAAATTGGACGAGTCTTCAGCTGAGCTTTGCACATTTGCGACTCCATATGGAAATTTTCAGTTTAACCGTTTGCCTTTCGGGATCGCAACAGCCCCCAACGCATGAATACACAAAATTTTGGAGATCTACCAGGTGTGATGATCTACATAGATGATATTTTAATAATGGGGGCAACAAAGAAGGAACACGATAAGAATTTGAGAAATGTTTTGGATAGAGCTAGAGAAAGAAATATTAAATTTAATCCCTCTAAATTTCAATACTGCGTAGAAAAAGTGAAATATCTAGGTCTGGTATTTACGGGAAATGGAATTGAAATTGATAAAGACAGGATAGAAAGCATAAATAACTTAGAAACACCGAAGAGCAAGGTTGAAATTCAAAAATTTTTAGGAATGATAAATTATGTAAGACAGTTTGTACCTAATATGGCCGAGTTGAGTACACCATTAAGAGCATTTTTAAAAAAAGACTCACAATTTATATGGACAGAATCACATACAGCTGTAGTAGATAATATTAAAAAAGAAATTTGCAAGGCAACGGCACTTGCACCGTTTAATCCCGGAACTGAAATTTTAATTCAGTGCGACTCAAGCCAAGATGGAATAGACTGCTGTCTGATACAAAAAAAGCGCATCGTTTCATTTGCTAGCAGAGCGTTAGCTGAACGGGAAAAGAGATATGCTCAGATAGAAAAAGAACTATTATCAATTCTGTTTGCGGTGAATAAGTTTCACCATTGGATATATGGACAAACTATTACGATACAAAACGATCATAAGCCACTAGCGACAAAAAAGACATTCATAAGGTTCCATCAGGTAAATTGCAACGCATGTTAATGAAACTGTGGAAATATGATTTAAATCTGGAATGTGTCCCTGGAAAATACATGCATGTTGCCGATTATCTCTCAAGGCATTTTTTAAAAACTGAAGAAGCTATGGAAGAGAGAAAAATAATGGAAACTGTGTTAAGCATTGATGTGACGGAAGGATCAAAAAGAGAATTGGTTTCAGAAACTGCTAATGATAAAGCGCTAAGCAATGTAATAAAATACTGCCAAGAAGGATGGCCGTTAAGAAAAGAAAAATGCAGTGATGAAGTAAAACCATACTACAAAATAAAAGATTTTATACATACAGATGAAGGAATTGTGTTTTATGAAAATCGAATAATAATTCCCTCAAAATTAAAATTGAAAATTTTACGCCTTCTTCACGAAGGTCATTTTGTCATAACAAAAACAAAAAAACGAGCAAAGGAACTTCTTTTTTGGATAGGAATGGATATGGACATAGAAAATGTTATAATAAATTGCCCATTGTGTCAAATATATCAAAATAAAAACCAGAAAGAACCAATGATAGTTCAAGAAATACCCGCGCTTCCATGGGAAAAAATTGCATGCGATACAGCTGAGTTTGAAAATAACAGCTATTTAGTTACAATTGATTATTTTTCAAAATGGACTGATGTCCGTAAACTAAAAAACAAAACAGCCGCAGAGGTTAAAAGGCATTGGTTGGAATTATTTGCAGGACTAGGAGTACCAAAAATAATTATCGCCGATTACAACCCATTTCCGGCACGTGAACTAAAGAATTTCTTACAAAGATGGCAAGTTCAGTTAAGAACTCGTAGCCCCGGATACGCAAAAGGTAACGCCTTAGCAGAAAGAGCAGTAGGAATTGTAAAATCAATGCTTAAGAAAAACTGTTCTCATGAGGAATTTTGCACAGCATTACTTGAGTATCGCAGCTCTCCTGTTAAAGACATGACATATTCTCCATCTCAACTTTTATATAATCGTCGGCTACGAACAAAACTTCCAATAAGTGATAATATGCTAAGACCACTTATAAATGAAAATATACAGGAACAATTTAAAAATAAAACTGAACAATATGCAAAATACTACAACAAAAACTCGAAAACTAGAAAACCATTTTACAAAGATCAAAAAATTTATATTCAAAAAGACAATAGGTGGACTCCAGGAAAAATTTTGAATGTATGTAATACACCTCGCTCTTACTTAGTTGAAGATAGTAACAAAAATGTTTATAGAAGGAATAGCATATTCTTAAGGTCAAGGCCTGAGTCGGAGTAAAAGTCATAAAGAAATTTCAGTGGCAGACAATCTTAAAACTATGTTAGAAGTGGAAAAATATATAAGAGAAACTGAAATATTTTTATTATATTTACATATCGTTGTTATTTTTTATTTTTTACCTTATTAAAATTATGAATTTATATCTTTTATTATTTAGAATTATTTAAGACTTATCAAAAAAAATAAAAGGGGGAGGTATAGAAGACATAATATACCACAATCATAATATAAGACTATAGTATAAGACCAATTATAGTTATACAGTAGAAGACTAATTGTTATATTGTAAACCCTTTAAAGACTTCAGTATTAAAGTGATACTCAGCCAGAGAAGATTGTTTCATTTGCTACATATGGGGTTCAAATTAACCGCTTTTAAGAGACTTTCTTTAGACGGCGTCCGTTTATTTTTTCTTTTAAATCAAACGACATACGTTTAAGGTATCAATTTCTATTGAAATATAATTGAATAGTTAGGAAAATTCATTCGAATGTTCTCCGCGGAACGGCTTGCAGGAGTGAATCCGCTGATCCCAATTTTCTACGACTTTCTCGCATAGTTCGATCGTCCGATATTCCAGCATTTCCAAAATTTTTGGATTGATAGCCTAGAACGGAAATTTAATGTATAATTGCTACAAAAAAAGGAGCTTTTAGGTGCTGAATCGCACGAGTAGGACAATCAATTCTGGCTATTGGATAATCACCAAACTAATCGGCGGTTGGCAGAGTCCTTTTGAAACACAAGTTTGGAGGAACTTTGCAGTTTGAATTCATCACGGAAAAAAAATTGGTTAACATGAGCGATAGTAGTTTTATTATGAACCTGCGTCTCCAATTTGGGGGTTATACAAAACGGAAAAAAAAACCAGAGACACGAGGGCTGTATGATAAGTACCCGTGTTTACCGACTGATGGCAGCACTGATGCGTATGCAGTCATATAGCGCCATTTTTACAACGATGACTGTCAAAATTTCAGACAGATGTATCGAGTAGTTTTGTTTTGACAGCTATTGAAAGTCATCAAGTTCGTGTTTATTTGCAATCATGGAGAAAGAGCAATATCGATCAGTGATTCGATTTCGGAAGACGAGTGAGGAAATCAAAGTGAAGTTGCATGCCGTTTATAACACCATGCACCTTCGATGACTACCATCAGATATTGGTTTAATGAATTCAAGCGTGGCAGAACACCCGTTTTTAATGAAGAGCGCCTGATTGAGGTGACTACGGAGGATATGGTTAATAAAATCCATGATATCGTGTTAGCATATCGCCGGGTGAAGGTCAGAGAGATTGCTGACATTGTACACATCTCAATTGAATGCATACAAAATATCCTACACGAGAAATTGGGCATAAGAAAGCTATCGGCGATATGAGTGCCGGGTTTGCTAACAGTGGAGCGAAAACGAAATAGCATGACAACTTCGGAGCACTGTTTGAACATGTTTAAGCGCAATCCGAAAGAGTTTCTATGGCGTTTCGTGACTTTTGTCGAAACATGGATCCATCACTAAACACCAGAAATGAAAGAACAGTCGAAACACTGGATTTCACAATGCGAAACTGCTCCACTGCTGAATTAATAAAAAAAACGGCACCACTTGGCAAAAAAAACAGTCCTTTTTCACCATGACAACGCACCGAGGGGTGGCAGTGGTGTAGTGGTAGTAGCAAACGCTTCTCACTCGGAGGGTCCAGGTTCGAATCCTGCCCATGGCAAATCAGCTTTTCATTGTGTAATTGGAACTCAGACAAAAAAATTCTGCGTGTGAAGGCATAACACTGACACGTAGATTTGGCTGTTATAAGAGTTTCAAGCAATGAAAAAAATACTGGGAATTATATCTCGAATCCACTCTGAGTGAAGAAAAAAAACTCTCCGTCCTATTCGGACTCCCACCCCTGGAGAGCAAACATAGAAACCAAACACACCTGAGTTTCAAACCACTACAAAAACAATTTTCCTTTCTCCTCCTTCTAACTTTCCGTCCGCGCCCAGGCAACAGTAAAAGGGTATCTAACCCCTTAGGCGCGCGTAAATTATAAAAAAAAAAAAAAAAAAAACCTGCTCACTCGTCCGCTATCGCCACAGAAAAACTGGTCGAATTGCGTTACGAATTGCTGTCTCACCCACCCTATTCGCCAGATTTGGCCCCATGTGATTTCTTGAAATAATGGCTTGCCGGAAAGCGATTCTCGTCAAACGAGGAAATCATCGCCGAAACAGAGGCCTATTTTGCGGAGTTCGACAAATCATATTTTTGGAATGGCTTGGAAAAGTTAGAATATCGCTGGACTAAATGTGTCGACCTGAAAAGAGATTATATTGAGAATTTTTTTTTTAATGCGTTTTCTTGCCTCACACAGGTACTTATCTTACAGCCCTCGTAAGCTTCGGATGCACATAGAATGTTAGTATCCTTAACAGAACGTTAAGTGAACTCCTGTTTGTTCATTAAATGCTAATACATTCATGGGAGCAAGTATACGCCTTGCCATCGGTCACTGTCAATTGTCTTCTCTGATACCAAAATGGAACCAGCATTGGAGGCAAAAGTTCCACTCTGGTATGGGTCGAGGCTGGCCTAAATAGGATAACGGCACTTGCAACTCTACATCGGTTCAACCACAAGTGGAAGACCCTTCTTGCAACTGTAGGTTTAAACAACAGCCCAGACCGAAGTCTATGTGGATCCTGACTCTCACGGCACCGAGTTTTAAATCGTGGTATGGACTACCGGTACATGACCTTATGACCGGCCGCTTATAACTGGGCAAATCGAAGAGCGGCGTCCATCGATTTTTATTAGACAATTTAATTAATCGGAAAAGCCTAGATAATTGGGCGAGGGATCAGTATCATTACAACAGACTGCGTGCTGCTGAACTACTTGCGGAAGACCTAGACCTACTGCCGTTTTTATCGCAATCCAAGAAGTGCGAAAGGATGTGCCGGGCAAAAAGCGGATGGAAAGTTACGACATCTGCTACAGGAACGGAACTGCTTGATTTCGAGGAAGACTAAGACAAAAAGTATTAAGCTTTCGGCATTTAAGCGCACGCCACATAACAATCCACACGAAGGAGGAATTCGAAAATATAAGCTTGCCTGATTTTGATAAGGATATCAGCACCAAAGAGAAATTCTATGACCTCCTAGACCCAACATATACTCATTGGCCGAGCTATGATGCCAAGATTTTACGAATACATCACGTCGACAATGGATTCAGGTTTTTAGAATTTTTAACCAGCACGCGGATCCCACATATCAACATCCATAAAGGGACTTCGCCATACTCTAATCAATCAACCGACGCCAGACACTCCTCCCAGCACTCCGAAATTTTTGAGGAGACAACGTCGTCTCGGATCATTATCTTGTTGCAGCCAGAGTATGGTACAACGGAATCAAGCAAGATCGCCAAATTTCGACGTCTAAAGGCTTCAATCGCAAAAGACCGCTCGAATCTTTGCCGACAACGTTCCCCTCCTGCTCTCTCAAAATCTTAGCCCCATACACACACCACAGAACCCTAATGGGAATGTTTTTAACGAGCAATCAAAGCGCCGTCATAAAGAAACCTCTAGTTTGACGCTGAGTGAAAGCAAGTACAATAGAGAGATGTTACTGCGGGAATGACGTTCAAACTTGTTTATGGGAGGGGAGGGGAGAAGGCAAATGGAATGAGTACCCTTTGGACTCTGTAACGGAGAGGATGGTGAAAATACTGATGTCAGGTGGAATATACCATTCATCGTGCTCGAAGACCACAGGGAATTCCATCGCTCTGAGCTAAACGAAGTTGAGGTAGCAATATCGAAGTTATAGTCTTACAAAGCTGCTGGGGCAGAAGATAATAACGATGATCTGTGAGGTCGTCTTTAAGATATGGTCAAACGAAAGCACGCCCGAAGCATGGAATGTCAGAATCGGTAGTGTGATTCACAAGAGAGGCCACTCTTTTGACTACATCAACTATAAGGTCTTTTCTGCCGACCAGTTTTAGGCCAGGGCACAATCGATTAAATATTCACACTACAGCAGATCTTGGAGAAGACCTGGGAATTTCAAATCGGCACTCACCAACTCAATACTCGCCGACTTCAAAGCCGCATATGACATAGTCGAGCCATAGGGACCAGCATTTTTAATTTTGACATCCCTGTCGCTGCTCCATCAAGGTCGGCTGTTTGCAAATATACAACCAACGCGGGATGAAGAAGCACTGGCCCGTTTAGAGAGAAGCATTATACTGCGTGTGAATTTTGGTCCCGTTTATATTAATTGGAAATGGAGGAGCAGATTCAACCACGAACTGGACTGTAAAGCGACATCAGTCTAGTCAGGCATCTACGAATCCATTATCTGAGATGTCTGGGCCATGTTGAGTGAATGGACACTACAGGCTCGACCCAAAGAGATTTCGATTTCAATCTTGAGGGATGGCACAGCAAAGGACGACCGCATCTAAGGTGGCGCAAGCAAGTGGAAGAGGACCTAAATTAACTCGTGTAGCGGCACTGGAAGTAGCTGTCAAGAGGTTGTGCCAGCTGCACAGGCTTGTTAGTTGAGCCCTAGGTTCAACCCGGAATGCACCACCACCTTAGTGAAAAAGGTCTCTAACAACTTTAACCGACTCGGTGGTACGATCTCAGAAGAAGTACGGCCTAATGACACCTTCGGTATGGCTGTTGCTGGAACACCACAGGCTATTCGCTCTCCCAAATTTGCTAATTCCATAAATCTAGACCTTCCTCCATTTTTAATAGAGCGCAACTAGAGAAAGTTCAACATGCACTTCGGTCATTTGCCGGATTTAGCTCACGGCTAAGTACAATGTAGTCTTTTCGCAAACATATGTTCGAGGCATGCCTAGGTCTTTCGAATGGCGCGGAATAAGTTGATCATAGCTTATCGACTCACGTAGAGCTGCAATATTTTTTTCACTTTGGCATTTCGCTGCCTCATTGGAACGGTAAGATTATGGAGTGAAATAAGTCGGTTCAACTGTTGTGAAGAAGTGTGGCGGAAGATTCGGTATTGTGAGTTCCAAGTCAATCGTAAAAGTTTATCCTCTTTCTGTCCATTATATAAAAATGTTTGCGTAAATATCCCGATCTACACCGTATGAGATCCAACTGGTGAAGGAACTAAAGCCCCCTAAAAATCAAGTTTTGCACGAGTCTCACTATAGGCTTAACGAGTTTGTGAATAATAAAAAATAACATTTCCCAAGACTGAACTCTGAATCTCCACGCTGGTGGCATCATTGGTCCCTATTTTTTGAAAAGTGAAGCCGGAGCTTGCGTTAGAGTTCATGGCCAACCTTACAATGGACAATCGTTATATCCTTAAAGTTATGGATTAGATTGGTCCGGACGAAATGTCATTCCACAAAGATGGAACTTTGATTTACTTACTGTGGGAAGCATTAGTACGCGGTTTGGCCACGGAGATCGTGTGACTTGGCGTCACTTTTGGTGTATGGTGAAAGGGAGCAAACTATTCAGCCCTTACAGGAAAGGATAAAAAAAATCCCAAAATTGGATTGACAAGTTGCATTTGCCTGAAGTTCTTCAGCATTCTAACAATAAGCGGATCTAGAAAGCATTGGGCCTGACTACAATCTGCTTTAAAGTTAAATTCACCAGCAAAAAGCTTTTTACGCACGTCCACACAGTGACGGTGATTTCGTCAAAAATTGCAGATTTTCGAAAAAAAAATTTGAGCAACGTCTTTAGCAAGATGTCAAGGTCTTTGATAATTTTAAAGAATACATTATTGGTAGCACAGCTGGAACATATAGCCTGTACGACACCACACCGCTTTTGAAAATGGAAAGGCTAACATAAACCTCCTAATCCGCAAGCCGTCAATAAGACTAATCATTTCTAAGGCATTTTGGCATCAGTCTCTTTTGTCGAAAATGAGTGATTTTGGGATCGATGACTCTCTTCTTCAATGGATTAGAAATTACCTTTCGGAACTTTTAATTCAAGTTGTCTTGGATGGTTTCAAGTCAGATATTCACAAAATAAATCCTCGTGTGCCTCAGGGCTCTGTTGTGTCTCCGACACTCTTTTTAATTTTCATTAATGATCTCTTGTCTGCTACTTCAAAATCCAATATATTTCTTTGCTAATGACAGTACTCTCTGCTTTTCATATTCGTTCCCGGACTCATAACCAATTGAGGAACTATCAGTAGAGTGGAATTTAATGCTTCCAAAACACAATGCGAAATTTAATCACCCAGCCATTATCCATGAATGGCACTTGCATCGTTGAAACCGAAAGACTTTCCATTCTCGACATGTGTGTCAATGACAACTTACATTGCAATGACCACATGTTCGATGTCGCCCATTAAAATCGCCAGTAGCATTCCGCCTCTTCAAACCTCTAACCGTAACACCCGTCTCGCTATGAATGCTCATCAGTATACCCTCAAGCCTACTTTCGGACGTATCTGAAATATCGTGATTCGTTGCTAAGGCATACAACTCGCTTATAGAATGCCCTTCCGTTTTTTCTGGTCGTTATAACTTACAAACATTTAAAAACAATGTACATCGGTACCTCTCTTTTGATCCCCTAAATTTACTTCGTCAGAGCTGTGTAATAACATTTTAAGGGAACACAAACCCCTTGAACGCGCACCAATATTCTGAATGAAAAAACCATGCCAAGGAGCCAACATTGATTCGAATCACTGCTTTGTTCCATCCAATCTGACGAATATATTTCGAACGCAATGACATGGAAGAAGCACAGTGAAAAGCCAAACGACTTGTAATCATTGCAAGCTATTAGGGACTTTTACTGCTCAGGTTTTCTAAAGACCGAAATGTTGATATGCTTGTGTAGGGTTACATAAGGTGAAGCAGCGAGGAATATTTTAAAAGTTTGAACGACGTTCATATGGTCGGAAAAAAGGCGGCAAAGATGGCTAACGGGAGCAAGACATGTGCGAATATATTCTGTCGGCAATAAGAGACTAAGGACTTTTCCATCTAGATTCCGCCGTAATGTCAATGAGGAAAGTCGATCTAAGACCTTTCACGTCCAAGTTCAGGTTCATTGGCCTATATATTTTAGGCATATCAAACAAATGATTGAATATGCTCTGTCTCTGTCTGTAAGTGGCACGTTTTAGTGGAAAATGATCTCAACTGGAAGAAGTTGGAGAGCTGTCCGCAGTCCACTTCAGGCTGTAGAATGACCAACTATCCGCACATGTCCAAACAACGGCAACGACTGAAAGTGACTAGAGACTGAAAAATGGAGATCTGTCTGAGATCTTGTCGAGGGTATTTGTTTTATTTATTATAGAGTCTTTGAACAGAAACTATTTAAGTAGCAATACATACGAGTATGTTACATATTCGGATATAAGATGAAGTGAAGACGTTTTAAAATCAAAGGAGTCTTTAAAGTTATAAGCCGAATGGGTTTATAGGATCTGAGAAGTGAATTGAGACGTCTTCTTTGAGAAGAGCCAAACAAGAGTTGGAGTAGGCTTCCACAATTTCTTCGTCACTACAACTTCTGCAGAACATATTTAGAGTGGGACCTAAGCTTTAAGCATGTATGTCTATCCTAAAATGTCCAATTGTAGTACAGATCACATAGTTGGTCTATAATCGCCATGGCATAATCAACCGATACTTCACAAATCGACACTTGCTTAGCATACAGGAAACTTTGTTACGATCAGGGCAACTATTTTCTGTAGACTCCAAAAATAGTAGTAGCATGCGTCTAGCAAGCTCGTGAGTTATTCAAAAATTGTCATCCCGCATAGGTATACGAGCATGTTAAACTAAGTCGTTTCCATAAGAGACAAACGAATACGTAGACCGATATTCGAATCAATGGAGCATGATTCGAGATACTTAGATGTTGCTTCATTGTAAGTGAAAATGGTTATACATTTACTTCAGACAAATTATATCATATTTTACCATGGAATAGGTTCTCTTGTAAGGAGCTGGAGTGATTAGGTAGGCCGATAGAGATATAAAAATTAAATATTTCAAAGAAAATGCACAGATGTAGAAGCACTGGATATTAAATTTATTCTAGGAGAGAATGAGTCCGATTTCCATAATCAACGTTTCAGATTTAAGTGCATGCACATTTGATAGATAAAAAACAAATCCCTGCCTAAGACTGCTATAGCAATGCCAGCGACCTACTGTCCGTAGGTAAGTTTTCTGCATTTTGTCCTATCCAAGTCAACTGTCGCCTTATTTGCAACTAAAAACAGGATGATTTCCATAATTCTTCTTGCTCTGTAGGTAGATTCTCTTCCTCATGCAAGAAATAGCCTAAGATATGGCGCTTTGTCTTTTTCCAGGACGACAACATTAGACTGCGCTTCTGGTTAGGGACACTGGCGTCTATCTTCCACAAGCAGGGGTATCTGCAATTCTGATGGCTATGAACTATATTATGGTGAACCGTTAGAGGGAAGGACAGCTGCAGCTGCACTTAAGACCTTGCTAAATTCTCTCACCAGAAGCAAGATCTTGGCTTACACCCATATAAGATCAAGCTGATTCAAGAATTGAAGCCGATGGATCATTTGAAGCGACGTACGTTCAACGAATGGGTTCTGGAGAAGATGCGCCAAGATGATGAATTTCATTGCAAAATCATCTTCAGTGACGAAGCTCTTTTTTGGCTCAATGGGTTCGTCAATAAGCAAAATATGCATTATTGGTCGGGTGAAAATCCACATGTGCTTCATGAATCACCACTTCATCCACAAAAAATAACTGTTTGGTGCGGTTTGCATGCCGGCGGCGTTATTGGTCCATATTTTTTCGTCGCCGATAACGATCGTTACGTTACTGTGAATGGTCAGCGTTATTGCGCCATGATCACCGATTATTTTTGGCCCGAATTGGAAGATATGCACTTGGACAAGCCACATAGCACACGCTACAATCGATTTATTGAAGAGTAAGTATGGTGAGCGTGTTATCTCAAGAAATGGGCCAGTCGATTGGCCGCCTCGTTCGTGCGATTCAACGCCGCTTGACTATTTTCTGTGAGGCTACGTTAAGTCATTGGTTTATGCCAACACGCCGACGGCGTTAGAAGAGCTCATGTGTGGCCGAGTAGTTGAAAATTGGGTCAACGAATCGACCGTTGCTAACGTGCCCGCGGTGGCCATATGAACGAAGTCGAGTTCCATTCATAAATGTTTTGATTGTACTTCAAGCCGATAATAAAGTTTTTGAAATATCTCAAATGGTTTGCGTTTTATTTAAAAAAAAAAGTTGTCAAGTCCTTATTGGAAAACCCGATACTATCTCTGTGTCTAGCCTATGCTCGAATCAGACTTCTGAAACTCGATTCTGCTCGATGTTTACTGTCGCCACGGTAGCCACTTTATCACCGAAGTGTTTACTCACCTTTCTACGAAAGACTGAGTGCTCTGTTAAGATAGAATACATGAATTTGTAGTATAAAAGGGCTTTAATTTCACCATGGCAAACTCCTATATTACACAACCTTTAAGGATTGTATGCTAGTTGAATGATTCACCCAAATCTGCCTGAAGCGATTGAAAATCCCCCTTTTTCCTTAAATGTTGTCTTCCAATAAAGTTCAAAGGGTTTCGAAAAATACATACAATCTAGAGAGCCTTCAAAATAAGAAATTACAAATTCAAAATCGTTTCATTTTGTGGCTCTTTCAGTCCATGTTGGCTTTTTCATTCATTATCCGCCCTTTCTCAAACACGACAATGGAAACCTTAACAACCCTTCATAGCCCTCATCTTGAGTTTACACCCACACACAGGTTTTCTTTTTCGAAATAATTTTCTTGAATCATTTCAGATTGATTACCTCTTTCGGTTTCCTCTTTTTCCAAAATATGTTGCCTTAATGTCTTTTTCCTTTTGTCTTAAATCGCTTCAAGGTGCCTTTTCTAATTCGAAAGTGAAATTGTTAAATTACAAAGCACTAATGCCACACGATGAACCCATAAAGCCCACATCCTTTAACTTGGTTCAGAGTATCCTCAATGCTTGTATTTGCCTCTTCTCACCTCACTCCGTCATTAAACCCTTCAATAGCAACGAATAAAGGATATAGGGCTTTGGAGCTCAACAAAAAAGAAGAAAAATCTTAAAAGAGACGAAAAAGGAGAAGGAAATTTTCGTCCCTTCACCCATTCAGGTGAGCGCAGAAAATGTAATTACATCGCTACCTTTAATCCATAAGTACACTGTGCAGGATACACAGAGTACGAGTACATAATCCTTTCATTAAAGACATACATAGCTCTGTATGGATGGTATGGGATAAATTGGACACGCGAGAAGAGCTCCAGGAAGGACCTTTAAAACCGTTCTTCTTAATTGGAAAACCTACAATAGCATTAATCCTCGAGGCTATAATTCAATGAATCTTCGTTCTCCTTAATTGTAGTTCCATTGAGCGCGAAAATAAAAATGAAACAAAAATTACTAAATAAAAATAATCCTTTGCCACATGTAGCCGCATGCGACATAGTTCTTGTATCCTTGCTTGGATGATGGTGTCCTATAGAGACCTGCTTCTTACGATTTATTCGTGGTAAATTCGTTTCAAAAAGCGCACCAAGAGTCAGCGTTCCCACTTTGATGGCGTTTTCATTCTCATTTAATTACGGGTGGGGTGTGGGACTTGTCGGTTACAAATGTAATCAATTCTTGAAATGATTACATGAGCGGTAATTGCGAAGTAGGTATAGTTACCACGTAACTCAGTGTAGGAGAAATTCATGATTACGGAGCAACGACTGTGATTTGTGAAGCATCCGTTGATGTGTCAAAGTTAAATGCTTGATTACTTAACAGGGGAAAAGTAGGCATGGACAAAGCCATGCCTTCTAAGACAGAAATCATTTTGACAAGGATTATAAGAGCAATTTCTGTAGCAGGACGTGCTAGAATTGAGGAGCAGGATCCATATACAAAGGGAGCAGTAGTGGGATATTCAAAATCTTTAGAAAATACGAGAAACCGTCTTAGAAGTGACGGTGTAGGCAACGCCATATAATTCAGTATTTTCGAAACGCTTTACGTGGAGAATAGGCTGAACTTCCTTCAACTCACACGGCAATCCCTCTAACTGTACAGTTCAAGCTGACATACAGCCTCCACGTGGCGCCTCCTGATACATATATCAGTAGCCGCTGAATGGTGAACTAATGTATGCAGCCGTGTTCTAGGCACCTAAACTGGAAAATATCCTCAAACGCAGTAAAAGGCGAACATTTCTGCGATCCAGGAAATGCGCTGAATTGGATCAGGAATGATGAAAAGAAAGCAGTTCGATATATATTACAGCTGCCATAAAAGGTTTTACATTTTAGGATGCGGATTCGTCGTGGGAAAGCGACTGAGATCGACTACTAATGAATCTGAGGACTCTATCAAAGAGGATTTCAACGACTTCTTGGACGGAGCCTACGTATCATGTCCGTAGTACGATGTTAAAATCGTGGTCGGGGACTTCAATGTCAAAATTAGTAATGAGGGCATCTTTGGCGGAGTGGTCGGAAATTACAGCCTACACGAAACGACAACAGATAACGGCTTCTGACTCACTGATGGCAGCTATAGGATTCCCTCATAAGAGAATTCACACAGCAACCTGGTTAACTTCGGATGGTAGAACCACCAACCAAATTGACCACGTGATGAATGACGCTTGACACTCGTCAAATGTCCTAAATGTGCAAACATTTAGACGGGCAAATGTCGACTCTGACCACTATTTAGTTGCAGCCCGATTCAGAGCTCGACTTTTTAATGAAAGAAAGCTGCGCCAAACAACAGAAAGGAGGCACAACATTGGATGCCTGAGCACACCGGAGATAGCCAGAGACTACAGTGAGCAATTGACCGAAAGACTCTGCAATATACTATTGCTTACCATAGACGCCAATAGCATGTGGTTACAATGCTGCACTACTATTCAGGAAGTAACCTAAGCATCGCTAGGCTATCAGCCACCACCGACAAAAAATCCATGGTATGACGACGAGTGCATGCAGAAGAAGAGGGCAACAGATGAAGTATATAAGAAAACGTGAGAAAGAACAACTCGGGAAACGTGGGATGGGTACAGAGTCAGAAGGAGGGAGAAGAAAAGATTAGCGAAAAAAGGAAAGAGCTTTCGCAGTCTCCCAGCTCAAGGATATCGAAGAGTGCAGGAGTAGTAACTCAGGCCCATCGACACACTGAGGGTAATCTTCTCACCGACCCGCAGTGAATTGTGGATGTATTTAAACAGCATTTCCAACAGCTGTTTGATGGGCAAGACCTGGAGAGGGTGATAGGGTATGAAGTAAACTCAACTCCAGTCGATAAAGTACGATAGTTTTCCCACACAGCCTAGACGAAGTCGCCACAGCCATTAAAAAGCTGAAGAACAATAAGACTGCAGGCTCGGACGGATTGCCGTCAGAGCTCTTCAAAGCTGGTGGCAAAGTTTTGGTAAGGAACATGCACCAGATCATTTGTAAAGTATGGGAGGACGAAAGCATACTCGACGAATGGACTATCAGCTTTATTTGCTCCATCTTCAAAAAAGGCGATCCTATGTCTTGTAAGAACTACCGAGGCATATCCCTGCTTAACAGCCTACAGAATCCTATGCACCGTACTGTATGAAAGACTAAAGCCGTTTTGCACCACACTCATCGGCACCTACCAGTGGGGCTTCCGCCCTGGCAAATCGACGATAGACCATCTTTTCCATCCTGGAAAAGACCAACGTGTTCAAAGTCAAAACTCACCATCTCTTCATCGACTTCAAAGCCACATACGACACCATTCATCACACTGAATTATATAACCCGATCCCGAGAAAACTGATCGTGTTGTTTCGCGCCACTCTTGGAAACAATTTCGCAATCGCAATGCATCGTGTAGCTTGGAAACAAAATCTCCGAACTATTTCAAACATGCTGGAGCAGATAGTGCGAGAGGCCGGCGGAAACACAGGAGGCACTATATTTAACAAATCCATCCAGCTGCTGGGCTTTGCAAACGATATCGATATCATTGCCCGTTCCCAATGTGCCATTATTGAGTTTTTTACTGCTATAGAAGAACAAACCAAACGAGCTGGCCTCATGATGAATGAGGATAAAAATCCTAATTTTGAGGTAGTGAAGGAGTTTATCTACCTCGGGGCAAGTATAAACTCCACAAATGACACACTAGTAGAGATTCGACGAAGAATAACCTTAGGCAACCGCTTCTACTTCGGTTTGTTCAAACTCCTAACTCGAAGGTCGAAATAAAGATGTGGGTGTAGTCAGGAAGGAAAAAGTCCGTCGACTGCACTGAGAATCAGCTAAGAGTATCTTCGAATCCCAGGCACCTGGTTCACGAAGGAAAGGAAGACCGAACCTCCGGTTTAATGATCACGTAATCGTGGACGCCAGAAGTCTTGGTCTATTAAACTGAAAGCAGTGTGCCCGGGACCCTCCAAGGGTTGCTGGACGGATAAGTAAGTAAGAGTTGCGCGAAAGTTTACAAAAACACGAGTAAGTTCTTTTCCTTCCCATCCTACGGGTCCATTTTCCCTTTTTTCGACTCTTTCTACTCCAATTTCAGTCCTTTCTTTAGAATCTAAGAACCACTAAAGGTCCACTAGACACTGACCCACACATCTGGGTAACAATAATGGGGTATCGGATGGTCCTCTTGTCTATATAGATATGGGTAGTCTGCAAAGGACAAGAAGAATTAGCGAGCACTGAGGTTAGGTCATTTATGACAGCAGTCCTATCTGCAGGATCAATTTAAACGCTTCACTGACTCCTAAAAAAGAGCATAGAAAGTATGGAGAGAATCATGAACAGAGATATGAGCGTGACCAGAGGATGGTGTAGTTCTTCAGAGACACATTTCAGACACGACCTCCGCTTTAGCAAGAAATGATCGGCCTACATGCTGCAAAGATGGAGGACATTTTACGACAAGATTCCTAATTGCGAGGAAATAACTTATATTGCAGTTGAATTTAGCGCCATTCTATCAGGTACAGTGGGGCTAAGATGATCCAAAGTCGGCCAGAGGATTGATAGTATTGAGTAGAAAACTGCAGACAACGGTGTGGGCGAAAGCCGAAACTTTTGTCCCACTTCCAATAGTCATGATGGACATTAACTTGAATTGAATTTTTCTCATGCGTCGGTAAAAGCATCAACTTGACTTGCTATGGTTAGGCTAAATGACTAATTGCTCTGAAGTTAGCTTATGGCTTCCAAAACTGCTCCTGTTACGGAACCTAGGGGGTTAATCACAAGAACTACAGCAATTGTCCTGTGCCTTTGAGAGAGGAAGATCGTCAGCGAATGTACAAGGCGGGACAAAAGTAATGTTTTAATGTGAATGTGCCATAATTTTTTCAAATGACATCAAGTGCCATTGTGCTGTGACATCACAAACAGATAAAGAATTAACAATAAGCTATGGAGCGATACACACCTGAAGAATGCGGAATTCGTGTTGCTGCTTATTTGACCAATTTCCGGACTGTTGTTTTAACGCAGTGTGAATTTCGTCCTGATTTTCCTCGTGTGCTGCACAAACAATTAAGCTGAGCGTCTAATGCGAACTGGGTTCATTAGAAATGTCGACTGAGAATATATCTACTGTGGACGCCCGAGAGAGTCCACAAACTTTGACAAGACAACGATGCACACAATTTGGCATCAGAAGACGTTCGTTGCGTCGAATTTTGGTGAAAGACCTGAAGAGGTTCCCTTATAAAGTGCAAACCGTCCACCTATTACTCTCTCATCTGGTGAAAGAAGAGGATGATTTCGTATCCAAAATCATAATGAATAACCAATTTCCAGGCTGTGTGATCTCCTTTTTTGGCGATTTGAACTGGTCGGCCAGATCGCCAGATCTGACAGCACCGGGCTTCTGGCTTTTTGAAATCTCGCGTTTATCACAACAAACCACAAACCTCGCAAGTCTCGCGAGCAACAATTAAAAATGCTTGGTCATTTGGCCGATATCATTTTTCCAACTTAATGCCATTAATTGTACACCTTCAAGTAAACCTCGCGTGAAAACAGAGCCCAGTTTTTTCCATTATCACATTACTTTTGTCCCACCTTGTATAAGGTCGTCATATTCAATTCAATCAGCGAGAACATATTTAGGGACTGGCATTTAGAGGATTGTATTAGCAACGTCATCCACTCTGCTACCACCCGCTTCCAGTTATATCAGGAGTTAAATGACCACTAAGTTCCACAGAAGGGGTGAAAGGGTACCACCTTCCGCCGCACCTCTGCTGACACATCTCTTAGTAGAAGCCGCACTCAGTTTGGATCAACCGATCAAATCCCCAAGTGAGTCATGTATCTTTAGAATTGACAGCGCAGCTTGATTGCGGATGTATTGACGTTGTTAAAGGCACTCTCTATGTCCAGGAATGCGACCATTGCGTACCATCTATAAAGCAGGGATTGTTTGGTGTGGCAGGCCTATGAATGTGGAGTCATTCTACCGACTTTGCTTTACAGTAGGCATGTTAAGCCGTAGACAAAAATCGTGGATCAATTCTAGATCGTACATGGATATCATCTAGTCGTTCAAAAG
Organism: Volucella bombylans; assembly: GCA_949129095.1. NCBI lineage: Eukaryota > Metazoa > Arthropoda > Insecta > Diptera > Syrphidae > Volucella > Volucella bombylans. Next base: position 134,122,337 of record OX422141.1, on the reverse strand, counting down.
TTTTAGGAAAGAAAGTTGATAGACTTATAGGTCTGAGGTCCTTTGGGGCAGAGCATTTTCCGACTTTGGGAACGAAAGCTATAGTAACTGCTCTCCATAACAGGGGAATATGGATCATTTCATTTCATTGTATTTCAATTGGGCGCTGGAAATGTTGGCCTGAGATCCGGATTTTGGTCAAAAAACTATCTTCACGGACGATGGCTCATTCATTTTTGGCTCAGGGGCTATGTCAGCAAGCAAAACTGCCATTGTTAGAGCGAACACAATCCACAATCAATAAGTGTTAGACCAAACATCAATGCATCCATAAAGATTGACTATTTGGTGCGGTTTATGGCATGGCGGCATCCTCGGACCTTATTTCTTTCGAAATGAGAAAGCAGACACCGTTACCGTAAATGGTCTAAGGTCATCGCTCTATAGATGCTAACCGACTTCGATACATCCAAGCTATGGTTCCAACAAGACGGCGCTACATGCCATACAAGCGACGCAACGCTTGAAGTTTTAAAGGAGAAATTTGGCGACTGGGTCATCTCACGGCGAGCGTTCATCAATTAGTCGCCGCGATCATGCGATTTGGCACCACTCGATTACTTTCTCTAGGGCTAGGTCAAGTCCTTAGTTTACGCTAATAAGCCAACCACGCTATTGCCGGAATAACGCCGCACATATAGGACCAAGTCATCGAAAATTGGACGCAAAGCTTGAAGCATTGCCAGCGAAGATGAGGCGGCTTTTTGACTTATGTGCTATTCCACACTTAATGGCATTAACGTAGCTTCAAAATAAAGCCAGAATCAATTTTATGTCCAACACCGTTGATGTTTTATTTAAATTGTTTATCTGGTCACCCTTCACATTAACTTTTCTCCCACGCAACTCCGCATGATATTCTCTAGCGTTGGCAGGATAATATCTGCGGACCTTTATAGCTCGGCAGGTATTATTCTGTGCGGCCGAGCAGAGTTGCATGGTTTAAAGCTTTGCAGCGCCCAAAGCAACTTGTGTCTTGTAATCAGACTGCTAAGATTGTTACTGGCCGTGAATAGGGAGCTACCTGGAAAGTGGGTGCCCAGTTGAGTGATTCATCACTTGGGGTCGTCCAAGGGCTATCGGTTTTTTTTTCAAACAGCTAGGCATCATAGGATTTGTAGTGAGGATATTTTTACTCTTTATCTCTGAGGCATCAGAGGTATCTGTTATTTTGTCACAAAATGACCTGCAGGATTGTCGTTTTGCCTTTCTTTGTTCTTTTCTACATATTTTGAGGTTGTGGGGAAAATAGAGAAGAGTCTACACTTCGGAGAGATTGCGATGGCGGTATCTGGGTGTGATTCTGTCCAAAAAACTAAACTGGAATCTTAACGTAGCGGAAAGAATTAAAAAGGCATATAATGCTCTTTCTATCTGCAAAAGAACAGTAGGTTAGTGTACTGGCTGTATATGGTGGTGGTAAGACCCATACTTACATATGGCGCACTAGTATGGTCGCAAGCAACAAACAAGAAAACGGTTTACGAAAAATTAGCGGTGGTTTAAAGAATGACTTCAATAGCCATTACAGGTGCGCTCCGTTCCACTCCTACGCCAACATTGGACATCTTTTTGCACCTAACACCGCTTGATTTGCAGATCAAAAAACTGACTGGCAACAATGCGATACGACTCACTAATCTGGGTTACTTCAAGAGCAGAAGTTTCGGACATGGCACGGTCCTAGCGGAACTACTACCAAGCAATCCAGTTCTAACGGATGAAATTCCTTCCATGATATAATATACCCGGTGAGGGAGGACTGACAAAAAAATGCAAAAGGTCAAATGAAATTGCGATTTTCATAGATGGCTCGAAAACAGAGGAAGGAACAGGTTCTGGTATCTTCTCAGAAGACCCAGAACTAAGATTGTCTATAAGAATACCGGACGCAAGCAGTGTCTTCCAATCAGAAGTTCTGGCTGTCCTCAGGGCGGCTGAGCTAATGCAGGCGAGATCGGTATCCGAAAGAGGTATCGTTGTCTATGTACCATATATCGATAGCCATTGAATCGACCAACATCAATTCTGATACCGTCGTGGGCTGTCGCACAGTGCTCAAGGCACTATGCAGTCAGAACAGGTTAAGACTGCGCTGGGTGCCAGTATACTACGGTATCAAAAGAAATGAACAAGCAGATGAGCTTGCCAGAAGAGGAGGGCTACTCGACAATAGTGGGGTTGCCAACATCAAACCACCCCCTTTGCATAGTATAGGATATCCATACTATCCAAGGCTCTTTGGCCTGTTAGGAGGTTAATAAAATAAAATTAAACAGGGATAAGCTTAGCACAGTAATAGGAATTCTGACATAACACTGTATCCTGCGGAAACACGCAAAGGACTCAAATTGTTAGATACGGATATCTGCACATTCTGTGGTAATCTGCAAGCTGTTGAGGACATAACACACATATGTTACTGTGTGAATGCGAGGCAATATGGCGGAGTCGAAGAAAATTGTTAGGGCAATAGTTTTTCGAAAACCTGGAGGAAATAGATGGCACGAACTTCAAAGTTTAGTTTTTTGCCAGTTGAAGAAGTTGGTTCCACAGGGACCGCAATTCGTCCGTTTTGGTGCCTAGTGTCTGTGTGATGGCATATCCACCACACCCCTGTTTAATCTAACCTAACCTACATATTTTAAGGGATTTGTTCCATGAACTCTAACGTTTGTCAGTGTTTCAGATTGACGGATCGATTGAAAGATGTTTCTTTTGTTGATTTTTACTTTTTGTTTTGCGTAATAAGTGGGAGCACTGCCTCGAGTCAATACTTCGGCAGTTAATTGCAAAATTTACTTCTAGTTTCACATATAATGCGGAGATCCTTAAATCGTTTATTCACGACTGTGAGTACGAGAATTTGTGTCTCCTCTGTTGTTGTTTTTTTTTTGCCTTTTATTTTTTTGTCGGAGTGTCTGCTGTGGCGGCAGGCGGTAGCTATTTATTGATTATCCTCTTGGGACCAATGATGATTTATGGCAACACATATCTTGTCTGATAAATGATTTAGCAAGGGATACAGCTTATGCATACATTTACACGGCCTAAATAAAAGCTTAAGAGACACATACTTTACAATGTACACACAACACACATACAATTGAGTGTTATCCATTTTTTTTTTTGCTCTCTTTGTTGGTTTAGTGTGAGTGCGTTTTTATTATATTCACATGGAACTTCAGGTTGTATCCGCATACTCAGTGAGACACAAATGGATATATCTTGCTTTTTGCTGGGAAGGATGTGTGTATTAGAATGTGCATTTGCAGGATTCAAGAACATCAGAGATTTCCATAAGAGTGGACGAGCCAAGCAAAGGAAGCAAGCGGATAAAGGACTCGGGAAATTTATTGATAAATGCAAAACAGGATAACGTAAGGGTTTACGTGAGTGAGTAAGTGAGTGAGTGGGTTGGACCGAGGAGGTAGTATAAATATTCCATAAATATGAAATCACGACGCTTGGGAGAGGATTCGGGAGGTGGAGTTGGAACCGGATGTAAGGATATGAAAATGATATGTATGGATTAATGTATGCATGTCAGTGTCAGGATATTCTCGCGTATGAAAATACTTCAAATTTTCGTACGTACCTCTTTCTTTTCCTTTTCGGATACGGATGAATGACCGGTAACGTAATTCTCAATTCTACCAGGTTGAACTTTATAGGATCCTTGGCCTGATTTAACAGGATTTGGCATAGTACCATAAAAGCTGAAACAGAAAAAAAAAAAAAATACGGAAAATAGAATAAAAACGACGAACGATATAATATCACAAGTTAATATGCATAAAGGAGAGAGCCTTACAGTGGTGGTCAAAAGTCTTGAAGCAACTTTATGGGTAAGGACTAAGTTATGAAGATCTGTGTCGTGGTGGGATCGGTCTCGCTTCCCTTTCCTTGGCTGCCAAGTCGTGGCAAGAAGGCTTAAGAGTCAACAATCTTAGGATGCTGAAAAGAACTCAGGTGAAACGCCGAATTATTATAGTGTGAGGGTGAACCCTAAGGATACTACTCCAGATGGGGCAGGCAGTAGCGACAATCCACCCGTGTTCTCGACTGGGTGGATTCTGGAGGCTCCAATCAACATACTAGCACTAAGATGCTGATCCAGGTGTTGCTAGATCTTTTGACCTCGATTACTTCTTCGGTAGATTTAGTTGCAACGATGGAGAGGGATCCGTAGGGGCTCAGCTCGTTACTATTGAGCTCCTTTAAAATAGACAGATGACTGGTCAGAGTGCTGTCTACTGTCTAAGGGATAGTTGAGGGAAAGAAGAAGACTTGAAACAAATGCATGGTGTAAAGAGCCAAATGCAAGTGGTGATGTAGGCGCGAATGCTAAAACTCCTTCAGCAGCGTCTGCCACGAGAAATAAATCAGCCGAAGTGACGGCCACTGAAACCGATCAATTTTTTGAACCGAAACTGAATCTTTCTTTTTTGTCTCCAACAGGACCAAATGAAGAAAGCTTCTTGCACTCGGTTTGTCTATAACCTTTCCCACGCACGATGATCGGATGAAACCTGTATGACAAGCAAACAAGGCTCTAGATCCATTAAAAAAAAAAAACAATGTCCAGGCGGAACCAGTGCTACAACTAGCAAAGGTCGCTGTTCTGGTGGCTGAATGTCGGTTGATATGGTATAAATCATTCTGAGACACAGTCATGGTGATGACTTTCTCCACAAACAAGTGCCAGAATCGGTTAAGTATTTGGATGTTGCAGATAAATTCGGATAGTCTCGAGATACCAAAGGGGATAACACCGGCATACCTATCAGGATGCCACTACCACCACTCTGCTGCTTTGAATTGGTGCTGAGTGCTTATCAAGTATTGTATGTAAGTTAGCCAAAGCAGAGATTGTTTGTATTCAAGCAGAGGAAAGCGGTATGGAAAACGAAACTCTTAATGTGAAATGCTCTACGAAGCCAACTGGCTAAGCAAACCTGTGTCCAATATCTCCCCAAATTTGAAGGTTTAAAGCCACTGATGGTGATGCGTGCCATCTTCTGTATTCCAAGGCAATTCCAAGGAAACGAATCGGAGGACTAATCAGTGTGTCTTCATGCCTAGAGCCCTGAACAGTGAAAAATGGATTCAGAATAGAAGTCTTTCCGGGTTAAATACAAAGCCTCACGTAATAATCATGCAGGAAACATAGGGTCTCGGAAGTTTAAGAAAGGAAACACTTGTCCTTTCGTACCGATCTTCTTTCAGCACCTTAACTTGGGTAATTTGATAACCAAGAGTATGTGCCTTTAGCTCCGTATCGAAGCCCATTGTCCTTAGATCTGGTATTAAAGCCACCAATAAAGATAGCCGAACTCATTCAATACTGTTTCATTCAATTTCAAGGTTTGATTTGATTTGACCATGTTGTCAAAAACCGCGGCTCTCAGCCAATATTTACTAGGCAAATTAGAGGGCAAGCAAAAGGCTAAACCAACAGGTGATAGTAGGTTTACATTGGAGGCTTCCATGATTAGCCTTCTTAAAGTATGCCCATTAAAGATGCGCCTAAACTTAGAACGATCCCAAAGGTAAGGGAAGTCAGAACCTTAAAGGTGGCCTAACCAAATATTTTAAATTGACGTGTTCAGTCAAGAAAAACAACTCCTACAAATCGCCGGTTCCATGAAGGAATACAGATTTGCAGTGATTTTGTAGGAGAACTGGAATCTTTATACACCGAGGCAAAATGAATGTGCAAAGCTAATCCCGTTTTTGAAGAGTGCCTCTTTTGCTAAAATTCGAAACACTCAGTGAAACCAGCAGACTATTCAAAGCTTTCAAAAGGAACAAATGAGCCAGACTATTGGCATCTGTACTGAATCAAAAGCAGAAACTCTCTGTCTAACGCTCTAGAATGGCCCCACAGGTAATCTGTTCAGAACCATCTCACAAACAGCTTCTCTCACTGAAGCTGCAACTGAGATGAGTAGCGCCACTCTTCGAAGCTGGTATCTATCATCGATTCTGTTAACGAACCTAATATCTACAAGTCGCCTGGCACCGATCGTATGCGACGATTTATGCTACAAAGACGTATAAACCATTGCCGAAAACTCTGAAGAGAACCTTAGATAGCATGGCATGTATGCTCGATTCTCATGAACAGTAAGAGTAGCCTTTATACCGATAATTGACGACGATGACTACACGACCGTCAAAAGTTTCAGACCAATCAGTTTGACTTCTCTCATCTTGAAGAGCATGGAGAGAATTCTTAAACTACTGGTGTGCAAAACTGTTTTGCGAACGCATACCGTATCCAAGAGGAAACGTGCCTACCTACAAACGCGGAAGATTCTCGGGACTGATCTAGAACATCTGGTGAACATAAATTGGAGGCCCAACCGAGAAGAAGGAGTACGCACTGAACACCACTGCTTTGGTACTTGTTGTTCGGCTCACTGCCTGATATCGTTAACGTAGCTGAACTATTTGTTGGATCATGTTTAGTGACTTTCTGCTCTAAGGCACATATAACCTTAGACCTAATCAACGATTTGTACAACAGAAATGAGATTTCAGTCAATTTTACCAAAAATAAGATTGTCTGGTCTGATATATAAAACCCTTAAAGGCATCACCATTCGTTTCTCTAACGAAGCTAAATATTTGGGTGTTATCCTGTCGCACCAAAAACCTCTAAGGCGCTGTCGGCTTTTCGGCGGTATAAAGTATCTACACTGCTATAAAGAGACAAGTTATCGGTTGTCCGGTGGAAAGGGCTCTCACGGCAATACCTCATTACTGCTCTTGCCAAACTACGAAGTACGGTTTGTCTTCCCTAACACAAATGCTTCAGATGCACCGATGAACTGTCCTCTACTTGATATTCATGTAATGTGCTTTACACTCAAAGCCATCGTTTGGAGTTTTTATCACCTCATCTGCCGGCTGTCTTTTGACTCTGGTCTTATGGACGTGAGAGAACTTCTGTTACTGCGAAAATATAACTCTCCAGGATACCAGCAGACCAAATAAATAATTTTCCACATCTTGAAGAGGTCAGCGAATTACTTTTTGGGCCTGAGTAGTAATGACTACACAATAAATTGCTTATTAGCGTCATAAGGGGGCGCTAAGCTTTTGGTAAGCACTAGGGTTGACAACATCCTGTGACGCTTACTGTGAGAGTTATGACGATACTGCAGAGCACTATAGCTGTGAGTGTCCGGTCTACGCTCACATCAGGCTTCAGGTATAACACTCACAGACTACAAATAATCCCAGTTCTGTTCTATAGAATTGAGGCATGAACTATGATATATCAAAAGCGGGTGCCAGTCGTAAGAAATTGATGTCATTTGGATGCCTACGCTTTGATAGGTTCACCCATTCAATCGCTCCCTTCAAAGTAAAGCAGTTAGCAAAGTGTTTTCCTATCTGTCTTTAAATCTAAAGGATGTTCACCCACCATTCTCTCTCCCCTTTCGTCACTTCATTCCTCCCTTCACTATCCTTTCTCTTCTGGATAGAATCAATGTGTCACACGACCCGTGCCGATTATCAGCTTAGATGAGTGGAGTATCCCTATACCTGGCATCCTTCGAGTTTGCTAGCTTTATCTGTAAACAGTGAATTTCTGTGACGCCTTCTGGGCCTTGAACATTTCATCATCTATTAAACCAAAACTCAGGACCAGTACTTCTTCAATACCGGACTATTGGCAAGGCTCCTGCTCTACAGTTGCAAAACTGTAGCAGGCCTTGGTGCACCTTCTAAAGGCAGGCGCAACGAGCGAAACCCTGCAAAATTTTCAAGAAGTTTCAAGACGGTAGTAAGCCATGGTCCTATAAATTACTCCATCCCTAGCGGCAGCAGGATGTCCATGGCCTGCCACAGACACCTCCTCCCTCAAAAGAGGAATCAGAGGCCCAGCCGCGTCGGCGAGCCCCATCCAAAGTACTCTACATCAGACGCCGAAATGCTGCACGCATTATCAAAACTATCGGATCCATTCCGAAGGTCGAGAGAACTGCGGACAAGAGGAACAAAATAGAGTAGGCCAACAACATACTAAAAGACAGATCGCCGACACTGTTCTAGGAACTCTGAAAGACTCCGCCAAGCGCCAGAGATAGTTGGAAGAAACCGCGCCGGTTCCCAAAGGGCCCAAATTTAAAAATGCCAAAATCCCCCCAGGGCCTTCCAACGCTAAGGCTCTGAGGTCCTTTATCGAGGTACAATACTAAAAGACGCCATAATAAACATGGTGACCGTTCAAAGCAGCACGTATCAATTACACATGAACGATGACAGTTGGTCAAGTTAAACCTTACCACCTACAATCAAAAGCGATATTAGCTGGTACCAATACCACGTGCCGATTAAAGATCTTTCGTTCTTGACACAAAAGATTAAGACTGGATTAACGGAAGTCTGGCCGGGTGCAAGGCTCGAGGTTATTCCTAGCAGACTTAGAACCCGCACCTGGATCTGTATTTTCCTTCCCAAAAGACATTTTGGAGCTCATTAGGCTCAGTAAACTCGACCTTTCCGATTCATGACTGTAAAGTAGCGAAACTGGAGGAACTAAGGGCCCCTTATACAATACAAATAGGTGCGCGTTAAATGTAATCAATGAGGAATCTCTTAATGTCCTGCGCAGACTAAAGGCATGATTCGTTTCGGACTCGAGGCTATTGCTCTAAGGGTTTACAAAAGGGATGCGCTGAATGTTGATAAGCAACCTCCACCTCATTTAATTGAAAATGTTGATACAGCCTCAGATCTTGGAGCGCCGATCTTCTTTTCTGAAATGGATGGTGCCGACTCCAAACTTTCCGAGGCGACATGAAGATGAGCTTTTGGGCATATTTTCATACATTTTTGGGCTTCTCTGGTTGATTGTACCAACAATGCTACGGTTTCTACAGATTAATCTAAGTCTCTCCATAAAGGACTCAACCGTACTCATTCTGCGTCTATCCAGAGACATAGAAGACATCATCCTGATAGTGGATTTGGGATACCTAAATTTGTTTCGCTTTATACAAAAGACAAAGGTAAGATCAGAACTTGTATATTAGTGAAACGTACCCTTAATGTACTCTTACTGCCTAATCTCAGCGACCCCGACATAACCGTTGCAAGACTGGAGGCTGCTATTGGCTGGCATCGGCATATCTTGGTCACGGCTATGTTTGCCCACTCCCTGGTGGCAGCCTAAAAAAAGTGGTCTTGGAAGCTGGAAGACAAAAAATTGTCCTCATCATTGAGTGGGATGCCAACGCACATCCCACAGTAAGGGGCAGTACCGACATTAAAAATAGAGCTGAGTCACATTTTGGTTACATTATAAGTACGAATACTATTGACAATGAGCCCATCTGTATAGCTAAAATCCGTCAAGAAGTGCTAGATATCATTCCACTTAGGAACTTGCTTCCACCATGACTTAAGCGATGTAAACAATATAGATGTCAATAGCCTTACACGCTTCTTCAGAAGCTCAAACTGGTTTCAAGAGTAGGAGAATCACAGATCCATATGGCCTCACAATGGGACAGTAGTCCGAATTGGGTTGGTTTTTTCAATGGCCACTGTTACCTAACCTAACTTAACTTGTCTTTGGTGTGATCTGAGGAATTCTTCGGCATTTGCGAACAGTGGAACGCGAAAGAACGACGTGCCTCACATAACAGCAATTACAGTAGATCGGTTATATCCTGTTGTGCCAGGACAATTCAAGTGTAAAGTATGTACATATACCATACAGTAGAGCCCACTTTCAAATACGAATAGCAATTAAAAAATTACCATCACCTATATGTAGATGCTGACCACTATAAGAGGAATCCAGATGTTAAATGAAAAAAAAAATACTTTTCTCCTTTTGAGCTGGTCTCAATATAAGGCATTCATCCGCAAAAAATTGGAATACAATGCACACATCTGGTCAGGTGCGCCTAAAACATCTCTACACCTGCTAGATGAGATTCACCCAGTCAATGGACCCCCTTGAACACGAAATGTCTTGTGTCTCACTTTGTTTTATCGCTATTACCACTATCAGTGCTCCATTGAAATCGCCAGTAGCACTCCGCCCCTTCAAACCTTTAACCGTAAATATCGTGATTCGTTGCTAAGCCGAACAACTCGCTTATGGAATGCCCTGCTGAGCTCTCTATTTCCTAGTCATTATAATATTCAGACATTTAAAACCAACGTGCATCGGTACCTACTTAAAAAAAAAAGAAAAAAAGATGTATTATCGCCTTTCTTCGCATTTCTCGGCGACAGACCGCTTCAAGGTGAACATTCCAAGTACATTCCAACATTACAAAGCTTTAAAAACGAAGAAGGTCCTAAACTCGATCAATTATGTGATACCAAGACCCTGAGACTGTCTTTGGCTGGAAAAAAATTAGCTTTTCTGGTGATTTCTTACCCATGACTCACAAAAGTTCATACGAAAAACCATTCCAAAAGAGTTAGGAAGGAATTTCAACCTTCACTGTAGCTTCACTCGCACGATTACGTTATGATAAATTGTCTCCGTTAAATGTCGATATCCTGCCACATGTAGCCGACTACGACGATATATCGTTCTATATTTTACCTTAACAACGGGAAAGAAGGCAATTTTGCACAACATTCGAAGGGGATTACATGAACCCATTCATCTGAGCATCATGTTGAAAGATATTTCTGCCTCTCATAAAGGTGTTCCAAATGGGTTTTCCTCGTCCTCTTTCCATTTTGTATTTTCTTTTTGTTATATGACTCCCCACCATCCAGTGAAATGCTTGAGCCCTCAAAGCAAATCCCCATTCAATTGAATTCCACGATAAAGGTACTCGTACAACATTCTGGAAAGCCGACAACAACACGAATCACATTAAACCAACTGTTCGTTCGCAGGAAGAAATGTAAATCAATTCCTTCCACAATTTCCTTCTCAACTAACCTCCAACAACCTACGGTGCCGTCTGTCATTCATCTCTGTTCGAAAATTCGAAAAGAAGAATGCGAGAGCAACTAAAAGCTACAATATATAGGAACTCATATCATACTAAGTGTGTGTGCATGTGTACCTCCATCACCGGATGTCGAGGATAAGGAAGTCATAAATGCCAAATGCATAAGAGCACTTAAGTGAATCGAGTTCGCTGGCTGGCTGACTGCCTGCCTGGCTGCCATCATCACATGAAAAGCATCTCAAGCATAAATATGAATGCGAAAACACCATTCGTCCTTCGCAAGGATATTCGTTCGTTTTCTTATTTTTTTTCTCTCTCCCTTTTCGTATAAGAGTGTGATGTATCGATTTAAATGGTTTCGATACACACATATTCAAATGTTTAGATATTTTTTAACGGCTACTTACGTGTTTGCCTGACTATCGTTTCCCACAGATGATGCCGATGGTCCAGTCACTATTGGTTGTTCTGTATGAGTTCTGATACCAGAATCTGTTCCTGTACCTGTTCCTGTTGATTGAAGACGTCTTCTTTCCAATGTTCGATACTTTACAGTTGAATAGTCTGAGTCGTAATTCGGTTCTGGCTCTGACATGTATCCGTTCGACTTGTAAGGATATCGTCCTGGAAGATATCGGAAAAAAAACATAAAAAAAAAACGAAAACGATTACTTTTATTTCTTCACTATAAATCGATTTATGTAAGGGATATTAGATTCTATTATAGCATTGCTAAAGCATACCTCATATCTATGGGTTAGAGGATGGATGGTGGAAATTAGCTTTTAAGTAGACCATCACGTGGAGATGTGTATGTGGTTTCTATCATGTGAGATTTTAGCTTCTATTATAAATCACTTGAATGTTATAGAGATGGAACCCACACCGAAATCCGAGTGCGAGTACACACTCATGCAGTAAATGTTACACAAACCATCATTACCACCACCAATTTAGAGATTAGTATTTCTAAAGGAATGAGAAGATCCTTTTATGGAATGCGGTCAATGTTCGAGATAATTTATGACGCTCGAATTGTTATGTTTTGTCTCAAAAGTCATGCGAGGAATTTCGGATATTTAATGTTCATGGCAGAGCGTGGCGCTATTATAGTACTCGTATACTAATGCCACTTGTGCTATGAAGAGCTAGAGGCAGATACTCGTAGGTTGGAAAGGCTGTATTGAGTGTAGGCATCTAAAGTGTCGGTGGCCTCTTGAAATATGTCTGTGTAATTTTGTGCAATATTGGTCATTGTACATCATTGGCCGAGATGATGGATAATATGTGGCGAATGGCAATTGGAATGGAAATTAAAAATAGAAATAAGAAAACCAACAAGCGGAGGCATTTCGAGTGGAATAGCCTCAAATGTTGCGGTAAGGATTGGTTAAAATGGAGCATTTTCGAAATACCATATACTCGTACACAGACAACTACGCGAAAATTGCTTAAATTCAATTTGTGTTTAGGTGTAGGAAAAAAATCGCAGATGGACATTACCTGGAATACGGCTGTCAACATACGACTATAGTCTACGTCCAAGATATGTTAAATTGGAGCTTCTACCTTGAAAAAGAAACTTAACAATGGTTGCAATCATAGAAAGCGATAAAGGAGAAATAGAAAATAAATTGGATACCAGTCTGATATGCGGTCACAATCTAATAGAGATAATGTAGACAGTGAAAGCGAAGATAGTTTCTACACAGCCTTTCGAAACAGACGTTCAGAAATGCAAATGTCCTGTTCGGATAGGGATTGCAGAAGAAAAAACCCCTTGAAGTTCGGAGTATATCAGCGCTTGCACCTCCGCTGTCGACTAGTGGCACGAAGTCTTTGAGCGTCGTCGTTGGGTTAACTGCCCGACTATGTTAAACAATTAAAATTAATGGACAAACAGCCTCAAATAAAGCGTTTACGAACTATTACCAATCCTAGAGAATGAGAAACGGACGACCACATGCAGCCAGGTAGATATTATCACGATTCAAACGTGGTGTGAGCAGAGCAAAAAATAATAAAACACCAACCCTAAGACGGCAGGGGAACTAAAACCGAATTCAGACAGAACGGGAGACAAGATCTTATGCAGGATCTTAAGATGACTGGTTTGCAGTTGACACAAGTAAAAGCGTCTCGTTTCTTGTGAAACGAGCATACGAGTATAATGTTGAAGTTTCTTCCATCACGAAGGCATGTTTTCCTTCAACCTATTCTTTGAAATGAATTTGGATATACCTGCGCCGCCTTAAAATCTCGGTAGCTAGGTTATCACGCACTTTCAATTGACGATGGTCATCCAATACCATTTTGCCAATTTTTTCCAAAATTTCTGGTGAACTCACATCATTTGGTCGACCACTGCGTTGTTCGTTGTGGGAACACGAACGGCCTCGTTTAAGCTCTGCCACCCTATATTTTACTGTCGTGAAGACTCCCCCAAAGTAGAATCAAGTTCCGTTTTGATTTTTGCCTTTGAAATGAAAGTATTGCATCACATAACGATGGCCAATTTTTTCCATATTTAAAAATTCATTGACAGCGTTCACTATTGATGTCTGCCGAGCAAGCTTTATAAGGTTAGTACTTTGTACCAATCTTTCTAAACAACAACCGCCATCTATATGTCAGGTCGGGTACTGCTGGGACTACCCTCGTAGGCCATCTGGTATGGCAACTTTGTTGGATTAAAGTTTGAATGTTACTACCTCTGCTCCTGGAATACAAGCTCGCTATTGTGCGCTATTTTACTCGTAGATTGTGCGAGCCGCTTTAGCCCTTCTCCTGCTCATCGTGTCACAGAAAAATGTGTATGTGCTTACAATTACTTGTAATCAAACTTGAAGTTTAATTCGGGTCGCCGGGTGAAATCCAGCACCTCATGGCTTCTTAGCATCTATGTCACTGGTCTTTACCACTTGATGCAGATTGCTTAAGACTTGTCAAGGCAAGGAATCTGGCGGTTATTGGTTAGCGTCTGAAATATACACACATTTGTAGACGTACCTTGGCGGCACGGAATAATCAGACTTCTGTAATACTGGGGAATCAACGAGAGGTTAGCACTATTCCCTTGGTTGACAGGTTGAAGACAGATTAAAGACCACCAAGTTCCTTAAATATTGAAGTGAGGAAGCAGTTTATTAGCCCACAGTTATCGGTTAAATTAACAAGAAAACCATGACCTAATGAATAACAACCATTTGGTCAGGTAATTGCCTGAATCTACGGGAAGAAACAGCACCAAGCGAAGACCTGAAGCCCGATAGATTACGAGGCGAAATTCGCCAACACTCTTACATAGGTGAAGCACGAATTCGATAATGATTGATGTTATGTCTTTCTTTACCAGAGCAATGTCCTAAGCACAACATTAAGATCATCTTTTGCGGATAAGGACAAAGGACAATTGAAAAACGTAGCTTATACTATACAGGCTCTGTACCTTACAGAGGTTATAAAACTCCGCGGCGGTAAGAAATTTCATTATATCTAGCACGCATTCCCACACCTAGAAAGGTGGCTGGGTACAGTACGATTAGGGTAGCAACAAAGCGGCGTCAACTTGGCAATGTCTAGTCCCGTGACTATGGCTGCACATCAATTGTGCTTATTTTCACCCTTCGTGGTAGCCACTGTGTACTGGTCTCGCCCAATAGGGCTTGACTTGCCAAATCTAAAAGATAAAAGATATAATGTCTTCTCAGAAACGAGTGAACTTCTGACTCAAAAGTCAGAGCTACTTCAATGCATCTAAGGTCAGTATGGATTTTTCAAGGCCAATGAGTGTGGTGGTATATGAACTCTCAATAGATCAAAGCTCCTATATTTTCTTAGTGGGTTGCTGACTCTGAAATATAAGGTGTCTTTTGCCGAAGGACTTGAAGAAAGAGCCTTGTTTTCCAGGTTGGGGGTTAAGCCATAGAAGAATCCTACTGTAGCGTTTGAATCTGCACATAAAATGTTGGGACTTGCATAGGCTTCGTGCAATCGAATAACTAGCGGACTCCTTAGCAAATATCTCCGCCATCCAGGGAAAACGGTGACAGCAAACATATTACAAAGAATGTATGTACAAGAGATGTACAAGATTTAGGTAATTTTAACGACAAACTTGTTATACAATCGGAAAGCATACTCTACTAAAGCCTAATATGATTCCGAGTGGAATATTTTATCGATATCTCAGACGCCACAACAACGAGGAAATATTGTGAAGAAATTTAGCTTGCAACGGCTGCTTTGCAATAAACCAGCAGAACCTTGGCGAATTGTGTAGCCCTGAACTTCTCATCAAGGCCCTAACAATCTACATTAAGTGCTAAAGGTCAATGTCATCGATCTCTAAAAGTCATCAGAAATGTAACTGATGTGCTGCACGAGTCCGAAAAGAAAAGAGTAATCAAAAGAACTGGCGTATGCGGGGGCGTTCCATAGAAGTACTTGAGCGGTTCGGCTTGGTTAGAGAAGAAACAAGGAGCAAGGAGGGGTACTGCTGGAGGAAAAATGTACATCAAAACCTTATCATGTAGAGATGAATAAAGAAATTTCGTCAGGCTATTAAACCATGAGGGCGACAAAAAATCTGCTATCAAGCAGGACGTACTATCCGACTTCTGCGATGAAAGCCCAATATTTCTGACCACCCAATCACAAACCAAACAAACACAGAAAACAATATCAAAACCTAAGACAAGCCTGTAGTCCGGTTCGGTCTATCAGCGCAGTTTTTATATTTAAAAGCATACACCTGCCTATTTTCAGGATTTAGACAGAGATGCCATGTGGAACCTTAGCATCGTTTGCTGGATTTTTAAGAAGGGATACCTTCTAATCTGCATCAGCTACAGGTGAATCATTCATCTAAACATTGGCTGCAAGATCTTGTTTGCCCGAATATGTGAACGCCAAGATAGCTTGTCAAAGATCTGATTGTCCCTTATCAGTACGGTGACGGTACGGTAGGATGCCCAGATCGATTGCTTTTAAGGCCACCGAGCCATGTCTAGTCTTTCCATCAGATTGTGTAGAATGACGTTAAACAATTCTGGCTGCTCCATAAAGGTCGGAGACCAAAACACAGTTTAGACAAGAGGATGTGGTGTTAGGCATAATAAACAGCTAGAACTTTGAGGAAGTTAACGATTTTGTCTTAACTCTGACATTGACACCTCATCAGAAATTAAACGAAGAGTACGCTATAGCTGTTTCAAGGCAATTGAGTAATAATACCTTGTCAAGGAACATTAAGAAGTCTCTAGAGCGGAAACATGGACATTAGCAAAGGCAAATAAAAGTATCCTTAATCAGCTTGAACGGCTGATTCTTTGAGTGATTTTTGATTCCATTTACATTGAATGTCTTTGAATGGGGTCACGAGAATATCTAATAAGAGCGAACTCAACGGGCTGTACAGTGATGTCGACTTTGTTAGAGAAATGAAGATCTCAATCACCTGAGATGGCTAGGCCATGTGGAATAAATGGATACCAACGAAGAATCTTCGATTTTTGTACGGAAGGCAATGCTGTAGAGTAAGACCTCGCCCCAGGCGTGAATAGGGACCTCATGCACCTTGTTGTGAATTGCTAGAGGCATATGACCAAAGAAATATGTTATCTACTTAATAAGGGATTTCTCCTTTCCGGTGTTTTGAACGGCGATCGTGTTTTACTGACAGGGATGGACAATAAAGGAGACCGACTGAACTTCGGAAACTACAGGGGCATGAGTTCATTAAATGTCGCATACAAGATCTTTGCTACCTTATTATGCAAACGTCTTAAACCGATCGTAAACAAGCCGATAGGTCCACGTCAGTGCGGTCTCAGACCAGTTAAACCCACCATCAACCAAATTTTCACCCATGTGTAGATGTTGGAGAAAACCCTGACAAATTCGTCCGACTTTGCAGGATGCCCGTTGGGGAACTCCCAATGTTCTGCTAAAGGAGGGAGAAACTTTACCGAATTTTTTGATGTTGAAAAGGTTATCAATCAGAGGACCTGCTATCATGCGACTTCTTGTGTGCAATTCACAAACCAGCACCAGAGGCTCAATATTTCAAAAATCTATCCAACTATCTGCAGAAGACATTGATGCAGAAGCAGCAAAATTGGGCCTGGCTGTCGAAGAAAGGAAAACAAAATAAGTACACGAGTATGCTGTCGTCAAATAGGACAACATAAACACCGACGCCGGCAAAATGTGACTACCAACAAATATAGTTTGGAGGTGGTAGGGAAAGGCATAAGCGCGGATTTTGAATGAAGAAGAGCTCTTGCCAACAGCTGTTTCTATAAACCCAAAAGACTATTGAGCAGCAAATCACTATATGGAACAACGAAAAAGACCCATACATCACTCTCATCGTCCCTGTCCTGTTGTATGGCGCAGAACCGTGAACATTCTCAAGAACGGATGAAATCTCTCGAAGTTGCTTTGGGCAACAATTTTCTGTGTCTTTTTTTTCAGTGAGCACTCTAAGTAATACCCTTAAAATGTTTGTACACAGCGCGGGCGAAGGAATGATATTTGGCCCCCTCTGCGTTGAGGAATTGTGGAGGAAAAAGTAGAAGGCTAGAAGTCTTCGCTTATAGCGATTAAGTTGGCAAGGTCATATAGAATGCATAGACAACAGTGCTCCAGCCCGAAGGATCTTCGATTACGCAGTATAAGAAGACCTTATTTAAGGTGATATACGCAATTAGAAAAGGACCTTAATTTGGTATGTGTATCAGCTAGGGATCGAGCTGGTTGGAGAAATACCATATGTGGGTTAAGACCCAGGACCGCTTCGGTCTGTAAGATGACATCAAAAGCAAAGTAAGTTGGCCAAAACCCGTGCCAATGTCCAACTCGATCTGTATCACAATCCTAGAAATTAGGTTGATAAGCGTGCTTAGATAGTTTTCTATGGTTGAGACTGCACTTAATTGGAAAGTAGAGAAATATTTGGAGCTCTGAGAAAAAGTATGACAGACTAATACTATAAGTCTGCGATCTCTGGGGTATTATGTCGAAACCTAAAAATGCTTTAAGGATGCATAGTAAGATGTCTCCGACATCCTGAAAAGCATTCTGTATTCATGCAGGGAACGTCGTAGCGACTGATAGTGTCTCGTATAATTCGGACCTGCCAATTGCTCTTTTAGCTCTTTTAGCTTGTTTGCACTGATCGTGGTTTGGGTGATCTGTAGGTAGGTAGTTTCCTCTCAGAAGGTGTCAAGTTGTTGGAGTTCAACTAACGAAATTACTGCAAATATCCATCTCCAAGGATTCTTCCGCAGATTCAATCCAGGAATCATCTGGTAGACTCGGTATTCGTGGTGCGTTAGACAGTATTTGGTAATCACTTACAAAATTTAACTAGATTTCAACTGTCTGACTGACAGTTAAGGTTTCAAAATAAAATTGTGATAATGAACTTAATGATTTCGTATGAATTGTGTAAAGATGTTTAGTACTTACCAAATTGAATTAATAAATAAAATAGATAAAGATACATAAGCTTAAAATTGAGAATTGTTTATGTCAGTGCTTATGTTAAAAAGCCGTTTATTTGACTTTAAGATACATTCTCAGTCTACCAATGCATGTTTTTAAGCAAGCAAATTACGTACTTATTAGTCCTAATTAGTTTCCATGCAAAATGTCATCTAACCATTAAGCTGTCACTACTTAAAATAAGGCATTCACTCAAAGCGAGCACTCTTCCAACAATGCGTTACAACCTTAATCTAAGCTTAAGCATCACCCACAAGCATTACCCAAACCATTCTTTTAAAAAGCAAAGCTGCTGCTTACTGAAGCAAATGTCAAATCATGCTTTGACGTTTATTTTTGGAGGTTAACTACATTCTCTAAAAAAAAAAAATAAAAACGAAATATATCTACTCCTCCGAAAAGCTCTCCAACCAGGATAGAAAGTAAATTTTGAAAGAATGAATACAAGTAAAATAACAAGTACAAGTAGATAAAAAAAAATTGTCTTCACCTCTGGGACATTTGTAGCGTATTGTCACGTAATCATCTGCAAGGATATCGCGTTGACAAAAAAATCGAAAACAAGAAGAAAGAGGAAGAGAAAAATAAAAGAAACACAAAATATCACTGTTAATTGATCCTTTTGTTTGAGTGAGGCGTCGTTGTATTGTATATAAAACAGACGGATGCGACGGAACTTTAAGATAAAAAATTCTTATTCCTGTACATATCTGCTTGCGTTTTCCTTTCTTTATGTCACACACTTTATTTTTCTTTAAGTACAGTTCCCTTACTGTTGTATTTTTATTTTGTTTTTGCAAGCGCATTTTAACTATTTCCTTTCTTTTTAAAAACACTCTTCAGCTTTAAATGGCGGAAGTGGATAGTGGAAAGAAATGGCATTTTAAAAAAGCGACAAAAAAAAAAAAAAAACACAGAATAAAAGAAAAACAAAACAAAGAATTACAAGTAAAAGATAAGACGAAACATAAAGAAAAAATAAATAAGGAAACTTAAAAGAAAGAAATAGAGAAGAAAATAAATAAAAAACCCACAGAAGCGTAAAAAATACAATTAATTTGCGAAGAAGAAAACAAAAAAGAAAAATTAACAAAAAATAAGAAACAAAAGAAGAAACTGTAATTGGAAGAGAATAGACAGGATGAGAGGGATTCGTTTTTCTGTTATTGCTGTTTCGGCATTGTTCAATCTGAGGATTTTGATTACAGACACTAATCAAAAAAACCGAACGAGAGTTGAATGAAATGAAATTATGTAAGTTTCCGTTGATGAGTCTTTTCAATAGATGGCGACATGCTGCATTTCATATTTTCGTAGAGAGAGGATAGAGCTTTACATGAATGAGTTTCTTTTTGACAGCATGAATGTAAAATAATTTTAAATAATGTCCATTCATCATATCGGGCTTAATGTGGTTGTTGAAGAAGTTTAAGTCCATGTTGGGAGCACTTTTGGTTCAGCGCTCCTCCTATAAGTGGTTTATAGGAGGAGTATATTCAACAAATCTGTTTAACTACTAACACACGACACCGAAATCATTAGCGTACCATCATTTTCCAGCAATCGAAGAACAGGTGAACTGGATTGTTCTCGGAGTAAATGAGTACAAAACCACGTATCTACACTCTGCCAGCATACAAAGAAGAATCTGCCAGCTTCCCTGGATGTCACCCTTCATACCAGTTACTCCTCTTTTTATAATTGGCAGGCGCCCAAGGAATTTTGTGTAGGATTAAAATGTTTGCACATATCGCGGGCACAGGGATATTAGGGAGGAAAGAAAAAGAGGTACCAATCTGCGTTGGTCTTAAATGTTTGCAAGTTATATTGACTAGAGAATAAAAAGTTCACCAGGGCATTCCATAAGTAAGTTAACTTGCGAAAGAATCAGGATAATTCAGACCATCTTCGAGGGTGGGCTGATGACCATTCATTGTGAAGTTGATGTTACTGATGACGGTTTGAAGGGACGGATTTCGCAGGAGCACTGCACAAAGTCAGGCAAGAGACATTATATCGGTGTTTACTGGGTGACATGGGGTCATCTACCAGTCTCATTGCATTGCTTTGAATACTATCTAACAAGTGGAGATAGATCTTAGGACGATCTTACCAGTTGTGGGCATTGCATTCATATTTTGCGGGAATACGTAATAGATCAAAGGAAGGAAAGTATTTCTTATGTGGCTTAAGGAATCCTTGACATTTCGCAGCATTTTTTGGCGACATCGAATACGTGGTGATTTTGACGTAAGTTGACATTAAAAGGGACAGAACGTTTCGGTTTCAACAAACACAGGTTCGCTTTAACCACATACATAAGAGAGAATTGCGTTTTGAAAACATAAAATTCCATTTTGCTGGTGGTTCCGCAATAAAAGTATAAGCTCCTGTTCTACAGCCAGAAAGCAGGAACCAATATGAATGCAGAGAGGACTGTCGAATATTCGGAGAAAGAACGCTTCCTTGGGGTACACGAACTATTATTTTCAGGATATCAGACTTGGAACCGTTCAAGACAATTTTAATTTCTGAGAGGTTCCGAGAGGTAATTTATAATCTATTAATCGACAAAGAGGCTGATGTCAAGCTCAATCAAATGCCTTTTAAATAACAAGCGCCACTGTCTTGCTTTCGACAGATTTCTGTAGACCTTGGTTCCGCTTTTCGGTAAGACGTGCAAGCATCACAGTGAATCATCGAGAAGCTTTCAGAAGAAGGAAAAATATTTCATTTGGATATTGAGAGTGGATTCGTTCCTTGCTTAAGCGGAGTCATGACACAATTTGCAAGTGTTAGGCTCACTGCGAAGTGTGCAGCAAGCAGATTGGACTTGGCAAGAGGGCTGGTAGCTGAAATGTTGTGATCGCGTAGACGGAGAATGTGACACAATTTCTAAGAAATAAGAATAAGGTACAGAAAGGACATCTTAGTGGAGATTTAATGGAGACTTATCATAGAAAAGGGAGATGCAATATAATCCCGAACCTTTTGAGACATATTAAGGTAAGACGCCGAAATACGTCAATAACACTGGCTAGGGCTCGAAGCCAGTAGGGAGACCTAATACAATCTATGTCACATGAAGAAAACGAGGACAATCTCCAAATGACGAAAACTTGTAAAAACCAATAGACCGGGGATGCCACAGCGCTTGGTCTATAAAACTGGAAACATCCTGCCCAAGATCGAAGAGTATAGATGGCGGATGTTTCTGAGGCAGATATACTTAACGTCTTCGCTCTCATCTGGCCATGTGTCATAAAAATAATTTTGAATACTGAAAACAAGAATTGAAATTTTAGCCAAAAAAGTTGTTTTGTATTGCGGTATCATTTCGAAGCCTCTCTATTTAAAACGACAACATTTTACTAGTGTAGAAAATTCGATGACGTTCGCTGTTACATAGTGCTATACGTTCACAGGGGGGTTCACATTCCTATCGAAAGAGTAGTGACGTTAGAATTATTTTTTCTGTATTTCGATGTATGACCTGTGCATCGAACCCATACTTCTGGCATAGTAATCACGAAGTTAAGCACTGCGCTGCATTGACCAGAACCAGAAAGATGCGGCCACTGTCCAGATTGTCAATTTGCAGATCAAAATTTTAAGCAAGAGGGTCTTTTCGAAGCTCTAATGAAATATGAGCAGAAATAATGTGAAACTTCGAAAAAAGGATTGCAAACTGATAAGTCAGCTTTATGTGGTAAATTTTCTTAATTGAGCACGATATCTTTGAAAAAAAGTTTGTGCATAGGATTACAACTCTGCTCGATGTTTTGAGAAGCCAGCCTTAAGGGAATTTGGTTATAAATCTCTAAAACAAAAAGATTAGCGTATCAAGCGAGTACTTAGTATAGAGCAAAGTCCTGATAAACAATAAAATGCGAGCGTTGCAAGAAATGGCAAATCAAGGAGCACGTGTAGTATTCATCTAGGGATTGTTTCGGTTCTTAGAATATGTTCCCGAGCAATTGATAAACAAGGAAGACTGTTCAGAAGAGGTATAATGCACAAACAAATGGGACTATACTTAGGACGTCAGTATTCTTATCAATATGGACATGTATGTACATATGAATGTAGGAGGCGAGCAAGACATATGGAAAACATCAAAATCTGCAACTGATAAACGTTTGAACAGGAGATATCTGATGCTACGTAGGTCGAAGAAAGCTAATCTTAAAACGGACCGGGTAAACTATTGCACCTTTCAAAGCATGGATCATAATTGAACAATTTGGAATTAAAGCCTCCCTAATGTTGTATATACTTATGAAAATTTAAAGACACGTTTTACACCGTCAATAAGGCAATGTAATAAAGCTTCATGGCGGCCAAAATGGTTTCGTGGGGATCAAGTCGACGTGTGTGATGGGATTCAAAACCAACAGGCTTGATGATGATACTCAAAAAGATGTTCCTATCATCTTTACTGATCGGAATAAATCATTCGACAGAGATCTGAAAAATCTTGTATGGATAGTCACACGAAAGAATTATTCGCAATATGTATGAATACGTCAGGATGAAAAAGCTGTAAAAGACTGCGATGAAGGTCTGCTGCTTTCGGTGTCGTGATGTAGAAAATTACCATGAACAAATTCCGGAAAGTCAACGTTCGAAGCAGAGGCCGAAGGAGTAACAACTACAATTGATCACCTATCCGAACTAGAATTGCCTGTAAAGCTTGTTTGCTCTTACTTTTAATCAAACATTTTAAGGATTAGCTCAGATAAATAAAGGAAAGGAGTACCCATATTTTCGAAACAAAATAGTCGAAACGAAGTCGTGAGATCAAGACTGTAAATGGTGTCCAAAAATTCACACAGTTCGTGAGAGTCTTGCTGATAGGCTAGGAACATCAATTCGGAACCGTGGTTACTCTCTACAGCGTATTCTCACGAAAGATTTGCATCTTCATGCATACAAAGTGCAATGGAATCAAGAATTGAAACCTACTGACCACGCACAGCGAAGTGGAAGGACAACAAGTGAATGCTGATTTTTCAAATAAAATCATCTTTAGCGATGAAGCTGCTTTTCATCTTGGTTGCTTTGTCGAATTTGGGGGTTCAGAAAATCCATGAGTGATTGTTGAGAAGCACATGCATCCACAACGAGTCACTGTTTGATGTGGATTTTGAACTTCTCTTTTAAAAATGCGGTTGATCGGGCAATATCAGGTAATAGTGCTTGCTATCGCTACATGATAATCCAGTTATTTTCAGCAAAATTGCGTGATATGGATTTGGATGCAATGTGGTTTCAATAAGACGGTGCCTCATGCTATACCACCCAAGAAACAATTCAATTACTGCACGGGATCGGGATAGTATAGGCCAGACAAACGGCGCTACATTAGTAGAATTTCATAAGATTGGTGGTGGCCACGTCCAGATATGACAGTTCCAAGACAGAAAAAAAAAGAGTGTAAAGCTGAGGAAATAGAGTTGACCCTTGAGGCATCCCTAAACTCATATTGAATTTGGGTAACATGGTTCGAAGAATTCGCCTTTAAACTCTCTGGCTATAAGATCGTAACGGTCATAGTAAATAGCACAATAGACATAGAATTTATCCCTATTTTCACTTCATCAAATTGTACTCGTAACTATGTACTCGTATATGTGATAGTTTCAATGGAAATGTTATAATTTTTCATTCAACCCTCGTTGTGTTTGATTTTGTCTTCTCATCTTATTTGTCGCTTGCTTTATTACTCTATTGCATACTAAGCACAATTTGACTTTTTATCATTTATATTATTTGTATTGTTCCGTACCGGGATTCTTTTGCTTGTGTATCGTTTGGAATATCCTTTTGTACCATTCATGTTGATTTGGCTCCTTGACTTCCTGTATATTTGGATGTGTGTTTCGTTTCGAAATCAAGCGTTGAGTATAGACGACGACGAACGGTGGCGTGTTGGCAATGATGATAATAAAGATGCCACAAATGGAACAAAGATGGCGATGTATCCAAGCGAAAATTGAAGAACGAAAATGGAAAAAAAGAACAAATACAAAATAAGATGGTTAGATTTATAGCAGTTTCTACTCGTATTTTTTTTGTTTTTTTTTTTCTAATTTATGTTGACTCTGTCTGGTTGTTTTGATTTATAGTCATCAGTTGTCGTTTGTGTAATTTGTGTAGAGGGTTTTGGTGTTTTGTTTTATTAAATTTATTACCGATCTAAGCACAACAGGCATTCCATCCCTTGTGGTAGGTCCAATGCCATCGTATTGCCGTCGACTTAATTGCGCCATTCTTTTCGGTTTTTCGTATTCCGTTTCCGGTTCGCTCATGTATTCGTTCTTAACTGAGTAAACTGAAATTGCATAATAAGTTGTTTTGTTTTTTTTTTGTTTTTTGGTTTTGTTTTGAGTTGTATTTTGATTTATAAATTAAGTCCTTTAGCACAGTCTAAAGGACACAATGGACATAAATTCTAAACTTCTACATGGAAGGCGAAATTACCGAAAGATTTTTTGGAAGCAACTACAATACATATATTTTTTTTTTTGAAATATGCAACATTTTCTTAAATAAAATTGTACACTACAATATAATAAAAAGCTTATATTAATAATTAAGTAATAGAAACTAAATAAGCAATATTTTTTAAATACAAATTATTTATAATAAATAATAAATTAATTGTTATCCAATCAAATAAGTTACAGACACGTCCTTTTACATAAAGACGTAAGAAGAACCAAAAAGGTGAGAATCATTGTTTTTAAATTAGTGTCTTGACCGCCAGCTGAAATTGACTTAGACTGTAAGAAATTAATGGCGCATCAAAGACCCACTTATAGAATTCTTGGGACGATCCAAAATAAGGATATATAGCGCCTTCACGGTCTACTTAACATAATTTGGAATATCACTTTCGTAAAACTAAAAACATTCTATCTGGAAAATATTAGCTCCTTTCCATCAATACAACGGTGAGACACTCAAAAAAACCAATCGATCTTACGACGAAAGTATTTTAGGTGGTCGGAATGTCCACCGGTCTACGATGAACAAATGTATTGTAAGGCTGCTTAAATTGATCCAATGACCTAACTAAATACATGGCATTTGCTTGTCCAATATGAATTTTTTGATAAGTCGACAGATTTTCAATGACATCTTCTAGACTCTTGGTAATCTTAGATAAATCTAGGTGGGGCTTAACCTTCAAATGAACAGCAATTTTAATTTACTTACGCGAACAGTGTCTACCGGGCTGGATAAAAAATAATCTCATATATTTTGTATGAGTTGCATCTTAGGATATTCGTTTCATTTAAAGCTTGTACATTTTTTTATTTTGAGGTGTTGAGTGCATTTGAAAAGAAAAATACACGAATGCCATAACAATAACTCATGGCACTCCATAGTTATCCACCCAAAAAGTACGGTATTTTGGTCAAAGCGAAGTCGTGCATATCGAACCTGTGTAGTGTTTTGTTAAATTTTATTCAAAAATGCAGAATATAGGAAATGATTTCGAATACCTTTCATGGTCAGCTGTTTCTAGGTTTGATTAATATTAATTAATTAATGACTTATTATAGTCTGAGCAATA
Source organism: Volucella bombylans (assembly GCA_949129095.1). Classification (NCBI taxonomy): domain Eukaryota; kingdom Metazoa; phylum Arthropoda; class Insecta; order Diptera; family Syrphidae; genus Volucella; species Volucella bombylans. The sequence continues at coordinate 134,096,264 of OX422141.1, read as the reverse complement.
ATTTTTGCTGATAGGTTGTCATTTGCAAGACTTTTGCGGAGTCGGACTTAGATGAAGTTGTTGCAGAAGGTGAGTCCGATGAAAACCTTTTGCCTGCAGAGGCAACCGATAATAGTGATGCTGAACGAAATAATCTGGAAGTAGAGCTGAGGCCGATGAAGAACAGAGATTGGGAGATGAAGTTGAAGGCAAGAACATCGAAACACATGATCCTGAAGAAGAAGATGCTAGTGAAGTTTCAAGTAATTTCTGGGTTGGAAAGGATGGAACCAAGTGGTACAAGACTCTACCAAATCATGAAGCGGCACATAACATTTTTCGAGACAGTTTATATGTGGGATCAAATTCAGCTACCAAAAACCTATCAGATGTACTCGTAGATACCTTTTTTTGTATCATGAGCAATGCAATTCAAGTTAGAAGTGAATATATTAAATGGAATGCTCAAAATCCCGAAAAAAAACCACACTGAAATGGGAACCACTAAATCAGGAAGAATTTGCGGGTTATTTAAGTATTTTGATAGTCATGGGCTGCCACAGATCCAATAATGAAAGTGTGCGTGAACTGTGGAAAAAGAACGCTTTTCCGTTTTATAAAACAACAACGTCGGTTAGGCGCTTCAAAGCCATTTCCAGGTTCATTCGGTTTGATTCGGATGTTACAAGGGCAGCTCTGATCGCCACTGACGAAGCGCCTCCTATTGCAGATATGTTTGACTTGATCAATGCCAACCTAAAACAAAATTTCAGGCCATCTGAGTCAATCAACAGTAGACGAGCAATTATTCCGATATAGAGGACACACAAAGTTTATCCAATATATGCCGTCCAAGCCAGCCAAGTATGGGATCAAACTTTGTTGGGCTTGTGATTCCGCATGTTGCGTACCCCCTAAATGGAGGACACTGGGAAGGTGGGTGGTGTGAGAGATGTAAATCAAGGCGAGAGAATTGTAAAACAACCAACTGCTCCTTACAAAAATATAGGTCGAAATGTGACCATGGACAATTTTTTTACAACCCTTTCATTGGCTAATGAACTAGTTAGTTGGAAAATGTCAGTTGTGGGAACCCTAAAGAAGAATAAACGCTATTTGTCTGATAAATTCAGTCGAATGGTTTTGTCCTCCGAGTTTAGATTCAGCCAAAATGCTGTTTTGTGCTCTTACATCCCAAAGAAAGACAAGTCAGTAGTCTTACTCTCAACATTTCATCGTGGTAAATTTAAAACACTACTACAATCGTAATAAAGGTGGAGTGGACACCATGCACAAAATGATGAGCCAGTACACAACGAAAAGGAAGACATATAGATGGCTGTTGGCTTTGTTTTATAATTTGTTGGATACAGCAGCGCTTGCGGGGTATATAACTTACTCTACAAATAATCCACTGTCCACAAGGTACAGCAGCTGTGAAACAAAGTCGAGACGTAAGTTCTTGGAGAGATTAGGGGAGGATATGTGTATCCCTCTTATCAAAAAGAGAGCAAAAAATCCTAGAGTAACGGGTGTATTTGCTATACGAAGTGTTGTGGAGTGTATTTTAGGTCATTCGATTGGTGCATTAAATTTTGCTGATGAGACGTTTATTCCAGATAACGCCGACGCTCGAGATTCCAGTGGTCGCTTAGGACAAAATGGTGCATACTATATGTGTTACCAACTAAATAAAAAAAAGCGACCTACACGTTACGTCTGCGCAGAAAACCGATATGCGTACAACACAGTCTAAACCAGACAAAGTGTGAACATTGCCACATGCATTTTTAAATTGTTTTCATAAAAATGTCGATTTCTTTCGGCAATGAAACAAGAAACAGATAAAATTTAATTTTTTATTTCTCGTATGACATCAGGAGTTCCAATTTTTTTCAGGAATATATGTGTACATACCATCCCGGTCAAAATGGTTCCCGGAATAACTACCGTGTGGCGCTCCCATCGTTCCGATTTGAGTTATGTTGTTGACATGCCCTCTAAATCTTAGCGTCATAGCTTGACATTTGCAAAAGTTACGTAGTCAATAGTAGTACATCTATCTCTGTGTGTGTAGGCGATTTTTTACAATTTTAGAAATGGATTTAAATTTGCAACAACGAACTTGTATATGAGCCGATACCAAAAAACCCACATCGTTTTCTGTTAAAAAAGAAGGCAATGCTCACGGTTTTCATGGATTACAACGGTGTAATGCATCATGAATTTTTGCCAGAAGGCCAGACAGTAAACAAAGAGTATTATTTGGGCGTTATGAGACGTTTGCGTGAAGCAATTCGCCGAAAGAGACCAGTATTGTAGGCAGAAAACTCGTGGATTTTGCACCATGATAACGCACTGTCGCACAGTACCATCACTATTCGTAATTTTTTGCAACAAATACCATCCAACAGCCACCGAATTAAACTGATTTGGCTCCCTGTGACTTCTTTCTGTTCAATCGAGTTAAAAAACCACTACGGGGAACGCGTTTCAGCAGCCGAGAGGAAGTAATGGAAAAATCGCAGGAAGTACTTATTGGCATACCGAAAACCGAATATAAGAAATGTTTCGAGGATTGGATCAAGCACTGGCATAAGTGTGTTGCAGTCGATGGGGATTACTTCGAAGGGGACAATATAGATTTAGATGAATAAACTTGGGAACTTTTTGATCAAGGTGGTATGTATGTACGAGTATATATGAAGAAATATTTTCTTTATCTCATACGCTGTTTCATGACATTTCAGTGCCAAACTACGAAAATCTCAATACAAAATGCATGAAAAAAACTGTAACTAGATACAGTTCGTGCGCGTAAAAAAGAAGGTCAAAAGTTAAGAAAAAAACAGATACTGCTTATGTGAAGGTTAATAGAGCTTAAGAAGAAAATTTTTTTTTCTACATCCAAAAGATTGAAGCGTCTCTATTTTAGACTCACATTTAAGAATTGTAGACCTTTTTAGACATTTAAGAAATTTAGGGTAAAGTCAAGAACATGAATAGTATCTAGTGGTAGGCTCCGCCAGACTACATGTATGAAGATGACGGATGATGGAAGAATTTAACGCGATGATACATATCAACAGCACTATGTACGTTCACACACGTGATGGGAAATCACGAAAATTGACTAATTCGAACGGTTGCTTGACAAAGTATTCGAGGCATATTGTCTGAACACAATGATTGCCACAAAATTAGCTCGGTCTCGGTTGATCAATAACGTACATTGAATCAGATGTTTAGAAATCACATCCAAGACGTCGTCGGTAACAAACGTTGAGCTGACATCGGAATAGAAAAGGATCACCATCGAATGTTAGTTACAATTCGCCGTTTTACTTCATTTATTAATAGGAACCGATCTAGCTTGCCAAGGATACACAGGTTTAATACCGCCAGTTCCAGGACCGTTAAATGTAGATAAAGGACCACATTTCCATAAATGTAGAAATAATCAGCAGCCTCGGTTCTGAGAGCATCGATGACCCCTAGAACACGTTTTTTCGTGAACACACCACTGTCGACGAAAGGTAAAATACACAAAGCTTATGGCTGACAGCAGACATCAGAAAACGGGACGGTGGACCAAAACATCGGCCGAAATCCTACAGCTATTAATTAAGAAAAACATGGAAAACCTTCCCCAAGAAGTGGAAGAGGACAATGACTGTTAAGCTGCCCAAGAAGGAAGATCTGACAGCATGTGGTAATTGGAGAGTTATGTCTAACATGGCCGTAAGGTGTCGGAGGAATTTAAATTAATTTCGGAACGGTGGCATTCTTTCGCTACTGCTATTCCTTGAAGTAACCAGTGATGTGATTCTGGAAATTCTGTTTCCTGCAAACATAGGGGTGGAATGGAAATGACATCAACTCTTAAATATCAGGACGCTGACGACGTTTGCCTGCTCTCACACATTATAATGGACCAGCATCAGGTGGCCAAAGACTTGGCGTCATAGGCGAACAAAGTAGGCTTAAAAATAATATCGAATGTGGACAGCAGAATTCGCAAGCAACATTTCACCACAAAGATCTTGAGGATCTTCTCACCAAACCATACATCGAAGAGATAGTGGCAGTAGATTGGTCAGACATGTCTGCGCGAAGACAGTTTCAGTGCGATATACCACATGCAATGGAATCCACTAACTCCATCAGGAATCGACCGCCTTAGGAAGATATGAAGAAGGATCATCTAGGAGGAATTCAGACCCCTTGGGATATCTGGAGCGTTGCAGAACTCCAAACACGATGGCGTGTAGGAATTGATAATGACTTACTCTGACTCCTACGATGGGTCAGATGACCAAAGTTACAAATTTAAGTCATGTCAGGTAACACTGAAATCAGAGAAGCAGACAAATGGTCTTGCTGATTAGCCGTATGACGAACTGCTTTGGATGCTTTCCTTTGAAAGTAGGGAATGAAGTTTCATTCACTGCAAATGCAATTTAAACAGGTGAATATAGACTGCGATGTGAGTTTCACGTGCTTCCGGCGTACGGTAAAGTCTTATAGAATAATTCTGGCGTCCGTTCCCCCATTTGTAGTAAAAGATGACTAAGGCTCAGTATAATCTAGTGAGAGCACCTACAATAGATTTCTCCAGGTCAAAAGAAAAGCCGGAAATCAATACATACATTCGCGTATACCAAGCTCCAAACGGATGAGTAACTGGCAATATGGATTGAAGGGATGAACAGAAATGTTGCAATCGGAGCCCGACGATTTCGCGAGGCAAACAGTAGGATGCTTTCAAGAACGCGATCTGGAATTTTGCCACAATGGTGGACAAAAGTTTCGAACTAGAATACGTATTGCGGCAACAAGAGATATGCGAGTAATACGCGCTCAACAAACTAAGTGACTACTACGAGATTTTGAATGGACATCACGCCATGAAATGTCGTTCATCGGCGCAGCTTTAGGCTAACTAGTTGAGGAACTGGACTATGGAGACCGTCGTAGAGGAATCGGTTTAGGAACGAGAAACAAGAGCGGTACAGATCGTTAAAATACCAGAAAAAAAATCCAACGAAAACCGGCTACAGTCGAGAAATTAAACTTGCAAAACTTAAAAAAAAGAAGGAGGTTACCTCTAGGCCGGAAATTAATTCCAAAATGTCAATAACCAAGAGGTAACATATGTAGGACAATCTCGAAGGACAACGAACAGTAAGAATGGTTCAAAATCTTTTCTTGGTGTTTCAAAAGGTCGGCTCTCTTAAAAAAAGAACCCTGGTGGTTCTTAGATTTCAGCTAGTCTTGTAAAAGAACATCGATATTCAACACTTATTATATTTTGTAGATTGTATCCGCCTCTGCTAAACATACTCGGTTCTATAGGATGACCATGGAGAAGGTTCGCTGCTTCTTAAGGGTCTTGAGAGGCCTCGTTTTATAGTTGAGAGTATTGCGCAAAACTTGCAAGCCAAAACCAGAGACACAATCTGTTAAATTCAATACAACTACTACAATACTACTATGCGGATGACATAGAGACATAGCTGTTGGTGAGGCATTTATAACCATAAGTGGCGAAGATGAGTCTGTCTGTGAACGAAGGGCAAATGAAAAATCTGCTCTTTTTGAGAAAGGACGCAGGCCATTAACAACTAGGACAGAACCTCAGGAGCTTTGTCAACCTGGGCTTCCAAATATGAACAACGACACAACCTTAGAGATTATTCGATTCAATAAAAACTCTTGGCAATTGCTATTTTTTGCAGCAATTGAGTAGCAGAATGATGGAGTGGAATGAACTTTATTAAAATGATGAGACCAACAAGAAGTGCTTCCTACGATCTACGACCTTGTCTATATCGACGGAGAGTAAAGGAGGAGAATTTTACGGGCTTTACAGCTCCATGGATATACTTTAAAAAGTCAGAACTCATCAGCTTAGACGAGGGAACAAAAAGAGAAAATTGGAGACGGACTTTATTCAACTTGGCGTACGAAAGGGAAGCAGCTAGGCAGGACAGGGCTGACTAGAGAGCCATGTTGCTTCATGCCCACCCGGGTAAGATATGGTTCCCAGAACATCACAAGGAAACTGACTGAGGCAAAAAAAAAAAATGATTCTGAACTGAATGATTAAAAAATACAAAAAAAAATCAACTAGGGCTACGATAAGGTTCAATTCTTGGTCCTATATTGCTAAGTGATGTGTACAATTCTTTTCCGACTGCTGAAACTCGGCTTTTGTTGATATTTGGATGGGATGAATGACGACAGACATTGAGTGTAGTAAGAATGGGATACAGCAGGGAGAACAGCCCAAAACATGGAGCAAGATGTCATTATTATTGTAGAAAATGTTTTCATATGATGTTTGATTGGATTCAATTAATTGTTAAACTAAATAATTTTCCCAAAAAAATCTTACATAAAAAATAAATTCTTAATTTCTTTTTAAACTTAACCACCAGTAATTTATACATATATACGAGTATATGACATAATCTTAAAACTTAAAAGAAATATAAAAACAAATCGATCAACTGTGTTGGTATTCAAATTTGTAATAGTTGAAGGACTGTGCGGGTTTCAAACTCACTCAAGTGTTCATTTTGTGTGGATAAAAAGTAAAAACAAAAAAATAAAAATAAGGACTCTTCGCATTTTAGTAATTTTTTGTAATTGAAGAGGTGAATTATGGAAAATTAAAATTTATGTCACACAATAAATTAAAACTGAGGGTGGGGGGATAACCAACACCATGTAATGACAAGATACTTACTGACTTCATTGGGCCTCAAAATGGCGGGTTTTTCATGAGGATTATGCCGCACAAATGGTCGACGTAATTCTGTATTCGAATTCGACCTTTCGAAATCTTTTTTCGTTTCGTATTTTTGAAATTATTTTTGTTGTTGTTGATTTTTATTTTTTTTTTATGTTGAAGGATTTACCCGCAACGTAGTGTTGCAATAAGGATGGATGAAATGGAGAAAAAAAAAGTGGAAAAAAAAAAGAAACCGAAAGATTAATGAGTGTGAGTAATGATAAGCCGCCGTGTGGTGAGATACACCAGGGCGGGTGGTTAAAATGGACCGGAAATTACTTCTGATTTTTTCCGCTATGCTTGTGGTCGGAGGAAAATCACCGTTATTGTTGTTGTCGATGTCGTCGTCGTCGGGCTCTGTAACAATAGGTTCACCGTTTTGCGGTGCTGACGTTGCAGATGATGCCGTTGGTGCTGGTGGCCAAGGAATCGCTACACCTCGTTGACTGAGATTTGTACAACTCTGTGATTGATATCCTGGAAATGGTAGAGAATTTGTGTATGACCACGGTGGTGGCGCTGCTTCACTTGGTGTGGACTGTTGTCGCACAACGTATTTCCGTTGTAGTGTTGGCGATTCAAAATGAATCGCACGAAATTGCTTACGTTCGGGTTGTGGAGTCCACAATGGTGGTGGCGGTGGAATTGGAACACCCTTTTCACAATTTGATGGTTCTGATCGATTCGCAATGAATTTATTCGGGCAGGCAGCAGTCTTTGGTGTATTGTTGTTATTTTTGGTGCTAGTGGTGTTTTCCTGTTGGGAATCGTCGTTTAAGTTGGTTCTGGCGGATGATGGTGTTTGATTTTTTGGTATCCAGACTCCTGTTGATGTTGATTTGTTGTGTGGTGTTTTTGCGATTCGCATGGATGGAAAGAAGAATGCAATTATGAGTGATGGTAAAACGATACATCAATTTTTTTTTGTTTTTTATTGACAGATGAGAATAAGAATGAGGTGCACATTGATATGGAAGCTTTCACGCGTACGAGAGAGTTATAAGAGTGATGTCGGACGCAAAAATTCTTACGGATAAATGAAGATGGATTTACGAATATTAACCACGACGGAGTTGACGATAGAGGCATTTGCATAAAAGTTGGAAATACGGGTTTTCGAAACAGGTCTATTAGCTAATAAACACATTTTCAACATATAAACAACATTCGATGTAACAAATATGATACGGATTTTCTTCTGAAACTTAGATCTAAATTTAAATTAAATTCGTTTGAAGAAAGGTTCTACAATTTTTTTTTGGATTTAAACGACTCTGTTAGCGTTTCACTTATTGTGACACTGGATTCTTTCCTGATCTAAAATAAGTAAATTGGTAACGTAATACAAACATTTAACATAGAAAATACACTGAATGGAGAGGTTCAGTTGATGTTTCAATTTTCGTGACACATTTCAAGCAAATAAATATTAGTGAAGGAAACAATCACAGTGATTTTTGGAACGGATGCGGGGCTTGCGCTCAGAATTGTACCGAACGGGCAACTGGATATTGCTTCACTCCAATGCTCCTGCGCAGTCGTCGTTATTTGTGACCCCGCTTCTTGGCAAAATATCAGTTTCTGTGATCAATAACCCACCGTAGTCACCGGTTTCTGCCCCCACCGTCTTTTTTCTGCTCCCAAATTGATACTGCCATGAAGGGAGACCGTTTTGATGACGTCAGGGCTATTCAACAAAATGTGAATGAAATGTGAAGGTTTCTCGATGGCCTTCCAGAGGCTTTGCGATCGGTCAAAAATTTGTATAGAAAGCGGACATTCGAATTTTTTTGTAGACTGAACTGTCTTTTATGTCTATTGTATATATGTTTGATTAGTCTTATGACAATGATGAATAAGACGTACGACATACCCGTACTACTTACAATAGAAATCCCAGTTTTCGTTTCAGTTCTTGTGACGCTGATGAATCTTATCGTGTTGGTTACAGTTCATTTAAACTCATATTATTCGTCTTATATAAATTTTGACAGGGTCATCAGTTTGGTTTATTGAGCTAACTCCGTGGGATATTGCAAACAGTGTCTCTTCTTGTTGACTACTCTCTCGGCATAATATATATAATTCAGAACATTGCGGGGACTTAGATTGTCTATAGGAAACTTGAGGAAAATCCATGGTCCTTGTGGGAACTTTGTGTATTGGGCACCTTGAGAAATATTTTTGAGCACATAACTTATAATACTGTGACTGTGGACGTGCCATATTTATGACTTGTCGCCAGCCAACCATTATTAATAGCGATTTTCAAAACCAAGGCCCTGTTGAAGTTGATGTCGGCAGCATTATTTCAAAAGCACAGGTATGACAATAACCAACACCGACTCAAGAAGAACGTTGGACAATGGACAACAATTCATCTGCATAGTCTACATAAAGGCGGAGAACAGAGGCAATTAAACAGTAAATCTATGTCTAGAGTAACGAAGAATCTCATCATTCCTGGCTCAAAGCCATGGATATTCTCAAGAGAATAGAAGCTACATCTTTGGTCCCGTCCGTGTTGATGAAATGTGGAGATAGTACAACGAAGAGCTATACCAACGGTGTAGTAACATCAAAAGGCTTCACTTACAGTGATTAAGATGGCTAGGTCATATAGAGCGCTTTTGCCAACACCAGAATTAGCAGCTGAACTCTTTTAACCGATGTAATTCTAGGAAGACGGAACATAACATATGTTCAGAATACTTTTTGGGGCAGTAGCAAATGCAACGCGAGAGGTCATAATCTGCTGGACTTCATAGTATCGTCTGATCTGGTTGTCAACAATGTTAGCTCTTAGCCCCTTATTGATTGCCCGTACCATGGTGGAACTCAGCGGCAGTGTAAGGGAGCTTTTGACAAGACTTTTGGCTTTTTTGGACCTACACAGCCATGAGAAGTCTGATCTTGTTCAGATTCCGAAGACTAGTTTGCCTGGGCTGCATTTAGACTTTCCTTAGAATGGCTAACTCTAGATGCACTGTTGATTCTTCCTCCCTTTTCACATCACAAGCTGCGTTCACAAAGTCATCTTCTATTTAAAAACAAGAGTGGTTTATGGTACAAAATCCATTGGAATTTTGAAGACTTTGCGCGATAATTGTCTCTAGGCTTTGGTCTTAAAGACATGATGTCTGATGCAATGACACTAGAGCTTCTCTTGTGGAATCGGCCTAAGACTTTAGATTTTACTCCTCGTTAATGAAACCTGCTTCTGTCTGGAGATATATGCAATCCGGATGGCAATATGTTTCTACAACTCCTTGTTGAATCCTTATACCACTTGCATCTGAACTTAAGATCGATAATGCAATACTGGATCCACTGCCTCTTCACGAAAACGACATTGACAATGTACTTGGTCGGAAAGAGTTTTCCAGGACCCAAATCTGAGTTTGAATTACCTACGTCTTTGATTAGTGCTTCAACTGAATGTTAGGTTTCATGTGAGCATAACTGAAAATGGCATGCCTCTCCACAATGCAGACCAAATGAATGCTTTCCGATGTCTCTAAGATGTCACCGTCTTTATTGCTGTTCCTCAGTAAAAAAGTCTGTTACTGGTTTGCTGGCATCGAAGAGGGAAACTAAGCTTTTGTTAAGCATCCAGGTATAAGTGACACAACATCCTGGATGTCCGGGCTCCGACAAAAGGCTGTAGATACTCTGCGATGATGTAGTTGGTATTGCAGGCACTTTATAACTAAAGCGTTCAGCCATCCTTCTACAAAATACTGAAAAATTCTAGTAAAAGCAGCATACTGTACAAGGAGTTGTTCTTCTCTGAGTGCTCTGTATCAACAGGATAAAAAGTGGCGCTGGCAGTTTGAAGGGGACCTCAAATAGCTTGGTGTGCGTAACTGCTTTGATGACTGGCCAGCTGTATAAGATACATTGGTTTTCTCGCTAACCCTTGCATTCTGCCTGCATTACTTTCTACAGAAGCGCAAGACAGAAGAAAATTGCATATAATTGTTGTGGTTTACAGAACAGGCAAACAACTGAGTAGGTCCTGTTTTCCACCTATAGCGTCGTCTAATTTTGATAACTTTTTAATGAATTGTTTCGAGTAAACAAAATAGAATACTTCTAGTCCCAGCAGAGGAGGCACTTTATTGAAGGAGACTCTAACTTTGGTTGCACGGAGGGATCGCATATTAAACTCCCAATAAACGGCTCTAATGTGATGTACTTAAATTAAACGATACAGAAGAAAAACTTGTACATGGATCCAGCGGAGTCATCTTTTAAACTGGAAGAGGAACAGGGTCTACTGCAAAGAAATCTCCTAGATCCCCCTGAGGTACTACAAACGTTATTTTGACGGCCAAGACCTTAATCGCATAAAAGACATCACATTTCGTTGGTTTAGAAGACAACTATTCTTCATTTTCTTAGCGAATATTTGGCAGAAATTATAAACTAGACAGCGTGCACAAGGGTGATACTTTCCTCCTTCCTTCCAAGTTGACAGAGTTGGAACTCAGTCCTTTTCCAAAACCCTACACATCGATTGGGAATTTAGCACACCTTACAATTGCTAACTTTAGAATGAGTAGATTGAAAGAATGAAGGAATTTCCCGTCACTAATACAAACTCCTTCTATCTCCAGTATCGATCATCGGCTAAATCATTTTAATTTTATTTACAATAACTACCGATTCAGTTAGTAAAAAATCTAAACAATTTCCATCATCGCCGGTCCCGATAACATAAACTTCCTAAAATTTTCTAATTGAAATTATCCTCACAGTCAGCCCTCACCGTTGAATATCATCAATCATATTCACCAAAAAAAAAATTTTCTGTAAATATACATCCACCAACTGGTGGATAAGTTCTTAGCGTGTCATATCCCAAAGACTTTGTTTTCTTCTCAAAAATACAAATCTAATAAATTTTACCGATGTTGGCTTTTTGTTTTTTGTTCTTTTTTCTAATTTCCTTTGACATGGTGCCTGCGGAAGAATGAATTCGTTTTTAATATTCCTTCAGCCAGAATATCATTTGACGTCAAAAGTGATTTTTTCCAACACAAATATCCGCAAAAGTGTTTTTTTTTTTTTTTTGGTTTTCTTCATTCACAAAATTTTGAGAGACACGAAAATCCGAATTGAACGAAAAGAAAGAACAAAGATCTAAAAAAAATTAGAACTTAGCCTTCCCGCAATTTGGATGACAGTCATCCGGAGAATCGAATAAAATTCGAAAAGCAAAACAGCAGAACATCTATAAATCTTGGCAGAAATTCAATTCTACCGAAAAGATACATTATTTTCTGTCTCTATTCTCAGCACTGCGACTAAAAGTATCTTAGATACGAGTATGTACGAGTATTTATAATTAAAATGCCGTCGATGAGTCATGTGGCTACATCCACCACCTGTAACACCGCACACCACTGAGTACGAATAGATCATCCATTCATGTTCCTTGGGCAAATGAAATAAATTTCAAAAAAAAGAGCACCCGCTCGATTCAGATAAATTTTCAGTGGAACTGGTTCAATGTCTTAAAGAGTCAGACCAGGACGAACTCTGTCAGAAAATCGTCCCGCTTCCACTGTCCCAGTGCTCTCAGAGTGTTGCACCGCTCAAATCGGATTTCACAGGAAAGTTAATTTTAAAGAAATTTAATGAATTGGCGCTGTAGTAGTTTGGTTTTGACGTTTCAATGAATTTGCTTTCGGTTAAGAAGTACGGGAATTTATGTACTCGTATATCAGTATTCAGAGCCACAGAATTCGCAGAGATCTGACATCCTTGATACAGAGGAACTCATTGAACATACTCGTATTTTTGCAATGTGCAATGAAACGAGGATCCACGTAGAAAGCAGTTCGGTATTTCAGTAATTAATTGAGAGAAAAAATTGGAAAATTATTTTCTGCTGATGGACGAGTCGAACGAATATTGTTGAACGAGTTTTTAACAGTTTTTAAAAGTTATCAGGGAGGGGAGTCGAATTGGAAAGAGGAACGATGCTATGGGTATTTGTATTGTTCAATTGAGTGGGAAAATCCAATTCATTCCGTGATGATTTAAAGAGGTTGCATGCTACCGTTACTGACTTGGATGCAGATGAAGTCATTTATCCTCGACATTTATCCTCAACAGCCATTATAGAAAGTCTATATATAAGTCATTGCAAAGTATGACGAGTTGAAGCTAATAAGAAATTTTCAGGACTAATCAGGGTTCTAATAGGTTCTAATAGGGTTCCAAGAAAGGAGCACGTAAAAACGTTACTCTTTCGAACCAAATAAGAGCCTTGGATAGGGACAAATTTACTACTGGCCACTGTATAAAAACAAACGAACAAAGAAGTTTAGATCGCATATAAAATATTTGGTCCTTGAACAGATCACGTGCAGTCGAAAAATTTGCTGAGACCCTAGGAGGCTATAAAGCAGATGTCTCCGGTATCCAGGAACAGCGATGGAGTAGGACGAACAGAAGAAAAATGAACAACTGTGACATATAAACATAAACTGAATCATCGCAGGGAAGTTTCGCCCATTTCAATGCGGCGGATCAATGTAAGGACTCAGGGCTAAATTCACCAGCATACCAGCAAACCTGTTGTGCTCCAATAAACCCCACAGAAGTAATAGACGATGGTAGGTAGGTAGGTAAAAGTGGCTGATGGAAATACCAACCCACTTAGGGCTATTTGCCCATTGTAATCCCAAGTGGATCTATGATCCTCTTACTAATGGAATCAGTTTGAGCTTATGATGAAGCGTAGGAGACTGTTTACGTCTATATTTTTAAGATCTTTTAGGTCGTTGTAGAAGAAAGCTCGTAGATAAAGCTTTCTTCTCTGCGAAAGAGCTGGACATGTACAGAGTAGGTGGAGGATTGTCTCCTCGTCTCTTCGTCCTAAGATCTGTTCTTTTATTGGCATCCAGCTTTTTCCGTAGAATAAGTAGAGTGGTTCCAATTTTGGCGAGTTCATCGGCTCTACAGTTCCCTGGAATGTCTCTGTGGCCCGGCACCCAATAAGGGTGAAGGTCATCTCTATGAGATATGATCGGCATTCAAGGGCGGTTTTAGAATTTAAAGAGACTGAGGCCAGAGACTTGAGAGCGGCCTGACTATTCGAAAAGATGCGGATATCCTTTGCAGATATCACGTTTTTCTTCAGCCATTACAGAGCTTCTTTAATCGCCAAAATTTCCGCTACAGTGATTTGGAAGACGGAAAGAGAGGCTCAGATCTAGCTTATCTGAGAAAACACCGCCACCAACTCTGCTATCGGTTTTAGATCCATCTGTGTAGAGATGGATTGACTTGTCCTCTATGAAAGCATCTTCCTCCCAAGAGGATAATAGACAATGCTACCTAAGAATTTTTGGATTACTTCCTCTACAAAATCTACCAGTTATGTCGTTAATTAACGCGTTCAAACCGTTTAATTTTTTTTTATACTTAGCGCGCACTCAAGGGATTTTGCGTACCCTTAAGATGTTTATACACAATGCATGCGAAGGGAAATTAAGAAGGGAAAAAAGAGAGATACGGACGTACGTAGGTTTTAAATGTTTGCAGGTTATAATGAGTAGGAAATAAAGAGATCGGCAGAGCATTCCATAAGAGAGTTGGGTAGTTTAGGGAGGAATTGTGATATTTCAGAATACGTCCCTCATGCTGGTGAGTATTCAATGGCAGGCGGGTGTTACGGTTGAGGGTTTAAAGGGTCCACCCCTGTTACTGGCATTTTCGGTGGAGCATATAACAGGAGATATTACGTCGGTGTTCGAATAGTGCCATTTGACTGTATAATATTGATATCACCTATCAGTTTTATCGTACTCTATCCTATCTAGCAAGTGCAAATAGGTCTTAGGGGCACCTGACCAGATGGGGTCATTGTACTCCAATTTTGCGCGGATAGGTGCCATATATATTGTGGCCAGATCAGAAAGGTCGAAATATTTCTTACATCGCTTGCGGAAACCTAGACACTTTGGCGACATCAAATATGTGGTCATTCCAACGTAGGTTGTGACTGATATAACAACGACGTACGTGACATTCATGGATAATGGCTAGGTGTTTAGATTTCGCTTTAACGACACCAGACAGCATTCTCTTGGAAGCATTTAGTTTAACTCTGTTGGTTGTTCCCCAATTAGTTATGTTTTTAATATAGGAATTTAATGAGCTTTTAATACTTTGTCATTCCCGGTCAATAGTCGAAGGCCAGAGACATGTGTCCTGGAACGAATATGAAAAGCAGAGAGTACTGTCGTCAACAAAGGAATACATATAATGGTTTACAAGTACCTTAAAAGAGATCATTGATGAAAATTAAAAAGAGTGTCGGAGACAGACCCGCGCCTTGGGGCACACCAGCTTTTATTTTGTGAATATCGTACTTAAAACAGTCAAAGACAACTTGAATTGAGCGTTCCGAAAGGTAATTTCTAATCCATTGAAGAAAAGATTCGTCGATCCCACATTTACACATTTTCAACAAAAGAGCCCGACAACAAACTCTGTGAAATGCCTTAGAAATATCAAGTGCAGCTATCTGATTTCGACAGATTAATGCACGCTTTGGTTCTACTTTTCGGTGCGATTGAAACATGTCATTAAAACACCATCGGACCTGCTGCTATCAAAACCGTATTACCGGTCATTGAGGAGTTTTCGTGTTTCGAGATATTTCATGATCTGACGATTTATCAGCGTTACCACGACCTTGGAAAGAAGGGACGTAAGTGCAATGGGTCTACAGGAGGAGAGAGAAGAAGATGTCTTCTATCTGCTCTAAACAGTAGAATTGATGAAAAAGTGGTTTTGCCAGAGAGGAAGAACAGCTCTTCAGAATAAGGAGTGATATACCATCTAGACCAGCGAAATTGTAAATGTTAAGATCTTTAAGTACTCTTACCACTCTTACTACTAGATTCGACGCACTCCAGTGTAGGTGGAGACAAAGCACAATCTGGGAATGTTGAGCTGGTAGCAAAATATGCAGCAAGCAGATTGTCCTTGTCCAAAGAGCTGATAGCTAGAATGTTATTATACATGAGCATTGGGAAGGAGGATGAGGCAAACCAATAGTTTTTACTACCTTTGGGACAATGTAGAACTTTTTGCTTCAATGTAGAACCTTCAGAAAGGTGTTGTAGTCCTTCCTGGCTCGTTTAGACCGGAAAACATTTCTCCAACCCTGACAGCCTTTTTACAGCTCGTACCACGCTTTTTCTTTTGGTTTGATGCTCTTCATCCGATGGGGGATAAGGGGATAAAGGATCTCATTCGAAATAGAATCGTGTGAGTAATCATATCAGCTGCGGCATCCACGTCGTTTTCGGGATGTTAAAATTGCTAATGAAGGTGTTAAGTGCGCTCCAATTGGCTTTTTCATATTGTCATCCGGTTCTCTCAAGAATCTTTTCTCTAACTGTGTGGTCTGTATACGACAAATTAGCTGATACAACACAGTGGTCCAACGAGCCTAGAAGGGATGGGACACCGACCTTGTACTTATCAGTTTGAGAGGTTAAAAACCAGTATAGGGTGTTGGCGGTATGACTATCAACGTCTGGTATTCACATGGGCTCATTTACAATCTGTACTTCGGGTGCTATCTGTCCAGAATGTCGGAGCCACCCAGAATTGTGTATATTGAAATCGCCCGTAATATCGATTTCAATATGAAGATACAGGGACACAATTCTTTGTATGGTTAAATTGCTGTCCAGTTTGGAGCTTCTGTAAATAAAGCAGTGGTGGATAATTTGCTTACGGAAATGGAACTTTAACCACATGAAATTGAATTCCGGATTTGAACAGGGACTACATTGTGGTAGAGTTTTGTAAGCTACATCATTATGCACGTAAATAGCGATACTGCGGTGAGAGAAGAATAATGACACTAGTTTGAAGCCAGGTAGCTTCAGATCAGAGTGATCTGAGAGACGTGGACGGGGATCTGTCTGTATTTCATGAAATGCCAGAACAGTTGGCCAGATGTGGATGTACGCAGAAAAGTGATTATGTTTTAGATATCTTCAACATAAAAATAGGGAAGGAGGCATCCATCAATTGATGAAGTGGACAGTCAAGCATAGAAAATAACTCACTTACGAAAGACGTAAAGAAAGACACAAAGACTTGCGTTCTATGAGTGAAAAAGAACCGAGATACCTGCAACCCCGGGACAAAAATCAATGGCAATGGTCATAAAAATGGAGAGGTACCATTCCTGGGAAGTTTTACTAAAAAATACAAAAAAATTGCGCCAAGCTAACAAGTCTGTAGAGATGCAGAAGGAATTCTTGTAGTAGAGTAACCGCCGGTGCTGAGAATATTTATCTGCAGACTGTTTAACGGCGACGGCGGAAGTCACGGTTTAAGAGGAGAAGATTCAACGACAAACTATACGAGCCATACAGTGACATCAACCTAGTCAGAAAACTGCTCATCAATCGCCTGAGATGACTAGGACATATAGAGTGCATGCACACCAAACATCAGGCCCGCAGGGTCTTCGAATCTAACTCGAAGGGACCACGCAGTAAAGGAAGACCCACCTTAGAGATGGCGTGTGCATGTAGAAGGATACCTAAACCGACTTCGAATGTGCATCAGAGGCAGTTAGCTAAGGACCGAGCTAACATCATAGACTTGTTGATTGAGGCTCATGCTCACACCGAACTTTATCGCCATCTAAGTGAAGATAAGTCCGTAAAAGGTGCTATCGATCAGTGGTTCTAATTGAAAATAAAACAATTATTATCTTGAACGGACACCGTAAATGATTTTCGCTACAGAGGTGTATCATCGAGAAAGATTTCTAAACTTGTTGTCCCTTGAATTCGATTTAAACCTTTTTAATTTTAAATTAGTATATAAACTCAAATAGCTGTAGATCTCTAGACAGGGTTAAGGCAAACCAAAGTAGAACCTTTATTGTACGAGTAACATATGGAGCTGTTGACATAAAGTCATTAACAAGCTTCCTGTACTACAGAGACTTCAAGCTTTTAAGAAGGGCCAGAATTCATCGGCTTAAAGCATGTCCCAGCTCAAGCCGATTTGATGAGTGCAACTATGGGATACTGGATAAAGACCGCACTTACTGGAAATATTTCATGATTGAGGCCCGGAGACCCCCGTACTGTAGAGTCAATTTACTAGGAGATAATGCTGAAAAAGTCCTAACTCAAGCTTACAGGTTTAGTTCAAAAAGATCCTCAATAACATTGACTCACAAAATTAAAACAAATTTACGGATGTGGGCTAAAGAAAAAGTTGTGAGTCCCATTCCCATTGCATCACTCTTAAGAAAGACAGAGCTTTATGTTAAACAGAGACTTTTCTTAAATGCTACTCAGACTGCCAAGACACCTTGCTATAGCTACATATGTACGAGGGGCGTTCAACATATTCACGGTATCGGGGTGAAGCTGTGGTTGTATATATAAATTGACTAATTTATCAAGTAATACTATTATTTTAGTGCATTCATGTAAAATTTCATATAAATGTGATTATTAATTCGCGTTTTATCTCTAGTTAAACAGAATCATAATGGCAACTGAGACGATGATGGTGAAAATTGAGCATCGCGCTGTAATTAAATTTCTCACTAAGCAAGGAAAAAGTCAAAAAACTATTCATGAAGAGATAGTGGCTGTTTACCAGGGTTCCGCACCTTCATTATCAACTATGCAAAAGTGGTCAAGTGAGTTCAAGAGAGGCAGAGAGAGCATTGAAGACGACCCCCGCTCCGGCGCCTCAGCTACTGCTTGTACGGGAGAAAGCATCAAAGAAGTCGAAAAACTTGTTCTTGAGGATGCCCGAATAAAGGTGGGAATGATGGCAGAGATCACCAAGCTTTCAATTGGTACCATTCACACCATTCTTCATGACCATATTAACCTTTCAAAGGTCAGTGCAAGGTGGGTGCCACGAATGCTCACAGCGCCTCAGAAAAAAGTAAGAATCGCATGCTGTAGAGAGCTTTTGGAGATGTGTAGTGAGAACGCGGACGGTGTTATGGATCGAATTGTTACTAGGGACGAAACATGGGTCCACCACTTTGACCCTGAAAGCAAACAAGAGTCCATGCAGTGGCATAAAAAAGGAACAGACCCCCCGAAGAAGTTCAAAGTCACTCCGCCTGCCGGGAAGCTCATGGCCACAGTTTTTTGGGACTCAAAGGGATTCTTGCTCATTGAGTACAAAAAAAAGGTGAAACCATCAACGCCACATCCTACGCTTCCACTTTGCATAATTTGCGGGAGGAAATTAAAAAGAAAAGACGGGGTAAACTCGCAGCGGGTGTGTTGCTTCTTCATGACAACGCTCCTGTTCACACGGCGCGAGTTTCCAAGGCTGCTGCGCGAGATTGTGGTTTCGAAGAAATCCAAACCCACCCTATAGTCCAGACCTTGCCCCTAGTGATTATTTCCTGATTTGAAAAAATGTCTTCGTGGAAAAAGATTTTCGGATGATGAAGAACTCAAGTCGGCAATAAATGGGTATTTTGCAGAGAAAGAGGAAATTTATTTTTTTGAGGGTTTAAAAAAGCTTATCTCAAGATGTAACAAATGCATTGATGTTAGGGGAGATTATATTGAAAAATAAAAACAATTTAAATTGAATTCGCATTTTCCTTCATATCGATACCGAGAATATATTGAACGCCCCTCGTATACGTATCTTCTACATTAGATTATAAGTCGACACTCCAACTTTAAACTGCTATATCAAATTAGAAAACACGTATCTTGTACATGAATATATTGAGATACAAAATCTCTAGGATATTGGAGAAGTTGTCGGAAGTGTCAGAAACACTTTTCTATTTTCAACTGGATATTTCAGGTGTCAATGATTCAGAAAACTACATGAAACAAAGAAACCTACATTGCAAAATATTTTTCTACTTAGTCAGGTATATTTGTTCAATTTTGACGCTCTCAAAACGCTCATTTCGTTCCATATGCCAAAATTCCCGCCAATTCACAAACATTACCGGAAATCCGCAACCCACTGACCTCTCGCCAGGTAATATACCTGGCACATAAAGTCTGCACCTGACCAGAATCAAATCATAATTAAGTCCAAAGAAGAAACTCCCCAAATAATGAAATGAATGAATCTCAAAACGACAACACTTTGTTGTTTACATTTAGTCATACGGTGCTACAGTCTTAAGCAAACTACAAATGAAACAAACCACCACACGGCCCAATAGTCATCTCACTAGTCGTAGTCCATCAGATACCTTCAAGATTTTTATTTTTATTTTTTGTAAACGTTTTTAAAAACACATTTTCCCAGAGCGAAATAAACATAACATAATCATTCTTATTTTTCGATTTTCGGATATTCCAATTTTCGAACTTTCGGACGCAGCGATTATGTTAGAATGGCCGAAGCGCTGAGGGATCTCACATTGATGGATAAATAGAAATAGCAACGGGGAATTATATCCATCCATTAGGTCATCAATTTGGCCGTGAATTTTGCTCTAGTAGCCCGGCGGCCCACGTTTTGTTACGGTTCCACAATTTAATTTTCAATATTGGAGCATTCGAAATACTACAATACATTTACGGCAAAGCGCATTTCGTCGACAATCATTTCGGAGGAATGCATCCCATTACGTTCGCTGTTCGGAATTTAATCCCACTTAAATGAGATGAAGGACAGGTCAAAGATACATTTCGGGCGCCCATTGTAGGTGTGATTTCAAAACGTTGCTTTTGGCGGGATTTGAGTTAGGACAGATTGAAGAAAAAAAAAAACAACATTTTTCACGACTTGAATTGACTTTTCGTTTTCGTTTTCGAAGGGTAAATGAAGAAATCTATCGGTCGAACGGGTGACTCTGGGCAGGGACCGAAAAAAGGGGTTTGACTGTCTGCTGCAGAAAGTGGGAGCTAAATTTATCATCACATTGATTGATGAGCTCATGCGTAAATAATTCAATTGGCACTTGGCCCATCCGCACCTTTAGAAAGTCGGTTTGCTTCGGTTTAACTTAAGGTGCTCGAGATAGTGTTGATTCTGGGGGGATGCTGCATTTCGCCAGGGGACAAAAGTGATTGCATTTTGTTTTTAATTAAATCATTCTTTCGATACGGATAATTAAATTTGACAGCTAATTCAATTAAGGTAACAGGGTGGATGGGTATTTTCGAGTGAGTTGAAGTTGTTCGGAGAGGTTTTTGGTGGGAGTGAGTGGAAGTATTATTATTGATGCAGATATGTACCTGGTGTGCAGCTTCACAAAAATTGTGGAAATATGAAAGGAATGCGGGTATTGAATACCACAAAGGTGGCCTTCCAACTCAGATTTTAGCCTTACTGGACTGAGATGTATCAGTCCGTGTATCAGCCACTCACATCAGTATAGTACATAGAAAATGATTCAACTTATCCACATATGGATGTATGTCCTCAGTTTCAATGTTATCGACTGGCAAAAACCTAAACAGAATAGAAAATAAGGATCGATGCGATTTGTTTGTAATAGGCCGCTGTAGGACTAGGTATTGTGATTCCGGAAAATGAATAAATAAATGGATTTGCACATCTATCACCAGGCATTGTATTCAATATTCTACTGGGGTAAAATGTAACCGTGCTTCAAGGAACATTGCTCTACTTGCATGGACAAATGTTATTTTTATTAAACCCGCTAGCAAAACTAGGAATAGGCTTCCAAGAGTATTCTTGAGCGTATTGCCAGTATAGTAATCCATATCATAAAAATTTTCACCGTTGCTAAAGCAAGTTATATCATTAATATGCAGACAGTGTACCAACCACATTACAAGCTGGTCCAAATACAAGTTTCTTTTCTAAAATAAAATAAAATGAACAAGGAGCAATTGTTTTCGATGTGTTATGGCTTTACTGGAAAGAGCAAACATTCGTTATGGAATATGATTCCATTCATATGGCTGCTTCAGCTGGCGTCGCAGTTTTTGGCTCTATCTCAGGAATGGCTCGGACGAAGGACTTGAATCGTTTCTGGAAAAAGTTAAGATTTTGAGCGGGAAAAAGCTGTCAGTGTTCGTATGATTCAAAAAGAAATCACCAAAGGGACCACTTTGTACAACCGAAAGGTGACACAGCTTTCATATTTCTTTTTGGGAAGCTGCTTACAGACAGATATCAAATAGATCCCGGAATATAATCAAATTCCAAGAGACAATTAGAAATGCAATAAATTTCGCTGAAACTATAAACATTGATAAAACTATAAGCTTGATAGCGCAGTATCAGTAGAGGCCCGGACCTACAGAGCCTATGATAAATATGTAGAAAGCAAATATATCTTAAACTGGGATATGTTCCTTCTAAAAAAAAGTAGAGAATGGATCACACTGATCCAAAAATCTTCAGGTCAATTAGTCTATTATCCTTCCCTCTGAGAGCATTTGATTATAGATACTAATATTCGTTTCAAATTCGACAGCAACGTATTATCTGGTTCTTAGTATGCATTCTACAAAGAGAAATCAGTGAAGATGGCCGTATAATCCTTGCTGGGTACCATTGAGGAATCCCAATGCAATAGGAAACTCACTTCCACAACCTCTCTCGACAAAACAACTGCCAATAACAATCTGAAGCTGACTAGACATTATTTTAGGAAGCAGAGTGATGCATGCAAACTAAAGTTCCGCCTGTCAATCTGTTCGGTATGTAGAGGCATCCTACTTTGAGGAGTACTTTCACAGCGATCACTGACGTCAAGTAGCAGTATACGATTGTGGCTTAAGTGGACGATATAGCAATTGGATTCATGAGAAAACTTCGAACTTCAAAGGGCCTAGCTGACCATGGTCTTATTGATATTTCGAGATGTGAATCCAAAGATAAGATCCTGACACGATCTTTAACACTACCGAGCAAGGAAAAAGCCTTACTCGTGCTCCTTGGTTCTTTAGATAAGTTTTAGGCTCAGCAATGAATTGCAACTGGTGGGCAGTATGAAAAAAACAATTAGGAACGGGCATATTTGAAACAGAGAAGCTGTGAGAAATTTTAAATAAATAAGTTTGCACTGGGTCAACGAATAGATTGGTGAATTGAATATGACTTATGGTACAAAGATCGACATTTTCCCTGATTCACACGATTGAGTTTCATTGATTTCATTGAAAAAACGTTGCACAAACACTTAGGAAGATTTGCGCTGTTCAGCGTTTTCGTGATGGTGATTTCATATGCTCTGATTTGCCCCGTTCTGGACGACTGGTAGAGATTGATGCGGACCAACTTGAAGCTCCAATTGAAATTAATGCGAGCCACATAACCAGGTACATAGCAGCGTAGAAAATTACTTGCGCAAACTGCAATCAGTAAATTGAGCAAAATTTATTTGTTCGTGTCTTCATCAACGATTCCCTGCAGAAACGCCACGAAGATGTAACATTTTTCAGACGGATGATACCGGGCGATGGACAGTGGATTCTGTACAACAACATGGAATGGAAAATATCATGGAGCCCCCATTAGTCATTCCAAAAGCTGGTCTTCGCTTTAAGAAGGTTATGCTCTGTATATGGTGAGAATGAAAGGCAATTGTGTATTAATAGCTTCTTCCGCATAACCAAACCATTGACTCCCATACGTACTGCTTTGAATTGGATAGAAGGATGCAATTAGCGAAAAACGCCCGGAACTGGTTAATCCGAGGGACGTCGTGTTCCATCAAGACAGCACTAGACCGCATGTCTCTTTACATACTTGCCAGAAATTTGTACAGTTTGGATGGGATGTTTTACCCATCCACCGTATTCACCTAAATGTGCACCTTCTGATTACCATTTATTCCGGTCCCTGCAGAACTTATTAATGGAAACATGTATATCGACGGACATTGACCGCGGCGTTCTTCTTTCATTATGTATCAGTCCCCAAGAAGGTATTCCAATGAAAATTTCGATGGAAGTTCCTAGCATTGTGGCAAATCTAAGAATACCTTTCTTATTTCTAAAGCTACCCAGAACATTCTTACCGAAGGCTTCGCTGGCAGTACTTCAAGCGGTCGCTTATTGTCGAATGTTGGCCTCGAGCTGGTCCAAAGTGGTTGGCTTTATTGGCGAATACTAAGGACTTCACATAGCCCCAGAGAAAATAATCGAGTGATGTCAAATCGCATGATCGCCGCGAATAATAGAGATGAGATGATTCAGTTTCTCCTTCACAACTTCGAGTGTTGCGTCGCTTGTATGGGATGTAGCGTCGTCTTGTTGGAACCGCAGCTCAGATATACCGATGTTGTCGAGCTTTGACCACAGAAAGTCGATTAACATCTCTCTATACCTGAGACCAAAGACGGTAACGGTGTCTCCTTCCTCATTTCGATGACATAATCCGCACCAAAAAGTCAATCTTTGTGGATGCACTGATGGTTTTTAGAACACTGGATTGTGTTCGCTCCAATTACGGCAATTTTTCTTGCTAACATAGCCGCTAAGCCAAAAATTTAACTTGTCCGAGAAGATGAATTTTTGGCTAATATCCGGATCTCCGGCTAACACTTCCAGCACGGAATTAGCGAACTCACGGCGTTGTCTATGGTCGTCTATGACTGTCTATGGTCATCCCAAATCCAACTGCAAAATAAGACCGGTTGACTCTCTGCCGATGGCCTATTCAGGTGATCAGCTCCGAATCGACATCCTATCGATACTGGCTGCAACGGCGTTTTTTTCATTTCTCTGTCTGGTTGGTGGCTTAGGAACCAAAACAGTGTAGTCACGCTCAAACTTTTCAACGAAGCGCCGAATTGCCTGCACACTGAAGCCATGATGACGATCGACCTCATGACGATATTTACGTTGCGTATTTACAACTGAGTCGGAATTTCGGATTTTAATAATTTCCGCACGTTCAGCAAGCGTAAGACGATGCATAATGAAATGACAAACCTTGCTGAATATTATGATAGCTGGATGTCATTGGAAACTTTGGCAGCTGCTGAACCATAACAATTGGAAAAAATATCATTGCTGTGTGGTCACCTGTTATCTGATCTTCTAATTTCTGTTTTATGCAATGTTCTCCTTAAGCAGACCAATCATTTGCCCGATATTAAAAAGGACGAATTATATATATGCTGAATACATTTATCTACACAGTGAGGATAAAGATGAGAACTTCTACTCATACGGCGGAGGAGTCCTTCTGCCTAAATACTCGTAGCTTTGCATAGAACCTTTACAAAATCGTTGCGACCATTCGTTGAACTTGTTTATGTTAGAGGTCCTACTTCAAATCTTAGCCTTTACATCCGTCACTGTCACATTTTCCATTGCCATTCAATCTAGTAGATTATATTGATAGGCTGTAAATAGAGGGTTTTCCAATAGGGACTTGACAACTTTGAATTTAATTCGTGAACGCACTCTTTCACTAATCATCAAACTGTCACAACGGGTTGGTCGAAGTGTCGAAAATATCGCTGCCGTTCAGGCGTCCGTAGCAAACGATCCAAATCAGTCAATTTCACGGCGTTCTCAAGAATTGGGCATCGCTCAGACCACATTATGGCGTATTTTGCGTAAGGATCGCGCCATGATCACCGATTATTTTTGGCCCGAATTGGAAGATATGGATTTGGACGACATGTGGTTTCAACAGGATGGTGTCACAAGCCACACAGCACACGCTACAATCGATTTATTGAAGAGTAAGTATGGTGAACGTGTTATCTCAAGACATGGGCCAGTTGATTGGCCGCCTCTTTCGTGCGATTTAACGCCGCTTGACTATTTTCTTTGGGGCTACGTTAAGTCATTGGTTTATGCTAACATGCCGACGACGTTGGAAAAGCTCAGAGCCAACATTGAACGCGAAATAGTGGCCGTTTCGGCCGAAATGTATGGCCGAGTCGTTGAAAATTGGGTCCAACGAATCGACCGCTGTAAACGTGCCGGCGGTGACCATAAGAACGAAGTCGAGTTCCATTCATAAATATTTTGATAGTACCTCAAGCCAATAATAAAGTTTTTGAAATATCTCAAGTTCTTATTGGAAAACCCTATACAACAGATTGAATATTTGATGATGCCGATCCTAAAGACAGTGCTAGTTTCTTAAGTAATTTAAAGCTGTGAAAGCTTCAAAAGATTCAGACTGACCAGCCCCTTTTTACGACCACTAATCGACTAATCGACTAATCTTACAAAATCTTCCATTATTAACTCATTGGGGTCACCAACAAAACTAGGGGACAATTTGATGCTATCTTTGCTTTAAATATTAATAACTAAGCCGTTTCAACAAGCAAACTTCTTCTCTCTAAATATGATAGTTATCACCAACCATTTTCTCTCTTTTCTCTTACTTTTTCATATGACAACGCTCTGAAAATGGTTTCCTGTATCCTGTCTGAGCCGACTATGCTAAAGAAATCATGTGAAATTTGTTTGGCTCAGTCAAAAAAGCTACGAGTATCTCCCAGCTTTCCATTTCCCAGCTATCCTTCTCGATGGTCTGAAAAATAATTTAAGGAACAACCCTTCATAGCAAGAAGTCGTAAGGTTAAAATTTCAAACGTATGTCTATCTAAGCTGTCCCAATGTTTACCCAAATCAAGTCGACAATTTTAACCGACTTTGTGTCACATACTTTGCTCGGAACTGAAGATGACTTAATCGGCACCGATTTTAGCAAAGCCTTCAATAAAGTTTATCATAAAACTCTTCTGCTCAGGCTAAAACTTCTTACAATCGAGCTTTGTAATGCAATTTAGATCCTATTTCGAAGACCTGTCCTACAATTCTCTGTTCAGA
The DNA here is from genome assembly GCA_949129095.1 of Volucella bombylans. NCBI lineage: Eukaryota > Metazoa > Arthropoda > Insecta > Diptera > Syrphidae > Volucella > Volucella bombylans. The sequence goes on along the minus strand of OX422141.1, from coordinate 134,069,702 downwards.
TTCACAGTTTCCGATTTTATAAAAGTCTATGTGGAGTACCTCTAGGTAGCCGTTTCGTTCCTTCTTTGTTTATTCTAATAAACATTGATGTCGACGAGTATATGTTGAAAGGTTTGATGCAGGTATCATGAAACTCTTGAGACATATCTCATCGTCGATTTGGGAACATTTTCTACTTGGTGGCCAAAGAATTTTCTTTGTCTTAATGTACTCGTAAATATGGTGAGTTTTAAGCAATAATATATACTCATTCGCGCCTTCAGACTTCCTTTCATAATGAGTTTATATTCAAGCAGGTCTGTTAATTAGTAACTGAAGTTCACAATCTAGCTATTATCTGTGATAAAGAACTCCATTTTCGCCCGCTGTGAATCCAGCTCTGGCGGACGATTAGGAATTATCAATTCGGCGTCGATCGCAACAATTTGGCCTTTATCTATCCACAACATGAACAATTTTGCAAAAAGATTTCGGCGTACAGAAATTAAAGCCATGGGACCAAAGTTTGCGCCGTGATTTTGCCGATTTGGCTCTTGAGCAGCTTGACGTCGATCCTTACCTTTATGGAAAAATCTCGTTGAGTGATGAGGCTCAGTTTTGGTTTGTGAACAACCAATATAACTACTTCTGAGACTCAATTTTACATACAAACTGGACTGTTTAGTGGCTTCACTGATCCTCATTTGGAAAATGAGACCCTAGCTTGGCTTATAGTCATTGTTATCCAACGTTACCGGACATTGATAAGTGATTATTTCTTGGAAAATATGGATGACATTGCTCCGGAGGACAATATGTGGTTCTAGCAGAATGGTGCTATGTATGTGTCATTTTGCCATGAAACCATTGTCTTACAGAGAACCCAATTCAACGAGAATATTAGATCGCGAAATGGGACACTGAATTGGTCACCGTGATCATGCGATTTGACGCCACTCGATAACTACACATGGGGCTATGTCATGTCTTTGATGTAGTAGGGCTCTCGCCCAATTATCGAGGCTTCTTCCATTAATGAAATTTTCTAATAAAAAGCGAGGGTGGACCAAAAACTGCTCTTATGCTAACGGTTTTCAGAACTTAACGCCGCTGAAGGTTGTTACGATTTGACCAGTTACAAACTGCCGATCATAGGTCCCGTTAAGTGGCATGAAAAAAGGCAATCCATATCAAGACTTTAAACATGGCACCGTGGGAGTCAGGAGGCATACGGACCACGGTCTGGCCCTGAAGAGGTCTCCCTAGTGGGAGCGTCACAGTGGTATGGTTTAAAACCCAAAACGAAGGAAGGGTCGTCTAGTTGGTTTCAACTAGACGTAGAGTTTGCAATAAGTACTGGGTGCTGGGACCCTACGAACAGCAAGCGATTAATGGATGGGCCTCGACTTATATCAAGAGTGGAACTGTGGGCACAACATAGTTCCGGTTTGGTATTCATAATACATGCAAGCGATAATAAAGGAGCAAGGATACTCCCATAAATGTTTGGGCATTCACGAACAATGGGTTCAGAAGAAAATATCACGTATTGTCAGGACATGTGGCATTCATTCAGCCTTGTATCATTTTGTCTAATATTGAGACCGATATATAACCAACTATACTACTCACTAAATTGGGATCCTATGAAAGTTCTAATAAGGACGTTACGAATAGTAACTACGTACCATTTCTTAGTATCTGGAAGCTGCTTTCCAATATACCAATGAATTCTAAAAATTTAATAAAGTTTGACATACTCGTTGTAGGTTATATTCGTATAAGAAACCTTGATATGATTTAGTCTGATAACTCAGGATTAGATTAGAATTAGTCCAAGCAAGACTCAGAGACTTGGACTACAGCTCCATCAATACCGACATTCGCTTGCTCAGAAGGCAATAGTAAAGCCCTCTCTCAGACAACCAAAATAGCGCTCTACAAAACATTGATTGTCCAAGTCCTTCTCTATGACTTTTCTGTGGAAGATTATCGTTACAGCCAGCATAATGTTGTCTCACCTCAATTTTCACAAAGCTCATTTTCACAATCATGCTGCGAACAAAGTAAGGCACTTCCTTAGCAACATGAATATCCATACATTTCGAGCGGCCAGTATAATGGAATCACCCAATCTACCAGAACCTTTGTCAATCGCTTATCCATCCACCTCTAGACTTATACAATGCACCTGTACCAAGAAACCAATAGAAACTCCGCAACTGATGCCCTAGGTTTCACGTGGAGCATCCGCACGAAACAACGCGGCAAAAGAAAGGACGAGAGCGACTTGGGCACGAGCAAAGGATACCGGAAGAATATCAAGTTCCCTGGAGGAAAAGGAAAAAGCGTGGGAAGAGACCGACTAGGGAAATCGAGAAGTATTACCTTATGAACAACGTGTAAAGCCAACGAGGCCAGGATAGAAACTATTTATCTGAGCGAGAAAAATGGAGATGGAGATAGAAAACAGCATTTGTCCAGCCCGTCCCTAAAAAATCAAATTTTCCTCTCTCTCCTTCTACAGACCCATTGCACATATGTGCCTTTTTTCCGAGGTCATGGAAAATGGTAAACCGTCAGCTCATGAAATATCTCGAAACACGAAAACTTCCTAATGACCGGCAGTACGGTTTTTATAGCAATGGGTCCACTGGTGATCTAATGGCATGTCTCACCGAAAAGTGTAACCAAAGCGTACGTCAATCTGACGAAAGCAAGATAATTGCTCTTGATATTTCTAAGACATTTGACAGAGTTTGGCATCAGGCTGTTTTATCTAAAATGCCTTCTTTTGGGATCGACGAAACTCTCTTTCGATGGATTAGAAACTACCTTTCGGAACGTTCAATTCCAGTTGTTTTGGATGTTTTCAAGTCTGATAAATGCTGGTGTCCACACCCAGCCATTGTTCATGAATGGCAGCGTCGAAGCCCGATAAACTTTCCATTCTCGGTATGTGTGTCAACGACGTCTTACGTGGGAATGCCAACATATTTGGTGTGGTCAAAAATGCTGCGGAATGTCTAGGTTTCCTCAAGCGATGTAAGAAATACTTCACCCCCTTTGATGAGGCCTCAAGATATAAGGTGTTTATCCGCCCGAAATTGGAGTACAATGCCCACATCTGGTCAGGTGCGCCCAAAACATCTTTGCACCTGCTAGATAGGATTCAAAACCGTGCGATAGAACTCATAGCTGATACTAACATCAACATCACTCAAACAATGGACACCCTCGAAAACCGACGCATTTAAACTTTCATCAGTATACCCTCAAGCCCATTTTCGAACGTAGTCTAAAATATCGTGATTCGTTCCAGAGCCGTGCAACTCGCTTATGGAATGCTTATTTCCTAGTCATTATAACCTTCAAACATTTAAAACCAATGTTCACGGTTACCTCTCTTTCCATCCTCCCTGATTTTTCTTCGCTTGCGTTGTGAGCGCTCACAAGTTCAACTTGCATAAGTAAGCCAAAAGTTTCTGTCTATTACCAGCTTACCTGTATCAAATCGTGATTTTAAAAAATCGTCATCAAGTTGATTCTTTTGTATTTAACTTAAACCAAAAAGCCTGAACCTCTTAACAAGAACACCCTTTACAACTGCTCGAAAGAATGGCCCAAAATTGAACCGACAGAGGATACGACCATATGCCTTAAATCATTATGTCATGAATCTTTCTGTATACTAAGTGCACACCACTACTGATTCTGTTAATTGCAGTTTACTTTCCGCTGGAAAAGTGATGAACCAGAAATTCAATTTATGTTAAAAGGAGAAGACTCAGAAACATCGTTCTTGAAGTTAAATATGACAAATCTACCAAGTTTGCCGATTGTCCTGTCCATGCCCTCAAAATCTTGGATACGATTTTTGACAGTATTTGCATTTTAAATTTAAAATCTATATTGAGCAAGAAACTGTCCATTGGTGTGCTTTGTTATAAAGCCCTCGTTCACAGTCAAGAGTCAAGATGAACAGCGTAATATCGATCAAAAATATTTGCAAAATGCATGTCTATCTTTAGATCGTGCATTTATTCATGGCTATGGATGGGAAAGCAAATCCGCCAAGAGGAACAATTGATTCTCCTAGACGGCAATAAAATATCTTCAAGTGGCTGCTTTACGATGTTTTTGAAGAATTTCAAAAAAATCACGTTAAACTCATTACTTTGGTATGTACGAAAATGTAAGAATATTCCTACACAAATTCGTCACAGACTTTAGTCTTTCTCTGACGAGAGCCTTCCTATGACACTTTGAACCGGCAACATTCAAGATAATCATCACGATCAGCTATTTTCTGACACCGAAATTAGTTCGTTATGATCTCACCTCATACAGAAATACCCGTCTAACTAAACAAATTGACATTCTATTTTCGCCAGCAAATTCGATTACTTAATTCCAAAATATACACAACTGTTCGGTACCCGACACGAAAATCCACATGCTTTCCGCACTAAATAATATATTACTAATAAAATTCATCGTCTAATAAACAAAACACTTTTACGAATGTGTGGCCATGATTTATGCAAACTATGATCCAAAGGAAACATCAGTCCCCGAGCTGTTCCGCAAAAAAGAAAAGAAGAAAATTGCTCATAATCCTAGCCCAACACCCACTTCAGGTCGACATTCAAAATGAGCTCCGGACGTTTGATTTACTAAAAATAAGCCGGCCCCACCACAAAGATTTTCAAAAAAAAAAAAAAATAAAAAAGTTCGAAAACAAAACATCATCTCTCTCGTACCGCGAAACTCAATAAAAATGCCAAATCGACTAAATGTTGTAATGAATGATTCGATGATTTATGAGTCATAGCAGAAGGTGGCCTATACCTGAACCCTGCGGTGCTGTTGCTTTAAATTTCGGTGCAAACATTTCTGACGATTCAACTGCTTCTGGAAGAATATTCAAAAAAAATTCGCTGTATTTATTCCACAGTGGTTGTAGGGACATCTAAGACAAGACACACACACAAATATCTACAGAGAAGGGGGACACTTTGTTTTTCAAAATATTATTACAATTTTTTCTTTTTTTTGAAGATTCCTCTTAATTTTTTGAAATTTTTATTTTTGCAAATTTTCTACAACTTTTTGTTTGTTTGCAAATTCAAAACACTGATTCACAGCAGTCGGATAGGGCGATGCGAATTTACTTTTCCTTTTTTCTTTTTTGCGAAAACAATTTTCGAAATACTCGGAGGAAGGAACTCAACAAAAAAAAAAAAGGAAAACAAAATTGGAACTCTGAACACGATTTTAACTAACCCTGTCCCATATTTTGTGGACTTTAATGCAAAAAAAACAAAAACTTTACACGAAAATGATTTTTTGAAAATCCACCGAAGACACGAACGCTCTTTTACCCACTGAACTCGAAATTTTGAAAACGATTTGGTTTAGGTTTTTTTTTCTCACAGAATCAACCGAAAAAATTAAGTCGAAAACGACAATTTTTGAGTTTTTTTTTTGTCGGCGACTGACACGACGACGACGGTTGATGTGTATTTGTTACAACATTTTCAAAATGCTTTCGAAGAGACTTTTCCGATCGGTTCGCTGTTCGGTGTTCGTTGTACAGCATTTGGGCGTTTGGTGTTCTCATTTGTATTTAGTATATTATTGGAGGTGGATCTGGGTGTTTTTTTTTTTTACAAATCTGAGCAAAATAAAGCTCGAAAATGGCACACATCTGAATTCGAGCATACGAAACTGACCACTTGAGTGAATAATTTTTGAACTACTCGTAGCGCAGTATGATTTCTGTTGGTGCTGAAGAAGCTTGCGCAAACTACAATACAATTTTCAAAAACCGTTTAAGTGATATATCGCATTTATTTGTTGGCTTCCTTTTGGTTTTCGAAAACATAAACGAGTTGCATTTGTTGTGTATATCATACATACGAGTAAATGTACCGAAGAATATATTGTAGTTCAACGTCTGCTGAGAAGGGTGAATTGGATTTGAGTACTCGAATCGGATGTGTACGAGTATTTGTAGGTGGATCAGTTTGTTTAGTAGATGTTTAGGGGATTATGTTTTGGATGGTGTTTTTATTTTTAATCTTTTCGAACGCTTTCTCTGTATGTTTTGATCGTTTTTTATGGCTCACGAGAGAGAACTTTGTTTATTTTAAAATGACTGTCGATGTTGGACTACGTGTAGGTGGGGTTATCAATAGAAACAAGTATCTGTTGGTGAATTGTAGAAAAATTAACGGCCGGAATTTGTGGATTTTGAATGTCAAATGTGGAATACTTCTAGGCAAGACGGATATACGAGTGAATTCTGAGTATTCGTTGCGATGATCTTACTTAAAAATGTTGAATATGTATATTACTTGGAGCCTACTTCATAAATCTAGAAATCTAGAAAAATAAATCCAAACAGGACTATCAGCACATGCTTGTTGTCATTTCCTTTTTCCTGCGACTTAGATCTGTTTGAAGCGATCTGACTACAATAGAAGCATTCATTTTCTTATTTGAGGGCTTATTCGAACATAAGCAGAGGAAGTGTTTCACATCATAGCCAAGGACTTCTGTGCCTGGGGATAAGGATTATGTCAGAAAATGGAGACAGTACTTCCAGTCACTTTTCTCTTAGAGATTCACAAGATAGGGGCGGGTTCGTGGCGGATAATCGTCTCCGATCAAAGGCTATGGACTTGTAATCTGTATACGATACGGTTAACAGAGTTAGACATAAATAATAAGTTTCTGAGAATAACCAGAGATTTGACCCCTAAAACCGGAAAGGAAGATGACATCACTCCGTTACAAGATTCCACAATAACAGAGAGGTGCAATCGGCAAAGAAAATCGACAATATGTTGATCTGTAAAGACGTGCATACAACGTACATCCAGTACGATCTTTTATAACCCCAAAAAGCGCCCGAATTAAATTAAACATCAATGAAGTATAGCTTCAATACCAAGTCAACTTTGAGCTCACAACTTTACTTACCTAATTACTTAGTTGGCGCTACAATCCAGGACGAACCTGTGTCTCGATAAATAAAGGGTTTTCCAATAGGGACTTGACAACTTTGAATTTAATTTGTGAACACACTCTTTCACTAATCATCAAACTGTCACTGTCAATTTATTCAGTAAACTCAACAATTTCATCATGGTAAAGTACACTAACGAGCAAAGTCTGCAAATTATAAAAATTCTCTACCGAAATTCGGAGTCAGTGACTGCAACTTTAAGAGCGTTTACTCCATTTTTCGGTCGTAATTCTCGCCCTAGTAGACAGGCAATAACAAGTTTAGTGCAAAAATTTGAGTCTACATATTCGTTGTGTGATGTTGCCGTGTCAGTGAGACAGCGGGTTGGTCGAAGTGTCGAAAATATCGCTGCTGTTCAGGCGTCCGTAGCAAACGATCCAAATCAATCAGTTCCACGGCGTTCTCAAGAATTGTGCATCGCTCAGACCACATTATGGCGTATTTTGCGTAATGATCTTGGTTTACACCCATACAAGATCAAGCTGACTTAAGAATTGAAGCTGATGGACCATTTGAAGCGACGTACGTTCTCCGATTGAGTTCTGGAGAAGATGCGCCAAGATGTTGAATTTCATCGCAAAGTCATCTTCAGCGACGAAGCTCTTTTTTGGCTCAATAGGTTCGTCAATAAGCAAAATATGAGTTATTGGTCGGGTGAAAATCCACATGTGCTTCACGAATCACCACTTCATCCACAAAAAAATAACTGTTTGGTGAGGTTTGCATGCCGGCGGCGTTATTGGGCCATATTTTTTCGTCGAGGATAACAATCGTCACGTTACTGTGAATGGTCAGCATTATCGAGCCATGATCACCGATTATTTTTGGCCCGAATTGGAAGATATGGACTTGGACGACATGTGGTTTCAACAGGATGATGCCACAAGCCACACAGCACACGCTACAATCGATTTATTGAAGAGTAAGTATGGTGAGCGTGTTATCTCAAGACATGGGCCAGTCGATTGGCCGCCTCGTTCGTGCGATTTAACGCCGCTTGACTATTTTCTGTGGGGCTACGTTAAGTCATTGGTTTATGCCATCACGCCGACAACGTTGGAAGAGCTCAGAGCCAAAATTGAACGTGAAATAGCGGCCGTTTCGGCCGAAATGTGTGGCCGACCGCTGCAAACGTGCCCGCGGTGGCCATATGAACGAAGTCGAGTTCCATTCATAAATATTTTGATTGTACTACAAGCCGATAATAAAGTTTTTGAAATATTTCAAATGGTTTGCGTTTTATTTAAAAAAAAAGTTGTCAAGTCCTTATTGGAAAACCCTATACATTTATTCAGGTAGCCGTTTCTCCATTTCCACCTGTTGGCAGCAACTTAGGCGATGACTTTCCGATCTGCATTTGGCATTCTAAGACTGTTGGTGGTGGATCGTTAATATTAATTCCATTTACATATCCTAACCATCTGAGGTGACTGAACAGATGGATATCACTGTACAGTTCGTACAGTTTTCTGTTATATCTTGTCTTCCAAAGCCTGTCAACACAATGCGTCCCAAAAACCGTGAGTGATTAGAGTCTAATATAGAGTCTTGTCATTATTCCCTTATTAGTCTAAGGAAAGAAGAATTGATTAGTGTAATTCTTCGTTTGATTTCTGATGAGCTGTCAATATCAGAGTTAATAGTAGAGCCAAGGCAGATTATATCTCTAACAGCATCAAAGTTACATTGTGTTATACTGTCTGATTCGTAGATGTTGTTCGTCCGATGACCGTCAAGGCGCTCATATTAGTTTCATGATTCTTTAACAGACGACACTCCGACACAGAGGCATAATAGATATTGTAATCAGTTCTCTGACTTAGCAGATAAAGGGCACTGGAGACTCGTGGCTCAACTTATGTACATAAATATGTAAGTTCTTGTTGCTGGTTCTTATTGTAATCGAATCGAATGTTCCACCTCAGAACTTATAATTGTTCAGCACGTAGATCATAGTAAGAGGAAATTAGATGCGCATAGGTATTCATGCTTCCCCCAATACTCCTGTGTTTTAAATTTTTAACTGCTACCTAATGTAAATTAGGATATGGCATCCACATCTAAAGCAAGGGAGCTGTTGCAGTTGGTTTGGTGGTTGAAGTGAGTATGAACATTGACCGGAGGGAATACTGAGACAACGGACCTCATTCCACAGCGTAAAATGATGTCTTCCCTTCCCTGAGAATAGAATTCTATTCATAAATTTAATTGTAAGCATTATTCGCTTCTTCACATTCACTGTCATCACCACGGAAAAATATCGCGGAAATCTTTCGAAAAGTTCGTACTGCTTTTGATCATCAACAAGCTCCTGCTCGCATAGCTATAGTGAATTTATTCGGTAGATTTGAGGTTAGTGATGTGAAGACTCCAACTCGTGTTTGTCCGGCAAGGTCAGTTGAAAATATCGCCGCCGTAGCTGAGAGTGTGACTAAAAACACAGATGTGTCCATTCCGATCACAGGAATTGAGCCTATCCAACACCACCTTCCACAGCATTTTGCATAAAGATCTTAGCCTACATGCTTACAAGGTCCAGTTCACTCACGAATCGAAGGATAAAACGAAGTTTTATCCTCGGGGAAAGTATCTCTCTTTTTAATCTTTGTAATACGCTCATTTCAATGTTGCTAACCTCTATAATTTCCTGCTTTAAGTTATTTTATGTTGCGAGCGGTTTAAATTTCCGCTTGTATGTTTGATGAATGTCCAATAATGTCCAGAATACCATACCCACGTCCAGTCACATTAAGATCATACTATTCCGTATCCTTTATCCCACACATCACTATCCATCTTAACTAACCAAGCTCATCACTCGTCGATTTATAACACTCACAACCCAATCGAATGCAAATTAAGGCTCATTTAAAATTTAGGATCCTAAAATACCTAACTGGTCGAGGGAGTGTTGTCGGCTCTGTTTTGTGGCACCACTAAGACAGTTTCCTCGAACAATTTGATCAGTATCGAGCTCAATCATGAAAAATTTTGGCTTTTTGTATTACTCTCTATTGTCAAAGCTTTTATGTGAATATTTTTTTTTTTAAATGATACTTAATCATGACTTCTTACTGAAAATTATTCTAAGTGATGATGTCTGGGTACACAAACAAAACTGTCGCATATGGAGCTCCGAAAACCGAAGAAAAATATTGGAACAAGCTCTCCCTCCACAACGAGTGATAGTTTGGTGCGGTTTTCGGGTGGGCCGTGCCATTGGGCCACATTTTTTCGAAAATGATGCTGGTGCGACAGTTTCAGTGAATGGATTTCATTAACGAACGATGTTGACTGACTTTTTAGTCTGAAATTGATGCTACGGACGTGGACGATGTTTTACATGCCATACATCTGGTGAAGCAGAGCCATTGCGTGACAAATTTTCTAGACGTGTGATATCTCAAAATGGAGACTCCAATTGGCCGCCGAAATCGTGCGATTCAACACCATTAGACCTTTTGCTTTTGGGCTATGTTAGAGATTGTATCTACACCAGTGATCCACCAACGATTCATCTGCTAAAAATATCAGAGCTGTTCGCGAAATACAGCTGCAATTATGGGAAAACATAATGAAAAATGTAATCAAAAGAATGATTATTAGTAGGCAGAGCTGAAGCGGAGCTTTGACAGATACTGTGTTCCTATACCAACTTCAGAGTCTAGATTAAAATAGAAATCTAGCCGCTTTTCATAAAAATGATGCATTTTTCTATTGACTTATAGTAATGTGCCAGCTCTTGTTGGATGACCTTATAGTTGCGTTTACGATACAAGTTCAATTTTGGGCCCCTTCGCTATATTGGCTATACCAAATGGGATCGGTAGGAGTTAGTCAACTTCCATTGCATTACCTATTTCATCAGGGACACAATCCTCATTCATGCCTAAGCATGTCACATGCATCCATGCATGTCGCATGACGCCAGTGTTGTCGAAGCAGGAGTTTAAGAAAAACTAGACATTTTTAAATTTACTTAAATTCAAAAGGGACTCACGTAAGTAGATTACAAGCCTATGTATATTTTTTGGTAGGTTTTTAAATCTTCTGGCGGACTTATGGAGGAAAAGATGCAACCGCAAACTTACTCACGAGCACTGACTCCGTCTAATCGAGTGAATTGTTGGGAACGCTTCTTCCACATGGTTTTCTCATCTCAGCCACCTGGTTCACAAAGAAAAGGAGGACTGAACCTCCGATTTAAAGAATAAAACCTTGGTTAAGTAAACTGGAAGCAAACTGCCCGCATCCATGAAGAATGTACTATAGGGCTGATAACTAGTTTGGCATAATAATTAAGAAGCTGAAAGACCCTTATTTCTGACAGAATCTCTGCGGAGTTTTTCGAATCTGAATTTGGTACTCTGTTAAGGATCAAACTTTGGCGCCGGATATGATAGCAATCATTCTCCAAAACTCTATAACCCGATAGCTGAATTCGGCATCCAGTGTCTTTTTGGAACTGCTAAAATCAGATCGATATTAGGAATTGAAAGTGAAATAAGGACGAAGGACGCACATTCATCATTAATGTAACCATGAAGCTGTAGGTTTGAGGCAAAATGGAAATCTCTGGTTTAATGATCAGACAATCGTGGATGCCAGAATGCTTACAGTGACGAATTGGAAGTTGTGTGCTTGGGACAAAGAAACCTAGCAAACGACAGTGTCATAGGTAGAAATTTTCAATTGGTCATCGGTCCTTTAAACAATTAAGAATAGTCACTTAATGCTTATGCCAAAACGATAAAATTAGTGAAATACACACCTTTTATGAATTTAAGACCTGATAGGTGGAAATAGAAAAGGCAGTTCTTATTTATATGACTGACTAAGGGCCCTAAGATGGATCATTGATGACAGCTATGGTCAGGATAGCTCACAAGATAGAGATTCAGAGCTAGGTTAGGCCTTCTGAGAAAGAGGTGAAGGCGAGTCTATTTCTATATACCAACGGCAAGTTTAGTATACTTTTCAAACTGAAATATCCCTTCGTTCATGTGTTAAAATGAAGGCCTATCCTTCTGGGTGTGAAATTCGCAGCAGCTTCGGATATAAACGGTTCCAATATTAGCGAGCCGGGAAAATGAATTTCCATGTAGAATGTTCCCTAACAGACCGCGCCAGGGAATATTGCCGGAGACTCTACTCTGTTTAAATACAATGTTACATCAATATCAGAAATGAGTTAAAAGCACCGAAAATAGCTTTATTGTTTTCCAAAATACTCTCCAATATACAGTTTTGCATGCGTTTGAACTAATCTTCAAAGCAATTTTTCCACTCCGAATGAAGTAACTTCAAAACATGCGTTTTAAGCGCATTAACTTCTGCTTCATTAGTCAAAAACCTCGCAATTTACTTTTGATGTGTAGGAATAAAAAGAAGTCATTGGATGCGAAACCAGGGCTGTATGGCGGTTAACCCATCAATTTGATGTTTTAAATGCTCAACAAGTTACTTGTTTATGCCGACCTCGCTTTGTCATGGTGGGGAATGATCTTTGCTTTTCATTATTTCTGCAAAGACCTCTGGCAAACAAATGGAGATGGAGATTCCGAACTGACCATTCTACAATACATTGTGCTAATGGCACGGTGGCGACAGCTCCGGTTTCTCCGAAGAAACAGGCAACCATTTGCTTCGAAGTGCATAGTATGTGAACAACTTTTGTTGGATTTGGCTCGTCTTGAAAGAGCCATACAGTTTAGTTTCGGACTCATTTGAATAGATTCATGTCTCGTGGTTGTCATGATCTTATAGACGTATTTTGAAGCGCCGCCATCGAATTTTGTCAGTTTTTTGGGCCAATCGACACTGGCCTTTTTTTTGGAGGGATTGCCAACTATGCGGTACTCGTATCCAACGCGAATAAATCTTTTTGACGGCCAAATTTTCATCCAAAATTAAATGTATGCAAGTAGAACTAATGCCTAAGCATGCCTCAATTTCACGATAGGTCACATGATAATCCTGCCATATCAGTTCCCGCACAGCATCGATGTTTCCTGGCACAACAAGCGATTTTGGACGACCTTCACGAGATTCGTCTTGGAACGAATGACGACCACGATTTAATTCGAAAAACTAGCGAAACACCGTGGCCCGGGATGATGCTTCATCAGCAGACTTCGAAGCGAATTAATCTGCATGCTGTTGTTGAGTTAGTCCTCGTCGAAAATCATAAAAAATCATCGCATGAAAATGTCTTATAAAAAACACAGATAGCACTCGTATGACATAGGATTCTGAGCACGTGCACCATTAAAAATGTCAAACTGTACGATGCTAATGTCAGATTTGACCTATCTACACCAACAGTGCCTCTCAAAAGTTTTTTGTCCTGACATGTAGCTGAAATATTTCAGAAAATATTTCGGTTGCCAGAAATGTATGTCTTTAGCGATTGGGCTTCTTCTAACCTTTAAACAAATTTTACGCCACAAGTACTTAAAATTAACAGAAGATTATTAAAAGTATGTTCAGGAACCAAAAAATTAATGTTTAAGCATGCAGAGGTGATAAAGACAACAAAGTAATAGAATCACTGTCAAAGCTTGGCACGCGAACAGTCCTGCGGAAATGAAAATGGCGAGAAGCCAAGGATAGAGCATTTCGCAACGACCTCTTCGATATAGTAAAAATACAATCGTTGAAATGACTACGGCATAAAGAACATATGGGGACAGAAATGCCTCAGTTTAGACCTTAACTAACTTGCTTAAAGAACTAAGAGGGTTGTTAATTTCTATTTGATCTGCTAGTCAGGTCTATGAAGCATTTTGTATCCAAAGTAGACATTTTGGAAGTACTTAAATATGGATACAGTTTAAAGCAATATATTTTCCTAACTACACCAAACCATCTGCAGCTTATATGTCCATTGAATTATCCCTTACAACATAAAATAGAAGAACACAATAAAAAGATTTAACTGATTGGTATTAGAAGCGTAAGGCAATGCAGTTGACCCAGGTTAAGCAAAATCCAAACCTCCTCACATTTATGTGAACAATGCCCCGTAGGTATGCTAGCCACTAGGTCTTAAGCAGCGAATCAATAATTTTAAAACTCTAAAAACCGATGAATGAAGTAGACTTGAAAAATAAGTAAATAAAAACTACAAAACTAAGGCGGTGATCATTTTCTCCGTGAAGAAACTGAGTGAAAGCGACGTACATAAGTGTTTCCTTACATAGTTTCTCTCAACTCCACCCAACACTAAAGGCGCCAATCAGTAATAGATCCTCCAGTAAGTGCCTTAAAACATAACAACTTTATAACGAAAATTGATATACGACTCAATTAAAAAACAAAAATAACTTCAGATATATATTTAGCCCACCAATTTTTCATCGAACGCATTAAGTTATAACTCGTATCTAAATCGTCCAGAATAGTAATCTATCAACAAATAAATTTCTCACAAACATGTTTCGATGCCAATTCTTAATCCACCTCACGTTGTTGACACTGCTTAACATAAATTTCACAGATAAGTGCTAAAAAAATAAAAATTAAATAAACTCTAATAGCTAAGAAAAAAAAAATATATCTACATATCTACCCTCCCACGATCGAGTCAATTCACAGATTCACATCAAGTTCATCGGTGAATTTTTGTGGATCTTGTCCCGAGGCACTTGTATCTTTTCTAAAGTTCTTACATCTAAAAGCTTATACGATCTTGACGAGCTTTTTATTTTGTATCTTATACTTATACTAGAAAATGTTGCATATTTTTAGACGGATTTCTTATTTGCTACGAAAGGATAGATAGTAAGCAAAGGAATTGGAAGAACAACCACACACAATGGACACATGAGATTACAAAGCATTTTTGGAATACGAAAATTGGAACACATATCACAATCACATCAACAGAAAAAAAAACACATGAATACATAGATACGTATTATGACCCTCATACCATTTGCATAGAGAAAGCCTTTAGCTAGTACAAGCTCTTTATCGATCTCGCTTAGTAGATCACTTTCGGACCAACTCCGGCGATTCGGTGTTAGTAGAAAGCGCGTCTGCTTCCTGCGTTTAACTGAATTAGCACCACCACCACCACCACCAGTACCAGTATTACTAGTTCCAGTTGTTAAAGTAGCTCCCGCTGATGCATCGACAGGGTGGCAGCTACTGCTGCCCTCAGCTGGCTTCTTATGGCGTAAAATCGTGACCAACTTCTGTCGTTTACCCTGTGACAATTGTTCTAAATCTCGAACGCGATCAGCTAAATTGAAAATAATTCGCCTGTTAGTATTAAAATTGAGAAAAAAACAAATAAAAAAAAAACAAAGCAAAATCTACTACAAACAAACAAATACACAAAAAGAAAGAAAGATAGAACAGGAAAAAATAAACAAATTCGCTGTAGATACTCCTACATATAATGAGAGCATCCGAATTTGTCTAGTTCTAGTCTCAGTGCGAGTAATAGCTATGTACATAAGCTAGCCTAGAGAATTGCCCTATTTAATTGCTTCCTCTCAGACTAACAAATAGCAGCAAATCGCGGGTATCCCCGGTGGTTGTGAACATTTTTCATTCAAACCGCAAATCAAAGACTAGCGACAGTGTGACCAGATGTTTTGTCCCAAATGTAAAATGGAGAGTTGTTCTCCATATAACTATTTTACGAGTATTTTCTCAAATCCTAATATTCTGATCTCCCTATTTTGTAGTCTTATGTTCTTCGCTTCTAACTTTCTGCGCCTTAAATCCAGGCTGGGTGGACAATATTTAGGGAGCAATTAGAAGAATATTTCATGTTGAAAAAAAAATTATGAAGGTGATTGAGCCCTAGAGAATTCGAGAGTTGTTAAACCCTTCTGCAACCATTTGCCGTGTCACAATAAGGGCGGATTAATAAATGAAACTAATATTCGCGTTGGAACAGAAAATTGATCATCTCGACTTATCCTTGCATATTGGTATTGCTGGAATACTCTCTATGTTGGCTCTTAGATGGCAAGTTCATCAAAGGTCCTCCTAAAGCCAGAAGAAAATAGAAGCTAGAAGAAGCTGTTCAACTTTAACCTTGATAGATACAAAGATACAAAGAAAAATCATATAACAATCTAGTACGCATTTTTAATAGCGCCTCTTAAAAACAATTTTGCGGAAAAATCGAAAGTCCTCAATCGGGCCAAATTAGCCAGAAACACTCAGAAAATCTGATGGCACCTTCACTGCCCCGAAAGCAGAGACTATCAGCGTCATGCCTGAGACTCACTTCCAGAGATCAGAAGCAGCTCACAACCAGCTTTTATCACTGTGAGCTGATAACCCAACACGCCGCAGCTGGTATCTGTCGTCGGTTGTGGTGACGGATGAAGCCATAAAATACGCTGTTGTTTTCTTTGATGGCTTCAAGTCATCTGCCGCCGATGGCATATACCCTGTTATGGTTATGTTATAACTTCCTTCATATTGACGAGCATGAAGGGTATCATCGGGTTTCATAAGCGCAAAGCTGCGAACGCATTCTCTTTTCGGTATGCAACATGCCTGCCAAAGCAGAGGATCCTGTAAGACTGCAATCTGGTGGACAGAATTAAAGGCGAACTCGACAAGAATGCGCTGTCAATAACGCCACTTTTGAACGTATATGCAACGCGGGCAGGCAGCATGACATAGACAAATCACTTGTGGATAAGAGCAATGCTAATGAATAGCACCCTGATAGCGGATGACGAAAAAGGAAGCCAGGCGTCTGCCTTAAGCTTTCAATGTTTCTAAAGTCTACGGACACGCATATTTTATTTTTTATTTTTATAAAGTAGAGCGCGCTCAAAGGGGTTAAAGTACCCTTAAAATGTTTTCACACAGCGCGAGCCAAGGAAAATTAGGGAGGGAAGAAAGATAGGTACCGATATACGTTGGTTTTAAATGTCTGAATATTATAATGACTAGGAAATGGAAAGCTCGGCAGGCTATTCCACAAGCGGGTTGTTTGGCTTAGGAACGAATCACGATATGTCATAATACGTCCGAAAGTGGTCTTGAGGGTATACTGATGAGCATTCAAAGCGACATGGGTGTTACGGTTAAAGGTTTGAAGGGGCGGAATGCTACTGGCGATTTCAATGGATGTTTTAGACGTACCTGACCAGATGTATGCATCAATTTTTGGCGGATGAATGCTTTATATTTTGAGGCCAGCTCAGAAGGGGAAAAGTATTTCTTACATCGTTTGAAGACACCTATATGTCTAGCAGCATTTTTGACGACATCGAATATGTGGTTATTTCAGCGTAAATTGTCCCTGACACACATACCGAGAATGGAAAGTTTATCGGTTCCGACGACGCAAGCGCCTCTTATGGATAATGGCTGGGTGTTTAAATTTCGCTTTAACGACAGCAGACAGCATTGTGTTTTGGAAGCATTAAATTCTACTCTATTAGTAGTTCCCTAATTGGCTATACTGTCAATATCAGAATTTATTGAGCTTAAAGTAAGATGCCATTCCTGTTCTACAGCTGAAGAGGGAACGAATATGAAAAGCAGAGTGAAGGAATATATTGGATTTGACTGGCTGACAAGAGATCATTGATAACAATTAAAAAGAGTGTCGGAGATAGAACGGAGCCCTGAGGAACACCAGCATTTATTTTGTGAATATCAGACTTGAATACAAGACAACTTGTATTGAACGTTCCGAAAGGTAATTTCTAATCCATTGAAGTAGAAATATCAAGTGCAACTATCTTGCTTTCGCCAGATGGATGTACATGCCATCAAATCGCAAGTGGACCTATTGCTACGAAAACCATATTGGCGGTCATTGAGAAGTTTTCGTGTTTCGAGATATTTCATAAGCTGACAATTGATCAGCGTTTCCATGACCTTCGAAAGAAGGGATGTAAGTGCAATATGCAGGTGTCCTAGATGTACTATTTGTTGGATCATGCCTAGTGACTGTCTGCTCTAAAATTCTCTGGAAGTGATCAACGATTGGTGCGCAAGAAACAGGCTCCACTTCATAAAAACTAAAAGCTGCCTGCTCTGACCCATCTACTGCTTGAAGGCATCACCATCCGCTTCTCCAACAGACTAAGTATTAAAGTGCCAATCTCTCAATCTATCATGTTGAGAACCTCAAAGGCACTATCAGTTTTCTGGCGTTTGTAAAGGAGCAAGATTATATCACTGAACTTGTTGGGAAGGAATAGAGGAGAGTTTCTCAGGAGCCGAACTCTAGGACTGTCTTCGTCATCGGTTAAGGCTTTAATTGGCATTTGAGTATGACTTTGAACAGATGGTATTACTCTCCTGAATGCCAGCAAAGCTCATGAATGACTCCGGACCTCTATAAGGGTTTGCAAGTATTTTACCCCCTTTATCGCTGAGGCGAAAGATTCTAGAAATTCTACAAAAAAAAACATGCAAGGTGTATCATGGACGAGTTCTCTGTCTAGGTACTCTGTTTAGACAGTACGAGCATGTACAAAGTGGAAAATAACATCTTTTTGAATCTAGACTGCTCTGAAAGAACTTTAGAAGAGCTGGATCGCGACGATGAGAAAATGCTACCGCAAAAATGATGTATGAGGCCCGGTGGACTTCATTTCAGCATCATTTATCCATTACATCAAGAAGGATTACATTTCGTAAAAAATACTAGTTTTCATACTCTATGAACGCCCGGAACTTTAAATCAAAAATGTTGTTATCAGTGTAGGTGTAGGGTACCATCGACCAAATAAGATCAGGGTAGCTAAGGCTGTATCAGAGGACGTGCTCTGTAATTGCTCAAAACCTAGCGGGGTAAGTTAAGTAAGTAAAGTAAGTATTTTGTAAATTTAACAGTCGCCATGAGGCGTTGGGTGGTTTCGAGTTTGCAGTCGAGCAATATCTAAAGAGCGGTAAATCACTGATTAATGCACTCACTTCAATATTTGACCAAGATATGATGATTCATGTAGTAATCTGGTCGATTGTGCAAGGGTTCAAGAAAGAAGTGACAATATTCATCATAACGGGGACTATCAACATCAGTAGCGAGGCCAGAAGACACGGTTCAAGTTCAATAATATTTTTGTGGGTGTCCTAGGTAAGTTTTTGATCGAGGATTACGCAAACAAATTTTACTTTCCTTAAAAACCTTACAGCTTAAGAACTTAAAAATTTAAAGAGTGATAAATTCTTTAGTTTTTGAGTTTTTCTTCTTCTGATAAGGGCTACTGCTATAGTGCTTTTCTCTTGGGTTAACCATGAAGTCAACTTTTTTACATCAATTTTCTACGAGGTTTTTAAAGCGTTCTCTAGAGGCAATCTGAGATTTTTTCTTCAAATAAACCTTTGATTATTATGATGATTTGATTAGTATGATCAAAATTTATTCTACTACAATGAATCGTAACAATCGTTGCAATGACTCTAATATGGGTTTGCTTGCATTGCCTCATGTTTACATGTAGTATTAATGTCTGCTACTGTGGATGTATCTATTGCAGATAGCTGGGCTAAGTTTTTAACTCAATTCTAGAAGGTAAAACTCTAATGAGCATGAGTAGTTGATGCTTATTATTGGTAAGCATATTGACTAATGTGAAAGAAATGCATTCGAAAAGTCCCTTCTAAAATATGCATAACCAGGATTTTTGCCACAGTTTTGTGGAAAAATGGAAAGAGGCTCATCCGTTTATACCATTTGGGTAGTTTTGTGTGTCTATCCCCTATTTCGAATACGCTTTTTACGATGATTTGTCTCAAACTATGCTTAAATTGTTGTGAAGATACCGATCCAATAGGTGAATACAAATGGGATATCGTTTTGGAATAGAATCGCAAGAACTTCATCCGCATCTAGGCCTTTGGCTCAATTTATTTCGCAAATAATTGGCTTGCCTCTATAGAAGCACTTAAGGTCCAGACCTAACGAGGATTTTCTAACGAAACTAGAGTCATGTAAATGAACTAGGGCACCCTTTCAGCTAGAAGCTTTAATGTCTTAAAATTGTTCTCTGCATTCAAAATTTGGAGTATTTGTTTGTTTTAGAAGCAAGCTCTTTTTATAAATGGCTTCTTTCATATAAAGGGTGTCCCAAAAATCAACGTCAAGCTGAAAACGGGTGATAGGTCAAGTGGTGTCGGTTATCACAAAATTATAAAAAAAAAATCTATGTCGTGTACTTTTAAAATTATTGGCACTCAAAAAAAAAGAAGAGAAATCTGACAACCTGTGACGATCTTTCAAGTGCTGTGACCGCAAATCTTTACTTTTCTTCGATTTTTTTTTATCACGTAACGCTGAGTAACTCTTCTGTAAATTACGGTCCAAAACCGAAACATAACTAAACTATTTTAACTAAAATATTCCTTTTTTGTCCATCTTTGTATCTGAAAATCATTAATCACCCAAATTGATTCTATGGTCGGACGAATCAACATTTAAAAGGGACGGTTACAAGAACCTCCACAATTTGCACGAGTGGCACGTGGAATATGAACATTTGATGCGGGAAGATAGATCACAGTACCTTTTTAAAGTAAACATATGGACGGAAATTTTGAATGGTAGAATTATTGGCCCATTCGAGCTTCAGCAGAATTTGAATGCGGGGGTTTATTAAGATTTTTTGGAGAACCACTTACCAAATTTATTGGAAGACGTGCCAATTAATATTTATGCATGCATGTAGTATCAACAAGATGGCTGCCCAGCGCATTATGCTCGGTGGATAGGACGGTCTGGTACAATTTCGTGGCCAGCCCGTTCACCTTATTTAAGTCCACTCGATTTTTTTTACTGGGGAGCAGTAAAAGAAAAAATGTATTCCAAGCCGATAGAAGATTTAAACGAGCTGCGCCAAAAAATTGCAGAAGCCGTTGAAGACATCAACTCCAGAAGATATGTCCGTCGTATTACCAGATCAGTTGTAAGAAGATGTAGAGCTTGCATTGCCGCTGGAGGCAAACAGTTTGAACATTTGTTGTAAGATACAAGGTCGATAGATGGCGTTTAGTCGCGCAACAAACAACAGTTATATAAAGCGATCCTGAGAGTATACACCAAGAGAACGTACTGTTCTCTGTGCTCTGTGATTGGAAAAAAATTAAATTAAATGACAACGGTGGCATATCTATCACAGCACTTGAAAGATTGTCACAGGGTGTCGAGATTTCTCAATTTTTTTTTAATGCCAATAATTTTAAAAGTACATGACTAGATTTTTTTTTATAATTTTGTGATAACCGACGCCACTTGACCTATCACCCGTTTCCGACTTGACGTTCATTTTAGGGACACCCTGTATATACTATTTCAAAGCAATTTTAAATGCGGCGATTTTTAATAAAAAATTAAAATGTTATTTCCACTCTGGTCACACTGTTTATACTACACACCGTAAGTACCCAAACACTAAAAATAAAAATAAATTTGTTTATGTTTGTTCGTTCGTTTTTTTTTTTTGTGAGAGAAAAAAAGTTCGAGTATCTCACACGGTTAGATAGTGGATGAGTACTCGTATCTATTTAATGAGAGAGAACACTTATGTACATGCCAATCAGTGGACGTGTATCTGTATGGTTTTTTAGCACCCAGATATGTCAGGTGAATTTATGTGAGGCTTCTGCCTTTTAATGGATCAATTAGACGGGTAAAGGGAAACGATCTGATGATCATGAGCGACACGGCACAGGCATAACAATCAAGCAAAAAGCAACAAATTGAGAATTGAAAATTCCACTGAAACTGAATTTCTTTTTTTGTATCTGTGAGTTTGTGAGTCATTTGGATGATTATATCGAAGGTCAACAGATGAAATTGGCGTGCAATTTTGTTCATTATTATTTTTTTTTTTTTTAGTTCATTTTCTTTTTGGTTTGTTTTGTTTTGTTTTGTGTACTTCATGTGCAAGGTAGAGTGATCTCCATTTAATGAGTTCACTCTCTGATCACTCTTGCGGTTTTGATTTTTTAGTGCGATTCACCAAGGTCTGGTGTTGAGTTAGGGGCAATTGTTTGCAGCCCGATTATGGTCGTTTCTGTTATTAGTTCTAAACGGTTTGACCTAGGTTTTGATCTAAATTTAAATGAAATAGAAAATGCTATAGATAGGAGTTATTACCGTTGATTTTTTATTGTACACAAATGTGCTGAATAAAAATGAAAGAAAGAGGAATACGTCTTTTTTTTTTTAATTTTGACGTGCACGTTAATGATTGTGATGTCAGTTGTTTATAAATAAATTGTTTAAGCTGTGACTAAATACTGCATAAGCTAGTTAATTGGACACTGTAAACAACTTTATTGTTCTGTTTGTTAAGTCTTCGTAAAAGGAATTTAATTTGGCGAATATTTTTGGGATATTTAATGGTCAGAGCCTTTTTATTGTGAAGAATTTGATATTAAAAAAAGCCAGAGGTGGGGGAAAATATTTCACACATGTCCACATGCCGGAGTGGCGGGATTATTTCAAGGTAAGTGTTGTGATGTGTAGAAAACAGGCATTCAATCGTGTTTAAGTTAGCTGAAGATCAGTTTGATCTAGTTTGCAACTCTCACTATCAACTTCACTTTCAATCAAATTCGACCATAACTATTCGCCAAAGTGCTAGCGGTTCTCTGATGGACGATGGCGCTCAGCATAAGCACTCAAAATTTAAAAACCTATAACACAGGGCCTGATACATGGACAGGAGCAGTTACTTTCAAATCCACCTCACAATGTCTGGAGAGGTAAACAGCAGAAAGTTTTTTCATCGCGAATGTGGCGGTGGTTTTTTCGTAAGATAACATACAGTTCTAGGTGCCAAAGACTAAAACTGTGGAAAACATCGCTGCAGCTCTAGACAACGAATAGCCGATGATGTCGTGGTCTGTTGAACGACATAGGATGATTGAGACCCAAAGATGAGATGCTGTTCTCGGAGGACAATGCGAATTATTAAAAAAAGAAGACAGCAACTTATGGAGACGACGTTGTCCTAAGTTATTAAATCTCGAATTTATCGCTTCACTTTTGGTACAGTCAAGTGACGGCTACAATATAAGGCTTGAAAATTTTGGAGTGGACCGGACTACGGCTTGAGCAGATCCCAAGCAGGCTTGTACCAGACAAGGAGATCGATAGATTAGTTATACGTATCTGGAAATGCTACAATCGAACTTTCGACTTGAGAATATGCAAGAAAGCTCCCATATCCGTGTATTACTGGATGTGTTGGGGGTTGAAATATTGGGAAATGGGAAATTTTCAACATGGGGATGTTACTTAAGAACAGATCATAGAGTGACCTTCAAAGAGGGTACCCAGCATCCGAAGAAGACATTAGATATGTCTAATGGAACTCCTTAGGGCCCTTCCATCTAGCCAAGCAGCAAAGGAAAATTCTGGTCATATTTGGAGCTCAGGCCAATAAGTATTTCCGATACTAAGGTGGCGGATGAGCCCTTATTGGACCAACGGCAACGCTCATAACGGTTACTGGCTTTGGTCTAACCGATCCCTCGTCCTACAATCTACATACAATGGAACTGGTCCTCCAGGTTGCAAAGGCAGCGACTATTTGAATGCGGATTTGTTGTTAGAGGCAAGAAGTCTTGCGTTTCCCGCATGTTAACAAGCGTTTCGTAACAATCTGTATTAAGGCTAAATTTGGAAACATTAGGCTTATATGCGCACACGAGAGATACGGAAAGATAACGACACCACAGATAGCTTCTACGAGCTCTTGGACAAGACCTGCGAGCAGTTTCCTAGCTATGACATTAAAATTGTTCTCGGCGATTTTAATGCAAAGCTAGGAAGAGGTGCATCTTTGGTAGTACCATCGGAAAGCATAGCTTGCACGACAGCACCTCCGATAACGGATTTAGTCTAATCGACTTTTCGGCGGGGCGAAATACTTTCGTAGATAGCATGCGGTTCCCACATCTCGATGTTTACAAGGGGACTTGGAGACCTCCTGATCAATCAACCGTCAACCAGATTAGCATTATGGATATCCGAACGTTCCGAGGGACCAACATCGGCTTCAACCATCTCGAATCGCAAAGGCAAGCTACAAGACGGCTACAATTTCAAGAGATCGCCAAATTCTTTTCCCCTTGAATCTCCTTTAATCTCTTAAGAGGTCCAGCATCAGGTATCGAAGACCAGTGGCAATATCGTCAAAAAGCCATCAGAGATGCCGCTTTTGATGTGCTGGGTTTTACTCAACCAGCACAACGAAACCTCTAGTTTGACGACGAGTGCCGGCAAACACATGCAGCTAAGCAAGAGGCATATAAAGTGGCGCTGCATAGAAGGACTAGAACTGCTCACGAGTTCTAGGAGAACAAGAGCAGAGACCGGCTCATCAGCAGGAAAAAGAAGAAGAATGAGGCACGCGGTCGAGAAAATTGAGAAATGCTACTATAGGAATGAGATTCGAAAGTTTTATCAAAGTGTAAAACACAAATCCTGAGTCGCAGTCGATGCTGAGGATTTGGAAAGAGCGTTTCTGTAGACTGTATAGCGACGGTGATGAACCAAATACCGCTGTCAATCACAATGAACCTTTCAACCTGGACGATGTACTCGTATGTTAGACCAACAATTCCGTCCACCCGAACTGGATGAAGTGAAGATAGCCATATCAGAGCTTATGTCCAAGAAAGCTGCTGGAGCGAACGACCTGACGGCCGAGTTCTTCAAAATGGCAGGCGATGACATGGTAAGGAGCATACACTAACTCATTTGTAAAATATGCTCGGAAGAAAGTATGCTCGATGAATGGATTATTTGTCTGATCCTTAAGAAAGGGGACCATCTGAACTGCGCCAACTACGGAGGCATCAGTGTTTTTAACATCGATTACAAGATCCTCTCTGCCATATTTTGTGAATGCCGGAAGCCGTTCGTCAACAACCTGGTTGGTCCATATCAGTGTGGTTTTAGGCCAGGAAAGTCCACCAGATGTACACACTACGGCAGATCTTGTAAAAAACCCCTGGGCTACAAATCGATACACACCCCCTATTCTATACTGAGCAACGTTTAGCTTAGGTTTTCCTGCCAAGCACATCCGTTTGTGCAGAATGCACGCTGCTCCATCGCTGCTCTCAATAGAACACACCGAGACCTTTGATGTTAAAAAAGGATTTAGAAAACCCGAGGCGCTGTCATGCGATGTCTTAATATCATTCTTGAAAGAATGGTGCAGAACCCACGCACCAACACAAGACGCACAATCTTTCAAAAGTTCGTCCAATTACTCGCATACGCCGATGATATTGATATAACCGAAAGAAAGTAGCGTGATGTCAGTGGCGCTTTCGCGAGTATTGAGACAGAAGCGATGAAGATGGGCTTAGCGTCAATGAGGGCAAGACCAATTATATGCTCTCAACAAGAAAGGACACCCAACAATGACGTGTCGGGCAGTACGTCATCCTCGACAGATATAACTTTGAAGTAGTTAAGGACTAGGTTCCACTATCAATTCAGACAATGACACAAGCACTGCTTCTTTGGGCTAAGAAGGCAATTTACTAGTAACACCCTCTCTCGAACAACAGAAGTGTACTCGTAATAATCCCAGTCCTGAACTATTGCGCAGAGGTATCTCTGCTTTGAGAGGAAAATTATTAGGTGATTTTCGGCGGTGAGTAGAGAAGGAATTACAATGACGAACTGTACGGTCAGTACAGCCACTTCGATTGCCAGAAGAGTATATGTTCAACGACTAAAGTGACTGAGGCATGTAGAGCGGGTGAACGCCAGTGGAATTGCCTTTTAAGTGATCGCCGAGACCCTTCCCAAGATGATTTACTTCGTCTGAGAATGAGTGTGTTTAGACTAGATTCGATAAAAATTGTCAAAAAAAACTCAGCGCCACATTCAGAACACCAGATGTAGTACGAAAAGGACTCTCTAGCGTGGGAATACTGGCGAAAATTATAAGCGTTCACTTTTGGCTTTTCATACAACAGAGTGCATAATCAAGAGATTAAACAATTTTGATGTGTTTCCCAAGACTCATCACTGTTTTACGCATTCTGGGTGATAACTCCGTCAATTCAGTTTCCGTGAAAATGCTTAGCATCTGTCATAAGTATTCGGTGCTCAGTAGATGGCTCCATCAGTAAAATCTGATCAAATTTGACATATTCAAAACGTCATGAGCCAAGCTGAGACATATGGTAAACAAAACGTTTTGACACATTAGTGATTTTGTTTTGGCGTCACATGTATACTTTTGGTTGTGTGAAAATGTCTGATTTTGTGCCAAATAATCGTCATTTGTGGGAAGTGCTGATTTTCTTCTTTCATTCGGATCAAACGGCGGCTGAAGCGCATCGAGAGCTTAAAAAGTTTGTTTGTTTGCTCTAAGTGAAACAACGTGCCGGGATTGGTTTCGTCGCTTCAAAGACGGTGATTTCGATATTGACGACCATCTGCGTGAAGGAAGGCCAAAATCCTTCGAAGATGCTGATTTAGAGGCATTGCTTGGTGAGGATCCGTGCCACACGCAAGAATCGAAGCGATTGCATGCATTAGGAAACTTCGGTTCGTTGTGAATTTTTGCTCCAGCGGCAAAGAGTTTTCTTCATCGCATCGTGACAGGTGATGAAAAATGGATTCATTACAGCAACACAAAGAGAAGAAAGTTATGGGGACTGCACGATCATGCTTCTACGAGTACGTCGTCGGCTCGGCCGAATATTCACGCTGCAAAAGTTATGCTGTGTTTTTGGTAGGACCAGGTCGGTGTTATTTATTATGAACTGTTGGATCCTAAAGAAACCATCACTAGGAAACGGTATCGAATTCAATTGATGTCATTGAAGTGAATTCTGTTCGAAAAATGGCCACAATACGAGCAGAGACATGAAAAAGTGATTCTACAGCATGACAACGCTCGTCCTCACGATGCCAAATCCGTTAAAACCTACCTGGAAACG
This sequence comes from Volucella bombylans, assembly GCA_949129095.1. Taxonomy (NCBI): domain Eukaryota; kingdom Metazoa; phylum Arthropoda; class Insecta; order Diptera; family Syrphidae; genus Volucella; species Volucella bombylans. Next base: position 134,042,779 of record OX422141.1, on the reverse strand, counting down.
CTCAAATGGGAAGTCGTACCCCACCCGCCATATTTCCCAGATTCCGCCGTCCGATTATTATTTGCTACTTCCGATGGCACATGGTCTGGTTGATCAGCAGTTCCGCTCATATGAAGACATCAGAAACTGGCTTGATTCGTGGATAACCTCAAAAGATGAACACTTTTACCATAACGGTATTGGAGCTCTGCCAGTAAGATGGGAAAAAGTTGTAACTATGAATGATTTCATCAAAAAAATAACGATAACTTAGTTGCTCACCTAATACAAGGTGGTGCAAAATTAATCACCCTATCGGATTGTGGTATAATGGCGTCGTACGTCAATCATATTTGACATTCGTGAACTAGACAGCTGGAGTATACAAATAGACAAGGAATGGAGTGCTATATTCCGCAAGAGCGTGGAATAATTGTGTCGATGTTTTTGACCAATAATCGGTCTGTGGTGTTAGCGCAGAGTGAATTTCGATGTCGATTTCCTAATCGTGTCGTGCCAACTGGGCAAGCATTCCTGCGCTTAGCTACTCGACTCGAACAGAGTCGAACGGACTAGTTATTTGGCAGAGAATATTGCGGCTGTGTCTGCCGATGTCGCTGAGAACGAAGAAACATCAACCGGACGACGGGCCACGCAATTGGGCATCGCCAGATATGTTCCCGTACAAAGTGCATCAGTTAATGCCTCCTGACAGTCAGTCGCGTGTGAATTACTTTAAAGCCATCCTCAATCTCAACAACGAAGAGGATTTTGTGTCGAAAATCATCGCATTTCTACTTAAGCGGTTACGTCAATAAGCAAAATGTTCGTTTCAAGGCCACTGAAAATCCACGTGTGTTGCACGAAGAGCCATTACATCCACTCAAAACCACTGTGTGGTGCAGCTTTCACGCGGGAGGAGTGATTGGGCCGTATTTTTTTGAGGACGCCATCGGCAATATGGTCACTGTTACTGGCGAACGCTACGGGGCCATGATAAATGACTTTTTACTTCCTGATGAGCAGGGCTTGGTGAACATATGGTTTCAAAAAGAGGGTGCTACCGCACACACAGCACGGGCCACAATGGATATTGTGAAGGAAGCGTTTCCTGGTCGAGTAATCTCCCGTTTTGGCGATGTGTCAAGTTAACCATCCCAGACTTCTTTCTTTGGGACTACTTGAAGTCGCGGGTTTATGCCAATAAGCCTCAGACAATCGCAGCCCTTAAGGAGAATATCCGACAGGAATGCGAACAGTTATCACCGGAAATCTTGCGGAAAGTGTATCAAATGTGCACAAATGTGTATCAACACTGGCGGCAGCCACTTGGCGAATATCATCTTTTCCACTTAACAGAAACAATTGTAAAGGTCCAAATAAAGATTTCCGTCACTCAAAATCATTTTTTTTTTATTTGGTAGTAATTCAAAATTAAAATAAATTTTGCGCCACCTTGCACATTATTGTGATGGAGTATCCCCTTAACTTTGATTGAATGAGGATAAATTTACAGTCCTTAACCTGCTGGGGAAGATATTGTAAATCTTGATTTATGAGTTGAAAACCAGCTACTCCTAGCTACTCGTGTAACGGTTGCAATATACGAGTACTGCAGAGTTCTACTAAGCGTAGTTTATGTAGGAGTACAGTCAGCTACAGGAGATATACAACATAATCGTCCTTGCTCATTGCCTGTCTGATTACAGTCTGCTCCTGTATGATTAAGCATCACCCCCACAGTGCTCACGATGTCGTTTTGTTCTGCAAAGAAACTTTTCTATAACTCGGACCCTGTAATTGATTTCTTCACCTCCGTACATAACTTTTGCCAATACAGTTTTGTTATGCCTTTTGCACTTCCCCCAAATAGAAAGTCACTATTGATTTGCAGGGTAGGTTAAATAGTCACAACCACTAGGTGGGTTTGGTCCCAGTAATCCCCTTATCAAAGCAAATGTGTTCCACACAAGGCAGTCTATAAAGGAGCTTCCTTTAAGTAGATTAGGTACAAATAAGAAGTTTCTCGTAGTTCTCAATGCTGAAATCTATCTACCCTTCCCACTGCCTATCGGATATTTATAGATCCGTGGCTTTCAATCCGAGTTGAGTATATGATTCAGTTGAGTTAATATTTCATCATAAGTGCTACTCTGCCTTTTGGAAGTATTCTATCTATGTACTTCCCTCAGTTTTTCGAAACTCGAATACGAAGTGAATAATCAGTGTCAGTTTTCGGCGTATGCCGTTAATTAATCAGAAATGCGGAAGTCAAGACCACCGAGGGTTATATCCGAGGCACCTAGTTTAATTAACATCGCTTCATATCTCATGCGTGTCAATAAAGTCCCCTAAATAGACAATATTTATGGCAGGTACGTGTCATATGTTCAAATGAGAGATGCATGCGGTAAAGGATTAAATTCCACACTGTCTTTGATGTTTAGGATGGTCTCTACAGCATGACCCCTTTCATAATTTTCTCTAATTCCCAATCTTTTCGAATTTCTCTTCAAATTACTTTATGTACCTACCAGCGACAGCCAAAAATAAAAACCCTGTCATAGTTGAGAAACTTTATGGTGCTGATTTGACAACAACAACTTAAAAGTGTTGTTCGTAGGTACACCTTCAAGCACTGTATCTTTGTTTGCTCGAGTATGCTGTACACATTTCGCTTCCTATTGTATTTCCTGTCGCATGTCAGACTAATTTTTGGTTTATTTTTTTTTTTAGATAAAAATTTTGGAGAAATATTTTCTGTTGCTGCTACAATACAAATTTGACGCCCAGTCAGAATGAAATCTGATATTGGGTTGAGCAATAGCAATTTCACCACTTAAATGCTTTAAGACGTACGTGTAGATACATTTAAACACCCCCTAACTGTATCTAACACTTAAGTGTTCCGAATTAATTCATGGACTATTAGTTCTCTGGTTAATTGTTTGTTTTACGGCTCGATACAACCTATCGGGTAAAACACTTAGGATTTCCAGGGGAGTACTCGTATCTATGGAATAAAAATACGATGTTGTCGCTCCCCCAAAGTTTCGCCAACCGTTTTAAAAGATGAAAAGCCTTCTTCACTCCACCGAAATACAAAGAAAGAATAAAATCGGAACGAAATAGGAATAATGACTCTTTAATCACCTCCATCTTCCGTTTTCATGCGGCTCGAAAACATTTTACGAGTATTGCCTTGTCCATAAAAAGACGAAAAACATTGCGAAGCATTGATGGGAGGAAATACTCATACATACATAAGTCGAACAAGAGACAGGAACGAAAAAAAAAATCAATGCTCCTCATATTGTGATTCGTTTCAATCAAAAATTTAAATTTACGTGTGTACCTTGGAAAACCCGTGTTAGATACATGACAGGCATATAAATCATGGCCCAGTATAGGACCTTAATATGGTAAGTGTTGCCGTTGGTAGAGAAAAAAATCATATAGTGGTCCCATAAAACAAAGGGGCTTACATTTGTCGAATGCACAGAGGTACTATTCGAATTGTGTCCTAGTACAACTACAGGTGATGCCTTCATACAAAGATAAGTACTCAGTTGCCATGCAACTAGGACCTACATTCCATCTCATCATCGCAGGAGGTGCTTAAACCCATGATGGGATTGTTTCATCTCATATGGGGTAGACCAGAGAAGGTAATGGGTGGCAAGTAGTTAAATTACTCGATTTTTCTGAGACCCGAAATGATAAGTTCGATTTGGAAAATGTTTGGATAAAGAAAAGTGGTCTGAATTGACTACCTTGAGGTATACCTGAAATTTTATTAAATTCGTAAACACTGAATTTCGATACTAAGGCGCTGAACATGATTTACATATTTATAACGATGACACATTATCTTGAGCTCTTCAAGAGGATCGGAGGATTTAAAATGCCACAAAAATTAAGCCATTTGTATGGCATAAATCCTGGAAAACACAGTATGCAATCAGAGCCAAAAAATCCGCTGCCATATGACTTCTGCAATTTAGTGCTGCAACTGATCCGAGTAGTTCTTAGGGTTGGTGTTAATATGTAAGGAGAAATATTCAACAAAACTGTCAAATAGCTACTGAGTTACCCAGGCAACACCGATATAATCTGGGAGCTACCAGTGTGCAATTACAGGGGCTTTTACGGATTTTTTATATTTTTTCTATAATAATTAGCGCGCGCTCAAGGGATTGTGAACACCATTCAAATTTTTGGTCACAACACTGGTGATTGAAAATTAGAGAGGATAAAAAAAAGACTAATAACGATGTACGTTGGTTTTGAATGTTTGCAGGTTATAATGACTAGGAAATAAAGAGGTTGGCGACTCTATAAGGAAGTTGTAAAGCAACGGCAAGTATGTCGAGATATATTCCAGATATTTCAGAGTCCGAAGATGGGCTTGAGGATAAACTGATGAGCATTTATAGTGCTAAGGGTATTACGGCTAAACGTTTGAACGTCCGAGAACTGATGATTAAAATAACTATAGAACAAAGTGAAGTAAGGGACCTAACGTTGGCGTTGGATAATATCAGTGTTATCGACTGGTCTTGGATCGAATTTAGAAAGTGAAGGGAGGTTTTAGGAGCACCTGACCAAGTGTACTCGAATTTAGGGAGAATGAATGCTAAACTCTTACTAATGGAATTAAATGAGCTTAATATACGATGCTGTTCCCGTTTTGCAGCAGAAGGTCTGGGACGTGAATCTAGCAAATGAATATGATTATATTGGATTAGAAGTAGCAAATAAGATATCATCATGCACGTTCCGAAAAAAAATTTCCAATCCACGAAGAAGAGATTAGTCGATCAGAAATGAATGCATTTGCCACAAAAGAGCCCTATGAAATATCAAGTGCAACTACTCGTATCTTGCTTTCGCCAGATTGGTGTAGACTTTCTATTCACTTTTGCTGCTCATTGAGAATTTTTCATGTTTCGAATATTCCACGATCTGACGGTTTATCTGTATTTTCATGGGCTTGGAAAGTAGGGAATAGGTCTGTAGGAGGAGGTAAAAGAATAACGATCCCGAAGGTGGGCAAATGCGGATGCAGTTTTCCATCTTCTCGGGAGGGCACCTAAAGAGAAGGATTGATAAAAAGGAATTTGCAGTGGTTTTACCTGTTTAGAGTAGCAAACCTTAGAAGAATGGGAGATATGGGCAAGTGGATTTTTTATGTTAGATGTTTGATTCTTCACATAGAATGTTCGACGATCTCTTGTGTTGCTTCTAGAGGCGTTGAGCTTACAGTTTGGATTAAGTCGAATTCAAGTATTACACTTAAGTAAGACATTGCATTCTTGGTTTTCTTGGGTTAGTCTTGCCAGACCGAAAGCACTCTTACCCTGTCAGATACAATACTTTAAAGCTCAACAAGGCCCAATTATGTCTGCTGCAATGGCTCTAATGGAACTTTTAGGAGTCGCTCAAGCTTTGTGATCGATGTACGAAGAATTATCATATGAAAGAGTGACGAAACAAGTTGGCCTTAGTGTAAATGAGGACTCAACAAAGTAGTAGCTGCCCGCTATTTATAACACAATATCACTGTTAACAGAATCAACTTGTAGGAAGTTAAGAGGTCTTATTACTTCGTAGTAAACATGAATTCCATGAATGACCTCCTAATGGAGGTCCGACGGAAATATAGCCCAAGAAAACGAGAAAACGAAAAAACGCTGGTACTTCGATTTTGCAATATAAATAAGTTCAAAGCTCCTTACGTGAAAGACAAAGTGCCGAGTGCTGGACGATGAGCAGAAAAGAAAATCAACTCCTCGACAGTTTCGAAAGGAAAATCTTCATCGTATAACATATTTTGTATTGTTTGCGAGATGTGTTCCATTGATCGCGAAGCCTAAGGATCAACGAAAATAATGCTGGAATTTCAACCTTAGAATTTGAATTGACTAGGGAGACAAATACGACTACTAACTTTTAAAGACCAAGATGTCGCAAATTCTAGGATTCTTTGCCCGGAAAAAATGTGAGGCTACAGTGTATCCAATTTCTTGTTTCCCTTGCAAGGTGGTTGTGGAAAAAAATAAAAGTGAAAAATACTTCTGGTATTATAAGTCACCTGTTAAGTGACATCCTCGACTGGAATTTACTACTAATCCACTGGTGAATGTCTGCTATTTGAAAATGTGGAGCAAAAGATGCATCAAGAAATTGAGCAGGCTATACAATGACACTGAGTTTATTAGCGCAGATAAGTATAATATAATGCGCCGAAAAGTTTTAGGCCTCACTTTAGTGTGCAAGTTCATGCTACACCTTATCAAACTTGCTATGCTTTATTGAAGATAGTTAGTAGAAGCACACGCTATTTATAGAGTAGTTGATTAAGTTCCAATGCAAGCCGTACTGAAGTGTTGTTAGAGCAGAGCTGCTTGGTGCTTGTGTGGTTAGAACATAGGATTTCGAGAATTTGTGTGACCACTGTGAGGAGACTTTTGCCAGGCAACTTTACCCGCGGTATACTGTTTGATAAATATGCAACATAAACTGACTGAGAACTATTACAAGAAAGCTCAAAAAGTGAGCAAGGACCTGGCCATTTCCATGCAGATACATGCAATAGAAGGCTTGCTTAATACGTTGTATTGTAGTATGCCACCAGGTCAAGAAGCATCTCTAAATGAAGTGAACTTTTGCCAAACCCAGTAGCAGTTTCCACAACTATACATATTTTGCAAGTGCAAGAGTCTTAAGCTCCTTTTTCTAGATCCTCTAGAAGTCTCAAAGACCGCTGCTGATAGTAGAGGCAGATGAGAAATAGAAAAGAAGGTACATAAAATAAAACAAGTTCAAGTAGGGATCTCGTTTCTTAATATCAGAATAGTGTGTGGGGTCCTTACTCTATTAAAATGGCGATTTTATAGAAAATAGGACAGCTTGCCAAAAAGGGGGACATACGGCTAGCAGCAACCAAAATCATCCAACGGCAACTCGGATTGCATCCCCTGCTTTGGCTATTGCTATTAGTGCCGGTGCTAGTGATTCGTGACTAACATAACAAACAAGTCCACAGCTGGTGTTGTAAAAGCGGACAGAGGTGGATGGTAGTTGGTTTTTCGGCTTGAATAGGCTGACTGACAGCACCGAACGAATAAATCGAACTGCTTCCAAAGTACTCGTGTATTTAGTTGGCCCTGTTTGGATTGGAAATTTAAGTGTAGATGCATATGAACATTATGTAGATACTCGTAGATGCGTATACGGTTGCTTGTGTGAATACCTGTGTAGCATCAGAAATTCCACTCTGCTCCAGTTGAGCCAATAAACGGGCAAAGGCCAATTGATCATTTTTTTTTTGTTTTTCTATAGAATTCTGTCCCATTTCGACTGTTGTTGGGGTAGTGTGCCAGCGTGGCAATGTAATTGTTCAACTTAATGAAGCATATCACAGCGCGCGCCATTGAATTATTAATCCAAATTAAAGGGGCATTTAGCGGCATGTACGGGTACATACGTACATATTTTGAAAAGTCGCGCTGCTGAGTGCCCGCCTGAGTAAACGAGTACATATTGAGAGCAAGCTTGTGCATTGCATACTGCATATTTAATTAAACTAATTAAATGCACATTGATTGCGTTTCGGGTGGCTTAATTCTGTTACTGGCAACAAAGCAGCGATTAAGCGATGACAGCACTGGGCGAGTAAATGTTTTACGTACTAGTAATGTGAAGTGAGCTGTTTGGGGGGACATCAAAGGAAACCTTGAGGGAGATGCAAAGGCGCTTTGGGACATCAACTAGATAAAAGGATTAGTTGCACGGGAAAGTCACAGCTGCATGTCCAGAGATATTTGAATTACTTGAATTAATAAGTAGTTAAAATTCCAACAAGGATATCCATTTGAATGTTCTGTTTCCAGTAATTAGGACTCTCGCCACATTCATATTAGAATAAGTGCACCAATATCTTGTAGTTGTCCCAAATTACACGAAAAAGTGGTTCCGAACGTGCAGAGCAAATGCTTGGTACTTGTCAAACTGATTCTAAATACAACCTCCTTATAGTGTCTATGTATAGCTAACTCAATACGCCTTATGAACTAATATGTGGCGAAACGATTACTCATAGAAGTAAGGGTTCAAATTTTGGAACAACTCCTGCAACCCTTTTACAGGCAGCGATTTAAGGGTGTCATTTTATATGCGGACCTTCAATAGGCAAAGAAATTAGATTGATTAAAGTTGCAATAGCCCAGCTACTAGTTAGCAGGTTTCAATATCTAGTTATTCACAAGGCCATCTCGATAGCTTGTAATCAAATCACAGATTGGTTGTACGTTTTCAACGTACTGGTTTGCCATTGACGAAATGATGCGTCTGCAGACGAAGACCTCAGCATTACTTCCAGCGCCTCCCTGTAACGCCCCATCTGAATTTCATCGGAAACTATCATCATACCGCCAACGGCGAGGCTCCTTTCTTTGTAGAACAGGACAAGTATTGGTTGGTCTGTGGCCCAGTGACCTGCAACTGCAAACACAATTAGCTCCGAAACGGTGACAAACGGCTCGAATATGGACGAATACTTTGTTGACGACCATTAGCTATCGACTTATGACAACGAAAACAAAGGTTTTTGGACTTTAAGATCCTCCTCGATTACCGGACAAAGCAGCCCCAAAATTCCAGATACCTTCAGCTTGAGCAAGAGCTCATGCGATAAAAATATCCCTCCATAATGGAAACAGTAACGAACTCTACTTCCGTAAATCGCAGAACACCACACGGGAAAAGCATGTGGTAGCCTTATGTCCTATTTGTCAAGCGCTAATCTCTACCAAACTATGCAGCTGATGAGGGTAAGGATGATTTCTACAGTGAAATAGGTGTTGCCACGCCACGAATTGAACTAGAAATTGTATCGACGACGTCTAATGAGAGCTTCAAAACACTTTTGTACTACGTCCGCCAACATCTATCGCTCCTATGTGGTGTGAATACCCAGGTATAATACGATAATATGGACAGGCTCCGAGGTCCCTATGTGCGCCTACAAATACGGGAGCATCTTTTCAAACAATCAGCAGCGTCACTCCTGCAAAAATCACCGAACACTGGCAGACTGTGAAAAATATTTTCTCATTTAGGCCAGACATCATCGTCAGTAGAAGACAAAAAATACAGAGGACATGGCTTTCAGCAAATACCTTGACGCGGATCGAACATCATAAAGTTCTCAAAGCTCGGATTGTAAACACTGGAGTTGGAAGTTCAATGTCTCATAAGACGGACCGTGTTATTTACAGGTGGCCATAATTCCAAATTTTTCTAGTACTATTCGCAACCTGTTGGCTTTGATTGTGGAACTGAAAATCTCTTATAGCTCCCGGTAACACTGAAATTATGTCAGCTATCAGGGCCTAGAAGAAAAACAGGGCAGCTGTCAGACATCTCATCTCAGCGGACTTACTTCAAGCCAACGTCTCAGGGTAAACCTTACAACCACTCATTAGGAATGCATTGTAGACGGAAGTCTTCCTCGAAGATTGTAAGGGGGAATGATGGTCACTCTGCCTAACAGATTGTGGAAACTGGAGAGAAATGGTGCTTTAAGCGGTACCCAAATTAATCGCTAAGGTAATTCTAGAACGCTTGTAGCGCTTTTCAACAAACAGGCAGGAGTGCGACAAGGCTCAATTTTTTCGCTATTGCTGTGCCTTGTTGCTTCGTGTAGCACTTCGGGAAGAAATACGGAACTGACATGGACAATGACATCATATCTGAAACATCTTCTCAACGCTGATGGAGTCCTCCAACTTAGGAGCCGAGACAAAATGGGTTCAAAATAAAGGCGGCAAAAACTAGGGCCATAAGCACGTCCAGTTCACAGCCTAACAACAGCGAGTCTCAACTCAATGTTGCCGGATAGCGAGTCGAGGAAGGAAGCAGCACATTGGTACAGAAATGAATGTGGACAACAGAGTTCGCATAGCAAAAGTTGCGTTCGTTGTATCTAGAATAGGTAGGATGTGTCAAGAATCTGGAGAGCAATATTTTTAGCCCAAAAATCCAGCTGAGATTGCTCCAACGTGCAGACAGTCCTACTTTGTGACTGTGGTTCCTGCAAAGTAACCAACACCATCACAAGGAAGATGCAACGTTGAGACAGTGCTACTTTACAAGTGTAGGCTTTGCAAAGTAACAAACATCGTCATAAGGAAGATGCAATCCTTCGTAACCTTCGTAAGATGTCTTCGCAGCATCTTAATAATCTGCTGTCCAAACACCCGGAAAACAGTTCAGGAATCCACTTTTCCAATCCGGCTTACAAGAGTAGGTCGTCCTCGGCAGACATGGAGAAATACAATCGAGGAGGAATCTAGATTTTTGGGGATGATATGGTTGACTATCTCGTGCGACTTAAACAATGCTCAGCGAATCCAGCCTTTCGACTACGTTCTGAAGAAAACTTGATCCAGGAACTAGTGAGGTTTTTCAGAAAGGTATAGGTCACTTCTCCCCTCTATCAATTGTTCATAATATAATATAGTTCACTGCAATCAGGACGTCCTATATGAGCATTTCCCCTTGGAAACGAGGCAAGTTTTTTTCACAAGGAGTGAAATCTTATGTTGTCATCCTCCAAAAAGGCACCAGAGCTGCATTCTAGATTTGATTTGGAGCCATCTGTATAAATCTGACTACATTTTCTGATTCAGATTGTAGCTGAGGAGTCATCAGTGCAACAGGAGATTTAGCCAGAATCAAAATCCTAGTGAGTGCTGCACGGAGGATCATTCCTTTTGAAACAGAAGATGGCTTTGAGAGTGCAGCGCAACGGAGACAGGCCTTTTTTAAAGCAGTCACGTATTCATGGCAGCATTTTCACTGGACAACCGACGCATAGGATTGAATTGGCCGTATCATCGATGTGCCGGTCCTGAAAACCCACCTGGATGATAAACACTTTGTGGTATTTGGATGTGACATGTTTAGCTCATGTGATGCAGCATGACACTGAAATGCTTAGCTTTGTTGGGGCTATGGATTTCTAGGAAGTAAAGAACTGGATGAGTCAGACCAGTCAGTTTTCTCCGTCACGTGAAGGGAACAACCTCAGTCATGCGAGGTTATAAGAGGAAGGACTAAAAGCCTATCATCAATATTCGATCGAGTTTAGGGCTGTCTGCACTTTATTGTATATAATGGCCAATGGTTTGATAAGGAGGCCTCCAATAGTATCTTCCAGCGCGTAATCTCCTCAGTTTACTTGTTGCATAGAGCTAAATCGATTACTGGTTGTCTTACTTTCGTAACAAATATTGGGCGAAAAACGTTGACAAACAAGTAAGATGATAGAATAAAGTCCATGAGATGATTGCGTTTCTTATTGCATTTGCTACAGACCCAAGAAGTATACTGAGCATTAACATCGTCGTAGAATGTGATAAGTCCCACCTTGTTGGATTTAGCTACTGGCTTTGGTGGGGGCAGTGGTAGGTACATATCATTGGTTCTGGGAGTGAAAACATACCCTCCGTTTCTTCAAGTTACCACACGATCCAGGAGATTATCTGCTTCGGTGGACTGAAAACCACAAAACTCTCCGTTCCCATGATAGCGGACTTTCAGTGGACTAGCAAAGTCATTCAAGAGTTTGCTACGTGGGGCATTTTACCCTAAAAATTCTGGTTAGCATGTCGTAACCATCTGCTTGAAACTCTGCAAAAACTCTCTGGTTCTGTTGATCAATTCTGTGTTTGCACTCAGGATCACATTGACTATTGTGACTTCCACCTTTTCTGTGTGTCAGATAGGGGATAGTCGAACTTTTACAGGTAAGCCGGTCTCATTTCCTTTGATTTTACGCGCATTTGACTGATATAACAAGGCTATTACCTTAGTCTGTATTGGAACTGAATAGATAGTGGGGCAGATAGCTTTCACTACTGAAGGCACCAGAATTTCCAATTGCCCTCAGGACTTGACATTGAATTTTCCTCGCTCTGTTTTATAAAGTCGAAAGTTGGCCTCAGTCCATGAGGAAAGAATGAAAACGTCGTAACTATTCACCAGAAGAAGTATTGAATCTTCGACTTACAAGCGCCAACCAATAATAATGCTGCAGCGTCTATTTATTTTATCCAGACTCGATAGCATGAGTTCGCATCTCTTTCAATTATAATTTTTTACCAATAGAACGAAAATTTCATCTTCTGCAGTCGTCCACATTTAAACTAGTCCCGTGTGCAAGAAATTTGCTAAGAAAAAAAATCAAAGCCTGTGAAAATGCCAGGGCAAAGTAAACGCGATCCAAAGAATCAATCTAACAAATCTTAATGAGTCTATCTAAGCAATTTGTTTGTTGTCTCTATAATTTTGTCGCCTCTAAGTCTAAGCACAATTTAAAATGCAAATTTCCAATTGAGCAACTTGCAGTTTCTCTCAGTTCAATTCAGCACACTATTACTAAAGCTGTTCATTCAAGTTAAATTGTGATTACGAGTTGCATGTGATTGAACCTGGGCTAGAAACGTGCCTCCAGTGGCCTTGAACAATTTTCCGATTCAAAGATACTACTAAACATTTCCTACACCGTAATTAATGTGATATAACCAAATTCGTTAAAAATTCTGAAACGCATGTCGTATAAATAAATGATGACTTGAGCAACAAATAAATGAGAATTGGATAATCATATTCAACATTTTTATATTCGGCGAATTTTTTGTTCTCCAAATTTGAAATCACTTGAGAGTTATTGCTGAAGCCAACCTTGAAGAAGCAAAAGATATATTCTCTCTAAAAAAATATCACATCACCTATGAACGCAAACATGTGACATGTGACACAAGGAAGTACAGTTTAAATGCAAAGTTCCCCGGTATGCTATTCGCAAAAAAAAACTGTGGTTCATTTAAGAAGAAGATACAAAGATGTACGAGTATGCATGGCCCAAGGTGGCGACGAAAGAGATGATTTACTTGTATGAATATTTCCCCTTTTTAATAACCCCATAACCCAGAAAAATTTTAATTTCATTTGCAAATTTCAAAACTATTCACTATCACAATAAAGAGTTTTCTAAATGCTAATTCATGATGACAGCAAAGGTCTATAAATACCTACGCTCTCGGATATTAAGGCTAACAAGCCCCAAATCGCTCCATTGTGTGTTTCATTCACTGAAATAATAAATAAATTAATTTTTTAATTTCGCATTCCTAGAGTTCTGGGCATGTTTATAAAACTCAATTTATCTGAAAGTTTTGCAGTAGTAATTGCGACCTTTGACTTCAGATACGAGTAATATAAATTCATTATCATCATGGCAAGATGTGTAGAGGAAGTCTTGTGAATTAGTGTAGGCGTTGATAGCATGATACTGCAAATGCGCATCTTAAAAAAGAAAAAAATATTTATGCTGGCAAGGGGCTAAGGTAAAAGTTGATTACGCGATACGAATACATTTTTACAGATTTGCTATATAAACACCACTTCAGATTGACAAGTTTAGATTAATATTTATTTTGATTTACAGAATTACTTTTAATTATTTTTAAATTTAAATTTAAAAGAAAATTTCCCCTGATTGGAGAAAAATGTTTTACTCGTAAATGCGAATTTGTGGTTTGGGAAAGCAGAGCACAAGCACAGTAGAAAATCTAGGTCATCATGTATTTTTGCCACTGGCATTTGGTGGTATCACGCCGGCGATGTGATGATAGGATAGTGTCATAAATTTTTATTTATATTTTCGCTCGTTATAAAGCAACAGATACGTACGTCATTAACATGTTCATTGTTCTTTTGAAGTTTTTTTTTTTTATTATTTTGCTTTCATTACATTAAAATTATCTCTAAAATGTTGTCCGATGAAAACATGCCCGAAGAGTGGAGCCTCAATCCTGAAGAAAGATGAGCACCAGTCTCCACATCATCGCCACACTATGCAAAAACGTTAAACGTTTTATTAGCAACCCAATGGCTATTTATCTAAGTAATTTTAGACCTGCAAGGTAAACTATCGAGCCTATTTTCACATTAAGGTAGATTTTGGGAATGACCCTCGGATTCCAAAAGACACCCACTACCTAGTTTTTGATTTTAAGGCCGACTATGACACGGATATTAGAAAAAACTATACGAGGGTCGGTAATGATTTTACATATACTTTCGATCTGAAGACTTCCAACAAGACGATCCACTATTATGTGATTCCTTCAGCATCATACTTTTGTCTTTTTTTTAATGATCGACGCGCTCTCAAGGGTTCTAGCGCACCTTTAAAATGTTTGCGTATAGTACGGGCGAAGGAAAGTTAGGGATGAAAGAAAGAGAGGTATCCATGTTTGTTGGTCTTAAATGTATGCAAGTTAAAATGGCTAGGAAATAAAGAGCTCGGCAGTGTTTTCCATTAGCGAGTTTCACGACTTAGGAACGAATCACGATATTTCAGAGTACGCTCGAAAGTGGGCTTGGGGGTGTACTGACGAGCATGCATAGGAAGATGAATGTTACGGTTAGCGGTTTGATGAAACCATTATTGACAGTACAGAGCTGTTTGTGAGTAACCTGCAAGTATCGCAACAAAAGCAGTGCATATGTATCTAGCGGTCAATGAGGCAAAGGCGAAGTACACCTACTTATCGAGAAATGATACGGAACATCGACTGGCAAAATGTCGCAGAAGGAGTGTATAATTTCGAGTCAGTTAAGGAGTTTATTTACAGAGTTTTTTATCTTCCAAACTTTTCGCATAACTCGGGTGATACTCTTTCGAATCCACGTCGAATTCTCGCCTCCAAGTCGTCTGAAGTTTCTACCATAAATCAGAGACTTATTGTGATCCCAAAGAAAGGAGTTATATGGTGAAAAATCAGACGATAGAGGGCGTCAACTGACAAGGCTATTATTAACGATAAGAGAATCGCTCAACTTCTGCTTCAATAAGTCGATTGTGGCACACGCTGTGGTCCAAATTGTCCTATTCTGTTGAAACCACCAATCTTTCAAGACTAATTTTACCAAGAAAAATGGTTACCGACTCGCAGGAATGTGTCTCAGAAGAACAAGAGCTCAATGACACCTTCTGCATGAAAAAACCACAGGAAACAGCCAATTTTTTCGTATACAATGGCTGGTGTTGGAACACCAGCTTGGCCAAATATGACAATTTTACTAAAAATAGCAAAAAGCCATTTAACTGAACATGTGCCTTGTCATTGAGGATGATTTTGCGGTGAAAATCCGATCTTTTCCCATCTTCAATAGCACTAAGTCGGCAAAAGTTTGACGTGCATGTTGGTACTTTGACTATACTCGTAGCTCTTGGGCCAATGCGACTTTATACGGAGCTAAGTACCACAGAGCCGTTCCAAAAATTCCCCATGGTACGGAATCGCTTAATTGCGGTATGGAATTACCAACTCCAATATTCTCTACACTTTTGGCACGACACTGACTCAATACCACAGCAACATTGTAAAGTAGATAAGTCAATTCGAATGTATTTACTAAACGCGCAAATGTTTCCTTATCGGGACTATAATAACTTGGAGTTAAGGCACCTCACGCAGACGTAACTGACTGCGAATTTTGAAAAAAATTGGTTCAAGCGTAAACAAAAATTGCATGAATAATGGTAGACAATCTGGAACACAGATATGACATTTGTCAAAAGATGTCATGCCCGAGTTCTGGGAATACTATCCCAGAACTGATCAATCCCTATTGGAAAATTGGAGCGCGTCTGATGAAAAACTCTTTACCTAGGCTCAGCAGTTAATGTGAACAGTGACACCGCCGAAGAGATCATTCGAGGAGTACCTCTTGCCATTCGCTGTTCATTTCGGTTTAGAAGGCAATCAAGTGGCAAATTAAATAGTGCTCCATAAAACTTTGACTATCCCATTCCTCCTCGATAGCGTAGAGGTATAGACTTTATCAAAATAGGATGAGGAAGCGTTTGGTTGTTTCGAGTAATCTACGGCGTTATCTGTATAGACGTAGAGTGAAAGAAGAGATTTTACCGAGAACAGTCGATGGCTTCGAACTGTGGAAAGCCTTCAAATTCACCACCGAGTGAAAACACACCAGAGGAAGGCCGATCCCAACTTAGAGAGCGAATTAAGAAGCAGCTACCAACAACAGAGCTGCCTGGGAGGCATGTTGGTTGAAGTTCTGGTCCATTCCGGACTGTTGCATCACCTAAGTAAACAAGTATGATCCCGAATTACTACAACTTGCGTAATAAACCGCTGTAAGCTGTGAAGAAAATATTTAACAAAGCCCACCTAGGAGCAATATTTTGCAGCAGGATGGTGCCCTAAAGGATCAAAAAAGTACAACGGCTTTTGAAGATATTGTTTATTAGAAAACCATATTTCCCACCACACATTGGGGTATCATCGAGAAATGTATTCGGAATTCGGCAATGCTAGAGGATAAATAATGACTTTCCCGCACCAGAGACCATTATTCTATACGTCTCGGTTATAAGACCGATACTCACCTACAGTGTGGTGGACGGCCTTAGACAATGCAGCAAACTAAACAAAATCTGTGCATTCGCGGAGTTTTGCGTACTATTCCCTCCACGGCATCGGATATTCTACATTTTCAGCAACCAAGTGGCTGCCAGCGCAGCTATTCGAATTAAAGCGACTACACAGTGGACAAATAAATTATTATTTATAAAATTATTTGGCCAAGCTAATATTCTTATTACACTAGGAATCCTTCCAAAGAGCATCGATTACACCATGTCCCAATATTGGTTTGACAAAGACTTTCTGGGAGGAAGATGCTTTCATGAGCGACAAGTCAATCCACTTCTATACGGATGGATCCAAGATTGATAGTGGGGTTGGTGGCAGTATTTTCTCAGATAAGCTTAATCTAAGCCTCTCCTTCTGACGATTAAATAAGTCCTGTCCTGGCTGAAGAAAAACGTGATATCTGCAAGAGATGTCCGTATTTTTTCGGATAGTCAGGCTGCGAACAAATCCCTGGACTCAGTCTCACTAAATTCTAGAATCGCCCTTGACTGCCAATCATCTCTTAGAGATATAGCAGAGCAATTCAACTTTCATCTATGTTGGGTGCCGGGGCACAGAGATATTCCAGTGAATTGTAGGGCCGACGAACTCGCTAAGATTGTAACTACTCTACCTAACCTACCGGACAAAGGTAGCATCAGTATACCAATCGCTACCTGTAAACTATTACTAAAACCGGATTCTAATAGAAGAATAAAACTTAGATGGACTGTTGAATCTCGCCACAGCTGAATCTGAATCGCTTTAAGAGTTTGATCTTTCAAAATAGAAAAAAAAACTCATCACTATCACAGGTATCATCACTGGACATTGTCATATAGGCAAGCATGCAAGAAGGCTTGGCGTTTTTACCAATGATTTCTGCAGAAGCTACGTGGATGAGGAGGAGGAGGAGAAAATCCTCCACCTACTCTGCTTAGGAGCTTTCTTCCACAATGACTTACGCTTCATGAGAAGCTCAAAAATGGTACCACGAATAGGAGGATTACAGATCCACGTGGGATCACACTGGCCCAAGTATGTTAATTTCTTCTATACCCGCACTTAGCTAACCTAATCTTTCATACACGTCATTGTCAACTTCCATGACTTCATCGCGAGTGGTGCTAATGACAACATAAGTATATCCAGCTGTGCTGTAACGATGAATAGACAAAAGGCCACTGCCAGTGGACTTTACATCAAATACCTTGCCAGCTATTTTCCAAACCAAAAATCGGTCTTTATTAGTGCTCACTTACCAAGGATTCCGAATTATTAGCCTGATTAAGTTTCTGCCAAAGGGTAAGATATATATTAGCCCATTGAGGTAACGCAATAGAGATTAACTTGGTGGGTTAAGCCAGCTGAATTTTGTATGAAAATGCTGGCAGAAACCATTAGACACCTCCATGGTAAAAACGGCTATCCACATGGTGCTAAGCGCCTGTTACATGACTTCTTTAGCAGGTCTTAGGTCTACTCTCAGGGTGAACAATTGCCACTACACAACATCTCGGATCATACTTACGGGTTGTTGCCTTAAAACACAGCTATATATAACATATGCACATTTATTTGGTACTAGGGCTGTTCTCTAGACTAATAGAAAGAACCTCACAAGTCTGACTGAGTGAGTGCCGAGAGCCTTTACTATGCCTTTTTCAGACTAAGTATTATTAATGTCTTACCAGACTTCAAGGAACAGAACGGTTGGTAGTACTCTGTATTTCGTTCGAATACCAAATCTTCTTACCGAGGCTCCTTATACCGTGCTTAATACTGCCATAAATATAATCTTAACGAACGACTCCAAAAAAGAAACCAATTTTCCCGTCTATATTGAGAGTTGGACATGTTTAACTCTTTACGTTTGGAAATGCTAGACCAAACCAAATCAAAGTCCAATATGGCAATGCGCTTGTGGGAAAGGGTTTTCTCTGGGAGACAGATAGGTCAAACGGACCTAGTTCCCAGAATATCTAATCAGAAAAGGCTCGTAACTAGTTGTCATCAACGAAGCTGCAAGTAAACTGAGTAACACAACACGCCGTAGCTGGTATCTATCATCTGGCGTGGTGGCGGATGAGGCCATCATATAGTATACGCTCTTGTTGAATTTGATTTCTGGCCTGGCATGGCTTTTATACCGAAAATCGGGAAAGTTGGCTATACGATGACTTCCTTTATGTTGAAGACCACGCAGAATGTGAGACATTCTTTCAAAAAATGGGTTTGTCATTTGCATCAACAATTAGGGCGCTTTCAAGTACGAAACTTTATTCGGCATATGTGACTCAAACAGACGATATGTGGCGAAGAGCGATAAGAGCAATGCTACCGAATAGGAACCTGATTTCGGATGCTCAGTGCTGCCAATAGGAAGAATCCTGGTTCTACTTCTATGGTGCACGTTGATCTCACTGCTTAACGTTCTCAATGGTTATTACGTCTACGATCAGGCATATGCCGATAATGTGGCCGACGATGACAGAAAATTGGTGCACTAGAATGGAAAATGAAGCAGAAAATCTGGTAACTGTGAGTGTCATTCGTTTCCATGTCTAAATAACATCAGGCAGGCTGCAAGAAAAAGGCCCAAATTAAGTGACTTGCGTAGAAATACGAGTAGTTCATCGGAAAGAAGAATTTCAGAAATTCTAATCAGAGGGTCAGTGGTCAGTTCCTAAAAACAAAACACCAAAAAAAGGAAATATCAGTTATTTTAAAGCTGTTTGTAATTGAATGAACAAGAAGCAATTAGAAATTCGTATCTTTGGAATATCTCCAGTTAAAAGGTGATTTTTAAAAATTTTCAAATGAGCTTGCTTATAGTGAAGATATAATATTTGTTCAAAACATGTAAAGGTGTTCCAACAGATAATGAGATAAGAATAACTGTGGATATATTCAAGAAAAAGATGTTAGATGTACAGCAGCTAATAGCAAAGTGTATGAGTATAAATGAGTATAATGTACGAATATCGCCATGGTCCGCAAATGGTGCAAAAACGAGCGAGAAATCCCAAAAAAATCAAGTGCTGCCTTTCGGGAGACTCTTTTCCAAGGACATACAACACCATGACGATTCACCATATATTATACATATGTCCAATTATCATTAGAAATCTCTTGTCACTTAATCATATAAAAAAAAAACACATCACAAAACATGGCAGACAAGCAGCGAATACGAGTATGTTTTTTGTGTTAAAAGCGTCAAAAAGCATTTCAATTAGAGCAATTCCAATTTTAGTTATTTCAACTTGCACTTGATGTTAGGAAAACAATTTCAGTTTTTTTTAAAGGAAACCACTCGTAATGTATATATTTTTCTTAAAACAAAACATTTTCTTTTATTAAAAATTATTAGATTGACAACACAGTTTTGGTTTTAATTTTAATTTTAAGTTTACGTATATTTATTAAATTTCGTTTTCGTTTTTTTATAATGAAAAACTTCACACAATAAACAGCATGACAAAATTTAGATTTTTTTTTTTTCGGACAATACAATTTTGATATAACAAATCGGTTTTTTTTTAGTAACACAAAATATACAAAGATTTTCTGTTGAATTTAATTCATCACATATACATGTATATATATAGGTAAATGGCGCTGAGCGCGTTTCAATTTATTCGTAATTTTATTAAGGAAATATATGTCTCTTAATTTTAAGGTTAAAGGTTCTAAAAATAAAGAAACAGATTTGAGGATATAAAAAAACAAAAACAAATTAGAAATGCCAGAAGTTGTCACTGGTAAATGTGTTAAAATCATCGAAAATGCACGAATAAAACGGTGATGTCCTTAGAGCTGAGGTTATCCTAAAATCAAATTCTACAACAAACAAGCAAAGGTAAATTAAATTTAACAAAAAAAAAAAAAAACAAAAACAATTAATCTTTGGTTAGGACAATGGCGGATGACGGATGACAGATGACAGATTTAAATATTTTTTTTTGTTTTCTTGTTTTTTTTTTGAAAAGAAGCAAAATACAGATACAGACAATGCGTGTAGTCCTTGAAAATTGATTTTGATTGATTTAATTTTGGATGAGGATGATAAAAGATTTTTGCTTATTTGTTAATTAAAGTCCTTAAAACCGTCCAACCAAGGGATAGTGTAACTACAGCCATAGCACCAACAAAATTTCTGCGACCCGAAGATAAAGCATTTGAGGTGGTAGTAGGAGAAGGAGAAGTAGTAGAACGTTCAACATTGGACTCACCATCTTGCTGATAGGACTGGGAAGACTCATAGGCACTGCTGGAGTTATTGTTGAAATTACCGACATTGCTGGTTTTGATAGTTGTTGTGTAGGATGACTTCTTGTGGGCACTGCATGAGGTGTTTTCGGTTGTTTCTTCACGGTGTTCTTCTTTCACTTGGCTAGATAGCTTGGCGAATTCACGTAAATGCTTTGGGAGACGCTTGATGTCAGCTTCGGATTGTCCTTCGAGAACAGTCATTGGAGGATCTTCATTTTCATTTTCACTACGGCTACCATCGTTACGGGGTACAGGTTGAGACTCGGCACCACTTTCCCAATCAGAGTCGGAGGGCATATGTAGTTTGGAACGGCGTTCTTTAACTCGACTAAGGAATTCATCACCAATGTCGAGGGAGGATGAGCCCCTTGGTGGAGCAGCCGGCAAATTAGCCTCCTGATTGACTTTGGAGATTTTGATGATTTTCTGCAGACGACGTTCTTCACGCTCGGCGACTTTATTGAGCCATTCTTGGGCCATTTGTTGGCGGAAACTCTCGTCCTCAGTGAGAGGTGGCAATTGTCGCTGGCGAAAAGCTTCACGATTTAATCGCTGATTGATTTGAGCACGATTCATTTCATCGATGAGTGCTCGGCGCTCATTTTCTAGTCTTTCAAACTCAAGCTTGAGTTGATGCTCCTTGCTGGTGATGTAGTTCATCTGTTGATCGTGGATTTCTCGTGGTAAAGATGATCGCCTCTTCATGATCGGGGATTTACTATTACTAACACACGAAGTGATCGGAGTAGTGTCGATCATTGATTGGGTGCTGAGGTAGCGACGTTGTGGTGGTGGCTGCTGTGGATGAGCAGCTGTACTAGTTGAACTTCTTCTTACGTCATATGCTCCATAAGTATCGTAGCTGTTCGAAGATAAATCACTTGTTGAAGCCGACAACCGTGGAGCACGGATATTAGGACGACGACCCATATAACAAATCTCAACTTCTCGTTGGAAAGGTTTGCAAATATTCTCAGAGGAGCCTAGATCACCGACATACTTCATCCAATCATCGTGAAGCATACGATGTTGCGAACTGGATTCGGAAATGTTAAACATACTCTCTGCTCGGCGATAACGTTCTGGCTGCTCATGTTCTGAGTAAGTTCTTTGGCGAGTGCCGGTTTGATGTTCCACTCGTATGGGAATCTCATAACTACGTTGATGTTTTAGTGTTTGATGTTCCGAACGACTTTGCTGTACCGTTTGATTGCTTTTTTCTACATGAACTGGAATTTCATAAGTCCTTGGTGCTTGAGGAGTCGCCGGAGCAGATTTCGGTGCTTGAGGAGCATGTCTCGGTGGAGTTGGAGTAGATTTCTCAATATAAATTGGAATTCGCTTCTCTTTACGTTGTTGTTGCCTCTGAATGGCAGTACGATCAATTTCGTCAGCCAACTTTTTCATTTGCTCGCGGCGAGTTTCCTCCGTTGTTGTCGTCGATGACGTATGACTACTAGTCTGGATTTTCGCTTCTCTAGCCACTCGATTATAGTCACATACGTCGGTGGGAATTTCACTTCCATCTAAAGTAGCCGGGGGGCGTCGCTTACCCGATTCCAGTTCATCCTTCAGCAAATTCGAGAGTTCATCAAAGTCCTTGAGAAGTTTTTCATGAACGAAAACCTCCGAATTTCTCGGTGTACTCGTCGAATTCCCCATGGTGGACCGCTGCTGATTGCCGGCTGCTGCCTCTTTGGCACGTTGCCTAAAATCATCGAAAATCTTTTCTTTAGTCTCACCATTGAAATTTCTATTAATAACGCTTTCGGATGTTGAAGTGGATTTTGTCGATGTTGTCGTTGCAGTTGTATCTATAAGAGTCGATGGTAGAGGTGGTACTGGTGGTGCTGGGGGAGATGACTCAGCACGATGTACTGGCTGCGGTGGCACTGTAGATTGTGTGTTTAAATTAAACGCTGACATAATATTTTCACTGTCGCCGGTTTCTTTCGGTAATTTCACATCACTATGGCCAGTGGCTGCTGTATGGGGGAATACACTTGGATCACTAGCTTTTGTTTTAAGTTTTGAGAAGGACGTAGGATCAGGGCGTTCAGAGACTGCTTGCTTATCACCTTCACTGAATTTTTCCCGTACCGAATTGGTAACATCGTAAAGCACTTTACCATTTTCAATGCACTTTCTCGACTCAATGGACGATGTTTCGACATTGGAGTATCGCTTTGGTTGGGTATTAAGGATTTGCGAACAGAATCCCTCAGAGGGTCCGGTTTCAATGTTAGAGAAACGTTTATTCGGTTCATGGAAAATGCTATCAAAATAATCACTAGAGGGGAATCGAAGACCCATGATGGGTTCGTTCTCCACATTGATCGGACGTTCAGATTGACCGGTTTGCATTTCGTAGTGCGCACTTTGGGATTTATTACTTTCACTGACGTACCGTTCCTGCGTTTGTTTACTAACTGATGGCGAACCTGCGAATTCTTCTTGTCCGCCTCCACTATTTGCATTCGTGGTGTTGATGGTATGGGTGGTTGTGGTTGTGTTGATGGTATTTGGTGCGCTCTCAGTTCTCCTTGAAGTATTTTCACTCAACGATGTCGTGGATGATTTTTGCTCATGATGATGTTCATATTTTTGTTGTTGCTGTTGTTGTTGGGTTTCATGAGTGTCTCGGATAATTGCCAATAAGCGATGGTTATTCTGGTCATCATCGTTAATGTTTGTCTCTCTTAGTGTTTCGTTTCCGCTGGCTCTCGATTCCTTTGGTGGTGCTGGTGCTGGTGTTGGTGCTGCTGGGGGTTGTGGTCGCGGTGGAGGTGGTGGTGGTGGCGGTGATGAGCCACTTTTGCTTAGAGTTACAGTTTCATAGGAGCTCTCCTTATTCATTTCACTCACCTCTTTTTTGGAGTATTCGTGATATCCTCGCCGTTCGACAAACTTCTTATGCATATCCAGAAGGCTATCAGGAGTGGCATTATCCTTAACAGCACCCCTTTGTGAAGGTGAAAGACATACCAAAACACTAGGATCACTTTGCGTGGGTACTCCCAACCAGGAATCATCGTATTTGGATGGGGGTGCGGGAACAGGTGGCGGAGGTGGTGACTTGAATTTCTGACCCACCGGGGTTGAATTGGGCGGCACCTGAGTAAGATTGATCACTGATGGCTTCTGTTCTGAACGCATGGACACTTGAATGTCCTGGATGTGTGGCAACTCCGGCAGTGGATACGGCATGTCACCAATATTATGTGCAACAGATGCTAATTCTTCGAGTACTTCTTCACCAAATGGCATGGAAGCTAATGCCTCCGTGCAAAGTGATCGTAACTTTCTGATCGGTGGGGACTCCGTGTCGCTGTTTGCTCGAGCGCCTCCCGTGGTTAAAGGTGATGAATTTTCGGATGAAGCTAAGCCCGCTGTGGCCGATTCTGAAACATAAGTAGTATCGGTTGTTGTATCAACTTCATTCCAATCACAATGAGGTAATGATCCTTGATTGATCGCAGTACATTGACTCTGAGTGGTGCTGTGTGATTGATCGGAACAATGACTATCAAGGGATTCTTGACGATCAAGAGCTGAACTACTACTACCAAGGGGATGTAAATGTTTAGTGTCGTCTAATTTTTTACTGAGTTCATGCAACGTTAGGATTTGTGTTTCACTTGTTGTATTTGCAGTGATCGTAGGGGTGGTGGTGATGGTAGTAGAAGAGGACGAGGTTAGGGAAGAGGAACTAGTTTTGGTGTCACATTTAAACACATAATCAGAACATGGTTCACCAATTTTGAATAATGGTTTTGATACATTACGATCTGTATCGGTGGCCGTCGTTTCTAACTCACTTTTTACGGACGCACTAACTATTTCGCGGATATTTTCCATTTTTTCAATACGATAACCGATGGTGGCGGACGATCTATCGCTCGTTACGACTTCGTTGATCGCGCTGTCACAACTATTTGGATTGTTCGCCTTGGAATTTTGAGCATGATCAGCAGCCGCTGCTACATCATTATTATTGTTGTTAGCAGTGGTCGCTACCGTTTCTGACATAGTTTCTATTTTTTCTAAAATTATTTCATCGGGAATCGTTGGCTTCACAGCCGTTGGTGTAGTTGTTGTATCCGATGGTAGTGTGGTCGTTGTGCCAATCGATGTGAGGGGTGGCAAAGTGCTATGTTCACTAATAATTTCATCCTCCTTAACAGGTGGCGGTTGGGCTGATTGTGTTGGTAATGACGTGTTTATACTCTCGTTACTTTCGCTCGGATAGGAAGAGAACATCTCATTAACACTCTCGAGATCGATTGTTGGCGTTTGAATGCGGACATCATTTGAATCGTCTGGTTGACCTTGAGAATAATCGAGTTCGAGTAGATCGGATACACTGCTCGATGCTGAGTCGATGTAAACTACTTCAGCTGCTTCAGATTCGGGTGTCAGATCAGTGGACCATGATGAAACCCTTTCCTCTATAGATCCTTGATCGATGATTTTTGCTTCGACAACACTTGGTGGTGGTGCTTCTTCGCGGATTATACTGGTTTTAGGTGGTCGAACATTGGTATGTATGTGTTTGTGTTTTTTCGAAAAGTCTAGATTGCTTTTTGGGAAGACTGCGTCAGCTTTTTTGGCATGAGGCCCACCTTCAAGGAAAACATCATCTTCGAGATCGCCCTGATTTGTTGCATGATCGGTCCGATCAGAACATTCGCTGCGTCGTTCACAGTCACTTTGATCGCTGTTTTCTTCCTTGATGCTGTCGAGAAAGATTGGAGCGAGGAATTGAGGTAAAAAATGTGATTGCAGAGCAACACGATTCTGTTGTCGACGTGCTTTGTAGTCTTGGTTGTTCTTGGACGAAGCTTGACTGGAATCATTCTCTTCATTGTCCATAGGAAGTGTTTGGACACTGAGAATCCTTGAGTCGATTTGGGTATCTGACAATTCATCAACCGCTTCCAATGTGTCTGTTTCCGATTCTGCTTCGGATACTAAAGGAGGATTATCGGTATCACCAGCGGAGCTGGTATCACTGAGCTCCTGTATAACAACATCGTCATCGTCGAAACTTTTGCTTTTCTTTACGATAGTTCGCTTAATGTCTGGTTGAGGGGATTCCACGCGATAAGAGAGAGGCTTGTCTGTGACAATATCACGCACGATCGGGTGGACGATCACTTTCGAAGACTCCGGTGGAGTTTTTTCCCTTACAATTGGATGGGTGATAACCTTCGGAGAACTGTCTTCTGGTGTAGGCGTTGTAGAACTTTCCCGAGATATTTCATCTGGGATGTTATTTGAATCTCCTTTGTGCATCTCTTCTTCGGCTTCTGAGTGTGTTTCTGATCCACCATAAAGTGTTTCTGCGTCTGATGAATCAGATTTGTCTCCTTTCAATCGATTTGCAAGATCTGCGGGATTGAGTGTAAACGATGAATTGGGGGACCTTTCGTCATTTACTGGTGATGAAACTAGTTTTGGGGATTTTGTACTTCTCACTGTTTGTATAGTTCCTTGAGACGAAGAAGAAGACGAAGTTGATTCCTCTGAGGTTTGATGATCAATTGTTTTAGTACTGGTTATTGGAGTTGATGTTGTTTGCTGTTCTGTAGTAGAATGCGAAAGTATTTTGGGTTCTGGAGGTGATTTCGAAAGTGAGTCGAATTGGGTTGATTGATCCTTAGTTTCTTCTTCTCTTGAGATTTGATGAACGATCACTTTTGGTTCGTGGGTTCCTACTCCCGAAGGTGATCCATAAGATAAGGTTGACGATTTCGATTGGGTTGTATTGGATTGTTCTTGTGAGATTTGGTGAATTATGTTTCTTGGTGGAGAGGCTGAACTCCTCGCCGTTGGGTCCGGATTGATTGGCGATGATCTTGAAGGAATATCTGTGTGAGGTGGTTGCGATTCCTCCCTTGAAATCTGATGCACGATTACTTTTGGTTCTACTGTTTTTGTTGCATTTTGTTCATCAAAGGTTCGCGAACTGGAAGTGGTTGATGATTCTGACGAAGACAACTGGGTTGACTTTGAATCTTCTCGAGATATTTGATGTACGATCACTTTTGGTTCTTCAGAAGGTGATGTAGTTATGTTATCTAGACCATTTGGCTTAGGATGAGTGGATTGTGAAGAAGTATCTATTCCACATGTAGAGGACTGGTCAAACTTTGATTCCTCTCTTAGTATTTGGTGTACGATCACTCTTCCATTCGAATCCACTTCACAGAAACCGTTTCGTTTAGACGATAGTGGGAATGCTGTTATAAGTGGTTTAGTTATGACCTCCTCCTTTGCTCGTGTTTCTCTTTCAGCTCGAAAGGATGACTGTAATTCCGAGGAGACATCTTGTAGTATTTGGTTAGCAATATGCTTCGAAGATTGATCAAGTTTTTCCATAGATTTTGTTGTAAGTGGAAAAGCTGGCCTTTCTGATCCTTCGCGGTGGATTGGATGTACGATCATCTTTGGAGAACGACACACAGGAAAAGCTGATCTTGGTGGTTGTACTTTTAGGGGTTCCAGACCGTTTGCTGGTTTTGAGAATGGTGTTGCTTCTGGTTGCGATTGACTGGATAGAGTTTGTGTTGATTTTTCTTGTAGAATAGGATGAATGATCACTCTTGATGGGGATTCTGTTTCTCTTGGTGGTGAGAATCTGGTGACTTCTGGAGATTTTTCTTTTGAATTTTTCCGGAAGATCAAGTTTGCTGGTGGCGTAGGTAGTGGCGAGAATGAGGTTTGTGTTGAAAATTCCTTTAAGAACGGATTAACGATCATTTTGGAGGATTCGTTTGAATGTTCTCTTTGTAAAACCCGCTGCTGTTCTTCGAATGTCATCGATCGAGATTTTGATTGTTGTTGTGGATGTTGATAATTTGGATTAACAATTACTTTTCTTGATTCATCTGATATCCCTGCTGTCGCTGCTAGCGCCGCAATTGATTGATATGGTGTAGGCTCTCCACTTGATATCTGATGGTAGATCACTTTAGCTGATTGATTTGTAGTCGCCCTAGGGACAGATGGCTGATGAGGTGTAGATTCCTCAGTTGAAATCTGATGAACAATTTCTTTTGGTGATTGATTAGCCATGTTTTCCTGGTGCTGTGGAGCAAATGGTTGATTATGTGTTGACTTCTCGGTAGTAATCTGATGAAGGATTACCTTTTCTGACTGATCTGTCGTATTACTTTGATTGGATGAAGCAAAATGTTGATGAGTTGTGAGTCCCTCGGTTGTTATCTTGTGGATATTCAGTTTTTCTGATTGATCTGCCGTTTCGATGTGAGTAGGTGGCAGATGTGGCTGCTGAGGTGCGGAATCCTCAGTCAAAACCTGATGAATGATCACTTTTCCTGACTGATCTTCCAACACTCCTGGGGCTGATGGGACAAAAGGTTGTAAGAGCTGTGATTGTTCTGTTGAAATCTGATGGCAGATCACTTCTGATTGATGATCTTTCTTTTCACTTCGTGAGATAGTCTGCTCTTGTGGCTGTGTTGTTAAGGTTTGGTCATCTAATGGTTGTGATTCCTGAATAGATGTATCCAGGATCTCTGTCTGCTCATCAACTTCTTTAAACTTTTGTAGGGAAGACGTATTAGTTCGTACTGCTTTCTTTTTCGTTGACTGCTGGGTGATCACAGTGGTAGGCGCTTGATTACTTTTTGAAGCTGTATGACTAGTTGTTTTGGATTCTTGTTTCTGAAGAATTGTGACAGTTCCTGACAGAAGCGGGTCAACTATTATTTGTTTGAAGTTATCAACTGTGGATGGCAAAGAACTGTCCTTAGAAATTTGATGCACAATCACATTCGGCTCCTCTGTGTGACTAATCGATTTTGGCACATTTTCTTGTAGAATTGGAGGAATATCTTTTGTTGAAAAGTTCTCTAAAGATTTCGAAGAAGAAGAGGAATTCTCACTTGAAATTTCAGGGGCGATCACATTTGAAAAATGCTGCTGTGGAATTTGTTTAGGTGTCACAGCGCCTGCCGCCTCCGTGGTTGACGTTGTTGACGATGATTTTGATGACTCTTTTTTGAAGGTCCTTTTCACAATTACGCTTGATGAGCCATGCTGCACATTTTGCGAATCTGATCGATTCTCATCGGTAATTTTAGCCGTTTCTTTGGATTTTTTTGCCGATTTCGAAGCAGTCGGTACTGCTGCATCTTTTGTATTAGCTGACCCCGTTTTTGAGCTAATTATACCCGATTCGTCTACAAAGCTATCTATTATCGATGAATTCCCGAGCGCACTGTCGCCTTCGAATACTGTCCTGCCCGATATCTCTTCGATTTCTGTCGATTTTTTTAAAGTAGAAGAAGAAAAAGAAGACGAGTAATTAGATTGAATTAGCACGGTATTTGCATCTCTACTACTCGTATCTATGTCAGTATGGGTTGCTATTTGAACGATTTCCTCATTGCTCGACGGTGAGGAATCACCGACAAGTAAATCAGATATATCTTTATTTATTTCACTTGCGAAGGAGGTACTACCGATACGCGAATTAATCACATCAGCCGGTAAAATTGGCACAATGCCCACCGATTCCGATTTACTTAGTTCCTGTTCAACTGATGACGATTCTGTGTTACTTTTATCCTTCTGATTCGGATCCGGATTAGGATTTTGACTTTTATTCTTATGTTTGTTGCGATTAGATTTATTTGGCTTGTTTTTGCGGTAGTTGGGCATTTTGTTTCCTTTTTTTCTTTTTCTTATTTTCCTTTTCCGAATCCGTTAAATTTCAAGCCGAAACCGTGTTTTGTATACCGAAAAGTTAAGTGTGGATTTAAGAAAAAAAAAAATAAAAAACTATCTTCTCTCGTTCGTTCGTTTTTGAATTCGTTTCTACTAAAAATTTTGTCTAAGAAATACTTTTTATATTTTTATAACTCGATAGCGCGTTATGCCAAACTGAAACGAAATCGAAAATGCCGACGTGAAAAACCTAAACCGAGAACCGCAGATATACACCAAAAGATAGAGAAGATTTCGTAATTTCTTTTCTTTTTTTCTATTCTTCACACAGTCGCGGTCGGTTTCTTTTGTTTTTTTTTCTTTTTTCTTTTATACACGAAGGCGAAAATATTTATAAATTATATTAACGAACGAGAAAAAACCGCTATTCTTCTTAATTTTAGAATTTAAAAATATATTCTTTCCTTCAGCGTTTTCTAAACACACTCATACTCATACACAGCGAACACACTTTTTATGAATTTTGTTTTTTATTCAGAAAAAAAAAATCTTTTAGTTTTTGTTTGTATGAAAATTTGAAAACAACTTTAATGAAAATTCCTTCGCAGATACATCTGTGATCGCGGAGATCTTGTAGATCTGACGATCGCGACGACGACAACGATTTATTGCCCGAGTGACGAGATGAGTTTTTCCATTGAGTGAGAATGAGAGAAAGAGAGAGAGCGGGAAAAGAATGACAGGAAGGGGGTTGTGAATCTGAAATCAAATGCACAATTTACCGGCTTACGACTGTTCTTATTTTCAAATGATGTATCTAGTATCTACTCGTATGTATCTTTAACGAGGTTATAATTGTATTTGTTTGTTTGTACCGCACGAGTTCCATCAGCTGGTTGCACCCTGGGTGAGTGAGAATACTGTCAGATTGTTGGTTTTTGGTTGAGTGAAAACTTGAGTGGGGTTGATGTGTTTTTGGATTCAATTAGAAGTCCAAACCGGAACGACGGCATTGAGGAAACGACAAAAAAACGAAGGAACGGAACAAAACGGAATGCAAAAAACACTCAAAGGTAGTGAAAATAAAATTTAAGTAAGTTATTCTATTTTTTTTAGTAGATAAACGGACGTACATATGTGTGGGAGAGGAGTATGAGTATAAATTAATTTTGAGCACGTACGGCTCGTTTTGTCATCACTCTTTTCGAAAACAATTATCCACAAATGGAATGGAAACTGCCTATATATTATTTTTTTGTTTAATTTTAGTGGTAAACAAATTCAGTAGCAACAACAAAAGGAAACAAGAGAGTGAGTAAATTTGTTTTTGGAAAGAATCGCGAATATGATCGTGAAACGCGCAACCCCACAATTTGGTTTGGAGTGTTGGGGGCAAATGGTTTTTTGCGACTGCGCTTCCGTTTCAATTGGTCGGGTACTTTTTCTGGAAAAGCAGAAAAAGCAACAAAACAGCTACTGTCATTGAGAGTTTTGTTTGAGTTAATGGTTTCTTCGAGAGTCCATGGCGTATACGCAATTTCTTTTATTTTCTTAGCTTTTTTGTGTTTTTGTTTGTGTTTTTGTCTTGCGTTCGCCGGTGGTGTTAAGTGTTTTGCGTGTTACGAAGAAGGAATTTGCCCTTCTCTTTGCTTCTCTTCGGATCGAGTCTTCTTTTTGGTGAATCTTGTGAAATGTGTACTCTACTCGTACTTTCATTTGTATGTTTCGTTGGAATTTGAAGAGGGCTATGTGGAAATTGGTTTCGATTTTTTATTGAGATTTTCTGTTATGAAATTACTCAAGGTGTTCAAATGGTTGGGCACGAGTAACAGTACAACAACATATGAGTACGTCAGCGTTGAGATATCAAGTAGAGATTAAAAAGGCAGATAAGAGACAAACGGTTGAGTGTTGAAGAAATCATGATAAGAGTTGAGATCATTGATTGTTTGGAAGTGTTGCCTGGCTTGTTGTTTTCTGTAGTTTCCTTATACTTAAGGAGTTAGAAATGGTAATCCCATCAATCCTTTGTCATAATTCTGCCAGGATTAGACAGATACTTATCCAGCACGAAAGATATATTAGAATGACTGACCTTCTATTTTCAAGCACATCAAGTTCTATTATTCCCTGAAAGATATCAACAACTACAGCCCAAATAGGAAAGTCAAATATGAAAAAGGCAATCAGTTGCAAGTGATCGTTCATTACATTTTGAATGATAAGTTAGTATTTGCCTAAAGTCTTCTGTTTACAAACCCCAGTAGAACCAGCGGGCAAATGAATCCATACATTTCTAGCTATTGCTAGTAGTTACATAAGATTTGTCCCACTAATGGCAAAGAGGACAGAGCAGCCCTGCAGAATAGAACGAGAGGAACTCCCAAACTCTACGAGCAGAAAAGGAGGGAAGCATATAGGCGCCTCAACAGAAAAAAAGAAGGAGCACGAGAAGCGCTCGGTTAAGGCCTTAGAGTGGTGCTACCAGAAGAATGAAGTTCGGAATTTCCAGAAGGATACATCATAGTAGACCCACAGTTGATGCTGAGAATCTGCAAAGACTAGATCACCAGACTGTTCAGCGGAGATGACGGAAATCTCAATGTCTGTCAGAATTCAACCTGGATAAAGAGAGATAACAATTCCGTCCACCCGGCCAGGATAGCAATTTATAAGCCTACGTCTTACACAGCTTCTCGGCTTGATGGCCTTACTGCTGAGCTGTATAAAGTATTAAGTTCTCTCCAAAATATGGCCGGCCATTGCAACTTCGCATTAGATCCTAGAGAAGGGAAATACCCAGGATTGCGCCAACTACAGGGGAATAAGTCTTCTCAGTATTGGATATAAAATCCGCCATATCATGTGACCCTTCGTCGACATTCTGACCGGCCTTTTGTAGGCCAGGAAAGTCCAATATACATCGAATTATCACATTCGGAAGATCTTGGACAAGACCCAAGAGTTCTAATTTGATACACACCACCTCTTCATTAATTTCGAAGCCGCGTATGATAAGGTCTATAGGGATGAACTACAGCCATGTCTAGATTGGACGGAATGCCATTCGAGGTCATTCAACTATGAAGGATGACCATGGAGGATGTGCACTGCTCCAGAAAATGACTTGAATAAAGCAATGCGTTGACATATTGACATTTTCAACGTCGTTCTTGAAAGGACTGGACAGAGGGACTGTCTTTCAAAAGCCTGTTACATTACTCGACGAGAGAGCGGACACCGTAGAAAAAACAAAGTATATTGTATCAACAAAGAGGGCCATACTTTGAGGTAGCAGAGGACGAAAGGTTCAGCGCGGAAATCATGAGAAGAATCACTCTCACTGATCACTTCTTCATTGAGCTTAGGGGTGCAATTATTTACTAGCCCTCTCCCGAGCAACAAAAAATACACTACGAGTATATAAGTCACGGATCATTCCAGTTCTTGGACTGACAAATGCTTGGATACGGACGAAAGCATATGAAAATGCTCTCAGACGTTTCTAGAGAAAAGAGAACAGCAAAACTGAACTCGTCAAAAAAGCCCGGATAACCTGCCTTAGGTTACTAGGTTACTAGGGAGAGTGACGTACCGGCCCGGATAGTTTTTGACTGCAACAGATAGGGATAACGCAGTAGAAGAGGACCTCATCGTAGATGGAAGGAGACCTCAACTAACTTTGTGAGTGTATCTGCAGGCAGCTGGAGAAAGACAACACCGATTGGAGATCCATGTAAGCTGAGACCCTAGACTACCCTGGACTGTAATAGGCATTATATGGCGTCAACCTGGTGATACCTGCTGTGATTACAACTTCTCATCGGTTTTGCTTATTTTAACTTCGCAAGATAGACGGTATATACTTATCTCATCCAACCGATCGTTACTTGTGAAATATAAAGGCGCGTATGATGAGCAGTAGTTCATACCAATAATAATTTCCTGTCAGAAATGCCACACTTTTAGAAAGAGAAAATATAGTGGGATGAACTCACGCTTAAATCAACGGTGGTGTCAACAGTCAGCATGACAGATTCCACTTTATGATGGTGGATGAATCTCCTAAATTGGTCAACGTCAGCTTCATAAGCTAGGTATTAGCTCCAGAATATACGACACATTTTTCCCAAGAAATCTCAGAAGAACCCGGTCCTTGATATTAGAGATATTACGTGGGGCTGACTACCAGGAGACGTAAAACTCCTACTGACGTGAAGTAATCAAGAGCCTCGGACTTTGTAATTGGCGATACAATAAAACGAAGAAATGACAACGAAGTTTGGGTCTGCACATGTTCGGAAGGTGAACAACCACGTTCAGCTGGACAACTAGTGGAGGCTCTAGACTGCTATATGTATAAAAGATAACAGCGCCATCGAATGAGTGCGATGGTATGACCTGGATGAAAGGAGGAGGAAGGCCTGATAAGTATATATATGCTACGTAAAACAAAAACATTATCTATTTCGACTGTGGAGTTGCCGCAAATGGCTGATATGGCAAAAGGCCTTAAACTTAAGCATCCACTCGGGCTAAAGACTACATCTAGCTACATCCACGGTAAGTCAATTAATATTTCGGACGTCAAAGCAACGAACAGAACTGCCGGCAATCGCAATAAGTCATCAAAATCTTTGCGGACCGCACAGCTCTCAATCGTTTACTAAGAACTTGCGTCAAGTGCTGAATATCAGT
This sequence comes from Volucella bombylans, assembly GCA_949129095.1. Classification (NCBI taxonomy): domain Eukaryota; kingdom Metazoa; phylum Arthropoda; class Insecta; order Diptera; family Syrphidae; genus Volucella; species Volucella bombylans. The sequence goes on along the minus strand of OX422141.1, from coordinate 134,008,619 downwards.
GGCATAGATGCCAAGAAGACTTCTCCAGAGGAAAATGGTGCTACTTTACGAATGGCAATTGAAACCTTGTGGTATGATAAAAGGAACGTATCAAGCCAACGAGCCTCGAGCAAACACTTTTGGAAATGAGAATGGATTCAATAGTTTTCACAGTCAGTGCTGAGACTATGTAGAAATCACTACAACTAATTCAGCCTGGGCGATGAAAGCCCAGATTTCCCTCAACTCGACCAAAACGATGAATTTAAGGTCTCCGATCGAAGGTTTACATGCCGAGCTTTTGAAGGCAGCGGGACATGAATTGGTAGAGAACTATACCAACTCGTTTCTAACGTTTGTTTGGAGAAATGTATGATCGGTAAATGGAATATCATTATCCCAAATTACACGAGAAGAGATCTTCTAAATTTAGGCATCAGGCCTCGCTAACATCTCGTACGACACTTTTCGCACCATATTATGTAAATGCCAGAAACCATTTCTCAACAATCAGACTGACCCCTAACAGAGCGGCTTTAGGCCGGAAATTATAAAATATTCACACTACAGAGGTCTCCTGTGTTTTGACGTGAATGCCTGTCGTGTAGACGGGATACCAATACATCCATGGGAGTCAGTATATACATACCAGGTCAGCTCTTACCAACATTAGTAGTGTAATACCAAAGCGGAACATGTGTTGAGGCCACAAGCTTCACTCTTGGTATGAGTCGAGGCCAACCTAAACCCTCTTGCCGATCTTAGGGTCATGACACCGAGTTTTAGCTTTAAAAAAAGCCCTACGACCCGTCCACTAGGTGACCAACATCTGTCAAGTCAGGCTCAAACTCCGAGGTCCCCCGAATCCCACGATACCGTGATTTAAGTCCCGGCTCAGCCATTCAATAGGATTTACGACCGGCAGCTTGTACTGGTCAAATCATAGCAACCATCGTTGGTGTCATCTTAAGATGACCCCTGTTTATTATTAGACTACGTCATTAATGGGCAAAGTCTTGATAGTTGGGACGGAGCTCATATTCACACTGCACCAGATCGTAGATAAAACCCAAGGTCCAAATGTAGACCGATTTCAAGTCTTGATTTCAATGAAGCGTATGACGCTATCGTCTAGTTTTGGCATCATTAACAAGGTCGTCGGGTTACGCAGACGGTGATATCTAAATGTCGGTAACAATCTCATCAAGACGACATCTTAGGCCGTTTTGAATGGAAGATAATTCCAGTAATTTGTGTCCTGTTTGCATTGGGAGAGGAATATAACATCGAATTGCTGGTCAAGGAGTGATTGAAGTTCAAATCCGGTATTGAGTAAGTAGGTTCCGCTCGACAGTGTCCTAGATCAGTAAGCAATCTTATGCAGGATGTTTTCCTTACCAGTTCTAGGTGATCTTTTATACGATCGTGAGCGAAAATCATACCTTTATCAATGAAAATATATCACACCACATCAGCCAAATTATCCATGAACCCTAAGAAAGATGGAAGATCAGCGAAATAGATCTCATCTTTTGTTTGACGAATCCACGTCTCACCTAGACTTTATTTAAAGTTAATCTGCCATCGGCAAGTGTTGAATGCAAAACTAAGTCCTAGGAACTATCGTATACCAGGCAACAAAAGTGAAGGCCTATCTTATTTATGGAATCCAATCTTAACCATCTAAAGTCTAAGGGGTATGGCAAATCAGTTTGAAGTATTTTATAAGACTGGAAGCAAAAATCCGTCATTGTATTTGTTAGCATAAGGATACATGGCAAATAATTAAGTCAGGAACATTAGTTTTTAACAAGAAACTTATACCATGTCAGTCAATTGCTCTACCAATTCTAGGAACGATGGAGGATCAGCTAGTATATGAGACCATTTGAGTGGTCTGCAGCTTATAACCCATTTGTCCCACTAGCCATAGGGAGAATAGCAGGTCGGCTAGAAGAAGTGATCGCGTAGAAAATTTCAAGCTTGAGCTATTGCTTATTAGATTTCAATTCGGCTGCATGAGCCATCTCTCCTATCAAACCAACGAACGATGGAAAATCAGCGAAAATCCATCGCCTCATTAGTAATTTTTGAGTATACCCTTCAACATAGATATTAGATAAGTCGAGAAAAATGGTGTAGATCTAAACAAATAAGTCCCCATCATCAGTTCCAGTGATTATAGAAGATCGGCTGATAGAAGTGATCATAATCATTCGATTTCATCTGAAAATTTAAGACTTCATGAGCCAGGAAAGGTGGCTGATCACTGAAAAAGAAATAAAAAATAGATCATTCGGCTGACCAAAAGAGAGATCGGAGAACAGATGATAGACCGATAAAAGGACTAAAAACGTTAATCAATTTCAGGAGCAGATTTGCCAAATGACAGAACTGAAATACGAATACAAGCTAAAATCTGAAGCCACATCCGAAAGTAGGTCGGAAGTTCGCTTGGCCGAAAGTCTATTTATATGAAAGTTTTGCGAGAAGATCAGAAAGCAGACTAGAAATGTACTGGGGCTAAGAATCCCCAGATTTATATATCACTTCAACCGGAAGCATATGTATTTTTGGACAGTAAACCAAAGAAGAAGTCCAAAGGTGTAATATAGCTTAGAAGATCAGGAATACGTACATACTCGTATTTATGTATGAATAAGACGAGAAGTCTTTGTTTTCTTCGTTGATCAAAGGTTTAGACTGTCTACTGATATAATACCGACTAAATCCCTGGTACACACTGGCTAATTAAATAAGTGAGATCATCCGTAATAAAGTCAAACTTCGTTGTCTTAGAGCAAAGGCATATTTTTTTACCGGATTATGTCACCCTCAAATTCAGTGAATGGTATAGGTTTGCACATAAACAATTTATCAAAAATGGTATTTGATGTCCAGTCTAAAGCCATGATGTCATGATCGATGCGGATCCAGTGTGGATCTACATAGTCAAAGCAATTACTAAACGAATAAGATTCATTGAGTAGATAATTGAACAGAGAAGTTAATTGTTTCTACGCTGCGCTAATAATTAACACCGATTTTCTCCCTTACAAAGTGTAGATATATAGATATTCGCGATATTTCCTACAAGAACCAATCATTTAGGGAAAGGTCCAGAATACGAGTACACATTCCAACTAACTTCACACTATCATAAGAACCACTTAACATCGTCGAGATACTGCAGACATTTTTTTGTACACGTCAACTTAAAAACACATCGCTTAGATACACCATTTAACGTGTTCCACTGTATTAATCTGTTAAATTGGATAAAAGCGAAAATTCGCAAAAATTCAAAAAAAAAAAAAAACCAAAATAAATGACTCATTGCCAAAAATACATCACACAGAACGAACTACGAATATCTCAGACAGATTTCGTTTCACAAATTTTTCATACAAGAATCTTGTACTAAGTGGCAGTTTCGTAATATGCAGATTCTCACGTCATCCACGACTGTAGCTGAACTTATTTTGAATATTTGAATGAATATTTACACGATCGCCGATTGTCATTGTAGCCACCCTATTCTCCCTCTCTCTCTCTCTCTCACTCTAATTATATTTAGAAAACACTTTACATTTTTAGTACAATTTTAGTACACGTTATCTGTTCTGCAATGTTTCACTTGGTTGGGAGATGTTTTATATGAAATATTCCAGCAAATATTTCTACAAATTTCCAGTATTTTCTTCCTCTCCTCGGCGGTACATCGCAAAAGTATCTAACAAAAGATAATGTGGTAAAAAATGCGCGTATCTTTTGGATGATTTTGGAGAAAGAAAATCAATTTCAACAACAAATCGAAACAAATGCTAACCGTACACTGCGATGAACTCACTCACCGTTCAACGTTCAACGTTCACCGTCACCATCACCGATCGCTCGATCGCTCGATCGCAACCAAACCGCAAAGGAGGGCGCGCAGAACAATCGATCACCACTTTGTATGTACATTTTTATGTATACAATACATATGTATGTACATCTGGCACCATAAGGTGGAAATACAATACCCCAACTTCTAACACCAACAACAGTAGGAAAGTTCGCTTCGGATAGTTAAAATCGGACAAAAACGAAGAGTTGTCAAAAACACAAAAAACACAAAAACAAAAAAAAAAAACGACAAAAGACTCGTAAACTTGTTATCGTACCTACTAGTCGAAGGGGAACGACAAAAAATTCACTCTTATCGACTTGAAATTGGTGGCTGTCAAACGTACACTCACAAAACTCACAACACCTTACGGTGCGGCGGCGCTGTCTTATCACAGGGCCTGACGGATTGAGGTGGCTTTAACCATTCCCCAAACACTTCTAATCGTATCGATGACACGTCGATTAAGTACGAGTACGACAATGGACACCTATCATAGTCGTGTGAGGTGATATAATCCAGCTCGTTGTTTCTCAAGTAACGTCATGAAAGTAAAGTCGCATTTGTGGTTAGTATCTGTGGGAATATGTGTATCTACTCGTACAATGGTTAAACTGACATCATAGCTCTCTACCTGCGAAAGGGATTTGAATGAAAATTTAAACTTGGCTTAGCAAGTTGAATTGGAGTGCAGAATGGAGCTAAATTGGACCAACCATCAACGCACGCAAATATGATGTAATGGTAAACGCGCAGATTTATATAGTAGTTACATCAGAGCAGCGTTTCACATGCAGATATGCACTTACTATCTCCGGGTTAATTGTGGTGGGCAATTTGCACCGAGAGACCGTTGATGTGCATTTCGAATAATGAGTGCACATGATAGATGTGTGCCGGGTCGAGTTGAATGATGTAGCGAGAGTATGCGACTGCACGTACCTGATGGTACACTGTATACCTACCTACATGCCACGAATGAAGCTACGATTTCGCTCTGCATGAAAATTGGATGGTGTATCTAATTTTTGCGAACTTTAACCTATTCGAGTGTGAGTCTTTTGAGTGGGGATTCGTTTTTTTTTTCTGTGAGTGTTTGTTGTCAATTTTCTCACGATCTGCGGTGGCTATAATGAGTTCTCACTTTTGAGTAGGGTTCGTGTGACAGAGCGACGAAATGAATCACGTACGAGTTTTGTGAAACTTGATTGCTGCGATTTAGTCATCGACGTTTTAACAATTGGTTAAGTGCTGTAAGTACCCTTAAAAGTGCATTATTGTGCGCAGTTTGAAATGAGTTTTTTTTATTTTTTATCAATAGCAAATGATATCAAATGATCATACCGGTATGGCCAGTTTTTTTTTTGTCAAGGCTATATATTCAATTGTGTGATAGAGTGAGTGTGAGTAGGGCTATTTAGGCTTACAACTCAGACTGACTGGGTTTTTTCAAGTTCTAAACGATCAATGCGCTTCTAGCAAAGTTCAACTTCAAGGTCTGTTCACTTTCAGTTGATGAATCGTTTAGTTGTCCATGAACGTGGTACCTTATCCAACAAAAATACATATACTCGTATGTGATCGTGGAAGTTTAGGGACCTAATCTATTACCTTCAGAATGTGTAGATCTATTAATCTGGAAACCTAATCAATCACTAAGATTTCTTAACGATCATGACGTGTGTACACCCAAAGACAAAAAAGTAGAATAAATGCGATACAGAAAGGAGGTCTCTATCAATATCTCAAGATAGAGATACATGAGATCTGTTGAGCAAGATCAAGTTTTTCTGAATTTGAAATCACCCAATCCTTAAGTTTCTATTTAGAATCGCGAACTAAAGCGAACCCGTCAGGTAGGTTAGATTTGGTTAGGTCAGGTACACTTATATCAGTTGTAAGTCCATTGAGATACCACTGGGAGGGCGCCACCCTTGATAAATTTGTCAAGATCGGTGATCTTCCCTATGAAGAAGGGATTGCATTGGATGCATGCCAAGGCAGAACTGTTGGAAAAGAAGTGCGTAACAGATTCGTCTTCATAGTAGCTGCCTCTGCGAATATCGTTGTGAGGACTACTCAGTTGCTGCATGTGTCTTCCAATGTATTCCGTAAGTAATACTGCGAGCTTGGGTATGTTTCTTCTCCTGAGGTTGATCAGATTTCTTGATTGTTTAGGATCGGGTAGGTTCCATCTTTTTCTAGATGTGTCATTGTTATCTCGATGAGTACACTGACTTTAAGTGTAACATTTGCTTGAGGTTTTCAAGCTGCCTACTAATTGCTGGTCTAGGTAGTTCATCAGCGATGCAGTTTCCTGGGGGACGTCCGAGTGTCTCAGATTTTGTGTGAACTTGTACAACCTAGCTATCTTGCTATGGGATAAGCGATATGTTGCTGCTTGACGTCAATATATTTCAATGTCCGACGCTGGTATTAGATTCAGGCTGACCCAAACCACGACCTGATGAATAGCCGAGACTTCAGCTTGGAAGACAGATACATTAAGTGGATGCAGACTCAGGATATGTGTATTCAAAGGTTTCAGAAAAGACAGTGAGTCAACGAATCAAGCTGTCTTAGAGCTGTTGAGATCCAGATCGAGCTACTAAGGAAGATTTTGGGTTTTCACCATTCGTTCCTTTGTGGAATTAAGTGATTGAAGTCAACGTTGAAATCATATTCAAATAACTGCAAGATCTGTTATTTGCGGGAGCCCGAAATACAGCGTGTCTACATACACATAGTACATTTAGCTCCTTCCATTGCTGGACTGACTATTTCTCGGCGACGTTGGAGGTACTCTTAGCCAGTGATGCTAAAGCAGGCAGCTCGTTACGTATCTTCTAATATGTTGACGTTATTTCGTCCTTTGACTGCAGTGATAATTGTTTTTATAATTGCGGTGTAGATCCAGTATATGAATTTGGATTTAAGACCGAACCTTGAGCTTCTAGAACTTTTATTTCGCCCTGCAACATTTTCTTTTCATCTCAGTTTTATTTCCAAGCCGAGAGTAACGTCGTTTAGTTTGGGTCGGATGAACCAGGGTATCTTGACCAGCTCCATTTTGAGCACGCAAAGTCACAGCTATGTCTTCAAGAGGAGAATATGTCTAAGATGTATTGGAGTACGTAAAAGTGTGTCTGTGGATATTTAGCGGACACATAAAGAGTAACATCACCTGTGTAAGCTACCACACCATATCTCGCGTCCTGTAACGTGCTAAGTAGCCCATTGAAAACTGGGTTTCCGTAGGGTGTTGCCCTGATTTCTCTCCTGTCGAATAGCGAAGGTTGAAGGTTACTGACACGTTTCTACTGTTTGGGAATGAATTAGATAAAGTTCTTGAGGGGAGTCGATGATCGAAAAGATGTCAACGGTCAATCGGTATCAAGCACCTCTACTATTATATACTCCCTGATAGAGTGATTTTTGTAATGGGTCGTGGAGTCTCAACCACTACACTCCTCTTTCCTTTTTAGTAAACATTCTGGCAATCCCACATCCTCTTTAGGAGGAAAGATGACAGACTAGTTGGTGTGAGATCCTTCTGGAGCATGACTAGTGCTTAAAGGTAACATCACCTGGTTCTCTTCTCTGGACTAAACATATCGCGTTGAAAAGGTCAAAGGTGCTCCCCGCTTTCTAGTAGTATAAAGGACCTTTAGGCAAGACATAGTTATACCCGAGGATATCATAAAGGAATGGTGATAGATCGCCGATGAACTTAGGCAAGACTCAGAAGAAAGTTTGTCACGATCCAAACCTGAATTAGGAGTGCCTGCGTCCATCAATTGATGTTGCTTACGCTTGTGTCAGTGGCCGATAATCGACGCTGAGGTAATGAAAACTGTAGGCGTTTACTCATCTTGCTACGAACGACTGAGAAATTTCACAAAGGAACATACAATACAAGGACTAGTTCTTCGTCCAAATGGTTTTTTTTGAATAAATAAGAAAAAGAATAGAAGGTTACAACCACTGCAACTTATATACTGCAAACCTTTCTTAACAGCTAACTGAGTACCATCTTAAGTATCTTCTGGTGAGCCGTATCTTAAACGTGCATATAAGACAATGGAATAGGTAGCGAATAGGTTCCCCATTATTCCATCCAGTGGAATTTCCTTACTAACACTTAGCAAAGTTGTCGGAGGATACCTGAGGAGGAAGCTAAGATGGTTGAATTACCACCCAATAAAAGATTTTACTCCCCTGTCTCTACCTAGATCCAACTAAAAATATTTTGGTTTGTTGATGGCATTGATTGTGGATCAAGTTTTACGAAGTCCAGATTCTTGCTTCAACACCGCCTTTTCTTATGGTATGACAATGACTCAGCTGGCCTTTTCTCCTGTTTCAGATCTCTTTGTACGTTTGATTCTTAAAATTTAAAAAGGCGTCTCCACTTCTTATTGCCAAATTATGACAATACTTTTGGGTTTAGGAAGAGCTTCTGAAGCATCGCAGGATAGAAGGAAAAGGGTGAGTTGTGCCGGCATTGGCGATCGAGGAAATGGGAGGGATTTTCAACAGGAATGATATTTCGAAGTCTTGCCAAGAGACCCGAAGCAAGCCTATAGAGTTGAGCAAGGAAATTTAGTAGTATACAGATAGAAAAATCTTTCCTGCAAACTGTTAGCGGTGATGGCCCTCGATTCCGCTGTCAGGCACAATAAAGCACTCAACATTGGCGGTGAAAGCTAATATTTCCATCCAGCAATATCTTGATTTAAGCTCTATCAGCTGTCGAATTGGATGGCCTACCAGCTAAATTATTTAAGGCAGCTGGAGATGATTTGGTAGAGAACATAGACCAACTCATTTCCTGGATTTGGTGGAAAGAGAGAATATTTGATGTCTTGTTTCTGCGATACACTTGAAAGGAGACTCTGTTAACTGGCATCAGTCGCCCCAAAATCGCGTGCAAGATTCTATCCGCCATATTGTATAAATGCCTTAAAACACTTTCGTTGATGGGCTTAAGTGCAGGACTGCACACCGAACTCTCCAAGTAATACAGTGGCACATTTGCAATCGGTAATGGAAGGCATGGGCTACACATAGCATAAGTGTTGGTGGCCGTACTATTAAATCAATATTTATAGAAATACCCTTGAGCCATACTGTGCTACATGCTAATGACCTCATTTAAAAGCAGTTCCCTCTCCCAATCTGTTTCACTTCCGTCTTAAAGTTCACCATTTCAGCCACGTTTCGCATGTGCCTCTAGCACCTTCATTCTCCCTTCATCGATTGTTGTTTGGCAACTACGTGTAAAGCAACATCTCACGAGATAGCACAGCCGAACTCATTATACACAAGACGATCCCTTACCAATTCGTAAGTGTGATATTCCAACACTGAGGTCCATCATAGCCTGCAGGGTAAATCTCTTAATAACTCATTAGGTGCTGTCACGTACATTACATGACATCCAAAAGCAAACACCTCCTTCGTCTGGAAATTACTGCATACGTGCCATGAACTCAAAATCTATGCACAACGTGTACAGCACATACTCCACATACTACGAGTATAAGAAGAACGCCAGAACAACTCAAAACAACCTGCCGCAAGCACACCGACAGGGGTGTCCTATGATGAGAAACGCCAAGAACTTGTAGAGATTTTCCACAAAATGAATGTATGAGTGAGTCGGGAATCTATCCCTTCCGCCCATTCACCCCATGGTGAGGAATTGAATTCATTACCAATGCGTCACGCTTATTGCCAACTTAGGGCTGCCGCCCTATGATGTGAAACATACAACTAAACGTGCCTCTGAAGACGAACACAGTCATAAAAAACAAAAAATGTGTGATGGGGATACATATATGTACTCGTATGCATGTGTATGAGGATATCTGAGTGAAAACCATTCCTTTCGGATCGCGGAATACCACTACACTATCCACTATCCGCTCCCCGTCATCCCTAGTCAATATGTTCGAAAAGAAATAGATTTATGGCTTATTGTTCGGGGGGAGATCTTAAAGTTGGGTTGGATTCTGAGTTTCAGGGTGCTCCACTCACAGTCTCAGGGAACTCTGAGTATAACTTGAGCTGTTAATGAAAGTGATGACATCATCGAGTGCTTAAGTGCATCCAAGAAGTGTGAAAGTGAGTTGAATTCACAAGCTGACTCTGTGTGAATCATTTATCATTCATCATGCATCGTGAATGGGAAGTCGTCCTTGTTTGTGTCTCTGGATCTGGATCCAGTTTGGAGTACTCGTAGTTCCTTATGCACTTATATTGAATAGTAAGAGTGAAAGAGCCGCAGTGATTGACATAAGGAATACGATTGCAATGAGGGAGTCATGGGAAATGCATCTCGGAAAGAAGATGCCTTCTGCGGTTGGCGGTGGTTAATTTATGTTCCAACTAATGAAGTGGATCTACCGCAAATGGATGTATGGTTCGACCCTCATTTTTATTGCTTTTCTTTTTTGATATAGGAGTAGGTACACTTCCGTTGAAGAAAGGATAATGAAGTAATGAGCATCATGGGTGGCTTCTTCCAAATGTGATTTAGATTAATGAGGTGCAGTTGGAATTAAGTAGGAATGGGCTTTCTTCTGTAGATGCTTTCCTACTCATCGTACGGAAGGTTAATCAATTGGTGTACCTACTTATTCCGGGAAGAAAAGGCGATTTAGTCCAAAGAAAGGATTGATTGGCCGTTCATTAATTTATGAGTTCATTACTCACTCTGTGTTGGCACCTGTTCCTTTCAAATATCCCCTTTATCGAGATATATTGCACAGATTTCATCGCGATTCATCTATATACGAGTATTTGCGTTCTAGTAGCTGCGGTCTAGGGTGGGGTCTTTTAATAAAGGTCGTCCACGTTGCGGCGCTTCCCTGTTTCATTTTTCCTCTTCTAACTGACATCATATTGATCTATAGTTAGACATGCAGGGATATGGTAATGGAATTCAAGTTCCAATCTCGTATAATAAAGGCAAGTACCATCTCACGAGCAAAAAGGGCTTTACCTGACCGGCTAGGCGCTGTTTAGAGACAAAGAAAACGAAGCAAGGCAACGATAAGAAAAGGCTCTGATATGTATATGAGAAGCTGAGTTAACATTGCGGATATATGTATGTATCTCCTCAGCGTCAACTATTTTATCATATGTGAAATAAGGCTACGACAAAATCGTCTTATTATCACCAGACATGCTAGCATACTTCAATCGCTTAAATGACTTAGGTCGATGGTTACGAAGCTGTCAACATGTTCCAAACAGTAGCTAATACATGTGCAATTGTGAGGAGATGACCATCATTCTCACATAATTGTCCATTGAAGATACCACAATACATGAATGCCCCGGCACTACATCTAGAGGCAAGTTATTACCAAATTGACACCACAGATAAGGGATCTTGGTCTGCGCGGAGTGGAAGATATTAGCATCCCAATCATGTCAATTGATTGCGCGCTATGTAGCACTATTTAAGTTTAGAGCGTAAAACGCTTAATGATATATCGCAGGAAAATAGCTGTAGACTCGATGGACCCATGAACGAAAATAGAAGGAACTCACTATTGCATGATAGCGAGAGGAATGTAGCATATTGAGATTTTAGAAAGAAGAGCTCCTGCGTGCCACTCCAACAACTTCATCCTCTTGTTGAGAGGATGAAAGCGGTGAAAGCCAAGGTCCCCAGAAAAGGTCAGAAAAGCTTCTACCCGCAGTTGCTAAGGTAATAGCCAACGCAGTTCTTGAGTGAGTAAAGGAACATCTGGAAGATGCACACAAGGCCGAACAAGATCTGGATCCTCCTGTGTCGACCTCTTCAATACCCTGGTGTGCCACAAGGTTGCATTCTATCGCCGATACTGTTTTTATTAGTGATTAGCGATGTGCTTCATGCAGCCTTGTCTACTGGAAACGGAGGAATTCTCTAACAGGATTATGAATCTGCACCAAATGACAGCAAGAGTGGAGGAAAACGTCGTGTGTTTGAGGATTAACACTACCAAAATCAAAATCATCAAGCTCGGTACTAACTCATCAACTCAAGTTAGATAATCGGTAGAGAGAGTAAAGAGTTTCAAATAAATATCTTGGGAGTATTGTTTATATCGAACGTGGAACTGAACAGCATATGGTTAACCTAATCGGCAAAGCAAAGTCTGCGTTGGGTATGATGATCATGATATGGCTAATCAATGCAATCATCTCACATACCAAGCTACGACTGTATCATTCAAATATTGAATCCATACTGTTGTATGGGTGCAGCATTTGTATGGTAACCGCTACCATTACAAAATAACTATAAAACTTCGCTTATATAATAGCCGCCTACGGAAAGTCTTAAGCGTTTTCTGGCCAAATCGTACCTCTAAAAAACTTCTATATCAGAGGACGGGTCAGGAATCACTAGGGACAACCAGACGGATTGATTATTTACTTCGTTCATTCACATAACAAACTAGACGATGCAATGGAATCCCTTACCACAAGTCGGTAGATTTGCATGTTTTTTTAGAGGTTTGGGTTCTAAATTGGCAACATTGTTTCTACAGTTTGTCAAATTGACAGTTGAAAGTCTATTTGTGGTTAGTACGTTTCGCCATTATATGATAAATAGACTAACGCTTGAACAACGCTTGCAAATTATGCAAACTTATTTTGAACACCATGGTTCGGTGCGCCAATCTTATCGTGCGCTACGTCCATTTTACGGTCGACATAATCGTCCATTTGAGCAAGTTATTCGGAACACAATGAATCGTTTTCGCACCACGTACACTCAAATGGATAATTTGCATCCCCAAAGATGACAAACAGTGCGAACAGAAGAAGTTACTGCCGTTGCAGTGTTGATGAGAATCCGAATGAGTCGATTCGCCACCGTGCACAACGATTGGAGCTATGCCCATCCACTTTGTGGAAGATATTACAGAAAGATCTTGGCTTAAAAGCTTGTGCAAGAGTTGAAACCGCGTGACTATTATACGCGTCGTAGGTTCGGTGAATGAGCCGAAAACATGATTCAGCTATATCATATGTCAACATGATATGTAAACAAGCACAACTGCAGAACTTGGAGTGAAGAAAACTCAGACGCCCTTACAACCATTAAAACTCACTGTTTGGTTTGCTTTATGGGCTGGTGTAATCATCGGCCTATATTTCTTTAAGGACGATGCCGGCCAGAATGTTACCGTCAATGGAGAGCGCTATAGACACATGATTTCGGACTTCTTCGTTCCTCTGTTGAATGGCATTGACGTGACAGAGCTTTTGTTTCAACAAGATGGCGCCACATGCCACACGACGATAGACACCATCAATTTATTGCGGGAAGCATTTGCTGAGCATATAATTTCGCGTAATTGACCTGTGAACTGGCCTCCAAAATCCTGTGATCTCAAACCTTTAAATTACTTTATGTGAAGTCCATAGTCTATGCCGATAAATCATAGACGTTGGACGATTGGGAAGTCAACATTCGCCATGTTATTGCTGATATAGGGCCCCAGTTGTTCGATAAAATTGTCGAAAATTGGACTTCACGATTGCGCTTCATTTAAGCTAGCCATGGCGCGTATATTAATGGCATACAATTATCTATTCACCCTAATCCTTATACCCAACTTTTACTACAGCGGTTCGGTTGAATAGAACAGCAATAAAAACCAGAACAACCAGTTTTTGCGCAAACGGTTTGAATAATTGCCTGTGCACAGCCTTCGCACAGGCAATTATTCAAATTTTTGTTCATTTTCAAGTGTGCGTTTTGTGCGTAAATATACATTATATAAAATAAAATAAAAAAAAATAAGAACTGTTACGTGCAAATCATGCCCCAAAAATCCTCCATTCCCTTTGGTCCTGTTGTTGTCTGTTTCACCCTCTGCCCTCCTGCCTTTTCTTGTTTCGTCCCCGTTCTTTTCTTCCCGTCATGCTCTGGATGCCACGGCACAGGTGGGATTTACTAGATCCTTTGGATCCAGTTCCCTCCCCCGGCCTACCGCTCCAGAGATGACCATATAGGTACCCCTGGAAGAGCCAGGCGGACGGCCTGGAGACCCTAGCGGACGGACGGTCTGCCCCCCCTTGATGCCCGAAGAGGTCGACACCCCAGCAATGGCCGAGAGCCCACCCTAATATATATATTGTTTGCTCGTTCAGCCACAAAATTTGTAAGACCCCCAGAACCCAAAAAAAAAAAAAAAACTAATTGTGAAAGAAAGCTCACGATTCCCCACGATCCGTCCCCCTCATTCGTGTCTGCAAGGAGACTTACGGGCCCCGCAGTAGAATCCATTTTACAAAAGTTTTCTTCCTACTTGGCGGTCACCATTTGAGCTCCCCTTAATTGTTACCCAAAAGTGTTCCGGGTCCGAGGGCGTAATATGGACCCAAGCAGTCACTCGACAGACAGAACGAACAGAACGAACACGACAAAACATCGACTGGCGTGATTGGGTGGTTTCATAGGGAGGCTGTCAGAGCTCTGGAAGTGAGTCCCTTTGTTCTGACAGCTGAATTAGTGGAACCATGCATGAGTGTGTGGGTGCGTGAGAGGCAACTAGCCGAAATGCGCGGCTAGGCAATTAAGAACTAGCCGTCATAGCGGAAAGTAGACGCACACAAAAAAGACAAAGAAAAAGTAGAACGGTTAACGAAATTAAACAAAATTAACCGACAAAAAAACAGAAGAAACCAACAAAAAACTATAAGAGAAACGTACAACGAACGAACAGGAAAAAAAAACCCACCACCAAGGACGAACGCAAAAAAAAAAAAAAACCACAAAACCCCAGCGAGGAAAATAGGAAAAACTGAAGGACGAAGCGACGACGAGAGTGACAGCGGCGGGAAGTACTCACTCCCCTCACCAACCCCGACAACCAGATAGGAGCGACCCCAAGTAGGCAAGAAAATAAGATAAGTACCCCTCGTAAATTTTTTTATCAGTTTTTTTTTTTTTTTTCAGTTTTTATGCATTTTTTTTTTTTTTTTTATTCCCATTTGTGTGATCTACCCCCAGTTGGGGTTATTTTCGAGGTATAGAATCCCGTAAGGCTCTTTACCGCTTACCTGGCAAACCCCGTGACCCTTTAACGGGTGTTTTTTTTAAAAAGTTCGCGACCCCGTTGCCACCTAGTGAGTCACCCCGGTGTGTGATCGTACGGAATCGTGGGCCTTCTGTCGGCCGTGCAAATCCAGTTTAATACTTTGTTGGCTAAATTTTGAGGTGGGTAACCCCTTTGGTATCCCACGATTGTTAGTTATTCTGTACTATATACGGCCTTTGTAATCTCCCCCCCATTGGTTTTTTCAAGAAAATACATACACTTAAATTCCCCATCAGGGAAAAATTCATTTGTTTTCTTTTATCTTGTTTTCCCGATTTTCTATAAAAATCGGGTGGCGTCCAATTCATCATTGTATACGTTCAGTTCCCTCTTTGCCGAACCCCCCCGTACTGAGCAGCCGGTGTGCGCAGCTTGGAACCAGCTGCTGGTTGCAATTCCTGTTCTCTTTCGTTTCCCTTTTGGGCTTGTTTCGGTTTTGCGTATTTTCTTTCACTCGTCTACCAACCACCATCCGTGTGGTTGCGGTTGCGGTTCCTTTTTTTTGCTCGTGTCATAATTTTGTTCCTTTGTTTTTTTTGGTTGCCGGTAGCTCGGCACCCTTCTTCTTTTAAATTATTTAAATTTTTTTTAATCGCGGAATAATTTTCCTCCCCCGGGAGTTGCAACAAATTGGCGCCCAACGTGGGGCTCCATAGTATAATAAAGTGCCAAGTTTAGTTGTGGGAAGTGTCTGTGTTTTGGACCTCAGAAGGAGGTTGTCTTCCAGCCAAGATACATAAGAGGTAAATTCAAATATATAAAACAATTTTATAATTACAATGAAAATTGATTATTTATATATTTTTAACAGATTAACTGATGCTGAAAAAGAGGAGTACCTACGTCCGAAGATTTTTTGACGACATCGTAGACGACGAAATACATATATTCGGACACTGAAGATATCGAAGGAGAACAGAGGAGAATATCTGTTATGACGACGCTCTCCATAAGGAGGAAGATGACGACCAGGAAATCGACACTGAAGATGATTCTGTGCAAATGAATTTGGGTGCAGCTGAATTCATTACACGTGATGGCACCATATGGAGCGCGCACCAAAGGCTAGCACGCCAAACTAGACAACAAAATATTTTGAGACTTCGAAGTGGCCCGGCAAAATCTACAACTACTATGTCCATCAGAAATGATGGATATAATAACATGCCACACAAACAAAAAACCGGAGGCTACATATAGAGAATACAACATCAAACATCCGGGGGCGCAACTAAAAACTTGGAAGCATATGAGTTTGAGCAAAATGTATGCGTTCATAGGAGTGCTTATTATGACCGCAGTAGCGGCGAAAGTCTGCCGGGCTTGTGGTCAATCGTGCAATCGTGCTGCAATGGGCATCAATCGATTCCAAGTAATATTACGATTTATAAGGTTTGATGATTCAAACACAAGAGGGATACACCAACAAACTGAAAAAGCTGCACCGAGTTATGGACAGTGATGAATTACAATTTTGAATATTTGTAAAAACCTAGTAGAAACCTTGAGTAGTTTTTCCCTATCATGGCCATACCCGCTTCACGCAATACATTCCATCCAATCCGGCAAAGTGCGGTGGGTATGTGATGCCAAAAACTCTTACCCACTGCATGGGCAAATATATACCGGCAAAGCTGTTACGGGACGGGAAACTAAACAGGGTGAAAGCGTGGTTAAGGATTTGGTAAGCGGCTTTCATGGAAGCGGATGCAATATAACAAGCCTCTTTTGTTTGACACCTTAGTGTGCCAGGCATTTGCTGTGAGAGTGATGACGACATAGCCGAGAATTTTATCTGTTAGGAGTGTTTCATCCTGGTTTTGTTACTGTGGGTCTCACACTACTGCGGCTATTACTCAGTTTTCTACAAAAGACTAAGAAATCCCAGTAAGAAGAACAAGTACAAGGAGTACCATGCACTACGTCTTTGCCAGAAAGTCCTAATTTATAAAATTTCATTAAAATTTAGTGGCCACACCTGTACTTGGGTGTACGTTCTTGGGGGTTTCGACTTTTATAGGCTAATAGCTCCTCAATGTCTTAACCTAGAGCAGTAGACGCAGATTTACGCCATCTTCCTAGATCCGGAGTTTCAGCAAAAAATCTTAAGTGGTTTAGGAAGCACATTACTCCAAAGTGACAACTGGGAACACCTGTACTCGGGTGTAAGGACTAGGGTTAAATAAAGCTAATATCAATTCAATTCAATTCAATTTATTATTATAAAAAAACATTGTACAAATAAGAGCTAGTCTTTTATAGTACATAAAGTAGCGGATAGATTACAATATTAATTATTAATTAAACTAAATTTAATATAAGCATTAGTGAATAATTACTTAAAAATAAAAATATTGGAAAAGAAAGAGTTGTGGAGAGACGGATAGTGAAAGGATTTAAAGAATAGTGCAGAAAATAGATAAAAGATAGAGGATTTCAAGAGAGTAGATATGTGTTGCTTATTCAATGTCTACCAATACGGCACTTTTGAATTTAATAGCTTCAATTGTTTGCTTTGTTGTTGTCGTAAGTTGGTTCCAGAGCCTGGTGACATACACAAAGAAGAGACGCGACGAGTTCAAATAGTTGAAAGAGGGCGTTATGATATTAAATGTTCTGGAGGACTGAGCAAATTGAAGTTTATCAAAAAGATACTTGGGGGATCTGCTGTTTATGACCTTGTGCATAAACAAAAGACATCGAACTTTTTGGAACTGCTGAAACGAACAACCAAGAACCAGCTTGTGACAGTGTGAAATGTGTTCATACCGACGGAGACCATACACGCACCTAACCATATCATTGAACGCCACAAGCAACTTGTGCTGAGAAAGGGAGTCGAGCTTGCAGTAAACAACAGTGGCATAATCAATAATAGGCATAAATAACGTTTTTATTAACCTTAGTTTAGTGTCAACCGGAGTAAAACTAGAAGACAACCGAAGTTTACGTAGCCCAGCATAGATTCGTCCAATAACATAGTTTGTATGGTCAACGGCAGAGAGAGAACAATTTAATTTGAAGCCGAGATTTGTGACAGCATCCACAAATTTGAGTTGCTTATTGTTCAAGCTTACAGGCGGCAGCAGATCAGTATCGTAATGCTTCTTAGAAATAAGAATAAGCTGGGATTTGTTAGGATTCAGACTGAGACCATTGCATAGTGACCAGTTGTATACTGCTGACAGGTCTTCATTTATTCTGTCAAAAAGATCCTCAATGAGCCCAATCGGTCGTGACAAGTATATCTGAGCATCATCAGCGTAGATATGAGTGTTTACATTCTGGCATACTTTGGGTAGGTCATTAATATAAATACAGAAAAGTATTGGTCCTAATATTGATCCCTGCGGTACTCCTGCCATTAAGATTTTAAACTCTGATTTTTTTCCATCAATAACAACCCTTTGAAAGCGATTTTTTAAATAGTTACTTATCAGGCCCACCGATCTTGCACTAAAGCCAAAATATAGCCTGAGCTTGTGACATAGTACTTTGTGATCCACGCTGTCAAAGGCCTTGGAAAAATCTAGCAAGCAAAGCACCGTTATTTCGCCTGCATCATATTTGACTCTTATATCGTCTAGGATTTTAATCATAGCTGTCGAACAGCTATGATATTCTCGAAAACCAGACTGTACAGGGGATAGCAAACAGTGTTGGTTTAGGTAGCTTGACATTTGGCGAGCGAGAATTTTCTCCAAGACCTTTGACAAACAAGGCAAAATACTTATTGGGCGAAAGTCAGAAGCTACAGATGGCTGAGGTTTTTTCGGAACCGGAATAACCTTAGCCAACTTCCAACTATCAGGGAAGGTAGAGCACGTAATGCAAAAATTGATTATGTGTGTAAGAGAGATTATGATATGCGGTAATATCATCTTCACAAAACAAATGGGTACACCATCCTCACCTATAGCATTGGACTTAAGAGAACGAATGGTATTTACTACATCAATTTCTGAGACGACTTCAAAGTCAAATTCAGAGCTAAAAAACAGTTGGCTATCTGCAGTAAAGCACGGACTATTCGGAGAACTTGAAAGAAACGCCTCGTTAAGGTCGTTTGCATTCGGAACATTATCGACAACAGCCTTTTTTCCTACACCAATGGATCGTAGATTGCTCCATAGCTTCTTAGAGGTTTGGTCGGTGCTTAGTTTCGATAGAAAATATCTTTTTTTCGCTCTTCGGGTCACAAAAGTGGAGTGGTTGCGAGCACGACGAAAAAACTCCCAATTAAGACTTGAGGGCCTAAGCTTCCATCTAGCGTACAACTTGTTACGAACTTTCATGGCATTGTGCACTTCAGTTGTGAACCACGGGCACTTTGTATTTTTAATCGCAACTGTTTTTAGAGGAACGTGCCTGTTAAAAAGGTCCACGAGCAGGGTTTGCAAATGGTCTATTTTTTCATTGACATTCGAGTCGTAATAGCAATCATTCCAAGGGAGAAGACTTGCATTTAGTTGTAACATAGTGTTGTCGATAGAGGAAAAGTCTCTAAATTGAAAAGATGATGGATTAAGGGAACGAGAGAAGTCAACATTGTACGTACAATATATTAAATCATGATCAGAAATGCCATATCATAGCCATTGACATTAGCTTCAAGTATTTTATTTCATATTGAATGTGTATACCTCTAAAAAAAACACCCTTTACATGACGCGGAACAGTTGAGTAGGAGTCATGGCAATCGGGAACGAGTTGAAGAGAGTTACGCGCACGCGTAGTTGAGGTCTTAGGACCCGAAAGGGAAAATATAACATAAGTAAAAAAGTAATTGAGATTTAAATGATTATAGCGGGCGGCTTGACGTTTACTGCAACGCCAACCGCCTAGGCACATTCTTTAAAAACCGAAACTTTACTATTGCAGAAGGCTATAATTAATAATCTACACGTTTTTGTCAACCAGACAGACGGTAATGCCATGCTAACTGATTTTTGTTTATAAAACAGTTTGTAAATATTTTAGTATAAAACTAAAATTAAACCTCAAATCTAATCTTCGCAGATGGCTTGTCCTTCGTTACATTTTCTTCTTAAGAAAACTTGTGTCGATCTTTAAAGCGAAGATATACGCAATTTTGAAGGCAATGAAATATATTGTGAGGAATCAGTGAGGAAGGCGTAGTTTCTATACTTGTCTTACTGAACTATTTTGTTACTCTCCAGCCAATTCGAGAATGCAAGGCTTCTCTAGAGATGGGCGGAATGCTGAATTCAATGAACCTTCTTTGGGCTTCAGGTCACAATGGGATATTTGGAAATAAATTCGCCGATAATCACGCTAGGAACGGCTCGGAGGAGAGTTCCTCAGGATCTAAACCCACTATATACGACATGA
The DNA here is from genome assembly GCA_949129095.1 of Volucella bombylans. Taxonomy (NCBI): domain Eukaryota; kingdom Metazoa; phylum Arthropoda; class Insecta; order Diptera; family Syrphidae; genus Volucella; species Volucella bombylans. The sequence goes on along the minus strand of OX422141.1, from coordinate 133,988,288 downwards.
CTCTTAAGGATGACGGCAGACCAAATGAATACTTTCCGACGTTCCGAAGAGGTCATTGACTTTCCCGTCATGAGTCAGTAGAAGGACTGTAGAATGTTTACCAGTGTCGTAATGGTGCACTATGCTTTCGTTTGGCACCTTAGTGTGCCAGGCACTTGCTGTGAGAGTGATGACGACATAGCCGAGCATTTTATCTGTGAGTAGTATTTCATCCTGGTTCTGTTACTGTGGGTCCCACACTACTGCGGCTTTTACTCATTTTTCTACAAAAGACTAAGAAATCTCAGTTAGAAGAACAAGTACATGCACTACGTCTTTGTCAGAAAGTCCTAATTCGACAGAAAAAAGTTTTTTTTAAAAAAAAGTAGGCACTTTACACTGAACGAAGTCCCTTTTGTGAAATATTGGAGCGTAGATCAGTCCGCCTGTCAAGATAAACAACGCATGACATGATAAAAAATACTGCACATCTAGCGTATCATTGCCAAAAATTAAAAAAAGAAATAAAGATATTTATTGCCCGTATTTCAAGGTCTTTTGCTGGTAAAGCCCCTAAATTGTTTACCCAATTTTCTCTCTCAAAACCATTAAGCAGAATTTTACTTTTTATCACAGCTAGATACAAAAATTAGCTACGACAGGGTACATATTTTTATTCCTTTTCTTGCTTTCAAAAACGACTTGCGACATCTCTAAAAAAAAATAAAGATACAACTCGTACATTTGCATTAAAACCATCTCTGCAAGAGAACAAGAATGAGATTTTCTTAAGCTGCTGCCAGATGGCATGCTCATGACATACGGCAGATACTATTCGTAGTCATGTGCTCTACCCTTCCAAAGTGTATTCCCTTATTAAATTAAGAAAAAACGAAAAATCTTTTCATCTGTATCTGCTCGTAGTTGAAGGTGGATTTTCTATTTTTTTTTATGCTTAAACATCTGCTGCACGAATTCACGATAACAGAATAACAATTAGGGCCAATCATCAACTGCAATAGTAGACGAACGGGGTCTTAACATTACCATTAGCGCCGGAAACGGATCTGCTGCTGTTGGCGCATTTTCTAATTTGGTAACGCCATGTGAAACCGTGACCTGGTAATTAGCGAAATCTATCCTTACCCTTGCCTTTTGGAGTGCTAATTTGTTTTTTTTTGGTTTATTTAAGAACAAAAGGACATTCTTATAGGTACGAGTACGAGTACAACTGCGGATGTAACATGATATATGTATAACTAATTAGTGTGACTACTTGCGAGTCACACTTGTTAATGAGAATGTATCTGCAGGAAAACTGGTTCATTTCTGTAGTCACTACGGCAACTTTCGATGACAGTTTTTTTTTTGAGAAACTTTCAACTTTTATTCTGATGATGAGTGGGAGACACAAACTCTCGGATGTGATGAGGACAGAATATCATTCAGTGGCAGTGTCACTTTAAAAATCGATTATCATTCATAATTCTCCGATGCTGGTCCCGGGGGAGACAACGTATTGTAGATACATACAGTCATAAGTGTGTAGTCTCAGACGATTGATGTGATGTGTTGGGGGGCCACATAAAATACTTCCAAAGCAACCACAAGTTGGCACAAGCTCAAGAAGATTCCCATCATCAACAACAATAGCGAAAAAAGTTTCATCGTGTCGGGGAATGGCACGTACAATAGCACAGTGTGTGGGGAAAGAAGGATGTGACGCATTAAAAAATATGGGTCAGATGTTTCAGTCGCATTTTAAAATGTTTTTTTTTTTTTCAATCGTACTTATGTTTCAAATCACTTAAAAAGTGCGGACCCAAAAATAAAAATTAAAAACAAAAGTGTCGGACCATGAGTCAGATAGCAGGAGGTATTACTTGAGTCTGAAGGACACATTTGCTATGTCCTTGTTTATTGAAATTAAAATATTACAAATATCATTTGCTTACGCGGAAACATATGGATGGGAAAGTGTATTCACGGATCATACAAGGAAGGAACAATTGAATAAATGAATTGAATGATAGACATTTCGCGGAAAATTCTAAATTGAACGGAGCCTTCTACACAGCACAGGCACGTGGAACCTTGTGATTACATATTCAGTATGATGCTAACAATGTGTCCATGTTATGTGCGAATATCAATGAAACATTAGGAAGCACCGGATTGAGGCTTACTTCTTCCAAAGGCACCTCTTCTGTGAACGTAAGTTGTCGACGAAATACTTCAGAACCTAGGAAAAGTGTAAACAAAAGTCGCTGCGTACGCGGAAGATGTACATAAATGTTGTGGGCGCCGGCGGCAAGATTCTTTCTATAAACAGAGAAATTCTAGGTTATGCTGGCTGCTGGTTAGGCTGGGAATAAAGTGAGGAATGAGCATGTCTTCTTTACAGATAGATTTCACAATTTAAGGTTTCCTCTATACAGGATGTCCCAAAAATCAACGTCAAGCCGGAAACGGGTAATAGATCAAGTGGTGTCGGTTATCACAAAATTATAAAAAAAAAATTTAAGTCATGTGTTTTTAAAATTATTGGCACTCGAAAAAAAAATTGAGAAATCTGACAACCTGTGAAGATCTTTCAAGTGCTGTGACCGCAAATCTTTACTTTTCTTCAATTTTTTTTTGTAACGTAACCGTGAGTAACTCTTCTGTAAATTACGGTCCAAAACCGAAACATAACTAAACTATTTTAACTAAAATATTCCTTTTTTGTCCATCCATGTATCTGAAAATCATTAATCACCCTGCTTGAACTGACTGTACTGACAAAAAAATGTACTATGCCATTCTGGCAAGTAACTTTAGAAGATGGCGTATTTAGTCTGGATTCTAAAATGGTATGATACTTGCTAGACTAACGCTTAATTGAGGACAAACAATATATTTTGCTAAAGAAACCCGATTCATAGTTAATTTCTTTTAATAAGTTAAAATGAGTACCAAGTATGAGCAGACAGTGACGCCGTGATTGAGACGGATAAACATGCTATTTCGACTAGTGTGAGTGAAACAGATAGAGATGCCACCCTTGTTAAGTAGTGACGCATAGGCACATCGTGCAATACTGCCGTACATTACGGTCCTTCACATACAGCGCACTATTCTCTATTCGTGTTGATTTCTTGCTTGCAATTTTGGCTTTCTTTACGAGTATTGGACTTCATTGCATTGCGACTTTGATTTGCTATCTGACCGTTTCTGCCGAACCTGGATTTCTTCTGGGCTAGTGTTGATCTTTGATCCCGTGATTGTGTATTGCGAATGCCATCATGCCATCTCGATACACTGCTCAGGAATATGCTAACAGGCATGTCATTTGTGGGGAATGCCGGCATAATTCTAGTGCTGCAGCCAGACTTTATGATGAGAGATACGCAAATGCTCAACGTCGTCCGGATCATCGAGTGTTTGTAAATGTACACCGGTCATTCTCAGGTGGTCGCTTTCCAAATCTAATGGTTAGTGAGGGAAGACACGTCATATCCTACGAGGACGAAGTCTTACAAGCAGTCGCACAAGACCCTAGTACTTCTAGAGAAGAGAGCATAGGAGTACCCAAAAGTACAGCACACCGATTTCTAAGGAAAAACCAGCTCAATCCGTACCATGTACAGTGAGTTCAAAGTCTGCCACCCCGAGATTATCCAGAAAGAGTCCAATTTTGTCAAACGATGGTGCAGAGGTTCAGAGAAGATTCGAGATTATTCGAAAAAATTCTATGGTCGGACGAATCAACATTTAAAAGGGACGGTTACATGAACCTCCACAATTTGCTCGAGTGGCACGTGGAATATGAACATTTGATCCGGGAAGATAGATCACAGTACCGTTTTAAAGCAAACACATGGACGGGAATTTCGAATGTTAGAATTATTGGCCCATTCGAGCCGCCGCAGAATTTGAATGCGGAGGTTTATTTAGATTTTTTGGAGAACCACATATGAAAGTAATTGGAAGACGTGCCACTTGATATAGGGTTTTCCAATAAGGACGTTACAAGTTTTTTTTTAAATAAAACGGAAACCATTTGAGATATTTCAAAAAGTTTATTATCGGCTTGAAGTACAATCAAATCATTTATGAATGGAACTCGACTTCGTTCATATGGCCACCCCGGGCACGTTTACAGCGGTCGATTAGTTGGACCCAATTTTCAACGACTCGGACACAAATTTCGGCGGAAACGGCCGCTATTTCGCGTTCAATGGTGGCTCTGAGCTGACGACGTTGAACGTCGGCGTGTTGGCATAAATCAATGACTTAACGTAGCCCCACAGAAAATAGTCAAGCGGCGTTAAATCGCACAAACGGGGCGGCCAATCGACTGGCCCATGTCTTGAAATAACACTCTTCAATAAATCGATTGTAACGTGTGCTGTGTGGCTTGTGGCATCATCCCGTTGAAACCACATGTCGTCCAAGTCCATATCTTCCAATTCAGGCCAAAAATAATCGGTGATCATGGCGCGATAACGCTGACCATTCACAGTAACGTGATGATCGTTATCGTCGACGAAAAAATATGGCCCAATAACGCCGCCGGCATGCAAACAGCACCAAACAGTTATTTTTTGTGGATGAAGTGGTGATTCATGAAGCACATGTGGATTTTCACCCGACCAATAACGCATATTTTGCTTATTGACGAACCCATTGAGCCAAAAATTAGCTTCGTCACTGAAGATGATTTTGCGATGAAATTCATCATCTTGGCGCATCTTCTCCACAACCCAATCGGAAAACCTACGTCACTTCAAATAGTCCATCGGCTTCAATTCTTGAGTCAGCTTGATCTTGTATTGGTGTAAACCAAGATCCTTACGCAAAATATGCCATAATGTGGTCTGAGCGATGCCCAATTCTTGAGAACGCCGTGGAATTGACTGATTTGGATCGTTTACTACGGACGCCTGAACGGCAGCGATATTTTCGACACTTCGGCCAACCCGTTGTCACACTAGGGCAAGAATTACGACCGAAAATTGGAGTTAACGCTCTTAAAGTTGCAGTCACCGACTCCGAATTTCAGTAGAGAATTTTTATAATTTGCAGACGTTACTCGTTCGTGTACTTTACCATGATGAAAATGTTGAGTTTACTGAATAAATTGACAGTGACAGTTTGATGATTAGTGCTTTCACTAATCACAATGCGTTAACAAATTAAATTAAAAGTTGTTAAGTCCCTATTGGAAAACCCTTTATTTATGCATGCATGGTATCAACAAGATGGCCGCCCAGCACTTTATGCTTGCACAGTACGAGAGTTCCTCGATCCGGAATACTCCAACAGGTGTATAGGGCGGTCTGGTACAATTTCGTGGCCAGCCCGTTCACATGATTTAAATCCACTCGATTTTTTTTACTGGGGAGCAGTTAAAGAAAAAATGTATTCCAAGCCGATAGAAAATTTAAACGAGTTGCGCCAAAAAATTGCAGAAGCCGTTGAAGACATCAACTCCAGAAGATATGCCCGTCTTATTACCAGATCATTTGTAAGAAGATGCAGAGCTTGCATTGCCGCTGGAGGCAAACAGTTTGAACATTTGTTGTAAGAGATACAAGGTCGATAGATGGCGTTTAGTCGCGCAACAAACAACAGTTGTATAAAGCGATCCTGAGAGTATACACCAAGGTACGTAGTGTTCTGTGTGCTCTGTGATGTGAAAAAAATGAAATGAAATGACAAGGGTGGCATCTCTATCTGTTTTACTCACACTAGTCGAAATGGCATGTTTATCCGTCTCAATCACGGCGTCACTGTCTGTCTCGCTCATATTTGGTACTCATTTTACTCGTAACTTATTAAAAGGAATTAACTATGAATCGGGTTTCTTTAGCAAAATATATTTTTTGTCCTCAATTAAGCGTTAGTCTAGCAAGTATGATACCATATTGGAATCCAGACTAAATACGCCATGTTCTAAAGTTACTTGCCAAAAGGACATAGTACATTTTTTTGTCAGTACAGTCAGTTAAAGTTAGGTGATTAATGATTTTCAGATACATGGATGGACAAAAAAGGAATATTTTAGTTAAAATAGTTTACAGAAGAGTTACTCAGGGTTACGTGACAAATAAAAAATCGAAGAAAAGTAAAGATTTGCTGTCACAGCAGTTGAAAAGATCGTCGGTGTCAGATTTCTCGATTTTTTTTGAGTGCTGGCAATAAATCAAAAAATCGTATCGTATGTCCGTTTTCATTTTTTATTATTGGTCAAATACCCCACAGTCAATAGTGTAACAGTCCTAAGCCGTTATCATAAACACATTTACCATAAAATACATGGGCGCGAGCCAGTTTTGTTCACTGATAGCTATAGTTTGTTACGAAGCAGTTTAGAAGTGTTTTTTGGTTGTAATTTTCTGTATGAAGCCCTCAACTTCTGGTATGTGTAAAGCTATTTAAGAGTTTTTTTTTTTTTGTGAGATAGTGCTACTATTTTTATAAAACGGTAATAATCATCAAAATACTTTTTAATGCCTATTTTTTGCTCTTGCCTGCACATGTTGGTCCGTAAAGTTGTGTTCCAAAGCCGTCCAAAGCTTAAAACTATTTTTTGTTGGTTTATTGCTTTTGAAGAACTGTAAAAACAATTTTACGAATGCTTTCTGACAAAAAAAAAAGCGGTCAGCAGAAAACAATAATTTAGAAAAATAGCTTGATTTTCCAGCAGAAGAGTTAAAAAAACGAACGCAAAACTACGATAATAAGGGCTTAAATAAAATATTATCGTATTTTAAGTCACAGTATAAGTCTCGGTGGGAAAGGGCTTACAGAAAACTCGATTTGTTCGTAAATACAAATAATTCTTGGCTTGAGACATCAGTTTCTTTTGTCTTTTGCCCTGAACAAAAGCGTGGTCTACCAAGTATTACTTTTGATGAAAGCACTGAACGAACAAAAAGAATGAAAACTGCAAAATGGAGAGAGTCCACATCAGTTTCCATTTTGACATTTAATGAGCTTGAGAGCAGTAGGACAAGTAAATGCCTGCAAAGTCTTAGCAGAAATAACGACAACAACCCCCGATTGAGCAAAAAAGTATAGAAAATCTTTTAAGAACTCACGTGAAGCAAAAAGTTTAAAAATGCCAGGTCAAGAAGCACTAGCGGTTACAGTTGAAGTGCAACTATCTCGGCACCAATATGATATTATAAAAAAGAGTGCGCCAGAAAAATTTTCTGCTCGTACAAGCTGCAAAAAAAGAATGCAATCCACCCTCCGAGCACCCAAACTTCAGTAAAAGTTACCCCTCAGGCACTGCTGGATCTCACAACAAAGCATTTGCTAGAACCGCAGAAGGAAGTTATCAATTTACTGAAAAGTGAAGAAATGGAAAACTTGTGGTTATTTTCCAAGTGGGAATTTGACGGAAGTTCAGGACACAGCTCCTACAAACAAGCTTTCTTGTTTGTTGCATTGTTCCTCTTAGACTTTCTGCTAATTCTAAAGTTATATGGGGAAATCCACTCCCGGGCTCTACAAGATACTGCAGGCCATTAAAAATAGAGTTTGTAAAAGAATCTACAGAAATGTCTATAGCAGAAAAAAAGAGAGTAGACAAGGAAATAAATAAATTACAAAAGACAACAATGCTAGTTGAAGGAAAACAGGTACAAAATTGTCATACCCTACTTTTTACCATGGTTGACGGAAAAGTATGCAACGCTATAACGGAGGATTTCATACACACAAAAGTGTTTTATATGTGGTGCATCTTCTAAAAACTTCAAAGATATCGAAGATACGATGACAAGAGAAGTTAAAACCGAGAACTTGCAGTTTAGTCTATTCGTTCTTCATGGATGGATACGTTTTTTTCGAAAACTTACTCAACTTGTCCTACAAATTACCTCTAAGGAAGTGGCAAGCTCGAGTTTAGCACGAAAACAAAAAGAATTTAAGGATCGTTGTGGTCTGATAGTAGACAAACCAAAGCCCGGGTTTGGTAATTCAAATGATGGTAACACGTCCAGACGTTTCTTTCAAAATCCTGAAATTTCCGCAGAAATTACAAAAATTGATGTGGAACTCATAAAAAAAATTCAAACTATTATGATCGTTGTATCTAGTGGCTATGAAATTGATGCAGAGAAGTTCAGGAAATTTGCAATTGATACTGCCAAATCTTATGTTGAAAAGTATCCGTGAAATCACTTGTCACCCACCCTTCATAAATATTTTAGTAATGGAGCGGAAATAATAGCCCATGCTCTATTACCGATTGGTCAACTTACGGAGGAAGCTCAAGAGTCACGGAACAAGAACTCAAGCTGAGAAAATACTAATATAGATATTTGTAACTCTTTTTTGTTAAGTTCTCACCCCATATTAACTAGCATGAGGAAGCTGCCTGAAAAAAAGAACAACTCCTGCCCGTTGAAGCATTGGATTTGCTTGGTTTTGTTCGAAAGTTTTACTAAAAAGTAAAAAGAACCTATTAAGGCCACGAGGCCTGAACAGGGGCATATAGAGATGAAGCAAGAAACTTAGTCAATACTGAGGATTGGGAAAAACCACTTCCGAAGACTTTTTAGCAGAGAACACAACCAACGTTCCACTGTCAGGCAGAATGAACCATTCAACCTGAAAGGCGAAAGTCAAGAGATTTGTCTAACCGACCAAACTCAGATGAGGATAGCAATATTTAAGCTAAGGATCAACGAGGCTGCCAGACCAGACGAACTACCTGTTGAGCATGCAACAACTCATTTCCAGGATTAGCTTGGCAGAAAGTAGCCTTAAGAATGGGGGGACAAACACCCTTAACTGCGCCTTATAGAGGCATCAGTCTTCTTAACATCGCATACAAGATCTTATCTCGTGTGAATGACTGAAGCCATTTATCAATGACCTGATTTGCTCCTATCAAGTAAGTCCACAATCGACCAAATATTCACACTCCAGCAGATCGTGGAAAAAACTCAATACGATATGAACCACCCCTTTATCGATTTTAAGGCCACATATGGCTGCATCTATAGAGACCAGATACATATACAGAGCCTTGTCTAGCCTTGGTATCCCTGCCAAACTCGTAGGATTGTGCAAAATGACGATGGAAAATGCTCGCTCCCCCATAAATGTCGGTAACGACCTAGTCGAAATCATTGATACCAAACAAAGTTTTAGTGAAGATGACGAGCTGTCATATAACTTCTGTAACATACTCGTAATTCTTAAAAGAATTGAGCGGAACTGACAGCAGAACTCAAGGCGCTGGTATTGCTGCGTTCGTTAGTAATGAAACGGAAGTTGCCAAAATGGGTTTAGCTGAAGGGGTAAAACTACTCGTAAGTATATGCTATAAACAAGAAGGGACACACAGCGTCGGCGAATTCAACAGAATGTCACAGTCAACAGCTATAACTTTGAGGTAGTCAGGGATTTTGCACATACCTCAGGTTATCAGATCAAACGAAGATTTTCTCCTGCTAATTGTTGTTTCTTCGGCTTAAGTAGGCAAATGAGTAATTAAGTCTCTTTATAAGAGTCCCATCATCCCAGTCCTGCTTTATGGTGCAGAAGTATGAACTTTGCCGAATGTGGATGAAGGTATCTTTGTCAGTTTCGAACGATGATTTTTGGTCTTATTTGTATTGGCGGGGTTTAAAGAAAGAGCACTTAACCTGCTTAGAAATGTGCACATTAGTGGCTCAAGATGGCCCGAAGATTGTTCGACTCCAACCCGAAGGTACAACGCACTAGTGGAAAACCTCATCTTAGGTGGCGCGCACATTTGAAAGGAGACCCCAAATAGTTTGGAGTGCGTAACTGAAGGCAATTAGCCAGAGACCGCGCTAACTGGAGAGCCCTATTGGTTGAGGACCAGGTCCACTCTGGACTGTGGTGCCGTCTAAAGACCTAAAGCCTAAAAGTTTAATAGAATACGTACTAGCATAGAATCCTGAGGTAGATCGTTACTGCGTATATTTTATGAATTGTCATTAGTATGGAAACCTGTGTAATCCGTGTCATTATCTAGCAATGTGTTTGGAATTTCAAAGGCTGTGAGTTCTTAATTATTGTCCATACAGCAAGCAACAAAAAGTATCAAAAGTAACCGGCATCCGTAAAGTCGTCAAATTAAAACTCACTCACTTCTTAGAAAAGTATTATATCTGTCATGCATGAAATCAGGGAAAATTTTCATAAATTATTGTCTACTTTTAGGATGTCCCTTATTGGAGGCAACGCAAAGCTACTGACAGCCTTACTTCAAGTTTATCACAGTACTACCTGAAGAGGTTAGAAGTGCAGCGCTGAATTTAAATAGTGATCCTCATGCTTAACAGAACAGATTTTACGTTTAACTTGGCGTAAAAGAGACATTTCATTGCACAATAGTCATAGCGAAGCCAACGGCATTAGCAGAATAAGAATACAGTGGAACCCAGTAGCGCTTCGATTGGATTGCATAAAAACACCCAAACAAGGAGGTGCTATCGATCATACATTCATGATGAAAAATGACAATGTACGCCACCATCCCAACTTTGATGGTGAGACTTATCGTACAAGTATGAGCACCGTAATTTTTGTCACTGCTGTACGATCACTCAAAGGAGTTATCCATATTCGCAATCCGTACAACATGGACAGAAATCCCCCAAGCAAACGTGACATGATTCATCATTCTGCTGACACTTTTGTTGATCATTACGTTCTACACTAACTTGACGTTTAACTAATGTCATCCAGTACATTCACCTCTATCAATAATCATATGAGTCGGTACACTACCCTGTCACACAGACTATACCCATTCATTCTCCAACTGCCATGATGGGAGAGCGAAATGCTTATGCGAGTAGCGGCAAATAACGGCACAACATTAGGCACTGGCATTGCCATGCCAGTACTCGTACATGACCATCAGACAAAAGGCCATCGCAGCACCCCGTCTCGTCGCCACACCATGTTTTATTAATCACATGCAAATGTCAGAGCTATAATTATTCGACGAGTGGTGGACAGTCTGGGCGGCTTGTCGACGTCAAACCGACTGTCTGTATCCGACCGAACCGAACGATGGGTGCCCTTATTTAAGGCATCGCACAGCTTATATATTCAGACAGGCTGTCACGGTTAAGGTACTCAAGCGGATGGTTAGAAGGACGGTCTTTCCTGATTTAACGCGCCCCAGACTAGGTTGGCTGGCTGTCACCGACGAGTACTTATGTTCCCGCAGTCCTAACATTCCGATTACCTATTCTTTTCGATTCTATTCTCTTCTGCTACTCTATTCTGCTTTCGCTCTTTTGTCATCGTCCATCCACTCATTCATTCGTTCATTTGTCGCGATTTGTCATTAAATAATGACGGCGTTTGCCATTGGGGTTGGAAATGTTGTCGTCGTCGTCATACTCAGCTTGTGGTCGTCAAATACGGGGGTGGTGCAGTTCTTTCTGGGTCTCATCCGTCGCATTTTGCATCTGAAGTGTTTGACAGATCTGCTGACCTATATAACTTAATTGTGCATTCGCATAACACATATTCGTAGTCGTATGTGGGTGATGAAGATGGTAATGACAGACAACGATTGTTCTTCTTCGTTTTATTCATTTCTATGCGAGGGTTGTGCATGACAGGGGTTAATAATAATGTGTGGTTAGCTTTAAGGGTTGTGATGATGTTATTGTGTCATCGTCGACCTAGATAGTGGTGACATTAATTACTCATACATGGATTAAGTCGGCTACAAGCTTAATGAAAACTGTACACGTGTTGATTGTGGTTATTTGTGTAAGTTGGGAGGATTTTAATTGCGCAGATGACGAGGTACCAGTAATAGGAGGGGATAGTTTAAAATGGATAGAAGGTGCAGATGGACCATGACTATTTGTTGCTTAAGATTGCCCCTAAAATACTATGCAAAGTTTAGTGGGTCATATGCATTGTCAACCTTTGTCTTAAGGTCATGACTCCGGTTCAATTGACAGAGTAAATTATAGAAATGTGCATCAGTAATGAAACGCCTATCAAACAAATGTACGCTTATATCCTGGGATTCGCTCAGTTCAAACAAGAGTATGTCGCCACTGATGCATTAATGATGTACGAGTAAAATGGTAATGTCATATGGAAAAATGAAGGGCTGCAACTGGGATGTATAACCTGGAGTTTTCACACTCGAGTTAAACTAGTGTGTCTGTACACGAGAGAGCGAACTAAATTGTAGCTGAGTAGGATGATAGTAAAAGAAACTAACACCATAACACAACTCTACTAGTTTAACTCACGTACGTAAGCCCTAGGTAACTTGTGTTGCCTATTTTTGTGATTCCAAGAGCAAATCTTCCATAAGCTCGGTGTGTCTAACAGGAGGAAAAGGAAAATGTGACACATCATACCATTTACATATTGGATTCCACAAACAAATTCGAACCACTCCTGAACACAGTATCCGAAGGACAGAGGGAGAGGAATCTAAGCCGTATGTTGTTTTCACTGGGATAAGTCATATGGGTAACTGAAATGACCCGAATTTCTCACCTGACCATCCTAACAAACACATTGTGGGGATATATTCGCCGTTGATGCGTCTTTCTGGTTGAAACAATTCTGTATATGAAGGGAGAAAACCGAGGAATAGTAGTTAGGGGGATAAGTACCGAATAGAATCTCTTATATGCGAAAGTGCAAACTGAGGCTGGAGGAGTAGTCGCACTAAAACCAAGTCCATTGGCCGGAATTAGTGAAGTGGTATACTATTCTCCTACCCAAAATTGTGCCAACAGGAACGTAAACAAAAACCGAAAATCTGAAAAGAACCTAATGGAAATGTAGCGAGTTGTATGCACTTTGATTTTTAATGCTGCGACAGCCCCTGCACTTTTGCACTTAAAACTTGTCCTTGCAGCTACAATTTTATTTTAAGTTTAAAAGACTCGACTTAAGAGAAAGAGAGTGGAAGGACTCCAGCCTTTTTTAACACATTTTTCGAAATAATATAAACAGCCTCCCCAAACTCCGCCTTGGGCTTCGGTTGGGTGATTTTCAACAGAAGCCTGGAGAGCCTTCGAAGAATCCTGTCTCAGATTTGTCCAACCTTTGCAAGCTACTCAAATGAGTCGAGTCGGAGGTGTTTTTTTTTTTGGCTTTACAGACTCCTTTAGTTTCTCCAATTAGTCTAACACCTGTCAGGTCAAAAAAGAAGCTGAGCATTGAGCTTAATTATGTTGAAAATTAATCGAGTATCCTGCTAAACTATTCATCATAAATCGATTGTCGGTCCCTAGTTTGCATCGATCTAAAATCCAGTGAAGGGAAAAACTCTGCCAGCATTCCGGAGAACGCAAAATGGCTTCAATAATGCACTGCTTAGATAGGAATTAGTAGCATCAGCTTCTCCAAATATCAGATCATACAATATTTGCTACCTAATACGAGTATATGAAGGACAGAGCAAAGAAAACGTGGGAACTCCGCAAACACGTCGTATCACTTAGGAACACTTGAGATCGGTGGCCTGTAACTTTCGTCTGCTGTCGGAAGAATACCATAACACTTTCTGCGGTCGTTTCATTAAAAATTCGAATTATCAAAGAATTACCGTAACTACAGACAGTTTTAAAGGGAGTTAAAAAAATATTTTTCTATAGGGTGACCAGATAGCAATGATAGTTTTTCCAATTGTTATGTTTCAGCAGCTCTCAAAGCTACCAGTGACATCTAGCTGTCAAAATATTCAGTAAGGTTTGCCATTTCAACATGCATCGTTTTATTGGTGGTAGACTGGTGGAAAATGAAGAAAACATAGCCGCCGTAGAGGCCAGTATGTCGATTGCGCGCCAATCAGCTAAGTTGGGTATTGCCAGAGTGTCCACCCGGCTTATTTTCGGTTAACCATAGGCAACGCCGTGAGTTCGCTATATGGGCTCTGGGGATGTTAGTTGGAAATCCGAATTTTGGCCAAAAAATCATCTTCTCGAACGAGGCTCATTTTTGGCTCAGCGGCTATGTCACAAAGCAAAATTTCCGTTATTTTAGCGAACACAATCTACATGTGATCGGCCAAGCATCAATACATCCACAAAGATTGACTGTTTGGTGCAGTTTATGGCATGGCGGCATCATCGGACCTTATTTCTTTCGAAACAAGGAAAGAGACACAGTTATTGTCAACGGTCACAGATATAGAGCGATGTTAACCGACTTTCTGTGGTCAGAGCTCGATAGCATCGATATATCCGAGCTGTGGTCCCAATAAGATGGCGCTACATGCCATACAAGCGACGCAACGCTCGAAGTTGTGAAGGAGACATTTGGCGACTGAGTCATCTCACGGCGAGCTTTCGTGATTTGACACTACTTGATTATTTTCACTGGAGCTACGTCTACGCTAAAAAGTTAACCACTTTGGACGAGCTCGAAGCCAACATTCGACACTCTATTGCCGGAATAATGCCGCATATATTGGACAGAGCCATCAAAAATGATACCAACCGCTTGAAGCACAGCGAAGCCTAGGCGGCCATTTGAATGATGTACTATTCCACACATAATGGCATGAACGTACCTTCAAAATAAAGCCGGAATCAGTTTTATATCTCACATCGTTGTTGCTTTATTTCAATTTTTTTCCTATCGTTCTTATCTGGTCACCCTTTATGATGCTTTTTCTCAGCAAGGTCGTTTGAGTATTCATTTCTTAGGAATCCGGTATTTCCAGAAAACCCAAATAAGACCCGCAGTTTGTTGACGAGGTTCAGGGAGTTCTTGAGTTTCCGTACTATTTTAGAAGTGGTAAAATGATCAAACAGTTGTTGAGATAATGAGGTTGCTTTTTCCCATCCATTTTTCTATGCATGGCTATATCTTCATTTTGTAGACACAGGCATAGTTATCTTATGTATTCTCGGAATAACGTTTACCACAAGGACATTAACTATGATACGTGATAAGTTTTAAAGTTTCGCAGAGTGATAATAACATTCTTTCCCCCCCTTAGAGGTGACGAAAAATCAGCGAAGAATCGACAATGGAACTCCACTGTAATAGCGTCTGAAATAATATCCATAAGCTACGAGTCAATCTAACCAAACACGTCGAAAATTCGACATAAGCACGAGTAAGTAGCCACATTTGTTAGACAACTGGATGTCCTAGACTACTAGTGTATTCCTCCTGGCATAATGGTACAAATATCAGTTTTGAAGAACGGAGAACTTACCAAAACATGTAAAGCAAAGCAAAGCGTGCTATGGAAATCAACTGAGCATCTCAAGTATACCTTTCATTGGAGCTCAGTCACCATAACAGTTTATTGGATCTTTTCTTGTGATAAACTTAAAGCCTCGTCTTAAAAGAGCTTAAGACCTGAAAAAGCTGTTGGTTTTGACCAGACAGTTAACTACTCGTATCAATATTTAGCCTCATTAAATAATGAATAGAACGCGATTTTTTCAGGACTCCCTGAGTCAATCTAGTCAGTTTCATCTTCCTAATGACGATGAGAGTCTCGGTTTTAGTAAAATTAATTGAGGATTCATTCCTAGTGAAAGAGTAATCGGAGGCAGCTATCTATGTGTCAATGGAAAGTACGGCTCACTGGATCTTAAGTGGCCTCGTCGGCCCGCTGTCTTTTGACAGTTTGGTTTTATGGAAACGCCGTCTGATCCAATCACACCAAATATGAAATCTCTGTTCTTCGTGCCCAGGAAGGGTTGGTCCAGAATCTGACTCCAGAAAGGACGCAAGACGAGAACATTAGATTTCACTCTTCGCTAGTAAAATTTGTGTCTGTATTCGAAGATATACGTATTTCTGATGGCGATGAACAATATTGAAAAGAATCGGTTCCGGGGCGGGGTATCTACGTCTGTAACACCAAGTTCCAACTATATTCTGGCTGAATACTTACATGACCTTGAGAATTTGACTTCTCTTAACGCAGGGAGGCTGAATCCACAGTCTCCTAAATCACAAAATGGAATCGCCGATGAACATGCTAGGCAGGTTTAATAGAAGAGTAGGACTTAAACCTGCCTTAAGACTGCTTGCGCACTCGGTAATGGCTGGTATTGGCAGTTGTGTGTAAGAGTTATGACCACAACGCGGAATACTATGTCTATTAGTGTCCGGATTAAGCTCGCATCAGATTGCTGATGTGGTGCTTGCTGGTACTGTATCGACGTTACCACTGAAGCGCTTAGTCTTCTTTCAACGAAAGACTGAACCATTCCAGTAAAAGGAACATACACGGAGTACAATGAGTCTGAGTGTTCTGTTCCAATATCGAATTCTTTTCATGTTGCCTGAGGGAATTGAACATTCTAAAGACAGTTTCATTGTCGAAAGCTCCAGCTTCTATTCCTTCTGGCAAGCACTCAAACAGTCCTTTCAAGAAGATTTTGTAGTGCAGTCTGACAGGATTTTATGTGATTATAGTGTACTGTAAACTATACTCGACTAATCCTTCTCCAAGCTCTGATATTCTTACCACAGAAAGAACTATGAAACAACTTGACATCGTTCAGGAGTCGTGAGAGTATCAAGGTATTGTGAGCTGTCTGCTTTCGGGATAAGACTTTTGAATCCACTTGTTCTGTCACATCGAAATATCAGTTATGTTTTTCAAACTACCTTAAGGTGTTAGATGGGGTATATAGCGATGATATTCTAGTATGTCTACCCATACTACGAGTAGAATAATGATTCCGACATTCCTGCAGGCAATCCGGAATCCATTTTTATCCATGTTAGAATGCGGGTTCCATCCTATTATCAACACTATGCTGTTTCTATTTGTTTACATCTGAGGGTTTCTACAACCATGGCGCT
Organism: Volucella bombylans; assembly: GCA_949129095.1. Classification (NCBI taxonomy): domain Eukaryota; kingdom Metazoa; phylum Arthropoda; class Insecta; order Diptera; family Syrphidae; genus Volucella; species Volucella bombylans. The sequence continues at coordinate 133,971,506 of OX422141.1, read as the reverse complement.
GGATGAGTTCTCGCATCCACTAGCTGATCATCGGGATTTAGCCAGAATAAAGGATCATTTTGGTGTTTTTTCCACAATCTTTGCTCGTTTCCTTATTCAATGGTAGAGAAGGCATATCAGCGGCACGATTTAAGTGCTGTCATTGTCCTATAAAGAGATCGTCCACCACCTGTCTTTGCTGTCTTAAATGCGCCACAGCATGATAGTTCATCAAAGTGAGTCGCCTTAGTATCATGTTCTTAATCGTTCACTGTCGTCCTGGATCAAGAGCAGTATCACTCTCTCTACTGCCAACAAGAACAACCTTCTGTGGAGGCCCAATTTCCTATTTTTAACATAGCAACAGTTAGAAGTACTAAATAAATAATGGTGCTTCGCAAGGATACCGATTAGGTCCCTTACTGATTGGTGTTCGACTAATTTTGTTTACGATTCATTCGAAAAACCATTTGGATTGTGAGTACGTAGTGTGACGTCAAGGCTTCTTATCAACCCAAATGTTTGTTCCGAGTGCACGGGTGCATGGACAAGAGTCGCCAATGGATCCGCATCCAAATTATTTTTCTCGCTCTGAGCACAAAATGGAGTTGGCATCTGAGTTCAAGTGGTTTCGAAAAATTACTTTTTCTGTATTTTAGTGTTTGTTTTTCTGTCGGAAGAGAGGACTCAAACAAAGAAGTACTTGATTGCACGTCTTGTATGTTCCTTTTTCTGAAATTTAGTGGTCTTTCGAAGAAAGATCAGTAAGCAGGTCATTGATAAAGTTCTTAAAATAGCCCTGAAATTTACAGAGGTAGTGCTTGGAGATATCGATATCACTTTCACAGCAATCATCGCAGGATATTGTATCACTTATAGCGAAACCACTTAAGTACTTAACAAAAGCGGTGTATCCCGTTACGGTGCCTGCAAGCACCTTCCAGTCTTACTTCTTAGAGATGTCAGAACGCATTCGTTTAGTCTGCCGGCAGCTTAGAAAGTCCTTCCATTTTCAATTATGCTCATTTGAAACTCAACTCTCAATGGAAGCCCTAACCGAGCACGCAGGTAGACCTAACGTTGGTTCGAGTACTGAAAACCGCTCGTCTGAGTCTTGTCTAACAAGTTCATTTGCGATTTCATTTTCCGCGATCCATTTGTGACTTAGGACCCAGAAAAGTCTCAGTGAATTTGTCCAGCCAATGCTTCTTTCGCAATTCCTCACAATATACATATAATAGTTCGTTTCCATCAGGATTGCGTATATCTCCGCTTGGAGAACAGACTAAAGTTTTCCGAACGTAGAGCGAATCGTCCTACTTCCGTGAAGACCCGACTACATTCCATACCTGGCTTGGATTCTGGTCGAAACCAATCCTGGACAAGGCGATAGTCGATTTCCCAAAACAGCGGGAATGCCGATGTCATTGCATCAGATGGCATGTCCATAAAACCCAAGTCAAAGGACAGTCGGCGGACAAGGTCGTCAGAGCTCCAGTATGTGTGGTATTAAAGGCCACTTCTCTTTAAATGGAAGCTAGTTTTGACAATGCAGCCTACGAGATAAATATCAAGGAGAGGAAGATTCGTCAGCGCGGTTAGAGCAGAGCCAGACTTGGTAGGGAAAACCTGCACGCAGCCGAGACAGACCATTGTTTGAAGTCTGGTAAAGGCAGCAGTGAAAGCTTGTCCCACCAAACTGACGCAAAGAATATTATTGGCCTTATCATAGCTGTGTAGATCCATAGAACCTTTGTCTGTGAAGGGCCTCATATCTTTTCGTTATCCGCTTCGCGGATAATTAGATAACAGTGTAAATTGAATCGAAGCCCATAATTAGTGCACCAATAGTTGATCACGTCTATGGCTGCCTGTGTTTCTGGCAGACAGTAGCTCGACACCATCCAACAGACGGTATAGGTACATTATTTGCATACAGCATGAGCATAAATGTCAGAACTATTGAGAGCGTGAGTCGACCAACATTCACCATACCAATAAAGACAGGAAGCCGCTTTGTGGCGACCACTGTTTACCCACCATCGCATATTAGGCATAATCGGCATCTACAATTAGTGTCCTAATTACCAGTGATTCATCTGCGCAGTGTTTTCTGTTAGAGCTGCACTTGCCGTCAAAAGGTGCGTTGGCGAAAGCACCATTAATGTCGATGAAAATGCCCAGCGCGTGTTCCTACTTGTAGGATGTGCCTTCAATTCTATCCACCAAATTGTGAATCGTAGTCGTCTGCGTTGGTAAGCGTGCTCCATTTTAGACAAAGAGTGCATTCGCTCGACCACCTTCTCCATTTTCTCTAAAATGAAGGAAGTCAGAATTATGGACCTGAAATTTCTAATTTTCTCAGTGATTGTCAAGGTTCCGGTATTTATGCCGGTGCCGGGTTATCAGTGAAGATTCTCTTCAGAGTTACTATTCCTTTCTGTGGCATAACTGGTTATATGCCATCGGTGCAAGGGAACTGAAGGCCATCAAAGGAAGCAGCAGCATGTTTGATGGCCTCATTCGTAACAATAAGCTATGAGAGATACCAGCTATGCCGTGTTGTGTTATTCAGCTCACTAGCAGGTTACCTAGAAAGCGAGTCTCAAGCATCGAACCACGGTTTTGCACACGGTTAAGACGCAGACCTTGTTGAGTCAGTCAAAAAACTTAATAGCCAAATAAATCGCGACGAAATAAAATGTTACATGGTTAGTACCTTAAGAAATAGCACTAACTGATATGTTGGGAAGTAGTTCAGTGTTCCCAATAGGTAACCAATGCAGAATAACGTAATACTAATATAAAAATTGAAACGAAGATCTTAAATTCCTTCTTAGTAAATTTCCTGCAATAAGTCTGCGAATAAACACTAGACTTACCATCCCCCATAGGTATCAACCCTTTACATGAATTCTCTTTGAAGTCTCTTCCAAAGAAAACAGATACAATGTGAGGAGGTGATGTACTTCACAGTCTTCAGGTCAGCTTAAGTGGATCTCAAAATTCTACAGTGTTCTCAGAAAAGGAAAAAAGGAAAAACAATCAAGAATTGGGTCGAGTATCTACTACAACATAGTCTCCTTCAGTTAACGAAATGTTTAGGAAAAGAAAAATTAGAAAAAAGTCCTTATGGCAGCAGTAACCACTTATGTACCAAACATATCTCATCTTTTCAGCACATGAATGAGATACATACATTTTGCTGGAATTTAGTCAAGCCTAACTGTGTTGTATCATGCAGAAGCGGACGAAATCTACCCCGGTGGTCAACTATCAAACAACGATGAGTTAGTTCACCATGTCACTTGCAGACGATTTAAAGGAGAACACAATCATCCCTTCAGCAATTAGCATGACTTAGAAGCCAATAAAGCTAGAGATTTTCAATCCTTTTGCGTCCAACACCAACTATCAAACACAGCTTCTAACAGATTGTAGAAGCCTCTTCCATAGAGCAAGCTCGGCATAGAAACCTCAGCACCATGTCACAAAATCGTTACTGCTTTCTGTGTAGATGATAATTTGCTACTCTGTGATTGGTTTTTGTTCAATAACTCTTTTGGAATAAAATGATTGCCTTAGTTTCAAAAAACTTTCGAACGTCTTATATCAGCCCTATGGATCCTATCCTCTGCAGATATTCCAGATATCCAGCTGAAGGTCTCGTAAATTGTGTTTTATGCAAATTGATTGTGAACAAATGTTTCGTCGAATTAACAAAATATATTGAAAATAGACACATTTTCCAATTTGGAGAAACGTATCTGTGTATCTATTCAGACAACGAATATATCTACCGAAAGCCAGAACGAAAATCCAAGAAAGGAAGACGTAAGGTCATAAAAACGTTCACACATATAGGAGCATCCGAATTGCATACTGACGCATCGTCTTTCAGTACTCCTTTCAGCTCCCACTTCGTCAGTGTTAAGCTCTAAAATGTCCTAGAAGATGAGATGAGTGAATTTTCAATTTATTTTTGGTCCTTTTGCGTGTTTGCTCTTTCTATTGACAACGGCACTAAATCAGGAGTTGCAGTACAAAGATATGAGTACACACCAACGCAACGCAGTGACACTCAATCCTTTCGAACAAATCGAAACCAATTTTGGGAAATTACTCTTCCTTGGCATCTTTGAGATTTATGCACTATTGGCTTCATTTGACAATGTGTTTGCAATGTATACCGTATACCCCAAGCTAGACAGATTTTGTACTTCTATCTTTACTTGCATGAGGCTACTTCATCTATCACAAGTAAACGGGAGGAGGAATGCTTCTGTTTTTGTAGTCTCGTTTCTGTGTCATGGCGTTCTCTGAAAGACTTAAAATCTTTGCCTTCCAAGTGTTCCATGAAAACTACGAAACTATGTAGTATCTTTCAGTTGGGTGTTTCCTTTTTCCTTTCTTCCAAAAAAATAAAAATCGATCTAAAATGCAGCCAATGCAAACACCCAAACAAACAGACATTGGGAAAAAGGATTTCGTCATTGTCGCAGCCATCTTCTGGACCAAAGATTAAAGACCCTGGTAAGGGCTATGTGTAAAGTCCTTTTGCATTTGGGATTTCATTACCCGATGTCAACAAATGCCAGACCACAAACCTTATGTTTCGTCGAAGATATGCCACAATTGGAGGGTATACGAGTACTCGTACTCGTATGTATCTCAGTATTGCCTAGGCTATGGTCGCCCCGCTTTGGTTTCTTGTGAACGTCAGCCTTGTTAGGTGTGTAAACCTACACAAGAGAACTGAAAACATGTCGATGTTGCAATTGAAAATAATCTCTTTGTAGACGAAATTGTTGATACCCTTCCCCCACGAAACATCGTCGAGAAGCACCCCAGTCCTTAGCTGACATGAGACTTATAGTCGTATTTGCATTTGAAGTGTTGCAGGCTGCAGGTTGCAGGTTGGAGCTTTGTGGTCGCTGGGTAAAGCCCTTCCTAGTTTGACAAACGTTGAAATAGATACTTTCATGTTTTGTGTAGCAATTGTGTGTGCGGCTTTTATTGTTTGGGGGATGGAACGAGGATTTATATGTTTGACAGGTGAATTTGTTGTTAGAGAAGGATTCGAAGCGCATTTAACTGGAGCAGCAGCAGAGGGGTCGCATTGAGGTAGGCTTTGTCGTCTACCATGTCATTGTGAATGTATGAATCTAATGAATCCATTGATTCCATTGAACCGATCGAATCGAAGGGATTAAGTGATGTGTTCAATTAAAAGCGGAGTTAGTTGGTGGGACTGTGGTTTTTGTGGAAATTGGGTTTCGGATTTTCGGTTATTAGACGAGATACATGCAGTTTGATAGATTTAAAATCCATTCAGAGTGGATTTGATGTACAGGTACTCTGTCATTCATGAGATTTGTGGTAAACCGTAACTATAATTAGGTTACTTGTCAGTTGTTCGTCAAAATGGTTGGATTATGCATTGTGTATGGGGTTTCATTTATTCATTAGATTTCGACATGATTATCATGCATTCTTGGTTGGAATTAAAGTGTAAGAGCGAAGCTTCACTACCAAAAAAAATAAGTTAACAGGCTTTAGTAGTATGGTGGAAGCTTATTTCGGTTACATTCAAGTGGATTTGTCATTCGTCATTGTTCACTTGTTTACTTATTTGCAGATTCAGACTATACAATTTCTTTTATGACTAAATTCCTCCTGCCGATGCAATTTTTATCCATCTGAATCTGCTTAGATACGTTCAACTGAATTCACTTTGCCACTCTGTATGTTGTTGAAGATTTAGTTATTTCGGGCCTTATATTCGAATGGGGTTTCGACCATATAATGTGATTGTAAGGCTCCAATATATTGCTTTTGCTGATATACCTTCTAAATATCAACATCCATCAACCATCAGGTAACCCCTGATCAATCAACCTGATCAACTACTTCAACATTCTGCTTGTCTGAATTTTCTGAGGAGCGCTTTGACGTTAAAAAGCGCTTACATCTCAAGCTCAATCAAAATGTAGCCTTCAGAGAAGCTGCTTTTGATGTGATTGCATTTAAAGCGGTGAATATAGGCAGACACATGCAGCCAAACAAGAAACATATGAAACTGCACTACGAGCAGAAAAAAAAGCAATAGCACAGGCTTTTTGGAAAGAAAAGGAAACATAAGGAGAAGCACGCGATCAAGCAATGGGAAGATGTTATTGCAAGCATAACCTTCGAAAGCTTTATCAGAGAATCAAACAAAGATGCGAGGCTACAAATACAAAGCCAGAATGAGAGCCTGCAAAGATTTATCCACGTTCATCTTCATAGAAGAGTCGCTGTCGGTGATAAGAATATGGAAAGTCTACATCAGCAGACTGTTTAACCGTGATGTTCGTGAAAATACCTTTGTCGTAGAATGAACCATTCACTCTGGACGAAGATGACAGAGAATTCCCTCCCTCTGACCTGAGTGAAATAAAGGTAGTAATATCGAAGCCAGAAACATATAAAGGTACTAGCGCAAACAGACTACATATTGGGCTATTTAAAGCAGCTGGAGATGATACTCGTATGGTTGGGAACATGCAGCTTCTCTGTAAGATATGGTCAGAGGACGGCATGTCCGAAGCATGGAATGTCAGCATTGTGTGTTCGAACCACAAGAAAGGAGACCCTTTTGGCTGCGCTAACTATGTACCTAAATTAATTTTTTTTTTGTTAAGTTTTAAGTTGGTACAACTACTCTACTAGCTTTCATTGTTTTTAATTAGCTGTTCACTATCTTATAAGATATTATATCTTAAAGTTTATAAGCATTACAAATAAATAAATAAAAATAAAAAATATATAAAAATATAGACAGCCCTCAATCGACCATAGTGTGTTGTTGGCATAATCCTCTGTAACGTCTGTCTCTTCAGATTGGTGTTGTGCTATCAAATTAGACGCTCGTCAACGTAAAACCCTCTATAGTGTGAAGCGACAATTTTTCTCGGGATGGGCTGAATACAGATGGATAGAAAACTGTGACATCTATTGTCTTGATTGCTATAGGCAGCAAAAGCAGCGCCTTTTTGGAAATGGATTTGTCATCAGAGGAAGAAAAGCCTTCACATTCTTGGAATTAAAAAGCATGTTATGGCTAAATTCCGACGCGCGTTCACCCTCAACCAGGACGACTTTTTTAGCGATAATCTATGTGAGCTCCTCGACAAAACTTAAGAGAAGGAACCCAAGATCGACGTTCAGATCGTCCTTTAGGATTTTAAATCTAAGTTAGGAAAGGAGAACATATTTGGCAGCAAAGTTGAAAACATATTGTAGCATACAAGAGATCAGATCCTAAAATAGACTCACGAATAATCGACTTTGCGACGGGGTCGAATGTCATCATAGCTAGGCACACGTTTCATACACCTCAGCATCCGCAAAGAGATCTGACAGTCACCTGATCAAATAACCTCAACGATATTAACGACCAACCATCTACGACGCAAGACATATGTAGCTTAAGTAATCTTGTTATAACCACGGTGCGAATACGAATATACCGGACGACAGAAAGCGGAAGAAGTACTGCGAAGAACTTGTCAAACGGCTACAATTGGACGAGTTGCTGGAGCATTTTGTGATTTAGTTTCCCAAAAACATTCGCGAAGTTCTACGTTGAAGATAAGTGGCGACATTACAAGTGAGCCATTAGAGACGCCGCGTTGTAATGGGACTCCTGGTTTGACAAAGATTGTCGGCAAGCGTAAAACAGTGAGCAAACAGGCATTCAGGGCGACGCTGAAAAGAAGGACGAGAATTGCTGATGAACTCTATGACCAGAGGAGACTGAAGTTTGCAGGTGAATGGATTCTCCTCGAGTGGAGATATCCTCTTAACTGCAATAGCTATAGAGAAATGTCCCTCCTTAACATTAAAAAATCTGATAGAACTATATTAGTGTGGTAAGTCTACCATCGACCAGACCTTATCTCATGTTTCGGGAGGTACGTTCGTCGAGTTATTTTCGTTACTTTCTGAATAAACGAAATTTGGAGAAGAAGATACAAAATCGAACCGCATCGTCTGTGTAACGACATTAACCTCCTATGGCTGGGACATGTTGAGGAATGTCTTTGAGTCCATTCCGGACGGACAACACATTAAAGGAAGACCTCGCCATGTGTTGTTCAGTTAAATGGAAAGGAACCTCGACTAACCTGGAGTCCGCAACTAGAATTGATTTACGCAAGATTGCCCTAAACCGAATGAGCTGTTGGTTGAAGCCGTGGATGACCCTGGATTACAGTGCAACCTATAATAAAGTAATCAAGTTGCTGACTTAGCTACCACTGACTGACATTTATAGTCCTCATATGACAGCAGAGTTTCAAATAGATGTATATTTCTACAGAAATCTGAGCTTGGAACTATATCGTGCCTGTGGCTTTGAACGGCTCCCTTATATATATGTATGTACATATGTATGTATCTGTAGCAATAAATGACGCTTTCCAACTACATTGAAAGCATGTCAGTTCTAGCATCTTTGACTAACAATTCTCTAAAATTTCCACCAAAGTCATGCGATCAACAATCAACGATCATTCAAATCTTTTCAAGTGACTTCCGCTCTTTACTTGTTGAGACAATCCGACAAATGGCAAAAAGGAGTGCCTGCCTACCATTAAAGGCATTCCCAACTGCAACTGCTGTGCTACTGTAACTCAGTCCAGCGATACTCGGAACTGCCCCTCGTAAAAGTGTTTCCATGTATCCGTATTCGAATACGTGTCCGTAGCTGTTGTGTATTCATTCACGTTCAGTAGCGCGTAACGAAATTCAATTTTGATTGCTCCTTAATCGTTCATTATGTGCGGAAACACCGCCGCCCAGCAGCAAAAGTATCTAGAACAATAAAATTAAACTTTTTAGCATGACATCCAAGTGTACCTCGGGCTTGTTGACTACTCGCATTTGTTTGTTGTTGTATGTGTATCCGTTAGCATAAGAATGCTACATTTGAATGGATGAGAAGACCCCAATAGTCCGCAGTCATTTAACCATGCTCAGGGTGTGTATTCGTTTAGTTATATGGAACACAATTCGAATACCGACTACGAGTACTCGTACTCGTACAACACTGCGCGTTCCATTTTGTCTATTTCTCATGGAATAAGGTCAACGCCAAACGGAAGAGAAGTTGTGTTATCGTGTAGACACATTGTGCATACTATCATATATATGTACTCGTATGTAGCATCATCGCGTTTTCGCAGTGCTACCACTGAACTACAAGGGCGGCTTATCCACATATATCCGTAGCAATCAGCCCACAAAACTCCTAGAGAGTTCTCGTACAACCATGCTGCCATGCTTCTGGAACACATGTTTCAAATGACAAATGATGTGTAACATGTGTGTGAATGCTCCTGCTCCGGCCTGACATGAGTCGTGCTAAATAGACACACAGAAAAAAAAGAATCTTAGAGTATCTCTAAAGAAAAAAGCAGATAAAACCTCAAATAAGGGGGCGGATTGAGACTCAAAGATTGAGCATAGAGGCTGGTAAACGATAACAAAGTAGTCAGAGTCACCGTGCCGGTTGATGAGTAATTAAATTATCTCCGAGTTGAACAACGTTAGCGATGAGGTTTTAATTAGCCGCCATTGCTCGTCGAATGGGCATAGATACAGATCCAAGTACGTTTGTATTTGAATTCCATGTAGCAACGCACATATGGATGTTTCCCTTGTTGATGGGGCGTATCGTAATTGCTTGTCAGATCGGGATCCATTGATGTCAAGTGATGTTAACAATGATAATTACCAACGCGAATTCAAGTGAAATCCTCTTGGACTTGAACAGTTCCATGTAGATACGTACTCTAGGTCCAGACGAGGGATACTATCTGTTCCGCATTGGTGGTGTAGTGGGTTGATTGTGGTTTTGGTTTGTGTTTGGTAATGGAAGAGTTAAAAGTCGGCAAAGACTCCAGCTTAAACACTTTAATTGACTGCCTTCGGTTTTGGATGCTGTGTTAAATTTAACTCTGAAGGGAGATACATTCAATTAGTGAGGATGACGTCGGTCGATAGATACAGGGGTCACAGGTCTGTATCTCACAAGTCAAATGCGTTCATGCTCAAAACGCCATTCTATAGTTGGACACAAGTGAACTTATGGGTTCATTATAGCCCTACAAAGAACAATCTAGTGGTGCAGGATAGAACATATAAACATTAGAAACTCGCTAGACCCGCACAGTTGATCATTTGGAGCTGCTCGTGGTCGCCTGGCTGAGTTTCAATGTTAGTGTGGCAAAGCATTTGGGATGTTAATAACACACCATCACACAAAGTGAAAACTCCGAACAGACCAGGTGTTCCCGAACGTAGTGGAAGTCTATAGTTTAATATATCCGTCATCTAAGAAGGCACGCCAAGAAGACGATAAGAAACTGCGACATCTACTACGGAGAATATAATCGCGTGGTGCGCATATTTGAACGCAGATTAAGAATAGAGTCATGTGCTTTACACACTCATATGAGTAACTTGTGGGAATATGCTTAAGCGGAGGACAAAGATGATGCTCTCAGAGAAGACTTGTCCGAACTCATAGAGGGAAACGGTTGGCAGTGTTGCAACTACTTCATTTTTGGTCACTTCAATGCCAGAATTGGTAAAGAAGGCGACTTTGGTAGTACACTACATTCAGGAATAAGACAAAATCTTGTTGATTTCCCAAAGTAAGGGTGAGTTGTCAAAGCAGGCACGCGGGATCCACAAAGACAGATGACGGTCATGTGATAGACGGAAGCACAAATATTTTAGATGTTGAGGTCTCAAAATTAACGCGAACCACTTCCTGATACGGATGGGGATGTCAAGGACAGTGGAGCAACTGGAACAAACTGTGTGAAGGTTGAACGTCTGATGGCTACTATCGCAAGGGACCGGAAGAGATTTCTCAAATAATGCCGTATGATCAACGTCAAGCGCACAGGATTAGTGGCGATTCTGCCAGAGGGCCATCTAAAGCCGACTCTGGTCGCCACGAAACGACCACAAACTAGTAACGCTTGATTCGAAGATAAACGCCGATGGGAATTTGTAGTCAAACAGAAGACGTATCGTGCAATATTGCATGCGCGGACAAGGGGTGAATGATATTGACAAAAACCAGCAGAGAAGGTAAGCCGAACGCAAGTAAAATTGGAAGTGAAATTTCTTAGTCTTTCGAGTAGACGCTGCAGAGATAAAGTTCTTAGTGTGTCAGTGCCACCCACGTTAACGCCGAGTACCGCGATGTCATCATCACTTTCATAGCATCCATCGCAGGATGTTGTATCACTTATGGCAAGCAACCTTCGGTTTTCAGCAAAAGCTTAGTGACCCGTCCCGATGCAGTCTGCAGTTTTTCCTACTAAGTGATAGCAGAAAACCCTATGATCTCTTAGAGACCTCGGGAAGCATTAGTTTAGTCTGCCGGAAATTTGGAGAGGAATATTATCTGCAGTTATGCTCATATGTCAACTGTGTCAATGGAAGCCCTAACCGAAGTGGAGGGCAGATATAACGTAGATTCGGTTCCATGAAAAACTCTCCTCTGTGTCTTGCCTGAACCCATTGTGATCTGGGACCCAGACATGCCACAGTAAATTCAGCCCTCTAACTGGGTTCAGTAAAGTCTTGCATTCTTAAACTAGGTGGAAAGTTGTAAAGGGGTTCAGGCATGATATTGAACGCCCCATGTATCTGGGACAGACAGTTCTTTGGATTTTGGTAAAGGCAGCAGTGACGTAATTTCATGAGAGCTTGTTCCACCAGACGACTGACGCGCAGGACATAATCTTATCATAGACGTGTATGTAGATTCACGGGACTCTTCTCGATGATAAACCCCATGTATTGCTCTTTAATACTGCAAGAAGGCCAACGGTGGCTAACATGTCGAAATACCCAAATACTTCGATTCGTTAAAGAATTGGATGACAATGCCTTTAAGCGCCAGATGGGTCATATTAGTTAGCCTTCTTCTTCTCGTAATGAGAAAAACCTCAATTCTCAGAGGATGGGGTTCACCAATTGTCGATCAGGTATAGGCCTGCCCGTGAATTAGAGCAGACAGTCGAAAGACACGCTCCAAAAGACAGTACAGCTACATCATCTGCATATGCTTGAGCATAGACATCAGAACTATTGAGAGCGTTAAGCAGTGAGTTGACCAAAAGGCACCATAGTAGTAGAGACATCACATATTGCCCGTAATCAGGATCCGGAATCACTGAAGAGCATTGCTCTTATCCACAAAGTAGTGATTGGTATACGCCGTGCTGTCTAAACGAGTTACACATGACATCAACCCAAATCTCGTTCAAAATTCCCAGCGTGTATTCCTTTTTGCCGAGTGCGTAAGAAATTCTGCCTACCAATCTTGAAGCACAGTTTGGCAGATTCCTCCGGCTTGTTTTATATTGGAGAGAAGATGCATTCGTAAAGCAATTGAAGCTCCAATGATTCCTGATTGGCTTAGTGTGATTTTGAGTCATCAAAAGAAACTACAGCGTATTTGAGTACAACCGGGTAAAGATACAAGTAACTTCGTCTTGTGTCAGTTACTAAGTTCAGTTGAAGCTTTGATATCTCTTATCTTGTCCACATTATTGACAACCAGGTTAGAAAATAGGATGAGATCCAGAAAATGACTGCCTTTCACGGTGCATTTAGATCTTCGTAGAAGGGATGTAGTTGGTGCAGACTTTTAAGGCGTTGAGCCGAAAAACCTATAGATTTCAGGCGAAAGCATAGATCAGCGGAAACCACTGCCTCCCCAGCCAAAACGTAATGACGATAGCAATATACAAGACAAAGCAATATTCGAGCTCTTTAAAGCTGAGAGATATGATCGGATGAGCGCAACACTTGTTCATCTGCGAACGCATACTCGATGAATGGAGTCTCAGCATCGTCTGTGGGTTTCTGAATAAAGGAGATATTTGCTACCGCATTATCTGAACGTGTAATAAAAATCGTATACGACCTGATATGTAGAGGATGCAGTGTAAAAAACTAGAAGACATCGATCATATTGGCGTCACTGAGCGTATGAACGAAAATCCTTCAGGGTTGTCGAGTTATAACTTTGTAGTTCAAGAAAGACCCAACTCTTGCTTAAACACTTGGCTGTGTAATTTAAGGCAAGGCGCTCAAAATCAAATAGATCGAAGTGCCGCTGTATCTTAGGGAAGTCCCTTCATTGGCTGAGTGATCGTTAACCATTCTGGAAAGTACAAGGGAAACTCTACTATTGCCACTGCTACCTAGGGAACAATGTGAATAAATATTTGTAGTTAGAAGCAGATTTAGACAAGAAGGACTAGAAGGAGTGTGGAATGACAACAATTGCGTTACGATATGAGGTCATACAAACATCTGCAAAGCTAATAGACGGAAGAAAGCTTGTATGAGCTGACGAAAAAAGTGCGAAAACAGTGCACCAATGATGGTCTTAAAATGTTTCCCATTTGAGACAGAAAGACATCCGTTCCATGCGTCAAATCCATTGAGTATTTCAATTTCGCTATAAGGATTGCCACCACAAAGCACTTCTGATGACAAGTCGCGGTAAACACCACAACAGCCAGGTGAAAGATATACCAAAAAGTTGCACAAAGACAACTGCACTGGGAAAATAACTGAGGTATACGACATTGCAATCCAGTTTTCTTTCCTCCGCACCAGAGCAACGCGTCTACATGGAAAAGTCAGATTTATTGTAATCTGTAAAAGCATATTAAAAGCTCTGCCAAACTATCCTTGTTCAACTGAACAGGATATACGAACAAATGTGAAACCCTAGACTCTCGTGGTTTGGCCCGTTGCAAACTCTAGTGTCTCATAAGTTTCCTCTTCCTGCTAATGGTCCCTAGATAATGAACAGACTCTCTCATACAAATGAAATGAATCGAGCGACGTATTATACATACTCGTATGTATGCCACGTTTTTAAGTTCCATTGTACTTTCCTCTTACTATTAGAAGCCCTTTCTCACTCAAGACATTTCTTGGGCGATGAAGTTAGCTCATTATCTTGTATATACATCTTAACGATACCACTGACTAATTCTAATCACATTTTCAAAGCCAGCATTCCCCCATAACCATTAGAAGTACAAAATGTACAAAACAAATGAAATCACTCCCTTGTCATGGCAAATGAAAATGTTAAGCACTTCGAAGCAACTTCTCGACAGTTCTAAATCCGAATAGATAATCCTCATTGTTCTTGATTTTATTACCGTCAAAAGGGTGAACATCACGCCCATAAAACTGAGCAGCTTTTTACTTGTAACTCGAAATTTTCTTAACGACACACGCCGAATGTATTACACTGTCTATCAGCGGGCCCTGCTCTTGAGATACATTTGATACGATTTGAATTTCAAATCTCCGCGGGAATAATAAAATCCAATGAGATGTGATAGAGAACAAGTTTTTAACAGCAACAAAGAAATAGTCCACAATCTGTGATCGCATACAGGGCCTATGTATGTCTGCATATGTATGAGATACTCGTACACTTGTTTCCATGACATTTTTTGCAAATGAGTGCAGTGAGTTTCTTCGGATTGCATTCCCGACTTAAGTTGTAGTGGGAGAAGTACCAGCATCTAATCGAATAGATGCAATCAAATCAAATGACACCCTCTGAAGTAGAATCGTCTCATTCAAGTGCCATGTGGCACTTAAGTGTTAATTACAGCTCAACTGTTCCAATTTACTCCATCGAAGTATCTTCAGTGTCATGCCGATAGTGTGAGTATCTGAAGAAGAGATCTCGCTTAAATTAAATTCATTCATTAGTCTCCGTTGATTATAATGGTCAACCCATTTAGCCAAAGTCATCAATATAGCCAATCGTGATGATAAAAGTCGCTAAGTTACCCCGTGGACGTGGAAAACAACATAAATTGAATCAGCCTCACAATCTTGGACAGAGTTGGAAGTGGGTGGAACTGAAAAGACTCATCTCCTTGAAAGTACTCATTTAACATAATTAACCGAGGAGACGGAGTAGAAGGAAAAGTGGAAGATAACCACATCGTCTCAAGGAGTTGAAACTGTCATTCAAGATGAACACGAACAGTATTGTGAAAGATGCGACCCTGAGAATGCCGAATGCCAAATGAAAATGTCTCGGAGTTTCCGGTTGTCACATTTCTGGACACTTTTGTCAGGGTCTAAGGCAGCATCAAGGCTGGCACTTTAGGATGTACACGTCCATTTATTGCTTGGTGAAAGCGTTGTCGTGGTATACAGTCGTTGCCGGCCAACAACGGCTTTTAATCCAATTTGTGCAATGTTGTGGAGTACTGCTTGAGGATTCTAAGAGCTGGAAATTTATTGCAGGGTGAATGGACGCTAGAATGGCCAACAAATGGATACAAAGATTGTTTTTGTTTTTTTACTTTGTCTCTTAGTGGGATTGCAAAACGTTATTTATGAGTCGAGTAGCCAGCCAGGATTACTGGGAGATGTTTAACTTATGGTGGTGGTGAGTGTATACCAAGAGGAGATTCAAATTTATTCTCGCTCAAAGGACTAGGGCTGGCGTTGTATGATAATTCTTCAAGGATGTCTGATGAATTAGATCCTACGCAACTTTTTTATAGGAGAAGCTAGTAGAGTATAAGTGGAAAAATTTGAAATTTAAAGAACGATGGAAATATTTGCGTTGGTTGGCTGATTTAACATATAAACAGAGGAGAAGGGAGTTGCCTTGTTTGGTATGTATCAACTTTGTACGCAGTAGACTAGAAATTCTAAGTCTGGTCGGTCCCATATCACCTTAGTTCTTCCAACTGAGATTAGCACATCCTTTTCTGTGAATTTCACCAGCACATTCCGAATGGATAGTTACTATACGCCGCAGTTATGCATTCTTAAACACTTAATTATCCTACTACTCCTCGTAGTAATATGTAATGAAACGTGAGTCGTTCACGTTGAATTTATATCTTGCTAGGATCTTGCAGCGAATGGACCACCGGCATGTTGCCCATAGTCTTTTCAATGGTGAAATTAGAGTTGGATTGGGAAGGTCAGAAGCTAATCTTATGCAATTGGGTCTCAAATCAAATGAAAATTGAGCTATATTTCGAAACTAAAGGGCGTTAGTTCGGGACTGTTGTGAGTCCCATAAGCAAATCTTTTCCAGGGGCTATAGTCAGTTATCAAGGGACTAGGAAAGGGCTAGGCGTGGCTGCGGTTTACACCGAAATGGCAGAGCCGATTCGACTTATTTCAGTTCACTCGGCGTGGAGTTCCAACCATACAACAGAATGTCATGATCCAAAGAATGGCAGAACTCTTGGTTCACCATGGTTTAGGCTAACACATGATTGGGAATTGGTACTGGAGGTGGTGCTAGTCCTATCGAAAGTAATTGTTTGTATCATCTAAAGAGTACTGATTGACCTCTTTGCTTAGAACCACTTATAATGACTAATTAGACTTCAGTCACATACGAGTACTTAGGAAGCTATCCACATCAGACACAGAAGACGCCTGTGCTGTCAAATATAGTCTTGAAATCGAGAAATAAATGGATGTTGATCTGCTTTTCTAGAGGCCTATCCAGGATTTTGCATAATGAAAAAATCTATGGAATCCTGAAACTATTTTCTGCAGACAGGTGTTCAACAGGTTGAGGTGTCATAATAAGGAGACCATGTGAGAGGAGTGGTGCAGTGATTAAATTCAGCGACTACTACGCCAAATGTCTGGGTTTGATTTCTGCAAAATACACCCAAAGATAAAGGAAAATATTTTCTAACTTCAACAGTCTTTCGGTGAGGTCCTCTGTCTATGAAAAGTTGCTTTTTTTAAGAAAACTTACAGCACAGTAAAACTCGTTCACTAAAGCATTGTTCCAGCACTCTGGCAGCAGGAAAAGATTTCACTTTTTGGAAGCATCTGAGGCGTCCTAAGTTTCAGCAACAGTCGGCTATTTTGGAATTGTCATACCACGTATCCGAAGTAATCAACATTGAATTAATTTCCATTTGTTATGTTGGCACAACTGTTCTTGATATCTTCAGCAAGTGTTAGCGTCGTGGCATAACATTTGTGAAAAGTATAACACTGCATTTTTCTTCTCGGCGATTTTGGACTAAATTTTGTGTTCGAAGTGAAATAAACGGCAAAGAAAAATTGAAAATGTTAAAAAGATGCTTTACGATGGTACTCTAAGAAAAATCGTGGTTTACATTTGGCTTGCTTCCTGCAGAAGTGGTCGTGGAGCTGTTAACAACAGCGGCCGTTCTGGCAGACCATCGGCATCAACAACTGATCAACAAGTCGATGAAACCAAAGATTTACTGATCGTAAACCGAAAATTGACCATGACCTGCATCTCGGGTGGATCCGTAAAGCATTTTTACAAATCAATTGGTCTTAAGCTATGCCGCTGCAAAACTGGCCCCAAATGAATTGAATTTTCTGTAAAAATAAAAACCAGAGTACGAACATTGCAAAAGATATGCTGTCTGAGGCTTATTCCGACTAAACATTCTTCAAACTTATCATAACTGGTGACGAGAAGTGGGTTTTTGAGTTCGATAGTTTGCTCCAAAGAAACCATGTCGATTGCAGTAAAAAAAACTAGGCGATGCTCACTGTTTTGGATTCCAATTGAATGTCTGCCTGAAGACCAGATTGAAATTAAAAACTATTATTTGGGCATCACGAGATATTTTCGTGCAGCAATTACCAAAAAAAGCCTCAATTGTGGAGACACAATTCGTGGATTTGGCATCACGATAGCGCCCCATCAAACCATCCAACAGCCACCAATTTTTTTATAATTCAAGAAACTTTGCATACCCTTAAAATGTTTGCACACGGCACTGGCGAAAGGAAGTTAGGGAGGAAAGAAAGAGAGATACCGATGTACATTGGTCTTAAATGTTTGCAAGTTACAATTACTAGGAAATAGAGAGCTCGACAGGGAATTCCACAAGCGAGTTGTTCGCTCGAATCACGATATTTTAGAGCACGTCCGAAGGTGGGCTTGAGGGCATACTGATGAGCATTCATAGCGAGACGTGTGCTACGGTAGAAGGTTTGAAAGGGCGGAATGCTACTGATAATTTCAATGGAGCACTGGTGGTGGAAATAGCGATAAAACAAAGTTAGCAAAGTTAGACAGGAAACATTACGTCAGTGTTCGAGGATATCAATTGACTGACTGATATTAGTATCACATATGAATTTTATCGCACGGATTTGAATCCTATCTAGCAGGTGCACATATTCTAATATGTTTTAGGGGCATCTGACCAGATGTGGGCATTGTACCCCAATTTTGGGTGGATGAATGTCTTATGTATTAAGACAACGAGATGAAATATTTCTTACTTCGCTTGAGGAAACCTAGACATTTCGCAATATTTTTAGCGACATCGAATATGTGGTGATTCCAATCCATGAATTCGGGAACGAATATACACAGCATAGAGTACTGTCGCCAGCAAAGGAATACATTGAATTAGAAGTAGCAGAGTGAAGAGATCATTAATGAAAATTAAAAAGAGTATCGGTGACAAAACGGAGCCCTGGGCCACACCAGTATTTCAATTGTATATATCAGATTTGAAACCATTCGTGACAACTTCCATTGAAGAACCTGATGCCAAACTCTGTCCAATTTACGATGCACGCTTTGATTCCACTTTTCGATGAGATATGTCGTCCAATCACCAATGGATCTCTTGCTACGAAAACTATACTGCTGGTCATTGTGAAGTTTTCATGTTTCGAGATGTTTCATGAGTTGGCGGTTTATCAGTGTATCCATGACCTCTAGGAATGGTCTGTAGGAGGAGAGAGAAGAAGATTCGCCTTTTTTAAGGACGGGCTGGACAAACGCTATTTTCCATCTACTCGGAAAGCGTCCTAAATAGTAGGATTGGTGAAGAAGCTCACCCAGTGGTTTTTCCAGCGTGTAATGACACCTCTTCAGAAGAAGGGAAGATATACTATTTGGACCAGCGGATTTGTGTATATTAAGATTTTTAAGTACTCTTGCTACTACACGAGTGCGAAACCCATTGAAGATTCGACGAACGCAAGTGTAAGCGGAGACAAAGCACAAAGTATCCAGCAAGCAGATTGGCCATGTCTAAAGAACTGATAGCTGGAATGTCATTTCAAATGAGCGTTGGGATGGAAGATGTGACAGAATTTATAATATTTTTGTCAGACGATCAGAAATGTTTCTACCTTTGGAACATTGTAGCATTTTTTGCCTCAGCTTTTGGCCGTATTGAAATTTCACACGCTTAAGAAAGACACTGCAATCCTTTCTTGCCCGTTCTTCGGGTGTCCTCTGTTGGGTTCGTCTTGTATGGCGGAAAAAACTAGCCCCTAACCCTGAAGGCCTCGTTACAGCTCAAATCGTACCATCCGGTGAGGAATAAAGGGCTACATCCCAAAAAGAATAGTTTCTGTGATCACATCAGCAGAGGCATCCACGTCGTTATCGAGAAAACATAACGACCAGTTAAAATTCCTGAAGAAGGTGTTAAGTCCGCTCCAATCGGTTTTCTCGTACTACCATACAGTTCTATTAAGAATCTTTTCTCTAACTGTGCGGTTAGTATGCGCAAAGCCTGCCGGAAGGTAATCTGTGGGCCATTATGCCGCAGGCATGATATAAATTCAACGCGAACGACGCACGTTGCATTGCATATTACTAATAGGAGTAATAGGATGGATAAGTGTGTAAGAATTCATCACTGCGCCGTATAGTAACTATCCATGTGGAATATGCTAGTGAATCAGAAAACTATGTGCTAATCTCAGTGGGAAGAACTAAGGTGATATGGAACCGGCCACACTTAGAATTTCTAGTCTACTGCGTACAGAGCTCACACATACCAAATAAGGCATTGTTTCTCCCTGGCTAAAAACAAAGGGACACTTGTGCCTGTGGGCAGAAATCCCATAATATATTGTGTCACCTTAATTTTCTACAATCCGATGGTCTCTGAGGAGCTCTGTTAATAATTTTCCCTTTCTGTCCGAATCTTTATACCGATTATTAGATCGGTCTATAGCACTTAATCGTCACATATTGAAGTGAGTGGAAAAAGCACGAAGTTCACGATGCAGTGATTCCGCAATGATTAAGTCCCCAAAATTTGCGTGCCCAACTTTATCTCTTCAGCTAATGTTTTCCACTGAACACTCTCTTAATAGAAACGAGTAAGGCTTACAGCAGTGGCTCCCAATCTTTTCTATCTGGCGACCCAAACTGACTTTTAGCAAAAATTCCGAGATCCAATGTATTTAAAAAATTAAAAAAAAACTGTGGTAAGAATTTGGTAAGTTCCTTTGGTTTTAATGTTTAAAAGAGTAGAAAACCCAGCCTCATAAATTTATGTTGAAACGAATGCTATTAATAATTTTAAGGCCATATTCGCTAAGTTAGGGTAAGTTTCTCTAACACTGCACCAAACCTCAGTCAATGACTTTGCTCCAAAATCATCTTTGGTAAAAGAATTATTTTTTAACTCAATGAATTCACCTTGATACCCTTCAAGATGTCAGAAACACTTAAGTTTACAGCGAAAGGATTTCGGATTGGTGTGAGCCGAACATTGCACGAATCACGGAAGTATGTAGTACTGCTTTAAATAATTCAAGTGGTTGATAATTAGATTTTCCAAATTCTCTTTAGAATATCCTTTCCTGGTTTCTAATGTTGTGCTGAGTTTGTGAAATATTGCTACATTATGTTCAGTTACCTTCCGACACCAGTTTGTTAGTTTTTGTACAAAAGATTCCAACTGATTGGTGAATGATATTGGTGTCCTGTCCTTGCATTTTAAAGTTTAATTTGTTGAATTCTTCAAATATGTCTGCCAAATAAATGACTTTAACCCACCAGTCATAATTCTTTAATTTGTTTGCAAAATTGGTTTTTTTTCCGTATCTAATAATATTTAAATTTCTTCTTTCAGTTCAAAGAAACGATCAACGGTATTTATAAAAGATTTTGATAAACGGCATCCATGTCTGCCAGAGTTCTTAGAACAAACGACTGTAGTTAACAATATGTAGTACAATGTCATCAAGGACTTCCTTCAGAAGAACCGGCAGAGTCTTTGTTGCATGTGCATACCTGTGAATCATACAATAGGTCCCAATTGCTTGAGGAGCAACATCTTTTATTTTCGTTTAGAATCCTGATTTCGAGCCAAGCATGGCAGTAACAGCATCAGTGCAAACACCACAAAGCTGCTCGCTGAAAAAATCTTTGGATCAAATCAAAAATATCTGAACTTTTGGTTGTAGTTTCCAACTGTTCACAAAACAGAAACTCTTCTTTAATATATTCAGCATGTATATATCTTGCGTAAACTAGCAGCTGAGCACAAGAGGTCACGTCCGTTGATTCATCAATTTGTGTTGCAAAATATGGTGATGAATTTATTTCAGCAATTACTTTGGTCTTAACGTCCAACGACATATCCTTAATGCGTCTGGATACTGTGTTGTTTGATAACGATATTTGCCTCATTTTATTTTCAGAAGGTTCACCAACAACAAGTTTAACCGACTTAAGAATGCAGGGCTTGATTAAAGTTTCACCGATGGTGTGCAGTTGCTGGTTTTTTACTATTTTCAATGAAACTTTATATGAAGCTTTAAATACTGCAGAATTTTGTCGCTGAAAACTGCCTCCGCTATCCAACCTTTGTTTGCGAACAGAAGCTTGACGTTGGAAGTAGGCTAAGCCCTTACCAATATGTTCTCGATGCTAAGTTTCCAACTGGCGCTTTAGTTTTGAAGGTTTCATGGACTCCGCACTGAGAGCTACACTACAGAGAACACATTGAGGTTTTTCGATGCCATTTGAGATTAAAGATGTGGCACAGAGTTTGTACAAAGTTAAATATATTTATTTATTATTAGAAAAAAAAAACAGCACTTATACTCTGGCTGAACAGTTCCCCGTGTGGCGTTCCCATTTTTCCGATTTGAGTTCTATTTCTTTTGTTAAGTTGATCAGTTGTTGACATTCCCTCTAAATCTTAGCATCATAGCTTGACATTTGCAAAAGTTACGTAGCCAAGAGTACATCTATCTCTGTGTGTGTTGGCGATTTTTACAATTTTGGAAATGGATTTAAATTTGCCACAACGAACTTGTATTAAATTTTGCGTAAAAAATGGATTTAATGGTGCGCAAACGTTGGAAATGTTGGAAAAGCGTTTTGGCAACGATTCTCAAAAGAAAACGGTCGTTTACCAGTGGAACGATTGGTTCAAAAGTGGTCGTGAGTCAATCGAAGATGATGAACGCAGTGGCAGACCATCGACATCGAAAACCGACGAAAACATTGAAGGAGTAAAGAAATGTTGGTCAATAACCGCAAATTAACCATCATAGAGATAGCGAAGGACTTGAACATTGTCTGTGGATCCATCCAAGACATTTTCATTAATGATTTGGGTTTCCGTTGTGTAGCAGCAAAGTTGGTGCCAAAAGACCTCAATTTCATGCAAAACAGAGACAGTGTTGACGTCGCAAAAGAGATGATTTGCGAGGCTGAATCCGATCCCACATTCATCAAAAGGACGTGGGTTTATGAGTACGACACGCAATCCAGACAGGCAATTGAATGTCGTTCACCAAATGAGCCGATACCAAAAAACCCACGTCGTTTTCAGTTAAAAAATAAGGCAATGCTCACGGTTTTCATGGATTACAACGGTGTAGTGCATCATGAATTTTTGCGGGAGGCCTGACAGTAAACAAAGAGTATTATTTGGGCGTTATGAGATGTTTGCGTGAAGCAATTCGCCCAAAGAGACCAGAATTGTGGGCAGAAAACTCGTGGATTTTGCACCATGATAAAGCACTGTCGCACAGTGCCATCATTAATTTTTTGCAACAAATACCATCCAACAGCCACCGAATTAAACTGATTTGGCTCCCTGTGAGTTCTTTCTGTTTAATCGAGTTAAAAAACCACTACGGAGAACGCGTTTCAGCAGCCGAGAGGAAGTAATGGAAAAATTGCAGAAAGAACTGATGGACATACTGAAAACCGAATATAAAAAATGGGTATTACTTTGAAGGGGACAATATAGATTTAGATGAATAAACAATACAAAATCATGCTTCCTAAATCCTTGCAGCAAATTCCTGTGAATTACTGACAGATTAAAACTGTGAAAACTATTCCCGAATCAATAGAAGATGATCCTCACAACGTTGAATTGCTTCAGCTTCAAAGAGGCATTTCGTAAGTCACAAGACTGATATCATCGGGCCTGGAACGATACACACTAAACATTGTCTTATATGCCTTAAAGAGGCAACCAAGGACTTATGTGGACGATAATACCCAAAAATACTCGTTCCTTATAAATTTTGTCAACCATCTTATATGACATTCAGAGAATAGGTTGAGAATTTATAGATATTACCATACCAAGACAGAACTGGCAATGACAGCATACACTTTATGGAGGAAAGATAAATTGCATAAATTAGATAAATTACAACTTAATCCAGAATAGTTGAAGAGGATGATTCACTCAGAATTGAAACAATTCAATTCAACATAATGTTAAGTAAGCGATAAGTTAAGCAGATATCTGATAGAGAGGTTCTACGGAGATCTGGTAGTTAGCTAGAGGTTAGATCATATTATGCGATAGATCAGGTTCCGCTGTTGTAAGTCCTGAGAAAGAATACAAGGCAGTTGTCGAACATAATCTCCAGCAGATGACTTCCTTGTAATTTTTGGCTGGAAAATTAAATTTTGGTTTAAAAAAACTCTTCTCATGAACCATATTTATGCAACCATTAGAGTACTATACAAATTTTAAACACAACCAACAGCTGTTCCATTCTCCTTCCAGCAATACAAATTCCCAAAACAAATCTCAACAAAATGAGATGCAAATTTTTGGCGTTCATCAGTCGAGGGCGTTTATCTTGCGAAAAGCAACAAAACTTGTTTCACAGAACCATCTCAACTGAGTTGATTAGATGGCATATTCTGCCAGAGAATTGGTACTCTCCTCACCTTCAGCACTCAATCAAAGCGAGCGTTTTATTCCATTTCATAGTCATCGCCATCGTCATCGTCATCAACATCACCATTGAGATTGACGAAAGTCTCCAAACTTCTGGATGAGGCTTCTTAAATTATTCAAATGAGCTTTTCAGAACTTTTACGTCGTATTCTCAGATTTCTCAGATATCTCGGTTTCGGGGTCGGTTTCTCTGGTAAAGTTTTCCGTCTTCTCTTTCACTGCCAAACCATTTGACTTTACCTATCCGCCAAGTTTGTCTTATCAAAAAAACAAAAAAAAGTCAAATCAACAACTCAAGGCAGCGAATTAATTAAAACGGTGCTTTGGCGTTAATTAAAAGTTCACTTTGATACCGACCACCGAGCACAGAGCGCACAGCACAGAGCACTATTCAAAAGGTTGTTTTCCACGATGGGTTATGAAACTTTACTTTGGCGCAGCCAAATATTTGGACAGTGAAACCAAAAAGAAAAACAGAATTTAAAAAAAAATAATCAAAGAACAAAAATTGCTTCAATTTAGCCGGAGCAATGTTGGGAAACCTTTGCGGGTATTTTTTTTTACACGGTCGGTCTGAGGGAGGGGTAGCTAAATGAAACAAGAAGATTCAACAGACCGCGGCCTTCCATATTACCCCTCGGAATGGTAGGGTTGTGTGCTTCTAATTATCTTATCCATTAGACCTGTGAGAGCTCTGAATTATTTATAGAAATTCGATTAAGGAAATTCCAGGTAGGTGTCGGTAAGTATTTTCAAAATGATAACGATCCAGGTGATAAGATTATGAGGGGGAATTTTTTTTTATTTCTAACTTACAAGCAGCCAAAAAAGTGATAAATTACGATGAAGTTCATGATGTGTGGAATTGACTGGGTGTCGATTGGGACACTGACCTGAAGTATTTTTCCATGAGGACGGGTCAACGGATCATTATCGGCATTTATGTGGGAAATTAAATTGATCAAGGTGACAAGGTTTCGGTAATGTGACTATTGAATTGTGGGATTGATAGCCCCATGACCGTCAAAATGTAGACGATTCTTGACTTTTTGCTTTAATTAAGGCGGATGTATCCACAATATCGCTATGCAGACATGCAATAATTTCCCAGATGTGTTACAAGAAAAATGTTGGTGAAATGATGTAGAGCTGCAAATAATTTGGTTATGGCATCGACACACACTGGGGCTGGTTAGATATGTACTCGTATATGGAGAGCATGTCCAAAATACAAAATTGAAATTAACTGTCTTTCATGAAACAATTATTTGGCTGTAAAACTGATATAATTTTACATCATTGTAGGAGTTTTTGCAATGCTAGAAGCCGGTTGGATGTCACATAACACAGGTCCACAAAACAAACAATTTGTTTGAAGTTTTTATTCCAACTACAATATTATTTTCTAACTCTTTGTATCGAAAAAGAACTAACTCATCGATTATTTATGAAAACCTTTGGCTTTTTGGAAAAGCTACAAATTACAATGATTTCGAGTATATCGAGCGAAAGGTGTTGTATTAAGTAAAATCGAGTAGGAGCAGTGGGAGAAGATTTAACATTTTACTCACGTGGTTCATTAGTTAGTATGCAAATGCAACTTGCAGCCATATAACGTATTTTCTGTAACGGTAGCTTCAAAAATGACCACAAGAGCTAAAAGATATCGAATTATCTCAATCCCAAACTACTAGCACCAGATATGAGAGCGACGACTCGTGATCGAATCAGTAAGTTCCGAACCACACCTAATTAACTCCAACGAATTCAACGATTTACTTTGAGAACAGAACTTGCTCCAAAGAAAAGCTGAAACTGTAGAATTAGCTTGGAACAAATGTTAGTTTAAGTGGTCAAAGAAAGATCCGAAAACGGACTTTGCTACTGTAATGACGTGAAGGGATTGTTTGAAGAAATCGGATTCTAACATTCTGACTGGGATCTTTTCATAGACAGTTCCGTGATACTCAAAGAAAAAAGCGTGAAAATGTATTCGTATATGCAGTACAGTACTGGCCAGTGATAGCGTATTTTACTATGGTTGGCGGGTATACCAAACATCCTTGCTAGCTTGTGGAACAGTAGAGCAAACAATTCGCATTACCTGCGGTACTCATGGCTTAAGCGAACCGAGTTCGAGATAACGAAACGTAATGTTAAATGTGACCGAATTATCGAGCCTAAACACTTATTGATGCCTTCATTGCATACAAAATTAGGCCTTCGTCCAGATTCCGAAATCTTACGAATTCTTACAGCTACTCAATACTCAAGAGCAGGCGAGCATGGGACAGCCTTAAAGTAGTGGTCCATGATAGTCTCGGAAACATAAGTGCTGAAAACTACAAATAGCTGATTTCAAATATGCTTGACGACTGTTAACCCATGGGTTGCAGAATGTCCCGTAAAGTGCACATTTTACACGCTCACTCGGACCAGTTTGGAAGAACAAGATTTGATGGGTTTTGAACGTCATTATCAGGGCTAATATAATGAGAGAATGATGGAAGATTATATTTGGGGGTCAATTTGTACGAGAGAGTCCATATAATCACAAGAGAAGTGCAGATATTATTCATTTCCAACCACTTTTTGTACTTTTTATATATTTTATTCGTTTTAAGTTGTTTCAAATTCGATGTAAAAGTTTGTTGGTCCTGCTGGAATCACAAGTCCTCCAGTCCCAATTCATACAATTGAAGAAAGAAAAATTGATTGATCTTGGCTCTATGGCGCTCAACATTCATTTGACTCTAGTCGTTCTCAAAAAAAAAAAATAAATAATGGTCCAATGACTCCACCAGCCAACTAAATGGTAACCAGTTAAGAACGAAGGAAAAAGAATTTAAATAAAACAACAACGGCGTGTGATATACGAATAAAATTGATTTTGGCTTTATTTTGAAGTTACGTTCATGCCATTATGTGTGGAATAGCACATCATTGAAATGGCCGCTTCGGCCTTGGCAGTGCTTCAAGTGGTCAATTCCGGTAATTGCGTGCCGAATGTTGGCCTTGATCTCGTCCAAAGTGGTTGGCTTGTTAGCGTAGATTAAGGACTTGACGTAGATCCAGAGAAAATAATTGTTGCGACTAATTGATGAACGCTCGCCCTGTTCCAAAATTCCTCTTCACAACTTGTGTTGCGTCGCTTGTATGGCATGTAGCGCCGTCTTGTTGGAACCACAGCTCGGATATACCGATATTGTCATGCTCTGATTACAGAAAGTCGTTTCGAAAGAAATAAGGTCCATGCCATAAACCGCACCAAATAGTCATTCTTCGTGGATGCATTGATGCTTGGTTCAACAATTGTGAATTGTGTTGGCTCCAAAAATGGGCTTCGTCTGAGAAGATGATTTTTCGACCAAAACCGGACCCGGTCATCTCGTTTCAATTTCTACGTCAGCACAATCTTATACAACACAATCGAGACAGGGAACCTCCCGGAAAGTTTTCAAAAACCAGTTATATCTCCACTGCACAAGAAAGGAGCTTACGTGGATCATCGTGGAATTTCGTTTTTGAACACAGCGACCAAATTGTTATTTTGTTATTTTTAGAAGGCTCACCGAGTGGGTTAAAAACAGAAAAATCTTGTTTGAGCACCAAGCCGGCTTCCGTCAAAGATACTCAACCTTAGACCAAATATTTACGCTTTACAACATTGCTGGAATTGACAAAAAAAAGTTGTACGACTTCTTCGCTGATTTCCGTGCAGCTTTTGACAATATTCCGAATGAGAAACTTTTTTATAAACTCCAAATGGGATATCGACGAAAATTATAAACATTTTAGGGGCAATGTATCACAACAATGTAGCGTGCGTATGGGATGGTCAATTTTTGTCGGAAGAAGTTTTAACATCATTTGGAGTAAAACAAGGATGCATTCCTTGCACTTTTTTATGCATTTTATTTATGAATCATATAACAGATGCATGGAGTCCTTACAGCTTATGATGAACCAACTTGATGCCTTCTGCAAAACTATGGAACTTGTCAGTTAACCTAGGCAAATCGAAAATAACGTACTGATAACGCCAAATCTCAATATTGCCAAACACCTTCAAAGTAAATTAGCCGAAGCGAAACGCGCAGTAGGGACAGTTTGGGGTAGTTGTCTTAACAATATCGCTCGTATGATGCAGCAGAAAAATTTATTCGTTTTTTTTTTGTTATCTAGAGGGCCTTCAGTTTACCAGGTACATCTCCAAACTACATGTTGCACCTAGAAACCAGCGTAGCGCCCATGTTCTTGGATACTCTAATACTCCACTTTGACTACATAGTAAGAGTTATGGATCTGGAAAGTGAAAGATTGCCGAAGATAGTCCTCAAGCACATTCTGACTACTAGGGGTAATTGTGTGCAAGAATGGGAAAAACTAGCGTCAGACTGCAACCTCAATTTAACCATCGCGTCCAATGAAGAACCTGCCTATTTAAAGGAAAAATTCAAGGTTTTGTTAACGCAAAAGAGACACAAAATGTACGACGGTTTCGTGACCGAAGCACATTCATCACAATACATGCAGCACTATAGCCAAACCCAGTACAACCTGCACGAAAGGACATATTTTATGAACAAGAAACGCTCGCACCTAATAAGTACAATTTTTAAATTAAGAGGTGAACTATTATCCTTCAATTATATACCACCTTGATCAAAAAATTTCCCAGAATTTATTCAGAAAATTGAAAATACAAGTTTATTCATCTAAATCTATACTGTCCCCTTCAAAGTAATCCACATCGACTGCAACACACAATGCCAGCGCTTGATCCAATCCTCGAAACATTTTTTATATTCGGTTTTCGGTATGTCTATCAGTGCTTCCTGCGATTTTTCCATTACTTCCTCTCGGTTGCTGAAACGCGTTCCCCGTAGTGGTTTTTTAACTCGATTAAACAGAAAGAACTCACAGGGAGCCAAATCAGTTTAATTCGGTGGCTGTTGGATGGTATTTGTTGCAAAAAATTACGAATAATGATGGCACTGTGCGACAGTGCTTTATCATGGTGCAAAATCCACGAGTTTTCTGTCCACAATTCTGGTCTCTTTGGGCGAATTGCTTCACGCAAACATCTCATAACGCCCAAATAATACTCTTTGTTTACTGTTTGGCCTTCTGGCAAAAATTTATGATACACTGCACCGTTGTAATCCATGAAAACCGTGAGCATTGCCTTCTTTTTTGACTGAAGAGGACGTGGTTTTTCTGGTCTTGGCTCATTTGGTGAATGCCATTCACTTGCCTGATGTCTGGATTGCGTGTCGTACTCATATATCCACGTCTCGTCTCCAATAATGATCCTTTTGATGAATGTGGGATCGGATTCAGCCTCGCAAATCATATCTTTTGCCTCTTTTTTGCATGAAATTAAGGTCTTTTGGCACCAACTTTGCTGCTACACGACGGAAACCCAAATCATTAACCAAAATGTCTTGGACGGATCCATAGGCAATGTTCAAGTCCTCCGCTATCTCTCTGATGGTTAATTTGCGGTTTTTAACCAACATTTCTTGTACTCCTTCAATGTTTTCGTCGGTTTTCGATGTCGAAGGTCTGCCACTGCGTTCATCATCGTCGATTGATTCAGGACCACTTTTGAACCGCTCGTGCCACTGGTAAACGACCGTTTTCTTTGGAGAATCGTTTCCGAAACACTTTTCCGACATTTCCAACGTTCGCGCACCATTAAATCCGATACGAATTCAAATCGGAACAATGGGTGCGCCACACGCTGGTTAATGAAGGTGGTATACCCCACCGACCGGAGCTCCCAATTTTATGCGGCCTTTGCAACCTGAGGGAATGGGAGGATGTGGCCCATTTCCTAGCGAGATGTTCCATTCTTAAAGAAGTCCGTTACGCCCACTTTGGTTCCTATACACTCGAGATCGACCAAACACTGGAGATCCTTAATGGTGACCAAGGATGAGAACTTCTATACAACTACACCGAAACTGCGCTGCGTTACAGATCTCAAACTATTGAAGAAAATTTTTGAAAACATTATACCACAGCAATATAGATGCTCCTTTTGTATACGGATGTAGGCCCAAATCCAACCGGAAATTAAGCTGATCGGCGCCAAATCCACATTTCTGGGTCTTCTTCGATGCTGGTCGCTACGGCGGCTATGTTTTCTTCATTTCGCACCAATCTCTGTCTCGTTGGTGGCTTAAGATCCAAAATAGTGTTCTCATGCTCAAACTTTTTCACGGTGCGATGAATTTCTTGCATACTGAAGCCGTGATAACGACCAACCTCACGACAAAATTCATGTTGCGTATTTACAACTGATCCGGAGTTTCTGATTTTCGAAGCATAAAACGATGCATGAAGAAATGGCAAATCTTACTGAATATTTTGACAGCTTGATGTCATTGGTAATTTTGACAGCTGCTGAGATATAACAATTGAAAAAACTATCACTGCTATCTGTTCATGCGTTACATCTTATTGATGAAAATCCCTCAATGAATTCATGAATAAAATGTATTTATATTTGACATATAAACAAAACTCGTACTGTAACTTCTAAGTGAGACTATGTGCTATAAGGGGCAAAACTCGCATCAAAACTGAGATTGACGAGTTTACAATAAATCAAGCCAGAACAAACAAATACAAAAAACTATGGAGAAGGTTGTTTGGGATTCAGCGAATTCTAATTTAGGACCTTTTTGTAAAGGCTGCTCGTCACAGCTAGATACGCAGATAAATGCGTACATTCAACACGCTCCACAATTCAGTATGTAGCCGAAAGCATGCTAAAATAAAATCACCATGCTCATATATCGCATAATATATCAGGTTTCGAGGGGTATCGTACTTGGCGCCAGTAATTAAAAGTTGTTGACTCAATGGAAATATCTTTGATAACTGAAGCACGATAAGATGTTACCTAACAGAAAACTATGGGAAAAGCGAATCCACTCAGTTTATTATCACTCGGAGTTATTTTGCCAATATTCAGTCGATCTTATACCTGAGGCTAACAAATTATAAATAAATTATGTATAAATGTACATTTAATGTACTCGTATAAGTTATGTCATAGGATATACACAGAAAAGAAGTTAAACATCGGAAAGGCTTTTACTGATTGGCTTCCATGATATGCGACCTTCCAATTGCTGCTCGTCCGTTTAGCACTTTATTCACAAACTTGAAGTTGCTAAAACCATGTGAATCGATATAAAGCCAACGATGGGGCTTATATTTACAAGCTATCTATTGACCTCCTTTTAAAGGCTGTTTTCGTTGGTAACAATTAGAACAAGACAAACCGAATTTTCCACCCGTGGTGTATCGAAAGGGCATACCACTCCAGTATGAACGTTTTATGAAGATAGCTTACGTAGCAGCATCCTTTGAGAGTAACTTGGTTTGAAAAGTTTTCATTGAGGCAAAGCGCCAAAACGCTTTATCTGTAAATTAATAAAGAAACTAGCAACCTTCGAAATCAGCCTACAAGCAAAAAAATTGGTCACATTATGATGCTGTGTCCTGAAAATTGATTCCGCAGGCAAGGAATGCCCAGAAATCACTCGCCATCAAAGAAACACGAACAATTTCAACCTGGTACAATGGACGAGTGCTATTTAAGATCTTTAAACCAAAAATTAGATGCTTCTCTGGAAGAACAGAAGCTAACTAGAGAAATTTTTTGTTTTCCACCTGATTAAAGCATTTAGTGGACATCTAGTCCACTAGGTGCTGGCTCCTTGCTGACCGATATCAGCTTGAAATGACTAGGCGCAGAGCATATATCAACGGACTTAAGTAGATCGGTCTATATCCGACGAATCCAACATTAGATCGTTTCACAAACACTTGCCTTATTTACTATACAAAAGCAAGCCCCAGGTGCCAACCTCATACTCAGCCAACATGTTCCCAGCCCTGTTGTTTGCTAATCGCTTTCAATTTCGCACACCAAGTTGGTTGAGGTACCAAAACCGGCTTCGTATAATTATTCCCGAGAAAGGTTGATGTGAAGGCCGGGACAACCCGGACGGATTGACTTATTACGAGCGCACAAAGAGTAAAGGAAGAGAAAATTTGTTGAAATTTTTGTTGGAAATCGAAAATGGTTGGAGAACTGCTCATTTCCCGTAGCATCTTAGATATGGGCTCTATGTATCCATAATTTCTCGGTGAGGATTGAGTCGAAAGACTAGATTACGTGGGTTGGTGTTAAGAGAGATAAGACGAAGTAAAGAGAGGTTTTCGATGTTACCGGCTAGTATTGGATAGACAAAAAGAATTTCGGCAACTTTCCGACGCAT
Source organism: Volucella bombylans (assembly GCA_949129095.1). NCBI lineage: Eukaryota > Metazoa > Arthropoda > Insecta > Diptera > Syrphidae > Volucella > Volucella bombylans. The sequence continues at coordinate 133,939,159 of OX422141.1, read as the reverse complement.
AGAAACGTGATGTACTCGTCTATAAGTCTGTAAGTTTCACCCTATCTGCATACGGTTGTAAATTTAAGTTATCCGTCTAGGGGAGTCGCCGTAAATCGAATCGGAGGAACCTCCGTTATACGGCTTCCGTCCTTCCTTCCAAACTTGGCTAGCGTATTCAAGAAGAGCCCGAACAAAAGTTATAGATTTGGTAACTTAGGGGTTGGAGAATTCCTTAGAATTACCAGCGCTTTATGATACTGTCGATATGGGAATGAAAATGGGAATAGAAATGCAGCACCTAAATAAAGCATTATACTGTCGATGTTCTTAGTAGGATTTGATCCACATAATAATGCTCGACTGAAAGCCAAGAGCCTTTAATTTGAGTAAAATAATTTTATGAAAGATTATGTCGATCAGTGGCGATCACATCAACTTAAATTCCATATTCTAGTGCGATACTTGAGATACGAATTTAGTAAGGTTTGTGGTTGTAGACCAACCTATCCAAAATCCACTCTGGTTTGGGCAAAAGATAGACTTGCTATGAAAAAACACTGAGTCATAAATATACTCTCAAACAGCATGGGCCGATAGTTAGAAATTTCGACCCATTGTAAAGGAGAAGTATGTAGGAAATCTTCCAAATTATGTGAAATGTTCCCTATGATACCAAAAGCTGGAAGATAACAGTGAGAGGTTTAGCTAGATTAACTGAAATTGTTTGTAGAAGTCTGGTGGATAACCTATCGAGCCAGTGGAGTAGTCGTCCTTGAGATCTTCAAATTTTTTTGTTTACTCTTTCCAATGTTATACATATATAGTTTTCAAACACTTGCTTAGGTACGAGAAGTAAGGATAGTCGGCTTCATGAATGTGCCTAGTAAAAGCCTGGCTGAAGTAATGGGCAAATTGATTTGCAATTACTTGGAGATCATTGGAGGATTTGTCCAAAAAAATTAGCGACAATCGGAGGTTATCAGACTTTGACAAGTTAAAGTCTCCTACAAAAATAACAGTGTCATTAGGATCTGTAGCATTGCATAAGCAAACAATTGTATTTAGAGCTAACTGGTATCTATGAATTAATTTGAAAGGACGAATATAACAACATATGTAAACTAGGGTGCACCTTATTTTGAAACTTTTGAAATTACCTTCTCCCAACCCGTTAATCGGTTCTTAGTCATGGATGGAAAAAAATTCTCAAAAAAAAATTATTTAAATCGGAGAACATTTAGGGGTCGCTATCGGGCTTTGAAAATACACAAACTCAGTCAAAAGCTGTTTTTTTTTCACAATTCAAGAGAAAGTTTTTTTTTTAAATTTAAAATTTCCGTTGACATAAAATAAAGCTCCAATGCAACAACGTTTGTGCATGTTTTAGGACGTTCTGTGTGGTTGAATGCTTTATTACAGAATTTGATTTGAGTTTGCCGAGATTTGGTTAATCGGACAAATATCATCAGGTCTTACTGGAAGAATGTTAACTTCAAAGAAGGAAGTTATTTCATTGTTCTTCCATTACAAACAAGTGTTAAAACAAAACATTAAAGAAGCATGTCATTCAACTGCTAAAAATGTAATACAAATCTGGAACAATACCAATCTATTCGACATTATCAAAATTGAAGAGGACAAGACGTTTCTAGTTCCACAATGTGAAAAGGGGCGTTTCGGGAAAATGGGTAATATTGATACAACTCTGGCGACAAAAGAATTGTGTTTGGCAAAAAAGAATAAAATTTAAAGAAAAGGAAGCAACCAGAAGAAAAAGAAACAAAGTCTTGCCAAGAGAGGGTAATTTTTACTTCATTATCTAATTCAGAGCTGGAAGAACAGGATGACTTGACGTTGCTAAAATAAGTGATCGGAATGTAGCATTGGTTCTAACCCCTGTGCTTAAACTTATCGGACATGATCCCGCAGAATACAATGCGAATCCAAACTCTATTCGTCGAGAACGTGCGAAGCACCGTTTACAGATTGCTGAGGATTTAACATAAAAGTTAAATTTACTACAGAAATTCCATTGACAATTCACTGGGGCGGTAAACTTCTGGATGATATAGTTGGAAGTGACACTGGAAGTGGAAAAAATAGATCAACTTTTAGGAGTCCTGAATATAAGTTCTGGCACAGGTGAGGCTGCTGCAACAGCAATGTATGAGGCAGCAGCAAAATTGGGAATATGCTATAAAGTAAAGTGTCCAGGATTTGACACTACATCAGTGAATACGGAAAGAAGAAATGGGGCGTGTATTCTTTTGGAACAAAAATTGGACAAAGACATGCTATGGTTGGCATGCTGCCACCACATGTGCGAGATCATGTTGGAAGCAGTAGTTATGACATCACTAGTGCCATCAACTGATCTAGACATTCAACATCGATCGAAACAGTCTTGTCCAATGAAGTTGCTACAGCGGCAGTTATTGAGGTCTCGGAAGAAATGATTGCCTTTTCAAAATCTCAGCTGCAAGAGTTCCAACCTCGAGATGACTACAAAGAACTTCTGGAACTGACAGTAAAATTCTTATGAGGAATTCCTCTGAAAGGAATATCATTTAAATCTCTGGCTGGACTACACCGTGCTAGATGGATGTCCAAAGCTATTCACTCCCTTAAGATATGGATGTTCCGTAGTCATGAACATGGAATTCTTGACATTTGCCTCTTTGTTGTTAGACTGTATGTCAGGGTCTAGATGACTGCCCCCGATTCTACGTCAGCTCCACGAAATGATCCTGAGCTGATCCAAAACCTTGACAACTACAAAAAAGTAAATGATGTTATTTCATGAATTACTCTTCAAAAGTTCCTTGGACACCTCTGGTACTTGTCGGAAGAACTTGTGGCTTTTGGGTTTTTTGATGATAGAGTGTCCAATGAAACAAAAAGAAGATGGTTTGCGCCCTTGAAATTGAGGTAGTAGAGAACCCGTTAAAGCGAATAACTGTTGACATCGCCAATATTTAATCAAAAGGTTTGGAGGATTTCGTGAGTTCAAATACCCACCGATTCTTTAATATCACAGGATTTTCGTCAGAGTTCTTGACTAAGCATGTAGATGAGTGGCCCATGGACAAGATCTGCAAGGAATACAATGGAGTGCGCAACATGAGAGTAATCAATGACATAGCTGAGCGGGGAGTAAAGCTTATGAATGAGTACAACAAGCTACACACTAATAAAGAAGGACAGAAGCAGTTTCTATTATTGGCAGCTAAAGACTATAGAAAGAAGTATCCTGACAGCAAGAATTCAACATTGCTTAAGTAATAATATTAATTTATTTTTATTAATTAATTTAATACTTATATTTATGTTTTTTTCAATAAATAAAATCTAATTTATAAACTAAATTTTAATTGTAATTTTTTTATAATTATATCCATTAATCCCTTATTTACTGGAGCACCCTGCAAAATTTGGTTGGCGGGAGCGACCCCTAAATATTATCCAATTTGTATAAAATTTTCAGAGAATTTGTTTTTCATGAGAAAGAGCAAAATGGCAGGTTGGGACGGTCAAAATTCAACAAACAAATTTTTTGGATCAAATATGGCGCACCCTAATGTAAACATAGCACTTTGAAATAGGAACTCGTGCACAGACAAATTCAAAGTATGATGTGGAAGATTTTTTACAGAGTTTGGAATCAAAGCGAGAAGGAATAGCTAGAAGAAGTTCTCTTCTTATATTTTCCGTAATGTAAACCTTTGTCGATCTTGGTCTTTTTAGGCCTGAGACTACATTTATTGAGATCAATCCGTTGCTTGGAAAATCGTTAAATGGTTAAGTTTACAGAATGCACCATCGAAAATTTTATAGGCGATGTTGAGGAAACTGACGCGTCTATAGTGCAGGAGTTCAATTCGATGGACATGTCTTCGTCCGACCATCTTTTAGAAATGATTGGGTGAATACTTTTCGTAAAGTCATCTCCCGTCACTTTAAACAGACCGGCAGCTAATCTGTCAGGACTTAAATTTGGACATAGTTATCCATGCTTTGTCGAAGTCAATTCAATTCAAAAGGAATTGATTTGCAGAAATGGTTTTCATATCCTCAGACCAGTAGGTTGTCTTGTCCGTCTTTGCGGTGTTCTTCTCGTACCTTAATTATCTGAAATATTCTTTCTACTTTCTGGTCAAATTTCCGAACGTTTTGTCTGTGTCTCTCAATTATTTGTATCAGGCACTAATCGGGTTTTTTTCCTTCTGGGAAGCCGATACCTGTCCTTTTTACTTGCAGCGCTAACGAGTCACCCTGGTTCTCATTTGCACTGTCACTCTATTTGCTTTCTATTACTTTGGATGCACCAGACGACATTCATCGTCAAACCATCGCAGTGGTGACCACACAACCTAACACAACTACGACGGTATTTCCGATGGCCCGATGGCTTATTTGCAGCTTTCCCACTGAGTTTCGGGACAAGATAACTTGTATAACCATCCATAACTTGGCCACAACATGATAGTGGTCCGAGTTAATGTAGGCTTCTCGGAACGTTTAGATATTTAGAGTACTAGAGGTGCGTTTTAAGTCGATTACAATGCGATCAATCCGGTTGGTGATACAATAGATTTATTACGAAACATAACCCCTTTGTCAATATCGAGATTCGGGAACCTCGTGCTCGCTGCGATTTTACGAATAAGAAAATCCGATATCCCTATAAGCCCCCGATAGCCCTGAATCCAATGTCGGAGGTAATGTCGTCCAGCCTATATTTACCGCTGTGCTACCAAAGATGTTCTCTTTTTATGTCGAAGAACAATGAGAATATGTCTTGCCGAGCAGCTCACAAAGACAATGCTCGTTCATATGCCTAAAATTCTTGAATAAGTCTACCTCTAATGACGAGTCTCCATCCAAATAGTGGCTGTTTGTTTTTCGGTAAGCACTGACAGCTGGTTCTGGCTCTTTCAGACCCAGGAATTGAGTATTTTAAGTAGAACTGAAAGAGACCGGATGCAGAAAACTCCGCTTTTCTTGTATACAACTTCCTGTCCAAGCCATCGTGCGCGATTGCAATTTTAAACCTCGTCTAGACGCCAATAGATTGGCTGTAGATTGTAGCAGAACAACTGAGGAGCTGCATGAATACAATTGGCTTGCTTGCGATCTGCAGATCCATGCTACCTAATGTTCTAGTCTCCCAATTGTCATTTTAAGCGCTGACCAAAGAAGGTTCTTGAAGACAGTGGTCACAGAAAACACTTGATACTTTAGATGGCATGCACACTTAAGTTTGGAGTTTTACCAATCGCACCAGTTGTATCCTAGACTGGAATCTCCTAGTAGAGGAAATTTTTCGGGGGAAAGAACACCCTACTCGAAAACTCTCATAACAGGATATGGAAACAACGGCAGCAGAAAGTAAGACACCGGAAGGTTTGAGGAATTCAAAAAGGACTGTAGTTGGTTCGATGTCGAAATCTATTCAGACAGCATAGCTTTCTATTTATCAACCGATGAGCAATAGATGCTGGCTTCATAGTTATAAAAAGAATCATCTTGGCTTGATCAATTCTAGCTTTTGATCAACATGACCTCACTTATGGGAATCATCAAATTCCTCAAGCTATGATGTTAGATCATATTCTCGCACTTACAAACACAGAAGGTTCTAATCTCACCCAGGAAGAATAGAAAAGCAAATTAATGAACAAAAGTAGTTGTCAAATCGCCAGAACTGACCTTCCACATTTCGTAGGTTAATGTCTTATGTCTGAAAAAGTTGTAAAACAAGTTTTACGTCCCAAACACAACCCCGGAGTATCTCAAGCAAATTGTAAAAGAAACCGAATGACCAAAGATCACAGTAACTCTCTTTAATTACTTAGTACAGCATCCACACCTCCATGTGTGAGCAGATTAATCAAAAAAAGACAAAAGTCGTTAACTACCGATTTCCACACCTCATATCCGCTGGGGAAATACCCACTTCAATTCATTGCCCATCGTAAACAGTCAACACACCCAAGTTCAAGAAACGATCAACGCTATGCAAATCACCGAAATTCTCAAAGTCAAAGTCACAACGCGCTAAAGTAGCTGTAACACAGCTATGCTTACCTAATCATCAACGAAATCTCTAAACGAAAAGAATAAATTTTATTTCCATATACGTGCGTATTCGGAACCGTTCCCATTTATTGACCAGAAAATGTTGTCACCCACCTAAGGAGAAAAATCAAATAATTTAAATTGAAACAGCCAACCGTTACGAAAGTGACGGTGCCAAATCTGCCTGCAAATTTCTACTTCAATCCAAATTCAAAATTGTCAGAGAGCGAATGTCTTACGAGTATTCGTAGTAGAATACGAGTACTTTCGCCGTTGACAAACTATTTGTAACTCTACCCATTAATTTGGGTATACGAGTGTATTCAAAAAAAATCTGAAATGGAACAAATTAAGACAAAATACTTCCGATTTGGTATACTCGTACAAATGACATAGACCTCCCGTCTGAAGCTCGGTGTCCGCGCACAGTGGTTACTCATAATTGCTATCCAAATTAATATTCCGTCCCCGCATATCAGATTAACTAATCATCCACTGGAGTAAGAGGCCTACTACAGATACTCGTACATAAATTACAGCGCGTCACCAGCAATTATTACTTTGTTGGCGACCTTTTAAGTGGGCCAACGATGAGACGTATCTATGGGTTGAAATCGTTATCTGTACTATCTCGACGGTGATCATTTGTCATTGCTTACATGATGAACTGAGGGGGTGGTAAAAAGGGGAGTGACAATTCTAACTAGAAGCACGTAGTCCTATGCAAATGCCTCTATCGTTGTTGTTGTTTTTTTTTTAAATGTTTTCTTCTTCCCTAATGATACGAGTACTTTCGGATGGTTATTCGCTGCGGTTTTTCGGCCGTGTGGGTGCAATTTGTAATGATTTCCAGTGCGTCAGATGAATTTTTGAATTGAATACACTAAGGGGAAGTACTTATCATTAGATACATACGTAAATTGATCCTTTATCCGCTTTCGGTATTATCCGGGGTGACACACTTGTCCGGCCAATCGATTATCAATGGTATGTGAGTAGTCGTAAGTACGAGTACTCTGTTGTCATTGGGTGTTTTGGTGGCGATTAGCTCGTTTAACAACGCGCATCTGTTATCGCCCTCCTTGGGGAATAATTAATTGTCTGTTGTGTTAATTTTTTTTTATTTTTTTTTTTTTCAAAATCACAGAACACAAGCACACTATGAAACACAGATTCAGATATGAGCAAACTGTTTGGTTGCTATCTCTCTAACAAAACACACAAATTCTCTGTTATCAGCCACCGCACTGATAGTGCTTATGATGAACACAAAAACAGCTAGAAAGTATTAGTGTTGGACACAGATACTTTAGCTCTATCCAAAAACAAAAAAAAAACAAAAAATTAATAAAAACAAAAATATCTGAAACACGAATACTCGTACTGGGCTTTTAGAGAGAATACTTATAAGGTACTCGCAGTTACGACTCAAATACTCGTACCTGTACACGGACGAGGGTATCTGAGTACCAGAGTATTTGAGTGTTAAAGTTTCTGAGTATCCAAAGCCGCAAGGGTCAGTTAGCTAAAGCAAAATATATGTTAAATCAAACACTTAACGGATCGAAGACTGACTCTGTTGTATTTGGCTAAAGATACGAGTACAAGAGTATCGAAACGATAAAACTGCGAAACACGATTGACAGTGACGCTGATGTTGACACACGGTCTCCCCGATGAGAGGTGAGACTATTAAGTATCTGAGTATCTCCGTGTATGAGCGCGACTCAGTGAACAGTGAACGTATTGCCCTCAACCGATCGTATTCTAATCAAAAATTCAACTAAAGTGGGTAACATACGTTTGGGAACTGACAACTCTGGAGGCAAAAAAAAAATAAAAAATAAAAAATTGTGTTCGCTTGGTTCAGCAGTGGCAACGACGACAGTGGCGGTGTATTCGGACGAGACCCGTACGCGATGGCGGCAAAGTTCAACTCAGTTAGCCAAGCTCTCTATGGAGACAGAGTAGACAGTGGCGGCGCACAAACCGTACAGTATTCGATTCGGTACTGTGCACGAGTGTAATGATATAAGCGGCTAGAGGAAGCTTATTTTGGTGGGGTTCGCACTCGATTGACTTTAAAGTAATAGACATCAGCGGCAACAACAACAGCAATGGCAGCAGCAGCAGCAGCAGCATTATTACTGTCAGTGTGTTGCGATGTGGTTGGGTTTCAGTTGTACGCTATTGAATGGGGTGCAGAATGTAGTTGGAGTGCGATGGAGTAGGACAAGTACAGGAGCGGATGCGGATGGATTTTGGGCGCTCAAAAAAAAAAAAAAAAAAACATTGTCTAATAACAGGAAATCGAAAAGGATTTTGAATATTTTATATATGTATGTATGTCTGTTACATAACTACCACGTTACTGAATTCGAGTAGAGCACACGTTCGAAAGTAGCAAACGATGAACAAATGCCGCGTAGAAAAAACCTCTCCTCTCGGTAAAAATCTACAGATCGCCGCTTCAGCTGAACATCTTGTAGCTCTGCATATGGACATACTTACTGTAAAAACCTTACTTCTATTTCGTCACGGTGTCATTAAGGAGTTTCTCCGAAATTATAATCGAAAAAGGGACAAACAGTGAAAGGCGCCATAGAAGCACAGTAATTGTAAGTCTGGATATAGGACAGCGAAGCGCACAAGTAGGTATAAACTGGATTACAATGCCTCGGAATGTGCAGAATCTTTCATGATTACCTTTAGCTATCGACCAAAGACAACTAAAAAATTCTGGAAAGTGTGGAGCTTTTTAGACCTTCGAGAAATGTGTCAAACATGACATTCTGAGATTGAGCAAATCGATAAAGATCTTAGTGGGAGTATACCAATTCTCGACACATGCATGGCACTATCTTACTTTATTTTGGAAAACAAGTTTGCTCTATGCATGAGCCTGGCACACAACTAAGTGCCACCTACAACTCTGACGGAGATATCGTCATCGTGATGTTGGTTTGAAATAGAACGGCATGCCAAGGCAACAACGCATTTGAACATTTAATGAGAAACAAGGCTAAATGACAAAGATGAGCATTTTGTGGAATTGTGCCTAAACAGTGACTTTGCTTTTCGAAGTTTTAAGACAACAGGCTGAACCAGATCAGGCATGTTTCGATGAGTTGGAGACTTAATAATTGCCTTTAAGGCACACTCAAAAATCGGAATGGAATAGCATCATCATCTAGCGGGAGCTGTTATACCCACCGACAAGCTTCGAATTCTAAAACCCCCGACCCATGGAATCCGTCGACGACGTTCCATTGAAGGTTGACGTTTACGTTCAGATATGTCAGAAAGAACAATCCCATAAAAGCCATCATGTACGTACGTATGTTCGTAGACAGATGAAATCCGATGACATTCTGTTACTGCTGTGATTTCTCTTCAAACTATGATGTATAGAAACATTCTCCCAATACCTCCACCAATAAATGTGCTTACTCTCACTTTAAATGTGTGAACAGTCAACGGATCAATGAACTAAAAAAGTAGAAAGTAAACCTACTTCATTCGTTGAAAAATTCATATACCCGTTAGCTATGGACCGCCTTCCATAAGAATGCGTGTATTCTATCAAGCAATTTGTCAAAAGTGACTCGGTATTGTAGATCAATTTATTCGAAATGGCATACATTGTAAGTAAGAGTAACTTTTCTGATTTATATATAACAAAACCAAGTATAACCAAATACACATATCACTCGATACTCGAGGTATTGGACTTAAAGCGTACACACAATCTACTATTCAAGTACTCGCCAATAAAGAGAAATAGAGCTCAGTTGTGTCGCAGATCAATTATACTGTGCCTACTATAATAGCACCTTCAACATCAGCAGCACCTCATAAAGATAGTGCTTCGCAGTGTCGTCATGTGTTGATTTTGTATCCTTAATGCCTGGCAAACTTATGCGCTTAGCACAAGTGTATGCCTCTTTACGACTTCGGTTAGCAGTCCACAGCCTTTTCTATAGAGAGGCTGCAAGAAAGTCGCTGGCCTCTCAGAGACGTAGGGTAGAATTTGTTACGTCTGCCATCTGCAGTTATGCAGATTTTCCTAACAATGAGCTAACTTAAATGTTGTGTTCCTTCAAAGACATAATGGTACCGGTTTTGGAGCCATCCCTGAATTCCACGAGTACTCGCATATTTCTATCCTAGTTTAGATTCAGTTAAAATCCCAGGTGTTCTGGTGTCTGCGCATAAGACCAGATTTAAAAGAACAATTGATACGCAAGACCGTCAAAGCTTCAGTGCATGTTGTACCAAAGACCACTACTTTTCATTCATTTCACTTCGACACAGCCCGTGCTGTAAATATCAAAAAGGGGTGATTCATTCGTATGTATAGCGTAGGGCCAGGCGTTCTAGGGAAAGACGCAACGCAGCCAAAACCTTGCCTGCTTTGGAGTCTAGTATAATTGAAACGGATGTTTTTTTGTGCAAGTTTGTTCCACTACACAAGCAACGCGTGGAATATAATTGGTTTTGTCATAGCCGTGTAGATCCAGAAGACGCCCTTTGATGAAAACTCCTACGCTGCCAGACGGCAGTAAGCATGTTAGCCCTTTCAAGCAGACAGTCGATAGGCATTATGGAACAGACATTACAGCTACATCATCTGCATATGCCATAGCAGTGGAGACTTGCGTGCAACCCGCAATTAGTGTCCTATATGCTAGTGATTCGTCTAATCTGTATTTTCAGGCCGACCTGCACATGCCGCCAAAACATGGGTTGTCGAAAGTGCCTTCAATGTCGATCAAAATGCCCAGTGCCATCAATTCCGCTCACTACATTGTGAAGCGCAGTCTCACATGACCTTTAGTGTTAGTAGGCACTTTGTATTTTGAACAGACGATGCAATCGTAAAGCAGTTTTGCGCTCATGAAGTCCGGCTTCACTTATTTACTGAGAAGTCTTTCACTCATTGAAGAGCCTCTACGCATTATATTCGATCGTGGGAACACCGCTTTCAGTTATATAGCGGTTTTTATTTTTAACATGAGGTTCAGACATTCCTTCGTATCGAAGCTTGTGACAGAGATAAGAAAATCATTTGAGGAGGAAGCACTTTATAATTGCTAGTGGCATATTTCTTTGACATGATTTACAAGACGAGCTCGTTCGTTGCAAAATGATATCATATGCGGTCGATAGAATTGATATCATACGCATAATTGGCGTACAATCTAATATTAAGGCTGTTGAGGACAAGGTTTTAAAAAGAGCTTAAAAAGAAGTAGAGTACATATACCACTTTGATACATGTTATATTTGTAAAGCAGTGGCTGGAAGGGTTTACAAATATCTTTGATTTGATTGACACTTAGAACGAGCCCGTGTCTCCACTATGAAGCCATATGGCAGTTACTTGATTGTTTTTTGGTAAATATCGTTCCAGCAGTAAGTGCTGGTCGATTTTGACATATTCAAAACGTCATGAACCAAACTTAGACATATGGTAAACAAACCGTTTTGACACATTAGCGATTTTGTTTCGGCGTCATATACTTTTGGTTGTGTGAAAATGTCTGACTTTGTGCCAAATAATCGTCATTTGCGGGAAAAACTCCAAAAAATTTACAGAGATGCTGCTCTAAGTGAAACAACGTGCTGTGATTGGTTCCGTCGCTTCAAAGACTATGATTTCGATGTTGACGACCATGGCCAAAATCCTTCGAAGACGCTGAATTGGATGAAGATCCGTGCCAAATGCAAGCAGAGTTTGCTTCAGTATTAGGAGTTATACGTCAAGACATTTCCAAGCGATTGCATGAGTTAGGAATGATTAAAAAACAAGGAACTTGGGTTCCTTATGATTTCAAGCAAAGGAACGTTGAGCGCCGTTTTTTCGCCTGTGAACAACTGCTCCAGCGGCAAAAACGGAAGGGTTTTCTTCATCGCATCGTGACGGGTGATGAAAAATGTATTTATTACAGCAACTCAAAGAGAAGGAAGTGATGCGGACTGCCCGATCATGCTTCTACGTCGTCGGCTTGGCCGAATATTCATGCTGCAAAGGTAATGCTGTGTTTTTGGTGGGACAAGGTCAGTCTTATATATTATGAATTGTTGAAACCCAACGAAACCATCACTGAGGAACGGTATCGACTTCAATAATGCGATTGAGGCGAGCACTGCCTGAAAAACGGCCTCAATACGAGAATATGCACGAACAAGTGATTCTATAGCATGACAATGCTCGGCCTCACGTTGCCAAATCCGTTAAAACCTACCTGGCAACGTTCAACTAGAAAGTTCTACCCTACTCGCCATATATGCCAGATATTGCGCCATCCGATTATTACTTGTTCAGTTCGATGGCACTTGGTCTAACTGATCAGCAGTTCCGCTCATATACATCCAAAAATGGCTTGATTCGCGGATAGAGTCAAAAGATGAACACTTTTACCAAATCGGTATCGGTATTCGAGCTCTGCCAGAAAGATGGGAAAAGTTGTAATTAGCGATTGATTCATTTGTAACCATTTTTTCAGAGTAAAGTTGCATTTTCATAAAATAAAACAGCGATACCTTACGAGTAGTTGCGCACCTACTAATAAGTTTTACATACAATCATAGTACAAAATAAAAAAAAAAAAACACTTAAGACGGACTACTCGGTTAGCCGAGTACGAGTATGTGGCAAACGATAATAAATATAGACTAACAACAAAGATACTTAGAACTGGGTTTCGTATGCCAAAATAGATAGATAACCATTAGTCGGCTTTGAAACTGAAGGGCCGTTTGGTGAGCAAATTCCTGAGAAAGTTGATTTGCTTGTCCCGAATACGAGACAGTCCTTATCCGCATGCTTTGAATCATATCGTAGGTGCACTTGTCTACCACATATTAGTTGGCATAAGGTTCAAATATTATATATTGCGCAGTCGAAAGTATAGAGCCTACGCTGTTTCAGTTTCTCGTGACGTTTTTGAATTTATAAATCAAACGAAAAAAAACCCTCTCTACACATTTTAGGCTCAGATCGGTTAAGCATTCCATTTTCTGATGTCTATCGAAAGGATGGAGTGATATCGAATCACCGGTCGGTTCTTGAACGAATCGATGAAAATGTTGATACTACCTTAAGAATAGAAAATCAACCGAGATCAAGTGCAGTAGAGCTATTGAATGCATTCTACTCCTAGTGCATGTTCCAGAACTAAAAGACTTTTCTGAGCAAATATTGAATGGCCAAGATATCCAGAAGGACAGGACAACTACTTCAAGAATAAAATTGCTAGGATTATGGGCAACATCATACTACCTTCAGTTCGTTCTAGGGTGTCCACAAGATATCTCTTTGTTGCTTATTGATTTTTATTTTCCTTTTCAGAACCAAGAGACTTCTGGCGCCCTCTCATCATGTTAAATCCATCCCTGACTATGGCATTATTGTCACATGTGCAAAATCAACTGTAATACAAAAAAAAAAACAACAACAACAACAGAAAACTACTCGTACTATGACGATGACGATGATCGAGGCTTGGCCGGGATTGTGCTGGAAAATATTATTTTGAGATGCTTTTACGACAGAATACGAAGCAAATACACGTCGCTACGACCGAAATGGATGAATGGGTTAAGTGAATGGGAGCGAACCAGTTCCAGTAAACGCATACAACATCGGCCTCCGGAGCCCGGAAGGGTGAGCTCTTTAGTTCGCCTGCCTGGGATGGTTATGTGTATTGTGATGTGCGAGTACAAGTACTAGTCCAACTACGAGTATCTGAGTGTCTCGTAGCTCGTATCTCTTGCTGATTGATTTTTGATGAAAGGAAAAGCCTTTTGTTGCTTTGAATTTATGTGGGAGTGTTACAGCTGTTGTGTTCCGTATCTGTTCGCTACGCATATTCATCTGTTCAAATCCGATTGAGATTCCATCATCAATCGGGTGTGCGTATCATGCAATTCGATGAGCTTAACAGTATTCTATCGACGCACGACTGAAAGCTTGACTACGGCTTTGAGCATAGCCACTAGCCCCTGGAGCATCTCCGAGTTGGTTATGCTGAAACTGAAATACGAGAACTGTTTAGCGGAGGCCAATCTGGTTGCTCGTTGAGAGCTTATTGTTAAGTAACGAAGCGTGATTAATCAGCTTATAAAATTGCACCACTAAGGCTACGAGTATCTCGGCGGCAGCGTCCAATTTTAAAGACGAACGACCGCGCGAAGCGAACTGTGGATAGTTCTGTGGTTCTTGAGACGATGATGATGGATTCTTTGGAGAGGTAAATGACTTTTCGAAATGATCTGGGTATTTGTTTGCATTGATTTGTTTACCATGACAGAAGTATCTTTTCTTGTTTTTTTTTTCTTTTTTCGGTTTGTTTGTAGTTTGCTTTGGGTCCGCTTTTCTGTTTTGTAATATGGACAAAGCGGTCTTGTGGCAGTGAGAGTGAATTTTGAGATTGTTTTCAGCACCATCGTATTTGTTGGGATAGGGGTGGTGGTTTCCAGGTTTACTTTTGGATTGCGGTCGAAAGTCGAGATTGAATAGTGTGGTATTTCTTAATTGAGTGCGAGATATGGGATGCTTCAGCCTTATGGGGGACTGAAAATAGGGGAAAAAAATGTTTTGAGCTTGAAGTGTGCCTTTAACGAATTGCTATGATCGTTGAAAGTATTGGGATTAACTGTGGAACTTGCCCAGGCTAACTCTTTGTACAAATCGTTGGGTTCATTGAGATGACTATCATCTAGGTATGAGAAATCTGATGCCATTCTTGGGATCATAGACAGTTAAACTACGATATGTAGGTCTTAGGCTTGGATATGATTAAATTAGATCAAGTGGGACTTAGGCCAGAAGGTTCAGCACTCATTATGATATTAATGGCTTCAATGCAGGATCCCCCAGAACTCCCAGTAGTTTGAGGTCTCCTTCCACTTATGTGCGCCACCTTAGATGCGGTCGTCCTCAGCTCCATCGGTCCTCGGGGTTACGTTCGAACACCCCTTTGGGCCAGAGCTTTGGTGTCCATCCCACTAACTTGGCCCATCTATCTTAGACGTTGGAACCCAATTTTTTTTTGTATAGCTCGTACAGTTCGTGGTTGAACCTGGCCTTCCATTCCACGTCAATACTATACACACGGGACCGAAAGTCACGCGCAGCACTTTTTTCTTGAAACGAAAGCTGTTTTAGCATAATTTTGGTGCCGTAGCTTGGGCGCTGAGGATAATTTGGTCCATGATGTCATAAAATTGGTCTCTGATTCTGTTGTCCTTACCCTCTGAAGGTGCATGAACTCAAATCAGGTTTGTGTTATCGAAATTGGCCTTGATGCGGATTGTTATGAGGCATTCGCTGACATCACGAAAGCTCGAGGCCTTTGCCTAAGTCGCCCTCCAATGGCAAATCTGTATTGAAATAAACGTCGCTGTCGCTGGCGGTCGTGAGGCAGATATGATAAGACCCAAACAAGACGAAGAGTGCTGGCATCTTGGTCACGCTTGACGTCAAGAACGCATTAAACTTGAAGGTATTTGGGACTTAATTTTTTAAAACGCATAATTTTTTTTTATTCTATTTCAAAGGTAGATACGTCATTGCGATCTGAATACCTCTTTAATCTGTTGAGAGAGAAAAGGACGAAAAACCTCGCAGGGTTCGAATCTACTTCTACTGAATGCGCCTTTAAACATGCAACCACATCGATTGCGGGACCATATGATCAAATTAGCCCGCAAAATCTTCGAATCCATATCGAACGGATGACGCCGTAAAGGAAGATCTCGTGTTACTAGTGCTCAAGTGAAAAGGTACCTCGGCCCTAAATGGAAACAGCTATGTTTGGATTCCAGGTTTATTTGGGCCTATGTTAGGCATCTAAGGTAAGCACATTAGTTGCTTTCAAGATTTATGGAAGAACTAAAATAAGATAGCTCGAGCAAACTATGATAACTTTTTGTGGAGACCGTATAGATTATATATTTCAAGCTGGCCCTCTTCAACGTATTCACAAAAATTAAACTCTCATACACGAACCATCCTCCAAAAAAAATGCTCTTGCAAGAGCAGCCAATATTTCAAATGCAAACTCTTATATACTACGACCTTGTGGCGAATGAAATTATATAAAAAGACATCGCTTCGGACAGCGATATCGTTAAATAAATTTCACCGAATTATCATACATACATCACCCGCTGTTGTTTTTCTCCTTTTAAAATCGCTAAATGTCAAAGCCTGACCGGCAACAGATATACATAGGTAATAAATTTTATAGCCGAAAACGTTCATCAACAATTTCTCAAATTACCCAGTGATCTTCATTTGCCAAAAACTGCCCCCGTCCGCATCCACAATAAACACGAAATTTTTTATTTTGTTTGCTTTTCCAAGCATCCACAGATACGAGTACGTCTATAAAATCTGTTCCACGACTTTGCATTGCATTTCTGTCAGTGGAACTCATAAACTCTGAGTTAAACACCATCACAGTGGTGGGACGTAAAATTTGCATGCCAAAATTCCATCATCGCTTTTATAACGCGCGCAATGCCAACAACAACGCAATTACCTCGATGATAGCAATTGCAGCGTGTTAATCTCTGAAAATTATTTAATTATGACGTCTCTGGCGTTCCGTTTTCATTGCACCTCTGCAGTACGAGTCAGCAGCTCCATGGACCTGAGGCGGCCGGACTTGGATTTGCTGAAGCAAAAGTTCAACTTTATGACTTGCTATGCAATTAAGCAGTGCCGGAGGCGGCAAACTCAGTAGAGTACGAGAGATACGAATACCATGGGACTCGTACAACGAAGTTGGGGTAAAAGTATTAGTCCGTATCGTACTTGTGCACCTCCCTAACGCCAATAAAAATGTATCTATACCATAATTTAGATTTAAGAGCCTTATGTCATCATGGAGTAGGTGCTTGCTTGCCTCCAGCGTAGAGGATTATAAACTTGAGTTTTGTTAGCTCAAGTGGTTATTTGCAGCAGAGATACGAGTATGAACCCGACTTCAATGTCAACAGACTTTGGTTGTTTGTTTATACAGGGAAGTATGGTTGACATGAAAAGTATCTTTCAGCTATTTGTCTAGTGAAGTCATTGTCGAATTTATAAATAACTTTTATGATATGACAAACGAGAATAAGTGAGTGTGTGAGCTGAATACCGTAATCACTTTCACCATCAACATGACACAGGTGATCAATACCTACAGATAGGTATGAACACTAGACATGAGTACTCAGCTTAAACTCTGTTTTCGTACGAAGTAGATGTCATTCAACTCATGGGATGATAGAAAGGAGATTAGTGGAAAGGTAGTCATTTCAAGACACCTCCTGTTTTGCTGGTGGTATGTGTCCGTGGAAAGCAGGAACTACGGGGCAGAAATTTCTGGGATTCTAAGGTGATAATACTTCAGTTGAAATTTCAATTTCTTGTCGAAGTAGCGTGAGTGTTTCAGTCAAACATGGACACTGGCTAATAAACCGCAGATACAATGACTACGACCACAAATATGTCGACGACTACCACTACAGCCGGAGCGATAGAATTTGATGCGGTGGAACTTAAGTAGAAATCGGCACTGATATTAGCATTTGGCAATCCGGCATTAAGAATGAGAGACATGCTTGCTTGTTGCCTTGTATTGTACAATAGATACTCTGGTTGTATTTCCGGAAATCGTTTGCATTATACTTGTATGCACCGCTGAGTGAACCTGTAGAGGAGTCTAATTGAATTGGCTTTGCGGTTGGTGGTGTGCAACGATGATGGCTATGTGGGAAGAATTCATAAAAGCAGGGTGCACGCTATAGGCCATATGAGTTATTGTTAGGTTGGACAATTAATTTAGAGAATCGGTTTTATGAATTGTTCACCTATGCCAGACATACGTATGCGTGGGTTGTCTGAAAGGGATTGTGGTTGTTGCTTAGAGTTGCCATAATTTAAGTGCGGATGAGCGTTGTTGAACCAAAAAGATAATTTGATTGGACATTTCCAAGGCCAAGTTGATGCTTATCTGCTTATCGAGGAACTGAATTTTTAGGGAATGGAATGTCGCTGAGTATTCACACTCAAGACATGGATTTATTGATTAAATTTTGATCGTCGTAGTGCCAATGTGCTCCTTTGAATGTAGCTTCAGACAATTTTCTATCTAAAAAAGTCATTGAAGAATTTTTCTTGCGATCTGATGGCTGAAATTGCCATGCATAGACATGAGTTCATTTTTCTTTTACGGCCTCCTAGGGGTAGTGCAAGTCCTTGATCAAAAAAGTAGTACCTTGAGATGGAGATGCCGGTGACGGAATAGTGATGAGCTGGCAAAAAGTTAATGAAAAGGTACTTTGATGATTGGCGATCAAAATCAGCTCACATTTGAATGCGATTTTATTGCCGTAAGAGGACGAAGGCAAGAAATCTTGAACCTCCGGTTTATGTATGAACTTTTGATGAGAATTGGCATCAAGGTTGAATTCATCAGCATCAGGAGGTCAAAAGAATAAGCGAACCTTGTAGTAGATTTGATACCTAGAAGGGACAATTCTGCATGTTGTTACGGCGACCACCTAGAACGGTTATCATAGATGATGGCATCCAACTCACTGGATGGTGGGGATCAATTCAAGGCAGCCTTATTAAGGAGGAATTGAGGAGTTTAACCGAGTTATTTCCAACTATATCTCGTCAAAATCACACCTTGCTCTCCAGTGCAAATTAACAAATTAAAATGTGAGCGGCTCCACTGAAATCGGCAGAAAAACTTGAAGAAAAGGCTTTGCGGCGTCATGCGAATTTTTACTTCATGTTCGAAAGATGTGAAGAAATTCGCAAGCCAACATCGGCGGGGCAATCTTTCTTAAATTTCTTGGTGTGACATAGTGGCTCGTTTGTACTGATTGTTCAATAAAAAAATAAATGGGCTTTATGACATCGCAAGTCGTAAATAACTAGGCAGTGGGTAGCACATGCCTGAAGAGCCTTTAAGACGCATCAGGAGGAAGCTGAATAAAAGGTGCTTTTCGCAGGGAAAGGAAACCAACTTGGCATACGTGCTTTTTGGATAAGTTGGTTGGACTTTTAACTAACACTGGTCTCGTCCAACTGGATTCGACTTGATGAACATATGTATATGAGCAAGTATTAAGCTGACTGAACATCAGAAGAAGGACGTAAGGTGGATGAAATCACGCGATTGAATCAGCAGTCGACAGTCTGCATGACGGATAGCTTACATGAGCTACTTCAAATGCGTGAAGTTGAGATCAATTTTTTAGGACTGGTTAGGGTGCTAAAATAAAGATGCTGACAGATAAATCTTTAATGAGCCATTAGCAGCACTCATATCTCTAAAGTGGATTACTGACTTCATAATATTCAACCCCTTCACCCAACGAGTGATAGAAAAGGGCTGACGTCCCAAATTGGGGGTTCCTCTGGAAAGGACTAATAATGTATTAACTACCCATGCAAGTGAAATAGGGTCTTGTGGGTTAAACGTGGTAGGCCCCTTCCCCAGACTGCAGCAAACCAAAATTAATACTCGGCCAAGAAAACGATACAAAATTGCGGTATGAAATGCGAATGAAGTTTTATAATTGAAACCAAACTTAGGCAAGAAAACGTGAGTTTCCGACATCTGTCCGAACTCTGGACAATTAATATCAATGTTAAGTCAGTCTTATATGCGTTGAAGACGACACGGTGGTTAGATTCTACGTGCTCCTGGATAAAATGCCTGTGCTATGCTCCAAATATTACGTAAGATCTCTCCTATGGATTGTACAACACCACCTCCCATGATGAATAGAAGGTTACAGAGTTCGTGTTGGAATAACTTCTTAAATATTAAACCAGCTTAATCTGAATAGAATTGACGTAGACTCTCGTTCAGAGCGATGAATGTCTGAACATTTGAGGGGCGAGCATTGGCTCGGATCCATATCTTATCAATGGCCTGGTATGGTAACATGTATCCCGAACATCCCAATGGTTAGAAAATGCTGCGACGAATTCAGACTACCAGGAAGCTTAATCTCTCGAAACGTTGCCGAAAAGCAGCCGGAGATGCTGTTTTTTATGTGCTCGATCGCAAAAACGGATCTGGTTTGATGAAGAATGCCGTTAAGCACAAACATCGAAATAAGAATCTTAGAAGGACCAGAGCTCATCTTGACCTCTACGAGCAAAAAGGAAGGGATAAGCAATCGCTTCTAAGGTTCGAGAAATGTACCATAGGTAGAAGAGAATAGATCAAGACTACTAATACCGAACCAAGGCATAACATGTATTAGAATCACAGTCAGTCCTGAGAATATGAAAGCAACATTTCCCCAGACTGTATAACTGCGATAATGAACAACTAGTGTCTGATTTTTAACGTAAATCACCTGCCATGTAGACTTATGTTTACGGGATGCCCATACATCCATGGGGGCAAGGATACGCCTTGCCAGACCTATGACCGGCAACTTGTAACTGATCAAATAGTAGGAACCTTCGGTAACGTCATCTGAAGATGTTTACGAGTACTTTGCTTTGCCCCGCTTTTTATTAGACAACGTCATTGATGGGAGAAGCCTTGATAATTGGGAAGGGGGCCTGAGATAATGAACAGGCGATATTTAATTTGGATGTACACTCGAAATATATGAGGGATAGACTTATGTCATATCAAAGCTGTAGGAGCTAAAGGACTGCCAGCCGAGATGTGTAAAACATCGAGTAGTGACTTGGTATATCACCAACTGCTCTGATTCCCCCTGGTGAATGAAATTTCGGCATATTTAACCTGTTCTAAAGCTATAGAGGTGTGTTTTTTATTTCAAAACTAGGGTGCGCTCAAGAGGCTATTTGTGTGCCCCTAAAATGTTTTCACAAAGAGCGGACGAAGAAAAGTTAGGGAGGAGAGAAAGATAAGAGATCGGCAGATCATTCCATAAGCGAGTTGTGCGGCTTAGTAAAGAATCGCGATATTTCAGAGAACGTCCGAAAGCGAGTTTGAGGGTATACTGATGAGCATACACAGTGAGATGGGTGTTAGGATTGAAGGCTAAAAGTGGCGGAATGCTAATAGCAATTTGGACGGAGCACTGGTGGGTAAAAAAGCGATAGGACAAGGTGAGATTGGAGACATTACGCAGGTGTTCGATCTCGTCAATTGTAATGTTTGCGATGTTTTGCATCCTATCTAACAGGTGCAGAGATATTTTAGGCCAGATGTGGGCATTGTATTCCAATCTTGGGCGGATAAATGCCTTATTTATTGTGGTCAAGTCAGAGAAGGAAAAATATTTCTTACAAGGGCTGAGGAAACCTAGATATTTCGCAGCATTTTTGGCGACATTCTAATATAAGTTGTCATTGGCACGCGTACTGAAAATGGAAAGCTTTTCGGTTTCAACGACTGTGCCACTATCAACGAAATGCCATTCATTGATAATGCCTGGGTGTATAAATTTCGCTTTAACGTTAGCAGGCAGCATTGTGTTTTGGAAGCGTCGAATTCCCCTCTGCTGCCCCAATTGATTATGCTGTTAATATCGGAATTTAATGAGCTTTACATACCCCGAGGGACAGGCACGTGTGTCCGGGAATGAATATTGAAAGTAGATAGTACTATCGTCAGCAAAGGAATATATTGGATTAGAAGTAGCAGACAAGACATCATTAATGAAAATTAAAAAGAGGGTCGTAGACAGAATGGAGCCCTGGGGCACACCAGAATTTATATTGTGGATATCATACTTGAAACCATCCAAGACTATTTGATTGAACGTTCCGAAAGATAATTTCTAATCCATGGAAAAGGTGAGTCGTCAATATTAAATGTACGCATTTTCGACAAAATAGCCTGGTGACTTGGAAATATTAAGCGCAACTATTTTGCCTAGATTGATGTACGCTTTGGTTCCACTTTTCGGTGAGACATGATATCAATTCACCAGTGGACCTGTTGTTATGAAAACCATACTGCCGGTACGAGAAGTTCTCGAAAGTGGATTCGTCCCATTAAAGAAGATTCGACGCATTCAAGTGTAGGCGGATGCAAAGCACAATCTATGCAGCAAGCAAAGTGGTCTTGTCTAAAGTGCTGACAGTTGAAATGTCATTGTAAACGTGCGTTGGAATGAAGGTTGCCCTTTGTCAACAACAGCGTGTGGTTGAACTATTATAGAAAAATGATGACGGTGACGATGGCGATCACCAAAACCTACGATAAACTGGTTTTGGCAAGGCGGTGCGCTACCATCCGATTTCTTGAATAATACAGCGAATACACAAACTATGATGGTTGAAGCAGGTAGAGTGAATGAGTGAACGGTTTTGTTCACAGAATTTTCTAATCAACACCGAAGGGACACCGGAGTAGACGAGGTCTTCGATTCAAGAAGGAAAAATGACTTCAATCAGGTTTCGTGCTTAACCGAAGGCAACCTGCGTACAATACAAAGCTGAATAGGCCTGTTGATTCTGGCCTAGGTCCACAGCGGATTACAGCGCTAACTAAAGTAAGGTTTGATATTTTAATAAAGGCAAGCCTCTGCCGATAGTGGCACTGAATAATATGGCAACAAAATCGGCCGAAAAAATCTAATTTTGGAATGCTAACAAGTGACCGCAGTAACGTTAAAAAAGTTCTTCTGTCTGATCGCATATCTAACGAACGATGTCTGCGCATATTACCATACTTAGAAGATAGAGACAGTAAGTCTGTCAGAATGTTGCACTCAGAAATACTTCTACTGCAAAACATATCATGATTGAAGTGCACTAAGACGAGTTGTAAGCCCATTGTGATACGTCTGGGGGAGTGTTAAGGGTGATCGTCCAGCTAATCCTGTTACCAAAGAGATTTTTTAATAAAATTTTCAAGATTGGTGGTCTTAATAGAGCAGAGATCATTCAGATATCGGAAGAGTTAACTGCCTTGTGAATGCATTACTATGCGAGCTGAGGTAGAGCAGTTCCAACAGAAGTGCGCCACAGATTTCTCTTCTTCCTCATCTGCATTTTCAGCAGAAATAACTGCGAGGAATACTTTGCTCCTGGTTGTATATTCCAGTGATCCTGTACTGCGGTTGATCATTCCTCGTGATTGTATAGGATCTAGTATCTGCCATATTAGTCTAGATGTCTTGCAGTTGTCTCTTGTAACTTGTCCAAGAGAGCGCTTGTAACTTTGAGCTCGTGTGACTTTCCTGTTTGTTCTTAGTCTGGCTAGTTCATCAGCGATGCAGTTCTATGAGATGTCGGACTGTCAACAAAGTGTGATTTTGTGCTGTTAAGCTAACTTGTTGAGAGGTGCTTAACAGTCTCTAACAACTTCTGAATTGATGGTGGTCGAAGTTAAGGAACTAATTGCTGCTGACTGTCTTGTTGATGATTTGCTGAGAATTTGGCTTGGAAGACGTACAGCATGTGTATATGCAAAGACTCTTAGAGATGGTCCCCGCCTGTCTTAGAGCCATCTGTGAAGACGTAGATTGTAGTACTAAGGAATACTTTTCGTTGTATTCATTCGTTTCTTCCTTAAATCAGGTAGTTGAGGTCACATTCAGATAATTGAAAGTCGGCTTTTACTGTTTGATTTTAGAGAGGTTCAGCGGTTGTTTGCCGGATGCATTTACCTCGTTTTTGAAAACTACCTCATCGCAATGCACGTCTTCTAATTTTGTAAGCGGCCCACTCAGGATTAAGTTCCACACTAGAGGAGATATTACAATACAATTACTTCTAGAGCAGTAAACAAGGTTACACTTATGACTTTACTATTGAGAATAAAACAGATCAAGCTGCAGACAGTGTGCTATGAAGGGAGTTGATAATCAAGAACGTATTAACGTTTTTCAGAGCTCCCTAGATATCAAGAAACACTACCATTGCATAGTCCTTGAAAGACAGTAACTTTTTAATTGGTTATACAGTCTTAACCTTGTTCCTTGTAATTCGAGAGTCTTCTGGAGAGCGAGGAATCTCACGAGACTGCAGTGCCTGATATACTTCGGAACACATGGAATGTTTTGCCTGCTTTAACTGTTCTTAAAATCAGCACGTTACGTCAAAACTATCATGCAATAGAATCAAATTAGCCCAACTAGCAGGACAGTGAATCGCGCTGTTAAACAGTTGCAATGGCATCTGGTTTTAAGGGAATGGATTGAGCTCTTCAAGCGATGGTATGGTTGAAAATTGTTGCTCCTCATAATATGTACATTCTAGTCACTTGTTGTTCACTTTACAGTGATTGGGTGCTAACGGCTTAAATTTAAGAGCCAAATAAGCAAGATCAGTTGGGATCCCAGATTTCGGGGGCAATCAAGCCGCAGGACAGACACCTCAAGATAGCTTATACCGGGATCATTTGGCTGACCACTCGATCTGAAGGCAACGCTAGACACTTGCAAAGCCGAATAAGCACATGCATTGAAAGAATGAATAAAGTCAGGACTAAATAACGATTTAAATATTAATTTTGCTTTGAAAACATTTGGCTCTCTCATTAAGTATGTTAGTGCCAGTCGTGAACACATCACGGAACTCAAAACAAAAAAAAAAATGTTAATGCATTTTGGAATATTGAATTAGGGTTAACATATGTGACTTGTACCTTCTACGTGATACCTGGTTAGTACGTGAAGTGTGCTTGCTACGTGAGTGGCATTAATCATAACCATACTTGGTCAAGTCATATTAAAATATGCTTGCTAATGGGGATAATTCCCTCACTAATTGACAAAGACGACATAAGAAGTTGGCCTGAAGTACTCATGTCGTATTTCAGTACGTGCTATATAGTCATTCTAAAACTTTGTCTAATGTATTCAACTCCTGTAATTGACTTCGTTTTGAAGCTCTCCAAGGCAGGAAAACTACGTTCTTTTTAAGTTCAGTGGAAGACTTGTTAAAGTTTTTAGTTAAAGATGAAATGGCACGATGAATGCATCGAGTAATATGCACTTTTTATTGGAATACCATAGGGCTCCAGTGTGGGACCCTTACGTTTACTGGTATACTGCATTTGGTTGTGACTTGCGACTATTCTTCAGATAAACTTAAGAAAGCTGAGTCTTGACTAGTGCTATCATTAGATTGGCAGAGGTTGTATAATTATCAAAATTCGACAGCCGCGAACCATAAAAGGTTTGTCGCTGGTAAATTAGAAACGAAGATACTACACAAAATTCTCATGTCTTCTATGTACTTTGGTATAATGCTCTGTCAAAACGAGAGTTCAAGTGTGACTAAGTGGATGCTTAACTAGTCAAATCCTATATTTAATCCACTCTCTGCATATAAGGTGTTGAATATACATATCTAGGACCTCTTAGGCTTGCCACATAGTTCATCAGAACTGTATGTAAATTCCAAAGCGCGATTTCTCTCAGAAGTTATCCAAGTCATTTATAGCAAGTTACGCCCATTACGAACAGATCAAGAACGATACAATAGATACCCGCACCTTCCATTATATCACTGACCAATTAATTAGTTCAACTTTGCGACATTGTTTCTTTTTTTTTTCTTACAAAAAAAAACCTGCACCCTAAAAAAACACTTTCAATAGATTTTGTTGCAAATAACAAACAAATCCATAGGCGAGAGCTTACGTATAGAATAAATCAAATTGCCAACTACTCAGATCAATGCCAGCTCCACAATACTGCCTTCAATCCCCATAATACAACAATTGATCAATTTTATTCTCTGGAAAATAGTTAGCACACACTCAATACAAAAAAAAAAGGAAGAGAAAAACGCCAGCAGCGGCGGCGGAAGGGGATGGAAAAAGACCCAAACCAAGTTCTCTTACCAATTACTCTACTCCGGTGATTTCAACGCATGACTGACTTGAATTACTGATGTTTCCGGTTTTGTCGTATCGGTTGCAATTAGTTGAATGTATGGTATGTAGATACGCGCTTTAGATACTTGTACCTGAACCACCCATATTCAACTTGTTCATCATCGGTTTGGCAGCTGGCGGTAAGGGGCCAGAGCAAATGTTTACTATCACTGAGGTTATGTAATGGGAGTGGCAGTGCCACTTCCCATTTGTACTGAAAATCCCGGGATGCTACTTAACCATATCCGGGCCACCACAGATTTGCCGAATCAAACCAATAGTCCCAAGGCAACGACATATTAGTCCACCGTTTCACCACTGCAATGAGGTCCGATTCGGTGATACGAGATATCTCGAACCGCATGCAGTCAATGTGGCCTGGGATGTACAGCAGGCATAGCAAAGACAGCACCGTAGTTTCAGTATTACTAGTATATGCCGTCGTCGTTGACGTCGTCGTTGTCGTTGTCGTATCAATGTCAAAGGTGGTAGATTCGATTCGAGTTTCTCTGAAACTACGGCCGGTTCACCTTACACCGCATCGGAGTCCTCATTTGCTTTGACGCGATGCGGTTCGGTGTGAGCGGTTGCAACCAATTTGCGGCATCTTTGATGTATCTACAAGTACGTTTCATGTATCCATAGCTTGGCTTTAATGTTTAACGTGTACCTAAGTCTTTTGGAGGTGTATAGGTACGTTCACGTATTCACCGGAGAACTCGTACTCGTATCTCGATCGATTGATATCGCATAGTAGAGGCATTTAACCAGGCACATGGGGACATTGTGCCACCTTATGTGGGCATAAGCGATTAACCGATGGATTTATTGTGTCGTGTGCGCATTTAAATCGCTACTAGATACAAATTGGTTGCATTTTTATTGCTTTTAGGTATTCAAAAGCGCTGGGAAAGTGTGTGCGAGAAGATTGCACTAGACGGTTTGAAGTGACAATGAATCATTGGACAAGTGATCTAATGTTTGGGGTTTAGCTGAAAAATCTGGCTTCTGTAACACTTGACTCGGATGGTGAAAATAGAGAATTAAATTGGAAAGCTAACGCTTTGGGGCCATGTGCTATATGGATTTTTTGACAGAGCATAACGGTGCTGAAAGGAAGACTATGGAATATTCATGGGTTTCTATAAATGAGAATGACAGACATTGAAGTGCATTCGACAAATAGAGAAAATTATCTCCTTCGTTGAATTGTATAAGGAAAACTTCCATATGCACATAAGAATGTATAAAACTGTTTATACCAGAGAACTGTATGTATAAGTTTTCGGATAAGGATAAGAAATTTATTGCAAAATTGTGAGTGGTAGAGTAAATACAAATAATACCAACGCTCAATGATTTTCTATTGAATTGGGTAAGTGGGTTAAGGAAAATATACCTAAGGTATCGCCTACCAAAGTCAGAGAGGTCCTTGACCTATTTTAAGCATAAAACTTGAAAAGTATTGGGAAGAAGAATGCGTAACGTTTTCAAGGCCTTCGACACCTTACTATTTTTCTACAATATATTTCAAAAACTTCTCGAGGCTTACTGGCACATATTGTACATTGCACTGACTAAGGATAAGTATAAGAACGTGATTTTGAATTTTCAACCAATAACGTCCTTTATCTAGCTCGATAGCAGGATAGTTGCCTTCCACTTGCTCGTGCCATCTGAATCGAGCCCTTCCTCTACCGTGGCTTCCCTCTGTGTTGTATTTAAAGATTTTCCAAAGTAAAAAGCAACGGACCTTGTACACTGCCCTGGGGTAGTCCAACTTTAACTTTGAATTTTCCATTTAATTGTTGTTTCAACGTCATCGTATGAAACTCATGTCAATCTTACATGCGAGTACATTTCGGGTTCATTTTGACATCTCATAGCATATGCAGATTTCCTGAAGGATCATAATGTTTCTCCATCATTATCCGAAACTTGGATTGCGTTGTATGTCGACCTACTTCCCTCAAGGCCACATTAACTATGTGGAGAATTCTCTCGTATATTTTCTATGTACGCGACATTAGAGATCGGTACTTGTTACAATTTCTCGTGACGTATTCGCCTTTATAGAGTGGAAGTACAGTGGAGTACAGAAAAATACTTGTGAAAACCACTGTTCCAAGTTTTCCGAGAGCAACTCGCACAACGAAGGGGATATTTATTTTTTTTACTGCTTCGCTAACTCCGACTTCTAGAAAGTTTGCCGTTTTCTCTTAGTATGCGATAGCAGAGGCATGATGCCGCTTGGGTATTCTTCGTTAAGTAATGCATTCGATCTGTCGAATATTTCGTTGCTCCGTGTTAACGTCCCTGTTAGTTTTCAATATATAAAATCTCTTCCGATGTTTTGCTAAGTAATCTCAAAATATAAGTTCGTCCGCTCGTAGTTCGACGTTGCACTCGTCTGTTTCCTGTCACCTGCTTCGTTTTGATCAATGGCATTTTGGAGATATTTCGCCAGTTTAGTTCTTCAACGGATACCGGCTTACGTTGGCTTTTCTCTGGTTTTTTTCACAAAAAATTCTTTCAACAGAAATCTGTGTTGACCCACGATTGGTTTGGTGTCCACCGCTAAAGTGCGTACGAGTAAGTATCGCTCCAGCTCAATTACAATAATATCGTACTTAGTGTTCGACTGCGTGATTTGACCGAGTTTAGTAAGTTTCTCGATCCTAAACTGTTTTCTCTATTCGTAGTTTGATTCACCGACGCGCTAAATGTCTTTTTCTTTTCGATTGCTGACTATCTACTTGCTTATTAACAATATTTCAGGTTGCATTTTGATCACATACTTTTTCTATTTTGTGTACGAGTTCCGTTGTTTCTTGTTTACACTGCTTCGTTCCATAAGTACCCCGACCTACGAGTATTTACCCAGGCTATGTCTTTTCAATGACGTAGTATGATCAGTCGGTGGTAGAGAAGCTGGTCTTGCAAAACGTGGCTCAGAACTACACTCTTTTGACCGGCTACATTTCGTGAACACAACTGCCTCCAGTTCGAGACTGTGAGGAGTCCACTTAAAAGTGGGTCTTGAAAGCAGAGACTATATTCAACGAAAACAGGAGTTAAAAGTCCATTTAATTGCAGTCTCAGACTCATCTTTCAGGGTGTCACGAACCAGTATTTCGGGTAGGAAAGTTAGAGGGACCGCATCTATCACCAAAGCGGGAATCATGTCTCATACATGACTTTGAATTGGCATTAAATGTGATGTCTGTGTGGTACTTGAGCCACCTAGAGGGCAATTATCAAGGATTATAATGTGATTCCAGGCGCGATGGCCGCCATGATCTTAAGCCACATTGGTGTGTTCTCACATAAAATATGACATCTGTTTCATTCCATAAGAAATTATTTTGTTCCTTTCGTTTGCAAGATTAATACGTGAAACCTGTTTGCAGAATTCTGGAAACATTCTTGAACACATTGCATTTATCTTACGTTGCCGGAATACATTTTACACTCGTAGTTCGAAACTTTTGTCCATTGTCGTTTGAGGTACCTAATTTGTTTCTGAGAAGCGTCATATTGCTTGTCGGGGGAAATCGTCGAACTCTGACATATATATCCAACATACGTATCCAACGGAATAGTGTATTTAAACCATGGCACCGTATTGTCATGCTATTATCCCTTCATTCATGTAGTGCTGACATTAGTGAATGTATGTATTTGTATCCCACTTTTCAGACAGCGGCAATACTCGTTTTACGTTCGGTGATTGCATCCTAACCGTGAGTTAAAATGGCAAAACTTTCTGGATGATCCAATTTAGGTGGTAAATGACCATTAACTGAGCACTTTCAAAGAAGAATTATCATAGAAAGTCCAAAAAGGATCCAGAGCCGGTATGAGTTTACAATTAAAGAATCACGAGTACTCACCTTATAGCGCTGCAATGAAGATGAAAACGAAGATCTGAAAACTTCTATGAGCTATGAGAAATTAAACCTCAATCAGATAGGATCTATCGCGGGTGGCGCGTTAGGCGCACCCTATGTTGACAATAGAGGTGAAAGTAATATTGCTCCTGTATGTTACTCGTAAGATCGCAATCCGTCAATTCTATGCTGTTCTCAAGGGCGGCTCTCGAATGTCCCTGTGTCGCATTTTGCGAAAAGACTGACTTCACCCTAGAGCTAAGGCCTCAACTAACATGCCTCTCCAGTTATCCCGGTATTTAGCTAGCAGCCTCCAGGTCCGCATTTCAAGTCGATTCAGATCCCCGTCTAGTTGTGCGCGCCACCTAAAATGAGGTTTTCTTCCACTGCGTTGTCACTCCCGGTTAGATTGTGAGACTCTATGGGCCGGAGCATTGAGCATCCTTTCGCTCTACATGTCCTGACCATCTCAGGCGACTGATACGCAGTTTTCTGACGATGTCACTGTATATCTCATATAGTTTGTCATTAAATATTCTCCTTCAAAGGCCGTTAACGCAAACTGGACCGTATATGAAGAATTTTTCGGTCGATACAACGGAGAATGGTATCTTAATCCGCTTTCGATAGGATCCAAGCTTCTACGCCATGAAGAAGGTCTATGTTGATGAAGGTCTTGTATAGGGTCTCCATAGTTTTTGGGGATAGGGCGTTACTACTCAATAGCCTGCTTAGATGCTTAGAGCAAAGAAACAACTATTGACAAGAGTGATTCTTCGATTTATTTCTGCTGAGGTATTGTTGCCAGAATTTGGGGTCGAGACAAATTATTTTACTGGTTTGAAGTTATAGCTATCGACTGTGACGTTCAGTCCAATTCGCCGATACCGTGTGTCCCTTCTTGTAAGCACCATCTACCACTGAAGATATTTTGGCAGCTTCCGTTTTATTACCAGCGAACGCACCGGTGACAATCCTCAGAGTTCTAGTATGTAGTTGCAAAAACTTTTGAAAAAGGGTGCCTCGGGTCTTGACCTGTGAGCTCCGCATAATTCTTTTGAGTATGGTCTCGGTAAAGTTTTTACTAACTTTGATAGAGCAGCGAGCGTTGTCGATAGTTATTCTGAACAGACAGACGAGTTTGGCAGGGATGGCTCTACATAGCGCGTCCCTATAAATGCTGTCATATGTGACCTTAAGATCGATGAAAAGATGATGTCTATCGATTTATACTTCTTAAGTTGTTTCCAAGATCTGCAGGAGTATGAAGATGTGGTCGATTGTGGGCTGAAACTGCACTGGTAGAAGTCAATCGGGTTGTTGGAGAAGGGTCACAGACGTTCACGTAATATAGCAGATAAGATCTTGTATGCGATGTTAAGCAGACTTATACCTCTATAATTGGTACAGTTGAGGAGGTCTCTTTTCTTGTGGATCTGGCAAATGATGATGAGATTCTATGCATCATTCAGACATTCTTCTGACCTGATCTGAGAAATGAGTTGGCGTATGTTCTCCACAAAGTCATATCCAGCAGCTTTGAATACCTCGGCCGATAAGTCCTCAAGTCTAGCTGATTTTTTAGCTTACTTACTGATATTCTTAGTTCGTTCTGGTCAAATGAACTGAAATTTTAGCTATCTTCGTCTAAGTTGAATGGTCATTTCTGTCTGACGGCCGGATGTTGGGCTTTTTTGCCTTTATCCAGTCTGCTGAAAAAGTTTTCCCATATTCTCTGCACCTACCGTGACTCTACTACAAGGTTTCCTTCTCCACATCTACAGGCTTCTGTACGTCTTCTTTTCTGTACGGGTCTAGCCTTTACATGTGCTTTTTACCTGTTGATAGAACTCGCGTATGTTATTCCTGGAGTACAACTTCAGCTTTTGGTGCTCATTTTCCTTGTTCTGGAGAAGCCGATGTTCTTCCCGTTTCTTCTGATTGTAGAGCTCACGGGCAGCTCTCGTCCTTCGTTGCAGCGCCTCTTTGCATGCTTCTTATTTAGCTACATGTGCTTGTCGGCATTCTTCATCAAACCAGGAGTTTCTTGGTGGTGGTCAGGTGAAACCCAGCACATCAGTTACGGAGTCTCTGATGGCACTTATCGGCGTTGCCATTACTCTTCGGTGCTTTATAATTGCGGCTTAGGAGTTGTTCAGAGATTTCAGGATACAAATTCGGTCTTTTGCGATTGCAGCAGATACCTTATATTTTCTCCTCTTCTCACAGTAGTTCTTCTTTATTGCTGCGCTTGCGAAATCCGCATTCACACCTTGGCTGCAACAAGGTGGTGGCCCGAGTCAATGTTGGCTACCCAGAACGTTCGGGCATCCAGAATTACTGGAGGCATGCCTTACGTCGGATTCAGCGTTTGATGATGCAGAGACTGGCATGTCCCTTGTGTATATTGAGATGTGCTTGCTTTAGTGATATTTTTTCCCGCTGCAAAGTTAATAAGACTAAGCCCATTGCCAGGCGTGGTGTCGTGTCTGTCTTACCATAGATGTCCTCTTTCCTATCCTTTTGCTAAAATCGCCTAGTACCTAGTATTTCGGATATTGCTCGTATGTCTTGTCGAGGAGCTCGTGGATACATTCTTTGGTTGCGTCGTCCTTGTCTTCCGTAGGGGCATTGGCTCATATTAGGCGTATGTTAGCGAATTTAGCCTTAATGCAGATTGTCATAAGATGCTCCCTCAGGTGTCCGAAGCCCAAGGCTTGTTGCCTAAGTCTGCCGTATATGACAAACCTGCATCCGAATAAGCGTTGTTTCTTTTCCCGATTGCAATCCCCATAGTATATATCAAAGTTTTGCATCCTTCTTATTTGCGGCCTATCCCATTATACTTCCTGGATGGAGATGATATCTGCGTTATAGCAATCAATGGCCTCTATTAATTTCTCGGCGGCATGTAACCTGTTAAGTGACCGAAACAGATCCGAAAGTTGTTGTACTTTAAATTTTTCAAAGCCGTCAACAGTGAACCCCTTTGATCGCTAATTGGTTCATCACATCTTTTTAATCTCTTCTTTATAGGGTTGTGAGCCCTATGATGAAGTAGGCCAGCATTATGCTACGGCAAGCACTCCCTTGCCAATGTAGCCTGCATGAGTAATGTTTGACCAACAAATCTTGAACTAACAGATTGACGTATACGTTTTTTTTTACTACACAACAGTGGATCTTCATTCATCAGCATAGCGCTTCGTTTACACGATTTAATGAGCGACTCAAATGAATTTGCGTATCTTCAGCAAACATATGGATTGAGCAATGCTTTATCGATCTAGGAAGTTCATTGACATACATGGAGAAAAGTAGTGGCCCCAGGATTGATCTTTGTGGCACCCCGGATTTAACTGGCAACAAGTAGGAGGACTGTTCGCCTGCTACAACTCGCTGCGGTCTCCCTTGGAAATAGGAGCTTATAAGCCTCGTATAGGACATTGAAAAATGATACTCTTTCCTAAGTTTTGAGCGTTAAGCAGCAGTTTAATGAATTTTGGGTGCACTTCGTCGAGTCCCATGGCGTTAGATTTTATTGACAGTAATGCTTCCACAACATCTTCCTTCCGCAGTCTTCTTCTGACTGGTCAGAAGCAAATAAGTTAATAGTACTTAAACTAGTTGGCGCTGAGAAGTTCAGGTTCAGCGGGTCGCAATTAGTATTACGAGGAGCTCTAGTCATTTGTTTTCTTAGGCAAAACAATGTTTTCTGCATTCGACTCCAGATCCCTGAGAACTATAGATTGCAGTATATTCCATAACATTACGAATAATTATACTATGTAAACCTTATCCTACAAATGTTAATGAAAACGTAATTGTATAACATTAGAACCCTGAACAACATAACGAACCCACACGACGAACATAGCTACCGCATAGTTCAGTGTATGGTTGTGATCGACTGCAGCGCTTATCGCTCATCTGGCAACTGGAGTTGTTCCCTTTTTCACTTTTTGATTGGTTTTGCTTTTTTGTGGTTATTCTTCCCCGGTGTCAACACTTTTATTATACGAAATAAAGCTATTAATTGAGTTCAATATTTTTCGCGTTGTAATTCCACAACATTTTTTGGTGCCTCCTGGGAGGAATTAAGCCCTTATGCTCGAGGATCTCGCATATGCGGCAAGATTAACTTTTTACGACGAATTTGTGCAGCAATAGTGGTTTTCATTGTCGCCATTTTGTGGCGTTACTAATTATTCCATGCTTAACGATGGCAGAGCTAAAATTGAGGACGTCGGCTGTAACAGTCACCAACAGAATTAGAGAGCGTGTGCGTGGAGCGAATTTGTCCATATGTGATATTTCTGAACTCGAGCAGGAGCTCAAATCTGTGACAATGCACCACAATCGTTTCGTCCATAAATATGAGGTTTTAGTTGGTGCGACTGAAGACAAAGAGCTACTTGCTCATGATCTATTGTGGGAGCAGGTGGAAACCACTTCCAACGAGACGTGTGTAGTGCTCAATCGGAAGCTATTGGAGTGCAAGGCTTCTTCACTACCATCTATGCCATCACAACCATCTAATACGGCAATTGATGGATCGTCTAATTTAGACATAAAATTAGATCCAGTTCGATCCCGGACGGCTCCTACTCTAATTATTCGAGGCTAATTTCCCAGAAGCGTACAAGCTCAGCAAAGTTCGACAAGCGTTAGGCTATAACATACTCCGATGGGTATAACGAAGTGTGGGCCGCATTAATGAATTGGTTCGAAAACCCGAAACTGTTGGCCGAAATATATGTATCCAGATTTCTTAATATGAAGACGGCCGCAAAAGAGTCGGCCAGAAAACATTGCTGACAGTAGTGGACACAGTGCAGGAATCGGTACGTGCATTAAATGTCATGAAGCTTCCTGTCGATCAATGGGATGTATTAGCGGTGCCTATAGTTGTATTCAAGTTGCCTTGTAATACGAGACGGGAATGGGCAATGATTTGCGACTCCAACCAGATTCCAACGTCAAGGGACCTCCTCGCAATCTTGGAAAGGAGAGCTCATAGTCGCTCCACATTCGTGGTTCTAAGCGGGCAGAACACTCATCAACCAAGCATCAGCATAAAAGTCAACACGCTATCAAATCCCATTTGGCTGCAGCGGAAGATGCAAAGTGCTGCTACTGCCAAGGAGCGCACCTAGTTTCCCGATGTTAAACCTTGTTGGCCTTGAGACCAGAAAAGCGCTTCGAGGCATTGAAGAATTTTGGTCTATGCTTCAACTGTCTCAAGAACGGACATACTTCAAAGCAGTGTCCTTCAGTTAGATGTCGGCAGTGTGGACGCAAACATCACACCTTGTTTTGCCGTGACACTAGTATTCAACCCTTGGTCTCAGCAGCATGCATTTCGCAACCGAAAGACTCAATACCTGCGCCAGTAGTGACACAACCACTCTTAAGTCGACCTTGTGACAACGTATATAATCCTAGGAGATCAGACGATATTGCCCGCAACAGGGCGTGCTCATGCAATTGGAGAGTCCTTATAACAGCGCCTAGCTCGTATTCTCTGCGATCCTGGATCGCAGGTAAGCTTCATCTCAGATCGTTTAGCTAACAATTTATGTCGTCGCAGAAACAAGTGTGAGGTAGATGTAGAGAGTATTGGTGCGATAGCTCATACACGAACTAAAGACAGCGTTTCGTTCAAACTTAAATCAACGTATTCCGGATTTTCTGTGGACATAAATGTATTTATAATTCCAACAATTACGTCGATAACCCCAGTGGTGCACGTCGATGTTACTCAGTGGCAACACTTGACGGGTCTTCAAATGGCTGATCCCCATTTTTGTACACCTGATATTATAGATGCACTCATTGGATCTGACGTGTGGGGTTTGGTTGTCAAAGGTGACATCATCAGCGATAATTTGGATGTGTTGTCTTTGGCCCAGCTTCGGCAACACCTGTATCAGCGCCACCGGCTATACGCTCGTTTAGTGCTCAAGTGACGGAGGATGAGCCAAAATTGGAGGAACTCGTCCGCAAATTTTTGGAAGCTCGAAGAGGAGCCCGAAGGTGACACTTCAGATGAAGAATGTGAACAGTTCTTCGCAACGACTCACTCGCGCAGCATAGATGGCCGATACATCGTCCGCCTACCATTTCGCAGTAACACGCAGAAGCTTGGAGACTCATTTTGGGGTGCATTGCAATAGTTTCACTGCCTTGAACGACGACTGGCTGGGAACCCAGATTTGCGAGAGAAATACGTTGCATTTATGCGTGAATACGCTACTCTTGGCCATATGGAATATGTTGGTCAACCTGTCGACCATGATAACTGCTATCATATTCTACACCATGCAGTGACAGCTAAGTTCCGGGTTGTATTTAACGCATCAGCCCGTACAAGTACAGGTGTCTGGCTGAATGATACGCAGTTAATTGGTCCGACCATCCAGGATTCTTTGATCATTATAATATTTGGCTTTATCATCGCTCTCACTGCGGATGTTGAGAAAATTTTTCGCCAGATGTAAGTGGCTCCAGAGCATTGGCGTTTTCAGCGCATTCTGTGGCGGCAGTCATCAAAAAGAAACATATATGTCTATCAGCTGACTACGGTCACTTATGGGATGGCTTGTTGTCCATTCAATGCAGTGCGAACTCTAAACCAATGTGCATATGACAATTATGGTGAAGTGTTCGACTCCGATGTTGTTGGCAAACAATGTGGACAAAATCCTTTCAATTGGACATTTCAAACTTCGCAAATGGAATTCAAACAGTCCTCAAGTAATTTTGGACATAACGGGTGAAACAGCTCCGGCTTCTGATCACATCATTGACCCTACGACATCTTCAGTGCTTGAACTAAGTTGGAACCCATCGAGTGATGAATTGTTCTTCCATTGTGGACCTGGAACAACCTGGCAAGTTCAAAGAGACGAGTGCTTAGTGAGGTTGCGCAGCTTTTCGATCCAACAGGACTGCTCGCACCTGTCGTTTTCAGTGATAAAATCTTCATACAATCGCTTTGGTCAGCGGGCATTATTTGGGATACCCACCTACCCCAAGAATTATTAGAAACTTGTCTTACGTTTCGCAATGGACTGCAAGCAATCAATCGTTTTCGTGTACCCAGGTAGCTGGGTATGCCAGTTGGGCAAGTGACAATAATTCACGGCTTTTGTGATGCCAGTACACGGGCGTATGCAGCTGTCATCTATACCAAGACGATCAGTCCGAATGAGCCAGCTCATATTTCGTTGCTTACTGCTCGCACCAAGGTAGCCCCTCTTAAGGGCGCTACCATTCCCCGGTTTGAGTTGTGCACAGCGCACCTTTTGGCATCAACACTTGAGAACGTTCGTATCGCTTTGGGACTACAGAACGCATCGTATCATTTGTGGTTGGATTTGAACATCGTACTGTGTTGGCTACGTACAAATCCCGCGGCACTAAAGCTATACGTAGTAAACCAAGTTCGGCAAATTCAGGATCTTACATCACCCGACCGATGGCATCATGACTGCGCCAGTTGCTGCATCGGAGCAGAAGCAGGTGGTGGATGACCTCTCATTACAAGCATTTTTTGGATGCCTTTACTCGCTTTACTGCCCAAAGTGGGCCATGTCAAGACCTATATAGTGGCAACGGAACCGCTTTCGTGGGTACAAATCGCATTCTTCAAGAAGACTTGGCGACTTGGCCTACTGAGGAGAACCGACAGGTACTAGCTAATAAATAATAAAGGTACAAGGTGGCATTTCATCACACACAGCGCTCCACATAAGGGTGGACTACGGGAGGCTGCGGTGAAGTCTGCAAAGTGACATTTGGTTCGTCTAGTTGGCAAACAGCATTTGTGGTACATGCAGCTGCAAACCTTGGCAGTACGCATCGAGGCGTGCCTCAATTCTCGCCCACTCATACCATTGCCCAATGATCCGGATGACAAATTTGCCTTGAACCCTGAAGACTTCCTAGTTGGGGCCCCACTTCTCGCAGTTCCAGAGGCAGGCTTCACTGATTTGCCACTAATCGTCTCAAGCAATGGAAATGGCTGCGTAAGATTCATCAACAGTTTTGGCAAAGCTGGAGTGACGAGTACCCTGTGTACATTGCAAACGAGGAACAAATGGCAGCGGCGCTTAGAAGACATTCGAGTTGATGACATCGTAATAATCCGACACGAGAAGCTACCGCCAACTTGTTACTGAAGTGCACCCGGGCAGCGATGGACTGATTTGCAATGCCACTTTGAAGAGTTTGTATTTCTACAACAGTGATAAATAAAAATATAAAATATTTGTGTTTCAGATTGTCTAGCATTCAG
The DNA here is from genome assembly GCA_949129095.1 of Volucella bombylans. NCBI lineage: Eukaryota > Metazoa > Arthropoda > Insecta > Diptera > Syrphidae > Volucella > Volucella bombylans. Next base: position 133,901,072 of record OX422141.1, on the reverse strand, counting down.
TCATGGAATTGTATTTATTTTATCGAGTTTACATACCATTTCGTGGTCAGTAACGACTACGTTACGTGCGTTTAACCCTATCAGTTATAAACTTCTCGATAAGCGATGAACTGGGCCTTTGGTGGAAATACCCGAATTGGCTTATTCGCTCCATAATGTTGCCATAATAGTGAGACACTGGATACCCTGAAGTGAACAGAATATTGCGGCTGAACGGCTGGTTGGATGTAGTTTTTATGCCGGAGATGTCATTGGGTCGTACTTATTTCAAACTGACGCCTGCGAGTCGGTTTCAGTAAACACAGAGCACTATCACTCCATGTTAACTAATATTTTTTGGGATAAATTGAGACTAGAATGCGGTTTCAACAGGATGTTACCACTTGCCACACAGCGCAGTTCGCTGATCTTCTCATAATTGGCCGCCCTGCCGCTCGTGTGATTCAATACCTTTGTACTCTTGCCTTTAGGACAACTTTAAAAGTCTGTGGTATATGCCAAACAATACAGAAACTGAAATCGGCTTCGGGGTGAATATTTAATGTGAAATTGATGGCATATCGGCCTAGGTAGGAGAAAAATTTTTGGAAAACTGGGTCCAGTGGATATTTCAATCCAAAGTATAAATTCCATTTACATCATTATATTAATTCTATTTATTTTCAGATTTTTAGATTGACTAAACCGTTGATGCGTACACATATTTTAAAGCTTAACATAAATTTTCCCTAACAATAACAAACGTAATAATCCTGTAACTGCAAACACAAAAATATCGTACAATAGAGTTTGCGTTTTATCACTCTGCTATTTGTAGAGTTAGGTTTGTTTTCTTTTTTTACAAAAATGCAAACAAGCAAAATATGAATAAAAGAGTCAACAAACAATACCGACCAACCGGTTTTATTGTTTTCGAATAGAGAAATCCAATTAGGCAAATGAATTCAGGTTGTAAACATAAAGAAGTAAACGGTGGCGTGGGAGAAGTAGGTGCGGTACTTACCCCATGTTTCGATTTTTTCGCTGTATTGTAGTATTTGGAAGGGATTTTTAAATAGCAAAACAAACAATATAGTGTATCTCAATTTGGATTCTAGGGAGCCACAGGACACTCTATTACAAAAAATCCTACCAACTTTTTTGACTATTTAAATAAAAAGATATTTTAAGAAATTCAAAACAATATTTTAATAAATACTTATATAAAAAAAATATATTCAAAATTGATTTAATTCTACATGGTTTTCCATTAAGACCTAAATATATAATTTAATGTTTTTTTTTTCTGAACTCTTTTGCTCGTAAATCATGGTTACGTACTCGGACGGGCAAAGTTTATAAATTACATATTAAAATATATTACCGACATTAAAATGTATAGCTCTTAATGGAAAAGCCGATATAAAAAATGTATACTCTTATTATTGGTTACATACAGTTATTTTTCTATATTTTAATAGATAACAATATAAGGGAAAAAATCTGATTCCAAATCACCAGTTCGGGTTTCGAAAATGCTTGCTTTACTTACATTCTGACATTCTGACAGTAAAGTAGTCAGCAGGTTGGTAGCGTAAAAGTTTTTCTCTGTGCATATATCCTATTTAAATAATGGCAATGTTGGCGAGAAGCTTAGGACGTACACTGATTCAGGCAGCATCAGCGCGCTCTATGCATATGACACCGGCTCTTAGACAGGGAGATGAGATTCACACTGGACAACGGGCAAGATGTACACTTATACCTGGCGATGGTGTGGGGCCTGAGCTAGTCTACGCTCTTCAGGAAGTTTTCAAGGAATCCGATGTTCCAGTTGACTTCGAGTCGTATTTCCTCTCCGAAGTCAACCCCGTGTTGAGTGCTAAATTGGAGGATGTTGTCGCTTCAATTTCGAAGAACAAAGTCTGCATTAAGGGCATCTTGGCCACTCCTGACTACAGCGTTGCCGGCGAGCTGTAAACCCTCAACATGAAACTCCGTAACGAATTGGACTTGTACGCAAACGTCGTGCACGTGCGCAGTTTACCCGGTGTCAAGAGTCGTCATAAGGACATTGACACAGTCATTATTCGTGAACAGACCGAGGGTGAATACTCAGCTCTAGAACATGAATCAGTGCGCGGTGTAGTGGAATATCTAAAGATTATCACCGCTGAGAAATCCAAGCGCATTGCCAAATTCGCTTTTGACTATGCCACTAAGAATAACCACAAGAAGGTCACCGCCGTACACAAAGCTAACATCATGAAGTTGGGTGATGGTTTGTTCTTGCGTTCATGCGAAGAGATGGCAAACTTATATCCTAGGATTCAGTTTGAGAAGATGATCGTCGATAATACCACCATGCATTTGGTGTCGAATCCCAACCAATTTGATGTCATGGTCACGCCAAATTTGTATGGAAATATCGTCGACAACATTGCTTCTGGACTTATTGGTGGAGCTGGTGTAGTAGCCGGAGCATCATACTCAGCCGAAGCTGTCGTTTTCGAGCCTGGTGCACGTCACACTTTCGCTGAAGCTGTTGGCAAAAACGTAGCCAACCCAACAGCTATGCTTCTTTGCGGTTCCAAATTGTTGCGTCACATTAACTTGCAACACTATAGTGACAAAATAACAAATGCCATAAGCAAAGTGCTCCTCGATGGAAGAATTAGGACCAAGGATTTGGGTGGTCAGTCGACCACACAAGATTTCACTCGTGCCGTTATCGCCAACATCCACTAAATTGTTCCACAGAAATCTAGTATAGTACTAGTTAACTGCTGTCTCAAAAGAGAAAAAGTCTTTGTTCAGGTTTCTCTGTTTAGTATTTTTCTTCATTTCTTTTTCTAAACTGTTTCCCTCTATTACCTACTCTATATCAACCAAACCTACCTTCATCTTCGAACGTTTTCAAGCTGTAAACTTTGACCATTGCATGAGGTTACGAAATCAAACCGTGTTGTATTAATTTTTAAAAATTCCCCCCTCCTTCCTAATTCTATTCTGTTATAAATTGCTCACACTTGCATAAACAGGAAAACGAGCTTGAAAAACGCACTTAGCTTCCGGAGATGGAGTGTAGAGCATCTTCTCCCATTTTAAGTTTATTGAGTATTATTCTTTGTTTGTTTATTATTTGAGATTCGTTTTCATTTCTTTTTCCTAAAACAACTGATGCCCAATCTCTTTTTATTTATTTTTACTTTCTCGATTATTTCTATTTATTGGACTTCGATAATCAAAGTTATTATGAAAGCCATATTGTATTTGTTGTCAATCTCTTTTAAGCAAAAAAAAAAAAAAATATATATATAATGCCGAAGATATTTAATCAGGTACATAGATGTCACCACAGTCCAGGTTGGACCTCAAGAAAGTACTCAATTAGCACAGTCTGGGGCCAACTGTTTACAATTCTTTAAAATAATAATTTAAGTCCGATACCACTTTTGCGCACCACCTAAGATGGGCATTCTTAGCTTTAAGTATACAAAATAAATAGTTCTAAGAAAATGTAAATGAAGTCGAAAGACATAGTTATAAGAATTTAGAGTAGCTTAGAGTGCCTGTGTTGGGCCAGTAAGTTATTGTAAGATTATTAAGTAATTGTAAGCTAGCATTTAAGCATTTTTTGTTAGAATGTAAGAGTTAGTGTTAAGAAAATAAAATGCATATAAAACTAAAAACTAACTAACCTAAGATGGGCATTTCCTAAATGGCCCAAAATGTTAGCCCTCAGTTAAGTCAAAGATAACAGGTAGTTCGATACGTCCGGAAACCGACACGGGGATGGCGACTCTAATAACATATTCTTCAACAATAAGTCTCAAAATTTGATGCCATTTCGACCACTAGTCACCGATATATTGAAATATTTATGACACACATTTTGATATTTTCAAAACCATAGATAAAACGATTTTCGTACGCTGAGAAAACATGGCTATTTGCTTGGAAAAAAATTCATTAAGCTCAAGAATAGCTTGAAAAGTTTTATAAGTTATCTGCTAAGTCGAAAGCAACCATTTATCACTGGCTTGCTGAATTCAAATGCTATTCAGTTTGTTACGCCGGAAACTCCATGGTGGAATCAGTAATAAAATCTTTTAAGAACAAAAAATCAGCGGGACCTGATAAAATATCTAATTTTGTAATAAAAAAAATTAGCTTAACTCTTTCTTTTCACCTCACTCCCATACTAAACAATTGTATCAACAATAGCTATTTTCCATTGGCTTGGAAAAAAGCATTTCTCATACCAATAAGAAAAAATTGCACCTCTAACGAAATAAATAGATTTCGACCGATTTCATTGACCTCAAGTCTGGGCAAAATCTTAGAAAAAATAATTTTATCAAATATAAATGATTTCATCACCGACTCGGACATCGTTAACCATCAACAGTTTGGCTTTAGATGCAACCACTCCTCCGAGCATGCTCTCCTGTATTTGCAAGACCAAATATTCAAAAATTTAAGAGAGAGAAAATGCACGGTAGCGTGTGCGTTGGACTTAAAAAAAGCATTCGATCTAGTTTGGCATGAAGGCCTCATATCTAAATTAATTACCCTTAATTTTCCCGTGTACTGGATTAAAATTATACATAGTTTTCTACAGGCCCGTTATCTAATGATCAACTGTAACAATGAGCGTTCGGCACCTATTCCAGTGTTTTCTGGAGTCTCACAAGGTACCATATTGGGCCCTCTTTTATTTAATATATATTTACATGACTTCCCTCTCTTTCTTAATTCTTCTAAGGCCATCTTATATGCCGACGACACATTACTTTTTAGCGCGTATAGTAGACCGCTCACTGCTATAATAACTTTAAAGCAGCATTTACAGGAAACAATATTATACTATAAAAAATGGGGAATTGCGCTTAATGTAGACAAATGCAATTTAATATGCTTTAGAAACGCTTCAGGTAGGGGCCATTACTTAGCAGTCCCTGACACTAAACACATCTCATTAGAAATAGAAAACAATGTTATACCACTAAAAAAGACGATAAAGTACCTAGGTATAACGCTACACGAACGCCTTAAAGCCAACTTCTACGCTAGAAATGCTCTTCGAAACAGCAAAATAGCCGCGGAAAAATTAAAAATCCTTTTTAGCTCTAGAGAGGTACAAAGGGAAACTAAATTATTATTGTACAAAACACTAATACGCCCCCTTTTGTCCTACGGTTTTACTAGTTGGTTCTACATAACGCCTAATGTAGCAGCTGAACTTCAAAGATTCGAGAGGAGTATCTTGTGAAAATGTATCTCAAAGTACAGAAGACCAGATGCTAGATGGTTCAGTAATAAAACTATATACGAGGAATCTCAAATCACCCCATTGATTACTTTTCTAACTACGCTTGCTAAAATGAGACTAACCAAGCTTAAATCGCACACGAATCCCCTAATTAGGAACATTTTCTGTGAAAATATTAACTTTTCAATAAACGATAGATACTACTTATCTCCTATAAGTATACTTTCGGAGGGGTCCATCCTAGATTTTGAGATCACGGAAGATAATTCTTTTCTTTCCCCTTTTTACAAAAAAACACATATAAACAACTATAGAGGCTAAATGATAAATAAAAAAAAACTAAAATAATCTTGTCAAAATGGAAATTTGTTTAACCTTTTAAACACGAACAGTAATTTATTTTTATTTCTATTTATTTATTTTTTTTTTTTTTTCTTATCTTCCTGATGTACCTTGTTTATTATCTTCTAACAAAAACATATTACTTCTAAGATATATCTGTTATAATAAGAAAAATTGTAATAACACATATAGTACATAAATGTTAACAATTAACAATATGCAATCGAATTGTTTACGAATTTACCATAATATATTTTTTTTTTATTTATAAAACTAGAAAATAAGTATTTAATTCCACTGAACTAAGAAATACAAATTTGATGGCCCAAAAAGATATATACAAATGTATTTGTAAAAATATGTAATATATGTACATACATAACCATAAGTGAATAGTACAAAACATTTAAACAAATTCCTAGTTTTAATAATTAACAACTCCTTACTCCTTACTCCTTAGAGGAGTTACTCTTTGTTTGTTTTATTTTTGTTTTGTTTTTTTTTGCTTGTTTTCTTATCTTAAGCCTTAAGCCTTATCATACTGTTGTGGTCTTTTTGAGTGGACACACAAAAACTCATACAAACTAGAATTTATTTAAATTTTATACTTGTGTACACTTTACGACGAAACATAACACATTATGTATAGCCTGACCAATTCTAAGTCGGCAACTTGTATTCAATAAAATATATGTAAGTTATAAGCATTTATGTTACAATGAAAATCTCAATAAAAAAAAATACTACTAAAAAAATACTGTTACGCCGGAAAACATAAAACTGCACTTTCGCGCATGAGATATCTGTGGTATTGTAAAGATATCATTAGACTGTGTACATCATACTTGTAAGCGAAAGCTCTGATCGAAGTGGGTACCGCGTTTACTCACAATTGACCAAAAAAAAATAACGTGTTGGTGATTCAGAGCGGTGTTTAGAATATGTGACAATGGATAAAACTTGAATCCTATCACCTGTTCGCAAAACTTCAAAAAACTCTCCACTGATAGAGATATGACGCATTTTGAAGGGTTGAATAAATCGTCCTATGAGATATGCATGGAAATTCTTGAGCGGCGCACGGTGTCGCATTTAGGCAAAAGTGCTTGCATAATTTAAATTTCGAGCGGGTCTATGATGCAAAATTTGTAAGTTCATCTAAAAATCAATTTTTTTTTAATTTTTTGTTTTTTAGCTTTGAGTGTAAAAACTAGGCAAAGGGTTTCAAAAATTCATTTCTTTTTTGTTTGTGTGATATACCTGTTCATTTTAAACCTATTTGGTTTAATGTTTTTTGAAACACTATTTCCGGCGTATTTTTTAGATTTTAGCTTGAGTTTAAAAAAAAGTTCGAAAGCTCTTTCTATAACTTTCTTCCAACGTTCTGGAGGAGACATAATGCCTTTTTTTTAAAAGTCAGGAGACTTAAGGCTAAAAAATTCCAAGGTACGTATTGATCTAATCTTTGGAATTGAATTGCATTCCGTTCAAATTATTTTGGAGAGTGCGGAACTGATGGTAGTCAGATGGCCAAGGTCTAGATAGTACGATGGGTGCTGCATAACTTCCCAGCCAAATGAATTTAGCTTTGTCACTAAAACTACGAGTATGTATGGTTTGGCGTTGTCTTTCTTCCGCTGCCTGCTTCAAAATATCGAGTTGGCATTTATGGTCTGATTGCGTGGAAATAACTCATAGTAAAGGACACCTCGTCAGTCTCACCATAATGCTCAACATGACCTTTTTGGGATGCAAATATTTTTTACCGACCGATTGCGGTGTTTCACCAGGAGCGCACCATGATCTCTAATACCGTCTCCCGTAACCACTCTTTTCAGGAAAGCCTCATCTTCAATAGTTCGATCTAAACAAAGACTCACAGACCATTATGCGATCCATAATGTTTCTTTCACTGAGTTCAAACATCCACATTTTTCAACATTCAAAGCCATTTCAGTATTTGCGAAACGGTTGTATGGGCAATGTTAAACCGTGCCACCAAATGACTGTCAACGGTAATTGCAGCCAAGATTTGATCGTCGTCTGTAGTGGGTGGACGTCCATAGCAAACAGCATCAGCAAGGTCTGTATTTCCTGAACGAAGGCGTGTAAGCCAATGCTGCCAAGTGTCAGCGCTTATAGCCGAAACTCTGTACATGCTGAAAATCTCCCGTCGCGTTAATTTTATTTTCTTTCTCTCTCTCTCTCTCTCTCTCTCTCTCTCTCTCTCTCTCTCTCTCTCTCTCTTAACTCAAAGCAAATTTTCATTTTTCTTGTAACGTAATGAACATGAGCTCATGTATAAAAATGATTGCCAACTGTCTGATGGAAAGTCAGCGGAAAGGTGCTCGAAATTAAAGAAAAAATTATAAATTTTTGTACATCTTGAATCAAAAAGGATCGCAGCCAATAAATCGAGAAAGGATTTCAAAACGAACAAGGAATGGTTGGAAAATTTTCTCCATATCGACGCTGAAAGAACAGAAAAAATGTGTGATTTACCAGGTACATCAAAGGCATCAAAAGGAAGGCCACAGAAATCAGTAATTGAGTGCTCGACATTTACCAAAAAGGGTCACGAAAAGATGGAACCTGATATACCCAAGGTAGTCTCTGCCTCAATTCCACAGCGAATCAAAATCATTTCTACTCCACAAAAGGATCCTACCGAGTATAATTGTGAGAATCACTGCCTTTGTTTACGGATTTGGGTTTGTCAAAAGGAAAATATAGGATTTTGAGAAGTTCCCTTAGGAAACACAACGTAAATGTTCTTCCATCCTACAATATTAGAACTGTTGCCAAGAAAGAGGAAGTCCAGGAAATTTTGAAATCAACGAAATATCAGCTAGAGTGAAACTTCAAGATATGATGGATCCTACTGCAAGGCGACTTTTAGAAAGTGGGGGAATTAATTGCACTTCCAAGAGTTCTTACATTACAAAGTAAGTGGAGCTGTGACGGATCATCTGGGCAATATGCCTACAAGCAAAAAGTATATACACAAGATGGTGAAACCTATGTAAACATGTTTATGGTCTCAGTTGTTTGACTGAGGTTCAAATGGGGAACATTGGAGGGACCCTCGTCCATCTTCAGTTCATTTATTCTGACCCATAATGTTCCAAAATGCCAGGGAAACTGAAGAACTCATGAAAAGTACAGTCAACGGTATCAAATGTCAAATTTCTAATCTCTCACTCTACTGAATATAAAGTTAATGACGAAAACGGGATAGTTGTCGGAAAAGTTCTGAATGATATAACAGATTCAAAGTTACACTTACAAACCTACGTTAACCCTGGGTGGTGTTTCAAAGCAGCTAGAGTTGTACACGGGTGCAGTAGTGCCATCAATGTCTTACCAGGAATTTACATGGCCTACGAAGCAAATACACAAATCAAATGTTCCATTTCGGACGTATTCGGCCCGTTGGTTATTCAAGAATTCAGGTGAGATATGGCAACAAGACAGGAAACGCCAACATCTATATTATGCCAAGTAAGGTGGATCAATTTTTGGGAGAGAGTGGCTCAAATTATTTAAAGTTAAAATACCAAAATTAAATCAAGTAAGTGGCGCAACTTCAACACGGATGTGTTTCAATCTGGTGTTGGAAAAAATGTTGAAGCGACATTATTTGTCAACGATAATACTAAGCCAATTTATATCCGCGCTCGCAAGGTTCCCTATGCGCTTCAGAGAAAAACGAACATTACAAAGTGCTCAAGAATGACCACTTTCCAATTCCCCATGTGGAAGACATTTTTGCGACGTCAATGCGGGGAGAAAAAATTTTTACAACAACATTGGATTTAAGCGAGGCTTATCTACATATGCCAATGGATCTGGGAAGCGCAGAAATGTAGGCGATATCAACCATAAAGGGAGACTATAAGGTAAATAGGTTAATGTTTGGTACGAAGGTGGCAAAGGCTACTTGGCAGAGATAGGAGTATATTGATATTATGCATACATTGGATGATATACCTGGAGTGTGGGTTTTTTTGGATGACATCAAAATTCAGGGGTCGTCTTTTGAAGGATACACTGCACGTCTTGAGGAAGTGCTAGGCCGGTTAAACAAGGTTGGACTTCGCATTAAGCTCAACAAGTGTAAGTTGGTCATATTGGGTCATATCATTTCGGAAAGGCGACTCGAAAAGACTAAAGATAAAATACAAGCCATAACCGATGCACCAACCTCAAGTTGGCTGGGTCTGGTAAACTACTATGCGAGATTTTTGAAGAATCTCTCTTCAAAGTTAAATTCTCTGTACAACTTGCTACAAAGGGATATCGTTTTCAACTGGAGTCAAGAATGCGAGAAGCCCATTAGAACCATACAATCGGAAATAACTTCGCACGTAGTTCTAAGTGCATATAATCCATCGCTTATGCCTCGCGATCGTTCTCTGCTTCAGAAGAAAATTACACTGGCTTCAATTTTCAGCGTTAGCAAAAGATTACCAAGCACGGTGGCCACTCGCATGCTTTATTTTGCGCAGTTCCTTCCAGGGTTCAATTATGATATTGTATACCGATCGACGGGGAATCACGCAAATGCAGATGCGCTTTCCTGGTAACCGCTGTGGTCGGATAAACTAAAAGAAGAGAACGAAACAACAGTTTATTTTTGGGAAGAAAATTAGTCAACCCCGGGTTCCAAGGTAGAGACTACCAATTTTCTTTAGGTAATGGTACTATTCTTAGGAACTTTGGAGTCGTGAAGAGAAAGGCATTGACTCGGAGTTATGTCTGGTGGCCCCATATTGACTCCGGCAACGAAGACATAGCACGAAAATGCTTGGCTTGCCGAAGTGTTCAAAACCAACTATCAAAAGTGACAACATCCATGGGAATACCCATCTACTGCATGCAGGTTGATTTTGATTTTTTGAAAAATATTTTATTGTAGTGGTGGTTGCGCATTCAAATCGAAATTCTACGTGACCTCTTCGCTCGGTATGACTTACCATTGATGTTTAGTCGTTAGAAAGAAACGGAATCAATCACAATTTCACTGCTCCGTACTACCCTTCCACGAATGGTCAAGCTGAACGTTTTGTTCAAAATATGAAAGTGGATCTTCGAAAAATGATAAAAGACCCCGGTAATATTGCTTATAAACTTTCTTCAGAGGGATACCTACTCGCATAAGACTGGATTTAATACGTCCAAATACTGTCGACATCATAAAGGAGAAGCTGAGGGGCTCACATGCATGTGGGTTACAATATCATCCGTGGGATGCAATTCAAGTGAGGAACTACACCAGCAAAGACAAGAAATGGGAGTTTGGAAAAATTGTGCACGGGCTTCTTCATTATTTTATCGATATCCATGGTAGGCTTAGGAGAAAGCATGTCGATCAGATACGGAAGTGTAACATAGATTCCTCGCAAGCACCCAAGTAGCCGGATATAGAGATCCCTTCTTCGAACGTCTGAACTATAAGCAGCGTTCCTAACATGGCTCCTCCCATACAAACAACTACAGATGAGTCTTCTCCGATGCACTTGCATCCAGGAAGGGTCCTCTCTACACATCTGTCAATAAAGCAACAACCAATAGAGCCGAAAAAGACGTCTTGACTGAAGACTTAGTTCAACAGCCACTAGCCTCAAAGGAAACACAAGGTGAGATCGAAGGTACCAAAGAAGCATCTATGTGAAAAAGCAGTCGTGTAAGGAAACCGGTGGAGCAGTTGGAATATTCTGGATTTAGATGGGAGGACTGTTGTGTATTGACGAACACTTCACTAAACCATTAGTTAACACTAACGCACCCTAGAGTGAGTTTCGGTGTGTCTTTGACGAATTACCACCTGTCAGGGTCATAAAAGTAATTGGACTTTCATTCGACATATTTTCCAAATACGTAACCAAATGAAACAAAGATTTGGAAATACCATTGATGGAAATACTTCGGGGAGATTTTTTTCAAGAATCAGAGGCAACAGTTCGTATAACTGGAGTCAATAGAGAATTAATAACGAGGCTTGAAGTAATACTTAATGTTTTGAGTTGTAGGGAAAGGGTTAATACTTTCAAGTTTGAGGAGTATGCCAGTATGCCAAGAAAGCAGCAGGGTTATTAAAGCATAAACATTCCCGAAACCAGCTTACACCTACGCTTCATAAAATTGTGGCTCATAGTCAAAATATAATCGAGTATCAACCACGTCGAGAATTGCCAGAAGAAGCTCAGAATTCCAAAAATAAAGACCACAGGAAATATACATAGATATCGAGATGCTTGCAGCCTCATCAGACCCACTCAGAATCGAAAAACATCTCAAAGCACAATTCTCTCCAGAAATGATAAGGTTATTGGATATTACCCTGGATGTTGACAAAAGTTTCACAACTTCGAGCGTTGCGTAGCTTGAATGGCATGTAGCGCCATCCTGGTGGAACCACAACTTGTATATATCAATGCTGTCGAACAGAAAGCCGGTTAATATCGCTCTGTACTTGCGAACATTGAGAGTAACGGTGTCTCCATCCTCATTTAGAAAGAAATTAGGTCCGATGATGCCGCCATGCCTTAAGCCGCACCAAGCAGTCAATCTTTGTAGATACAATGATGCTTAGCCGAACACTTATGGATTGTGTTCGCTCTAATAACAGCAATTTCGCTTGTTGACATAGCCGCTGAGTCAAAAACGGGCCTAGTCCGAGAGGATGATCTTTTGGCCAAAATCCGGATCTCCGGCCAACATTCCCAGCGCCCAATTGGCGAACTCACTTCATTGTCTATGGTCGTCCAGCTTCAATTCTTGCGTCAACACAATGGTCAGCACGGATGTAGGTCCAAATTCAACGCAAAATAATGCCCAATTTAGCTGATCGGCGTCAAATCAACATTTCTGGGTCTTCTTCGATACCGGCCGCTACGGCGGTTATGTTTTCTTCATTTCGCACCAATCTCTATCTGGTTGGTAGCTTATGATCCAAAGGAGTGTATTCACGCTTAAACTTTTCCACGCTACGACGAATTGCCTGCACACTGAAGCCATAATAAAGACCAACCTCATTACGAAATTCACGTTGCGTATTTACAACTGAGCCGGAATTTCAATGAAATGCATGATGAAATGGCAAGCGTTACTGAATATTTTGAGAGCTGGATGTCATTGGTAACTTTGACAGCGCACGAAACATAACAATTGCAAAATCTATCATTGCTATCACCCGTTATTATGTTTATCCCCTGTGATGAGAAAGTCTTATTTCAGCAGAAGTTTCTGGAATACCCTGCGAAATATTTTTCTCAAGATTTATAATCTCATAGCGCCGGGAATTTCCTTTAAGCAGAGAAAACACTATCACGATTTCTGTATTCATTTAGGAGTTATGATTTTTAAATTAAACCCAACCGCTCGCGCTTTTTACTCTGAAATACCTCTGCACATGCCCCCACTAGCAATTCCTTCCCAAATTTCGATCTTAAAACCGGAGCTAAATATCCCAATTTTATTAGATCCCATATCTCATCTGAAAATTTGTCTAATGCCCCTTCATTTACCTCTGCTTCACCTTCAACATCTTCGTCCACTAGCCCCATTTTTGACCCCCTTCTGCCTCCCACAGTTAAAATAACCCAACAAACTTTTGGCTCAACAGAATGTCGTTATGCACTTTCTAGACTTAGAGAAAATAACGTACGAGAATATACGTCTCCTTCTAGCATATCTGCATGACAAATCCGACTCAGTTTGCTATGAGGGAAAAATGAAAACAAGCGTCATGGTCTCCATATAGCAGGAAAGTCTCCTTACTGACCTTACAAGTTTGAGGAACTTATACGTATATATCAAGTTCCACGAGATTTTCAATATGTCTCCCCAAAAAGTCTTAGACGATCTAGCTGCTTTCGGTAGCTACATATGTGCACTCAAAAAGGATATCACACCTTCAACGGAGCAGAGCTGACAACGACAAATTTTTTCGTCCCTAATGTGCTACTAATGCCAGGGTTCCAACCATCCACTTCTACGCCCTCTCGAAATAACATCCCTCTTAACTTCTCCTATCAAAACGAAAGAGTACTGCGATCTAAAACCCGTGCTGTCTTGCGCGAATCTCACGCTCTCCCATTTGAGGTCCACGCTCTGACCTAATCTAATTCCCGATATAAAGAATCAGAAATTATTCCCCCCTAGGTTCAACGTTTTTCGAGATGACGATCTTACCAGTCCAAAAGATGGTTCACCTTGACGAGCTTGACTACTTTTCGATAAAGATAACACTCCCCTGCAGGTCCTTGTACGTTATGTGTTTTTACATTCTACCGGCGCAACCTTTCGAATGCTACCAACTCGCTATCAATGCGATTGATCGAATAATTACTTTATCTGGACTTCCCGATGATATCATAGTATTCGGCGATTTGAATCTACCTCATCTGCACTGGACTCAATCATATGATGAATCTTTTTTTATCGCAAACCCTAACTCGAGTACACAATGCCTATTCTTGGATAAGCTTACAGACTCTAGTTGGTGGAGGCTCCAACTATATGGGTAGGCAATTAGACCTCCTTTTCACCACCATCAAGTTCTCTTTTTCGCTCTGTCCCCTTTCACTATCGACCATTGATAACTTCCACCACTCTCCTATCCAATCAACCCCATCTGCAGCTGCATCTTCTTACGACTTTCATAAAGCGAAATTCCACAAAATCAACGCATATCTTAGTATGTCTTTAATTTCGCTCAATGGTGCTCTCTCTATCTTTTACACAGAATTATTCAATTCTATTCTCTCTACATCCCCTTTTCGCGCAAAAAAGAACCCTTCTAAGGGCCCCCGTAAACTTCGTAAACTTCGCTCTTTACGTAAAAAGCGAAACAAATTATGGGCAGTTTTCCTTCGATCCAATTCCTTTGCTGACTATTCCAACTATCTCGGGTTATATCTTCAATTCTCCCAGCCTTATAACGTCCTCCACTGAATCTCCACTGATATGGAAGTCTTCTTTCATAACACCGATGCTCAAAAAGAGATCAAAGAGTGTAGTCACTAATTACGTTGACGTTACAACAACTGATTTCAGTAAGGCTTTTGACAAGATATCTCACAAACTAATCCTGTTTAAATTGTCCGTCCTGGGCTTTGAACCCATTTTGCTAAAATGGATATCTTCTTACCTGGAAAATCGTTTTTATAGTGTTCATAGTGACTTCAGGTGTTCCTCAAGGTATTCACCTAGGTCCACATCTCTTCATCCTAACCATTAACGATCTTGAAAGGGTCATTCAACACTCAGCACTTTCTCTCTATGCTGACGATACCAAATTTTTTAAATCCATTACCTCACGATATGACTTCAGCCTCTTTCCGACAGATCTAAATAGTTTTTCCACCTGGTGCACCAAGAACTGCTTAGAACTCAATGTCACCAAATGTCAATCGATTACCTTCTCACGTAAGTGGAACAAGTCCGTTCCCCGAATTTACCTTCCACACGGCTAACCTATATCCCTTGTTGAGTCTATGCGTGACCTTGGTATATTATTGATGAGATAATTACTAAACGAGACTCATCGCTTCACTTCGTTAAAGGATGGTCCAAAGAATTTTGCAAACCGTACGTGACCAGAGCACTCACTATACATCACTCACGTTCGCCCCCTTCTCGTGTACGCTAACCAAGCGTCGTGTCAGTTTCAACGAGCTCATGTATCCCGTATTGAGAGCATCCAGCGTCGTTGTCTTCGATTTGCCCTTCGGGTTATACCTTATACCGATCCTCTAACCTTACCTCCCTATCGAGACCGTCTCAAACTCATTAACCTGAATACTCTTGAGGAACGAAGGAAATCAGCTGACATTCTTTTCATTCACCGATTCCTCTCAGGCTCCGTCGATTACTTATCTCTGTACAGCTCCTTTTTCTTTTACACTAACCCTCGAAATCTACGTTGTCCCCGTCTCTTTTATCTACCAATCCATCGCACCATCTAGGTCTAGGTTGGAGATTCTGAACCAGAAGCTCACCGTAATGGTATTTTACCCACATGAAGTTGAATTCTGGTTTGAAACAGGGACCATGTTGTGGCGAAATTTGTTAAGGTACGCCACTATGTACTCAAATATTGAGACCGCGGTAAGGAGTAAACAATGGCTCTAGCTTAAATCCGGAACTAATCCAAAAATGTTTGATAGTAGAAGTGTGGAAGCTTTTCAAGGGTAACTCCGTTACATACTTTCCATCTTAGTAGGTACGGGAGTACTCAGCAGCATGATGAAACCCTTCTATCAGAATTACACTGCGAATTTAACAACAACAGCCAGCTTGCCCTATACTGAGGAATGGTTAACTTGGCGCCTCTCGTATATTGATTTAAGCCAATTTCCCACATTAGTGCTCTACGAGGGTTGGAATGGCGAAAAATCAAAACGAAATCTTGGAATCAACCCAAAAGCCTGGCAGAGCTGTTTTTTCTCTTATTTTTGCAACAACCACCCCCACACATCGTCAATCTGCACTTGACCGGACAAAATGCGAAATTCCATCTAACGTTCAACCGAACAGCAGTGTACAACGTAGAACGTCTGACATCCAAATTATTTTTACAATTCTAAAATAAACACAAAAAAAAACTTAAAAAGACGACAACAACAAAAACAATAAAACGAATGCCGACATGTTTTTTTTTTGCGAAATTGTCCACATGAATGGAAGCGAGTCCATGTCCAGGCCTCGATTTGTTCGTTTAAATTTCCCGTGCGCCGCCGTTTTAATTCAATTTGGACAAAATGTCAGACTTAATTGTATAGAGAGCATTTCAAATATTGTTCCTCCCCGTACTCCGGCATCCCCCTCGAAAACCAAATCAAATGAATTGGAAACATTTTTTTGTTAACATTTTGTCAGTCGGCCTTCCGACCGGAAGTTTAAAGCTCGTTTCCCCCATGCAAGAGTATACGATGAGGGTACCATACATACTCGTACCTCATGGATGATGCGGCACCTCCTTCGACCCTGTCATCACCGCCTCCATCGTCTATTCGTCTATTCGGCTGTCGGTTTCGTTGATCGGTTGTCACTGTCATCGTGCAGATTACCAAGCCAATAATTGTTAAATGACGCGTGGCGAACTGTTAAACCGAACGCTACTGTTGCGTCGAAATTGGTATTGTGGGCGTGCGGGGGCATTTTATTTGTTTAAACAAATTGCGAGCCGCGGGACGTATCCGTATTTTTGAATTCATTTTGGTTAAACGGCCAATTGATTTGATTCGATTTGAGTTTGTATGATTTGACTCGGTTTCGAGGGACTGACAAGGGGCAGAAACGAGCAATTATTTGGCGATTCTGTGCATGCAATGTGACTTTAGTCGATGACAAAAGACCCACAGAAATATCAGAATTTTATAGGTGTGTTCTGGGGATGTTTTCGAAGTGAAATTAAATCGTGTTATGCAATTTTGTTGGGGGAAGTTTGGTTTTTCAGATTTTTCTGTGTTTTTGATGTTTGTTTTTGTTCTTTTTTTGGAAGAGTGATCTCATGCTCATACTTAGCGTCGTCATACGATTGAGTAACGTCGCTGCCAAGAGGTTTGTAATTTAGTTCAAGGATGCCGCGATATTTGAAAACGCATTTGATGGTATTGAACGGCAATTTAAGGTGTACGTCTTTGATAATTTTAGAAGGCGCGGAATGGCTGTTTTGAAGTCTTGCCACGCATTTTTAAACTGTGAATTCCCAAAAATTATGAACCAGAAAGACTTAACAGTAGCACCGAGGACCATGTCGTTCTACTCAAAATAGGATGCACGTTTCTTTGCAAAGGTAGCTCAGACCCGTGGTAGTGAACGGAATTCCTAGAAAATTTAAGCAGAGTACTTTTACGACTTCCTCGTATTTTTAATTTTTTATTTTTGGCTGTCGCGATAGAACACTCAAACCACAAACCACAAAGAATTACTCCTTGCAAGTTCCTTTGATTGAAATTTCTCAGTCTTTCGAAGAAAGACGAAGCGCTTCGGTGATGAAGTGTCTATAGTGTCTATGCGAGCGTAAGCCGAACATTCCCAAAGTACTGCTCCGCGGTTTCACCATCGCTTTCACAGTAAGAATAGCAGGATGTTGTATTATCAGTAGTTGTACCATGATGCCAGTAAGCAACCTGCAGTCTCTCCTGCTAAGACATCGGGAAACATTTGTTTGGTCTGCCAGCAACCTTGAGAGTCATGCCATCTGCAGTTGACTCACATGAAACCCAAATGTCAATGGATGCCTTAACCGAGGATACAGGAAGACCGTGCTAGCAAGTTCAATGGCGATTTCATTCCCGTGATTCCATTGTGCTTTGGGAAACAGACAAAACTCAACGACTTTAACTTTCCGACTACGTTCAGTGAAGTCTTGCATTCTTGAATTATCATAGATTAGAAGTCGTAAGAGGGTACAGAAAAGCTCTAAGTGCAGCTCTCTCACTACAAATGGAAATGTTTCGTACCCTCCACCGGTTCTTCACAATATAGTTCGTTGCCATCAGGATTGCGTATATCTCCGCTTGGAAGACAGACGCAAGTTTTCCTAACGAGAAGTGGGATCAAACGTTGTCGTCCTCCAAAAAGGCACCAGCGTCGTATCCTATATCGGTTTTGGAGTCATCCGTAAAGACCCGACTACATTCCTTCCCTGGCTCAGATTCTGACCGAAACCAGTCGACTTCTGGTATCATTAGATCAGACTACATTCCCATGAGACTAGAGTCAAAAGGTCATCAAACCTACGAGCTGTTTCCTTGATCACATTTTTTTAAACGAAAGATGGCCTTGAGAGTGCAGGACATGATATAAATATCAAGGGAAGGAGATTTATCAATGCGTCTAGAGCGGAGCCAGTCGTGCTAGTGAAGGCCCCAATTCAGCGAGACTGACTGTCCTTGGAAGTCTGTTACAGGCAGCAATTACGTATTTTCGTGAGTGGTTGTTCCACCAGACAGCCGACGCATATAATATAATTGACCTTAGCCGTAGAATAGACGAATCGGTCCACTCTGGTGGAGGTGGTTTTAATCGGTGCGAACCCGGCACTACCAATAGGTGGGGACCCAGATACTATTCAAACTACTAAGGCCCATTATAAGGGTTAAAGCGTAACTATTGCTCGATGTAAAAAGAAGTCAGCCTTACAGGAAATCATTTAAACAAATGGCCACAACATAAGAGCCTAATAAACGACAGTGGTAGATCCTACTTCATGTATTGTATATCAAATATATTTACACCGATAAGAAGTGACCCTATCCTCTCGAAATAGAAGCAACTTTTAACCAATCATTTTTGCAGTAAAACTACGACACTCCCTCTTCAACCGAAACTAGGTCGCCTGGCCTGTGATACTATAAAATAAAGCTAATCACTATCTAAATAACTTGTCTCACGACACGGTACTTCAGAGTTCCAAATGAACCATCCACTAACACCATCCACCAACACATTCGCTCTAAAGAAATTTAATTTCAAATGCCAGTTTCGCCTCATCCTCCAGATACCCCTGAATGTACACGCAAACAAAAATTTATATCACCTGTGGTCTGTCTCTGACCTCATTCATAACACAGCCAAGCACAACTCACACATTAATACACATCCTTAGAGTCCACCCCTATCCACCTCTGTAGATAGACTAAATGAAGACATCCTCAAACATCCTCTCAAGCTTGCTAATAACCCCGTCATGTCACACACCGCAAAGCTTACCAGCATTTCTGACATTTTTTGACATCCCCTCGGTTGGTATTGTCTCAGGAACACGAACACGAACACGTATTTTATTTCGTCGCCTTACCCTCCCCTCTAGGTTGGCATGACGATATTTATCCATTTGTCCCACTGAACTACTACTCATTGTTTTCATTTTCACTTTACCACTGACGTTCGCACCTCCCGCACCTTGGCCTGCTACAAGAATTCTTCTTAAATTTTTCACCCATTTCTGAGTTCGGCTTTGGTTTTGAGTTGTTTTCGAATCCGAGGATTCTGCCGTCACCCCCGTCGAGGACGACATTTGCCCATTGACACTTGGACAGGGACAACAAATGGGAAATTTCATCACAACCGACGACAGGCGATTCGAATTGTTCTTTAGAAACCGACCGACTGTGGGCTAGACTTTTTGTTCTCGAGAGCACGACAAAACTGCGAAATTCTCTTGGACCCAGTCGACACCCACCCACCCTTTTGAAGGTTTCAAAATTGATTTTTTCTTTTCGACTTTGTCTTTTCGTTTTTCTTCGATTTTTCTTGATGGCATCGGAAAGATAGTACAGATCCGGGGCGCGGGTGTGTCTGATCGCACGTTTATAATGTTCCACTTACCTGAATGCAGAAATGACAGAAAGAAGTGTGCCCTAATTTTCGCCTTCTCCCCTTTTGTAAAGACGAGCGAATCTTGTTGGCTTTAAGTTGAAGATTATTACACACATTTCTACTCAGCAGTGAACCGTGAAACTTGACAAGAAAATGGAATATGCGGAAACCACAGTGGGACCTCGGAAGTCGGTAAGGGGATGTGAGCAAATGGTCATAAAATACTTCCAGTTACTGTGACCCTAGACGACATGAAAAGCTGTTTCAAGATGTTTAGCCAAAGAACACTGACCCGAAGGAAACAAGAAATTCAAAAATTGTTTTCTTGCGGAGGTGGCAAGTACCATATTTTATCAAGTAGCAAAGCCATCCATGCTGCATGACACATCTACAATCTTTTCAGCCCTAATTGTGAATATCACTTCTAAATTGCCAGTGAGGTGCAAACCAAAAGGGTATGGTCCTAAGACGACCCCAATTAACAACCAAATAATTTACCTTTGTGGAGATAATATTTCTGCCGAAAATTCTGCTCCACACCTTTATAACCCTCGGATGCTTGCAGTGCATTGCAGGCATAAGTAAGCCGGCTCTAAGTAAGAGAATATACAGCAAAGCATGCGTCTAAAATCCATCCTCTGCATACGAAATGTGTGATGTACCTACAAACCTACAGAAATATCCAAAAAAGTCAAATGGGCCGACTGGCAGACCAGATAAACTGGAGAATCGACCTTCTTTAAAAGTCGTCATTCAATGGTATAGAGATCTTGACTACCCCGATTTGAAACAAGTACGTGCGCAATTAGAAAGTAGACGGCATTGGAAATGTCGGCGCACGAACAACTGACTTCAGCGGAAACCAAGAGCCTTAGTGTGAGAAGCATGGCATTTCAACCCAGGCTATCCAGGCGGATAACTTCTTAAAAAGCTATAAAAACTTCCGGCCAGAGTCAATACTAAAGAGAAATGACTGCAACCTCAAAATAAGTCTGTTTCAAGCTCTGAATCTATATACTTTGCAGAAACTGAGATGTTGCATAAATGACAAAGAAAAGGCACGAAAAGCCAGCTCCAAATTGTTTGAGGTTCCCTTCCACTTGAATACGTCACCTTAGATGCTGTCATCCTCTGCTGCATCGGCCCTCAGGCCAGAACTGTGTCGTCCATTCGCTGCACAGGACATAGCGAACTTGGATGTTGGATCCATGGACGTCTGACTGGACCGATGCCGTCGGGATTGAAAATCACGCATAGAGGCCAAGCGCTTTTTCCTTCGCTTTCGCATAGATCCAAGCCCCTGCGTCATAAGGCAGGACCATGATGATAAGGGTTTAGTGAAAGGCCGGTTTGGTCTTACAAGGGTGGGCTCTGATACTCAATAGCCTCTTGAGTCCAGAGAACCAGCGATCGGGATATGCGCTGATGTCGTTGCTGTTTGTTACTATGGAGCCAAGGCAGACGAAGTGCTTTACTATCTCGAAGTTACAACTACCAATGGTGCTGTTCTTGGCAAATCGCGTCCTTTTCTGACGACATCATGTATTTGGGTTTGCTTTCATTTACCGTCATACCCATTTTGGGCGTTTCCCCCTCCATACTCACGAAAGTTTCATTAAAGGCTCGCAATCACATCAGTGTTATCTGTGTTTCTTTTGTTCTCCAGTGTGGCATGCCAGTGGATCGCCTTGTCTAAAACCTTTCCTGATGAGGTCTCGGTTAATCCACTACCAATGATGAATCATAGTCATAGTCATCCTGCACAAACTGACGAATGATTAGCGTTGTATAATTCATTTCAATGCATGCTCTCATATGGCACCTCGAAGTTGGCAAGTAAAAAGTCTCGGGTCTTTTTAAAGATTTGTCGTAGTGTGAATATTTGATCGATGGTTGAGTTTGCTATCCTGAAACCGCACTAATATGGACCAACCAGATTATTCATGATTGATTTCAGGAGCTCACAAAATGTAGAAAAACAGATCTTATAGGGGATGTTTAGAGGGATTATCCCTTTAGAGTTGGCGCTGTCCAAAGGGTCTGCTTTATGTTAAACGATGCTGAGATGTTTCAGGTATGCTTTCCTCTGCCCATATCTTACAAATGAGCTCGTACATGTGCAACCAGGTCAATTCCAGGTGATTTAAATAGCTCAGCAGGCAATCTGTCTGCTTAGTAGCTTTATTCGACTTTAGCTTCGATATTACCGCCTTAACACCGTCTTGATCAGAGAGACGAGATTCCTTGTCATCTTCATCCAGGGTAAATGGTTCATTCTACAGCGGATTTTTGTCCATCATAGCCGTTAAGCAGTCTGTAGATGCAGTCTTTCTAGATGCCCATGTACATATATCTTTGCAGTCTTCAATTTTGGCTTCACAGCTCTATTATCTCGTTTTATACTCAGTGCAACTTTATATGCTTGTTGTCTGGCTGCATGTGCTTACCTGCATCTGTCATCAAATCAGAGATTTCTTTGTGGCAGCATTTAAAACCAGTAACATCACAGAAGTAGCTTCTCTAGCGTTGAAAGTATTCCAATTGGTGTTCTGTGGCTTGAGTATGAGGGCTATGATCTTGTGAGATGTCGGACTATGGTAGTCAAACTTCACTCTTTTGTTTCTGTGATATCGCCTGTATTCTGGTTGCAATCAATGATCCGAATCGATGTTTTTCGGCATCCAGAATGTTGGAGGAGTGTTCGGCGTCGACCGCGGTATGATAAATTTGGTTGCCATTATGGATGTTGAGATGTCAAAACCGCATGTTGGATGCTAAAACGTTACGTCGCATTACGAATTCTTAAAACCTAAATCCATTGTCAGACTTGGTGTTAAGCAGGCAGCGCTTTCGATGACATTTCCAAAGACGACTTCCTTACTCAGCCTTGGGTTAAAATCTCCTAGCACAATGGTGGTGTTATTCGGCACTGACCATTTGCAGTGTCTAGGTGGTTATACAATTTGTATTTAATGTTGTCGTCCTTTTAGGGGCATTAACCCAAACCAGGAAAGTTATACGGCGTAAGCTAACCGAGGTGTCCAGAGTATATCTTCGTGCTCATTAATATATTGGGAAAAATTACCCTCAGCGTCTCCATTGTAACTCTAGCTGTATGAGGAGTAGAAGTCTCCGTAGTAGATTCCGTTATTTTTCATCCACTTCTTGTCCAGCCCATTCCATCGTTTTTTTTGGATTGCGGTAGTATCTGATCTATATCAGTCTAGCGGCTCCATTAGTTGTTCCGCACATTCATCTTCAAAGCCGGAATTGGTTATCCCTTAAACGTTTGTTAGGGTCGTCAAGATAAAATGTGCAATCAGCTCGTTTCAACCCTTCAAAGCCCCGAGCGATGATAATATCTCCCCAGCTCTGGTCCAGAAGGGGACCAAAATCATAAAATCCTCTCTGGTAAATATTTTCAGCAGAAGTTATGCTTGGGGATACATTCCAAATAGATGAAGAGAGATTATCGTGAGATATATACCCATAATTGGGCGGAGACCTATTGAACTACCAAAATCCTATCGAGGGATAAGTCTCTCTTCAAGTCTCCTCAAAACAATGGAAAGAGTCATAGACAGGCATATAAGGGACGGGACTCTTGAGCAAAGCCCCCTTTATATCAATCAATTTGCCTACAAGCCAAGAAAATCAATCACCTGCGCTCTTCAGAGATTAACCTCCAGGATTGAGAAATCACTCAAAGAGTCGGAAATTGCAGTTGATGGCTTTTGTAGATATCGAAGACGCGTTTGACAACACAAATCACACCTGGTTATCAAGATGTATCTAAACCAAAAGAGTTGATAGTACTACATGTATGTAGAATAAGTGGATACAAAAAAAATTCTAGCTAACAGAGTCGTTGCAGCAAAAGGCTTCCCCCTATCATGGTTCATCGTTGTCAATGACGATGATGATGACATTGCAATCCTTATCAGAGGAAAATTTAAAGAAACATTCTCAGATCGCCTGCACAGAGTTCGCAACCTCGTAGTAAACTGGTGTAAAAGAGTTAAATTCAATGTCAAGTCGTCAGGTTACTTTCGCGAAGAGAAGAAAATTGGACAAACTAAAAGGTTTTCAAGTAAAGTCAAATTCCTAGGGGTTACCGTGAATGGAATACACATACAAACAAAAACTTATATAACAAGCCAGGATCTCACTACAGTAACATTACACTTTGAAAAACTTTAGCTTTAACCCAGAAATGACATTGTGGATGTACACAGCAATACAATTTGGTGGCATAAAACTAAACATAAGTCTACACAGGATGGACTAAACAAACTTCAAAAGCTAGCCTGAGTGTTTGCCACGGGCGCAATGACAATAACACCCTCCGCAGCATTAGAGATTCCGTTAAATCTCAACTTCAAAATAGTTTACCCAGAGCTTTCATTGGAACTCAGGAGAAATGAACTATTACGAACTACTCTTACAGACAACTGTCTGAAAAAGTACATCTTCAACCATAACTTCAATGTTACATTCCCTGATCCACAGAATTGGGAACAGAATAAACCCCCTGTTCAAAAAAGATTTAGTGGTGTAGTACACCGAACGGATCCAAAAGAGACGAAGGATCAAGTCCGGCATATACGTAGAAACCACCAATATCTCAGATGCTTTATTTCCTGGTCATTGTAATCTGCAAACATTCAAAACCAACGTGCATCAGTATCTATCTTTCTTTCCTACGCCAGCGCTGTTCTAGTTGCAAACATTTTAAGGCAAAATCCCTTGATTATCTCTGTATTTCATGCTCAGGTACACGCAATAGGTCTCTGCATTCTAAACCTGCATTCTACTTCTCAAAACACTAGCCAGCACCAATTGGTTTCATCCAGGTCACTGTGGTTGTGATGGTAATGAAAGAGCAGATGAGTTCATGTTGTCACGACCTTTCTGCTATTAGTAATAACAATTAGCTCAATGAAAAGCCTCATAAACAACTGCTTAAAAATAAGGCGCTACATTACTAGACCGAAACTGAACAATTTTTTACTAACTCCTTACCTCAAAAGAACAAAGCAACTCCTACAGCTTTCTGAGGGTGAGATGCACGCAGTAATCTGACTGCAAAGTCAGAAAACACCCCATGACTATGGGAATAATAAAAGACAAGACCTTTCGTATGTAGAACGAGTGCGACGAAACGGCAGAGCATATTCTTTGCTATTGTAATTGCCTAGGCAGAACACGTCTACGTCTTCTAAGAAAGCCATACACTGAGGCAAAGGACATCATAGTTCCATCTCCCCCACGATCTAATCTAATCTAGAATCGTCAAGATTATATCCGTCCGTATCCGTGGCCGCTGGTTTTTGTGCATTCTGATGAAGGAGAAGTGCTTTAATGCGAACACCAATGTCCCTCTCTCGACTACAACCACTTCAGTCAGATCTACCAAGCTGCCGGGCTTCATTACGTGGAGATGAGAGTAGGAACTGATGGGCAGAGGCTGATGTCTTCGTAAAACCCTTGACCACCACTGGAAGAGAGTATCAAAGAAGATTTTTCGAATCCAATTTTCAATAAAGGGAAATCTTCTAAAGCTATATTACGAGTATTAGCTTTATTTATTAAGGTGTATCCTATGCAGTAATAGAGGAGTAGAAAACACGGACTGTTTTAGTGGTTACTCGCAGATTTTGAAAGACATTAAGATATTTGATATTTGAGATTTATTGAATATGTGTTGTACTCGTATAATTTCACATTAAGATTACAGTTTCATATTTTGTGATTGGCTTGAAAATACAAATAAGATACATTCAAGAGTAAATAATTACATAAAAGTTACATTTAAGAAGTTAAGTTGAACAATGTTATATGCTTCCGGTCAAGAATTTAAAAAGATCAGTTTTAAAAGGTTGAATTGGTAATGAGTTCCACTGGCGGGTTACATGGACCAAAATTGTACGCTCGGACTGCAGACAACTAACTCTACGAGTAGGTTGGATTAGGACAGTCGTTCTTTCGGAATTGGGAAAATTAAGTCTATTATACAAGTAGTCAGGCTGTTGAGATTACATGATGCCATGGAGCAGAATAAGTGAACTATATGTAATTAGATCATCGAATCTCAAGCCTGTTATTTGCTTGGAAAGAGGAGATATAAGGTCGAAACGTCGTTTGTGAAGCACATATTTAGCTAGGTTGTTATACGTTATGTTTCATTTACGTTTTGTGTTGTAATCGACATTGCAAAACACTTCACAGCAGTATGTTAGGATTGGCAGGAGTAAAGCTTTTACAAGTAGCATTTTAGTAGCAGTTGGAATAGATCTTTGCGAACACCAAAGTAATCGAAATCCATTATAGAGTTTTCCAACCGTTGTTGCAATATGATCACTCCAGGTAAGGCTTTCATTAAAAACAAGGCCCACGTTTTTAGCAGTACGGACGTATTCTATAACTGCCGCTCCTAGTCTTTTCGGAGGAAAGCTAGATGTATTTAAACACTGCACAGACTGGCATTTGAGCCGAAAAGCTGGCCAAAAATGAACATTTTAAACATCAATGCTAAGAGCTGCCTTTAAGTCCCAAAATTTGTTCACAAAAATTGAAGAGGAGGATATTGGTAATATTTGGTTTCAACAGGACGGCGCTACGTGCCACACAGCCGAAGCTACACTCGATGTTTTGCGCCCTGTTTTTGAAGATCGCATTATCAGCCGCAGAGCTGATGTCGTTTGGCCACCTCGGAGCTGCGATTTGACACCGTTGGACTATTATTTGTGGGGTGCCGTAAAATATAAGTGTTACGCCGACAAGCCAGAGACAATTGACGCTTTAAAGGACAATATTCGTGAAGCCATTGGTGAAATACAGCT
The DNA here is from genome assembly GCA_949129095.1 of Volucella bombylans. Lineage (NCBI taxonomy): Eukaryota > Metazoa > Arthropoda > Insecta > Diptera > Syrphidae > Volucella > Volucella bombylans. Next base: position 133,874,300 of record OX422141.1, on the reverse strand, counting down.
GCACACAATCGATAATGTGCTTAAAAATTGGACCGATCGTGTAGGTTACTGCATGGCCAGCCGAGGCAGCCATTTGAATGAAATTATTTTCCGTTATTAACCAGAAGGATAAAACTAATTATCTGTCAAATCGGACATGAGCTAGGTGTTACCATTCACGAAATAAGCACTAGTTGAAAAAAAAAACGTTAGATGGCAGACCCTTTACCAAGCAAACTAAAATTAAATGGAGTTTTGTAAACATTTTAATTCCAACGAATGCTTTATATAACATTATACTCATTGTTACTGCATCGTTATGTCATATGATACATTAGAGTATTTTTTTTAAACAAATGCAGAACTTTTCCCAAATTTTCTCAAAAATAAAAAAAAGGGGGGTAAGTTGAACCGCAATATAATTTCTTCCATTTTTTTGTTGTTCATTTCTTTCAGTTTCGGAGGTATCAGTCTTGTCTATGCCTAGAAAACAACTACATGAGTTTTTAACAGAGAGCACAGAAAGGCTGTTTGATGCAAAACTCAAAAATTTTGAGGATAAATTAGTAGCAACAACGAAGTGCGCCTGTGAGAAATTGCACAAATTAACAAGTATTTTCAACAGTTTTAAGATTGTTTACAAGCGGAAATGGCTCATGTGCAAGAGTACAGAAAGCCGTTTCTTAGAACAAAATCAAGACTGGTTAAATGAAAAAAATTGTTTTCCTATTGGGCTAGTTTCGTCAACTTCAAAAGGGCGACCGGCAAAAGAGCTAGGGGAATTGAGTAACCGTTCAAAGCGAGGAGACGAGACGAGCTACGTAAGAAAAAATGTGCCTGTTGATGAATTGACATTGCGGCGCAAACGAATCACAGGCAGGTAATAAAGAAATAGCTAAAATTATTCAATACATAACAAAGTCTCCAACCAGAGCAACAAAGATTCGCCAAGCAATTGCTGCTAGTAGTAAATATAAAAAAAAAGCACTCCCCCGAAGAGGCTTTGGCAATATTTGTTGAAGCCAATTTATCAGTGAGTCAGTGCGAAGTTATACAACAAGCCAATAAAGATGTGTATCCCTGTTATATGTGCAGATAGCTGAACAAGATTGTTATCCAGAACGTATTGGTCATGAAACCTATGCTGAAGTAAAATTACAGGATTTGGTAGATCATACAACAAGGAGGTTGTGTAAGTATTTAGAGCAAGTATGAGAGGTGTACCGTGAAAAAAAAAACAAATGTGATGTGATCACAGCAAAGCCAGTACAAGCAAAAGTTTCAAAACAATGAAGACTATGATGCGAATATTTGTCTCAGTTCCTTTGTGTCTCTAAGATTAAAATTTGATAAAAAAATAATTTGGCAGAATCTTTGCCCATCATCACCAAGGTTTTGCAGAACAATAAGGATGAGATTTATCAGAGAAAACAAGGATATCGCAAATGAGGAAATTATATATATAGAAAACCAATCAAGCAAGCCACGGTTGTCAGTGAAAGTATTAAAATAAAACATATGCTACTGTCAACAATGGTGGACGGAAAAGTGTGCAATGCAGTCACTAGCACTGCTTCTACCATGTGGTGCTATATATGCAATAGAACATCAAAGAATTTTAATAATTTAAGTTTACAAAGCACAGAAGATCCCGGAACATTTAAAGATTAGGATTATCCATTCTACATACAAGAATTCGATTCTTTGGATTTCTCCTACATCTATCTTACAAGATAAAGCCAGAAGTACACCAAGGCCGCGTTGCATTGGACGATGATAAACAAAAAATTCAAAAAGAATTTAGGGAAAAAATGGGATTGTTGGTTGACATACCTAAAGCTGGTTATGGTAATAACAATGACGGGAATACATCTCGCAGATTTTTCAATGACATCAATGCAGCAGCTGCTATCACAGGAACCGATATCGAGTTAATTTTCCGATTTAAAATAATATTTGGTACGTACACCATGGACACTGCAAAGCATTATGTACAGTTGTATGCCTGGCAATCTATGTCGCCAACAGTCCATAAAATATCGGGTTTTCCAATAAGGACTTGACTTGAAAACTTTATTATTGGCTTGAAGTACAACCAAAACATTTATGAATGGAATTCGACTTCGTTCATATGGCCACCGCGTGCACGTTTGCAACGGTCGATTCGTTGGACTCAATTTTCAACTACTCGGCCACACATTTCAGCCGAAACGGCCGCTATTTCGCTTTCAATGTTGGCTCTGAGCTGTTCCAACGTCGTCGGCGTGTTGGCTTAAACCAACGACTTAAAGTAGCCCCACAGAAAATAGTCAAGCGGCGTTAAATCGCACGAACGAGGCGGCCTATCGCCTGGCCCATGTTTTGAGGTAACACGCTCACCATACTTACTCTTCAATAAATCCATTGTAGCGTGTGCTGTGTGGCTTGTACCATGGCACCATCCTGTTGAAACCACATGTCGTCCAAGTCCATATCTTCCAAGTTGGGCCAAAAATAATGGGTGATCATGGCGCGATAATGCTGACCATTCACAGTAACGTGACGATTGTTATCCTCGACGAAAAAATATGGCCCAATAACGCCGCCGGCATGCAAACCGCACCAAACAGTTATTTTTTGTTGATGAAGTGGTGATTCATGAAACACATGTGGATTTTCACCCGACCAATAACTCATATTTTGCTTATTGATGAACCCATTGAGCCAAAAATGAGCTTCGTCACTGATGAAATTCATCATCTTGGCGCATCTACTCCAGAACCCAATCGGAGAACATACGTCGCTTCAAATAGTCCATCGGCTTCAATTCCTGAGTCAGCTTGATCTTGCATGGGTGTAAACCAAGATCCTTACGCAAAATACGCCATAATGTAGTCTGACCAATGCCCAATTCTTGAGAACGCCGTGGAATTGACTGATTTGGATCGTTTGCTACGGACGCCTGAACGGCAGCGATATTTTCGACACTTCGACCAACCCGTTGTCTCACTGACACGGCAACATCACACAACGAATATGTAGACTCAAATTTTTGCACTAAACTTGTTATTGCCTGTCTACTAGGGCGAGAATTACGACCGAAAATTGGAGTAAACGCTCTTAAAGTTGCAGTCACTGACTCCGAATTTCGGTAGAGAATTTTTATAATTTGCAGACGTTGCTCGTTAGTGTACTTTACCATGATGAAATTGTTGAGTTTACTGAATAAATTGACAGTGACAGTTTGATGATTAGTGAAAGAGTGTGTTCACAAATTAAATTCAAAGTTGTCAATTCCCTATTGGAAAACCCTTTATTAATATATGCACCATGGTGTTATATCGCATGCTCTTTTCCCGATTGGTCAATTATCAGAAGATGCGGCAGAAGCAAGAAACAAACATTTTCGTCAATATAGGGAAAGCTTCGTAAGAAAATTTTCAAGAACTGAATGCAATGAGGACGTATTACATAGGCGTTTGCTTCCTTCTTTTCACAGACAGCTTTCACAGACAACCGATTTCAAAGGAAGCCCTAGAATTCTTCAAATCAGCCGGATCTGAGCAGAGTGATGATGAATAATTAGGCTTTTCTTTTGTTCCTTTTTTCATTTTAACATCTCGTGTTAATACTTTTATACTTTATGATTTTCTACAAAATAAATGCGTAAATATATTCATATAAATAGTTTTTCTTTATATATCCACTTGCAAGTAGTATAATTTTATTGTTTTCGCTTGAGTAAAATGCTATTAGTATGTGAACAAATGTGTGTAAATATAACTATTATTATTGGTAGTAGCACAATATTGAAAAAATAAACAAGTAGGCACATCCAAAATAACAAAACTATTTTTGGCCAGCTTTTCGACTCAAATACCAGTCTACGCGCTGCTTGTATACACATAACGTTTTTGACTTTTCTGCATTTAAGGACACGTTGTGCTTTATTGCCAACTGCATTTGAGATGTTATTTAACGGGCAGTTCACGTATAGTTGAACATCATCAGCAAACATGTGAATAGAGCAATGTATGGACATTTCAGGGAGTTCGTTAACATACATTGAGAATAACAGTGGGCTAAGGACAGAACCTTGAGGAACTCCAGCTGTTATCTGATGGAGTGAAGATAATCGGTTGCCACTGCCACACACTATTTTTACTGCTAGTAAGGGGAGTCTAAAGTTGTTCAACATTTTATTACACAGTACAAGGTGCTTTACGGATATCACCAACAACTAGCAATAATGCACTTTTGCACCTTCTTTTTGCACGAAAACCGGACTGGAGATTATTTGTGAAAAGATGTGTTTGCAGTTGCTTAAGTAAGGCTTTTTCGAATACTTTCGACAAGAACGGTAAGATGGATGTAGGTCGGTATTCAGTCCTTAGCCGATTTGCTTTGGGAATCGCAAGTATCTATTCAAAAGTGGTAAGAATGTCATTGAAAGGTGTTTCAAAATACACGGAATAAGGAGTTTCAAAAACTTTGGATTGATGTCATCCAATTCTGTGGCATTTGAATTTACAGATAGAACTGCTTCAACTACATCTTCATAGTTTAAAGCATTAAATTGAAAGTATTGTTCACCATCAATAACGTCTTCCATTTGTTGCCAAAGCAATTGGTGTTTATTGTAGGAAGATTCGTTACGCATGTCACAGCCTACAACAGCAGCTTCTTCCAATTTTTGTTACCCGTTCCCAAGTTTACGTAGGTTTTTCCAAATATCCTTTACTGATTGATTGTTAGGACAGAGAAAAGTTTCGTAGTGAGCTCGTTTCGCGCTTTGTATGAGTAAAACAACCAAGCTTCGAAGTGATCGGTAGGTTTCATAAAGCTGCTATAACTTATAGCGTTTCCATAGAATATATGCGCCATTGCGCAGAATTTGATTGCTAAGCCAAGGTGAATAATTGCTTTTTACAATATCTCTGATCAATGGAACGTGTTGGTGAAAAAGTGTCTTTATGCTATGCTGCAGGAAAGCCACTTGCTGTTCAACAGAAGACGTAAGGTGAACTTGGTCCCATTCGACGTTCGCAATGTCGGTTTGTAAGCTTTCACAATTGATGTTTTGATAGTCTCTAAAAATAATTACATCTTGCTTTGAACCAGTTGGTATGTCAAGTATATCAAGGCTGTTAACTGTTAACTGACTGTAGAATACCGCTTTATCAGTAATCCCTACAAAGGGAACATCCAGAAGAGTAACTGTTTCCTTAGTAAAGTGTGTTGCTGTCGTAGATGAGACTGGTCTGAGGTTAAGACTCCAGAAACTATCAACTAACTTAGCTGAAGTGGCAGCATTGAGCAAGTCACAGCTAAGATCTCCACATATTATAACATTGGATGCAGAGCACGAAATCTCCTCTGTGATTCTTATTATCGGTGCAACGTCTATGTTTTTATTTGGCCTATAGACAACTCCAATGAGTACGCGTTATACGCCACAGTAGAATGTAAATAACAACTACTCAGAGGAACTATATACGTCTGATTTGCACTCGATTTCGCAGTATAGATCGCTTCGCAGATAAGCAGCCATGCCTCCTCTTTCCCGGCCAATTCTATCATCGCGGGAGAGTTTATACCCCTCAACCATGTAGGCGCCGCTAGACATTTCGGGTGAAAACCACTTTGCGGAAACACAAATAACATCAACCTTGGAATCTACAATCAAAATACGAAATTCATTCGATTTTGTCGCGAGGGTTTGAGCATTTAGATGACACATATGTGAGCCCATTTTCTGCGACCGCAAAATTCGAATCATTGGATAAAAGCTAATATCCGTTTCCACGCCAGAAACCCATTTGGTAGCATGGATAGGTAAATAATAATAAAATAAACAGAGAGTCACAAGCGCAGACACTTACAGAGAAAATAACAAGAGAAAACTGAACAAACTTGATTAAGGATAACATTGTATGAGATAATAATTTAAGAGAATAATAGTAACTATTGTAAGATAAGAACCTGATCTACTGTTTGTGTGTTGGTAGTAGTTCGGCTAATTTAATGTATCTCGGCAGCAGCATTCAAACCTGTCAAAGTCTTCAACATCGAGGGGCGTTCAATATATTCTCGGTATCGATATGAAGGAAAATGCGAATTCAATTTAAATTGTTTTTATTTTTCAATATAATCTCCCCTAACATCAATGCATTTGTTACATCTTGAGATAAGCTTTTTTAAACCCTCAAAAAAATAAATTTCCTCTTTCTCTGCAAAATACCCATTTATTGCCGACTTGAGGTCTTCATCATCCGAAAATCTTTTTCCACGAAGACATTTTTTCAAATCCGGAAACAGGGGCAAGGTCTGGACTATAGGGTGGGTTTGGATTTCTTCGAAACCACAATCTCGCGCAGCAGCCTTGGAAACTCGCGCCGTGTGAACAGGAGCGTTGTCATGAAGAAGCAACACATCCGCTGCGAGTTTACCCCGTCTTTGCAAATTATGCAAAGTGGAAGCGTAGGATGTGGCGTTGATGGTTTCACCTTTTTTTTTGTACTCAATGAGCAAGATTCCCTTTGAGTCCCAAAAAACTGTGGCCATGAGCTTCCCGGCAGACGGAGTGACTTTGAACTTCTTCGGGGGGTCTGTTCCTTTTTTATGCCACTGCATGGACTCTTGTTTGCTTTCAGGGTCATAGTGGTGGACCCATGTTTCCTCCCCAGTAACAATTTGATCCATAACACCATCCGCGTTCTCACTACACATCTCCAAAAGCTCTCTACAGCATGCGATTCTCACTTTTTTCTGAGGCGCTGTGAGCATTCGTGGCACCCACCTTGCACTGACCTTTGAAAGGTTAAGATGGTCATGAAGAATGGTGTGAATGGTACCAATTGAAAGCTTGGTGATCTCTGCCATCATTTTCACCTTTATTCGTTCATCCTCAAGAACAAGTTTTTCGACTTCTTTGATGCTTTCTCCCGTACAAGCAGTAGTCGGGGCGCCGGAGCGGGGGTCGTCTTCAATGCTCTCTCTGCCTCTCTTGAACTCACTTGACCACTTTTGCACAGTTGATAAAGAAGGTGCGGAACCCTGGTAAACAACCACCATCTCTTCATGAATAGTTTTTTGACTTTTTCCTTGCTTAGTGAGAAATTTAATTACAGCGCGATGCTCAATTTTCACCATCATCGTCTCAGTTGCCATTATGATTCTGTTTAACTAGAGATAAAACGCGAATTAATAATCACATTTATATGAAATTTTACATGAATGCACTAAAATAATAGTATTACTTGATAAATATGTCAATTTATATATACAACCACAGCTTCACCCCGATACCGAGAATATGTTGAACGCCCCTCGTACCACACTCTGTCCATCGTTGCTGAATTTTTCATTCACTGAACCAGATTTCGTAAAGACAGTTGATATTTGCCTTCTTTTTTCATTCGTGTCGCTAGCCGAAGAAGGTGGCGATTCCTCGGTGTCAAGCTTTCGTTCACAAAAACCATCCTCCTGGGTCCAGAATCCAAACCAAAATAGCTTAAGAGCAGTTGACGTTTATTTGTTTTCCTGAAGTCAAAGAGCGCTCTTAGCATTTTGTTTCGCTCCCCTGCACTGGCGAAATAAAATAACTCATTTGGGATCAGAAGGCCCAGAAACTACTGTGGCTACGTATATCGCTTTCAATAGAAGCGTCGCCTTGTTAGAAATAAACTTCTCTCCGAACCTTCAACTTTCAGCTATACAAATTCATTGATTATGGTGCGGAAACAAGCACAATTCCTTCATTTTCGAAGAACAAATGTCAAATTATGCCTCCTGCCAAATAGTGCCGAAGAGTAATAGCTTGTGGACCAGCATTCTTAGTAGAATGCGAAGTTGGCTTGACGTTTGGGCTTCCAAGTTTCTTTCGAAACTATTGTGATGTCGGAAGCTGCGTCGACTTGCAGTTGAACAGAATGTCAATTTATGTCCACGTATACACATTTACGACGTCCAACATGATTCACTTTGGAAACTGAAGAGATACTTTTAGAGTCACAACTTGGTTTAGCGCTACAATGATTATTTTTCTTAAAATGCTTTTTCCTTTCACGTTACTGAAAAATCTTTCTTTATGACCTTGAAGACAACAATCATTGCATACCCCCACGGAACCCGCACGGATTGTGAGGTGTTTTGGAGACCTTCGACATGCTCGATTGATGCACAGCCTTGACTTCATTATCGACTAAGCGACCTTCCACAAGAGCAATAGCTCGCACTCCTGGGTCAAGTCTTCATTTCATTTTAGAACACTTTCATTCTGCTCCAGCTTCATTAACAGTCGTGTCCTCATGTCCAAATCACTCGAGCTGATTAGGCTACAGACAAATATGAGACATTTAAGTACTCGTACATCGGGTGTGATTGGGGTGATTTTGAAATTTTTGGAAATTTGGAAATCGTCAACAATCCTTTTTTCCAGTTTGAGACAGTTCTAATGGCTCGCGAACAACAAAGTTATGCGCAAAATATCTCTGAATTTCAATTTTTGCGATTTTTTTTTGTTGGTAAAGTGATGTTGACACAGTGGTTGTATGTTGTCTCATCCAATTTCCTCAGCAGCAACCTCACCTTGCCACTCAGAAAATGTTAATAGACGAATATACTTAGCCCATTTGTCAAGGTCTCCATAATCCACTGATTTTATTGTATTGGATGGCGGAGCCAGGTTGCTATTAAGAGAATTATCCCGAATTGACTTCATCAAATCCTGCTGCCGTTGCTGAATTTTTGAGCAGATTGCAAATTACTCTTTATCCACAGCACGGTGTGTTCTTGTGCTTGATTTTATTATTAATTAAAATTGAAAATGTATACTCCGTCGCCACAGTATTAAATTTGTATTAAACTAGCTTTTGCATGCGGCTCCGCCCGCGTGGTATTTGAAATGTGAAAAATTGTATTTTAAAACTTCAATACTTTGGTGTATACAAACAGAGAAAAATACACACGGTCTACACATATCTAACACGTGGGTATACCCACTTTCAAGATCTGCACGTGTTCATACTGAAATTTTAAATTCCCATGTCTTTGGACTGGATTTCATTTTATATCTCAACTTGTAGCAGTCAAATCAAGATGCCGTTTTGACTTAAATCTATTTCGATCCACTTCCAATCTATGACTCGAATTTATATTTATTTATATTTGTAACAGAACCTATGGCAGGACTAGGTATTGTAAATTAGCTTTTAGAAGTGAGTTAATGTGCAAATCGGTTGACTTACGAGTTGAGTGCTGGCAATGTTTAATTGTGCCAATTGTGCAGTGCATATTGCAATAACAGAAGCTGCTCTCCGGCCACTTTCTTCGCTGATTTGTCTATCTTCTTCGCAACCTATGGGCACATATAATATTAATCTGCGGAGATTTTAAAGCTGATTTACTGAAAAATAACTCTAGAGCATTTCAATTGTGTCCCCATTTGGTCTAGAAATTCATCTAAGGCCACACACCAAGTCTCCTTGACATTTTCGTGGTCTCTGATGCATGCTCAGTACTTCTATTTGACTAACTATCACTGGAAGCAATATCCGATTACGTCAGATGTAATGCAATCAATAAAGGCTCTTAATAAGCTACATACTAAATGGAAGCACAATCAAATGAATCTTAACTGGGTTGCATACAAAACAGCGCGAAATGTTACCACAAAATTTTATGAATCAAAATTGAATACCTCGTCACCCCCGAAAAAACTCTGGAGTACTCTGCGCAAGATCGGTGTTTCTTGTGGCAAACAGAGAGGAAGCTGTCAGGCAGACGCGAAAAAATTAAATAGTTATCTCCTCGCAAATAGTGCCTCAGTAGCAAAAGTTTTAATTCCATCTTAAAATTGGTTTGGTAGTTTCAGTGCTTCTGTGCCAACTTTTCAAGATTTTAATGTAATTACAGAAATCTCTGTTACTCTGTCGGTATTGTCAATCAAATCAAAAGCAATAGGTGACGACGGTATATCCATACGTTTTATAAAACTTACTTTGCCCAATATCGTCTCCTTTTTAACTCATATCCTTAACCACTGTTTCATTACATCGACATTTCCCGCAAGTTGGAAAAGAGAAAAAGTCTTTCTAATCGTCAAGAAAGCTAATCCCGTAACCGCTGCGGATTGCAGGCCTAAGTTCATACTGCCTTGCCTATCAAAAGTGTTCAAGGAACTCGTAGCATCGCAAATCCAGAAGCATCTGTCGGTACACAATCTACTCAACCCGAGCCAATCAGATTTCCGAGCTTGCCAGGATTAGCATTATCGATGATATAAGACGGAATTTCGATTTGTGACGAATCTTTGTCTGCTTGATTTCTCGAAGGCTTTTAATAGTGTAGATCACGAATTACGCTGAAAATTCAAAATCTTTTTGGTTTCAGTATTAGGGCGACGAGCCTAATTCGCAGCTTTCTGTCGAATACGTTACAGAAAGTTATTACGAGCAGTTCTATATCAGGTCTGAAGCTTGTTTGAAAGGGTGTTTCTCAAGGGTCAATGTTGGGCCCAAATTTATTCTGTATGTTTGTAAACGGCCTTCCCTCTATATGCAAACATAGTTCAGTTCACTTTTATGCGAATGATGTCCAATTCCATATACGCCGACCCATTAATAACATCCCTGAGCTAGTCCACTGCATTAATGAGGAGCTTGACAGTATAACTTGTTAGGCCATGGACAACTGTCTCTTACTGAAGCCAAGAAAATCTCAAATTCTGCCCATATGTTACTGTAACGTCAAATTAAAGAGTTTCAAACCGGTTACCAGATTAGAGTTCGTATTTGATCACAAGCTGTCTGGGTATTTGCATACTAATTCTGTTATTAGTCGTGTCTATGGAAGGTTTCGTAAGCTGTGCTTAACCGTGACCCCTACACCCCTGCTGGCGCTACAAGACAGAAGCTCGTCAAAACGCTTATTCCACCGCTTATTTCCTACGCTGGTGACCTTCAATGATGCGGTGCGTTACATCTATAGTCTACGCAGTGATCATATCTCAACATTCTCTAGGAGTTTACTTGGTTGTTGTTTCCAGCAGTGCCCCTCTGTAGAAAGGCTCGGGTAGGTGTTCATAAGGCGGGAGTTGTACTTTACAGCACATGTCGGGCGCATTCTCCTTCCACTTGCGAGCATTGCACCACCGGCACTTGTTGGTCAATGCCACAGTCATATGCCATGGCGGAGTGAGATTCGATCATCCAAAAACGTCGCTTCCTTTCTACTCGTCTACCAGGATTATTTTGCTCATATCGAGACTGTGACGCCCTTTGCACCTCAGGGTAAGCTCGCTGGTATCGAGCAACAGCTTCTCTATTGACCTCAAGGTGAGCTTGCCTTTACCTAGACACTGCTTCTCTATTCACATTTGTACTCATTTGTTGATATTTCGAAACAGCAGCACAGTGAACTGCTGGATAATTTTGCACATACTAAGTGTTTTGAAGTGTTTTTTCCGAGTAGCGTCGGTGCATCTGGCACTTTTTATAGCATTTGGTAGAAACGGTAAGGGATGATGATCTATACAGAGATGAGCCACAATCTGGTTCTAATGGCAGCGTTGCTTCTTCTCGCGGTTATCCTCTTCCCGACGACAGAGTGAAGTGAAGAAGAAGAGACAGACTTGATATTTTGTCGCGGCCACGCGGTGTGAGGCACCATAGTTCTGTGAGTTTTCAATGATTCAATAGTCATTGTGATAAATGGCAAACAAAACTAAATCAGGGTACAACAAAGAAAAGATTAGAAAATAGCTGGGAAAAAATAATTACGCTGAAATGCACACTTTTCAAAAAACGAATAGAAAATCAAAGAGAAAGGAAATACAAAAAAATTCTCAAAACAAAGATTTGCACTGAAAAGCACAGTTTTAAAAAGTTAGTTTTGGACTTCAAAGTACTGTTCAATTGTACCATAAACGATCACAGAGTTTGCGCTAAACGAGTTATCGAGACAAGTGTTGCATTTTTAATGAGTAGTCCCGCTTTCTCGCGCTGCTTATATACTGTCCGGGAAGAGACGCGTGAGACTCTGCTAAATTATTCTTATAATTGTACATATATTATATTAGATAAATTTGCGGAAATAAGGCAACTTTAAAGCAAAAATATATAATTATCCCCTTTATTCCCTCTTCTAAAGGGTTGACTTTACGTAGGAAAGTAATTACTGATTTTTTTACTGGAGTACACCTACAAAGGTTCGAATTGATACTGTTCCCCAAAACAAACTTTGGGTTTTAATTTTATGTCTTGTCCAACGGTTTGGACTCCAAAATAAATGCGATTTTCGTTACCAACGTCCCAAAAAACCATAATAACGACACCCATATCGACTTGTTGGTTTATTTATCCCCGATTTTCTGAAAATCGCGAAAATTATTTTCCCATACAAAATCCACTGATGATGACGACTTCTTTGTGATCGAGGATCCACAGGAGGAGGTTGAGGCCATAGGGGCGACTTCCAGGAAGTATATAAGGCCACTGATACCATTGACCCTAATTATGACCTGGACAATCGCGCCTAGGTGCACAACTTCTACAATCGAAATGAAGTAGAGAACTGGCTATCCGAGGGCTCCTGGTTGCAAATAATGTCATTGCTAGAGAGGGTGACCTACCCCCGTTCAATTCGAAGAAAGAACTCCATGAGATCTTCGACACAATCAGAGGTAAGAAATCAGTGGGGACCGATGGTATTCCGAACATCGCGCTGCGGCATCTTCCTCTAGCAGCGGTGGACATTTACACCACCCTGTTTAATAATGCAATGAATAATGCACATTATCCAGCGCATTGGAAAACGGCGGTAGTTCAACCTATCCCCAAAAAGGGAAAGGATGTATCCAATCCGGCGAATCTCCGGTCGATAAATCTCCTTCCGAATATCAGTAAGGTTTTTGAAAAGGTACTCAATAGAGCTCTGTCTAGGTGGTTTGAGGACAAACATATAGTTCCGGATAATCAATTCGGTTTTAAGGCGGGACATGATATCTCACATGCCGCGTCTAAGCTGGTGTCCGATATCCAATGGAATAAAGGCAAAAGCCAATGCAGTCGAGGCCGACCTAAAACCTCTTACTGCTCTTAGGGTCGCAGCACCCAGTACTTATTGCAACTCTACATTGGGTCAACCAAAGGAAGACCCTTCCCGCGATTTTGGGTTTAAACCACAGCCACCATGACGCTCCCACAAGGTGGCCTACCTCTTCAAGTCAGGCCCGGACCGAGATCCGGGGGGCTCCTGACTCCCATGGTACCGTGATTTAAGCCCTGAGAGGGACTACCGGTGGTCCATCCGTCAACAAGACCTATGACCGGCAACTTGTGACTGCTCGAGTAGTAGCAACCTTCGGTAGCGTCATCGGAAGATGTTTACGATAAGACCAGTACTTTGCTCTGCCCCTTTCATTATTAGACAACGTCATTAAAGGGCGAATCCTTGATAATTGGGCGGGGGCCCAACGACAGCAAACAGCATTGGGTTTTGGAAGCATTAAATTCCACTCTGTTTCTCAATTGGTTATGCTAGTAATATCAGAATTTAATGAGCTAAATATATGCCGAAGAACAGGCATGTGTGTCCGGGAATGAATATGAAAAGCAGAGAGTACTGTCATTAGCAAAGGAATATATTGGATTAGAAGTAGCAGACAAGAGATCGTTTATGAAAATTAAAAAGAGTGTCGGGGACAGAATGGAGCCCTGGGGTACACCAGTATTTATTTTGTAAATATCAGACTTGAAACCATCCAAGAAGGAGAGAGTCGTCAATCCTAAATGCACACATTTTCGACAAAAGAGCGTGATGCCAAACTCAGTCAAATGTACAATGTACGCTTTGCATGTCTTTCGACTAGACATTCCGTCAAATCACCAGTGGACCTGTTGCTACGAAAACCATACTGCGGGTCATTGAGAAGTTTTTGTGTTTCGAAATATTTCATGAGCTGACGGTTTGTTAGCGTTTCCATGACCTTAGAAAGAAGGGACGTAAGTACGGTGCGTTTGTAGGAGGAGAGAGAAGATGATTCGCCTTTTTTAGGGACGGGCTGGACAAATGCACTTTTTCATCTGCTCGGAAAGAGTCCTAAAGAGTAGGATTGATGAAAAAGTGGTTTTGTAGGCGTGGAAGAACACCTCTTCAGAAGAAGGGACCATCTGGACCAGCGGATTTGTGAATGTTAAGATCTTTAAGTACTCTTGCTACTACACGAGTGCGAAAGTGGATTTGTTCTATTGATGATTCGACGCACTCAAGTGTAGGCGGAGATAAAGCACAATCTGGAAGTATTTAACTGGCCGCAAAGTGTGCAGCAGGCAGATTGCCTTTGTCCAAGGAACTGACAGCTGGAATGTACGCCGACAATTCAGGGACCATCTCAACTTAGGAGCGGTTCCAATCAAGAGATCTGAGCAAGCAACTGATGTTGTTGATGTCCTAGGGATCACAGGAACTAACTAAACTAACTAATATGCACATCAAAATTGAACTCACCCTCCTGCTTAAAACAACACTTAAACTAGAATTCTGTATTGCGATTGACAGGAACGCACTAAGTCGATATTTGCGGCCGAATTTGACAGGTTAAAATGTAGATGACTGCCTCTGATGTCGGGCATCCTCAATGCGAAATCTACCAGAAAACTATATTAAATATCCGGTCTTGAAACTGAATTTTTTTCCAAAGAATGTCTACAAGAAATCTTCTCGTCTTAACCCAAGAACTGCACCACTGTGCTCTCATAACACTTCAAAGCAACACTTACGACCATTCAAATGTTTTCGAAATGCCATCTAGTTACGTAAAGGTAACGTTCGCGCCGTAATTTCAATTGCAATTTGCCCTCTTCCCTCTATCAAAATATGTCTCTCATTTCTTTTCCATAGCACCTACGGATAGATGAATAGATAGATGTATAGATACTCATACTCATACGCCTACCCGATTTCTACTTATTCCATCACGTTCGTGTGATGTTTTTCGCGTCAATTAGTTTCCGTTTCGTTATTTTCGTTTCCTTTCGTTTCGTTTCGTTTATTTATGGTTCCCCCGTTTGGGCCTGTTTCTCTTTTTTTATGATAGATTATGTGGCAGTCAGGCGTACAAAATTCTGATTATCATTAACCTGATGGATACAAGATAGAACCTATTCAACCTAACCTACCACCACCACCAAAATAAAAAAAATAAAAAAAAAAATTATGTCAAACCTAAGTGCTGTATGGATGGAGTCAACAACGTGTGGCTGTTTCTTAAAAAGGATATGTCATCGTAATAGTCTTCTTGTGTGTATTCATAAATTGGGAACAACATTTTTCTGGGACATCCCCAGGATTCGCCTTTGTTTTTGTATCTTCTGTGCACCGCCGCAACAACAAATAACAAGAGGAGAACGTGCCAACAGAAAGATGAAGGATAATTTCACACATACCTGCTTTGGAGCTGCTGTTGGAATCCTTTTTCTGTGAATCTTCGGGTTGGTTCCGTTTCTCGCTTGAAGTGTCACTAAAATCATAGAAGGAAACACAAAATTAAAAAAAAAATAAGAAACGAAAATTGAGAGGAAAAAATGGGGAAACCAGAGAAAGGAATGATAAAACAGAAAAAAGATGAAAGGATATTTGAAATTTTATGAGTGTACTCACGGGGTAGGGGTTGAGTGTGTTTTGAGGGATGGGTTTTTGTTGCCACTGTAAATGACAGAAATTAAAGCTGCAGCAGGAGTTTAAAAGGTGTTGCAATGGTTTACTATGGCTGTCCTCCTAAGATGAACAGGAATGCAGTTTCCGCAGTAACTGCCGGCTGTCGTTTTAAATGAGGCTTATCTACTTAGCAGTATCAAAGGAAGGTTATACTCGCACTCATATTTCAAAAAAAAAAGTAGGAAATGCGGTCAAAATGAGATAAAAATGCAGAAATGCGAGCTTTAAGGTAGGTTTATCTTGGAATTTGCAACGAATAAACCACATGAGAAACAACTAAGCAAAAAGGAAGTGCCAACAAAATAAGAAGTCGTTAAGAGAAGCATCATCGTTAGTTAGCATTATGTATTTAATTTACGAGTATCTGGTGAAAATGAGATCAAATGGCCCGAAAATTAATAAGGATATGTTCCGCATCGCCTACAGATTTGGAACGGTTGCAACTTCTGCTCTAATGACGTGGGGGTACACCGTTTAAGCCAGATTTCGGAATTCAAAGTGCACAATTTTGAGAAGACTACATGCGTTAAATAACGAAAGTTTTGGCAAGATAAAATGGAGTAATAACGTTAAATGCCTTCGATGCTTTGACTGCCTTTCCGTGACGGGAAGGTTCTGAATACCGGTAAGACGTCGAACAGAGCGCCAATGGCGTTCAAACTGAACGTTAAATTGTTCAATAGTGTGGAGGTAACAATGGACTTAGGTACTCCAGATGGTACTGGCAATACTGATAATCTACCCCCGTGATCCTTTCATCTGCCGCCTTGGTACGGATTCTGAGGTTCCCTGGCAACATAGAACAAAACCATACACCGATTGAGGCGACAACCCAGGAGTAGTTAGATCTTTCGACTATAATGACTTCTGCTGCCCTCTCAATGACACGTTCGGTCGATTGGGCTGCAACGATGAAGAGAGTCAGGCTAAGCCTGTTGGTTAAATTCCATCGAATAAACAGGTACACGCTGAAAAGCTCGAGCATTTGAAAAGCAGAAGAAGAGGCAAACACTCGAGTGTTGGTCATGCTCACTTCTTCAGCGGTAACAGAAAAGAGATACAAAACTGCGATATTGACACCAATGAAACCGATAAACTCTTGGAACTGAAACAGCGTGCTTTTTTCTATCTCGAATAGCGTCAGGATGAAGAAAGTTTCTGACATTCCCTCTGTTGATGGAAACTCCTGCGCACGATGCAAGGATGGAACCGGTGCTACAATCAACAAGGATTGGAGGTGGACGAAAGTCGGTTGATGCAGTCAAAGCCACCCTGAGAATATATCCTGGTGATCGAAATCCATGCTGCAACAAGCAACGGCTGCAATTCGGTTGAACGAACTCGGACAATGCGGGAACATCCATGTCAAAGAAAACCTCTAAATGTCAAAGGGGATAAAATCAATTCTCATATATGGGTGCGGATAGCTCCTCTCTGACGCTTCGAATTAAGAAGGCTGGCGATGAATGTTTTCTGAAAGACCTCGCGCGCAAATACTGTTTTGATTAACTCTCAAGGACTATCCATAGCAGAGAGTAGGTGTTTACATTAAAGAGGAGGGCTACGCTATAGTAAATGGGACTCTTAGGTTGAAGTGCTCTGCATCAAAATCTTGAATGGAAGACGAAAAATTTATTCAAGGAAGAGGCACAATTTTACAACCGTCAATGCAGTACTAACTACGATCGTTAATACAGGGAGTCTCTCATCTGATCAGTCAAAGTTTCTAGTTTTCTAGGTGATAGGTTTTCTAAATTCTAATAAAATATGAAATGCCAAAAACTTTTGGAGAATTCTACAAGTTTTCATTACCAGGAAGTTCTTGGCATGACCCATTGGTCGCACCCATTCCGGCTATTTTTCTCTATGATTCGGTACTACCACCAGCACTAAAGCCTGTAGTTAAATTTATTTATTTAAATGTGAAACTTTGATTCCTTAAAGACGGGCTTGCGATGTTAATGCACAGAAAACGTCTTGGGGCAGTATCAAATGCAACGTGTGAGACAATGATCTCCTAGACTTCTATTCTGGCTCTAAGTTAGTAATCGACTTAATGCCATCCAACACGTATGCTAAGAGGATTATCGGCTAAAAAGTACTGTCGAACGCTTCCATGTCAGGCCATAGGTACATCGAAATCAGGATTGGATGCGAGGTATCGGCCTTGAATCCGTGAAAAACCAACTGAATACCCTTAAAGAGGAGTTCGGCAATTCACCCATCAAACTCAGGTGGCGCACGTGTTCAGAACTAGAACGATGCTTTCAACTAATGTTTCCAGCAAGGAAAGACTGCTGTAAATTGCATGTTCAATGGCGGGATGCGGACAACAGGTAACTTAGGACTAATTGGAAAGATCGAAACATTCGGCGATACCAGTCGACAAGCCGAAGACCTCCAAAGGGTCTAATCAGCCCCAATACTCAGAAGATCTGGTAGGGACTACACTTTCCAGCTACACGAACTTCCTAGCAATCAGCTCTTAGCACCGAAGCTAGAAGTCAGTAAAGAGCTGCAACACGCCGCAGCTGATATCTGTGGTCGACTATTGAGGGATGAGCTATCAAATTGGTTTCAAGATGGGTGGATGCGATGTCATATGTCAATTAAGCTAAAAAAAAGCGATTAGATCACTTACTAGCATTTCTGAAGAGAATTTTCAGTCCTAGCCTAACGACGAAAACGTAGTCTTATGGACCTGCGGTCTGATGCATTGATACCGGAACTCCAGTTGCTGCGAAAGTGCGAAATCAGCTTTCCCTGCACTTAGGAGTGGTTTCGGACAAAAACCTATCTAGGAAGCAGCGCTGGTATCTGTTTGGAAGACAGTGACGTTGAATTTCACTCCTCGTTAGTAGCAACCCTGATTACAATAAACTGAATTATGAAGAATGAGTGGGGGAGAAGACGGCATAACTGTCAGCGACTTTCCTTTAAGTGGGAAAGATTGCGCACTACTTACTGGCATCGTGACTCAGCACTACGCTTTTGCTAAGTATGTACCTAAGTCATACTGCGACGCTTGCTGTGAGAACGATATTGACACAGTAGAGCATTTGTCCAGGCTACTCTCGAATCAGACCGCAGGTACTTGGCACTTATATTATGAGTCCTGTTAGTGTTGGCACTTTACGACTGAAATGTTTACCTACCTCTCTACGAAAGACTGAGAGATGCGTAAAACTTTGTTCTTTGTCTGAATCTTCTGTTCGGGCGGGGAAAGCCAAAATAATGTTAATCACTACAGGTACTATTCTATTGTACTCCTTGTGAATTTCCTTTGAATAAATTTCATAGTCCGCGAAGAAAGATATTTAATCCATTCAGTGAGAGAGTCTGAAATATGAGCATTCACCACCTATCTGTAGCCTGATGCGAGCTTACTTAGAATCGTCCACAGACAAAGTACCCCGCTGTGTCTTTATCACTTTGCCAAGCACAACTTAAGACTAGATACGTAAGGAGGGATTAGTTTACTCTTGTGCTTATTGACTCAACTGTCAATGAATTGGGTGGGTGGAGGTGGCTCAAGTAGTAGTGTATTGGCTTCCAAATCGGACTGTTCGGTGTTCAAATCTTCTTATAGATGTTGAGCCCAAATATCCTCCCTCTCCCTCTGTCCAATTAAAAAAAAAATACATTGAGTGTTGCTCTTGAGTGTTAAGTACAAATAAAAAAAAGTCATAGCTGTGGACCCGGTTCTGGTTTTAAAAGGCCACTCTCCCTGCCTTGCCCACTAAGTTTATCGGCGATCTAACTTCCAGTAATCATATTGTCATCTGAAATCCAGAGAAAACGCAATGAAAACTGTCTTGCAACTAGCTTACTAGGGATGGTAAGAGGGATCAGTAAAGTTATTAGCGCAGTTTGGCTGTCGCTACAGATGCGGTTACTTCACATCCTGCATCTACTCATCATAGCAGAGTATATTGCCATCAGGATTGCGGCTTTCACGAAGACGAAAATCGACTTCTTTTCTGCAGTTCCAATATCATTGCGTCAGAATACATGATCATAACATCAGAGCTAAAGAGAATGCCGTTCAGGTCATCGCAACTCCAATTAAGACGGATGATGGTTTCCATCTGGAGAGAGATTCACTAGTGCGCCTACAGAAGAGCCAAATATGACAGCTTGCAAGCAGCCGAGGCAAACCATTTTTTAGGGCCTTGTGAATGCAGCCGCAAAACCTTATTCCACCAAACAAACAAACACCGTATAGATCCAATAATGTCAGAGAGCTCAGAGCGCCATGGAGGTGTGGTGACGTCATACAGACTAATGACACTAGACATCGACCATCCCTTAGCTAGTGCGGAAGGTGACAGCTGCATTTCTGTCACGATACAAAAGATCTCTCTAATTCTTTCCTTTTTTCGGCCAGCCTTTGCGCAGACAAAGCGAACAATTTTAATACGCATCCATCCATTAATATTAATTAATGCATTATAGAACAATTTATAAAACTTTAAAACAAATAGTTAGAAGCAAATATCCGAATCGTTTTTCTTTTGGAGTTTTTTGGAGTAACAAGAGGTCCTCGACGCGACATGCTCAGTCAATGAAGTTTACTATTAGGGATAATGCAATGATAATTAGGCTCTTCGGGAAAACAGATACTGATGCCTTTTAAGTGCTAAATGAGTCAAGTTAGGCATCTTCCTCCTGCTCGTCAAGAGTCTCAGTTTTGAGATGATTGAGATAATTTCCAGTTAGCTAGTCATCATGCCAAGGACGACACACCTTCATCACTTGCATATTCCTGAGCGAAAACGTCAGAACTATTTAGAAAGATAAGCAGATAATCGTCCAACTCGAAGCACAACTTGATATTGTTGTTAAGCGATTTAAGACTTTTAAACAGCGTACAAGCAACTTGACTAAAAAATCGTGAACGCCTTAGAAAGATGGAGTCGTCTCCAGCACTCAAAAAACAAAGTTAGTTGCTCTTATAAATAAAGAAAAAAACGTAAAAGTTAGACTGAGATAATTAGGCAGGATTTGCCATCCTCAAATGAGAAATCAAGGCCAATGTGTTGTGCCACCTAGTAACAATACAAGGCCCTGAAGTAGACAAGGTACAAATTGCGGAATAGCAGCACACAAAAGTGTTCTCTAGTATGAGACATCGTAAAGAAACCTGAAGCGATTCCGCCTAAAATGGATTGGCACAAAAGACGAAAGAAAAATTGCAGACATAATCCTCGTTGGGGAATAACACTAAAATAAAAGTGACTGTAGAATAGGGGGAGAAAATGCTACAGAAAAGGAAAGGATATGAACAGACTCAAGGACTTTAGGTAGACAGAACATCTTTACTTGAAAATAAAAAATAATCCAATTCTTCAGATGTCACGACCGACGGGGACTTTAATCTCGCAACCGGGGATTTGCTTTTACTCAAATTCTTGCAAATGGTTCCAAAACCAACTTGAGACTTCCATCATCGCTGATGAAAATAAATTTAATTATTCAGACAGGAAACTTACAGTAAGCCTCCTTAAAGTATAAACAATCCCGAATATTATTTTCCGTCGCTTCATCCATTCATCGCACATCATACGATTGGAATAACTAAGGAATATATCCATGATATGTTCCACGTTAGTTGGCCCTCATCCAGACAACATTATCGCGAATACAATTTAACAATTTAACTTTTCAAATTAAAGCCCTCGTACATCAGTCGATTTCTACGTGAATCTCACGTCAAATTAGACCTGCATCCATCCGAATCATCTCTGCTTAAATTAACTCAATCAAGTTTCCCAAATAATTGTGTCACACCCTTCACCCGGTGCTGCTGAAAACTGCCTCAGGAACGGAAAGCGCAAGTGAAACTACTCCACCCAACACACACCATACACCCCCAGGCACCCTTACACTTTACAAAAACATTTCTAAAATTCTCCAAACACTCACCTGCTTAATGCAATAATCAGAGGTGTTTTCGACTGCAGCAATTGTGACAGCTGTTGTTGAGTTAAAATATTCCTCAGGCGCACATCCAATGGTGTGACGACGTCCTCAGCCTTTTGGTAGAAGTTCTCTATGGACGGCTGACGATCGCCTAGTCTCTGCAAAATCAACAAAAAAAAAAACAGAATTTACTTATTACACACTCAGATGCATACTTATACACAACAACAGAAAAGTTTAATTGAATTTCTAATCGGAGGGGCAAAAAGCGACTAAAATTAGAGAGTCAACCGAATTTCAAAATGATGATGTGTGCCACGTCGACTATGTAATTTATTTCGGCCAACGACAGACGGCGTCGACGTCATTGTATTCTGCATTTGCAAAAACTCCTCGGAAATTTTAATTAAAAAACTTTTAACCGAGCGTGCAATGGTACGGGGATAGGTACGAGTATGCACTCCAGAGGGAGGTTTACTTTGGGGCAAAGGAAATGTAAAAAAAAAAAAAAACACAAAACTGAATCCGAACTCTCACTAAAAGTCCCAAAACATCATAATATGTTGCGGTCCATTGAACTGTTCACACTCTAGGAATCGTAGTTTGACACGAGTTTTATGAACACAGAACACATCGTCACAAATGATGAAGTCGCAGCTGAAGTTCATTTACGCACTACCCGAGTGTAACTGAGGGAGGGTCGCTTACTTTTTGGAGGTACCGCGAAGATTTCGGAGAACAGAATTTCAACATGATTCTGGGGATGCTGTACTCGTATTCAAATGAAAGGAAACCAAGCTTCGATCTGACTGAGAATCCACTAAACACTGAACAGAACTGATTGTGAATAGGGCGTTTCGCATGAGCACTAATTGAAGGGGAACACGTGTCGATTAGCAGGAGAGCATACCCTCATATTGATAAGAGTCCCTAGGGAGTTGGTGATTAGCCTTAAAAAAACAAATAAAACAACAATTACTACAAATTGAGTGATGTTTTGGTGGATAATTGAAATGGCGATACACGAGTATCATTGGTTGTAGGAAAGTAGAAATCTGTTGCAGCTGGTTCCGCAATGGTTGACCTAGTTTCTTGAAGGAACTTGGATTTTTACGGATGGCCTTATTCTATCAAAAAGAACGAGTAGGCAATCCAAGTTAAAAGGGAAATGCCTGTACTCCTTTTCAGCGTCTAAGAGTCCGTGGATGACCACATGCCCTACATATTGTTGAAGTCAGTCGTTAGAGCCTGTATGTTTACAGACAGACAACCTATGAATTAATGCTGCCAACATTTTCCTGTGCTTCAGCCCAAGTCTTTCCACAATGAAAATTTGAACAACAACAACTAGAGAGTTACTCGTACCCTTAAAATATTTGCACACAGAGTGCGCGAAGGAAACAGAGGGAGGAAGAAAAGAGAAGTACCGTTGTACATTGGTCTTAAATGTTTGCAAGTTATTACGACTAGGAAATCGACAGCTTGCCAGGACATTCCATGAGCGAATTGACGGAATTATGAGTGCAGTACGATATTTTAGAGTACGTCCGAAAGTGGGCTTGAGGGTGTACTGATGAGCATTGATGAGAGACGGGTGTTTGAATGGGTGGCGATTTCTGTGCAGCACTAGTGGTGAAAAAGGCGATAGAATGATGCTCCCACAAGGGGGCCTACCTCTACAAGTCAATCCCCGACCGCGATCCGGGGGGCTTCTGACTCCCTTGACACCGTGATTTGAGTCCTGGTAGCTCCTGACTCCCATGGTACTGATCAAATCGTAGCAACCTTCGGTAGCGTCATCTGAAGATGTTTACGATAAGACCAGTGCTTTGCTTTGCCCCGCTTTTTATTAGACAACGTCATTGATGGGCGAAGCCTTGATAATTGGGCGGGGGGCCAATGACAGCAGACAGATGTCTCTTGTGTTTTAACGTAGGTACCTGCCGTGAGGGCTTAAGCCTACGGGATGCGCATACATCCATGGGAGCAAGGATATGCCTTACCATCGCTCACCAAACATTTTCACTGTTTCAGATACCAATTCGGAACTGTGTTGCCGGCACAAGTTCCACCCTTGGTATGAGTCGAGGCCGACCTAAAACCTCTTACTGCTCTTAGGGTCGCAGCACCCAGTACTTATTGCAACTCTACATTGGGTCAAACCAAGGGAAAAACCAAGGGAGAACCCAAGGTAAGACCCTTCCCGCGATTTTGGGTTTAAACCACAGCCACCATGACGCTCCCACAAGGGGACCTACCTCTAACAAGTCAGGCCCGGACCGAGATCCGGGGGGCTCCTGACTCCCATGGTACCGTGATTTAAGTCCTGGTAGGGACTACCGGTGGTCCAGCCGCCAACAAGACCTATGACCGGCAACTTGTGACTGATCAAATCGTAGCAATCTTCGGTAGCGTCATCTGAAGATGTTTACGATAAGACCAGTACTTTGCTCTGCCCCCGTTCATTATTAGACAACGTCATTAAAGGGCGAAGCCTTGATAATTGGGCGGGGGCCCAACGACAGTAGACAGCATTGGGTTTTGGAAGCATTAAAGTCCACTATGTTTCTCAATTGGTTATGCTGGTAATATCAGAATTTAATGAGCTTAACATACGCCGAAGAACAGGCACGTGTGTCCGGGAACGAATATGAAAAGCAGAGAGTACTGTCGTCAGCAAAGGAATATATTGGATTAGAAGTAGCAGACAAGAGATCGTTGATGAAAATTAAAAAGAGTGTCGGGGACAGAACGGAACCCTGGGGTACACCAACATTTATTTTGTAAATATCAGACTTGAAACCATCCAAGGCAATTTGATTGAACGTTATTTCTAATTCATGGATAGAGAGAGTCGTCGATCCCAAATGCACACATTTTCGACAAAAGAGCGTGATGCCAAACTCAGTCAAATGTACAATGTACGCTTTGGATATCTTTCGACGAGACATTCCGTCAAATCACCAGTGGATCTGTTGCTACGAAAACCATACTGCGGGTCATTGAGAAGTTTTTGTGTTTCGAAATATTTCATGAGCTGACAGTTTGTTAGCGTTTCCATGACCTTAGAAAGAAGGGACATAAGTACAGTGCATTTGGAGGAGGAGAGAGAAGAATATTCGCATTTTTTAAGGACGGGCTGGACAAACGCTGTTTTCCATCTGCCCGGAAAGAGTCCTGAAGAGTAGGATTGATGAAAAAGCTTTCGCAGTAGTTCTGCCAGCGTGGAAGAACACCTCTTCAGAAGAAGGGGGGATATACCATCTGGACCAGCGGGTTTGTGTATTTGAAGTTCTTTAAGTATTCTTGCTAATACACGATTGTGAAAGAGAATTCGTCCCATTAAAGATTCGACGCAGTCAGTGTAGGCGGAAACAAAGCACTATCTGGAAATATTAAGTTGGCTGCAAAATGTGCAGGAAGCAGATTAGCCTGGTCTAAGTATCTGACAGCTGGAATGCCATTATAAATAAGCGTTGGGATGTAGAATGAGGCAGAATTTCTAATATTTTTGGCACCTCAGTTTAGAGTGGAACAGAACCTCAGGTCTCACTTCTCACGTCTCTTCAGTTAGGGCGTTTTTGTCAGCCCCTTCCAGTTACCCATACGAAATTACGAATAGATGAGGTCCATTTCCACTTAGAATGAGGTTGTCCTCTACGGCGTTGGCCCTCTGTCTCTGGCCCTCTATTTTTCTGACGAGGCCGGCATCGTTGTACAGCCCGTATAGTTCGCTTTTGAAACTTCTTCTCTATTCTCCACTGATGCAAATGGGACCGAAATTAGCCAGAAGAACTTTTCACGCGATGCGCAAGCGAGCATTTGTCTCCAAGCTTCAAGCGTCAGTGTTCAAGCTTCAATGCTGTAAAGCCGGACTGGGATAATCGATGTCCTGTATATTGTTCTTATGATCGCCCGAGAGAAGGTCATAATATTCAATTGCCCTGGTATCGTTATCGGAGTTGATAGCGGAGCAGAGGTAGGTAAGGTCCTTAACTACGTCAAAGTTGTAGCTGCTGATTATGGCATTTTGTCCTAGGTGTCGATGTTGTGTGTTCCTCTTTGTTGATAGTATAATATGCACTCTGTTTTTCCTCTGACTTATCTTTGCCGCTTCTTCAATATTCTCCATAAATTCTCCATTGGCAGCTAGCTGTGTTCTTCTAACTGAATAGACTTTGGGAAGATGGTGGCTCTGGAGTTGACGTTGAAAAAGTTACATGACAGCGCATCGCCCTGTTTAAGTCCTTTTCTGACATTGAAACTCTTGATTTTGTCATTACCGACCTTGACGACGCAGCATGCATTCTTCAGCGGCATCCTACTTAGTACAACGAGCTAAGACAGAATCCCAATATTATACATTTCTCTGGGTAGGTCATCTCTATAGATGCTGTCATTTGTGGCTTTGAAATCGATGAGGAGGAGGTGTATATCGATTTGGAACCCCTAGGTTTTCTTCCAAGATTTACCGTAATGTGGAAAGCTGATCTATTGTGGACGTTTCTTGCCTAAACTCACTGATAGGACTGATCAGTTTGTTGACGAAGAGTCTTAGGCGTTCATCTAATACGGCAGACATACTATGTAGACTTATTCCCCTGTAATTGGCACAATCCAAGGAGTTTCCTTCTTTAGGATTGGACTATCAATGCTGAAGTTCCATTTGCCGGACTTACTTCCGTTGACCTATATTTTTAAGATTAGTTGATGTACATCCCGTATCCAATCTTCGTCTGCTTCTTTAAGCAGCTCGGCAGCTAAGACATCGGATCCAGCTGTTTTGCTAGTCTTAGCTTCGAAATGTTCTTCCTTTTTCTTCTGCTCGTAGAGCTCGCAAACCCTCGTTCTCGTTCTTTTCTGCAGGGCCAATCTACACATCCGCTGTTTTTTTATATTTGCTTTTCTGCATTCGGTGTCGAACCTGCCTATTGAAACCCTAATTGTTCTTTGGCAAGTCTTCTATGTTTTATGCAGGTGGTATTGCATTTCCCGAGAGCTTAAGAAACACTTTATCGGAAGAGTCCTTGGCGGGTTATCTTGGCTATAACATATATAAGCTGTTCGGAGCATTTACACATCCAAAACAGTGTAGGAGTGTCTTGAAACGATCGGAAAATGATAAATTAGGCTGACGGTTTGTTCATCCGCAGTCAGCTAGTCCTTATAGATATCAATATGCTAATCAATATAGTGACGGTACGTATCCATTAGCCTGTGTCCTTGTGTCGTAGAGGCTGTGCAATATGGTAACCAAAGATGCCATCATTGCCTAGCTTGACAATTTTGCCAATGACAATTTTGACGACATGCTTAGGACACTGCTCGGATTTTCTGTCGAGGATCTCCTAGAAGCAATCTTTTGTAAAATCGTCCTTCTCTTCTGTCAGGCTCCTGGCATTCATGAGATATAGGTTGGCGAAGTTACCCATCATGCGAATCATCTTCAGGCGTCAAACTCAAGACTTGTTTTTTAAGTCATTCTCCGGCGGCCAATCCACTTAATAAACGCTGCCACTGCTGTTCTTGTTGGGCCGGTTTTAGATATGTATGTATGCTGACAGTATTAGTCCAGTAAGAATTTTGAAAATAAAAAGCAGCGCCATATATAAGCAAACGGCAAACCTAGGATTTCTTCTTAACAATAATGCTTCTTCAAAAGTGAAGCAAGAGCTTCACTATAGCTTTGATGATGATCATGGTTATTTTATTAAGACCTTCAAGATTCTTGAATTTAAATAAATTTTAACCACAAGTTCAAGTTCAACCAAATCACAATTATTCACATAAATAATGCCCCGCTGTGTCATCGTCAGTTTCACTGCGTATTTTCCCGTTACGACACAAGAATGCAGTTTATAATTATTCCTACTGAGGCACAAAAGGAAAACCGCAGACCTCTTTGGAACATTCGTTTGGTCTGCGACCTCCAGGCGAGTAATGCCTACCAGCCACTGTTGTGGCTTCGAACCTAAACAAGATTCAGTAGATTCAGCCTTCCGATTGTGTCCGGAGATGCTTTACATTCTCAAACCAGCTTCGATTTGGTGAGAGGGCTTAGCAAGGTATTAAGTACAGCTTACTTATCGTTATAAATGTAGCCACTTCACCCTTCCAACTATTCTTCACAAAAGATCAGTTTTGGAGCCATCTGTTAAGATCAGATTCTGGTCGAAACCATTTTTGGCCACAGAGAAAGTCGAATTCGACCAGATCAAAAGCCAGTCGGCGAGCAAGGTCATCAAAACTACACCGCATATTGTACCAAAGGCGCCACTATTTTTGATACGCCCTTGAGAATGTTACCAAGAGGAGGGAGGTTCATCAGTGTGATTCAACCTACGAATAGGATGCAATTAGTAGCATCACAGTCATGTACTGCTAGATCCAAAAACACTTTATCTTGGCGAAAGCCCACTTACACTGACGACAAAAAAAAAAACATATTTATTCTGGTCGAAACCATTTTTGGCCACAGAGAAAGTCGAATTCGACCAGATCAAAAGCCAGTCGGCGAGCAAGGTCATCAAAACTACACCGCATATTGTACCAAAGGCGCCACTATTTTTGATACGCCCTTGAGAATGTTACCAAGAGGAGGGAGGTTCATCAGTGTGATTCAACCTACGAATAGGATGCAATTAGTAGTATCACAGTCATGTACTGCTAGATCCAAAAACACTTTATCTTGGCGAAAGCCCACTTACACTGACGACAAAAAAAAACAACATATTTAGTACAAAGAAGTTTATTATGCAGGACGGTACTCAAACCCTTAGCTTCGTTAGGAACGCGGGTAGTGACGCCTTTAAGCACGAGATGAGTCGGAGTAATCAGCTTCTTCCCTCTCCTGAAGAGAACTGCTTCAGGATTAACTAGAAATGCATTTCTCCGAATCGTCGGTTCACATCTAGGCTGCACCTTAGAGCAAGCAGTCAGTAAGAAATATCAAACAGATAGTATAGCTACATAACCTACATAGCCTGAGCGTAGATGTCAACAATCAATGAAAAAGTTAAGTAATGCGTCGACTAGCAGGCAACAAAGCCTTGCGAGCAACCCTTGTTCGCAGCCAGCATCACATCACAGTTGTCGAGCGCGTCTTCAATTCAGACCTTCAGATTTTCAAGCGCAGTCTCGCAGGATCTCCCGAGTTGGTATGCATGTTGTATCTTAGGCAAGGGATGCATTCGCATAACAAAGCCTGAACATTTCTTCATAATCGTTAAGATAAAGGAAGTCAGACTGACAGGTCCGAAGCCCTTGGCAGCGTGTAGTCTTCCTCTCCGATTTTCGGTATAAATGCTACTCTTTCATGTTAGCCGGAGAAGTGCCACGTTTGCAGTGAAGATAACTTTCAGAGTTGGCACTAACCGTTTTTCAGCATGACTGCATATACATATATTGATTCGGTGCTGTAAAAGTAGGGTAGGCACTGCGAGGAGTCAACTTGGCGATGCCGAGTGTTGTAACTGTTTCTACACGTCAATTGTGCTTATTTTACCTCCAAGTGGTAAACATTGGTGTACTGGTCTATGTCCATCCGGACTGGACTTGCCACGAGACACCGAATTAATACCGCCAGTTGGAATCAACTGTGAAATAAAGTCCCACAATAAATCATATAAGACCTTACTCCAGCTGAGGCTGGAGACTAAGTCAGGGTTACTGGTTTCGGTCTAACAGATCCCTCTTGCTAGGGGTATCTACAATGGAACTGGTCTTCGGGGGTTGTGCCGCCACGGTAACTACCTGGTTAACGAAAAAATATATTGTTACGAAGCAACAACAAGCCTCTGGTACGGACGGATCTACTGTTGACAACCCCTGTAAACGAAATAAGGAGAACAATCTGTACGTAGAATGTTAGGTCCCTCAATAGGTCACGTGACGCGGAGGCCCTGGACTACTGCAAAGAAGATGTTACTGCCATCAAATGGGGATAGGATGGGCTGAACAAAAAGATGATGAAAAGCTGCCACATCTACTACGGCGAATGGTATCGATAGCAAAAGCAGCCCCTATTTGGATGCGGATTTGTTGTTAGAGGTAGACTTAGGCGAGAAGTATTGAGTTTCAGGCATAGTAATGGGCGCCTAAACGAGTGCCTCAGTATTAAGGCTAAATCTACCAATATTAGCCTTATATGCGCGCACGCTCACACAGAGGAGAAAGATAACGACACCAAAGACAGCTTCTAGCGGCTAGTCATTAGCTATGCAAAGCTAGGAAGAGAGGGCATCTTTGGTAGTATAGTTAGAAAGTATAGTTTGATCTATTCCACCTCCTATGTACTCAGGCTAATCGACTTTGCCCCGGGGCGAAACACTGTCGTAGCTAGCTATCGCATCTCGATATTCATAAGGGGACCTGAAGAACTCCTGAGCAATCAACCATCATCCAGATTAACCAGATTCGATGGACGAAAGACACTCCTCCAGTATTATGGATGTTCAAACCTTCCGAGGGGCCAACATCGACTCGGATGTCTACCTTGTTGTAGCCAAGGTACGGTTGCGGATATCCATAGGGAAGTTTGACGTCGGACGGCTACAATCGAGAGTTGTTCACGAGTTCTACGAGCCGAAGAGGAGCGACGAACAGAGGCTTCTTAGAGGAAAAGGAAGGAGCATGTGATGTTTTCCCAAAATGTAAAAAAAAACATGCCACGGACACAAATTTAGAACCATTGGTAGAGACGAGTAAGGGAACATAGTAGTAGAGTCGCAGTCGATGCTGAGGATTTGGACAGAGCATTTTTGTAGACTGTAAACGTCGATGACGAACCAAATACCGCTGTCGATATAGACCACCTATTCATCGATTTTAAGGACCCGTATGACAGCATCTATAGAGATGAGCTATTCAGAGCTCCGTCTGTGTATGTAGGATGACAATAAAGAATAAGAAAAAACAAAGTGTATGCTGTCAACGAAGAGGAATCTACAAATCGACAACTTTGAGATAGTTAGGGACTCGGCTCCTCTATCACGACACCAACGCGAAAATCATTTCAAAACTCTTACTAATCGCTGCTTCTCTAGCTTGGAAGACAATTGAGTAGTAAGGCCTTCTCTTGAGCAACCAAAAAATAACTATACAATACACTGATCATCCCAGTCCTGCTTTACGGCGCAAGTGGATAAAAATGCTCTTGCGCGCTTCGGGAGAAAAGTTCTTTGGGTAATTCTCGGTCCCATTTGCATCAATGGACAATGGAGTATGTGTTTCAACAGCGAACTGTACGCGCTGTACAACGATGCCAACCTTGTCACGATAATCCGGCTTAGATGGCCAGGTCAACTTGAATGTATGTACACCAGCGTCCCAGCCCGGAAAGATTTCGACTCTAACCCAGAGGTAGAGAAGTAGAAAACGATATTATCTTAGGTGGCGCACACAAATAGAAAGGGACCTCAGCCAGCTTCGTGTTTGTAACTGCAGGCAGCTGGCAAAAGACCGCGCTAGCTGGGGAGGCATGTTAGCTGATGCCATGTTCCACTCCGAACTATAGCGCCATCTATGTAAGTACTTAAGTAAGACGATGTAATAATCAAAGCTGGTAGCAACGCTTACTATAAGTAACCAATGAAGCATTACTGACGTAATTTTAAATTAATTGTTTCCTTTGTGGGCTAATGACCTAAATAAATTGCCACTGAAAACGAACTTCGATACAATCTCCCAAATTCAGGGCCCTGTAGAAAGCGGAAATGTCATCATGCTCCAATGCAGATGACGACCAAATACTGACATAATGCCATCAAAATAAATTGAATATCGCAGCCAACAGAAACGGTATCTTCATCTTCATAATTCTATATAAATCTAAATCTCAAAATCTCTTTCTAATACTTTCGAAAGAGTACTCGAAAATATCTCAGAAACAGGCGTCATATCCGTAAGTGCTCTTCATCGCAAGCACTGGGTGGCAGGCACTTCTACGTCTACCTGCACTTAATGTCAAAAACTTGCGCAACTAATCCAAAGTGCGAGTACTTAAAAATGAACATGACTCAGCAGCCTCCATTATGTCACCGTGAGCCTGTGTCCACAACCACCCGATAGATAGACAGTAACGAGCAACATGAAGCGCATCTAAAAATAGTGAAAATTCACTTTTTATTCAAAAATTCACTCGAAAACGAAACGAAAACATCGCAAATTGCACCTCAAAAACGTATTTTTTTTTTTAAAAATAAACCGACGAACACGACGCCATCGATATTTTAAAGAAATTCGGATTTATAAATTGACAAGTCGACATAATAGCCATGTACTCGTATTTAAATATATAAATATCTAAATATCTAAACAGCAATTCGAAAACAATCGTCAATTCAAAAACACCGGGTAAACAAACGTGTTTTCGACTTCCTAGGTCATGCAACTGCAACTATGTACAGGCATGTCGGACGTGTAAACGCACCTTGAAAACAAACCAGCGGCACAGGGCACGTACGAGTAGATTAGCACGCCTTAAAAAATTTTCAAAAACTTTTCAAAAATATTCACTCGAAAACTGGTCGAAAGTAATAATTCAATCGGGTAACCGTACTGCAATGAGATTTGAGATATCCGTGCTCGGTTAAATGCTGGCTACTGCGGCGATGCAGGGCAATATTCGTTTGAAAACTAAATGGTGATCGCTTCGTTTGGGATATTCATGGCGAAAAATTTTCGTAAAAATAGCCAAAATGGCAGCATGTCAAACGTTAGCAGTGCGGTTGACGGTTGCTGGTTGCTGGTTTCGAGTTGTGCTGTGCAAGAGGCAAGGCAAAGAATAGAAAACAGAAGTGAATTCGAATTGAAAGTGGAGAAAATCAAAATAGCCAAAACGAATCTTTTGTAGAAACGTGCAAATTGCAGAGTGGTGAATTGCGAAATGAATGACGTAAACAAAGGCAAAGATACGGATGCCGGCAAAAAGTCCACGTTACCGAGGCTAGCTGACTGCTTGGGGCATGGTGAGGCACATTAGCTGTGCTGCAAACTGATTCAATGGTAAGTTTAGGGTTTGTTGCTGTGGGGAATACAAACTCAGTATGGTGAATACTTTAGATGGAAACGGAAAATTCCTTGCCTACTTTTTGGCTTAAGCGAACGTATATTGCCTCGAAATGGTGATTGTGAATGCTAAATGATCTTCGAGCAAGGAATAATCATACTTCTTTCGAAGAAATTCGGTTGACACCAATTCTTAAATGGTGGGGTATGTGACATACATAAAGGAGATAACCTTTCCTTTTCCTTACAGGAAATAATTGAATTGCCAGCTAAAGAGTCTTAGTAAGGGGTTCATAAGAAAAGGCTTGCGATTAAAAAGAGTGAACAGCCCATGTAGTGCTTAGATTCCAAGTAGTGAAGCTACTCCATCCAACTTATTCATATCAGAGATCGAGACAAGTTTTCGATTCTCTAGGCTGAAATCGGAGGTATTTGATAATCAACGGATATCCGAGCGCCAAAGACTAGAGCGAAATTCAGCTCAGTTAGTGAACTCAGCATAGTTATATGTTCGACTCTGTCTAAATTGATGAGGACCGCCCGTCGTTTCTCAGGTAGGGCTCCTGATTGGAAATCCTGTTGTTGGGCACTCGTATAGAACTGACAAGCACTATCCATCTATAACCTTAAATCATATACACGCGTCATTGTCACTTTTCCAGGACACTCTCCTCGAACTCAATGGACAGGAACCTATAGCTGATGGACGAGACAAAAAAAACTAACCATGCGCAATAGGATACATCGATATCGACACACTGAAAACGAGAAACGTTCTACAATGTAGGGTACAAAGCGTAATTCAACCTACAAAATACCATCCTCACCTACACGTGGTGTATTCTGCTCTGGTGACCGACTAAGGGCGGTATAACCCCAAACCTTTCCAGATTAATCAAGTTCGGAGATAGAAGCCGCAGTCTGGAAAACTAGCAGCCTAAATATTTGAACCTGCCTTAGGCACCAATGCCCTAGGCATTAAAACCGAGTCGAGTAAGGTCTTAATTATGGCATACTGGAAACAACGATTTGGATTTTGGAAGTTTGTGTGTATAGTATTCTGTTAGCCGAGTAAGCTGGAGTGAAATCCGGTTGAAACGACTTTCAGGCTAATGCTACACACGCCCCCGTCCCGTTAAAACCTTGGCAGGACTCAAAGAATGCTCAATGTTACGTCACCATTAAGTTGGTGGTGTAGGTACAGATGTAATATTGCTGTTTAGCACCGATCTGGCTCGGGCACTGGACCCCAGAAGGGCCTGTGTCAATATGGCCTCACTGCCAGCATAGATAACCATGAGATCGCTGGTGACTACACATCCGAACGTTGATAACGGCTTTGAGTAGTGACTCTTAAGAAATGAACACAACAAAAACAACAACAACAACAACACCAAATACCCAGAAAACAAATAAGGAGACAGGAAACGGGGACAATTATGAAAATCCGTTCGAAAGAAGCGCGATAATGCGAAGAACTCCTGCCGCACCTACAACATCCCATACTCCAGTAAGTGTCGGTCCACCGGAGACGAATCGAGCAACAATTGAAGGAACCCCAGACCAACCAACTTTCCTTAAACTAGGAGAGCAAATAAGGGCATTGGTCGGAATGCTGGATGACGGCAAAAGGCGTTCTATACACCAACCGATGAGGGATGCAATTGAAAGCATATGCGCTCTCTATAAGCTCTCAGCTAAAGATCCCCATGGCTTCGACCAACCACTGAGCCAAAACGAAACTCGACTCCTGCAAAAAAAAACAATGGAGCGGAATGGAAAACGGAAAAAACGAACAAGAAAGAATTTACAAAAGATACGCGACGGGAAACGGACAAAACAAAAGAAGGAGAAGGCGCAAAGAAACGTGCCGAGCAGGCTCACGCAAATAAGGCAGCCATCATCGAGAAACCAGCCTGGACTAAGGTAACCAAAAATACCACCAGGAAGAAAATAGTCGTCGAGAAAGCCAAACCTGACGCAATTGTAATTGAGTCCAAGGGCGAAGCCACATACGCGGAAATACTCCGTAACATAAAAGCAGATCCCTAACTAGAACAAGTTGGTAAATCAGAACACACAAGGGAGAACTGCTAATACAGCTCAGAAATACCGTCAGCAAAGCCGAGGACGTAAAGGCCGCAATAAGCGAAGCCCTAGGACAAAAGGCAGAGGTCCGAGCCCTTACACAACGCATTACCTCACAGGAGGAAATCTGTGAAGCAATCAGAAAGCACTCCGGATTCGAACAGATAACGTATGGACACACACAGAGTGCACTAATTAGCCTCTCTGTAGGAATCGGAGAAAAGATACTAAAAGCAGGAAGACTAAAGGCAGGCAGGGTAAACTGCCGGGTCCGCCCCAAAATGATGTTAAAGAAGTGTTTCAAATGCCAAGAATTTGGACACGTAGCAGGCAGATGCGAATGCCTAGAAGACCGCTCCAAACTATGCAGGAGATGCGAGGAGCCGTCATGCATGTTCTACAGGGAAAATGATCCGAAGGATGCAAAACACGTAGCGGGCAGTGGAAAGTGCCCAGTCTTCAAGAAAGGCATGACTAGCATACAATGATAAAGGTCATACAAATAAATCTTAATCACTGTGAGATAGCTCAGGATATCCTGAAACACAAAACTGATGTGATCATTGGAGGAGACGGAATGGAGCAGTAGGCTCACCAACGACGCGAGGAGTACAGTACCTAATTTGGGGCCGCAATGGAAGGACAGCCTTTTCGACAAGGATACATTGGAGGTGATGCTGAATAGCTCTACCACAGATACAAGCGGATCAGCCGAAAGCATGTCGCATCAACTTACAGAAATCAATCAATCAGATTCAACCCAGGAAAACAGCAAATCGAAGAGGCGCCCCATGCTACTGGTGGAACGATGAAGTAAAACAATCAGGGCAAAGTGTTTAAAAGCTAGACGTAAAGTCCAAAGGTCTAGAGGAAGAGATGACTTCCAACAACACCTAGAAAGCTTTAAACAAACAAGACGGGAGTTTACAAAGGCGATCAAAGAGATCAAATCAAGATGCTTCAAACGTATATGCAACGAAGCGGATATAAACCCATGGGGCACGGCCTACAGAATGGTTATGACCAAACTGAAATCTTGCAGGTCTCCACAAATAACGTGCCTAAAAGTGCTGATAACCATAGTGGAGCACTTGTTCCCCAAAAGGTTACACAACATGGTCGCAATCGTCCGGGAAACAGAAGTAGGACATATCCCAGCCGTTACACTGGAAGAAAATCAGAGAGCTCTTAATCGAATAGGAGACAAAAAGGCGCCTGGACCCGATGGTATTCCGAACACAGCATTAAAGGCTGCTGCCGGAATAAAATCAGATCTTTTCATTGCAACATTGCAAAAGTGTCTCAAAGAGGGAGTGTTCCCTCTGGAGTGGAAGTTGCAACACTTAGTGCTACTACCCAAAGGAAATATACCACCAGGAGAACCATTGTCATATCGCCTTCTAGACACAATGGGAAATATCCTTGAGCGTATAATAAACGACAGACTGCTGACTGTAGCAGAGGAGAAGAGAGCCCCCTCAAACCACCAGTTTGGATTTCGAAAGTCACGGTCCACGGTCGATGCTATCCAAATAGTAGTCGACATTGCGTCTGCAGCCATAGAAGAGCATTCTTGGAGGTGGGGCTCAAAAAAGTACTGTGCCGTGGTGACACTAGATGTCAAAAACGCTTTCAACACTGCCGTCTGGTGCCAAATAAGTCGATCACTTGCAAGGATGGAAACAGCCTACTTACTACCTGCTAAAGATAATCGCCAACTATTTCACGAACAGGAAGTTACGGTATGACACGGATGAAATACTACACCATCTCCGCTGGGGTACCGCAAGGATCAGTGTTAGGTCCACTCCTGTGGAACCTAATGTACGACGGAGCGTTGCGACTAAGGCTGCCCGAAGGAGTCAGTATCATCCGATTCGCAGACGATATAGCTGTCGTGGTCGTTGCAAAACACACCCATGAAGACGAGTCAACCACAAACGCAGCTATTGTTCGAATCTGTGGGTCTCGAACTGACGGAACGAAAAACAGAAGCCGTTCTTATTACGAGCAGGAAAACCGTGGAATACGAGTATATCAATATTCAAGTCGGTAACCAGAACATCCGATCGAAGGGAGCGGTAAAGTACCTACGAGTGATGTTATACAACCGGCTACGGTTCAAACATCATGTGGACTACGTGAGGAAAAAAGCGTCAGCGCTACAAGCGGTCTCTCCAGAATACTGCGGAATGTTGGCGGACCTTGATACGCAAGAAGGATCCTCCTAGCTAAAGTGGTCAGCTCGGTTACCGGATACCGAAAGTATCTATACAGATTTGGCCACGACAACTCTCCCTTTTTTCCCGAGTGTGCAAATCAGGATGAGGACATGAAACACGCAATTTTCCGTTGCGGACGCTTCGCGGAATGGAGAGAAAATGTACCAGACAGAGGTAGTTAAGAGAATGGTGGAGTTGGAAGAATACTGGCTAAATATCTGCGGATTTGTAAAAATTGTGCAGGCCAAGCTACGGAGAATAGAAGCCGAAAGAAGAGCGCCAGAACCAGCCGAACAAATAGAAACACCGGAGTAGCATGAATTGTTTGCCAGCCCCGCGAAGTAATAGTGTGGTTGAAGGACGTAGTGGTGTGGATTAGGAGGTAGGCGCACTCCTGGCATCGAATATTCGGGTGTTGCGAATCGTGCATGTTGGTGGCACGGGCTAACGCATCTTTAGAAGATTACCACATCCATTGGCGCAACCAAGAAAAAGATGGAAGATCAAAATGAACTTCCATATCTAAAGATTGTCCAGCTACTGGCATGTATTGATCCAGGAGAAGTTGTCGATGATGACTACTTCTTTGTGGTCGAAGATTCAAAGGAATCCAACTTACCAGGAATTTTACAAGAATAACAATGTCATTTGCTCAAAAAACGACAGGGTCCATCCGCACAATTTCTTATGGAGGACTGGCGATTTGAGATTTCGAGTTCCATCCAGTTCATTGATGAAAACTTGGCTAATAATGGCATCGCTTGGCAAAATCGTATCATCATCTTGACGTAGTGTCATATGGATAGCTACTCGTATCTAAGAGTAAACCAAGGATATTCTGGCATATGGTGTATCTGAAGCTGAGTACTCAGAACAGCACAAGCTCAGCCGGGTAAACCTCAACATGGATGTGGCGGAAGTGGCATCTCTTTTTGATCTGACGTACAAGTGCCCTCATACGTCTAAGAAGAGGTTCTCAGAAGGATGACGTTCAGCGGAGTACTTCGCATCGATACAATCAACAGTGACTTCCACAGCCAGATTTGGTAATGCTTTATTTGAGCTTCTCCGACATATTCGGAGCTCAGTTCAATATGAAACTTTCAAGACTGATGCAGGGTCTTAGTCTTGCGTCGCCAAAGCATTCGGCGCCATATTGTAGGGGTTAAAATCAAGGACCTGGCCCTCACGATTGAAGGTTGTTCGTCGAGGTAACTTTTCTGGGACGGAAAAACCAAATCAGTTCGGATATAAAAATAAGCCTTGGATGACCTTACTGTTGACAACGTTATCATATAAAACAATGACAACGGCCTTTGGAACAGGCCACGCGTAACGGAACAAGTAGCAGAGGCCATTAATTGCTATGATGCAGGTGTCACTGTCATCTAGTGCAAGTGCGGTGGGATGGGCCGAGAAAGTGAAGAATAAACAACTGTGATACCTACTATGGTGATAGCTATCGGGAACAGAAACAGCGCTTAATTCCAAGGCGGATTTATTATAAGCGACAGACTTAGGGAAGAAATCTTAAACTTTCGGTTCGTACGCGAGCGTTTTAAGACAATCCGTATCAAAGCTAAATTCCCTAACATGCTCTAATATGCGCCCATGCCCCTACGGAACACAAGTACGACGCCAACAAAGAATGTTTGTACGAGCTCCTCGACGAAGTATGTACGCCTAATATCGCCTAGTAGGATTTTAACGCCGGGACAGAATAGTTGGACATCTTTGGTGGGACAGTTGGTAAGCATAGCCTACACGACACCACGTCTGGTAATCAACTTAGGCTTATTAACTTTGCTGCGGGACGAAAGGTCACTATAGCAGGCACACGGTTTATTCATCTCAATATCCACGAGTGGATATGCCGGCCTCTTGTTAATGATAATTTAAACCAAATTTATCACGTTGCGATCGACCTCCTGGGCAGCCATTCGAGCAGCCAAGGTACGAACACGGACGTAGAAAAGCTGCAATC
Organism: Volucella bombylans; assembly: GCA_949129095.1. Taxonomy (NCBI): domain Eukaryota; kingdom Metazoa; phylum Arthropoda; class Insecta; order Diptera; family Syrphidae; genus Volucella; species Volucella bombylans. The sequence goes on along the minus strand of OX422141.1, from coordinate 133,835,402 downwards.
TCGTAGTAGATATGAAAAATATGAAAAAACTTCTTTTGCAGACTTTGTAATGGCGATCAGGCCAACATCTCACGGTCAGGCAGAATAGACCATTCAACTTAGGCGATGATAGCCAAACATTAACACATTTCTTAAATCTGGGTGGACGACGAAGCTCAGCATTGTTCGTCCAGTCCTAAAGAAGGGAGAGGGGATCTCCCAGGGTATTGTGCCAATAACAACCGAATAAATGTCCTGAACATCGCATACAAACTCCTATCTGTCGTATTATGTGAACGACTAAGACAATCCCTCAAAATTGTGACCGGCCTCTATCAGCGAAGTTTTCAGCCAGGAAAGTCCACCAAAAATCTAATTTTCACACTACAACAGACCCTGACAGAAACCGATACACACCACATCTTCAACGATATCAAAGCCGCATATGACAACATCTACAAAGACAAACTATATCCCTGCCTAGTTTATTCGACTATCTTTGATGACAATAGAGAATGTACTTTCCTTGGCGGAAGTAATGACAAAAATTAGAAAAGGACATAAATAAGGCCAGAGGTACCATCATTCAAAAGCCTTTTCAGTTACTCGCATATGCAGATGACATTGACTTAATGGGAATAACAAAGCGAGCTGCCAATGGAGCGTTTGCGACTATTTAAGCCGAAATAGCAGAGACGGGTTTGGTGGTCAAAAAAATATATGTTTTTAATAACATCTACAAAACGTCATGATATCAACCTACAGAGCCACAAGGACTGTGAAGAATCACTGTGGCTAATCGCTGGTTCTTCGGCTTAGAAGTCAAGTAGTAACGCCCTCTCTGGAGCAACCAAAACTCTTGTCCTACTTTACGGCGAAGAAGCTTGGATACTGACGAATGCGGATGAATATACTCTCAAGCTCTTCAAGAGAAAAGTTGTCCTGGTAATTTGCATCAGTGGTACCTAAATCGTCAGAAAAGGTCGGATAACCTTTCTTAGATAGCTAGGTCACCTTGAGTGCATGGACACGAGCGTCCCGGCCCGGAAGGTTTTCGACTTCAACCCATGGGAAGAACGCCGTAGAGGACGACCTCACCCTGCAGCTGGCAAGACACCGCGCTAGCTCCATAGGCATGTTAGTTGAGGCCGTCATCCACCCCGGACTATAGTGCCATCTATGTAATTATGACTAATCCTAGGTTTTATACAAAACAGTAAACAAGTGCAACTGAGGGCTTAAAAAGTTTCAGCCAATTTCCACAGGAACTGGTGTAGTCCTATGTGTTGAGTTTAGATGCAGATCTTAACAAAAGGACAGTGTATTGCTCCCTAGCTTGGACGAACCTCTGATATCAATAATTCTCAATTCATCATCGACTATCTGAAGTTATCTAGATATAACAAACACCATCAGGATCTATCAAACGAAAGCCATGCCGACCGTGGAAAATGTAATTTTTCATTACCAGGAATGAAGCTAAGACTCAAATATGGAATCAGTGCTACTACCCACCTACACCCAGGTCATGAAACTTGCCACTCGACTACTACACACCTAAGCCAAGATGTAAGAGTTCTTGGTTGGTCCAAAAGGAACACAATATGAAATCCGTTTGACGATATTTTTATAAAAGTGAGTTACACTAGGCTAACTAGACGCAGTGAAGTACCGAAAAATCTAGGTCTCTATGAGTGGTTTGAAGGAAGCTGAAGTATACCCCAATTTTTGATTCAAAGAAGGCGCACATTCATATATCGAGGCTTCTTGAAGTTATACAATTTCCTGACCTAAACAAGTAAACAGCTTTCGTATCAAGGTCTTCTAGGGCAGAAAACAAATTCATACGCCCAAAAGAATCTACGTATTACGACAGAAACAAAATATTTAGCACTGAATGAGATACACTTTGGTAAGGATTAAGGTAACACATCCAGGAAAACACAGCATCCATCTACTTCTACCCTCATTCAAATCATTAGAAACCCATTTTCAAAAAACACAAAAAAGAAACAGAAAATCATTTGAACCACACTGCAGCAACGTATTAACACTTCCTGTTTGCGGCATTTATGGCGCTAAAAGTTCACTGCTCCTTCAATGTGTACCTACCCCAGTTTCAGGACATCAGCGCGCTGTACTTCCTCCAGCCAGCAATCAGTGAGATGTGTTGCTATTAAGGTGAACAATTCCAGCGAACAATTGATTCCTTTAACCGATTTTCACTTTCAAATCACAATTTCACACAAAAGCTCTGTTTGTCCTTTTTGATTTAAAAAAAAAAACACAATTCTACACAAAACTTTGAATATTGTTCCGAAAATCGGAGAGAAACAAAATTCACATCTTAAGCACTCGCGATACAAAATCACTGCAACAACATCCGAAATGTTGCGGCAGACAACGACAACAAAATTTTTTTATTTCGACGTCAAAACGTGTCTCTGTTCTGTCCGTCCGTCATCATCGTCGTTGTCGTCGCAGAGGTGCTTGCAATGCGCAATTGCGTTCCTCTCGAAAAAAAAGCTCATCGATTTGGCATCGTAACCATCTTCGTAGCTGGGAAAGACTAACTGAGTGCCTCGATGGGCTAAGAGCTGCAACTATCCTCGACGAGTTGTTTCTTAACTGGGTTGGGTTCGGTGTCCAGGTGATGTCATATTCGTATCTTCGTGGTGCTTTAATTAATTGGCCATCGATGGGATCAGCCAACGATACATGCCATAAACAACAGCAACAACACAAACGACAATAACAACTCCCGGCCGGACCCATGGTCGTCGTTGGCTATTAAAATCGGAAAAATAGAAAAATAATGAAGAAAAAACGGAGTGGTCAGGTCAACTAGTAAAGAGGACTACATGCAGTGTTGTAGGGAGCAGGAAAGAACAACCTCACCAAAGCTTTCATCATCACGAGGTGGATCTGGGTGGTCCGGGTAAGGGATGGGTTCCATAGGGGCTTGTATGGGGTGGTTTTTTTTTTTCTGGGTTAATGGGATTTGTGTGGCGGGAAGTGTACTGAACCAGATTTGCGCAAACATTCTTTTCCGGGTTGAGGAAGGGCCATGACAAGGTAAATTTACGAAGTTTTGCGTGCTCGCAGGAAATGGAGACAGATGTTGTGGGTGGATTTCGGGTGGCTTTCGGGTGGCTTTCGGGTGATTCGGTGGAGTGGTAGATGAAATGATGGTTCAGTGTGAGTATTGAAGGGTGTGCTCTTTGATGGACTTTGATTTGCTCGGGGTTGTGTTTTGATTAAGTGATTGGATAGTTGAGTGAGGTAGGAACATACGCAGTTTAATGGCAACGTCAGCTAGGTAAGGTTCTGTTTGAGATGTGGAATCGAAATAGGAAGAAGTTACGGTTGTTTGAGTAATGGTGTTGATTACCCCCAAATGAAATAATGACTTGGGGCGGATACCGATTCGTTTTGGTAGAATGCTTTAAGCTAGTTAAGAGTTAATGTCGGCAGTTTGTTAGACATGAAAAGTCGGTAAATTCACTGTTTTTGTGAACGCTCTAATAAATTTCGATTATAGTGTAGGATTCGGAATACCCTGGCTACGGCAAGTGGCCATAGAATGTGTAAATTAGGGCAGCCTCGTTAAAAGAGGTTTAAGACCGGTAATTTAGGTAAGTACCACGGACAGCAAAAGGAGTGCTAATTCATTCGGGTGCTAATTCACTATTTAAGGCCAATTTGTGCCAGTTTCTGCTTATAAATTAGTCTTAAGGTAGGTAGTAGTACCAACTCAGGCATGGCAAATTTAAAGATCAGCTGAAGATGGCAAAAAAGCCGAAGAAAATTACGCTAAACAGTCGTACACCATCATACTACAACTGGTGGTTTAATTTCACTTTTACCAGTTAAATTATGTACATTGAATGGATGTGAAGTCAGTTGTCGAATCGGCGGTCGAGTCAACGGTTGAGTCGGCCGTTAAGTCAGCAGACGAGTTAGTGGTCGAGTCAGGTGTAAATTTGATAGATGGTCTAGCTTCTATCAAATCTGCATTCCTTGTAGAAATTCAGTGCTTAGATCAGTGAAGCATTTAGGGCTCATGCCCAAATTGTCAAAATAAAGATGTTAGTGGAGGAGTTCTTTCATAAGCAACAGCAACGCTCAGTAAGACTGTACGAGTCTAGTCGTCGGTTACTGTTGACTAGCAGTAATAAGGGAAGGCTGTAGTTATAATCCAACGGTGGCAGAGTTGGACAATTAGTCATAAACTTCAGACATGTGATCGAATAACTCCTCAAATGGCAAGGACGTTTTTGTAGAAGATACCTTCTATGAGTTCCTCGAACAAAAACCAGGAAAATGTTATAAGCATAAGTGATTTCAATATAAAGCTAAGACAATGTGTTTAATTTTGCCAGTGTCTTGTCTACATAGAAGGTGAACCTGATATAGTTAGCAAATGCATTTGAGACTTTAAGATCCTCATGGACCCAGCAATTCTCTGTCAGCCGGTCGTTCGTATTCAACCAAGACTCTCAAACCTCCAGAGAAATTCTAAATCTCTATGGCCAATCACAGAAGCTCAGTGGCGATGTTTCCAGACAGTAAGATTACTCCTGAACAAAACGAAATCTGGTTGAAGAGCTTCCATCTATCCGATCAAAATGAGATTTGGGGGGTAATATCAAATCTGGATATATACTCCTACTCATACTCAAGCCCCTAGAACATATCTTGGATATACATATCCGGGACTCCCTCAAAAGATCTCCTCTATCCAAGTAAGCCCACGGAGGCAGCCCTGCATGAGGTTGTACAGACGATTGAGAAATATATCACTTTCCTAGATATAGAAGGTGCCTTCAATAATGTGAACACTGAATCGTCATTTCGATTTCGTCAGCAACTGGACCACATTCATACGAAAAACCAGAATCATTCAGACACATTTGGGGAACAGCCACATAAACAATTCCATAGACAGAGTTACCCCGCAGAGGGGAGCCTTTTCTATGGCTCCTGGTCATCAACAATATCAAGGCAGTCGCGTATGCAGACGAAGTGGTTATTTAGTATCAGTGATGTTCCCCTCAGTGATTAGTGAACTCACAGAGAGAAATCTGCTTAAGTTAAGAGCTGAACTAATGCTATTCACCACCAAGTACAAAATACTGACTTTCAAGCTTCCACATGCACTCTATCTTCCAGTGCAAGGTACCTTGGCGTCATCCTTGACACCAAGCTCAACTGGAAACGAACCACAAAACGCAGGCTAAAGAAAGCAACAAAACGCCTGTAGAAAGACTTTTGGCAAAAGGTGAGGACTTCAGCCCAAGATGGTTCTCTGAAGGTACACTGCCGTAGTTCATATCAGTCTTACTCATGGATCGCTCGTGTAGTAGCCCACCACAAACAAAGCCTACAACATTACAAAACCTAGCAGAGTCCAACGAACAGCTGGTATTGGGACCATAGGAGCCCTACCATCGATCCCGACAGAAACTCTCAACGTGCTGCTCCATATACTGCCTCTGGACTTGTACATCAAGCACATCGTTTATTGTAGTGCTATCAAACTCAGATTCTTGTCTACAAAATCCTATAGTCATAGTAAAGTTCTTGATCTGTTGCCTAGGGATCTGGCTTCGAATATAACTGACTACGCGACACCTAAACTCCATTTACTTACTTCGTCCTCTAAACTAGTAGAAAAGTGCAAGGAAATCATCACGCAGGTAAGCGCTCGGTTTAATATGACTCTTCTCTGAGTTCCGGCCACAATAACATAGAGGTGAATGAGAGAGTACACGCTAACCATGCTCTATCATATATGTCTCCCTTCCGGAGTCAGTCTACTCCCCAATTGGATTCGTCAAGGGTAGAATTATCCAGCTCTATTGTCCACTCTAGTTGAAACAGTCTAGAAACCTAAACCAAACAAGACAAATAACTTAATTAGCAGAACTCGCATCGAAACAGAAAGAATCACAGCAATTAAGACGAGTCACCGGCCTATTGACTCCTTTTAGCCCACACTATCGTAGTTGTAACAACTCACACGAAAAGGAAAAGCTATTCCACTTAGTCTGCCCAGAACTAGCTAGAACCAGATATCACACATTTGGCAAACCCTTTATAAATTAATAAACTACGGTCTTAGCAACATCCTTTAATATCCAGGTCATGTGCTACCAAAACGACGCATCCACGCTACTTGTATTTCTGGTAGGAAATTACTAGACAACAACTTACTTGGACACAAGAAAAAACTGCTCCTAAGCAGCATATATGTTACCAACTCGCTATGGTCGATGGAAAGGTAGGTATGTTCATACAACACATAGCTGCCTTGATCCTTAAGAAAGAAGATCCTTACACAGAGAGACATCATGTACTCGTACTAGAAGCTAGTATAATACATCATTGTGTTGGAAAAATCCAAAGAACCCGAACTGTCAATAATCCGTTCATAGAAAAATCAGATATGAAACCATCAATATATTTGATATGAAAAATGAGGCCTACTAAGGCAGAAAGGGAGTTTCGCATAACTGGTCTGTACATCTTAAGGTGGGTAGCACAAAGTGAAAGAAGTTTTTAATTAAGAGGCAGATCCACGCCATCCAGATTGTGTAGAGTAAAGTGTTGAGTAAAGCGTAATCCGCCCAAGAAGAAAGGTAGAATTACCATCAATTTCTACAATTTCTTTGAGCCTTTTTGGACGTCTTGTCACGTGGAAAACAATATTTTGACAGTGTAAAGGAGCTTTCGGCAAGACATGTGGCTTGACACCATAGAGGGAATTTTGGATCTCCACGGTTATGACCAGGCTAATTATGTCATTTTCGGCTTCTACGAAAAGGTGTCAATGTTACTTTTACCAGCCTCCAAAGAGCGGTTTATCTCGTCTGCAAGGCGCTGATAAATCTTCGACCGCTTGATATTTTTTTTTATAACTTACGCGCTTTAAGTACCCTTAAAATGTTAGCAGGGAGAATCAGGGAGGATAGAAAGAGAGGTACCGGTGAACGCTGGTTTTAAATGTCTGAAGGTTATAATGACTGGGGAATAAAGAGCTAGGCAGGGGATTCCATAAGCGAGTTGTATGGCTTAGGCACGAATCACGATATTTCAGAGTACGTCCGAAGGTGGGCTGGATGGTATACTGATGAGCATTCATAGTGAGACGGGAATTACGGTTGAAGGTTTGAATTAGCGGAATGCTACTGGCGATATATATGGAGCACTGATGAGAGGAAATAGCGATAAACAAAAAAGTGAGACACAAGACATTTCGCCGGTGTTCGATGGTGTCCATTGACTGAGTGATATTAGCATCACCTATGAGTTTTATCGCATGAATCCCAACCCGACTCGATGTGGGCATTGTACTCCAATTTCGGGCGGATAAATGGATTATATATCGAGGCCAGATCAGTGAAGTGAATTATTTCTTACATCGCTTGAGGAAACCTAGACATTACGCAGCATTTTTGACGACACCGAATATGTGGTAATTCCAAAGTAAGTTGTCACTGACACGCATTCATGGATAATGGCAGGGTGTTTAAATTTCGCTTTAACGACAGCAGACCCACCGCATTGTGTTTTGGAAGCGTTAAATTCCACTTTAGTGGTACCCTAATTTGTTGTGCTGTTAAATCAGGATTTAATGAGCTTAACATACGAGTACGCTGGCGTTCCATCTGCTCGGAAATAGTCCTGAAGAGTATGACTGACGAAAAAGCTTACGCAGTAGTTTTGTCAGCGAGGAAGAACACCTCTTCAGAAGGAGGGGAGATATACCATCTGGACCAGCGGTTTTGTGTGTGTTAAGACCTTAAGGTATTCTTCCTCCTACACGACAGAGAAAGTGGATTCATCCCATTAAGGATTCGACGCATTAAGCTGACAGCTGGAATGTCATTGTAAATGAGCGTTGGGATGGAGGATGAGGCAGAATTTTGGATGATTTTAACAAACGGCCAAAAGCTTTTACTGCTTTTGGTACATTGTAATATTTGTTGCCTCAGGTTTTGATCCTATTGAAAGATGTTGCAGTCATTCCTGGCTCGTTTAACCTTTTTCCGGTTTTCCTCTATCGGGTTGGTCTTGAAGGACCGAAAAAAAACACTTCTCTAACCCTGACAGCCTCTTTACAGTTCGAGTCGTACCATGCCTTTTCTTTTGGTTTGATACTCTTGATCCGATGAGGGATAAAGGATCTCATTCTAAAGAGAATGGTGTCTGTGATCATATCAGCAGCGAGCAGTTAAAATTCCTAAAGAAGCATTTAAGATAGCCCCACAGCTCCAGTTGGCTTTCTCGTATCGCCATACGGTTCTTATAGGAAATTCTCGGTGTACGAGAAATTAGCTGATATGACACAATGGTCCGACGAGCCTAGAGGGGAGAGCACATAATCGGTGTACTTATCAGGGTGAGAAGTTGAAATCAAGTCCAGGGTGTTGGTGGTATGACTATCATTTACAAACTGCGTTAAGTTGTTTTCCGCAGCGAAGATCTCAACAAACCGTCCTTCGGGTGTTGTCTGTCCAGAATGGTGAAGCCACCCAGAATTGTATATATTGAAATCGCCCGTAATAACGATTTCAGTATGATATTCATATAATGGTCAAAAACATCTTCGTTTTATTAAAATGCCGTCTGATGCAATGACAGCGGAAATTCTTTTGCTGCGAAAATACGAAATCGACTTTCCGTGTGACGAGGAATGGTTCCGGGCAGTATCTGAGTCAGCAAAGGAATGAAGTCGGGTCTTCCCGGATGTGTCTAAACGACATGATATATGGTCGCTGCAGATCTTGAAAAGTTCTTCCAAACGATTTGGCGACTTTCACTTTTTAAGCTGCTTTCTCTATCTTTTGCTTTGCTCTGAGCTTAGGCAGAGCTTTGCGTCATGTGTTCAGTGGGTTAGCTATTTTCACATTGGTCCATCTCTTCAACCTCTGATAGTAATTTAATGTTGGGAATATGCTTAGCGTAAGTTCTAGATTCGTTAGCTTCCTCTCGTAACGAATGTTGAATTCTATTATATTTCAAATGATAGACGATCATTTCGAAAATGATTGCCTTCCATGCTGCACTTGCCACTGCCCCGAAAAGTGAGCCCTACTGATGTTGTTGAAAATTATCCACCAGCCTGCACACAGACAAAATTAAAAACATAAGATATTGTAAAGAATTTAAACAGACACATTGATACACATACATACACACTTATTTCTTATACACTTTGTACTAAATCAGTATTTTTGTTCTAAAATTAATAATATCATGAAGTCAGTTACAAATAAAGTTTCGTTCCGTACATACGTAGTCTTGGTCTTTCTCTTCTCAAAGTTCGCCGGTTTTATTCAAAATTTTCCATATGGTGCCGAAACCCGGGAGAAAGACGTACAAAGACTTTTAAATTTGTGACTCTATAGAATAATAAAGTTATTTAAAGTTCTTCTAAAACAAACCAACAGAATGGAACTCTCCGCGCGGGCTGCCTACCGAGGCCAAGTAACTAAAATTTGCAAAGCTGCCTCAGAGTTTCTCTCATCTGATAAATATCAAATAAAGAACGAACAAATGTGGGATGAAATCGAAAAAGAATTAACTTCCTTCATTCAGCGTTTAACAGCAGCGCACGAGAGCTTAATGGTAACAAACAAAGAGGTCCAAGCCAAGGGTTTAGTCAAGGCTGATGATCTGGATAAGGAGATGGAAAGAATAGCAGAATATGAAGATACCGTCCTGAACGTTCTATCTAAACTTAAAACAAGACTTGACATTCTTCACCGAAAGCGTGTTCCAATTGTGGATACAATCCCCAACAACAACACCTTGTCAGCTTCCTCTGCAGCGAATTGTTCAATCAAACTACCAAGATTGCAATTAAAGAAATTTGATGGCAATTTTCAAGAATGGTTACCCTTTTGGGAACAATTCCGCACGGCTGTACATGAAAACGCGAGTTTGACATCATCCGATAAGTACAGTTACCTAGAAACAGTATTGGTGGGAAGCGCAAAAAAGGTAATTGCAGGATTTACAGCTTCAGAGGCCTGTTACGATGCAGCTGTTTCACTCCTTCAAGAGCAATACGGAGATACAGAGCGATTGGTAGACAAGCATATGCAACAGCTCATTTCTCTGCGCCCTACACATTCAAGATCAGACGTTGTGGGTTTACGCAATTTGTATAATGCAGTAACAGCTTGCAGTCGTTCTCTTACTGCGTTGCAAATACCTTCTCACCAATACTACGTTATGTTAAAATCTATTTTACTGCGATGTCTGCCTGTTGAACTTCGAGTTGACTACTACCGCATGGAAGAAGGAGACAACGATTTTGGTGACACCAGCAACTCTGCAACTGGAAGTACTTCAACTCTTTCTCACATCGGTGACAAGCAAGTGCAAGGTATAATTCGCTTTCTAAAGCGAGAAGTAGAGTCGTTGGAGAAAAGCAAAGCCGTATCCGTCACGCCAATTGCGAAATCATCCCATGCCTATCCATCGACCGCAACAAGTTTGACTTCTTTCGTTGACAATGCTGCTTGTATATTTTGTTCGACACACGAACACAGTACAAAAGAATGTAACAACAATATGTCAATTGCCGAAAAGAGAGATCTATTGCGGAGAGATAACCGGTGTTTTCGTTGCGCGAAGCGTGGTCACTCATCAAAAAAGTGTCGAAGTGCAAAGTGGCTATCGTGCAAAAAGTGCAAAGGTAAACATATTACTCCTATGTGCGATCCGACCTTTAGAAAGTCTAGTGGTACACCGACAACAGAAAAGCAATCGCCTCAAAAAACATTAAATCTGTGTGCGTGTAATTCAACTTTCGAAAATTCAAACGTCCTTTTAAAGACTGCTCGGTGTATTGCCGTAGCGCCGAGCAAACAAAAGCAAGTTCTAATTCGTTTTATTATTGACGGCGGCAGTCAGCACTCTTTTGTTCGCGAAAGTTTAGTGCGGAAGCTTAACCTTGTGTTTACCGGTGAGGTGAAACTATCCGTTATTCCCTTTGGAAGCAAGCACAAAACTCCCTATCGAAAACTAAAAAAAGTGAACTTGGAAATGAAAAGTCAATTTAACAATAAACTAATTATCATAGAAGCATTAGTGGTGCCAGAGATTTGCATCGATGTCCTACAGGTGCCTGACAGGTCATGTTCTTCGTTTAACAACCTTCAACTTGCTGATTCCTGTCATGTTTCAATTGAAGCGGAAAGTGGCTTGAGTGTACTTGTGGGATCAGATTACTACTGGGCTATTGTAACTGGCCAGCAGCGGCGTATTACACCAACGTTAAGAGCGGTGAAGACCATTTTCGGTTGGACACTACAAGGAACCCTCGGTAAGATCTGTGAGCCAAGCAATAACTTTTCTTTTTCTTTCTCCTTACTGAGCACCAACTTGCATCTGCCTGTTTTGACTGAAGATGACTTAAAATCATTTTGGTCACTTGAAGCGATTGGCATCCAAAGTGAAGAAGCCGAAAAACACCAACAAGCTGAAAGTCTTATTGCCAAATGTATCTCAAGAAACGGTTCACGGTACGAAGCAGCGCTTCCATGGAAAAATCTGGATTTTCCGTTGGGAAGCAATAGGAAAGAGGCGATTCGACGGTTGGATTCGCTTTCAAAGCGACTGTCAAGAAATCCCGAAAAGTTTAAAGAGTACGATACTGCAATGCAAAAGCTGGTTTCAGAGGGCATAGCTGAAGTGGTAATTCCAGACGCTAAGAGTGATAAAAGACGAATATTTTATCTTCCCCACCGCCCAGTGTACAAAGAGGAAAGCCTGACAACTAAAATGCGTATTGTGTTCGACGCTTCTGCATGCACAGACGACTTTCCATCTCTTAATAGTTTGTTGCATGTGGGGTCTAATCTGCTACCGGACCTGTTCAAAGTATTGTTGAATTTCCGACTCGGTCGCTTTGGAATCGTTGCCGACGTCGAAAAGGCCTTTTTACAAATCATGCTGAATGAAAAAGATCGCGACAGTCACCGTTTCATTTGGTATTCTCCAATAAGGCATGAAGGCAGGCTGGAATACAAAGATTATCGCATGACCAGAGTAACTTTTGGGGTCAATTGCAGCCCCTTTCTTTTGACAGCAGCGATTCAAGTGCATTTAGAAAAATCCCAAACACGTTTCCCAATCACTTGCGGTGTTTTAAAGCAAAGCTTTTATGTGGACGATTTGGCGATTAGCGTAGACAGCGAGGAAGAGGCCCAACGTATTAGTAATGAAGCAGTGATGATCATGAATGACGCCGTCATGAATTTACGAAAATGGAACTCCAACAGTGGTAAGGTTAGATCATCCCTTTGTTCATTAGATAACCCGCCTAGGCAAAAAGTTTTGGGTTTAGACTGGTTTGTGTTCAGCGATGAAGTAGCTGTCTCATTAAGTGCGCTAGAAAGCTTTCTTACGTCCAACATGGCAAAGGGTAGCAAACGCTTAGTTCTCCAAACGATTGCCAGAATATTTGATCCGCTCGGAATGATATCTCCTACGGTAATTAAAGCGAAGATTCTGTTTCAAGTAATATGGAAAAAAAAGCTGTCTTGGGATGAGGCACTTGCCTCAGATTTGCTGTCCGAATGGGAGGAGTGCATCAAAAGTCTTCTGCAGTTGAAAGGCCTAACTATTCCTCGGTCCCTGCTTGTTTTTTCCTTGCAAAGTGTTCCGGAGATTCATTTATTCGCTGATGCCAGTATGAAAGCTTATGGAACAGTGGCATACATAAAGACTAAAAACTTAACAGGTGAGTGCAACGTATCGTTTCTGTGTGCCAAAAGCAGGGTAGCTCCGCTGAAGATGGATGGAACGAAGGAACTTACGTTACCACGGCTGGAACTAACCGCCGCTTTAATATCAGCAAGGCTGTGCGCATACTTAAAGCAATCGCTCAGGATCACTGTTGGTAGATTCTTTTTGTGGTCTGACTCCAAAATTGTACTCAATTGGATTCAGGGAGAAGTAGGCCGGTGGAAGGCATACGTTGAGTGCCGTGTAACTGAAATACGCCGTCATACATCTACATCAGATTGGAAACATTGTCGTGGAAAGGAGAATCCAGCAGATCTGCTTACACGTGGCATATCAGGGGAACAACTAAGACCTTCAAAATTGTGGGCACATGGGCCAAAATGGCTCACCGAAGATATTGATCCTGATTTGGAGGAAAAGTATTTCATTTAGGGACACCGAATCTCGAATTTCTCTTTTGGCACAAGCAACAGTTTTGAAGATCGATCCAGAAGACCCACTTATTTGTTACAAGAACTTTGGCAACTGGGAACGATTGCTGCGGGTCACGGGATACATTCTGCGTTTTGTGAAGATGTGTAAAGGAAGAACCGAAAAGAACATTTTTCTTTCAGCTGAAGAACTTAATGAGGCTGAATCATATTGGCTCAGGTACTTGCAACGTAAAAAATTTTCTAACGAAGTTTGTATCTTACAGAAGAAGAAGCTTATACCTGGTGGGTCTAGGATCGCCCAGTTTGGTCCATTTCTAGATCAGGGTGGACTGATGCGATTAGGTGGTCGGTTTCATTGTTTGGAAGAATCAATGGACTTCAAACATCCTATTATATTGCCATCTGATTCCTATATCACGGAGCTCATCGTTTATCATCATCACTCGAAGACTTTGCACGGGGGAGTAAATCTCGTGCTATCGCAGTTGAGATTTTGGATTATCAGAGGAAGACAGTTGGTGAAAAAGTTGCTTCGAAAGTGTGTCACTTGTCAAAGGTTGTGGGGGAAGCCAGCCATTTGGGCCACTGCCGGTCGAAAGGTTAAAATTATCGAGACCGTTTGATAACGTCGGCATAGACTTCGCGGGCCCCCTCTACTGTTACAACAGCTCGAAAGATGAAGCGAGCAAAGTATATCTGATGGTGTTCACATGTGCAGCGATTCGGGCTGTTCATCTCGAGATGGTATTTAGCTTATCAACCGATAGCTGCTTGATAGGACTTAGACGCTTTATTGCGAGAAGAGGTCTACCTAGCGTTATATTTTCCGATAATGCAAAGACTTTTCGTAGAGCAGCTTTCGAAATAGAAGATGTTAATCATCCCTTCAATGCTGAATCATTTCAAGGTTTTTTATCTAATAAACGTGTCAAGTGGAAATTCATTGTTGAACGAGCTCCGTGGTGGGGCGGATTCTGGGAGCGCCTCATCCGAACAATAAAAAACGTTTTAAAGGTGGTTATTGGTAAGGCAAAGTTAAATTTCGAACATCTTAGGACATTGGTCATCGAAGCAGAGGGTATGGTAAATGCTCGCCCCTTAACATACATAAGTAGTGACTCATTGAATATATCTCCGTTAACACCTGCTGATTTTTTGCTAATGAATCGTGAGGGACTTTTCGATGCTGGTGAGATTAAAGCAGATTCTAAAGACATACAACAAATTTGGACACAGCGTATGAAGTACACGGGTATGCTTTTAAAACGATGGCGTGCAGAATATATGCAACTTTTGCGTTCATTTCACCACATTAAAGGGGATTCTACGAAACAACTCCACGAAGGTGATGTAGTACTCGTTTTTGATGCTGGGAAACCTAGAATTACCTGGAGATTAGCGGTAATAGTGAATACATTTGTCGGCCGCGATGGTAAAGTCAGAGCTTGTGTGATAAGATACGCAGATGGAAGTCGAACTAGAAGACCGGTTCAACTATTATACCCTCTAGAAGTTTCTGGATCTTCGCCGGTGGGAGGATGTTGAAAATTATCCACCAGCCTGCACACAGACAAAACTACAAACATAAGATATTGTAAAGAATTTAAACAGACACATTGATACACATACATACACACTTATTTCTTATACACTTTGTACTAAATCAGTATTTTTGTTCTAAAATTAATAATATCATGAAGTCAGTTACAAATAAAGTTTCGTTCGATACATACGTAGTCTTGGTCTTTCTCTTCTCAAAGTTCGCCGGTTTTATTCAAAATTTTCCATAGATGTATACAGCATTTAACCAGCAACATATTTGAATGCATTTCTTCGGCCAGTCAATATACTCGTATAAGAGCTGCAGGAGTCTTACTGGTAGCCCGACATGTGAGCCACAGCTCAATTATCCATTAATGAAATTGTCTAATAGAAAGCGAGGGTAGATCAAATGCTGGTCTTATCGCAACGATGTTCCAATGACGCCCCCGAAGGTTGCGTCCTGTTGAGTGGTAAGACCACTGCTAGCCTATACCAGGACTTAAAACACGGTACAGTGGGAGTCAGGAGCCCTCCGCACTTCAGTCCGGGCTTAACATGAAGAAGTCATGGTAGCTGTCGTTTAAACCTAAAAACTCAGGTAGGGTCTTCGCGTTGATTTCGACCCGATGTATAGTTGCAAAAACTACTGGGTGACGTGACCCTAAGATCGGTAAGAGATTTTAGGTCGGCATCGATTCATATCCAGACTAGATCTGTAACCTCAATACAATTCCACTTTGGTATTATATATTACATAAAAACGATGGCAAGGCGTATCCTTGCTCCCATGTATATATGGGCATTCAGTGAACTAAAGTCTACACAACAGGTGTTCACTTAAAACACATGACACATGGTGGCCCGACAGAGGCTTAATTCTGTACCATGAGAATCAAGAGCGCCTAGAATTTTGATTCTAGCCTGATTTGAAGAGGTCCGCTGTCGCAGGAGAAATGTAGGAAATACTACAGTGTGCCAAGACCCAAAGATTGGTGGAGGTTTTAGGTAGGTCTCAACAAAGTTAACTCTAGCTTATACGATGACTTCCAATTCGGTCTGAATGGGATTTTTCTAGGACGATCACAAAATCGAAAATGGGGCTTATTCTCCATTGTAGATCAGGGTGGTGATTGACGCACTTCAATTCCACAATGAGAATAGGCGCTCCGATGGCGTAAACCAATCTGGCACCTTAGACTCCAAAAACTTTCTGACCTGAAAAGTTGCTTAGGCTTAAAATGATAAGCACCGCAACATATGATTAATCCCACAAGTTTGGCTACTTATTTTAATGGTGATTGTAGTACCATCTCATATGGAATTAGTCCGTTCGTTTCGTAGCCTACGACCATAATATATAGCAAAACTATTTTAATTTGAATGCTTAGAGCTAATCTCGGTAACATGAGCCTTTCAGATAGCTCGTGCTTTTCATATAGTAGTCTGAAGTCCCGCAAGCTTCCTTGATATTATTTAATACTTACTTTACTTTGTAAGAGCCATAAATGAAAAGTTTCTTCTGATATTCCATCCAGTAGACCTATTTCTGTGGCACGGATGTTGGCCTTCTTTCTCAATCACACCTTATACTTAGCTTTGTGTTTGTGTTTAACCGCATCCATTCTTGATGCCTTTGGATAAATTTCCGTACGCATTGTTGACATCTTGTATTACGTTGAAGAAGTAACTTTGAAACTCCTGATGAGGCCGTCATATTACCTATGTACGGTTTTATTTTTCTCCTCCTCAACATGAACATCTTTGTTATGGTGGCTGTCTTGTATCTGCCAGATTCGATAAGCATAAGATACCGATAAGCACCATAGCTTGTTATCTTTCCGATGGTAGTTTCATCATCGTATTTTGGATTCTCAGATTTTGGAATTGGAGATGTCATTCTTTAAAGCATTCCTTAAGACTTGATTTGATATGTAACATGCTTACTTGTGCCAACTGAGACGTGGTCGTGCTATGCCGTTTCTTGAGGCTAGAATCGAATATTCTTTGGACTAGAGCTATGGTGTCGCTTCGCTCAACTTGGCCCAACCTTCTCAGACATTGGATCCATAGACATTTGACTAAACTGATGTCGCTCTACAGCCCGTACAATTTGTTGTTGAACCTCCTCCTCCATTCTCTTTTAATACAAATGGAACCGAAAAACACGAGCTGCATCTTTATCTCGACATGCAAAGTGCTTCTTCATCCGCTTTTGATAGGGTCCAAGCCTCTGCGCCATAGAGTACGAATGGGATAATAAGGGTCTTGTATAAGGTCTATTTGATTTTACGGGAGAGGGCTCTGTGTTTGCCTCCTGATCCCAAAGAAACAGCGATTGGCAATAGTAGTTCTGTGTCTGATTTCTGCGCTGAACTTATTCTGCTTGGAACTCTGGAACCAAAGGTATTGTGCCATTCTTTCTGCCCAGTCAGTTTTGCACGATTCTTTGTAGGGTGATATTAAAAAAAATCAGATGGGATGTCAAAACCAGAAGTGGCCCTATGCACGCTGTCATACACGGCCTTAAAGCGAGCAAATAGATGGTGAACGTAAGTTTCCTGGTATTTTCCAGGATCTGCCGTACTGTGAATATTCTGGCCTGAATCCTCCCTGGTATGGACCAACCACGCTATTCATGAATGGTATCAGATGCTCTCATAGTACACCAGAAATGACTTGGTTAGGAGACTTATTCCCCTAAATTTGGCTCAGTCAAAATGGTCTTCCGTTGCCGAAATTTCATGCTTACCTTATTAATAGACAAGCTTGTGCATGTTCTCCACCAGGTCAATTCTATCTGATTTTAATAGCTCAGTAGGCAATCTGTCTGGTCAGCAGCCTAATTAGACGTTTGCTTCGATATTTCGAAATTAACTTTGTCCAGGTCTAGGGGATGGACTTCTCTGTTGTCTTTGATGAGGATGGAGGGTTCTGCGTGACAGAGGTATTTTGATCATCATCGCCGTTATACAGCTTGTATAATTAACCTTTACATATTCCCAGGACCGACTGCGACTCCACTACTAGTTGTCCATGTTTATCTTTGCACACTTCCACTTTGGCTTTGTAGCCCTGGAAAGTTCGTTTTATTCTCTGATAAATCTTTCGAAACTCCTCGATCACGCTTTTCTCCTGACCTTTCCTATTATTTTCGAGAAGTCTATGCTCTTCTCTCCTTTTCTGTTCCTAGAGCTCAAAAACACCACCCGTCCTTCGATTTCATATGCCTGCTTACATTCGCCGTCAAACTGGTGGTGGTTACTTTCTGGCGCCGACCAATAACACCAGGCGCCGCTTCTCTGATGGCTTGTTGACAGCATTCCCATTGCTGTTCTATGGTTTGTGTATGAGGACTAGGATTTTGAGAGAACTTGATAGGAAGGCGATCGGAAAAGATTCCAGCGATCTCTTGCGATTGTAGCTCTTCGACGACGAACTTTGGTGGTCTTTTTGTCTGTGACATCCCCATCCGTACTCTGGTTGCAATAAGTGATCCGATTCGATGCTGGACAATTCGGGCATCCAGAATAGCATCAACTAGGTTGACCGTTGATTGATCATAGGTTAGGTTAGGTTAGGTAAGAGTGGCTGTTGGAAATACCAACCCACTTAGGCCTATTGGCCCATTGTGATGCCACGTGGATCTATGATCTTCTTACTACTGGAACCAGTTTGAGCTTTTAATAAAGCGTAGGAGACTGTTAACGTCTATTTTTTCTAGATCGTTTAGGTCGTTGTAGAAGAAAGCTCCTAGGTGAAGCTTCCTTCTCTGAGAGAGAGCTGGGCATATGCAGAGTAAGTGGGGGATTGTCTCCTTCTCTTCCTCGTCCATGCAGCTTCTACAGAAATCGTTAGTAAAAGCGCCAAGCCTTCTTGCGTGCTTACCTATGAGGCAGTGTCCGGTAATGACACCTATTATGGCGCTGAGATGTTTCCTATCTAAAAGGATCAGACACTTAGATCGACTCAGATCCAGCCTTGGCCAGATCTGTTTGGTCGCTAGACATGTTTGTCCAGCAGTCCACCTAAGGTCCGTTCTTTTATTGGAATCTAGCTTTAGTGTTAGTTTGCACGTAGCGATTGGTATACCTATACTACCTTTGTCTGGTAGGATAGGTAGAGTGGTTCCAATTTTGGCGAGTTCATCGGCTCTGCAGTTCCCTGGAATGTCTCTGTGGCCCGGCACCCAACAGAGGTGAATGTTGAACTGCTCTGCCATCTCCATGAGAGATGATCGGCATTCAAGGGCAGTTTTAGAACACAATGAGACCGAGTCCAGGGACTTGATGGCGGCCTGACTATCCGAAAATATGCGGATATCCTTTGCAGATATCACGTTTTTCTTCAGTCAGGACAGAGCTTCTTTAATCGCCAAAATTTCCGCCTGGAACACGCTACAGTGATTTGGAAGGCGGAAAGAGAGGCTTAGATTTAGCTTATCTGAGAAAACACCGCCACCAACTCCGCTGTCGGTTTTAGATCCATCTGTGTAGAGATGGATTGACTTGTCCTCCATGAAAGCATCCTCCTCCCAGAATGATCTAGAGGGGAAGCTTACATGGAAGTTTTTGTCAAACCAAAGTTCAGGTATGGTGTAATCGGTGTTCTCTGTGAGGATTCCTAATGTATTAAGAATGTTGGCGTGGCCAAATGAATTATTTGTCCACTGTTTAGTCGCTTTAAGGCGAATAGCTGCGGTCGCAGCTACTTGCTTGCTAAAAATGTCGAGGGGTGTCAAGTGAAGCAGAATATCTAATGCCGCAGAGGGGGTAGACCGCAAGGCTCCGCTTGTGCATAGACATGCTGTTCTTTGGACTCTGCTTAATTTAATGCGGTTGACTGCATTTTCCAAGGCCGTCCACCAGACAACCACCCCGTAAGTAAGTATCGGTCTTATGACCGAGATGTATAGCCAGTGGGTTATGCGAGGTTGAAGGCCCCATTTGTTCCCAATGGCTTTCGTTGATTGATCATAGGGTATCCGAATCTTTTTATGAGATGTGGAAACCGTGTGCGGGTTACAAAAAGGTTACGGCCCGTAGCAATTTCTAAAAACCTGAATGCATGGTCGGATAAGTGTTATGCAAGCTGTTTTTTCCATGACGTCAAAATCTCCTGGCATAAGTGTAATATCATTTCTCTGACACTGAGCATATATTCGGACCGGGAGGTCATTGATTTACTGACTTTTACTCCGTAGAGACATGAATCGAAAATCAGGCTTATATTTCCGAATTTGGCTTTGATGCAGATTCTTGGATAAGTCTTCCTCAAATAGCAAATCCATATCTGAAGCGTCCTCTTCCTTGCTTGTAGCAGTCGCTCTCGTAAATGTCGTACTTCTTCATCAGCTTTTTGCCCGACCCTTCCCTCCGTACTTTTTGGATTGCGGTAGTACGTGCTTTATAGAAATTTGGCGCCTCCCCTAGTTGTACGGTAGCATGTGGGGTCCTAACATTCTATATGCAAAGCCGAAATTCGTTGTGCTTAATTGTTTAATGACCCTCAATTAAACAATCTCCTTAAACTCCTTAATAAATCTCCTGAATATAGATCCGGATAAATAGTTTGATGTTAAGGTTTTGAGATCCTCTGTTAGCCTATTCAGCTTCTTGTACCGCTATATCTACTACAGCGTCCCATGGAGCTTCCTTGAGGCCTGAGCTCCGAAAATGTCAAAGTAGCTCCAAAAAGATATATGCACCAAATAGCTCAGACTGACTGGACCCTTGGATATTGACGTTGATCAGCATATGGGGGCCTTACGCGGCCGTCCTGATGAAGAAGAAGTTCGCTATTGCAAACACTCTCTTCCCCATTCCCCCTTTTGGCAGAGGTTAATAACCCCAAATCCAGTCAAACGTACAAGGCTTCTACGTGCAGGTGAATGTAGGAGTTTATGGGCAGACGCTTTTATCCTCATAAAATACCTGATTACTACTTGACTACCAAAAGCTACCAATGCTTGTAGCTTGAAATCTTACGGAAGTCCATTCTTAACTTTAATGCCCCGTCAAACGCTTTCTTGTCGTTGAAGTTGAAGCTGATATATATTAAATTGGTGGATGAAGTGGAAGCGTTAAACGCCTGCACAAATCGTTTAATAAAAGATCGGCTATGTTTATGTCGGCTGTCCTCAAACGGATAAGACCTCACCTTTGAATAATCAGCATTTGACAGCATTAAGGCGGCTTTACAAATAGCTTCTCCAAGACGAGGTACTTAATGAAGGACTATATGTCAGTCGTGTTTAGGACAAAAAAAACTCTCCCTGACGCCTGCAAATTTGAATCCGAGGGTGGCATATATTAAAAACAACCCTCTTACCACTATTTGTACAAAAGTTTTATTATAAAAAATAAATTCGCATCTTCTCGCCACATTTACAGTCAATGAACAAACAAAACAAAAAGAATTAAATAAAAACCACCCAATCAACCAACTTACAACAGTCAGCCCATTGGGCAGATTCCATTGGTAAACACTTTCCCGCACACCTCATCGACCTGATCCCAAATAATCGATCCAAACCGTCGTGCTGTAAAATCAACTATCAAGGCATCCTCCTTACACTTAACACATTTCTCTCGATAATGGAACAGAAGACCATCACGGAAATGCACATAGGTCTCAGAAGTCTCCTCCACCGACCTCCAGACCTGGTGGTTGCCCATTTCAATCGTCGTCCTGCCATTGACAATACACTTGCTTCTCTCATGCGGTGGCAATGACAAGACATTTCGCTGGATTTTCACTTGCGTATACAGAAATCGATTTCTAGCATTCGGTGGTGTGCTCTTCGTGTCGTTAACACCCTTTTTGTAGAAGAACACGTTTCTGAACACAAATGCACTGGTTCTACCGTCCTCTGCTGCCCGAATATAGTCCAACAATGTGTTATACTTTAGCGGGATTAGAATTTCATCTAGATCCACTACTGCCACATACTTGTAGCCGTCTACGAATGTAGCACGATACATACATTCGTTGAATTCCACCAAAATCCCGCCGTACCGAACTTCGGTTTCGAATTCGTATCCGTGGAAATTCCATCGATTCACCTTAACTAAATTGGAACGTTGATAGTAGTCCAACACCTCGTCGATTTCTGGACTCACGTCCAATCGATAGAAGTAGAATTTGTCAGCTCCCAGCAATCGATACATTTCGATGAATTCCACCATACGCAGCGCCTGGCTGTAGTGCTTTTGGAGCGGTCCCACGCAGACGGCTAGCATTTTGCTGGGCTTCCCCATGATGCTTCCCTTCGGATAGCTAAAGGTAAAAAATTGAAGTGTGATCACTGGAATACAAAAGGCTTACCTGATTGGCACATATGTCGGCACCTCGTGGCTTAAAGCATTTGCCGTGTAGATTATGGCTACGGATTCGGGTAGGTGGACTATAGATCCACCTCGCCGCGCCCGCAGTGGACACATAATAGTGTACGCTGAGTAGAACATGCCAAAGTGCTCATGAATGGGAAGGGCTTCGTATGCCTTGACTTGTTCGACGAAGGTATCTTCGTATCTGTGGAAGGAAAGAAGAACGAGAAAAATATCTTTAACTGCCACACCTTGTGGTTGTAAATCTTGACTTTAGTTTCAAAAGTATGCAGGTGCTGAGGGGTTTGGGTTTGTATGCTTTCGCTGCGACCTATACCTATCCATAGGGGGGTTGTAAAATTCCTATCGAACTGATTTATTGTCATTGTAGGTGGCAGGCCAATGGGATATCTATTTTCATGGGACACGAAATGCATGTCACGAAAGAGTTCTTCCTAGTCGATGGGACGTATAGGACTACTCGTATCTATATGTGAATGCGACTGTGCTCTTAGTAGCTGGAGTAACAAATTTAAAAGTTCAGGCATTAGGGATAAAGTTACGTACACACTAACCATATCTTGGCTGACATCCGGTGGTGGCGGGTAAATATGTCCTGGTGGTAGGGAATTGATTTCTGGGAAGAAAAAAAAACCGAGGACGAAATAATAGGAAATAGTTGGAAAAGATAGGAGCTAGTAGACATGAGATATCTTGGATTTTCGAGGATGTTGAACGGTTGGTGGTGGGAATTTTCGACAGGGAAAAGTTTAGTTTAGGAATTTCCGAACGTGAATGTGTCCTTTTATTTACATGGTGGAGGTGCTTCAGCAGCAAGGCTAAATGAATATGGGTCGCAATTTAAGACTTTTGACAGGGAATCCATTAACTTTTCTCTTGTAAAATTACCAAAGCAGTCGACGTGGAAATGTCTTGACTTTTAGAAGAGTCTAACCACGTGAAGGAAAGTTTTTTTCTTGTAAAAACTTTAAGTTCGTTGTGGTGAATACCTTTAGATGAAGAATGCATTCAGACACGTTTCTACGTAATAAATATAGATCAGGACGTGTTATCAAGTGATTTGCGAGATATATTGAAGAAATGCCCTCAAGACCTCAAGACCTTTACATAGTTATGGTCCTAGACAAAACTAAGGAACATAAGAACGACTAACTAGTAATAGGCCTCGTAGAAATAGCCTTGGCCAATGAATGCTGCCTCACTAAATGGGGAGATGCTATCCAGACAAGCACTTACAGCACTACTAACAAGTCATACTACAATACCACTTCCAAGTGGTGCATCCTCTAGGATTTTCTTCGGAAATTGATAGGTTTGAAGAGGGAACTCCTGCGCTTTCATAAAACAGAACAAGTATTGGTCAAATATGGGCGAATGCGATTGGATTCTGGAACGTCATTACAATTCGAAAGATGGTCCTAAAATTTCTAGATTCCTGGAACTAGAGCAGAAATTCATGCGGTACAAGCCGAACATCATAAGAGGAAGCGAAGTAAAGTGGTGGGAACACACCGTCTAACCCCCCGAAACTGGCAGGAATTTCATGTTTTACTCTGAAAAACCAATGAACATCATTTGCAATTATGTGGTAGGGCTTCCACTTACCCCAACAGCTTGAAATATTGACGGCGACAGTGCTACGCTCTGGAAAACTACGCATATAGGGATGACAAGGATGATTTTTATAAAAA
This sequence comes from Volucella bombylans, assembly GCA_949129095.1. Taxonomy (NCBI): domain Eukaryota; kingdom Metazoa; phylum Arthropoda; class Insecta; order Diptera; family Syrphidae; genus Volucella; species Volucella bombylans. Next base: position 133,811,648 of record OX422141.1, on the reverse strand, counting down.
AAACTAAGAGCAGTCAACAACTCAACGCCTGTTGAAGATATCGTGATGAGAATTTATGTAATTCACATTCCAACATGTGATCACGGTCTTGGCGAGGCAAGCAATGACAAGATTTGTTGACTTTTGCAACATCAACAGCCTGGCCAATGGAAAGACACTGTTTGTCCGCAAGGACTGTCACAAGATGACCTGGGTCTTAGCTGATCAACAAGGTAGTTTTAAGCACATCGATAGCTTTATCATCAGCTGATTATTCAAAAAGTGCTTCCAAGACTATCGTAACAACTGTGGAGCTAACATCGAAATAGAGAGAAACCGTCATTCAATGGGAGCTGCTAAACGTCTATGTATTGCATCTGTTAATAACAACGGATCTATCTTCTTAAGGATAGTCAGGTATACTCAGGTATATCGAGGGCACGAGAGCACGTACCTGACAATAAACACCTGGAGAATAGGTTGCAGAGGCCTAAGCAGCTCCTCGATGGCAGGAATATTTTGCAATATGAGTAGTCTTTAACTCAGGGTCCGCCATCTAACGTTTTTTTTTTTCAACTAGTGCTTATTTCGTGAATGGTAACACTTAGCTCATGTCCGATTTGACAGATAATTAGTTTTATCCTTCCGCTGAACGAATATGGTTGTGTATACGCTTGAACAACGCTGGGAAATATTGCGACATTACTTTGAAAATCATGGTAATGTTGCAGAATGTGTGCGAAAATTGCGTACGGATTTTGGAAAAAGAGAAGCACCGTCAGCTCCGTATGTTCGTTATCTTGTGAAAAAAGTGAAAGAAACTGGCATCCTCATCGATAAACTAAAGCATGAAAAGCCAAAAACAGTGCGTACACCCGAGAATATTGCTGCTGTGGCAGAAAGTGTGCGTGAAGCGCCATCAACATCAATTCATCGTCGTTCTCAACAATTGAACATTTCGGAAACATCATTGACACAAATTTTGCATAAAGGCCTTGGTATGATGCCATACAAAGTCCAATTGGTTCAGGAGTTGAAGCCAACTGACTATCCAATGCGTTTTCGCTTCGCTAAGTGGGCCTGCGATCGACTTAGAGAAGATGCCGATTTTGCCAAAAAAAATCATCTTTTCAGATGAAGCTCATTTTGATCTTGGCGGGTATGTAAACAAGCAAAATTGTCGCATATGGGGCACAGAAAACCCGCACGCATACATTGAAAAGCCGATACACCCAAAACGAGTCACTGTTTGGTGCGGATTTTGGTCCAGAGGCATAATTGGGCCATTTTTCTTCGAAAATGAGCAAGGAGTGGCCGTTACAGTCAATGGCGATCGTTATCGGGCCATGTTGAACGAATTTTTGTTCACAAAAATTGAAGAGGAGGATATTGGCAACATTTGGTTTCAACAGGACGGCGCTACGTGCCACACAGCCGAAGCTACACTCGATGTTTTGCGCCCTGTTTTTGAAGATCGCATTATCAGCCGCAGAGCTGATGTCGTTTGGCCACCTCGGAGCTGCGATTTGACACCGTTGGACTATTATCTGTGGGGTGCCGTAAAAAATAAGTGTTACGCCGACAAGCCAGAGACAATTGACGCTTTAAAGGACAATATTCGTGAAGCCATTGGTGAAATACAGCTGCACACAACCGATAATGTGCTTAAAAATTGGACCGATCGTGTAGGCTACTGCATGGCCAGCCGAGGCAGCCATTTGAATGAAATTATTTTCCATTATTAACCGGAAGGATAAAACTAATTATTTGTCAAATCAGACATGAGCTAAGTGTTACCATCACGAAATAAGCACTAGTTGAAAAAAAACGTTAGATGGCGGACCCTTTAGTTTTTAGTTTTCAATGCATTTTATTTTCTTACTAATTAACTCTTACATACTAACAAAAAATGCTTAAATGCTAGCTTACAATTAATTAACAGTCTTATACTAACTTACTGGCCCCACACAGGCACTCTAAGCTACTCTAAATACTTATATCTATGTCTTTCGACTTTACTTACATTTTATTAGGATTATTTATATTGTATACTTAAGGCTAAGATGGCGGACCCTTTATATAGGCAACAATGACTTGGACCCAAGCTTCCAGCAGAGAAGAACAAGGCAGTTGGCATTGACGCCATCCCGCCAGAACTGTTCCCCTTCCTCCTCGATAACTATTTCGGCAGAAATCCTACAGCCACTTATAAGGAAAGCATGGGAAACCGAAGCCTTTCTAGATGATTTCAAAAGGCTAGGCAGCCTTGCTTCTCTCCCTGACGGAAACCTGATGGAAAATACATTTTCGCAGCTATGGCCATGCTAATAGAAAGAATAATTCTGTATTGAGTTAAAGAAGATCTTAATTTAACGGTCGACATCGAACAAGCTGCATTTCGAGCTGAGTTTTACGATAGAACAATGCGTCGTATAGATCTCCGCTTCATTTGATCTTCATAGACTTTAAGAAGGTCTTCATCAGTTTGGGTCGAGACGGTATATCGGGAGCCTTGCGAAGGAGAAGTACGCATACTCGTATACCAGAAAAAAATAATCTCTACTAGAATGGCTTCTTTTAAGGGCGGCAAATACAAACGCTAAAGTAATGCTCCGTTCTATCGATACTGCTACTGTTTGTAGGAATTAGTATTGTGATCCGGACAGCATTGTTTAGAAGAAACATGGAATTGAGATGGATTTCGAAGTCATAACTTAAATAGCTTGGGTTTCTTCGCAACTATACGCGATTACAAGCCTAGGATCGATAGATATTAAAATATGGCGCAGTGAATCGGCCACACTCCTCTCCGCGAAGATAATTCATTGCAAGGGACGCCATCTAATGGGATCCATTTACACAATCAGATAGAGAGGGCCGCCAGCATTTGGGAATGACTTGAATGAAACTCAAGAACTTTCAACAAGTTGGCGTCTTGTTTCCTGATAGCTCTCTAAACGGAAAAATAAGGGACTTATGGAAAGGATAGTTGTTAACTAGAATTTTAACCGGCCTAATAGTTATTCATTATCCCTACAAAAAGGCCTAGGGTTCAATTCCCAAGTTATACACCGAAAAATCAGAAAAAACAAAATCTTGTTTAATTAGCCATTCGTCAGGAAATGGCAAACGCGTATTGTCAATGTTTATAAATTGGATTACTTAAGACACTTGTTAACTGGCTCTGGTGTTGATATCTTATCTGGGTATGTGGAACGTGGTTTGAACCTAAGATACCCGGTTTTGTGTATGAGATTCCTGGGTATAATATCTTCAGAAATGATTGGGTAACAAATACAATAGGTGGTGGGGTTAGGGTTTCTCGAATTAGGTGTAGAGTACATCATTTTTGAAGTGCATGGTGGGACTATGAGGTGTAATGTATCATGTGTGTATAGTAATAATCGTAGCTGTTCTCCTAGGCCTTTATGCACTATATAAACCGCATTCAATTATCTGCGGAGACTTTAATGCAGATCGGCTCAAAGTCAATTTGCGTTCCTTTTAATAAATGGATCTGGTCTCCTCTGTTGGAATGTAAATACAAGCTAGAGGACCTTGCTATTGTTTCTGATTGATCAGCTCTCATTGTATCTTATTCCTGATTATGATCTTATTGTTCTGCATATGACATCCAATTCATTGACTCTGATGTACCCCCATATTTTTCGTTTAAGGGTTTTTCCCATATTGACTTTGATGATCTTCAAAATGCTACAATCGCTGTCCCATGGGAGCAATGCAGATTGATTACAGATCCAAATGAAATACTTATTTGCCAACCTTATCATATCTCTGAACCTACAGAAAGTGTAATTTTACGAGTACGTAACAAGAGTTTACCTGGGATGTAGTTGAAGCTTCAAAAGGACGGAATAAATTGTAGAGCAAAGCACAACGAGGCACAAGCCAACGAATGCGATATAAAGGTGCTCGTGACAAATTGAGTGTTACTATTCGGAATGCTAAAAAAACCTTTTACGCCTCTAAGTTAAACATAAAGCTGCTTCCTAAAAAGCTATGGAACAACTTGCGGCAAGTCGTTATCTCTGGTGGCAATAAAGTTGCGAAGGATGCAATATCGGTCATGACAACATTACATCTTTTATCCCTGGGGAAGACCTTGAGTTAGCAATGCCCACGTCGGACGATTTTGAAGTATTAACAGGAAATGAGGTCGTTGCCTGTCTGACAGTAATTAAGTCCATCTCTACCGGAGAAGACTGTATCGAATCAGAAAAATAATTCTGCCCCTAATTGTACTCGTAACCCGCTTGGCTTATATCATCAACTATTCTTTAATGACGTCCATTTCCCCATAGTCGGGGCGAATCGCTAAAGTTTTACACATTGCTTAGAAGGCGAACGCAACAACTCTAGGCGATTTAAGGCCATCTAGCATTCTGGCATGTTTGTCTAAAGGCTTTGGAAAACTTACAGCCAAACATATATCACGTCATCAGCTACTTAATCCAAGCCTGTATTGTTTCCGACCTAACCACAACTGCTCTGCGGCATGGGTTCGTATACTCGAAGCACTTAGACAAGACCTCGACAAGTGTTAAGTGACGTTTCCATGTCTACTTGAGTTCTCAATCATTCGATAAAGTCAATCATGACATACTTGTGATATGCTGGAGACTGAACAATTTTTTCGACTTCAGAATGGTTCGTCGAGAAAGAACATCCGCATCGTGCAAGAGCGAATCTGGACTATCGCTAAATGACGTTCAACTACCTGGAGAGAGACTGCAAGACGAGCTGGCAACAATCATCACCAGTTTCAGGTACTTCAAAGTTGCAATAACAGACGACGTTAAAAAGATGTTGGCACATCTTGCCATAGTTAACAACTTTTACGTTGATAATATGCTAACAGGAGCGGACACGGAAGAACAAACAGCAACATTGGGTAGAGGATCATCTTATCGCCGGACGCTGGCGGATTCGGGTTAAGTATTGTCAGCATTTTGTAGCTCTGAGAGCAAGGAGAGAGAACTGGCTTGCTCAGAGGACCAGCGACTATCATACTGGGTCTGGTATGGAATCCCTCAACCTATAAGATCCAGTTCAAGGTGCATTTGGAGGAGCAGAGCCAGAAGCTAACCAAGCGATCGGTAGTAAGTGCAATCGCTAAATTGTACGATCCGAATGGCTATATTCCACCTGGCATCATAAGTGCGAAGATTTTCATCCAGGACTTGTGGCGTTCCGGCGTGCAGTGGGATGAGGTCATTCCCGCATGCATGGTGCTAGTATGGCACAGTTTCTGCGGAGAGCTGACACAGTTGACATCGATCCGAGCAGTGGAGAAACCAGATGCTTATTATTGTCTTCAAAAACCAGAGCGGCGCCACTAAAGACGGTAACGATGCCGAGATCGGAGCTATGTGCAGCGGTCTTAGTGGTGGTACTTTACAGGATTGCCAAGATACCATTCGAGCTAAGAACGTTTGTTGCGAATAGGGTTAGTTTGATACAAGAGCTAACAGAGAGCCATCCATGGTAACATGTCTCATCCGAGGACAATCGTGCCGATTTGGGATCCAGAGGAGTAGTCCAGCTATTGAATTCGAGCCTATGGTGGGAAGGTCCACATTGGTTTAAAGGTCAGAAACTGGCCGAAACTGCAACCGAAGATGAGCGCGGAGCAATGAACAGGGGCGACTTCAGCTCTGAAGCCAGTACTTGTGGCAAGACTAACATCGCACAGGGTTATCGAGCTGACCATAATGGGTAAATGCCTGTTAGATTGTAAGTCAACCTTGCATAGCATGCTGAGGATAGCGATGACTTACTGGGAGAAGGTAACGCAGCAGCAAGCTTACCAGCCAGCTAGAAAAGAAGCGATCCGTGGATGCATCGAGCAACATCTTGACCTTGAATTCTTTTATTGATGACAGTGGTGTTATGAGGGTAGGAGGGCGACTTCAAAACTCAGCATTATCCTATCAGGACATTCATCCAGTCATCTTACCACCCAAGAGCAGATTATTCAGAGAAGCTCATATCAGCATGCTTTCGCCAGAAGCAGAAGGTAGCGGAGCATCTGATGGTCAGCCTTCCAAAGGAGTTCGTGCGACCAGCGAGGGAATTTAAGCATAGCTATGTAGACCATACTGGGCCGGTGCAAATTAAGGTCAGGGCTGGCGGACCGCATACCATCGAAAAGGGATAGATTGCAGTGTTTGTGTGTTTGGTCACCACGGCTATTCACTTGGAGTTCGTGGGCAATCAATCTACTGGAGCATTTTTAGCCGCATTTCAAAGATTCACCGGGCGACGTGGTGCATGTTCAGTTCTATATAGTGACAATGCCACAACCTTTGTCGGAGCAGACAGGGAGCTTCGAAGAAATGCAAGGGCAAGCTACCAGAAACTTCCTATAGAGCATATCGTGGCAATGGGTACTGAATGGAAATTTATTGTACCAGGTGTACCTCATTCGGGCGGAATTTGGGAGGCAAATGTGTGTAGATTAGGAACTTGACATAGCCCCAGAGCAAATAATTGAGTGGTGTCAAATCGCATGATCGCGGCTGCCAATTAATGAAGGCTCGCCGTGAGATGACCCAGTCTCCACATTTCTCCTTCATAAATTCGAGCGTTGTGTCGCTTGTATGACATGCAGCGCCGTCTAGTTGGAATCACAGTTCGGGTATATCAATGTTGTCGCGTTTTGACAACAGAAAGTCGGTTAACATCGCTCTATACCTGAGCCCACTGATGGTAACGGTGTCTCCTTCCTCATTTCTAAAGAAATAAGGTCCGAAGATGCCATAAACTACAGTCAATATGTGTGGATGTATTGATGCTTGCGAACACTTGTGGATTGTGTTTGCTTAAATAATGGCAATTTTGCTTGTTGACCCAAAAATGAGCCTCGTCCGAGAAGATGATATTTTGGCCAAAATCCGAATTTCTGGCTCATATTTGTAGAGCGCAATTAGCGAACACATGGCTATGGCTATGTCTATGGTCGTTTGGTTTTATATATTTATAATTTTATACGGATGTAAGCCCAAATCCAATCGCAATTTCTGGGTCTTCTTTGATACTGGCCGTTTGGTGGCTTAAGATCCAGAAGGTTTTACTCACGCACAAACTTTTCCACGGTGCGACGAACTGCCACGATGACGACCGACCTCACAACGAAATTCACAGCCAATCTATGGTTCATTGGGCCCTGTATTTGCTACAATTTTCAAGCCACCAGACAAGTCGCAAAAGTTTAAGCCAGTTTAAGTCGACGCTTGCACAAGTGAGCCTATCACATAAAGTTGATTTGAAACTGATTCCTGCCTGTTCCAAAACATAGTCTCTTCTCAAGCTTTCATGACTTTGCAGCCGCTTCCAATTGACTCCTTTCAGTCGCTCAGGCTATTGGAAACTGGCTGTTAAACTGACGAGAATGGTTTCAAAGCGCTATAAACTAGAACTAAGAGAGAACAACTTATTATGGAAGATATAACAGTAGCGCAAAATATCAGTTTGGTGCCGGCTCTAAAGAAACTAAGAAACATGATAGTGGAATGCTGAAATGAAAATGTTGGAAATGGAGCCTTTCAAATATAAGCTAAGTACTGTCGGAACTGATAAACTGCATTTGAGAACTCGAATGGGGCAAAAAAATATGGGAAGCGGTAGCTCTTCTTCCTTGTATTCGGACGTAATGATGTACTGAATCCGATCGATTATCACGCACGAAAAGGAAGCAGAAACGGAAAAACGTTCGAACCGTTCGGACCAGATCACTTACTTTATGAAGTATGGACGACAATTTATTTTTTTTTTTAAATAAATTGATTAGGTATAATCGTGCGCCCAACCAATGGAGGCAGAATACTGTATAAAGGCAATGCGACACGCGAAATTGTAACAATGACCGATCCGTAAACAATTTACATACCTAGGCCCTGTGGCAAACCATCAACAATGGTTACGGATTTCGATTCACGATGTCGCACATAGAGTTAGCGTATGGTATTACGAAAATTTCATAGTCTTCTCCGACTAAAGCCACCGCCTAAATTAAAGCCTTCAATATGTGAAAATTAACAAGACAGTTATAGTTAAGGAGATTCCTTCATGCAACAAATCTTCTAAAAGATCTACTACTTGTTTTGAAAGTATCCTGTACGATAGAATATTTAGAGACCAGACACTCAAAGCTATGCCAAACTTATCCAGATGGCTTCTTATTTGCCAAGATTTGATGCGACGCATCTAATATTTGCCATGTCCGAAATAATTCAGGGAAGACGACACTCGTTACCGTATTTTTTTTTGGAATATAACTGTGTCTAATGCCAATAGCGACGGGACGTGGATAATGTGCAAAGCTTTATAGAGGAGTCGAAAAAGTAGACAGAGCGTAAAACTTTTGGATTTGTATGCGGCCTAGAAAGAATGCTCATCGGACAATACATCGCTTTACACTTATTCATTGTTCAAGTTGCGGTTCTAGAATAGAGGTTAAACCAATAACAAAGATTTGCAACGAAAACTTTATTTGGAATCAGCATTTTCTCGTCATGGTGTCAAAAACAAAGGAACATTTCTGGTCTGCTTCCAAAGCAATATTAATCGAATGCAATTTGGTTCAGTTCATTCTCAAGTGAGCTTAGTGCGGCTGAACGTGTTTTTAAATCGCTCTGTGAATTAGTGGTCTTATTACCCATTTTAAAAGTTTAAATATCTCTAAACTGATAAGCAATCAACCAAAGACAGTGACTTTTTTATTAACTCAAGTTTCTTTTAAACATAAGATTTTATATTTTTTATTTTTTTATTTTTTTTCTCATTTATATTTGATTTTGCATAATAATATTCCCCTGTAAAGATGTATATGTGCGGGCATTGCGGTGAACACCTCCCCGTCGAAGGCGATTTTGCAGTGTGTTCGTCGTACAAGCGAAAGCTTCACTTCGAATGCACTACGGTTACGGAAAAGTCGTGGAGAACCATGGGCACGAGAAGAGAGGCATGGAAGTGCCAAACATGCAGGAACGGTGGAGATGCCCAAATTACAGCTGCAGCCAGCAATGCTGTAGTACCTATTCCACAGACTATGCAAGAACAACCGTCAAAGAGAATGCGTGAACTCAGTAGCCCCCGTAAACAGACTAACAGCAGCTCAACTGACAACAACTCAGCTGTTATAGCAGAAATCCGTCTTCTAAGAGGGGAAGTTAAAGAAATTGTGGCAAGTTGCGATTTTCTAGCCGCTAAGTATGATGATCTCAACACTAACATGAGAAAACACAATGACCTTATGGACAACATAATAAAGGAACTAAATGAAATAAAAGAAACCAACAAATTAAAAGACGTCATAATAGAAAATTTGCAAACCCAGATCAACACACTTGAACAACAAATGATCAAAAACAATATCGACATAAAAAACATTCCCCCTACCCCTCAAGAAAACCTATTAGAGGTAGTAAAGGGAATAGGAAAAACGGTCGACTGTGAGATCAACGACACCGACATCACAGACATATATCGCACAAAAACAAAAATCCCCGAACGATCGACTAGAGGTGCTACATTTGCATCCAGTATGAAAAAAAATCAATTCATAAAACAAACACGCTCCACTCGTTCTATTAAACTAAAAGCGGTGGTACAAAACACCAACAACATCACAAGCGTGAACGCAGCTTTGCCCGATGCCACTGTTTACGTTAACAATCAGCTGACAAAACACAACAAACACGTAATGTGGATGGCAAAGGAAAGAGCGAGACAGGAGAACTGGAGATTTGTGTGGGAAAGTGCGGGAAGAATCCTGGCTAAACGAAACGAGAATACGCAGCCGATTCTGATAAGTACTGTTGCCGATGTCGGCAAAATTACTCGCACTTAATAACTGCATCGTGCGTAAACGAAACACAATAAATTTAATACCAAATGGACACAAATGAAGTAATGATAGATTTGAATTTTAGGGTAATAAGTGGATTTAGCGGCATCAATATAAATGAATTCAAAAAAAATAATTGTTGCTAGGTTAAGTTTTAATGTAAGATCTTTGAGAAAGAATTGGAATGATTTCTGCCTTAACATAAGTCACTTCATCAATATGTTAAAAATAATAGTTTTAGTTGAAACTAATATAGATACGAAGAAAAAGGACTTTACAGTTTAGATGGTTTCGAACCGGAGTTTCTGAATCGAGATAAACGTAGAGGAGGTGGAATTCTTATGTTAATATAATAATGAAGTAGAATATGAACGATTAACATCTGAAAGTGTGTCATACGAAAGTATCCAAATCAAAATTAGAGAGAATAATAAGCATACGCATGTAATAGGAATATATAGACCACCAGGTAACAGCCGAAAAGCATTTATCGAAGAATACAGACACAACGTTGGACAACTGAGAAAAAAGGACGAGATTATGGTAATGGTGACATGAACATCAATGTGAATGATTTGGATGCATATGGTGTGAAAGAATATCTTGATATGCTGGCGTCACTGGGATTGATTAATGTGATTACGGAGTATACTAGAGTAGACCCAAATACTGGGGCAAAATCAACGATTGACCACATTCTAACTAACGCTACACATAACCAAATCGATTCAGCTGTAATTGAAAGTTGTATCACTGATCATTACCCAATCATGTACTTCCCACAAACAAAACAATCTGCTGTTAAAGAAAACTCTGTCAGCCTGTCCTATATATCTGACGATAAGGTTAATGAGCTAATTGCTAATACAAAATGGGATGAAATCTTGAATGAAAGTGATGTCATCGTACTTTATCAGAAGATTCATGATAAAATGAAGTATATCTATGATGCAGCGACAACTATGAAAAAAATAAAAAAGAGAAGAAAGTTTAGCCCATGGATATCTTCTGAATTAAGAGGAAAATGTAAAAAAAGGGACGAACTTTACAGAAAGTGGAAAAACAATAGACTAAACAAATCGTATGAACAAGAATATAAGACTTTCAGAAACAGACTGAACAAGGAAATAACGGCTCAAAAATCTATTTTTTATAAATCTAAGTTTAACCAAATAAGATCTGACCCCAGAAAAACATGGAGCTTAGTAAATGAGATTTTGGGAAGGAAAAAGCCTAGTTTGGATGAAACAATAATAAAGAATTTCACGGGTAAAATGTGTCTGAACAATTTAACTAATGCGTGTGCAAACAACTTTAGCACACAAATAAAAGATATTGTGCATCATTGTGACTCGGTTACATCGATACACTCAAAATCAAGATTAGCCAGCACAATCTATATTCAAGAAACAGATTTCTTGGAAACTCGAAGAATAATTAATTTATTGAGTGAAAACAAGTCGCCAGGTATTGATGGAATACGAGCTATTGATATAAAAAGGCACATGGACATATTTACCCCATTATTGTGTAAATTAATTAATTTAAGTATTGCACAAGCAAAAATCCCTACAGGCTTAAAAACCGCTGTAATCAGACCGATATACAAAGGAGGTACAAAAAGCGACCTTAAAAATTATCGGCCAATATCAATATTGCCAGTAATAGAAAAGTGCATGGAAGAGATAATAACAAACAGGCTGCAAGACTTTATAGCAAAGAATTCGCTGATACACGCAAGTCAGTATGGCTTCCAGAAAAATAAAAGCACTGGTAAGCTGTTAGGAGAATTTACAAATTGCGTTAACGAAAGTCTAAATAAAAGCCATCATGTTTTAGTGCTATTCGTGGACTTCAGTAAAGCTTTCGATACACTGAACCATGATAAACTAGTAGAAGTACTGGAAAATAATGGTATACGAGGACTGATGGCAGATTGGCTACGTGAATACTTGACGAACAGACAATTTTGCGTCAAAATAAACAATGCTTACAGCCAAAATGAAAACGTTCAATATGGAGTTCCTCAAGGATCAAAATTGGGTCCAATCTTGTTCATATTGTACACCAATGAGATGTTACGAGTTTTCAAGAAGGCCATACCATTTGCATATGCAGACGATACGGCGATAGTGGTGCGTCACAGATCGTTACATACGGCAACACAAATTATGCAGGAGGAGTTCGACAACGCTGTAAAGTGGTGTCACGATCACGGCTTAACGATCAATGCTTCTAAAACAAAAATGATGCATATACGAAACCCGCAATTCAGGGCTACACAATTGCAAGTCCACTTCAAAAATGAATCATGCAATAGTTCAGTTAACTACCACATCGACACAGTGGAGAGATACAAATATCTGGGAGTTACGATCGACAGCAACTTTTTGTGGGATAAGCACATAGACGAGTTGCGAGTGAGCCTCAGAAGAGCTTTATATGCATTAACACATCTAAAATGTCATGCCACAACGGCCGTATTAAGACAAGCTTACTTTGCCCTTGTGGAATCTAAACTCAGGTATGGCATACTTGCATGGGGCAATGCATCAGCAACACATATACAGAAAATTCAAAAACTCCAAAACTCGGCACTGAAGAAAATAGGCGTATATAACCAGCTCCATATTCTGGAACAAAGGAGTTTTAAAGTTCTTCGAGTAGATGATATTTTCAAGATGACAATTTTACTGGAGTACTACGATGACAACAGATTCATAACACCAATTCAACATGGAATCAACACAAGAATAGGAGCTCAAGGTATGCTTCACGAACCCCGATTCTACAATAACTACGGGAGAAGACAGCTGAAATGCAGTGTACCGAAAGTTCTAAACACAATTCCGCATGAACTAAAAAATATACAAAATATTAAAACTAGAAAGAAAATTATAAAACAATTTTTTCTTGAATTTCGAAGTTAAATAGCTAAATTTCAAACCTAATTTATCTTATCAATTATTATTAGTTTTTTCTTTAATGATCTAATTATCATTAAAAAGATTGTATTATGTATTATCTAAGCTTGCTTACGAAAAACTAATCATAAAACTATGAAAAACTATCTTCTGCAGAAAAGCCTTCAAGGCTTCGCAGAAATATCTACCCATTGTTAAGTTTTTAATGAATTAATGAACAATAAAAAAAAAAAAAAAAAAGTTTATATGAAAACAGTTTAAAGGAGCAGAGGCAATGTGTCTCTTGGACTCTTAGGAGGAAGGAATAAAACATTGCAAAAAAAAGGAGCAAACCTTAGGCATGACTTACAATTATTTGATTTGTGTAGTAGTGTCCCGGATGTGTAGTCGTAGATTCATCCTAAAGAAATTCTTCCCAATCAATGTGCATCAGACAAGCAAAATTGCTTAAATACTTCTCCATTTATAAATAGCCAGTCCTTGCGTTTCTGATCATTCTGTGTTTCAGATTTTGTAAGAAGAATATTTAGCCCTTGTCAACGAGAACAAAATAAACTTCAATATTCCTTTACGACATGTAGTATACCTCCGACCAACGATGGCCCAGACTTCCTTTTAGGAATTTTCTAAAGGCTGATGGCTGCCCTATAAATTCTTCTATTTGTTTCCCCTTGAAAGGAACCATAAGTCATTTTCAATAAAATATCCTACTTTCCAATGAAAGTTCAATCGAAATTGGTGCAGCCATTCTTTATACCAGTATCAGCAGGAACAAACAGACAGAAAGATAGACAAACATTGTTAAGATGGATGTATCGTTGCGGACACCACAGGGATACATTGAAAAAGGAAAAATTGGAAGTCAGGACATACCAAAAAATTACAGACACACCGATGTATTGTTTGCAGAAATATTTACAATCAAAGGTTATCTACGATTCGACAAGGCTTGGTTAAAGCGGTCCTCGTTTGAAATACACTTACACCAGTTGGAGTTCTTTAGAAGAAGACGATGTTTTAACTAATCATGGAAGCATAGAGATTCCTTGATTAATTCGTCAGAATCTTGGTACGGCAGAGGTCATTTAAATCCAAGAAGTCTGTAGGTTCTGCATTCTAATGCGTGCCAACAGATCCCTAATTTTTGTGCAGGTAAACCTAGTAAGTGGGTGCTAGATTTCCTTTCTACTCGTATGCCATAAGGCGACTAAGCCATATGCGAAAATTAACCAAACAATTGTAGTGTAGACGCAATGGATGACTTTGGGTTATACGAGGGTAAGTCATCTTCTTTTGTTTAACTAAACGAGAAACCTCTCAAATATTCTCGACACGATTATTGGGACGTAGTCGACCCTTTACAGCTTGACCGCTCGACGAGGGTAAGTATAACTTTTATTTTGTTCTGAAAAATTCTATTTTCATCTCAGATAAGTGTCCAGGAGTACTTAGGAACCCGGCATTAGTCAAGAAACTTAGAGGAATAGCACTTTGTTCTGTTTGCATTATTCCTGCGAAGAAGACCAGCTCTGCTTTTGGCCAGATTGGTACAAAGTCTACTGTTTAAGAGGAGAGTATGCCTATGTAATATTGGAGAACGTTAAAGAGAGTAAGTGTTTCTTTGGCCGAAATAGAGGGAAAACTAACATCTGTGAGAAAGTATCATGCAATTTGGATACAAACTAACTAAAGTTCTAAAAGCGTTTGATTCTTATGATGTAACTAACGTAACGCAAAAAGGAACTAATGTCAACCTGGTGACCCTCAGTGCTCTAACAAGTACTACACATCAATCGGCCGACCGACACTACCAAAAAATGTTTCCACAAGCTCATCGACTAAATCAAGGTTAAATCTGCTCAAGGTCGGTGTCTTCGTAAAGGAAGACACCATTCATAGTAAAAAGTCAGAAAGAATACTCTACATAATACTTTATCTGGTAACGAACTAAGCCTATTAGACTTTGCTCCGGGCGGAATATCACTGTAGATACCACAAGATTCCTAATACAAAGGAGTATGACAGTCATAGTATCAAAATGACTATGTTGTAGTCTAAGTAAGGCACCCCTCCAGTATTATAAATGTTCGAATAACCCGAGCTTTCTAAATAGATACACTCGAACCACTACCCAGTTGCAGAGAAGGTATGATCTATTAAATGCCACAACAATGGGGAGGAGATGTAATCCTGGACGACTGCAATCGTCTTGCATATCTCTCAATCTTTCGCCTAGCCCTTCGCATTCAGAATCAAGCTAAGGATCATTGGCATCCATGGCAGGAAGCCGGAACAAATACCTAAACTGACGTACTGGGGTTCGTTCGATGCCACCACGAACCCTATAGTTTGATGAAGACTGTAGGCAAGCGCATATTCATAGCAAACCAATTTACCAATTAACCACATAGAAGGACGAGCAGGGCTTGTGTGCTCTACGGTCAACTAAGAAAGGAAAAACATCGACTCCTCCAAAGCAGAAGCCAGCGATCGAGGAATCGAAGAAGTGCTTCTTCAGAAACACCGTTTGGAAATTAAACAAACAGGTAAAAAGAACGTGTCAAGCTAACAATGTTTGACCAAAGATCTTTAAAGATGAGTAATGAAATTTAATTATGGTGTCACAGTCGGCGCTAAGGATATGGAAAGCCACTTCAGCAGACTGTGATTGCAAACAAAGGCAAACACAGAATCCTGGCTATATTGCGAAAAAGCTTCTTCTCAGTTATTTGACACGACTAATGTTTATCGCTCTGATCGTTGGAAGACATCGACTGAACGGAGTGGTGGAGTTTTGTTAACTCTAAAATAAAGTCTACGGGTATTCAAAGCTCCATGTTTTTTAAGAACATTAAGTCGTTTAATATTGACTCATATCTTGATTCATTCGCTAATTTTTTCCAATATGTTTACCCAGACACTATTTGCTCTTGATGATTGGGTGCCAACTTGGTGATGCCCAGTGTTGTAACTGTTTCTACATACTAATTATGCTTATTTTACCTCCAAATAGTAAACATTCGGTAGTGGTCGATGTCCATCCGGAAGTACTTATAAGCGCGAATACTGACCAGTATACAAAAATATCAGCACTACGAACGTTACAGCGGATGAATTCCCCAGATGGAATCAACGGTGAAGTAAAATTCCAGAAAACAAAAAAAAAGACCTTATCACTCCGACAGATTTGGAACTCAGTCTGATAAGGATTTCCGAGACTAAGTCAGTATCTTGGAAAAGAGATGGTGGCGGATGAGTGGATGAGTCCTTGATGGAACAACCCAGCGCTCAGACCCACGCGTTACTGGTTTCGGCCCAAACGACCCCACGCCCTAGGGGTTTCTACAATACAATGGAACTGGCCTTCCAGATAGGGGGTTGTGCCGCCAGGGTAAGTGTTCGGTATTGGAAAATATCTATAGTTACGCATCGGATACGGATGGATCTACCTACAACCAACTTCGAATCTACACATGGAGTGTTAGGTCTCTGAATAGGCTACGTGCAGCCGAACAACTACCTGAGGTCCTGGATTGCGATATTTATTACGGTTATTGTTATTGACGGCAAAAGCATTGGATTCAGATTTGCTGTTAGAGATAGGCTTAGGCAAGAAGTCTTCAGTTTCCGGCATGATAACGTGCGCCCCGTAATAGTTCATACTAAAGCTCAATTTGCCTTTTATGCTCGCATGCCCCCACAGACGAGAAAGATGACGACACCAAAAGTGGCTTTGGAAAAAACTTACGAGCAGTATCCTAACTATGACAATAAAATTGTCCGATTTTAGTGCAAGGATAGGAAGGTGGTAGTGTCGGAAAGTATAGCCTGTTCAAGAACACCTATGAGAATGGACACGAAACATTGTCGTAGCTAGCACGCGGTTCCCGCATCTTGATACTCATAAGGCGACTTGTGGATCTCCTGATAAATCAACCATCAACCAGGTTGTTAATCTTGCGATCGACGCAAGGCACTCCTCCAGTATTATATCTCTTTCCCTTGCCCTTTCTAATCTCTTCCGTCTATCCCTTTCACAAGGAGAATTTCCTCAGGCTTGGAAATCCTCCTTCATAACCCCGATCCACAAGAAAGGATCAAAGAATGAAATAACCAACTATGGTCCCATCGCTAAACTCTCTCATATACCCAAATTCTTCGAGAGTATTTTGTATGAAGCTCTAAGCTTCCAATGCAAATCACTTATTTCTCCTAGACAACATGGCTTCCTAAAGGGTAGGTCAACCACCACAAATCTCGTTGAATTCGTATCCTTTGCCCTCTCTGCCCTAGAAAATGGCAATGAAGTTGATGTAGTTGCAACCGATTTTAGCAAAGCCTTCGATAAAATCTCTCATCGGTTAATCATCTTTAAATTGTCTGCCCTCGGCTTTGAACCCATATTGTTGAAATGGATATCCTCTTACCTCAAAAACCGTTTTTACAGTGTTCGTTTTAGGTCAGCCCACTCCGCTCCATTTTTGGCCACCTCTGGAGTTCCACAAGGCAGCCATCTCGGTCCCCTTCTATTTATATTAACCATAAATGATCTCGATATGATCATCAAACACTCGTCTGTCTCCCTTTACGCCGACGATACCAAATTTTTCAAAACCATTTCCTCTCCCCATGACTCTTTCCTCCTTCAACAAGATCTTGATAGTTTCTCGATCTGGTGCCTCAAAAATTCTTTGGAACTTAACATCGCCAAATGCCAATCCATCACCTTCTCACATAAGCGGAACCAATCTCCTCCCCGACTCTATCTTCTCCATAACCAACCTATCTCCTCCGTACAGTCTCTTCGCGACCTCGGCATTTTGTGTGACAACGAGCTCAACTTCCGTTTACATATGGATGAGATAATCCTCAAAGCCAACTCTGCACTAGGTTTTGTTAAACGGTGGTCCAAAGAATTCACCAACCCATACGTGACCAGGTCCCTCTATATTACCTTTGTTCGCCCCCTCCTAGAGTACGCCAGTCAAGTATGGTCCCCATATCATCGTGTTCATATCTCGAGAATTGAAAGCATTCAGCGTCGTTTTCTTCGATTTGCTCTTCGAGGTATGCCCTGGGACGATCCTTTTAATCTGCCCCCCTATCAAAATCGTCTCAACCTTATCAACTTAAACACCCTCGAAGATCGCAGAGATGCAGCAGACTTTCTCTTCATTCATCGACTCCTTTCAGGTCACGTTGAATGCGCGTCCCTTCACAACTCCATTTTCCTCAACACTAACCCTCGTAATCTACGTACCCCTCGACTCTTCTATCTACCAACCCACCACACCTCCTATGGCGCGAACGAACCAATCTCCCGTATGCTACGTCAAATCAACTCAAACCCTACCGTCTTTGACTTTCACCGCACCACTTCCTACCTCAAATCTGTTCTCCTTCACCACTCCAACCAACCTTAGTTTTAAGTTTTAGTTTAAGTTTATTTTTTAAGTTATAGCTGGTATTAAGCTGAATAAATGGGGGCATTCTCCCCCACCAAAATTAAATTAAATTATGGTTGTACGAACGTTCCAAAGTGCCAACATCGACTCGGACCATTACCTTATTGTAGCCAAGAAACGGTTGCGGGTATTCCGAACATCGCAAAGGCAAGCTAATACTGTGAAGAAGTTTGACGACGGACATCGAAAGGATCGAGTTTCCCTTAATAGGCACTATGCCGACAACATCTAACAAAGACAACAGATATGTCGTCTCTGCTGTGCTGTATTTAACTCGGCCACCACAAAGAAATCCCTGGTTTGTCGACTAGCGCCGGCATTAGCAAGCACATGCAGCTAAACATGCATAGAAGAACTAGAGCTGCTCATGAACTCTACGAGCAGAAGAGAAGAGTCGAATACCGGCTTCCCAGGAGGAGAAGGAAGGAGCGAGAGTGAAGATACGCGCGGTCGAGCAAATTAAGAGACAAAAACATGGACACAAACCCCGAGTCGAAGCTTGTAGAGATGAACAAGGGAAAATAGTAGCAGAATCGCAGTCGATGCTGCGGATTTGAAAAGATATTTCCTGTAGACTGTATGATAGCAATGATGAACCAAATATCGCTGTCAGGCAGAATAAACCTTTCAATCTGGACGATGTAGGCCAACAATTTCATCCATCCGACTTGGATGAAATGAAGATAGACATATCAATGACCTGGCTGT
This sequence comes from Volucella bombylans, assembly GCA_949129095.1. Lineage (NCBI taxonomy): Eukaryota > Metazoa > Arthropoda > Insecta > Diptera > Syrphidae > Volucella > Volucella bombylans. The sequence continues at coordinate 133,792,704 of OX422141.1, read as the reverse complement.
CAAGTTCTTCAAAGCGACAGACGATGATTTGGTAAGGAGTATACATAAGCTCATCTGTAAAATATGATCGGAAGACAGTATGCCCGATGAATGGAACCTCAAGAATGAAAACCCTCTGAACTGCGCCAAGCACAGAGGCATCAGCCTTCTTCGCGTCGCCAATAAGATCCTATCTGCCGTAATGTTTCAACACTTGGAGCCGTTCGTCAACAACCTGATTACTCCATATCAATGCGAATACAGGCCATGAAGTCCACAATCGACCAAATATTCACACTACGGTAGATCTTGGAAAAAACCCATGAGCTCCAAATCATCCATTTTAAGGGCACGTTTGACAGCATCTATAGATACGAGCTATACAGATCAATGCCTATGTTTGGTATTGGTACTAAACTCGTCCATTTGTGCACGATCCATCACGGTCGGTAAAGAACTCACCGAGACCTTTTATGTTTTTTATGTTTCAAAAAAGGAATTAAACACGGCGACGCGCTGTCATGCGATTTCTTAATAATATTCTTAAAAGAATAGTGTAAAACTCATGCGCCGACACAAGATGCACACTCTTTCAAAAGTCTATCCTACTCTATGGTGCAGAGGCATGGACATTGTCAAAAATGGATGTGCCTAGATGGACACCAATGTTACGGTCTGAAAAATCTTCGAATCCGCTGCCGAGAGACAGCGCAGTGGAGGATGATCTCTAATCAGGTGGGGCACTTGGCGTGCGAAAGGGGTGACAGCTGGCTAAAGATCGATCTGGCTGGAGACGCTTGTTAGTTGAGACTCAGGTCTACCCAGGAATGTAGCGCAACCTTAAAAAGTATGGTACTCTGCATTTAATAATAACGCGTTCGACAATATACCTAGCAGCAAAAATTGATATTGGACATTCTCTCCAAGAGGAGGTTTCTATGGCACTTTAATCATTCAAGTCATGTTATAATCACATTATTCACTGTTGCTAAAAATATTTGACGCATCTATGCCTGAGTGTGTCTACCTCAGTGAGTAGAAAATGCGAACTAACAACTGCAAAACCTGATGGAAATTCTCAGATGCAGTCTAAAAATAAGGTGCATACCAATAGCTTGGTAACCCCCAAGTGGAGGTTACCCAGAAGACGATCAGCACTTGGGCAAAAAGCTGTGGTCTCAATGCCAACCCTTCCAAAACGGAACTGGCAGAAAGTAAAAGATACTCCCAAAACTCAACGGAGTGGAACTGTCCCTTTCGGAGGTATCTGGACAAAAAACTGAATTGGAATCTTAATGTAGCGGAAAGAACCAAAACGCCATATAATGCTCTTTTTATTTGCAAAAGAACAGTAGGAAAAAGGCTTAAAAACTGCTAAGGTTTACGGTCTGTAAACGGTGGTGGTAAGAGCCTTACGTACGAAAACAAAAAAACAGGAAAACGGTTTACGGAAAGTTAGCGGCGGTTCAAAGAACGGCTTCCATAGCCATTACAGGAGTGCTCTGTACCACACCTTACTGCACCTAACACTCAATTTACAGACCAAAACACTTGCTGGCAACTGCTCGATACAACTCACTAATCTGAGTCACTTCAAGAGCAGCAGTTTCGGACAAGGTACGGTCCTAGCAGAGCTACTGCCAGGCAATCCAATTCTAATACTTGAAATTCCTTCCTTGGTCGGCTTCAACATCCCGTATGATATTAATATATCCGTCGAGGAAGGACTGGGAAAAAAAATGCAATAATCTGGTCAAATAGAAGGAACAGGTTCTGGTATATTCTTAGAAGACCCAGAACTAAGAGTGTCTACAAGACTACCGGACGCAAGCAGTGTCTTCCAATCAGAGGTTCTGGCTGCCCTCAGGGCGGCTAAATTCATACAGATGAGAAGGAGATGAACAAACGGACGAGCTTGCAATAAAAGGAGGGCTACTTGACAATAGTGACGTTGCCAACATCAAGCCACCCCTTTGCATAGTGAGGCACACTATCGAGGAAAAAATCACAAAAAATGCCAACCTGGTCAGGTCTTGAAGGACACATTGTATCAAAGGCTCTCTGGCTGCTTTTTGACAAGAAAAGATCTAGAAAATTAATAAGATTAAGAAGGGATAAGCTTAGGACAGTAATAGGAATTCCGACAGGACACTGTCTCCTGCGGAAATACTGGAAGCACACAATATTGCGAGGAAATTTTTAGGGGAATACTTTTTCGAAAACCTAGAGGAAATATACGGCATAAACTTCAAAGGCCTTCTTGCCTTTTGCAAAGAAATTGGGTGTTTCACCAGGGAGATTGTTCAGGTTTTTGCCATTTGAAGACAAACTCAACTAGTTTCAAATGGCTCGCGGAGGGCCCGTCTTGGTGCCTGGTGTCTGTGTGATGGCATTTTCATTATACCTCTGTTTAACCTAACCTAACTCAGGCATTATGCTAGAACCAACTTGTTGTTTAGAGGTCATATTGACGACGTCGTCAGTGATCCTTTTGCACTTATATTGTTTTTTACACCTCTCGTTTGGATTTCGGTTGGAATATGCTGATGTGATTTGGAGCCCTCTCTTTAAAGCAAGCGCGAACGACTTGAAAAGATCCAAAGGCGTTTTAATAAATCCCATTCATGATATTAAATTATTGAAATCAAGACGTGCTATTCATGGCATAGTATTTGTTAGAGATTTATGTTCTCTATAGTTTTTCTATTTGGAAAACCACATGAAACCAACTATGGTCGTAGTGAACCTTTGTCGAGTTCAATTAAAGGTTTCAATAAAGCCCAAGTGAATCCATTCAACTTCATTCACAACAACTGTTGACGCAACAATCAACGAATCAAATACAACTTCCCCGAAGATAGCAATAACTTTGAGCTAAATAGGAGTTTTGTCCACTTTGGTTTCGATTGTACAAAAGGGCAATTGAGAAATAAGGCCTGATCTGGAGACTGTATTTAAGATCCCCATCCTCCCAGTCCTATTTTATATCGCAGAACCATGATATTCTTGATTATCTTGCTGTAGAGAAATCTTAGATCCATTTGTGCTGATGGGCTTTGAAGGTGGCGATATAAGGACGAACTATACGAGCTGTATAGCGACATGAACCTGGATAGACCAGTGCGCATCAGCCGCTTGTAATCGGTAGGAAATGTAAAGCTCTAAGAGTCTTTGGTTCTTCTCAGGAATATGAACGCACTCTAACTCAAGTGGAAGAGAACCTCAACTATTTCAAAGTACGCAAGCTGAAGGCATGTTAATTGGAAAGGTTTATTGGTTGATACCAAGTTCTACCGCAGACTGAACCGTCATCTGAATTAGTGAGTACGACGTGTGGGTAACAATAATATTGTTATCAAGTCCCAAGAGCTCGGCAATAACTAGGAAAAAGTCTGAGAATCTCTTTAGGTGTGGACCTATCAACTATTATTGAATTTCAAATACAAAGACATAAATTAGAAGCCAAAACAAATTCTGACAACTATATTGACACAGCTGAACATGACTTTCACGGTTCGAAGCAAAGCATCGAAAGCAATGCGGCCCCTTAGCGTCCAATTCCCTACAATTCGTCGTTATGGACTGCTTTAATCTATTCGATACTCACCTAATATTACAGCTAATTGTTCCCAGCAATCGCAAGGGTAGTACAGCAAACACCCGAATGGATCCATAGAAAATGTGTGTTTCATCAAAGTCCCTCGGGCCTAAAAAATAATTTTAATAATTAATTTAAGCTTAAAAAACAATGACAGCTGTCTCAAATCCTCACTGTACAGCTCTGTTCTGGGATCGAAATAAGCCGAATACACCTGATGTCGATAGTACGGATTACCAATGTACATCCATGTGTTGTTGTACTGCCATTCCCGTTCGGGTTTCAAAAATGTTAGACCTTGTTGTATTCTCCTCAATTCGTCCATACGCTGACTATTCTAAAAAAGAAGACACAATAACCAACAAATTACGATACACACGGAAATCAATAAACAAAATAAATGAAATGTGAAAGCACACTATTGATTCGTGAGCAAATGCCAGATAATAGGCTTGTTCCATTAGCGTGTCAGAACTCAAAAACCATCCACATTTGTCCGGTTAAGTGATTTTACGAATACAGCTCGTTTGGGAGGGGGGGAATCACTGCACTTCCTCATATTGTCTGTCGGCTATTTGTAGAATGAACTATAAATCTTTGACTTACACACTCAAGGTCTATGTCGAATGTTTGAGGCTTATATTTCTCTTCAAGGTTGTTACATTGTCATGAGCGGCACAACATCTGCGATAGATATGAGTGCATTGCTTATGGGGTCAAGTTTTTTTTCGAAAGTTCCTTGAAGGGGTGGGAAAGTGACATAAATTATAGAAGAGAACGGTTCCGCTGGAAGGAAGACATCTTATTTTCGACGAAGATAGAGTAAGCTGCTGGAATGTATATTTGCAACAGGATGGCAAATGGAATAATTCAAGCAGTAGACCTGCTGTGAAGTGAAGATAAAAGTTCATCACTTCACAGAAAACTAGATCATTGATGGCGAGTATTAATCGAATGACCTGAAACGCAGATATAGGGTTCATATTCGTATATTGCATCATCCCTACCACAATGATGTAAGTTTTACGTTTGAAAACCATGAGAAACAATGAAATGCGATGGAAATCTTCGAAACCTCAACAAGTCAGGCTGCATTAAGCCAGGCAGCAAGCCTTAGACCGGTCTAAAGCAGGGTTACATCTATAAATGAAGGGCGATGAATCTCACCCTGGTAAAAGATGACTGCTGCTGCTACATAGAAGCATCTTTGCTATGGGTTGGTTGATTGAGTTTCTCAAAAGGTTCCATCCCTGCGCACACAAAGTAAACTACAGACTGCCTTAAAGAAGACAAGATGCCAAGTTTGGTTCCATCACTGCTAATTTTAATTTGGCATATACGAGTAGACTCCAAAATTTCGCCACTGAATTACTATCCATGGCAACCAAGCAGTGAGCTCTTATATGTAGCCGCAGTCGCCCAATTGACAGACATGCTTGGGGCCTATAACTCAGTAACGTAAGGAAGCTCTTGTTGTCCGAGAAATCTCAGTCTCGGATCCGACAAAACGGCCAAAAATATAATATATTTTTCTGAAATCACTCGGAAAAATTGGCAATATCTTCAGATAAAGTGGACATTAGTACGGTCTCAGAACAGACTTGGATAGGATCAGGAGCAACAAAAAAAAAATATCACAGCACCTGTTTGGATACGGTTTACGGAATGGGTGCTGAGGTTGAACATCATCAGCTTGAAACCGATTAGAAATTGTCCAACCTCATCAATTGGGTGCCCTACTAAAGAGGATTTCTATGACCTTCTACAGGAGGTTATGGACCTTGTCCAAAATACGATGTTAAAACCGTGCTCGGGAATTTCAATGCCAATACCGGTAAGAAAGAATGTTTGGTGGAGTGATCTGAAAGCAAACACTCCATGACTAAAGACAACACTTTTAGACTTAAGCATATGACTTGGCTACAAAGCCAAAATGTAACCCTGCACGGATTAATATGGCCAAGTAGTGGTGTCGGTGCTGAGAATATGAAAAGACTACTTCTGCAGACTGTATAACGGCGATGACGGTCAAAATACGAGTACCGTTGTCAGGCAGAATCAATTTAAGATAGCAATATCGAAGCTAAAGTGTAACAAAATTGCTGACACGGAAGGACTGCCTGCTGCGCTATTTAAAGTAGCTGAAAATGACCTGGTTTGGAAGATGCGTCAAGCTCATCTGTGAGCAGCGTTGTCTGTTCGACCCACAACTTGACTGAAATAAGTGTTTTAACCATCTGATCTGAAACCATTCATGAACAGTCTGGTTTGTCCATATCAGTGCAGTTTCAAGCCAGATAACTCGAAAAGCCAACCAACGATCAAATATTCACAGCAGATTTTGGAAAAGACTCGGGAATTTCTGATCGAAACTTACCATCTATTTGTCGACTTCAAAGCTGCATATGACACCGTTTATAGAGGCGACCTATACGAAGCTATTTTTAGTTTTGACATCTCTGCTAAACTTTTTAAGTTGTGCTGGATGGCTATGGAGAATTTCGCTGATCCATCAAGCTTGGTAGTGAAATAACTGAGAAATAACCGAATTATGCAAAAGTCACAGAGGTACAAATTTTTGTAAGTCCACACAATTTCTTGCGTACGCGGATGATATTGATGTGATTGGACGAACACAGTAAGTTGTCGATAAGCATAACATGATGACAGAAGCGTATAAAATGGGGCTAACTGCATGCTACAGACCAGAAAATCAGGCCCTTCGAAACATTGAGGGTAATCTTGTCACCGATCTGCAGGGAATTGTGGATGTATTTAAGCAGCATTTCCAACAGCTGCTTGATAAGCATGACCAGCAGAGAGTGATAGTGTATGAAGTAAACTCAACTCCAGTCGATGAAGTATGATAGTTCTCCCACCCAGCCTAGATGAAGCTCTTTAAAGCTGGTGGCGATGTTTTGGTAAGGAACATGCACCAGATTATCTGCAAAGTATGGGAGGACGAAAGCGTGCCCGATGACTGGACTATCAGTTCTATATGCCGCATATTCAAGAAAGGCGATACTATGTCTTGTAAAAACTACCAAGGCATACCCCTACACTGTATGAACGACTAAAGCCCTAATGCACCACACTCATTGACACCTACCCATGGGGCTTCCGCCTTGAAAAATCGACGATAGACCAAATCTTCACACTGCGGAAAATCCTGGAAAAGACCAATGAGTGCCAAGTCGATACTCACCATCTCTTCATCGACTTCAAAGCCATCTCTTCATCGACTTGTGTCGCAATGCACCGTGCAGCTTGGAAACAAAATCTCCGAACTATTCCAAACATGCACCGGATTTTGGCAAGCAGACGCGCTGTCGTATGATTTCTTTAAACTTGTGCTGGAGCCAGCAGATATAGTAGTGCAAAATGCCGACATAAACACAGAAGGCACTATATTCAATAAATCCATCCAGCTGCTGGGCTATGCAGACGATATCGACATTATCGCTCCTCCCAGCGTTCCATTATTGAGACTCTTATTGCTATTAAAGAACAAACCAAACGAGTTGGTCTCATGTTGCCGATCCATCGAACACCGTCTAGGACAGAACCTAACAATCGACAGCTATAATTTTGAGGTAGTGAAGGAGTTTATCCCACTCGGGGCAAATATAAACTCCACAAAGGACACCATAGCAGAGATTCGACGAAGAATACCCTTAGGCAACCGATGCTACTTCGGTTTGTCCAAACAATTACGGTCCAAACTCCTAACTCGAAGGTCCAAAATCATGTTGCTTTATGGAACTGAATGCTGGACGATTATCAAGACAGCGGAGTAGATCTTGGGATCCTTAGAAAGAATAATTCTACGTCGAATATTTTGTCTTGTCTGCTAGGAGGGCTAGTGGAGGAGAAGATATAACCACGAACTCTACAAGCTGTACAAATTGCAAAAATCCGTCGACTGAACTGGCACGGCCACATCGTGGGAGAGAATCTTCGAATCCCAGCCACATACTTCACGAAGAAAAGGAAGACCGAACCTCAGGTTTAAAGATCGAGTAATCGCGGACGCCAGAATTCTTGGTCTTGTAAACTGGAAGCAGCTTGCCGGCTTCGTGAAGGATGAAAAGTGGCATTACTTCAAACTCAGACCCTCCAAGGGTCGCTGGCTGGATATGTTTGTAAGTAGGTACAGGCCTTCCAATTTACTGATTAAAGTGGTGAAGTCTATTCGGGTAACTGAAACCCAGAAAGAACAATACTTCAATTCCGTCAATTAAAAGGACACTTCAGCTCACTCATAAGAACTCATCCTTTACAGATCATAGTTTCCTTCAACATAACAATGTCCATGTAAAGCTGAGTCTAATGATGGAGATAGTTTAACTAGACAGGTCAAACGAATCAAGATTTTTTGCGTTTGAAAAATTATTTTCAGTTATTCCTTAGCAATAGAAAGAGACTATATTGGAGTTGGTAGAGCGCCCATGTGGACCTCAACTTACTTACAATGTCCAACTCGATACTACCACTGAGCATTTAAGCGAATTGAAAAGTGTTGTGACCACTTGAGCTAGTTAGACATAAAGGCCATATTGCTGAAGTTACATCTCTCAAATTGGCTGTCATTTATTCAGTCTGTTTTGCCAAATCAACACGGACGGACATAGTGTTCATCAACGCGTACAAATGATATAATTGTTTTATCAAAACGGGCAACGTTTTTGGCGCTTCGCACATTTTACTGTCGCCATTATCGTCCTACCGAGAGGACTATTCGCAGTGTGGTGGATAAATTTGAGTCCAGTAGTCCAGTAAACGATAAACCAACACCTGTACTTCGACGAAACGCCAAATCTGCCGAATACATCGCCGCTGTCCGTGAGAATGTGCAGGATAATCCGGGGGCAGTCGACCTTTCGCAGACCACAAAATTCAACTGACATAGGAGCTGAAGGTAAATGACCATAGACAACGATGTGTGTTCACTGAATTGGCTCTGGAGCAGTTAGAAACTGAATCGAAAAATCATCTTCAACGATGAGGCCCATTTCTGGATGAATGGGTACGTCAGCAAACAAAATTGTTAAATTTGGGACGATATCAATCCACATGAGATCCAAGATCGTCCAATGCATCCCGAAAAAGTCTCTGTTTGGTGTGGATTTTGGGCTGACGTCGTCATCGGTCCATATTTCTTTGAGAACAACGTTGGCCAGGCCATCACCGTCAACGGCGAGCGATATAGGCCTATGATTACCAACTTCTTTTGGCCTGAATTGGATGATATGGACACCAAGGACATGTGGTTTCACCAGGACGGCGCTACGTGCCACACATCTCACGCCCCATTGGAAATTGGAAATTCTGCACAAGCGATTCGAGGGCATGGTCATCTCACGTGGAAGTGATGTGAACTAGCCACCAAGATCATGCGATTTGCCCACGTTAGACTTTTTCTTGTGGATTTTTGTGAAGTCGCAGGTCTATGCGAATAAGCCAGAAACCACAGCGGCCAACAACAGAACCCAAGCCATCATTCAAATTTAGCCTGATTTATGCGCCAGAGTCGTGGAAAATTGGGCATTTCGGATCCCAGAGAATCTGCGGCGGACATTTGAAAGATGTTATATTCCATACATAATGGCATCGATAGGCCTTTCAAACGCACACTTTGTTTTATTTAAATTTAAAGATAGGAAGAGCTTAATGAATAGTGAAAAATTTCCTAAGATAGTTCGGCACAAGATTGTGATGACGAAAACGACGATGATCAAAATCAAGAAGATGCATCAGATGCCGATGACTGCAGCTTTGATCCAGAGGCACTTCCAGACTTGCGGATTGCTCAGCTTTTGGGAGAAGTACATCCAACTCAAAAGCAAATTTGTGAACAATGAAACGAAGAGGACGAAGAAGCAATCGAACCAAATAGAGGAATGAGGTGCGTGGCTCAAAACAAAAAAATTCAACCAAGTCTGGTGGTCTTCGCCTCAGAAAAGCAAAGAGATATTTCTGCAAAAAATTAAAGAAAAGTTCATGAGCCATTTTATACCCGAACTTTTGAAAACAAAGCAGATGCACTCAAGTGTCTCCTATTGAGACAAACAGAAAGGCTAAGAGAGTTTTCGAAGAAAATCGAAGATCGGATAATTCAGGAATGCAAACATGGAAAGAAACCAACATAGATGAAGTTTTGCCTACATTTCTATTCTTCTTTATCCTGGAGCAGAAAAGTCTTTATCAGTTGATACTAAATCTGATACTAGATCTGTTTCAAGGGTCGCATTTGCCAGTTTACCTAGCTGTTATGTCCTTGGTGAGATTTGAGCAACTATCCAGGTTTTTAAGGTTTGACAAATCTCGCACGAGGCAAAATCGACAAAAAGAGGACAAGTTGTCAGCTTTCCGATGCATATGGAAATTATTTCAGAACAATATTTGTCAAATTTTTACAGAATAACTTACTATAGATGAGCAATTCGTAACAACTCGTGGAAGGTGCAGCTTCCGTCAGTATACTCCAAGTTAGCCGGGAAAATATGGCATAAAAATCTTCCGGATTGTGGATGCGGCGACAAATTATCCTTTGAAATTTATATCGGAACACAGCCTTCGATTTAGTTATTCGTAGGGCTGATCGGTTCCTTGATCACCAATATAATATTACAATGGACAACTATCGCAGAAAGACGATATTACTGGCACTATCAGACCAAATAAACCAGAGTTACCGGTCCAATTCACAGATTCTCAGAAAATGAAGAACAGGCAATCGTTTTCGTCATTTTTTTTTTCGGAATGCAAGAAGCCCCATTTACAATACTGCAAGATGCGATAAAAGAGTCGCAAATCCTCGACTATTACACTAAAAAATTTGGAGTAGATACCTTTGACAAGTGTTGATATTCTTCTTTGATTCGAAGAACACGGCGGCTGAATCGCATCGACAGCTCCAAAAAGTTTACGGACATGCTGCTCTAAGTGAAACAATATGCCGTGATTGGTTCCGTCGCTTCAAAGACGGTGATTTCGATGTTGACGACGGTCTGCGTGAAGAAAGCCAAAAATCCTTCAAACACACTGAATTGGAGGCATTGCTCGATGAGGATCCGTGCCAATCGCAAGAAGGCTTTCTTCAGCATTAGGAGTTACCCGCCAAGCCATTTCCAAGCGATTGCATGCGAAAAACGGGCACAATACGAGCAGAGGCACGATTAAGTGATTCGATAGCATGACAATGCCTCACGTTGAAAAGCCCGTCAAAATCTACCTGGAAACGTTCAAATGGAAAGAAATGGTGGGGTACCGCCATATATCCCAGATATTGCGCCGTCTGATTGTTACTTCTTCCGTTCGATGGCACATGGTCTGGCTGATGAGCAGTTCCGCTCATATGAAGACATCGAAAAATGACTTGATTCATGGATACACTCAAAAGATGAACACTTTTACCGTAACGGTATTCGAGCTCTGGCAGAAAGATGGTTGAATGATTCATTTGCAAACATTTTTTCACAATAAAGTTGCATTTTCATAAAAAAATGTGAGAACTTAGTTGCTTATATCAGATACTATTTATAACTTTTTGTTGCTGTGCATTACAGTTACGTATGCATATGCACTCAGAATGTTTTCGATTTTGCAAGTTTCGTTTTGCTCAGGGATTTTGTTTGTTTGTTTGGAGCATTTGATACCCACATATGAATCTTAGTTTCGAATACGAATGAGTGGCGTATATTCATTTAGTTAGGCGAAAGTGAAAATTACATATCCTTAGTAGCTAAAATAGCACATACTGCCGTGAAAAGCATCGGTCGCATTCTTTGTTGTGCCAGTAGTTCGCTAAGCTTGGTCAAAATGTCTTTAACTCGCAAACGCCTTTTGCTGGAAGATAAAGTAGAATCACTGACGAGTGCAATAAGGGAGTCCCGCTTAAAGACATTTCAAGGAAGTTTGCAATTCGAAAATCGATCACATATACCATTGAGAAGCAAGGTTCTCAAAAATCTGAGAAGATACACATAATGGATCTTTTCGCTGACGATCGTCAAAGTAAACTGGGTACTCAAAAATGAAAACAGGCATTGTACAAATGGTTTATTACACAACGTGAGAGCCGCATTTCCATAAATGGAAACATTCTGAAAGCCAAAGCTATGGAAATCCAAAAAAAAAAAATTACCTCGGAGCATTTTCAGCGAGCAAGTCGGGCGAAAAGCTTTCATCTCGAGCAGATCTTGTGAACGAACCCATTTAAAAAAAAATTGTTTGAACTCATAAAAGACTCAGCTAAGATCCGGTATTCAAAGCTGATGAGACTGGCTAATATTGGAAAATGCTACCAGACAGTACATACGTTCATGCCGGCGAAGCAAGCGCTCCAGGGACGGTTGAAAGTTTGAATGGGCGGAATGCTACTGGCGATTACAGTGGAGGACTGGTGGTGGAAATAGCGATAAAACAAAGTGAGACATGAGACATTACGTCGGTGTTCGAGGGTGTTAATTGGTTTTGAATCCTATCTAGCAGGTGCAGATATGTTTTTGGAGCACCTGACCAGATATGGGCATTGTACTCCAATTTTGGGCGGATGAATGCCTTATATGTAAAATATTTCTTACATAGCTTGAGGAAACCTATACATTTCGCGGAGTTTTTGCCGACATCGAATATGTGGTCATTCCAACGTAAGTTGTCATTGATACACATACCCAAAATTGAACGTTTTTCGGATGCAATTTCATGGACAATGGCTGAGTGTTTAAATTTCGCTTTAACGACAGCAGACAGCATTGTGCTTTGGAAGCATTAAATTCCACTCTGTTGATAGTTCTCCAATTGGTTATGCTGTTGATATCCGAACTTAATGAGCTTAGAATACGCTGCCGTTCTCGTTCTACAGCCGAAGAGCAGGGCCGCGAGTCTGGGAACGAATATGAAAAGCAGAGAGTACTGTCATCAGCAAAGGATTTTGAAGTAGCAGACAAGAGATCATTAATGAAAATTAAAAAGAGTTTCGGAGACAGAACAGAGCCCTGGGGCACACCAGCATTTATTTTGTGAATATCAGACTTGAAACCGTCCAAGACAACTTGAATTGAACGTTCCGAAAGGTAATTTCTAATCCATTGAAGAAGAGAGTCATCGATTCCAAATGCAAGCATTTTCGACAAAAGAGCCTGATGCCAAACTCTGTCAAATGACTTAGAAATATCAAGTGCAACTATCTTGCTTTCGCTAGATTGATGTACGCTTTGGATACACTTTTCGGTGAGACATGCCATTAAATCACCAGTGGGCCTTTTGCTACGAAAACCATACTGCCGGTCATTAAGAAGTTTCCGCGTTTCGAGATATTTCATTAGCTGACAGTTTATCAGAGTTTCTATTACCTTGGAAAGAATGGACGTAAGTGCAATGGGTCTGTACAAATGCTGTTTTCCATCTGTTCGGAAAGAGTCCCAACGAGTAGGATTGATGAAAAACTTACTCAGTAGTTTTGCCAGCGAGGAAGAACACCTTCTCAGAAGAAGGGGAGATATACCACCTCGACCAGCGGATTTATGTATATTAAGATCTTTAAGTATTCTTGCTACTACACGAGTGCGAAAGTGGATTCGTCCCACTGAAGATTCGACGCACTCAAGTGCAGGCGGGGACAAAGCACAATCTGGGAGTATTGAGCTGGCCGCAAAGTGTGCAGCAAGCAGATTGGACTTGTCCAAAAAGCTGACAGCTGGAATGTCATTGTAAATGAGCGTTGGGATAGAGGATGAGGCGGAATTTCTAATGTTTTTGATGAACGACCAAAAATTGTTACTGCCTTTGGGACATTGCAGTATTTTTTGCCTCAGTTTTTGGTCGTATTGGAATTTCACACACTTAAGAAAGGCGTTGCAGTCATTTCTGGCTCGTTTGAACTTTTTTCGGTTTTCCTCTGTCGGGTTGGTCTTGAAGGCCCGAAAAAATATTTCTCTAACCCTGACGGCCTCTTTACAGCTCGAGTCGTACCATGTCTTTTCTTTTGGTTTGATAGTCTTCATCCGATGAGGAATAAAGGATCTTATTCCAAAGAGAATGGTATCTGTAATCATATCAGTAGTGGCATCCACGTAGTTATCGAGGAAGCATAACGACTAGTTAAAATTCCTAAGGAACCTGATAAGACCGCTCCAATTGGCTTTCTCGTATTGCCATACGGTTCGCTTTTTTTATAGGATTAAGAGTTTTTGGAAGAGCAGAAGCTACCAATACAGGCTTTGTTACTTGTAGATAATGTGCCTAGTCAACCTCCCGAAGAGGAGTTGGTAAACGAAAAGGCCGATGGAAAAATTTGGATGTTGTATTGTACATGCCACCAAATTTTACATTTGCTTAACTAAGCTATTTTATAGAAGTAGCTTGCTGAGCAAAATTTTGAGTTCGTGAAAAGGCATAACAAATGCTCTGAAGGAACTTAATCTTTTCGAAGCTGTTTCAATTATTGCCTTGGCATGATATGGAGTTTGATGAGGAAGATGAAAACAGTGATGAAGGTGCTAGCTTCTGAGAAATGGATTAGAACTTTGTTAAGAAAGTAAAGCATTGAGAACTTTAACACAGGAAAAAGCTTAAATTGCTGCGTTCAAAGTTCATGAAAACAAACCCTAAAACACAAATGAAAGCAATTCAATCTTAACGCTATCAAACTCTTCGGGGAATCACAATTTAAACGTAAACGAAGACATTCGGACACATAATTTTTTCACTTTAGAACATTTTCTATATTTGGATTATTTATTATTTGTTTTTGAGCTTTCTTTAATAAAAATTTTATGCAAAGTTTATGTCATACAGATTTTATAGAAAACGAATAAAAATTTGTATAGTACCATTTAACTTTTCATACATTGTAAGCTAGGACAAAAGTGCCCCAAAACACGATAAATTGGATCTTGCGCTAACACAGGTTTAGGGTTAAACGTGCTTTTATCATCAATAGACAAATCAAAATGTTCCTCCTTCGTGATTCTCAAATTTCCATGTACACACACCATACGCATTTCTTTGGTGAACAGCGGTGAAACGAATATGACAAGTAAATAAGCAGTTTTTGCAGCTATTTCTCGGAAATTTTAAACAAATAAGAATTCGTACTTATAATTGTCCGATGTGGGTTACACTATAATAGAAACAGTCTTTTATTTAACTCACTAGACAACGCACAGAACCAGAGGTAAATTAGAACTAAAGGACAAACTGAAATATCTGGTTGACTAACGAGTAGCCTTCGATAAACACAATGGCAAAATATCGTGAGTAACTGCGATAAACCAAGAAAAAATACGCACTTCAATGCTTACAGATACGAATACACTTAAAGTCCTTTGGAAATTTTCTTTTTACGACACCGTGTCAGTGAAAAATGCGTCAGTTGAACCAAAACAATTTATTTTCTTCTTTTACTCGTTCCAAATAATTTCCATTGAATTTTAACAAAATCTATCAACAATACGGAGAAGGAATAGTTTCTCCAAAGCACTGCGATTATTTATTTTTTGTACAAATACCTTACAGACATTTGGAAACAGATTATCCACCCACATCGTTAGAATGCAACCAGCTAGTGAATTTCTGTTTATGAACATTTCACTCAAAATTACACCAAAAATTAGTACATGTGATGCACGCCTTTTTGCCATGTTACGAGTAACAGATACAATTGCACAACAAAATATTTAAGAAAATAGTTCTTTAGAAATTTTTGTCACAATTTAGAACTCACTCCCGTCTCTATGAGAATTTGTACTTACAGCTGAATCCTGGACAGAGATGTAAATTAAAATTATGATGATACCAGCTACGATACCCGATAGTAGAAAATACACAAACTGATATCGGTTCTCATTGTGCATCGTTGAGCCGTATGTTGGTATCCGAACGCGGGGTACTGGATCCGCTCGAAACATAGGCCACTCTGAACAGCTACAAACCGATGAATGTGCTTGAAGTGCAGTGGCGTATGAAATATTACGAAAAAAAAAAAAAAAAAAAAGAAAAAACAAAAACAACAACTGCGATACACCGAAACAATAAACCACATGTACGACTGCAAGATTATGTATGTATCTAGATACTCTTAAATATGTCTATCGATTGGTCTATTATTGACAGCTTGAGTTCTAGTTAACATACATACGTACATACACACGTTGTATAAGTATAAGTATGTTGAGGCACCACCTTCAATAGAAGAGCAGTCCTTCTTAGTTCTCGTCCAGCGCCTGGCTACTACAAATGTAATTACAATATCGACGACGACGACGTACGGATATAGGGCGCGACAGGCCAAACCACAATAATGATTGTCGTCCTTGGTCTCCTCGTAGCCGAAGGTATGTAAATGAAACGTTCAACGACTATACGATTACGAGCACTTGCGATGAAACAATTGTTTCGATTCCCACCAAACTATAAGGATGACCAACACGATTTTCTTCCTCTTCACGATGAAGGTACGAGTATGAGCGCTTCGTAAGTAAATAATCGTTTTGACATGAAGGAGAACTTCCTTTCGTCCTAATTCAGTAGCAATTACAAATGAATAATTATACTTTCGTCTCGCGGGGTAGAAGAGAAGGACCACCACCAGTATTAATGTGTGAAAGGAAACACTACAATCGACGACGACATTCGACGACGACCTCCTTTGAGGTAAGAACAATTCTCGCTCGTTGTTAAAAAATTCACGTAAAGGCACATATTCGAATTCGTATTCGTATTCGTATTCGTATTCGTACTTTTTGCCGGCGGCGGCGTCACTTTGCTGCTTTGCCACTATTCGGATAAATTCGTACTGATACGAGTTTGATATAAAAATACACAAATTTTTATTAGTACGAATAGGAATCGCTATTTTTATAACACGACTGCAAATTGAGCAGCACGAGCGATTTGGAGCCGCATTCTTCTGGCCATCTTCAGCCGAAGAACGATATCGCAACGAAGTGCCTCGAAAATTAAGAAATCATCATCATCATCGGCTACTACATTGAACGAATGGCGCTGTGGTGTTCAGCTGGAGTCTTGTCCTACCTCTTGCTCCACTTGAGAGGAAAAAGCGATTTATATTTTCGAAAATAAATTAAAAGTTGAGTGGTTTTGTTTTATTTTTAATAAAATTATGTACTTCAGCGAAACAGCCAACAGAGACGAGAGAAAGTGTGAGCGACTTGACTGTTACGACAGGGAAAATTCGAAAACAAGGCATCACACGTTGAAAAATAATGAAACTGGCTAACGCTGTGGGTCGAAGAGGATTTGTGAGTTGTGGGATGAGTTTTATGGCAATCTGGCAAAAGATACAAATGATTTATGTATTTGGTCTGGTTTTATTGGAGAGTGCTTGAATCGTTTGATGGACATTGGGTTAGCTTTTCATCTTTTTTCGCCATTTCTATAGAAAAGAGTTTTAATCCAGAAAAACAAATTTGATAGCGCTGTGTTTGTTACTCGTGAGGGTTTGTTTCTTCGTTCTCAAAAAAAACCGACTGAAGGGTATCGAAAATCATAAGGTTCTCCCAAGATTCCAAGAAATCAAAGATATCCTACTGAATGTAATATGATGGACAAACGAAAAGATTTACCTACATATACCACCTTGCAGAAAGTTCCCGGAATAACCACCGTGTGGTGTTTGAACATAATCAGCATACATATGTATGTGACGAACAGTTGTTTATAATGGATGGAAGCTCATTCACATATAATGAGAATATTAGGGGGCCAATTATAGAACCTTGAGGGACACCACTAACATTGAGCTGAACTGATTGCATTCTGTTGCACCGTGTAGCGCTCCCATTGTTCCGATTTGAGTTCTGTTTTTTTTTTTTTTTGTTAAGTTGGTAAATCTGTTGTTGATATTCCCTCTAAATCTTAGCTCATAGCTTGACATTTGCAAAAGTTACGTAGCGAAGAGTACATCTATCTCTGTGTGTGTTGTTTTACAATTTTAAAAACGGATTTAATGGTGCGCGAGCGTTGGAAATGTTGGAAAAGTGTTTCGGCAATGATTCTCCAAAGAAAACGGTCGTTTACCAGTGGTCGTGAGTCAATCGGAGATGATGAACGCAGTGGCAGACCATCGACATCAACAACCGACGAAAAGATTGATGGAGTAAAAGAAATGTTGGTCAATAACCGAAAATTAACCATCAGAGCGATAGCGGAGGACTTGAACATTGCCTATGGATCCGTCCAAGACATTTTGGTTAATGATTTGGGTTTCCGTCGTGTAGCAGCAAAGTTGCTGCCAAAAGACCTCAATTTCATGCAAAAAATAAACCGTGTTGACGTCGCAAAAGATATGATTTGCGAGGCTGAATCCGATCCCACATTCATCAATAGGATCATTATTGGAGATGAGACGTGGGTATATGAGTACGACACGCAATCCAGACATCAGGCAAGTGAATGGCGTTCACCAAATGAGCCAAGACCAAAAAAACCACGTCAGTCAAAAAAGAAGGCAATGCTCACGGTTTTTATGGATTACAATGGTGCAGTGCATCATGAATTTTTGCCAGAAGGCCAGACAGTAAACAAAGAGTATTATTTGGGCATTATGAGACGTTTGCGTGAAGCAATTCGCCGAAAGAGACCACAATTGTGGACAGAAAACTCGTGGATTTTGCACCATGATAAAGCACTGTCGCACAGTGCCATCAATATTCGTAATTTTTTAACGAAAAATGCAACAAATACCATCCAAAAGTCACCGTATTCACCTGATTTGGCTCCCTGTGACTTCTTTCTGTTCAATCGAGTTAAAAAACCACTACGGGGAAGGCGTTTTAACAGCCGAGAGGAAGTAATGGAAAAATCGCTGGAAGCACTGATGGACATACCGAAAACCGAATATAAAAAATGTTTCGAGGATTGGAACACACGCTGGCATAAGTGTCGATGGGGATTACTTTGGAGGGGACAATATAGATGGTTTAGATGAATAAAATTTGTATTTGTAATTTTTTGAATAGATTCCGGGAACATTTTGATCAAGGTGGTATTCACTTTTTCAGTTAACGAAAATCAAGTAAGATGAGTAGTTGACTAGAAATCAATAACAAGCCAACCTCCACTAAGAATTTAGTCTCCCCATTAAATGCTGGATGCCACTGAGTCCAAGTCCAAAAGCTAACCTTAGAGGAACTACGAGTACATATTGGCCAAATACATAATCGCAAGGAAATTTCATATCCAAAACGCAATCTATTATACCAATTTCTGTTCTAATTATTACCTTCATCTTAATAATTTTTAAAATCAGAAGATACATCCAGAAAGCAAGGAAAGAAATAAACACCCAGAACCGGTGCCGGACATGAAGGACAATATCAATAAAACCCCTGCCGCAACAACGCCAAGGTCGCTCATTTGTCAGTCGCACATCTTAAAGAGAGAGAAGTTACACATTCCATACATATCAACACCTGCAGTAGTATCAACACCTTCTATAGTTCATGCACATTAATTTATCATTTTGTAATTAGATTCCTAACCGCCCGCTATGAACGTCATAATACTTTGAAATCCAATAAAATAACTTTATCAACCAAATACACTGTAGCCTGTAAAGTCTTCTAAATTTCAATTGTAATCATAATAAAGTTGTGAGCGGAAGTTCTGTCCAAATAAAAATATATTTTGTTTTATGACTTCTAGTTTTAGAAGTTGTAACTTGCGTGGTGGGTTTGTTTTTTTTTTTGTTTATACAGAACAGATAATTTTTACGAGTGCACTGCTGCGCACATGCTGTGTGGCATGTAGCGCCGTCTAGCTGGAACCACATGTCGACCAGATTCAGCCCGTGGCAGTTTGAGCATAAGAAAGTCATCGAACGATAGCGAGCGCCATTGATGGTAACGTTGGAATACGGGTCAATGATTCCGCCGGACCATAAACCGCATCAAACAGAGCATTTTGAGCATCAGAAATATGCTTCGTGGCTGAAGACAATTTTTGGGTAAAAAAAGCAGATCTTTCTCCAGCTTTTCTAAGTCCCATTGACCGAAAATTCGACGCTGTGGCAGGTCGTTCGGCTTCAGGTCTTTACACGACACAGCACGAGCTGTTTTTTGTGAGGTTTTAGACCAAGATCTTAGTGTAAGATCTTCCACGTTGTCGAGTAACACAATCCTAATTGCTGCGAATGGCGACGAATGGACAAATCACGGTTTTAATTAACACTGGCGGATATAGCAATAATATTTTCGCACTCTACGCATACAGCTAGGTGGCTTGATGACATTGGTGCGAAATTTGGTCACTATGGCTTGAATTGCTTGCTCAGTAGGTCGAGCAGTGCGCAGAAAACATTTTTCACAGAGCACGATATTTGATAATAAAAATCAATACTTTGCAAGCGTTGTTCGGTTGTAAGTCTTTCTATGATGAAATGACAATGCTAACTGAGAACGTTTGACTTTGACACATGTCACGAATCATGAGTGAGCTGTCAAAAATACAATTAAAATGAATCACCCTATCGGAAGATGGTATAATTATTGCAAATGGTGTCGTACGTCAATCATATTTGACATTTGTGAACTAGACAGCTGCAGTATACAAACAGACAAGCAATGGAGCGCTGTACTCAGCGAAGAGTATGGAATAATTGTGTCTATATATTTGACTAATAATCGGTCGATGGTGTTAGCGTAGCGTGAACTTCAACGTCGATTTCCTAATCGTGTCGGGCCAACTGGTTAAACATTGCGGCACTTAGCTACTCGACTCGAACAGAGTGGAATCACAGGAGACAATGCAGGGCGTGGCCGCCATCGGACTGGTCGTTCGGCCAAGAATATCGCGGCTGTGGCTGCCGATGTCGTTGAGAACAAAGAAACATCAAACAGACGACGGGCCACGCAATTGGGCAGACGGACGGCAGACGCACCTACAGCGAATTTTAGTAAAAGACTTACACATGTTCCCGTACAAAGTGCAAGCAGTGTCTCCTGACCGTCAGTCAAGTGTGAATTACTGTAAAGCCATCCTCAATCTCAACAACGAAGGCTTTGAATTAGAAAATGGATTAACGACGCGAATTGCTGAGTTAAGTATACGTGCTATGAGCGGTGATAGTAAGATTTCAAGTCGTAGCCCTGGATCTGTTGGGTCAAAGAAAAAGCACAAGACATGAAAAAGTGAACAAACCTCTCCAAACATCACTGATTTTGATACAAAATTCTCATATAATCAAACCAAAAAAAAAAATCGCAGTATGTTTGATTTATGTGCCATCGGATCCGTGCTTGAAAATGTCTGATCAAAAAATGTCAAAAGAAACTCGTTCCCTTAGTCGCGGTAATTTAGAGCCGCTTGATAATGATCCATGGATTTGGCGAAAGCCAACACCAGATTCTGCTAATGGTGGTCCAAGAACAACTGCAACTGGTAATGTTAAAAAATCACCCAAACAAGAAATATTTCGACAAGCAAAGTCATTTTCTGCTGCGAAATTTGAATTGGGCGGCGGTGAAATACCAAAAGGCCATCGATCCAAATTATTATTATTATTATTATTATTTATTGTGGCATAATGTTTACAATATTTATAGTTATAATGCTCGTATTACAGAGATTTGGTTGAAGCACCTTACTACTAAAATATTATTATAAATGCTTAAAATAATATCACAGAATTTTATAAATTTGAAGGAAAAGCCACTAAAAACCTTCACTAAAATAAGTTCTATGCCCGATATCCTTGGAGGGAAAAGAGAAGTGGTTGCATAACTGGGTTTGAAAGTACAAACTTTAAGTACTATTTAATTAATATTTTGGAAATAAATAAATAAATAATAAATAAATAAACAAAAGAATAATAAATAAATAAAAGATAAATAATAAATAAGTAAACAAATGAATAAGTAAATAAGTAAATAGATAAATTAAAAATTAGTAAATAGATAAATAAATAAATAACACAATAAATAAAGCACAAAACAAGGAAAAATAATAAATAAATAATTAAACAGTAAAATAAACAAGTAAATAAATAAATAAATATATAAATAAACAAACAAAATAAGTAAAGCAAAAAATAAGACAAGAAAAAATGAATAAATAAATAAATAAATACAAGAAATAAATATATGATTAGTTGAACTAAACTAAGAACAGAAAAAAGTGTTGCATTCACTATGATGCTAAATTTATGATTAAGTCATTGTCAGAGGATAGACACGATATATTATATTGGTTCCAAATCTTTTCAATTCTATTTCCTACCATTTCTATATTTGCTATTTCATGTAGTTCTTTTGTAGAGAAAAACCAAGGTAGATTTAGGATCATTTTCAATAATTTGTTTTGGGTTGTCTGAAGTTTGCGCAAGTGACTTTTCGCGCACCTACCCCAGACTGGAGATCCGTAGAATATTATGGCTTGAAAGATAGCCTTAAAAATTAGTAATTTATTCGGGTCATTCAATTTCGAATTTCTACATATGAAAGGGTAAAGAATTCTTATGGTTGTGTTGACTTTTTTAATTACTTCTTGCACATGAAGATTAAAAGTTAAGTGTTTGTCTAAATATATACCAAGGTACTTTCCATTCGATTTCCACTCAATCTGAACACCGTTCAATAGAAGTCTG
This sequence comes from Volucella bombylans, assembly GCA_949129095.1. NCBI lineage: Eukaryota > Metazoa > Arthropoda > Insecta > Diptera > Syrphidae > Volucella > Volucella bombylans. The sequence goes on along the minus strand of OX422141.1, from coordinate 133,770,520 downwards.
TTGCTTGGTAGTAAACAAGCTTTCCTTTTACGAGTGAAAAAGATAGCTTGAGTCTTAGAAGCATCAGATGAGTAAATGCAAGTATCATCTGCGAACAGGGCGATACTACAGTTTGTCAGATTGGGGAAATCGGAAGTGTATACATTATATAAGACTGGAGCCAGAACGGACCCTTGTGGAACTCCAGCATTAATTAATTTATTGCCGGAAAAGTAACGATTAATTGACACTTTAAAATTTCGGAATGATAGGAAAGACTGAATAATTTTGACAAGATACAGCGGGAGGTTAATGCTGGTAAGCTTATGTATTAAGCCATCATGCCATATGGTGTCGAAAGCTTTTTCAATATCTAAAATTATCATACCGATACTTTTTCCATCTGATAGATTGTTCTTAATGGCCTTTGTAATACGATGTACTTGGTGTGTAGTACTGTGAAAAGCTCTAAAACCAAATTGTTCAGAAGGTAGAATAGAGTTGTTCTCTAAGAAGGAAATAATTCTGTTCTTTATGATTTTTTCTAGGCATTTACTCAAAGAACTAAGCAAGCTAATTGGTCTATAGCTACAGGTTAAATTCGGATCTTTTCCAGGCTTCAAAATGGGAATTATCTTGGCAGTTCTCCAATGTATTGGGAAATATCCATATCTTAGGCAGCAGTCAAATAGTTCTGTTAATTTCGTAAGAGCAAAAGGTGGTAGGTTCTTAAGACATACATTCCTAATACCATCAAGGCCAGTAGATTTTCTAGTTTTCAGTCTACTTATAAGATCTTTTAGTTCTTTAATAGGTATGCGATTAAAATCATTATCTACGGACTGTTTGGCGGAAGCTTCAATGTGCATAGGTGGGGTAATATTATTGGCAATCGAATGATTAAGTGAGAATTTGTTTGCTAGCGCATTAGCCTTATCAACACAAGAAAGCATTACAGAGTCCCCTGTTTTAAGGGGAGGAATGTAGATACGTTTTTTCTTAATTACTTTGATTATATTCCAGAATGGCTTGCTGCCCTTGTCTAAACATTGGAGCTTTTCGTTCCACGATTGGTTTTTGAAATTAGCAATAGCGAATTTGACTAAAGAATTCATTTTCTTATATTTGCTGAGATAAAAATCATTTCTCGTGATCTGCATCTAGATCTGCAGGGGGTTTTTTGCGTAATAAACTGAAGAATGTAATGCGGTAAAATATTTGAGGCATTACTTAAGGCCGTTTTCTTAGGTACTGACAGAACAAAGCTCTCAAGAATGGCATTTACATATTTACATTTTGATCAATTTGAGTTGGACTGTTATTTTGAACCCAAGCATTTTCCAGTTTTGATCGCATTAACCTTTTAAATAACTTCCAATTGGCGTTTTTGATGTCGTATATAGGAGGGGCGTTCAATATATTCTCGGTATCGATATGAAGGAAAATGCGAATTCAATTTAAATTGTTTTTATTTTTCAATATAATCTCCCCTAACATCAATGCATTTGTTACATCTTGAGATAAGCTTTTTTAAACCCTCAAAAAAATAAATTTCCTCTTTCTCTGCAAAATACCCATTTATTGCCGACTTGAGTTCTTCATCATCCGAAAATCTTTTTCCACGAAGACATTTTTTCAAATCCGGAAACAGGAAATAATCACTAGGGGCAAGGTCTGGACTATAGGGTGGGTGTTGGATTTCTTCGAAACCACAATCTCGCGCAGCAGCCTTGGAAACTCGCGCCGTGTGAACAGGAGCGTTGTCATGAAGAAGCAACACACCCGCTGCGAGTTTACCCCGTCTTTTCTTTTTAATTTCCTCCCGCAAATTATGCAAAGTGGAAGCGTAGGATGTGGCGTTGATGGTTTCACCTTTTGTTTTGTACTCAATGAGCAAGATTCCCTTTGAGTCCCAAAAAACTGTGGCCATGAGCTTCCCGGCAGACGGAGTGACTTTGAACTTCTTCGGGGGGTCTGTTCGTTTTTTATGCCACTGGACACACATGGACTCTTGTTTGCTTTCAGGGTCATAGTGGTGGACCCATGTTTCGTCCCCAGTAACAATTCGATCCATAACACCGTCCGCGTTCTCACTACACATCTCCAAAAGCTCTCTACAGCATGCGATTCTCACTTTTTTCTGAGGCGCTGTGAGCATTCGTGGCACCCACCTTGCACTGACCTTTGAAAGGTTAAGATGGTCATGAAGAATGGTGTGAATGGTAACAATTGAATCATTTCCCCTTTATTCGGGCATCCTCAAGAACAAGTTTTTCGACTTCTTTGATGCTTTCTCCCGTACAAGCAGTAGCCGGGGCGCCGGAGCGGGGGTCTCTTCAATGCTCTCTCTGCCTCTCTTGAACTCACTTGACCACTTTTGCACAGTTGATAATGAAGGTGCGGAACCCTGGTAAACAGCCACCATCTCTTCATGAATAGTTTTTTGACTTTTTCCTTGCTTAGTGAGAAATTTAGTTACAGCGCGTTGCTCAATTTTCACCATCATCGTCTCAGTTGCCATTATGATTCTGTTTAACTAGAGATAAAACGCGAATTAATAATCACATTTATATGAAATTTTACATGAATGCACTAAAATAATAGCATTACTTGATAAATGAGTCAATTTATATATACAACCACAGATTCACCCCGATACCGAGAATATGTTGAAGGCCCCTCGTAATTTCCCTTTATGTATTTGTTTATTGTTAGTAGCCGTTATATATATGTATTGCCCACATGAATACTATGTATGTATATAAAGTTTGTTTATAACCTTAATTTTTTTATTTAATCGGAATGATTAACCCCGTCACTCCAGTACTAAAATCCCACATCCTATTGAAGGTTAGACATCATTTTACACCTATTTTCTATGTGCGTATATCTTACATGACATACTCGTATATACGAGTATTAACGCTCAACCCTTTATATGTTCACATTGTAGTAAATTGCACAAAAATAACTTTCGTCTACCCCTGTCTTTTTGTGTTTTAGTGTAGACCAATTCTAATAGCAATTTCCATGGAAAACTCTTATTATTCAACCAGCGCGGACAAAGTCGCGGGTAAAAGCTAGTATCTTTAACAATTATCACTTAGTTTGGTTGCGTTATTTTGGGGAAGTCAACTTCATTTCAACTCAAGATAAGTTTATAATTATAATTAGGTCACCACTTAAAGAACTTTGAATAATGGATTTCCCACGTTCCACTTTGCTATATAAAGAGGAATATTCAAGCAGCAAGAGCTCACATTCACTAAGACCATTGCTGGTATCTCACATCTGAGTAGAAAATTTGTGACACTTTTCACCGACAGAATCGCAGTTGGATGTTGTTTTCTTTATTTATGTTACCTGACAGCAAATGTACGAGTAGATTAAGTAGAGCGTTCCGTATGCCACCAGGATCAGGAGAAATATTTTATATTTGAACGACATGTTTCGAACCGGGCACTTGCCATCTAACTGGTTAGTATTATCACAATTACCACCAAGTTCAATTTACTACAAAAGATAACATTCTGAACTGATAAAGTTCAATTTGGAGTCGTTTTGATTGGATCGCTTTGAACCAATTCAAAGATACAAGCAGTTTCGTTGCTTATTTACGCACAACATTGAATTGATGCAACAGCAATGTCATTGTTATCACTTGAACCCCCCATATCTATAGTTATCGACCGGGAGTTGAAACTTTAATAAGATAGTGTAAGAACTTGGTTGGGACATTTTCTGAATCCGGAAATTTCTTTTCATATCTGACAATTCGAAGTTGCCCAAAAACCTAGAAGGAGAAGCTAAAGCGCCATAATCAATCAATGAATGTTAAAATATGTATATATGTGTACTCATATACAAGGTGCTCCTGTTCAAGACTGATTAAATTTGAAATGAATTTATGGCAAACGATGAGCAGTAAAATAATGAAACGAAAATCCGTCAAGTACATTACTTGTCTTTAGAATGCAGGTCATGAAATATACAATATACGTAAGATGCTCCTAGACAAGACTTGGGTGCATAGAAGCACAAAGAAACAGAATCAGTTTCCTTGTGAAGACGCCAACTAAACAACTAATTTGGTGTCATAACAGCCCATAAGCCTTAATTCGTTTTGCACAAAAATAATGAATGTACGTTTGCTAACCATTAAATGAAGAAGATGCTGAACACCGTCAACTGCTTCCATATAGAGTGGACAATTCAACAAAGACCACCCCTGTTCGATGGTGAACACAATCCAGGGTGGCATAAGTAGTGTTTATGTATTCTGAGAGCTACTAGATGAAGCACTGAAAACCTGTTTGTGTCAAGCTATAAAACTGGCATTATCCAGGAAGGCAGACAGTGGCGATTAATTGGGAAACTGCTGGTACTTGGACTGAGCGGGCAGCGCAACAATCACGTTCGTATCAAAGTGATTGCCGCACGTTCTAGCGGTGGTCCTCGTAAACAGCATGAGTATGTTCTTACAGCAGATTCGCCGTAAGAGGAAGACTTGGATAACCGGAACTGAGCTTCATGCATGGAAAGGAATGCCCAACAATTATTCGCATAAAGGCTAAACTCGTCAACATAAGCCTCATAAGCGCCCATGCTCAGACAAAAGGGACATTTTTTTTTGTCGGAACAAAGCACTCAGACATCGAACTAGTCCATGTACTCTTCATTGCAGGTTTATCCTTTGCTGACAACACTACTCTCTGCTTTTCATATTCGTTCCCTGTATCTCATCCCTTCTCTTTGGCTGTAGAACGGGAACGACAGCATATGCTAAGAGTGGAATTTAATGCTTCCAAAACACAATGCTGTCTCCTATCGTTAAAGCGAAATTTAAACAAACAGCCTTCGTCCGTGAATGGCGGTTGCATCGTCGAAACCGAAAAACTTTCCATTCTCGGTATGTGTGTCAATGACAATTTACTTTCGAATGACCACATATTCGATATCGTCAAAAATGCTGCGAAATGTTTAGGTTTCCTCAAACGATCTAAGAAATACTTCACCCCCTCTGATCAGGCCATAATATACATATAAGCCATTTATCCGGCCGAAATTGGAGTACAATGCCACATCTGGTCGGGTGCTCCCAAAACATCTCTGCACCTGCTAGATAGGATTCAAATCCGTGCGATAAAACTCATAGATGATACTAATATCACTGAAACAATGGACACCCTCGAACATGTCCAATGTAATGTCTTGTGTCGAACTATTTCCACAACCAGTGCTCCAGAGAAATCGCCAGTACCATTCCGCCCCTTCAAACTTTTAACCGTAACACCCATCTCGCTATGAGTGCTCATCAGTATACGCGGACGTACTCTAAGATATCGTGATTCGTTCCTAAGCCGGACAACTCGCTTATGGAATGCCCTGCCTAGCTCTCTATTCCCTAGTCATTTTAGCCTTCAAACATTTAAAACCAGCGTTCATCGGTACCTCTCTTTCCATCCTCATTGATTTTCCTTCGCCCGCGCTGTATGCAAACATTTAAAAAAACAAAAAAGCATCCACCACGTCAACGCCAGAGTCTGTGAGATGAGATATTGTAACACTAATGCCCATTTAAATGGTTACCTGAAATGAGTGCCTCGTCACGATGCCAGTAAGCGACCTGCATTCTTTCGTGCTGGGGGTCAGCAGGAAGGTCACTGACTTCTTAGAGATGTCTTAAAGTATTCATTTGATCTGCCGGCAACTTGGAGAGCCATGACATCTGCAATTATGCTCGTATGAAACTCAACTGTCAATGGAAGGCCTAACCGAGGGTGCAGGCAGACCTAACGTAGATCTGGGTCCTAAAAACTCTCCTCTGAGCGTTAAATACGAAGTTCATTGACGATTTCATTTCCCTTGATCCCATTATGACCTGGAACCCAGACAAGACTCAGTGAATTCAACCTTCCGATTGTATTCAGTGATGTTTTTTATTCTCGAACTCGATTTTAAGTCATAAGAGGGCTCAGCAGTGCTCTAAGCGTAGCTTAGCTGTGGCTACAGATGCAAATGATTTACGTCCTCCACTAGCTCTTCACAATATAGTTCTTTGCCATCACGATTGCCAATGACTGCTGCTACGAGTCTATTGATTAAACCTAAGAGCAATGCCCTAAGACGTCAAAATCCAGCTTGGAAAGAAAAACATTATTGGTAATACAGTGGAGAAGTACAACTTCCACTCCATCATTTCCGGAAATGGACACATGCTCATTGATTTTGCGGCAAGACGTAGTGTTACTATTTATTACTGATCAACAAACCGTCACCAAACTGATCGTATTGCTATCGATACAAAACACTTCTCCAGTGTTTTTGATGTCCGAATGCTTCGACCAGCTGTCATCGATTCGAACCATACGGGTGCGAATATCCGTATAAACCCAAAGCTAGCATATCATTGACTCGCAAAAGACCCTGAGAGTCTTTCCAATTGAGTTTCCCATAACCTTTCGAGGATTCTGATGCCACCAGCATCGAACATAGAAGAGCAGTGGCATCACTGCTGGGTTTCAACGCGCCCCACCAAAAACGCTTGGTTCGATGTCGAATGAAAACAGGCAGAGTGAGTGGCTCTGCAGAAAATAATGAGAGGGTCTCGTGCGCTCTGTGAGCACGAAAAATTAAAAAAGCACGAGAAATGTTTGATCGAGGAATCAGAGAGGTGCAATCAGAGGAATGAAGTTCGGAAGAAATCTGTAAGAATGGCAAAGGAAACTTCATAGTAGAACCTCACATACAATCTGGAAGGATTATTTCTGCTGATTGTTAAACGGTGATGATGAACAGCATCCCATCATCAGACAGAACCACATTTCCGTCAGCAAGAAATTTCCAAGTTTATGCATATCAAAACTACTGAATCCGATGTAAGGCATCTGTCGAGGTGTTTAAAGCAGGTGACGATTGAATACGGAGTATACATCAACTCATCTCTAAAATCTGAGTCGACAAAAGTAGAAAAGTAGAATCCTCAACATCGCCTATAAAGTCGTGTCGGCCGTATTATGTGAACACCTAAGACACTCCGTAAACAGTCTGGCAGGCCTCTATCAGTATGGTCTTATTCCAAGAAAGTCAATAACCGACCAAATTTTCACATTATAGCAGAACTTGCAAAGAACCCAAGTGTTCCAAATGGATACACACCACCTACTCATCGACTTAAATGCCTTTCATGCTAACACTGCAGAACAGTTCTGGTTACCGTGCTACAGTAATGCCCATGCTATAGGAATAGGCTAAGGCTTAGGAATATTGCTAGAAAACAGCTAGAAAATATCATAGACCTTCACCTTCTTCCCTCCACTAAAAGCAGAAGTAAACTTCTTGTTTGTACCACTACCACTTACGATTAGATCTATTGATACCAAATTGCGAAAGTGTTAAATACCCCCATGTCCTAAACATCTGAGGTGCTGAATTCGGACGCTTCTGACCAGGTGAATGTGTCTGTATAGTCCGAGCAGCTCATTGGTGAGCCTTCTCAACTTAACTCGACTTATGTCAACTGGATGGAATAGTTTTTCCTTACTGCAGCAAAGGACGCTTCTCAATGGTCTAATCGAGTTTTACGGAGACGACAGACGATAATAAAATTCCTTTCCATGCCCATACCTTCGTTCAGTTAGATGTTGCAGATTAATTGGTGTATGTTCCTAGCCAAATCAGCTCTTGATGTTTGTATTCATATGCCGTAGCAGGTTGTATGGCCTTTAGTGTAAAGACCGATACCCAAACCCCTTGAGTTGGTTAGGTTGTTGAAATTACTGCTGATCGTCATCCACGTTGAATGGTTCATTATGCGTGTTAGTAGAATGTTGGTTATTATTGATGTAAAGAAGTCTTTGTGGTTTTACTTGAGCGCTTCAACAGGTCTTTGTTATTTTATTTTACAAGGCTGTGTCGTGTTTCTCTGTGGTGGCGTTGTTTATGCCTCCTATTTCGCTGTTGGGCCCTTCTTTACATCAAGGTTTTTGTTGTTGTGTTCGAGTACAACACATCACAGATGAGACGTTTTTGGTGGCTTATGACAGTCAAGGCTTTTATGGGGAGGTTCTAAGAGACTGATCTAGGAGAGATTCTAGTAAGTCTTGAAATTGTCGGCGTCTTGGCGTCTGAAATATCCACGCATTTGCATTTTGGCGACGACAATCCAATCAATGTTGCATCTTTGAAACGTCCTCATATGCAGAATGATGGAACTTTATTTTACATTAGTCTGATCTCTAATTTGTGGATTGTGTACGGTTCATCATTTTACCCAAATAGGGCTTCTTGATCTTGATCCTTACTGTGGCTAATATGCTATTTAACCTGCTGAAAAGTTAGGTTAGTCAGAGTCTGTATTCGGAAATGGTGTCGACAGTGCTTTGATTTTTGATGAGAAATTTACGAAGAAACATCTTAATACTGCTACTTCGGCATTGCACGTACTCATCAAGGATTTTGGTCATCACGATTATTGCATTTGCCTTCCTTTAACAACAAAGCCAGTCGGGTATGGTTAATTTTTCTGTAAATGTCACAGTGTCGCCACCATCATCAACTGCAATATGCCTTCAGCTGGGTTTAAAATGTTGTAATAGGTTGTACCAGTAGCCCGCTATAGGTGTATGACACTACCGTAGGTTCGCTGATGCCTCTTCCATCACTATCTCTATTTCTGCTTGAAGGATATCGAACTACGTAAAATAGGGTTGTGTGATGTTAAGCGATTTTACCGATCTCAGCTCCATTGTTACTTAACTCTGATTATATAGTATACCTCATCAGAACTTAAACGAAAAGTTGCACTTGACTTGCTGTTTTTTTGACCTGAGAAGACAATTGAGTAATGAATGCCCTACTAGGGCATGAAGTGCTAAGGGACGCCGGACCAAAGCGTATTTATTTCCTACCTGTTAGGTAGGTAAAAACTTGCCTTCAGTGGCACTTACAAGGATCTCAAGCATTTTGGAATGCTCATCTAGAAGCAGTAAGCCAACGACATTTCTAACTAAGGAACTATAATTTAGTTAATGAAGTAAAGGAGGTAGTTAGTCCACGAAAAGGAGGAAGGTGAGTACCAACTAGTAATGTCGCTCAGATATCTTTCTAGTATCTGCGTGGTGAACGAGAATCTCAGTATTCAAATTTTTCGAAGAGGATATGCTTTTGTCTTCGACAAATGCTGATGTGTAAGACACGAAATATCTTTATTTATAGCGACAGTTGAGCTCTGTATCCTCTCACTAGTATTATGTTAGTTCGAGAATGCGAGACTCCTCTGAACGCAGACGGGGAACTAAATCTATTGGCTCTATGAGCTCAGTTTGAGCCTCAAATGGATTTTGAGGACTGCATCTGGACTGCAAGCAGCTTTGATGAGAGCACTCACGTCTGCACAACTGTAGATGATGCGAACCTACAGGGTCCAGATAGACTAAGCAAATGTTTCTCGAGGACTCTAAGGGGTCAGTGCCATCATGGGCGTCTCTTATTAGGAAACTGATTACAGGAGTCCCAACACGGTGCTTTTTTGTGTTGGGCATAAATGACATCGCCTGCTATACGCGTATTTGCCTCCTCTTTGGCGCATAACTATGTTCACTCTTTGCCAGCGTATATAGGCATTCTATGTGAAGCGGATAACGATCTACTGCTGTACGACGAACGTATACGACTGACAGGTACGAATTTACAAACATTAAACTGTCTGCGCACATTCGTGTATGACAGCGACCATTGCGGTTTTAGCACCGAAATTACAGTTCCCAACGAAATTGCGGAATTGGAGGAGTTTGTCCAAAGATATTCTTACAACTACAGTAAGACTCGATGGACACGCTTCTCCGCAACCTTGACAAGAGCGCTCTCCTCGAACACGCTCCACCTACAGTTCAATAGGAATTTGTCAAACGAGGAGATCGACAATTACCTAAAACAAATGGACGAGACAATTAAACAAACTATGGACACTACAATACCGCGGTACCGACGTACAACTAACGAAGACCTGTTCCGCAATCCTACTATTGACGCACTGCACCGACAGAAAAGTAGACTTCTGACAAGACTCAAAAACTTGTACAGACAGTTAACTGACAGACAAGATCCGGAGATTAGGACACTGAAGTCGTCGATTAAAAATGTGTAAACGTTAATAAAAGAGAATTACAGAATTTCTGTAAGTTTGCACTGGAACAACAAGGTTCGGGCTATAAACACCAGCAACCCGAATATGTTCCCGCAAATAAACAAACTACGAGTATTTCGGAGAAAAAATCAAAACGACCTTCAGTGTCTTAAAATAGCGCGGACAACAGACAACGAACGATTACTGACAATAGCAGGTATTGATCCAAATGAGGCCGCTGATGATGACGACTTCTTTGTGATCGAGGATCCACAGGAAAAGATCGAGGCCATGGGGGCGACTTTCCAGGAAGTATACAAGGCCTGTGATATCATTGGCAATAATTATGACCTGGACAATCGCGTCTTGGTGCACGACTTCTGCATTCGAAATGAAATAGGGAACTGGCGATCCGAGGGCTTTGGTTTCACCCGGTTCAACGACGAAAATTCATTTCGAAGGAAGAACTCCATGAGATCTTTGACACATTCAGGGCTAAGAAATCAGTGGGGACCGATGGTATTCCGAACATCGTGCTTCGACATCTTCCTCTAGAAGCGGTTGACATTTACACCACCCTGTTTAATAATGCAATGAATAATGCACATTATCCAGCGCATTGGAAAACGGCGATCGTTCAACCTATCCCCAAAAAGGGAAAGGCTATATCCAATCCGGCGAATCTCCGGTCGATAAGTCTCCTTCCGAATATCAGTAAGGTGTTTGAAAAGGTAATCAATAGAGCTCTGTCTAGGTGGGTTGAGGACAAACATATAGTTCCGGATAATCAATTCGGTTTAAAGGCGGGACATGATATCTCACATGCCGCGTCTAAACTGGTGTCCGATATCCAATGGAACAAAGGCAAGAAACAGTGCACTGGTGCCTGCCTTGTTGACTTGGAGAAGGCCTTCGACACCGTATGGTTAGAGGGTCTTTTCAATAAGCTGACTAGGCTGGGAATCAGCAAACCTCTCTTGTACATTCTTTATAATATGCTAACCAACAGACAGTTCATCGTGAAGAATGGTGATGTGACTTCTGTTGGAACATTTCAAATTAAAAATGGTCTTCAGCAAGGCGCGGTCAATTCGCCGATCCTATTCAACATTTTTACAAGCGACTTGATAGGTTCACTTCCCCATACTATTGCGTATGCAGACGATTTGATAGCGTACAGAACAGGTCCAAAAATCGAGGTTATTAATACTCTCTTGCAGCATGACTTCGATAAGATAAGTCGATTTTGCGATGACTGGAAGTTGAAAATCAACTTTCAGAAGTCGGAAACCACTCTCTTTAGGACGCCGTTGTCTGGAGCCTCTAGGGATACCAGAAAAAATTGGCGAAAGTTCTCTATCATTGGACAACGCGGACAACCTCTTGCCTGTCGAAATGTAGTCAGATACCTTGGAATCTGGCTAGATCAGTTTCTGTATTTTGGCAAACATGTAGATGCTGCTCTGGCCAGAGCTAAAGGTGCTTTTGCCCTTACAAAGAGACTGTTTTATAGCAGCCAACTCGATGCGAGGGTAAAAGTAATCTGCTACATGGCCCTTATTAGGCCCATGCTGGTATTTGGTTGTCCCGTGTGGTTCAATGTACGAGCAAGCTTAATGGAAAAGATTCGGGTGTTTGAGAGGGCTTGTCTCAGGACTTGTCTTCGCTTGTACAGAACACCAGAGTCGGAGTACAAGAAATTTTATCCTAATGAGGTCCTTTACAACAGGGCGAACCTAATACGAGTGGACAACTTCGTAATTAAGCTGACTCGAAGGCACATTGCAAGAGCAATGACCTCGACGAATAACCTGATATCTGGGGCTTACTACCCCAATTACCTTTACCACGAGAGTGTGCGATCTGACGGCTTGGTTCCACCAGAAGCATTTCCTCTACCTAGATCAGAAAGGGTTGATCCAGGATAGATCAGCGGTGCCATTAATCTTCCATGTCGCTCGGACAGCTGGGGACAGGCGACTCAACTATAACAGAGACATCGCACACGGCAGTGTGGATCGACTCAGGTTCAGTAGGGCGGTGGGGAATCGCGATAAGAGGGATGTCGTTCGGCAGCACCAGCAGTTCTGGTGGTTGAATGATGGAGAAGATGTTTCGTCGTCGTTTCCGTCAATTACGGACCAGCCTCACTAATGAGGCAGGGCTGACCAATATATTTGCTTTGTACATAGCGATGGCCTGCTTACATAGGTTTAGGTTAGCATTTAAGTAATATATACATATGTTAGTATATACAAAAGTATATACTAATATATGTATATTATTGTGTATAGTGTCTATGTGTGAGTATGTGTATGAATTGTATGTGAATATTTATAAATAAAATGTTAATAAAGTCGAAAGACATAGATATAAGAATTTAGAGTAGCTTAGAGTGCCTGAGTGGGGCCAGTAAGTTAGCATAAAATTGTTAAGTAATTGTAAGCTAGCATTTAAGCATTTTTTGTTAGTACGTAAGAGTTAGTGATTAAGAAAATAAAATGCTTTAAAACTGGATAACGAAAAAAATGTGAGATTCTAAAATTCGTTCACATTCGGCCTAATTGTATAATACTTCTAGAAGGCGTGAGTGTAAACACACAATTTTTGTTTTGTATGAGGCTTAGTTGTCAAGTAACGGGCTTCGAAAGAATTGACGTAATACAAGGTGGGGCAACACTTGTCAACCGATGTTCTTTGGCTGTAATTTTCCTTATGAGTAAGCAACTTTGGCCCTGCTTTTGGATTATGTTTGTTTGATATCTTACGAGTATATCTTTTTCCATGAAGTTGAGAAAATGATATCGGCTAAATAGCCGCCGCTAGAATTGATGACCATTCGGGCCCGATTTATGGCATTTTCCATTACTTTAGCCAGAACTTTCGGCGATGGGTCCCCGAATTCTTGACGGATATTCTCTTTGAGGGCCTCAGGTGTCTGAGGTTAGTTAACATAGACTGTGACTTCACAAAACTCCACAAAAATAAGTCTGGAACGCTTAAATCAGGCAATCTTGCCGGCCAGTGCAAATCACCAAACGAAAAATTAGGTGACCCGGAAATGCAGCCCTCAGAATTTCGGTTGTGGTTCGTGCAGTATGCGCCGTTGCCCCATCCTATTGGAACCGCATGTTCTCCAGCCCCAATTCATCCAATTGAGGAAGGAGAAAGTCTTTGAGCATTGCTCTTTAGCGCTCGCCGTCCACAGTAGTCGTTTGGCCCTTATCGTTTTCGAGAAAAATAAGGCACGACGGCACACCATGCACTAACTTTGAGCGCGTGTTATGGATTTCATGGGTTATACGCGGATTTTCGGTGCCTCAGAAGCGATAATTTTGCTTATTCACATATCCAAAGAGATGGAAATGCGTTTCGTCGCTCATGATGATTTTCGATGAAGATTTTCGAGGGAGAGACTCGTGGTCGGGATTCAGGATGGCTTGAGAGTAGGTTCTTTAGGAATACAGCGATTCATGTCTTCTTGACGTGCATTTTGTATCTGCTCGCGTCACCAAGCAAACAAATTTTCGAATTAAACAAATTTACAATAAAATATGAAACACACTGGTTTCTATGGGAAATTGACTGTTCTCTTCTTTTTAATTGTGAAATCAGATTCGAAATTTGAATTTTTTTTCTAAATCATTTTAATTAAAAAAAATAGTTTAAAATATATAGGTAATATGGTAAAAGCCTCAAAATCTTCATTAGTTTAAGAGATAGATAAATTGAAGTACATACGTGTGTCACTGAATGTGGTACCTGGCGCTTGCTTAGGTCGGCTGGCTTACACGAAAACGCATTAAAACGCTCTGCGATATTGATATGTACTAACCTGTTTAAGCGTATTTAGGCTCTAATCTATGATAGGTAAGGTAGTATTCAAATTTTAAGTCAAAGTGTATTTTGCACAAAAATATTAGTAGGAAGCACTAGTAGGAGGTAATCACTTTGACGTGATACTTTCCTATGTTGTGAGAACGAGACGCGACTAGTACCGCCATCTCTTAACTGCAAGAGGAATCACTTACTCATTAAATGGAATCAAAATCAAATACTAGAAAGAGATAGAAGTATTTCGTAATTTCCTGTTTACGTGTGTGTATCCTGCAGGAAACGAATTTTATATGAAACAGTTGCAATGCAGTCGAACATCGAGTGAATATTCGCGATAGACCCAACATGAACCGTTTATTCCGGAAGATAAAGCCAACACAAATTGACGCAATAATAGAAAACCAAGACATTTCGAAGAAGCCAAAAGAGCAATTGAATGATCCTCTTATGAAAACTATGATACTGACTATTGCATTTAAGTCATGGAATGAGAGAGAATAGAGTTGCAGAAGAATTTGTAACATCCAGAGGACAAGGGAGAAAAGCAAAGCAACTAGATCTGTTCAGTACGTTGTCATCTCCGAATTCTCTTGGTGGCCGTAAACTACCAGTCGAGACAGAAAACTGAGTGAAGTATTTTTTATCTCACAGAAGACATTAGTCGCATAATGCCTGCTAAAAAAAAGTTTCCAGATCCGTTAAATCAGATGACGGAAAAAGAACGCCCGTACAAAAACAAGCTCTGGTGTGCAATGTTGACGAACTTTGTCAGAAGTTCAAAAGTGAATATCCCCAACTACCCTGGTAGGCTTAACAAAGTTTTAAGACCTAAGCAATGTATCATCGCTGGCGAATCTAGACCACATATGGAATGTGTATGTGTGTTACTTATTGTAAAAATGTAAAGCTGATGTTGATGCTGTTGAAGGAAACATTACCAATCCCACAGGTACTATGTATCCTTCATCTTATCTATCGTCTATCGTTTATTGTCTGAACACTTTTTTCAGACCACAGATACATCCGGAACTACAGGAAAACTGATTGGCCAAAATACAGAGGAATACTGTCAGAAACGCCATTTTCTGAACAGTCAAATCGCCCGCATGACACCAATGAGCTTGACATGAAATTCAAGGAATTCACCTTGGCTCTATGGCTACTTACTATGGCTACTTGCTGTCCTCTTATTCAACCTAAAGTAGAGGCAAGAAAAAGCCGCACTGGTAGACATCAGCACTGGTACTGCTTAGAAATGTTTGCAGAAAACTTTTCAATCTAGCAAAAAGGACAAGAAACGTGCCTGACTGGGACTCATACAAAGAATTCCTCAAAATATTTTAAAAAAAAAACCAATTTTTTCCTTGTGGAAGGCAAAGCGACGATCCTGGAGATCATTCTGTGGCAAAATTACAGAAACCTCTGAGTCATTGCGGCTAAGTAAAATCCTCTCTACAAATCCTATGATGCCTAGCACTTTGACAACTTCAAGTGTTGAATCACTCAACCTGCTACTGGACACTCACTTTCCAGGTAGAACGGCCAGTAGTAACCAAATAGGACTACTCCAACCGTGATCAAAATTCATGCTCTGATTACAAGAGACAAACTTCTTTAGGCGCTACATAGCTTCAAACCATACAAGTCTGCTGGTCCGGACGGTATAATACCTGCCGAGCTACAAAGGTCTTCAGATTTTGTCCTACCTACGCTAGATAATATCATGAGGAGCTGTATACAATTGATCCACATTTCACTGTCATGGAGTGAAGTCAATGTGGTTTTCATTCCCAAAGCCGGAAAATGCTCTCATGTTGTTTCAAAGAACCTCAGACCTATAAGTCTATCACCTTTCCTTCTGAAAACTCTAGAAAGACCGATTGATATCCATATACGTGCTAAAATTGATCCCAGACCTCTGTTAACGGCTCAACGTGCCTACTGTAAAGGAAAGTCGGTGGAAACGGCTCTGCACTCACTGACTAGCCAAATCGAACGATCCCTACAATATAAAGAGTACACAATGGTCGCTTTCCTGGACATAGAGGGCGCATTTAACAAAGTCAGTATGTCCGCAATCAGGGCTGCGCTGTCAACTCTGCAGGTAGACGACTTGGGGAGTTGAACAGTCTTATGCTAAAAAACAGGATAATCAACTCCAAACTGGGTGAGACTTCTTATAAAAGGTACTCCGCGAGGCGGTGTCCTCTCTCCCCTCTTTTCTGGAACTTAGTAGTTACTGAACTGCAGATATATGTACATTGAAGCGGGTGGTAGAAGAGTGATTGCGGATGCTGATGCGGATCGCTGTGTATTGGGAATAAACCCTCATAAAACTGATCTTGTCCGCTTCTCCAGGAAATACAAAATTCCATTTATAGACCCTCCTTTAATAAACGGTACCAGTTTAGTATTTTCCGATACAGCAAAATATCTGGGTCTAATTTTTGACAGAAAACTAAACTATAAACCTAACATTCAAGAAAGAGTCAATAAAGCTACAATAGATTTATTCTCTTCCAAAAAAGCCACATGAAATAAATGGGGCCTTCAACCTCGTATAACCCACTGGCTATACATTTCGATCATAAGACCGATACTTATTTACGTCTGGTGGACGGCTTTAGAAAATGCAGTCAACTGCATTAAACTTAGCAGAGTCCAAAGAACAGAAGGTCTATGCATAAGTGGAGTCTTGCGGTATATCCCCTCTGCGGCATTAGACATTCTGTTTCATTTGACACCCCACGATATTTTCAGCAGGCAAGTAGCTATGACTGCAGCTATTCATATCCGCATCTTTTCAGATAGTCAGGTCGCTATCAAGTTCCTGGACTTGGTCTCATTAAATTCTAAAACCGCCTTGAATGCCGATCATCTTTTATGGAGATGGCAGAGCAGTTCAACCTTCACATTTGTTGTATGCCAGAGACATTCCAGGGAACTGTAGAGCCAATGAACTCACCAAAATTGGAACCACTCTACCTACATGCTACATGCTACATGCTACAACAAACTAACATGCAAACTAACATTAAAGCTGGATGGCAATAAAAGAACAGACCTAAGGTGGACTGTTGGGAAAACATGCCTAGCGACCAAACAGATCTGGCCAAAGCTGGATCTGAATTGCTCTAAGTGTCTGGTCCTTCTAAATACGAACATCTCAGCGCCATCATAGGTGTCATAGAGACAAAATTGTCAGAAGAGACAATCCTCCACCTACTCTGTACATGTCCAACTCTATCCCAGAGAAGAAAGCTTCATCTAGGAGCTTTCTTCTACAATGACCGGCAAAGCATAACCTTGCTCCCATGGATGTATGGGCATCCCGTGAAATTAAGTCTTCCAGACAGGTGTTTACTATGACTCGTTTTTTATTTTTATAATTAGCGCGCGCTCAAGGGATCTGTTTACCCTTAAATTGCTCGCACACAGCGCGGGCGAAGCAAATTTAGGAAGGAAGAAAAGAGAGTTATCGATGTACATTGGTCTTAAATATTTAAGCAAGTTATAACGGCTAGGAAATAGAGAGCTCGACATAGCATTCCATAAGCAAGTTGTACGACTTAGGAACGAATCGCGATATTTCTGACTACAAGTACGTCCGAAAGTTCGCTTGGGGGTATACTGATGAGCATTCATAGCGAGGCGGATGTTATGGTTGAAGGTTTGAAGGGACGGCATGCTACTGGCAATTTCAGTAGAGCGCTGGTGCTGGAAATTGCTATAAAACAAAGTGAAACAGGAAACATTATGTCGGTGTTCGATGGTGTCGATTGACTGACTGATATTAGTATCACCAATGAGTTTTATCTTACGGTTTTGAATCCTATCAAGCAGGGGCATGGAGGTTTTAGGAGCACCTGATGAAATGTGGGCATTGTACTACAATTTTGGATTGATATATATTGAGGCCAAATCAGAGGGGGAGAAATATTTCTTACATCACTCGAGGAAACCCAGACATTTCGCAGCATTTTTGACCACATCGAGTATATGGTCATTCCAATGTAAGTTGTCACTGCCACACATACCGAGAATGGAAAGTTTTCCGGTTTCGACTATACAAGTGCCATTCATGGATAATGGCTGGGTATTTAAGTTTCACTTTAATGACAGCAGACAGCATTGTGTTTTGGAAGCATTAAATTAAACTCTGTTGATTACTCCCCAATTTGTGATGCTGTTTATATCGGAGTTGAATGAGTTCTACAGCCGAAGAGCAGGGATGTGAGTCCGAGAAAATATATGAAATGCGGAGAGTATTGTCGACAGTAAGGAGTATACAGTATTAGCAGTAGCACACAAGAGATCGTTGATTAAAATTAAAAAGAGTGCCGGAAACAAAACGGAGCCCTGAGGCACACCAGCATTTATTTTGTAGATATCAGACGTGAAACCCTACAAGACAAGTTGAACTTAATGTTCCGAAAGGTAGTTTTTAATCCATTGAAGGAGAGTTTCGTCGATCCCAAATGCACACATTGAGAAGTTTTCGTGTTTCGAGATTGAAGATTCAACGTACTACAGTGTAGACGGAGACAAAGCACAACCTGGAAGTGTTGCGCTGACCGCAAAGGGCGCAGCAAATAGATTGACCTTGCCCAAAGAGCTAACAGCTAGAATGTCATTGTTAATGAGCGTTGGGATGGAGGATGAGGAAGAATTTCTAATATTTTTGACGAACAACCAAAAATTTGTACTACCTTTGGGACATTGTAATATTTTATGCTTCAGTTTTTGGATCGTATTTGTCTTGAAGGTTCGAAAAAACATTTCTCTAACCCTGACAATCTCTTTCCAGCTAGAGTCGTACCACGCCTTTTCTTCTAGTTTGATACTCTAAATCCGAAGACGTATAAAACATCTACTCGTAATTCCAAAGAGAATAGTGCCTGTGATCATATCACAGAATGTTGTACTCGAATGCCGATCTGTGTAACATTTTCCAGTGTTAGTGTACTCTGCCTGAACAGAGTACGCATACTCAGAATTAACCTTGTTCGTTTTTTTTACACAATCGTAGATAACGTTTTAGTAGTAAAGTGCTTATAATATCAGTGCCACCACATCAGTCCTGAACACAAGCCGGATACTTACAGAAATAGTTCCCCGCAGTATCGTCATAGTTCTCTCTGCAGCGATGTGTTACTCATGTCCAGCACACCTTGTTACTTAGTAAAAGCGTAGTGTCGCGTGACGACGCCAGAAAGCAATCTACAGCAGTCTTTCCTACTGAATGGCAGCAGTATTCGTTTGATCTAGCAGCCGCCTAGAAAATCATGTCATACGCAGTTATGCTCATATAAAACACAACTGTCAACGAGAATCCTGACCGAGGCAGTCCTAACGCAGATTTGGGTCCTGAGAAACTATCCTCTGAGGTGTGGCTAGTAAATTTATGGGCGATTTCGTTTCCCGTGATTCAATTGTGAGTTTTATATTCACGAAACAGGAAGGCTTAAAACCTAGCTCGGCTGTCATTACATATTCTCCATCATTTTCACAATAGAGTTAATGGAGGAGTGAGTCTGACGTTATCGTCCTCCACAACGATAATATCGCCGCTTCCTAGATCGCCATCCGTAAAGTCCCTACAGCATTCCTTTTCTGGTCGTAGAATCCGAACGAAAACATTCCTGGGCACAGAAAATGCTGTTTTTTTTTTTTTTTTTGCTACAACAGAGTTTTGGTTTCGTTGCGTTAGCAACATTTCGTATGGCCAGAGTCAAGTTATAAGTGCATCTAGAGAAGAACAATGCGGGTTAGGGAAAGGATCCTATTCACCAGACTTGCTTTTATTCATAAAACTAGTGATTGGTCTACTCCGTGTTGCCTGCCCAAGTTACGCATATATTAGAAGTTGCATTGTCATAATCGGCAATCAATCATGGCTCCATAAGCGCATAAAACGAAGCTAAAAAGTTGCTATTCCAGAAATAAAAAAAAATAGTCACCCTGTGAATTAGATTTGTATAGTTAAGGCTTATCTCCAACTCGTATATGCACGGATAGATTACGTTGTCCTATCTTAGATTAATTACTATTTATTAGGGTTTTCGTTTTTTCTATTTTACCGGGCTTATCTTGATCTTGGTCTTGAGCGTATCACAAACATTCACACATAAAAACGTCTATGTACTCGTACATACATATATGTCCTTATCAAGCAGAAAGTACTGAAGGGGCAGGTATCGCGTTTGTTGCCGTGGTCCCGCACTCACCTTTATATCATGTGAGCTGTATAAAAATAACTTATTTTCTGTAGATATGTTTTGTACTCGTACTTTTGCACATGATCCAGACGGCTCTATTTGTAGTTCTATTGATAGAAAATTCAACTTCGAATTTCGCTTACAACTTTGGCAATTCAACCACGTCGAACAAAAGCAGTAAGACTTTCATAATAAAACTACGAATCAATTGAAGTTTCAGAAAATCTTTTTCACCAGTAGTAACCAAATTATCTACAGTCGCTATGTATGTAATTGACTTGTTATCTCTGTTCATGTTTTACTATTTTATCTTTGAACGAACAGTTATCACCAATGCGCCCAAAGTCACCAGCATGACATTTGACAGCAAATATCGTTTAGTTGATGACTGATTAGACTATCACATTTGTCGATGCCATGAACTGCAGTGTCGCATTCCGAATCAATTGTAGGGAACCAGTTATAGGCACATTTACCCGCATTAAGCCACAAAACTTTATCTAAAAAAGTTGATATAGATCGGTATTAGCTATGTGCTAATTATGTTATAGTTCCCATTCCATTCTAGACACCAGCTTTAGTAAAGCTTGTAACCCTTTACGTAAAAGAAAACAACGATTTTCACTGTTCATTATCCATCAACTTTATTTTTGATCATTTGACCATTCAAATCCCGTTACAGAAGAAATCCAATAACTCCGGACTCAGCACCAAATCTTGATCAGATTCCAGAAAAAGGTCTCCGTCATCCAACATGTATCTTGTCTTTGGTAATCCATCCAAGATAAGTCGTAATAGTTGTAAAGATTGCACCAGTTTCGGCTCAATAACTTTACGATACAGCCATCCGACCGTGTGCTATTACACAATAAAAAGAAAAAAAGAAACAAGTGTCCGGGTAAACATTTAAAATATTTTATCAACTTAATTTAGTCAAGGGTTATTAATATCCTAATATCCTACCGCAACACACTTGAAATAATGCCGATGTCCTTCGAAAACTCATCCGAATTTCCAGTTCTGAGCTCGCATTTCTTGTCGATTTACTGAAGATCAATTCAACCCGCGGACGGAGTAGTAAATCAGACTCGAGGGCAAGATACCTTCCCTCCTCGTACTCAGTTACTTTTAAAAGAAATTCAAAGGTACCTAGAAATAGACATTAACATTAATGATTTCCAGGAAGATAATCGTTAAGGACTTACTTGAAAACACCAAGAAATGCTTCCCAATCCCCAGAGGTTTATAATCAGCAGCCATGAAATATGGCAGCCAGTCCATCCACTGTAAAAGAAACAAAAAAACCAGTCACTTTATAAAAATTGTATTTTAATTGTAAAAAAATATTAATTTTAAAATTTTCGAGTGGCAAAAGAATAAATAATACAACCAATCACAAGGACAGAAGTCTTGTGACAGAGAACCGAGAACCTTTATACAAGATGCGTAGGAGAAGGAATTCATATTCATTCAAAAATATGACAGGGCCGGAGATCAACCACCATCTCGTACAAATCCATAACCCTGTTGGATATAGTAGAGAAGGTGCTTTGAAAGTAGTCCGCGAAAGACTGAACCAGTATACCAAATACGACAATGGTCTCTCCAACCAGCAGTATGGCTACATTAGAAAAAGGAACTAACATACAAGCCACACAAGTAGTATTATGACATTGCGCACGAACAACATCTGGAATCAGATGGAAAGGCTACAGAAAATAGTACCGCACGGCCGACACGCCCGATGTTAAGAATGTTTTAGGCTCACCTAGCTAGAACACATCATAAGCGCGACACAAAAATAACAAACCACGTTTTGTGAATGAGAAGAAGACTTTTATAAAGATATTGTAGAATCATTTTCCATCACGAAGGACCAAACAAATACAAAATAATAGTAGGAGTTCCACAAGGGTCAGTCCTAGGGCCAATCTTGTGGAATTAAATGCACAATGGAATACAGCACAACTGAAGTACAGAACAAGATGAGTGAGCATGCTTGGATATACAGATGACATCGCAGTTGTAGACTTTCATCATTAAAAATATCAGGTTTGGAACTTCAGTAGCAAGCTACACTGCAGAGGTCATTCTCATAAGTAACCGCAAGAAAATTGAGCGCCTGACCATATAAGCTGGAGAACACCGCATCGAGTCAATGGCGTACATTAAGTATCTAAAGGTGTTGTTGAGTTGTTGCTCCACAAAACATATGAACATTGTTCTTAGTATGACGTCAAAATGAGGCTAGGCGATGTTAACGCCAAGGAGAGGCGGATATCTTTGGTAGGATAGTTGATAAGTACAGCTTTTATGGCATCGTGTGAGAAGAAATGTCACTATAGCAAGGCACTCCTCCAGTATTATTATCTCCTCAACTCAAGACACACAAGTGGACATGGCGGTCTTCGGTTCATGCCTTTAGTACTCTGTACGTCCGCACCTTCCGGGCACACCAACATTGACTGGATCACTACCTTGATGCAGCCATCGTACGAATACGGACTTCCCAAGAAGAACTACTGTGAGAAAATATTGCGAATAAAAGCTGCAATCCAAGAGACGGCCAGAATCCTTTACGAACGCGTATCCCGAAATCTCTCCACAACTGCTATGTCGCCAGCATCATGTGCCAAAGGCTAGTGGCAACGCTGCTGACGGGCCGTCCGAGATGCTGCAGCTGTTGAGCCGCACATGCAGCTAAACAAGAAACACACAAAACGGCGCTGCAACGAAAGAGGATAGCTGCTCGTGATCTGCACAAGCAAAAGAGACCGGAAGAACATTGCCTTCTCCAGAAGAAGGCAAACTGAAGATACTGAAAGGTTGTACTCCAGGAATAATGGAACCAACCGGTAAAAAAATCGTGTCAAGGCAACATGACCTGTACAGAAACCTCTAGAGATGTAGAAGGAAATCTTGTAGTAGAATAACAATCGATTCTGAAAAAATGGAAAAACTTCTTCTGCAGACTGCAATATCAGGCAAAATAGATCACTCTACTCAGACGATGGTAATCAAAACTGGTAACCATGTACATAGGATACGGAGCATACATCGACCTTTAAAATCTGGGTCAAGGAAAGTAGCCTCAGCATTTTTCGGCCGCTCCTAAAAAAAACAGATCCCCTGAACTGAGCCAACCACAGCGAAAAAAGTCTCCTCAACCTACGAGTACTATACTTACTTACATAAAGTGGCGCTACAGACCAGGGTGGGCCAGGGCCTCAACCAACAAGCGTTTCCAAACAGCTCGATATTTAGATAGCTGCCTTCAGTTCCACACGCCAAGTTCACTGAGGTCTCTTTCCTGAGTCGCTGAATTCCAAGACCTTTCGGACCAAAGCATTGGTGTCCATCCGTCCATCTCTTTCGTTACACATTCATTCTTCTGGCTAAGTCGATATTACCCGTACTGTTCCTCATTGTATCTCCTCCTCCTCCTCCTCGACTCACCGCCTATGCAGACGGGACAGAAAATCACACGAAGAATTTTTATCCCAAAGCAGCCTAGAGCATCCTCATCCATTTTTAATAAAGTCCATGCCTCTGCACCTACTCTATGGACTGGGATTATTAATGTCACTTTTGTTATTCGATAGAGGGCATAGGTAGTCAATTACCTTCTTAGCTTAAAGAGAAGTTACCCTTCGTTTGATCATACGAGTAGCACTGGTGTCGTTGTCTAAATTGCTAGCGGAGCATTGATAGACAAAGTCCTTGACCATCTCAAAGTTATATTTATCAAGGGTGACGTTACCTGCCATCATTGACTGCTAAACCAATATATCTTTGCTGCTTTCGCCTCAATACACGCAAATCGCCACTGACATCATGCAGCTTTCTTCCGATTATGTCAATATAATCGGCGTATGGGAGTAATTCGACGGATTTTTGAAAGATTGTGCATCTTGTATTTGCGCGTGAGTTGTTCACTATTCGCTCAAGAATAATATTAAAAAAATCACATGACACGCCGCCTAGTCGAAATCCTTATTTGACATAAAAAGTCTCAGTGAATTCTTTACCGTCCTTGATGGAGCAGCTTGCATTCTTCATCCTCATCCTGCACAAACGGAGGAGTTTGACGGTAATGTCAAAGCTAAACATTGCCCTGTATAGCTTGTATCTATAGATGCTATCACACGACACCTTAAAATCAATGAATATTACTCGTAGGTATGTATTGATGAATATTTGGTCGATGTTGGACCTTCCTGGCCTGAAGCCACACTGATATAAACCAATCAGGTTGTCGACGATCAGCTTCAGGCGTTCACACAATAAGGTAGATAGGTTCATCAGTTCATCAAAACTAAAAGCAAATCGGATAACTATCCATCATCCCTAAATTTTCTTGATAGGTCCTCGGGCGATCCCCAAATTATTGCAAATCTCTTCGCAATCTTTTTTGGCCAAGCGTTCGCCATCCATTCCCAAGATCCAGACCATTCTTACTTTTCCGACTTAAACAGCTGCCCACAAACAACTTTGGAATCGGTGTCTATAACTTTAGAGCAAGTTAGAGATAAAATAATAAAACTCAAAGATGATTATTCTGCTGACCTTCCCTCTATATTTTTAAAGAAATGTCAAATGCATCTAGCCCAACCTCTTACAGCTCTCTTTCAGCTTTCTATCACCCAGGGATTATTTCCATCACCCTGGAAAAGGTCGTTTATTATTCCCCTACATAAAAAAGGTAGAAAAGACGATATTTCCAACTATCGACCAATTGCTAAGTTGTCCTGCATACCTAAGCTTTTTGAGAGCATTATCTATGACATAATGCTTTTCCATTGTAAATCTATTGTTTCCCTAAACCAGCACGGATTTTTCAAAGGCAGATCTACGACCACCAACTTAACGGAATTCGTATCAAGCACTTTATGTGCACTGGAATCTGGAAATGAAGTTGATGTGATTGCCACCGATTTCAGCAAAGCCTTTGATAGAATTTCTCATGATATAATCCTTCTAAAATTAAAGGCCCTGGGTTTCCAGATAAACTTTATAACTTGGGTTCAATCCTATTTAAATGAACGACTTTACTATGTTCTATTTAGGTCCATGGTTTCTGACCCAATTAAAGCCTCCTCTGGTGTCCCACAAGGCGGCCACCTTGGCCCCTTACTATTTATTCTGACCATTAATGTTGTTGCTTGTATCATTAAAAATTCATACATATCTGTTTACGCAGATGATATGAAAATATTTAATGAAATGATATATATATCATCTTCCTCAGGCAGCCTACTTCTGCAGCAAGATCTAGACAGGTTTTGTACGTGGTGTCAGAAGAATTTTCTTGAGCTTAACGTCAATAAGTGTCAGGCTATAACTTATACCCGTAAACGCCTCCCTACTTCACCTCGTTGCTATCTAATCTTTAATCTGCCTGTTCCCTTAGTGAATGAGTTGCGTGATTTAGGTGTTATCTGCGACAAGGAACTCAATTTCCGTTCTCACATTGATAGTATAATAAAAAAAAAGCCAACTCTGCCCTTGGTTTTATCAAGCGCTGGTCTAAGGAGTTTTCCAATCCTTATGTTACCAAATTTCTTTACATAACCTTTGTTAGGCCTCTTCTTGAATATGCCAGCCAAGTTTGGTCACCCTACTATAGAACTCACATCTTCCAGATAGAAGCTGTTCAACGCAGGTTTTTACGGTTTGCTTTACGTGGTCTTCCCTGGGATGATAGCCAAAACTTACCACCTTACACTGACCTGCTGAAACTTATAAATTTACAACCCCTTTCTATACGCCGAAAAGTTGCCGACATTCTCTTTATTCATCAAATTTTAGTAGGTAATATCGATTGTCCTTACTTACTTCAAATTATTTCTTTCAACACCAATCCCCGCAATCTTAGGTCTGTGCCACTTTTCCGGCTCAATCTTCACAGAACGAATTACGGACACCTGGAGCCAATGTCTAGGATGCTTCGCGAAGTTAACGATGTTCTGCCTCTCTTCGACTACCATCTCAGCAAACTCTCCCTCAAGAACATACTTATTTCCACCTATGCCTCACGTCCTAACTTTTTTTAACCGCTCCCACCCTTTAGTTTTTAAGTGAAAATGTTAGTTTTAAGTATATGTTTGCTTGCAATAAGCTTAATAAATCTGTCCGGGATTGACCCGGGCCGCAAAAATCAAAAAAAAACAAAAAATCAAAAAAAATCAAATTAATGTATGGGGTCTAGCATTATCATACAACAGGATCGGACTATGCCTATTTGCCAACGCAGGCTGCTTTTCAGCCAATTTCGTATGTAAATTAATATACTGATGGTGACGCTCGCCAAGAGCACAGCAATAAAACAGGTAAGTTTTGAAAATAGATTTTTATTAGCCGAAGCGTTGGACTGAAGAGTTCAACTAAAACTAAACTTATTACTAAACCCTACTTATGATGGCTCCGCTGCATTGTCTGGCTCTCTTCAGCTTTGCGCCTTGTGCCGTTAATTATTCCCATTGCCTAATTCCTCTACGAATTAGCCCAACTATGCGCACTCAGCTTGATTTCCGGAGTTGTGTTACCCGTTAACTTGCATTATGTCGATTTCCTCACAATATTTGAGTGCATTTATCGTTTCCCCTGGTTGAAAAAATGAAAAGTGGATTGGTCTTTTCGATGTCCACTAGGGTGTGTTTTGGTTTTTCATTAGCATCCAACCACTGCCCAGATCTTTTACGATTTTCATACAGTATCCACTTTTCATCACAGGTGACTATCTGGTGCAAAAACAGTTCAGTTTGGTTTTTTAATATATGCGATGAGCAGATTTCCAGGCGCCGTAGTTTTTGGCATTCGTTCAGTTCATGAGGTACCCACTTACCGAGTTTCTTTACCTTTCCTATGAGAGAAAGGTGTCGACTTATTGTCATTGGGGATACTCCCATGCTTTGTGCAATCTCTCGCACCGATCTCATTGGGTCCGCACCCATAGTTGCTCTTAAAACATCGTCGTCAACTAACGTTTCCGGCTTCCCACGTGGCTCATTTTCGAGGCTCAGGCTCAGGAGATGAACGGAACTTTCCAAACCAACGTCATCAGTTTCAGTTTTCAATGCATTTTATTTACTTAATCACTAACTCCTACATACTAACAAAAAATGCTTAAATGCTAGCTTACAATTACTTAACAATCTTATACTAACTTACTGGCCCCACACAGGCACTCTAAGCTAATCTAAATTCTTATATCTATGTCTTTCGACTTCATTTACATTTTATTTATACATGTTTATTTTGTGTACTTACGGCTAAGAAAAAATTGATAACAAAAAACTTAGCCTATGGATGTAATTTTTTATTTTTTATAAAAACTTAATATCTAACTTAAAATAAACCTTAGCCTACCTAACCTAAATGCACAACACACACATAAACACACATAGACATTATACACGATCATATACATATATCAGTATACACCTTTGCATACACTGATATATGTATATGTTTCTTAAATTCTAACCTAAACCTATGTAAGCTGGCCATCGCTATTTACTGAGCAAATAAATTGGTCAGCTCTGCCTCATTAGTGAGGCTGGTCCGTAATTGACGGAAACGACGACGAAACATCTTCTTCGTCATTCAACCACCAGAAATGCTGGTGCTGCCGAACGACATCCCTCTTATCGTGATTCCCCACCGCCCTACTGAACCTGAGACGATCCACACTGCCGTGTGCGATGTCTCTGTTGTAGTTGAGTCGCCTGTCCCCAGCTGTCCGAGCGACATGGAAGATTAACGGGACCGCTGATCTATTCTGGATCAACCCTATCTGATCCAGGTAGAGGAATGCTTCCGGTGGAACGAAGCCGTCAGACCGCACACTCTCGTGGTAAAGGTAATTGGGGTAGTAAGCCCCAGATATCAGGTTATTCGTCGAGGTAATTGCTCTTGCAATGTGCCTTCGAGTCAGCTTAATTATGAAGTTGTCCACTCGTATTAGGTTCGCCTTGTTGTAATGGACCTCATTAGGATAAAATTTCTTGTACTCCGATTCTGGTGTTCTGTACAAGCGAAGACAAGCCTTAAGGCAAGCCCTCTCAAACACCCGAATCTTTTCCATTAAGCTTGCTCGTACATTGAACCACACGGGACACCCAAATACCAGCATGGGTCTGATAAGGGCCATGTAGCAGATTACCTTTACCCTCGCATCGAGTTGGCTTTTATAAAACAGTCTCTTTGTAAGGGCAAAAGCGCCTTTAGCTCTGGCCAGAGCAGCATCTACATTTTTGCCAAAATACAGAAACTGATCTAGTCAGATCCCAAGGTATCTGACTACATTTCGACAGGCAAGAGGCTGCCCGTGCCAAACCAAAGTCATATAGTGCGTTAGTTTACCGCAACATCCTCAAACGCGTCATTAATGTTTTTCATTGCCACTGACGCATTATGTCCTACTTTAAATTCGTAAAGGAAGAGGATTGGAATTAGAACTATAAATAATTCCTAGAAAAAAAAAATAAACGGTACTTGTAACGAACCCTAAAATTCTCACACCGCAAGCACACGTGCCACTTTATTTTATAAAAAACTAAAATTTAACGTGCTGGCACAAATGTTTCATGTATGAGGGGCGTTCAACATATTCTCGGTATCGGGGTGAAGCTGTGGTTGTATATATAAATTGACTTATTTATCAAGTAATACTGTTATTTTAGTGCATTCATGTAAAATTTCATATAAATGTGATTATTAATTCGCGTTTTATCTCTAGTTAAACAGAATCATAATGGCAACTGAGACGATGATGGTGAAAATTGAGCATCGCGCTGTAATTAAATTTCTCACTAAGCAAGGAAAAAGTCAACAAACTATTCATGAAGAGATGGTGGCTGTTTACCAGGGTTCCGCACCTTCATTATCAACTGTGCAAAAGTGGTCAAGTGAGTTCAAGAGAGGCAGAGAGAGCATTGAAGACGACCCCCGCTCCGGCGCCCCGGCTACTGCTTGTACGGGAGAAAGCATCAAAGAAGTCGAAAAACTTGTTCTTGAGGATGCCCGAATAAAGGTGAAAATGATGGCAGAGATCACCAAGCTTTCAATTGGTACCATTCACACCATTCTTCATGACCATCTTAACCTTTCAAAGGTCAGTGCAAGGTGGGTGCCACGAATGCTCACAGCGCCTCAGAAAAAAGTGAGAATCGCATGCTGTAGAGAGCTTTTGGAGATGTGTAGTGAGAACGCGGATGGTGTTATGGATCGAATTGTTACTGGGGACGAAACATGGGTCCACCACTATGACCCTGAAAGCAAACAAGAGTCCATGCAGTGGCATAAAAAAGGAACAGACCTCCCGAAGGAGTTCAAAGTCACTCCGTCTGCTGGGAAGCTCATGGCCACAGTTTTTTGGGACTCAAAGGGAATCTTGCTCATTGAGTACAGAAAAAAGGTGAAACCATCAACGCAACATCCTACGCTTCCACTTTGCATAATTTGCGGGAGGAAATTAAAAAGAAAAGACGGGGAAAACTCGCAGCGGGTGTGTTGCTTCTTCATGACAACACTCCTGTTCACACGGCGCGAGTTTCCAAGGCTGCTGCGCGAGATTGTGGTTTCGAAGAAATCCAAACCCACCCTATAGTCCAGACCTTGCCCCTAGTGATTATTTCCTGTTTCCGGATTTGAAAAAATGTCTTCGTGGAAAAAGATTTTCGGATGATGAAGACCTCAAGTCGGCAATAAATGGGTATTTTGCAGAGAAAGAGGAAATTTATTTTTTTGAGGGTTTAAAAAAGCTTATCTCGAGATGTAACAAATGCATTGATGTTAGGGGAGATTATATTGAAAAATAAAAACAATTTAAATTGAAATCGCATTTTCCTTCATATCGATACCGAGAATATATTGAACGTCCCTCGTACATTATACAACCCAATACAATGTTTTCTGCAGTGGAGAAACCACGTTCTGATGACACCGATGTCACTCGCATGCGTAAATATTTTTTGGCCAGAAATGCCAGGTTTGGATATTTTTCTGCATTATTTTTCCACCATTTTAATGGGTCAGGAATATTGGAAATATTGTGGTTTAACTTTCACACAGATATAAGTCGAACCCATTAACGGCCTCACCATCTGATTTGGCTTCTAATAAAAAATCCATGGCGCTACATCTTTAACTCACAACTTCTCTACTCTCGATGGACACAGAGTTTTCTACCAAGTTCTGCACATGTTTTCTAAAAAGTTGTCTCACTTCTTCAACCTCGACTTCCAAGTTTTTATGTCTTGGATCCAAAAAAGGAGAAACTTGTTCTGTGAGAACTTCTTCGAATTCCTGCCTATCCATTTTGAACCTACTCTGCAAGTCTTTTTTCATGACTCCCATGAAGCTGACAATATTTTCATTATCTCAGATGTTTGTTTTTAGGTGTTTATTAATTAGTCCACATATAATCGGCCGTAGAATGGAAATTGTTATATTTTCTTCGCAAAGTAATGGTGTTGTAACTTGGAATGGCTTCAAGAATTACCCGGGTAACCGGGTAAAGTGGAGAAAATGAAAAGATGTGTAAATTGTGCTAAACGACGCATAGAAAATAGGACACATAATAAATGTTCTATGTGCAATGTCCACCTGTGCTTCACAAGTAAGCGAAATTGTTTCGCAAAATATCATAACTGACTCTTTTGTATTATTTTTCTACAATATCATTTTTATTTCTATTTTCCATGTTATAAAGCAATAAATAAAAGACTTATAAAACAAACCTAACTGTTACTTTATTTGCCCTTTTGGACCATCTTTGTTTTCCTACTGATACCACATTTCCTTATTTTACACCCAAAACAGCTAATAAACTAGTTGCTCACATTTATTTAAGTCCTAGATAACTTATGGTCCTGTAATAGTTAATATTGTTTCTAGCCATCTGCGGATTTCAATTGTTTCAATTACTGCTAAGACTTGCTGTAACTCCTTTCATTCTTTTTCCCAATGTTTGTGGAGTTATTCGTCCCAGCCAACTTTCTATGTTGAATAACAGAGGGTGTAGTACTGAGTTATACATATAGTATAGAAGGAAAGATAAGGATAAGAACGATTGTACACCGGTCTTTCTATTCGTTGTAAGAAAATTAAAAAAAAATACCTCCCACTGAATAACTAAATAAAGGAATATAGTAAGCCCAATATGGAGACGACTCCAAATTAAAGTATCCCCATTTGACGAAGTACACAATACAAGAAAGAAAACTCAACTTAATTAATGCTTTCAGTTTGTTCAGCCAATTTCCATTACCGTCTTCTGGAAATACATGAATAAAGAGAAAAACCAAACCAGGACAAGTATTTACTACTTAAAGAATGTAAAGTAGCCAGTGGATCCCAACGCAACTGACAATTTAATGACTATCAGTTTCCGGACTCATTTCACTGAGAGTACCTACTTTCCGGTGGACCTATTGAGGACTTTAATGAAAACGGCCGAATTAATTATAAAACATTTCTGATTGACCTAGAGAACTTATTAGAGCAATGAAAAATTGAAGACTGTAGATGTTGGTCAATCTGGGCGGAAGGTACTGGTTTTTGAAAAAAAGCCTTGAAGTACGCAAAGAAACGGACTGCAATTGTTTACATTTTTAAAGGGAGAAGTACTACAAGATACACGAAATAGATGAAAGTTATAGGTGAAAATAAAGTAAAAGTCAAACAGCCTTTTTTAGCATCAGGTGCGGATATTCGTTATGAAACTTAACCGCATAAAATTAACCAAAATCTCAATCAACTCTAACCTAAGCCATCTCTAAACACGATTTCACGTTGATATTATGTCCCTAATGAAATGCATCTACTAAAAGTAGAAGCAGGGAATATTGGCAGGGATCAAGTAAAGAAAAACATCAATGCAATTTGCTTCTCAAAGACGGTTCAGATCTCAGTTCAATTGGAAACACTGAACGCATTTTATTCGCAGATGCAAAACGGTCTGATAGATCCCAAAAACATCTGGAAATATTAAAAGGAATTTCTCAAACGGTGAAAGGTTTATCGGGTTAAGTGTTATTTTCGCAAGACGTGAAGACACTAGTACACAAACACGTTAAAAATTTAGGAGTTCTGTAGTAACCGTTTCTTCTTGGTAAAGACCCTTCGTACCAAATTTGGCTCTCTTGGTTAGGCCTTAACCGGTTTACTGGAAATATGTCCTAGGACAATTATAAATGAGCCAAGTAATGTTTGCGATCGACGTAGGACACGCCTCCGGTATTTTGGACATTGAATCCGAGCACTCACTTGTAGGGGATCTCAACCGACTTAGAGTCCGCAGTACGAGGCAGCTGGTTAAGGCTCGAGCTACCTGGAGAAGCTTTTACGCCGAACCGTAGCGGCACCTAAGCAAATCAGGAATGTCTAATGACAGCACCCATTCTGAAGTGGCCGCATTTTAGTGGTGCATCTGATGTCCAAACCAATGAGTCAGATTATAGGATTGAAGCTATCCTTTCCCGGAGTTCTGAGGATGGTGAAAGGTTCTTTGTGGACTTAGTATATAAGCCCCTAAATAGATGTGACAGAAACTACTCTACAATGGAAAAGCACTGCTTAGGCATGCAATGGACAACTGATATGAACCGGCTCCCCAGCATTATAAAACTGCAACCTCAAAAAGTTCCAAGGTGGGAAGCATTAGAGACATCCAAGGGGTTATTGTCGAAGCTACTTCAGAAGCTCACGTATTTCTTTATTTCATTTCACTAGTATTTTCACGGAGAGTAACTTAATTGATAATCATTAAGTTGGCGCTGTAGAAATAGGATAGGCACTGAGAAGTGTCAACCTGGCGATACCCATTGATCTAACTGTTTCTTCACATTAATTGTTGTTTATTGTACCTCAAATTAATAATCATCCGGTACTGGTCGATGTTCAGCTGGACTCGATTTGCCACGAGACAGTGGATGAATCCCCCCGATGCAATCAATGATGTCGGAAAACAGCAAATAAGACCTTATCCGGGTTACTCCAACATATTTGGAGCTCAGTCCGCTAAGGATTTCGAAGATAGTAGGAAGTTAGGGTCTTGGAAAAGTGACCGTGGTGGATGAGCTCTTAATGGACCAACGCAGCGCTCACATCCCCGAACAGATTACTGGCTTCGGTCTATTCGACCCCTCTTCCTAGGGGCATTCACAGTGGAGCTCACACTCTAGGTTGGGGGTTGTACCGCCAGGGTAACTGCCTGGTTATGGAAAAAATAAACCAAGCTAAGAAGTATCGACAAGCCTCGGATACGGACGCATCTACTGTTGACAACATCTGTAAACGAAATAAGAACAACGAACTTCGGGTCTGTACGTGAATTAATGTATTAGGTCCCTTAATAGGCCACGTGCAGCCGAACAACTAGAGGAGGCCCTGGACTGCTGTAAAGAGATATTTCCGGCATCCAAAAAATGCGATAGGATGGGTCGGACAAAAAGTGGATGAGAAACTGCAACATCAACTAGGGCGATTGTTATCGACGACAAAAGCAGTGCTTATTTGGATGCGGATTTGTTGCTAAGCAAGAAGTTTTGAGTTTCGGGCATATGAACGAGCGCCTGGGAACGATCCGTATTAAGGTTAAATTTGTCATTATTAGCCTTATATCGTGCGCCTATAGAGGAGAAAGATGACGACACCAAAGATAGCTTCTACGAGCTCTTAGATAAAACTTACGAGCAGTGCACTAGCTACAACATTAATTTTAATTTTAATTTTAATGGCGTAGCTAGTGCACTACTCGTAGGTCTTATCTAGGAAATTGTCCTTGGCGATTTTAATGCAAAGCTAGGCAGAGAGGGCATCTTTAGTAGTAGTGTCAGAAAGTTTAGCCTATACCACCTCCGGGTATATCGACTTCCTGTCGGAGTCAAAAAACTAGATTGACCACATTCCGACGGACCGAAGGCGCTCCTCCAGTATCTACAACATCGATTAGAACCACTACCTTGTTGTAGACAAGGTACGGTTGCTTATACCCGGATATCGCAAGGCAAGCTAATACAAGTACTATGAGAAAGCAAAAGATCGCCAAATTCTTTTCCGATCGAGTCTTCTTCAATCTCTTAAGAGGTCCTATGCCATCAGCATCAAGTTTGAAAGACCAGTGGCAACATTACCAAAAAGCCATCAGAGATGCAACCTCGGACGTTCTGGGTTTCACTCGGCCACCACTACGAAACACCTGGTTTACAAGATGTATACAAAGCGGCGCTGCATAGAAGGACTAGAGCTGCTCACGAGCTCTACGAGCAGAAGAGACGAACACCGACTTTCCAGCAGAAAAAAGCAGGAGTATGAGATTAAGAAACACAAATACGGACACAAACCCCGAACCGAAGCCTGTAGAGACGAACAGGGGAACATAGTAATAGAGTCGCAGTCGATGCTGAGGATTTGGAAAGAGCATTTCTGTAGACTGTATAACCGCAATGACAAATCATTTTCTGCTGCTAAGCAGAATAAACCTTTCAATCTTGATGATGTAGACCTACAATTCAATCCACCTTACCTGGATGAAGTGAGGATAGCCACATCCAAGCTTAAGTCCAACCAACAAAGTTACTGGAGTGGACAGCATCACCGCCGAACTCTTCAAAGCGGCATACGATGACTTGGTAAGGAGCATACACTAACTCATATGTAAAATATGGTCGGACGAAAGTATGCCCGATGAATGGAATCTCAGCACTGTTTGTCCGATTCTCAAGAATCTTCTTTACATCGCACACAAGATCCTATTTTCTCTATTGGTTGAACGCCTGAAGCTGTTCGTCAACAACCTGAATGGTCGATGTCAGTGTGGCTTCAGGCCAGAAAAGTCCACACTACGGCAGATCTTAGAAAAACCCATGAGCTATTCATCGAATTTAAAGTCGCGTAGGACAGCATCTATAGGGACGAGCTATACAGAGCAATGTCTATTTTTGGGATTTTTGCCAAACACGTCAGTTTGTGCAGGATGGCGACGAAGAATGCAGGCTGCTCCATCAAGGTCGGTAAAGAACTCGTCGAGTATTTTTATGCCAACAAAGGAATTAGAGAGGCGACACGCTGCTATGTGATTTCTTCAACAAAATTCCAAGAATAGTGTAAAACTCACGCACCAAATCCGTCCAATTACTCGCGTATGCCGATGATATTGACATAATCGGAAGAAAGCAGCTTGATGTCAGTGGCATTTACACGAGTAACGAGTATTAAGGCGGAAGCTACAAAGATCGATTTAAAGGAGGGCAAGACCAAGTATACGCTGTCAACAGGGAAGGACACCCTACACCGACGTCTCGAACAGAATATCAACCTTGACATATATAACCTTGAGATAGTTAAGGACTTTGTCTGCCTAGACTCTTCCAATTCAGACTTCGACACCAGTGTTCGGGGCAGAAGGCAATTGACTCGAAATCTCCCTCTCTCTAACAAGAAAAGCGACCCTATATAAGACCTTAATAATCCTAGTCTTGCTCTATGGCGCAGAGGTATCGACTTTATCAAAAATGGATGATGATGCTCTTGGGTGCTTTGAGAGAAAAATTGTTCGGAGGTTCTGTATAGACGGAGAGTGGATGAGAAGATAACTACAACGACGGGCTGTGCAGCTACATCGATTTAAGCAAAAGAGTGCTTCAGTCCGGAAAGTATTCGAATCCGCCTCCGAGGGACAGAGGAAAACCGCAACTCAGGTGCCGCACGCAAATGCAAGCCGACCTCAGCTAACTTGATATACGCAACTGGAGGCAGCTAGCTAAACATCGAGCTAGCTGGGGCCCTTGTTGGTTGAGGCCCAGGTTTACACCGAACTGTAGTGTCTCCGTAGTATTAGTGTATTAAGTAATCATTTAGTTGCAAAAGAGAGGCAGTCAGATGGACCGACAACATAAACACAGTATAGACCATTATGGAGATATGCCATAAATAAAGGTGCTCGTTCTCAGTAAGGTTTCCGAATATGAATCGTGAGATTGCTGTCTTAAACTGAACCGTAAAAGTAATGGGTTTTACGCAACGATTAGCCAACAAACGCTTTTAACAGAGCAGCATTTTATTACCCTCCTTCATGGAAATTTGTTAAACAAACTGATCAAGGCTAAAGGCACCGGAGAGTCCAGTCTAATGGTGTACTACCAGGACTACTTTGACGACTTATGCAAAATGTTAACCATCAAAATTGAAAGGAGGCAAACAAAGTAACTTTAAAGACCGACCACCTTGTACTTTCAAGTTTATTCACAGAACTTGCCATTGCTGAAGTCAACTTCCTAATAAATGAAGCATTATCTCGGAAGCACAATAGCTTCGAACTCAGTAGCGAAATCTAGAAAGCAAAAGTTGCATCCAATATAAGAAAATATAACGTCTTCACCACTAAGATCAAGTTGTGACTGGTTCGCGTCAACTTCGATTTGAGAGTTTTCTGGTCAAAGAAACAAATTCAATCAAGAGACAAAAATCGACAATCGAACGGACGTGCACTACTCTATTTCTTACCTTCGCTTTTTCTGATTATTTTTAATTTCTCCCAATATCAATTTTCAACGCTCGCGTTCGTATTCGCAATCTAAGCCAATTGCATTTTGTTTTTTACTAACCCAACATTTTTGTTTTTCTTCCGTCTTTTTTGTTTGACCCATATACATTTACCGACCTACAATGTCTAAATTCTGCAGTAACCCCAATTGTGTAATTATCAGTGAAACAAATGCCGAATCAGTGAATTGCAGTGGCCTCTGTGGGAAATCCTATCACGCCCTTTGTGTTGGATTGAGTAAAAGATCGATTGTATATCTGAAAGACTACAGATGCAACTTTCTCTTTTTTTGTGATGAGTGTAAAGATATCTCGACATCGCACATTATGCTCGCCATAAAATATCTCAGTGACTCAATAAACAATATTAGCAATGAAAACGTACTCTGCTTCAAGAGACTACAAAACCAATTCTCCAAACTTGATGACGTTATGAGAAGTGTTGAAGATCTTTCTGGTGTCGTAAAACAATCAACCAACCTCTTCAAAACAAAGTGTAAATCTCTAGAAAATCAGTTGACAAATACCCTCGAACTTCCAAAACCCGCGCAGATTTAAAATCACCATAGACAACTGCCAGAAAATCACATCGCCCAATAAATCAAAATCTTGTCGTTTCAAATTCAACATTCCCCATAAATACGAATGGCTTTTTCGAAATCCAACTTCAGAGATTTTTCAACTCGACGGGATGAAGATGCAGATTTTTAAGGATAACAAGATCAAGCATAAAAGAACTCTTAAGTCTAGAATTAATTCCGCTCATACCTCTAAGTCACCCAACCAACCCAAGCTACCTGAGAACCGCAACCCTACGGATAAGCCTAAGCGCAATATACAATCCAAGACCCCAACTGGAGTTTTAAGGTTGGCTTATTTCCCTCGTTTTCTTCACGGAATCACTTGCTTTCCCCTCCTCATGTCATCCAACCAAAAG
Source organism: Volucella bombylans (assembly GCA_949129095.1). Taxonomy (NCBI): domain Eukaryota; kingdom Metazoa; phylum Arthropoda; class Insecta; order Diptera; family Syrphidae; genus Volucella; species Volucella bombylans. The sequence goes on along the minus strand of OX422141.1, from coordinate 133,732,875 downwards.
AACATAAAGATGTCTCCCTCCCCACAAAATCTGTCCCACCCAAACGTGTCTCTTTTAATATTACACCCAATCAATCTCCTACAAAACTCCAAGCCTCACACCCTAAACCCCCTCACTTTCCGCCCCCTATCCGAATTTCATCCGCTCCCACACACTTAATCCTCCGTCATTCACGTTGGCTGTTGACCATAGCTCCTCCAATACTCTCGAAATCCCAACCTCCACAATTCTTGACCCCTTGCTTCCTCCCGCAGTTAAACTAACCAAGAAGCTAGCCGACGTGGGAAATGACGGCCGCTATGTCCTTTCCCGCCTGAGGGACCGTCGGCTATATCAACACGTGCGACTCTAACTTGCTTACTTGCACGATAAACCCGATTCTATCTGCATCGATGGTACCACTCGTACAAATCTCATGGTTTCAATCCAACAGGAAGGACTCCCTAATGATCCCAAAGATCTTCGACGAATTTTTATCGATTTTCACAACAATTTCAATATCTCTTCTGCAAACGTCGATAACGATCTCTCCTCATACGCCTCTCATGTCTCTTCCAAACGTCTCTTGCATCTCCAAAAAACGCGCTCTAGTTTTAAAAACTACTATCGTCCCTAACATGCCCCACAATCCAGCAAACAATCGTCTATCACTCTACTACCAAAATGTGAGGGGGTTGCGTTCAAAAACATCTTCTATATATCTCAACTCTCAAAAGCTGCCTTATGATATTTTTGCCTTAATCGAAACTAATCTAATATCTAATATCAAGGATTCGGAACTATTCACACCAGAATTCCGTTTATGGACGTGATAATAATGACGATTCTATAAGACGAGGTGTCCTTCTGGCAATCAAAATTCGGTTGAACCCTGAGCTCGTCAAAAAGTCATCTACAGCCGATTTCGAATTTATCTGTGTTAAAGTTACTCCCTCCAAACACAAACTCTATATCCTCTGTTGCTATGTTCGCCCCTCCCAACCAATACACAGTTATCAGCTCGCGACTAATGCGGTTGATTCCCTCTTCGAAATCACAGATCCCTGTGATGAAATCATTGTTCTCGGTGACTTTAATCTCCCTCACCTCCAATGGACTCACTCGGACGAAGAATCCTATCTTGTTGCCACAAATTCTGGCAAAGAAATCCTTCTCACAGATTGCTTCACAAACTCTGGCCTTTTTCAAATAAACTCAATTTCTAACTTCATGGGTCGGAAACTAGATCTGATCTTTACATCCGACACCACGAACTGTCTTGCTCTCGAGTGTGAACTTCTTCTTTCGAAATTAAACCGTCTCCACCCACCTCTCCTCGTTATTTACTCATATGATAACAATAATTCCTTGAGCCTTTCAGAAACTCCCTTCCATTTCGATTTCCGTAAAACCAATTACACGAAGCTCAACAATATTCTCAAAAATGTTGACTTTAGTTTTCTTCAAAACAGTAACTTAACCGCAGATTTTGCTGTAGCTATCTTCTACGATAAGATTTTCCACTGTATAAGGCAAACTACTCCTTTTATTCGACGCAGAAATCCTTCGTCATCTCCTCCCTGGTATAATAAAGAACTTCGTATACTTCGTAATAAGAGAAACAGGTTATGGCAACAATACGTTAAATCTGGTTCTGACTTTGACCAAAAAAACTACCTCCTAGCTTACAATCACTTCTCCCAACTTGCTGAATATCGTTACCAAAGATATCTCACCCAAATGCAATCTTCCATCATCTCAGACCCTAAAAGATTCTACCAATTTATTAACACAAAAAAAAAATCCGATTGCTATCCATCAACTCTCAAATTTTCTAATATGTCTTCCGATGACCCAACAACCATCGCTAATCTATTTGCGTACTTCTTCAGTCAATCGTTTTCGGCCCAATCTGATGACATTGATCCTGAATACTTTTCTTTCTGAACAACGGTTGTCAAATATCTCCCTCGTCAGTTGAAATTACTTCAGCGCAGTTACTAGACAAAATACATAAACTGAAAGACGATTTTTCCCCCGGTCCTGATGGATTGCCCGCAGTTGTCTTAAAAAAATGCGCTGATAATCTAATTAATCCCCTCACTAGTATTTTCAAACTATCTTTGTCTGAAGGGCTCTTTAATCATCTGTGGAAAAGCGCTTTTATTACACCTATTCACAAAAAAGGATCAAGGCATGATATCTCCAATTATCGCCCCATTGCTAAACTATCCTGCATCCCCAAGGTTTTTGAAACTATTGTTTATGATGCACCATATTTTCAATGTAAATCTATATTTGCAACCAACCAACATGGTTTTGTTAAAGGCAGATCAACGATCACCAACCTCATTGAGTTTGTTTCTAGTTCACTATGCGAACTAGAGCAAGGGAAAGAAATTGATGTAATCGCCACGGACTTCAGTAAGGCCTTTGATAAAATCTCGCACAAGTTAATTTTATTCAAACTCAAAGCTCTTGGTTTCGAACCTAGATTTGGATTAATTCCTACATTAGAAAACGCTCCTATATTGTTTATTTTCGTTCCCAATTTTCTGACCCAATTCTCGCCACTTCGGGTGTTCCACAAGGCAGTCATCTCGGTCCATTAATTTTTATTTTAACTATTAACGATGTTGTTAACGTCATAAAGTACTCCCACATATCTATCTATGCCGATGATATGAAAATCTATAGACAGATCTCAAGTCTCTCTGACTCTCAACCTTTACAAGATGATCTTAATAGATAGTCGACATGGTGCCATAAAAACTTTCTCGAGCTCAACATAGAAAAATGCCAAGCCATTTCTTACTCCCGGAGGCGTTTGACACTTCGAACCCGCACCTTCTATTTATCAAACCAAAGAGTAGCTGTAGTTACTTCAATGCGGGACTTGGGTGTCATTTGTGATTCACAGCTTAATTTTCGCAACCATATAGACTCCGTAATTAGGAAAGCTAACTCCGCTCTCGGATTTGTTAAACGATGGTCAAAAGAATTCTCCGACCCCTATGTCGCCAAATCCCTGTACACAAGCTTTGTTCGTCCACTTCTCGAAATATGGTCTCCTTACTATGATGTACATATTCTGCGCATTGAAGCTGTCCAACGTAGATTCCTGCGTTTCGCATTACGCGGGCTACCATGGACTGACCACAATATTTTACCCCCCTATGTAAATCGATTAAAACTACTCGGTCTCCTGTCTTTGGAAAAACGTCGGGAGTCCGCCGATATTCTCTTCATACACAAACTCTTAACTGGTATCACTGACTGTCCCACAATATTCTCCCAAAACCCAATCAATACCAACCCGTGTCATTTGAGATCTGTCTACCTTTTTCGTCCGAATAATCACAGGACAGCTTATGGTCTCAACGAGCCACTGTGTCGTATGCTACGTGAAACAAATCGGCTACCTCAAGTGTTCGATTTCCACTACAGCAGCCCAGCCCTCCGAAATTCCCTAAATAACCATTTTTCCCGTCTATAAACCTTAGCTTAAGTAGAAATAGTAGTTATAAGTCATAGTTTTAAGTTTAGTTTGTTAAGTTATATGTTTGTATTAAACATTTCCAATAAACTGTCCGATATTCACGTTCAATCTTGGCTCTGAGCTCTTCCAACGTCATCGGGGTGTTGGCATAAACCAATGACTTAACGTAGCCCCACAGAAAATAGTCAAGCGGCGTTAAATCGCACGAACGAGGCGGCCAATTGACTGGCCCATTTCTTGAGATAACACGCTCACCATACTTACTCTTCAATAAATCGATTGTAGCGTGTGCTGTGTGGCACCATTCTGTTGAAACCACATGTCGTCCAAGTCCATATCTTCAAATTCGGGCCAAAAAATAATCGGTGATCATGGCGCGATAACGCTCACCATTCACAGTAACGTGTCGATCATTATCGTAGACGAAAAAATATGGCCCAATAAAGCCGCCGGCATGCAAACCGCACCAAACAGTTATTTTTTGTGGATGAAGTGGTGATTCATGAGGCACATGTGTATTTTCACCCGTCCAATAACGCATATTTTGCTTATTGACGAACCCATTGAGCCAAAAATGAGCTTCGTCACTGAAGACGATTTTCAGATGAAATTCATCATCTTGGCGCATATTCTCCAGAACAAAATCGGAGAACGTATGTCGCTTCAAATGGTCCATCGGCTTCAATTCTTGAGTCAGCTTGATCTTGTATGGGTGTAAACAAGTTCCTTACGCAAAATACGCCATAATGTGGTCTGAGCGATGCCCAATTCTTGAGAACGCCATGGAATTGACTGATTTGGATCGTTTGCAACGGACGTCTGAACGGTAGCGATATTTTCGACACTTCGACCAACCCGTAGTCTCACTGAAACGGCAACATCACACAACGAATATGTAGACTCAAATTTTTCCACTAAACTTGTTATTGCCTGTCTACTAGGGCAAGAATTACGACCGAAAATTTGAGTTAACGCTCTTAAAGTTGCAGTCACCGACTCCGAGTTTCGGTAGAAAATTTTTATATTTGCAGACGTTGCTCGTTCGTGTACTTTACCATAATGAAAATGTTGAGTTTACTGAATAAATTGACAGTGACAGCTTGATGATTAGTGAAAGAGTGCGTTCACCAATTAAATTCAAAGTTATCAAGTGCCTATTGGAAAACCATTTCGATCTACTCCCTGAATTAGCCAGCCCCAGGCTAGAAAATTCCTAGCTCCTACTCCTCCATGAACAAATATGTAAGATAAAAACCACACAAAATACAAAAGTTTAGGCCGCCGACTATAAAGTTTTGACATGCTTCCTACCATCAAATAAGAAACACACTTTTCCAAAACATTTCTCCATGGTGACGCTACTGTTTTCCCATCTCCCGATCGATCGGCTTAATCAAATGTTACCCTCTAGCATCGCTAAAGATAATTTCCTGACTTCATTGCAGTATCGACCCGAATTCCAAACTGCTATCATAAAATAGAAAAGTTCAGACCCTAGTGAGTGTGCTTCCCTTCGCCTCATTATGCTAATTAATATCTGAAATTCCATCCATCTTACCTACCCTGTCAACCAATTGCGCCGTCGTTACAAATTCATAGAGCTCCCTCTGTCCCACATCATATTTCTGTGAGGCAAAGGCTGTGTAATCATCGCTGAAACAATTGACGTTCGTCTCATAGCACATTGCCAAAATAAACACCACCACAAAGATCAACTTTAGATCCACCAGACTCATGGTTCATTAAAGTTTCACCCAACACACGCATAAAAAATTCAAAACTTCAACTCCACCAATTGCAACACTGTACGAGTAACTTGAACTTTTCGTCGCACTACGTGTTGTCGAAAACTAGAACAATGCGACGACGACGACACGTCAATGTTGACGAAAATTCCTTCTTGTTGTTGTTTATGTTTGCCCCAAAGTCATTATATTGATGGTGACGATTGACGTCACTACGAACTTTGCTGCAGACTAAATACTTCTCATCTCATGGCTCATCACTCAACACTGACTGACTTGTTTCGGTTTTTTTTTTTTTTTGTTATTTTGTTTGCCACCAGAACTGTCAGTTAAAGTTGGAGTACTCTTTGCACGGAAGCGGTTTCTAAATGAAACATCCACCGCATACAACACTTTTGCACTTTTTCTCTAACTGTACCGCGGCAGGAGCGCCTTACTTGACACCAGAAAAGAAATGTTCAACGTATCTGAAGTTCGCTCGAATCTGCGAGTATATCTTTATATATATTTATATCCGACCAATGCGAAATACGAGGAGGAATGTTCGGTGGATTGTTTTTTTGTTTGCGGATCTGTTCGATTGAATATCGAGGGAAAAAATGTTCGTTACAGAGTGTGTCTTGTTTCTATTGTATTTTACTTTGGATGATAAGCCCGCACAGTGCCGTTTGGAAGACGCGTACTACAGTAGTTGCTGGTTGGGAGACACTGAAAAATTCTCTCTAACGTGGATAGTTGAATTGGTGACGATATCGGTTTTTGGCCTTTTTTCTATTTGTCGAGAAAGAAGTGAAAGACAAAAGAGGAGAAAGAATCGGATACAGTGTGGCAGGAAAGAGTAGGCGCCACAGCTGCCTTCTGTCTTTTTATCAATTTGAATATTTGTTATCTGATGTGTGGAGTTATTATCTCAGTTCTATCTGTTTTTATCATAGAATTTCTAATCAACTAATGCTATTTTCTATGGAATTAAAACAAAAATTAATTGAAAGAACCATTGGAGCTTGTTTATTTGAATAATTTGATTTAAAAAAAATGTCAGAGCTCGAGTGTGTACTTATTGTTACGAGAAAGTAAATTGGGGCAATGCTCTGATAAACATGCTGCTGCTGTGACGGCTTCAAGTCGCCTGGGCTTGATAGCATATATCCAGGTATGTTACAATATGCTATAGAACAGCTGCGGGTAACTCTGAAGAAAATATTCACTGAGATTGGTTCGTTCGCGCCATTGGAGGTGCGGTGGGTTGGTAGAAAAAACAGCCGAGGGGCATGTGAGGAAAATAGAGTTGTGTTACATGCATTTAACGTGACCTGAAAGAAGTTGATAAATGGCAGAATAAAAGTATCGTCCCAGGGCATACCTCGAAGAGCAAATCGAAGAAAACTGCACAGGATGCTTTCGATTCTCGAGATATGAACACGATGATATGGGGACCACAATTGACTGGCGTACTCTAGGAGCGGCGAACAAAGGTAATATAGAGGGACCTGGTCACGCATGGTTTGTGAATTCCTTGGACCATCGTTTTACAATAAAATATGCAGAATTGGCTTTAAGGATTATCTCATCCCTAGGTAACCGGAAGTTGAGCTTCCTATCACACAAAATGCCGAAGTCGCGAAGAGATTAAACGTAGGAGATAGGTTGGTTGTGGAGAAGATAGATTCGGGGACTAGATTGGTACCGCTTATGTGAAAAGGTGATGAATTGGCACTTGGCGATATTAAGTTGCAAACAATTTTTGAGGCAGCAGATCGTAAAACTATCAAGGTCTTGGTGAAGGAGGAAGGAGTCATGGAGTGAGGAAATGGTTTTGAGAAATTTGGTATCATCGGAGTAAAAGGAGACCGACGTGTGTTTGATAATCCTATCGCGATCATTTATCATTAGTACAAAAAGAAGAGGACCTAGATGGCTGCTTTGTGGAACTCCAGAGGTAGCCAAAAATAGAGCCGAGTGGGCTGACCTAAAACGAAAACTGTAAAAACGGTTCTCCAGGTACGATAATATCCATTTTAACAGTATGGGTTCAAAGTCGAGGGCAGACAATTTGGAGAGTATTAATCGATGAGAGATTTTATCGCAACTATTGCAATGTACTAAATGAAATATCCGATTTTCGTTCAGTGGGAAATAAGAAGTTCTCGAGTGAACATCACTGCCAGAACGTTAAATTTTCTTTTTTTTATAAAATAAAGTGATACGTCTTCTTGACATGTGAGAATTTGGGAATTATTTACCATGCTGCTGGCAATTCTAATTGAATTTAAAGTAGGACATAATGCGTCATTGGCAATGAAAACAATTAATGACGCGTTTGAGAATATGGAGATAAACGAACGCCCTATACGACGTTGATTTGGAAAGTTCCGTTCGGGAGATTTCCGCCTCGAAAATGAACCACGTGGGAAGCCGAAAATGTTAGTTGACAACAACGGATGCGGACCCAACGAAATCGGTGAGGGAGATTGCACAAAGTAGACAAATACAATAAGTCGACACCTTTCTTTCATAGGAAAAATAAAGAAACTCGATAAGTTTATACCCCATTAACTGAACGAATCTCAAAAACTAGGGTGGCTGGAAATCTGGACATTGCTTACATTAAGAAACCAAACTGAACCGTTTTTGCGCCGGATAGTCTCTTGTGATGAAAAGTGGATATTGTATGATAATCGTAAACGATCTGGGCAGTGGTTGGATGCAGATGCAAAACCAAAACCCACCCTCAAACCAGATCTTCACCCAAAAAATGTTATCGAAAGCACGGTCCGATCCTTTTGTATTACAATACTAGACCCCATACCTCACAAGTAACGGTGCAAAAGCTGTTGCAGTTGGCATTTGAAATTCTTCACCATCCACCGTACTCTCCTGATATTTCCCCAACGGATAACCATCTTTTCCGGAACCGAGCAGAGGTCATAAAAGCGTTTGAAGATTACATTGCCTCAAAAAAGTCAGTACTTCTACGATAAATTAATATTTGACATTGTACCACGTTGGAAAAGAATGTCGTAGATGCCAACGAATCCTATTTTGATTGAAAGAAAATTTACGGAAAAATAATATTGGCTTTCGTTACCATTCTATCACGAATTCAACGAAATTTGCGTTGGTTGACCTACCCTTCAGGAAGCCATGTTGTCCTTGGGAAATAAGTGATTTGCGTTGGAAGCTTAGAGCTTCATACAAAATACTTTCGAAGAGTTTCATTTCATATTTCATTCTTTGATCATTTCTTGTGGATCGGGGTTATGAAGGACGTTTTCCAAGCCTGGGGAAATTCTCTTTGTGAAAGGGATAGACGAATTCGTCATTAAGTTGGTGAAACCTATATTCGATATAAGACGGATCCAAGGTGTGAGAGAGAAGCGGGCCCTTGGAGAAGTTCAGTAGGTATCTAAAATAGGATGGATCTGGTGCAAAAGGAGTCGTTGGAAAAGGATTGTTTAAAAATGGCGACAAATATCAATTTGCAATTTGCATCGGACTTTCTTTTGTAGTTAACAAATTGGAAAAAGGACTTAGGGACATTTTTAAGGTAGCTCTGGTAAAGGGAATCGTAAAGTTCAGTGAAATGAATATATGCATCAAGATAGTTGAAATAGTCGGAAAAGGATCTAGTATGAAAGAAGACCGCCCATAACGTGTTTCTCTTATTTCGTAAGGAACGAAGCTTTCTATTATACCATGGAGGACTAGTAGATGATGTTGTAAAGGGAAAAATAATTAAATATTTCTCGATAAAATATGGATAAGACATCATTTATAGTAACGATGTAAAAGTTAATGGGGGATGTAACCGCGAAAAATCCTGTGAATATACTTATGAAAATTGAAAATCTGGTGGGCTAAATTGAAGGCTCACTAGACAAGAAGGAATATACCTTGTTATTCGTGTAATTACGCTTGTAATTAATCTTTGTATAACGTCATTATCATTTCCGTCTAGTTAGAAGCTGGCTAAAGTCATTCCTGTCCGAAAAAACCTCTAGCGTCTTTGGCTGCGGAGTTTCGACCCATCAATAAATTACCTTGCCTATCAAAAATTTTGGAACAAGTCCTCGTCAAGCAAAGTTATCTATCAGCTATGGTTAAAATGTTTGCTGACATAAGGATCAGCTATGACTTGGACTTCCTCACTATACTTTGCCTCCACTATACTTGCTGTCAAAGTATTGTGGTTGGTGACAAATCCACTCATATTAAGAATATTTATGCAGGAGTACCTCAGGGCTCAATACTGGGTCCAATATTGTTTTGCATATTTATTAATGCCTTCCTTAAAGTTTGTTCATACGCAGTACTGAACTACGAGTACTGCCGCCAATTTACCTCAAATACACGCAATTGCAGTTCGTGGCGACTGTAACCAACCTCGGTTTTAAGATAAGCCGCTCCATCTGCTCTGTAAGCCATATTAGTTACACTGTATAACGAATTTACGAAGGTCCACGCAAACTTTGGCTGCCCTCTAGTTTTACTCCTGTAAATACGAGGCTGAGACTTGTTGAAATTTTACTTCTTCCGTGTATTGCTTATTCATCAGCAGTGTACTGCAAACTCGCATTCCATAATATGGTTAGGTGCGTGTATAGGCTTCATCAACACGACCAAATATCCAATTTTCACAAAATGTTCACAAGGGCTCCAGCAGCCCTTGCATGTTAGGTGCTGTATCTTCTTGCACAAAAGTATTCAAAACAGATCGCCACCATATCTGTTCGATGAATTTTAATTCGTTCGTTCGGCTAGAACGTATAGCCAAGTCCCTCTTCGAACTATTTGAACTTCTCGCACCTTTTCTTCGTCTTTGCCACTATTTCTTGCTTCTTTACTATGATATTTCCCTCCTTCACACTTTCCTAGAGTGTTGCCGAGACCCCACATGTGTCGTATCGTTACCGCGCTCAGCATTTTGGTGTCAGTGAAAGCACCTTTGCTGCGCATTTTGAAGGATGAATTTCATTTGTTTCTGTATAAAATGCAATTGGGTCAAAGAATACTGCCGACAGACCGTCCACGTCGCTTGGAATACGGCCAAATAGTCGCTCGAATGGTTGACACTGAACACTGATTTTTGGAAGCAAATTTTGATGACCGATGAGGCCCATTTCGCACTCTCTGGCGCCGTTAACATTTAGGGAACGAAGAATCCACACGAGATTCATGAAACACCATTGCATGACCAAAAAGTGACTGTTTGGGCATTTTTCTTCAGAGAGAGCGAAACAGTCTATGGGAATCGATATCGGTGGATGTTGGCACACTATGCCAGCCATAAATGTGTGAAAAAGGACGGTTACTGGTTTCAACAAGATGGTACACCATGTTACACTGCAAACCAAACAATGGAGTTTCTGCAACGAAAATTCCTTAGACATGTGCTCTCAAAAAATGGCGACATTGACTGGTAAAGTATACGCTAGTAAGCCTCAGCCCATTGACGAGCTCAAGGACAATAATCGTGCCGAAATCATCGCTATACTGCCCGAGATGTTCGAAAATGTGATGGAAATCGCAGCTAAAAAGGCACATTTTGCTTTGGTCAATAAAGGCAGCCACTTGATTGATGTTGTATTCAAAAGTTAGTCCAAATAAATTGCAAGGACCAGGCTAAATAAAAGTACCTCACATAAGGAAATCGGTTATCTTTTTTTTAAACTTATTCAATATTCACATACCGACATAAAAGGTCACCATGTACATCCTAAATTGAATAAATTGAATTGAAATAATTTTGTGGGTCAAAGGATTGCTGGTGAATAAGACACCGACGGCGGATGCTGACTACGGCGAATATGTGATGGCAGGAGTTGCTCGCAAGCCGGCGTTCTGTCTCCACTGGTGCATGTTGCTCGATTCACTGCTCAACGCACTCAATTGTACTAACGTCTACTCACAAGCATAGTCGAATGATGTAGCTTTACTGTCTTTTGAATCCTGTCTAGCGACTGTCTGCCCTAAAGCGCATGCAGCCCTAGACTAGTCGACGATTGATGCGCTAGAAGTGGGATTTCTGTCCATCCTGCCCAAACTGAGGTTGTTCTCTTAACTAGAAAGAGGAAGCTGACTTTTTTGATCCACCTACTCGTATGTAGTACTTAAGGGCATCACTACCCAATTCTCCAAGGAAACTAAGTATTTTGGTGTCATCCTGGTTAACAGACTTCTATGAACTAAACATGCCACGTCGAAAGCCTCTGTCTTCTGACAGTATAAAGGAGGTGGGCCTGTCACGAGAGGTGTCCTTTGGATCTACACGTCTATGATAAGGCTGATTATAATCTTTGCGTCGGTTGTCTGGTGGAACAAATTCTCACGAAATACGTTATTTCTGCTTTTACCAGACTCCAAAGAGTGGTGTGTATTGGCTGCATAGAAGCTTGCCCTAGCACACCTGGCTCCACTCTCGACGCATTGACGAATCTCCCTCCCTTTGATATTCATACCGGGGGCACACTCAAAGCCATCTTCCGTTTGATCTCGCACGTTGACCGTCTTTTGATCATTGTCTTATGAACTTGCCGTCTGATGCTAAGCAAGTTTCAGAGTAGAGTTTTACAGGACCAGAATCTAAGTTAGGTCGAGTCCTCGGTTAAGGCGTCCATTGTTGGCTTTGATTTGAGCACAATTGCATGACTCCACATATTGCCGGCTTACCAAACGAATTACCAAAATGGTCATTACAAGGGAGACCACTAGAAGCAAATTGAATAAAATGGCGTTAAATATCCTTATTTCCAGACACATCAGCTCGCTAAAAGAGGGACTGGCGTAATCAAGTAGGGGGCAAACAAAGGTAATGTTGAGGGATCTGGTTTCGTAAGGATTCGAAATCACGCTTTAGTAAACCCAAGAGATGAGTAAGCTTTAAGGATTACTTTGTCAAATTGCGAATGAAAACTTACCTCCAAAGTCGCGGAGGTATTAGACAAGTGGTGCCGACTGACAGTGCAGGAGACTGATTGCGCTATACGTAAGTGGTAACGTAATTGATTGGCTGATCTGGGTCATCTTAACGAAATTTGGTGTCTTGTGGTGAAGGGATAGATTTGTAAAATTTGGTAAAATCAGCGTAGAGCGAGAGGGAGGAGTCTTTAATAAGTCTTTGAAGACTGTTTATGGTTAGGATAGAAAGAATAGGACCATGGTGACTGCCTTGTGGAACACCAAAGATAACCAAAAAAGGGGGCTTATAGGGCGCACCTAAAACTAACACTAAAAGGACTATTTTCAAGTAAGAAGATATCCATATAGTTAGAGACTGACTAAGTGTACTAACGTGTCACTGACATGGGTCGGTGTGTCAATCTGAGAGTCAATTTAGCCGAATTTGCGTTTGAAGCGATTAAGGAAGGTTGATTATTTGCTGTAGTCCACTGCGGCTGAGGCAGAATAAAGTCGCCGAGATGCAGGATATCGTCATGAGAGCAAGAACGTTTTTGAGCCAAAGCCTCTAAAATTCTAGTAGTAAATGGTAAAACGAAATTAATTGAAAGGAGATGAAGATCTTCGCTACAGACACATATATTATACTATCTCCCACATGTATTCCGCTGACATTATTACGTATGTCTCAACTTCTTATGAAGTCTAAACTAGTCGTCCTTCGAAACAGTATCACGTTCTAGATCGGTTCTTGAGCTATCGGTGCAGATCCAACTATAACTTTTTTTTTACTTAGGTTCAGTATATCGAACAAGCAATTGTTTTCCGCTATCTTACACTTCAATTATCAAAGACGAACTAGGAGAAAGATAACATGATCGCGCATATCAAACTGGATTGATGTGAAAGTCAGTGACGCTCTCGTATGCATTCTAACAGCCTGTCTACCTACTCAGTGCCTGGATTGAGGTGTCTGTAGTTTTTATAACCAAAACAGGCAATACGAAACTACTATGCCACCTAAAGCTCACTGAGCAGCTTACCGAATTAAAGGACTGGGGTGTTGTTGTTTGATGACTCTTTCTAGAATTCTCCAGTACACCTTCTCCACCCTGAGCCTACAGCCTAGTACCAACTAGAGCCACAACCCAAAGTCAAAGCACCTCTGCTTTTCATTAGGCCACGACATGGCTCTGCCTAAATTCAATACCCGTATCGGATAATGCAATATATTTATAGACACTCGGGCAACGATCATATCCCTTTTTGTCGAACATTATTTATCCATTGGACGACATCTAATTTCTATTCAGCTTTCCTGGTTGCAGAACTTGTTTCTTTCGGGCTTGAATGCAGCGGAAGCCTGAATTATATTATTTCCATCCACCAGATCGACGACCTTGGCTAATGTTAGAGCCGAATTCACTTAGACCACGTGAGCGGAAATAGTCATAAGTAGTAGTGTCTGAAGCTTTTTCCTCTTTTCGCTGTTCAAAACCATAGGAATCGGGGCTACATCAGTTCTCTTTAGCGTCGCTACTGGAGTAGTGTTGCTCATAGCACATGAATCTTTGCCTCAATGCTTTTCCTCGTTTCCATTTCCCTCTTCGGCGGCTTCAGAAGCAGCGCACTGATCAACCGCATGTCTGTTTTGATGAAGCACCTGCGCTATATATACTTTTAAAACTAAGTCTACCAAACGTACGAGTATAATAAGGAAAGCCACGGAATTGAAAGATCTTTCAACTGTTAGCTCATGCGCTTAAACTAGCGAGTAAATTGATACTACCCCCCGAGCAGCTTCATTTGATGCCTTCAGAATCCGTTCTGTTGGATTGTCGCTATTGCAATTACCACCTGGAGTTCATACATTCTTTAGAGTCATCTCCATAATTCTTAACTATTCAACGTCCACTAAGGACGTCTCTAGTGGCTTCTTCCCAGAAGTGTCAGACCTTCGAAGCTTAAGGCATTACGTTCATTAGTTTTTCGAGTTTTTTTTTAGTTTTAAATGCATTTTATTTTCTTAACACTAACTCTTACATTCTAACAAAAAATGCTTAAATGCTAGCTTACAATTACTTAACAATCTTATGCTAACTTACTGTCCCCATACAGACACTCTAAGCTACTCTAAATTCTTATACCTATGTCTTTCGACTTTATTAACATTTTATTTATAAATATTTATTTTGTACAAAAAATATTTGTTAAGAGAAAACTTAGCATATGGACATTTTTTTATTTTTTATAAAAACTTAATATCTAGCTTAAAATAAACCTTAGTCACCTAACCTACATATACAATACACACATACACACACATAGATATTATACACAATAATATACATAAATTAGTACACACCTTTGTATATACTAACATATGTATATATTACTTAAATGCTAACCTAAATCTATGTAAGCTGGCCATCGCTATTCACTGATCAAACAGATTAGTCAGCTCTGCCTCGTTAGTGAGGCTGGTCCGTAATTGACAGAAACGACGACGAAACATCTTCTCCATCATTCAAGCACCAGACATGCTGGTGCTGCCGAACGACATCCCTCTTATCGCGATTCCCCACCGCCCTACTGAACCTGAGGCGATCCACACTGCCGTGTGCGACGTCTCTGTTGTAGTTGAGTCGCCTGTCCCCAGCTGTCCGAGCAACATGGAAGATTAACGGCACTGCTGATCTATCCTGGATCAATCCTAACTGATTTAGGTAGAGGAATTCTTCCGGTGGAACGAAGCCGTCAGAGAGCACCCTCTCGTGGTAAAGACAATTGGGGTAGTAAGCCCCAGATATCAGGTTATTCGTCGAGGTCATTGCTCTTCGAGTCAGCTTAATTACGAAGTTGTCCACTTGTATTAGGTTAGCCCTGTTGTAAAGGACCTCATTAGGATAAAATTTCTTGTACTCCAACTCTGGTGTTCTGTACAAGCGAATACAAGCCCTCTCAAACACCCGAATGTTTTCCATTAAGCTTGCTCGTACATTGAACCACACGGAACAACCAAATACCAGCATGGGCCTGATAAGGGCCATGTAGCAGATAACCTTCACCCTCGCATCGAGTTGGCTGCTATAAAACAGTCTCTTTGTAAGGGCAAAAGCACCTTTAGCTCTGGACAGAGCAGCATCTACATTTTTGCCAAAATACAGAAACTGATCTAGCCAGATTCCAAGGTATCTGACTGCATTTCGACAGGTTAGAGGTTGTCCGTGTTGTCCAATGATAGAGAACTTTCGCCAATTTTTTCTGGTATCCCTAGAGGCTCCAGACAACGGCGTCGTAAAGAGAATGGTTTCCGACTTCTGAAAGTTGATTTTCGACTTCCAGTCATCGCAAAATCGTCTTATCGTATCGAAGTCACGCTGTAAGAGAGTATTAATAACCTCGATTTTCTGACCTGTTCTGTACGCTGTCAAATCGTCTGCGTACGCAATAGTATGGGGAAGTGAACCTATCAAGTCGCTTGTAAAAATGTTGAATAGGATCGGCGAATTGACCGCGCCTTGCTGAAGACCATTTTTAATTTGAAATGTTCCAACAGAAGTCACATCACCATTCTTCACGATGAACTGTCTGTTGGTTAGCATATTATAAAGAATGTACAAGAGAGGTTTGCTGATTCCCAGCCTAGTCAGCTTATAGAAAAGACCCTCTAACCATACGGTGTCGAAGGCCTTCTCCAAGTCAACAAGGCAGGCACCAGTACATTGTTTTTTGCCTTTATTCCATTGGATATCGGACACCAGTTTAGACGCAGCATGTGAGATATCATGTCCGCCTTAAAACCGAATTGATTATCCGGAACTATATGTTTGTCCTCAACCCACCTAGACAGAGCTCTATTGATTACTTTTTCAAAAACCTTACTGATATTCGGAAGGAGACTTATCGGCCGGAGGTTCGCCGGATTGGATATATCCTTTCCCTTTTTGGGGATAGGTTGAACCACCGCCGTTTTCCAATGCGCTGGATAATGTGCATTATTCATTGCATTATTAAACAGGGTGGTGTAAATGTCAACCGCTTCTAGAGGAAGATGTCGAAGCACGATGTTCGGAATACCATCGGTCCCCACTGATTTCTTAGCCCTGAATGTGTCGAAGATCTCATGGAGTTCTTCCTTCGAAATGAACGGCGGTAGGTCCCCCTCTCTGGCAATGACATTATTGGCCATATTTTCGTCGCTGAACCGGGTGAAACCAGAGCCCTCGGATTGCCAGTTCTCTATTTCCTTTCGAATACAGAAGTCGTGCACCAAGACGCGATTGTCCAGGTCATAATTAGGGCCAATGATATCAATCGCCTTGTATACTTCCTGGAAAGTCGCCCCTAATGTCTCAAGCTTCTCCTGTGGATCCTCGATCACAAAGAAGTCGTCATCATCAGCGGTCTCATTTGGATCAATACCTGCTATTGTCAGTAACCGTTCGTTGTCTGTTGTCCGGGCTATTTTAAGACACTGAAGGTCGTTTTGATTTTTTCTCCGAAATAGTTTATTTATTT
This sequence comes from Volucella bombylans, assembly GCA_949129095.1. Classification (NCBI taxonomy): domain Eukaryota; kingdom Metazoa; phylum Arthropoda; class Insecta; order Diptera; family Syrphidae; genus Volucella; species Volucella bombylans. The sequence continues at coordinate 133,716,234 of OX422141.1, read as the reverse complement.
GCGGGAACATATTCGGGTTGCTGGTATTTACAGCCCGAACCTTGCTGTTCCAATACAAACTTACAGAAATTCTGTAATTCTCTTTTATTAGCGTTTGAATATTTTTAATCGACGACTTCAGTGTCCTAATCTCCGGGTCTTGTCTGTCAGTTAACTGTCTATACAAGTTTTTGAGTCTTGTCAGAAGTCTACTTTTCTGTCGGTGCAGTGCGTCAATAGTAGTATTGCGGAACAGGTCTTCGTTAGTCGTACGTCGATACCGCGGTATTGTAGTGTCCATAGTTTGTTTAATTGTCTCGTCCATTTGTTTTAGGTAATTGTCGATCTCCTCGTTTGACAAATTCCTATTGGACGGTGGGTGGAGCATGTTCGAGGAGAGCGCTCTTGTCAAGGTTGCGGAGAAGCGTGTCCATCGAGTCTTACTGTAGTTCTAAGAATATCTTTACACAAACTCCTCCAATTCCGCAATTTCGTTGGGAACTGTAATTTCGGTGCTAAAACCGCAATGGTCGCTGTCATACAAAAATGTGCTCAGACAGTTTAGCGTTTGTAAATTCGTACCTGCCAATCGTATACGTTCGTCGTACAGTAGTAGATCCAAGTAAGAAACGCCTCTGGGAAACAACGGGTTATCCGTCGATTTAAGACCGAGTCTGTACATGACATCATGCTGACCCCACCAATAGAGTAGTAGTATTTGGCAAATTATTTCCCCAATCTCTGTGTCTAGCGTTGAAATCCCCGCCGATTATAAAATAATTCTCCCCCGATTCCAACCTCAGAAGTCGAATAAGCGTGTCGAGCTCTGTAATGAATAGAGTGGATTGTGAAGCCTCAGGTGCATAAACAGAGGCCAAGTACAGCCGCTTTCCACTGCGGAGCGGGATGTAAACGACGACTGCCTCCAACACCGGAACCTGCGCAACACGCCCTTGTACACTCTGTGAAATTTTATACCTTCTTTAATGAAGATCGCGACACCTCCTCCACGTTTGGATCTGGGCCGGTTTCTTCTTCTAACAATATAATTATTGTACTCCAGTTTGTGCTTACTGGTTAGCTTGGTTTCGCTAGCGAAAAGCACATCCGGAGTTTGGTCTTGTTGCAATTCAAACATCGCGGCTCTTCGTTCGATCCTAATCAGTGAATTAGCATTCACCGCAAAGACCTTCAAATTTTGCTCCACCATGTGCGTACCCATTACGGCATGTGTTGCGTGAGGCCCGAGAGCAGCGCCTAGATCTGGTCCACCCGCTAGGCCTGTTTTTGAACCTGCTTTTGCAGCTGAGCCATCTGCCCTTGGATTGCGAGCAAGATGGCTAGCATGTTAGGTGCAGCTTCAGTTACTCGTATTCTCGGCATCGGCGCCGGAGAAGCAACAGTCGCTTGCTGTACCGTAGCCCCCCTACCAGACGTCATTTGGGCGTAGTAAATTTGGGACGTGACGGCTGGTGTTTGAAACCTAACAGGTGAACGTTTGACCTCCACCTTCTGCAGCCGAGCCAGGTTTGCTTTCTTAATGTCAGCGAACTTAGGACAGCCCCGACAGTTTGCGGTGGGTCCTACGTTTCCACATAACACGCACGAGAGCTGCGACCTATCGGATACTCCGTCAACACCCAGAGCACACTCTTCGGAAATGTGGTTCTTAGCGCACTTCACGCATCGTGGCTGCATTTGGCAGTTCGACGCTGCGTGCCCGAACCTCTGGCAGTATAACGCCTTCGCTCCTTTTTAGTTTTTCCCAGTGAACCATCTGGTAGTCTAGGACATTGATACTCCTTAGACTATCCAGACGGCTTTCGGGACTGAGCTGCACCAGGAGGAACGGCAGACTCTGTTTCTCCCGCCTGGCTCTAGCTGTGGTAAATGGGTTTACCCCCACAAACTTGAGTCCTTCGCACTCCTTCTCTTTGAGCAATGCCATGATCTCCTCAGGATCAGAAGACGGTTCCAACCCCTTCAGCAGCATCGATTTCCTCTTTTCACACTTCAGTATGAATGAGTAGTGCTCCGTCGTCGTTTCCTTTAAGAGATCTTTCACTTTCGCGTAGACCTCCACTGTATTACAGTGGATGGCATGGCGATCGTTCCCCAATCTCATAATATTAAAATTATTACAAATGACCAATTTACACAGGTCCTTGATTGCATTTACCTCTAATTTATAGGTGTTGATAGGAGGCAGCTTCTCCTTCTTCTTCTGCTGCTGTTGTTGTTGCTGCTGTTTTTTCAGCTGCTGTGGTTTCAGCAGTTGTTGTTTCTTATGATGCTGGTTTCGTTATTGCTGCAGTTGTTGTTTCTGCTCTTATAGCTTTTGTTGTTGGGAGCTCTCTACTTTCGATTGCTCCCTCTGCCTGCGCGCAGTTTGTTTTTGCTTAAAAGCAAGCACTTTTTCTTCCAGCTTTAGTATGCTGCTGGTAATATTGTTTATATTGCTAGAGAGGCAAAGTTGTTATTGCCCCCCTCATTCTGGGCCACAACTTTATCTCCTTTCAATGTGTCACTTATTTTTTTTTTCCTTAAATTAGGAGGGGTTCTCAACCTACTCCTTCTTTTGACGGCTTTCGCAATGGCACCAGCAACCGTATTGTTGCCTTTTATAAGTCCCGTTATTGGGAGAGCGGAACGCTCTCTATCACTCATCACGTGATTCTTTTTGCACTATCACTTGTTTATTTATAGTGGAAAATAAAAATTAAAAAAAAGAAAAACCAAATGTCTTGGGCTGGGAATCGAACCCCGGACCACCCGATTGTAACTCCGCTTCTGCTACCACTGGGCTAACCGGGTCCCTACAAAAAATGTGTCTAAATAAATAACTAATATATTTTCACTTGTCGAAAGAGAAAAGACGAAACACATCCGCACTCTACAAAAGTCAGTGAACGACTGAGTTTTTCGAGTTCTACGTCTCTTCTTTCACATTGGGGTCATGATTCATACAAGCCAATGGCCTTGGAACTTCTGTTTCTGTATTGCGCGCTTTAAACTAGTATTTCAGTTCCTTGTGCCTTTTGGGAAGAGAAGGCTTTTATTATTAAAAATCATCATGTGCGTCCCGATTTTAATGTCAGTCTACAAATCTGTTCGAAATCGATTCAAATTGAAATCAGAGCCACCGTAAAGATTGTTTTGACCCACTGGATTCAAAACGACTTAGCGCACTCAAGATCTTGAATACACTCGTTTTGCACATGTGACCCATCCTGTCCAACACACTGTTGTTCAATTCTTTAAATACGTAAACCACGAGTACACACATTATTCAATTTACGTGCATTTTAGATCGATGTTTTCCCTAACGCATGCATTCTCAATTTTCAGCTCTCAGGTCCTTGAGGGCAAATTAAAATGATTTTTATGAAATTTCACTTAAGAGCCACTTTTACCATTGGGCGTTAGCTGAGGGCCTCCATTGAGAGGGGGCTTCAATTACTCGTATCCGAACCCAGTAGAGGTTGATTGAAATCGATTGGTGTTTTGTAGAAACCCTCGAAAACAAGTGAGAGTACAGCAGCCTATATGAATGTGTGAATGTATGTATGAATGTATGTAAGTATTCTTGTCGTTGGGTTCTATAAATTTTTTTTTTTTTAAATGTAGCATGACCATTCTATGTGACCATGTAAAATCGACTATTGACCAAGGCGATGTTAATTGGTTTATGGCTTATACTCGCAGGCCTATGCCAAAAGTAGGTCACGTTTTTGTGACATACTCTTGATGAATTGCAGCTAGTGAGACTCGTACGTAGGAGCAATTTGAGGGCACAGTCGTTCCCTGATTCGGTGTGACAGTGAATTTGATTTTTCGAAATGCAGATGATTTTCTGAAATAGGCTTGACAATCGATTTTTGTGTACAGAACAGCAATTTGGCGTGCCGGAGTCGAAAAATCTGCAGGTGGTTGTTTTATTTTTGTGGTGATGTACAGTGCAGCCTGGCAGTGGATTGACATATAGAAAGTTACATAGGGGAAGTATAGCCAGGACATGGACTTCTCTTAGTCAACTCTATTTGGGGATAGGTACTTGTAATTCCCCCGTTTTCGATAGAGAGCAAAGTTTTATTCTGAGTTAGTCTTGCTTAATCTACTTCTGGATGCCTCAAGCTCTACCATACTCAGATTAGTAGAAGGGCAGCACAAGCGGAATCTAAAATGACAATGTCGTCAATGATTAATCCATTTTAATTTCCAAGGTGTTCAATTTTCTACGCCTAACCTTAACAGGAAAAGAACCGACACCACTCGTTGACTGAAATCCCTTCGTGTCCAGAGAGTTTTACTCAGAAATCGATAACTTTTATCCATGACACGCAGGATGTAAGATGTAATCCGGTAGACTTCTCTCTAGCCAACAAGTATAAGAATGCGATTCACCTACATCAAGCTGCATTCATCATATCATGGATGCTTTACATTCAATATTAAGATAAGAAGAGTCAATAAAGATTTGTGGAAAAAATTCCTGCAAAGTTAAAGGATTTTCTGCTGACCCACATCCCAGGTTGCAGCACTAATATATCGAGCCAAGACGCACAGGACGATGTATTGCGAAATCACTATAGACAATTTGACTCCACAGATCACCGGGTATCTGTTTAGAGGTACCAGCAGACTCAACTCGACATTAGTCCGAATCTTCAGAGCCAGTCTCACTCAAACTGGAATATACATATTCCCTTAACTTGCAGAGTAGTTAGAGTAATCTTCAAAATCAACCAGAATCTCAGAAATCCCACAGTCCCATTAGCCTTTCGTCTTTATTGTTATAGACATTGGAAAAGCTGATTGGGCAACTTACAATTTGCGTACTGTAATGTCTGAACGCAGCCATTCCCATCAGCCGTCATCGTGACAGAGACCAGCTGTCAACCAAAATACTGACAACCTCTTTTGGGGGGAGTCCGACGGAGATTCCCGCCAGGAGACATTCTACTTTTGCTGTTACTTTTTGACTTCCACATTTTTCCTTGTTTTGTGTTATAATTAATTAAGTGGATTAAATTTAAATAAAGAATATTTTGAAGTCTAATGCTGAACATATTACGTACCAAAAATGCAAATCCCCAAGCTCGACACTACACACACGGGTTTAGGAGATAGCAAAAACACTAGGTTCTTCAAACATAGTCCTCTGCAGAATCATGGACATTGAGGGTGATTTTGGCAACGCGAACTTTTTATCGATGAAACATGTCCTCCTTTGGAAATGTGTAAATCCAAAAATCACAAATCGGATTAGCAACATTCTACACCTAAGGACAATATCACCACTGTAAAGGGCTGTTCTCAGGGTGGATTATTGTCCACTCTGTTGTAGCCCGTACTAAAGGGTTTTCCAATAGGGACACAACAATTTTGTATTTTAATATGAACGCAACCTTGAACTTTTTTCATGATCTGCCAATGTCAGAAAGTCAATCAAGGCTTATATTTTTATCATGGTGAAGCTCACAAACGAGCAACATTTGGAAATTATTAAAAATTACTACCGAGTCGGTGGTTGCAGCTTTAAGAGCTCTTACTCAAATTTTCGGTCTATAGTGAATAAATTCGAGTCAATATATTCACTATTGAAAATTCCTGTGCCAGTGAGGTAACGCACCGGTCAAAGTACTGAAAATATCGCAGCCGTAAGTGCTTCAGTTCAAAATGAGGCAAATCAGCTGATTACACACGGTTCACAGGAATTGGGAATCTCTCAGTCCACATTGTGGCGAATTTTTCATAAAAATCTTAGCCTACACCCCTACAAGATCAAATTAACTTAAAAACCTGAAGCCCCTTGATTATTTGAAGGGCCGAAACTTCTCCCATTGGGCTCTGCAAATGTTTGAAGTAAATCCTGAATTTCATCGAAAAATCATCTTCAACGTTGAAGCTCATATTTGTCTTAATGGTTTTGTCAATAAGTAAAATATGCGCTATGGGACAGCAACAAACCCACATGTGCTTCAAAAGACTCCAATTTGGCTAGAATTGGACAGACTTAACATCAGAGATATGTAGTTCTAACAGGATCATGCCGTATGCCACACTACTCAAACAATTGATCTAAAATATTGAACTGGAAGTTCGGTAATCGTGTAATCTCGAGAAATGGTCCGGCCGAATGGATACATCTCTCTTGCGATGAAACGCCGTTGGATTTCTTTTTATGGGGTAACGTTAAGTAGTTGGTTTATGCCAACAACACAGCAACGTTAGAGGAGCACAAGAACAATAATGTACGCGAAATTGCCAACGTTCCAGCCGATATGGGTGGAAGAGTGAATTGGCTGCAAACATTCGATCGCTGAAAACTCGCGGTCGAATTGCTGGAATAAATTTCAGCCCGATATCTCAATTATTCTGTGTTTCATTTAAATACAGAACTGTTATGTCCTAATTAAAAAACCCAATAGTAGTTGGCCTCATGCAAATTCTGAACTCAGAAGGATATAAAACCATAGGATGTGCTGATGATATCTCTGTCATCGGTAGGGATATTCAATTCAATTTTTCAATTCAATTTATTGCTATAAACAAGTTGTACATTAAGACAATGTCTCTTATAGTACTAAGTGATAATATTTAGTTACAAAATAATAATAAAAAATAAAAAAATAAAAAAAATAATAAAAAGGAAAAAGAAAGATAAAAAAAAGGAGAGAGGAAATAAAATAGTATTTGACAAGCACTTTATATGAGACGGTAAGTCATTCCATAGTCTAATAGAATAAATGAAAAATAATCGCGAGGAATTGAGGTATTTGCAACGCTGAGTGCTAATGTTGAAAGTTCTTCTGGAAAGGGAAAATTCCAGTTTGGAGTAAAGGTAAGGGGGTTGCGTTGTGTTTATAATTTGATGTAGAAATATGCAATTTCTGAAATCAAGGTACTTTCTCAATGTACAGACAAGAAACCGGCATGAGAATTCCGAGATTCTATCGTATCGTTGCCTTGCAAAAACATACCGAACAGCATCATTATAAGCAACTTGGAGCTTGAGAAAAGATAGTGAGTCAAGGTCACTGTAGACAGCTGCAGCATATGAAATAATGGGCATTATGAGGGTGAGCACAAGTCTTCAGCGAGTATTCAAGGGGGTATAGTTGGCAGAAATCCAAAGTTTACGCAGGCATCCGTACACGCGACCAACAAGGACGTTAACGTGGTTATAGCCGGAAAGCTTTCGGTTTATGGTGAAACCAAGACTTGTAGCCACCTCAACTAACCTAATCTTACTACCGGCTAAGCAAACATCAGGAACTAGACTTAGCTCAAAAGACTTGTTTGATATTGGAAGTACTTGACATTTTTTTGGGTTCAAAGCTAGTCCATTTTTAGTTGCCCATTCAACAATGGAAGCAAGATCCTCATTTAGTAGTGACACTAGCTCACCTATTTTATTAACCGGATGAGATAGGTAAAGTTGTACATCGTCTGCATAGAAATGAATAAGCGCGTGCTTACAAATTGATGCTAAGTCATTTATGTACATGCAGAACAAAATTGGGCCCAATATTGATCCCTGCGGAACCCCTTGAGAACCTGACCGGAGACCTGAGCGATTGTTACCAACAACGACTACTTGTGACCGTCCACATAAAAAGTTTCGAATGAGCCTTACAGCTCTTTCACTAAAACCATAGTAATGGTGCAGTTTCCAACAAAGAGTGGAATGATTTACTCTGTCAAAAGCCTTAGAGAAATCAAGCAGGCAGAGCAGCGTCACAAATCCTTTGTCAAAATTTTGCCTGATATCATCCAAGATTTTTACCATGGCGGAAGAACAGCTATGGCTCTTCCTAAAGCCCGATTGGAATGGGCTCAACAGGGAATTTTCAGCCAAGTGTTTCTGAATTTGTGACTCTATTGCCTTTTCAAAGACCTTAGACAGGCTTGGTAAGATACTGACAGGTCTGTAGTCAGAAGCATCGGTAGCAGTAGTATTTTTAGGAACAGGTACAACCTTAGCACATTTCCATATCAGAGGAGTAGTAGATGTTGCTATACAGGAATTGATTATATGTGTTAGATGACCTATAACGCGCGGCAAAATAAGTTTTATGAAACGAAGTGGCAAGCCGTCTTCACCAATAGCATTTGATTTTAAACTTTTAATAATACAAAGGACATCAACCTCCGTAACTACTTCAAAATCAATTTCCTGTTCAAGGCCTCTGCTGGAGACAACGTCATACTCGAAACAATAGGCAGCAACATCATTTGAAACAAAATAGTCGTTCATTTCATCTAAATCAATAGTACAGCTCCTGTCACTACTTACACCAATGCCAACTTGGCGTAGATTTCTCCACAGTACCTTGGAGGGTAAAGAAGTGCTCAGTTTAGATGAGTAGTAGTGTCGTTTAGATGCACGAACAGCATCGGTTGCAGCATTACGAGCAGCTTTGTACCTGTTCCAATTAATCGCGTTTTGTCTACGCTTCCACTTACTGTACAGTCTGTTTCGCTTCTTTAGAACACCAACTACCCCTTCCGTGAACCAGGGACACGCACTGTTTCGGATCGCGACGGTTTTTATTGGTACATGATCATTGAATAATTGCATTACAAGCGTCTGGAAAATGATTAGCTTTTCATTTGGATCGGCAACCATTCTGCAATTCAACCATGGGACCGAGTTTGCTGCGGTCGTTAGTGCTTCATGATTTATCGATGAGTAATCCCTATAAACAAAGGAGCTTGAAGAACAATTGTGGTTAAAGACAACATTGTAGGTACAGAATAGGAGATCATGTTCGCTGACACCTTCAAGAGAAATCTGATGAAACAGTAAGACAGAGAGTGAATCAGATACAATAACAAGGTCTAAAAGGCTCGGTGATGCACCTGGCCGGAAACATGTTGGATAGGAATTATTTACAATTTCAAGTCCACTTGCCGCCGCCATATCTTTCACTTGGTATGACCGCGAGTCGTTTTTAAGCATGTTGGCATTAAAATCACCACAAACTACAATGTTATTATATAAAGGGGAGAATTCAGATAGAGAAGAGAAAAAAGGTTCAGTTGAAAAAACACGATTTGGATTGTAGCAGCAAGCAACCAAACATTTGACAGACCCATCAGAAATTTCTGCAATCAAATACTCAACATCAGTTCCTAGCGATTTTTTTATGACTTTACATTTTAAGGTTTCCTTGCAATATATCGCAACACCACCTCCTGTTGTTTCCGTAACCCTATCATTACGTGCGAGCTCATATCCAGCTATTTTGTAAAAATAATTATCAATTCCAGGTTCAAACCATGTTTCATCAACACATATAACATCAACAGAAGAGTCATTAAGTAGATAATTAAGGTAATCAAGTTTAATTTGGTTAAGACTCCGTGCATTAATGTGACATACCTTAAACCCTCTTCTTTGACACGAAAGAACGTTCAACATTGTGCGAGTCTGAACTTCATTCATGCTATGACTATGACGAACGTTTGTGCTATCGAAATTCGTAAACAAATAAAGTGCAAATCATACCACAGGCTTCCAAACAAATCCGTGTACAAGTAAAGAAAAAGAAAATGAAAAGAGGAAAAGATATCAAAATATTGCAGAGAAGAGATAGGACAAATAAGGAAATAACAGGGAAAAAAACATACTAGAAATAGAAATATAAGTTTTTAGATAGTATAAAATACATAACCATGTGGTTACCAAAAGGGTTCTCATGTAAGATGCTCTGAAATCTACCTGGGACTCTTGTAAAAACAAAAACAAGCAAAATAACGATTATTCAATTCGCAAAGACAAGAGAGATACATTTCTCTGACCTGGCTATACATAAATACTCGTAGTACTGTGAAGCACTTGTAGGAAGAGGTTATATACGCGTACCTAGGTGTTACGCTAGAAAAAAAACTCAATCAGGGACTCCATACCAACCATATAAGAAATACGAGTATAAGGCTGTAAAATACATACGAAACTGATACTGGCCAAATCATGGGGCCCAAAATGATATACTGGCTGCACAATAAAATGGTGAAGCCTATTACACTATAGGCTGGGTTAGTTTGGTTGGGCAAGACCAAAAAATATCAGAAAAAATGATTCAACGGATTGCGGGTCTATGCGTTACAGGAGCTATGAGAAAGACCCCAACTGGGTTCGTAGCAATTCTAGAAGAAGAAGCTATAAAATCGTTGATCACCTGGAAATGCTCAAGAAGATAGAAGACACCAGTCTCAAACTCAAGATCAACTCACCCTTATATTTCCAAAGAGATACAGAGTCTACAACCCCATAAGGGAGGAAACCTAGGCTGAGCGAAGTGGTATGCTGATGGCCAGAAAATATCCGAAGGCGTAAGAGCAGGATTGGTAGGATCTCGAACTCACCCCTCATTTACACTAAGCAAGCACACCACCTTCTTTCAGGTGGAACTAACTACCTTATTGTGATCTCTATGAATTCCACAAAATAAGATTCAACTTTGGTTTCAGTACGAAAGCGCGCCGTGCCAGCAAACAATCGTGTTATCAACCGCCTTGGCGATGTCAATTAGCCGCCTCAGAGATGCGAATTTTTTGTGGGCTGCCCTTAAAGATCGATGTTATGCGAACAATTCAGAAACGATTCAAGTTCTCAAAGTGAATATCGTCAGAGCCATTCGTGAGATAGGTCCAGAAACAGTCGACAAGGTCATGGAAAATTGGGTTGAATTGGGAATGCTCGCTCGTTCTAGTAAAGCCCTAATATACCAAAAATAATAGATTTTTCTTAATTTTATTTTATTTTTAAAGAGAAACTTGTAGTTGGACCACCCTGTATATACGCCTGATATGATTTGACAAGCAAGTTAATGCCCGTGTTGCCCTCCGATTAAAAAATCCGCCAATTCTTTCTGGTATCCATAGAAGCCGCAAACAAAGACGACCTACAAAAAATGTTTCCGATTTCTTGAGGTCAATCTTCAACTTTTAGTCATCGCAATATCGTTTCATCTACTCAAAGTTGCGTTTAAATTGATGACCTTGGTCCTTGGACCTGACCTGTACGCGTTCTCCAAGTAAATCAGAGCACCTGTGAGTTGTTTCTTGCTTTTCTTCTTCCATTGGGTATCGTGATCATAGTGTAAGTGTCCACCACTTCTAGTAAGAGATGTCGAGGCGCTATGTTTGGCATGTCATCCGTTCCCACTAAGTTCCTACTTCTCAGTGAGTTGAAGATGCGATGGGCGGCGTCAGTTTCACCTCGTCGGTGAAGAATTATTTGGAATATTTACGTCTGTGAACTCGGCAGAATCTGCGCTCTCGAATCGCCAATTCTACATATTATTTCGAAACGAGAAATTGTGCAATTAGATCCGAGTTTTCAGGTCATGGTTCGGGCAAATTACATCCTTCGCCATCTACTCTTGCCGGTAAGTAGCTACCTCTACTTACTCATGCGAATCTTCAATCACAAAGGAGTTGTCATCATCGACCGCCCCTTCTAGATCCACACCTGCTGTTGGCAATATTTTTCCATTGTCCCTCATTTGAGCAATCTTGAGACATGGAAGGTATTTCATCCGGAATATTCGATTTCTTTGCGGGGGCATATTCCTCCTGATTACAACCCGAATTTCGCGATTCTTCATTGCCATGATCTCCGGGTTTTTTCTGTTGGTAAACTACCTATGCAAAGCTACAGTCTTGACAGCAGTCTATTTTGTGTCAGTGGAATGACTTACGAGTTGCATTGTGCACAATGTGTTCATTGTAAACGTATCGATATCGAGATACATATCGTTCAACAGTTTTAAATACTTGTAAGCTCCTCGTTTGACTGATTCTTGTCCAACAGTATGTAGAGCGAGTTTGGGCAAGTGTGTCCAATGTACATTCCTATAATTGCAGGGAAAGCTTTTAACTACCTCCTTTAAACCCGCAATTTGGTTGAGAACGGTTACTGCGCTGTCGACGCCGGTTACTGCGTTGCGGGCCTGTCAGTTGTATCCATGTAATGGCACGAAATCCAGATTGGATGCGAATTTGACGAACGTCGGATTGTCCGCCGGTTATGAAATAATGCAATATGTGCGTTGAGAGGTATATACTCGTATACGATGCATGTTTCCCGGACTTGGAATCTACCTACTTCACGGTTCTACATTTCCTTAAATAGAAAGCCTTTTAGTATCAATCTCCTAACATCAGCCCCTTGTATGAATTTGTTCGGAATCTCCTTACAATGATATCCTTGCTATGGCGGATGTTGTGAAACCTTTAGGGTTCACTCCACCATTATGATTGAAGGTGCGCTAGACCCGGTGTATCTGATCTTTCAAATGCCTGCAGCCTGATGCGAGCGTAGGCTGAACACTAACAGAGACAGTTTTCTGCAGCAAGCATTGCATTAAGTTGTGTCAATGTAATGCTCCGTCGAGATTGCAGTAAGCAGTCTACAGTCATTCCTTCTGAGGGATAGCAGGAAAGTCGCTGAACTTTTAGAGGGATTAGAAGGCATTTGTTTTGTCGGCCGGGATCCTGAAGTGTCACGTTATCTGCAGCTTAGCTCGCATTAAATCGAACTATCAATAGAAGCCCTAACCTAGAACGCAAGTAGTCCTAACTCAGGTTCAAGTGTCGAGCCTTGCTTAGTAAGTCCATTGGCAATTTCTTTCTTAGTCTGACCTGGGATCTGGAAAAGACCCAGTGAATTCAGCCATCCGGCTAAGTTCAAAGAAGCCTTGGAAGTCATAAAGGGGTTAAGCAAGGCATTAAGTGCAACTTGGTTTTCATTTCTCCCCCCTCCACCGACCCAATACAGTTTATTGCCTTCTGGATTGCATATCACGAGGACTGAATTTAAAGTTGTCATTCTCCTTTCCTGCCTCAAATTCTGATCAAAACGAGTCCTTCGCATAATAAAAAGCGATTTCCTATTTTTGCAACAGCAAGACCATAAAATAAAATAGATAGGAGCTGCCCAAGGTCAACTCCAACGCATCTTGACCATTTATTGTTATACGGAAGGTGGCTGCCCAGAGTATGAATATCAAAGCCGAAGCATAGAATACAAGTACAATTGGTCTTAACATAGCCGTGTAGAGCCAAGGGATCCTGGTCAGTAGTAAACTCCAATTCTTATCGAAAACTCCTTTATACTGTTCGAAAGCCGACAGCAGAGGTTTTATCATGACAGGTTTGGAGTTAGTTATCCAGGATGACACCCAAATACTTCGCTTCATTGGATAAGCGGATGCTGATGCCTTAAACCATTTGATGGGTAGCATCAGTCAGCTTACTCCGTCTCCTTAGTTTTGAGAGGATTGCCTGAAGGCCCATTACAAGTCTAGAGCGGCTGCGCTTTAAAATAGACAGTCACTAGACACGATCCAACAGACAGTATACCTACATTATCCGTGCCTTGATATCGGAACTATTGAAAGCGTTAGGCAGTGACTTGACCAACTTTAAGCATCGTAGAGGACGTCGCCTTGCAAGCAACCCCTGTTTACACCCGCCATCTATATTGATCTATGTCATTGCGCCAGTATTACTAATGTCCACAAAAAACTAGTGGTCCATGTCCGCCTTATTGGTCAAGTTACACAAGTTGTTGAGAATTGACGTTGTCGAAAGTACGCTGAATGTCAATCAAAATGTTCAGCGCGCTGCCCATCAGATTTTGAATTGTAGTCTCCGAGGATCTCCTGAGTAGACATGCTGTGTTTTAAATAGACGATGCATTTTGCTAACAAGAAGCTCTTCAACATGAAGAAAGTCTTGTTTTGTGCTCTTAGCGAGTGTGTATTCCTTACATCTTCGAAATGTACGCCAATTCAGCTGGCAGTAGAGGTTTCCCTTAGAGGTTCCAGCAGTTGGTCTATTCGTTTTTGTAGTACTTGTAACTGGATTGTACACTGATGGCACACAATGGACACTAGCTAAGTCGGGTTCTGCTACTTATCTCACTTGTAATGAAGCTTCAATGACAAGAGCTTATTGTCAGCCGTTTCTAGTCAGCTTACTCAAACGCAAGAAAGAGATTCTCTGCTTTTGACTCCTTGTAGGTGTCATCAGATTTTTCGAGTCTAGTTCGTCTCTTTCGAAGACTTTGACCAGCCTACTCGTGCGTCCAAGTGTTACGATCTTTTCGCAAAATTCTTTAGAATCCGAATTAGCCTTTTATACTCTTTCTGCTTCGTTACTTAAAGATGCCAGTATTCCTTTAAATGTTGTTGTACTATGATGGTCTCCGAACTGGGCCATTTGACAAAATTCATCGGAGGATACTAGGTACACATGATGGACTGTTACCAATCTTGCTGCCAGTTAATCGCTAATAAAATATAAGCTACTCGATTTTCACCTTCAAATCTAAACTCGTCATATGAAACTTCCTTCTACGTACTAAGGCTTCCTCTGTTCGACTCCACTGGGATACGCAATACACAACAGCGGAACTCTTCCGTCCATTTAACAATGGCACTAAATTGTGTCGTGGAGCTTATCGAATGCGAAATTAGAACGTTTATCCATCGATTGAATTTGAAAAATTGCTGAAACTTTAGTCAAATGTAAAAATTTATTGCCCCATACTCTAGCACACCGACAGACAGATACACGACTAATGGGTGCGAATGACAGCCCGTCTAAGGTGTTGGTGGGATGGGTATACGTAGTGTAAGATTCTGACAAGACAGCACTACAATTCTCGTGAAATTTATCTTCAACTTTTCGGTGAAAACTTTCTTCGGTTTGAGTATCTCCAGAGTCTTGCCGCATCCATTGTAAACGGCAAGAAGAAATAAAGAATGGGCGTGCCAAGTATTGGCTGCTTGGTTTTCGAAGAGCCGAGAACACCACTTCTACTTTGGTCCTGTGTAATGTTTTTTTTTTTTAGCTCAAGGAAGGATTCTAGGGATTCTGTAAATTCTGGTGATGCTATTTCAATATCACAAAACGCTGTTCCTTGTGAGCATTTCTTTGCCGATATTTCATCTTGGCTGCCACGTGGATGATTTATTAAGGACGCAGGCATTTAATTCGATTTCGCCGCCTTTGGCAGTGTTTTGGTTGTTTTTTTCTTCTTTTTTTTTCTTGTGCTTGTCTTGGCTCCTCCCGGAACACCAAATGTAAGACATTTTGGCATTCGCAGGCATTGTGGTGGTTTGGTTTAGCCTCTATGCTCTCTTCCTACTTTTTGCAGTGGCATCTCCGGGCAATGGTTTCGCTTTATTTAATTCGTTTCTTGGCATATTTCGAGAAGAAGAAATAAAGTGAAAATGTCCTACGTGAGGTATTATTTACGTCACACATTGAACTGTAAGGGACAACCCAAGTGAGGGTGGTAAGTGGTTTAGTACGCACGGGGTGTAAGTGGAGGTCGCTGTTTATGACAGTTTCACCTTTCGCGATAACGTGTAAGCTGCCTGATATTTACATTCCTTGGTCTCAAGGGAAACACGAATGAGAAGGACGTAATACAGGATATTAAGGACCGTTTTAGGAGATTGATGTTGTAAGGGTTTTATTAGGTACTTTTCAACTAAAGCAATCCATTGGATATAAACGTGCCTGAAACGTAAGTAACAAGGATATTCCGTTCTCCTTTCCGGTGTGCGATTGCGTCAGAAGTAATTGAAGAACATTCTGTGGCAGAATCATCTCGTGTGGTATGTTGTAGAGAGATTACTGCTTTTCTCAGAGTGACGCACATGAACTTATGGTACATCTTTGAACCCTAATAATGGTGAACTATTAAGGTATGGGCGCCATTGTCACTTAATAGCTGTCAGTTCATATGAATAGAATTTTTCCCAATAACAGGTAGTCACACTTGACGATAAGAAGACAGATTTACTCACCTCGCCAGTCAGTAATGGGTGTTACTTTAAGCATAAATAAGGCAAAGTACCTATAGTAACTTACTTAGGTTCTCTCATTCTTTGTCAGACATGTGCGTCAATAATGTCTGCTATTCATGCGGAGTGCTGTAACGAGCATTAGTTCTCTCCATCTCTTACCAAGGAACCTCTTCCTCTTCCTTTTCCTTGACTCTGATCTTTCTCTATGTCCGTATAGAGTGGACCGCTCGTTTGACTGGCCGGTAAGCTGATTCTGTTGCATCACGTGTTTGGCAATAGAACTGTCTTCTTGATGTCCACAGATTCCAGGCCTGTTATCGCATGTAGCTAATAGTTCAATACAAGGCTCGGCGAGAAAATCCCGAAGATTATGAGCAGATATCGTATGAAAGCTTTTAGTTTATCTCTACCTTCCAAATCTGGACCATTGCTGCTTGAAGGTCCATTATTCGTCAGCTTATCATAGTAAGATAGAACATTCGATCACTTTTTGTGTTGGCAACAACAAGAAACTGAAATGGCAAAACGTGTGGTTCAGGCTGTCGAGGGTTTCCTCAAAGACTATGAATAGTAGATGAAGCGGAGATCTGAACTCGACTCATTCTTCAGTAATGATATGTAAGGCGTTGATGTGATCGATGGAGTAGGATTCAGCTCAGAATCTTGTCTGCTTCTTGCCAAGCATTCAATCAAGATGCTCTTTGACTATGCTCAGAGTCACTCTGGTTATCCTTCAGTTGCCGTATTCTATCAGGTTACCATTCTTAGGCAACCTGATGATTATACCCGGTTACCAAATTCTCCCGAGTACTGATTGTTGGAAATCTGGATGCCAACTATGCCAACTGCATTGTTTTTCTTTGCGGCGCCGCTGGCTGGCGTAATTTCAGAATTTCTGGATAGGCAGGTGAGGGTCTTCTGTGCTCTCTAAACGATTTGACAATGCAGCGAAATTGTTCCTCTATCTGACGGTTTGTTCCTGTTAGAAAGCCGCCATCTTATCCCAACACGGAGTATACATTAGATCTCTTACTTACTTACTAAGCTGGCGCTATAGTTCGGAGTGAACTTGGGCCTCAACTAACAAGCCTGTACAGTCGGTAGAGGTCCCGTTCTATAATATTTATGCGCGCCACCTAACGTGATGTTACTGCGTTGTCCCTCTGGGTTAAATTCGAAGACACTTCGGACCGGAGCATACATGTCCTAGCCATCTCAAGAGACTGATGCGCATATGCTCAATTTGGACTTCTTGAGTTTTTTCTAGGATCGACCGGAGTGTGAATATTTGGTCAATTGTGGATTTTACTGGTTTGAAACCGCGCTGGTAAGGCTTCAAATGTTCACACAATATGGCAAATAAGATATTATATGCGATATTGAGGAGACTTTATTGCTGATATTCCATTCATCAGGCATATACCCTCTGACCAGATCTGAGAAATAGAATTGTGCATTCTCTCTAAAAAGTCATTTCCTGCAGCTTTGAATACCTCGGCGGCTAAGCCGTCATGTCTAGGTGCTTTGCTGGTTTTCAGGTTAGATATTGCTATCCTAACTTCGTTCTAATCAGATGGACGGAATTTTTGCCTATCATCGTCTAAGTTGAATGGTCTATTCTGCCTCATGGCGGCATGTTCTACTTCTTCGCTGTTATAAAGTCTGGAGAAAAAGTTTTTAAATATTCTCAGCACCGACTGTAATTCCTCTTCGAGGTTTCCATCTTTATCTCTATAAGCTTCTGCCTTAAAACTTTCTTTTTACCGGTTAGTAATTCTTTCGAACGTTGTTCATAGAGTACAAACTCTCGATGCCATCAACTGTCCTCTTCTCGTGCTCCACTTTCTTCTTCAGGAGAAGCCAATGTTCATAGAACTCACGAGCCGCTCTCGTCCTTGGTTGCAGCGCCGCATTGTACGAATCTAGTTTAGCTGCATGTGTTTTCCGGCATTCTTAATCAAACCAAGGATTACGTGGTGCTGGTCGGGTGAAACCCAGCACATTAGTAGCGGCGTGTCTGATGACACGCAGGCAACATTGCCACTGGTCTTCGGCATTTGATGCTGGCGGCATAGGAACTGTTCGCGCTCGGCGAAGATTTTGGCATTCTCTTGACATTGCAGCTTTTGTGCGTGATATCTTCGCACAGTAGTTTGGTTTGTTGGAGATTCGGAGACCACCATGTTATCTTGTGTATATCGAGATGAGAAAACCGTGTGCTTGCTATAGTGATATTTAGTCCTGCAGCAAAGTCGATAAGCCTAAGTCCATTGCCAGACGTGGTGTCGTGTAGGCAATGCTTACCAACTTTCTTACCAAAGATGTCCTCCTTTCATATCCTTTATAGTACGATTTAAACGTCAAACTTCGGGCATTAATCATTATGTCTTGTCGAGGAGCTCGTAAAGACATTCTTTGGTGGCTTCCTTGAGCATTGGCACATATTAGGCTTATGTTACCGAATTCTGCATTGATGGGGATTGGCATAAGACAATCCCTTAGTTCTCGGAAGCCCAAGGCTTCTTACCTAAGTCTTGCGTATATGACATGTCCGCACCCGAATAAGTGATATTTGTGTTTTTCATCCTCCTTATGCCTGACTCATCCCACCACACTTCCTGGATGGCGGTGATATCTACGTGATAGTAGTTAAGGGCCTCTATTAATTGCTCGCCTGTACGTAAACTGTTAAGGGTCCAAACACTCCACGTGCAGATCCGAAGGTAGACGTTTGTAAGGGTCGTTAACAATGAATCTATTTTTTATCCAATGCCATTAGTTGGCTCGTTACATCTTCCGTATAGGGTTGTGCGCCCTATGACGGCGTGGGCCAGTATTATGCTGGTGGCTGAGCATACCCTTGCCATTTTAGCTTACTCATGCAGTTGCCCGGGAACAACATTGGGAGGTAAGGCAACTACTAGCCCAATCCAAGTTATAGGACAGTCAGCAGAAAATTGCTCGACGGTGCTACAAATGATCCTCATGTTGTACCACTTCGCTGCTTCTTTAGAGTTCGTGGCTAGTGCGTAGAAGTAAGTAGGCTTATCTCGCTGGGATGTACTTCCCTTTTATCCATGCTATACTGAGTGCCAACTTGGAAGGTTGACGTTCTGAGTAGCCATCGATCCATTTCCCGGTATCTGCTCTAAGCTGTGTGCTGAGACTTTTAAGCCTTCTACCCCAGAAGCAAAAATATTTCTTACGACTTCCAGTGCTCAACGGTGTTCGAAATTAGTGTCACAAGATGGCCTATTAACTGTTTGCGAACTTGGGGTCACATAGCCTGTTGGTTTTGCTCTTTGCTGTCCTTAGTGAGTTGCTGTGGTTACCGTTGATGTAAACAATAGGGCTGCTATCATTACGTGATGATCATTTTCTTTTCCGATGTCTGCTATAGGCTTTTTGGGACATCTTGAATAATATATCTTAACCGCTGGGCATATCACTGTATTATTGATCTGGCTTGCAGTTCTTTGCTGAACATATGATACGCAACTCATCTTGTAGTAGGTCTTATGCTCAAACAGTTTGTCAATGATCAAGCAGTGGACATTACAAAATTCAGAAAATCTCTTTCTATTGCTATTTGTGGTGCAGTTCAATCCCATCACATGTTTGCTCATTCTTGTTCTTGCTCAACCACCACCAACAAGATCTTGATTTGAGTCGGCGACGCAGCCTACTTGATTATAAAAGTCTTCTTTTCCGTCCTAATCCGCGTAGTTTTGTGGAGCGCAGTACTGGATGATGGTAAAGTTCTATTCTCTACCCTTGAACTAAAGCATCAGGACTCTTTCGGTGTAGGGTACACGGAAGACGAGGCCACCACATCGATTTCGGGTGGTTGCTCGTGGTCTTCTTAGGTTTGCTGAAGTAGATTAAAAAACTGCTTCAAGTCTTACGGGAAAGACGTGATAGTTACACCGCATTATCTCGTTCACTTCAAATATATCCAACTTGTACTTGACTAAAAATAATCCCGTAACTGTTAACTCGGCATTTACGCTCTCCAGGAGCACTAGCAGTTTTGCAGTTGCAGGTATTATGTAATTTTTTTCGAGTTAGCAGTCTGTTGGTAGTGCCGCTTGTATGAAGCCGATACCCAGTGCTCACTTCTCAAACACCCTTCCAAAGTAGCAACTTCAATATTTTACCGTATTTCAATCCCGCGCAACAGCCCACCATAAAAATGACTTCTTCTACTCGAAAATATCCCAAGTTGAATTTCCCTTTAGCAAAAAACATCTTTTTCCATACAGCCTAATATTATACAATGGAATAAGTGATTATCTTTAATCATTTGTACTGCATACTTACTAACACATGAGTGGTGTACTGTAGTAACTGGATGGATTGGAGAGACTATATAGGTTCATGCCAATCATTATTTAGGACGAAGGCTGTCTCAACTCAAAGAGTAGAATATTCTGGCCTCACCACCTTTCGAAAAGGGTCACTAGTGCTAGTATGACTATTCGCCATCTGATGGCAGATGTAACATTTTAAGAAACATCAGCCAGCTAGCTGTGTTAAAATAACATTCGAAACCAGCTTTTCCAAATTAATGATTTCGACTTGTGTCAGTCTTCTTCCAAATTAAGCAATGTTGGGCAAAACTACTCATGCACCTCGCATTATCCTAGAGATAGGAGAATCTGCAGATATTACACTTCGAAACCTTGTTGACAGGATTGATTGTTCTTTTTAGGGTACACCTAAGTACGCTTATAAAGGAAACCGCAATGTCTTCGTGGTGACATGTCATGTCAAGAATAAACAAGGGCACCCACTAGACTGTTTTGCCTCCACTCTTCCTGACGTAATCATATTGATGCGAGGCCTGCTATAGTGTCTAACTATTTTTGGTATCTACACTAATGCTTTGAGATGTTTCTGTGGTTTCTGTTGGCTCACACTTCGAGGCTGTCTGTCCCAAGACGTGCTCTACAGACGATGCACTAAGAATTGACTTAAGTTAAGTTTAATTAACTTTGGTATTCACAAGTTACTATTTCTATTGAAGGCAGGTTCTCCAATTTCGAAGAGTTATTTATTTACCAGGTTTTAGGACGTTGGGACAACGCGTTGTCCATCAAGTGGCCCTTGTGAAGCAGCCGGTAATTTTAATACCGCAACTAAGTAGAACTTATCAAGCAGTTTTTATTTCATAAGTTAATCACGATTGGTAGGACACTTTCCAATGAAAGGCCCTACATATTCCGCTTTCTTAATGCGGTTTCAATTTATCGCGCAAGGTCCAACGGTTTAGTTCGTTGAAGACGGCGTAGTATGTTTCGTTCGTCCAAGATTTCTAGGACTGTATTGCTGATATGGCCGCTTAACCGGACTTTATGTTTTCGTGCGCAGTTCCTGACTTCATCTTCCACGAAAGGAACTCCGAGGTCTCGATGCAGGTCATTATTTCTTATAAACCATGGGGCACGCACAAATTGTCGTAGCACTTTATTTTCAAAAGTTTGTATTATATTTATATTTGATTTCTTAGTACAACCCCACAGTTGTATACCATAGGTCCACACCGGCTTTAGCACTTGCTTATAAAGAAGCAGCTTGTTTTCTAAGCTTAGCTTGGAATATTTACCAAGTAGCCAGTACATTTCTTTGTATTTGGCCTCTAGTTCTTTTCGTTTCTTTTTAACATGCGTTTTCCATTTAAGCTTCGCGTCAAGTGTCATTCCCAAATACTTAGCTTCGTTTGCAAAGGGGATACACACCGAGTTTATAGAAATGGGCAAGTGATTTATCTTTCTGTAGGTGAAGTCAACATGTACAGATTTTGTCTCATTAAGGGTAATTCGCCAGATCTTTGTCCACTCGTAGACTTTATTTAAAGCAGTCCGAAATTTCGAAGAGTGTGGATAATTCCTTTTTAGTTTCAGATAGGGTAAAACCGCATCCTCACCTGCTGGATAGCTATCTAATAGAGAACCTATGATGAGTATATTCTCAGTCTGATTATGTATGTGATTCTGAATACTTGGAACAGCGCAAGCTCACCCGGGTAAATGTCATCATATATAAGCCAAACGAGAGATATCCTGTCGATCTGATGGACAAGTGCCATAAAGTAGAAGTATTCAGAAAGAGTACGTGTAGCGAAAGAATGGAGCCAATGGTGACGTCCAAGACAGACTAGCGGAACATTTATTTGAGCTAATCCGACATATGTACTCGGAGCTCAGGAACTTTTGACAAAAATATAGTCAACGACAGCGCACGCATCGCTGAAGTGGGTTACTGTCATCGGAACATTGGTTAAAACCAAGGATCTAGCCCTCCAAGTTAATGGTTGTGCGTCAGGGTAACTTCCCTACCAAGGGAAAACCAAAAGAGTTCCGAAACAAGCCTCGGATATACATAAATGAACTTACTACTGACGACCCCAGCAAATGAATCATGGACAAGGATTCGGACCTGCAGGTGGAATAGTGTCTGATTTTTAACGTAAACCACCTGTCATGTAGACTTATGTTTACGGGATGCCCATACGTCCATGGGGGCAAGTATACGCCTTGCCATCGCTCTGCCGCCTTCCTGAGATTCTAAATCGGAATTGTGTTGCCGGCACAAGTTCCACCCTTGCTATGAGTCGAGGCCGACCTAAAACCTCTTACTGCTCTTAGGGTCGTAGCACCCAGTACTTATTGCAACGCTACATTTCGTCAACCAAAGGAAGACCCTTCCCGTGACTTTGGGTTTAAACCACAGCCACCATGATGCTCCCACAAGGGAGCCTACCTCTTCAAGTCAGGCCCGGACCGAGATCCGGGGGGCTCCTGACTCCCATGGCACCGTGATTTAAATCCTGGTAGGTACTACCGTTGGTCCAGCCGCCAACAAGACCTATGACCCGCAACTTGTGACTGATCAAATCGTAGCAACCTTCGGTAGCGTCATCTGAAGATGTTTACGATAAAACCAGTACTTTGCTCTGCCCCTGTTTATTATTAGACAACGTCATTGATGGGTGAAGCCTTCATAATTGGGCGGGGGCCACTGCACGTGGAATGATGAGAACCTTTACAGGCCACATTTTGTCGAACAATCTGCTTTCATACGGATATTACCAGGAAGTACCATAGAATGGGCCGAGCAAGGGGAGAATGGAAAACTGTTGACATCTAAGATGAGAAAAGAAAACAAACAGCGTCTATTTGGGTGCAGGTTTGTCATACGTGGCAGACTCTTGTGATTTTGACACGCGGACGAACGTCCTATGGCATTATATAAATTTGCGAACATAAGTCTAATGCCGCCACGGAAGACAACGACGACGCCACCAAAGAATGTTTTTTCTTTGACTTTGTGACGGGACGAAATATAACTATAGGAAGCACACGGTTTCCTCATGGCGTGGTCCCTCAAGGGAAACGGCAGTGCCTGGATCATGAAATGTTTAACCAAACTCTGCATGTTCGAACCTTCCGGGCAGCCGATATTAACTCGAATCAATACCTTACTGCAGCCAATCTACGAATACGGATTTCAAAAGCGCCTCAACAAAGAAGAACTACTGTGAGAAAGTACTGCGTAGAAAAGCTGTAATTGCAAGAGACCGCCAAAGTCATTACCGATCGCATAAACTACCGGAGACCAGTGTGCTGGGTTTCATCGGACCACAACCAAGAAATGCCTGGTTTAATGAAGAATCGTGCTAGAAAATATTGAAACTCTGTATTCTAGGAACAACGCACGAACATTTTACCAACAGGTAAAGGTAGAGTTGAAGAATGAAACCATGTAGTAGAGTCACAATTGGTACAGAGAATGTGAAAAAACTTCTTCTACAGAGAGTTTAACAGCGACAAAGCCCGAAATCCCGCCGTCAGACCTTTCAACTTAGACAACGAACGTCAAAACTTCCGTCCACCTGAAGTTAGGATTGCAATATCCAAGCTCATATTTAGAAATGCTGATGGAGCTGACGACTTACTGGCCGAAGCATTCAAAGCCGCTAGAGGCGACTTCGTGGGGATCACACACCATATCACTTCTAAGAATTGGTCAGAAGAATGAATGCCTGATGAATAGAATCCCAGAATCTTTTGCTAGATCCACATAAAAGGACACAACCTCAACTACGCCATCTATAGGTATAAATCTCTTCTCGCATAAATGATCTAACCTGCCATAATGTGTGAACGGCTGAAAACCTTCGCCACTAACCTGGTGAGCCCCTATCAGTGCGGTTTCAGACCAGGAAAGTCCACAATCGACCAAACCATAACACTCACGGCAGATCCTGGAAAATACTCAAGCAGTCCAAATCTTTACTCACCATCCTTCCATCGATTTTAAGGCCGCATATGACAGCATTTATAGAGACGAGCTATGTAGAGCCATGTCTAGCTCTGGTAATCCTGCCAAGCTCATCGGTTTGCGCGGTCGGTAACGGCTTAACCGGGAACTTTAATGTCAAAAAAGGTTTAAGACAATGTGACGCCTCTTTGTCTTTGTGTCTCTTTGAACATCATACTTGAAGGAATTGTGCGGAACTCACAGTTGAACACTGGGACAATCTTTCAATAGTCTGTGCAACTACTAGAGTACGCAGATGATATTGGCATGATTGGCGGAAATCTGTGGGCTGTCATCGGTGCGTTCGCTGGTATTAAATGGAATTTGCCAAAATGAGTTTAGCGGTAAATGAGGGCAAAACATATGCCTGGTTTTGCTGTCAATAAGAATGGGCAACATTGACGAATTGGACAGAACGTCACAGATATAATTTCGAGGTTGTAAGAGACTTTGGTACACCTCAGTAGAAATAACACGACAAAATAATTCTTTCCAATCGCGCGGTTTATTTGGTAAAATCCTCTCTTGACGAACCAAAAATGCAGTATACAAGACATTGATCATCCCAGTCCTGGTTTATTGTGCAGAAGCTTGAACATAAAAATAGTCTCGAGCGTTTCGAGAGAAAATCTTTTCAGCTAATTTTTGATCCCGCTTAGATAAATGGAGAATAGAGGAGACAGAAAAGTGTATGGGCTGTATCAGGATGCCGACCTCGTTGCTTCGATGCTCATTCATCTTGAACGCAGCAATACCAATTCGTCGGTTCCAAAAGAGTTCGACTTCAAGCCAGAGAAACAACGCAGTAGAGAACGACCTCATCTTAGGTGACGCATAGAAGTGGCAGGGGACCTCTGACAACAATCGGAGGCAGCTGGAAAAATACCCCGATGGCTGGAGGGCCATGTTAGCAAAAACCTTGGTCTACCCCAGACTGTAGGTCCATCTAAGCAAGTAAGGAAGTATGTAATTACTTATCATTGTCCTGTAATGTTGGACCTTGTATCTAACGACGTGACCTCACTCTGAAAAATCAACCTGTTATGCCACCAGCGTAAAGTCCACTCTACGAAATCTACTTTTGTGGGTGTAACAGTGTTTTGCCAGTTTCATTTTGATATGCTTCACTCCAGGAATGAGTTCCACACAGTGGACGGATACAGTCCAGACTGTTGCAATCGCCGTCGATATGACATTTCCAGATATTCTGTCACATCAATTACAGCTTGATGAGTATATTGTAGAACCGTCTATAGATATGTTGTTCAAAAATGTTGCTTTGAGGTTTCTGACATAGACAAAGAGTAAATTTTGCTCAAAGTGGTTTGACCACTTACAAACGCAAAGCTGCTAAATAGCAGCTAACCACGTTGCCGATCAATCCATATGTGGAACACGCTTATCCATTTTAGGGCTATAGGTGTCTACCTTCTACCTTCGTCCTCTAAGCTTGCTCCTCTATCGCTACCCTACGAAGCGTTGGGAGAGCCTTAAGTAAGGAATAGTATGGAAAACCATCTAAGCGTACCTACTAGGATTAAATAAACGCCATCTGTTGTAAACGCCCGTACATGATGTTATCAAAGACACACACCAAAAATGCATCTAGTTTTCTAGTAAGAATACTTGAACTGGCTTGATTCGGATCCAATCCAATAAGACATTCTTAACCGAGTTTACTTGGGAACATAAAATACTCACAACAAATGGAAAAGTCATCAAATAGGACCTCAAACTCTAGCTTTTCAAAATGAACCTTATACACCAAGGTCACCTATAAGCAGCTTATCGAAATTATCCTACCGCTTGACGGATGATCTACTTCTTCCCAACTTACCGGAAGGGAATATTCTAATCCCCGAAGAATCCTGCATAGCAAATGGGGTTGTTCAACTTTAGTCTTCTTGGATTACAAAAAAGGGATTAACTTCTCCCCTCTATCATTCATATCAATATTCGCCATTCAATTAGAAGGAAATACCATTGAAAGCATTCGTGGGACCTTTTATATCCTTGTGAGCATATAAATTCCAACTCGTACAATTCAATTTCGAGTAACAAAAGTTCATATTCTCGGTTTAATGACGCAGCATATTAATTCCTTGGCAGCCATTCGAAACGGCTTTCAGGTGAAATAATACCAACGACAATAAAAATCCTTCCAAGGATAACGATAATAATTTCTCTCTGAAATAAACTGGTGAAATATAATTTTTATGCAATTTTAACGCCACATAAATTTCTACCTTCTTATCCTTAGAGACATAGAGACGACGAGGACGACAACGATGATGACGACCTTTACAAGGCGCTCCCTGTGAGCTCTATAAACGAATACGAGTACCAGAGAGAAGATCTCCTCTGCACCGGTCCATTGGCAGATGTCAGGACAAAAGAAAATAAAGGAAGAAAAAAAAATCCTCCCGAACGCCATAAAGAACCAGAACGTCGGCAATAAGAATCAGAACACGAACCACACATAGTACTCACAGCCAAAGGCAAGACTTGGAAATGGTTGACTTGCACAAATTCAATTCAGAACGAAAGTAAGAACATGAACAAGGACAACAAGAACAAGAAGAATACGAATAAGAATGAAAACGAGACCAAATAGACGACAATTGGAAAAGTGAAAACAAAAGACGAACCGATGAACACGCAAGTAAATCCAATTTTTCCTTGAACGTTCTTTCTTTCGGTAAAATGCATTCTACCCTCGAAGATTGCAAGTATTGTACAATATAAATCCTAATCAAGGGCATAAAAGGTTCAGGCAAAGGAATCAACCCCTCTTAGAGGAGCTAGTTCAGACTTTTTTTTATAATGGGCTCACCTTCACCGTGTATACGAGCTCATGCAGGGAAGCAATATATCCTCTCCTATGGACATCTTGCATGTGCACCTTTGGGTTCCTTCTTAAACTCCAAGATTATCCCTGATGAAAAGCAAAA
Organism: Volucella bombylans; assembly: GCA_949129095.1. Lineage (NCBI taxonomy): Eukaryota > Metazoa > Arthropoda > Insecta > Diptera > Syrphidae > Volucella > Volucella bombylans. Next base: position 133,689,149 of record OX422141.1, on the reverse strand, counting down.
TGTCCTGTGGAACGCCTTCTCGTCGACGTTGTAGTCTTTGTCGTCGTTGTCGTCGTTGTCGTCGTCCTAAGTCAATGTTTTTGAAGATTTTCTGTTGTCGTTGTCGTTTGTGTTTTTTTTTTACTCGACATCAGCCTGTTGCCTCTGCGGTTGAGGTGATTGAGATGATGTCATTGTCCTGGTTGTCTTCTTGGAGAGAATATCTAAACAGGAGCTGCTTCCAACGTGTGCTATATCTCACATAGCAACCAGCCCAAGCAATTCGTATCCACATTCTGGAAGATTTAAAAACACATTCATTGTTTAGTCTTCGCACATACGAATACTCGTACATAAGTTCCTTTCGGAATTGAAAGAGTGGAAGTTTTGACATGAATGGGTAGGTATGCCCTGGGATCCTTTGAGATCACTTAAATCACGTTGGCCAAGGGTCGTTTATAATAAATTGCGTTGCTTAGGGGTTTCTTCTTGGTAGTTTTGGTTTTGGTCTTGCTCTTGGACTTAGACTTGGACTTGGACATGGACATAAGGTGCGTCGACACAGTTACGTGTATTCAGTACGAGTACAATGTCATGCTTTAGTTGTGACATATGGTGGGCGAAAGGTATGAAGGTGGGTTATTCGTAAATCGTAACCTGGTTTAAACGACTCACACTCTGTATGTGGGATGAGTAGGGATATTTGAAAGGGACAGAGATTGCCAGCTGCGTCTGGTGAGGATGAATTTAATGACCTTTGTCGGTGATATCATTACGACGTTGAATGTCCTTTGAGAGGCAGGTACATATGTATATGTAATGAGAGAAATATTCGTAAGATTATCCAGCTGATTCATACTAAAGTACGAGTATCGTGAGGTTTTATGGGGAGCTTGTGGATGGTGCTTGCTCTTGTCACTCAACGTGACGAGAATTGCCGGGGTCCTTCGCTTTTGAGCACTTACGATTTGTCAAATGTTCTAAGCCGGTAAGAGTAAGAGTAAAATGGTTTTGTGTATTGTTCCAGTGCTGAAATTAAACGAGAGCTTTAAACAATGGGTTTGGACAAAGATTTGCATTATTTTTTGCGTCAACTAAGACATTTTGAGACACAGTCACTGTAATACTAGTAATATACACGCGTTCGATCTTTAAGAAGAAGTTGCTTTTTATTCTACGAGTATCCTCGCCACCACGCTGGTTTGTTTGTGGTTCTGTCGATGATGATGAAGGCAGCGCTAATAATTCGGTCTGGTTTGTAGTGATCTGTGTCTTTTCTGGAACTTGGAAATCTTTGTACGTTCTGCATAACCAAAGGCTCCTCACCCTGGTCGTGTCTGACGCGAGGTGTGTTTGATGGACGAATCAGCTATAGATACTACAGATGCAGGTTCCACACTACGCTTCCTCCTATATGAAATACAATTTCCAGGTTCCAGCAAAAGTTCTGGCTTACGAGCTGTTTTGTTGCAGGAATGTTGTTGTTATTGTTTCGCCTTGTTTGTTCTATCGCGCAGAGTGCCACTTACTAAACTAGGCTGCAACAATTTTCGTTGAATGGTAACCGACTAGACAAAAGTTGACTTGGTGCATAACCAAATGCGAAAATAATCGAACTGCGATATTCAAGAGGAGCAAGGACGAAATCTTAGTAGAGCGCAGCGCAGATTTTTTGAGTTTGTTCTTGAATATTTGTACAGCCTTTCCGGCGAATTATTGGACTCTGGGTAAGATGGGTTTGCGTATGAAGATTTAAGCTCCCATTCTCTCGCGAATTCACGACATTTGAATGTATTAAAAGGCTGGTTGTCACATACTACTTCCTCAGTTATTCTGGTGGCAGCAAAAACATGTCAGAAATTCGCTCACATCAATCCGTCTGGAGCAATAGTCCATAACGACCAGATACTGCCTCTCCTTTCAATCAAAAATATCACACAAGCAACCCGTTGATGGGGATAAACAGAAATTTGGCGAAGTACCATTTCATGTTTGTTGTTGTTGAATCTTTTGTAGCACCCTTGATCTTAAACCCCAGGGCACAAAGCTTCTATCGCTAAAGAAAACTAGATACTATTCTTCAAATAAACAATCTCGGATATTTCAGGAAAAACTGAGTTCATACCTAAGCTTGTTTTTCTCACGGGGCCAGCCATGTTTGCACAAATGTTCAGTGCCTACTAATATCTGATCTTTATAACGAGTAGCCTCCCTCTCATAAGTTTCCTTTGCCTGCGCGCTCATACTGATGCTGTGAACTGCATCTTACAAACAACTTCCCAAACCTACTTCATTATCACTGGACGGATGTCCTAAAAGCAAATCTGCAATATGCAAGTCTTTTCCGGGTATATACTTCAGATGTACTCGTAGATCATATTTTAAAAAATTTATTTCCATATTCGTACGTTGTATCCGAACTGAGTAATTCGAACTTGAATGTCTAACAATAAAATTGAAAGAAGAAGCTTGTAATCGGTATGGACCAATACTCTTTCCGACAAATAAAGCTGTGAAACCGCCAAGAGCTTCTTTTCAATTTGTGCATAATTTATCTCTGCGTCTATTAAACCTTTCGATATAAAGCCCCCTAGATTTCCTTCTTGTATAGGACAGCATCCCAAGCCATATTTTGAGGTATCCGTTGGATGGCAACTGGCTTATACGAATCAAATGCATGTAACATTGCAGATGGTGACATCGCATTTTTGTCATGCAATCTAAACATTGCGTATGTTAACTTTTTCGGCTCATCTGTTAAGGCAACTTGCCAGAGGCCTTCAGTGAGGTAGAGAACTGTAAAGTTTTCATTCCAGTCATTGCTGACATTCTTTGAACTTAGGAATAACACAATGATCGTCCACAATTCTGTTTTTTAATTCGTTGTGGTCGAGACATATACGCAAGGACTTGTCCTTCTTTTCGACTACTAACATGTTATGAGCCCAATCTGAAGATCCATCAATCGTCTAAGTAATATACCTTTTTCCCATCTGCAGCAACGTATTCTTTACTTTGTCTCTCATGCTATTAGGCAATCTCCTAGAGGGTTTGATAATCGGTTTAACACAATTCTTAAGGCTTATGGTCGCGTTCAGTCTCCTTCTCTGACACTCGGAAATGGAAACCGAGGACGAACTAAAACTAGATTCCTTACGATCAGAGGATGAAGATGAGCTCTTGGGCATATGTTCAGAGTCGGAAAGACGAAAGGCTAAAAACTGGCCTTATCATCGCGTGCGATGCTAACGCTCATCACACAGTATGGGGCAGCACCGCCGTCAACGATTGAGGTGATTCAGTTTTTGATTATATTATTGCTTGCAACATTGGCAATGAGTCGACTTTCATAACACAAGAAACCGACAGGAAGTGCAAGATATCACTCTTATCTCCAGCAAAGGCTAACGAACTGGAGACCACAGGCCACAGATACATCCAATTCAGCCTGAGTGATGCTCCTTCCAGCCAACCAGCATTCCAGAATTGCTGGAAAATTGATTTCCCAAAATACAGAGGAATACTATCAGAAATGCTTTCCTCTGAACTCTCAAGTCCCCCGCGTGATACCAACGAGCTTGAAATGAAATTCAAGGAATTCACCCTGGGACTATATCAGCAAAAAGCACAAGAAACGTGACTGACTGGAACTCATACTAAGAATCTCTCAAAATATATAAAAAAAAAACTTTTTCCTTGCAGAAGGCAAAGCGACAATCCTAGAGGTCATTCTGTGACAAAATCACGGAAATCTCTGAGGCATCGCGGCTAAGAAAAGTTCTCTCTACAAATCCTATGATGCCTAGCTGTTTGAAAAAAAACCGATGGATCTTGGACAACCTCAAGTGATGAATCACTCAACCTGCTACTGGGCATTCACTTTCCAGGTAGTTCCCTATTCACGGCCAGTAGTAACCCAGACGTTACCAAAATTCATGCTCTGATTACAAGAGACAAACTGCTTTAGGCGCTATATAGCTTCAAACCATACAAGTATGCTCGTCCGTACGGTATAATACCTGCCGAGCTACAAAGGTCCTCAGATATTTTCCGACCTAGGCTAGAGAATATCATGAGGAGCTGTGTACAATTGATACACACTTCACTGTCATGGAGAGAAGTCAATGTGGTTTTCATTCCCAAAGCCGAAAAATGGTCAAATGTTGTTCCAAAGAACCTCAGACCTATAAGTCTATCATCTTTCCTTCTGAAAACTCTAGAAATATCCATATACGAGCCAAAATTGATCCAAGCCTTCTGTCAACGGCTCAACATGCCAACTGTAAACCGACTATCCGGTGGAAATGGCTCTGCATTCACTGACTAGACACATCATAAAGTCAACACAGGTACCTATCCCATAACATCGACTCCTTCGACAACGAAGCTGCAATTCTCGACTAGCGTCGGATACGTATGTCCTTTAAGAAGTAATCAAAGGTTCTTCTTCTTTTTGGTTCCTTGTGTAAAAGAGGTACCGCTCATACAAGATATTTATGCGAGGCTTGCAATACTTGTTAAATTTCACGACGACCTTACCTTTCAGCCTCTGTTAGGGTAAAGGTGTGGAAAAGCTCAATCGCCTCACTTCCCGCACAGCTCAACAGTCGTGCAATTTGTATGAGGTCCTCTTCTCCGCCGGCTTGTCCCTATTGCGTACACGATGAAATGCGTTCCAATGGTGTGGTTTTGGAAAGTCCATTTTTACTATATACTAACTTTTTTTTACGGTTTCTGGATGCGTCAAGTAATGTACACATGTTCGGAGTACCTTTGTGAAAAAGCAAAGCCTCTGATAGCTGCAATTTTCCGAAGCTCGTTCCCAACAGCTCATCAGATATGCGCCAATTGAAGTCCTGGATTTTGCTTCGTCACCATCACGCTTTAACTAGTAAAACATATTAAGTATAGAGGGTTTATAAATTTATCCTTGTCCGAAAATAGTGGTTGCTAGCTCTACGTACAAATACCAATCTGGAGGGCTAGGTCGTTTCTGGAACCTTTTGGGCAAAAGAAATAATAATTCCGGTATCAGGCCAGATATCAACTCGCAACAAGTATCAACTCGCCTATGCACTGTTGTGAAGAAGAACGAAAGCGACTCAGGCACTCTACCAGCTAAGGAGGAGAAAAACATCGTCTTGTCCTAAGAACGAAGAAAAGGGATTATAAACTAGAAGTCGAGGAAATGAAGATATGCTACACCAGCAACAACGTTCGGAAGCTAAACGCAAAGGTGAAAAGAAACTGTCAAGCCGACATAACTCGTAAAGAAACTCTGCCGGATCCACAAGAATGGTGACTCTCTAGGCTGCCGGTAAGACCATCAAATTGTTGACTAAGTATTAAAATCGCCTCTTTTTTGTATTTAGGGCTGCATATGGCAAGCTGTACAGAGCCCTGTCTAGTTTTGGGATCTTTGCTAAATGCGTCAGGAAGTTAGTAATCGCCCTCGATGAATTGGATAAAACAGTCTGTGGTCTATTTTCCCAAAACCTCTTGCGGAGTCCTATCCAATTTCACCTAACTACATCGAAAATCTCGACTTTATGATGATTGTCGGCTCCCACATGGAGTGAAACAAGAAGGTTATAGGGCAGTACTTTGAGGAACGATGAGACCTACTGGAGAGCTATCTAGACTCAAACATGGAAACATCAAACATCAAAAGAAAGTTTTAGAGGAGCAATCAACTGAGGATATGGATATGTGCTACTGCGGACACGATGTTCGGAAGACTAATCAGAAAATAAAACAACCATGCCAGGGACTTAAAACGTAATATGATAGTAGAGCAACCGGCGGTGCTGAAAATGATGAAGAATAATTTCTGCCCAAAGTTTAACGACTTACTTCGGCCTTAATACAGAGCAAATGTACAGGATGATTGACAACAACTTCATCCGCAAGAACGTAAACGAACTACCTGCCGAATTATTCAAAGCTGACGGTCTGTTATTGTATGAAGCATTCAGAAACTGATCCGAAAGTGGTCCAAAACGCATGCCCGATGAATAGAATCTCATAGTCCTCTGTTCGATACTCAAGAAAGAAGACTCTCTAGGTTAGGTTAGGTAAGAGTGGCTGTTGGAAATACCAACCCACTTAGGCCTATTGGCCTATTGTGATGCCACGTGGATCTATGATCTTCTTACTACTGGAACCAGTTAGATCGTTTAGGTCGTTGTAGAAGAAAGCTCATAGATGAAGCTTTCTTCTCTGGGAGAGAGCTGGGCATGTGCAGAGTAGGTGGGGGATTGTCTCCTCCTCTTCCTCGTCCATGCAGCTTCTACAGAAATCGTTAGTAAAGGCGCCAAGCCTTCTTGCGTGCTTGCCTATGAGGCAGTGTCCGGTAATGACACCTATTATGGCGCTGAGATGTTTCCTATCTAAAAGGATCAGACACTTAGATCGACTCAGATCCAGCCTTGGCCAGATCTGTTTGGTCGCTAGACATGTTTGTCCAGCAGTCCACCTAAGGTCCGTTCTTTTATTGGCATCTAGCTTTAGTGTTAGTTTGCACGTAGCGATTGGTATACCTATACTACCTTTGTCCGGTAGGATAAGTAGAGTGGTTCCAATTTTGGCGAGTTCATCGGCTCTGCAATTCCCTGGAATGTCTCTGTGGCCCGGCACCCAACAAAGGTGAATGTTGAACTGCTCTGCCATCTCCATGAGAGATGATCGGCATTCAAGGGCGGTTTTAGAATATAATGAGACCGAGTCCAAGGACTTGATGGCGGCCTGACTATCCGAAAATATGCGGATATCCTTTGCAGATATCACGTTTTTCTTCAGCCAGGACAGAGCTTCTTTAATCGCCAAAATTTCCGCCTGGAACACGCTACAGTGATTTGGAAGGCGGAAAGAGAGGCTTAGATTTAGCTTATCTGAGAAAACACCGCCACCAACTCCGCTGTCGGTTTTAGATCCATCTGTGTAGAGATGGATTGACTTGTCCTCCATGAAAGCATCCTCCTCCCAGAATGATCTAGAGGGGAAGCTTACATGGAAGTTTTTGTCAAACCAAAGTTCAGGTATGGTGTAATCGATGTTCTCTGTGAGGATTCCCAATGTATTAAGAATATTGGCGTGGCCAAATGAATTATTTGTCCACTGTTTAGTCGCTTTAAGGCGAATAGCTGCAGTCGCAGCTACTTGCTTGCTAAAAATGTCGAGGGGTGTCAAGTGAAACAGAATATCTAATGCCGCAGAGGGGGTAGACCGCAAGGCTCCGCTTGTGCATAGACATGCTGTTCTTTGGACTCTGCTTAATTTAATGCGGTTGACTGCATTTTCCAAGGCCGTCCACCAGACAACCACCCCGTAAGTAAGTATCGGTCTTATGACCGAGATGTATAGCCAGTGGGTTATGCGAGGTTGAAGGCCCCATTTGTTCCCAATGGCTTTCTTGCAAGAGAATAAAGCTATTGTAGCTTTATTGACTCTTTCTTGAATGTTAGGTTTCCAGTTTAGTTTCCTGTCAAAAATGAGACCCAGATATTTTGCTTTATCGGAGAAAGCTAAACTGGTACCGTTTATTGAAGGAGGGTCTATGATTGGAATTTTATATTTCCTAGAAAAGAGGACAAGATCAGTTTTATGGGGGTTTATTCCCAATCCACAGCGATCTGCCCAGCGGGTTAATCTGTTAAGATTTACTTCGAGGAGTTCTTTAATGGTATTTAGATGTTTTCCTGAGACGGCTATGGCAACGTCATCCGCATAGGCAATCACTCTGCTACCACCCGCTTCCAGGGATATCAGTAGTTCGTTAACTACTAAGTTCCAGAGAAGGGGAGAGAGGACACCGCCTCTCGGCGTACCCCTACTGACATATCTTTTAGCAGAAGTCTCACCCAGTTTGGAGTTGATTATCCTGCTTGTTAGCATTAGATTAATCAGCTCCTTAAGTGAGCCATCTACCTGCAGAGTTGACAGCGCAGTCGTGATTGCGGATGTGCTGACGTTGTTAAAGGCGCCCTCTATGTCTAGGAAAGCAACCATTGTGTACTCCTTATATTGTAGGGATCGTTCGATGTGGCTAGTCAGAGAGTGCAAAGCCGTTTCCACCGACTTTCCTTTACAGTATGCATGTTGAGCCGTAGACAGAAGTCTTGGATCAACTTTAGTTCGAATATGGATATCAATCAGTCGTTCTAAAGTTTTCAGAAGGAATGATGATAGACTTATAGGTCTGAGGTCCTTTGGGACTACATGAGAACATTTTCCAGCTTTGGGAATGAATACTACATTGACTTCTCTCCATAACAGTGGAATGTGGATAAGTTCTACACAGCTCCTCATAATATTTTCCAACACTGGTAGAATAATATCTGAGGATCTCTGTAGCTCGGCAGGTATAATACCGTCCGGACCAGCAGACTTGTATGGTTTGAAGTTATGCAGCGCCCAGAGCAGTTTGTCTTTCGTAATCAGACCATGAATTTTGGTCACGGTTGCAGTAGGCTTGTTTGGGCTGCTACTGGACTCTCTAAGCTGCTCCAATTATTAGAGAATCAGAGCAACCGCATATGAGACTCTTGATACTGTAGAATGTGAATTGCTTAATGCTTTTATCTGATTGGTTCTTATCAGTGTGGCTTTGGCTTTGACCAGGCTTTAATCTTACGCCAAACCTTAGCCGCATAGGCCAACATTTAAAGAAGCACAACCAAGTGATAGAACCATATCAGTTTTGGCATGTATTCCAAACATGTTCTGCTTTACTGGATCCTAATAGAGAAGACTGCTTGTCCCATATAAATGGCTTATGACACCACGAAGGCATTTGAAAAGATTTTGACAAGCTGATACACTGCCCAGTAATTTTTCAACACCCACGTTTGAGAGGAGTGTGAGTAACCCACAGGATCAGTGACCATGACAGATTTAAAAACTCGGTCTCGTAGAATCCCTACTTACTTGTATATGTTACTTTACAGTTCGAAGTGGACCAGGACCTCAACTAACATATTTTTCCAGCTGCTTCCAGTTGCGCAGACAAAGCTGACGGATATCCCCTTCCACTAGTGTGCGCCATCAAAGATGAGGCCCGAGCGCTGCTGTATATGTATCTAAGGTGACCATGCCATCTAAGTCGGGTTATCCAAGCTTTTCTGGTTCGCATCGTTATACACCTTAGAGTTCATTATTGAAACGTCTACTCCATGCTCTATTGATGCAAAACCCATAGAAAATTACCGAAAAACTCTCTCTCCAAACACCCAGGAACAGAGTTCCTAATAATGGTCTTAGCATTCATATGATACGGCAGACATGATTTTATATGCGATGCTGAGCAGATATGTATATTCTCTTGTAATTTTCGCAGTTCAGGGGGTCTCGCCTTTTAGCATCGCACATGTCGTTGTTGTTCGCCATCACTGGTTGTAGAAATAATACTTCTAGAATCTCAGCAGTGACTGTGATCCTTCTATGAGGTTTACTTCTCCATCCTTGCAGATCGTTTTAGTTTTTAGTAAAACTCCTGAACTTCATTCTTCTGCTGGAATCTCTGTAAAACTTCGATCAAGTGCTTCTCGTCTACTTTCCTTTTTTTCTGAGGAGCTCATTTTCTTCTTTTCTTTTCTGCCCGTAGAGCATGCGAATCCCCCTAGCTCTTTTCTGCAGCACCGCTCTGCACTCGAGTTGATTTTCTAAATCTGTCAGTCTGCATTCGTCATCTAATCGAAGGATTCTTTGTTGGGGCGGTGTGAAACCCAACATATCAAGGGCGATTTCCTTGATTGCATTTTTCCAGTGTTGGCATCTGCATTTGATTCCTACGGTATCGGGCTTCGCTAGAGGTTAAGGGAGTCTCGATCGAAAAAGGCCCCAGCGGACTTTTGCGACTGTAGACGGTCGACATTGAATTTCCTCACAATGGTTCCCTGGATTTGGATTGTTATGGATATCCGCATACATATGTTGGTTATAACAAGATAATGGTCCAAGCCAAAGTTAGCTGCTAGGAAGAGATGTGCCTTCGGTTGATCGCTCGAGTTGATTGACGGTTTAGCGAGCCACTTTAGCGTGCCTTTGGCGATCGAAGTACTTTTTCGTTACACTATCGCTGCGCTTCTTGTTGAGGACATCGTTCTTATCATCCTTCTATGCATGAAGGCACAACGTAATGCGATTTGTACCATTGTCTGAAGGATACTGCTGCGCACCAACTCATTGTTGGTATCACCACATCGGTGATACAAGTCTTGAGAGCAACACCCTCAGAAGTCCAGGCAAAATTGCGGGTGTCCCAACGGAGGGCACGGTATTTAATGTTACCGCATAGGTTCCGGACCTGGTGGATACGTGCACCACCGAGTTTTGTGTTATCTGCTGGGCGTTATAACTCGAATTTCCTCTTCTTACGGAGGGGCTTAGTTTTGCCACTAGTGGCACCTTCGTTTATGAGCGCTATAACGACTCATATCCATCTTGGAGTAAAAACAGAAACAAGAGACACAACACATCTATATTGGCCATTGCTCGTAGGTTTTGGCGAGGATCTTGTAGAAGCAGTCTCCTCTGACCGGGCATGAGGCATATGAGGCTATTGTTGGCGAATTTAGCCAAAATTTATTCCTTAAGTTTACCTCTTACGGCAAATCCGCATCCGAGTATTGTAAATACGACTGCTGTCTTTGTCTGTTCAAGATCTGAATATTCCCCGTGCATCCGCAAAGATCGTCAATCCATCATCGCCCGAGGCTATTAGCTGGTTCGCCACATAGCCCGGTTTTATGAAACGGGTCAAGAGCACACTTGCAATTTAGGATTTAAGCACTTGTGGCCTCACTAGGGTCTACTGCTGGGAGGTAGAGCAAGCACTACGCTACGAACATGATTGTTGTGCTGCTGGTTCAATTCATGTCGTAGGACAATCAGCAGTTTCCCGCTCAATCGCCGTTCAGAACGCGTAGCATCCGCTGACAATTTTAACATTATGAAAAGAAACCGACCAGCTATAGTAGCCATTATCGATAAAAATGGACCACCAACATCAATGACTTGGGCAGTACGGAAATTATAGCTTGCTGATGGTAAAAGACTTTGTCTGAATGGGTTCTGCTTTAAACTCACACGACGATATAGCAGTTTAAATCACTCTTCTTCGCTGTTCCTGTCCATTAAAAAAATAAGTCCCTCTCACCAACATGAAAAACAAAAACCTGCACAAGAGCCTTGGCGTCCCAGCCCTGGGTATAATATTTTTGGCCATCCTTTCCAAGCAACTTCTCTAACAAAGGACTGAACTAATGCTCGTTTTGTGTGGGCCATCTGTTGGATAATTGACTTTCGCTACAAGTTATAATTACCTCTTTGTGCTGTCGAATTAGACAAAAAGATCTTATCTTCCTAGTCATCCCTTTGTGAAAAATGTGATTACACAAATTGTATTGTATCTACGAGTACCTACCTGTCTCACTATTTTCGATGAAATTGAAATTTTCCAATTTGAATTCAGAAGATCCAACAGAGCGTATTTTGTATCTAATTTTTGCATTCAAAAATTTGTTTCCTGTTGCAAAAGTAAAAAAAAAATTAAAAACAAAATAAAACTCAGATTGCAAATGGGAAAAAATTATCGCAACGGCTTTTCCACCTTTGTCCACGTTCGGCATAGAAAAAATGAAAATTGAAATTGACATTTAATGCGGGTATCCTGTCAGTAAACAGAAACTTCGTTACAAAACCTCTCGACTCGGTGAATGAGAATACGAGTCGTACATCATTGGGCATGTCCCAGGGAGCCGGCACAAGCCCACCTGTCTATTGTCAACTAGTCCTAATGTATGTTTTCCAAATTGTGTATCTATCTACGAGTATGTGTGTTTTTTTTTTCTGAAAGACGGCACGTGGGAAATAGTGGCAATGCACCCCCAGCGTAGAGGGTGCAAAATAACAACTTTCTGTTACTTAACTACCACTGCCACTACTACTACTACTGGTGCTTCTCTTGTAACTGCTACTCCTGCTGGTAGGCTCGTGTTACCCGCACATTTGGCACTTACAGACTGACTTTGATAAAAAAAAAAAATAGTAGTCAGCGTGAAAATTGGAAAATACCCGCATACTTTCGAATTGGCGCGGGTCTACCAATTTTCTAACCACTTATCACCATCCATTTTCCAATTAAGGATACTTAATCAGTCGACTGAAATAGATTCTCAGTTCCCACTGTGTTGACGATACGGACTATTCACAGCCGTTTTTTCAAAACAGACAAACACAAGCATTCAAATTGTTGAAAACCCATTTCCAGAACGGTTATGGATCCATGAATCTCTGATTCTCTGATTCTCGATTCTCCCGATTCTCTGATTTCCTGTGTCCGTGCATCTACGAGTATGAGATCGAGCAACCAGTAGAAAATCGCCATTTTCCTTGATTGTCAGAATGAGAAATTGTTCTGCATGAGAAAAGAAAAGAAAAATCCTTCCAAGGATTTGAGATATTGGTCTCCCCTCATTCTCGTCGAACTACTTTTGCCGAGTAGGGCTCACTAATTTATTCTATGCGTCCATGGGAATTTTTTCCCATCCCCCTATTTTCTCAACTACGAAGTTTGTGTGAAATTTTTCCACCAAACCAGGGAAACGGAAGGAACCGGGCATTATCCTTTTGAAGTTTTGATTCCTTTATTTGAGACCGACATGCTATGCGAGTTACGAATAACTTATTGCGCAGGAATTTCATGATTTCCTTCATCATGTAAAGGTAGGAGAGAAAGCAAAAAAGAATCTCAGCCCCTGGTTAAGGTCTGTTTACGACAAGAATTGTACATTAATGTCCTTGGTAAGTCGCAGCTCTATTTTCTATATCACAACATAATTGGTGTTTGTATCTGAATCGTAGTAGTGACTCAAGATTTTGGCTTTGTAGTGTCCACAAATTTGCATTTGAATGGATGAATTGAAATTGAAGACGAAGGGTGCTCCTCGTTAGTGGAGATTTAGCAGGAAAGATGTGATGAACCGCCCTTCGGTGATGGAATTATTAATGTGCTCGAGGTATGTACGAGTATTATGTGATTCCCGTGACGACGACGATGAGGAGGATAGTTGGGAAATTTGAAGACATTCAAAATCCAGGTGAGATTGCAAAGGGTTGCCTCTGTGGGAATGTATGGTGTAGTGTAAGTAAGTAAGGGTATTGTATGGGCTTGGGGGTTGGTGTAATGAAATCCGATTCAAGATTCTACGCATTTAATTTCGCTTGGCTAATTTTTTGGAAAATCGGAAGGGGTTATGTGGCATATGAGATGCAGGTTGGGCGGTTTTATCGTATCTGGTAGGAGATCCCTTCTGACAGATGGAATATGTAGGGGGAACTACAATACATACGAGTATGCATATTGAATGTGCGCAGCAACTTAATGTATGTAATTATTGCTGTTTAGGCACGGATGCTTAATCAAATTCGTAAACAGATACTATGGTAGGTGAATTTGTTGGCAATACTCACGATTGCAGGGTGTTCATGGTTGGGAAAACGCATCATGAAGGTATGCAGATAAGATATCTCTGATGTCCTAACAAAACCAGAAACCGGAAACACCTTTTCGAGAGTGAGCCTTACTGAACAAGATCTCTTCATGTGTCATTCTAGACCACTTACGCCCCGTCATTACTATGTAATTTTAGTCTCCTGCTGGTAATTTCTGTGGCTGGCTTTGCTAGGATGATATGCATGGATATGTTTGCATACTCAATGATTGCACCTGGGTACTTTGAAGCTGTTGGTTTTTATTTAGACAATCCTCCCTGAACTACCGGACTGATGAAACCATTGAAAACTACAGCAAATGAAAAAAGAAAACAAATCTAACGATTCGTATTCTGAATTGAAAAACGTGTGGCGCATTTGGTATCCTTTTCTCGTCCTGCCTAGCTGTTTGTCGAGTTTGTCAAGTTGTGCATGATGACTGTGGTGAATTTTTTGCTACTCCATCAAGGCCAGTAATGAATTAACCGAGTCTTTCCATGTCAAGAAAGGCAAGACGATGCACTGTCGTATGACTTTCTTAACATCGCCCTGCAGAATCGTGCAAAAGTCAGGCTCCAACAAACGAGGCACGATCTTTCTTTAGCCCCCACAATTACTTTCGTACGCGGATGACATACATAGGGGTGCTTGAATGAACACAGAGAGCCGTCAATCAAGCAGAAGCGAACTAAATGGGTCTGATGATAAACGAGGACAAAATTGTCATTAGAAAAGGATACAAACCACCAACTTTTCCAGAATGTCACTGTTGAACGTTTTAAATTGGCTTCGCAGTGAGAAACAGCAATGACATCAGCGCAGAAATTAGACGCAGAATTACTCTTACTGTTTCTTTGGGTTCAGGAGGCAATTGTGTAGCAGGACCCTCACTTATAAGACCAAACTGGCTTGGACCTTGGCGAAAGCGGTGAAAAAGCACTTGGTCGTATCAAAAGAAAGATGCTGCGCTGGATCCCATTTGTAATGGCGGGGAATGGAGGAGGAGATTTAACCACGAACTGGAATCAGACTACTCATGCTTCTATGGATCCAACGCCTGAGATGGCTGGGCCATGTTAACTGAACACAGCATGTTAATAAATATAACGTAAGTGAGAGAGTAAATGAATTGGTAACAGCTGTTATTGGTGAGGAGATAAATTCACTCGGCATTGATTCTTGCTTTGTTAAAGACATTCAAGGCAGAAACAAAAACTCGACAACCAGCAACATCGTATGCGTGAAGTTCACAACATTGTTGCAAAAGATCAATGTGATGAAAAAAATTAAGGAGAAAAAGGGCATTTTATCATCAAACATCTTCCGTGTGCAGAGTAGCGGCAACAACAACAACAGTCTCAGCAAGAAGATTTACATCAATGATTGTCTAACCAAGTACACTAGGTCTTTACTAAAAATGGCAAATGAACTTAAACTTAATAATAAATGTAAGTTTGTATGGGTTAGAGACTCAACTGTTTGTATTAGAAAAGAAGAGGGAGATAAAGTTATGAAAATTAAATATTTTGAGGACATTCATAAATTTAAATTAACTTAAATTATTATATTAGATTAGAATTAGTAATAGTTTAGGTACTCCTCCTCAAAATGATTTAAGCAATAACTATAATTCTTCCTCTTTTAATACTGATGATGTAAAATGTTTTTGTATAGAACATCAAAATAATGAACTAATGTCTGGTTTTTCTGTTATACATCAAAACATTCGCAGTATGCGAACTAATTTCAATACCTTTCTGTCTCATCTCACACCTCTGGACCATTTACCAGATTTAATTTTCCTTACTGAAATTTGGATATTTGAAGAAGAAAAAGATTTCTATGATTTAATTCCAAACTATTCTTTTGAAGCGACTTGTAATGAATCTTATGCTGCTGGTGGCGTCGCTGTATATTATAATATCAATGTATAGTTAACAAATACCAATTTGAAAGTGCTGATATGATAAGCGTTAATTGCAAAATTTCTGGCGTAAGTTATTGTTTTATATGTGTCTACAGATTTCATAAATGTTTAGTAAGTTGCTTCTTGGAAGAAATGTCGGGGTTTTTGGATAGCCAAAAATGTAGAAATATAATTCTCTTAGGTGATTTTAATATAAACATTCTGTGTGATTCACCGGATGTTGATAGTTATCTAACTGCGTTTTCATCATTTGGTTTTGAGTCTGTGATAAATGAACCTACTAGATTAAATTCTTGTCTAGATCATGTGTTTTTAAGATTTCACAGAAACATATTGGTCGATTATAAAACAATTGTCCTTGATTTAAAAATAACCGATCATCGTCTAACTGGTATTCAACTCAGTTGTTGCCAGTTTAGAGAAAATAATTTTGAGAATTTTGATTATCAAAAAACTGATTTGTCAAACTTAAGAGCAAATTTAAGTCTAGAGTTTTGGGATGAAGTTTACTCTGCGATCGATCCCACAGTTGCATTTGATTTGTTTCTTAATAGACTACAATATCATATTCTAAGCTGTAGCCAAATAATGAGTAAAAGTAACAACAAATTTAAATGTCTTAAGCAATGGATGACTCCTTCATTAGTTAAAAAAATCAAAAAGAAAAATAAACTTTCCTTTATTATGAAAAAACATCCAAGAAATCAGAGATTAAATAATTATTATGAAAAGTTATGTAAAGAGGTTAAAATTGAAATTCCACTTTGTAAAAATTCATATTATAGTAATAAACTAGCACGAAATATTGGGAACTCTAAAGAAAAATGGAGAGTTGTTCATGATATACTTAATAAAAATAAACCTCGCTCTGATATTTGCTACATTTTCAACTTTTGTGTAGAAAAAGGTGTTTTTCCTAACAGCTTGAAAACTGCTGTAGTTCTTCCTTTGCATAAAAAAGGTGATAGAATGTCACTTAATAATTATCGTCCCATTTCTATACTATCTGTTTTTTCAAAAGTTTTTGAAAAGGGCATTAAAAATAGAATCTTATCATTCTTAGATAGAACTCGTTTTTTTAGTGATTGCCAATTTGGTTTTAGGAGTGGAAAATCAACAGAAGGTGCTTTATTAAAGTTATCTGGTGAAATATATAATAGCTTAAATTCTTCTAAAATTCCATCAACTCTTTTTATTGATATAAGTAAGGCCTTCGATATGGTGAACCATTCTTTGCTGCTTGATAAGCTCTATAAGGCGGGTTTTAGAGGCTCAATTTATAAATGGTTTCCTTCCTATTAATCGTAAGCAAGTTGTTAAGATTAAAAATGCTTTCAGTTCACAAAATTTTTTAAATATGGGTGTTCCTCAAGGACCAGTTTTGGGTCCAATCCTCTTTCTTATATATGCTAACTCATTATTTTTCTTACCCTTTAAAGGTAATATCACAGCATTTGCTGATGATACATCTTTTTTCTATTCTAACAATAATTTACTTGATATGTTTGCAGATGTAAATTGTGACCTAGATATTATTAGAAGATGGTTTAATTTTCATAAGCTGATAATAAGCAATAAAACGAAGTTCATGATATTTAATATCAGAGGTAACTTTTCCCAAGAAATACCTTTATATTATCATTCACCAACTTGCAACCGATTTGTCTTGGGAGATATGGTTTTCAACAATCAGAATACCTGCAACGCAAATTGCTTTTTGATCGAACGTGTTGACAGTTTTAAATATTTAGGTATTATTTTCGATCGAAAATTTTGGTGGAATGACCATTCAACCTATTTGAAAAAATATATGAACGGAGTTGTAAGACAATTATTCCACCTTAGTATGTACTGCAATCTTCCTGTTTTAAAATAGGTTTACAACGGGTTATTAAAATCAAAGTTGGAATATGGAATTTCTTGCTGGGGTGGTACGTATTTGAATAAAATAAAACCCTTATTAATAAAACAGAAGCATGCGATAAGAATTATTTCTAAAGCTAATCGCAGGACACCAAGTTTTGAGTTATTCAGATCTCATGAATTTCTTCCTCTAAGACACCTTTACTGTTACAAAGTTTTAAAGATTTTTTTCATCAATTCAGGCTATTTTAAAGCCAGAGTTCAAGACGACTATAGCTTGCGAATCAACTCCAGAAATTTTGTAGTTGTCCCAACCATTAAAAAAACGCACTTTTCCCATTGTTTCCATGTTAACGCTCCTCGTTTATTTAATAGATTACCTGAAAAACTTAGGTGTGAGAGGGTAAAAACCGATCATATAGACTAATTTATAGACTTTTAAAAATTATATATAATTGCATTTTTTGGTTCATTATAAAATTTCTATTGTTTCCCCATCAATAAAACTATTTGAATTTTTCTTTTTGTATAACTCAATAAGTACTTTCATCACTGTCTTGACTAGGCTAAAGATTGTACTCAGCTATTTTCTACAATTACCTTATTACGTATCATTTTAAAATGAATTTATTATGATTTGTATTAATTATAAGCGTTAAAAGATATTGTTAAAATAAAGTAATAAAAAAAAAAAAAAAAAGCAGCTCCGACCAAAAGGGTTTTCACGTATTACCCTGAAGGACAGTGAATCTGAGGTAGTCGAAGGGGACCTCAATCAACTTGGTGTTCAGCATTGAAGGCAGCTGGCGAGAGATAGTACTAACTGCAGAGGCTTTTTGGCTGAGGTAAAGATACAGCTCTGGCTGTAGCCCCACCTCAAAAAGTAAGTACCATGCTCTAGCTACCTAATGCGACTTATACGCACTTTTCTGACCAGTTCGATATTGATTGTCATACAGGTGTATTGATATCAAAATATGTGTATCAAAATGGTGCATAAGTCCTTTGGTGAAGAGTAAAATATTTTAAATATTTTTTTTTCAAATATTATAAAAACTGAACGCAGAAACTGATAAATAGTAATATCCATACATTTGGCTCTTAATGATTAATATTTTCATCAATTTCATTTTCTTTCTTACCGGCAAGTTCTTCGGCTAATAGAAAAATGAAATCCTTTCCAGATATGTATATATGATTCGGTACATTCTTTGTACAGTATCCATGCATTTAACGCTGACAAATCCAAAATGTTAAAAAAAAACACTTGAAGAGGCCACCGACAAGATGCACCTTTCACGGTATTTTTACTCACCATTTGATGGACAACGTCGACTCCGAACTTAGTCTTATTGTAGTACCAGTTTGTTGCTGGAGTGCGTTTATTATTGTCTTCCAATCTTACATATCTATGTCAAGTGCTTAGTAGTAATACCTTCAGTTGAGTCTTGCTTTTATAAAAATGGTGAGTATGCAGTTTTCTGATTTATTATATAATGCTCTGATGACCATAATATCATCTTAGCCTTTGCGAGATCTCTCTTGTTGGCCCTTATGATTCCAACCAAAGTGATTCTTTTCGCAGCTAATTTTTTAGCAAGAGGAATACTGGTGGAAAAATTATCATTTGTTGTATTCCTGTCTCGGCCAGCTTCAAAACAACAAATTCGTCCAAAGGTGTTGCATTTCGACTCACGTCTTTACCGAAAGACGGAAAACCATTTATAATATATTTTGATTTTACAGCCAAAACTTTTCGTCAAATTTTTGTGGCCTATTTGGCACATATTGTGTAAACTTATATCGGGACTTTGTAGCGAGCAACTGGTGATATTTTTATATGGTTTAAAACATAGCCAATATTATTTGTGAAATCATTCCATATTTCTGATATGAGCGGAAATTTCTTAGTGGGTAAATGTTGGTATCTTAGATATAAAAGAATAAATTATAAATAAATATAAATTCATCTCTAGCCATTGTATTTTCGAAGAATGCAGGTCCCCACTTCTTGCTTTATAGGCTCCTCCAGCATAGAAAAGTCCAATAAAAGCAAGAAACCTAGAGGCTGAAAGTGGCCATACAATTTGCAGATCTCGACGGGCTTCAGCTTCAGTACAACATATGATGGGTTTTACCATGCTTCTAGTAATTAGCATGATATTGGTTTTGCGAAGCCAGTAGGGCTGTAAATATCTTGGAATATTGTGTGCCTATTGGCAATTTATTCCAAATTGTCCCATCAAGTGTAATTTCTGTATCATGAAAAATAGTAGCACTTTAGGGTGAGCTGAATTTTATATCATTTTCTGAATCTGAAAGGACATGCACCCTTTTTCTTTTGAAATGTAAATTCCGGAAATTTTCTTCTTCATAATTTCAATTCCATCTTGTGTTTGATGAAGCTCGTTTCCCCTGTTGTCACTGCTTTCACCGGAACTATGCTCTCTTAGACCGATTTTGTTTTCCAAAAAAATATCTTTACCTCTTTTGGTCATATTCTTTGAATAAGAGTTATGTATATGTCAAAGAATGAACAACATGAATTCGCACCAATATTTTTGCAGTTACTTACTATGTATATAACATCGTAATATTTATTTCTTGAATACAACAATACTTCCAAAAACTTCAATTTCAAAATACGCTTACACTATGATTATAGCTAAAATATAGTGTGTTCGCTCCTAAAATGTGCAAAAGTAGAACCCTTTTCCGCACTCATGTAAATATGAAATGTGATTTTGATAATTGCCAATTGATCATAATAAAGAAACCAATAGAGCTAAAAGGACGTGTTTTTTGTCATACTCTCTGGAAGTTAGCCTCAACCATTTTTTTTACTCATCCTAGGTGCTGGACAAAGGAAAGGAGCAGGAGTGATAAGTGTCCTAGGTGTTGGACAACGCGCAACAAGTGTCATTGATTTTCTCAATGCTTATCGCTTTTCAGTACGTAATTTTGTAAATAAAGAACGCAAAAGTAATCCTATAGCAGCCAATGGAGAGTTGAGATCACGGAGTTTGTGTACTGCCTTTCCATTGCGTCAATTTGACGTATTCGTAAAGATAGGTATACCATATAGAAAATTTCGAAATTCGAAGGCGTAGAAGAAAATAAATTTGGACAAATACTCGTCTAACTAAATGGATAATTGTAAGTATGTGCAGCAAGAGATAGATCTAAACGAATTCCAAATTTTTCTATGTGAAATTGAAAATGCGTCAAATTAGCGGGCTTTGTAAACCTATAGTACGAGTAGTATTAAATAAAATCCAAACAAATTAGTATGATGACGAATTACTAAATTTAATGCCATTTAGTATTTGAAAATAGCAGAGCTCGCAAATAACTCTCAACCTTTCGAAAGGTTTTTAAAATACTCTCTGCTGTTGAGATTTTGAAATAATGTCATTTAATAACCGATTTGTATCACTGTACTTTTTTCGCTCTTGGTCGGAGAGAAACCCTTACTTTATTTTTTTTAGGTTCTGGTCAATCAGTGAGAGATATCACTGAGAGAAAAAGAATAAATCTCATTTACTATTGTCACTCACTTAGCAAGCAGTGAATGAATAGCTAAAGGTTTCGATCTAAGTAGAAAGTCTTAACTATACTACACCACGCCAACATTAATAAGGCTGGGTAAAGAGATAAGGAATAGGGTATCATACGATCCGTTTCATACTTTAATCAATGTATGTTTGTTCTTAGTATTACTTCAGACAACGGGAGAAATATGATGAAGGTTGTAGGAATCCTTAATGAAGATTCAGATGTGAACAAAGACTACGACGAGTTAGAGTTAGAGGAAAATATGGATTCAGTCACATTTTCTAATTTAGAGCTGGTATGGGTCGCTACTCTTACAATGCGATAAGAGCTGCTTGTTCTAAGTGATTTTTTTAACATTTAAATGGAGCTTAAATTGAACTACGAGAACAGCTCATGCGATCTGAAAAACAAATTACCCGATTTTCTAAATGCACGTGAAGGTTTGCTTCCGGAGAACGCCGCAATGCTGATTGCAATCTTTTTGGATCTTCGGTTAAAATTGGTTTTGACCAATAGCCAAAAATCCTTGGCAAAAGCTCACTTAAAGAATATTGCGAAGAACTTACTAAATATGAAACAGGTACAAAACAGAATATGAAGAAAATCGTTTCCTCCATCTTATGTTCATGTTTGTTTCGTCCTCAAAGATCTCAAAAAATTTAATTTAATTCAAACCTCATAATATTTTCCATGTAGAGCTTTTCCTCAGTTCTTCAAGAAACAAATGCAACACTCCGCTATGATATCCCCACTACTTCAACTAGTCAAGTTAATGCGACGTCGACAGATGGAGATGCAGATGACTCACTTCTAAGCTTGTATTTGATATCATTGAAGAACAAGAACGGGAAGAAAATCGAAGCAGTGATGTTATCAAAAATATATGCAGATGTTGAAAATTTTGAATTAGAGTACCCACGTTTGCCATTAGATACCAATATCCTTTCATTTTATCATAAATTAAAGCTAAAAATCTCCTGATGTTTTTTAACTCGCATTGGTTGTGCTTGACGTTCCTGAAACGCAATCAACTGCCTTTTCTTCGTTGGATTTTATTTTAAGCGAGAAAAGCTTAAGTTTTCAGACCCTTGAGAGTTTACTTTTAGTCAAACTTAATTCTTAAAATATTAGAATACATTTTAATACCCTTTAACGCTATGACATCCAATGTATAAAGCGTTCTTCTATATTTATAATATATGTGAAATAAATACAACTATTGAATTCCGTATATTAAAGACTTTTGATTTATTCTCGACGAAAGAGGTTTTATGTTGTTCATTTCCATTAAATTTTTATAAAAGAAGTCAACAGAGGAGTGATATATTTGAAATTAAAATATAACTCTCAACCAAAAAGTGAAAAAGTGAAAATATATCTCGGAGCAAGACCTTAATTTCCATGACCAATGCAATATCTCTCAGTGAGAAACCAAGTGAAAAAAAGTGTTGAGAGTTATTTTCGAGCACTAGAAAATAGTACTGGGCACATGTCCACCATGGCTGCCTCGTACAAAGCATATTATAGAGGTCAAACGTTTGTTAGGATTATGTGCCTTCGAAGCAATAAAATAAATGAAGAACCCAGAACATGTTATAATACTTTATTGACTAAGTAAAGAAGAACGGAGGTTTAAGAAAAGCAATAAATATTATGATACCCTTTTCACATCGCATGGAAGACCGTATTTTCGCGAAAACCCTTGTAATCTCAAACATAAATTTTCGCATAGATTTTTTAGTTTGTTTGTACTTGTAGTTTTTGATGGAAACTCCTCAAAACTGTGTTGTTATTAAGAAAAGCAACACCAGATTTGGTAAATGAAAAGTATTTATTGTTAATCGAAAAAAAAACACACATCTGCTACTTGCAAAAAGAGAATTCAAACAGACGCGACAGACACTGTGGCCAGCCTACAACAAAAAGAGGCAGAGACAGCCAAATGGATGTAGACAAAAGCTATAATCCTGGAACATCAGAAGGCATTATCTCTATGCCCAAACCATTAGATGTCATCCCAAGACCTGAGCTGTCTCCCAGTACTGTCAACCCAACAATAACTAACATGGGACTAAGGTGCATTCAAGTTAATCTATATCATGCTAAGGCCGCTTTGGCCTCAGCCATATATCCTTAAAAACCAGGTGAAGGGACTCTCAGATGAGTTATTATATGATCCCACTAACCTCGGAAAACCCAGATCATGTATTTTAACTAATATCAATACAATACTCTTTCCAATTCCGAATACACACACCATCAAGGATCTGTGAGTTACAAAAGCTGAGCTGTGCAGGTAAGACAGAAGCTGTTATATGCTCAGCTTACCTGCCGGTTGTCTCCAGCGACTTGGACTTCTTGCCACTTAAGAGGCACACCTAGTGTGACAGCCTAAAAAAAAGGCGATTTTTGGGAATTTAAAAAAAAAAACTACTGTATATTGTTTTAAAATTTTAAGGGTATATTTATACATATTTTAAGAATACACAGTAAAATTTTTGAAGAAAAAAATTAAATATTTTTCCAGATACACGCGACCTCCGACGGCGCTAAAAAAAAAAAGGTCCTCCACTGCTGCAGTGATTCCGGCCTTCTCCGTGGATGAACTATAAAAAAAAACAATTCTCGTTAAACTAAAAGATATTGTCCGTACAATGACCTACGATCGAAAAAAAAATCAAAAATTGACAAAATGGCGGCGTTTTTAAAAACAACGTTGAATTTTACCCAAAATTTTGGTCGTTTTTGGCCTGCCAAAATTCAATTTTTGATCAGATCAAAAAACTGGAAGGTCATTATATGGAGAACTATATACAGAACATGCAGATGATAGTGATCGGATCATTTGTCTCCGAGTTATCACTGCAGTAAATTTGAAAAATGCTGTTTCGAGAAAAACGCGTTTAAAGTTCAAATGATCGTTTTCACTCCGAACAATACCTCAGGTACGTCCCGTATGCTAATACAACTATTAACTGCCGAGCAGTTACTCTTCAAATGGCTGTAACTCAAAAACTATTTGAGATATCGATTTAAAATTTTAGTATGTTATTTTTAAAGGTATAACTTATCGAAATATGAAAAAAATTTCACACTAGGTGTGCCCCTTAAGGGACTGGTTTACTACTGTGTTCAGAAAAACCTGCAACTTGTTGTAGGCTGCGACGCAAACGCCCATCACATGGTCTGGAGCAGCTCAAACATAAATACACGGGATGAGTCTCTACTAGAATTTGTAAATTCAAGCGATATACAAATTCTAAACCGGGGAAGCAACCTCACATTTATATAGAGCATTAGGATAGAGGTCCTAGATCTCACTCGATGCACTACTTTTATTAAAAACCTTGAACTAGGCATTGTTATATCTGAAAAATACAGAGAACAGGGACATATACTGTCAGCAGCTCATCGATAACCTGCGTAGATGTAACACAAACACCAGAGATATAGACAATATTGAGCTAATTTGTGATAATCTCAGTATGTCAATCGTAACTGCCTTTCATCAAGCCTGCTAAGAAAAAGAAAATACAGCTGTTCAACCGGGCTAAACGTAATGGTGAATGAGAAATACACAGATAAACACTCACCATGTACAACCAAGAAATTAGAAGGGCCTAGAGTGAATCGTGGAGAAACTTCTCTCATACAATCGTCGATGGCACCAGAAGTTGTGCCCGCACTCATAAAATACACTCTAAGCAGCACTCTAATCCTATTGGTTCAATGAAAAAACTTGATGGCACATAGCCGAAATACACTTCCCAGACTCGACGATAGTACCAGCATCCCAAGAAAACCCTTCCCAGAGAAGGATAAATAGACCGCTCAGGAGCAAAGGAAATTTTTCATGAAGGCAAAATAATTTGGGCAATCATCTCTTTTCAACCCTTCAAAGCCCTTGGTGAAGATAAAATATTCCCAGCTTTACTACAAAAGGGCATCCCACAACTACTACCTGTACTAATTAGCTTATTCAGACTTGTGGTACGTGTGGGGATACTTACCAAAAAAGTGGAAGGAGGTTGCTGTCAAATATATACCTAAGGCAGGATGCAGACCGTCTGAACTACTAAACTCATGCAGAACAATCAGCTACACTTCCTTTTTCCTCAAAAATCCTCGACAGACATATCACAGCCGGGCACTTCAAATCAACCCCCTTCACAAATATCAATATGCCTATCAAGCTGGAAAAGCAACCACATACGCCCTACAAAATCTTACCACAAGGATTGAAAAATCTCCCAAAGATAAAGGGGTAGCGGTCGGTTGTTTCGGTAGAAGGGGCACCCAAATATGTAGATGTATTTAAAACAGAGGAGTTGACAACACCACATCTAAATGGATAAAATGTATGGCAGGATAAAACAATAAAAACGTAATTAGGCACGAATAAACTCAGTGTGATTGCCCCAGGGAGGAGTACTATTGCCCCTACTATGGTCCCTCGTAGTTAATGAAGTACTAATTATAT
Organism: Volucella bombylans; assembly: GCA_949129095.1. Lineage (NCBI taxonomy): Eukaryota > Metazoa > Arthropoda > Insecta > Diptera > Syrphidae > Volucella > Volucella bombylans. The sequence continues at coordinate 133,663,854 of OX422141.1, read as the reverse complement.
TCATCAGTGATGGCTTCTATATTCAGGGATATGCAGCCGACAGTGTTATCTTAATCAGAGGCAAATTCGAGGACAGATCGCCTCTAGACCTAGTTGAACCTAGTTGCTGAATGGTGCACCAAAGTTGGCCTCAAAGTCAATCCCAAGAAAAGCACCATTCACGATGAGAAGAAGGCGAGAGTAAGACTCAGAAATGCCACACTCTTCGGTAAAACAATAGACTTCTCAACGGAAGTCAAATATCTAGGAATCACACTGGATAAAAAAGTTACGTGGAACACTCATCTTTCTAGGACTATTGACAAAGCTACGACTTTACTAAGGACCAGCAAATGACACTGTGGATGTACAGACTAGCCTCTATCTAAGCAAATGGTGCAATAAGAACCGAATCAATAGCTGCACTTGAAGTTATCCTAAACATCCCACCACTTCACCTAGAACTCATGAAAAAAGCAATGGTAAATGCCTACATGCTCATCACAGAAGATGAATCCAATTCGTAGTAACCGGTCCACTGGTGATTTGATGGCATGTCTCACCGAAAAGTGGAACCAAAGCGTACATCAATCTGGCAAAAGCAAGATAGTTGCACTTGATATTTCTAAGGCATTTGACAGAGTTTGGCATCAGGCTCTTTTGTCGAAAATGCGTGCATTTGGGATCGACGACTCTCTTCTTCAATGGATTAGAAATTACCTTTCGGAACGTTCAATTCAAGTTGTCTTGGACAGTTTCAAGTCTGATATTCACAAAATAAATGCTGGAGTGCCCCAGGGCTCTGTTCTGTCACCGACACTCTTTTTAATTTTCATTAACGATCTCTTGTCTGCTACTTCTAATCCAATATATTCCTTTGCTGATGACAGTAATCTCTGCTTTTCATATTCGTTCCCGGACTCACGGCCCTGCTATTCGGCTGTAGTACGAGAACGGCAGCGTATGCTAAGCTCATTAAATTCCGATATCAACAGCATAACCAATTGGGGAACTATCAACAGAGTGGAATTTAATGCTTCCAAAACACAATGCTGTCTGCTGTCTTTAAAGCGAAATTTAAACACCCAGCCATTATCTATGAATGGCACTTGCATCGTCGAAACCGAAAAACTTTCCATTCTCGGTATGTGTGTCAATGACAACTTACGTTGGAATGACCACATATTTGAAGTCGCCAAAAATGCTGCGAAATGTCTAGGTTTCCTCAAGCGATGTAAGAAATATTTTACCCCCTCTGATCTGGCCTCAATATATAAGGCATTCATCCGCCCAAAATTGGAGTACAATGCCCACATCTGGTCAGGTGCTCCTAAAACATCTCTGCACCTGCTAGATAGGATTCAAAACCGTGCGATAAAACTTATTGACGATACTAATATCAGTCAATCAATGGACACCCTCGAACACCGACGAAATGTCTCGTGTCTCACTTTGTTTTATCGCTACTTCCACCACCAGTGCTCCACTGAAATCGCCAGTAACATTCCGCCCATTCAAACTTTCAACCGTAACACCCGTCTCGCTATGAATGCTCATCAGTATACCCTCAAGCCCATTTTCGGACGTACTCTAAAATATCGTGATTCATTCCTAAGCCGTACAACTCGCTTATGGAATGCCCTGCCGATTCCTGGTCGTTATAACTTGCAAACATTTAAAAACAATGTACATCGGTACCTCTCTTTTCTTCCTCCCTAAATTTGCTTTGCCCGCGCTGTGTATAATCACCTTAAGGGTACTCAAACCCTTTTTTTTTTAATTCGTAATCGATTTTTAATTGTCCTGTTTTGTGTTACCTCTACTTTACTTAAATGTTCCGAAGGCATTTTTAAAAAGTCCCGTACGCTACATATTATATTAAAATATATACTTTATTTATTTATTTTTTGCTTTTTTTTATTTTGTTGTAAGTGAAAACTATTTTTTTATGTACTAGATATAGACAGAAGAAAAAATAAAAAATAAAAAAAAAGAACGAAGTATGTTTGCAGTAGTAAAAGAAAAAAAAGTAATAAAAAATCAAGAAGAACGAAAATATCTTAAGGATTTCGTTTGATATAAATTTGTTAGAAGTTTTGTTGTGATTATATCCATAATTCTATATATTTGCAAATTCTCTCACTCTGTGGTTAGTTAAATTGTTATTCTCCTTTACATCTTCTCCCCCACTTTTCATGTTTTTCTGTTGTTGTTTTTTTTTTGTTGTTGTTTCTATATTTTTGTTTTTTCTCTAAACGTTGTGGCTAAGTTGGATTATTGGGTTGGTCTGGTGGTGGTGGTGGTGGTGACACGGCTTATGTTTAATCCTTAAACGCGCATTTTCTTTTTATTATTTTAAAATTTTCTAATGTTATCTTCGATTGATGACAGTTTTTTGCTTTGTCACACGTTACTCAGGCATGTGATGATTCAAATTTTATGGAGGTGGTTGGTGGTGGTAGTGATTTAAGGTTTCTTTTTGTGTTAACTTTTTTAATTAGGTTTTGTTTTTTGTTTGTTTCTATTTTATATTCTGTTTGTTTGTTTAAGTTTGAACAAAATCTGGATTAAATTGTTTAGAAAAATAAATAAATTATATAAAATGCAAATAATAAATGATTTTTTGTTCTGGCAGCAAATGATGGATGAGGTGAAAACAACAATAGAAATAAACAGATTCGAGAGAGAAGATTGCAGGTGGATTAGGAGGAGATGCAGTTAGTTAGCAGTTGACATTGATTGGTTTTACAACTGATCCACTGATCTATCAAATCAACTGTTCTGTGGCAATGATTTGGTTTTTATAATCATATATATATTTTTTTTTTTGGGTAAGAAACTATTTTGTTGCATTGGTGTTTTTTGTAAGTTGGATTGGGAAAGAAGTTGTTTGTAAATGTTTATGTTTTGATTTAATTTTATTACAATTTGATCGGAGTATTGGTTTCTTTAAATTTCAATTACCCAGCACATGGACGTCTTCTTGCTCCTGTTCACGTTGGCGCACAGCTACAGCGATCTCAACAAGTAGGTACAGACATTTAAACTTACCTTTATCATCACGAATGACACCTTTAACCATATGACTGCTGCTCGAATGCATGACATTCTGCGCTGATGACGTTAAAGTGTTGTTGTTATTAGTTGTATTTGTAGTGTTGTTATTGTTTAGCACATTGTTCGGTGTTGACGCTGTCGATGAGGTGACAACAGTTGCTTCCGCACCGACTGTCGCAGCAACCGCTTCCGCTGTTGAATTTGATGAGGTCGTTATCACGTGATTAGCTGATGTATTCGAGTCATTGGTAGATTGCACTACAACTTGGGCATTCTGGCTGTTGGCACCTACCCGTGAAAGACCAATAGGAACAACTATGCTTGTAGTACTGCCACTTAAAGGATGCGCTAGCTGGGGCAAATGCGCCAAATGCGGATGTGGTGCGGCACTCCAGTAGGCAGCATTCGAAGGACTTGTTGTTACTTCTTCGGTGCTTATAACACCTTGCCATGCGTCTGAGTTTTCGAATTTTGAATTGTCTTCCTCACTGGGTGAGCAGGATTCGTATTCATTTGCACTGTCATCTTCAGATCTGTATATAACGCTATCATCGTACTCCATTTCGGGTTCGACTTTAACAACTTGACCACCAGGTGTTTGTACAAAATGATGACCACCCAGTGCGGTAAGAACATTGGCAACACCATCATGAACTTCTTCACCTTCAACTTCTTCTGTTGCTCCAACAATGACTTCAGATGCTGGACTGCCGGTAATTGGATTAGGGGCATTCACTCCAGATGCATTGAGACTTGACGTGCTCATTGAAGAACTGTTTAACTTTTTGCCACGTCTTGAAATTGTGTAGTGCAGGGGATCGTTACCTTCTCGGTGAATCATTTCGAATTCAATTACAAACTTGTAGAACTGTGAGATTAGCTTCCTGTGATAGAGTAATTTTTTCCGCGTCGCTTGGATATGCATTGTACCTGTGTTCGTAAAGCCAACGCTTGAGAATTTTAACAGAGTGCTTTGGAAGGTTGCCTCGACGTTTACGCACAGATGAACTGTCCAGGTTGACGCCATCGCTTGAATCGAGTATGTCTTTAATGTCTTTAATGTCTTGCATTTCAGACATGTCATGCATATCTTGGTGATTTTCTCTGCCTTCATGATCTGAGCCAGATTCGTCCACACTCGATGTCGATTGAAAGCGATCGCGTGCTTCATGTTGGATGATTTGGGCTTGAATTTGAGCCTCCTATGCCATGTCCTGGATGTCTTGACGTATCTGACGGTCTAGGGCCGAGTTCACCTCCTCATGGTGCAGAGTGTCGGAGGACATCATCTTGATAAAGCAATTCCTTTTTTCTTTTTAAATCCAACTGTACCCCTTTACTTGGAATCTTTCACAAAAAAAAAAAAAAAAACGAAGACTGATAATATGTAAATGTCACGCACAAGCTCAGTAACTGATGAACACGCGGGGCAGCTCTGTGGGGGGAAGACAGGCTGAATTTATTCCCAACTTGGTTGTATTTCAAAGCAGCCAGAGAGCGAAATTCACTATCGAAATTCCAAGAGTTTTCGAGGGAAAATGGTCCAGTTGGACAGCGCCAAACAAATTTGTTGGCTTCCGCCTTCGAATGTCAAACGAAACCTAAGAAAAGTCACATACAAGCTATTTTTTTTTTAATTATCCGTACGTCCGTCAGTGGAGATTAGGTTTTTGCGGTTTATTTCTTGGTCGAGAAATTTCCGCTTTTTGGGAATTGCGGCTTTTTTTGTAATTTGAAAAAAAATTAGCGGTAATTAGCTTTGAGGTAAGATGACATTTTGATCAACAACACTTGTGAGGGAGCAAAATCTAACTCGAATTTTTTTGTGTATACACTTTTCGACTACCGTATTGCGAAAGAAATCCCAATAAATGCCAAAATTGAAGAAAAACTGTGTTAAACGGTGAATAGGCAAAGTGACGGAAGAAAAAATAGCCTTGAGCGCGCGCTCATTATAAAAAAAAAAAAAAAAAAAAAAAAAAAAAAAAAAAAAAAAACTAGTTCATACCGCAATCCTTCATGAATTCAGGAAAAACGAACTACTTGGAACACACTTAATGAACAAATGTCTACCAAGATATAACTTTCTGCACACTTTAAGGTTACATTTCCAGACCATCTTAACTGGGAACAAAAAAAACCAACACTTGCCAAGGATTCACATGTTTGGTACACAGAAGGATCCAAAACAAATGAAGGGGTTGGAGGCGTAGTATACGGTCCTAGGAGTAAGACATCCATACATGCCAGTAAGGATACAAGCAGCTCCGTATTGCAGGCTGAAACCCACGCAATAGAGCCTTGCATTCGAGAGAATCTAAACAGACATATAACGAACAAAAACAAAAGTACTGCAGCCCTACTTGCAACTAACGCCTTTGAAATAAAATCAAAACTGGTCTGGGATTGCCTACAACTACTGACCACCACAAATAATATCCATCTGATTTGGGTGCCAGGACATACCGGATATAAAGCCAATGAAAAAGCATACGAACAGTCCAGAACAAGATCCGCATCTCAATTTATGATGCCAAGACCATTCTGTGGGCTGTCAATAAACACCATAAAAGGAAGCGTATTTAAACCTGGCTGGAGGAAAAAAAGCTTCATTTCTGGAAAGAAACCGAAAGAAACAGACAAGCCAAAAATTATATGCCAAACTACTACAACTAAGTAGAAGTCAGGTTCGACTGATCACTGCTTTCCTCACGGGGCACTGCAATGGGAAAAAAACGCCTGATGACCATGGCACATAGCACAAGAAAATACATGCTTTATCTGCCAGCTGCCAGCTCACCTAAAGACTTAGCCGCCTTCCTTACAAGTTGCGGCATCATAGATGAGCTCTAAATGTAGGACATCACAATTGGCCCATCTGTGGCCGCAGTGATCTAGGATTCATTATACCACCTCTGTGGCAGCTTATATGAGTGTACCAACTTACTTTTTCGTTAATAGTCCAAGATGATTTGCAAGAACAGTTAAACATTGTTTAAGTTTTTTCACACCATACCGCCTAATTTAAAGAAACACTTCAGTTTTTCCTGCAAAGTGGTTAGAAATAAGTGGTTTAATCAGTGAGTTTTTGGTTAGCTGTAGTTACTGTTATAATTACGTGGAATCTATAGCTTCATGCATGTAATTTCCTTGTGTTATTACTTTTTTATGTAAACTTTTATAATTTTCTGAAAACTGATACAATTTTCAAAGAAATATACAGGGTCTTCCAATAGGAACTTCCAAACTTTAACAGTTGAAAGCGGTCATACTGTTGAAGCTACATCTATCTGTCTGTCATTTATTCAGTTTGTTTTGCCAAATCACCATGGACGGACATAGCGTTCATCAACACGTGCAAATGATAAAATTGTTTTCTCAAAATGGGTGTTCTGTTCGGGCAACATTCCGCGCGCCTCGCCCATTTTACGGTTGCCATAATCGTCCTACGAAAGGGACTATTCATAGTGTGATCAATATATTTGAGTCCACTGGTTCAGTAAACGATAAACCAACACACTAGATCTGCCGAAACATTACCGCCGTCTGTGAGAGTGTGCAGGAAATCTGAGGCAGTCGATTTCGCGTCGCTCACAAGAACTCGGCCTTTCGCAGACCGCAACTTGGCCGAATTTTGCGTCGTGACTTGGGCCTGCAACTGTACAAAATTCAACTGATGGTAAACGACCATAAACAACGATGTGGGTTCGTTGGATATGCTCTGGAGCAATTGCAAACGGATCCAAATTTTCATCGAAAAATCATCTTCAACGATGAGGCCCATTTTTGGATGAATGGGCACGTCAACAAACAAAATTGTCGAATTTGGGACGATACCAATCCACATGAGATCCAACAGAGTCCAATGCATCCCGAAAAAGTCACTGTTTGGTGTGGATTCTTGGCTGGCGGCGTCATCTGTCCATATTTCTTAATTTTGGGGGGGGCGAATGCCCCCATTTATTCGGCTTAATACAAGCTATAACTTAAAAAATAAACTTAAACTAAAACTTAAAACTAAGGTTGGTTGGAGTGGTGAAGGAGAACAGATTTGAGGTAGGAAGTGGTGCGGTGAAAGTCAAAGACGGTAGGGTTTGAGTTGATTTGACGTAGCATACGGGAGATTGGTTCGTTCGCGCCATAGGAGGTGTGGTGGGTTGGTAGATAGAAGAGTCGAAGGGTACGTAGATTACGAGGGTTAGTGTTGAGGAAAATGGAGTTGTGAAGGGACGCGCATTCAACGTGACCTGAAAGGAGTCGATGAATGAAGAGAAAGTCTGCTGCATCTCTGCGATCTTCGAGGGTGTTTAAGTTGATAAGGTTGAGACGATTTTGATAGGGGGGCAGATTAAAAGGATCGTCCCAGGGCATACCTCGAAGAGCAAATCGAAGAAAACGACGTTGAATACTTTCAATTCTCGAGATATGAACACGATGATATGGGGACCATACTTGACTGGCGTACTCTAGGAGGGGGCGAACAAAGGTAATATAGAGGGACCTGGTCACGTATGGGTTGGTGAATTCTTTGGACCACCGTTTTACAAAACCTAGTGCAGAGTTGGCTTTGAGGATTATCTCATCCATATGTAAACGGAAGTTAAGCTCGCTGTCACACAAAATGCCGAGGTCGCGAAGAGACTGTACGGAGGAGATAGGTTGGTTATGGAGAAGATAGAGTCGGGGAGGAGATTTGTTCCGCTTATGTGAGAAGGTGATGGATTGGCATTTGGCGATGTTAAGTTCCAAAGAATTTTTGAGGCACCAGATCGAGAAACTATCAAAATCTTGTTGAAGGAGGAAAGAGTCATGGGGAGAGGAAATGGTTTTGAAAAATTTGGTATCGTCGGCGTAAAGGGAGACAGACGAGTGTTTGATGATCATATCGAGATCATTTATGGTTAATATAAAAAGAAGGGGACCGAGATGGCTGCCTTGTGGAACTCCAGAGGTGGCCAAAAATGGAGCGGACTGGGCTGACCTAAATCGAACACTGTAAAAACGGTTTTCGAGGTAAGAGGATATCCATTTTAACAATATGGGTTCAAAGCCGAGTGCAGACAATTTAAAGATAATTAACCGATGAGAGATTTTATCGAAGGCTTTGCTAAAATCGGTTGCAACTACATCGACTTCATTGCCATTCTCTAGGGCAGAGAGGGCAAAGGATACGAATTCAACGAGATTTGTGGTGGTTGACCTACCCTTTAAGAAGCCATGTTGTCTAGGGGAAATAAGTTATTTGCATTGGAAGCTTAGAGCTTCATACAAAATACTTTCGAAGAGTTTAGGTATATGGGAGAGTTTAGCGATGGGACGATAGGTGGTTATTTCATTTTTTGATCCTTATGAAGGACGGTTTCCAAGCCTGAGGAAATTCTCCTTGTGAAAGGGATAGACGGAAGAGATTAGAAAGGGCAAGGGAAAGAGAGGAAGAACATTTTTTAAGAAATATTTCAGGGAGGCCATCTGGGCCGGGTGTGAATTCGTCATTGAGTTGGTGTAATTTATATTCGATGTAAGACGGGTCAAAAATATGAGAGAGAAGTGGGCCATTGGAGAAGTTCAGTAGGTAACTAAAATAGGATGGATCTGGTACAAAGGAGTCGTTGGTGAAGGATTGCTTAGAAAATGTGGCAAATATGTTGGCAATGGTGAGTGGATCGGTTGATGACCTGTTGTTGCAAGAGAGGGAAGGAGGGTAACCATTGGACTTTCTTTTGTAGTAAACAAATTGGAAAAAGGACTTAGGGTCGTTTATAAGGTTGACTTGCGCATTGTTAAGGTAGCGCTGGTAAAGGGAATCGTAAAGTTCGGTGAAATGAAGATAAGCACCAAGATAGTTGGAATAGTCGGTAAAGGATCTGGTACGTAGGAAAACAGCCCATAACTTATTTCTCTTATTTCGTAAGGAACGAAGCTTGCGATTATACCAGGGATGACTAGTAGATGATGTTTTAAGGCGGGAAAACGGAACGTAAAGGGAAAAAGAATTAAATATTTCTTTATAAAAAATGGATAAGGCATCATTTATACTTAAGTTGTGAAAGTTAAAGAGGGATCTGCTGAGATATTCACTGATTTTGTGAAAGTTTGCTTTATGAAAGTCGCGGGATGAGAGAGTTGTAGGGGGAGTGGACTGGAATGAAGAGTTATGAAAAAATGAAAGTAGAAAGGGGGGATGGTAGTTATCGATTGTTGAGAGAGATAGGGGACAAAGTGAGACTGAGGAGTTAATTGGATCTGTTGTGAAAATAAGGTCTAATTGCCTGCCCATATAATTGGATATACCACTGACTTGGCATAGACTTGAGTCTGTTAAGCGATCTAAGAAGAGACATTCCTTAGCTGAGTTGGCATTTAAAGCGATGAAAAATGATTGATCATCTGATGGAGTCCACTGTAGCTGAGGAAGATTAAAGTCGCCGAAAATAAGGATATCATCAGTAGAGTCTGACAGGTCAATTAAATGATCGATCGCATCAATAACAAATTGGTAAGATTCGATAGGTTGAGCTGGTAGGATGTAGCAACATATAACGTAAAGGGACTTGAGAGGCAGTGATATTTTTATTGCGACAAGGTCGGCTTTAGAGGATGAAGAAATTGTAATGGGAGAAGAGTTAAGGCTGTTGTCCATCGCCAGTAGGACGCCTCGACAGGTGGAATCTTTATTTGCGCGGGTAGGATCGTCGTCGCGGAAAACATTAAAAGTAGGAGGGAACAATTCCTGGTTCTTTATGTCGGGAATCAAATTGGTTTCGGTCAAGGCGTAAATATCAAAGGGAAGAGCATGCGATTGACGTAGGACAGCATTGGTTTTAGAGCGAAGACCTCTTACATTCTGGTAGTAAAATGTAAGAGGGATGTTGTGGGGTGGAGGTGTGAGGCAGGATGGTTTAAGCGCTGTCAAGGGAGGCACGTTATGGACGAAAAAATTTGTCGTGGTCGGCTCGGCTTCGCTGTAGGTGTGATACTCGTTTAGAGTGAACATAGCTGCCGAATGCGGCAAGGTCGTCTGCTACTTTCTGAGGGGACATGTTAAATATCTCGTGGTACCTGACATAAAGATTCCTGAGTTGAGAACAACGTTGGCTAGGCCATCGGCGTCAACGGCGAGTGCTATAGGTCGATGATCGCCAACTTCTTTTGCCTGAATTGGACGATATGGACACCAACAACATGTGGTTTCAATAGGACGACGCTACGTGCCACGCAGCTTACTCCACATTGGAAATTCTGCACGAGCGATTTAAAAGCATGGTCATCTTACATGGAGATGATGTCGAAAGACATCATTTGAAGAAAGCTGCGATAGAATCAAAGAGGTGTTACATTTTATAAACCGACGAAATAAACTCTACAATAAGTGGAAACGTAATTCTACTCCTTCTAATTGGGAAGTATATACATACAGTAATGCGAAACAATGTGAATCATGTAGTTTGCACTGCCAAAAGACATTTTTTTACTTCCAAATTGAATACATCGCTACCGCCCAAAAAACTTTGGAACAACTTGCGTAAGATTGGAGTTAGTAGAAATACAATAGAAGCCGTACTAAGTGTGAATTTAACCCAGATGTGTTAACCGAATGATCACTTTTTGGATATTAGTAAGATGATTTCCTCTCGAATCCTAATTACTTTAGCCACGTAATTGAATGCACTGTTATTATCAGATCGAATTCAAGCGGGACAAATGAAATTCCTATTCGTTTTATTAAATATATACCTCCATTTATCATTAATCATTAGACGCATATAATTAATTACTGCATCACGACCTCAACATTTCCACAATCCTGGAACATTCCTAAGGTTATCAATATTCTTAACAAGACTTACTTTTCAACTTTAAATGACTTTGAACCAATAACCATATTACCATGCTGTCAACGGTTTTTGAGAGGCTTATTGCCAATCAAATACAAAACCACTTATCAACCAATTCCTAGCTCAGACATTTTCAATCAGGCCTTAGAACTAGTCATATCTACTCAACAGCAGTTGTACATATTCTTGAAGACATTCGATTGGATTTTGATAACTTCTCTCCTGGAAGTTGAAATATCTTTTTGGTTTTAGAGATAGAAGTGCACAGATGATGAAAAGCTTCTTGTCAGGTAGAATGTAAAAAGTTCTTAATGGCGAAATCTTTTCCCAGGTGTTCCCCAGGGATCTATCTTAGGATCTTTTCTCTTTTCCATGTTCATAAATGACTTGACAACGAAATATGAATATGCTTCAATCCATCTATACACTGATGACGTCCAACTCCATTTATCGCGACCTGTACAGGAAATTGTAGAGTTGGCCCACGTGATCAATAAATATCTGGCCTATATCCACTGGTGATTAAAGAATGGCTCAGTCATCAACCCTGCGATATCTCAAACGATAGCAATATGTAAAAAAAACCTTCGATGTAATCATTCTGATTCATTGAATTGCTGATTTTTGGCTTTGTAAAACTAAGAGTGAATCTATATCTAGCCTTGGTTTTACCTTAAATCGCCACTTGACTGCCTCCAACCATGTGAATGTAATAGTTGGTCGTATTTACGGATGTCTTCGAAAACTTCGGCTCATCGCAAATTTCACTCCGATAGAGACTAGATGAAGGCTTATTAGAGCTTATTAGATGAAGGCTTATTCTGAGAATGTTTATTGTAAATTGGACTCCCTATCCGAGCACACACTACAAGTTGCCTTCAATGATGCAGTAAGATACATGGACACTCGGGGACATCCTCAAGATAAATTGTGTAAATTGTTTTGTGATGTTTTTTTTAATTACAACATGAAATGCATATATGTATTACATTGTTCTTTTAATTGTTTGTTTCTTTACGATCAAGGAAACTAACGCTAAAGGAGGTTCTAGATTACCTCGAAGAAACCGAGGATTTAAACGACCACGAATCTGACAACGTTCGCGCAATTTTCATTGAACCACCCGAAAATGATGGACGTAGCAGCGGAGAAGACGATGCAGGTGATGAGTTGGCAGCCATTCCTGATGATGTTTGCCCCGGTCAGCTAAGAGCGAGTTGTGAAATTGTGCTAAGAGCTGATCGACCTGTTACAAATTTTGACGCAGCAAACGACGATGAAGAGGGTTTAGATGAACTTTTTGAGGATAATGGGGAGCTTGAGGCTTGTTCTCCTTCCGTACGAACAACAAGTCAGGCTGTTAAGAGAAAAAAGCTCATGAAAACACACACCAACATTGCAAAATGTAAACAAGTTGCACATAAGTCCGGGCTAACATGGAATGTGTGTGACAAATTAGACTCCACGATTCCCATATCTCCTGAGGCAAATTGCGTAGATTGTTGTAACCTGCAGCCACATGAGCAGTTTGAAAAATTGTTTGATGATAGCTTGTTGCAACATATTAGTGATGAATCGGCCAAATATGCTATTTTTCGTGAAAAAATTATTCCGAAATTTACTATTGCTGAGATTCGTATTTTCATACAAGTCTACTTAATATGTGGAACAACGAAGAAGATTTACGGAACAAGGAACCACCTAGTGCGCGACAGCATGCGAAAGAATCGATTCAACGAAATTTTGCAATTCTTACACTTTGCAGACAGCTCAGGATCAAGGGGAACTACAAATCCGCACAAAATGTGGAAACTCAGGCCGCTAAAATGCTGAAGCACTTTCACCCAGAACAGAATTTAACTTATGATGAAAGTATGATCGGTTACTTCGGAGGGCACGGCTACAAGCAATTTATAAAAAGTAAGCAATATATAAAAGTGTGCTGCTCCACTAATTAGTAAATTTTCCAGAAGACATTCAGTCCCTACCGTTTTCCTTTTATTTTGATAACCTGTTCACTGGGTTTCCAATGCTGATGTACATAAAGTCAAGAGGTTACAATGGCACCGGGACCGCATTCCAAATATCTGTCCATTTCCACTGAAAAAAGAGCAACTAATATTCACCTTACAAAATGGGTTGATAATAACATAGTTAGTATAGCATCAACAACACGGTACTGTAGGGAAAAAAACTCAAGATGTTTGTTCCTCGTCCTTGTGCAATCACCAATCACTACAAAGATATACTCGTATGTGGAGTTGACCGGTTGCACCAAAATGTGAAAAAAGTTATGGAGCTCCATTTTTACGTGGATGGTGGATGTACGAGTATGTATTCAGAATGCATGGCAACTACATCGCTTGGGACTGTCAAATATTTCACAGCCGGAATTTAGAAGACAAGTAGCTGCATATTACTGCAGGCATATTAGTCAAAAACCACAGCGACCCAGTCCTTCAGTAGACGAAAGCTCCTTGCAAACAATTTTACGTTACGAGGGCATTTGTCATTTTGTCATGCCTATTGAGAAAAAGAGGCGTTGTGCTGGTGATTTATGTAAATCAATTGGTCGTACAGGTTGTGTAAAATGTAATGTCGGTCATTGTGAAAAGTTTTTTATTCAACACTACACAAGAAATTAATAAATAAATGAAACAAAAATAATACAATTGTTTAAATAAGTACTAGTAGTTTAAAGGTTTTTTTTGTGTAATAAAAATGTAGATGATAATTTCTCAAAATCTACCAAAGTATGTCCCCGTGTTGCCATAGGGCAACACTCCCAAACTGCTGAAATAAACTCAATATTAATATTCGAAATAGATATTTTGTCATTGTATGTTTTACTAGGATCGTCTATACGATTTAAATTAAAAACAAAAACACACAAAAAAAGTTCTGGGACAATTCGGGTTAAGGCCCGAATGTTTCTATTTAATATAATTGAGACTAAATCTCCAAAATTCAATTTGCTAAGTCTCCAAGAACGTTTAACATTATTTTACAAAGATATAATTATTTAAACTCCTCTATTTTTTATTCACACGATTAAACTTAGGAACTCACTGCCATTGGCTTTAAACGGTATATCTAACGTATATGTAGCTTAAATGCTAGCTTAAAATTACTTAACCACCTTAAACTAACTTACTGGCCCTACACAGGCGCTCTAAGCTACTCTAAATTCTTATAACTATGTCTTTCGACTTTATTTACATTTTACTTAGAACTATTTATTTTGAATACTTAAGGCTAAGAAAAAATATTTGTTAAGAAAAACTTAGCGTATGGACATAATTTTTTATTTTTTATAAAAACTTAATATCTAGCTTAAAATAAACCTTAGTCTACCTAACCTACATATACAATACAGACATACACACACATAGACATTATACACAATCATATACATATATAAGTATACACCTTTGTATACACTGATATGTGTATATGTTTCTTAAATGCTAACCTAAACCTATGCAAGCTGGCCATCGCTATTTACTGAGCAAATAGATTGGTCAGCTCTGCCTCATTAGTGAGGCTGGTCCGTAATTGACGGAAACGAGGACGAAACATCTTCCCCATCATTCAAGCACCAGAAATGCTGGTGCTGCCGAACGACATCCCTCTTATCGCGATTCCCCACCGCCCTACTGAACCTGAGGCGATCCACACTGCCGTGTGCGACGTCTCTGTTGTAGTTGAGTCGCCTGTCCCCAGCTGTCCGAGCGACGTGGAAGATTAACGGCACCGCTGATCTATCCTGGATCAACCCTTTCTGATCTAGGTAGAGGAATGCTTCCGGTGGAACGAAGCCGTCAGAGCGCACACTCTCGTGGTAAAGGTAATTGGGGTAGTAAGCCCCAGATATCAGGTTATTCGTCGACGTCATTGCTCTTGCAATGTGCCTTCGAGTCAGCTTAATTACGAAGTTGTCCACTCGTATTAGGTTCGCCCTGTTGTAAAGGAACTCATTGGGATAAAATTTCTTGTACTCCAACTCTGGTGTTCTGTACAAGCGAATACAAGCCCTAAGGCAAGCCCTCTCAAACACCCGAATGTTTTCCATTAAGCTTGCTCGTACATTGAACCACACGGAAAAACCAAATACCAGCATGGACCTGATACGGGCCATGTAGCAGATAACCTTTACCCTCGCATCGAGTTGGCTGCTATAAAACAGTCTCTTTGTAAGGCAAAAGCGCCTTTAGCTCTGGCCAGAGCAGCATCTACATTTTTACCAAAATACAGAAACTGATCTAGCCAGATTCCAAGGTATCTGACTACATTTCGACAGGCAAGAGGTTGTCCGTGTTGTCCAATGATAGAGAACTTTCGCCAATTTTTTCTGGTATCCCTAGAGGCTCCAGACAACGGCGTCGTAAAGAGAATGGTTTCCGACTTCTGAAAGTTGATTTTCAACTTCCAGTCATCGCAAAATCGTCTTATCGTATCGAAGTCACGCTGTAAGAGAGTATTAATGACCTCGATTTTCGGATCTGCTCTGTACGCTGTCAAATCGTCTGCGTACGCAATAGTATGAGGAAGTGAACCTATCAAGCCGCTTGTATAAATGTTGAATAGGATCGGCGCATTTTTAATTTGAAATATTAAAACAGAAGTCACATAACCATTCTTCACGATAAATTGTCTGTTGGTTAGCATATTATAAAGAATGTACAAGAGTGGTTTACTGATCCCCAGCCTAGTCAGTTTATAGAAAAGACCCTCTAACCATACGGTGTCGAAGGCCTTCTCCAAGTCAACAAGGCAGGCACCAGTACATTGTTGTTTGCCTTTATTCCATTGGATATCGGACACCAGTTTATACGCGGCATGTGAGATATCATGTCCCGCCTTAAAACCGAATTGATTATCCGGAACTATATGTTTGTCTTCAACCCACCTAGACAGAGCTCTATTGATTACCTTTTCAAAAACCTTACTGATATTCGGAAGGAGACTTATCGACCGGAGATTCGCCGGATTGGATATATCCTTTCCCTTTTTGGGGATAGGTTGAACCACCGCCATTTTCCAATGCGCTGGATAATATGCATTATTCATTGCATTATTAAACAGGGTGGTGTAAATGTCCACCGCTTCTAGAGGAAGATGTCGAAGCACGATGTTCGGAACACCATCGGTCCCCACTGATTTCTTAGCCCTGATTGTGTCGAAGATCTCATGGAGTTCTTCCTTCGAAATGAACGGGGGTAGGTCACCCTCTCTGGCAATGACATTATTGGCCATATTTTCGTCGCTGAACCGGTTGAAACCAGAGCCCTCGGATCGCCAGTTCCCTATTTCATTTCGAATGCAGAAGTCGTGAACCAAGACGCGATTGTCCAGGTCATAATTAGGGCCAATGGCCATGTATACTTCCTGGAAAGTCGCCCCTATGGTCTCAACCTTCTCCTGTGGATCCTCGATCATAAAGAAGGCGTCATCATCAGCGGTCTCATTTGGATCAATACCTGCTATTGTCAGTAACCGTTCGTTGTCTGTTGTCCGGGCTATTTTAAGACACTGAAGGTCGTTTTGATTTTTTCTCCGAAATAGTTTATTGATTTGCGGAAACATATTCGGGTTGCTGGTGTTTACAGTCCGAACCTTGTTGTTCCAATATGAACTTACAGAAATTCTGTAATTCTCTTTTATTAACGTTTGCACATTTTTAATCGACGACTTCAGTGTCCTAATCTCCGGGTCTTGTCTGTCAGCAGTTAACTGTCTGTACAAGTTTTTGAGTCTTGTCAGAAGTCTACTCTTCTGTCGGTGCAGTGCGTCAATAGTAGGATTGCGGAACAGGTCTTCGTTAGTCGTACGTCGATACCGCGGTATTGTAGTGTCCATAGTTTGTTTAATTGTCTCGTCCATTTGTTTTAGGTAATGGTCGATCTCCTCGTTTGACAATTCCTATTGAACTGTGGGTGGAGGGTGTTCGAGGAGAGCGCTCTTATCAAGGTTGCGGAGAAGCGTGTCCATCGAGTCTTACTGTAGTTGTAAGAATATCTTTGGACAAACTCCTCCAATTCCGCAATTTCGTTGGGAACTGTAATTTCGGTGCTAAAACCGAAATGGTCGCTGTTATACACGAATGTGCGCAGACAGTTTAGCGTTTGTAAATTCGTACCTGTCAGTCGTATACGTTCGTCGTACAGTAGTAGATCCAAGTAAGAAACGCCTCTGGGAAACAACGGGTTATCCGTCGATTTAAGACCGAGTCTGCACATGACATCGTGCTGACCCCACCAATCGAGTAGTAGGTTCCCTCTAGTATTTGGCAAATTATTTCTCCAATCCCTGTGTCTAGCGTTGAAATCCCCGCCGATTATAAAATAATTCTCCCCCGATTCCAGCCTCAGAAGTCGAAAAAGCGTGTCGAGCTCTGTAATGAATAGAGTGGATTGTGAAGCGTCAGGTGCATAAACAGAGGCCAAGTACAGCCACTTTCCACTGCGGAGCGGTATGTAAATGACGACTACCTCCAACACCCGGAACCTGCGCAACACTCCCTTGTACACTCTGTGAAATTGTATACCTTCTTTAATGAAGTTTGCGACACCACCTCCACGTTTGGATCTGGGCCGGTTTCTTCTTCTAACAATATAATTATTGTACTCCAGTCTGTGCTTACCGGTTAGCTTGGTTTTAGCACAAAGCACATCAGGAGTTTGGTCTTCTAGCAAATTAAACATCGCGGCTCTTCGTTCGATCCTAATCAGTGAATTAGCATTCACCGCAAAGACCTTCAAATTTTGCTCCACCAT
The DNA here is from genome assembly GCA_949129095.1 of Volucella bombylans. Classification (NCBI taxonomy): domain Eukaryota; kingdom Metazoa; phylum Arthropoda; class Insecta; order Diptera; family Syrphidae; genus Volucella; species Volucella bombylans. Next base: position 133,646,207 of record OX422141.1, on the reverse strand, counting down.
GTGCGTACCCATTACGGCATGTGTTGCGTGAGGCCCGAGAGCAGCGCATAGATCTGGTCCACCCGCTAGGCCTGTTTTTGAACCTGCTTTTGCAGCTGAGCCATCTGCCCTTGGATTGCGAGCAAGATGGCTAGCATGTTAGGTGCAGCTTCAGTTATTCTCGGCATCGGCGCCGGAGAAGCAACAGTCGCTTGCTGTACCGTAGCCCCCCTACCAGACGCCATTTGGGCGTAGTAAATTTGGGACGTGACGGCTGGTGTTTGAAACCTAACAGGTGGACGTTTGACCTCCACCTTCTGCTGCCGAGCCAGTTTTGCTTTCTTAATGTCAGCGAACTTAGGATAACCCCGATAGTTTGCGGTGTGTCCTACGTTTCCACATAACACGCACGAGAGCTGCGACCGTCAACACCCAGAGCACACTCTTCGGAACTGTGGTTCTTAGCGCATTTGGCAGTTCGACGCGGCGTGCCCGAACCTCTGGCAGTATAACGCCATCGCCCCTTTTTAGTTTTTCCCAGTGAACCACCTGGTAGTCTAGGACATTGATACTCCTTAGACTATCCAGACGGCTTTCGGGACTGAGCTGCACCAGGAGGAACGGCAAACTCCGTTTCTCCAGCCTGGCTCTAGCTGTGGTAAATGGCTTTACCCCCACAAACTTGAGTCCTTCGCACTCCTTCTCTTTGAGCAGTGCCAGGATCTCCTCAGGATCAGAAGACGGTTCCAACCCCTTCAGCAGCATAGATTGCCGCTTTTCACACTTCGGTGTGTATGAGTAGTGCTCCGTCGTCGTTTCCTTTAGGAGCTCTTTCACTTTCGCGTAGCCCTCCACTGTGTTACAGTGGATGGCATGGCGATCGTTCCCCAATCTCATAATATTAAAATTATTACCAATGACCAACTTACACAGGTCCTTCTAATTTATAGGTATTGATAGGAGGCACCTTCTCCTTCTTCTTCTGCTGCTGCTGTTGCTGTTTTTTCAGCTGCTGTGGTTTCAGCTTTTGTTGTTTTTGTAGCTGTTGATGTTTCTGCTGCTGCTGTATTGTTTGCTGCAGTTGTTGTTTCTGCTGCTGCTGGTTTTGTTGTTGCTGCAGTTGTTGTTTCTGCTCGTGTAGCTTTTGTTGTTGGGAGCTCTCTACTTTTGATTGCTCCCTCTGCCTGCGAGCAGTTTGTTTTTGCTTAAAAGCAAGCACTTTTTCTTCCAGCTTTAGTATGCTGCTGGTAATATTGTTTATTTCTTCATCTTCGTCTTCCGACTCAGATGACGCTAGAGAGGCAAAGTTATTATTGCCCCCCTCATACTGGACCGCAACTTTATCACCTTTAGCTTTTAACACTGCACTTTATTTTCTTTTTCGTTAGGTTAGGAGGGGTTTTCAACCTCTTCCTCCTTTTGATGGCTTTCGCCACGGCACCAGCAACTGTATTGTTGCCTTTTGAAACTCCCTTTATTGGAAGAGCGGAGTGCTCTCTACCATCCATCACGTGATTTGATTAATTACTTTTTGGTTTTGTTTCGATAACAATTTGAGTAGAAAAAAAAAACAAAAGTTCCAAGTTTGACCTGGTATCGAGAAATCGCAACCCGTATCCCACGCTTCGATGACCGACGCCGCTAGCCGCTGGGCTACCGAGTGAATTAACAAGGCCGCAACTAATTATGTTTAAAATTAAACTGCATCACTTATGAAAAAGCCGAATCACGTCAACACGTTTATCCTCTGTCGAGGTCTATGAACGAGCTTCTTTTTTATTATTCTGTTACCTCAATGAACTGCAATATCTTAACCTATCTTCTACGTATTATATTTGGCAAAATAAATAAAATATTGAAATTGAGAATTGAAAACATTGGAAAGCAGCTTCCAGACGCTAAGCGGTAGGATAGTAACCATTCAGCGGCAGTTGTCCGTATTCCGATTACTTTTGAACACCCTGAATGGATCAATTCCTGCTTTATGGGTAGCTCCTATTCGAAGCACCTTGATTAGTGCTTAGGATACCAGGTGAGTGGGTAGTATAGCTGGATTGTGTATCTGGCTCAAATAGGATACAAGGTGAATGCCATATTTCCTGGCAATTCAAGTCGTCTCTCGAATTCGAGCATCGCGTTAGCTCCGAATTGAGGCAACATGGCATTGTAATTAGTATATGTATATTGAGCAGCTGAATTACCATTGTGATTCGTCCAGAAGTCGCACGGTTTTATGCTGCTTTCACTACCTCTTCAATCATTACTCAGTAGATTGGTGAAGATGTACAAGCAAACCTAGATCGGAATAACAAGGCCTATTGGGTCTATACCTGAGCATCTGAATGAAACTACGGTTGCTCTCAACAGATTCAGTGCAATAGACGGGCATGGGAAACTGATCGGGCATAACTGCTGACCTTAAAAATAGTGTTCTTGCTAAACAGTAAATAGTTTCGTGGCACCCTATACTTTTATGATTATACACGTAAGTGACTCCAATGTGACTCGTCCTTCCAATTTCTGAGGTAACGTAGGTTAGTCTCCGAAGCTATCCCTAGCTAATCTTATCAAAGTAGCGCACCTGTTCTCTTTTGATGTTTTTCAAGGCGCCCTGCTCTGTTGGTGACTTATTGTCAAAAAGACTGACACAATATAAAGAAAAATAAAATAGAGTGAATTTTTGGCTTAAGCAGATAAGCAGGTTCAGTTTTGTTTTCTTCCTGATAAGGTTTTCTTTCAATCTATCATAAACAACTTTGAACGAAAACTTATCTTATCTTTGGCTGAATGAGTTGGAGTGGCGCTTTTATTTTTGTTTTCCTATTTATCTAGACGAAGCGGAAACTAATACAGATTAGAACGAATGGAAAATGGCAAATGGAACTTGCCTTGGAAGAAAAGTGCCCACAACACAGTGACAGACGTGTGCAGTGAAACTTATCAACAAAGCATTTACGATATCTGAAACGGACATAACTCTTACTCAATGCCGCAATTTTACAGAGCAGTCAGTTACAGTTGGTTTTAAGTGAAATGTAAGCATGACATAGGCAAGACGTTGAATATGTGATGAGTGTTGACTTCGACTATCTAGACTTGACAATCTGCTGCAAGAAGAATATCGGCTCAATGTTAGACTTATCAGTTTTAGAGGTGCCCTGATAAGGACTCACCAGGCAATCAATACCCTCGGTTAAGGGCAAGTTTACTTTTGATAATCCTGCTAAATGTGTCGTACGAATCTACCTATAGAATGTTTGGACCTCGAGTTCGGACCTTGAATAGGCGACTTGAAACTGAACAACTACCCCTTCTAAGAGTACAATGAGATGGAAAAAAAGGAAAAAAAAGGATCAAAAGCGATGGTTCCAACAAATATTTCTACGAGCTCCTTAACAAGACCTACGAGTAGTGTTACATTAAGATCGACTAACGATTTTAATGCCGAAATAGGAAACAAGTTCATCTTTGGTAGCACCATAGAAACACAAATCCTACACGACAAAACGTTTGGAAACGCACTTATGCTAGTAGAATTTGCCTCGAGACCGAATATCATTACAACTAGCACTCGGCATATGTAGGTAGGTATACTATAAGACGCTTATCGACCCACTCTTTTTCTGTGGCGCAGAAGAATGGACGTTAACGAATGGTGATGAAGAATTCCTCACACTTGAGCGAAAGATTCTTCGAAATGTTTTTGGTCTCATTTGTACTGGCGGACTCTTTGTGTAAAGATTTAACAGCTACGGCGACATAAACCGATCGCATGTTAAGACCCCCTAAGAAGTTCTCTTCTGAGTCTTGATTACTTACTTACTTAGGTGGCGCTACAGTTCTCAGTGAACTTGAGCCTCAACTAACAAGCCTCTCCAGTTAGTAAAGACTTTAGCTAACTGCATCCAGTTGCGCACTCCAAGTCGGAAGCTGTCCCATTCAACTTGTGGGCTCCACCTAAAGTGAGGTTTTCCACTGCTGCGTTGTCCCTCCCAGTTATATTCGAAGAATTGCGGGCTGGGGCATTGGTGTCTATCCGCTCTACATGTCCCAGTCATCTCAGGCGACAGATGTGCATTTTTCTGACTAGGTCGATGTCGCTGTTCAGCTCGTACAATTCTTTGTTGAATCTTCTCATTCAATGCAAACGGGACCGTCAATGCAACCGGGACCGAATACTTCTCGAAACGACCTTCATCCCATTTTGATGGGGTCCATTCTTCTGCGCCATAAAGTAGGACTGGAATGATCAAACTCTTATACAGAGTCTCCTTAGTTTATCGGCATAGGGCCTTACTACTCAATTGTGTTTTCAGCCCAAAGAAACAGCAATTGGTAAGAGTGATTCTTTGATTTGTTTCTACTGCGGTGTTGTTGGAAAAATCTATAGCAGATCCATGGTAGACAAAGTGCCTTACTACCTTGAAGGTTCTGTTCAATTCGTTAATGTTGTGTGTCCCTTCTTGTGACAGCATCTACTTGGTTTTGCCCTCATTTACCGCTTAACCCATTTTGGTAGCTTCCGTTTCAATGGTAGCGAATGCACAGGTGACAACCCGTTGAGTTCACCCAATTATGTGTATATTAAAGACGTAGGCTAGTACTTGCACAGACTTTTGAAAGATTGTGCCCCCGTCACCTTGCCTAAAAAACCTTTTCTGATTTCAGTCGTCTCGGTTAAGTTGTTATCGAAATTGACGGAGCAGCGTGCGTTCTCAATCGTCATTCTGCACAGACGGACAAATTTGGCAGGGTTGCTGAAATTAGACATGGCGTTAGACATAGGTTTCCCTGAATCTGCCGGAGTGTGACGAATTGGTCGATCTATCAACACTGTTCGCGTGGGCTCATTCGCAAGCTGGGTCAAGTTGCTTTCCGTAGCGAAGACTTCAACACGCCGTTTTTCAGGTGTTGTCTGTCCAGAATGTCGAAGCCACCCAGATTTGTGCATATTGAAATCGCCCGTAATCGTATGATGACACAGGGATACAATTTTCTGTATGGAGTCAGACAGCACATAAAACTCGTTAAAGGTCGAATTGCTCTCCAGTTTAGGGTTCTGTAAATAAAGCAATAGTCGATGATTTGCTTACGGAGATGGAATTTAAACCAAATAATGTTGAATTCCTGATTGGCACATAGATCACTTTGTGTTGGAGCTTGGTAAGCTACATCACTACGCACGTAAATGGCGAGACCGCGATGAGAAAAGAATAATGGCACTAGTTTACAGCCAGGTAGCTTCAGATGAAGGTGATCTGAGAGGTGTGGGCGGGGATCTACCTGTGTTTCTCTAAGTGCCAAAACTGCGGGTTTCTACTTACAGACGTGAACGTACGCAGAAAAGTGATTACTTTTTAACCCGGGTGTATTCTCACCGACGGATCACTAGCATGGTGGCCCACGTTGAGCAAAGTCTACAACCTCACGAGACTAAAGAGGTGCATTGTGATCGGCCCCAATAGATGCCCTTATGTGCACCTGCATCTTATGCCTCTTGACCTACACACAAAATATACCATACTATACAGCGCAGTCAGACTCAAAGAATCTGGGTGCTGGACTACACGGCCTTACGGCCACAGTAACATTATGGCCTCGTTACTCGTTGGAATGGTCACGTTTCCAACCGACTACATCACACCCAAACTAAACTTGAAGGGCAACTTCCACGTAGGATTTACCACCTCAGTTCAGTGGAAGAAAGATGAAGTAGTAAAGGACGGTGAACTGCGATGGTGTCTTTCTGGAGGACGATAACGTTCGATTTCACAGCTCACCAGGAAAACTTTCGTCGGTTTTCTATGCGGAAAAAACAGCAGTGAACTATATTGTCAAGAATCGGTTGAGGAGTCGAAAATATCTGCATATATTACGACGGCCAATCTGAGTTTAAGGCTTTGCTGAACCCTCCCATCACTTCAAAGCTAGTTCGAGAGTGCAACGTTTTCCAAAACTTATCAGAAAGGCTGAATTCCCAGTGATGGGATCCAATCCAAAGCAAAGCTCAGAGTAGATATTTGTAGAATTAGAATCTACGTTTAGGGCTTTTATTGGCAGTTGGCTTTCACATAAGCATAACTTTGCAAGATATCAGCAGACCAAGTGAATGCTTCCCGATGTATCTAGCAAGTCAGTGACTTTCCTCATTAGGGAATGCATATGTAGTGTTAAGTGGTTACTGGAGTCGTGACGGGGCACTACGCTTTTTTTGTTGTACCTTAGAGTGCCTTGTCAAAACTGACAAAAACATAATGTGCTGCTTACTATGTCTTACTATCCAGCTAATGTTTTTATTAGGCGGCTACTCCTCAGAGCTGATTTGGTGGATGCCAACATTTGAAAAATTTCATCACTGGACCGTTTACTTAACTTTTTATAAAGAACTGAGAAATTCCAGTGAAAAGAACATACAAGGAGTGCAAAGGACAAGTTTCTTGTCTGAGTGTTTATTTCAAGAGGACCGTTTTTTTTCTTTTTAATTAAATGTGTGTACTGTTTTGCGATAATCTTAGGTCTCATTGCAATAGACGGTGAATGGAGGACACGAACTGTACTGTGACATTGAGTTTGGAAACAGCAACTACTTTGGCTGAAGTACATTGAGCGGATGAATATCAGCGTTCCGGTTTGAAAAATCTTCGAATCCACCTCGAAGGAAAGGTACACTAGAGATAGACCTTGAGGGCTTCTGCTAACTCTGCGTGCATAGCTGAACTCAAAAGCTTCTCCCTAAATATTAATATGATGACTCCCATGCATGTTAAGTCCAAACAGCATCCACAGCAGACTTCTCCAACAAATTCTCCTGCTTCCAAAATTCTAGGACATGTAAATGACATTTGTGCGTAGGTCTGTTCTGTATCAGGCAAATTAAGAGCTCATCAAGAGCTTATACAAGAATTATACGAGCAAATATTGTTTCAATTCCGGCTTGTGTGGCTTAGTGTATTCTCTCAAAACAATGAAATTCATTAAGTATACGAAAGACAGCACCACAGACATTATGTAGAACTATTTAGGCAAATAATTAAGAGCGCATTTCAAGGTTCAATGGATTGAAATGCCAAGAAACCAGGGTCCCACTCAACATGCATCCTCAGCCGATGCCACCGAGCAACAGTTGCTGTAATAAAATTCAATTGCTAGTTCTCCATAGTCCAGAATCCCAAGACAAACGAGACGTAAATCCCATCATCGCCCACATATTAAAGTATCTTTCATGTGGTAAAATTTTAATCATCTCCACACCGGTGCCCATGTCAATTACTCATTCATCACCACCTCAAACATGTGTTTGCTTGTGTTCTCAAATTGGAATCCCCTGTTGGACACTACCTCAATCTATCTACCACAACCGGCATGCCAGCATCCCAGCATCCGGATACCCTTGTTAACAACAGTAGAACATCCAAATTAACCATATGTATCCGAGTGTCATCTACAGCTCTGTATCCGAGTGTATATCTTGAAGTATGTACGCATGTTCCGAAACACCACCACCACCAACAACAACAACAACAGTGCACATACAAAAAAAAAACTTCAATAATTTGCCAACTTAATTGCAAGTAAATTACTTGCCAAGCAAGAGACTTCGAGTACGAAATTGATTTGCTTGCTAAACAAGGTAATAGTCTGCAACACAATTTGGCAACACAGACATTGAGCACTTGGATTCGAAATTGGAATGGTGTTGCAGCACTAATGACTTCAGCATTCCTAATTCCCAATACTAATTGAAGTTTAACGCAGAGATTGACAGGCTGAGTTGAGGCTGGCCCGGCAACTGACTACTATCTACCAACTGTACGACCCGGCTCGTACATCCACTTGGGAATCAACTTAATTGCAATGCCGGTGTGTCATTGTATTCTCATAGGTAGATACTCGTATCATTGCAAATCATTATCGCTGACGAGACCAATGAAATTATAATTATCGTGCAGTTTATGCGACTATGCAGGAGAGGGAATTAGTTTTATTAATTTTCCATAATGCGCACGGGAGTATCAGTATTGACGCCAGGCCAGGACTTACTCGTACGTTGTCAGAGATAATTACTGCAATGTGCCGTCGAATTAAACAGCGCAGTCACTGCACTTTCATTTTGAGCACTGCACTGTTAACTCACGGAAATTTTAATTAAAACAATTTAATTCACGCCAATTGACAATTATTATGGAAATATTTCAACTGCATTTAATCAGCAGAAATATTAAATCAATGTACAAATACGGATACGAGTAGGCTTTGTTTGTTGTCTGCCTAAAGATACTCGTATTCGTAGTTCAAACTTCAGCAATGCTTTAATAGAAACGGAGCTGTGTCGGTAAATTGAAAATACCTGTTCCTGTATGCCCTGTAGATAGTCCATTTTGTCGTTGGTATCCGTATAGAAGGTATCCTACTCGTAATTGCATTTCACTGAAATATTGACCAAGAAATTTTGTATGCCATTCATTAATCCAATTGCTAAAGAAATCATCTAGAAATTGCCAGTTGAAGAAAGTGTTCGTTGGAAAAAGTTACCTGGACAGCAATTTTTAAGTGTCGAGTACGAGTTTCCAGCCCCTGGGTTACTCCCAAAATTCGATTTGATTCTCGTACTCGTTAATAGTTTTGCCAATTTGCAGCAACCTGCAGCACTTTGGACTTTTTTGTTAATCCGAAAAACGTTTCATCTGAAATAAGCTAAATGTAACTTCGCTGTTAATTAGTCAACAACACTACAAAAGAAGAAAGTTGAAATTCAATATTGCGCTACGGTAGTAACCAGCGATCTTAAGATCCTTCACACCTAGATGTTTATTATTAGCACTGCTTCCGTTTTCGAGGAGGGCAAGTCACGTTTCTAGCAGACCAACAACAGCACTCATTCTTCTTCTTCGGTAGTGATCTACTGTAATTATTCTTGACAACTCTGTAAATGGAAAAACTGACACCAACTTTTGACACTAAGGTTCAGATTATTGGACCAAATCTGCGGAAATCGAAGTATCGGGTTCTACTAGACTCGACTCTGGCTCCCATGTTAACCTCATCAGTGAAGGTTTAGTACCGAAACTTAACCTGAACCCAAAAACTGATTCCTTTGCATTGAAGGAATAGGACAATGAAGACAATGGGTAACCCAACGGGTGAGCGTCAAATGCCAATCAAACGCCACTAACTAGTGTTCAACAGTGGAAGCAGTTGTACTAAGGGATATTATTATCAACCGGCTCAATTTTTGGGCATATCTCCTTGGAAGATACCATCAAACGCCAAGCGACCGCGCAAAATCGATCCTTTGCTAGGTACAGAGTACCAGTACCAGTTTAGTTTTCTCCGATACAGCAAAATATCTGGGTCTCATTTTTGATAGGAAACTAAACTAGAAACCTAACATTCAAGAAAGAGTCGATAAAGCTACAATAGCTTTATTCCCTTGCAAGAAAGCCATTGGGAACAAATGGGGCCTTCAACCTCGCATAACCCACTGGCTATACATCTCGGTCATAAGACTGATACTAACTTACGGGGTGGTTGTCTGGTGGACGGCCTTGGAAAATGCAGTCAACCGCATTAAACTAAGCAGAGTCCAAAAAACAGCATGTCTATGCACAAGCGGAGCCTTGCGGTCTACCCCCTCTGCGGCATTAGATATTCTGTTTCACTTGACACCCCTCGACATTTTTAGCAAGCAAGTAGCTGCGACTGCAGCTATTCGCCTTAAAGCGACTAAACAGTGGACAAATAATTCATTTGGCCACGCCAACATTCTTAATACATTAGGAATCCTCACAGAGAACACCGATTACACCATACCTGAATTTTGGTTTGACAAAAACTTCCATGTAAGCTTCCCCTCTAGATCATTCTGGGAGGAGGATGCTTTCATGGAGGACAAGTCAATCCATCTCTACACAGATGGATCTAAAACCGATAGCGGAGTTGGTGGCGGTGTTTTCTCAGATAAGCTAAATCTAAGCCTCTCTTTCCGCCTTCCAAATCACTGTAGCGTGTTCCAGGCGGAAATTTTGGCGATTAAAGAAGCTCTGGATATCCGCATAATTTCGGATAGTCAGGCCGCCATCAAGTCCCTAGACTCGGTCTCATTATATTCTAAAACCGCCCTTGAATGCCGATCATCTCTCATGGAGATGGCAGAGTAGTTCAACATTCACTTTTGTTGGGTGCCGGGCCACAGAGACATTCTAGGGAATTGCAGAGCCGAACACTAAAGCTAGATGCCAATAAAAGAACAGACCTTAGGTGGACTGCTGGACAAACATGTCTAGCGACCAAACAGATCTGGCCAAGGTTGGATCTGAGTCGCTCTAAGTGTCTGATCCTTTTAGATAGGAAACATCTCAGCGCCATAATAGGTGTCATTACTGGACACTGCTTCATAGGCAAGCACGCAAGAAGGCTTGGCGCTTTTACTAATGATTTCTGTAGAAGCTGCATGGACGAGGAAGAGGAGGAGACAATCCCCCACCTAATCTGCATATGCCCAGCTCTCTCCCAGAGAAGGAAGCTTCATCTAGGAGCTTTCTTCTACAACGACCTAAACGATCTAGAAAAAATAGACGTTAACAGTCTCCTACGTTTTATTATAACCTCAAACTGGTTCCAGTAGTAAGAAGATCATAGATCCACGTGGCATCACAATGGGCCAATTGGCCTAACTGGATTGTTATTTCCAACAACCACTCTTACCTAACCTAACCTAACCTAGGTACAGAGTTCTATCATGAACAGCTTGCAGAACACATCAGGCTGACGAATATTCCAAAATACAGTGTTGAGTTAGATAGTATTTTTTTTTACTTTTTTTTTTAAAGTAACGCGAGCTCAAGGGTTTAAGGTACCCTTAAAATGTTTGCACACAGCGCGGGCGAAAGAAAATTAGTGAGGGAAGAAAGATTGGTACCGATGTACGTTGGTTTTAAATGTCTGAATATTATAATGACTAGGAAATAGAGAGCTCGGCAGGGAATTCCATAAGCAGGTTGTTCGGCTTAGCAACTAATCACAATATTTCAGAGAACGCCCGAAAGTGGGCTTGAGGGTATACTGATGAGAATTCATAGCGAGACAGGAGTTTAGGGTTAAAGGTTTGAAGGGGCGGAATGCTACTGGCGATGGAGCACTGATGGTGGCAATAAAACAAAGTGAGACACGAGAGATTCCGTCGGTGTTCCAGAGTGTCCATTGACTGGGTGATGATAGCATTACCTATGAGTTTTATCGTATGGTTTTGAATCTTATGTAGAAGCTGCTAACATGTTTTAAGCGCACCTGACGATGCGTGCATTGTACTCCAATTTTGGGCGGATGAACGCCTTATATATTGAGGCCAGATCATAGGAGCTGAAGTATTTCTTACATCTTGAGGAAACATAGAAATTTCGTAGCACTTTTGACGACATCGAATATGTGGTCAGTCCAACGTATAATAAATTGTAATTGACACACATACCGAGAATGGAAAATTTTTCGGTTTCGACGATGGACAATAGAGGGGTGTAGAAATTTCACTTTACTCGTAATGCCAGCAGACAAGATTGTGTTTTGGAAGCATTAAATTCCACTCTGTTGATAGTTCCCCAATTGGTTATGCTGTTATTATCGGAATTTAATGAGCTTACCATACGCTACCGTTCCCGTTCTACAGCCGAGGAGCAGGTACGTGAGTCCGGGAACGAATATGAAAATCAGAGAGTACTGTCGTCAGCAAAGAAATATATTGCATTAGAAGTAACAGACAACAGATCGTTGATTAAAAATTAAAAAGAGTGTTGGAGACAGAGCGGATCCCTGGAGCACACCAGCATTTATTTTGTGGATATCAGACTTGAAACCATCCAAGACAATTTGAATTGAACGTTCCGAAAGGTGGTTTTTAATCAATTGAAGAGAAGAGTCATCGATCCCAAATGCACGCAATTTGTCCAACTCTGTCCACTGTCTTAGAAATATCAAATGCAACTATGTATCTTGCTTTCATTAGATTGATGTACGCTTTGGTTCCACTTGGTTCCAGTGGATCTCTTGCTATGAAAACCGTACTGCTGGTCATTGAGAAGTTTTCGTGTTTCGAGATATTTCATGAGCTGATAGTTTTCCAGCGTTTCCATGACCTTGGAAAGAAGGGACGTAAGTGCAATGGGTCTGTAGGGGGATAGAAAAGAAGATTCGCCTTTTTTAAGGACGGGCTGGACAAATGCTGTTTTTCATCTTCTCGGAAAGTTTCCTAAAGTGTAGGATTGATAAGAAAACGTAGTTTTGCCAGCGTGGAAGAACACTTCTTCAGAAAAAGGGGAGATATACCATAAATCCGCTGGTCCGATTTATGTATTTTGAGATCTTTAAGTACCCTTGCTTCAGCACTCGTGTAGTGCAAAAGTAGATTCGTCCCATTGAAGGTTCGATGCACTCAAGTGTAGGCGGAGACAAAGCACAATCTGAAAGTGTTGAACTGGCCGCAAAGTGTGCAGCAAGCAGATTGGCCTTGGCTAAAGAGCTGAAAGCTGGAATGTCATTGTGAATGAGCGTTGGGATGGAGGAAGAGGCAGAATGTATGAATCTGGCAAGGTTCAACGAATTTCGACCTGTATGCTATCATGCGCAGTCTGCACAGAAGAGGAATCATTAAGTGATGCTATCGAAAGAAGAATCGGAGAATCCAAATCATCTAACGTCTGCAGATGAAAGATGTATAAAGTTTTGCGATAAAACAATTCAGCTTCTCCAAAATAAATTAAACTAAACTACGAGGGGCGTTCAACATATTCTCGGTATCGGGGTGAAGCTGTGGTTGTATATATAAATTGACTTATTAATCAAGTAATACTATTATTTTAGTGCATTCATGTAGAATTTCATATAAATGTGATTATTAATTCGCGTTTTATCTCTAGTTAAACAGAATCATAATGGCAACTGAGACGATGATGGTGAAAATTGAGCATCGCGCTGTAATTAAATTTCTCACTAAGCAAGGAAAAAGTCAAAAAACTATTCATGAAGAGATGGTGGCTGTTTACCAGGGTTCCGCACGTTCATTATCAACTGTGCAAAAGTGGTCAAGTGAGTTCAAGAGAGGCAGAGAGAGCATTGAAGACGAACCCCGCTCCGGCGCCCCGGCTACTGCTGTACGGGAGAAAGCATCAAAGAAGTCGAAAAACTTGTTCTTGAGGATGCCCGAATAATGGTGAAAATGATGGCAGAGATCACCAAGCTTTCAATTGGTACCATTCGCACCATTCTTCATGACCATCTTAACCTTTCAAAGGTCAGTGCAAGGTGGGCGCCACGAATGCTCACAGCGCCTCAGAAAAAAGTGAGAATCGCATGCTGTAGAGAGCTTTTGGAGATGTGTAGTGAGAACGCGGACGGTGTTATGGATCGAATTGTTACTTGGGACGAAACATGGGTCCACCACTATGACCCTGAAAGCAAACAAGAGTCCATGCAGTGGCATAAAAAAGGAACAGACCCCCCGAAGAAGTTCAAAGCCACTCCGTCTGCCGGGAAGCTCATGGCCACAGTTTTTTGGGACTCAAAGGGAATCTTGCTCATTGAGTACAAAAAAAAAAGGTTAAAACTTCAACGCCACATCCTACGCTTCCACTTTGCATAATTTGCGGGAGGAAATTAAAAAGAAAAGACGGGGTAAACTCGCAGCGGGTGTGTTGCTTCTTCATGACAACGCTCCTGTTCACACGGCGCGAGTTTCCAAGACTGCTGCGCGAGATTGTGGTTTCGAAGAAATCCAACACCCACCCTATAGTCCAGACCTTGCCCCTAGTGATTATTTCCTGTTTCCGGATTTGAAAAAATGTCTTCGTGGAAAAAGATTTTCGGATGATGAAGAACTCAAGTCGGCAATAAATGGGTATTTTGCAGAGAAAGAGGAAATTTATTTTTTTGATGGTTTAAAAAAGCTGATCTCAAGATGTAACAATTGCATTGATGTTAGGGGAGATTATATTGAAAAATAAAAACAATTTAAATTGAATTCGCATTTTCCTTCATATCGATACCGAGAATATATTGAACGCCCCTCGTAGGTGAGATTAGCAGAACTCTTTTATCTTCAATTCATGGAAGGATATCTCCAATTGGAACACATGGTGGAAATAAATATATTAGTGGACAATTGAAATTTGCTATACTGCGTTTTGCCGCACCAAGTAGTTTTAAGCGTGGTATTTGATGCATCCAAATGCCAAAAACCACTGCTAACATCGCCTAAAATGACATATTGCTACTATCCAAAATGATATCTTCTCACTTTTAGTACGCTTTCACACGCCACGCTGCGTATTTACGGCCGACATAGTGGAATGTATCGGAAGATAGTGATGACAGAGGAAGATCGGAAGTGTCAGCTCATATTTTGGCCAAATGAACCAGAATAGAAATTAGAATTCTACCAGCTTACCACCTTTACTTATGGCACAAATTCAGCTCAATATTTTTGGCAACAAGGTGACCAAAGGAGTAGTCGAAGGAAAACTAGCACAAGTTTCCATTAGGCGCCCAGATACTAACCAATGACTGTCAGAAGTCATAATATGCAACAACAGCTGGGGTGTAGTAACACCCCTCACCTCTTGAAACAAATTGCTATTTTAGTCGGCAATAGCAATACAATCCGAAGTGCAAGATAAGGAATCCGCACACCCTGAAAACCCTTGGTCTCATATGGGATCCGCAAACAGACGAGTTTCTAGCTAACTCAGTAGTACTGGTGTACTACTTGAACCAGTAGCAAAGAGGACCGTCTCATCGGGCATCGCACACATTTTGAATTTATTCTGAATCATATCAACCCCATAACCGATTTTTATGTAACAATTTTTGAGGAAAAAAAAAATTATTGGGATCCTGCCATACCCATGGAGCTGCAACAACATGGAACAATTTTCAGAAAAATTTTGTGTTCATCAAGGATATTCAGATTCCCTGGCACGTGTTTTCCAAGAGAATTACTAGGACAATATAATTTCACGCATTTTATCTTGCCTGTGGAGAGGCGTATGGAACTGTCCTCTACATTCGATCAAACTTTAAATGATGGCCTCGTAACAGCTAATTCACTGTGCTCGAAATCCCGATTCTATCAGAATCAACAATACCGCTAATGTGGTTCATAAGGCAATACGGGATTTAAAACTTGCGGAGTTGGAAACATATTTTTGGAATGACTCAGAAATCGTGCTTTGTTGGATAAATGCAGACGCCGGTAACTTCCGGTAGCTTCATAGCGAACCGAATAAGGG
This sequence comes from Volucella bombylans, assembly GCA_949129095.1. Taxonomy (NCBI): domain Eukaryota; kingdom Metazoa; phylum Arthropoda; class Insecta; order Diptera; family Syrphidae; genus Volucella; species Volucella bombylans. The sequence goes on along the minus strand of OX422141.1, from coordinate 133,630,953 downwards.
CCATAAAGGGTCTAAGTTCGCCTTACCCATGGCGACATGGAGCTTCATAATGGGCCAAAGACTAGCTGGCCTGGCGAATTCAAATCTAAAGGCATGAAGTTGAAGGTGCGATCAGAATTAGCATCTTTTCCTCGTTTTTGGATGGATATAATCCTGCGAGTGGGAGGTCGATTGGAGGCGTCAATTCAGAGCTACGAAACCAAATACCCAGCAATTTAATAATAACAGATTCTTCCTTAGTCATTGTGCGGCAAAAATATTGGCTTATCAGTGGGAAGGCTATGGTTAGATCAGTGGTCCAGAAATGCTAGGATTCATTTTAGTCGTTCGCTGTTGGAAAGATTTTCTGGGTGCAGACAATTTTGTGGAGAAATTATTTTCGTACACTCTTCCTCTTGAAATAATATCATTAACCGTTTAAGGAAGATGTCAATAAAGTCGATCTTAGCTTGTGAATTCTTTGACTCCAGTGGCAACCCCACCGTGGAAGTTGATCACACCACTGAATTGGGATTTTTCCGTGCAGCTGTACCATTGTACCATTTGGAGCATCCGCTGGTGTACATGAAGTTTTGGAACACCATGATGAGGAGAAGGACAATTAACATTACCAAGAGTGTCAAGAAGGCTGTGGATAACATCAACAAGTCGTTGGCCCCAAAAGTCTTGAAGGTTAACTTGGAAGCTACCTAACAGGAGGAGATCGATGAATGATTAAGCTCGATAGTACCGAGCACAAGTAAAAGTTCGAAGCTAGTGCTATCTTGAGTATTTAATTGGTTGCTGCTAAGGCTGGTGCTGCTAAGAAGGAAGTACCGTTGTACAAGCATTTGGCCGATTTGGCTGGCAACAAGAAAATTATTCTGCCAGTTCCAGCTTTCAATTTCATCAACAGTGGCAGTCATGAAGGCAACAAATTGGCCTTACAGGAATTCATGATTTTGCCAACTGGTGCTAACTCCTTCACTGAGGCCATGAAAATTGGCTCTGAAATGTACCATCACTTGAAGAAGTTCATCAAGAATATGTTTAGTTTGGATGCCACCGCTGTCGGTGATGAGGCTGGTTTCCCTCCCAACATTCAAAACAACAAGGAAGATTTGATTTTGATTCGGGATGCACCGGTAGATACACCGGCAAAGTCGAAATCAGCATGGATGTTACTGCTTCTGAATTTCAGAAGGACGGACGGTCTATATTATTTGGACTTCAAGAACCCCAACAGCGACAAGTCATTGTGGCTGACCCCCTACAAATTGACCAACTCGTACCAAGAAAGGTCGAGGTTTTTTACTAGCAATTCGGAACTGTTTTCACGCAACTGCTGTTGATATTCCCCACACTGACAACTTTGAATTAGTACGTGTCAACATTACGCTCCCCAAAAGCTGTCTTTACGTACTTTGTTGTTACATTCACCCATCTCAACCAATTGAGTCTTATCGACCTGTAGTTCGCGCAGTGGATTTTTCGATTGATGATGCACAACCTGAAGATTGTATTATACTTATATATGGGCCTTCCGATGTATCGTCTCGTTTCGTCCCCCTTAATTTGTCCTCTGAAATATAAATATTGATGTTGGACTGCCTAACCAACTCAAGTCTATATCAGATTAGTGGAATACCTAATACAACTTGACCTTGTCTTCACATCCGATTTAGATAACTGTGTCGTTGATAGGAGTGATAATCATCTTTCTACCCTAGACCTCCTTCATCACCCCTTGTCAATTGTATACTCATATGAAAACGGCAACACACGTGTCGATTCGGAAAATTCATTTTCATTTAACTTCCGAAGAATAACTTAAAAACCTCATCAGCAACATTGGACCAATCATCTTTATCCTAATAGTTAACGATATAAGCCACGTTTTAACGAATTCTAATCTTTTTATGTTCGCTGATGACATGAGAATTTCCAAAGTCATTTCATTGCCTTCTAACTCCCATTGCCTGCAAGATGACTTAAATAAGTTTTCGGTATGGTACAAACAAATGCCACGCGATAACCTATTCCCGTAAACGTCTACCTCTCACTCTAAGAAACTACTTCCTCTGCGATGAGCCTATTCCTTTCACTATCCAAGTACGGGATCTAGGAATAATTTGTGACACAGAATTGAATTTCGACTCACATATTGACAGCATTATAAATAAAGCTAACTCTGCACTTGGCTTTATCAAATGATTGTCAAAAGAATTTTCCAACCCTTACGTTACAAACTGCCTCTTCTCGAATATTGCAGCCAAGTTTGGTCACCCTATAAACAAATCCACACTCAAAGAATTGAAGCAGTCCAACGCAGGTTTATCCGTTTCGCACTTCGTTGTCTACCTTATACCGATTCATATGAATTACCCTCCTATGAAAATAGACTAAAACTAATTAGCATGCATACTATAGAAAAACGCCGTAAAGTCGCTGATGTACTTTTTATCCACCAGTTATTGACTGGAAACATTGGCTGCCCGAGAATAACGCAAAATATTTCATTCACTACCAATCCCCGTAATCTAAGATCTGTCCCACTCCTCCAGATCCGAACTCACGGCACCAAATACGGTCACTTTGAACCAACATCTGGAATGTATAAAGGGTTTTCCAATAGGGACTTGACAATTTGAATTTAATTTGTGAGCGCACTCTTTCCCTAATCATCAAACTTTCACCGTCAATTTATTCAGTAAACTCAACATTTTCATCATGGTAAAGTACACGAACGAGCAACGTCTGCAAATTATAAAAATTTTCTACCGAAATTCGGAGTGACTGCAACTTTAAGAGCGTTAACTTCAATTTTCGTTCGTAATTCTCGCCCTAGTAGACAGGAAATAACAAGTTTAGTGCAAAAATTTGAGTATACATATTCGTTGTGTGATGCTGCCGTATCAGTAGAGACAACGGGTGGGTCGAAGTGTCGAAAATATCGCTGCCGTTCAGGCGTCCGTAGCAAACGATCCAAATCAGTCCATTCCACGGCGTCCTCAAGGATTGGACATCGCCCAGACCGCATTATGGCGCATTTTTCGTAAGGATATTGGTTTACACCCATACAAGATCAAGCTGACTCAAGAATTGAAGCGACGTACGTTCTCCGATTGGGTTCTGGAGAAGATGCGCCAAGATGATGAATTTCATCGCAAAATAATCTTCAGTGACGAAGCTCAATTTTGGCTCAATGGGTTCGTTAATATGCAAAATATGTATTATTGGTTGGGTGAAAATTCACATGTACTTCATGAATCACCACTTCATCCACAAAAAATAACTGTTTGGTGAGGTTTGCACGCCGGCGGCGTTATTGGGCCATATTTTTTCGTCGAGGATAACAATCGTCACGTTACTGTGAATGGTCAGCATTATCGCGCCATGATCACCGATTATTTTTGGCCCGAATTGGAAGATATAGACTTGAACGACATGTGGTTTCAACAGGATGGTGCCACAAGCCACACTGCACGCGCTACAATCGATTTATTGAAGAGTAAGTATGCTGAGCGTATTACCTCAAAACATGGGCCAGGCAATTGGCCGCCTCGTTCGCGCGATTTAACGCCGCTTGACTATTTTCTGTGGGGCTACTTTAAGTCATTGGTTTATGCCAACACGCCGACGACGTTGGAAGAGCTCAGAGCCAACATTGAACGCGAAATAGCGGCCGTTTCGGCCGAAATGTGTGGCCAAGTCGTTGAAAATTGGGTCCAACGAATCGACCGTTGTAAACGTGCACGCGGTGGCCATATGAACGAAGTCGAATTCCATTCATAAATGTTTTGGTTGTACTTCAAGCCGATAATAAAGTTTTTGAAATATCTCAAATGGTTTGCGTTTTATTTAAAAAAAAAGTTGTCAAGTCCTTATTGGAAAACCCTATACTAAATAGCAGCTAATACGAAATATACAAAGCACTAGTCAATATGCCACTCCATTAACATCTCCCCCGACCACCATTTCTCCTCGCCCCATTAGGTTAAGAATATCTTTGTTAGTTTTTAAGCCTAGCTTTAGGTTTTTGCTTCTTAATAAGCTTAATAAAGCTGCCCGGGTTGACCCGGGCCAATAATATTAATAATAATTAACGACCAACATTCCGCTGTCAGATAGAGTGAACGTGGATTATGATCTACAACAACTTCGTCTTCCCGAAAAAAAATAAGGCTACTGGAGCAGTCAGACTTCTTGCCGAATTATTCAAAGCATTACAGATGAGAAGCATACACTATATCTACTGTAGAATTTAGTTCGAAACGTGTATGCGTATAGAATGAAATCTCCGAATCATTTGCTTGATCCTCAAGAAGAGCGGCACACTAACTTTCAGCACGGCCAACTTTTCAGGAAGCGCTCTACCTAACATCGCTCGTGTGAAATTTGCCTATGTGAATGTATGAAACCCTATCTGAAGAATTGGACAGCTCTTAATCAGAGTGGTCTTAGGCTTGATACGTCCACCATCGACCTTACGACAGATTTTAGACGCATTCTTGGTATGTAAAACCGGAAAGTTTTGGCATCTCTGCCAAATATTTACCATCGAGTAATGGATATACTCTGCCAGCAAACTCTGACGACATTGACGAATATTTGGAACGACATCAGCGAATATTTGGAACGTTTTCAGCCAAGTAGAAGCCGCGACGATGGGTTTAGTGGCAAATTGTGCTGACAGGAAAGTAGAAAGTTGACAGGAAAGGATTCCGAACACCAATGGTTCGGGTATTACGCTTCTATCCCAAAACTACAGCTTTAACGTCGTATCTTGGCTCCACTGTAATTTTTTGTTTCTTTGAACTGCGAGGCCAACTGAGAAATATGGTAAATTCCTCTTACGATCAACGAAGAAAGCAGAGCATAAAACCCTCGTCATTGTAGTTCTACTGTATGGCAAAAGGAAATGAATATGCCTTTAGTTACTCAGAGAGAATAGTTCTTCGATTAATGGTTGGTCCCATCTGGATACAAGGAATTTGCAGAAGAAAATAGAACAACGGCTTGTATGGACTTTGTCAAAAAGACCAGATTTCATGGATTTAGAATTTTAGATGGCTGCAGTTTGTTGAACGAAAGAACACCATCGCTCTGACTAAGAATGCCTTCCAATCAATCGCGAGAGACAACGTTGTAGAGGGTGAACTTCCCTAAGGTGCCGTGCTCAAGTGGAAATGAAACTCACAATTTCTCTTCTCACTTTCGAGTACGTATTTTACGTACTTAATAATCTTCTAGAAGAGTATATATGCAATGACCTTTGTATTGATTTATACTTAATTTCACACTCCTAAGCGGTGTTTTATGATATAAGAAGAGACATTACAGATAGAAAATTAAGTGGCGCTGCAGTTGCTTTTTGTCTCTTTCTGTTTGAGTAGGTATTATGCATCGAATTTAAGAAGTCTTACTCTGCAAGCAACTTGATTCTAATGGTCTGAACTAGATGAATCTTACTGTGATAGTTGCTTCCTATTCGCTCTTTCCATAACAGCTGTGATAGTCAATGTTCTCAAATTCTTTCGATAGTCAATATAAAAGTAAGGTTATTTTCCGGTAGCAACCAATAATGTTTTCTTATGCTATTGTTGACGAACATGCATTTACGCAGCAGTAGAAAAGGACTGAAATGATTTAAGTCTTTGCAGAGTCCATCTTTGACGAACGAAGCGCGGTTTCGAAGAGGGATCATTTATTTTTTGTTTTTAATTGAATGCCTCTTTTGACATCAACTGGACAGATAGTGCCGACAAAGCCACTTGCTTCTTTAACTGTGAAGCTGTCAATCGAGACGTTTCTCAATTCGTTGTCTAATTTGTTGATCGTATATATATAATTCGAATTCCTCCTCCAGTGTTGCTTGCCTCTTCAGAGCCTGAACTTTTAAGCGAAAGATTGACAGCTCAGTTCTCCAAGTAACGACGATACCATCACTAAATACAGTTTTAAATGATAATGTCCTTAATTTTAGCTTGTTCCAACTTAGGAATTTTTACCAATTCCTTCAAGTCTATATTGGAAATATCTTACGAGAGCACTAGCCTTCCCTTCAAGTACGCAAGTGATATGCACGCGGTTCAGAACGTTGAATGCTCGGTTTGGAACATTGACAAGTCACGTGCAGCCGACCAATTAATAGACACTGCTATCACACAGATATCATCACCATACAACCTCCGGTAAGTGCGAAAGAATTGGCAGAGAAAAAGGATAATGAAAAGCTTTGATATCTACTACCTATGGCGATTGCTTTAGGGAACAGAAATAGCTCTTATACGGGTGTGGATTTGTCAGGCTCGGCAGACTTAGGCAACACGACTTGAGTTTTGGACATGCGGGAAAGCGTCGTATTATTGTACAATCCACATCAAAGCTAAATATGTTAACGTAAGCCTAATATGGCCCACGCGCATATGTGCCCACCCGAAAACAAGTACGACGCCACCAAAGGCAATGTCCGAAGTATGACGTTAAAATCGTATTAGGCGATAGGAAAGGAGAACAGTTGGTAACTAAGCATTCACACCACCACGTCTGGCAGAGAACTTTAGTTTATCGACATTGCGATGGGACGAAATATCACTATAGAAAGCACAGGTTTTCCTCATCTCAATATACACAAGGGGACGGTTTCCGGATCATGAAACGCTAAATTCGTAAACTCTACGAGCAGAAGAGACAGGGAGAACATCGGCTTCTCAAAAATCAGAAAAAAGACTATAAGGAGCACGAAAGTTTGTACTCCAGCAATAACGTACGGAAATTTAACGAACAAGAACGTGTCAAGGCTAGAGTACCCGTACAGAAGGATGTAGAGATGAAGAAGGAAACCTTGTAGTAGAGTCACAGTCGGTGTTGAGAATATGGAAAAAATTTTCTCCAGGCTGTATAACGCCGACGAAGTTTAACATTCCGCCGTCAGGCAGAATAGACCTTTCGACCTTGACAATGACAGCTAAAACTTCCGTCTATCAGAGAAATCTTGATCAAGACTCGGCTTTTTTATACGGGGCACACAGCCTTTCTTTGGTTGATTGAGAGGATTTCGAAACCGCATCAGTCGGACATTACTTAAACAATGCTGATGTTCCATTCATCAGGCATGTACTTTTCTGGCCAGATCTAAGAAATGAGTTGGTGTATTCTCCCCACCAAGGCAATACCTCGGCCGGTAAGCCACCAGTTGCTTTGTTGGTTTTCGGCATATATATTGCTATTACGAGCCTTATGACGACGTAGATCAGTGTTATGCTAGTGACCAAGCATACCCTTGCCATTTTAGCTTGCAGAAGTAATGGTTTACTCATGCAGTTACCGGGGACAACCACAGTGGACAGCCACTATAGTATTTCTTACTATTAAAGACAAAGAAGACGGATCAACGTGCAGATGTTTCTCTTAGTTAAATCACGGATTAGTGGGACAGCTTCAGGCTTCACTTTATAAACACGCACACGTCGAAAGTTCTCTGAAATTCTGAAGTCCACTACTGCCTCGACGTTAACGATATCGAAGTACCACCAGATCCAATTCATTTTGAGATTTTGGTCTCTCCACCCGTGCCACAACCCCGCTAATTCCCTGCATGATACTTTGGCCGAAGCGAAACTAAATTTTTTGGGACCATCGGAAGAAAGTGATGATCTTATGAAGGAGAGAAATCCAAAATACCAATACGGAGGGCAACTAACCACGCATGGAGGTTTTCTTAAAACGTCCTTCAATCTTCGTGGAATACGAGCATCAGAAGCGTTGGCAAACGAACAATTCGTCTCCAACTCTGACTAACATTGCATGCCTTCTGAGCTTATAGCTATGGCAGATTTTAATTAAACTTTGTGCCTGTAAATTTTCTTGGTATCTCTAGCTGAAATGGTTCAGGCTTTTAATTACTCTCTTCACTAATGAACGGATTCGTATCTTTATCTGGCACCTGTTCGAAATTACGTACGATTTTCCATCTATCCAGGGGGCGAAATAAACATCGGTTATTTGAACGAAATGCGCAAAAATTTATTTCGACTAATCATTGCCATCTACTCGTATTTGTGTTTAACGTACGAGTATGCACGAATATACTGACGTCAGTCACTCAGTTGTCTATCAGTCAAACCAGACCTTGAACAGCAATCAAGCCAAGTGTTTTGGGGATACAATTTAAAAAATAAATAAATGTGTTCTGCAGCTCAAGTTAATGGATTTGTTAAGAGCTGGTTCTGGTGTCAAATTAAAATTCAGCTGAAATCCGAGAAACTGGCTGCAATATTGCTGCAGTCATACACATGGCAAATGTACACTGCAGGCCAAAAGCTGGCTTCATTCATTCAATCTCCATGAATTTTACGAATTACATTAAATTTTTTCTTACCGAAATTTTCTACCTGTACAGTACACAACACATTCAGGTGATAAAAGTTGGATTTTACACACACGCTTTTGAACAGTGGACGTTTGGTTTACAAATGTGGGAAAGCCGCTTTTGTGGTTTACGGAGGAGTGTTTAGGTTTTTCATAGTTATTCAATTTTATGACTTTTGGTTGTTGATTCAGCACATGTTTATGACTGCTTACATCAAAAGGGTTGTCAAATCCTAAAATTTGTCGATGCAGACTACTAGGGCCTTACATAAAAGACGGGCTTTGAAATTAAAAGAAAATATTTGAGATTCTTCATGTTCTGAGTAAACAATTCGTTGAAAATAGGAATCATCATCCTTCATAATGAAAGGAAATCGTGAGGGGAAATTGCCTCGCAGTTGAAGGTATCACGATGCTGCAATAGTCCACAAGAAAACGAGCACCCGAAATACGTGCCGAAATCAATAAAACATGGAATAAACCATTGCCATTGACAACTGTTAAACGATTACTAGGACATGCTTGACTGTTTGGGCGAGTTTCTGTTCGAAACCCGCTGCTGAGACCACAAAACATAGAGACTAGGCGAAAGAAGATTTCAGCAGAGTTTTATGGAGCGATGAATCAAAATTCAAGGTATTTGGCACAAAACGGAGAGTTTTCGTTCGACGGAGCGCTGAGCAAAAGATGCTAACAGACTGTGTTGTTCCTACCGTTAAGCATTAAGGCGGTTCCCTATATGGTTTGGGGATGTTTCCCTTCAAGTGTAGTGGGAGATCTGGTTCGAGTTATTGCAAAAATGAATAAGGAGGCATAGAAAACGCAGTAACCTCTGGGCTAAGACTAATTGGTAAAACACTCATATTTCAGCAGGACAACGACCCTAAACACACGTCAAAACTTTGTCAATACTACCTAAAACAGAGGAAAGATAAATAAATCTTATAGATCTTGATAAGGCCGCTGCAATCACCAGATCATACTGTCGAGCTGTGGTGGGATAAACTAGATAAAAGGGTCTGGGATCAATATACTTTGGGGCAATATACCAAAGACAACAAAAATTCTAAAATGTGCGATAAATTATCTCTTTTACTTACTCACACAAGTTTGTAGACAAATTACTTTCTGCATTTAATTGCTGATCACGCATTGTTTTAATTTTCTCAACATATTTCCATACATCGGAGGTATTCAATACAAAATGAGTTTGATTTTTAAAGAACCGTTTCAAAAGTGTTTTCTTAACAACTCAGCCAAAAGGGCCGCAAATGAGTATTAAATCGGCAGCAAAATATGTTAAAACATCAGAGGCATTTGTGAGAAAGTAGACAAAGAGGTATAGAGAATGATGGGGGTCTGGTAGAGGGTCAGTAAGGTAATTCAGGGTGCACACGTCCACGTCTGTAAGTACAGACCAGCTGTTTTGGCACTCTGATCACTCTGATCGAACTAGTACCATTATTCTTTCCTCACCGCTGTCGTGCCATTTACGTGCGTAGTATAGGATACTCCACCACAATGTGATCCATGCTGCAATCACGAATTCAACTTTATTTGGTTTAAATTCCATCTCCGTAAGCAAATCATCGACTATTGCTTTATTTATAGAAAGCCAAAACTGGACAGCAATTCGGCCTTTAATCTGTCTGGCTCCGTACAAAGACTTGTATCCCCGTATCCTCATACTTAAATTGTGATTACGGGCGATTCAATATACACAACTTTGGTTGGGTTCGACATTCTGGACAGACAACATACGAAGGATGGTATGCTGACTTATCTTTGCTGCGGAAAATAACTTGACCCAGCTGTTAAATGAGCCCACACGTGCACCAGAAGTTGATAGTTACACCGCTAACACCCTGGATTTGTTTTTAACTTCTTACCCTGATAAGTACAAGGTCGATGTATTATCCTCTCTAGTCTCGCCGGACAGTGGTCTTAATATATCAGATAATTTCTCATACATCGACCACAAAGTTCGAGAAAAGATTCATAAAAGCACCGTATGGCAATACAAGAAAGCCAATTGGATCGGACACAACACCTTCTTCATGAATATTAACTGGTCATTAGGTTTCCTCGATGTGGATGCCGCTGTTAATATGATCACAGACACTATTCTCTTTGGAATGAGATGCCTTATTCCTTATCGGATGAAGAGTATCAAACCAAAAGAAATGGTGTGGCACTGCTCGAGCTGTAAAGAGGCTGTCAGGGTTAGAGAATGGTTTACATTACGGTACTACTAGACCAACAATCAAACCAAATCAACTAGACACAGGAAAACCGAAAAAAATTCAAACGAGCCAGGAATACTTCAACGTCCTTGTTAAGCGTTTGAAATATCAATACGACCAAAAACTAGAATTTCCCAAAGGCACTAAAAGCTTTTGGTCATTTTGTCAAAAACATCAGAAATTCTGCCTCATCCTCCAACCCAACGCTCATTCATAATGACATTTCCACTGTCAGATCTTTAGACAAGACCAGTCTGCCTGCTGCACACGTTGCGGCCAGTTCAACACTCCCAGATTGTGTTTTGTCTCCGCCTACACATTGCTATGTCAAATCTTCAATGGGACAAATCCACTTCCGCCCTCGTGTAGTAGTAAGAGTACTTAAAGATCTTAATATACACAAATTCCCTGGTCTCTGAATAGGTGTAAAACCACTGCGTACGTTTTTTCATTAAACCTACTCTTTAGGACACTTTCCGAGAAGATGAAAAACAGCATTTGTCCAATCCGTCCTTAAAAAAGGCGAATCATCTCCTCTATCCTCCTACAGACCCATTGCACTTATGTCCCTTCTTTCCAAGGTCATGGAAACGCTGCCAAACCATCAGCTCATGAAATATCTCGAAACATGAAAACTTCTCAATAACTAGCAGAATGGCTTTCATAGTAACAGGCCCACTGGAACCAAGTGGAACCAAAGCGTACATCAATCTAATGAAAGCAAGATATATAGTTGCATTTGATATTTCTAAGACATTGGACAGAGTTTGGCATCAGGCTCTCTTGTCGAAAATTAGAAACTACCTTTCGGAACATTCAATTCAAGTTGTCTTGGATGGTTTCAAGTCTGATATCCACAAAATAAATGATGGTGTGCCCCAGGGATCTGTTCCGCCTCCGACACTCTTTTTAACTTTCATCAATGATCTCTTGTCTGCTACTTCTGATCCAATATATTCCTTTGCTGATTAGAGTACTCTCTGCTTTTCATATTCGTTCCCAGACTCACGTCCCTGGTTTTCGACTGTAGAACGGGAACGGCATTAAATTACGATGTTAACAGCATAACAAATTAGAGAACTATCAACGGAGTGGATTTTAATGCTTCCAAAATCCAATGTTCTCTGCTGTAGTTAAAGCGAAATTTAAATACCCAGCCATTATCCATGGATGGCACTTACATGGTCAAAACCGAAAAACTTTCTATTCTCGGTATGTGTGTCTGTGACAATTATTGTACGTTGGAATGACCACATATTCGATGTCGTCAAAAGTGCTGCGAAATGTCTATGTTTCCTCAATCGATGTAAGAAGTACTTCAGCGCCTATGATCTGGCCTCAATATATATGGCATTCATCCAGCCAAAACTGGTGTATAATGCCCACGTCTGGTCAGGTGCTCGTAAAACATCTATGCGCCTGATAGGTAAGATTCAACACCGTGCTGTAAAACTCATAGGTAATATTAGTATCACACAGACAATGGACACCTTCGAAATCGACATAATGTCTCGTGTGACAATAGCACTCCGCCCCTTCAAACTTTTAACCATAACACCGATGAATGCTCATCAGTACACTCTCAAACACACTTTCGGGCATACTCGGTAATATCGTGATCCATTCCTAAGCTGTACAATTCTACTTCCTAGTCATTACTCGTATACCTTGCAAACATTTAGAACTAACTTACATCGGTATCTCTCTTTCCTTTCCTCCTAAGTTTCCTTAGTCCGCGATGTGTGCAAACATTTAAAGGGTACCAACCCCTTGATCAATCAGTTAATTTGTGAATTGCTTTGGAAAAACCCCAACATTAGTCTGAGCAACGCAATGAAAAATTCTCCAGAAAAGGAATTACAGCGTCCATCAACACAATACGAAGCTGTTTGGCAGAATCTAGCATCAGAAACAGGAATTCCAAACTTTAACCTCTACTGATCTAAAAACATATGAAGAAGATGCTAAGCATGCCCAACGCAGAATTTAAACCGTGGTTGGAGCAATATCATGTTTACAGATGAGTTGTCTTTTATTGTTTATAATCATTGGAAGACAGCCTGTACAAAGAAACATGAAAAGTTCCTGCAACGCACCATAAAACATACAGTAAAAGTTCATGTGATGCGGATGCTTCTAGGCCAAAAGATTCAGAAAGTCAATGGTCTTCACACAAGACCCCGATGGACAATTCATGGTAAAATTGTATCAAAAGCGTTTGCTAGACTCTGCCGAATCTCGGTATGGACCAAACAATTACGACTGGATTTTGCAAGTGGATTACGATCCTAAACATCCGAGTTAGTTGCCTATGTCCGCTTTGGAAAGAGGACTTTAGATTGGCCGTCCAAAAGTTCTGATGCGAATCTAATAGAAAATGTGTGGACTTTAATGAAGCAAAGGCTTAAGGGGGACACAAATGGCCACGATGAAAGAACTTGTTCGCCTGACCTAAGTTTAGAATATGCCCAAAAGTGAAAGTTGCACTGGACGATGCCAAGCAATTACAATATAAATAATAATGGTGACTGGACTCCCTACTAATATAATTACTTAAATAAAAAATTTATTGGTTGTTCAGGCGCGGGTTTTTGTGGAACACTCTGTATGTTGAGAAAAAATTGAGAAAATATTTTCCTCCCTATTTTGGTTTCACATTTGCTGCCCATTCATTTTACACGATTACTATTCTACAAAGAGTTCCTTTCGATGTTAGATTTCGTTTTTCCTTCGAACATGGAGTGTGACCTCAAACTTTTGGCCTGAACTGTACATACGAATATATACAAATCGATTCCAAATTGTACTCATGGTCAACTCTCACTCTTGTAAAAACCTCATCGCACTTAGGCTGTTAAATAGGCTTAATGAGTCACATAAATATCAATTGTTTATTAGAGTCCAATATAATACAAATTGTTGCCCTTATCATAAATCAACGCGGCCTGCCGGCGGCGCGGGCCCTCTGTTTCATGTTTATGTACAAAGTATCTCTGAATATGAAACCCATAATTCACAGATTCTACAGGGTGTGTGGGCTACCGCCATGGAGCCACAATTCTACGAGTATCTACACATAAACAATTTCCTTATCTAAATTGTCTCCCTGAATACCGCAGCATATCTTGCGAACCTCATCTTAACTGATAGATCTCCTTTAAATTATGCATGGATATCGACCGTCAGTCGATGGTTATATTGTATCTACATAATTGTCTTACAGTCCTGGATGAGGTAATTATTGAAATAGGAAAAAAAAAAGAATGTTTTATCCAGAATCCAACTGAAGGGTGGTTAATTTAGAACGCCCATTTCGATATTTTAGATAAAAAACGAAACAAATTTAACAATAATCAAATAAATAAACTAATAACCGATAAGATGTGAAGAAGGTTTAACGCGCACGCGTATCTGAGAGATTTTTCTTCATCTTTTCGCCTCGTTTTTATTTGAACAAAAGTATCTGAATCTCAATTTGAATGCTGACCAACAAATGCGGGCAACACTGCACACGATATGAGTACATACATATATCAATTGAATGTACGAGTATGTTAGAGCGTGAGATACTGTTTCGAAATAGGAAAGATACGTTATCGCATTTAATTTCAATTGAGTTCGTTGTTGTTAAGCTCTTTTTTCCCCTCTCTGTTCGTTATTGTGTTATTGTAGTTTGAAGTTACAAATACGAGTATGGACAATGGACAGAAAGATGTCATAGAAACGGAGGCGACCTTGCAGGAACTATTCAAGTGTGGAATGGTTGTTATTGTAGATTTGAATTTCTTAGATGTGTGAAATATTTAAACAGTTTATTCCGAATGTTTAGATGTTTATAGAAAAAGATGGTGCTGTAAAATTCAGCTCTTCTACCCGATTTACATATTTCTTTCCGATAGTTTCTAACGGTCTGACTTGCTTTTATCAATGAAGAAGAGGGCTCTAAATTTTATTCTAGACGAAAAGCGAATCCCATATTCCAATTAACTCCTTCTAGGGCTTGGGAAAACTCTCGCATATATAGGCTAATACATATATAGCCCTATATATAGGCAGTCTTAAAGCCTTCTACACTTTCCCTACAGACCCGATTCAATGTCTAGACAAGTACTACCAGATGAGTGAAGTTTAGAAGTTTTATAAAAAAAAAATTAACAAAATGCTCAAGCTGTAAGGCCCGAAAAGGAATCTGCAGGGATGGAGAAGGAAGGCTACTTTGTGTTAAAATAGACGACGTGTTCAGTAAGATGAAAAAGTCGAATACGGAGTCCCTCAGGGATCGAAGTTGGGTCCAATATTATTCATCCTCTAGACGAATGAGCTTCTTCGGGTCTTTAAGAAGAGTATTCCCTTTCAACATGAACGAAGGTAGACAACATTTGAATCCACTCGACCAACACCCGATGCTGATGATTGTAGACGGAGCATACATCAACTCACCTCCAAAATCTGGTCGAAAGTATGTCTGACGAATGGAAGCTAAGCATTGTTTGCCCGGTCGTAAAGAAGAGAGATTCCCCCGACAGCGCTTAAGTATCTGCCGTACTATATGGACGCCTAAGACCCTTCTTCACCAGTCTCATCATACTATCAGTATGTGTTTTGGTTGGGAAAATCCACCATAAAACAATAGAAAACACCCAAGAGTTCCAAAGATTTTCATTGATTTCAAGGTCGCATATGACAGCATCTACAGAGATGAACTATACGGAGCCATGTCTAGTTTTGGCAACTGTATCAAACACATTCAACTGTGAAGAGTGACGATGGAGAATGCACTCTACTCCGTCAAGATCTGTAATAATAAAAATAAGAAGCCGATTACCTCAATTTCGGAAAAACACTTTGACAAGGCAATACGTTGCCATGTGACTGAACTTTTCAATATCGTTTTCAAAAAAATTGTGTGAATCTCGCAAGCCAATTCCAGAGGCACCATCTTTCAATGGTCTACTCGTATTCAGTTACTTATACAGAGTCCGGCAAAATTATCTCCCACATTTTGCACCGCCACTGTGCCCGAACCACTGAAGAGAGGGGGAGGTTGGTAGCTCACGCCTTGCCATTTCAGTTGTCGTCATGAATTGGACGGGCGAGTATCGTGCCTTCTTTATCGAAACATTTATGAAAAGTAACGAATCTGTGATTACGACGCAAAGAACTTTTCGTACTCACTTCGCGTTTGGTAGACATGCTCCAGTTCCAGATCGCAAAGCAATGCTGTTGTTAGTTTCAATTTTTAGAGCTACAGGTTCAGCTTTAAAAAAAAACAGCTGGTATACCCAGAAGTGTTGGGACACCAGAAAATGTTGCAGCTGTAAGAGAAGCAATTGAACGACTTCCTAGCCGTTCAGCTGTTAAACATGCCTCTGCTTTGCGTTTGTCAGATCGTTCTGTGAGAAGAATTTTACACGCCGATCTGAAGTTCCACCCATACAAAATGATGATCGTGTTTAGTGAACGGGACTGGGAAAATCGCAGAGCATGCTCCAACGATATTCTTCAAAACATCCCACAAAAGGCTGTTTTAATAACGAGTGACGAAGCTCATTTCCATTTGTCTGGCTGTGTGAACGAGCAGAATTTTTGCTACGCCTACACGCCAACGTGTTCGGTCCCTGGTAATAAGCTTCAGCTCTGTCCAACTTTTCCCCAATTGCTGTGACTCCTCCTCTAGTATACTGCGCCATGTATTTCTCGGCCGACCCGTTCTTCTACTATCTTGGGGTAGCGGATTCCATTGCATCGAAATACTCTCAAGATATTGGAAATTCTCTACTCTCTCTACCGGCTGTCCAGCAATGCTAACTTGAGTTGATGAGTTAGTACCAAGGTTAATGATTTTGGTTTGGAAGTGTTAATCTTTAAACCCAGGACATTTGCCTCCCTCTCCACTCTTGCTGTCATTTGGTGCAGATCCATAGTCCGGTGTTTGAGTTGCGATTCAAGGGTCCAACGAGTTTCTCCGTTTCTAGTAGACAATCACCAAAAAACAAACAAGTATCAGCGATAGAATGTAAACTTGTCGGTCCCCACTTTCCTCTACGCAGAACATGCCATTTAGACCGATCACAGGTTGCTTTGATAATAGCCATTAGTTTGTCGGGTATACTTCCCCAACGTAAGGTAAGCCAGATAAACTGCCAGTTGAGACTCTCGATCCGCAGGACACAGGAGGATCCAGAGCGAAAACTTATTTACTTTGCTTCAAGTTTATATTCCAGATGTTCCTTTTTTCACTCAAGAACTACTTTGGCTATTATCTTAGCAACTACGGGAAGAACGAAAATGCCTCTCCAGTTTTCATACTCCATAAGACTTAGGGAGTTTGACAATCACTCCCTCTCTCAATAAGAGGATGTAAAAGATCTGTTGATATCGCAGAAGCTCAGCGGGAATACCATCTAGCCCTACCGCCATGTTGTTCTTCAGCTCATCGATCTCACCTTTTCTGTGAGTGCGAATTCGGGAGCTTAGTTTGATTTGGGTGCACATCTCTGCCAAATACATGGATAAACTGCAACAAAGTGCTTTTTCTATAGCTTGAACTGATCCTCATCCGAAACGAGAACGGACACAACCTAATAGGCCGGATTTTGGCTAGAACGATGACCACCTGTCAGCTCTTTGGTGATTCTGTAAACTATTTTGCTGTCACACTCGCCCGCTTTTTTCTCTGTTTCGGTGACCAGGCAACTGATATATGTAGTTACATTTCTGACGTCGTACGCTGTGCTGTACTATGGTTTATATTCCTCAATCCGCCTCCAGAGTTCCTAATTAAAATATTGTAATACTAAATATTTTGAGAAACAATTCCTGCTCTTCGATACCGACGATACCGACGATGGAGTAAAGCAGTACCACATATCTGGCGGAGTACTGTAAAACATTATGTATAACCGAGCTCTAAAGCATGAAATTCCGAACGAACGAACGGGAACGAATGTATCCGTAAAGTAAGACGGTAGATGGCAGCAGTCGGGTTAGAGCTTGCTGAACATAAAACAGAAGCAGTACTAGTAAGCAACCGCAAGAAAAGCGAAACAATCACCATCAGGGTAGGCGATCAAAATTGAACGGCAAAACCGGTGATTAGATACCTAGGTGTGATGATCGACGCTTGGCTCGCTTACAAAGGACACCTTGAAGGAACGCGCGATAAAGCTACTCGGCCTTATCCGGAGTAATGACAAATATTGGAGGACCCAGACAATTAATGAATGCTGCACCAATATCGCTCAAAGCAATAATAATTAAGTCTTATGCAAGAAGGATTGTGGCGAAACGTAAAATGAAACCATGCTCCATAGAATGGTTTAGATAATCACGATCTACTTAAAATCTACTTACCCGAAGGGCGCTGATTGACCCATCATTGGGCTTAAGCCTTCACGGTAGGTAACCCCGTAAAACTACAAAATCATCTTCTGTCCGGAAACATGATGACACGAAATCCTGCTGGAAGCTTCAAGGCCGATAAGGTTTATACTATAAAATCAAAAAGTATTCAACAGCAAAGTACCTGATACTCGTATTGTCATATTTTGTATAAGGCTTCTCAACACCTGGGCCTGTAAAGGAACGTGCTGAATCGTATGAATAGTAGATGCTGGAAAATCAAACGTGCACTCATTGGCTTTTTAATAGAAATATACGCTTCCGAACAAAGCCCTATTCAGATTATTCATTTTAAAACAATTCGCCAACTACGAGTATGTAATACGACACAATATCATTTTACAATTGCTTACTCAACCACCAAGCCGATACATTTACATGTTTCTTTTTTGGTTTTTTTAATTTTTTATAATCCACGACACAACTAATTAGTCATTATCGGAGTTTTCCATGGGTCGAGGATAGCAGGTGTGATCTGCATATAAATACGCAAATATTCACTCCTCACGTGTGAGTCAATCTACATATTGTACATATATGTGAGCCGAAAAAGCTAAATATCCGAAAATTTTTATCACAAACTGTTGAAAAATTTTAACGACTTACTGACCAAACCATTATGGCTTTTTGATTAAAAGATAAAAACCAAAAAACAACCAAATGTTAATCCAATCAGACAAAAATGGTATATGAGTACGAGTTTGTATATAAAATTACCGTTTAAAGCATCTGAATGCCATTTAACGCATCCAAAGATGAAGAACTAGTTTTATTTATTTTTGCGTCGGGGGGGAAATGGGAGAGCTGTTTTACTTCTCTGAAAATCCAGTCTAATTCAAATAAATCAAATCGAAGAACAAGATTTGAAATATTTCTTTTGATATACATATATGGAACTGGTATAGGCTGACGGTTGAGGTCAACCCTAAGATACCATCCAAAGGTAAGGGTTTCAACGTCTCAAAAATTCCCAGAGAAAGGAGAAAAAAAAACAAAAAAAAAAAACAGTCATAGTCCACCCAAAAGAAAATATTTCACACCCCATTCTCGTATCTAGGGAAGCAAAAATCTATTCAAATCAACTTCTAGGGAAGCGAATACATGTATGCACTCAAAACATACGGGTATCTTTCAAAAATAACAATAGAATCACCCAGACAGAGCAGTCTTGAGTACACGTAAGTGCAAACTCTATTACAATAGCCAACCGAATGAATACGAGTACGTCTTGGAAGAGAAAAAAATACCCAAACGCAGAAAAATTCCCACTGATCCTTACCCCTAAAGCGAAATACCGATTAGATAATGTTTTCGGATCGCATAATACCTACTCCGTATCTACTCGTATAAGACCCTGCAATTCGTATATGAATGTGAATTTAATTAAAAGAAAAAAAGAAGATATTAGGGTGATATCTGAATGTATGAGTGTAAAATCGAACAATTTTCGGTGGTTGGTCGGAATTTCATTCGAAACGAGGCACCGAGTATATAAATGATCGCACATTTCATACGATCATCGCATTTCTGGTTTGCAACTCGACATAGAAACAACTCAATCCGCAGCGAGAGAGAGAGAGTTCGGCTGAGTCTTGGGCTCAAATGCCCTTTCTGGGGCTGAAGCTCTTGCAACTATCCGCCTTCAATCTCTCTCTCTCGCCCTGGCCCAGCTTGTGTGTGCTTAAGTGAAATTTAATATTAATATCAATGGAAAAAAATTAAAAAGAAAATCCAATCAAGTGATTTAATTCATAAAAAGAAAGCAAAAGAGAAAATCCGAAGAAAAAAAAGTAAGCAGAACCAAACTCTAAAGTATAAAGTGATTTAAGTGCAGTGTGTATCTGAACTGAGTATCTGTTTTTGTACAGAGACAGTATGAATACTAAAGAAAGAGACATGTTTTCCTGTTGAAAGTGACTACAGCAACGACGACGATGATCATGATAATGATGAGGTTGATGACAACGAAAGAGAAAGCTACTACACTAAAACTCCACCATAGAGACAACAAAAAAAAAAAAACCAACAAGCAACAGTAACTAAATCACGTAATAAGATACATCACATGATCACTGATCGAGTATGCGAGTACGATCAGTATCATTCACTTGTTGCAAGGTGGTTCAATTTTTCAACTTTTTCCCTGCATCGCACCACACAGTCCGTATTCATATCAATCATCATTATCGTGTTCAATGGGGAAAATGATGATATTGAAACGAGGGCGTCTACATACAACACACTCTACTGATACGAGTATTGCCCCAAGGGATTTTCAACTCTCAGATACAATACACCCAACCCAACCCAACACGACTCCAAGATGGGATTAGTCAAAGTAACATATATACATAATTTACACAATGTAAGTATGATTGTGAATATTTTTGTATGTCTCACTGCGTTTCGATGGCGTGAAAGTTTCGTATCTATGTGAGGTTTTTATAACCAAATTTATTCGAATGAATGAAATTTCGGCATAATTATGGTTTTCGGTGAAAGTGACAGGCCGCAGATACCAGTCGAACTCTGTGTGAGACAATGAAAACGAAATTTTACATATGTACGAGTATAATCGTAAATCGTAGGTATCTTCGTTTTATCTTTCCCTTGCTGCTTTTGACTCTTTATCTCTTGATGAAATGGGAATTCAAATTTGGTAATCCATAACAGTGAAGGCAAATAACGTTCAGTTTTTTTTACATGTAAATATACATACATACTTTTTCATTTGGCCCAAGTCAAGTGTGTCAGACATAATGTCGTTCTAAATCAGAAAGAAAATAGAGCGATCTGTACAGGTTAGCGCAAGATCAGTTACTTAGAGTGTATTGACATTGATCGTGCAGATTGTCATTACAATGTAGGGAGGGTTTAACTTGTTACAGCTTATTACTTCTTCCGGTAGTCGGATATTACCGCTTTTGATCAGCTTTTACTTGTATACCTCGCAGATATGAGAAAATATGATCATTTTGTGGGCAAACAGTTTTCGTTTTTTTTTTTTTGTTTGTTTGTCAAAATCTCCTCAAGTCAATATCAAAAAAAAATAGGTTCAGCTTGACTGCTCCCGACATTTCAGTTTTGTTTTGATTGAGGTCACATCAGAGTTTCACAAGGTATTGATCATCAAGATCGTTCTGAATATGTCAACTAAAACGATGAAGGTCACCAATTGTTAGGCTGACATCAGTTTCGTTGGATCATCTATTCAATTTTCAATGGAAACCTGTTCCCTAATTTCGTCTGATGGGCTAAATAATTATATGGATCGAGCAATTGTAGCTTAGATTGTGATCAGTTTTTTGTGCCTTAAAGATCAAATCACTTTCGGAAGTCACAAATTAGTTCACTTCTGAGCATATACTACATCGCGTTATATAAAATATGTAGCTTTAGCCAGATCGACTAATGTTGGTTCCAATTAATAGATTTGGTATAGTGTGTTAAGTTTTATACAACGCGTGTTTTGTAGTACAGATTCAAACCATTCCTTATATCTTATAAATCGGAAACTTCGTTTTCTTTTCGAATAATTTCTCCTTTTAGTTTCGAAAAGCGACCTCTATTATTTGTATGAACTAGGAAGAATTATCAGTCAATATTTCACAGACGACAGGAATATATTGAAGTTTTCTGATGGAGAAACATTTATGCCAACCTCTATAAATGACAACATCCGTCTACTTCTACACAACCAGACCTTCAAAAACTCCTTGTTTCATATAACGAACAGCCAAACCATTCTGCATAAAAAAAATAGCTCAGATTCGAACCATTTTGGTTTTGATCGAGATCAAATCGTTCTCAGGACTGACACGAATGGTATTTGTTTCAATAAGTTGGCTCACAACGTTGACTACATTTTTCTCATTTTTAGAGATTTATTATTTTTGATACTGAGAGGCACATCACGGTAGAATTTCGATGTAAAACCAGTGCATATTATCACGGACATACACCCCTATTTTCATGTTGCAAGTTTCATTTTATTTGTTTCGATATTTGCCTTTCACGGCTATAAATGCTATTTTGTACTTTAGTCTTCCATAATGCTGCCATTTATGAATATTTTGCACTTGTATCAGCCCTAAAAATATCAGTTGCACTCTGCCGGTTTTTTGTATTTTAGTTTACTCTTTAAAAGTGTTTATAACTTTCAAGCAAATTCGTGATTTAAGCATCTTCACCACTCATATGCATTTCCAGAACAGCTATTCTACTAGCTCCAAGTGAGTTCTCTGTATATGTAGTACAATCTCACTTTCAGCTATGCTCTGTGTCACTATGCCATCCCAAACTAATAAACTTGACAGAAAAAGCTTCTCTAAAAGAAAAAAAAAACCAAAAGCTTTCAACTGAATAGGATCAGTTTACAATTTTGTTAATATTTGATTGCATATCCTTTGATGGAAATGACAGCCATACAATGTCGTTCCATTGAATCAACAAATGACTGACATCTCTCCGAAGAAATGGCATACCAGCAACGTTGAATCGCATTCCAAACCTCATTGGTATTTCTTGGCTGTCTTTCTGAAAGACCTTTCTTTACATCAGCCCATCAATTTTCCAGTAGACTTAAGTCTCAAGATTGAGATGGCCATTCCATTACATTGACCCGGTGTTTTTTAAACAGCTTTTAGCCTTTTTGGTGGTATGCTTGGGGTTGTTGTCTTGTTGGAAGACCCATACTAATGGTAGAAAGTGGAAACATTGTTTCGTCCATTATTTTGACATAAAGGTACGAAAAACATCTCCACACCATAAAGCTTCAGCACACGTGTTTTACTGTGTTTGTCCAGTTAACAAGTCAAGTCGGGTTGAATTCTGCATTTGGGGGCTTTCTAACATAGCAACGAGACCGAGCATCACCAAACACAACGATCTTTCTCTCGTCAGACCGGAGAATGAATGCTAGTAATATACGAGTACTCATGGTGCTACTTTTCGACCGCAGCTATATATCCCAGACTAGCACAAATTTTCATCAAAGTCCCAAGAACTCATAGTTTTGTAACAATGAATATTTTTAGCTCAAAAAATATTTTCAATTTCCTAGCCTTGAAGGTATAAACCTCTTCAACTGGGCATGTGCAATTTATAGAGATCAATACGCTGTCATCTCTCTACATTCTCGTTTATCAATTGCCTTATCAATGATTTCAACAAAGTTATTCAAACCGAATTGATTTGCCCAAGCTATGTTTTCTGTATCACTTGGTAGAACAAGCAACAGTCTTTTCCGCAATACAGGAGACTAGACCTATCAGGAATATAATCTATAGTCTCCATAACGGTGTGGCTGTAGATTTGAAATTGGCAAGTCTTCTACAAAACCTTCCATATGATACACATTTGATGGACATTGTTGTCGTTAAATGGTGCTGTGAGTTTAAAGAGACTGATTACTTCAAGTTATGTTGGCCCAGGATCTACTCTTATCGATACAGGCTTAGGATTTGAATTGTAGATCTTATGTCATCGTCACTTTCTGAGGTCGGAACGACTTTCTTTTGACTAAGTACATATGTGAGTATTTTAAGCTCCAAATTGTTGTTTAAATTTTTGTATCCCATGACAAGGATGAGGATAATATTGTATTTATGATGTACGCCCCTATAAAGATCTTTTGTATACCTCATCCCCGGCCAAAATTGATTTCATCACCTTATCACTGAAACCTCCAAACAAATTGATGACTTTCAAACTTCTAATTTTCTCTATTCCATACTCCAATTGTGTATCCTCAAAAGTTGCCATTATTCGTTGCATTTACCTTTGATACCGTCTAACTCCTCTTCAACCATCAAATTTGGAAAACAAACTCTTCCACCAACAATCAACTGAAAATCCGCATTGAAAATTTCAAACCTCATGCAGATAGATACCCGTTGTATCGTGTACTTTTCTCGTATTGTATTTGAATTTTCAACTATATATGAACACAAAGAACAGATTACGAACTTCCTTTTCCTAACTTGTTGCCCCAACATGTAACTAGTTGAACAAAAGGGCGTTTCAAACAATATTCTATCTTCGTTGGGTTTACCTTTTTTCCCACAAAATAAACAACTATGTACGAATACGAATCCAAATACGAGTATGAGTACGAGTACTTTTCCATTTTCTTTTTATCCAAACGAATACAGATCGTGAGTTTGCATTTTTAAAATATCCGAACACGGATACGAAGTTTTAGTACAAGTAGCAGTAACCCTCTTAAAGTTTTATCAACCGTGAATTTGGGTAACCGAAAAAGAATACTCTCCTCTACCAGACCTCTAGGGCGGCAAAACAGGTGGTTTCGAAAATTTTATAAAAATCGAAAGTATCTGACAACAACAGGGAAATAAGTATCTTCTGTACTCAGGTGTAACAAATCTATTTACTCAGCTTACCGGATAAACGATTCTTTAATATACGAGTACTACCGTACACCGCTCGGTATACTCATATTGAATACAAAAGCAAACACAGTTGCCGTCGACCTGGTTTTAGTTTTTCTAATTTGTTGGTTACCCGCAACATTTTGACACACAATGATGACAGATGAGAATCTCTGTTTATGACCATTAAATTTAGTGTGGTAAATTCCCCTAATTGAAAGGGCACACCGAAACCCATTCCGACTAATTGCCAACCAATTGAACCGTGAACAAGTTAGAAAGTTCAAAATCACTTGACTAGGTTCAATTTTCGACGTAATACGTTCAGTCAGAAATGAAATAAAACGGACGACGGACAGCCCACGGGGAAGGTACTCATTTTTAATTTACAAGTATACGAGTATACGGGTATTTGGAAAAAATTAACTGAACTCTGTCAGTACTTAATCGAATATCAAAACGAATCGGTCGCATCACAACTCTGAAGTAATTGCTGAAAGAGAGTAGTTATTTTCAAAAAGTTTCCAACGAATCGCTGAAAAGAAGAGTAATTGAATTTCAGGAAAGAGAGACTCTGTTTTTATTCAATTGAAATTCATAAAAGAATAAAAATAAAAAATAGATGAGGTACCGGGAACTCTTGTCAAGGGGAAGAAAGCAATGAAATAAAAATCAATTGAATCAATTAGCAATAGTAGAATGGAATGGAAAATAACTCCGCAAGGATCTCTTACAATTTATTTCATTTTTAATTTTGTTCTCTTTTTTTTTTTTTGAGGAGTGGGGCGTACTGTAGTAGTTCGAAGGTGATCAGACTTTTCAGTGCTGAGTTTTCTTCTAATTAAAAACGGAATTGTTTCCTTTTTTTCTTTGTAGCTTTATATATTTCTTTTCAGTACCATTGGAGTGAATGGGAAGAGGGGTGGGCAAACAAATTTAATTCAATCCGCATAGTTTGAATTTTTTACTTCAAAGGCAAATAGAATTTTTTTTATGCTCTTCGTTGGTTTTAGTGAAATGTAACGAAACCACAAATATTAAAAGGAATTAATTTTTTTTTCGTAATGAGCTTTGTCATTTGGAGACTTGAAATTGCGGTTGGAGAATACGAGTATCAATAGATCCGGTTTGCAAAGATTTATATTTATCTGAAACCTTGTACGGTGAGTTTTTTTCTTTTCGTTTTTAACAGGGTGGGACTTTAGTCAATTGGCGCCTGCTGGAAATCATATCTTTATATTATCCACCCTTATCAATAAAAGCAACGGTTTTCCTATGACCAAGATAGTAATGAATCAAAATGACAGGTAGAGAGTACCTATGTATTTGAGAACATTACACGTATTATGGCCTTCCTCATTTCTATGGCCTGGTATCTATTCGAGATGATTGCATTCAAATATCCTTGCTTTCTGGTGAATAAGACTCATGTCAAAATCAGGTTTGCATGGATGTCAATCACCGTGCATATAGTATAACTCACCTTTTTGATTTAAGGATTGAAAAAGTTGAATGAGAAGACTTGTTCAAATTTTCACCAGAGCTCCAGAATAATAGCTACGCTCAGTGAAAATAATTGACGACGTTTAGCTCTAGTTTGTTTTGGTGATGTTCTCATCGTCACATTTTACAACAGAACCCACTTAATGGTTTAGTTGTGTCTTTAGTTCCTAATTTCGGCTCGTATCTCACTGTTAATCTGTCATCTACACTGTCCACCTTCTTAAGACTAAAGTTTTCATGTTTCGCACAATTGTTCATCTCAATTGATCTTTGATGTTATTTTCCTTCAAGTTCTTGGCCATTCTATTTAAGAACTAACTCCCTCTCTTCTGAGCTGTTTCTCAAGATGCACTTTCAAGAGGTGTAAGGAAGGAAGGAGGAAGAACTACGATAAACAGCAAACAGTGTTTTTTTTATTTTTCTTGATGCATCGATAGCCGATGGATCGCCTTTAGGTTTTCCTCGCTCCAAATTCGACAATTAATACAGCCACTGAGACAGAAGTGAGACTCATCACTGAACAAAATTTGGCGGTAAAAAAGTGGATCAATCGTTCAAGAGCCCAATCAGCAAAGTCGCAAACGATGATCGCTTGACTTGCACACTATGACGAATCGATGAATTTGCATCATCCTCAGTGCTGGGCTCAACAGAGTCGATATTTTCATCTGTGCGCAATCTGAGCATTCTTGTCAGTGGGTTGACTGGTTCTGTTGACCGTAAAATTGGCATAGGGCTCTAAAAACATTTTTTCTTCCTAAACACTGATTTTGGAAATAAATTTCCACAATTTGTGAACATTTCTCGAGTGTAAGTCCTTACGGTGTAAGTCGGGGCAGTCTGTCGTATCGCGCTGTAAATAGTCGACCACGTCCCAATAATTGTGGTAAGTATATTTGAGAGATTTCTCGCCTCAGTAAACAAACATCTTCTTTGATGAATTATAAAAAACACCAGCGGTACCCAGCGAAATCTGACTTACAAACTGAATTTTCCAAACTATATTGAATGAAAGAATGGTATCAGTTTTCAAATTGACTGTCAGCTTTCTAAGTGTTACCATATTGAAAGCTCATTTACCTATGTTGGATTTTAATATGTATAAAAAGAACTCGCATACTTTCGAAGTCTTCTTGGTCTATTAGTCGTTTTGTAAAACTGGCAAGATATTGCATTCGTAACCAACATTAGATGCGAGTCGATCTTAAGGAAATCCAAACTTTCTTGATAGAGATTTCGATGTTACTTCGACTAACTTTGGCAATGCCTATCTGTTCGCCTTCGACAGGCGATACAGAGCTATCTTATTGAAGAAATCCTTAAAAAACTCCATCGACTGCCATTCTAAGCTGATCTTTTTGGTTCCATGATTCCTTATTCTAACTAATGTGCTTTTACTGATGATGACCTCATATTGGGCGCCAAATGTTAAAGGTTTTCTCTCTTAGTTTAGATGTTTATTGATAATATTTGATAGTGGGAAATATTGTCTGTGATTGCTCAGGTCGTCGAGATGTTTGGCTTAAGACAAATTTATAGTGAATGGAGCTTCTCTCAGTTTTCCATTTTCATCCATATAAGCATAGATATTTGAAGCGTGATCGAGGTATCATAAATTCATAAATCGAATGATCACATTTATCGCTGACTCAAATGACTACTAACAAATGTGCGTTGCTATTCTAACAATACTCATTACACAGACGACTAAAACGGGTGTCTTCGAATATCTTTGTGTACGAAATATCATGAATCAGATCCCAACGGCTGCTTGAAGACTTAACTTTCATATACACTACATGCTAGAAATTACTGCAGCATCTTCTCTACTAAATTCTTATTGCATTAAGTATTGAGTCGAGAGATCGCTTCTGTTCCCCAGTCTAAAAATATGCTCGGTTAGAATAAATAACAGGCATAGATATGACAGGCATTGTAAGGCTGTATCCTATCCTCTGATGTTTACAGATATGACAACTTTTTATGGATAGTTATGACTAACATTTCATCGTCTATAATTAGTCAATCATTATAGGGCGCCAAACAATGACACTGCACTCCACTCCAGTCACCACAGACAAACAGTCTTACATCAAAAAACAAAAACCAAACAGAGAAATTAATAACCCATTTTCTTTCACGTCTTTCGCAGAACTCAAAGCATATACAATATTAATTTTTATTTTATTACAATTTCCTTCATTCTAAAATGTCTTTTTCTCTTTCTGCTTATAGAATATCTCCACAAAAATGTTCATCCATGAAATCCTCCAGCAATCCGTTTTCCTCTGTTTAACGCGATACGAGTATGCTTGAATTTTTCCTCTCGTTTCTTTGTATAAATATTCATTACATCCTCCCACAATAAAACGGCGAAAGTAAACAGTCTAACCAAGTTCAAATTCCCCTCGTGGATGGTTTATTTTAAAATGATTGCAATTTCAAGATGAAGATTAATATCCACAAACTCAATATTAAAAATAACTTTTTCCTTCTTTTGGAAACTAACAACGAAAAAAAAAAATAAGAAACCTCAAATCATCATCAATGTCAACAAAGTAAAATCAAAAAGGAAATACATAACGTGAAAAAGCTGAAAAAGGATATGAAGACAGCAATGATCATCCTTGTCACCATAATCATCATTGTTGACGGGTTATCCTCAAATCGTCAAAATCATCATCATTATCACCGTTAGGAACCATCCTCGTCACAAACAAACATACAGATAGAAGCCCACATCGCATCATGGCATTTTAGGGCTTTGGATAGGCAAGAGGAGAGATGCTCCACTACATCTTCCTTCGTGCCACATGAACACTCAGTCATACATCTTTCGCCGAAAAAAATCACTTCTAATGACTTTTTTATTATTATCATTTTTTTTTCTTGGAGGCGACAAATTTTACTAGAAGGGACGTTTGTTTGACGATGAAACTCATAAACCAACAAAATACGAGAACATATTTCGGCATGTCTGGGAAAATTAACCATGGAATTTCCAAAACGCAAAGACAAGGTGGAAGGTAATGGAACGCTGCCTACTATAAGAAACCGCCTTGATGCGAAATTGGATTTATCTTCTTAAAATTTTCAAGAATCGTCCAAACTTCGTTCTGGAGGAATAAATATAATCGTCCGCCGACATTCGAGAAGAAAAAGGTATTTCCATTAGATTTAGAGCTGTGTATTGTACATCTAAGGTTCTGCTGGTTTTTGGTAAATTCTAAAACATAAAAATGCTCTTAGAAACATTTAAAAAAAAAGGAATTATTCGGTCTGCAAGATTTATTTTTTTATTTTATTAAATTCGTTTGAAAAATGTTAAAAATATTTTTATAACTAAAAATGTATCTACAGGTGTTTGAATATTTTTTTTTAATTATGTTATTGGTTTTATGGGTTTTGTTTAGTTTTAAATGATGAAATTTTTTGTTTTAGAAATAAGTTTCAACAATTCTTAGGTTAGAAAAGCATCATCAAACTCGAGATTATTATTTTTTTCTTTGTTTATGCATTTTTCTGCTTAAAATCTTTTCGTTTTGATTTAAAAAAAAAAATTTTATTCAGTTTTAATTAATTTTTATAATTTTTCTCCATATCTTGTAATTTATTAATTCATTTTTTTTTTATCAAGTTATTACTTAGTATTTAAAAATATTGCGGTGACATTTTCAATAATTAACAAATAATTTTCTTGATTTAATGTTATTGTCATAATTTTATTTTATTCTCCGTTTTATTTCAATTTATTTACTATACAATTTTTTAGTTTTAAGTCTTGTATACTTTTTATTTTGATTTTAATTTTTTATAGCAGATTTAATAATATTGAACCCAATCATAGTAATACAATAGAACAGGGAACAAAGAATTCATCTGAATGCACATAACTGATCAGATCTCCCAGAATGAAGAACGATCTATAACGAATTGTGTTTGAGAACTCAAAACGTTGGGTATCCCTACAGTTTTATGAAATATTTCAAATTAAGATTAGTTCAGAACCAAAGGCTTAAAATAAAATATCGCAAATTCCCCTAAAAGTGCGTGACAAGTTCCACATGAATAGTTATCTATCGTTCGCCAAAAATTCAAAACTGACATTTTCGAAAGTAAAATCTTTTTCAAAAATTTTCAAATGAGGAGTTCAGATCTGTAGATAACAATTATTCGAAAAGGCTCAGCCAACCACAAGAAATTACCACCAGACGATTTTAGTACTGGTTGGCAGCCAGTCAAAAATGTCAAAATGTCAAAATACCGGTACGACTACTCTGATTCTGAGACCCAAGGAACTTAAATAAATATCTCATCGTCCGACCGTCAATTTTGTACAAATTATGTGAAAAACAATTCAGTTAAAATTCTATTTGAAATTTTGTACATTTATTTGTACCGCCATATTTGGCAGCCATTAACCATGTACGTGGTGATATTACTCAAAAAGGACTTGTTTACGTTGACATCAAGCATCATGCAGTATCAGACTTTCCAATAGAGATCGAATATCAAATCAACTGTCACAAGCTAAGCTTCATTTATTTTCGTTGCTGTTTGCCATTTCATCGTGGAAATACTTCAAATCGTTGAAATTTATTGCCAAAATCAAATCTCTTTTCTCCAAATTTATAGAGTGTATCGTCAAAATTTACGGTAGACACGCTCGTACATCATCGACCATCTGAACGAATCGAATTATTGAAGAATTTCATTAAAATGTTATTCAAAAATGCAACATTATTTTATGCCGGTAAAATTATCTTTCAAACTCTGGAAAAGTTCCTCATAAACCGTCAAAAACAGAGAAAGCTTTAAAATTTTGAATTTCCTCCTTAACATTTGACAGTCAACGTTGTTTTGCTCTATTTCAATTGTCACTCAACATTAGCGACAACTAACAGCTCATCATATATGAAATTATGGAAATGAGTATTTTATTGATTTTCAAAACTTGACGTATCTTTCGAAACAAATTATCAATGCGACCTGAGAGTGACAGTTTTGATAAAACCAATTTGACAGCTTCTCAAACTAATCAAATTTTATAAATTTTCAAATAACTTTGGAATTCTGAGATAAGTATTAAACGACATAATAAAGCCGAA
Source organism: Volucella bombylans (assembly GCA_949129095.1). Lineage (NCBI taxonomy): Eukaryota > Metazoa > Arthropoda > Insecta > Diptera > Syrphidae > Volucella > Volucella bombylans. The sequence continues at coordinate 133,599,957 of OX422141.1, read as the reverse complement.
AAAACTGAAACTGACAGAGTGACTATTTACAAAGAGCCTCCATCTTTATTATATGCTGGTTAAAAGGAATCCTCCTCAAGTGAATCTGAAAGTAATAGGGAAAGTATTGAAAACGTCCTTCCCTAAAGATGCTGCTGCATGTACGAGAAAGAAATGAGAAATTTGTACTAGAGAATGGCCACATAAAAATCACTAACCGATCCATCGGCTCTATGCGCAATATTCTTTATGACTATCTTAACTTTCCAAAACAGTGCAAAATCGATGCCCTAGCCCTGTAAAGATACATCGAGCACTTAAGACCACTGGTTGATCACTATGAAAACAAGCAGTAGTCTATGCCATCGCATAAGAAAGGTGCAGACGCCCTTATAAAATTTAAGTCACACTATCTTGATCACGCATCTGTGGCCTTTGGCTGTCAAGATGCACTCCAATTTTCCAATACGGATTCTCTAAATTTACGTATACCAACTTGTTCAATAAGTTCACGGAATAGTCACATCGATTTTATATTTCTTCTCGTCAATTTCTGAACTCGATATCAAAATTTTTAAAAATTAAATTAACGGCCTAAAAGCATTGGAAATGTTGAAAAAGTGTTTTGGCCACCATGCTTTGTGATTTATTATTGACGTGCAGGCTTCAGAAGTGGAGGTGAGACCGTCGACGATGACGTCCACTTTGGCAGACCATCGAAATTAACAACTAAGACACATGTCGATGAAATCGAGACTTTTCTGATCGTAGATCCAAAATTGACCATCAAAAATTATGGAGGTTACACCATGGCTGTTGTTATGAAAAATCAACTGCCTTGTACAAAGTAGCTTTTATTAGAATCTGACATTCAAAACCCATTGACATTTTTTTTAAATAATTAAATGGAAGTTGCACTGGAAAAAGTCAAGCAAATATAAATAATAATGAAGACTAATAATAACCCTACTAATATTGGGTTCTACCACAGGAAATGTCCGATTTTCGCTCAGTCGGAAAAAAGAAGTTCTATGTGCCAGAACGTTAAATTTTCTTTTTTTTTATAAAATAAAGCGGTATGTGTGCTTGACGTGTGAGAATTTTAGGATTCGCTACAAGTACCTAAGAATTATTTATCATGCTGTCGGCAATTCAAATTCGAACCCTCTTCCTTTACGAATTTAAAATGGGACATAATGCGTCATTGGCAATGAAAAACATTAATGACGCATTTGAGGATGTAGCATTAAATGTACGTACTATACGACGTTGGTTTGGAGAGTTTCGTTCTGGAGGTTTCAGCCTCGAGAGAACCCGGAAACGTTAGTTGACGGCGATGTTTTAAGAGCAAGGGTGGATGCGGACCCAACGAAATTGGTGTGGGAGATTGCACAAAGCATGGGTATATCCCCAATGACAATAAAAAACTGTTAAAGTTGAGATTTGAAATTCTTCCTGATATTTCCCCAATGGATTACCATCTTTTCCGCAATCTGGTTTCATTTTGCCGGCAGAAGGTCTTCCAGAACCGAGCAGAGGTCATAAAAGCCTTTAAAGACTTCATTCTCAAAATGTCAGTACTTCTACGAAAGAGAAATATTTGACCTTGTATCACGTTGGGAGAATGTCATAGATGCCAACGGGTCCTATTTTGATAGAATAAAAATGTACGGAAAAATATTATTGGCATTCAAATTTTTACTATAAAATCGGACATTTCATTGGTGTAACCCAATATTTATTCAATTTCGTTGTTTCAATTATTTATGTTTTATTTTTTTTATGTTTTGTTTATTTATTTACTATTGTTTCCGAAAAATTTGTTTTTTATTTTTTTCTTCTATTAATTTTCATTAATTTTTAAAATTTTCTTTTGAGTTTTTTGAGTTTTTTTTCTGATTGTTTATTTATTTGTATTAAAAATCGTGTTTTTTTATTTATTTTGAGTACTTTTTGAATTTTTTTTGTTAATATTGAGCTCGGTATCAGTTTAAAAATCAGCAAACATTCGAAAAAAAATTCTATTCTAATCAGACTATCGAATAGATTTACTATTTTTCAAATTATTGGAGTATGCCTAAAATAATGTCATTCTACTGAAAATGTTTCAACGATGCAATGGAATTGAGCAAGTATCTTTTAGTCATAGACTGTTCATCATTCCTGATAGTCTTCATTCCTGATATGCTATTGTGGATGAAATATTGAGCGTTGCTTACAATAACCTAGGCCGACATCGAAAATCGTATTGCTCAAGTGGGGCTCAATGTGGAAAATGTGACTTCTTTCGGATCACGTCAAAAATCCTGCTGGTCCGAGCACTGGGTGGTCCCCAGTGCCATCAAAACCATGCAAACTCGAATCAAATGAAAATAGAATATCTTGTCGCCGAAGAAAAAAAATTCACAATTTCCATGTCTCGTCAAAGAAGATCAAGACTTCGATGCATACACAAGACACCCTGGAAATTTACTCTCAGTCGCACTAAAGTATACTTCTGTTCACTGATGTGTAAATCTTCACCATCGAAGCATCTTTCCATAAACAGAACGTAATAAAGGGGCATTTATGCTTATTTCGTGAATGGTAACACTTAGCTCATGTCTGATTTGACAGATAATTAGTTTTATCCTTCCGCTGAACGCATATGGTTGTGTATACGCTTGAACAACGCTGGGAAATATTGCGACATTACTTTGAAAATCATGGTAATGTTGCAGAATGTGTGCGAAAATTGCGTACGGATTTTGGAAGAATAGAAGCACCGTCAGCTCTGTATGTTCGTTATCTTGTGAAAAAAGTGAAAAAAAATTGGCATCCTCATCGATAAACCAAAGCGTGAAAAGCCAAAAACAGTGCGTACACCCGAGAATATTGCTGCTGTGGCAGAAAGTGTGCGTGAAGCGCCATCAACATCAATTCACCGTCGTTCTCAGCAATTGAACATTTCGGAGACATCATTGAGACGAATTTTGCATAAAGACCTTGCTATGACGCCATACAAAGTCCAATTGGTTCAGGAGTTTAAGCCAACTGACCATCCAATGCGTTATCGCTTCGCTAAGTGGGCCTGCGATCGACTTAGAGAAGATGCCGATTTTGCCAAAATAATCATCTTTTCAGATGAAGCTCATTTTGATCTTGGCGGGTATGTAAACAAGCAAAATTGTCGCATTTAGTATGGTAGAGGGTGACCTATAATACCACTGACAACGTTTATTTTTGGAAGAAACGACTCAAAACTTTACGCAAACTGAAAAATGTCATGGCAAGTCCATCAAAATTCTGCTCTAGTTCAAAAACATCGTTCCGCACTTTTTCATGACTACGACTTATTGGTGTTTATGACTGGTTTGAATATTTTCCAAACTTCTACAGCAGTGCGCAGGGATCTTTTTTCGATACATTTTGAGAATATAACACAAATTGGCTAAATCTTACTTTTGCTGTGACTAAAGCATGCATGGAGTAGTGCTTCCTGTTTTATAAAAATTTAGACAGTCATGGTCTTCTGTTTCTGAAAATTAAAAATTATTTTAAATTTGCATGTTGGAAACAACTAATTTCCGTCAAACCTATGTACTCGTATCTCCACCAAAAATGCTTCAAACGACTAAAGGATGCCGGTAATTTTAATCCTTGCTGACTTTACCCCAACTTAGATGGCTTTGTTTGAATTTTTCTAAAAATATTTAGGTTTTAATGTCTAATTTTTTTTTTATTAAAAATTTCATTTTATTTTTTATTATTCCTTTTGATTTTATAATTTCGGTACATGTTTATTTATTTACTTTTCGCTTTTTCTCGTTTTGAAACCCAATGGACCACAGACTCAGGTTTCAGTTATTTTCATATTTTATTTTGCTTATCCTTAGCGGCATTTCGGAGAAAAGTTTACAATTGTTATTTGTTATAAAAAAACTTATAAAATCCTAAAAAAAATTGTTGAGTTACACATTTTCATTTTGCTAAATTACATTTCTCAGTGACTTTTAATTTTTTTTTTTTTTTCATATATTATTTTCAATTTTTAGTTCGCTCTTGACATATTCTTTTTGCAATTTTTATTTTGTTTTTTTTTTTTAATTTTCGAAACAATTAGTGTCATTTTGTTTTTATTTTTTTTTGCTATTTTGGATTTATGATTTTTAGTTTTTGAAATTCTTTTCTTTTTGAATTTTTTTGAAAAAGCGTTCCAATCCATATTGTTGTTTTCATTTGTTGTGTTGAAATTGGGAAATAAAAAATGTGTTAAATATGTCAAGGTAAAATCGATCCGGTTAGTTTTGCTATGTTTAACACATTTTACCAGTTTCTGTCAGATGTTGTTATTTTTTTCCTAATTTTGTTATCACTTGATAAACAAATTAGAATTTTGTTTTGATCATTTGCATAGTGTGGATGATCAAAATGATTTTTTTTTTCTAATTTACCGTTTATGTGATTTGTTAAGTTTTTATCCCGTTACTTTTTAGTTCTTGTTGTTAACAAATTATCTTTAATAACTATTTTATTCTGAACACAAGTATACATAAAGCGAGGTAGACAAATGTACACTCCGCCAGCGAATGAAAGGATTTTTGTTTTGTTTTTTTTTGATTTTTTTTTAATTGCCCCAACTTTGTTTTTTGTTTAATTTGGTTTTAGTTGTTTCGGTGTTTTTTTCTTAGTTCTTGGTTTAAATATTTTTGTTTTCTTTTTTTCAATAAATTCTCTGTGCTTTAATATTTTGGTTTATATTGAGAATTCTTTTATTCATTTTATTGACTTGTGTTTAGGAGGAAATTTTTATTAGATTTTAATTTGAATTGTTAATTAGTTTTTAGCAAATTATCACTACCGAACTGTGCCTTGTTTTGTTAATTGTTGTTGATTGTTTTATTAGGGACAGTGGTTTTGAGGTTTTGTTAGTTTTCATTTCATTGTTGTTTTCTAATTTTAATTGATGACATTTTGTTAATTGTTTTGATGTTGTAATTATAATTAGAAAATGACTTTCATTTGTTGTTTTGTTTTTCTTTGGAACGCTTTTCCTATTGTTAAGTTTGATTTTGTTTTGTTGTTATAATTTTAATTGTTTTGGTAGGTGTTCTTCGAATACGCTGCTTGGATTGATCATTTAGTTTTTAAATTTCTGATTTTAATTTGAATTCAATTTTTGTTTTATTTTCTTAGGTTCTTTTAATTTCGTTCAAAATTTATGTTGTATTCGTGATGATTATGGTTGAATTGTAATTTCTTTTTTTGTTAATTTAAACCTGTGGTTCAGAAGTGATTTTTATTTTTTTCTGTTTCTGTTTTCGTCCATTTTATTGTTTGTTTTTTTGGTTTGGATTTTCATTTAATTTTCGAGACCTTTATATTTTCTAGTTTTTGATTTTTACTTTCATTTTCGTTTACTATTGTAATTTTTTACACATGTTTACTTTGCGTTAATTTGTTTTTTAAGCTGGACAATGTTTTATTTTATTTTTATGTTTTTTTTTTTTTGAATTTGTTTTGCTTTTAATTTACCACCTAAACTCTAAATATTTTTGCTCTACCTAAAGCTACAACCGATATAGCCACGCTACTTGTAACATCTTTCGTGTTTTAGAGACGCATGGGTTCTAAGACCCTTTCCTCTAGCCCTAGCCATGAAACTAAAAAAAAAAAGATCAAAATTTACGAAGGTAGAAAACAAGCCTCGCACTAAAACTTTTCTTATTTTTCTCTGATGGAAATATTCATATCTCGCAAATTTAACCGTATATTATAATTTGAAGAAAATAATTTTGAAAATATTTCCTGAAAATTTCCTCTACCTGAAGTACATATTCTTCTCAAGTTTGGCCATCCATAAATAAGAAAAATAGTCGAAATTGCAGAGAATTCTTCCTATGAATGTAGCTTGAAGCGTTCTTATCATATCTACAAATATGATCCGGCCAACTCTAAATTTAAAAATCTTTAGAAAAAGTGAAAAGATGCCATAACAACGATTTCAAACCGTTCAAATTACTTATCGAATTATTCAAAATTTCACTCCTAATTCACTCTACTGGATACTCACACACCAACAAGAACGACAACAGTGCGTTCAGGAGAAAATATCGCAGCTGTGGGAACTTGTGCTGAAGAGGACCCCATTGGCCTAAGTCCATTCACTATCTGGAAAATTATACCCAAAGATCTTGGTCTCAAGGCTTATGAAATTCAATTGGTGCAAAAGCTAAAGTCGAATGCCCACTTATTTCGTCGGCTGTTCAGTGGTGGGGCTTTAAATCAACTGAAATGTGATAGAAAAGATATTCTTACTTGACAGTAATTGGCTGCTACATCGAAAGTCAAATTTTTCCATTCCCATCATTCAAAGTCTAAATAAAAGCTTAGTCTGTCCCGGTTGTGCAGAAAATATTACAATTTTAAAATGTTTCAATAATTTAGTGATTCTTCGATCCCTATAAACATCAGAAAATAATCTAAGCTAGCCAATGACTTTCCAGAATTGACATCACAGAATAAGTAAACAACAAATTTGACAAAGAACAAAATGAACATGCTCCCAAACAGGCAAATTATATATTTTTTTGTTCAACTACAGCCTTGCATTTGTGTTACGAAATTCGATGCACTATAAAAATAAGTAAGCAATAATAGCAAAATAAGCTGGCAAATACCCCGACTATAGCAGCTGGTTCTAAAAACAGTCTCCACCTCATCCCCGTTCTGTTCCACTTTGTTTCGATTGACACTTGATTTGGGTTCTTATTTTTTACATTTTTTTAAACTTATTTCAATTTTTCAGACACGTAAATCTTTTTTCCAATATTTTTTCTCGAGATTGATGTGCTTAGGTTAGGGTTTAAATAATTACTATGTATCTATTTTTTTATTCAATTTTCTTTTTCTTATATTATCTAAGTGTATAATATCGCCAGAAAAAATTAAAAAACAAAAAGAAAGAAAACCAACATCCTTAAAAAAATCATTCAAAATGATGACACAAAATATAAAAATGATTAAAAAGAAAAAGCCAACTAGGGTAATATATTCTCAGCAGGTAAAGGAAAACGTCGAAATCAAATTTATAAAAAAATAAAAATAAAAATAAAAACATATAAAGAAAATCATCAGGTATACGTATTCATACATACATGCATAAGCATTTATTGTTATCTCATTCACTGCCAGTATCTGTGGGTGTAAAACATTCGCAGATACTTTGTTGATGTTATTTTTAATTGTTGTTATATTTGTTAATTGTTATGTAATTTGTTATTTAGTTTTTTATGTTTGTTAAGTTTGAACTGAATTGCTTGTTGTTGTTAAGTTTTTTCCTTGTTATTGTTATAAATAATTTGTTGCTAGGTTTGTAAGACAAAAAAAAAACAACAACTGGATGTGTTATGATATTTTTGTTTTTTGTTTCACTCTCTTTTTGTTAATAATATTCGTTGGGTTTTCGTTTAATATTTTTTTTACGTTATGTTTTCGGTTATATGATTTTTATTGTTGTTATTTCGTACTCTTTTTATTTCTATTTTATTTTCTGTTTTCTTTTTCCTTTTTAATTTCTTCTTCTGATTTCCTATTTTCACCATCCCAGTTGATAGAAATGTAATTTGTTTCTTTGTTGAATTTTTAATTGTTATAATTGTTCTCTTTTGTTTCTTATGTTTCCGTTGAATTTAAGTTGTTAATTGTTATTTTCATTAATTGTTATCCCATAAGCAAGCACACACATATACAACTATCATACTCATAGACAACATTCATCACATACACAAATACTAAGTTCTATAACTCTGCTGATGAAGTTTTCATGAAAAATAAATAAATAAAAATGTATACTGTAACAATGATAGTAATATTACGAACTGTCGAAAAATTATATTAAACTGAGAATACGAAGATATTAGATATAAAATTCTTCGACGATAAAGAAGAAATCAACACTTAATGTCATCAAAGTGTTATAATTGTGTCATCTTAAATAAACAAAGAAAAATTAAAAGATTTGTAAAAATACTTACAACATTCCACTACAAGTGTTTTAGAAATTGTTGTTGAAAACAAAACAAAAACAAACAATGTTTACAATAACACGACCGTAAACAAATTGAAGGCGATTTTATATTTAAGCATTTATATATCTATAACGTTTTATTAATTAAAAGAGTGTGTACAAGAAATACATAAAAATATATAAAAAAAAAAATACTACAAATAAATTGGTTTTGAATTATATTACTTTCAGCGAATGATTTTATAGATTGATGGCCGTATCATGAACTTACCAAATAAAATGGTTCTTGAACATGCCTATCCTACTTAAGGGGGTTACTAAGCCATTACAAAACTCTGACAAGTTTTCTTCTGTGTATTTTTCTCAGCATATCTGCAAAGAACTATGTATTACACATTATACGTTTTATTTTCTTTCAGTAGCCCCGGGTGTCTTCTTTAACTATGTTTTTTGGACCTTTCAACTCAAGTTACACGGGTTATTTGCTACAGTTTGCCTTGCTTAAATTGGCAATCGCAAGCGTTCAGTGCCAGAATAGATATTATTTATCCCCTTTTTTTATTTTTATACAACAATGATACTCTTATCGTCTTTCTTAAAACGAGAAAAAAGTTTAATGGATTAGGAAGTTAAATTTCTTCTCCTCCCCATATAAGCAGCGAAGAATGTGTGCCTGAGCTCAGTAAATATCAAGTACTCTAAGAGAAAATTCTGAGATATTTACGTATGTATCCTGTGTCGGTACTTCAGATTTATCAAAAAATCCACACACTAGGCATTTGAGAGAATTTGTTCTTCCGCCATTATTTACCATTGATATGTATATGGAACGCTAATTGACACTGCTATCCCATATAATTGCAATAAGCAAGGCCCTCAGGAATCTAACAAGAGCTCCTCTGAAAGAAGATGTGCAACAGAGGACACATCGAAAGAATAGTGACGTCCACAGTCAGACTTGCGAAAGCTTTTTTTGAGCTTCTCCAACATATTCGGAGATAACATCAATAAGGATCTTCCAAGACTAATGCAGGGTCTTGGTCTAGGTGCTCGCGTCTCCAAAGTAGGTTACTAGCATCGCAGTATCGGGCTCCTTGTCACAAGAGTTAAAGTCAAATACCTGGTCCTCCATGTTGGAGGTTGTGTGTAACTCCCCTACCAAAAAAAGGTCCGAAACAAAAGCAAGTCTCGGATATAATTGACCTTACTGTTAACGACCTCAGTAAAAGAAACATACACATCGACCTTCGGAACTCCATGTGGAAAGTCCAGATCTTCAACAGGCCACGAGCACCCGATTCTTAATTGCTATCACACAGGTATCATGGCTATTCTCGAAATGCGACAGAATGGGTCGCAAGAAAAAGGATGAATACCTGTGACATAAACTATGGTGGTTGCTATAGGGAAAAGAAACAGAACTTATTCGAATGCGGACTTGCCATATTACGCAAGAAGTCTTGAGCTCCCGATACGTGAGCGAGAGTTTTATGACAATCCGCATCAAGGGTAGATTCGCTAATGCCAAGATAGGAAAGGAGGACTTTTTTAGTCGGACAGTTGGTAAGCATAGCCTACACGATTCCAGGTCTTGCAAAGCACTTAGGCTTACTATCGTTGCGATATGGTACGAAATGTTACTATAACAAGCATTCGGTTTCATTATCTCTCGGGCTGTCTCCAGATCATAAAGCATTATTCCAGTATTCTGAACGTCTCAATATTCCAGGTAGCCAACATTGACTCGAATTTCCCAAGCGCCACATCAAACAGAACTAATGTGAGAAGATATATCCTAGAAAAGGAGAACGGGTATCCTGAAATCTCTGAACAACTCCTATGCCGGTGGCATCAAGTACCGGAGACAAGTGACAACGCTGCCAACATGCCATCAGACAGGTCCCAATTGATGTGATGGGTTTCACTCGGCCATGATTTCTACGAGCAGAAGAGGGGAGATGAACACCGGCTTCTCAGGTGGAAAAAGAAGGAGCATGAAAAGCGCGCGGTCGCGGAAATTGAGAGAGGAATGAATTCGGAAGTTGTACCAAAATGTTAAAAAAAAAACATGCCACGGACACAAACTTAGAGTCACACTCGATGCTGAGGACTTGGAAACAGCATTTCTGTAGATTGTAAACGACAATGACGAACCAAATACCGCTGTCAGACAGAATAAACCTTTTAACTTGGACAATGTAGACAATTCGGTCCACCATACCCGTATGAAGTAAAGATAGCCATATCTACTCGTAAATTTAAGTCAAACAAAGCTGTAATAGCAGACTGCCTGACTGCTGAGCTCTTCAAAGCGGTAGGTGACTTGGTAAGGAGCATACATCAACTCATCTGTAGAATATGGTCGGACGAAAGCATGTCCGGTGAATACAACCTCAGCATTGGTTGTCCGATCCTCAAGAAAAGAGATCCCCTGGACTGTGCCAACTACAGAGGCATCAATCGGCATCGGTAACATCGTCTACAAGTTCCTCTATCTGCAGTATTGTATGAACGCCTAAAGCCGTTCACCAACAACCTGATTAGTCCATATTAGCGCGACTTTAGGCCAGTAAAATTCACCATCGACCAAATATTCACACTACGACAGATCTTGGAAAAAACCCATGACCTCCTGACCAACAAGTCATCGATTTTAAGGCTGCGCATGACAGCATCTATAGAGACGAGCTATACAGAACAAAGTCTGTCAGACAGGCAACGCACTGTCATGCGACAAGACATAATTCTTGAAGCAATAGTGTAAAATTCGCGCGCCAACACAAGTGGCACAATCTTTCAGAAAAGTCCCTCCAATTACTACCATATGCCGATGATATTGAATAATTGGATGAAAGCAGTGTGATGTCAGTGGCGCTTTCGCGAGTATTGAGACGGAAGCTATGAAGATCAGCGAGGGCAAGACCAAGTGTATACTGTCAACCAGAAAGGACACCAGCCGCCGACGTCTCGGACGAAACTTGACAGATATAACAGATAATATTGTATATAGCTAAGGACTTTCTTTACCTAGGTTCTGCTATCAATAAATAAGAATAACTCTTGCCAATCACTGCCTCTTTGGGCTAAGAAGGCAACTGACTAGCAAAGCCCTCCCTCGAACAACAAAAAAGACCTTAATAATCCAAGTTCTGCTCTATGGCGCAGAGTGATGGGTTGCTTGGAGAGGAAAATTCTTCGGGTGATTTTCGGTCGCATCTTTTTTTCTTTTTTTATAATTTTTTCTGTTGTCAAGGCGCGGGCGGAAAGGTAGAAGGAGGAGAAAGGAAAATTGTTTTTGTAGTGGTTTTAAATTCAGGTGTATTTGGTGTCGATATTAGCTCTCCAGAGGTGGGAGTCCGAATAGGACTGAGATTTTTTTTTTTACTCAGAGTGATTCGAAGGTTATAATTCACACTTGTTTTTTGTGCTTGAAAGTCTACAACAGCCAAATCTACGTGTCAGTGTTATGCCTTCACACGCAGAATTTTTCTGACTGATTTCCAATTACACAAATGAAAAACTTCAAAAACTTGGCACGGGTACGATTCGAACCAGTCCGAGTGAGGAGCGATTGCTAGTACCACTACACCACGGCCACCCACTACGCATCTTCATAGACGGTGAGTCTACAACGACGTGAAGAGTGAAGGTCCAGTGACTGAGGTGGCTGCGTCATGCAGGGCGGTGGGAAAGGTCTGCGAATCTGCCCCGATGGGCAGCGCAGTAGAGATAGACAGCGACTAAGGTGACAAACGCAAGTGGGAGGGGACCTCAGCCAACTTAGTATGCCAAACGTCGGGCAAATAGCTAAAAAGATCGAGCTGGCTGGAGAAACTTGTTGGTTGAAGCCCAGACCCACCCTGGACTGTAACACCTTAAGTAAGCATAAGGTTTTTTGTTTCCAAGAAAACACTAACACACTTCTACAAATGCGGTCCATGCTCGTTTTTCAATTGTATTCAATTTCATATTGAAATTTGCGTCCTTCATAAACTCTCGTATTTGCGAGTCTACAAATATTCATTCTTTCAATTTTGCGTCGCTGATTCGGGGGAATTCTGCTTTCAGTAACTGGAAGTCTTGTCCATTCTTGTTCAATGTCTTTACAAAGCTTTACATTAGATCCAGCTTTATATGGAATGGGGGTAGAACAATTTTTTTTCTTTGCTCTAAAGGTTCTTCAGATACATTTTTGACTCCAGGAGTTGAACTTTCGTGTCATTTGTCTCTTGCATGACTGTGCCATTCGCATAAAAAACAACAAAACTTACATTAGCATATCATCCTTGCAGGCCTATTAGCATTGCTACAACTTTTAACTCAGCACAAATGCTCCACGCGTTCTGTGAATATTTAATTTTTCCCAATAAAAACTTCGTATTTCCATAGGTTTCCTTCATGTGTGTTGCATGTGCGAGGGAACTGAATGGTATTTATTGCCATTGTGAAACAAAACCACATTTTAACTGACTTTAGATGAATCAATAAAATTCCTCAGACCTGTCAAGGAAACCCAATTTTCGTAGAAGTCCTCCAAATCCCCGCCTTTGGGAAAGTAACTCATAAAGTTTTCTTGCCCAGTGTGAAAATATAAGATTCAAGTATTTTCATCTAAGAAATTCCATTGTTTTCATCTCGATCCAAGAAGTTGGGCGTTCGATTTTAAGGGACCTAAGTCTTGAATGAGATCATACAAATCAGATTGTCCATGGAGATGAGATTCTTTTGATGAATTTGAGCAAAAAAAATGAAGAAGTTCTTACAGAGCAGATGCTTGACTGACTCTGTTGATAAAGAGTATCTTCATCGTTCTATTAGGAGGCATCGGAGGTAAAGCACCATTGCTTCAAGGAACTAGCCTTCGTGAAGACGGAATATTCGGATATGCAATGGTATTCGTTGTAGTCCTACAAAAGTAGCAATCGTTCACATAATTTCGTGTTTCACTACAAATCATGGGCATTAAAAATGGCTTGGACTTACGACTTCCTTCGAGCCAAACCATTAAAGTTCTTGAGGAACCGTTCCAACAATTCTCGGCAGCCAATATTTGCTTCTCTTATCGACAGGAAACTCAAAGTAAAGTTTAAAAGCTCTCTTCACCAAACGAGTTATTGCATTCTGTCTGCTGAATTTTTGCAAGTTCTTGGCATTTTGTACCTGAGTCAAAATAAAATTTCTGCTTTCATAAAATTGTACCGAAGCCATGTCTCTACATTTATGGGTTGTTCGGAAAGTACGATACTTTCATTTTTCCCAAACAGAGGACTTACATGCAATATTTGTATTTTTCCCCAGCCAATTTCACACTTAAGCCGCACAATCATTATAATATATCTTGACAGCTGATATAGAGAGGTTTGCTTGTGAAAAAGTTCGATTGATTCTACGCAGTAGTTTTTGGTTGGTGCCCTTTCAAATATGGAAAGTGAAAAGCAGCATTTTCGGCATATTTTACTCTTTTACTATAGAAAAGGTGAAAATGCTGGTCCAGCCAGAGAAAAATTATCCGATGTGTATGGAGAAGATGCAGCAGTACCAAAACTGTTTGATGTTGATGATGTGCCACGTTCTAGAAGGCCAATTAAAGCTGATCAAGACACAAAGGCATTAGTTGATGCAAACCGGCGAAGAACAATTCGTGAGATCGCTGAGAGATTACATTTATCGAATTTGACTGTTCATGGTCATCTGAAAGCTTTAATATTAAAGCACGGCATATGGGTTACTCATGTTCTTACGGAAATAAATATGTGGCGTGGCATTGATATCCGTGATTTGCTTCTCAAATGTCAAGAAAATGATCCACTCGAGATGCACTCGACAAGAATACACGTTGAACATTTTCATCCACCTTGAGGGTGCTTTCGACAACGCAACTTTTGACGGCATGTGTAACTAACAACACGGCGTCGACGAATCACTAGTATGGATAAAACAAATGCCGGTGAATAAGACATTGATTGTGGGTGCTGACTGTGACCAATGTGTGGTGGCGGAGGTAAACAGGGGTTGCCCGCAAGTCGGAGTTTTGTATACACTGCTACTGTGTATGTACGCGCTCGGTTGTTCTAACGTCCATGCACAATCATACGTGGCTGATGTACTAGCTAGCTGTATTATACTGTCTGAGCCCTAAACGTGATCGACAATTGCACTAGAAATGGGTTTAAAGTCAATCCTCTCAAAACTGGGTCTTCTCTTTATAAGAAGGAGGAACTTGTCTGGTCTGACTCATCTAGTACTCAAATGTATCGCCATCCAATTCTCCAAAGAAACTAAGTATTTGGGTGTCATCCTGGAAAGCCTTTAAAGCGCTGTTGGCAAGACATAGGGCATACGTTGGCGTCTGCAAATACAGGCCAGTTGTTTAAGCACTTAGTCAAACACTTAGCTCACACACTAGTACCATTATTCCTTTTTCACCGCTGTCTCACCATTTACATACATAGTGATGTATCTTACCAAACTCCACAACAATGTAATCCAAGCTCCAATCCGAAAATCAATTTCATGTGTTTAAAATTCCACTCCGTAAGCAACTTATCCACTACTGCTTTATTTACAGAAGCCCCAAACTTGACAGCAATTCGACCTTTAACGAGTTTGATGCGCTGTCTGGCTTCATACAAAGAATTGTATCCCTGTATCCTCATACTGAAATCGTGATTACTGGCGATTCAGTATACACTATTCTGGATGGCTTCGACACTCTGGACAGATAACACCCGAAGTACGGTGTGTTGAGATCTTCGCTGCGGAAAGCAACTTGACCCAGCTTGTAAATGAGCCCACACGATTACCAGACGTTGATAGTCATACCGCCAACACCCTGGACTTGTTTTTAACTTCTCACCCTGATAAGTACACGGTTGAGGGGACTCTAGGCTCGTCGGACAATTGTGTCATATCAGCTAATTTCTCGTATACCAACCACTCAGTTAGAGAAAAATTTCCTAGAGAACCGTATGGTAATACGAGAAAGCCAATTGGAGAGGTCTTAACAGCTTCTTTGGGAATTTTAACTGAATGACAGCAAAGCCTTTCTAAAGCGTGTGAAATCCAAATACGACCAAAAAATGAGGCAAAAAATACTACAATGCCCAAAGGTAGTGCAAATTGTTGGTCATTCGTCAAAAATATTAGCAATTCTGCCTCATCCTTCATCCCAACGCTCATATAAATGACAGTCCAGCTGCCAGCTCTTTGGAAAAGGCCAATCTGCTTGCTGTAAACTTTGCGCCCAACTCCATACTCGCAGTGCGTCGAACCTTCAATTGGACGAGTCCACTTTCGCACTCGTGTAGTGGAAAGAGTACTTAAAGATCTTAACATTAACGCTGGTCGAGATGGTATATCTGTCCTTCTTCTGAAGAGGTGATCTTACTCACTGGCAAAACCACTGCGTAAACTTTTTTAGCAAATCCTACTATTTAGGTCTCTTCCCGAGCAGATAGAAAACTGCATTTGTCCAGCCCGTCCCTAAAAAATGCGAATCATCTTCTCTCTCCTCCGACAGGCCCATTGCACTGACGTCCCTTCTTTCCAAGGGCATGGAAACGCTGATAAATCGTCAGCTCATGAAATATCTCGAAACAAGAAAACTTCTCAATGACCAGCAATATGGTTTTCGTAGCAACAGGTTCACTGGTGATTTGATGGCATGTCTCAATGAAAAGTAGAACCAAAGCGTACATCAATCTGGCGAAAGCAAGATAGTTGCACCTGATATTTCTAAGGCGTTTGACAGAGTTTGGCATCAGGCCCTTTTGTCGAAAGTGCGTGCATTTGGGATCGACGACTCTCTTCTTCCATGTATTAGAGATTACCATTCGGAACGCTCAGTCAAGTTGTCTTGGATGGTCTCAAGTCTGATATCCACAAAATAAATTATGGTGTGCCCCAGGGATCTGTTCTGTATCCGACATTCTTTTCATGTTCATTCCCGGACTCACGTTAATGCTCTTCGGCTGTAGAACAGGAACGGCAGCATATGTTAAGCTCATTAAATTCTATATTAACAGTAGCATCGTCTAAACCGAAAAACTTTCCATTGTCGGTATGTGTGTCAATGACAACTTACGTTGGAATGATCACATATTTGATGTCGTCAAAAATGTTGCGAAATGTCTGGGTTTCCTTAAGTGATATATAAGGTATTCACCAAAACATCTCTGCACCTGCTAGATAGGACTCAAAAACGTGCGATAAAACTTATAGGTGATACTAATGTCACCCAGTTAACGGACACCCTCGAACACCGACGAAATGTCTCGTGTCTCACTTTGTTTTATCGCTATTCCATAGAAATCGCCAGTAGCATTCCGCCCCTTCAAACCTTCAACCGTAACACTCGTCTCGCTATGAATGCTCATCAGTATACCCTCAAGCCCACTTTCAGACGTACTCTGAAATATCGCGATTAGTTTCTAAGCCGTACGATTCGGTTTGCCGAGCTCTTTATTTCCTTTTCATTATAACTTGTAAACATTTAGGACCAATGTACATCGGCACACTTTCCTCCCAAAGTTTTCTTCGCCCGGGCTGTGTACACTCTCGCGAAAATACGACTTTGCTGCGCTTACAAGACTCCAAGGAGTGGTCTGTCTCGGCTGCAAGTGGGTACAGAAAGGTTTTGTATATGATTTCAGCGTACTTGCAGCCAAAGTTCAAAGCAATAGAAGGAAGATGAAAACCATGAAAGAAGGATAATTAGTCCATGAATGAAAAAACATTTTTTCTGTCAAAAAAGAAAACAACTTTTTTCTCAACATGCATATGTGTAGTCACACTTGAGCTCAATACACTTCGTTCAACGTTTCTCTATTCCTTGAAGGTTTGTCAAGGTCCTCGAAATAGGCAATGATTTTATCGTTCGAAAAAATGTCTTTCCACAAAGCCATTTCTCCAGGTGGTTAAGAAAGAGCTAGTTACTTAGGGCTAAATCTGTAGAATATAGTGGATGAGGGAGCAATTCATAGCCCAGTTCATGAAATATTCCCATGGCGACTACCCTACACTATTTTAATGAAACAGGACTTTCTTCTTGCCCAAATGATTTAGTTTTCCTTTCAAATCGTCGTTGAACCGGTCCAATAAGTTGGATAATATTCGCCGTTGATCTGCTTTTTCTTTTGAAGTCAATCAATGCGGATTGTGTTGCTTGTATCAAAAAAAAAAACAGCCATATTCACGGGAAACAGGCAACAGGAAGGGTATCAACCCGAAATTGTTGACTTCCAGTCAAGGAAAGTGGTGGGGCGTTTTACCCAAGTAGACATTCAAGAGTTGGCCGTAATGCATCGTAATCTGTGGTAACGAAATAAACAATTTACGTTTTATAGTCCAAGTTCCATCAGACAAGTCCCTAGCGACGAGTTTCACCCCAAACAACTTCAGCAAAAATCGAATCCAAATAAACACAACCCTAAACAGCTTTCATTCCGATGGCATCTAACACACCGGGTCAGTTGCCTTTTCGAGTGAGGTAAAGTAGAAGATACAAAAAGAAAAATGTCCACCAAGTCGAAGCACTCAAACGCCGAATACGATCGAATTTCACATCGAAGGAAATCGGAAGTTAATTACGATTCGGAATCAACGGAAATCCTCTCATCAAGTAGTGAAGAAGAGCGCTGGAAGGACGCAGCACGGACCACAGAAATTCCAGCAGAATATTGGGCCATTCAGAAATTGGTTAAGTACATCAAGGGTGGCAATCAGACTGCAACTATTGTATCGCTCTGCTGCTTAAAGGACTACGACTTACAAGTACAAATTCATCAATTGGCGATTCAGGACATTGGTGGGCTTGAGGTTCTGGTCAACTTGCTAGAGTGCAACGATGTCAAGTGCCGTCTGGGTGCACTCATAATATTGGCAGAAATCTCAACAAACGCTGACATAAGAAAGACCATAGTTGACTTGAGTGGGGTACCCTTGTTGGTGGATATTTTGAATAGTGCTTCCAAGACTCTGAAAACCATGGCAGGTGAGACACTTGCCAATGTTTCGAAAGTTCGCTTAGCCCGGAAGTATGTCCGGCATAGCGGTGGAATTCCGAAGCTCGTCGACTTGTTAGATGTCAATTTGGGGTGAGCTATTGAGTGATCCTACAAACAAGAATAATCTCAATTTGTTATTTAGGATCCTTAAGGTACCGCTTGAAGAACTCAATGCTGAAGACGTCGAATGTGTGAAAATGGCCAGTGCTGGAGCAAAGGCCCTATGGTCATTAGCTGATTCAAAGCACAACATTGAAATGATGAGGAAATCTGGAATCGTTCCACTGATGGCCCGGCTACTAAAATCTGTTCATATTGACGTGGTGATTCCAATTATGGGGACAATACAAAAGTGTTCTTCTCAGGTTAGTCCTTCTTTTCAGTTTTCTTCCCACAGTCTCAAGTCTTTTCTACTTCTTTTCAGCCAAAATTCCAACTGGCTATTACGACAGAGGGCATGATAGCAGACATAGTATCTCATTTGCACTCCACCAATCTAGACTTGAAGATGCAGTGCAGCATAGCAATATTTAGGTGTGCGAGAGATCAAATCTCCAGGGACATGGTTCGTGAAGCTGGTGGTTTGGAACCTTTAGTCATGATTGCAAAGGATAAGGCTGTTCGAGATAATAAGCCACTTTTGGCTGGAGCCACTGGAGCCATATGGAAATGTGCGGCAAACGACGCAAATGTCCAAAAATTGGACACCCTTCGAACCATCAATGTCTTGGCACAGTTACTGAATGATGAATCTGATGAAGTACTTACCAATGTCGTCGGTGGGATTGCCGAATGCGTTCGTTTCAAGAGCAATCGCACAGCATTGCGTGTGGCTGGAGGGCTTCCTAGTCTTGTCGCACTATTGAACTCATCACATGCCCCGTTGCTGGAGAATTTGGCGACGAAAAGGCGACGCACTGTCATGCGACAAGACATAATTCTTGAAGCAATAGTGTAAAATTCGCGCGCCAACACAAGTGGCACAGTCTTTCAGAAAAGTCCCTCCAATTACTACCATATGCCGATGATATTGAATAATCGGATGAAAGCAGTGTGATGTCAGTGGCGCTTTCGCGAGTATTGAGACGGAAGCTACGACGTCTCGGACGAATCTTGACAGATATAACAGATAATATTGTATATAGCTAAGGACTTTCTTTACCTAAGCTCCGCTATCAATAAATAAGAATAACTCTTGCCAATCACTGCTTCTTTGGGCTAAGAAGGCAACTGACTAGGAAAGCCCTCCCTCGAACAACAAAAAAGACCTTAATAATCCAAGTTTTGCTGTATGGCGCAGAGTGATGGGCTGCTTGGAGAGGAAAATTCTTCGGGGGATTTTCGGTCGCATCTTTTTTTACTTTTTTATAATTTTTTCTGTTGTCATGGCGCGGGCGGAAAGGTAGAAGGAGGAGAAAGGAAAATTGTTTTTGTAGTGGTTTTAAATTCAGGTGTATTTGGTGTCGATATTAGCTCTCCAGAGGTGGGAGTCCGAATAGGACTGAGAGTTTTTTTTCTACTCAGAGTGATTCGAAGGTTATAATTCACACTTGTTTTTTGTGCTTGAAAGTCTACAACAGCCAAATCTATGTGTCAGTGTTATGCCTTCACACGCAGAATTTTTCTGACTGATTTCCAATTACACAAATGAAAAACTTGAAAAACTTGGCACGGGTACGATTCGAACCAGTCCGAGTGAGGAGCGATTGCTAGTACTACTACACCACGGCCACCCACTACGCATCTGCATAGACGGTGAGTTGTGGAGGAGATACAACGACGTGAAGAGTGAAGGTCCAGTGACTGAGGTGGCTGCGTCATGCAGGGCGGTGGGAAAAGTCTACGATCTGCCCCGATGGGCAGCGCAGTAGAGATAGACCGCGACTAAGGTGACGCACGCAAGTGGGAGGGGACCTCAGCCAACTTAGTATGCCAAACGGGGGGCAAATAGCTAAAGATCGAGCTGGCTGGAGAAACTTGTTGGTTGAGGCCCAGACCCACCCTGGACTGTAGCGCGACCTTAAGTAAGCATAAGGTTTTTGTTTCCAAGAAAACACTAACACACTTCTACAAATGCGGTCCATGCTCGTTTTTCCATTGTATTCAATTTCATATTGAAATTTGCGTCCTTCATAAGCTCTCCTATTTGCGAGTCTACAAATATTCATTCTTTAAATTTTTAGTAGCTGATTCAGGGGAATTCTGCTTTCAGTAACTGGAAGTCTTGTCCATTCTTGTTCAATGTCTTTATAAGGCTTTACATTAGATCCAGCTTTATATAGAATGGGGGTAGAACATTTTTTTTCTTTGCTCTAAAGGTTCTTCAGATACATTTTTGACTCCATGAGTTGAACTTTCGTGCTATTTATCTCTTGCATGACTGTGCCATTCGCATAAAAAACAACAAAACTTACAATAGCATATCATCCTTGCAGACCTATTAGCATTGCTACAACTTTTAACTCAGCACAAATGCTCCACGCGTTCTGTGAATATTTAATTTTTCCCAATAAAAACTTCGTATTTCCATAGGTTTCCTTCATGTGTGTTGCATGTGCGAGGGAACTGAATGGTATTTATTGTGAAACAAAACCACTTTTTAACTGACTTTAGATGAATCAATAAAACCCAATTTTCGTAGTCCTCCAAATCCCCGCCTTTGGGAAAATAACTCATAAAGTTTTTTTGCCCAGTGCGAAAATATGAGATTCAAGTATTTTCATCTAAGAAATTCCATTGTTTTCATCTCGATCCAAGAAGTTGGGCGTTCGATTTTGAGGGACCTAAGTCTTGAATGAGATCATACAAATCAGATTGTCCATGGAGATGAGATTCTTTTGATGAACTTGAGCAAAAAAAATGAAGAAGTTCTTACAGAGCAGATGCTTGACTGACTCTGTTGATAAAGAGTACCTTCATCGTTCTATTAGGGCGCATCAGAGGTAAAGCACCATTGCTTCAAGGAACTGGTCTTCGTGCAGACGGAATATTCGGATATGTAATGGTATTCGTTGTAGTCCTACAAAAGTAGCAATCGTTTACATAATTTCGTGATTCACTACAAATCATGGGCATTACAAATGGCTTGGACTTACGACTTCCTTCGAGCCAAACGATTAAAGTTCTTGAGGAACCGTTCCAACAATTCTCGGCAGCCAATATCTGCTTCTCTCATCGACAGGAAACTCAAAGTAAAGTTTAAAAGCTCTCTTCACCAAACAAGTTATTGCATTCTGTCTGCAGAATACTTGCAAGTTCTTGGCATTTTGTACCTGAATCAAAATAAAATTTCTACTATCATAAAATTGTATCGAAGCCGTGTCTCTACATTTATGGGTTGTTCGGAAAGTACGATACTTTCATTTTTCCCAAACAGAGGACAATAGTTGTATTTCACACTTAAGCCGCTCAATCATTATAATATATCTTGATAGCTATATCTTGGGTTACTCATGTTCTTACGGGAATAAATATGTGGCGTGGCATTGATATCCGTGATTTGCTTCTCAAATGTCAAGAAAATGATCCACTCGTGATGCACTCGACAAGAATACACGATTGAGGGGACTCTAGGCTCGTCGGACAATTGTGTCATATCAGCTAATTTCTCGTATACCAACCACTCAGTTAGAGAAAAATTTCCTAAAGAACCGTATGGTAACACGAGAAAGCCAATTGGAGAGGTCTTAACAGCTTCTTTAGGAATTTTAACTGAATGACTGCAAAGCCTTTCTAAAGCGTGTGAAATCCAAATACGATCAAAAAATTAGGCAAAAAATACTACAATGCCCAATGGTAGTGCAAATTGTTGGTCATTCGTCAAAAATATTAGCAATTCTGCCTCATCCTTCATCCCAACGCTCATATACAATGATAGTCCAGCTGCTAGCTCTTTGGAAAAGGCCAATCTGCTTGCTGTAAACTTTGCGCCCAGCTCCATACTCGCAGTGCGTCGAACCTTCAATGGGACGAGTCCACTTTCGCACTCGTGTAGTGGAAAGATTACTTAAAGATCTTAACATTAACGCTGGTCGAGATGGTATATCTGCCCTTCTTCTGAAGAGGTGATCTTCCTCACTGGCAAAACCAGTGCGTAAACTTTTTTAGCAATCCTACTATTTAGGACTCTTCCCGAGCAGATAGAAAACTGCATTTGTCCAGCCCGTCCCTAAAAAATGCGAATCATCTTCTCTCTCCTCCGACAGGCCCATTGCACTGACGTCCCTTCTTTCCAAGGGCATGGAAACGCTGATAAAACGTCAGCTCATGAAATATCTTGAAACACGAAAACTTCTCAATGACCAGTAATATGGTTTTCGTAGCAACAGGTCCACTGGTGATTTGATGGCATGTCTCAATGAAAAGTAGAACCAAAGCGTACATCAATCTGGCGAAAGCAAGATAGTTGCACCTGATATTTCTAAGGCGTTTGACAGAGTTTGGCATCAGGCCCTTTTGTCGAAAGTGCGTGCATTTGCGATCGACGACTCTCTTCTTCCATGTATTAGAGATTACCATTCGGAACGTTCAGTCAAGTTGTCTTGGATGGTCTCAAGTCTGATATCCACAAAATAAATTATGGTGCGCCGCAGGGATCTGTTCTGTATCCGACATTCTTTTCATGTTCATTCCCGGACTCACGTTAATGCTCTTCGGCTGTAGAACAGGAACGGCAGCATATGTTAAGTTCATTAAATTCTATATTAACAGAAAAACTTTCCATTGTCGGTATGTGTGTCAATGACAACTTACGTTGGAATGATCACATATTTGATGTCGTCAAAAATGTTGCGAAATGTCTGGGTTTCCTTAAGTGATGTATAAGGCATTCACCAAAACATCTCTGCACCTGCTAGATAGGACTCAAAAACGTTCGATAAAACTTATAGGTGATACTAATATCACCCAGTTAATGGACACCCTCGAACACCGACGAAATGTCTCGTGTCTCACTTTGTTTTATCGCTATTTCCACCATCAGTGCTCCATGGAAATCGCCAGTAGCATTCCGCCCCTTCAAACCTTCAACCGTAACACCCGTCTCGCTATGAATGCTCATCAGTATACCCTCAAGCCCACTTTCGGACGTACTCTGAAATATCGCGATTAGTTTCATTATAACTTGTAAACATTTAAGACCAATGTACATCGGTACACTTTCCTCCCAAAGTTTTCTTCGCCCGGGCTGTTTACACTCTCGCGAAAATACGAATTTGCTGCGTTTACAAGACTCCAAGGAGTGGTCTGTCTCGGCTGCAAGTGGGTACAGAAAGGCTTTGTATATGATTTCAGCGTACTTGCAGCCAAAGTTCAAAGCAATTGAAGGAAGATGAAACCCATGAAAAAAGGATAATCAGTCCATGAATGAAAAAACATTTTTCCTGTCAAAAAAGAAAACAACTTTTTTCTCAACATGCATATGTGTAGTCCCACTTGAGCTCAATACACTTCGTTCAACGTTTCTCTATTCCTTGCAGGTTTGTCAAGGTCCTCGAAATAGGCAATGATTTTATCGTTGGAAAAAATGTCTTTCCACAAAGCCATTTCTCCAGGTGGTTAAGAAAGAGCTAGTTACTTAGGGCTAAATCTGTAGAATATAGTGGATGAGGGAGCAATTCATAGCCCAGTTCATGAAATATTCCCATGGCGACTACCCTACACTATTTTAATGAAACAGGACTTTCTTCTTGCCCAAATGATTTTGTTTTCCTTTCAAATCGTCGTTGAACGGGTCCAATAAGTTGGATAATATTCGCCGTTGATCTGCTTTTGCTTTTGAAGTCAATCAATGTGGATTGTGTTGCTTGTATGCAAAAAAAAAAAACAGCCATACTCACGGGAAACAGGCAACTAAAAGAAGGGTATCAACCCGAAATTGTTGACTTCCAGTCAAGGAAAGTAGTGGGGCGTTTTACCCAAGTAGACATTCAAGAGCTGGGCCGTAATGCATCGTAATCTGTGGTAACGAAATAAACAATTTACGTTTTATCGTCCAAGTTCCATCAGACAAGTCCCTAGCGACGAGTTTCACCCCAAACAACTTCAGCAAAAATCGAATCCAAATAAACACAACCCTAAACAGCTTTCATTCCGATGGCATCTAACACACCGGGTCAGTTGCCTTTTCGAGTGAGGTAAAGTAGAAGATACAAAAAGAAAAATGTCCACCAAGTCGAAGCACTCAAACGCCGAATACGATCGAATTTCACATCGAAGGAAATCGGAAGTTAATTACGATTCGGAATCAACGGAAATCCTCTCATCAAGTAGTGAAGAAGAGCGCTGGAAGGACGCAGCACGGACCACAGAAATTCCAGCAGAATATTGGGCCATTCAGAAATTGGTTAAGTACATCAAGGGTGGCAATCAGACTGCAACTATTGTATCGCTCTGCTGCTTAAAGGACTACGACTTACAAGTACAAATCCATCAATTGGCGATTCAGGACATTGGTGGGCTTGAGGTTCTGGTCAACTTGCTAGAGTGCAACGATGTCAAGTGCCGTCTGGGTGCACTCATAATATTGGCAGAAATCTCAACAAACGCTGACATAAGAAAGACCATAGTTGACTTGAGTGGGGTACCCTTGTTGGTGGATATTTTGAATAGTGCTTCCAAGACTCTGAAAACCATGGCAGGTGAGACACTTGCCAATGTTTCGAAAGTTCGCTTAGCCCGGAAGTATGTCCGGCATAGCGGTGGAATTCCGAAGCTCGTCGACTTGTTAGATGTCAATTTGGGGTGAGCTATTGAGTGATCGTACAAACAAGAATAATCTCAATTTGTTATTTAGGATCCTTAAGGTACCACTTGAAGAACTCAATGCAGAAGACGTCGAATGTGTGAAAATGGCCAGTGCTGGAGCAAAGGCCCTATGGTCATTAGCTGATTCAAAGCACAACATTGAAATGATGAGGAAATCTGGAATCGTTCCACTGATGGCCCGGCTACTAAAATCTGTTCATATTGACGTGGTGATTCCAATTATGGGGACAATACAAAAGTGTTCTTCTCAGGTTAGTCCTTCTTTTCAGTTTTCTTCCCACAGTCTCAAGTCTTTTTTCCTTCTTTTCAGCCAAAATTCCAACTGGCTATTACGACAGAGGGCATGATAGCAGACATAGTATCTCATTTGCATTCCACCAATCTAGACTTGAAGATGCAGTGCAGCATAGCAATATTTAGGTGTGCGAGAGATCAAATCTCCAGGGACATGGTTCGTGAAGCTGGTGGTTTGGAACCTTTAGTCATGATTGCAAAGGATAAGGCTGTTCGAGATAATAAGCCACTTTTGGCTGGAGCCACTGGAGCCATATGGAAATGTGCGGCAAACGACGCAAATGTCCAAAAATTGGACACCCTTCGAACCATCAATGTCTTGGCACAGTTACTGAATGATGAATCCGATGAAGTACTGACCAATGTCGTCGGTGGGATTGCCGAATGCGTTCGTTTCAAGAGCAATCGCACAGCATTGCGTGTGGCTGGAGGGCTTCCTAGTCTTGTTGCACTATTGAACTCATCACATGCCCCGTTGCTGGAGAATTTGGCAAAAGCCCTTAAGGAATGTGCAGAAGATAAGGAGTGTATGCAGGTGCTTGAAGAACTGGATGCGGTGAGACTGATTTGGTCACTTCTTAAAAGCACAGACAGCAGGGTGCAGGCTTATGCAGCCTATGCCATATGTCCTTGTGTTGAAAACGCCTCGGTTTGTTGCACATCTTCTAAGTGATATGAGATGCACTCATGTGATATATTTTGTTAGAACTCTGGAGAACTGGTGCGCAGTCTGGTGGGTGCAATGGAGCTAGTTGTCGGTTTGCTGGGCTCAAAGGATATTTTAGTGTTGTCGGCTGTTTGTGCTGCCATCGCAACCATAGCGAGGGATACAACAAATTTAGCTATTCTTACCGATTTGAAAGTTATCTACAAGCTTGCGGATTTAGGTAACAATTTAACTCTAGCTTTCAGAGTTGTCAATCTTTTTGTTTTTAGTCAACACTTCGGATGATATGCTGAGGGAAAATCTAGCAGCAGCAATTGCTAATTGTGCGGCGTATGCCAACAATACTCAGGAGTTTGGACGTCTGAGGGCAGTTACACCAATTGTCGGATACATGGTCAGTGATAATCCGAAAGTGCACCGTACTACTGCGATGGCGCTGGAGAAACTTTCCACTGATCCAAGGAACTGCATCGCAATGCATCAGGTATTGGACCTTCTAACTTAAACTTAACCTTAATGCGGAACTCATTTCTGTGTTCTTTTTTCTTGTAGAGTGGTGTGGTGCCGTTTTTGTTGGAGACCCTGGCCTCTACGGACAGTGATTTGCAGATAGCATCGGCTGGATGTCTCCGCAATATCCGAGAGCTTGCACTAAGAGCAGAGGAGTACACGCTTAGAACTAAGCAGTAAATTTAAGTGTGTTTATTAAACAGTTCGAGACGTGCTAAACTCAGTTAGTTTTTCTTGGGCTATTTTAGAAGGATAATTGAGGAATATTTTCGGGTTGAAAATCTTATGATTTGGCTGTCTATTAGATAACATCATATGACTGTAGATTTCCTTATGAACTATTCGAAATTTATAATCCAATTCCTGGATAGCATTAGGTCAATAAAGGTGACTATCCGTTCCAGAGATAGCGCTCTGCGGTATCACTTTCACTACAAGCGTCGCAGGATGTTGTGCCAATTTTGCACAACACACTTAGTTGCTAAAAAAACTCCCAATCGCGGTATTGGTGCCGCAGTCTAAAGTTTTCTTTACTGAGCGATAGTAGGAAGGTCGCTGACCTCTTAGAGACATCAGGAAACATTCTATTGTTCTGCCGGCATCATGGAGAACGAAGGCAGACCTAACGTAGATTCGAGTTGTGAATGACTCTCCTCTGAGCCCTACCCAGCAAATTGATCGGGACCGGCTACCAAAACAAAACTCAGTGAATTCTGCCTTCCGGCTGCGCTCAGTGAAGTTGTGCATTCCCGTACTATTTTGAAAGTCGTGAGAGGGTTCAGCAAAGCTTTAAGCTCAGTTTGGCTGTCGCTACAGATGCAAATGTCTGATGAAGTTACATTGCAATTCATTCACGATGAACCGTCTGCTGGTGAGCATATTAAAAACAAAGTACTGCAGTTTTTTACTTATGCCCAGCCTGTTCATCTTGAAGAAGAGTTCCCCCCAACCATAGAGTGTCAAACGGCTTTGTGCCATTGGATATCTCATACCAGTCTAGAAAGAACATGGGAGATATCTTGGTCCGCCCTAAAACCTAATTCGTTTATCCTGAACTATTATTGTGTCCTCAACATATTCAGTCAGGCTCAATTAATCACCTTTTCGAGTAACTTACTGATATTCGGGAAGAAACTTATCGACCGAAAGTTCGCCGTATTGGACGTATCGTCATCCCTCAGAGCATTGTTAAAGAGTGTGGTTTAAATGTCCACCGATTCTAGTGGAAGATATCGAAGCACAATGTTCGGCATCCCATCAGTTCCCCCTGATTTCTTTCTTTTAAGTGATTCAAAGATCGTTCGGAGCTCTACCTTCGAGATGGATGTTTCGTCGGCGAAGACACTATTTGCTATATTTTCGACATTGAACTCAGTGAAGTCTAGGTTCTCGAATCGCCAGGTGGATATCAATCAATCGCCTTATACAGTTCCTGAAAATTCGCTCCTATTTCCTCTATCTTCTCCTGAGGACCTTCGATTACAAAGAATTTGTCATCGTCTAAAGCTTCTCCTGTATCAATACCAGTCACAGTATCTGTTCGTCGTTCTTTGTGTTCGGGCGATTCTTAGACGCGGAAAGTCATTTTGATTTTTCCTCCGAAATATTTTATTTATTTGCGGGAACATAGTCTTGTTGGTGGCGTTTACAGGCTGAATTTTATTGTTCTAATACAAACTTACAGACGCACTATAATTCGCTTTTATTGATATTTGGAGGTTTTTGATCGAAGACCTCAGTGTCATGACCTCCGGGTTGTGTCTGTCAGTAGACTGCTTGTACAAGATTTTTAGCCTCCACAGCAGTCTACTCTTGTGTAGGTGCCAATAGTTGCATCGTGGAACATATCGATACCAAGGTATGCTCGTTTTATGGTCTTATTCAATTGTTTGAGGTGCCTAACAATCTCCTCGTTCGAGCGATTCGAGAGGTAGAGCAGTTCAATAATCGCCAAATAACTCGACAGACATGCAGACAGGATGCTGCGCATTGCATATTGTTTGTCGTTAGAGTCAGAGTCCTATTGTATTTGTATTTTGTATTTTCTTAAATTTTTTACAATTTTTATAAATAATTTTCTGCGAAGCTCTGATGGTTTTTCTGCAGAAGGTTGAACAGATTCTAATCAATTATAAAAAGGAGCAAGTAAGAACAGAAAAAGTATTGTTGCAAAAATTCTGTTAACTAAGATTCATTACTTTAGCTAAAAATTTGTTTAAAGATTCAAGAAATAGTTGTTGATCTCTTTTTTTCTGTATTTAAAATTTAAAATGTTTCTTAAGTTTGATGGTAAATTATTAAAACTACTAGGAACGCTGTATTCTAACATTCTTTTACCGTAGTTATTATGGTTTCTAGGCGTGTGCAGTAGTCCCTGTGCTCGTCTTCTTATATTTATTTCATGCTGAATAGGTTTTTTAAATCGGTTGTCATCGTAGTACTCGAGAACTAGAATCATCCTAAACATATGTTCGACTGTTATAGCCTTAAATTTTCTTTCATCAGTAATGTTCATGTTGTTTATCATTTTAAGTGCTGCATTTTGTAGATTTTGTAATATATTTATATGTGTTGGAGATGCATTTCCCCAGGCAAGTATTCCATACCTTAGTCTGGATTCGATAAGAGCATAATATACAAGTTGAAGTATTCTTGGTGGTGCATGATTTCGAAGATGGGCCAGTGCAAATATCGCTTATATCCATGCGAGTCTTATCTATGTGTTTTTTCCAGATGAGATGGCTGTCGATTATCACTCCTAGATATTTATGCGTTTCTACTATTTCAATTAGTTGTTTTGGGGTCGATACACATATATCATTTTGAACGAATATCTGTTGATTGGTTTTGTTTTGATGTGGACATCGAATGTGCATAATCTTAGTTTTATCTGCATTAATAACAAGGCCATTGTCATGACACCACTTTATGGCATCATTAAGCTCCTCTTGCATTATTTTTGTCGCAGATTCTAAGGATCTGTGACGAACCACTATTGCGGTGTCGTCTGCATAAGCGAATGGGATGCTTCTTTTGAAGGTGCGTAGCAGTTCATTTGTGAATAAAATAAATAGAAGGGGTCCCAAATTCGAACCCTGTGGAACTCCGAAGTGAACCTGTTTTTTTTTCACTATATATATTATTGATCTTAACACAGTATAAACGATTTATCAAATATTCCTTCATCCAATTCCCTAAGACTCCTCGGATACCAATTTTCTCAAGAGCTTTTAGCATTTTAGCGTGATTTAAAGTATCAAAAGCTTTGCTGAAGTCCATAAATAAAACCATCGTATGATAGTTTTTATTAAGGCTTTCATTGATGTGGTTTGCAAACTCTCCTAAGAGGGTTCCCGTACTTTTTTTCTGAAAACCATATTGAGATTGGTGGATGAGAGAATGTTTAGTTATAAATGACTGAAGTCGTTTCAGTACTATATCCTCCATCCACTTTTCTAAAACAGGCAATGTGGATATTGGTCTATAGTTTTTAATATCGTTTCTATTACCTCCCTTGTAAATTGGTTTTATGACTGCAGATTTTAGAGCTACTGGTATTTTTCCTTGTGTCATGGTCAGGTTTATGAACTTAGAAAATATTGGAGAGAAAATCTGGGCATGATGTTTGATGTCGGCTGCTCTAATGCCATCAATTCCTGGAGATTTGTTTGTATCCATTCTCAATATTATGCGATAGACTTCTTCAATGTTGGTTTCTCTTGGGAATATTGTATTTGCGATGGAAATACTTTGATGATGTGATGTAATCGAGTTGCACCGATGTATTATTTTTTGCAATTGTTGAGGAAAATGTTTTGCACACTCGTTAGCTATGTATAAACAATTTTCTGTTTGCAAGTTTTTCATGATTACCTTGTCAGCGTTGAGATTTTTTCTTCCCATTATTTCATTTACTAGGTTCCAGGTTTTGCGCGGGCCGGTCCTTATTTCGTTGAACTTGTTTTTGTAAAAGTAAGACTTTTGAGTTGATATATCCTTGTTCAACTTATTTCGAAAGCGTTTGTATTCAATTTCATACGTTTTATTTAGCCTGTTGTTTTTCCATTTTCTGTACAAAACGTCCCGTTGTCTACATTTTTCTATTATTTCGACGCACATCCATGGATTTATTTTACATTTTTCTTTTTCTATTCTAGTACAAATTGATTTTGAGTAGATGTCCTTAAATTTGTGTGATAGCTTCTCATAAAGCGTTATTGCGTCAGTTTGAATTAGAACTTCGTTCCAATTAGTCGCTGCTATCATTCTATTGACCTTGGTTGAGCAAATGTACGACGTGAATGTTGGTTGCTTTACATTGGGCTTATTGATGCTTGTAAAGTACATTATAGCATAGTGATCCGTAAGACCACTTTCAATCACAAAAGTTGTTATATTTTCATTTTTTGTTCTTACTAAAATGTGGTCAATTGTAGACTTCGTACCTCTTTTTAGATCAATTCTTGTGTATTGGTTTATAGAATTTGTGAATCCTAGTGTAGCCAACATCTCTAAGTAATTTTTTGCGTTGCTAGAGTTTGTGTCACTGACATTAATATTGATATCACCCAATACAATAGCTTGTCCATTCTTTATATTATCACCAAGATTTTTCTCTAATTCTTCTACGAAGGATTTTTGGCTTAATCCGGGTGGTCTGTATACACCGAAGACATACTTCTTCTCTTTGTTAAGATATATCTTAATATTTTCATAAGCTAAGCTTTCACGCGGTAATCGGGTAAGCTCCAAATGACTTCTCACAAACATGAAAATACCTCCTCCTCTTCGTTTGTTTCTGTTTAAAAATTCTGGTTTATGGAATCCATATAATTTGTAAAACTCGACTTCTTCGTCTTCTATATTTGTTTCGACTAGAACAATTATTTCTAACGCATTAATAAAGTGACTAATACTTAAGCAAAAACTATTCCAATTAAAACGTAAGGACCTGACATTAAAACTTAAGTAACAACATTTAGTTTTTTTTAATTCATTTAAATTAACTTAACTAAACCCACCTTCACCCTACAGTCAATGTGAACTACATTATCATATTGAACTGCATTATCATTTCTGCTTGACTCATCTATTATGTTTAGCAAAGTTAGAGTGATGTTGTTTTTTTTTTTTTTTTTACGCTGTTGCTTGTGTTATTTTGTCAACGTCATTGATCGTGCTTATGATAACAGCTGGAGTGTTTTCATTCTTTCGCGCTAATATTTTGCCTGAATTCTCCCATACAAATCTCCAATTTTCGCGTTTTGCCTTTTCTTTCACTAGCCAGAGGAGATTTTTGTTTTGTTTCGTCAGCTGATTGTTGATATAAACAATGGTATCAGGTAATGCTGCATTTATGTTGACATTGACGTTGTTGGTATTCTGCAGCACTGTTCTAAGTTTGATTGGTCTGTTTGCACGCGATTGTTTAGTGAATTGGTTTTTACAGGTAGTCGAATTAAACTATAGTCGATTTGTCAGAAGTTTTGGTCTTTGTTCTATAAATGTCATTGATATCGTTGTCGTTTATTTCTTGGTTAATAGTCTGTCTTTCTCTCGAAACAAAAATTGGCTGAGAACCAACATTGTTGACAACCTTGTCAGAAGATGGTATGAAATTTTGGAAATGACTGATCCGAAGCATTCCATTCTCCGAATCCGATACCACACATGCGTTTGTTTCACATACATGGTTCCCGTGTAGATATTTTGGGCCTGACGGTTTCGGTTGAGTATTTCTTATCTTCGTTCATAGTTTGAAAAGTGCGATTAGATTTCCGGATTTTATATTCCTATGATGCCTACACCTCTTTTTTTTTATTATTTTCCCCACAGAACTAGACTACTACGAATATTGTTTAGGTAGGCGTTGTTGCCTATCTTCGACCATGTTAAATGGTTCATTTTGCCTGAAAGCGGGATGTTAGATTAAATTGGATTGCGATTAGACTGCGGCCATAGTTGGACCTATTGTGATGCCCTCCATTTAGTTCTCATCTATGATGCCACAATTTCTGAGAAAGGCGGCTAAGTCTTTGGGTGAACTGATAGCCGTGTCCGCCGTAACGTAACGTAGACGTGCTTTAAACCATTGCAGTCACATGGTTTGTGTTCTGCTGTTTCTACATCCTCATCAGGTGTTTTTTCATACGGCAGTGCCCTGTGAGAAAACCTGTGATTAGACGAATCTGACTTCTACTTAGCTGCATTTTTCGTTTTGTTTTTTTTTTTGTGGCAACTGCTTGGGATAAAGTTGTTGGCTTCTCTGTTTCCTTCGATTTCTCTGCAGAAATGAAGCTTCTTTTCCTCTAGCCAGGTTTTAATACTTCCTTTTGAAATACTGAGCTGCTTGTATCTATACTGGTATGTATGGATGGCTTAGTGCAATGACCGTATACTCCGATTCCAACTCCTTCAGTTGTTTTGGATCCGTCTGTGTACAATACATGTGAGTCCTTGGAAAATTTTGGTTTTTCCTGTTCCCAGAGTTAAGACGGTCTGGAAATGTAACTTTAAAGTTGTGCTGAAAGTTATACCGTGGTGCAGACTAGTCTCTGTAATTTATTGAGTTTGGCCTGTGTTGACCTTTGCGTTGCTTTATTCTACCAAACGGCAGCGTGCACATTCATAGTGTCATTTTGGGACTCACCAGCTAGACTTTTGCTGGTCCATAATCAGGTCCTGGCCTTGTCAATAGTCCTAGAAACATGAGTGTTCCACGTAAGTTTTTCATCCAGTGTGATTCCTAGATATTTGGATTTCGTTGAGAACTCTATTGTTTCACAAAAGAGAATGGCATTTCTGAGTCTTCCTCGCCTTCTGCTCTTAGTGAATCTAACAATGGTGGTTTTCTTGGGATTGACTTTGAGGCTAACTTTGGTGCACCATTCAGCAACTAGGTTCAGAGCCCTCTTGAGGCGATCCGAGATTCTGTCCTCGAATTTGCCTCTGTTTAGGATAGCGATGTCGAATAATCAGTAGCTCATGAACTACGATGGACCATAGTAGGGGTGATAGTACTCCTCCCTGGGGGCATCCTTTCGTATCTATCACACTTACTGTTTTATCCTCTAGCATATATTTTATCCATTTACATGTGGTGTTGTAAACTTCCCTGTTTTGAATACCTCTATATATCTGGGAGAACTATGTCTTGTCAAATGCTCCTTCAACCGAAACAATTGACCGCTGTCTCGTTATCTTTGATAGATTTTTCAATCTTTGTGGTAAGATTTTGTTGGGCATATGTGGTTGATTTTCGAGGTTGATAGACATATTGATACTTGTAAAATAGGTCCATTTGAAGTGTCCCAGCTCTGATATGTCTGTGGAGGTTTTTTTCCATGGTTTGAGGAAAAAAGAAGTGGAGCTGATTGATCTATATGACTTTGGTAGTTTAGACCGTCTGCATCCTGCCTTAGGTATATATTTGACAGCAACCTCCAACCACGTACCACAAATCTGAATAAACTAATTAGCACAGGTAGTAGTTGTGGGATGCCCTTTTGTAGTAAAGCTGGGAATATTTTATCCTCCCCAGGGGATTTGAAGGGTTGAAAAGAGTTGATTGCCAAATTATTTTACCTTCATGAAAAATTTCACTTGTCCTGTTCCAGTCCTCTCTGTGCGGTCTATTTATATTTCTCTGGGAAAGGTTTTCTTAGGCTTCTGTGTATTTCCCATTCACCATTACGCTTAACCCGGTTGAAGAGCTTTCTCCTTTCTGTTCTGAGTTTGGCTAGTTCTTTGTTCCACCTGGCGGTAAGTCGATTGCCTGTTTTTTTCTTTTTCTGGTAGGCTGGATGAAAGGCAGTTACGATTGACATACTGAGATTATCACAAGGTAGCTGAATATTGTCTATATCTCTGATGGTTGTGTTACATCTACCCAGGTTATCCATGAGTTGTTGACAGTATATGACCCAATCTGAGGATTTGGGTACCTAGTTCCAGGATAAATAGAATGTGGCGATGGTCCGACATTGAGGCTTTGGACAAGATCCGCCAATTCTTTATACATTTTTTTTTATAAAAGTAGTGTAGAGTGAAATCCCTGTCCTAATGCTATTTTGCTATTTATAAATTTGGGGTTACTTCCCTGGTTTAAAATTTGTATATTGTTTGAATTTATAAATTATATTAGAGACTCAGCCCGTTTATTTATGTTTGCGCTGGTCTAGACCTTCTAATGAATGATGAGTTCCGTTATTTATTCAGTGATAGTATGGTTGATGTTGTTTGTGTTACTAAAACTTGGTTTGATCATGAGATGAAGTCTAACCTAGTAAAAGTCGGCAATATGAATCTTATTCGTGGTAACAGGTACCGTAAAGGTGGTGGGGGTGTTGGAATTTATATAAAAAAGTGGCATAAGTTCCACGTTGTTAAAGAATCATCACCATCCGAGTTTATAGAGTACGTTTTCATTGAAATTAGAAGTGTTAATGAAACTTTTCTACTTGGGTGTGTATACATGGCCCCTGATATTGCTAACTATATACTGATAAGGGATGCGCTTGAAGAACTCTCCCCCCTATATTCAAAAATTGTAGTGTGCGGTGATTTTAACCTTAACATCTGAGGTAATGAAAATAGGACACTCAAAGAAATGATTCAATCCCTCGATTTACACTTTTGTAATTGCACCCAACCTACGCATTTTGCACCTAACAAAACACCGTCGTTAATCGATATTGCGTTAGTGTCTGAACCAAGTTTCTTATTACATTACGATCAGCTTCTTGCCCCGGCTTTCTCGCATCACTATATGCTTTTCCTTACTATAAACACACATCCAACACCTAAAAACGACGAGTTTTTTGAATTATTTGAATATTCTAAAATCAATTTGGAAGCGCTTTTTAATGATTGCAAAAATATAAATTGGCTGCCAATATATACAACAAACGATACGGGCCTTCAAATTGAGTTTTTCAATAAAAGCATTTCATTTTTGTCTCTTTTCAAAAAACATGTGCCAGTGATGAAAAAAAGAATTAAGAGTTGTGGTTTACCTTGGTTGACGCATGAGGTTTTTCATTTAATGAAAGTCCGGAATGACTTATACTCCAGATGCAGACGTTACAAATGTCTTCCAATTCACAAAGAGTTTAAAGCTGCTCGCAATGCAGTAACTTCTCTAATTAGAAGAAACAAGAAAGAATTCTACTTTAACAAATTTAGCTCAACTAGTTCAAGTTCTGATTTTTGGAAAAAAGTTCGCTCACTCGGATTGTCTGCAGCAAAGCCGGCACTTCCAAACAATATTGATCTGAATGAACTTAATGCTAAATTTGTATCTGCCTGCGACTCACAAAACTCAGCTCGTCATAGGGTGCCTGCAATTCCATCCAGGAACGAGGGTATATTTTCATTATCTTGCGTCGATGAAGTTGATGTTGGTAGAACAATTTTAAGCATAAAATCAAATGCAGTAGGCTCAGACAACATTGAGCCAAAGTTCGTAAAAATTTTGCTACCTGTCATCCTTTTCCAAACAACCTATATTTTCAATACAATTTTAACTACTTCCAGCTTCCCCGACTGTTGTAAAACTGCTAAGGTGTTACCGATGCCAAAGCCTTCGTCGTCTCAAGATAAAACTGAGTACCGTCCTATTGCCATTCTCCCGTTTCTGAGTAAAGCCTTCGAGACAATTGCAAGCAATCAAATAAAAAAATATTTAAGCGATAGAAATATTATCACTAAATTTCAATCGGGATTCCGTGCAAAGCATAATTGCACAACAGCTCTGCTCAAAGTTTGCGAAGATTTACGTGGGGGCTTGGACCGTAAAATGCTGGCTCTAATAGTTTTTTTGGATTTTTCAAAAGCGTTTGATTGCGCAGATCATCAAATATTAGTTGAAAAACTAAGAACGCAGTTTCTGTTTGATAGCTCTTTGTGTAACTTAGTAACGTCATATTTATGTCATCGTTCACAGTACGTATCGCATGAAGACAAATGTTCATCTTGTTTTCTTGTTCCATCTGATGTGCCCCAAGGATCCGTACTAGGACCCCTTCTTTTTACTTGCTATATAAATGACTTAGCTGATAGACTTGTAAACTGCGAACGTCACATATATGCAGATGATGTCCAGATTTATTCATTTTTCCCGAAATCTCAAATAAAACAAGCAGTACAGAACTTAAGGGCGCAACTAACTGAAATTTGTAAATGGGCAGTCGATAATAAACTCAGCCTTAACCCTAAAAAGACTAAAGCCATGGTTGTTAATATCGGCCGAGATAGACAAATTGTTCCACCACTCTACATAAATCAAACTCCAATTGAGTATGTAGATAATTTTAAAAACCTTGGGTTTCATCTGAGCCACAACTTAAGCTGGAATACTCACATAAATAGAATTGCATCAAAAATTTACGGAGCTCTGAGAGGGCTTAGCCCAACTTCCAACTGTTAAGTCCTATATATTACCCATTTTGTTGTATGGGTGCGAAATTTTCTCAGATATGGACTATGAGGCAAAAAGAAAGCTGAATGTTGCTTTTAATAGCTGTGCGAGGTATATTTTTGGCATTGGGCGATATGACCACATCTCCTCCTATACAAATAAGATTGTAGGGTGCTCATTAGATACTTTTATGAAATATCGTACTGTGCTGTCATTACACAAAATTATAACGGCAAAAGAGCCGGAATATATATACGAAAAAGTTCAATTTGCGCGGAATCAAAGAACTCATCAATTAATTGTTCCACGATGCAAATATGTCAATACCTCTCGTCAGTTTTTTGTTAATGCGATTCGTCATTGGAATCTATTACCCATTGAAATTAAGCGCACGATCAACAGAACCACCTTCAGTAAAAAATTGTTTCAATATTATAGAAATAATTCCTAATAGATTTGTCTTTCCGTCTGTCTATTTTATGTTTTTTTCTTTCTTTCCTCTTTCCTCTTTCCTATTTCTTCTTTCTTTTTGCACAAAAATTTTAAAATTTTCAAATGTTTGAACTAATGTTTTCATCATCTTATTTTATTTTATTTTATTTTATTTTGTTATTTAAATTCATTTTTTGTTTTTTAAATGAATATAATAGATAGAAGCTTGTTCTTTTATAAAAGATGTGTATTGTACACTGATCTTACATGAACAATGAATTCAAATAAAAGAAATTACAAAAAGAAATAATGAGTGTTTACATCGCAGGCTACAATTAGTTGCAGGTTCTTCTTAACACAGTCCCTTCAATGGCAAGAAATCAAAGTCGCTGGAGTCACCGGGCAGATAAACATAGCATATAACAGCTTCTGTCTTACCTGCATTGGTATGCATCTCAGGTTTTGCAGCTACCAGATCCTTGTTGGTGTATTCTAAAATTGGAAAGAGCTTTGTATTGATATTAGTTAAGATATATGCTCTGGGTTTTCCAGAGTTAGTGGAATTATATAATAACTCACCTGAGAATCCCTTTACCTGACTTTTCATGGATAAAGACGACGTCTAGGTTATCGTTGCTAGATCTATGGCTGAGGACAGCCTAAGCGGCCTTAGCATGTTGTAAATTAACTGGGATGCACCTTAGTCCCGTTTTAGTTATTGTTGGGTAGTACTAAAGTTGGAAGTATTTTGAGACAGCTCAGGTTTTGGGATGGCATCTAATGGTCTGAGCGTAGAGATAATCTCTTCTTTGACGCTACCAAAATTTGCATCTAATCAATTTTTGAAATAGTCATCTCTACAGAGCGATATATCAGTTTTATGGTTTGAACAGAATTTATCATAAAATTTTTTTAATCTATCATTTTAGGATGTCTTTTAACTGGTATTTATTTTTTCTTTCTAATTTTTCTTAGCAAAGGAATATCTAGTCATCCCTTGCATCAAAGTGTCGATTTGTTATTATTATTATGTCCTCTGTCTACAATTGGATACATGGAATTGTAACTCTTATAAGGACAGATCGAAAGTAGATAGTAGATTGATCTTGTGCATAGTAAACATCACCCCAAAACTCAAAATTTAAATTCGATTTAAGAGCAACAAAATCATCCCCATAACTTATATATAACCAACACTATTGTTTTTGTTAGTCCTTATGAATATATGGTCTAAGCAATAAGTTGAAAGAGAATCGAAACCAAACGAAGGCAAAATTGATAAGTAGTTATCTACATCGGCTCAATTGGGAGACAAGATATTAATGTTTAAGTCACCTAAGAATACAATGTTCTTAAAAGTTTGAAGCTCTAAAAATCCCGTGAATTCATCCAAAAAGGCCTTTAGTGAAAAATTATGCAATTTTTAAGCACGTATAAAACAGTAAGGAACACCAGAGATTTCTTAGGAATCTTTAGGAATGTCTGCTCTATCTATTTCATCACATGGAAACTGTTTACCTCTACTAAGGTACACATCATCCCGAAACCTGAAACTTTTCTGTTTAGAACGCATCTCTAATGAAAAACTCAACAAAAAGTTAATATTCAATGAAGGTGGTGACCTTTTAAGTTAATCCTGACTAGTCTGCCTCAAATAGCTCTTAAAGTCGGTCGATTTTCGAAGTGACACTTATCTTCAAGGAGGGTCTTTGGATCTAAATGGTTATGATAAGATCAATTTTATCCTATGAGTAGAACTGAAATTCGTGACAATACGAGGGCGGGTCAATAAGTCCGTGACTTTTGGAATAAAACACAGATTTTTTGATAAAAAAATAATTTTATTTTTCAACGTAGTCTCCCTTGAGCTCTATACACTTTGTCCAACGCTTCTCCAATTTTTTTATCCCTTCCAAAAAAAATGATTTGTCGAGGTCCTCAAAATAGGCCTTTGTTTGCGAGATGACTTCATCATTGGAGTCAAATCTTTTTCCACCAAGCCATTTCTTCAGGTTTGGGAACAAGAAGTAGTCGCTCGGAGCCAAATCTGGAGAATAGGGTGGATGAGGGAGCAATTCATGGATTTTTGCCATGGCAACTGCACATGTGTGCACCCTTGCATTGTCTTGGTGGAAAATAACTTTTTTCTTGGCCAAATGAGGTCGGTTTTTTTTTCAAATCGTCATTGAATCGGTCCAATAAGTTGGCATAATATTCCCCATTGATTGTTCTTCCCTTTTGAAGGTAGTCAATGTGGATTATCCCGCGTGCATCCCAAAAAACAGTCGCCATAACTTTATTGGCTGACAAACCCACCTTGGCCTTCTTTGGCGCCGATTCACCCTTAGAAACCCACTGTTTTGACTGTTGTTTGTTCTCTGGTGTGTTGTGATGGATCCATGTTTCGTCCACGGTTACAAAACGGCGCAAAAACTCCTCCATATTGCGATTAAACAACGCCAAACCTTCCTGTGAAGTTGTTACACGAAATTCACTTTTTTCCATTTTCTCCTCAAATTAGTGAGTAGTCTGATAAAAATAGCTGTCAAACACAAACTAACTGACGCAGCAAGTTTAAATTTTGACAGGAGTCAACTGACAGATGCCTGTTGGCAGGCATCTTTCAGTAAACAGGTCAGAAATTCAAAAGGTCACGGACTTATTGACCCGCCCTCGTACTTCACTGCTGCTTCTTTCAGACCCCAAAGAACGGTCTATATCGGCTGCATGTGGGCTTTCCTAGTCCGCTGGGCTCTGCTCCAGATGGACTGATGTATGAACATATCTTCACACCCCTGATATTCATACCGTGAGCTATACTCTCAAAGCCATTTCCCATTTAAAAATAATATGTCTTCGGCGTAACATGCGCTGGAGTTTTGATGACACCGACTGTCCGATGCGATGACATCAGAACTGCTATTGCTACATCAGTACGAAGGCAGTCGAATGCAAAGAGTAGTTTCTACAAGGATTTGAGCCAGGAAATAATTTAGTCGGATCTTCACGATTTAGTACGCGGCGACTGTTGTCTTTTCTGAAAGACGACAATGTATTTGATTTGATTATGGAACCTCTAAGTACTATTGCACTTGGAAGGTGGTGTAAGATTGACCTCCTTGTTAGGAAATCTTCCGCCTGCCTTTCAAGCGGAGATTATGATGACAATGAACTACATTGTAAAGAACTAATGGAGGAGAAGAGGTATATGCGTCTGCAGCAACAGCTGCGATTCGGACCATTACGCTGTTGTAGCCGGGGTACGGTTTCAGATATCCCGAACATCGCAAAAGGAAGCTCATACTGTGAGGAAGTTCGAAGTCGGACGGATCTAATAACAGGTCTTCTGTCGCCAACTTCAAGTATAGAAGACCAATGACAATATTGCCAAAAAGCCATCACAGATGCCACCTCTGGACTTCACTCGGCCACGAAATCGACATCTCTCGTTTGACGACGAGTGCCCGCAAGCATATGCATAGAAGGACTAGAGCTGCTCACAAGTTCCTTCCACGGACAG
Source organism: Volucella bombylans (assembly GCA_949129095.1). NCBI lineage: Eukaryota > Metazoa > Arthropoda > Insecta > Diptera > Syrphidae > Volucella > Volucella bombylans. Next base: position 133,559,361 of record OX422141.1, on the reverse strand, counting down.
AAGAGAAAAGACGAACACTGGCTTCTTAGGAAGAAAAAGAAGGAGCATGGGAAGCGGTCGAGGAAATTGAGAGACGCTACTCCAAAAATGAGATTCGGAAGTTTTACCAAAAGTTAAAAAAAACCTGAACCGAAGCCTGTAGAGACGAAAAAGGGAACATACTAGTAGAGTCATAGTCGATGTTGCAAATTTGGAAAGAACATTTCTGTAGACTGTATAATGACCTGGATGAAGTGAAGATAACCATATCTAAGCTTAAGTCCAACAAAGCTACCGGAGCGGACAGCTTGACTCATCAGCTCTTCAAAGCGACAGGCGAAGGAGCATACACCAATTCGTCTGTAAATTATGGTCGAACGCAAGTATGCGCGATGAATGGAATCTCAGCATTTTTTATTCGATCCTCAAGAAAGCAGACTCTCTGAACTGCACCTACTACAGAGCCATCAGTGTTCTTAACATCTATCTACAAGATCCTATCTGCCGTATTGTGTGAACGCCTGGAGCCGTACGTCAGCGACCTGGTAAATCTCTATCAGTGTGACTTCAGGCCAGGAAAGTCCAACGTCGACCAAATATTCACACAGCGACAGATCTTGGAAAAAACCTAAGAGCTCCTAATCGATACACACTTCATCGATTTTAAGGCTGTGTATGACTGCAGCTATAGAGACGAACTATACACAACAATGTCTAGTTTTAGTATCCCTGCCAAACTCGTCCGTTTGTGCAGGATGACGATGGAGAACGCATGCTACTCCATTAAGTGCGGTAAAGAACTCACCGAGACCTTTGATGTCAAAAAAGGATTTAGACAAGGCAATGCTCTGTCATTCGCATATCATCCCAGACCTGCTTTATGGCGCAGAAGCATGGATTTTGTCAAAAATAAATGAGGGTGCTCTCCGCTGCTTTGAGAGCAAAATTCTTCGGGTTATTTTCGGTCCCGTCTGCATAGATGGTGAGCGGAGGAAATGACTGTACGGGCTGTTCAGTGATATTGGCTTAACGAGGGAAATGATGGTTCAACGACGGTGATAGCTGGGTCATGTAAAAGGGATGAACACCTATGCTCTGGTTTGAAAAGACTTCGAATCCACTTTCAAAGGACAGCGCAGTTAAGGAAGACCGCAACCCAGATGGCTCACGGATATGGAAGAGGACCTTAGCAATATTAGTAGCTGGCTGGAGACGCTTGTTGGTTGAGGACCAGGTCCACCCCGGACTCTAGCGATACCTTAAGTAAGTAAGTTAGAAAGACCTTGCTGCACCCTTTCAGCACTTTCAAGTTTTCTGAATGCAATCGGAAGGTTGAATTTATTAAATTTCGTTTGGGTCTCAAGTGACAATGGGATCAAGGGAAAGTAAATCGCCTATAGACTTGCTAGGCAAGGCTGAGAGGAGAGTTTCTAAAAATCTGAAACTACGTTAGTACTGCCTTTGTAATCAGTTAGGGCTTCCATTGACAGATGTATACAGGTTGCTGTTAAGTAGTACCGTGAACAGAGAATTCTTTGTATGTATAAGACGGCATAGACTTCTAGCTAGCACTAGTCAGTCTCTATAAATCTTGAAATCTGGCATAAATTGGGTACAATCATATCCCAGGCTCAGTTATGTTCCGAACCAGAATGAAACTCGAACTACACTCCCTCTTTCAAACAATAGGCATTGGGAAATACTTCGATATTTTGAAAATTTTCAATTTCAGTAAAAACTTTGACGAATACGCTTAAAGGAGCGAAAAGATATAAGATGATTTCTGCAGCTGAAACTTCTAAAAACGCTCACACTGTTGTATTCTGCGGAAGCTGTCCTGAAAGAATTTCTGAAAAACAAATTGTAGAACCTCGCTGTGACTCTGAGTCTACAGAAGTACTCTCATCAACTGATGAAGAGGAGCGCTGGAAAGACACATCACGTACCGCCGAAATCCCTCCAGAATATTGGCACATTCAAAAACTCGTCAAGTACATTAAGAGTGGCAATCAGACTGCTACAACCATTGCTCTCTGCTGCCTCAAAGACTATGATTTGCAAATTCAAATCCACCAGCTTGCCATTCAAGATGTTGGTGGTATTGAAGTCTTGGTCAATTTGCTAGAGTGCAATGATCTCAAGTGTCGGTTGGGATCACTGATGGTCTTGGCAGAGATCTCAGCCAATATTGATATAAGAAAAATCATAGTCGACCTTGGGGGAGTCCCATTGTTGGTTGACATTTTGAATAGTTCGTCGAAGGATCTGAAAACAATGGCCAGTGAGACTCTGGCCAATGTTTCCAAGGTCCGACTGGCCAGGAAATATGTCCGACAGAGTGGGGGTATTCCAAAGCTGGTTGATATGTTGGATGTTAGTATGGCGTAAGTCTTAAAATCTAATTAATATATTTGAGTTGCTGAGTTGAAGATTTGTTTAAGGGTTCTGAGGACACCACTCAGTGAACTCAAAACCGACAACGTAGAGAGTGTGAAAATGGCTAGTGCTGGTGCCAAAGCCTTGTGGTCACTGGCAGACTCAAGGCACAACATAGAAGTCATGAGAAAAACCGGAATAGTACCAATGATGACACGACTCTTGAAATCAGTTCACAACGACATTATCATTCCTATCATGGGCGCCATACAGAAGTGCTCCTCACAGGTAATCATTACACCACCCATTCGTGCAACTACTTCTTTCTAATTGATTTGTGTCGTCACTTTAGCCCAAATTTCCATTGGCTATAACGTCGGAAGGCATGATAGCTGACATCGTCTCCCACCTGCGATCGAGGAATCTGGATCTAAAAATGCAGTGCAGCGTCGCGTTATTTAGGTGCGCCAAGGATGAGACTACCAGAGACATGATTCGTGAAGCTGGTGGTCTAGAACTACTAACAAAAATTGCAGCCGATCCAGATGCTAGAGACAATAAACCGCTCTTGGTTGGAGTTACTGGAGCCATTTGGAAATGCGCTGCTAACAAAGTTAATGTGAAGAAACTTGAGTCCCTGGGAATTATCAAGATCTTGGTCGATTTGCTGGAGGACGAATCGGATGATGTTATTGCCCATGCAGTTGGAGGAATTGCCGAATGCGTCCGATTCGATCATAATCGCTTGGTAGTGAGGAATATAAATGGATTCCCAAGACTCGTCGCACTTTTGAATTTCTCCCATACACTTCTGCTGGAGAACCTGTCCAAGGCTTTGAAGGAATGTGCCGAAAACAAGGAGTGTATGCATGTTCTTGACGAGCTCGATGCAGTTCGACTGATTTGGTCGCTTTTGAAGAATGACAATAGCAGGGTGCAGGCCTATGCAGCATATGCTATATGCCCGTGTGTCGAAAATGCTATGGTAAATTACGTCATTTTGTCTACCATGACATACTCATGCATTACTTCCTAGGATCCGGGAGAGCTTGTGCGAAGTTTGGTTGGGGCAATGGAACTAGTTGTAGATCTTTTGAGCTCAAAGGATACTCTAGTCTTGTCAGCTGTTTGTGCAGCTGTAGCGACCATTGCCAAAGATTTGACAAATCTCGCCATACTTACCGATCTGAATGTTGTCTACAAGCTTACAAAATTAGGTATGTCCTTTCACAATCATCGCCATTTGAGCATCCAACGAATCTAAAATTATCGTGTCAGTGCACACTAAAGAGGATTTGTTGAGAGAAACCCTTGCAGCAGCTGTTGCCAGCTGTGCTGTGTTTGGGAACAATACCCAAGAATTTGCACGATTGAAAGCAGTGGCACCGATTGTTGGTTACATGGCCAGCAACAATCCTAGAGTACATCGCACTACTGCAATGGCACTGGAGAAGCTTTCAGCGGATGCAAAGAACTGCATTACGATGCATCAGGTGAAAGTGGTTTCTTTATCTATCTTTTGGAAGGATCTGTAGTGTATTTTTTTTTTATTTCAGAACGGAGTGGTGCCCTTTTTGCTGGAAACTCTCTCATCAACAGATTCCATTTTACAATCTGCCTCAGCTGGGTGTCTACGTAATATACGCGAACTGGCATTAAGGGCAGAAGAGAACATGCTTAAGATTGATGGATAGATCATTGCATTGGAAAGACTGTGTCTTTTATTTTTTATAAATATTTAATTTGAATGTTTAAAAACTTGACGTCAACGTGCTTTTTAGTGCAAATATGACCTCACATCAATTGAGTTTATTTATTCTCCTCTTGGTAGCTGAGCAGGAGAAAATATTATAGCAACACCATGCTGTCCTTTCAGAAGTTACTGGACCTTAGGAGAAGGGCATGCAGCTGATGCATACAAGTGACTTCAATGGTCAGTGTGGCAGGCTCTCTATATTAGCTACTGCTGAACATAACTGTCCGGCTATGTTACCCTGCGAAATCAAAACGGATCTGGACCTTGGAAAGGTCACGAATACCTAGTCATTGCCATCGAATGATACAAAGGGACAGACAAAATGAGGACGAAAGACAGATACATATACTACAGTGACTGTTACAGAGAACAGAAGTGTCGTCTGTCTTGCTGCGGATTTCTTGTAAACGTCAAACTTGTGCAAGTCTGAAACTTTCGGCCCGTGGGCAATTTCATTATCACAATATGCGTTAGGACTTAATTTATTAATTAATAATCTATATATGACGTTCAAATCATGTTAAGCGACTTTAATGCCAAAAAAGGAAAAGAGGACATCTTTGGAAGCACAATCAGAAAGCATAGCCTACACGACATGAGGTCTGGAAGCGGACTTAGGCTAATTGATTATGGATATATCATTTGGTCTGATATATCATGAAGAAATGCCAACAATAAGAACTGAGGAGATTTAGAGTTCAATGACCGCCAGAATCTTTGCCGATCGTGTAACTTTCCACATCTTGCCAGAGTCTCTTCTATTTGTTAGTCTCTTCTATGTGCTAAGAGCTGAAGATCAGTGGGATCGATGCCAAGAAGCCGTCAGAAATTCCAATGAATTTCAATTCCAATGAAGTGTACAGGCAAGCACATAAACCTAAATAGCTGGCCAACGAACAAGTACTCCATAGAAGAGCAAAGGAGGAGGGTAGAACATTGACTTCCCCATAGGAAAAAAAAATTATTTTTTAGGAAGCGAGCGATCGAGGAAATGGATCAATGGATCAGGATCAACTTTCTCATGTTGTAACAAAGAACGTGTGCAACCAACAAAGACAAGATGAGCAAGGAAATTCACTTGTAGATTCGCATTCTGTGCTGCGAATACAGAAACCACTTCTGAGGACTGTTAATCGCAGGTACCATCCGATCTCTCAGACAACCGAATATCAATTTGGGTGATGAGAGGGAGATTTAATATATCCATTAGGCCGAAATGAAATCAAAGCGGCTCTATCTAAACCGAAGCATAATACGATTATACTGGCAGCCGATCCATTTAAGGCAACAAGATGACTTGGATGACTTGGTGAGCACCAACTGTTTTTCAAGATTTGGTCCATGCCTGATGAATGGAACATCATTATCGTTTCCTCGATCTACAAGAAAGGAGACACTCTAAATTGCGACACCTGTAGGTTTCTTTAACTTCGCGTACAAGATCTCTTCTGCCGTATTGTGTGAACATCTGAGATCTTATACAATGAACAGATTGTAGTTTTTTTTTTGCTCCGGGAAGGCTACAATTGACCAATTATTCATAACAGTTGATCATAGACAACAAAGTTAGAAGGCTAGATAGAGACTTACCACCTCTCTATCTATTTCGAGACCGAAGAACGACTATGTCAGTATTTACGAGTACATTTTGAGAGGAGCTTTACAGAACCATGCCTGAATAATTGTTCGGGTTGTGCAAAAATAAAAACGATGGGGATCACTGGCTAATACGTGATAGTTGACAGCAAGAGAAAAGAGCTACATGTGTTGACATCTGGCGGGTTTTGTCAAAGAAATATTACACGATCTGTACAGCCTCATCGGTCTGCTTAGAGTGCCTTATTTCGATTGAGAAAGGTAATTGATCGGGAATTTTGCTGGTCCTTTTCTAAGACGGCAAGTCGATTAGTCTGAATTCCCTATCGAAGTACAATATATTCTCCTTCGGTACCACCAAAGATGCTCTCATTTGCTTGGTTTGCGTTAATGCCTTTACTTTACTTTTCATGGCACCTTACAGACCGGGGTATTGTTGGACCTAAACGAACATGCATCTCCAGCCAGCTCGATTTCTAGTTAGTTGCCTCCAGGTCGTCTTCTGAGTATAGGTACCCCTATACTGTGTTTCCCAAAAGTGGTGGAATTGGAGATCCCTCCCGCTGTTGCTCTGGTGTCCATGTGCTCTATATGATCTAATCATCTAGTCATCTGATCGTGAAGTTCTAAAGTATGCCGCCCATTTCCGCAATACCAGCTGACTCTGGGATCGAATCGTCCGACAACAATAAATGTTTCATAAATGAGAGCTTAACAATGCACACTCGACGTCTCCTCCGCAGTGCTACTGAGCTCAGACGTAAAAAGTTAATTTCATCCGCACACACGAAGTATGAGTCTGTTTATGTGAGAAAAGACGCAAATGGTAACAGCTTTCTCATTGAAAGCTTCGCTGATCTACACGCTGCCGCCGCTACTCCTGATTGTCTAAATCAAGAAGCAAGCATCGACCGAGCTTTCTGTGATGATGGTGCTGCTGCTGCTGCTAATGTGACGCTGTGATCTAAGAGAGCATACATCCACTCTTGAAAGTGTCCATGTCCCTGCGCAATAGAACAAGACAAAGACGATGCAGGTCATTACTGGGGATAGTGCTTTGCTCTTGAATTGCCTTTTTAGCCCATAGGAATAGCAGCATAACTACCAAAGTAGTTAGGCCACATTTTGCCTAAGGCGTCGGTTATAATTGTCTTTTCTTGACGGCAGCATATAATTGCTCTGCTTTGCGTTCCTTGATTGCCAAACTCATTTATATTCCAATGCACACAGAAGCCTCACTGGAGTCTCCCAACTATATCAATGTCATCTGCATATGCGAGAAGTTGGATGGATATTTGAAATATTGTGTCTCTGGTGGTAGCTTGTGTACGAATTTCAGGAGGTCACATGACAGCGCATCGTCCTGTCTGTGATGCTCTTTAACATCAAAAGATTCGGTGAACGAGTTTGTCAGAGATCTCAATATCAGACATGGCTCCGTATAAGAAGTGGTGGGTCTTGATATGGTATTCTCGAGTTTTCTCCAAAATCTGCCTGATTGATTGGTCCATAGTGGATTTACCTGGTCTAAGATCGCATTGATACCGACCCACTAGGTTTTTGACGATCATTTTAAGGTGTTCACATAATACGGCAGAAAGAATCTTGTATGCGATATTTACTAGATGTCGGCCCCCGTAGTTGGCGCAGCTCAAGGGGATTGCTTTTTTTCTAAACCGGACCGAATATGCTTAGTTTTCATTCCTCTGACCAAATTGTTCTTATGAGCTAGTGCATGCTCCTTACCAGATGACTTTCTCCAACTTTAATGGGTTCGGTGGTTAAACCGTCAGATCCAGAGGATTTGTTAGATTAAATTTGGATAAAGTCACCCTTATTTCGTTTGGTTCAGGACATATGTCTTCGTGGTCTTCGTTGGCATAACAGTCAGGAAAAGCGATTTCGGGGTTCGGGTTTTGCTACCCTGACACACCCGCTTTATCTCTTAGTAAAATTTCCGGGCTTGATTCCTACAGTAGATTCGATTGATCTCTTCAATTTCGCGTTTTTCTAGTACCCTCTTATTCTTTCGGTGAAGTTTGTGTTCGAATTTTCTCCTCTGCAAGTAAGTGTTGACTACAGCTCTCAACTGGGCTCTCGCCCTCGGGAGCAGTGTTGCATGCCTAAAATGCACCTCAGCATTCAATGGGTTCAATGTTTGTGGACGTTTAGAGAAACGCAGTATTTCGAATAGGCTCCTTGCAGTATTGCCACTGGTCCTCGGCACTTGATGTTGTGTTGAAGTTTTCCGTCTAACGCGATGTCATCAATCTGCCTTATTATATTTTGACCGCCATGTACCATTGCAGAACCTAGAATGCGGAAAATGTGTGCTTCCTACTACGATGTTTCATCCACTTGTGAAGACTGTAAGTCGATCAGCCTGGGTCCGGTTCTACAGCGGCAGCAGTCGCAGCGCATCGGATCCGAATTAGCCATCTGAGCAAAGTTTGTGGAACAAGTCTGACATCTGATACATCTAAGGGTTAAATTCGCCAAACTTAAGCCTAACAAAGGCACACGCCCAGACAAAGAAAACGACGACATTACCAAAAGCTGCTTCAACGAGCTCCTCGTCAAAACCTGAAAATCGTCATTTATGCCAGGATAGGCAAGGAGAGCATCTTTCATAATGCAGTGGTGGAGAAGTTCAGCCTCCACGCCATCACCTCCGCAAACGGACACAGACACGGGCCTATTGATTTTGCGCCGGGATGAAAGGTAACTAAGGACTTAGCTGACGCTTAATCAACAAACCGTCAACCAAATTGATCGTATTGATCGTATAGGAACAAGGTACTCCGCAACCGTTTTGGATGTCCTAAGGTACGGAGCAGCAAGCATCACATGGACCATTATATTGTTACAGGTAAGATACATATACGAATATCCGTAACGGCCCAAAGCCGGCGAACCATTGTGTTAGCAAGAGACCAACAGGGCCTACTCCAATGGAGTTTCCTTTAACCTTTTTGCCGGTTTCAATGCCGCCAACATCGAGCGTAGAAGACCAGTTGGCATCACTACCGAAGAATAAATCAGAGAGGCCGGCTCTGATGTATTGGGTTTCAACCCGCCACACCAAAGAATCCCGTGGTTCGATAACGAATGGAGATAGGTAAATCTAGAAAAACAGCGGATGTTCGGCTCTGCAGAACACAGAACAAGAGAAAAAATTGGCTCTGCTGAAGAAGAGAAAGGTTCTAGCAGAAGAATAAAGTTTAGAAACCCTCTGAACTGCGCCAACTACAGTAGAATAAGTCTTGTCAATATTGCATATAAAATCTTATTATGTGAACGCCCAAGATCCGTCATCAGCAATAGGAACGGCTCCCATCAGTGTAGTTTCAGGTCCACGGTAGATCAAAAAAAATTATTCCAAATCGATACACACTAAAGACGAGGACGACGTCATCTAAATGGGGTAGCTGGCATAAGACCACGTTAGTTGGAGAGGTGTGTTAGCTGAGGCGCTGATCCACCTCGGACTGTAGCGCCATCTTAGTAACTAAGTATACATCACAGCTTTTAATTGCCTTCTGGTGTGGTCTATGCCATCGTAAATCTTGGATATCGGTTATACCAGCTTTATAGGGTTCCAGTGCCACTACAATGTGTTCAGGAGCACTTGGTCTGTAAGATGACCTTACATTCAAGGTACATACCATTGTCATGTTTACATGGATCTTCAACAGTTAAATTGTCCTTACTCGTCATATTTCTCCTCCTTCGTGAAGCCTAAGGTGATATCAGTCCTTGCGTTTATTGCTCACTATATACACTATTATTTTTCTTAAGCGGCTCCTAGTTAAGACTTCCGTGATCTGTGTAGGACTTAAATGAACACAAATTCTTTCACAACCTGTTAGGGTGGATATTAGACATTATTACATCTCAAAGCGATTCATGAGTTTTAAGAAAAAGGATCGGGATCCAGATATAAACCGATGAAGAGGCCAGATGGTGGTGAAAAAGTGTAGTTGAACGTTGTGGCATAATAACTTTGTATGAGTGCGTGCAGGTTAGCTTAGTTAAAATATCGAGGTCAGTGCACGATACCATACGTTGCTTTAAAAAATCATCGACTCTTAAGACCCCGAAAACAAGCGAAAGGCATTAAAATTGGATGAGCAGAATATAAAGTCAACAAGTTTAAGGGATAGACGGCTTACAGCTCCAGAAATCTGAATAGAGTTCAACCGTTTGCACTCAAAACAGATATCAGTTACAGCGATAAACAGACGTATAGCTAACGCAGGCCTTCACAGTCGAGTGGAAGTACGAGAAGTATTACAACCTCAAAACAAAGTCAATTGGCTAGATTGGGGAAAAGAGCACCAGGCTTAGATGTCAACCGACAGGTCGAAAGTCTTGTGGACCCACAAGTCGACATTTGAAGTTTTTGGACAAAGAAGAAGAAAAGACGCTCGGTAGCTGTGTGGTTCTAACAGTCAAGCATGGCGGTGGTTCCATAATAGTCTGGGGATGTTTCTCTTCCTTCTTTACCAAGGACACTTGGATTAAGAAGGAACACTGAAAAATTTTAAATGGCCTGTCCCATCACCCGACCTCAAACCAATAAAGCCGCTTTGAGACAAACTTGACAAAGAGATACGAAAAACTGTGCCAAAAATCGAATGACAAACTTTGGGAGGTCCTTTGAGCAGTCTGGAGTTCAAAAACAATGGAAACTATCAAGAAGTTGAATGATAGAATTTTAATGTTGGTATGAACGAAAGCCCCCATTTATTCAGCTTAGTACAAGTTATAAAATCTTAAACTAACTTAAATTTAACTTAAACTTAAAACTAAGGTTGGTTGAGGTGGTGAAGGAGAACGGATGTGAGGTAGAGAGTGGTGCTGTGAAAGTCAAAGACGGCAAGGTTTGAATTGATCTTTCGTATCATATGGGGGATTGGTTCATCATATGGTGTTGGTAGAAAAAATAGATGAGGGATACGTAGATTATGAGGATTAGTGTTGAGAAAAATATGTTAGAACCAGAAAGGAGTCGATGAATGAAGAGGAAGTCGACTGCATCTCTGCGTTCCTCAAATGTGTTTAAGTTAATAGGGTTGAGACGGTTTTGATAGGAGAGCAGAATAAACGATCGTTCCCGGGCATACCTCGAAGAGCAAATCGAAGAAAAGCGCCGCAGGATTTTTCAATTCTCTATATACATCTGAACATGATTATATGGGGACCACCCTCTACTCACGTTCTCTAGGAGGGGGCAAACAAAGTTTAAATAGACGGACCTGGTCTACCTGGGGTTGGCGAATTCTTTGGACCACCGTTTTACAAAACCTAATGCAGAGTTATCTTTAAGGATTATCTCATCCCTAGGTAACCGGAAGTTGAGCTTCCTATCACACAAAATGCCGAAGTCGCGAAGAGATTAAACGGAGGAAATTGGTTGGTTGTGGAGACGGTCGAGTCGGGGAGGAGATTGGTGCCGCTTATGTCAAAAGATGATGGATTGGCATTTTCGAGTCACCAGATCGAAAAACTACCTAATCCTTTTGAATAAGGAAGGAGTCATGGGGTGAAGAAATGGTTTTGAGAAATATGGTATCTTCGGCGTAAAGGGAGAGAGATGAAGTGTTTGATGATCTTATCGCGATCATTTATGGTTAGCATAAAAAGAAGAGGACCTAGATGGCCGAATTGTGGAACTCCAGAGGTGGCCAAAAATGCAACCGAGTGTGCTGACCTAAAACGAACACTGTAAAAACGGTTTTCCAGGTAAGAGGATATCCATTTTAACAGTATTGGTTCAAAGCCGAAGGCAGACAATTTGACGAGTATTAATCGTTGAGAGATTTTATTGAAGGTTTTGCTAAGGCCGGTTGCAACTACATCGAGTTCATTACCATTCTGTAGGACTAAGAGGTCAACGAGATTCGTGGTGGTTGACCAACCCTTCAGGAAGCCATGTTATCTAGGGGGAATAAGTGGTTTGCATTGGAAGCTTAGAGCTTCATACAAAATATTTTCGAAGAGTTTGGGTATATGAGAGAGTTTAGCGATGGGACGATAGTTGGTTCTTTGATTATTTTTTGTGAGTAAATTCTCCTTGTGAAAGAGATAGACGAATGCCTACATTGAGTGCCAACTTGGTGCAAATACTCGTACGAGTTGAATTTTTCGACGAAAAAGAGGTATCACTCTATTTTATTACTCAAGTTGACTGTCCGGAATCTTATGGACGGCAGTGTATCTGTCTGCTCATCGTTGGTTCACTGAAATGAAGATGAAGCCTGAAGATGATTGCCTAGCAAAATGCGGTAATGCCGCACAAGATAATACTAAAATCCAACTTATTTCACTGATCGTAGGATTTGTCTAGTCGAAGGAAGCTGTTTTGACGTTGTCTTACTCTTCTGAGACGTGGGCGCATATGTGGCTAATGTTGAAAAATTTACCCTTGATACGAGTTGTGATGAGGCGTTTCCTCACAAGTCGGGAATTTAGAACGTTAGCAATCAGCATAGTTTATTTCACTTTTTTTTTGTCCAGCCTCTGCCATTACACTTTTGTATTGTGGGACGATTATGTATATCAGTTGTGAAGTACTCTTCATCTATGTGCATATCCAAGTTTAATTGTCCGTATTTCATTTGCACCGGATCATCAACAAATCCTTATCCGGTTTGGCTTCTGGTTCTGTTGTAGCATGGATTCAATATGCTCGTACTCGTGCTCGTGCGAATCTGCTGTACCTCCTTGTTCACTTCCGACAGAGTATTAAAGTGTTTCCATTTTCAACTCAAAGGTCAACCCTGATTGGACGAGTCAGTGCCTGGTGGTTGCTCCCACGCAAAAGTAAAACTAGCACAATTAATGTGCAGTCATAGTGTACTAGTAAGCTCTGGGGCATTGCAATTTTGACGAAGGTCAACATTAAAACTCCTAACCGCTGTACTCAGAAAAACCCCGTAACTTAATAATATTACTTTCAACCAACCCGATTTTAATTCCACTTTGCAGCAACTGCCCATCCAAATTCTTAAGTTGGATGACCACTTTTCGGATTACACTTTTTCACTCGGATTGCCCTCCAACTTTTTCCTACCCTGAGACAATTTTCTCTTCCTCCCCGTGTCCGTAGGTTAAGAGAAGAGAAACTTTTTAAAAGTGCACAGTAAACTACCCCCAGGATTTAATTGAAGCACTTTTTACTTAGTGCTTTTGAATACCTCGGGGTTATTTCTTGGAGGATGCTCGAATCCCTGAAAGTATATACTTACATTCCGACCACAATTTTACCTCCATCTTTAGTGCATTAAATATTTTCGTCGTTTACAAAGGTCTCAAGTCGACAAAATGACAACATCTTAAGCAAATTTGAATATTACGCGGCGTAGAACATCGCAGCAATTTTGTAACTTTGCGAGAAATAAAATGACACCCTCAGGACGCTCGTATATATTTATGTAAGTCGCCAACTACTAGTTTATGTCCCCGTATCGGATAGAAACCCTTCATTTTATCCGGTGCAAAATAAACTTAAATTTAAAATTGAAATAAATATCGCCATCCACTCGATGTACAAAAACAAGATAAGGGAGCTAAGTTGCATACCCTGGAGGATTTCATCGTTAACCACATCCAGTTGTGGGTGAACTTTGGATCATAAAAACCGCTAAGGGTTGAACGAATCCATCAACTCTCGGGTAAAGTGCCTTTTGCTGGTGAAGATAGATTGCCGAATATTCAAAATTTTACAGCTTTCTTGCTGCACATCAAACCCATTGGAAACTGAAGGACATATTTTCCTATGCTCCTAAGCTTGAACGTACTCTGCACTAGTGTGTAGTATGGGTACAAAAACCCCAATTCGCGACGCAAAAGAAGTTAAACACTTTCAAGCATCATCCCTTGTAGGTAGATGTAGCTAATATCCGTAAAACCAACCAACGATTAACTATTCTCGTTTCGGAATTCTCAGCACTAGAAACTCGGGAACTCGTCTGACCAAAGAGTAATCACAGAGATTACGTTTACTTGGTGTTCCATTAAGCATAACTCTGTGGACAAGTGGATGCACCACAAAAACGGACATTACATCGTTCTCCACCACATACACTTCATCCCCCTTCTTCTCAGCACAAGTCGAAAATTTAATTCATAAATTATTCGTCAGCATCAAACTCACATTTAATGGATGCTGAGGTTCGCGCCAACCCTGGTCAGCATCACCACCAGCATTGGCATCCAGCAGCATAGGCATCCAGACATTCAGGCACAAGTTTTGACACAGGAACTCTGTCCATTTGCTGGTGGCATGTTCACATCCGCTGTAGGCTGCCGGGTGAATTGGGTGCCTGGAGTCGACTGCACAGTCTTTGGAATATCTCACTTGTAAGGAGGAGATGTGTTGAAAGGAAGGAAAAAATGATATTCACCCACTGTGTTCCTCGAAGACGAATGACCGCGTATTCCTGTCACTGATTTATGAACATTAAATGAGGATGAGCAATGTTCTCCAGTAGCTGACGCAGGTTGAAAATTGGCCAACATTACTAAACCAGTCGACGGGGAAATCGGCGACTACAAACTATCTACGTAGTACCAAATGTCACAGTACTGTGTAGTCTCCGGCTCTTCTATGCAATCCATTGCCACCCAGTTCGGTGTGATGCATAGTAATGTGATAACATCTTTGCTGTCGGGGCAGAAATTACTACGTCCTTAGAGCATCCGTTTGGGATGCTTCCAGACCGGGGGACACTGTCCGGATACCGTGGCATTTAGACATAAATATGTTAAGTTTAGTTACTACAACGAGTAAGAGGAGTACAAGGAGTACAACTCTCATACGACAACGATGGCGTTGGTGTTGGCCAAAATGAAGATCCTTTAAAATGTGTGTTTTGTTTTTTCTTTCTTTTCTAAATTGAACACACATTGGGGAGGAGCGGCGTGGATACAGATATTCAGGCCATGAGAAGGGACACGTTTTCAATTTTAGTTTTAGTTTGTCGTTTTACTGCTGCTGCGGATAGTAGACTGTGACAGTGATTTGTAGAAGTTCGATGGAATTTCTTTTGGTCTAGAGGATGTTCGAATGCAGAGTGTGATTAAAATGCATCGAAGTTGGTAGTTACTGGAGAAAAAAGGAGATGTGGGTGCGGATGGCTGTGCGAAGGAAAGACTTTGACTTTATGTGGTTATCGATTGAAAGAATTGGTAAAGCGTGATGGTCGTTTCGCTCTGTAGGTAGTACTTCCCGATCTGACAGAGTACTATAGAACTCTGCATAGACAGATCTAGTTTTTGATCTCTTCCTTCGTTTATTAACGTAACGCGAATAATTATACGAATATATAATGTCCCGCTTATGGGGTTGGCTAAATTTGCCGGCCTTACAACCATCCTACAGGCCTCTCTGTTTTAGTTCACCTGAAGCCTGAGAGTTCGCCCATAATTTCGCATTTGAGAGATCCAATTAATCTTTCTTTGAACATCGGCAGGAACTTGGGAATTTTTAACTTTTTGGAAAAGATTTTCCAAAGGCCTTCATTGAAAGGAGCTAAACCAGGGAATTTGCTTGGCTTAAAGTTTGTACGTTTCATTATTTGTAGACCCTATAGCGTCTCGATTGCCAGTGTTACATGAAGGATTCTGCATCCCCAAATCCGATGTGCGGTATACTACAGCCATTGGGACCGTAAGAGGATGCACCAAAGTTTGGCTACCACTTGGGGACTCATTACCGTTTGTTGTAATTTTTCATGTAAAAACCTAGTCTCCCTAGTACTTTAGAGAGCCAGTACTCCGGTAATTTATCGCCCTATGCTCCAGGAGGAGTTAAAGTGTTACTGCTAAAAGCAGCTTCCGAAATAGAAGAAGAAGAATGTTTCTACACTATCTCTTTCTTAGCGGGGCGTCTTCCGTGATGCGCTCACTTCTTTCAAGATCAAGTTTTTCTACACCCGCCGACATTCGTAACATTTTCATTTCGGTCGCTGTCAGGTTTTCTTTATATAGAGTTTTCCAATAAGGACTTGACAACTTTTTTTTTTTTAATAAAACGCAAACCATTTGAGATATTTCAAAAAGTTTATTATCGGCTTGAAGTACAATCAAATCATTTATGAATGGAACTCTACTTCGTTCATATGGCCACCCCGGGCACGTTTGCAGCAGTCGATTAGTTGGACCCAATTTTCAACGACTCGGACACAAATTTCGGCGGAAACGGCCGCTATTTCTCGTTCAATGTTAGCTCTGAGCTCTTCTAACGTCGTCGGCGTGTTGGTATAAACTAATGAAAAATAGTCAAGCGGCGTTAAATCGCACGAACGAGGCGGCCAATCGACTGGGCCATGTCTTGAGGTAACACGCTCACCATACTTACTCTTCAATAAATCGATTGTAGCGTGTGCTGTGTGGCTTGTGGCATCATCCTGTTGAAACCACATGTCGTCCAAGTCCATATCTTCCAATTTGGGCCAAAAATAATGGGTGATCATGGCGCGACAATGCTGTCGACGTCGACGAAAAAATATGGCCAAAAGACGCCGCCGGCATTGCAAACTGCACCAAACAGTTAGTTTCATTCGCATTCGTGGATTTTCACCCGACCAATAACGCATATTTTGCTTATTGACGAACCCATTGAGCCAAAAATGAGCATCGTTGAAGATGATTTTGCGATGAAATTCATCATCTTGGCGTATCTTCTCCAGAACCCAATCGGAGAACGTACATCGCTTCAATTGATCCATCGGCTTCAATTCTTGGGTCAGCTTAATTTTGTATGGGTGCAAACCATGATCCTTACGCAAAATATGCCATAATGTGGTCTGAGCGATGCCCAATTCTGTAGAACGCCGTGGAATTGACTGATTTGGATCGTTTGCTACGGACGCCTGAACGGCAGCGATATTTTCGACACTTCGACCAACCCGTTGTCTCACTGGCACGGCAACATCACACAACTAATATGTAGACTCAAATTTTTTGCACTAAACTTGTTATTGCCTGTCTACTAGGGCGAGAATTACGACCGAAAATTTGAGTTAACGCTCTTAAAGTTGCAGTCACCGACTATGAATTTCGGTAGAAAATTTATATAATTTGCAGACGTTGCTCGTTCGTAGTATACTTTACCATGATGAAAATGTTGAGTTTACTGAATAAATTGACAGTGACAGTTTGAGGATTAGTGGAAGAGTGCGTTCACAAATTAAATTCAAAGTTGTCAAGTCCCTGCTGGAAAACCCTTTATTTCTCGTACATCGTACAGCATTGCGATCGTATTTTAAAGTTGCACGAATGACTGTCTTATTAATTTAATAAGAAAATAAGGATACTCGTATTTCGCACCACTTAAGCTACCCCAAACTGACTCTATTTGCGGCTTCGTCCTTGAGCCATAACGCCAGATCTTAAATATTTAAAGTTTTTGCACTTCGGCATGATGACTTTTTCAAAATCAATGTAAGGAACTGGGTTGACGGGTTCAAAAGAACATGGATGTAGATACTCGGTCGTAATACAAATGATCCACAAACCGTTGTCTTCTAGCATCTTTTCTAACGATTTCACTATCACAGGCGAAAAAAGGAACAGTTATTCCGGCAGTATCAATATGTTGCTTCAATAGAAAATCTTGCGCGACATTAAAAAGCAAGGGACTTAGCACACTGCCCTGATGTACTCCTACTTTAAGTTAGAATTCTGCGGTTAATACCGCTGTGCGTTTAATTTTTGTTTTAACGTCATCGTACATACCGCATATCATTCTTACATACTCGTACGTCTTGGGTATATTTTGAGACCTTAGTGCACTCCAAATAAGATTTCTGAGAACTTTGTTGAACGCTTTTTCCAAGTCGATGTAGACGATATGAATATCGTTCTCGATATTTCTCCGTCATTATCCGTATACTTTGAGTCGCGACATAATATGTTGACCTGCCTTCCTCAAAGACGCATTGATTGCCATGGAGTTTAATTATATTCCTTTGTCGACAGTCTAGCACTCGCTTGTATATTCTCATAGGTTGTGGCATGAGGTTCACCGATCGATACTCATAGTTGTTGCAATGTCTCGTGTCGCTCTATATTGCGAACCATTGAAACCTAAGATTTCCGATTGTCGCTTACACTTCGAAGAGTACCACCTTGATCAAAAGGTCCCGGAATTTATTCAGAAAATTCAAAATACAAGTTTATTCAGCTAAATCTATATTGTCCCCTTCAAAGTAATCCCCATGGACTGCAACAGATTTAAGCCAGCTCTTGAACCAATCCTCGAAACATTTTTTATATTCGGTTTTCAGTATGTCCATTAGTTCTTTCTGCGATTTTTCCATTATTTCCTCTCGGCTGCTGAAACGCGTTCCCCGTAGTTGTTTTTTTAATTCGATTGAATAGAAAGAAGTCACAGGGCGCCAAATCAGGTGAATTCGGTGGCTGTTGGATGGAATATGTTGCATTTTTTCTTCAAAAAATTACGAATAATGATGGCACTGTGCGACGGTGCGTTATCATAGTGCAAAATCCTCGAGTTTTCTGCCCACAATTCTGGTCTCTTTCGGCGAATTGCTACACACAAACGTCTCATAACGAGCAAATAATACTCTTTGTTTACTGTCTGGCCATCTGGAAAAAATTCGCTACACCGTTGTAATCCATGAAAACCGTGAGCATTAGCTTCTTTTTTGACTGAAAACGACGTGGGTTTTATGGTCTCGGATCATTTGGGGAACACCATTCACTTGCCTGATGTCTGGATTGCGTGTCGTACTTATAAACCCACGTCTCGTCTCCAGTAATGATACTTTTGATGAATGTGGGATCGGATTCAGACTCGCAAATCATCTCTTTTGCGACGTCAACACGGTCTCTTTTTTGCATGAAATTGAGGTCTTTTGGCACCAACTTTGCTTCTACACGACGGAAACCGAAATACTAACCAAAATGTCTTGGACGAATCTATAGGCAATGTTCAAGTCCTTTGCTATCTCTCTGATAGTTAATTTGAGGTTATTGACCAACATTTATTTTACTCCATCAATGTTTTCGTCGGTTTTCGATGTCGATGATCTGCCACTGCGTTCATCATCTTCGATTGACTTACGCCCACTTTTGAACAGCTCGTGCCACTGGTAAACGACCGTTTTCTTTAGAGAATCATTCGAGCACCATTATACCGGTTTTTTACGCAAAATTTAATACAAGTTCGTTATTGCAAATTTAAATCCATTTCTAAAATTGTAAAAAATCGCCAACACACACAGAGATAGAAGTACTCTTGGCTACGTAACTTTTGCAAATGTCAAGCTATGACGCTAAGATTTAGAAGGAATGTCAACATTCCAACCAACTTAACAAAAAAAAAAACAGAACTCAAATGGGAATAATGGGAGCGCCACATGGTGGTTATTGCGGTGGTATCAAGGTTGTATTTTACCGGTCCGACTGCACACCTCCGAGTCACTCATTTTACTGCTTTCCAAACTTCAGTTTCCGTAAAATCTCCGATTCCCTCGTAATGCACAAGAGCCGAGGAAATAGTACTGCATGGAAATTACTCGTTTAGTAAGGCTACCTTGCTAATCACTTCTTATGCAGAGGGGAGTAGTGATCCACGAAGCGAACGTATATTTTCGGCAGAGGTCAATGACTTTCGAGGACAAGCAATATGATGATTTCAGAGAAGAGGTTATATATTGCAAGCCGGAATGTCTGCACAATGCCGGGTTAAAGTTTTGAACTAGGAAATGTATAACGCAATGTTAAATAATTATAAAATTCGTTCAATAAGGAACGTGGTAAAATAGCAGAACTGGGGGCCGTTTGTTGAAAAACGTATTTTTACGGACCGGAGAAACATTCCCAATTAAAATCCCAAGTTTTGGCGACCGACAACTAGCCATAAAACGGCTAACTTAACATAAATATTGGAAGAGATGCTGTGACAAATCGGAAAAATGAATATTTTTGTAGAACTACAAGTAGAACTTAGACCCTACTAAAGGGTGAGGCAGGTTCTCAGCTAACCTGCCTGTTCAGTTAGGGCGGTCTTTTGCCAGATGCCTAAAGTTGTGTACACGGAGTTTTTTGGGGTCCACTTCCACTTGTGTGATGAAGTCATCCTTTACTGCGTTGCCTCTTTGGGTTTCAATCGAAAACTTTCAGGGCCGGGAAGCATTCAAGGCTACCTAGCCATCTAAGCCGTATTATACGATCTTTTCTGACGAAGTGGGCATCGGCGTACAGGCCGCAAAGTTCGCCGTTCAAAAGTTTCCTCCATTCTGCGCTTATCAAACTGGAATAAGAACTGCCCGAAAGACTTTTCTTTTGAAAATCCCGCGAACATTTCCATCCATCTTCGTCAGTGTCCAAGCTTTTGCATTTTAAAGAAGGACTGGGATGATCGGCTACAATTACCTTATAAGCCAAGGAAGGAACGATGAGCAAGAGTATTCATATGATTCCCCCGCTGGTGTCGTTGCCGCAGTTGATAGCGTAGCTAAGGTAGATATAAAAGCTTACTATCTTAAATTGTAGCCGTTTACGTTTAAAATGTTACTTTGGCTTAGGCGTCAATATTGTGTCCCTCTTGGTTGACACCTAAACCCAACTTTGGTTCTTCTGCTATAATAATAGCAAGCGGTCGATTGGTAGCTCGCTGTATCTGTAATGGAGAAGAGTTTTGAAAGATATTGCTACTGATTTGCGAGTTTCTCACAATTCTTTCAAGAATGATTTTGAACAAACTACATGAAAACGCACTACCTTGTTACTACCGACCTTGATCAAGCAAGGTGCATTCTTCATCTTCATCCTGAATAGTCGAATGAGCTTAGCAGGGATGGCAAACATTGTATATCACATTTTTTTTATCACTATAGATGCTGCCATATGCGCCTTTGAAATCGATGGAGGTGGTGTGATGTGAGTCGATTTGGAGCTCTTGGGTTTTATTAGATATCCTCCCAAATTTTGAAAATTTGATCTATCGTGGACTTTCCTTGTGTAAAGCCACCCTAAAAGGAGCCACTCAGACTTCTTACGAAGGATCTTCGACGTTGCCATAATATATCATAGAATATATCATAGAATACAGGATTTTTTATGCGATCTGTAGTAGGTTCAGGGGATCTCCCTTCTTTATGATTGAAAAAACAATGCTGATGTTCCATTCATCAGGCACACTTTCGTAGACTCGGATTTTGGAGATTAGTTAATGTATGCTCCATATCCATCCATCGCCTGCTGCTTTCAATAGCTGTGGGATGTTGTTCTTCATCACCGTTTAACAGTCTTGTGTGGTAAAATATTGCCAAAGAAACAAAAGACAGCGTAACAACTGATAGTTTAGGGCTACTAAAAATGGAGCAGTACACGAAATAACAACGCGTTTGCATTGTTGTGCAATATTTAAAAAAAAATTAAGCTGTGGTATCTGCAGCTTGCAATCTGCGTAGAAAATATCGGTCGGAATAGTAATTTAACTTTTTGAACTAAAAGATTAATTCAAAAATTCAGAGGGACTGGATCAATTAGTGATCTTCAACATCGTTCTGGCCGTACTTCAACAAGTTGTTCCACACAAATTATCGAAGCACTTCACGAGAGTATCGTTGAGAGTTACATCGTCAAAATTGTCAAATTCGGGGCTCAGAAAACCCCAGAAAACACTGCTAATCGTAAACGTAGACTGCGTAAACGACAGGCAGATGAGAAACAGAAAGTCAACAAACAGCGAATGTGAGACGCTAGAGTTAAAGTAAAGCTCGAAATGGAGTAGCAGAAACGTAAATCCGAAGAATTACAAGTCCATGATTCAATTCAATTTCTGAACCCGCACGAAAAGTCTTCGTGAGCGAGCGCGCTGATACAGAATTTGAACGCCGCTTCATCGAGAACAAATTCGGAATATCGCGTTCAGCTTACGATCATTTGTAGTTTGAACGCGGCATGAAACATGTGCCGGCGAAAAGACATATCCATGTTCCAATGTAAGCGGTGATTCTTTTAGAGGTACTTTTTTCAAAAATAAACAAATACGGCCAGAAATGAGCCTCATAGCTGAACAAAATCTTGGTCGAAAGCAGTGCATCTTCTTGAAGCTTTTTGAGAGCCCAGCGACTGAAATGGACACGATTCGGAAGATCGGTTGGCTTATCAAATAATACAAATTCGGTTTCCAGCTTTTCGATGGAATAGCGAATCGTGGACCATAAGTTGCTCTAAGCGCACGAAACACATTCCGCGTAGAACACTGATTTTCGTAATACGGCTGAGTAATTTGTGGGCGCTATGCCGGCCTAAGTCTTTCCATAATGAAATGAAATGACAACTAGCCATAAAACGGCTAACTTAACATAAATATTGGAAGAGATGCTGTGACAAATCGGAAAAATGAATATTTTTGTAGAACTACAAGTAGAACTTAGACCCTACTAAAGGGTGAGGCAGGTTCTCAGCTAACCTGCCTGTTCAGTTAGGGCGGTCTTTTGCCAGATGCCTAAAGTTGTGTACACGGAGTTTTTTGGGGTCCACTTCCACTTGTGTGATGAAGTCATCCTTTACTGCGTTGCCTCTTTGGGTTTCAATCGAAAACTTTCAGGGCCGGGAAGCATTCAAGGCTACCTAGCCATCTAAGCCGTATTATACGATCTTTTCTGACGAAGTGGGCATCGGCGTACAGGCCGCAAAGTTCGCCGTTCAAAAGTTTCCTCCATTCTGCGCTTATCAAACTGGAATAAGAACTGCCCGAAAGACTTTTCTTTTGAAAATCCCGCGAACATTTCCATCCATCTTCGTCAGTGTCCAAGCTTTTGCATTTTAAAGAAGGACTGGGATGATCGGCTACAATTACCTTATAAGCCAAGGAAGGAACGATGAGCAAGAGTATTCATATGATTCCCCCGCTGGTGTCGTTGCCGCAGTTGATAGCGTAGCTAAGGTAGATATAAAAGCTTACTATCTTAAATTGTAGCCGTTTACGTTTAAAATGTTACTTTGGCTTAGGCGTCAATATTGTGTCCCTCTTGGTTGACACCTAAACCCAACTTTGGTTCTTCTGCTATAATAATAGCAAGCGGTCGATTGGTAGCTCGCTGTATCTGTAATGGAGAAGAGTTTTGAAAGATATTGCTACTGATTTGCGAGTTTCTCACAATTCTTTCAAGAATGATTTTGAACAAACTACATGAAAACGCACTACCTTGTTACTACCGACCTTGATCAAGCAAGGTGCATTCTTCATCTTCATCCTGAATAGTCGAATGAGCTTAGCAGGGATGGCAAACATTGTATATCACATTTTTTTTATCACTATAGATGCTGCCATATGCGCCTTTGAAATCGATGGAGGTGGTGTGATGTGAGTCGATTTGGAGCTCTTGGGTTTTATTAGATATCCTCCCAAATTTTGAAAATTTGATCTATCGTGGACTTTCCTTGTGTAAAGCCACCCTAAAAGGAGCCACTCAGACTTCTTACGAAGGATCTTCGACGTTGCCATAATATATCATAGAATATATCATAGAATACAGGATTTTTTATGCGATCTGTAGTAGGTTCAGGGGATCTCCCTTCTTTATGATTGAAAAAACAATGCTGATGTTCCATTCATCAGGCACACTTTCGTAGACTCGGATTTTGGAGATTAGTTAATGTATGCTCCATATCCATCCATCGCCTGCTGCTTTCAATAGCTGTGGGATGTTGTTCTTCATCACCGTTTAACAGTCTTGTGTGGTAAAATATTGCCAAAGAATCAAAAGACAGCGTAACAACTGATAGTTTAGGGCTACTAAAAATGGAGCAGTACACGAAATAACAACGCGTTTGCATTGTTGTGCAATATTTAAAAAAAAATTAAGCTGTGGTATCTGCAGCTTGCAATCTGCGTAGAAAATATCGGTCGGAATAGTAATTTAACTTTTTGAACTAAAAGATTAATTCAAAAATTCAGAGGGACTGGATCAATTAGTGATCTTCAACATCGTTCTGGCCGTACTTCAACAAGTTGTTCCACACAAATTATCGAAGCACTTCACGAGAGTATCGTTGAGAGTTACATCGTCAAAATTGTCAAATTCGGGGCTCAGAAAACCCCAGAAAACACTGCTAATCGTAAACGTAGACTGCGTAAACGACAGGCAGATGAGAAACAGAAAGTCAACAAACAGCGAATGTGAGACGCTAGAGTTAAAGTAAAGCTCGAAATGGAGTAGCAGAAACGTAAATCCGAAGAATTACAAGTCCATGATTCAATTCAATTTCTGAACCCGCACGAAAAGTCTTCGTGAGCGAGCGCGCTGATACAGAATTTGAACGCCGCTTCATCGAGAACAAATTCGGAATATCGCGTTCAGCTTACGATCATTTGTAGTTTGAACGCGGCATGAAACATGTGCCGGCGAAAAGACATATCCATGTTCCAATGTAAGCGGTGATTCTTTTAGAGGTACTTTTTTCAAAAATAAACAAATACGGCCAGAAATGAGCCTCATAGCTGAACAAAATCTTGGTCGAAAGCAGTGCATCTTCTTGAAGCTTTTTGAGAGCCCAGCGACTGAAATGGACACGATTCGGAAGATCGGTTGGCTTATCAAATAATACAAATTCGGTTTCCAGCTTTTCGATGGAATAGCGAATCGTGGACCATAAGTTGCTCTAAGCGCACGAAACACATTCCGCGTAGAACACTGATTTTCGTAATACGGCTGAGTAATTTGTGGGCGCTATGCCGGCCTAAGTCTTTCCATAATGAAATGTCAAACAATTCTGAACAAAACAAAAACATAGCAGCTTAACTCGACGCATGCGTGATCTCTCATGAGATCCCCGCTGGAAAAAATACAAAAGAATCACCCTTGACGACCGTGCGCGGAGGTATTCGACATCAGTTTAGTTATGGGGTAAGTGACTAGTTGGAGAGGTTTGTAAAATATTCAAGAAATTGTTTTTTTCTTTGCTGAAGTCAATAGCTCATCCAAATCCAGCTCAACCCGAACATACAAGGTGAGGCAAAAGTAATGACATAATGTGAATGCGCCATAATTTTTACAAATGGCGTCAGGTGTCATTGTGCTTTGACATTTACATATGTTGTACACAGACAGAGAATTAGTTGCCAATAAGCAATGAAGCGATACACACCGGAATTTCCGACCAATTTCCATTCTGTTGTTTTAACGCAGCGTGAATTTAATCGTCGTTTTCCTCGTCGTCCTGCACCTTATGCGCGAATAATTAAACGTTTGGCTGAGCGTCTCGTGCAGACTGGGCCCAATAGATATGTGTTCGACTGAAAATATCATTGCTGTGACCGAGGACGTCCGAGAGAGTCCACAAACATCGACGAGACAATGATGCACAAAATATGGCATCAGCAGACGTTCGTTGCGTCTGGTGAAAGACCTGAATATGTTGCCTTATAAAGTACAAACCCTTCACCAGTTGCTGGCTGCTGACCGTCAAGTGAGGTTAACTTACTCTCTTAAGCCTTGTGCAAGAAGAGGATGTTTTCGTATACAAAATCATAATGAGCGACGTAGCCCATTCCCACTTAAGTAGTTATGTTTCTGGGGCACGGAGATCAAATGCACGAAGAGCCATTGCTCAAAGCGACGCAGTGAAAAAGTGATCATCCCTTGTTTTATTGAGGACGCAGATGGAACCATAGTAACCGTAACTAGTGAGTGTTATAAACAGATGTTAAACGAGTTTTTTTTGCTGCAAGTTGCTGAATTGGGTCTAGAGCATTGTTGGTTCTAGCAGGATGGAACAACCGCTCAGACAGCTCGGACAACGATGGAGATTTTAAATCACGGTTTCGGTGATTTGAACTGGCCGGCCAGATTGTCAAATCTGACGGCGCCATTTGTCTTCCTTTGATACTTTTGATCCTTTTGATACTCACATGTGTAAAGAAAAGACAAGAAAACAACGAAATAATACGCAACGTTTCTCTTTTTTTTTTTACTTTATTTTGTCTACTACCGATGTGGTCTCTTCGATGGTCAATCTGCGAATGCTCTCATTGCAATTGCTTACCATCTGATCTAACACATGTCAGCCGAAAATTTGACAAAATTTTCATGTCGTTGCATTCCTGGGCTTCTCACATCAACAGAAAACGAGATCGCTTGCAAATATCATAGCTTCTGTCACAGTATGGACATCGGGTGAGGAAACCCTCGTCCAGCTTACCTACCTGAAACTCAAACCCATCAGCAGTAAAAACAAAAGAAAAAATTAACCACATCGTCAAGTAGTAAAATAAATTGTATTTCTTGTCATCTTCTATCTACTGAATGTCCTTCTTAAATATTACAAAATAAATGCGGGGGGAAAATGCGTTGCACAAGTCTAGCACTGCATTGTACGTGTACGAATACAAAAATGCCAAAAGCGCTTAAATTGCTTCAAGAACTAGTCGATGAAATTGAAAAAAAAAAGAAAAATACTAAAATCATTTTAACATTTAGTGGTGCCTGATAAACTCTTCTAGGTAGTTCACATCTCATGTGCCCGACTCTGTTCATTAATTAGAATCCTTTGTCTCGGCCATACGATCGTCGGTACTCGATGGTGCAGATGCAGATGATGCTGATGATGATGATGGAGATGATGATAATTTTGATGCCGTTGGCGTATCACTAGATTGACTATCACCTGGCTTATCCGGGTTGCTCACCATAGGTGGAACATTTGTGTCCCGATCGAGTAGGTAACTACCGCCTAATGGCCGTCCACGTCCGCCACCATAGGAAGAGCTATTAAGGGCGAAAGCAGAATGAACCTTTTTTTAATGTGGCTATAATTCAAAGGAGTATAAACTAAACAATAAATAAATAAAAATAGAAAACAATGGGCTAATGGTATGTACTGCATATGCGGAGTATATACTATAAATCACACACAAAGAGACTGTCGAGGATTATTCAGGACATGCATATCGTTGGAAAGATTTTTTTGTTCGCTTTTGGGGGATTTTTTTGTTTAAAAATGCATTATCGAGGGTATTATTCGCTCGTCTCGAAGCCACTTTAAAACAGAAGCAACAGAAATGATGGCAGGAGAATGAGTGAGAGAAAAGATAAAAAAAAAAAACAGAAAAAAGGAAAAAGGATAAGGGGAAAAGGAAGATACAAGAAATGCAAATCAGAAAAAAGCAAAAGGAGAAGACCCAAACACAAACCCAAACCCAAACCCAAACCCAAGCGCAAGCCCAAACCCAAACCCAAGGCCAGACTCAATTTCAGACTCTAGCAGGACATTAAGTAGAAAAGGAGAAAACATAAAATCTCCATCTGTCGTAAAATTTCCTATGCAGCTTACCTCTGATTATCCTTATCCCTAATGCCTCCTTTATAGCTGGCATCCTTCTCTCTGTCATTAGCATAACTCCAGCTACCACCCGAATATCCGTTGTTATTATCGCCACCACTACTGCCACTGCCACTGCCACCACCTCCGCCATTGCCACCAGGACCAGGTCCTCCCGGTACATCATCTCTAGGTCTGTTGCCATAGTCTGAACCAGAGGACGAAGGTGGCGATGATGACGACGACGACGATGATGACGATGAAGATGATCCTGGCCTAGAGTTGGAATACCCATTTGATGGACGAGATTGTTCGTTAGAATCCCCTGGCAGGTATCCTGAATCGGGTGTCGATGGACCCGAAGGACGCGGACGATACGGAGGATCATAATAATCATCGTTGTTCGGTCTATCGTTGGCGAAGTAATAACCACGACCAGAGTTATCAAAGCCCGATTGTCCTCTATACGAGTATATGTTTGATGCAGGTATGTAGGTAGACACATCAGAATCATTCGGAGTAGTTATTTGGACAGGAATTGTATCAAAGGTATCCAAAGTTCGGGGGGAGGGGAATGCGCAACATCAGGCAAGAGATTGCCATGTCGTTGATGGTTATGGTGGTTTTGTTGGTCGGTGTTGATGGTGTTGGTGTTGATAGTGTTGGTGTTGGTGCAATCGGTCCAAAGCGTCCCGGAAAAAGGGAAAGATAGCATCGTGAATTGTGTGTTGTATATTTTTTTTAGTTTTAAGTTTTTGTACAAAGCAGAGAAGAGTTGTAAGGAGTGTTTTGTATTTTTTGTTTTTAAGATTGTTTCGTTTATTTGTTTGTTGTTGTTGTGATTTTGTGGCCCGGATAGTTGTGTTCCATTGTTGTAAAGAGATATGAAAAATAGAGAACAATTAAAGGTGACATTTAGAGAGAGAAATAAAAATAGATGCTAGTTTGTAGATTAGGTGGGAGAATTGAAATAAAATATTTTTTTCTATCTTTTATCGTTCATCTGTGGTTGTTGTTCTTTTTTTTTGTACTTTGTACGTTTCCTGCTTTTGTAATAAAGTGTGCTGTGCACTTAAAAGGTTTATTGGATGGTGTTCATGTTTTTGTACAAGAAATCGTGACTTAGACAGAGAGTGGGAATTGGCTTGTAATAGAAGTCAATCCAAAGATTGGTGTGTTGTATAGGATTGAAAATTTAAGGAGAATATTTAAGAGATTTTGAATGTGGTGGGTGATATTTTCAGTAGATTGGTCCCTCAATTTGGCTTCCTATAGACGTCGTCTAGCCCACTGCTGATCGAGATCATATATGGATGTAGGTTTAGACGTACGAGTAATTTAAAAGAGTTACGCGACTTATCAGCTCGGATTTGCCGGGTAGTGAAAGTTGTCCATGTTGTTCTAATCTACTCGTTTTTCGGTAACTTACTTCAAGATTAGCTAGGATATCAATACCCACATGGTATGTAAAGTAATATCAGTATATGAGTGGTAAAGAATATCAGTATATGAGTAGATCCACATGCACCAGTTTCTGCAGTGCCTTGTCCTTATACTTCCTAAGGGACTTAGAATGCTCCTATTAGTAGTTGGAGTATATGATATTACTTTCATTCAGTCTAGGTTCTTCTAAGCCCTGTAAACTTTGTCCTCTCTGTCGTGTATTGTTTTTTTTTTTTTTAATGAAAATACCTTGCCGAATGTATTTTAGATTTTATAGAGCTTCGTCAACGACAATCTAGGCTTGGAGACAGAAAATAAAAACAGCAGATGTATTACATACTATTGGAGACATGTGTGCGAGACGAAAACGCAGGAGCTTGTCAGAAAGCGACAGTTTCGTTGTTGGGTCAATTTATTTTCCCCATGATTAGTCACTATCGCTACCACCGATGGCACCAGTCGAACTCATTGAACACCGAAACTCCAGGAAGATGGGAAGAGGTTTAGAGTACTTTTGGGGCAGAAGCAAATTCAACATGAGAGGCTGTAATCTTATTTATTTCACACAGTCGGCTGACCAGTTGTTGGCTCCTAGCCAACATTTCTTACAAAAGTCAGACAGCAAGTAAACGACTTGACGCTATACACCAGGTGCCCTAAGCAGATTATCGGCTGAGAAGTATTGTCGGACGCTTTCATGTTTCAGACCAGAGGTACATCGAATTCAGAATTGGTCTCGGCATTACTGAAGAGGAGAAGTTCACCAAAAACCAAGTGGGCACGCTTCAGTGGGAGTCCGGCAAGTCGATCAATTCTTTCATTAAGCTCAGAACAAAAGGAAAGATAGAAGAAGCTGTTCAGAACCTGAACGGTGCTCTTATCAAGTGTTTTGAGCCGCCGTGTCAAGCTAGGAAGGAATTTTGCAGATAGCCCACTCGATGGAGGAACACAGATTTATGGAAACCAGACGGCTTCTAAACTAAATTAAAGAACCTTATTTGGATTTCGAAGAGTGCCTCTTATAAAGACAAAAGATCGGAACAGGGGGATATCAGCCAGACAGGAATCACTTAGATAACCTAATGGTACTTAATCACAACCCGGTCATATCAATGAAGCTGCTGGTGTCTGTCATCGATTGTGGTGACGGATGAGGCCTTGAAACTCGCTGTTGCTCCCATTAATGGTTTCAAGTCGCCTGCAACGATTGCATATATCCAGTTATGCTACAAAAAGTTATAGATCAGCTGCTGGTCAGTTTACAGAGAGTCTTCACTGTTGGCCTAGATACTTTTAAACCGAAAATGGGAACAGATGACTACACACTCGCCAAAAACTTCAGACCTACTCGTTACAGTTTGACCTCCTTCAAGTTGAAGGGCATCCTCTATCTAAACTGCAACATGCCTTCTAACGCGAAACATTCTGGGAGAGTGCCCTTCATCTGGTGGGCAGAAATGAAGACCTTCTCGACAAGAAGGAGTACAGGCAACGCAACTTTTGATTGCAGATGCTAACTGCGGTCTATGTGTGATGGCGGTGGTAAACAGAGGTTAGCGCAATGTGGCGTCCTATCTTCACTCCTATGGTACATGGTGTAACTACTGAACGTCCTCTATAGTTCTAACGTCTATGATCAACCTAATGCAGATAATTGTACTCTCTGTTGGGTCATGTCTAGCTACTGTCTGTTATAAAGCGCAGGCAGATCTAAACGTGACCGATGACTGGTGCACTAGAAATGTGCTTTCAGTCAATTCTCTCTTTATGAGAAGTAGAAAGCTGACTGATTTGCATCATCGACTTCCAAAGAATCTAAGTATTTGAGTATCATCCTGGATAACAAACTTCTTTGGACTAAACATGTTAAGTCAGAATCCTCCAAAGCGCCTTCGATCTTCCAAGTATACAAAGGAGCTTTCGGCAAAACATGTTCCTGTGGATCTACACTGCTATGATAATGCCAGTTATATCCAATCCGTCGGCTGTCTGGTGGAACAAGTTTTCACGAAAATACTCCAAAGAATAGTAAGAGTATGTCTTGGCTGCCTGGTTCTGCTCTAGTCGCACTGATGAGTGTCGCTCTCCTTGATACTCACATCATTGACCTGCCCTCGTAAAGTCATCTTCCATTTAAAGGAAAGTGGTCTATGGTACAACAAGCACTGGAGTTTTGTTGACCTTGCGCGCCGACAGTCTGATGCAAAAACACCGAAACTTCTGCTGCGAAAATATGAAATCGGTTTTCCATTTCATTGGAATTTCGGGCAGAATCTGAGAGGGGAATGAATGTAGTCGAAATTTCACGGCTGACTTCAAAACCGACCACCAAGTACGCAGTCCTTCTCTAAGAAATCCGCGACTTTCCTGATATCCCTCAACAGGAAATGCTGTATGGTGCCGACTGCCGTCGTAATGGTGCACTCACTTTATATATAAATAAGTGACACAACATCTTGCGATGCGAGTGATAACAATACCGCAGAGCAGTATCTCTGTCCACGTCCAGTCCACGTTCGCATCAGGCTGCAGGTACTCGGCGCTAGTATAGGGTCATCCGACGAGAGGAGTCATTTTAAATCAATAGAAAATCCCAACATTTTTATAAAATGTGGTGATACTTTTATTTTAGCCCAAAATACAAACTCTGGGGTTAGCAATGTAATGCAATATCGGCCAAATTTCTGCCTCGGCTCTGTCTACAACAAGTCATTCTTTTGATAACATTTTCCATCACGTTTTCGCATAATTGCGGCTGTATTTCGCGAATAAAAGCTCTGATATTTTCTTTCAGTGCAGGAATCTTTGGTGGAGCATTGGTCCAGACTTTATCTTTAACGTAGCCCCAAAGGAAAATGTCTAATGGTCTTAAATCGCACGATCTCCATTTCGAGAATCACCCGCCATTGAAATTTGTCACCACACAATAGAGCCATTATTTCACCAGCTGTGTTCCAATTAGCCCGTTCTGCTAAAAAAATAAACCTCATCCACACCCATAACATCAATTTTAGGCAAAAAATTTCAGTCAACATCGTTCGGTAACGCTATGTATTCACTCAAACCATCGCACCAATATCATTTTCGAAAACAAACTATGTCCCAATGACACCGCCAACCCAAAAACCGCACCAAACTGTCAGTCTTTGTGAATGAAAAGGTTGCTCCACTATTTTGCTTGGGTTTTCGGAGCCCCAGATGTGACAGTTTTGTTTGTTTACGTATACGTACCCAGATAAATAGAAATAAGCCTCAACACTCAGAATGATCCATGATCTTGTTCATTCATTGTGCGTTGTCTGTTGGCTTCCATTTTTATGTCAACTGGTCCTTATAAGCATGTAAGTCAAGATCTTTATGCAAAATGCAGTGAAAAGTGGTTGTGGATAGGGCCAATGCCTGCAATCCTCTCGGAGTGGACACATCTAGGTTTTCAGTCATACTCTCAGCTACGGCGGCAATATTTTCAGCTGGCCTTGCCGGACGATCATGAATTGGAGTCTTTACTAACCAGTCCATGTCGCTTAAATTTATAGATTAAAGTAAATAAATCTGTGCGATAAGGCCCTTGAAGACCCATAAGAAGTACGAGCTTTACGAAACGTTTTCGCGATATTTCCACTCTTTTCGTAGTAAATTTTCACTATTTCAACACATTATGCGAGTCTGTATAGATCCATATTTAATAGTCTCCTAGTTTTCGGTTATTCAGAGTCATCGCAATGATAGTTAAGAGTTGATAGTTCAACAATGGTGCGCAATTTAAAATGGCATCTCTTGTTGGATAACCCCCTATTTTACTGGTACCGTAGGCATTGCTGGTACTGTACTGAAGCATTTACTCAGAGCAATTTGAAAAAGCGATCAGTGATTATTTTATTGAGTGATTATGGCATTGATGCGGGAGATATGTCGTTCCAGCTGGATGTTGCTACACGCCCCAGCAAAATCAACGGAAGATGCCATATGAAGTGGTGTTTAGAACATGTCGTGACCCATTCGGATATTCAAATTTTGAATTCCTCTGATTATCGCTAAAAAAAATGTCCATAGCTTTGGTAAGGCAACCGAGAAGGTCAGCAGAAGTACCAATTTCTCCAGCTATGGGCTCAAAAGTATTGACTTCACAGGACAGAAATGATTTCATGTCGTGGACACAAATTGCTAACTGCTAACCAAATTGATAATGTCGCGATCGGCGCAAGGCAGTCAATCAGCGTTCTACATGACAACATTTTTCAGGGAACAAGAACTCATTCGGTTCATCACCGCTTTCTTAGCAAAATACGTTTGTTCGATCCTTAGGAAAAGAGGCCATTAAAATCTCTCAAACTACAGGAAAATAAGTATCCTAAATACCATCTACAAGACCGTTTGCTGTATTATATCTCATCAATTTTAGGTCGATCACGATGACAGCATTTATAGAGACAAGTTTCCGTCCGATTATACAAGATGACGATAGTGGACAACGCTACTTCAGTAAAGTATCAAGCGATATCAAAAACCTTTTAAGACAGGGTCATGTGCGACTTCCCGCTAACAGTTGAGGCGCAATGTTTCAAGAATCTGTTTAATTACTCGTAATCGAGGAAATGTGTCATGCTGTGTCAATATCAGGTTCTTGAATAATGGTATTCAACACAGATAGCAGTATAACTTTGAAGTAATTAGGGACTTTGTTCTGTCTGGCCTGCTCTAGAAAAATTCTTACCCCCAAACCAAGAAAATACCATTCAATGAATCAGTGCATTATTTCAGTTGTTAAGCTGCTCAAGGCAGCTTTAATGACTTGATAAACATAATACTCAACCTTGATGTTTGCTACCGTGCTATTTGAATGCCCCAAATGACTTATCACTATCAGCTTCCTCATAAGTTATGCCAGTGTCGTAAAGATTACGTGAAGACAACGAGCCAACATTGTAGTTGAAAGGTGCATGCCACGCAGCCTCTCCCTTTGAATGCAATCACTTGATTTCAGAGAGAAACAAACGGAGGCAATGTGAAGTCTTATTCAGTAAGTCAATATCCATGTATGTGAACGATTCTAAGGTAGCCAAAGGCGTTGGGACACGGTCTTCTCTGAGTATGAACATCTGGTTAAACTATTCCTTCAGTCCACCCATATGGTGAACGGTCTTCCAAGCTGAGGGCTCAGCTATTTTGAAGGCTGTTCAGCATGGATCCTATACTCATGTTTGATATTACAATATACATAGACAGTCAAGATCCCTTAGAACACCATGGTTTGGAACTGCCGTGCATCTCGCAACGAGATAGCTAATGTGAGTAGGCGATACTCGTTTCGCCTAGGGAACTGTATCGCTGATGAACTGGTCCACAAACTGGCAAACAAATGCCATACGTCCAAGCCTTTTCATAAGTAGACTTATCGATCCATATTGCTTAATATGGGCCGTACTCGATCCTAGGCAATCAATCGAGCCTTTCGAGAGGAGATACCTCCAAACTCACAATCATAATTACAGGGCACTGTGTCATTGGAAGTCACGCGCAGCGATTAAGTGTTCTTCACAACGATATCAGCAGTAGCTCTAGAACGGAGATGGAAGATAAATCTGTACCGCACTTCCTTTGCAACTGGCCCGTCTTGACACGCATGAAAATGGAATCTCTACTACTTCTGAGAAATGAAGTGATCTCTGCTGTATGAAGATCATCGAGGACAGTAGTATCACAATGGACTAACAACTGATCTTAATACACCTTAACGTGCACCACTCTTACCTAACCTAAAGATATGCCAGTCAGCGATAGTCACTCATCATCATGATCTGCCCATATGGAGGATAAAAGACATCGCTTTCATGCAAGAGGCATGGAGCATATCGGTACTGAAGCCTCGTTTTCTAATGGAAGGACGAGGAAAAGTCGGAGCATGTATCCTTTTGAAGCTTAATACAAGCTTAAGAACTAGGACTTAAAAACTAAAAATAATTAAGGTTTTAAAGCTAGGGATGGTGCAGGAGATCGAATTTGAGGGAAAGAGTGGTGCGATTAAAATCGAAAACGGAAAGGTTGGAGTTTACCTTACGCAGCATACTGGAGATCGGTTCGTTAAAGCCATATGTGGTGCGGTGGATTGGTAGATAAAGGAGACGGAATCAACGTATATTTCGAGGGTTAGTGTAAAATAAAATAGAGTTGTAAAGAGATAAGCAATGCACGAAGCCTGAGATGAGTTGGTGAATGGAAAGAATGTCTCCTGCGTCCCTTCACTCTAAGGTAGACCACGAATAGCAAATAGAAGAAAACGACGCTGACTGCTCTCAATTTGGCTTACATGAACTCGTTGAAAGGGACACCACGGTTGGTTACCGTACTCGAGAAGTGGGTTGCAGAACTCTTTCAACGAAGCGAAGTGATGAGTTTGCTTTAGTAATTATCCAATCAATATGCGAGCGGAAAAAAGCCTCCCTGTCACATAATATGCCAAGGTCGTGGATAGACTCAACAAGGGATATAGGTTGGCCGTGGAGAAGGTAAATTCGGGGAGGAGTCTTGTTACACTTACGTGAGAAGGTAATCGATTGACACTTGGTGACATTGAGTTCTAAGCAGTTCCTGCTGCACCAGGTGGAAAAAACTATTTAGATCTATTTGAAGGAGCCTGGAGTCATGTTGTGAGGTAATGGGTTTAAAAAATTTGGTATCGTCAGCATAGAGAGAGAGTGCTGAGTGTTGAATGACCCTTTGAAGATCGTTAATGGTTAGGATGAAGAGAAGTGGACCTAGGTGACTACCTTGAGGAACTCCTAACAGACTTGAAACGAAAACGCGAAAAAGGGACATAGAAAAATACAAATGAATAATTCTCTGTAGAAGATAGAGAGAGCATCATTAAGGGACATATTGGCGAAATTCAAAGAACAGTTACTAAGATATACGATAATTTTGTGGAAACTCACTTTATGAAAGTCGTAAGAAGATGCAGCTGCAGATGGGGTATGCTGGAAAGTTATCAATGGTCGATAGTGAAAGGGGGCAGGGCGAGACAGAAGAATTTATGGGGTCAGTGGTGCAAATGGGGTCTAATTGCCTACCCATATAGTTGGAGACTCCACTAACTTGGCATAAGCTAGAGTCTGTAAGCTTATCCAAGAAGAGGCATTGTTTACTCGAGTTAGGGTTTGCGATAAAAAACGTTTCATCATCTGAGTGAGTCCAGTGCAGTTGAGGTAAATTGAAATCGCGCCGAATACGACGATATCATCGAGGGTATCAGATAAGTTAATTATTTGATCAATTGCATCGATAGCAAGTTGGTAGCATTCGATAGTTTGTGCCGATAGGATGTAAAAGCATATGACGTACAGGGACCTGCAGTGAAGGTTATCCCTATTGAAATGTAGTCAAGATTAGAAGAAGTAGAAATAGCTATTGGAGAAGAGTTTAGGTCAGTGTGGACGGCCAGTAGGACACCTCGACAAGGACAATCATCTTTTGGACTAGTAAGGTCGTCGTCTCGAAAATCATTGAAACTAGGGAGAAATAATTCCTGATTCTTTATATGGGGAATTAGATTAGTTTCGGTTAAATGGGAGAGCGTGAGATTGGGGCAAGACAGCGTTTTGATAGTAGAAAGTAAGAGGAATGTTATTTCAAGAGGGTGTAGGAGTGTTAGCACGTTAGGGACGAACAAATTTGTCGTTGTCAGCATCTAGGTCGTCTGAGACTTTTTGGGGAGACATATTGAAAATCTTGTGGAACTTGATATATAAGTGCCTCAGATTTGGAAGG
The DNA here is from genome assembly GCA_949129095.1 of Volucella bombylans. Lineage (NCBI taxonomy): Eukaryota > Metazoa > Arthropoda > Insecta > Diptera > Syrphidae > Volucella > Volucella bombylans. Next base: position 133,523,141 of record OX422141.1, on the reverse strand, counting down.
TCAGTAGAGAAACCTTCCTGCTGTATAGAGACCATGACGCTTGTTTTAGTTTTTCCCACATAACAAACTGAGTCGGATTTGTCATGCAGATACGCTAGAAGGAGACGTATGTTCTCGCACGTCTTTTTTCTCTGAGCCTAGAATGTGCATAACGACATTCTGTTGTGTCAAAAGTTTGTTGAGTTATTTTAACTGTGCGAGGCAGAAGGGGGTCAAAAATGAGCCTAGTGAACGAAGAGGTTGAAGGCGAAGCAGATGTAAATGAAGAGGCATTGGACACATTTTCATGTGAGGTATTTATAATATGGGGAAACATAAGTATACAAGAGCAACCGCAAATAGGAACATTGTCACCACTTAGAAGAACCAGTGATGTTGGGGAACACAAAACTATTACACATGCTATGTTTTAGGCGCTTCGGCATCGCGTAATTGAGAGCGTACCGAAGCTGATCTAAACAAGTCGACTAATTAGCCAAAGACGGTCGAATAACGCTTGGGACGTGGTGAATATGACAATAGTAGATGCAAATAATGGGAGACAGCATAGGAATTATGTATCCTTCCGCATGTAATTTTAACCAGGAACATATAGGGAGTGGAATTAGGTCTATTGTGTTTTGCGTTGCTCGTTAGCCATTCTGGCCATGCAATGCTAAGAATCTCTAAACATGATTGCCGTCAGATGTTCAGTCTCACTGCGCTGGGTGTCTAATTCATAGTAATGTCCTAGGCAGCAGCCAACCGGACAAACTGACAAGTACAACGCAGAATATCTTTTATTATTTAAAAGTCGTGCCTATCGAAGGGTTAAGGTAAAACTCTAAATGAAGATTGCCACCTCTACGCGATCGAACAGGATGTTCATCTTCTAGAAGTTCATCTTTTACTCAGGACTCTTCGGTGGCATGGACAAACTCAGAGGAAATACAAATAAAGCATAGGTATTCACATGTCAGGATCATCAACATCTTGATTAACGAAAAAGAGCCATAGTTAATCTACATACGATGTCCGACACAACAGACTACAAAAAAAAGCTGTAACTGATTGCTAAAGGAGCTCACAGGAATCTATGTATAGTTCTCATTAGAACCAAGGGGCAGCAATAACTAATAACGTTTTTCCCCATTTGGCCAAATGCCCGGCTTTAAATTCTCCTTGCATTCATAATGACTAAAACTTTAAGTTAGCCTAACCTAATGACGAACTCAACCAAAATTTTAACAATTTTCAGTGGCAACGTAGAAGCTTTCCTTCTACCCATTGCAAGCCCAAGATAGATAAATGCGTTAAGGGTTCCTGTTAATCCATGCAAAGCATCAACTATCAACATGATAAAGGTCATTAAGGATCTCTTACCATCTCTGCTTAATAAATGTAACTGTTCCCTGTAATCAATGCTCCCAGGTTGACCTAAACTTCTAATTACAGCTATATTTCAAAAGATTTCCATTCACTCACCATCGTTTCGACTGGAGAAAGACTAATCGGTTTATACCTCCTTATCCTTACAAAAAGTGAAATCGCGTTCCTTCACAAAAGAAAAATTGATGCCAATCGACATTTTCTTGTTTCAAGGAGGATTATGACATAGCAGTTCCAGATTCCTTCAAGTATACATATAATCTGTCCCTGAAACGCCACATAAGTAGAATTCTCCTAACGCCCAAGCACATTACCTTCAAGGTAAACCCAGAAGAAACTTTTTCACATCAAAGAAAAGCAAATCCCAAGTCCTACTTTCACTAAATCATTAACATCAGGATCTTCGCCACCCCAAAAACCCACTTACTCGTACAACCCAAAGGCTCAAACATACGATGGCTTCCTCCTGCGATCATGTTTCGTGGGTATCCCCAAGGAATTCAGGGTTCATCTTATGTTTTATTGCGCTCATTGTAATGTTAAGCTCTTGTTTCTAATCCAGAAGTGGAGTGTCATCACTCACGACACAAAGATTTGACAAAGAAAAAAAATCACAAGAACAACATCAAAACTCCCAGATGAGTTGCCACTTGAAAACAAAAACCATGTCCACAAACACACGTTCAGATACTCTTGTATCTTCAAAACAAATCATTTCACATTCATCTACATAATCTAGGTGATATGTCGAACTCCCCTCTACCGACCTATTTCTGCACAACAAGGTCGTCTTAATACTCAACCTACACCTGCTAATCCCATGATAATATAAGTCCTCAAGGAGTTCACTAACCAACACAGAGGAGTCTAGGAACGCCACAACATAACCAAATGAGGAAAGCAAGCTAATGATGTGTACTCGTATGTTTGTATTTTGCATATGCCTCCCCATTATACTAGGAGGACTATACGGCCATCTGAACTCTTCAAGACTCTTTGGAAAATTTTCATTACGTTCATCTTTAACAGCACTTTAAGCTTTCGCAACGATTTTGGATTTACCTATGTGGAAGGTGCTCCAGTCATTCCATTTTGTTGTTTTTTTTTTTTTTTTTTTTTTCAAGCTACGAGTATACTCGTATGTCCCCAATATGAAGTTTAGAAATACTTACATACGAGTACATTCGGGACCTAGTCAAATCCTGTGGAATCCATAAGGAGAAGGCCAAAAAGGCGAACAATACGAATACCATGGAATAGAAGGTTTAGAGGATACAATAGTGTAAACCACAGGAGAGATACAAGTACTTTTAGTCATACTCATTCTCCTCGAACTCGGGCTCGTTCTTGCATGTGTGGGTGAAATGCAAAGTTTTCTGTAAGCGGTTTTGAATTTAAGTTTTGTTTGCCTCTATTGGTATTTTGGTATTTGCCACAACAGCGGGGGAAGGACGAGCCAAGTAATGCGGGAATCGTGTTGCGGGAAATCCAACAGGATTTACCTCCGTATTTGGGGCACACAATGTTGCTGATTATTTTTTGAGTTAAGAAAATGTGAGGCTTACTTGCGGTTCGAGTTGGTTTAATCGATTTTTAGTTAAACCTTTACGCCTGTGGATTACGATTTGTTTCCTTTAATAAAATGGATATTTTCTGGAAAGGGATAAAGTTAACAGTTTATTTTGGGAGAAGAAATGTATAATATTAAGCAAACAGTACAGGTAAACTTAATACGTTGCTGGAACTCGTATATTAAACTGCGAGAATCACGAAGAATGAACTTACTGTATGTGTCACTCAAAAGGATGGATGAATCACGGATGTATTCTGGACGCAAGATCTGACCATGCAAATGAAACTGTGCAAACTTTAATTGGCACAAGGATAGATCTAGATCTACAAGTAGACTTGGATTGGACAAAGTGCCCAACAATCAAGCTCGTACATTCTAATGGTAACAGCATGAGTACGCGTCAGAAGTACAATACTGGCCTATGCAACCAGAGGGCTCACGAACCAACAAGTAGCCTCGTATAACGACTGATTCTCTGTTGCCGACCCTGGCAAACGATTAAAAGACAACCACCCATCAACTAGGAGAGATCTTCGACTACTAAAAAGCAGACATAACCGCCATCCAAGGAGTGCGACGGGATAGACCGGACAAAAAGAGAATGCAAAATCGTGATATTTACTATAGAGAATCCTAGAGACAACCGGCGTAACAAGGACAGCAGGACTAGCCTTTATTCGGATGTGGAATTTCCGTTTGAAAGAGAATTATGGAACAAATCCTGAGCTTCAGGCATATAAACGAACGCCCGACGACAATTTGCATAAAGGCTAAACTTCCCAACATAAGCCTCATATGTAAACTTTCACATCCAGAGAGAGAAGAGGAAATAGAAAATAGGACTGCGAGCTCCCCGATAAAACCGACGAGCAATGCCATAAATATGATGTGAAACTCGTTCTTGGCGATTATAATACCTACTAGGCCACTCTCAAAAGAACCACAGCAATGAAGGACAAGATCTGGTATTTGCAGGAAGGAAGACTGTGCAGATTTTAAAGGCAAAGTTGGGCCTAGTAAAATACGCGATAGATTGGGTAAAGGCAAAACTGCCCGTCAAAGTTATGCAAATTAAGTTGCACCACTTGCAACTACTGATCGGATGCTCATCATGTCCGACACGAACAGTGACGTGATCAAAGAATCCTGGATTCTTGGAAACAAAGAGCAGGGATTAAAGTCCAAAGAATAGGTGTACACAAGAAAACAGTACATGGCGGAATAAAACTAACAATGGCCACATTGAGGCAATAATATTGGATCCCCGTGCGAATTGGTACGCAAGGTTTTGCACAACTGCGTTCGATGTCATAGATTTAAAAAATCGAGTAGACAGCAGATAATGGAAGTGTTGACAGCAACAAGAGTGTCACCATCAAGGCCATTCACTCACTCTGGAGTGGATTATGCACGGCCATTTCAAATAAGAATGGCAAAGGGAAGAGGAAATCGATCGTCAAAGGGCTACGTTGCAGTTTTCGTTTGCTTCGCTATGAAGGCAATTCATCGCGAATTAGTCAGCGATCTCACATCAGAAGAGGCATCTGTTCAAACTTCTACAGTGACTGCGAGACAACATTTGCTGGCGCTAACAAGGAACTACAGAACATTTATAAGCTTCTTGTCCAACAACTGAACACAGACGTTGCAGATAAATGCTCACATTGACCAGTATTACTAACGACATCGACGATAGTCCGATTTTAAGTCCGGGACATTTCTAAATTTGATCAGCACTAAATGCCTTACCCGATCCCACACTGGATCGGAATAAGACTTATCGCTCCCGATGGTTACTGATCCAAAAAGTGGTTCAAGATTTTTGGCAAACTTGGTCACCAGAATATTTAACACAGCTGCAACATCGCGGCAAATCGAAGCAAAAAAGAGGTAATATAAATGTAGAGGATATAGTACTGATTAAGGATGAACGCCTACCACCTACTAAATGGAACTTGGGGAAAATCAGTGAGATACATCTTGAAACAGATAGACAATTTCGTGCAGTCACTGTGTACTCCAACAAAAGGTTCGCGAAAAGACCTATAACAAAACTGTATCCATTTCCCATCGAAAATAATGCCGAAACCAGGACTTCGACTGAAATTAAAGCAACTTCTTTAGAGACAACAAATAAACCTGCTGTTTTATTGGGAAGAAGAATGAGTTTGAAGCCACTAATTTGGATATGCATGTCAGTACTGGCCATAAGTACTATATTTAGCCAACAAACTACAAACTACAAGGTCACAGTCTTCGAAACAACATCGGGATTATATTTCGAAGATATTGGACATGCAAACATGCTTGTTGGTTCATGGAGGAGCATAGGACACATGAAAGAGGTCTGCCTGAAGACAAATCTGTCGGAATCAAATACTTCAAATGCTTTGTGAGAGCAGTCTACAACTATTTGATCGCCAATTACAACAACGAATCACCACAAAGGATGTAACGATCACCGTTTGATTTTATCGGAACAGTCAGCAATAAGTTGCCTTTCAAATGTTCATATCAACAGCTTTCCCTGCGATGTTAACTATGATGAACTTCTACAATACGCAGAATACGTTATTAGACATCATACTTGCAACGCACGATGAACAGATTCAACCGTTAATTTTGACAGCTAATCAACTAAAAGGGGAACTCTCTCGAGTCCACGGCAACATACCAAGAAGCATGAGGATACCAGGAGAAGGAAATCATGAGTCAATAATTCAACTGCATTACAGCCAAGGGCAAGAGTGACGGAAAAAAATGTCATCATCGAAATAACGCTTCCAACGAAGACTTCAAAATGTACAAACTTCTTTCCGTACCAGCTTGGCGAAGAAACAGAAGAAACAAATTCGTGTTTATTGTACAACCATCAGACTTGATAGTCAATTTGTAAGGCGATCACTTCTACCCTTTGAACGAAGTCTCATTTTCAATGTCAGGATCATTCTGGTGCGACATGAGCCATCCTCTGCACCTAACAGAGTCGACAATTAGTTCTTGTGGAATGGGTCTCTTGAGACACATGAAAGAGATTCCACCTTCGTGTATCATCCAAAGCGTCAATCCTCAATTAAATTTAGTTAGAAATGCATCACACGAAGACATGGAATTGCATCACACGAAACTGCAGAATTCTTCAACCAAACGTGATATGGTTTAGCAGGCAGTCAGTAACAACGAGGATAACTTCATCTTATTTACCGCTGCCAAACATTTCCGATTTTCCAGCAGATTATTTCAGAACGAAGAACCACCTGTTGTAGGAACAAAGGTCTCACAGCAGATCTCAAAATTACAACATGGGATCACTCCGTTCATTCCGTAAGAGGAAAAAAGCCAGCAGAAGTCTTCTTTGGCAGAAATGTTAGTACTGATCCCGGTTTGTTTGAAATGGCACGTCAAGAGAATATATTGTAGACAAAATAAAAGCAAAGCAAGTACTTGGCCTCCGGAATCAAGGCAACCATTCACCCTGCTATCTTGGATGCAACAAAAGAGGGAATATCATCAATAACCACCATCGTGAGGACCTCTTATTGTTCATTTAATTACAAAGGCTTTTGACCAGGAAAGCAGAAACCTATTTGAGCAAGGTCTAGAACAACCGACTAACATCCAAATCTTGTACGACTTTCTACAAAGTAGATATCAAGCATTGGAAGTGATGGGGTTCTCAAGACAAAGACAATACAAAGAAGAATCAAAGGTCTCTATTCCCAATTATCATTTAGCAACTCGATCTAAGTGCATATTTTGCAAGAGTGACCACAACTTTTATTCATGCAGCAAATTTTTAAACTGGACTCCTAAGGAAGTGTGGAAGTAAGTTAAACTTGCTAGGCTATGTATAAGCTGCCTAAGGCATGATAGAAAGAGTACATGCACTAGCTTGCGAACATGTAAGCAGTGTAATAGGAAACACCATACACTATTGCATCAAGAGAACTATACATAAAGACGGCAAGCTGATAATCGTTCACCAAATAATGGACATAGACAGTTAGAAGAAATACAATCGAATTATGGACATCAAAGTAAAGGTGTATTGCTTGAGAGAAAGCTGAGAGTTCTTATCGATCCAGGATCCCAGGTAACACTGATAACTGAAGAAGCAGTCATTACGCCTGCCAAAACAAAAGATACGAGCACATACTGAAATTAGCGGCTTAGGAGCAACTAATGCCGGTACAGCCTGCAATAAATTAGAATTGGTATTAACTCCAAGATTGAGTTTAAATTACTGGTTCCTGCGCTTGTACTGCCAACTCTCACAAGACTAACGCCTGCCAAAAACGAGTTCAATGAAATTCCCAACAATTTCAACAATCTGTTGCTAGCCGATCCATCATTCAATATTCGCGGTAACATAGATATGATTCTTGGAGCCGATGTTTACCGGGACATCATCCTTAATGGCATAAAGAAGGGATTTCCCATTGCACAATGATCTCAATTTGGATGGTTTATCACAGGACGTACATCATCCAAATTTTCTATCGAAAATATTCAGGTACAATCAGAAGCTGTGTTCTATCCAAAAAACCACTTAATATGATCTTTTTGTTTAGACACGGCGATGGAGATACGATGGCAGCAAACTTAGAGAACAAGGTGAAGAATATCATCCTAGTCTCAGCTTACATGCCACATGCAGCAACGATCCTCCATCAAAAGCCGTTCGTGAACTAGTAATATACGCCGAATCAAGAAAGGCTGATTTGGTAATGGGCTGCGATGACAACGTACACCACAAACAACGGAAAAGCACATACATCAAGGAGAAGGGTTGTTTTTGAATTTATTATTTCTTCCAAACTTGTTGTGTGCAACAGGGGAAATCGCTCCACTTTCCATACAAATAACAGCGAAGAAATTTTCCACATGCATGCTCACATCTAATAAAGAATCCTTCTTGGGTCACCTTAGAATTCTCTTCAGTATATGGTAGATAGTGACCCGACCATACAAATCAAATTCCGAAATCCGAGGAAAACTAATTGGACGGCTTAGTCCAATTGAATAAGCTAAAATATGAAACCACTCGCAAGAGTGTACCTTTCTGACTGCCTTTCCATTGACTCTGCCGTAAATCATGTAACTTCACGCATATATTGTACCAAACTACGGTCAGCGCTACTGACAACAAAAGCAGTTTCGACACAAGAGTCTCATGACAATTCATGCTAGAGAAACTTTGTAACACATGGCACTAATATGCACGCACTTACCCAGAGGAGAAAGATGACGACACCAAATAGCGCGCATGTGAACATTGCCGTAGGTATGACTTTAATTGTCATATTTTATCTTGGACGGTCTTAAGACAAACCTTGAATGTGAAATGATCTTAGGAGGTGCTGTAGGGAAACCATCCCCGATTCCGGTTGTTTTACCACGTCTCTATATTGACGAGGCGGCATGAAGGGTTCCCGATCACAAAATAAGTTTTACGAGCTGAAGACACAGGATTAACAAAGACCTAGTCAAAGAAACAGAGAGAAGACTTTGCTGGGATAATGTTCGAAAATGTCACCAAAGTGGTGCCTATAACAAGTTGTATCGAAGGTCTAGAGAAGCCCATTAAGCTGGCGACTAACCTGAGATGACATACTAAGCAGGAAAGACGTCAAAATTAGACGTTGAATTGTTAAACAGTGTATTAACCCACAATATCAATAATTCACCCACCGTTTCGGTCATGGTTGAGGTATCAATTCTGAGGCCCAATACTAAAACAAAACCCTGTCTATTGAGGTGCTGATCCAGAAGTTGCTAGATCTTTCAAATCCGACGACTGCAGTCGCTCTTTCTACTGTACGTTTGCTAGATTGAACTGAAAGAGTACCATAGAGACTCAGCCTGTTATGGTTTAACTCCACCAGGAAGTACAGAAATCCTAGGAATGCTGTTTTTGACTGCTCGTCCCGGAAAACCGAAGTACAAAAAGATAACCAGCATTAGCTTCAGCCGTACATGATGTCCGAAAAAACCGGCGCTTTAATTAGCAAAGTTTGTAGTTTTGGTGTTCAAAATTCAATTCGTCCTGTCAAATTTATCCTAAGAAGCTACCCTAGCAGTGGTGTGATTCTGGACAAAAAACTGAATTAGAATCTTAACGTAGCGGAAAGAATCAAAAAGGCATACAATGTTCTTTTTATCTGCAAAAGAACAGTAGGAAAAAGTTGGGTCTTAAAACCTGCTATGGTGTATTGGTGGAAATCAACAAACAAGAAAACGATTTACGGACAATTAGCGGCGGTTCAAAGAACAGCTTCCATAGCCATTACAGGTGCGCTCCGTACCACTCCTACGGGAGTATTGGACACCTTTCTGCACCTAACACCTCTTGATTTACAGATCAAAAAACTTGCTGGCTACAGTGCGATGCAACTCACTAATCTGGATTACTTCAAGAGCAGTAGTTTCGAACATGGCATGGTTCTAACGGAGCTACTGCGAAGCAATCCATTTCTAACGAATAAAATTCCTTCTTTGGTCGGCTTCGACATTCCGTATATACCCAGAGACTGGGAAAAAATGCAATAATCTGGTGAAATGAAATTGCAATTATCACAGTTCGAAAACAGAGGAAGGATCAGATTTCTCTCAGAAGACCCAGAACTAAGATGGCTCTCCTCAGGGCGGCTGAGCTAATGCAGATCAGATCGGTATCCGAAAGAGATATCGCTATCTACATCAATAGCCAGGCCGCACTCAAGACAATGGAATCGACCAACATCAACTCTAATAAAGTCAAGGGCTGTTGCACAGTGTTCAAGGCACTATGCAGTCAGAACCGGATGCCAGGAAACTGCGCTATTAAAGGAAATAAACAAGCCGATGAGCTTGCAAGAAAAGTAGGACTACTCGGCAATAGTGAGGTTGCCAACATCAAACCACCCCTCTCCATAGTGAGGGGAAAGTTAATAAAAATTAAACAGGGATAAGCTTAGAACAGTAATAGGAATCCTGACAGGACACTGTCTCCTGCCGCAGCATGCAAAGAGACTCAATTGTCAAATACTGATATCTCGAAATATTCTCGAAAAGCTAGAGGAAATAGACGGCATGAACTTCAAAAACCTTCTTAGCTTTTGAAACAAAATTTGATGTTTCACCGGGGGCGATTGTTTAGGTTTTTGCCGTTTGAAGACAAATTCAATTGGTTCCACAGGGACCGCGATGGGCCCGTTTTGGTGCCTTGTATCTACGAGGGGCGTTCAATATATTCTCGGTATCGATATGAAGGAAAATGCGAATTCAATTTAAATTGTTTTTATTTTTCAATATAATCTCCCCTAACATCAATGCATTTGTTACATCTTGAGATAAGCTTTTTTAAACCCTCAAAAAAATAAATTTCCTCTTTCTCTGCAAAATACTCATTTCTTGCCGACTTGAGTTCTTCATCATCCGCAAATCTTTTTCCACGAAGACATTTTTTCAAATCCGGAAACAGGAAATAATCACTAGGGCCAAGGTCTGGACTATAGGGTGGGTGTTGGATTTCTTCGAAACCACAATCTCGCGCAGCAGCCTTGGAAACTCGCGCCGTGTGAACAGGAGCGTTGTCATGAAGAAGCAACACACCCGCTGCGAGTTTACCCCGTCTTTTCTTTCTAATTTCCCGCAAATTATGCAAAGTGGAAGCGTAGGATGTGGCGTTGATGGTTTCACCTTTTTTTTGTACTCAATGAGCAAGATTCCCTTTGAGTCCCAAAAAACTATGGCCATGAGCTTCCCGGCAGACGGAGTGACTTTGAACTTCTTCGGGGGGTCTGTTCCTTTTTTATGCCACTGCATGGACTCTTGTTTGCTTTCAGGGTCATAGTGGTGGACCCATGTTTCGTCCCCAGTAACAATTCGATCCATAACACCGTCCGCGTTCTCACTACACGTCTCCAAAAGTCCTCTACAGCATGCGATCCTCACTTTTTTCTGAGGCGCTGTGAGCATTCGTGGCACCCACCTCGCACTGACCTTTGAAAGGTTAAGATGGTCATGAAGAATGGTGTGAATGGCACCAATTGAAAGCTTGGTGATCTCTGCCATCATTTTCACCTTTATTCGGGCATCCTCAAGAACAAGTTTTTCGACTTCTTTGATGCTTTCTCCCGTACAAGCAGTAGCCGGGGCGCCGGAGCGGGGGTCGTCTTCAATGCTCTCTCTGCCTCTCTTGAACTCACTTGACCACTTTTGCACAGTTGATAATGAAGGTGCGGAACCCTGGTAAACAGCCACCATCTCTTCATGAATAGTTTTTTGACTTTTTCCATGCTTAGTGAGAAATTTAATTACAGCGCGATGCTCAATTTTCACCATCATCGTCTCAGTTGCCATTATGATTCTGTTTAACTAGAGATAAACCGCGAATTAATAATCACATTTATATGAAATTTTACATGAATGCACTAAAATAATAGTATTATTTGATAAATAAGTCAATTTATATATACAACCACAGCTTCACCCCGATACCGAGAATATGTTGAACGCCCCTCGTATGTGATGGCATATCCATCATACTGCTGCTTAACCTAAACTAACCTAACCCTAGTGGTGATTTAGAGCGAAGTGCTCCATTCATGGCTCAACAAATTCCTGCTGAAAATTCTCCCTTCGGAAGAATAAATTATGGCTTTTGAGACTTTTAGGCTACCCAACCTGATGTGTGTAATCTTTTGAATTTCAGTTCATCTCTTCTCATAGAGAGCTTAGATAAAGCTTCTGTTGATACCAATAAATCTTAGTAAGACTCACCTAGAGAGAAACAAATTGGAGAAGCTCTCGGGAAGTCCATCTACACTCCGTTCTAAGTCTAAGCGAAAGGGAGGGTGAAGGAAACTATTCAGAATCTGAACGGTGCCCTCACAAAATACTTTGAACTGATGTGGCCGATGTGTGCCTTACAGCAGCGACTACATCCAGAAAATCTGACGAAACATATAGAGAGACGAAACCAGAAACCCTGTTTCATCCTCCCAGGAAAACTAATCAGGAACAGCGCACAGCCAGGTCCTATCATAGAAACTGCAACTGAGCTAAGTAATGCAACAACATAGCTGGATAGTTGTCATCGGTTGTGGTGACGGATAAGTCAACCAAATAAAATATTGCCTTCTTTGATGGCTTATATCCGGTTATGCTGCTTGCAACTCTGAAAACGATCTTCACTTCACTGATTGCGGATGCTGACACTGGCCAACATGTGATGGCTGGAGAAAACAGAGTTTGTCCGTAGACCGGTTTCCTGCTTCCATGGCTATGGTGCATATTGGTCGACGTACTGCTTAACGCCCTCTACGTTGAGGCACACGCAGATGATGGAACCGTTCTGTCTATCGCGTCATGCTTAGCAACTGTTTTACATATTTCCATACGCTTCGCACGATGGAAATCATCATAATAGATACCAGTATTGTATGCCTTACAGATGTTATTAGGTTCGCCAATTTTTAATTCAATCTTATCCGAGGCTGTTTCTCTTTTCTCTTTGGCCTAAACTTGAAAGTCCTAAAGCAGCAGAGTGTTTGCGAATCAATGGTAAGTGCTTCTTCTATGACTTCTGAGGCGCTCAGCCGATCAGGTCAACGAAATATGTACTTATTTCTACTGTAAATAGAATTGGAAATATGGATTTTGCCTTATCTGGGCTATTGAAGTGGCAGCTAGAGAACATCTATTGCAGATAGGGGGTTAAGTACCTATATCGAATTCAGTTGAAGATTGGTCCTCTACGAACGAGACTTTCTTCCGCATATGATATCAGAAGATATCAGTTATAGAAGTTCGAATTAAATCTTCATTTTAAGACAACTTAGGCCATGTGGTCGGTCACCTACAATAATTGTTCCATACTTTCTGATGAGGCTTAAATGGAACGTATTTATGTCTTAAGGATTGTGGCTCATTTGCTATTGAAAATTGGTAACCTGGTGTTGAGTCTAAGGACTAAGTCATCAACTCTATATTCAAGGTTCGATTCATCGACAAACCAGCTGAGAGTTCTGGCATCTAATTTGGGATAGGGCTATTTCGAAGTGATTGGCTTTAGCTTTCTTTCAAAGTGGGAATCGCCCTAAGGAAAAATAGACTATAATATGCATCTGATCTCGAATGCTATTATTCAAGTGCATTGGAGGCTGTTACTAGCTGATGGAAGATATACATTGCTTCTATGGCAGTAGTAAGGCAGCTCCTTAAAGTTACGGTAAAGGAAATATTTCGCGTATTTCTAGGCCACTTTCGATCAATAGATTCTTGAAATTTCAAGAAATGTTGAGTTTACCTTTTAACTATTCAAAATAGAAACACAATTTCCTAATCAATTTAAAATGACTTTCTGTAATATGTAGCTGTTAAGAAAACTTTCAAAAATAACATTTTAACTCCTTGTAAGTCTTGAATCGTGTCATCAAGTCGTAGCTAGATCTGTATTAATAGGAAAAAAATTCTGAAAACGTGCAAAATTTGGAAAGTCTTCACAATCGCACAGTTTTTTCTTGAAAGAAAAGTCAACCCCTAAGACAAGGCAAGAGACATCTTTGATTGATTTTAAAAAATATCCATCATGTCATACATTACCTATATGTCTCATCCCAAGGACGATAGTTACGAAAGTCATACCTTGTCGAGTAGCGATCATCATAACGATCATTGCCGCCGCTTCCATAGCGATCATAACTGCCGCGATCATAGCTGCCACGATCATAACTGCTGCCACTATACCGATCTCGTTGACGGTCTCCTAAACACAAACACAAACACTGATCATTTCAATTGCAATGAATTCGAAAAATTTATCTTACCACGATAATAATCGCTGTGGCGATCATTTGAGTAATGCCGATCCCGGTTGTCATATCCATAGCCTCTGTTTTCACTTGGTGAACGATCGTAATAACTACGAGTATCGTATCGATCACGTTCATAACGGTCGTAGTTCCTTGTGCTGTATCGATCATCGGTCCTGGAAATATTTTCAAAATTAGGCAAACCAAAAACTTGTCAACACATAAGAGTTTCAGAGAGATTTCAAATGTCACAAACGATTACATTCGACTTTTTAACCAAGAATCAGCAGTTGAAGAAGTGATCATCTTGGATTGGTTTGTGCACCACATTTCGATTTAGATACGTATCTTTAAATTTTTCTTTCCAAAATCTAATCGTTCACTAGTGAAAATTCTCATTTCATTTGACATTTAAATTTTTCAACAAAAAATGTATGTGAAACAGGGAACAAATTAAGTGTACTTGGTTGAAGTAAGTAAATTGTCTAAGTAAAGTATCTGTGGGTATCTTTTGTGCATAAGTGATGATGAAAGTTTGGTTTTCGTGGACTGAAAGCATAGAAGAACTTTGTTTGAGATTAAAAAGTCCATCATATGTCATTAATGAGTAACTTGCTGCCCACATTGTAGACCAAGTCTCACCAAAGGCTTATGTTGAGACTTTTCAACCACAGTCTGTGTATCTTTTCTGTGTGCAGACTGCGCGACTAAATTACTTAAAATTTTTTGTAAAATTTTCTTTGCACAGCAAAACGTAAACTTGCATACCTGTCACGATAATAACCGTTGTAGGAGTTGTAATACCTGTCGTAATCTCTATCGTTGCTATATCTCCCCCTGTCATCGTAGCGATCGTACCTTTCATTTGGATAATACCAATTTCTGCTTCGGTCATCGCTCGTCCTTCCATACGATTGGTCATCTCTGTACCTTCAGAACAAATGGAAATACCAAAAAACAAAAATTCATGAATACACGTTCATATCTACTCGTACATCTTGGTAGCATTCCAAGCTGTGACTTACCTGTCATCGTAATAACATCGTACACACCTAGATTGTCGGCTCTTTCGATATAAACTACCCAATGTTGCAGCTGCTGAAGAGGAGTCTTTTGAATCCAACTCACTGCCTGTATTCGATGAGGGTGACAATGGCGACACTGATGCAGGACCAGATGATGCCACCGAGAGTGCCCAATTTGTGGGCACCAGGAACAGCAGAGTAATTACCTGCGGAACCATGAAAACAAAAGATTTACTCGAGTTAATGGAATTAACAAAACTCTTGACAAATTAATTTTTGTTATGGACAATTAATGATGCAAATAGGGTGGACAAGAGGAAGGTGGGCGCAAAATTTATTGCTTGTATTGTAGACATAATTTGAAAGGGAATACAGAGACAAGATGTTAGAGTTATGTTTGACCACATCGAATTAAGATATCACTTCGGGCTGGTTAATGGTACGTGATATAAAATATGTTTGTGAAATGGACAGTTGTGGTATCGTGAGTTATTGGGTGGTAAGAAGAAATACTGTGGTCACCAATGTAGTTAGGTATTCATAGCCGTAGTCTAGAGGTCGGAAAGCAATCTGAAAATGTATTTTTTTGCAATTTTATTTATGGATATGTAGTTCTCTGGAAATACAAGTTTTTAATGTTTACAAAACATTTCAATTAGAAGTACGTAAGCTTACAGTCCAGCGTCTTAGGAATGTCATTTTCCACTTGACTCCACTACATCTACCTCGTACTGCAATAAGAAGGTGTAGTTATGAGAGTCAAGCCATTAATTAACGGCATGTACCCTTGTACCAGAGAATTCTGAGAACCCACTGTTGGCCAATCTTTTGTAAAAGCCTTAAGATCTGATTGACGCCCATGTTTGGTAGTTCAAAAAAATATTGAATATCTACTTCCAGAAGTCTATTGTCCGATTCTTTTCTCGGAAGAATTAATAAGCGCACCTGAACCAGGGTTCGCCAGTGAAAGTTAGAGGTAACTTACCGGCACTTTAATCCCCAGATATAGATGAAAAAATGTTCTTCCTACCTTGGGCTGCTCTGTGTTGTATTCTGTCTTAAAAGGAAATATCCTAGGATTTTGAAAGGGACCCTTGTGGTACGTCCTACTAAAAGGTTTTTTTTTCAGATGCTCTCCAGTTTCTTTGTTAAATGAAAAACGTACGAATTTTGTACTTTGGATGGATGCGCTAGACTCAATTTTTTACGCGTTTTTCGTACAACTCGCTGATATTTCAGCAATTTCAAGTCGAATGTTCGCCCCCAAGTCTTTCAATGTTTCTGGCTCGTTGGCATAGAGTAGACTCTCAAAAAGATGAACTTTACTAAATGATGAACTACCCAGACAGATAAAAGGAATTTTTTCACCATTGCAGTATTCTAAAAGATGAACGGGTTGATTTTCGGATACTGGAAAAGGTGAACGCACTAACCGCATCTCTTTCTTCTTTATTCCTGTTTAAGTTATTCGTAGTAGATTCATATGACCGTTATTCTTTGGGAAACCCTTCTTTTCTGCTCGATTTTTCCATTTTTGGGTTACTCGTTTGTTTGCATATCAGTGTGAAGTGAATTTATGTGGATACCACCAGTTAAAGGTCGAGTAAGGTTTGTGAACGTGTGAAGTGTTGAAACACATTAAAAGTGGAACCTCAAAAATATGGAATATAGTCATATCTACATGTAGTGTGACCAGGCAAAAAAATGTAAATAAAACGACAATGGCATGAAATATAAAATTGATTTCGGCTTTATTTTGAAGCTACGTTCATGCCATTATGGAATAATGTAAAATAGCGCATCATTCAAATGGCCCCTTCGGCTTCGCTAACAGTGCTTCAAGCGGTCGGTCTAATTTTTGATGACTCAATCCAATATGTGCGGCGTTATGCCGGGAATAGCATGTCGAGTGTTGGCCTCGAGTTCGTCTAAAGTGGTTGGTTTGTAGAGTAGATCGCGGTGGCCAATTGGTGAACGCCTGCTGTCAGATGACTCAGTTGCAAATTTTTTCTTTCACAACTTCGAACGTTGCGTCGCTTTTATGGCATGTAGTGCTGCTTTGTTAGAACCACAGCTTGGATATATCGATGTTATCGATCGCTGAGCACAGAAAGTCGGTTAACATCGCTTTATATCTGAGACGATTGATGGTAACGGTGTCTCCTTTCTCATTTCGAAGGAAATAAGGCCCGCTGATGACGCCATGCCACCGCACAATAGTCAATCTTTGTGAATGCGAGGCAGAAGACTTGTTGATTGTGTTCGCTGCAATAATGGCAATTTTGCTTGTTGACATAGCCGGAGAAAATCCGGATCTCCGGCCTACATTCCCAGCACCAAATTAGCGAACTCACGGCGTTGTCTATTGTCGTCTGGCTTCAATTCTTGTGTCAGCATAATCTTATATAGATGTATGTCCAAACCCATTGGCGAAAAAAGCCGAGTTGACGAACAACCAATAAAACGAAAATCCACTTGTACGTGCGAAAAAACAAAAATTAAAAAATAAAAACAACAACACGAGAGTGAAGTGAAACCAACACCCACAGTGTGGTCATCTCAACCTTCCTGCCCCTGGTCATACTGTTGCTTGCACTCGGTCACTGCAGTTGATGTATTACATTGTCATAGAGCGCGTGCCGTAGCTGAGTGTATGTAACAACCGATGGATAGCTGGCTGTGAGTATGAATTTTGTTGGCGTGGTGTTTCCTATTGTTGTAAGGTCATAATACCTACAACAATTTGATTCTGTAAACCAACTCTGAGTTTTTACTTCACAGCTGTGCTTAGTAACGTCGGTGTTTGTGGTTTTTGTGTTTGTCTATTTTTATAACGACTCGGGAATTTAGAGTGGATAGGTATTGCATATACACGCGGGCTAAAAAATAATCACTTTTCTGCCTACGTCCACAACTGCAAATACAGACCAGCTGTCTTGGCACTTAGTGAAACACAGGTAGATCCCCGTCCACATCTCTCAGATTATTACTCAGATTCGCGGCGGAAAACAACTTAACGCAGCTTGTAAATGAGCCCACGCTAATACCAGACGTTGATAGTCATACCGCCAACACCCTGAACTTGATTTTAACTTCTCACTCTGATTAGTACACCGTTGATGTGCTATCTCCTCTAGGATCGTCGGACCATTGTGTCCAACCACACAGTTAGAGAAAAAATTCCTAAAACAAGCGTATGGCAATACTAGAAGGCCAATTGGAGCGGACTTGATGGTCCTTCAAGACCAACTCGACAGATGAAAACCGAAAAAAGTTTAAACGAGCCAGGAATGACCCAAAACTAGTAAAAATTGTTGCTCGTTCGTCAAAAATATTAGCAATTCTGCCTCATCCTCCATACCAACGCTCATTTGCAATGACATTCCAGCTATCAGCTCTTGGACAACGTCAATCTGCTTGCTGCACACTTTGTGGCCAGCTCAACAATCCCAGATTGTGTCTTGTCTTCGCATATATGTACTTGAGTACGTCGAATCTTCAATGGGACAAACACACTTTCGCACTCGTGTAGTAGCAAGAGTTCTTAAAGATCTTAATATTCACACAGCCGCTGGTCCAAATGGTATATCTCCCCTTCTTCTGAAGAGGCAAAACCACTGCGTAAGCTTTTTCACCAACCCTACCCTTTAGGACTCTTTCTGAGCAGATGGAAAACAATATTTGTCCAGCCCGTCCCTAAAAAAGTCGAATCTTCCTCTCTCTCTCCTCCTACAGACCCATTACACTTACGTCTCTTCTTTCAAAAGTCATGGAAACGCTGATTAACCGTCAGCTCATGAAATATCTCGAAACACGAAAATTTCTCAATGATCTACAGTACGGCTTTCGTAGTAACAGGTGCCCCTGTGATTTGTTGCATGACTCACCGAAAAGTGAAACCAAAGCGTACATCAATCTGGGGAAAGCAAGATAGTTCCACTTGATATTTCTATGGATTAGAAATTACCTTTCGGAACGTTCAACTCAAGTTGTCAAAGTAAATGTTGGTGTGCCCCAGAGTTCTACTCTGTCTCCAACACTCTTTTTAATTTTCAATATCTATCTCTTGCCTGCTACTTCTAATCCAATATTTTCCATTGCTGACAACAGTACTCTCTGCTTTTCATATTCGTTCCCAGACTCACATCCAGCCCTTCGGCTGTAGAACGGGAACGGCAGCGTATGTTAAGCTCATTAAATTGTGATGGTAATAGCATGACTAATTGGGGTACCACTAACAGAGTAGAATTCAATTCTTCCAAAACACAATTCTGGAGTACAAAACTGGAGTAGAATGCTTACATCTGGTCGGGTGCTCCCAAAACACCTGCAACCATCTAGCACCTTCTATGTGATACTAATATCACTCAAACAATGGACACCTTCGAACACCGACGTAGTGTCTTGTGTCTCTCTGTTTTACTGGCGGAATCAGCAGTAGCATTCCCCTCCTTCAAACTTTTAACCGTAACACCCTCGTCTCGCTATGAATGCTCATCAGTATACCCTCAAGTCTACTTTCGGACGTACTCTAAAATATCGTTATCCGTTCCTAAGTCGAAAAACTCGCTAGAATAGAATATGGAATGCTCTGCCTAGCTCTTTATTACCTAATCATTATAACCTTCAAACATTTAAAACCAACGTTCACCGGTACCTCTCCTTCCATCTTCCCTGATTTTCCTTCGCCCGCGCTGTGTGTAAACATTTTAAGGGTACTTAAATCCCTTGAGCGCGCGCAAATTATAAAAAAAAAAGTCGACACTCTAGCAATACCCAACTCAGCTGATCGGCACCGAATCAATATTTCTGGGTCTTCTTCAATACTGGCCGCTACGGCGGCTATGTTTTCTTCATTTCGCAACTAGTCTCTGTCTGGTTGGTGGCTTAAGATCCAAAAGAGTGTACTCACGCTCAAACTTCTCCACGGAGCGACGAATTGCCTGCACACTGAAGTCATGATGACGACCGACCACGATGAAATTCACGTTGCGCATTCACAACTGAGCTGGAATTTCGATAATATTTTTTCAATAATTTCCGCGCGTTCGGCAAGCGTATAACGATGAACGATGAAATGGCAAACCTTACTGAATATTTTGACAGCTGGATGTCGTTGGTAAATTTGTCAGCTGCTGAAACATAAGAATTGGAAAAACTATCATTGCGGCTGCACAGGGCCTTTCCCTAGCATGGTTGACTCTGCTCTAGACACTCTGTTGAATCTCTTACGCAAATCAAAAATGAATTGAACTCTGTGTATGGCGACTCTGCACCATCACTTACCACAGTGAAATTTTAGGCAGCTGAATTTAAACGTGGCCGTAAGAGCTTGGGAGATGATGAACGTTCGGGACGTCCAAAAACTGCAACCACTGACGATAACATTGCTAAAGTTCACCAAATGTTGTTAGACAACCGCCGAATTAAAGTGAGAGAGATAGTAGAAGTTATGAAAATGTCCAAAGAACGTGTTTGTTACATATTAAATTAAGTTTTAGGCATGAGAAAGGTGTCCGCGCGTTAGGTGCCGCGTTTGCTTACGTTAGACCAAAAACGTGTTCGAATGAACATTTCCAACGCTCTGTTGGCGCAGTTTAGGCGCAATAAATCCGAGTTTTGGCGTCGATTAATTACTGTAGATGAAACTTGGATACACGATTTTACGTCCGAAACAAAAACTCAATCAAAACAGTGCACTGCAAAGTTCGAACCGGCTCCAAAAAAAGAAAAAACTGTTTTTTCGGCTGGGAAAGTGATGGCGACTGTTTTTTGGGATAGTAAAGGAGTTATCTTAATCGATTATCTTCAAAAACGAAAAACCATTACAGGCGCATACTACGCATCATTACTTGCCAAGCTGAAAGCAGAAATTGCGGAAAAACGGCCACATTTGCTGAAAAAGAAAATCCTGTTTCACCAAGACAGCGTGCCGTCTCAAACCTCAGCGGTTGCCATGGTGAAAAAAAACCATTGCGGTTTGAACTGCTTGACCATATGCCTTATTCACCATATCTAGCCCCAAGCGACTTCTTTTTGTTCCATCATCGCTCGGAGGACAGTGATTTTCATCAAATGAGGAGGCAATCACCTTCGTGGACAATTATTTTGCAGAGAAAAACGCCAAGTACTATTTGGACGGGTTACTTCGCTGGGAGAAGTGTGTAGAGTTACAAAGAGACTATGTAGAAAAATAAAAAAAAATTTTGAGAAAAAATGTCTTGTATCATTGTTCGGTCAGAAACTTTTCAGTCAACCCTCGTACATACATGTCATTGCTTGTACTCAGAGTCATCTTCTGTTTAAAGAGAATAGGTCTTTAGAAGAAAACGCACTGGCAATTGGGCGGGGTTTGTCTTTTAACTGCTTCTCTTATTGACATGGCATGACATCAGAACCCCTGCTGCTAAGAAAATACGAAATTGGCTTTCTCTGTCCCTAGGTACCTATGGTTTTGGCTAGAATCTGAGCTATGAAAGGAATGTAATCAGTCCCACGATGGCTGCAAAACCGATCTAGGATGCGGCGCTGGTGTCTTTTTGGCGCACATCAACGATAGATTTCATTGTACCAGTACTGAAGCGTTTTCGAATGAGGTACCAAAATTCACGCAAGATTTGAATTTGCGCCATTTATGCGGTAAAGCATTGCCAACGAAAAAAAACCCTGGCAGTTCAAGGTTACTAAAATAAAAATGAAACGTTGCACTAAAGAACAACGAGTTTTCATTGCTGAGCAATATTTTAAAAATAATGAAGGCTTGACAGCTACAGATCACAATTTATGTACAAAACATGGCCAGAATAGTGATTTAACTGCATCAACTAAGAGATTAGTCCAAAAATTTAGGGAGACAAGAATTGTTAAATTATCAAAAGCACTTCTTACATGAATTTTGGGAAACCCTTTTCAAGGAATGCAATGAATGAATGAATTATTCCAACAGTTGAATCCATGCTTCTATATGAGGGCAGCAGCCGGTGAATGTCCACCGCTATCACAAAAATTTTCTAATGGTCTCCAAACAGGTATCAATGAAGGATTTTCTGACCAAGTCCTATTTTCAGCTCGGAGCCTCATCAAAGGGCCAGAGTATTATATAAATTTACAAATGAGGGTAGCAGTGGATTGGACATAACTTTTAGACCTACATGTCTACTAGAATAGCCGGCCGACGGAGACATACATAGTGCAGAACAGTCCAAGAAGCAACAAATGGAAACAGGAGGTAGCTCAAGTTAAAAATGCCATTTGCACCTGCAATTTATGCATTTATCTACCGGGAACTACCACTTGGAGCCCATTGGATTATCTCATGTTTTGTATGAGTTAGTTAGTTTGTACATGACAGGACATGTAATCTAAATACAATAGGTGCTTGTGTTATTATAGCTCAAATTCCAATTATGGTATTGAAATGTATTTGAACTTTTTTGCGAAGGCACTTAATCCCTCTTATCATTTTATTTTTGTTCAATGACCACAGTCAAAACCTTTTCGATAATTAAAATAATCACAAAGCCTCCACAGTGTCTATCAAATAACTATAAAGTACCATTTATCTCTTTCGATTAATTGTATGAATTTTTTGTTGTGTTTTCTTTTGTAGTGAAAATTCAACTAGGCAGGTACCATTGTAGCACACTAATTATTATCCACGCATCAACAAACATCATAAGAGGTTAACGTTCGGCCAAATCCTGATTTCATCTCTTCATATCTCAATGGCTATGGTTGTTCCATGGTTCGTGTTTCACATAATCTGCATGTACTCAGATTGGTAGTTTCCAATGACAATAGGCCAGGTTTCACCATATAAAAGCCTAATAGCCTCTGTAATACGATCCAAATGACATTATGAATCCCCTTTTACTGGCGCGCTGAATCCATTTCATTTTTTTTTCGAGATATGAGTATGCTATGATTCCGAGTGGTGAAACTATATCTGCAATGACACGAATAGATAGTGCCGATTTAATCGTTTCAACTATTGGAGTTGCCCTATTTGAATTGGAATACGTGTACTCGAGCACGAGTATCTCCATTGTAATGATTTCCTGGGATTATTATTATTATTATTTTTTTTTTTTACAACAAATGGATCAGAGTACTGAGTTAACTGAGTTGACTGTGCTGACGATTGGACAAGTTTGTGTTGTTTATAGAATTGTTAGGGGTAACGAGAAATTTGAGTAGTTTTTAATTTATGGTGATTATTGAGATTTACAGATACATGAATTGGATCAGAGTTTACACAAGGCTCAGCTTTATCGGCATATCAACAAAATATCTAATTAATTTTTCTAGTTGGATTTCTCCCTTAAATTACTTTTAAATGTAAAGAAGTTGTGTAAGGATGTCCAGAGAATCTCAAATGTTCATGGTCTGAAAGTGCGCCAGTAAGCGTGGATCAGTGCTGTTACCCCCACTAGATGAAATAAGGGGTAGAATTTCGGGTCTATAAGAGAAACATCGTTAGGGGTCCTACCAACTGCTTAAAAATTTTCGCCAAGCATTTGCCTTACCAATATATATGCAGGTTAATATTGTAAGCTCCATCAATGACTCAACATTTAATAAGGGAATTGCGTCCCAGATGGGATCAAGCTGCCTGCATCTAGCTTCTTGACTTGGTGGTCATCATTATTCAAGGCTGCTCTTACATATTTAAACCCAAGTCTCAAAAGGCTTCCGAACCAACCGTCCGAGTTTCCGAAGTAGAGATAAAGTAGTGGCGGATGAACTCAATTTCGGTCAACGGCAGCACTCATAACCTCGTACTGATACCATTATAGCAGTTTTGTCTAAGGGGTGCTATAAAGAGACTGGATCTCCAGATTGAGGTATACTCGTTAGGTCAACTCGCCGTCAGTTTAAAAAAATATACACATATGTAATTACGAGCTATGCATACTATTAAAAAAGAAAAAAAGGTAATCAGTTCTTCGTAATACAGGAGGAATGTTAGATCCCTTAACATCCCAAGTGCAACCGAACAACTCGCGAATACCCTAGTGCAATGCAGTGCATCGAGTGTAAGAATAATGAAAAACTACGACACATACAACGATGATTGCTACCGAGAAGACAATCAGTGGCTTTTTGAATGCGGATTGTTCATTAGGGACGGACTAGTGAGAAGAGTCTTAAGTTCCAGGCATGTGGACGAGCGCCTCATGACCGCCTCATGGTTAAACTCCCCAACTTATTTCAAAAATGCACATATGGAACAAACACTGTTTTTATCGACAAAACATGCGCTATTTGTCCTAAGCTTGGTTAAAACGACTCTAGGCGATATCAAAGCCGAGATAAATAGGAGGACATCTTCAGTAGCACAATTTGTAAATATTGCCTGCAAGAAGCAACTTCCAACGGCGAATTCAAGTTTATAGTCTTAGCTTCGGCGCGGAATAACATCTTGGTAAATACGCGGTTCCAGCATCTTAACATTTATAAGGGGACCTGGCGGTCTCTTGTTTAACCTACCACCAACCAGAATGATTACATTCCGATCGACACAAGGCGCATTTCCAGTATTCACAGGTCAGAACGTTCCGAAGGCTCGACCACTACCTCATATGAAGCCAATGTCATTATCTCCGCTAGGAAATACTATGAGGAAGTTTATCTTTGGATGGCTTCAACCGCCAGAAACTACATAACATGGCCTTTTCCGATCAAGTATCGCTTTACCACTCCTGACAACCTTTACCGCCAGCTTATTTTCCCGAAACCTTGTGACAAAGCTCCCAACAAGCCATAATTGATGCCGCCTCTAAGCTTCGCCCTGCGTAGTTTGGCGATAAATTCCGACTCACATATGCAGAGAAATGGAAAGCATACATAATATGAAAGACATTAGGAAGTTTTACCAAAAGGTGAAAAGAACAAATGCCAGGTCAACAAAGCACAAATGGAAATCAGCAAGGATGATCAAAGGAACCTAGTGATACGATTCGCAGTCAGTACTAAGGAAATAGAAGAGTCATTTATGCAGACTGATAAACTGATAGGGGTAGCCGTGGTGTAGTGGTACTAGCAATTGCTTCTCACTCGGAGGGTCCAGGTTCGAGTCCTGCCCATGGCAAGTCAGTTTTTCATTTGTAATTGGAACTCAGACAGAAAAATTCTGCTGTTGTAGAGTTTCAAGCACAAAAAACTAGTGCGAATTATAACCTTCGAATCACTCTGAGTGAAGAAAAAACTCTCCATCCTATTCGGCCCCCCCCCCCCCCCCCCCCCCCTGGAGAGCGAATATCGAAACCAAATACACCTGAGTTTCAAACCACTACAAAACAATTTTTCTTTCTCTTCCTTCTACCTTTCTAACCCCTAGGCGCGCGTAAATTATAAAAAATCAACAAAGCGCTGTCAGGAAGTACGCACCATTTAATCTAGACGATTATGAGAAACAATTCACTTCACCCCACCTCGACGAAGCGGATAGACATATCCAAACTTAACTCCAAGAAGCATCTCTAACATACGCTCGGGCGAAAGCATGCCAGATGAATAGAATAGAGCTGTATACCCTATCCAAAATTATCTGCGTTTAGTCTTCGCAACATCACCTATAGGAACTTCTCTGGCTAATCGCCTAAAACTTTTTGTCAACCAAGGTATTGGTGCTTACCAGTATCTCTTCATACATGGAAATCCACCGTCGACCAGACTTTTAGATTTTGTTGCATGTTAAAAAAGCCTCGCGAATTCCAAGTTGCTTGTCATACTGTCAACGAATTCCAAATTCAGCTCCCATTTGTCGATTTTAAGTCCACCTATAGCCAATAACCGGAAAACATATACAAAACCATGTCCGGTTTTGGCATCCATGCAAATCTTGTCTAGTTCTGCAGGAGGATCATGGAGAACCTCGCTGGCACAACCTATCAACAGTTTTGTACTATTATCGAGACATCGGACAAGACTTCACAATGGATTTGTCGTCGTTCGCAGATCTCCGAGGAGAATAGATGTGTCTCGGCTTTTCCTAAAGTGAAAAAAGTGAAAAAGTTATCTTTTTAAAAATAATAACAAACTTATTAGTTGACTCGGTAGCCAAGCGGTTAGCGGCGTCGGTCTTCAAATCGTGGGACGTGAGTTCGATCCCGGGCCAGACTTGGAACTTTTTTTTTTTTTTTTGTTTTTGTTTTTTTCTTTGGCTCAAATCGTGAAAACAAATTGCTTCAAAACAAAAAAAAAAATACAATCACGCGATGGATGGTGGAGAGCACTCCGCTCTCCCCATAACGGGAGTTGGAAAAGGCAGTAATAGTGTTGCCAGTGCCGTTAAAGCTATTAAAAGGAGGGGGAGTTTGAAAACCCCTCCTAACCTAAGAAAAAAAAGGATAAATGCCGTTGAAACAGCAGATGAGGTCCGTTATGAGGGGGGCAATAACAACTTTGCCTCTCTAGCGTCATCCGAATCGGAAGATGAGGAGGAGCAAATAAATGAAATCGACATCAGCATACAAAAGCTGACAGAGAGAAAGCTTGCTATGAAGCAAAGGCAAACTGCACGCAGGCAGAGGGAGCAACTTGAAGCAGAGAGCTCCCAACATCAAAAGCCACAAGAGCAGAAACAACAACTACAGCAACAACAAAACCAGCTGAAGCAGAAACATCAACAGCTGCTAAAACAACAAAAGCTGAAACCACAGCAGCTGAAAAAACAGCAGCAGCAGCAGCAACAACAACAACAACAACATAAGCAGCAGCAGCAGCAACAACAACAACAACAACAACAGAAGCAGCAGCAGCAGCAACAGAAGAAGAAGGAGAAGGTGCCTCCTATCAACACCTATAAATTAGAGGTAAATGAAACCAAGGACCTGTGTAAGTTGGTCATTGGCAATAATTTTAATATAAAGAGATTGGGGAACGATCGCCATGCCATCCACTGTAATACAGTGGAGGGCTACGCGAAAGTGAAAGAGCTCCTAAGGGAAACGACGACGGAGCACTTCTCATTCACACCGAAGTGTGAAAAGCGGCAATCTATGCTACTGAAGGGGTTGGAACCGTCTTCTGATCCTGAGGAGATCCTGGCACTGCTCAAAGAGAAGGAGTGCGAAGGACTCAAGTTTGTAGGGGTAAAGCCATTTACCACAGCTAGAGCTAGGCGGGAGAAACGGAGTCTGCCGTTCTTCCTGGTGCAACTCAGTCCCGAAAGCCGTCTGGATAGTCTAAGGAGTATCAATGTCCTAGACTACCAGGTGGTTCACTGGGAAAAACTAAAAAGGAGCGAAGGCGTTATACAATGCGTTCGCTGCCAGAGGTTCGGGCACGCCGCGTCGAACTGCCAAATGCAGCCTCGATGTGTGAAGTGCGCTAAGAACCACAGTTCCGAAGAATGTCCTCTGGGTGTTGACGGAGCATCCGATAGGTCGCAGCTCTCGTGCGTGTTATGTGGAAATGTGGGACACACCGCAAACTATCGGGGTTGTCCTAAGTTCGCTGACATTAAGAAAGCAAAACTGGCTCGGCAGCAGAAGGTGGAGGTCAAACGTTCACCTGTGAGGTTTCAAACACCAGCCGTCACGTCCCAAATTTCCTACGCCCAAATGGCGTCAGGTGGGGGGGCTACGGTACAGCAAGCGACTGTTGCTTCTCCGGCGCCAACGCCGAGAACAACGGAAGCTGCACCTAACATGCTGGCCATCTTGCTCGCAATCCAAGGGCAGATGGCTCAGCTGCAAAAGCAGGTTCAAGAACAGGCCAAGCGGGTGGACCAGATCTACGCGCTGCTGCCGGGCCTAACGCAACACATGTCGTAATGGGTACGCACATGGTGGAGCAAACTTTGAAGGTCCTTGCGGTGAATGTTAATTCACTGATTAGGATTGAACGAAGAGCCGCAATGTTTAAATTGCTACAAGACCAAACTCCTGATGTGCTTTTCGCTAGCGAAACTAAGCTAACCGATAAGCACAAACTGGAGTACAATAATTATATCGTTAGAAGAAGAAACCGGCCCAGATCCAAACGTGGAGGCGGTGTCGCGATCTTCATTAAAGAAGGTATAAAATTTCACAGAGTGTACAAGGGCGTGTTGCGCAGGTTCCGGGTGTTGGAGGCAGTCGTCGTGTACATCCCGCTCCGCAGTGGAAAGCGGCTGTACTTGGCCTCTGTTTGTGCACCTGATACTTCACAATCCACCCTATTCATTACAGAGCTCGACACGCTTTTTCGACTTCTGAGGCTGGAATCGGGGGAGAATTATTTTATAATCGGCGGGGATTTCAACGCTAGACACAGAGATTGGGGAAATAATTTGCCAAATACTAGAGGGAACCTACTACTAGATTGGTGGGGTCAGCACGATGTCATGTACAGACTCGGTCTTAAAGCGACGGATAACCCGTCGTTTCCCAGAGGCGGGTCTTATTTGGATCTACTGCTGTACGACGAACGTATACGACTGACAGGTACGAATTTACAAACATTAAACTGTCTGCGCACATTCGTGTATGACAGCGACCATTGCGGTTTTAGCACCGAAATTACAGTTCCTAACGAAATTGCGGAATTGGAGGAGTTTGTCCAAAAATATTCTTACAACTACAGTAAGACTCGATGGACACGCTTCTCCGCAACCTTGACAAGAGCACTCTCCTCGAACACGCTCCGCCCACCGTCCAATAGGAATTTGTCAAACGAGGAGATCGACAATTACCTAAAACAAATGGACGAGACAATTAAACAAACTATGGACACTACAATACCGCGGTATCGACGTACGACTAACGAAGACCTGTTCCGCAATCCTACTATTGACGCACTGCACCGACAGAAAAGTAGACTTCTGTCAAGACTCAAAAACTTGTACAGACAGTTAACTGACAGACAAGACCCGGAGATTAGGACACTGAAGTCGTCGATTAAAAATATTCAAACGCTAATAAAAGAGAATTACAGAATTTCTGTAAGTTTGTATTGGAACAACAAGGTTCGGGCTGTAAACACCAGCAACCCGAATATGTTTCCGCAAATAAATAAACTATTTCGGAGAAAAAATCAAAACGACCTTCAGTGTCTTAAAATAGCCCGGACAACAGACAACGAACGGTTACTGACAATAGCAGGCATTGATCCAAATGAGGCTGCTGATGATGACGCCTTCTTTGTGATCGAGGATCCGCAGGAGAAGGTTGAGACCATAGGGGCGACTTTCCAGGAAGTATACAAGGCCATTGATATCATTGGCCCTAATTATGACCTGGACAGTCGCGTCTTGGGGCACGACTTCTGCATTCGAAATGAAATAGGGAACTGGCGATCCGAGGGCTCTGGTTTCACCCGGTTCACCGACGAAAATACGGCCAATAATGTCATTGCCAGAGAGGGTGACCTACCCCCGTTCATTTCGAAGGAAGAACTCCATGAGATCTTCGACACAATCAGGGCTAAGAAATCAGTGGGGACCGATGGTATTCCGAACATCGTGCTTCGACATCTTCCTCTAGAAGCGGTGGACATTTACACCACCTTGATTAATAATGCAATGAATAATGCACTTTATCCAGCGCATTGGAAAACGGTGGTGGTTCAACCTATCCCCAAAAAGGGAAAGGATATATCCAATCCGGCGAACTTCCGGTGGATTAGCTCCTTCCGAATATCAGTAAGGTTTTTGAGAAGGTAATCAATAGAGCTCTGTCTAGGTGGGTTGAGGACAAACATATAGTTCCGGATAAT
Organism: Volucella bombylans; assembly: GCA_949129095.1. NCBI lineage: Eukaryota > Metazoa > Arthropoda > Insecta > Diptera > Syrphidae > Volucella > Volucella bombylans. The sequence continues at coordinate 133,493,679 of OX422141.1, read as the reverse complement.
CAATTCGGTTTTAAGGCGGGACATGATATCTCACATGCCGCGTCTAAACTGGTGTCCGATATTCAATGGAACAAAGGCAAGAAACAGTGCACTGGTGCCTGCCTTGTTGACTTGGAGAAGGCCTTCGACACCGTATGGTTAGAGGGTCTTTTCTATAAGCTGACTAGGCTGGGGATCAGCAAACCTCTCTTGTACATTCTTTATAATATGCTAACCAACAGACAGTTCATCGTGAAAAATGGCGATGTGACTTCTGTTGGAATATTTCAAATTAAAAATGGTCTTCAGCAGGGCGCGGTCAATTCGCCGATCCTATTTAACATTTATACAAGCGACTTGATAGGTTCACTTCCCCATACTATTGCGTACGCAGACGATTTGATAGCGTACAGAACAGGTCCAAAAATCGAGGTCATTAACACTCTCTTGCAGCGTGACTTCGATAAGATAAGACGATTTTGCGATGACTGGAAGTTGAAAATCAACTTTCAGAAGTCGGAAACCATTCTCTTTAGGACGCCGTTGTCTAGAGCCTCTAGGGATACCAGAAAAAATTGGCGAAAGTTCTCGATCATTGGACAACACGGACAGCCTCTTGCCTGTCGAAATGTAGTCAGATACCTTGGAATCTGGCCAGAGCTAAAGGTGCTTTTGCCCTTACAAAGAGACTGTTTTATAGCAGCCAACTCGATGCAAGGGTAAAGGTAATCTGCTACATGGCCCTTATCAGGCCCATGCTGGTATTTGGTCCCGTGTGGTTCAATGTGCGAGCAAGCTTAATGGAAAAGATTCGGGTGTTTGAGAGGGCTTGCCTTAGGGCTTGCCTTCGTTTGTACAGAACACCAGAGTCGGAGTACAAGAAATTTTATCCTAATGAGGTCCTTTACAACAGGGCGAACCTAATACGAGTGGACAACTTCGTAATTAAGCTGACTCGAAGGCACATTGCAAGAGCAATGACCTCGACGAATAACCTGATATCTGGGGCTTACTACCCCAATTACCTTTACCACAAGAATGTGCGCTCTGACGGCTTCGTTCCACCGGAAGCATTCCTCTATCTAGATCAGATAGGGTTGATCCAGGATAGATCAGCGGTGCCGTTAATCTTCCATGTCGCTCGGACAGCTGGGGACAGGCGACTCAACTACAACAGAGACGTCGCACACGGCAGTGTGGATCGTCTCAGGTTCAGTAGAGCGGTGGGGAATCGCGATAAGAGGGATGTCGTTCGGCAGCACCAGCATTTCTGGTGGTTGAATGATGGAGAAGATGTTTCGTCGTCGTTTCCGTCAATTACAGACCAGCCTCACTAATGAGGCAGAGCTGACCAATTTATTTGCTCTGTAAATAGCGGTGGCCAGCTTACATAGGTTTAGGTTAGCATTTAAGAAACATATACATGTATCAGTGTATACAAAGGTGTATACAGGTATATGTATATGATTGTGTATAATGTCTATGTGTGTCTATGTGTGTATTGTGCATTTAGGTTAGGTAGGCTAAGGTTTATTTTAAGTTAGATTCTAAGTTTTTATAAAAAATAAAAAAATGTCCTTACGCTAAGTTTTTGTAAACAAATTTTTTCTTAGCCTTAAGTATAGAAAATAAGTATTTATAAATAAAATGTAACTGCAGTCGAAAGACATAGATATAAGTATTCAGAGTAGCTTAGAGTGCCTGTGTGGGGCCAGTAAGTTAGTATAAGTTTGTTAAGTAATTGTAAGCTAGCATTTAAGCATTTTTTGTTAGAATGTAAGAGTTAGTGTTAAGAAAATAAAATGCATTTAAAACTGAAAAACTGATCTATGATTGCATAGACAGATGCCGACTGGAATACTGTCGATCTGCGATCGTATACGGGGTATGTGTTGCTTTTTAGTGGTGCAGCAATTACTACCAATTACAGCATGTGTCTACACAGGATATGGTAGCAGATGTATTGTTTGTAAAACCACTAACTAGAGCAGATCTTGGTAATTTAGAAGGACGTTCGTCTTGAGAGGGCATTTTGAAGATTATATAAATCCATGTTACAATTCACACATCACTTTACCTTGTTTAACTTGACATGAAGATGGCGCATCATGGCAATATATTATTTTGTGTGTTTGGTATTTAGCCCTTCTTCCGTCACTTTTACTTTTTCATTTCGAGAGGTAAGTCCTAATTGATAATCCTGCATATTTAATCAATTCTTTACAGTGTAATCTAATTCCATTTCATAACTCCATTACGAAAATTTTATTTCGTTTATCCATCATAGCATTCGCAAATCGTTATTTCGTCAATAGCCGTAACAACCAAGCTCATATATGAAATGAGATTCACAGGTTAAGGAACCATGATTCGTTGCTTTAGGAAATGCCAACAGGCTAGGCATTAACCGCGTGAGAGGACTCTTAGTTGGCTTTTGTACATTCGAAACAATTCACATTGACAGCATCAGGAAATATCAGTCAACGATACCAACAGTATTCATTATCTGATAGCATGTCAACAATTCAGTGGATTTGGACTTTCTAGTTTGGAAAATCTTCGACCCTAAGCCATAGAAATATTCTGAAAAAGAGTAGGAGTCGAACAAAAATTGGACATAGGCAAACAACAAACACCTGCATAAATCTATATTGTCACCGATATACATAGAGGGGACAATTGAAAATAAAAAGTTGGATATCAGAGAAAAGAAGGGGCTGTCGTATCATATCTAGACAAATTTCGTATGATTCATAACTTAGGACAAACCCACACTCAGATGCTTCAATTTCTCCAATCTTCCAACAACGTTTTCTTCCTTGAAGCCATCATTGTACGTGCCTTAAGACATAGCGCAGCAGGATTCCACATTTTCCATTCCATCGTTCAAAAACACATTTTTTGCCATGTCACTATCATATAAACCAGTCATTGACACCTACCACCTACCACAAATCGAAGCTACCATCAAGATTCTGTCATACCATCATCATTACAAAGTCGTCACTATGAACTGGATCAAATCTCCATTCAACCCCTATACCCGCCAACTGACAGAGCCAGCGCAATTCTCCACGCTTTGTTAGTCAAGCAAACCACTTCCGGCACGGCATTGGCTACTCATACTCACTGCTCAACGCAGACCACAAAACATTCAGTTGTCCGTCGCAGATTTTTCGCTCGGACTTACTCGCTTACATATGTCAGCACTTCAAATACGCCCGAGCACCCCAACAATTAATTAATTACCTGAAATACTATTCTCATTTGTTGCTACACGTTCCCACATAGAACACCCTGCTTTGTTATCTCCTACCCCCCTTAACAAACCTAGATCAAATCAAATTCGAGCAGAAATTATGATTTTTGAAAAAAGTTTGAACGCAATTTTCTCGCTTCGTTGAATTTAGCTACCATGTCGGACTATTGATCAAAGCCATGGGCGGCTGAATAATGGTTCAAAAGGGCTTTGACCCAAATTCAAAAGGCTTTCACCATCAGAAATTTAAAAAAAAAAAATGCAAAAAACTCAGGACGGCTGTAAAGCACCTACTTCAAGTTGAAGTGAGATTCTGGTAACCGGATGTTCGTCATTACTATGTTTGTCGAAAAAAAAAAAATTTGACTTCCTCTCCCTGCGGTTGGATTTGGAATACGAAAAAAAAAAAAGTAAAGCAGAGACTGCTCTTGCTTCGTCGGTGAACACAGTTTTAGGGGGTGTAGAAGCGAAAAAAATCATGGAGAGAACCTCTTGTCCAAGAATCCAAGGACGTGATGGTCCGTTGCACGATTATATGTTTGACGCCACTGTACTCGTACTCCTCGTAACCCAACCGTACACTGAAACACTCGTTACAGCTTTGAAAGAAAAACGAAAAAAATGCTGGAGTACGAGTATCTGGATATCCCTATATCAGTGCAGCTCGGGTGGCATGAATGGTTATTGCGGTGGCGAAAGCCCTCTAAATGAGTTCCAGTTCCGCAGTCCCTCGTTATGGTCGAAAACCACAAATTGCTAGTGATGGATGTTATAGTGCGATGTTGCCACACTCTGGTTGCAATGTATTATATTTACAAGCGTTGGGCCATTTCTTTTTCGTCGAATGAGAACGTTTTTTGGTTTGGAAACCAAATAGTCTAGGCGACTGTGAAAGAAATTCAATTGAATTGCAAAATTCTAATCAAAATTGTGGGCTAAACTGGGAGTCACAGGAATAGATACGAGGAAATATGCATCAGGATGTCTCCTGACTAAGGGACGTCTCTTTGGCTAGAATTAATAGCTTTTTTAGTGAAAAGAAGACCAGGCTCTCTGAAAGGTCATACACTTCTTGATAAGCAGATGAAAGTTTGAAGGCAAAAGTGCTCGGATCACCTGGTTTTGAATGGCAGTATGAGTGCCATCAGGCTTTGAGAATGGATATTGGGGTACCAATCCGTGAGAAATTCAAACAGAGCCAATAGAAAAGCGTGCAACTTTTGCCTGAAGTTTCTCTATCATCGTCGGTTTAGGACAAGCAAGTAAGAAACGATTAAGGTGCGATAGTGGTACTGAGAGACTTGAAATCTTGAGCAGCGATGATGAGTTCTCATAGGAATTATGAAAAGACGTAGACCAGCTGCTGCTAACTCTGAAAACGCTTGCCTTCACTTGGTGAGTATTGAAAGTAACTTGTATATCGAAAATTGATACTTACATCGCCCCAAGAGCTTTAGACTTACCAGTCTAAGTTACTTAATACTAAAGTGCCTTGAAAGAGTGACGGAGCTTCATGTGCGTAAATCCATTTTGCAAATATATCCCCTATAGAAGTAGCCGAATTCGATGGCAGAATATCTCGTAAGACTAAAAACCTAGCATTCGAATGCGCTTCCGATAATAGGGAGTACCCATTGAACTTTTATTGGAGCTTTTGACGATACGAACACTCGTATATGACCGGGCGACACGGTGTGGTTGAATCACTACTCTTGTGGATTAAGGCAATGCATAGGAACAGAGCATTGGTTCCGGGTGATGACTGATGTGGTCAATTTGGAAAGGCGCTTTTCTCCATCCTGAAGCCTGACTTTGCCGACGATATTGGCCACTATTATCTTATAGATACTAACGAGGTTGTTTTTTCATTTCTGTTGGTCGGCAAAATTGGCGAGTATGTATATGTTATTGAATAAGTATGTAATATACTACACCAAAGCACATATCTGTGCATGCGGCCCTTTCATGTGATGAGACCACATTGATTTAGACACTTAAAAAGAGCTGGGTCTGGTGTCACTGGCATCGGCTTTTGCGGTTTCTTCGGTAAAGTTTCTAACCAAAAATGAACAAAAACAAAAACAGAAATATAGTAAAACAAACACACATTAGATGAAGTCAGAAGAGGAATCTCTGTTCCGGTCCCCAGTCTGAGATACTTAGATGGAAACAAAATAAATGCCAACAAATTACCAAAAGTGACAACAAAGGTGCCCAGGGACAAAATCTACGAGACACTGTGCCAAAGCTAGCAGCAGACTCTAAAGCCCAGCAGAGATTTCAATATTTCACGAAAGCACAAAGACGTCGAATTTCTGCCATGATAAAAGATGGTTTGCAATTTGAAGAAGCAAGCAGAGGTCAGCAGAAGCTGATAATCCCGGCTACTCCAAAAAAAAAAATGCAGCTCAACGGACAACTCGCCGAAGAACCAAGCAATAAAAAAACACAAGCCACACTCAGTGAAAAACAAAGACACAAGGAGGGCTTACGCGCTGATCCTAGCAGAATAAATGCCTACTGATGGAGGTATATAAATCATACAAAAACGGTCCCTCCCTGGAATTTATTGCGATTTCAACAAAGGATGGCTAGCTCTGATCACATGTCATGACACAGATAGCAAAAATTGGCTGATGTCGGCTGTAGCAAAACTAAAATCCGTGGCCAAAGGCAAACCTTGTTACAATTCAGGGCGATAATATCCCCAAAATCGTACACATGTGACGCATACCACACCGATCATGATCTTACGCCCAAGGAAGTCTTCTTAAGTAGAATAACCATGAAAAATTCTGATATTTCTACCTCTGGTTGGTGAGTCCTCGTAACTGCAAAGGAAAAAAAATTGTTTTCGCAATAGATGAGAAGTCGAAAGAGCAAATCCTTTAGAAAGGAGGGAAAGCCTTCTTAAACTAATCACAAATTCTAGTGCGAATTAAAGGACTGAAAATAGAGGAAATCAGACAACAGAACTGCGAACAGAGCAACATCTCATTTCATGGGCCTTTTTATGCTCAAGGTCCCCAGACACAAACACTTTTGCCACACGTAAGCATTCTGATAGAACAGCCGATGTGCCCGCATCAAATATAACAGAAGATTCATCAGCAACAACTTTGACACCAAAAGACGTCACTTAGGCGTTAGGATTAGAAGTAGCAGACAAGAGATCGTTGAAGAAAACTAAAAAGAGTGCAGGAGACAGAACGGAGCCCTGGGGCACACCAGCATTAATTTTGTGAAATCAGACTTGAAACAAGTTGAATTGAACGTTCCGAAAGGTACAATAGTTTCTAATCCATTGAAGAAGAGAAAGAGCCAAAGATGCCAAATTCCGTCAAATGTACGATGTACGCTTTGGTTCCACTTTTCGGTGAGACATGCCATCAGATCACCAGTGGACCGGTTGCTACGAAAACCGTATTGCGAATTTGAGAAATTTTCGTGTTTCGAGATATTTCATGAGCTGATGATTGATTAGCGTTAGCATGCCCTTGGAAAGAAGGGACGTCAGTGCAATAGTTCTGTAGGAGAAGAGAGAAGATTTGCCCTTTTTTGGAAAAGCTTGTGAACTTCATTTTGCCAACGTGAAATAACACCTCTTCAGAAGAGGGAGAGATATGGCATCTGGACCAGCAGATTTGTATCTATTAATATCTTTAAGTACTCTTGCTACAACCCGCATGCGAATGATTTCTTTGTACATATATTCGACAGGCTCTTAATATAAGCAGAGACTGGACACAATCTGAAGTGCTGAGCTAGTTGCAAAGTGTGCAGGTAGTAGATATTCCTTGTCCAAAGGGCTGGTGTAAACGAGCGTTTGAATGGATGATGAGGCAGAATTCCTCGTGCTTTTTGTTACATCGGGGCTTGTGGTATTGCCTGCCGCATTTAGTTGGTCATAAATTTCACACGCTGAAAAAAGGCATTGCAGTCATTCATGCTCGTTTGAACTTTGTTAGGTTTTCCTCTGTTGGGTTGGCCTCGAAAGACCGAAAAGTAGTCCTCTAACCAAGACAGCTTCTTTACAGCTCGGGTCGTCCCACGCCATTTCGTTTGGTTTGATACTCTTTATCCGGTGAGTGGTAAAGGATTTTACTCAAAAGGCAACAACATTTGTGACCCATCAGTAGCGAGATCTATGTACGTCATTATTGAGGAAACATAACGAACAGTAAAAATTTGTGAAGAAGCTCTTAAATTCGCTCCAATAGACATCTCGTATCGCCATAAGTTTATTTTTTGACATTTTACTATACGCTCATTGTTATAGAAATTAGCTGATACGACACAATGGTCCGATAAGCCTATCCATAGGTGTATCCATAAGGGTAAAAAGTTGAAGGCCAGTCCAGGATGTTTCCGGTATGGCTAGAAGTATTCACGTGAGATCAATTACAAGCTGAGTCAAGTTGTTCGCAGTCCGGAGTAATAACCCATAATGAGTATTTATGCTGTTGTGACGATAGACAATCTTTTGAGACTCTCAAGATGCAAAGGAAACGATAATGAACTTGAAGGTCACCCAATGTCTGAGTAAGCACAATTTAGGCCAGAAACATTAGTAGTCGTTATATTGAATCAAAATCTAAAATTACAAAATTCTAGAAAACATCTTTGCTCACTCCAATTCCTTTGTGGAAGATGTTCAAGTATCTGATATCCCATATCAATCCCTATACGAGTATACAGCATGAGTCAGTCGAGTCATCAATACTTCATCAACATAAAAAGAACAAGCCATCAACTTCCAGTAAAGAAAGCTGGGAATCACCTTGCCCAAACCAACTCGTACGATAAATCTGCATTACCCACTGTACCGTGTTCTCATCCTAATCCACTTCTCCTTACTACGATGAAATGTGATTTTAATCAAGTATCAGCCTCATAAAGGACATTGAGTATCTATTTTCCCTTTTTTTTTTATATTGGACGCACACATGTCCTAAAGGTATTCTACACATAACTCTCCAGAGCTCTACACATCTACATAAAACTCCACGAAGGACCCAAAAGTGTACACACACAGGAATAAAAAAATAAAAAAAGGAAACGCATAACAGCTCCCTGTTTACATAACATTTTGTAATCCCCGGGATATTCTGTATCACGGATGAATACACTGAACTTGAATATTGCCAGAGGATAGACTCCCTTGGTCGGATGTTGTTTGAGGAGTAGATGGTTGGGAATTTAACAACAAAAACACTTTTTTTCCCTGTCAGTGCTTCACGTGTGTGCATTAAAAAATTGCGGAAAAGCTTCCCAAAAAGAGAGTTAAGTTGCGCTCCCGTAAATCATGGTAGGAGGTTAAATTTTTTTTGTATTTATTTATATTTTCGAAGCCTGTACAGATTTATTGTTAAAATTTAAAATTTGCACGTGGAATTCCTTTTTATTTTGGTTTTAATTTTAAATGTAACTTTTTCTTTTTTTTTTAATTTTCGGAATTTATTTATTATAAGTGGAAATTGTGATTTTGCAGGGAGGTATCGGCTTTTGCGTTTGCAGGAAGATGGGGTCGACTTTTATGCCTTACTTTGTTTCATATGCATAATCGACTATTACTTTGTGGCAGGGAATTTTTGGAATGCATATTTTTTAAAGCACATCCAGCACTTCAGCAAAGGATAAATTCTGTTTAACTTTTTTATAAAAAAAAAAGTCAGTTGCCTTGCTTATGTAACGGAATTGGTTAAACAATATGTTTTAACTACATCAACTAGGAAACCGAGAAATTGAAGGATAAAACGCTATTAGCACCGTCAATCTCGTCATACAGGATGACCAAGTTTTCCTTAATTTACTGTTGGAATATAGAACGCGTGCAAGATTACATCTAATGCTCCAGATTACTGTCAAGTAATTGCACTGCTCCTACGTATTTTGTAGGTTTGGTTAAATGTGGAGACCTTAGTGGCCGCTCTATTTTGTATCACCGTGTAAATGAGGCCAAGGGCTTCCTAATGTGTTTGCTAAGTATTTTGGTTAGCCTCACTAAAATGGATACGTTAAAGCTAGACGAATGACTGTATAGTATAACATACTGTGAAGTTGTCCCCTCATTTAAGGCAGCCCACACTAACTCTATATGCAACATCGTCATCGCAATTTCCTTACTTACGACAGAAGCGAGTCCTTCTAAATATGTACGAGTAGCTGGCAGAAGTTGGATTTGAGGTTTCGAATGCAGGAATTTGGTCCTAATACTGTTGATTCGTAACCCTTAATCTTCTAGTGCATCAATGCGACCTTGCTAATGAGAGTTAAAATGTGACTTCATTCAATTACAAAGTACCCTATCCTCTCCTATCAGAAACACAGGGTCTGAAGTGCATACCTATTTGGCTTAATAAAAGCTTAAACTAACTTAAAAACTAACAAAAAGCAAGACTTAGGAAAAAAGTAATGGTGGAGGGGATTTAGTTTGAGACAAGAAGCGCTCAGGTTGAAGTTAGAAACGGAGAGGTTTGAGTTGACCTTACTGGGCATGCGCGAGATTGGTTCCTTTAAACCACAAGAGGTGCGATGGGTTGGAATATAGAAGAGACGAGGACATCGTAAACTATGAGTGTTAGCGTTGAAGGAAATAAAATTGCCGCAATCCACAAAACTAGAGAGCAGTTGATGAATGAAGAGAATGTCAGCTACGTCTCCGCGTTTTTCCAGGTTATTCAGATTACCCTGGGATGGCGCTTTTATTTTTGGTTTACCTCAGCGTTTCGAGACCGCATCAAACTTCTCAACATAGGATTTACATATGCGAGTTGAACTAGTAGCATGTTAGGTTTTTCTTACTAACAGCCTACTCGCGGGCCAACTTCGACTGCTGTTGGCTACCAGTTCGCTCCCTCGTGTACAGATACACTAACCCATGTTAACCCATGTAAATTCTACTAGTTTAACTCGCGTGTAAAAACCCTAGATTAAGAAATTGGAGGCAGTCTCGAAAAGTAGGTAAAATAAAAGCGCCATCCCAGGGTAGTCCTCGAAGAGCAAATCGAAGGAAACAAAGTTCAAAAGGGGGACCACACTTGGCTGGCATAATCGAGAAGGGCTCGGACAAGGGTAATGTAAATTAACCTTGATAAACCAAGTGATGAATTGGCTTTAAGGATCATCTCATTAGTATGCGAACGGAAGTTTAACTCTCTATCGCATAATATTGCATGGTCGCGAAGGGATTGAATCTGTGTTATAGGCTGACCATGAAGAAAATAAAGTCGAAGAGCAGATTGATTGGACTTATGTGACAAAGTCAAAGTTTGACATTTGGAGACATTAAAAACCTATCAAGGTCTTCTTGAAGAAGAATAAAGAAGGATGAAGAAATAGTTTTGCAGAACTTAGTGTCGTCGGCGTAATTTGATAGGTGGCAGTGTTTAATAACGCTCTCAAAATCGCTTATATCGGGTTTTCCAATAGAGACTTGACAACTTTTTTTTTTAAATAAAACGCAAACCATTTGGGATATTTCAAAAACTTTATTATCGGCTTGAAGTACAATCATAAACATTTATGAATGGAACTCGACTTCGTTCATTTGGCCATCGCATGCACGTTTGCAGCGGTCGATTCGTTGGACCCAATTTTAAACCACTCGGCCACACGTTTCGGCCGAAACGACCGCTATTTCGAGTTCAATGTTGGCTCTGAGCTCTTCCAACGTCGTCGGCGTGTTGGCATAAACCAATGACTTAACGTAGAACCACAGAAGATAGTCAAGCGGCGTTAAATTGCACGAACAAGGCGGCCAATCGACTGGCCCATTTCTTGAGATAACACGCTCGCCATACTTACTCTTCAATAAATCGATTGTAGCGTGTGCTGTGTGGCTTGTGGCATCATTCTGTTGAAACCACATGTCGTCCAAGTCCATATCTTCCAATTCGGGCCAAAAATAATCGGTGATCATGGCGCGATAACGCTGACCATTCACAGTAACGTGACGATCGTTATCGTCGACGAAAAAATATGGCCCAATAACGCCGCCGCAATAAACAATTATTTTTTGTAGATGAAGTAGTGATTCATGAAGCACATGTGGATTTTCAACCGACCAATAACGCATATTTTGCTTATTGACGAACCCATTAAGCTAAAAATGCGCTTCATCACTGAAGATGATTTTGCGATGAAATTCATCATCTTGGCGCATCTTCTCCCGAATCCTATCGGAGAACGTACGTCGCTTCAAATTGTCCATCGGCTTCAATTCTTGAGTCAGCTTGATCTTGTATGGGTGTAAACCGAGATCCTTACACAAAATACGCCATAATGTGGTATTTTCACAGCATAGTTTCACACATGTTGCCATTAATGCGAAATCTGTGAAATATAACAATATTAAGTGGTTTGCAATAGAAATTGCGTACAAAAAGTGGCAACGATTTAGAATTCCTGAATACTTTGTTAGTTTTCGATTATTACGGAATAAAGCAAATGTCAAGATAAAAGAAGCCAAGCGTAATTACTACGCTAAACATTTTAATTACAAGCTTCTGACTAAAACTTTTTGGACAAACTTGTAAGAGTTGGGTGCAGGACCTAACCTGAAGTCCGAAGTAGATCAGGTCGATCCTGATGAATTATATAAAGAATTCGCTAAGGTTCAAACAAATTTAGGCCCTCCAGACATCCAGACTTCAATTGCTGGCTCTTCTGAACTCTGCAGAGTGGGGCAAAATGATGTTGTTAAGACTATATTAAAACTAAAGTCTAAGGCTGTTGGTATCGACAACATTCCTCCTCCTTTTATCAAAATAATTTTACCATACATTCTCCCAGTAATAACATTCATCTTCAATAATATTGTAACAAAATCTATTTTTTCGAGTGCTTAGAAAAAAGCCAAGATTATACCAAACTTATACTTGATTACCAACGGAGTTGTTAGTGCTTATCAGTCGGAGTTGCGAAAGCACCAATTATCTTGTTATTGCTCCACTAGATTTTGCTAAGGCTTCTGACACCGTTGAACATGAGTCTCCTGACCAGCCTGTAATCAACTGCGCTCGTATTTAATTAAACCAGCAGTTTTCGCCAACAGTTTTAGGGCAGATTTTGTTGAAATTTCAGTAGGTGTTCCACAGGGATCAATACTGGGACCTTTGCTTTTTTCAATTTTTTATAAACGACCACACTAATATTATGAAGACCTGAAATCTTCACATTTTTGCGGACGATGTTCAGCGGCACAATCAGGTTGGCAGAGATGATCGGCACTTGATCTACAGCTAATAGGCGTTCATGAATGGCAGTGGCATACTAAGGAACTAGTTAGATACTTGATTTTTTTGTTGAACAGTCGAGCACTATCATAGAACAGCTATCAAATAATTTTTAGAATCAAAGTTGGTACATAAGTTCGTAAAGTGCATACAGCCAGTATATTGAGGCATGTTCTCCAGCAACCAGCCGGCAATTGACTATGTTGACGTTCCGATCTTCGGGAGTCTAAAAAGGTTCTAAGTTGGTCCTTTTATGAACAATATATTAGCGTTTGTAGATATGAATTCTGCTAACCAGGATGTAACATATTGCTGATGCGTTTTAGGAGGCTTGATTTCTGAACCAGTTAGCCAAAGTTATCTTATTCAAGCACTGAATCGCCAAGTAAGTTCTGTAGATACCGTCTAGGAGATCTCCGTGGGAGTCATAGATAAGGCCATTAGTTTGATCGGTCAGTGTGTAGACATATCGGACTTATGTCAAAGAATTTGGCTTTATAAATAAAAAGACGATTTCTTATCGGCTTGAGATTAATTATATCGAACGAATCCGCATCGTAGCTGGACAAGTCTGCATCGTAACATGTACGAGTATGTCATCAACGACAGCTGTAGTAATTATCGTATTTCTTCTCTAAAGAATTTATGTTCTTATTCGTCGCATCATGGTTATGTCGGCGAACTTACATTTCATTTAAAAAAAAAATACTGCCAATTCGTTGCATATTTTGGTTGCTGGTACATTTTCTTGTTTGTGCTTCTAGGACATGGAGACTGAATAAACCAGCGCCTGTAACCCCACTGGAGGAAGCTAGCGCAGCTGTTAATCGTGAAGGTTCATCTGCCACCATCTTCGTTGTGAGACTTCGAGGCAGATAAAAGGATATGGAGCTTCTACGTAACCTTGCAGCCAAAAATATCATACTGATTTGCTTTAAGATCAAATTCACAACATTAGTTTGACACTGGTGCTTTCCCCATGGAGGAAAGATAAAAGCATACAAACAATGGGCAAGGTATATCGTATACAAAGGTGAGTCAATAAGTCCCTGAAAATGAAAATAAGGAACGCTATTTTCGGCAAAAGAGTCTTTTATTTTTAAACATAATCTCTTTTAGCTTGATACAGTTTGTTCAACGTTTCTGCAATTTGTTGATGCCCTTCAAATAATACGATTTCTCGAGGCCCTCAAACTAAGCGTTTGTTACACGGATGACCTCTTCATAGGACCGGAATTTCTTACCGCCGAGCCATTTCTTCATGTTTGGAAACAGAAAATAATCGCAGGGGACTAAGTCTGGAGAATATGCTGGATGAAGCAGTTGCTCGTAGCCCAATTCTTGCAATTTTGCAATTGCGACTGCGTACTTGTGCGCAGGTGAGTTGTTTTGGCGGAAGAGATCTTCGCAAAATGCGGTCGTTGTCGCTTCAAATCGGCGTCGAATTGATCCAACAGCTCTGCCTAATAGGCGCCGGTGATCGATCGTGAGTATCCAACAAAACTATCGTCATGACCTTATTGGCCGACAGACGCACCTTGGGCTTCGTCCCCGGTTACAAAACGGTGCATAAACTTGGGATTGATCATCGCCAAACACCCCTTTGAAGTTGCCAAACGACTGCGTTTATTGTCAATTGTGAGTAAATGCAGCACCCATCTGGCGGATAGCTTTTTCATATCCAAATATTTTTGCAAAACTGAAGTCACCATGTGATAAGCCTGTAGCCTCTTCAAGTTCGCGCACCTTTGCTCGCCAACTTTCCAATATCATACCGTGGGATGAACTCAATTGGACAACCTGAACGTTCGGCGTCACTTACTCAGCAACCAGTGGCGGATGGTTCCAATCGATGGTGAAGAGTCTCTATAATGCTTTCCAAGCCTTTGTTTGGTTTGCGTGATGGTTTTTTTGCGTCTCGAAGCGTCTGTTTCAAATTTGGGTGTGTTCGTTTTAAAGATGGTTCTGGACAAGCAAAATGTTGGGTTTGAGATAGCAACGTCATCTGTTTTAATTTTCAGTGACTCATTGAGTCACTATGTTATTGTAGCCAAGATACTGATGAGTAAGTCCTGTTCATGCCTTAGTATAGACGTCAGAACAATTGAGAGCTTTAAGCAGTGAAATGGCCAATATTCAACATAGTAGTCCATACGGACGCCATTTTACCGAAAACCCCTGTTTACCCGCATCATCACATACTGACCGCTGTTAGCATCCACAATCAGAACCCTATTTACATATTTACCAGCGTTGATCTTATCCACAAAATTAGTGATTCGCCTACACCATGTTGTTTGTCCAATTTACACATGCCATCAAAATTTGTGTTCCATTCAAGGACCATGAAAATGCCTAATCAGGGCGTTCTCCTTCTTACCGAGTATGCTTTTAGTTCTGCTCACATTTCGAAGCGCACTCAGAGCAGAAGAGAAGGGAAGAACATAGGCTCCTCAGAAGAAATAATAAGCAGCAGAATCAAGGCCTAAGAGAGGTGCTATCAGAAAAAAGATGTTCGGAAATTTTACAGAAAAGTTTGAGGACTGTATTTTCCAAGCACAGCTGCTACATCCTAAGGCCTAACTACCAAGCTGTTGAGAGCAGTAGATGATGCTTGGGTGCTTAGCAAACATCAACTCATCTCTAAAATCTGGTACGACGAAGGTATGCCAGACGAAAGGAAGTTCAGCATTGTTTGACTAATCCTATAGAAGGGAGATTCCCTGGATTGCGGAAAAATTCTCCTCAATCCTGCCTGCCATATTATGTGAACGCCTAACACCTCATCAGTCTAACCTCCCCCAATCAGTGGGGTTTTAAAAATTGTTCGAAACTGACAAGTCATCTCAAGAGTCATCATCTTTCAAAAGTTTTTGCAGTTACTTGCATATGCAGACGACATTGACATAATAGGTGGAACACAGCGAGTTGGCGACTATTTAAGCAGAAAGGGCAGAGATGGGTTTAGGGGTCACCAAAATAAAACAAAGTTTATGCTCTCAAAAAATGGAAATGCACAACATTGACGCCTAGGACAAAACGTCATGATAAACAACTACAACTTTATCTACTCCGGATCCGCTATTCACTCCGACAACAGCGCCAGAACGGAAATCATGCGAAGAACCACTTTTGCTGATCGCAACTTCTTTGGGAATAGAAGACCAGTGCAGACACTCATATCCCAGTCTTGCCTTAAGGCACAGATTCTGAGACACTGATGAAAGCGCAATGCTCTCGGGTGATTCAAAGGAAAAGTCCTTCGCATAATTTTCGGTCCCGTTTGCATCAATGAAGAATGGAAGAAACGTTTCAACAGCGATCTTAACAAGCTATACAGAACGCCGATCTTGTCAGGAATGCCTGAACAATCCAGCTTAGATGGCTAGGTTATGGTACCAACACCCTGCCTGGAAAGTTTACGACTCCAACCTAGAGAAACAAAGGAATAGGAAGGGATAACGATTGCTTGTTGCCTTACTTTCGTAACAAATGCTGGTTGAGAGCCTGATACCATGACATTGAAACATGACATTTTCATATAAAAAACATAACTAGGACGCATCAAATGAAAGGCCCTCTCTGATCGCCAGTTCACTTACGTTTAGTGGTCCAGTGTTTGAAAGCACATACATACATCGACATCATCTACATGCGAATAGGCTTAAATTTGGATGTCAATAAAATCATCGTCGATTCCAGGACATGTTTCACTCCTGAACCACCCGATAAACGTGATTTTAAATTGATATGACAGCAACAAAATGAGAAAAGCCCTTGATGACAGCGAAATTCACGCCAAAAAGTGTCAAAATGCAAATGTCATTATCACTTTTGTATCCTCGCTTACAAAAATTTCAGCCATTTACCATTTCCTATAATGGGAAAATTAAATTCCGCCGAAGAAAACTCATGCAGCTAAAACACGATGCCCTCGCAAATGATGACTTTTCATCCCTCCAATGCTTTTATTGTTCTTAATTTATTCATCGTCATACTGTCCAATAAAAATTCACCATTACAACCAACATTTATGCAAATAAATTCGTTCTCCGGAGTTTTCCCGATTTTCACTACCTTTCCCCTTGGCACATTCCATTCCGATTACAACAAACACCAAAACTAATAAATCTCTGACCACAATGCCCACACTCACTCGCAAATGTCCATGTCCGCCGCGGGCCAGCCGAGTTATCCTGGTTAAAATATTTTAATAAATTCCACTCCTGACTGTCCGGATTTACCCAAAATAAATTCAAAATAAAAAAAGAAACAAAAGTATTCGAACGCTAAAGTAGATGTACTCGTACATTGTACGAATACGAACACTTGTGCACCATGCAAATCGAGTGACACCTCCGATATGAATCGCAATCGATTCATTGTCCTGATGACAGCAGGCGATGTTTGTTTCGATGTTTTAAGCACTCGATCCGAAAATAAACCGAAAAAACCGCCAAACCACGAGGACATATCGAAAATGTTTCAAATGATTGAAAGTTTTTAAAAAAAATATTATATATGTATATTGAAGCCATAAAGATAATAAAAGGACGTTTCATTGGCTGTGACAGACTGTTGATGGACGCAATGCGCCAACCAACCACTTTGGCGCCATTTATGTTCATTAAGCACTTCATTTGTGCCTGGGATGATGATAAAGTTGTGTTTTTTCCCTCTCATTTCGGACTCATTTTTAGTACCGCTCGTATTCCTGCGAAAAGAAAACCCCAAAATAGCAGCACAACCCATCCTGACACAATTTATAAATGTTAATTTCCATATTTTACTGGACACATCACCATCGCCATCACCATCAGTGCACCGTAAAAATGAGAGACATGAATGTCCCGTTTGTTATTTTTTTTTTTTGTGTGGTGACGGAGGATATATTCGTTGATTTTATATCGTGCTTGGAAATTTTTTTTAATTATCCTTCCTCTTTGGAATTTTTAAGCATATGGCCAAGTTGATCGATGATGGCGCGACGACATGGCTCTTGGTCGAGGTCACTTTCGAAATGCATGCAAAATTGTCCAGTGTTTTATTTTTGCGGCAGAACTCAAAATGCAGGATACGGTTAATCGGTGAAGGACTTAATGCGGTGTTAATGGCGTAATACCGAATGGGGGATTCGATGAGGAAATTGATCGATTATTGTGCAATCTCTTAAGTAAATGATGGACAAGCCAACCCAAAATATATAACGTACGAGTATACATATAAAGAATGCTCAACTTGACGTGAGCAGTATAGTGATACAGTGATGTCTCTGTGGCATGGAAAGAAGCAATTTCAAACAGCTACAAGGCGTAATTATCGCAGCAGGATTAAATAAAGATGAGCTTTTCTGTGTGCCATGAATATGGTAAACAGAAATTTAATTCACTTAAGGGGAATGTTTTAACGCAAACTGGCTCTGGAATTGGTGTTTTTTCATCGTACGAGTGTATCTAGGTTTTCGTGAAATTGGCACCGCTCTTAAGCATAGCACGTACAATTCCTTGGAAACCATTAGTGAAAAGTTTCAATATTTTAAAAGACTTAACCCCATTCATTTTCGAAATTTAATGAACCATAGGGCTTCCGCAAAGGACACAAATCATAGTTTCAAGTTATGAGGAAAGAGAACGATTTATTTATAGCTTGGCTACCAGTTCTCGTGGTTATTGTTTCCCAGATTATCTCCAAGCTTAAAGGGTTTATAGAAATATTGTCCATCGAAATCGTGCCATCTCGCAGTAAGCTGCACTATCTAATATTCGACAAAAAAAAGTTCCTTAGTGAGGGTAATATGTAGGTATATCGAGATAGAAAGTGAACTCTAAAAACAAGGATTCCATTTTTTCCTTGGACTGGATTCGTAAAGTTAACAAACAAAACTATTCAAAGTAAAAAGTAAAAAAGTCTTTGGATACTATCATTAATTTTTTTTAAAAGAAATCGCCAATAATCGTTTGTTTGCTGAAGAGCGACAACGTTTTACAATGTGAACCACGAAATCCAAATTCAGTTCGTTATAATATTCGGAAAGAATCACAGTTCTTGTAAACGGGACACATACTCGTAGCAAATTATCGGAACTGTGTTAAGTTCCAGTAGGTACATAAGGGAAGCAACTCCGGCTCTGCAATTAGCCACCAGCCGTTACTCCTCAAACCGCTTATTCCTTTATGATGGCAAGTAGGTAAGGTGCGGTACCGAAAGCTTCACAGTCCCCGAGAACTAAAAGTTACAGCTGACATCCCGGCTATCTGGCCTATCTATCTATCTATCTACGGAAGCAGATGGATCAGCTACAATGTCAAATAAAAGAACAGGCTACGCACGTGTGTCAGATCTACGAGTTGCTGTCGCACGTAATGCGCCTTATATAGTAATGGGACGCATATGGCTGAGTGAACTCTAAAGGTGGCCTACGCGGCGATTATTCGGGAAACTCCCGACTATCCTATAACTCGGATTGGGTCAGCAGGGCAACAATCAAGTTCAAGGCGAAGTGCTTGCCTTACCTCCCAGAGGGCCCCCGCCCAATTATCAAGGCTTCGCCCTTTAATGACGCTGTCTAATAATGAAAGGGGGCAGAGCAAAGTACTGGTCTTATCGTAAACATCTTCAGATGACGTTACCGAAGGTTGCTACGATTCGATCAGTCACAAGTTCTGTCCTCTCTCTCTGTCCCATTTTCCTAAAAACTTAACACGTGCTCAGGCATTTTAAGTGTATTAATACCCACTTGAGTGTTACGTTATTTAAAAAAAAAAAAACAAAAAAAAAGTTGCCGGTCATAGGTCTTGTTGGCGGCTGGCCACCGGTAGTCCCTACCAGGACTTAAATCACGGCACCATGGGAGTCAGGAGCCCCCCGGATCTCGGTCCGGGCCTGACTTGTTAGAGGTAGGCCCCCTTGTGAGAGCGTCATGGTGGCTGTGGTTTAGACCCAAAATCGCAGGAAGGGTTTCGGCACAATGTAGAGTTGCAATAAGTACTGGGTGCTGCGACCCTAGGAACAGTAAGAGGTTTTAGGTTGGCCTCGACTCTTACCAAGGGTGGAACTTGTGCCGGCAACACAGTTCCAAATTGGTATCAGTGAATTGACGGTGAGCGATGGCAAGGCGTATCCTTGCTCCCATGGATGTATGGGCATCCCGTAGGCTTAAGCCCACATGGCAGGTACTTACGTTAAACACAAGAGACGTTCTTATCTCCCAGAGGTGGTCTCCGCTAACCATTTACTCATTTAGACTAAAGTGTCAAGAGCATGCTCAGTCAGCAGCATAATACTGGCCTGCGCCGGCTTACAGCTAACAACCCTCTACGGAAGAGATTAATCGGATGCGGATTTGCCATATGCGACAGTCTTAGTCAATAAGTCTTGAGCTCCCGGTACGTAAGCGAGCGTTTTATGACAATCCAGGTAACGGCAAAATTCGCCTACATAAGCGCATACCCACACCCCTTCGGAAGACAAGGACGACGCCACCAAATAATTTTTTTACGATCTTCTCAACCAAACATATGAACAATGTCCGAAATATGATTTCTAATCGATTTTAATGTCAGGATAGGAAAGTAGGACATCTTTTGTAGGATAGTTGGTAAGCATAGCCTACTCGACACCACTTATAACAAAAGACTTAGGCTCATCTCAATATACACAAGTGGCACATGGCAGTCTCCGGATCATTAAATTCTAAATCAAATTGATCACTCTAGGCCTCCCCTCCAATATTTTGAATATCCGAACACTCCTGGAAGCCAGCATTGACTCGGATGACCACCTAAGGTACGAACGCGGACTTCAAAAGCACTACAACAAATAAAAACAACTGTAAGAAGATTTAAAGTAGAAAAATTGCAAACGTAAGTGACCGCCAGATTCTTTGCCCAACGCGTACCCCAAAAACTCTCAACAACTCCTATGGCATCAGCATCAAGTACCGAAGAGAGACGCCGTAACTGATATGTCGGGTTTCAGCTAAACAAGAAGAGCATAAAGGCGGCACTAGAACAAAAGACGAGAGCCGCTCATGAACTCTACAGAAAAGACGGGAAGAACATCGAGTTATCAAGAAGAAGAAAAAAGAGGTTGTACACCAAGAATAAAGTACGGAAGTCGGGGCAAGAAAACCCGTAAAGAAGCCTCTAGAGATGAAGAAGGAAACCTTGTAGTAGAGTCACAATTGGTGCTGAGAACATAGAAAAGCTTTTTCTGCAGACTGTACGAGTATTAAGGCGAAGAAGCCCAATATTCTGCTTTCACGCAGAATAGGTAATTCAATGATAGCCAAAACATCCATCCACCTGACCACAACGAAGTAAGAATAGCAATATCTAAGCTAAAATACAAGAAATAAGTTGGAGCTGACGGCTTACCGGCCGAGGTATTCAAAGCTGCTGGAAATGACTTTGTGGATCTGGTCAGAAGAATGTATGCCTGACGAAGTCTTCTCAACAGCGCATACAAAATCTTATCTACTATATTGTGTGAATGTCTGAAACCCCTCGTCAACAACCTAATTGGCCTCCATCAGTGCGGTTTCAGACCAGGAAAGTCCACAAACGATCAAATCTTCGCACTCCGGGAGGTCCTCGAAAATACTCAAGAAGTCAAAATCAATTTTAAAGCGCACATGACAGCATCTATAGAGACGAGCTATATAGAACCATATCTGGTGTTAACAGCCCTGCTAAGCTCCTCGGTCTACACAGAATGACAATCCGTCAGGGTCGGTCAAAAGGTTTTCGACAAGACGACGCGCTGTCATGTGACTTATTTAACATCATATTTGAAAGAATTGTGCGGAACTCACAAAGGAACACTCTTTCAAAAATTTATGCAACTACTAGCGTAGGCCGATGATGTCGAAATAATTGGGAGAACTCAGCGGGCTGTCACCGCCTCAACATCTCAGTAGAAGTAAAACTAAGAATGACTCTTGTAAATCGCTGTTTCTTTAGGCTAAGAAGTCAATCAAGGAGGCTCCACATAAGGCCTTGATCATCCCAGTCCTACTTTATAGCGTTGAAGCACGGACTCTACTGAAAGGAGATGAAGTTATCCTAAGTCGAGATAAAAATCCGTCGAAAAAAATATTCTGTCCCATTTGCGTTAAAGGGCCCTGGAGCAGAAGATTCTACGACAAACTTTACTAGCTATACAGCGACATCGTTCCAGTCAGAAAACTGGTGTCTTAGATGGACAGAACATGTAGGGCGAATGAATAAAAATGCTCCCAGAGGGACATGGCAGTTGCGGAAGATCTCACTTTAAGTGAACCGCGCAAGTAGAAGGAGACCTTAACCGAGTGCGCAACTAGAGGCAGTTAGCTAAAGACCGCACTAACTGGAGACTCTTGTTAGTTGAGACCGAGGTTCACCCCAGAACACATAAGGAGGTAATTCACTGAATTGCAAAAGGGAACCTACTAGTCACTACAGTTCCATGTATCGTCTCGATCTAAAAACGATGTTGTTTCCGTTGTTTCAGATGCAACTGGCAGGCACGAATTAGCATATTATAAACTCTCCACTTATGTTCGTATATAACTATGTTCATTGGGGTTTCCAACGAACTTGTGAAACTGGAGGAGTTTGTTCAAAGGTATTTCCATAATTATTGCAAGCTGCGATGGACAAACTCCTGCAGAACATTAACTCGTGCACCCTCTTCCCACTACCCACCGTCTAGTTGATATACTTCAAACGAAAAGATAGACGTGGTGAAATAACCATTGGCAAAATGATACCTTAATATCAACAATTGACAACGAAGACATATTTTTATGAGTAACCGGCACAAGAAGATTCACTGCCTCCAGGTACTGCCACCGGTTAACAATAGTTGGGTTGCAGCCAAAGACTTCCCTCGGCAGAGTAGTTCAGATATTGGTTTCCTTTCTATTCTTCTTTTGGCACTCTCGGAATTAATTCTTTAGGATGCTGGAAAAGATGAACATGAATTCTGGCTAAAGAGAGCAGAATGACAAGTGAACCTCTTAGATAGAATCCTTAACTCAAATTGGAACAGCATGCTCCGAGTGATGCTTGGCTAAGAAGACGCTTAGTCACTAGTATGTGAACTTCGGATACCAGGAGACCATTGATTTCAATCTCAGCCTTCCTCGGGGGTATGCTGACCGGTGGCTTTCTTTTCCCTATTACTCGTGGGAAAAGAAGTTGATAAAACAATAAAACTGAGACCGATGCCTTTATAGCTGCTTTAACTTTCGGGGATGCACGTGCGCTACCTGTCAATACTTTGACCCTAACGTCAATTGAACTGGTCGTAGAGTTTCTGGCAGCGAGATGAGAAACAAAGAAGGGAATTTGTCCCCTATGAGCGACTCAGACTCGAGCAATTTATGCGAATGCACAATAAGCATGCTGTTGCACAAGCTCCCTGTCAAATATTGTACTAAATCAGATCAATCTGTTCTATACGTGTCGAACTAAGGCTGCCGGAAAGAGGGCGTTCCAGACAAGCGTTAAACGCTAGGAAAGGTCTCTAAACATTTGCCACTTCACTATCCGGCAAGGAGAGTACCGCGGGAAAGCTTTTGCGATCCAAAGACTTAACCCTATCAACATCGGAAGCTGAAAAAACCCGAACCGGAAGCACAGTAGTCGACAAGTCTCCCTATAACAATATAGTGGACCGTGTCTGGCTGGGTGTAGTCCCGGTCAATATAATAAATTTCAACTAACGAGCAAATGGCCTACATACAAGAGAAGGTCATCGAAATATCGATTGAGCACCGCGATACTCAGATCAAGCCAGTTCCTCAGATCAGGAAAGTTCCGCAAAGATTGGTAGAGAAAAATCTTGTCCACATGGCATTCGCCATAAATGATAGTTCCAGGAAGGGGTTGAATGATTTCAAGGGCAACATTTGATAATGAAACTAAAGAAGAAATCAAACGAAGAGTTACATTTTGACAATCGCCATTTCCTTTGGCCAAAGAAAGCAAGACTGTGATGAAATATCAAAGAGACCCTCACCATTTCAGTGAACATCAGTAAAAGTCGTTTTGAATTCAAGGGCCTTCGAGTAATTCTTAATAACATGTGCGTTGACATGCTTTGAAAGTGTGCATCTCCACATACCGAATCTCATAACTTATTCTGGTTGAGAAAAGCATACACAGTAGTCTAAGAGCGCTACGGCATGCATCATAGAATGAATAGACACCATCACACAGGGTCGAAAGGTCTGTAATTCCTATTCAGAAAGACAACGCATTGGAGAGCGACCTCGCCTTAGTTCGGCGTGTGTGGTTACTAGAGAGGCTTATTGGCTGAGTCTGCGGTATACCCAGAATGCAGCGCCATCTAGGCATGCAAGTAACTGACAGTCATTGTACATATGTGGTTAGAATATCTATTTCAGCTCTGCCTTTTGATGTCGAATTTTAATCGATGGATCTATGCAAACAAGACGATATACGAGTACTAGGAAATGGTGCTTGAATCAACTATGGCAATTGCTTTTGATTATTAGTTTGGAATCGCTGTTGATGAGTTGAATGTCTGGCAATATATTGACAGTATTTGTCAAGTATCCAAATATTATTTACTTTACTTAACGATCTCCCGACCCGTAAAAAGTCTGTGCCTGAGACACCGCAACTTTCCATCCTCTTCGATCCCGGGAACGCTGCTGCTAGTTCGTACGACCAAATATCTTGGCAACCTTGGCAATGGAAGTTCGGTCTTCCTGCTATTCTTTAACCTGAGGGCCGGCGTAAACACAGAAGGCACTATGTTTAATAAATCCATCCAGGTGCTGGGCTCTGCAGACGATATCGACATCATCGCTTGTTCCCAGGATGCTATTATTGAGGCTTTTACTGCTGTAGAAAAACAAGTTGGTCTCATGATGGATGAGGATATAACAAAGTACGTGCTATCGACCAAAAACTGATTTGTAGAACACCGTCTAGGATAGAACCTAACAACCGACGGCTATAAGTTTGAGGTAGTGAACGAATTTATCTACATCGGGGCAAATATAAACTCCACAAAACCACTGCAACTCCTAACTCAAAGGTCCAAAATCATGCTCTACATGACCCCGATCTTGCCAGTCTTGCATTATGCTGGACGATAATCAAGACAGCGGAGCAAATCTTGGGATCCTTCGAAAGGAAAATTCTACATCGAATATTTGGTCCATTTTGCGAGGAGAGCGAATGGAGGAGAAGGTACAATCGCGAATAAAGATGTGGATGTAGTCCGGAAGGCAAAAATACGTCGACTGCACTGGCTCGGCCACATCGAGCGAATGGACTAGAATGCTCCAGCTAAGAGAATATTCCAACCGAGCCACCTGGTTCACGAAGAATAGGAAGACCGAGCCTCCGGTTTAAAGAACAAGTAATCGCGGACGCGAGAAGCCTTGGTCTAGTAAGCTGGAAGGAACGTGTCCGTGACTGTGTAGGATGGAAAGCGGCATTAGCTCAGGCTCAAACCCTAAAACTTTCCAAGGATCGCTGGCCGGATTAGTAAGTAAGTCGTTGTTTGCCAGAACTAGCCTTTATGAAAATACGTCACGGCTACTTTTCTTAAACCTCAAAAACCTATCTGCCTTGGCTGCATAAGAACTTCTTCAGTAGGATCTTCCTGCCCTTGATTTTAATAACTTGGATTCCGCAACCAAAGCAATCTTCTGTTTGAAAAGCAGAGCTCTTTGGTACAAAAATCAATGGAGTTTTGATGACTTGACTCTGCTCTTATGCACGTACCGTCTGATAAAATGACACCACAACTCCTGTTATTGCACAATACGAAACCGACTTTCTCTATGTTCACGAATGGTCGCGCTCAAAATGACTCCAAAATGTAACTATTATGATGCCGCTGGTTTCTTTTTTGCGTACCTACGGGAATGTAATATCTCACTCTTCACATGGAAAACGTTGTTACAGCGAAGCTCGGTTTAAGGCCCTGCTGGAACCTCTCATCTTACATGATAATTCGAAAATGCAGTCAGATGGCTGAATTCACTGAATCCTTTCCAAATAACTTGCCAGTCAAGCTTTAGGCGAGGATTTCTCATGACACAACGTTAAGGTTTCCTTAGTAGAAAACACAGTAAACTGCTTACTGGTGCCGAAAAGGGATGCTACTATTTTGCTAAGCACCTAAATGTGGTAGTCACACAACGTAATGCATCATTTACTGCGAAAGTGATAGCGACACCGTAGAGCACTTTTTCTGTGAGAGTCAATGCTCGTACTAGAGTGAGGATACTCTGCGCTAATCTCATACAAATTTTGAGCTCCAAAGGATATGCAGATGATATCCCTGTTATCCCTAGGTACAACCATGCGATTACCATCAGGGATCTCATACAAATGAAATGAAAACTTCTTGAAACTGGTGTTAAAAAGAGGGGCTCTCAATTAATCCCAGTAAAACAACAACTAATTCATTTAGAAGAAATAGAAAGCTAAACTTCTGCGACCTGTTTATAGATGAGACTATGGTGCACTTGAAGGAATGGGGCCTATACCCCAGAAGTGTACTGGCTCCCCAATGAAATGGTGATGCCAACCATACAATACTATGCGGTAGCATGGTACCAAACAAGGTACAACAATAATGAAACTGAGCAGGATTCAACGGCTTGAGTGTTTGTGCATTACAGGTGATATGAGAACGACCTTAGCTCTATGCGTGCAGGCATTATTGGACCCAGCACCGATTCAGATGGCAATTTAAGCGGAAGCAGTAATACAAGCACTCAAGCTAGATCGCTTAAACTACTTCAAAAAAGATTGGTCACCAGAAAATACCAAAGAAAACAGGAAGCGCCTTTTGCCAAATCTTTAACTCTAAACCAATTTTTAGACAGTTATAGGGTCTACTTCCCCACGAGTGAGGAATGGAATACAAATGCTAGACGACAAAATGACTAAAAGCGGTATCCTAATGGTTTGAAAACTTCCCAATGTGTAAGAGCAGGAGTGCACTAAATAAGGAGGCCACCATCTTCTAAGCGGAAGTAGCTGTCTCATTGGAAGCTGTATACCTTCTACAAAGTAAGTGACGTGGAAGAGTCAAAATACTCGTAACTATACTCTTGGATAGTAAATCCATACTCAAAGCACTAAATAGCTACTCGTACTCACTAAAAACCTCCCACAGTCTACCAAAGGCCTATAATCTCACTACCTTAAAATAAATATAACTGCTTGTAGTATTAGTACCAGAGGAGGGTCGCAATGAAAAGGCTGAACAACAGACAAAGAAAGGCGCAGAAAGCCCATTTATCGGACCCTGCCCTAGCTTTGACTTTAGTCATTGATACGAGTATGTATTGTTGGCAACCCTAGACGTAAAGCACCTACGTAGTCTGCAATCATATGTCTGAAGACTGATCAGTCTTTTCTCTTTCCGGCCGGTAATAGAGCAATATTAATTGCAGGAATACGTTTTGCTTATAAGCAATTTATTTAAACTTAAAATAAAACTATTAAATCCTAAAGATAATTGTTTATAATAGTCATAACGATTTAAAATAGGAATTAAGACACCGGTCATAACAATCAATTACTTGAATGATCTAGATGGTCCTAACATGGTCCACATTTACACAAGAATACTGTTCGGGCCACTAAAAGGTCACTTTCTTTGTAATAAACGTCTTTACCGATTCGGAATCCACTACATTATGGTCATCTATATTATCTGAAAGCAATCTCGGGGAAAGATCTGATCCAATTCCTGGAAATATTGAGCAATAAATGAAAGAATGGGCCACCATAGATGAATCTGGTCGCAGTGCACCAGGTCCTTCGAATTACCAAACTATATTATGTACCAAACTCTGCTCCGATGTGACGGGAGCTGGGTCTCTTGCCACTGAAGCGTTAATCCAGATTTCTACGAAACACCGGGACAATGGAATAGTTCCTTGTCTGAGGAATATATTTTGACACTAAAGATCGTCGAATATATTAGGAGCAGAGCAACTTCAATAAATTTGTGCCTTTTAATCGTCCTAAGTTTAAAAAAATTTAACAATCCAACAAATAGTAAAATCATTCCTGCTTGAGATTAAAAATTAAGTAAAAAAAAATCAACAGTAGTGCAGTCAGTTGGGTGCACCTTTTACAAAGTATGCACTCTCTGATACCAGTGTACAGATTGAATAACAAAGAAAATATTTAAAAAAAAAATATCTCCCCACTTACCAGATTAAATGACTTCATATCGTCCACCGATATGAGTTCTTCCCTCCCTGGTCAGTATTCAACCAAAGTACTCGTAAAAATCTCTGAATTATTGTCTCGAATAAAAGGATTCTCGTACAAATGAGAAAATATGAAAAGTCCTTTTTCGTTCTCCGTATTTTAATCTTGACAAACACAATCCGCAATTTCACTATACCAGGACTGATGTGAGTACAAAAATATCTCTATAGATTCGAGGGTTGTACAATTATCTCAAAAAAAAAATCACTTTGCAAAGAGGGACCAAAAACAAATCACCAAAATCCCGAGTCTATTATTTCCGGTTATTTATGGAGCAATAAAAATGCTGCCGCCACATGAGACTTTCCGCTTAAAAATCTACACCCCAAACGTCCAGTACAGTCTATTCGACCGCGTGGGTAGATTCCTATCCTTCACTCAATACAAACACACTAGCACACTCCACTGTTTCCCCCTTTTCTGCTCAGTGTTCCGTGTTCAGATGGGAAACTTTAAAAATCCCGGAATTCTGACAACCATATGGATGCGACAGTAAAAATGAAATTAATAATCCAAATCCGAGAGAGAACGGACAACGAACACAACACCACCTGTTGCTACCGCTTTCGACACAAAATGACGATTGACGGTGAACTTGTATCCGACGGATGTATTTATTGTATCTCCGCGTAGTCTACCCCGTCAGAAAAAAAAAAAAATATCTTCAATAAAATGTTTCATTTCATTTTCATTTAGTTGGATTCCACAGTTCCAGGTGGTAGCAGAGCCCGCAGCGGGTTTTTTTTTTTTTTGTGTAGAGCCCCCTCTACCTGGAGTTTAAGTTGAAAACCAAGGGACACTCGTGCCCAGTAGAGAATAGCGTATCTAACTATCCAAAGGAGAGATTCCATTCCCCCGTACTCATAGTCGTACTCGTATTGTGTGCGACAGCACGTGATTGCACGAATTAAAAGTCTATGTATCTCATTTTGCTCCGGTGCTTTGGGACAGGGCAAGAATGGAGATTTTGAGTAACGAGATGCGGTTCCACACTGATGAGCAGGACGTTGGTGGGAAAGATGTTGCGGAACTGAGGTGGTTTTAGGTGGTTGATTTTTGGGATTGTTTTTTTCTTTCGGTTCAGTTGGATTTCTTATTAAATTCATTTTATCGTTGTTGTGGCCAATTTTTGAGTGGATGTCGTCTTACTCAAATTCTTGACATGGTACGATGAAGAACTGAGTTCAAGGTGACGTAATTTTTTGTTAATTTAATTTAATTTGCTAGCCAATAGCTAAGCCAGAGTAGAGTGACTAATTACGTGGAATTTGACTTTGGCCATACAGTGTCATGCGTAGTAAAATTACTAATCATTCCATTGAGCCATGGGTATGAATTTCAGAAACGTGTTTTAGATTAAACAGAAATAGGCGAGGAGTTCCCACTCTTCTACATACAATATAAAATTGCCTACTAAGCCGAGGATTACCTTGACTCGAAAAGTTTTCCAAAATGTCCGAAGTATTAGTTATAATGAGAATTTTACGTGAATTTTAGAAAAAAGTGAAAATGATTAATCTCGATAATAGCAGTCCGGCTTTTATTTGAACAGGAACTGCATGCAATCGGGCAGGACGCACTAGTTTATTTTGAAGCGCATTGCGTGAGAATTTGAGGGGCACATTTGCTTGCAAATATTGGAGATATCGGACTGAAATTTTTTCCAGTTGTAGTACACATGTTTAGTGTAGAATTCGGTCTCGTTCATATGACCACCGCGATGACCACGTTTGCAGCGATCGATTCTATGGAGCGAATTTTCCACCACTCTTCCACACATATCGCCCGGAACGTTAACAATTTCGCGTTCGATATTGTTGTTGAGCTCCTCTAACGTTGTTGGCTTATTGGCATAAATCAACGACTTAGCTTAGTCCCATAAAAATAAATCCAAAAGCGTTAAGTCTCATGTGCGAGGTGACCATTCGACCGGACCATTTCTCGGGATTACACAATTACCCAACTTCTCCTTCATGTGACACCATCTTATTGAAACTGCATATTACTGATGTCAAGTACATCCCATTCTGACCAAAAGTGGTCTTCCAACATGACACGATAGCGGACTCCATTGACTGTAACATGGTGATCATTTTCATCGATGAAAAAATACGGTCCAATCACACCTTCGGCATGAAATCTACATCTCATGATCACTTTTTGGAGATATAATGGAGTCTCTTGAATTACATGTTGGTTTGTTGCTATCCAGTAACACATATTGTGCCTATTGATAATGCCATTAAGCATTAAGGAGAAAACAGCAAATCTCGTTATTCTAGGCGACTTTAATTTAGATTTGTTAACGTCTGGCGCTGCTACAGATTCGTACCTATCTGTTACAGCAGAACACGGGCTAACATCTTTCATTAATGCTTCTGCTAGGCCAATATCCAATACATGCCTCGATCATGTTTTTGTTCGTTTTATGGAAATTTCATTAAATCCATGCTCAGGGGTTAACATTGATCTCCGAATCACTGAGCACTGTAGTCTAAGAGAATTGAAGTGCGTTAGGCATTGTTTTTTTTTTTTTTTTTTTTCTTCTACCGCGAGCATCGAACTTGTCGAGTTGTAGAGGCTGAGTAGGGTCAATGAATCTCGAGAAGAAATTCTACAGACGAGTCCTGAAACCAAAGGATGCTCCCCTCCCCCGCCAAGGACGAGTCTGGAGCTCAGCCGCATCAGCAAGCTCCATCTAAGGCGCTCTACGCATAATCAAAACCTTCGGATCCGTTCCGGAGGTTTAGAGAAGTGCGGTCATATAGAGCCAGATTGAGTGGGCTAAAAACACCCGAAAAGATGGATCACCCACTATTTCTACTGCTCTCAAACTTACAAAAGACTCTTCCAAGCGCAAGAGATCGTTGTACGAAACCGTGCCGGTTTCCAACAGGTCCAAAACGCATAGTCCCAAAACCCCTGGGCCATCCAACAGCACATTTCTGAGGTCTTTCAGTGAAGTACTAAAGGACGCAGTAGTGATCACGGTGATCGATAGAAACGGTACCGACTGTTCCATAACACCTGAATGATGGCAGCTGGTCAAATTGAAGCTTTTGTGGAACTTCTTGACCATCATGCGGGAAAACCCCGGACAACCTCCTATCACAAGCGACGCTGGCTGGCACCAAGGCCATGTCAAGCTCATCGGGTGTTCCAACCAGAGATCTCTTGAGCTCTTCACCAAAGCCATAGGTGCTTTAGGAGAGTTTTGGCCAGGTGCAAAACTCGAGGTGGTGTCTAAGGAAGACATTCCTAGCAGACCTCGAACTCGTACCTGGATCCCAGCAAAACTCTTCTCTCCTCTGGAAATCATCAGGCTCAGTAACTCGACTCTTCCGACTCAAGACTGGAAAGTCGCGAAACTGGAGGAACTAAGGGGCCCTTATAGATGCGCGTTAATCGTGATCAATAAGGAATCCCTTAACTCTCTGGCGTAGACGAAAGGCATGATTCGGTTCGGATTCAAACCATACACTTAAGGGTATACAAAAAGGATGAGCTAGATGCTGATAAGGAACCTCCTCCTCCTTTAACACCAGATAACACAACCTTGGATCTCGGAGCGTCGATATCCTTTCCAGAAATGGATAGCGACGACTCCAATCTATCCGAGGTTACTATTAAGTCGTCGGTCTCCTCTTCTGACACCCTGTCGGAAATGGAAACCGATGACGATGCAAAGAGAGGTCCTATACGATTAGAGGTAGAAGATGAGCTTTTGGGCACATCTTCAGAATAGGAGGATCTCAACAACACCGTGGTCGAGGCTACTCTGGTAAGCTGTAGCAATGCTACGGTTTCTCCAGATTAGTCTCCACCACTCAAAAAAGGCTTCGGCCGCACTCATTCTGCATCTTTCAAAAAACGCTGAAGATATTATCCTAATCCAGGAACTATGGTTTGTAGAAGGCGTGGTTCGTGGACTTAGGACATCCGCATACGCTCCGCTCTATACAAGAGACAAAGGTAAGATCAGAAGTTGTATATTAGTGAAACGTAGCCTTAATGTATTTCTACTTCCCAACCTCAGCGACCCCGACTTAACCGTTGCCAAAGGCTCCTACTGGCTGGCATCGGCTTACTTTGGTCACGACCATGTGGACCCTCTCTCTGGTGGTAACCTAGAAAGGATGGTGCTGGAAGCTGGAAGGCAAAAACTGGCCTCATCATCGGATGCGACGCTAACGCACATCACACTGTATAGGCCAGTACCGACATCAATGATAGAGGTGAGTCACTTTTTGACTATATTTTAAGTACTAGCCTCCTTATTTGCAACATTGGCAATGAGCGCACTTTTATACTAGAAACCGACAGGTAGTGCTAGATATTACTCTTGTCTCCTACAGCATCACTCAAAGGCTAAAGAACTGGCTGGTATCGTCTGAACACTCCTTTTCAGACCACAGATACATCAAATTCAACCTGAGTGTGTTCCGGAATTACCGGAAAACTGGTTGGCCAAAATACAGAGGAATACTGTCAGAAACGCTATCCTCTGAACTATCAAGTCCTCCGCGTAACACCAATGAGCTTGATATGAAAGTCAAGAAATTTACTCCGGCTCTGAATCAAGCTATGACCGCTTCCTGCCCTCTTATTCAACCTAGAGGCAAGAAAAAGCTATATTGATGGACATCAGCACTGGGACTGCTCAGAAACTCTTGTAGAAAACTTTTCAACGTAGCAAAAAGCACAAGAAAAGTGACTGACTGAGACTCATACAAAGAATCCATCAAATTATACAAACAAACAACTGAGGCGACAATCCTGGAGGTCATTCTGTGACAAAATCACAGAAACCTATGAGGCATCGCGGCTAAGAGTGGCACAGTCCTCCTGCAACCGGGACCAGAATTCATGATCTGATTACGAGAGACAAACTGCTCTGGGCGCTGCATACAAGTCTGCTGATCCGGACGGTATAATACCTGCCGAGGTACAGAGGCCCACAGATATTATTCTGCCTGCGCTAGAAAATATTATGAGGAGCTGTGTAGAACTAATCCACGTTCCACTGTATGGAGAGTCAATGTAGTATTCATTCCCAAAGCCGGAAAATGTTCTCATGTTGTCCCAAAGGACCTCAGACCTATAAGTCTATCATCATTCCTTCTGAAAACTCTAGAACGACTGATTGATATCCATATATGAGCTAAAATTGATCCAAGATTTCTGGCAACGGCTCAACATGCCTACTGTAAAGGAAAGTCGGTGGAAACGGCTTTGCACTCACGGACTAGACGCATCCCTACAATATAAAGAGTACACAATGGTTGCTTTCCTAGACAAAGAGGGCGCCTTTAAGAACGTCAACACATCCGCAATAACGACTGGGTTTTCAACTCTGCAGGTAGACGATTCACTTGGGGAGTTGATCAGCCTTATGCTAAAAAGCAGGATAATCAACTCCAAACTGGGTGAGACTTCGGTTGAAGGATGTGTCAACAGAGGTACGCCGCAAGGCGGTGTCCTGAACTGCTGATATACCTGGAAGCGGGTGGTAGCAGGGTGATTGCCTATGCGGATGACGTTGCTATAGACGTCTCAGGTAAGCATCTCAATACCATTAAAGAACTCCTTCAAGTAAATTTCAATAGATTAACCCCCTGGTCAGATCGCTGTGGATTGGAAATAAAGCCTCATAAAACTGATCTTGTCTTCTTTTCCAGGAAATATAAAATTCCAATAATAGACCCTTAATCAATAAACGGTACCAGTTCAGTCTTTTCTGATACAGAAAAATATTTGAATGTCATTTTTGACAGGAAACGAAACTGGAAACCTTACATTCAAGAAAGTGTCAATAAAGCTACAGTGACTTTGTTCTCTTGCAAAAAAGCCATTGCGAGTAAATGGGGTATCCAACCTCGCATCTCGAACACAAAACCGATACTTACTTACGCGGTGGTCGTCTGGCGGACGGTCCACCCCCTCTACGGCATTGGACATTCGATATTTTCAGCAGGTAAGTAGCTGTGACTGCAGTGGACAAATAATTCATTTGGCCACGCCAACATTCTTAATACTTCAGGAATCCTCACAGAGAGCATCGATTACACCATACCTGAACTTTGGTTTGACAAAAACTTTCATGTAAGCTTCCCCCCTCTATATGCTTCTGGGTGGAAGATGTTTTCATGGAGGACAAGTCAATCCATCTCAACACAGATGGATCTAAAGCAAAATTTCACTGATTCTTAACAGTAACCTAATGGCCGAGGCTGCAAAATTTAAAAGGAAAATGCATTCACTTGCCCTGGTGACGACTGGGGCCAGTCTGCTTTTTGCTGGAGTCAACCTGTACAAAGGAAACGAAACGTTTTACGATGATTTCCTCATGCCAGTCGTTCGGCTCATTTCACCAGAACGATCTCATCAACTTGCAGTCTTAGCTTGTAAATATAAACTCTTCGCTGCTCCAAAGAAGGAAGATCCCCAAGTGCTGAGAACAAAGTTCTTCAATACACAACTCAAGAACCCCATTGGCATCGCAGCTGGGTTTGATAAACAAGGCGAAGCCATTGAAGGTCTAGAGAAAATAGGATTTGGCTTCGTTGAAATAGGTTCCGTAACCCCAGAAGCACAGCCTGGCAATCCAACACCCAGAGTGTTTCGTCTAACAGCATATCAGGCAATTGTCAATCGTTACAGCTTCAACAGTGATGGACACGAAGCTGTTTTCGAACGGCTGAGCGAGTTGAAGAAAACTGGCATCTACAAGTGAATCCTTGGTGTGAACCTTGGTAAAAACAAAACCTCTCCCAGTGCCTTGGAAGACTATGTGAAGGGAGTCAACAAGTTCGGTCCCATTGCTGATTATCTGGTAATAAATGTTAGCAGTCCGCATACACCTGGTTTGAGGGATCTACAAAGAAAGCGTGATCTCGAATCCCTTCTCGCTGGCGTTGTGGAGGCGCGTAACAAACTCCCGGAGAACAACACTCTCCCAATATTTGTAAAAGTCGAAGACATTGCCTCAGTGGTGTTGAAAAATAAATGCAGAGTAGACGGTCTTATCGTATCTAACACGACAGTGGACCGTTTTAATGAGAGTGATGAGGAATTGGCAAAGGAAACCGGTGGATTAAGTGGTGCGCCGCTCAAAGCAAAGTCCACCCAACTTATCGCCGATATATACGCTAAGACCAAAGGTAAAATCCGAATCATCGGTGTAGGCGGAGTATTTACCGGCCAAGATGCTTTCGAGAAACTAGAAGCCGGTGCTTCTTATGTGCAATGCTACACTTCGTTCATTTTCCATGGGCCACCGGTTGTGACGAAAATTAAAAGCGAATTGGCGGAAATTTTGGAGAAGGAGGGCTATGCTAGTGTCTCTGATGTTGTGGGTAAGAACTACAAGAAATATCTAAGCAAATAGAGGGGTGGATGCACCACTTGTCTGGGTTGTTGCTGTTGAGGGGACAGTGTTATTGGTCTGCTGAGACTGTATTGCTTATTTGTTAAATAAATTTTTAGATATCACAGTTGGTGGCGGTGTTTTCTCAGATAAGCTAAATCTAAGCCCCTCTTTCCGTCTTCCAAATCACTGTAGCGTGTTACAGGTGGAAATTTTGGCGATTAAAGAAACTCTGTCCTGGCTGAAGAAAAACGTGATATCTGCAAAGGATATCCGCATATTTTCGGATAGTCAGGCCGCCATCAAGTCCCTGGACTCGGTCTCATTATATTCTAAAACCGCCCTTGAGTGCCGATCGTCTCTCATGGAGATGGCAGAGCAGTTCAACATTCACCTTTGTTGGGTGCCGGGCCATAGAGACATTCAAGGGAACTGTAGAGCCGATGAACTCGCCAAAATTGGAACCGCTCTACCTGTTCTACCGGAAAGGGGTAGTATTAGTATACCAATCGCTACGTGAAAACTAACATTAAAGCTGGATGCCAATAAAAGAACAGACCTTAAATGGACTGTTGGGCAAACATGCTTAGCGGCCAAACAGATCTGGCCAAAGTTGGATCTGAATCGCTCTAAGGGTCTGATCCTTTGAAATAGGAACATCTCAGCGCCATCATAGGTGTCATCACTGGACACTTACTCATAGGCAAGCGCGCTTTTACAAATGATTTCTGTAGAAGTTGCATGGACGAGGAAGAGGAGGAAACAATCCTCCACCTACTCTGTACATGTCCAGCTCTCTCCCAGAGAAGAAAGCTTTATCTAGGCGCTTTCTTCTACAACGAACTAAACGACCTAGAAAACATAGACGTTGACAGTCTCCTGCGCTTTATTATAAGCTCAAACTGGTTCCATTAGTATGAGGATCATAGATCCATGTGGCATCACAATGGGACAATAGCCCTAAGTGGGTTGGTATTTTCAACAGCCACTCTTACCTAACCTAACCTAACCTAGGCATTGTTTTGCGTCAATTGTGACTAAGATTAGGTATGATTGAATGATCTACTGCGTTTTGGGAATTGGGATGAAGTCTATTGAAACAGAAATGCGTCTATCGCGTATGAATTTTTTGAAGGTGTTGAAATTACTGATCCATCTACAATAGCCAATATATTCAATGACTTTTTTTCAACAATTGGGCAAAAGTCGTTTGATAGTGATGGTCCTTCATATTGCCAACATTGTGTTGGAGCAGTGTAAAGAGCGTCCTGCAGGAATAATTAATTTTTTGAACAAATTACTGGATTCGAATTATTAAATATAATAACACTAAATCTTATGGTAATGATGGCATTTCTAACATAACTCTTACGAATATCGCTTATAATGTTATTGACATTTTAGCTCACCTTTTTAATTTAAGTGTTAATACCGGAAACTTTCCCGATAAATTAAAATGTCATTACGTGGTACCACTTTTCAACAAAGGTGACAAAATGCATAAAAACTCTAACATATTTGAAAAGGCTGTTAAAAAGAGAATGTGTGGTTATTTGAATAGTTTAATCATTTTCTGTTCAGTACAATTTGGGTTTAGAGAAGGCCTTTCCACTGAATATGCTCTTCTGGCTTTTTGCTCCTTTATAAACAAAGGTCTTGATGATAAAAAAAATATTGAATAAGGCGTTCGATATGGTCAATCACAACATTCTTTTGGACAAGCTTTATGGTGCTGGCTTTCGGGGCTTTATGTATAATTCTATAATTCTATCTTAGCGACCCAAGAGTAATTTCTGTCTGTCCTTTGCCCCATTTAGTTTTTAGGAAAAGTCACTGCTTTTGCAGATGATCTTGGCATTGGCTATGGTTCAAATAATAACCCTTGTGTAGATTTGCTACGAATCTGGTTTGCGAAGCACAATTTAATTGTCAGTAGCAAAACCAAATTATGTATTTCAGCCTTAGCATGCAAGAGTCTCCTGACTTCGAAATATATTTCCATGCACTTGGCTGCTGTCGGCAAAACATGATAAATTGTACTTGTACTGCGGAAGCCTGTAAAATCATGTATAATGACAGCGTAACATGCAATGTAAACTGTTTTAAAGTTGAAGTCGTAAAACAGTTTGTTGTTATAGATGAAAATCTGAGTGGGAGTGACCCCGCCGCGGTCTTAAAAAACTGTCTGCGTTCGGCTATTCGTAGTCTTTATCGATTCAGAATATATTGTATGAATCATACTTTGAAAACATTCGAAGTTACAATATGGTATAAACTGTTGGGGGGTACATACATCACCAATCTCCAACCACTTTTGCGTTGCAAAAGTATGCCGTCCGAAGAATATGTAATGCTCACCGCTTATCCCATTCTATGGTGCTGTTTAGGTCCTTAAAAATACTGCCTGTTAGGCATTTATACTATTTTAAAGTTTCAAAGATATTTTTCATAAGGTGTGGATACATGCAAAGCCCAATCTGTGACACTTACAATTTAATAATTATTCCCCGTTCTGTTGTCGAAATACCTCCTTTTCATACCACCCATTTTAGAAACTTTTTTTGTGTAGTATTTTGCAAATTGTTCAATAGACTCCCTGTAGACATACGACGCATTACAAATTATTGCTCCTTGATTTGAATCATTTTGAAGTTTTGCTATTCCACATTGTTTGATTTTTAGTGTTTTGTACAAGCTCCCTGTTCGTTTATATTCCTTTTCAAATATTTAATTGAATCATTGTTCACCCCACTATAAATAATTTAGTTTTGAAGTGGTATTTATATCTATTTATATTGTTTAATATTTGATGTCACTAACTATTCTATTGTGTAAAGCAGTTCTGTAATATCACAGTAAGCTCGAACATTTTTGTAAATAGCATTATCGCTGAAGATGATTTTTCTATGAAATTCAGGATTTTCTTCAAACTTTTGCAAAGCCCAATGGGAGAAGTTTTCGTGCATCAAATGATTAAGAGGCCTCACTTCTTGAGTTAAATTATTGCTCTTGTAAGTGTGTAGGCTAAGATCTTTACGTAAAATACGCCGCAATGTGGATTGAGAGATTACCAATCTCAGTGAACGGAGTGGAATCGACTGATTTGTTTCAAAATGAAACACTTACGGCTGCAATATTTTTGGTACTTTGACCGGTGCACTGTCTCACTGGCACAGGAACAGTCAATAGTAAATATGTTGACTCGGATTTAACCACTATAGCACGCACAGGCTGTCCCGTGGGACGATTCTTACGACATAAAATTTAAGTAAGCGCTCTTAAAGTTGCGAACGCCGACTCAGAATTTCGGTAGTAATTTTTAATAATTTCCAAATGTTCCTCGTTCGTGAACTTCACCAATATAATTGAAAAACCCTTTCGAAAGGCTTAAGATTTGTCCTCGATCATAAAATTAGATTTAAATTAATAGTCAATTAGGATTAGAGGGTCATATGTCATATCCACTTCTACCTGATAGCCGAAGTTCACGAGTCATAGAAGCTGAAATGAGAAAGAACTTTCATTACATTCTTCTCTCAGTGATTTGCCAAAGGGCAAACTGCTGGCTGAAGACAAAAAAGGGTAACCAAAGCGTCTCGCACTCCTTCGAAAATGCTTAATCGTCGTAGTGCCATATGTACTCTCAAGATTTTTGGATATATTCTGGTGATCGAAGGAAGTGTAGAAGACAAAGACAAACTTAAATTGGATGGACTAACATTTCGAATAAGTATAACGTCATAGCACCAAACGTCGTTGGCGGAAAGATCGGTCTGCAAAGGGTCTAACGTAACAAACATCAGTGACTCTTTACACACAATGTCAATACAGATACAATGGGTATGGAAGAAACACATGACGAGCGATCAGAAAGCCCGAGAACTTATCCTTTTGTGACGAATTCACTCTTACCTTTCGCTGCATCAGCTTATTTTCCCTATGATTCGGTACTTCCACCGACCCAAGCTTATAGAACACCATGTTTGTGATGTCAATGCTTAGAATATTTTGGCGCAGCAGCAAAGGTAACGTGAGTAGCAATCGTTTCGTGGACTTTATACTATCACCTGACCTGATTGTCAGAAATGTTGGCCTGCACTTGCCTTTCGTGACAGTAAGTAAGTGACATAAGGCTATCAGATAGCTATGCTAAGGAGACCACCATCTGGAGAGTACTATAAGGGACTTCCATGTCAGACCATAGACAAATCGAATTCAGAATCGGATCTGTTGAAGCCGAAGAATCCTTTACGAAGCTTTAAAAAGAAACATGACAAACCCGTTCAAGCTCTGCCAAATCTCAGGAAGATGCAGAACGCCTCTAGAGTCTCACGGAACACCTGCCGTATGGCACCTCACGCGTGTGAAAAAAAGAAACACTTTCAGTGC
Source organism: Volucella bombylans (assembly GCA_949129095.1). NCBI lineage: Eukaryota > Metazoa > Arthropoda > Insecta > Diptera > Syrphidae > Volucella > Volucella bombylans. The sequence goes on along the minus strand of OX422141.1, from coordinate 133,454,193 downwards.
AGTACAGTGCAGTGTAGAATGAAAAGAAATGAAAAAAACACAGTGCGGGTATCCCACCACTCCCGCACCCGGTTATAGTACTGTTGCTTGCACTCGGTCACTGATGTCATACGGCCAGTACAATAGCTGAGTCTTTGTAACAACCGATGGATAGCGAGCTATGAGTGTGAAGTTTTTTTGGACATTGTAAGGGCATAGCACCTACAACAAATTGATTTGCTGAACCAACGTCAGAATTTTCATTTCCCTCTAGCCTTACTCAGCATCGTCGGTGTTTGTGCTTTTTGTGTTTGTTTGCGGTTATAACTCGGAAATTCAAGGTGGACGTAACCAACATACGCGGGTTAAAATGTAATAACTTTTCTACGTACGCTCACGTCCGTAAATACCGACTAGCAGTTTCCGGACTTTGTGAAACATGAGTAGATCCCCGCACACAACTCTCAGATCACTCAGATCACTGGTTACCTGTCCATGAACTAGTGCCATTATTCTTTACTCACCGCGTATTGATGTAGCTTACCAAACCCCACCACAATTTACTTACTGTTGCAACTCAGAATTAAATTTCAAATTACATCTCCTTAATCAAATTATCCACCACTACTGTATTTACAGAAGCCCCAAACTGTATTGCAATTCGACCTTTAACAAGTTTGGTGCGCTGTCTAGCTCCATACAAATAATTGCATCCCTGTATCCTCATACTGAAATCATTATTACGGGCGATTTCAATACACACTATTCTGGGTTCTGGACAACACCCGAAGGACGGTTTGTTAAGATCTTCGTTGCGGAAAACAACTTGACCCAGCTTGAAGATGAGCCGAATACCAGAAGTTGATAGTTATACCGCCAACACCAAGGACTTGTTTTTAATTTCTTAACCTGATAAGTACACCGTTGATAAGCTCTCTCCTCTAGGCCCGTCTGACCATTGTGTCATATCAGCCAATTTCTCGTACATCCATCTGTGTGATTAGTGAAAGGATTCCTAAAAGAGCCGTATGGCAATACGATAAAGGCAATTGGAGCGGCGATAACAACTTCTTTAGAAATTCTAACTGGTTGTTATGTGTTCTCAATAATAACCTGGATACCGCTATTGACAGATACTATTCTCGTTTGAATGAGATGCTTTATCCCATCCAAAAGAAAAGGTGTGATACGACTCGAGCTGTTAAGAGGCTGCCCGGGTGAGAGAAATGTTTTTTCGGTCCTAAGAGACCAACCCGATAAAGGTTCAAACGAGCCAGGAATGACTGCAACGTCTTTTTCAAGCGTGTGAAATTTCTATACTACAATGTCCCAAAGGTAGTACGAATTATTGGTCATTTGTCAATTTTGCCTTATCCTCCATCACAACGCTCATTTACAATGACATTCAAGCTGTCATTGTCACTCTTTAGACAAGGCCGATCTGATTATTGCAGCCTACACTTGCCTGCATCGAATCTTCAGTGGGATGAATCCACTTCCGCACTCCTGCAGTAGTAAGAGTACTTAAAGATCTTAACATACACAAATCCGCTGGTTCAGATTGTATATCTCCCGTACCTCTGAAGATGTAGTCTTCCAAGCTGGTAAAAACACTGCGTAAGCTTTTTGATCAATTCTGTACTCTAGGACCCTTTCCCAGCAGATGGAGAACAGTATTTGTCCCTAAAAAAGGCGAATCTCCTTCTCTCTCATCCCACAGACCAATTGCACTGACGTCCCTTCTTTCCAAGGTCTCGAAACATGAAAACTTCTCAATGACTGCCAGTACGGTTTTCGTAGTAACAGGTCGACTGGTGATTTGATGGCATGTCTCACCGAAAAGTGGAATCAAACCCTTCTAGAGAACTCACATCCTCCGGATAGAAGCTGTTCCCAGCAGGTTTTTACGATTTACATTACTCGGTTTTCCCTGGAATGATAGCCAAAATACACACTGACCGGCTGAAACTTATAAACTTACGACCCCTTGCCAATATTCTCTTTATTCATCAAATTTTAGTTGATAATATCGATTGTCCTTCTTTACTTCAACTTATTTCTTAACACCAACCCACGCAATCTTAGGTCTGTGGCACTTTTCCTGCTCAATCTTCACAGAACGAATTACAGACACCTGGAGCCAATCTCTAGAATGCTTCGTGAAGTTAATGATACTCTGCCTCTCTTCGACTACCACCTCAGCAAACTCTGCCTCAAGAACATTCTTATTTCCACCCTCAAGTCCTAACTTTCTTTAACCGCTCCCACCCTTTAGTTGTTACCAGGGCCGGACATTGCATTGGGGCAAGTGGAGCAGCAGCACTGGGCGCATGATTATATAGATTCGTTAAATAGTGCTTTGCAAACACCGTTTTTAAATACATTTCAAAATTAACAGAAAATATTTTTCCCACTTACCTAATTTCAAAGCGACAACACTTCGTAGGTTGCTGCCTCATAATAATAATACTCATACACACACCAAATGTACACTGATACCTAACATCAGCTTACAGCCTTTTCCAGTGTCTGTGTCTGTACCCTGTACGCAACTTCAACAGCATAGTACGTAACATACTCGTAGTTGCAGTTCATTCAAAAAAATACCCTCTTTCTTAGAACCTAACATATACCTTAATACGAGTATCCACGGCTTTTTTTGTTGTGTATGCTTCCAAGGCAGTTGTATCATGCCGCTCCATACGTCACAGTTTCTGCGCCCCACGTCATAGTTTATCCAGCTGAAATCATAGAAAACACTAACAAATTAAACTTCCTATCACAGATAATAAACTTACCAAAGAGATTTAAAAAATGGTGAGAAAACATCAACTGCATGGTTAGTTTACTTGAAATCTTCGGACTCTGTCTTTTGGTTCTGCTGTCTCTTATTTTCGCGAGCGAAAAGGAGTGTCGCTTTGTCCAGCACAGGCTATAGTGACTGGAGTCACTTGTCAAGGGCTATTCAAGAGCATGAGACAAGTCCCTTACATATGACAGCTTTTCGGGCTTGGAGAGATTTAAATTTAGGTTTGCAAAAAGGCAAAACAATAGACTCTGGAAAGCAAAACCAGATGGCCAAGGAAATTGAGCATTGGAGATATATACTGAAACGGCTAATAATTCTCGTGCAATTCCTTGCTACAGAGTCCTTAGAATTTAGAGGAAGCTCCGATGTTTTATTCGAGTAAGCCAACGGCAATTTTCTGCAACTCGTTCAAACTGTAAGCGCTCATTAAATTCCGACATAAGCAGCTTCACTAAATGTAGGATCAACATAGTGGGATTTAATGCTTCCAAAAGACAATGCTGTCTGCCAAACATGTAAGGCATTCATCCGCCGAAAATTCTAGTATTGGGTTGTACCACATACAGATTTTCGCTCAGGCGGAAATAAGTAGTTCTCTGTGCCAGAACGTTAAATTTTCGTTTTTCATAAAATAAAGTGGTACGTGTGCTTGACGTGTGAGAATTTTAGGATTCGTTACAAGTACCGTTATTTTTTTCTTTGAATTATTTACCATGCTGATTCAAATTCGAACCCTCTTCCTTTACGAATCTAAAATGGGACATAATGTGTAATTGGCAATGAAAATGACGCATTTGAGGATGTAGCGGTAAACGACGGACGTTGATTTGGAAAGTTCCGTTCGGGAGATTTCAGCTTCGAAAATGAACCACGTGGAAACCGGAAACGTTAGTTGACGACGATGTTTTAAGAGCAACTATGGGTGCGGACCCAATGAGATCAGTGCGAGAGATTGCACAAAACATGGGAGTATCCCCAATTACAATAAGTCCACACCTTTCTCTCATACGAAAGGTAAAGAAACTCGATAAGGTGGTACCCCATGAACAAAAACTAGGACGCCTGGAAATGTGCTCATCGCTTACATTTAAAAAAAAAAAAAAACTGAACCGTTTTTGCACCGGATAGTCACCTGTGATGAAAAGTGGATACTGTATGATAATCGTAAATAATCTGGGCAGTGGTTGGATGCAGATGAAAAACCAAAACACACCCCCAAGCTCGATCTTCACCCAAAATATGTTATGGTGACAATTTGGTGGACATCGAAAGGACCAGTCCACTTATCATTTCTTCAACCAGGATCAAATATTCAACCGCTATCAATATTGTGAGGAAATTGACATATTGCATGTCAAATTGGCTGAAAAGCAACCTGCGTTAGTCAGTAGGCACTGTCCGATCCTTTTGCATGACAACGCTAGACCTAATAAGTAACGGTGCAAAAACTGTTGCAGTTGGGATTTGAAATTCTTCCGCATCCACTGTACTCTCCTGATATTTCCCCAGCGGATAACCATCTTTTCCGCAATCTGGATTCATTTTGCCGGCAGAAGGTCTTACGGAACCAAGCAGAGGTCATAAAAGCCTTTGAAGATTTCATTGTCTCAAAAAATCAGAACTTCTACGAAAAATTATTATTTGACCTTGCATCATGTTGGAAGAATGTCATAGATGCCAGCGGATTCTATTTTGATTGAATAAAAATTTAAGGAAAAATTATGTTGGCTTTTAAATGTTAACTATAGAATCGGACCTTTCATGTGGTACAACCCAATACAATACCCGCATCTAGTCAGGTGCTTCTGAAGCCTATCTGCACCTGCTAGATAGGATTCAAAACCATGCCGACTATAGTCGGAAAATCCTCCCTGCAACTTTATATTTAAACCACAGGATTAAACCTGTATCGGGCTACCAGTGATACCGCTACAGATCACTTGTGTTGACAGGTAAAATGCCTGTCCAGTCTTTCAATTGGGTGGGGGCCCTAGGGGCGGGACCAAATGACTCGTGTGTTTTATGTGAATTCCTGAAAAAATAAGCCTTAATTCCACTAAATGCCCAAACATTCATGGGAGCAAGGATACATCTTAGCATCACTCCCCGTCAATGCATTGATACCAAAGCAGAACTTGTGTTGAAGGCACAAACTCCAGAATTACGAGTAGTATGAGTCGAGTATGATCTGAAACCTCTTGCTGATCTTAGGGTCTCAATACCTAGTACTTATTGCAACTCTACATTGGGTCTAACCAATTGGAGGACGCTTCCCACGACTTTGGGTTTAAACCACAGCCACCATGACGCATCCACATTGGGGCCCACCTCAACAAGTCAGGCCCAGACCGACTCGCCCGGACCAGTTTGGAGAAGAAAATGCGTACATCTCATTGGGAAAATATCCCAGGGCTTCGTCATACTAAAAGTACCATCAAACCCTTTCACAAAAAAATCAAAAGAATCCCTACAAATCCAAAGGGATGATGTCAGAAGACTGTTTGGATTTCTCACCGGATAATGCCACCTTCGATATCACCTGCACAAAGTAGGTCTTATTCAGAAAACTGAATGTCGTCTTTGCATGGAAAATGACGAAACTGCGGAACACGTTTAATGTGAATACATAGCTCTAAGTGCCTTAAGGAGATTACACTTCCTCAGAGAGATTTTAGTCTTTCTTAACAATGTCATTGTCAATAGACAGAACTTCTATTGGCTTCATAATACTGATTTTATGGTCGCAGTGCCCCCGTAATTGGCGAAAAAATCTTCTTTTTTTTACATTGAAAGAAAGTAAACCGCAGCAGTTGCATTATAGAAACCATCTTAACAGAGGTTCGATATCAATAACTTATTTCAGGACTACGAGCACTCCCGTTAACTCAGTGAGGACTGTTCCGCCATCATCTCTTTTTATGGAATAAGAAGGAACAGAAAGTGGTAGCGCAACCATATCTACCAGCATATGATTCAAGTGTTCGTTGTGATAAGTTTGGTGGTAATCCACGCTGAGAAAATCATATGTTGCATCCACAGGCATTGACAACAGTCTCCCTTATAAATGGAGCATTTGAGTCATAATTAATGATCCCTAGCTGGATCATATGACTGATCACCTCCTCCCGTGTAATAACTACACCGCTAATAGGTGGAAATAGTGATTTAGTATCGGCTTTTCCTACTGAAATACTTTCAATCTTCGATTTTAAAGTAGGTGTGGCTAAGCAGATGCCGCTGTTACAACGGGAATTTTTTTTGGTCGGCCTCGTGGTTTATTGGGATCGCCTGCATTTGGTGTGGTTTCACCTACATTTGGAATAATGCAGGTACAACTCAAGCAGTAGATGGAAAATTTCGGGATAAGGGTTGATTATTGGGGCATTTCAAGTATTTTTTGGAAGAGGTAAGTATTCCGGCGCTGATGACTATGAGCCATGTCTTAGTAATAGTGGATGCAATGTTGGCATTGGTAGTTTTCATTTGAAGGAATCTCATTATAATTTCCACCCCTTAGCGGGTTATTATAGCAGCACTTCAGCTGAATGTGGAAGTTTATGTTTCTGTTGTTTTGCACTATCTCCTTCCTCCACCATCAATTGCTTCTCCGTCCAATTTTTCTGGATTTAAGTCATCAGGAGAATCATCGTCGTTCGTCGAATTTTGATTCATCGATTCATCATTGATCGATTCACCTTTACACTTCAAGTAAGAAATGTCCAGCAGTTTTGTGTGATGAATTACAGACGATGGAACCGTTGAAAAAGAATCCTGCCGCAGATTTTTGATTTAATGGTTATTCTTTCTTCTTGCTTCGTTCTTTACGCGGCTGATACCCCGTAGTCTTAAATCTGATTTAAGGTCCTACCCGAACTTTCATCCTCTAAGTAAACATTCGATTTTTCGAAATTCCACCCTTAAATCCACCACTTTCGTTGTCCACTCGTTTTGATTTCTTAATTTTTGGAGCCATTCTTGGCTTTAAGTTTTTAGGTATTTGGCGAATTCCATGCGAGCAATGTTTTTTTTTATCGATGAACACCATGCAGCATCACTGGGTTCGCTTTCCTTCCAATCGTGGCATAAATCGTCAATGTCTATGTTTTCCGAAAGTTCATAGTCATTATCGTCGTTTGTTTCAAGCTGTGTATAACCTGAATCCTTCTGCTCCTTTTAGAACTCCACGTCTTTGCGACGTTTTCATGCTGCCTTTTCCTTCCTCTTTTTCCCACCACGACGTCACTGATGATACACTTCCAAGCTACTATCTGGCATTCGGATTTCTTCCTTTCTTCATCGTAGCCATCCTCAGCATCTTCTTCATCGTCCTTGGAGTTTTTGATAAGAAATTCTCTCTGTGACATGTTAAAAATATCACAAAATAAATACTTTTCATTAGATAATCTGCATCAACCACAGTGTCCTAACTATAGTTTCCTTAATTCAATAATTTAACACTCTTTCTTGCACAGTTGAACTGCCAAAATGCAAACATCACCAGCTTAACCTGTTAAAGAAAGTTCAACTGTGCCAAAGCGATTAAAAGAAGACCAGGATCTGCATAATGCCGCACACAATTTATAACTGCCATCCCAAGTTATAACATTCCGAGCATCCCTTGCCCAATTTAACTACATCCTTTTCAATGTACGGATATCTTTGCAGAGTTTGTTTTGTACTGTGATTGCTATCATCTCAATCAGCATTACTAACGCTGTTAACTTTTGGCCCGACAACTATAACCGGAGTAGAATCCAGCCCAGCCCAATGCAGTTGAACTCATAGCCACTTAAAAGTGAATTTTCGAATGAAAACCTGCAGATCCTCCTTTTTTTTTTGGGGTTATGTTCCATGTTCTTGCTCAAAAATTGGTAAAGTGGATACAAGTTTTTGTTCAGGCTTTGACATTCACTTCACTTTAAGGCACATTTGGACTCGCACTTACAAGAAAATTTTCTACATAACGTCTCCTTTAAGTGGTGCTCACATAGACACTATTCACGGAAATACTCGTACATACTCGTGTCTAGATATTCTTACATGAATGTGAAGGAAGAGAAAGAACTCAGGATGCTAGAGCACTTAGCATTCAAGAGCCAAATGGAAGTTGAATTGATTGCAGTGCATATTGGCGCACTTTCTAATGCGTGTAATCCTGCATCCCGGATTCACGATTCCAACAACAAGCCACCATCTGCGCCGTATTCATAGTTAGATCTACCAGAACTCCTACTTCGGTTCGACCTCATATCTTTTCCTCGTTTCTACCATTCACAATTCGCTCTGCATTCATGTTTTATTATTCCTTTGGCATACGACTAAAGTGAATGCCAAAATGTAATAGAAGATGAAACAAAGAATTTTTTTGGTTGTGCCGCTCCTTGGTTCTTTGTGGCATAGTTTGCAGATACTGGAAGTACCAGATGGAAGGATATGTTGGCAGATACTTTGGCGAATACCAGTGGGAGTCGTTTGGTATATAATTATTTTCATTTCGAAAATTTTTATTTATTTTATGGCGCGCAACCGAAATTCAATCATATTCCTTGGCAGCGGAGACAACAAATTCGAGATTGAAAGGCCTATCATCAACTGGGCTCTTGGAATATTTATTTTTTTAATTGAAAAGTGGTCCACTGTCTTTGATTCTCGTAAACCATTTTTCCCGATTTGGCATTGCAAGTTTTTAATAGAGAATATGGCCGGCCACTTAGTTCTTTCTGGGTTTTGCCCTGCTGTCTTTTGCCAGAGGACAAATTTAAGGTAATTACCATTCGAATATTCAGCGTAACTTAGCCTACTGAGGTATATTCTTTTCGTTTCTGACTGAGATTTACTGGAGAGTACGATCTTCTCTTGTTGTATGACGACCGAAGAGTTCTAACTATTGTGCCTGAGTCAAACGAACACAGTGTGCACTTGTTCGACTGAAGCCTTTATCTTTCTTTGTCTTCTATAGATTATTCAAACTTAATAGAGAGGAGAACCAATGAACTATGTAGCTCCGACCCGTTTGTCTTCAAACCATAAGTTGTCTAGTTGCCATAATATCCATTTGCCCTGGTACTATTACACTCCTTGTATGTTCCTTTTACAGGAATTCTTAATAAATAAGTGCTTCCATGACAAAGTGCCTACAGTAAAAGCATCTAACACATCTGGGTCGAGTATCTGTAGTCTCATGCGGGCGGATCCTGGGTATCTGTCTTGTCCTCTGTCCCAACTCTCATTTACAATAACAGTCCAGCTGTCAGATCTTAAGACAAGGCCAATCAGCTTGCTGCTTTGTCTCCGCCTACACTTGAGTGCGTCGAATCTTCAATGGGACGAATCCACTTTCGCACTCATCTACTTAATGATCTCAACATACATAAATCCGCTTGGCCAAATGGTATATCTCCCCTTCTTCTGAAGAGGTGTTCTTCCACGTTGGGACTATTTCCGAGCAGATGGAAGACAGCATTTGTCCTGCCCGTCCCTAAAAAGCAAATCTTCTTCTCTCTCATCCGACAGACCAATTGCGCTTAAGCCTTTTCTCTCTAATGTCATAGAAACGCTGATAAACTGTCAGCTCATGAAATATCTTGAAACACGAAAACTTCTCAATGGCCGGCAATATGGTTTTCATAGCAACAGGTCCACTGGTGATTTTATGGCATGTCTCACCGAAAAGTGGAACCAAAGTGTTAATCAATTAGGCGAGAGAAAGATAGTTGCACTTGATATTTCTAAGGCTCTTTTGTCGAAAATCCGTGCATTGGTGATCGACGGCTCCCTTCTTCAATGGATTACTACCTTTCGGAATGTTCAATTCAAGTTCAAATCTGATATTCACAAAAGAAATGCTGTGAAATGTCTACGTTTCCTCAAACGATGTAAGAAATACTTTTCCCCTTCTGAGATGGCCTCAATATATAAGGCATTCAGACGCCAAAAATTGAAGTACAATCCTTACATCTGGTCAGGTGCGCCTAAAACATCTCTGCACCTGCTAAATAGGATTCAAAACCGTTCGATAGGTGATGCTAATATCACCCAGTCAATGGACACCCTCGAACACCGACGAAATGTCTCGCGTCTCACTTTGTTTTATCGCTATTTCCACCACCAGTGCTCCATAGAAATCGCCAGTAGCATTCCGCCCCTTCAACCCTTCAACCGTAACACCCGTCTCGCTTTGAATACTCATCAGTATACCCTCAGGCCCACTTTCGGACGTACTCTGAAATATCGTGATTCGTTCCTAAGCCGAACGACTCGCTTGTGGAATGCCCTGTCGAGCTCTCGGTACATCGGTACCTACTCGTATCATTCTTTCCTCCCTAATTTTCTTTCGCCCGCGCTATGTGCAAACATTTTAACGGTACCTTAACCACTTGAGTGCATGCTATCTAAAGCAAAAAAATAAGGAAACATTCGTTTGGTGAGGCAGCAACCTAGAGAGCCATGCCATCCCCAGTTATGCTCCTATGAAACCCTAAACAAAGACGCAGATAGTCCTAACATATGTCCTGAAAATCTCTAATCTTTCAGCGATTTTATTTCCTTTAATAACATTGTGATCTGGGACCCAAATAAGACTTAGGGAATTCAGCCTTCTGACTGCGTTCAGCCTTACCTTAAACTTGGCTGCACTACAGATATTGTGCCCCCTCTTCCTTCTTCACAATATAGTTGATTGCCATCATGATTGCGCATATCTTCGTAATGAAGTGTTGTCGTTCTCTAGAGACACACCAGCGCCGCATCCTTAAGACGAAGATAGCTTTGAGTGCTATAAAGAGAAGGGAGAGCAGAGCTAGGCATGCTAGGTAAAGCCCTAAGTACACTTGATGAGTCAGACCAGTTAGCTTCCTGCTTCTCATTAATTGAACAAACATTTCTAGTGCACCAATCACATATATGGCTGCCTGGGCTTGTTCAGCTAGCACATCTGAATATTCCTGAGTCTAGACATTAGAACTATTGATCATTCAGGGGATTGTTTTCAATTCTTGATCTGCCTATCGTAGAGTTCAGAGCCAGATGTGTGGTTCTGAATGGATTTGAAGGTGATATCATTTTCAATAATAATTATTTCTGGCTAGATAATGTCAGTTGCTTTGGCCTGGAGAAGCTGAAAGTGCCAGAGACTCGCAGTGGGCAGACCCCATACCGATGATCATTTCAGAATGAGAACAACCTCAGTCTTTGAAGAATTAACCCCAGAAACCTACAATGGGTTCAATTTCTCATCAGTTCTACGGAACGGTTAAGCTTTCCACTTACTTCTTATTTATATGGGTGACGCTACAGTTCGGGGTAAACCTGGGCTCCAAGTAACAAGCCTCTCCAGTTAGTCCGGTCTTTAGCTAACTGCCGCTGTTGCGGACTCCACGACGGAGTACTTTCTACTTCTACTTATGCGCGCCACCTAAGATGAGGTCTTCCTCTACTGCGTTGTCCCTCCTCATTGGTGTTCATTTGCTCTCGAAGAGACTAAGGATATCTTCATCGGCTTTCGACAGCGTCATAAAGTAGAATTGGGCCTTACTACACAATTGCCTTGTTAGCCCAAGGAAACAGCGATTGCCAAGAGTGATTCTTCTTTTTATTTCTGCTGAGGTGTTGTTGGCCGAATTCGAACTTATAGCCGTCGATTGTGAAATTGTCGATGTTGTGTGTAGCTTCATGTTGACAACATATACTTGGTTTTACTCCCATTTACAGCCATTTACCGCTAAACCGTTGAGTTGTGAGATACGCACAATTACACACGGAGCAACGAGCATTCTGGGTACAGACGGACGAGACGGCTCTATGTACTTCGTCTCAATAAATGCTCTGATATCCGGCCTTAAAATCGATGAAAAGATGGTGGGTATCGATTTGGGCTTCTTGAGTATTTTCCAGGATCTGCCGGAGTGTGAAGATTTTGTCGATTGTGGACTTTCCTTGTCTCTTGTTGGCAAAGTATTTCAGAGGTTTACACAATATGGTAGATAATATCTTGTATCCGATGTTGAGAAGACTTATACCTCTATAGTTGGAGTAGTTGAGGGGGTCTCCTTTTTTGTGTATCGCGCGTACGATGCTGAGATTAAACTCATCAGCCATACACTCGTCTGGCCAGATATGAGGTATGAGTTGGAGCATCGTCTACAGCAGTATTGAATATCTTAGCAGTCAAGCTGTCAGGTTCAGCTGCTTTATTGGTTTTCAGCTTAAACATTATTATCCTTACTTCATTTTAGTAGGGTGGACGAAAAAATACATAGGAGTTGTTGAGATATTTAGGGATACACGTTTGGAGAAGATTCTGGTAGTCTCTTGCGATTGCAGCTTACATTATATCTTTTGACAGTAGTTCTCCTTTGTTGTGGCACTTGGGAAGTGTGCATTCGTAGCTTTTCTGCATCAGGGTAGTGATCCGAGTCAATCGTAGCCAGAAATGTTCGTACGTTCAGCATACGAAATCACAATTTCCCTTTGTGCATATTGAGATGTGGAAACCGTGTGCTTGCTAGAGTGGTATTTCATCCTTCCGCACATTCAATAAGCCTTAGTCCGTTGCCAATCATGGTGTCGTGTAGGCTATATGGCGTCATATTTCTGACATTCTTTGGTGGTTAGTGGTCCCTGTCATGAGTAGGGGCATGGGCTCATATAAGGCTTATGTTAGCGAATTTAGCCTTGATGCGGATTGCTATAAAACGTTCGATCACGTGTCGGAAGTTCAAGACTTATAGCCTAAGTCTGCCGCATATGGCAATCATCCTCCTTATATCCGATCAAGCACATCGCACTTCCTGGATGTCTGCGTGATTGCGGTCAAGGGCTTCTGTTAATTACTCGGCTGCACGTGACTTGTTAAGTGTACGAACATTTTACATGCAGATTCGTAGATCGTCGTCCTTTAAACGTTTGCTAGGGTCGTCAACAGTGATTCTATTTTTATCTGAGGCAACTAGTTGGTTCCACTTAGAATTAAAGAATTTGTCGGATACCAAGAAGCCGATATAGTCAGTTTAGCCTTTCTAGATAACCCTTCAATGCTATCAAGATTTCGTCGAGACAAATTAGTGCTCAGAGAACCCTTTCTGCAGGTTTAGTTACGGATACTCAAAATCCATTTAAGCATTAAGCTCCTTGCAATATGCCGAAAAAAACTCAAATAATCATTTCCATTAGGTGACGGGATTTTCTATCAGTAACACTACATTGTTTAGCACTGTGTCTACACACCTACCTATCACATTTACCCAAGTACATTCTAAGTCTGTAGTTTTTTTTGAAAGTCAAGTGATTTACCTTCCCTGATTTAGGGATGAAAATGGTAGATACTTCCCACCAAGATTTTCTTGAGCCTTCCTCAACATGACTAATTAGATGCTACCCATTACTGGTACCCTAAAGAGAGCAAGGAATTCAAACTCCCATGTTTTCTAATTATTTAATCGGTCACATTCATACCTCTTCCGGCTGTGTTCTCTGGAATAAATGGGTTATGGAAGCTATAGCCATTGCCATTCCTGATAGTTCCTCTGTTTGATTCAATTAACTGATAGGAATTCCTCTATAAGTTGCTCTTTGGATAAGGAGTAGTAAGTTTATACACGGCTTATGCGTTCATGCAACACAAATAATAGTATCTTCTTAGCTTGCATTTGGGACGCCTTCTTCCTTTTCATAAATTTGTGCAGACCTACTGGTCTTATCGATAGGCTAACGGCACGAGGTATTGGTTTTTTGTTCGGTCTTACATCTCCAACTTCATGTTGGTAAGGCGCGATCTTTCGGAGTTGTGTGATTTTCAGGTCACTGGCATTAACAGCGGCCCTACGATGTTTCCCTACTCATCTCTTCAGAAATATGTTCGGGTTTTGTAGCCGGAGGGTAGATCTGATAGAATATCGGGTGGTCGTGGTGTAGTGGTAGTAGCAAACGCTTCTCACTCGGAGGGTCCAGGTTCGAATCCTGCCCATGGCAAGTCAGTTGTTCATTGTGTAATTGGAAGTCAGACAGAAAAATTCTGCGTGTGAAGGCATAACACTGACACCTAGATTTGGCTGTTGTAGAGTTTCAAGCACAGAAAAGAAAAATACTGTGATATACCTCGAATCACTCTGAGTGAAGAAAAACTCTCCGTCCTATTCGGACTCCCAAACACACCTGAGTTTCAAACCACTACAAAAAAATTTTCCTTTCTCCTCCTTCTATCTTTCCGCCCGCGCCCTGGCAACAGTAAAAGGGTATCTAACCCCATAGGCGCGCGTAAATTATAAAAAAAAAAAAAAAATCTATAGCCACCTCTAAAGTAAAATATTGAATGAACTTGACTCTGTACTTGTTAGGACGTAGTAATACTTCTTCGCGGCTCGTATTCTTCACAAGTAGCTAGAGTGTCTTCCAGTTATCCCTATTGGCGGCATGCACTTACGGTCATAAATCAGGTACATTATAGTGTCTCGAGTATTGATGGTATTAGAGTTCATACAAGTTACCACTCTGGGCAACAAATTGCATGGGAATCTTTTCCCACGCACCTATTTAGTTAACTTTACGCACCAACTCGTTTAAATTGCAGAGGATTATCCACTTGCAGACATCTTCTAGTACGTTCCGAACACCGGATTGGCTTTGTAATGATGCTAAACCTAGATATGGATCCGCATAGCTCGTCTCTTCAGATTACGTCATATGCGACTTTAGAATTTATGAAGAGGCGGTTAGTCCCAATCTTTGGTTTTCCCTAGGATCTGACGTAGTATTAATAGCTTACTTGCTCACTTAGGATGGCGCTACGGTCCAGTTCAACTCGGTCATTAGCTAGCTGCATATAGTTTTGTACGCTAGGTGGCTGAGATCTCCTTCAACTAGCGTGAGCCACCTGATTAGCGATCTTTCTCTACTGCTCTGTGTCTCGGAGGCGGATTCGAAGACTTTTGGTATTCATCCGTTTTACGTGATTCAACCATCTCAGTCATTGGACCTTTCTGGCTAGGTCGACATCGCTGTACATGCCGTGAAGTTCGTCGTGGTATTGTCTCCTCCAATCACCGTCATGCAAATGGAACCGAAAATGACCCGACGAATTTTCCTCTAAAAGCAGGCAAGAGTGCCCTCATCCATTTTGGATAAAGTCCATGCCCCTGCATAATATAGCAGCGCTAGGGTTATTAAGGTCTTCTATAGGGTAACTTTAGTTGTTCGAGGGAGGGCTTTGTTAGTTAATTGCCTTCTTAGCCCAGTAGCGATTGGCAAGAGTTATTCTTCGTTTGATACCAGTGCTAGTGTCGTCCTTAACTATCTTAGAGATATATCAGTCGAGGGTGGCGTTCTGTCCGAGACGGTCTTTCTGTACTTTCTGTTCGACCAAGTATATGTCTTGTGTCGATGACCATATTCGCCGCTTCCATTTCAATACTAGCTGCTTTCTTCCGATTATTTAATTATCATCGAAGTATGCAAGTAATCGTTTTGCACCTCATGGATTTTTTCCAAGAGCTGCTCTAACGTCAATAGTTGGTAGACAGTGGCCTTTCCTAGCCTGAAGCCACACTTATATGGGCCCATCAGGTTGATGACGAACAGCTTCAGGCGGTCACAATATACATCAGATAGGATCTGGTAGGCGATATTAAGAAGACTGATGACTCTGTAGTTGGGGCAGGTCAGGGAGTCCTCTTGCTTGAGGATCGGACAAACAACGCTGAGGTTCTATTCATCGGGCATATTTTTGTCCGACCATATTTTACAGATGAGTTAGTATATGCTCCTTAACAACTCATCGCTTGTCGCTTTCAAGAGCTCAACAGTCAGGTCGCAGCAGCGTTGTTGGACTTAAGCTTAGATATGGCTATAAATTTACAGAAATTCTGCGATGTTCCCTTGTTCGTCTACAGGCTTCAGTTTGGGATTTATGCCCGTGGCGTATTGTTTTTTACCTTTTGGTAAAATTTCCAAATCTCATTCCTAGGGTAGCATCTCTCAATTTCCTTATTTTTCTTCCTGAGAAGCCGGTGTCCGTTTCTCTTCTTTTGTTTATATAGAGTTCGTGAGCCGCTCTCGTCCTTCTATGTAGCGCCGCTTTGTATGCATCTTGCTTATCTGCATGTGCTTGCCGGTACTCGCTCTCAAACTAGCGGTTTCGTTGTGTTGAGGGAGTGAAACCCAGCTCATCAGAAGCGGAATCTTTAGTCGATTTTTGGCAATGTTGCCACTGGTCTTCGATACTCGATGCTGGCGGCATAGGGCCTCCTAAGAGATAATGGGAGACTCGATCGAGAAAGGATTTGGCGATCTCTTGCAACTATACCCGTTCCACATCGAACTTCCTCACAGTATTAGCTTGCCTTGCTATGTTCGGGATATCCGCAACCGTACCTTGAATACAACAAGATTCAACGTTCGGACATCCAAAATACTGGAGGAGTGCCTTGCGTCAATCGGAATGAGGTCAATCTGGTTGACGATTAATTGATCAATAGTTCTCCAAGTTCACTTGTGAATATCGAGATGTGTGAACCGCGTGATAGCTACGAAAATGTTTCGCATTCGATTTGTCTGGATCGATTAGTTATGGCACTGATCGTAGATCTTATCTAAGGGCTCATAGAAGCCATCTTTGGTGTCGTCGTCTTTCTCCTCTGTGCGCATATAAGACTTCTTGCCTAAGTTTATCTCTAACAACGAGTCCGCATCCAAATAAGCGCTGATTTTGCCGTCGATAAAAATCCCCGTAGTAGATACCATAGTTTTCCATCCTCTTTTTATCCCGCCCATCCCGTCGCATTTCTTGGATGGCGGTAATATATGATTTGTAGCAGTCTAGGACTTTCGTTAGTTGTTCGGCTGCACGGGGCTTATTAAGGAGCATGATATTCCACGTACAGATCCAAAGTTCATTGTCCTTTAAACACTTGCTAGGGTCGTCAGCAGTGAGTTCATTTTTATCCGATGCCATTAGTTGGTTCGTCACATATCTTAATCTGTTCAGTATAGGGGTTTTAGCCCTATGACAGCGTAGGCTATTATAATGGTACTGGCCAGGTACACCCATGCCATATAATCTATGCAGAACACGCGATCTGCATAGTAGAGTGAGAAAGGGACCACCAAGTCATATTATGAATGTCGAGATACGGTGACATTACGCCCGAAATGAAGTCAATAGACCTGAATTCGTTCTCGTAGATGGTGTCCTGCAAGCTAAATCAATCAGAACTTGGAGCCATGTATTTTGGAGGAGCTCATTGAAATAGTCCTTGAACTCACCGTCCTTTCAGTGGAGTGCACGCGCATATTAAACAGATTTTGGCGAATTTAGACTCGATGTCGTTGAAACTCAAGAGGCCTTGCCAACCACCTTAGTATATGTCAGCTTTTCGTTCTTCTTGTGTGTACATCTTGTTGCAGTAAAAGTTACTACAACAAGTCCTACACTTTCCCTTTTCTTAGGCCTTCACCCATCCATATACTTTTCCGTTGGTTCTTCAAAATCTTAGGAGGGTGGCGGGCAGCCATGGGCCCATCAGCCACTCGTGCACCCGTCTGGTATCTTGAAGAATCAATAACCACAAATATGACGGACTGTCAGTTAAAAAGCAGAAAGAGGATCTGCCAAGAGGAAAGCGGGAGACCAACGTCGAACGTAGTTGTATACAAGTGCCCTTGATGAAGTTATCGGCTCTTGTCCCTTGTGTTATGTTGTCTCTCCTATCGGTAGTCATAGATCAATGGCACTACAGAAAGTCGATATGCTCTCTCTAGGCTCAGAGAACGAAAGATATATGAAAACATTCGTCTCTTTCTTGCCTATTTACATGACAAATCTGACTCGGTCTGCTACGAAGGGAAAACCAAAACCAGCGTCATGGTTTCCATCCAGCAGGAAGGCCTCCCTACCGACCCTATCAGTCTCAGGAACCTTTATGTCAGGTACCACGAGATATTTAACATGTCCCCTCAGAAAGTAGCAGACGACCTTGCTGCATTCGGCAACTATGTTCACTCTAAACGAGAATCACACCTGCAACGAAGCCGAGCCGACCACGACAAATTTTTTCGTCCATAACGTGCCTCCCTTGCCAGCGCTTAAACCATCTTGCCTCACACCTCCACCCCACAACATCCCTCTTACATTTTACTACCAGAATGTAAGAGGTCTTCGCTCTAAAACCAATGCTGTCCTACGTCAATCGCATGCTCTTCCCTTTGATATTTACGCCTTGACCGAAACCAATTTGATTCCCGACATAAAGAACCAGGAATTGTTCCCTCCTACTTTTAATGTTTTCCGCGACGACGATCCTACCCGCGCAAATAAAGATTCCCCCTGTCGAGGCGTCCTACTGGCGATGGACAACAGCCTTAACTCTTCTCCCATTACAATTTCTTCATCCTCTAAAGCCGACTTTGTCGCAATAAAAATATCACTGCCTCTCAAGTCCCTTTACGTTATTTGTTGCTACATCCTACCAGCTCAACCTATCGAATCTTACCAATTTGTTATTGATGCGATCGATCATTTAATTGACCTGTCAGACCCTACTGATGATATCCTTATTTTCGGCGACTTTAATCTTCCTCAGCTACAGTGGACTCCATCAGATGATCAATCGTTTTTCATCGCTTCAAATGCCATCTCAGCTAAGGAATGTCTCTTCTTAGATCGCTTAACAGACTCAAGTCTATGCCAAGTCAGTGGTATATCCAATTATATGGGCAGGCAATTAGACCTTATTTTCACAACAGATCCAATTAACTCCTCAGTCTCACTTTGTCCCCTATCTCTCTCAACAATCGATAACTACCATCCCCCCCTTCTACTTTCATTTTTCATAACTCTTCACTCCAGTCCACTCCCCCCACAACTCTCTCATCCCACGACTTTCATAAAGCAAACTTTCACAAAATCAGTGAATATCTCAGCAGATCCCTCTTTAACTTTCACAACTTAAGTATAAATGATGCCTTATCCATTTTTTATAAAGAAATATTTAATTCTTTTTCCCTTTACGTTCCGTTTTCCCGGATTAAAACATCATCTACTAGTCCTCCCTGGTATAATCGCAAGCTTCGTTCCTTACGAAATCAGAAAAATAAGTTATGGGCTGTTTTCCTGCGTACCAGATCCTTTACCGACTATTCTAACTATCTTGGTGCTTATCTTCATTTCACCGAACTTTACGATTCCCTTTACCAGGACTACCTTAACAATGCGCAAGTCAACCTTATAAACCACCCTAAGTCCTTTTTCCAATTTGTTAACTACAAAAGAAAGTCCGATGGTTACCCTCCTTCCCTCTCTTTCAACAACAGGTCATCAACCGATCCACTCACCATTGCCAACCTATTTGCCACATTTTTTAAGCAATCCTTCACCAACGACTCCTTTGTACCAGATCCATCCTATTTTAGTTACCTACTGAACTTCTCCAATGGCCCACTTCTCTCCCATATTTTTGATCCGTCTTATATCGAACATAAATTACACCAACTCAATGACGAATTCACACCCGGCCCAGATGGCCTCCCTGCCATATTTCTTAAAAAATGTTCTTCCTCTCTTTCCCTTGCCCTTTCTAATCACTTCCGTCTATCAATTTCACAAGGAGAATTTCCTCAGGCTTGGAAATCCTCCTTCATAACCCCGATCCACAAGAAAGGATCAAAGAATGAAATAACCAACTATCGTCCCATCGCTAAACTCTCTCATATACCCAAACTCTTCGAAAGTATTTTGTATGAAACTCTAAGCTTCCAATGCAAATCACTTATCTCTCCTAGACAACATGGCTTCCTAAAGGGTAGGTCAACCACCACAAATCTCGTTGAATTCGTATCCTTTGCCCTCTCTGCCCTAGAAAATGGCAATGAAGTCGATGTAGTTGCAACCGATTTTAGCAAAGCCTTCGATAAAATCTATCATCGGTTAATCATCTTTAAATTGTCTGCCCTCGGCTTTGAACCCATATTGTTAAAATGGATATCCTCTTACCTCGAAAATCGTTTTTACAGTGTTCGTTTTAGGTCAGCCCAGCCCGCTCCATTTTTGGCCACCTCTGGAGTTCCACAAGGCAGCCATCTCGGTCCCCTTCTTTTTATATTAACCATAAATGATCTCGATATGATCATCAAACACTCGTCTGTCTCCCTTTACGCCGACGATACCAAATTTTTCAAAACCATTTCCTCTCCCCATGACTCTTTCCTCCTTCAACAAGATCTTGATAGTTTCTCGATCTGGTGCCTCAAAAATTCTTTGGAACTTAACATCGCCAAATGCCAATCCATCACCTTCTCACATAAGCGGAACCAATCTCCTCCCCGACTCTATCTTCTCCATAACCAACCTATCTCCTCCGTACAGTCTCTTCGCGACCTCGGCATTTTGTGTGACATCGAGCTCAACTTCCGTTTACATATGGATGAGATAATCCTCAAAGCCAACTCTGCACTAGGTTTTGTAAAACGGTGGTCCAAAGAATTCACCAACCCATACGTGACCAGGTCCCTCTATATTACCTTTATTCGCCCCCTCCTAGAGTAAGCCAGTCAAGTATGGTCCCCATATCATCGTGTTCATATCTCAAGAATTGAAAGCATTCAGCGTCGTTTTCTTCGATTTGCTCTTCGAGGTATGCCCTGGGACGATCCTTTTAATCTGCCCCCCTATCAAAATCGTCTCAACCTTATCAACTTAAACACCCTCGAAGATCGCAGAGTTGCAGCAGACTTTCTCTTCATTCATCGACTCCTTTCAGGTCACGTTGAATGCGCGTCCCTTCACAACTCCATTTTCCTCAACACTAACCCTCGTAATCTACGTACCCCTCGACTCTTCTATCTACCAACCCACCACACCTCCTATGGCGCGAACGAACCAATCTCCCGTATGCTACGTCAAATCAACTCAAACCCTACCGTCTTTGACTTTCACCGCACCACTTCCTACCTCAAATCTGTTCTCCTTCACCACTCCAACCAACCTTAGTTTTAAGTTTTATTTTAAGTTTATTTTTTAAGTTATAGCTTGTATTAAGCCGAATAAATGGGGGCATTCGCCACCACCAAAATTAATAGTCCCTTTCTCCGACCCGATCCGTTGTTTGACCCTAACCCTTTTTATGTCCGTTGCCTCCTTGGAGAAGCATATTAGCGGGAAGAACTGGTGCGTTCTGGAACTCTGTTTTTCTGCTTCTATGCTTGTCGGAGGGGACAGCCAATAGGTCTGCAAGAAGGCCGAGACAGGAGTCTCGGTGGAGTGACGGACGTCCCAGCCCTGTACGTCTAGAGCCGGATGGGCGGTCTGGAACCCTCTGTGTATAAAAAATACCTAAAGCTAGAGAGCCAGGCGGACCGCCACATACGCTCTATTTAGTGACGGATTGTCACCTGACAAAGGATTTGCCGGGATGTCGTCTTTTAGTCTTTCATTGGGTAGCTCTTCAGATGCAGAATTGCTTCACCTGTGCTCGTCTCATGATTAGTTCCTCGTCTCGCCTTCACTGTACGCCATCCGGATAATGATCAGGATGTATAAATGCGAGTAGGCCATTTATCTTTATTTTTATCTTTTGGGAAGGACTGGTGTTGCTTTGAGACTGAATACAACCCCAATGATCCAAGTAACAGATCGTCACACGGATCTCAACCGCCGACTACTGTGTATTTCGGTTTTATTTTTGTATTTAAATTGGTTTTCGTTTTTTTATTTTTTTTGGCTACCGGCAATCGAATATACGAGGGCGGGTCAATAAGTCCGTGACTTTTGGAATAAAACACAGATTCTTTGATAAATAAATAATTTTATTTTTCAACGTAGTCTCCCTTGAGCTCTATACACTTTGTCCAACGCTTCTCCAATTTTTTTTATCCCTTCCAAAAAAAATGATTTGTCGAGGTCCTCAAATAGGCCTTTGTTTGCGAGATGACTTCATCATTGGAGTCAAATCTTTTTCCACCAAGCCATTTCTTCAGGTTTGGGAACAAGAAGTAGTCGCTCGGAGCCAAATCTGGAGAATAGGGTGGATGAGGGAGCAAGTCATAGCCCAATTCATGGATTTTTGCCATGGCAACTGGACATGTGTGCACCCTTGCATTGTCTTGGTGGAAAAGAACTTTTTTCTTGGCCAAATGAGGTCGGTTTTTTTTCAAATCGTCATTGAATCGGTCCAATAAGTTGGCATAATATTCCCCATTGATTGTTCTTCCCTTTTGAAGGTAGTCAATGTGGATTATCCCGCGTGCATCCCAAAAAACAGTCGCCATAACTTTATTGGCTGACAAACCCACCTTGGCCTTCTTTGGCGCCGATTCACCCTTAGAAACCCACTGTTTTGACTGTTGTTTGTTCTCTGGTGTGTTGTGATGGATCCATGTTTCGTCCACGGTTACAAAACGGCGCAAAAACTCCTCCATATTGCGATTAAACAACGCCAAACCTTCCTGTGAAGTGAAGCACACGAAATTCACTTTTTTCCATTTTCTCCTCAAATTAGTGAGTAGTCTGATAAAAATAGCTGTCAAACACAAACTAACTGACGCAGCAAGTTTAAATTTTGACAGGAGTCAACTGACAGATGCCTGTTGACAGGAGCAGTGTTGCTGTTTCAGTAAAGAGGTCAGAAATTCAAAAAGTCACGGACTTATTGACCCGTCCTCGTATTTAATCCTGTTTAGATCGGGAAAAATTGTACAACAATCTGAATCATATCATGGCAAGAGTGGTCGGCCGTGGTATCATTCGTATTCTCTGTTTGAATAACTCCACTACCTCTACTTCAGATACCCTGAAAGCTGGTTCGCAAACTCCTTCTAGTCCTGGGTTTTGAATGAGTCAAAACAAAATTCCCTTTCTTACCCAAACCCTTTGTGAATTTTTGAAAGCTATACCAACTATTAATTATTCTTCCTGTTAATAGAATAGGATTCAGGCGCTTTTGTTTTGCTAAGGACGCCTTCTTCGGAATAGATTAAAATTTTCGTACCAATGATGTGCTCCAGAAGTCTGTTAAAAATAGATTTGAAGCTGCTCAAAGTTTATTTTGTAAAAATCTAGGAAAGTTATACATAGATTCCCGTTTACTCATTCACTTTTACCAGTAGCCTATTTCTCGGAACTGGTCCATGTATCGTTTTGAAGTTACCATGATAAATACGATGATTCATGATTCACAGACTATCCAACAAACAAAGACAGAGATACAGTGCAGGTCATAAATCTTCAGAGTTAACCCAAACCAAAAATAAAAGAATAACAAAACGCTGATGAAGGCTTTAAACAAATAAAATTAAAAAAAGAAGATATTTTACGATTTTGAGTATGATAAATTAATAGTCAGCTAAATAATTCCAAAGCTAATTCACTCTGCGATTATAAATTCTAATGATGACAAACTCACTTGTAATCAGATAAAAATATCTAACGGTGAAGCAAAAACAAAAATACTTATGCTAATTGCCCGGCGATAATTAATAACCACAACAACAATTGGCCGCTGAATTTCGCGTCAGCTCTTGAAAAAGTTCGATAGTGCGACTCATTTGGAAGTAAATTTCATTGCGCAATTAAAAAAAATATATTCTTGTATGTGAGAGGTGGACCATCTGGTAGTTCCTTCATTATAAACCTCTAAAAGTTAGCTCCATGAATGGCAACAATACTCGTCTTAATTGTTGCATCGCGCAAAACAATCCGGTTTGTAATTTTTATTTGATTATCTGTCGATTATCTGTCGAAATTGTTGAGAACTTGCCTACCTCAAGAAACGATGCCCACCGAGAGATTGATCAGATGATTTCAGTCCTCTTCAGTCCGTGTTCAATGACTTAGGTGTTTTCGGCACACATTTTTCTGGTTTCCAAACCAATCTTTGATTGTCTTTTCAATGTATCGTAAATTATACTAAGAGTACCAATAAGTAATGGAGGAATGAATCTTTTACGAGCTCCGCTTCGTTCATCAATGAGAAGACCCTGCATAGGACGCCTTATTCCAGACGAATCCGCAGGACATTGATATGGCCTAGGCAAATGATGCGGCCTGGTAAAAATAACATAAAACGATAAAAGGCCTCTGCAGCCAAACACCTTGCAGTTCTGCTAGTGTAACTTACCCGGTATTGTAAAGGCCAAAATAATGATGCAATAGTTATGGTCTGGGACAAACCAATTCCCCCAGAACTGCACAAAGATTGGTCTATTTTCCGCAGGGAGCTTTCGTTACTTGAAAGGATACGAGTCCCTAGATTGATGTACACATACAACACACAGCAGAACATAGAAATACATGGATTTAGTGGCGCGTCTCAGTGATCATACACGGCTGCGGTATACTTACGAGTTCTGGATTCTAAAGGTAAGATACATGTACATCTGGTCACTCTCTTGGATTACACATCTACTGCCCTTGGTTTCAGTAAGATTCGTAGGTATCTGTATTCGACCATCGTTTTAGCATGGATTGCTGTACCTCCTTCCAAATGGACCACATTTGTCAGCAACCGGGGAACAGAAATACAGAGGCTGACAAAAGATGATCTGGAAACACGTCCCAACAAAATTTAACCCATCTGAGCTGGCATCGCGCGGAGTTCTACTGTCAGCTCTGGCAGAAAAAAAAATGTTGGTGAAACGGCCCAGAGTTCTTACACAACAGCTGGAATTTTCATTATCCTCAACAGCCTACCGACAGACCTAGAAACCGAAATAGTGAAACGGTCGATTCGTGCGCATTGCGCACTTAGGGAAGAAATTAAAATAAGTTTTTTGATTCAAAGCCATTCGAAATTACTACAACTTGTAAGAGTCATTGCTCTTTTCAAGAGAAGTATTTTTAATAGTAGACAGGCATGCAATGATAGAAACCATGATAGGTTTCATACTAGTCCTACTAGGTTCTACTAGTATCCAGCCAAGTTGGGGTTTTTGGGCGATAGGCGATGCAAATTCTTCCCCTCGAACAATTTCTGGAAGGATAAAGTCAGTATACACATCATTACCTAAGAGTATATTGATTCGGGCTGACTTATCGAAGGTGGGATCTGCTAATAACAACTCCTTTATGAGCTTCCACTACTAGAAAGTCAGTTTGTTGGCCGGAAGAAGGCCAGTCAGCGATTTATATATGTAAGCGCGTGTGTTTTTCTCAAAAGTCGAATGTAGACCAACCCCAACCCTGACATCTCAACGAATGATCGACAACCTTTCAATCTCGAAAGTTATACCGCAGATTCTGTTATAAAGGTTGCTTCCGAACCAGGATCTATTAAGGCTCTCAAGGTGTGATATACACCTGACGCGGCTTTAACCTTACGAGGGCCGTGGATAAAAGTGATGTTATTGTTGGAAGTGTGGAAAGTGTTTAGTCCTGAGCAACTGGGTGTTGATTCCTGAACATGGTCAGATGGGTGAAAAGACACGGTGTTGGCATTAAGAGTAGAGGCTTGACAGGATTGTATAGTAGGCGAAGTTGAGTGCCAATTTGCAGAGTTATTATAGGATGCTGAGTTATGTTAGAGTGTGTAGTGTTGTGTTGGTTGTAAGTTGTAGAAGAATGTGGAGTATGTTGAGTGTGTAAATGGGGGTTTTCTGAGTTTGTATTTGGTAAATTTCCAGACCGGTGAAGCAGGAGAATGGTGTGGCTGTTGGTAGAAATAATACCGTGTTCGATTTTGACAGTGCTGCGTACTGTGACTATAAGCGGGACAATTTTCCCATACTCTTATTCTCGCGACAGTTGTTTTTCGCAATTTTGTTTTTTGATTTTTGTTGCAGACCTTACACCGGGACTGTTCCTTTTGTTTTGGCCTAACGTGAAAAGAACTGGTCTTTGTTTCTAAGTTCCTATGGTGGCATCCCTTTTTGCCCTTTTGCTCGTCTACAATTTCAGGTGCCCTAAGGAACTCCGAAAATCCTTGTTAAGTATGTAAAGACTTAGTTATCCTTAACTTCTCTTTCCACAACTGTTGAGTCATTACAGGAAGTTTTTGCGGCACACAATAAATGAGGAATGAGTCCTATTGCTCAACCGGAATACCAAGATTATGGAGTGAATGTCGGCATTCTGTGGTTGTATCCAACCGCTTCCTTATCCCTGTCGCAGTTTCTTGATTTAAAGATGGCTGATTAAAGAAAAGCTTTAGTTGAGCATTGACGAGCATGCGTTTGTGATCCTACCTTGAAGTTAAAATAATCCATGCCTTCTCATAATTCCCTTGTGTAATTTCTAAATGCTGTGTTAACCTATCAGCCTCGTCTATGACAGTCGATTTTAAAAAATGATGTTTTTGAATTTCAGAAAGGAGATCGTTGGTATGGCTAAAAGACACAAAAATGTCATGGAATGATCTCGAATCTTCGTAACTCCCAGAAAACCTAGGTAATTTAATAATATGCAGTTTTAACTCTTACTTACTTACTTTAAGTGGTTCTACAGTTCGGGGTGGACCTGGGACTCAGTCAACAAGCGTCTCCAGCCAGCTCGATCACTATCTAGCTGCCTCCAATTTCGCACGCTAAGTTGGCTGAGGTCCCCTTCCAATTGCTGGCGCCACCTGAGTCTTGGCCTTCCTTTACTGCGCTGTCCCTCGGGAGCGGATTTGAAGACTTTTCGGACCGGAACATTGGTGCCCAATGGATCTTCACTCTTCTGGTTAAGTCGATGTCGCTGTACAGTCCGTAGAGTTCATTGTTGTATCTCCTCCTCCATTCACCGTCAATGCAGACGGGACCGAAGATCGCCCGAAGAATTTTTCTCTCGAAGCAACCATCCATTTTTGATAATGTCCATGCCTCTGCGCCATAGAGCAGGACCGGGATTATTAAGGTCTTATAAAGGTTGTGACTTTGTTGTCCGAGAGAAGGCTTTGCTACTCAATTGCCTTCTTAGCCCAAAGAAACAGCAGTTGGCAAAAGTTATTCTTCTGTATTTATAGCGGAGCCTAGGTAAGCAAAGTCCTTAACTAGTTATACCTGTCGAGGGTGACGGTCTACCCGAGACGTGGGTGTTGCTTGTCCTTTTTGCTTGACAGCATATACTCCTTAAGCAACTTATCCACTACTGCTTTCTTTACAGAAGCCCAAAACTGGACAGCAATTCGACCTTTAACGAGTTTCAGCTGTCTGGCTCCATACAAAGTATTTTATTCATGTATCCTCATTCTGAAATCCTTATTACGGGCGATTTCAATATACACACCTCTGGGTTACTTCTACATTCTGAAAAGACAACACCCGAAGGACGGTGCTTCACTGCGGAAAATAACTTCACCCATCTTGCAAATGAGCCTACACGTATACCAGACCTTGATAGTCATACCGCCAATACCCTTGCTTGCCTTTAACTTCTCACCCTGAAAAGTACACAGTTGATATCTTTGTCGGACCATTGTGTCATATCAGCTAATTTATCGTATGCTGACCACACAGTTAGAAAAAAAATTCCAAAAAGAAACGTATGGCAATACGAGAAAGCCAATTGGATCGGACTTAACAGCTTCTTTAGGAATTTTAACTGGTCGCTATGTTTCCCCGATAACGACGTGGTTGCCGCTGCTGATATCATCACAGACACTATTTTCTTTAGAATGAGATCCCTTATCCCTCATCGGATGAAAAGTATCAAACCAAAAGAAAAGGCGTGGTACGACTCGAGCTGTAAAGAGGCTGTCAGAGTTAGAGAAAAGTTTTCTCGCTCTCGGTTTTCTCGATCCGACAGAGGAAAACCGAAGAAAGCTCAAACGCGCTAGGAATAATTGCAGCGACTTTATTAAGCATGTGCAATCCAAATACGATGAAAAACTGAGGCAAAAAATACTGCAATATCCCAAAGGCAGTAAACATTTTGGTGGTTCGTCAAAAACATTAGAAATTCTACCTCATCCTCCATCCCAACGCTCATTTACAATGACAGTCCAGCTGTCAGCTCTTTGGAGAAGGTCAATCTGCTTGCTGCACACTTTGCGACCAGCTCAATACTTTCAGTGCATCGAATCATCAATGGGATGAATCCATTTTTACACTTGTGCAGTAACAAGTTAACCATAACCTTTGTTAAGCCTCTTCTGGAATATGCCAGCCAAGTTTGGTCACCCTACTACAGAACTCACATCCTCCGGATAGAAGCTGTTCAACGCAGGTTTTTACGGTTTGCTTTACGTGGTCTTCCCTGGGATGATAGCCAAAACTTACCACCTTACACTGACCGGCTGAAACTTATAAATTTACAACCCCTTTCTATACGCCGAAAAGTTGCCGACATTCTCTTTATTCATCAAATTTTAGTAGGTAATATCGACTGTCCTTCCTTACTTCAAATTATTTCTTTTAACACCAATCCCCGCAATCTTAGGTCTGTGCCACTTTTCCGGCTCAATCTTCACAGAACGAATTACAGACACCTGGAGCCAAAGTCTAGGATGCTTCGCGAAGTTAACGATGTACTGCCTCACTTCGACTACCATCTCAGCAAACTCTACCTCAAGAACATACTTATTTCCACCTATGCCTCACGTCCTTATTTTCTTTAACCGCTCCCACCCTTTAGTTTTTAAGTGAAAATGTTAGTTTTAAGTATATGTTTGCTTGCAATAAGCTTAATAAATCTGTCCGGGATTGACCCGGGCCGCAAAATCAAAATCAAAATCAAAACAAGAGTACCTAAAGACCATAAAATTCACAAATCCGCTGGCCCAGACGGTATATCTCCCCTTCTTCTGAAGAGGTGTTCTTCCACGCTGGCAAAACCACTGCGTAAGCTTTTTCATCAATCCTACTCTTTAGGACTCTTTCCGAGCAGATGGAAAACAGCATTTAAAAAAGGCGAATCTTTTTCTCTCTCCTCCTACAGACCCATTGCACTTACGTCCGTTCTTTCCAAGGTCATGGAAACGCTGATAAACCATCATCTCATGAAAAATCTCGAAACACAGAAACTTCTGAATGACCGGCAGTACGGTTTTCGTAGCAACAGGTCCACTTGTGATTTGATGGTACGAGTATATCTCACCGAAAAGTGGAAGCAAACAATTCATCAATCTGGCGAAAGCAAGATAGTTGCACTTGGTATTTCTAAAACATTTAATAGAGTTTGGCATCCAGCTACTTTGTCAAAAATGCATGCTTATGGGATCGATAACTCTCTTCTTCAATGAATTTAATGTTTCCAAAACACAATGCTGTCTGCTGTTATTAAAGCGATATTGAAATACCTTGCCATTACCCATGGAAGGCACTTGCATCTTTGTAACCGAAAAACTTTCCATTCTCGGTATGTGTGTCAGTGACAACTTAAGTTGGAATGACCACATATTCGCTGTTTTCAAAAATGCTGCGAAATGTCTAGTCTTCTTCAAGAGACGTAAGAAATATTTTACCTCCTCTGATCTGGCCTCAATATATAAGGCATTCATCCGCCCAAAATTTGAGTACAATTCCCACATCTGGTTCGAGCGAAATCACTAATTATCGCCCCCTGCTCAACTTTCACATATACCCAAACTCCTCGAAAGTATTTTGTACGAAGCCTTAAGCTTCCAGTGCAAATCTCTTATTTCCCCTAATCAACAAGGCTTTCTGAAAGGTAGATCAACTACCACTAACCTCCTCGAATTCGTGTCAGCCTTTGAAAGTGGTACAGAAGTTGACGTTATAACAACTGATTTCAGTAAGGCTTTTGACAAGATATCTCAAATACTAATCCTGTTCAAATAGTTCGTCCTGGGCTTTGAA
Organism: Volucella bombylans; assembly: GCA_949129095.1. NCBI lineage: Eukaryota > Metazoa > Arthropoda > Insecta > Diptera > Syrphidae > Volucella > Volucella bombylans. Next base: position 133,424,690 of record OX422141.1, on the reverse strand, counting down.
CCCATTTTGCTAAAATGGATATCCTCTTACTTAGATAATCGTTTTTATAGTGTTTGATTCAGGTCTGCCCTGTCGGCCCCTTTCTTGGCCACTTCAGGTGTTCCTCAAGGTAGTCACCTCGGTCCACTTCTCTTCATCCTAACCATTAACGATCTTCAAAGGGTCATTCAACGCTCAGCACATTCTTTCTATGCTGACGATACCAAATTTTGTAAACCCATTTCCTCATAATATGACTCCAGCCTCCTTCAAATAGATCTAAATAGTTGTTCAATGTCAACAAATGTCAATCGATTACTTTCTCACGTAATTGCAACAAGTCTCCTCCCCGAATTAACCTTCTCCACGGTCAACCTATATCCCTTGTTGAGTCTATCCGCGACCTTGGCATATTACGCGACAGGGAGTTTAATTTCCGCTCGCATATTGCTCATTAACTTGAATACCCTTGAGGAACGAAGGGACGCAGCTGACATTCTTTTCATTCACTGACTCTCGAAATCTACTTTACTACTACTACCACATACGGTTCTAACGAACCAATCTCCAGTATTCTGCCTAAGGTAAGCTCCAACCTTTCCGTTTTCGAATTTAATAGCAGCACTCTCTCCCTCAAATCCGATCTCGTTCACCATCCCTAGCTTTAAGCCCTAGTGATAATTCCAAGATATCGCTAAATCTTAATTTTCTTTTAGTTTTTAAGTCCTACTAGTAGTTTATAAGCTTGTATGAAGCCAAATAAATGGGGGCGTCAGCCCCAACCAAAACTAAATTAAAAAATTAGGTGCTCCTAAAGCTTCTCTGCACCTGTTAGATAGGATTCAAAACAGTGCGATAAAGCAGATAGGTGATGACAATATTACACAGTCATTCGACACCCTCGAACACAGGCGTAATGTCTCTTGTTTCACTTTGTTTTATCGCTATTTCTACCACCAGTACTCCATTGAAATCACCAGCAGCGTTCCGCCCCTTCAACTGTTCAACGGTAGCACCCGTCTCGCTATGAATGCTCATCAGTATACCCTAAAGCCTACTTACCGACTTACTCTGTAATATCGCGATTCGTTCCAAAGCCGTATAACTCGCTTATGAAATGACTTGCCGATCTCTGTATTTCCTGGTCGTTATAACTTACAAACATTTAAAAACAATGTACGTTGGTACTCGTACCTCTCTTTTCTTCCTCCCTAAATTTCCTTCGTCCACGCTGTGTACAAACATTTTAAGGGTAAACAAAAAACGAAAGCAGAAGTTGGTGATGGTAGGATGATCACTGGAAGAGTTGTTTCTGAAATTGTGGTCTTTCTTTTGCAATTGACAAATTAAAAAAAAGGACTTGGAGTCATTTATAAGATTGGTTTGCGCACAATTCAGGTAGCTTTGATAGAGAGAGTTGTAGAGTTCAATGAAATGAAGATGTGTACCTAGATAGTTTTAATAGTCGGAAGAATAGTGGGTGCGATGCGAAGGAATACCGCCCACAACTTGTTTCTTTTGTTTCGTAGAGAGCGGAGTGTACGATTATACCAATGAGGGTTTACATCCTGTTTTATGGCACATAAAGGGAGATGGATTTCAATATGGAGAGGGCAGGTACCAGAGATAGATAGGTAGACTCGAGATAAGCCCTGCTTAGATAGGTATTAATTTTACGGGAATTAGCTTTGTGAAAATTGTAAGGAGAGAGATGCTCTATAACTTGCTTTGAGCAGGAAATTCTCCATGATGTTTGGCCCCATCTGCGTTGACATAGGAGAAGGTATAGTTAAAAACTACATATGTCGACTGTACAACAAGGTGGATCTATTCAGAAGGATTCGCTTACACCGATTAAGATGGCTAGGTGATATAGAACGCAGTGCTCCATCTCGAAGGATCTTCCATTCCACTCCAGTAGCGCAACGCAGTATAGAAAGGTCTCACCTTGCAGATGGAAGGGGATCTCAGCTAACTTCAACTTTGTGTGCGTTACTTGCCGGAGGCAAGTAGCCAGAGATCGAGTTGGCTGGAGGAGCATTTTGGTTGAGGCCCAGGATCGCCCGCACTGTAATCATAAACAAGGTAAAGAAGCAGTAGTTTGAGATCCAAACATGTTATTATACCGTCACCTCAAGTAAACTTCTAACAAGTGAATATTCTTCAATTTGTATCTTTTTTGTAGCAATTTTCTCAATTTTGTACTTTAAAAGGTCAGCCTTTCAGATGACTCCCATACAAAAAGGCAAACAACTGTTATTTTCGAAAGTAACAGTGTACTTCCGTCATATACGCTTTTTAAAGCTTTTATGCTCTTTAATCTACAGCCTTCACCATTTATGTACTCGTAGTTGTTGGTCAAAGGAAAACCTTAAGAAACCTTTGCTAAGACAAAATAAATCAAACCAACGCCCACAGTTCACCTTAATTTCGTCTTTAGAAACTTTAAATTCTCAAAGCATATATGTATTTGGCTTCTTCCTTTAACGAGAAACAAGACACTATGCCATTGCCATCTGGGTCAGTACGTACCCATCTGTGTTCAATTTTTACAAGCAACCCAAGATACGAGTACATGCTCTACCTAGAAGAGGATAAAAACAGCAAAATAAAAATCATTTCCTACGCCTCAAGGTGTACATACGAGTATATATCTCAGGCAAGGTACTCGTAGTATGAGGAATATATCGGTTCCCCATCGACCATATGGTGCAGAATATCCCCCCCTACCTCGATTGATATGAATTGCAAACAGTTCTCCATTTCTCAGTGCCATGCAGATTCAATGGCCTTATTTGCCTTCTGCATTTAGTCCCAGTCCTCCTTGTCGACCTCTTCATTACACACAAGATTCGAATTCCATATTGACAAAACGTTCACCGGTTGGTGTCTCCACATCCGGTTGTCGGGAGGTCTGTACGACAGTATGATAAGTAAAATATGTTAAACCGAGGTTACCCCTCAAGAACAGAAACTGAACAATTTCGAATGCTGCTGTGAGTATGAACGCTGCTTACCTAGCCCATTTCTGGGATCCAGATTGTGTTGAATAGCGTGCTTTCTGTTGGTTGTAAGTCCTCCCCTACCGTTCTTGTCGTAATTGTAATTAAAATTTCAAATTCCTGTTCTTTTGTTTTAGTGACACTTTGGCGCGTTGCATTGAGGCGATGCGAATACACGTAACGCGTTGGGAAAAGGGTGACAATGAACGACAACGAACGGATAGGGTGCGAATGGTTTGGATAGCTCGTGTCCAGTGTACCATGGAGACGAAAACTACGATGACGGCGGGCACTAGCTCATGAATAAATTCAACTGTCCACGGCAGTCAGATGTAAGTGGAAATGGAAATGGAAAGGCATGTTACGAGTAAGAGTCAGCGCTGCTGCTGTAAATTGCGACATGTGATTCCTGGAATCTATGGGAGCTAAACTGACGGGTTAAACTCAATGAATTCGCCTGGTTGGCAGCTCTATATTTGCGTTTCGGAGTACGTAAGTTCAACGTTTCTGTTGGATTCTGGACGCTTTTCGCACACTGAGGGGATACATGCAACCGATGTGACAGGATGTGACATGCAGAGATTTGTGTTGCTTTGGAGGCAATTTTTAGAAGCAATGCGCCTTGGCGCATTGGTTTCATGCAGGCGCATAGTGAGTATTCGGTAATCAGAAGGGTGTTCCCATGCTTCTGATTTAGCCTGAGCAATTTGCATCTTTTCGTTCATGGTGCTGTAGCTGCAGAACGATTTACTGTATAGTGGATATAATGGTTTGTTTGATCCTGAAGCAGTTCTACTACAATCTCGGTATCAATTTGCTGCGTGTATCTTCTTTTGCGGAAATCGCTGGCAAGTTGTTGAAAATCGGAAGGTGCGGCTGAGCTTATTGTTGAATACGAGAAAAAATTGGATTCGACTTTAGATGCTTGCTTCGAGTTTGGACACAAAGTCTTAACGACCGAACAGGGTTATACACTAGATGCAGGGAAAACTGTCACAAATTAAGATAGTTCAGCGCCAAACCAAATTGTTTGCTTTGCAAGGCCAAATCGAATCAGAACATAAAACCGGTAGCTAGAGATATTAAGAATACTGAAACGCGTTCGCAACTATATTCAAAACAAATTAAAACCCTGTAGCGTCAGCCTATTTACAAAAAAATAAATATGTTTAATTGTGGTGTTCTATTTGTGTTCCCTCAGTGTACCAAATCCATTAAATTGACCCCTTTTCAAAAAAAGACCTTTTCCCCTCCCAATCTATTAATTGGACCTACTAATCTCTCTTTCGCAACTCACAGCAAAACCTGGCTCTGTCAAACGTCCCTCTATTTTCGAATTCCCTCATTCCACTTTCTTCGTAGGCACACTCTCTAACCGTGTTCTTGTTCCCTTGTTCCCATGGTGAATATGTCCCTTTTGTCGTAGGGAGCGTTGTGTTTAGTCAATTTAAATTCAGGAGGAAGAGGTGAAAAGCCTTGCTAAGGCTACAGATCGTGTGGGAGTAATCTAGATTAGGTTGTGTACTGGGATGAAGAATCTAATGTAGACAGGAACCTATTTTTGCGAGAGAGAATCTAGAGTAGGAATAGATTATATGAGTAGTAAGCGAAATAGGAAGCAAGGAAATGGGACAAAAGAAATTTTTTTAGAGAGCGAGACCAATTATACAGGTCAATGGCCTTACGGGTTTCGATCAGCTGATCAAATCAGCCGACGAAATCGGTTTTTTTTTTTTGTGTCTCTGTTGACATAGTGACAAGGTCGTGTCGGGTGGGACTTTCTTCTTTTTCCCTTTTGGGAGTTAAAAGTCGAGACAGTCGATGTCTGAAAATAGAACGACAAGGTAGCATTTGATTCGGGGTCCGCTCGTTATTTTTGTTTGTTACGCGAAACACAATAAAAAAAAAAATTTTTTTGACTTCGACGCGTAAGGTTTCCCGCTCCGTATATACGGACAGATTCCTTTTTTTTATATCCACCGGGTGTCCGCGCTTTTTTTTTGAAACATAAAAATATAAAAAATAAAAAAAAAAGTTTGTTTGTTATGTGCAAGTGGTGAATAGACGCGTTATTTTTCTGCTCGGTGTTTAGCACTATATATTTACGTGTTTCTTTGCTAAAAATTAATTAAAAAGTGCGCGAAAAGGGCAAGAAAGTCGTCTAAAGTTAAATAAATACTTAAACCTTCAACATAAACATACATGCATTTATAAACTAAAATCTACTTTTTCAACAAAATCCGCCAAAAGTAAGTCGGTTCCACTGCTCTTTGTCTTTTTTATTCCCCGCTTCATTTCATACACGTACAAATACTATCATGCCGATCACACGTCAAACGATCAAAGAAAGTACGCCATCACTAATACCTTCTGCTGCCCCAACACCAACGCTAAAGAGCACTTCTCCACCTTTAGCACACAAAAACAGAACTGCTGCAAACACATCCACAGCCACTGCAATCATTACACAAACTTCCGTTGCCACTGCTGCTAACAACACCACCACCTGCGCCCGACTCTCCCTGGAAACTTTGGATGACCGCCTAAGTAGACAAAGCGCTCTCCTAATCGAAGCCTTCGCTAAGGAAATCCAAAATCTTCGTGAAGACTTTGAATCCAAAATTGCTGAACTCCAAAACAACTGGTCCAGTCAGGTGGAAAGTATACCATCGAACGTTTTCCAGGTGACCAAACGTCTTGAGCATATGGAAGCCAACTCTCAAAGTGAAATCAATGCCTTAAAAGCAGAGCTTCATAATATAAGACATGTGGATGCCTTGCAAAGAAAGGAGTTTGTCGCCGACGCTGTTCTCATCGGGGTTCCACATCTTAACGAAGAGAACCTATGTAATTTATTCAGTGAGCTTTGTCGTACCATCGACTTCCAAACACCAACAATATTAAAAAACATCTTCCGATTACACCCCCGTGGAAACCATAATAATCGCTCTCCAACACCAATAATACTGCAATTCTCAAGCCAACACGAAAGAGACTCTGTACTTCGAGCTGCTGTTCTTTATCGAAAAAATAAACAAAACGAGCTTTGTCTCCGTGACTTAGGAATTGCTTCTGATTCCAGCTGTTTTATCAATGAAAGTCTCATAGGGAAAAATCGTGATATTTTACGCTCTGCTGTGAAACCGAAGAAAGAGAACAAAATATTCGCGGCATAAACCAAGATGGGCCTAGTTTACGTTAAGTTAATAAAGGATGGAAGAAGCTTTGTCGTTCAAACTCACCAAGAATTGGAAGCTATCACCCAGAAAAAAGAAAACAAAAGAACCAAAAATGAAAATACGGAGTTGCCGTTATAGTTTTTCGCTATAGACACAACACAAGGGCATTCATATCTGCCATATTAACGTTCAACCCGAAACGTTTGTACCCGAAAATAGATGAATTTAGGCATATTTTCGTTGACTCTAAAATTGACGTTATATGTGTTTCTGAAACATGGTTTCATGCTGACGTACCAAATGAAATTTATAAAGTAAAAGGCTTTGAGCTTCTTCGGTCTGATAGGGTCGGTCGCGTCGGAGGGGGACTGCCAGGACTGTCTTCTCGAATACTATTTCATAAACATCAAATGTAGTCATGAGAAAATATTGATTGGTGTAGTCTACAGACCAAATAACTCCATCTCTTTTGCTCCACTCTTTACCACCCTTGAGAAGAAAGGCTACATTGCCACTAACATCATTATATGCGGCGACTTTAATTGTAATCTGTTAGATACGAGTACATCCGGCTCCATAGCCTTTTTGGAACAAATGAAATCGCTTGATCTAAGCCCAGTTAACACGTCTACCCCTACCCATTTTACGACCACTGCTTCAACTCTGATCGATTCAATTTTTGTATCCGATATGGGTAAAGTCCTGTTATATAGCCAACTCTCAGCACCTGCATTCTCTAAACATGACTTGATATATATAACTTACCAAGCTAAAAATGACTTTGTTGAATCTAAAGTCATGTTTAGAGATTTCCATAACTTAAATTATGCTCAATTGCAAGCTGATACTATAGGCACAAGTTGGGAGCGTATCTATCGGATGCCCCTTGTCAATGATCAAACTAACTTTCTGCAGGAAAAAATTGCTTTCCTCTTTAACAAACATGTGCCGTTAAAAACAAAACCTGCTAGGCCCCCTCACCTTCAATGGTTTACCCATAATACCCTACAGCTTATGACAAAACGTGATGATGCCTATAAAAGCTGGAAAAAATACAGAATGCCTGAGTTCTTAAATATATATCGCAAATTACGTAATGAAGCGGTTTCTAAAATAAGAAACGACAAGCGTGTCTTCTACTATCGGAAGTTCGGTAGCTGCTCCTCAGGCAGAGAGGTTTGGAAACATATCAGTGAACTTGGGTTAGGAAAACAAAGGCCTACAACTCCCGATGATATAGACTGGAACCACCATATTTCTACTTTTTTAATGTCAAGTGATCCACCCTCAGTAAGCTTAACTACTTTCGACCAGCCACCGGATGATTGTAGAGAATCATACTTTGAATTCTACAGATTACGCGAGGAAGACGTTGCGGAAGCGGTATTATCGATCAAATCAAATGCTATGGGGATCGATGAAATTCATCCAAAATTTGTTAAGCTTCTGCTTCCATATTTACTGCCTTTTATACGATATCTTCAACTCAATTTTAACGACGTCAGTCTTTCCCACTCATTGGAAAGACGCTAAAATCATTCCTATTCCAAAAGAAATCGAATGGAAATGCAGTGGAATTCAGACCTATCTCAATTCTGCCATTCCTTTCAAAAGTTTTTGAGAAATGTATTCTCAAACAGATTCAAATCTATGTACAGTGTAAAGAACTGCTTTGTGAGAATCAATCTGGCTTCCGTCAAAAACGAAGTTGCAAGACTGCGTTATTATTAGTAATTGATGAAATTAGGAAAGCTATTGATAACAACCATGCTACAATACTAACGTTACTTAACTTTTCGAAAGCATTCGACACCGTTAATCACACTATACTTTGCTTAAAGCTCAGAAAAGAGTTTAAATTTTCATTGCCCTCTACAAAACTTATATTTTCTTACTTAGAAGGAAGACGACAACAGGTTGTAGCGGGAAACCGATGTTCATGCTATTTGCCTATAAAGAGGGGAGTACCGCAAGGCTGCATTCTTGGACCATTGCTTTTTTCGCTCTGCGTAAATGAACTGCCAAAGGTTGTCGTGCATTGTGCAATTCATATGTTCGCCGATGATACCCAGATCCACTTAAGTTCTCCCATGAATTTGGGTCACAAAGCCACTGCGCAGGTGAATGAAGATCTCCAGCGTATACTTGGTTGGTCAGCTAAGAACGAACTGCGTCTTAATGCCCAGAAAACAAAAGCACTTGTGATCCATAAAAGAAAACTGGACCTTAATCACTTTCCACCAATCCAACTAGCCCAAAGTCCAATAGAGTACGTCGACAGCGCCAACAACCTGGGCCTGATATTTAACCGAACCCTTACTTGGTCTACCCACATAAACGCCACTATAGGTAAGATATATGGTGGATTACGTGTTCTCTGGACTGCACATCGCTTTGTTCCTACACGGACAAAGCTCTTGTTAGCGAAAACCCACCTAATAACGATTCTGCTATATTGTTCTGAAATCTTTTGCTGCCCCGACCACGACTCCAGACGAAAGCTCAATGTCGTATATAATAATATTGCCCGATTTGTATTTCACCTAAAACGATATGACCATATTTCCTTTTACTCAAAGCAAATCAGCGGATGTACATTTGATAATGTGCTCAAATAAAGAACGCTAAGTCCCTTGCATGGCATAATTCAACCTAAGCAACCAGCTTACCTATTCAATAGGCTACGCTTCCTTCAGTCAGGTAGATCATGTATGCTTTTTCAAACGAGCTATGCCTGCTTGACGTCTGAACGCCAATTCTTCGTAAACTCCGTACGGCTGTGGAATTCTTTGCCCATAAATATTAGGAAAATTAGAAGCACAAAACAATTTAAAACCTCTCTCTTAAAATACCTGGCCAATGAAACTAATTAGATTTAGAATTTTAAACGCTTAAAATGTTCAATTTGTTTGTAAAGCCAATTGTTCTTTTCTATTCTTTTCTCTCTTTACTTTATCTTACTTACCTTATTTTATTATATTTTGTTATCACTTTCTGAATTCTTATTGTTATATATACTTGCACATACTTGTATCTGATATTTGAAAAATTTAAGGCTTCCACATTTAAAAGATTCCATTATCTTACCGTGTAAGCAATACTTACTTAAAAAAAAAAATTTGAACTACCCCCACCCCCTTTCTATTACGCCTACGCATAAAGGTTTCTTAAAAAGGTGCAGATAGTGCGACATTGATACGATCCCCCCACCCCATATACTCCAAGCTACATGGCCTGCAAGAGGTGCTCCGTGGGACAACTCCAACAACAAGAAGAATACAAAAAAAAAAGTGAATTACAGAACAAGAACTGGAAAAAATAAAATAAAAAATAAGTTAATAATAAATAAAAAAAAATATATGTTAGAATTTACGAAGTAGTGTAATTAGTTAATCCTAGGTTAAGATATACGAGTACATAAGTAGAATTGGTTTTTACTTTCATTGTGTAAAGTTAGAATAGGGTGTTTGACTTAAGTTTTTTTTTGCTTTTTTGTGTGCGGAAACAAAGAAAAGAATACATTTACTATATTAAATTTTATCAAGCGATTCTTCAAGTGCTGGCGCCAGAACTTCGAGGGATCCGCTAAAACCGGTAAGTCCTAGATGTAAGTTTTTTTGGATTGGCTTGATTTAAAAAAACAGTCTAAGATACTAGGGTAAATAGAATAAAATTCAAAAACAAAAAGCCACAATTATTGTAAGATAGATATTATGTTCCCTTTTTTGTGAATTTCTTTTAGCAAAATAAATTACATGTAATGAATTTTGTAATGATTTGAAGAACGTTTTTTTTTTATTAAAATGATGGAGTGAACCGTTGTCGCAAGTGGTGTGTGGATGGGCGGACTGACCGTCCTTCGATGGGGCGACTGTGACCGGACGTAACGCACAAACGATGACGACATGACAGGGAATGACGTGACTGACTTCCGCTGATTTTTTTTACAGGTGGCGACTGGGAGGAATTTCGTCTAGGGGCTACCATTCACAGATCTGGCCAGAATGGTAGCAATTGGTCGCATCCAAGTGCGATAAGGGTGGATTGGCCATCCTCAGCCAACAACATCCGGCTTATTTCAGGTCGTAACGAGCTGTCATCGCTGTGTGACCCTGGGACATATTAATCGGTGTAGGATACGTAGGGTTAAGTTAGTTATAGGTTTAGTTATAATTCGTTAAAATTAAGTTCAGTATATAGGGTTTAGGTTAGTGTAGGATTAGTTAGTTTTAAGCGCGAAAGTCCCGGTCTTGCACAGTGGTGATGGCACACAGATGTGATCCTGCTGTTTCTTTTCTTCTTTTTTTCTATCATCTTTCTCTCCTCCTATCGTTTAAGTCCGTCCGTGAAATAACGTAGCTTTCTCCAGGCTATCTTTGTTTTCTCTTTTTTTATAATTCGGCACGAAACAAAAAGGTAAGTTGAGTTGCGATGCACGGGGTAGTGGCAAGAACCAACCCAACCCGACGAGCTAGAGCCGAGCAACCGCGAGCGTGCCACTGCCAGCTACTCCTGCATCATGGATGCCTCCGTGGCCAACTGACTCCTTACAACCCTGCATCTGAAACTCAATATTTACGATGCGGCTTAAGATCTACCAGAACAAACTTCACTTACTTACTTAGATAACGCTACAATCCAAGGGTGGACGAGGGCCTCAGCTAACGTGACTTTCCAGTTAGACTGATCTTTTACCAACGAGTTGCGAACTCGAACCTAAGATAAGGTCGTTCTGTACTGTATCTCTCTGGGTTGGAGTCCAAAACTTTCCCAGCTAGAGATTTGAAGTCCATGCGTTCAATATTACTTAGCCATACATGTAAGCAGGATTATCTCAGCTTTTCTGGCGAGTTTGGCATCGTTTTATAGCCTATACAAGTCGCTGTTGAATGGTCTGCCCCATTCTACATTGATGCAAATGGGATCGAAAATAGGCCGAAGAATTTTTATCTCGAAGCGCCAGATATCATTTTCATCCACTTTCATTAGTGTCCAAGCTTCTGCGAAGTTCGTAAAGCCAGACTGGGATGATCAGTGTCTTGTATAATGTATTTATGCTTGCTTGAGAGAGGTCTTTACTACTCAATTACCCAAAGAACCAGTGCTGCTAGTCACAGTAATTCTTCGCTTGATTTCCTCCCTGGTGTTGTTGTGAGAGTTGATAGTGGAAGTAGGATCTTACTACGTCAAAGTTCTTACTGCTAATCGTGATGCTTTGTCCTAGGTGTCGATATTTTGTATTGAGAGCATATACTTTGTATTTCCTTTAATGACCGCTAAACCTATCTTCGCCGCTTTTGCTTCAATTCATTGCCTCCATTGCCACCTCACTGTGTCCTACCCATTACGTTGTCTGCGTCTTTCGCATACTTGGAGATTTTTGAAAAATTGTGCTTCTGGAGTTGGTTTGCGAGTCTCGTACAATTCTTTTAAGAATGATGTAGAAAAGGTCCATGACATCACATCGCTTTGTTAAAGTCCGTTTTGTCAATACCGACCTCGTTGAAGCAGCATCGTCATCGTGCTCAGTCAAATAAGGCTGGCAGGGACGTCAAAGCTAGACCTTATCATATGATATTTTGAAATCACTGAAGAGGTGGCGTGTGTCGACTTAGAACTCTTGGTTTTTAGGGTCTGGGTTTTCCATGATCTGGCGTTGTGTGAAAATTTGATGTACTGCAGACTTTCCTGGCCTAAAAAAACAAAACTGATAGAGCCGGATCAGGCTCTTTACGAAGAGTCATACGCATTCACTTAATATGGTAGACATAAGTTTATACTCCATATTGAGGAGACTTACTCCCCTGTTGTTGGTGCAGTTCAGAGGATCTCCCTTCTTTAGGGGTATTTCAGTCAGTATCTCAAACCAGACAGACGTGTTTTTCTTGTTCTCCCTTTAATTAATTTTCGTCAAATTGCATTTTCCGGTTTTTAAACCCAGTGCTTGAATTCTCGAATTTTTTTTTTTGTTTGTGCATTTTTTTTCAGTGCAAAGCCCCTAAATATATAAAATTGCAACCAAGCAATACAAAAAATAAAAAAATAAAATAAAAACAATAATTCGACCTAATATTTATACCCTCACTGACCTACTCAACTAAATTAAATATGTCTTCGGGAATTGCCAATTGTGTAATCGATGACTGCAGTGCTGACTGGGTAGCTTGCAAGGGCATCTGTGGGAAAGCCTTTCATGCCGTTTGTGTCGGGTTAAACAAAAGAAATACGGTGTTTATCAAGGAATTCTCTGATAACCTTCTTTTCTTCTGTGATGAGTGCAAGTGTATCTCACTCTCGCATGTTCTTTTGGCAATAAAATGCCTAAGCGAAAAAGATCACGGACAAAATTTCGGTCATCGAAAGCAGTGTTAAAAGTGTTGAAGAGTTACGGAATTCAGTGCAGACCTCAGCCGAACTATTAAAATCCAAAGTAAGGCATATGGATAAACAAACTGCTGGTCTAATCGAGTTAGACTCTGGGAGATCCAGGAATGAAGAAACTCCCTTAGGTAACCTGGATAAAGTATTAAGTGACATCAAAGCCATCTGTTCTACGCAAGTTATATCCAACCAAAAAACTTGCGAGTTGATAAGCTCTCTGCGTGACGACATTGACATTCATTTCCAGTCCTCGTCACGCAAACAACCATCTCCTAAAGAATCCGATCCTATGCTCGAAGTTATCTTCGACAAAGTGAACGATGTCAGTGATGAACTTACTGCGACTCGATCCCTCGTATGCGATATTGAACATCACATCGCAACAATAAACAGCAAAATCGTTGACCCACCAAACTTCCCGCAGCCTTACCAGAATGTTCCCTATAATACATCGCTAATGGCTGAATTAATGGAACCTGAAGTGGATTCACACTCACCCCCACATACAAGTCATCTGCGGACTCAATTGGTCACTACGCTTCTTATAAAAGGCGCCCCACCACACGCTGATGCTGATTGGATCTCGAATTTCTTCGTAAAGAAATATGGCATTACCATTAGCCACTGTAATTTAATTCCAACATCTCACCACAGAAGTAAGCGCAGCTTCAAGCTCAATATGCCGGCCAAATACGAATGGCTATTCCATAATCCAGCCAGCAACAATTTCAACCTTGGAAAGATGCGTGTCTGCAAATGGTTGCAAAATACGACCAAGAAGCAGGATAAAGTCAAGCAGTCCGTTTTACCTAAACCATCTATCAAGGTAGCAAGTAAACCCAATTTGCCAAGACCCACCTCCTCTTCTCAAAACAAACCCAGCTCCAATTGGAGCTTTAAAACTAAAATTTTTCCTACTTTTAAGCCTCCTACCCATACTCCAACTCCGTCTATTCCACCCCAAACCAAGCCCCGACGTCAACGTGTCTCTTTTGACTTAACACCTATCTTAAATCCCGCTTCCAGCTCGCCTTCTCCCTCGGTTTCACGGGCCCCAGTCCCTATTTTTGATACACCACCAAACCCAGCTAGCAACTCAATTCCCAACTTCGACCTTAAAACTGGAGCTAAGTACCCTAATTTCATTAACTCCCATACCCTAAACCCCACATCTCATCCCTCATCCAACTCCATATCCAATCAATTATCTCCCTCCTTCAATGCTCCTATTCTTGATCCCCTTTTTCCCCCCACTGTTAAACTAACACAGCAAACCAATGGCACTACAGAAAGTCGATATGCTCTCTCTAGGCTCAGAGAAAAAAAGATATATGAAAACATTCGTCTCTTTCTTGCCTATCTACATGACAAATCGGACTCGGTCTGCTACGAAGGGAAAACCAAAACCAGCGTCATGGTTTACATCCAGCAGGAAGGCCTCCCTACCGACCCTATCAGTCTCAGGAACCTTTATGTCAGGTACCACGAGATTTTTAACATGTCCCCTCAGAAAGTAGCAGACGACCTCGCTGCATTCGGCAACTATGTTCACTCTAAACGAGTATCACACCTACAGCGAAGCCGAGCCGACCACGACAAATTTTTTCGTCCATAACGTGCCTCCATTGCCAGCACTTAAACCATCCTGCCTCACACCTCCACCCACAACATCCCTCTTACATTTTACTACCAGAATGTAAGAGGTCTTCGCTCTAAAACCAATGCTGTCCTACGTCAATCGCATGCTCTTCCCTTTGATATTTACGCCTTGACCGAAACCAATTTGATTCCCGACATAAAGAACCAGGAATTGTTCCCTCCTACTTTTAATGTTTTCCGCGACGACGATCCTACCCGCGCAAATAAAGATTCCCCCTGTCGAGGCGTCCTACTGGCGATGGACAACAGCCTTAACTCTTCTCCCATTACAATTTCTTCATCCTCTAAAGCCGACTTTGTCGCAATAAAAATATCACTGCCTCTCAAGTCCCTTTACGTTATTTGTTGCTACATCCTACCAGCTCAACCTATCGAATCTTACCAATTTGTTATTGATGCGATCGATCATTTAATTGACCTGTCAGACCCTACTGATGATATCCTTATTTTCGGCGACTTTAATCTTCCTCAGCTACAGTGGACTCCATCAGATGATCAATCGTTTTTCATCGCTTCAAATGCCATCTCAGCTAAGGAATGTCTCTTCTTAGATCGCTTAACAGACTCAAGTCTATGCCAAGTCAGTGGTATATCCAATTATATGGGCAGGCAATTAGACCTTATTTTCACAACAGATCCAATTAACTCCTCAGTCTCACTTTGTCCCCTATCTCTCTCAACAATCGATAACTACCATCCCCCCCTTCTACTTTCATTTTTCATAACTCTTCACTCCAGTCCACTCCCCCCACAACTCTCTCATCCCACGACTTTCATAAAGCAAACTTTCACAAAATCAGTGAATATCTCAGCAGATCCCTCTTTAACTTTCACAACTTAAGTATAAATGATGCCTTATCCATTTTTTATAAAGAAATATTTAATTCTTTTTCCCTTTACGTTCCGTTTTCCCGGATTAAAACATCATCTACTAGTCCTCCCTGGTATA
Source organism: Volucella bombylans (assembly GCA_949129095.1). Classification (NCBI taxonomy): domain Eukaryota; kingdom Metazoa; phylum Arthropoda; class Insecta; order Diptera; family Syrphidae; genus Volucella; species Volucella bombylans. The sequence continues at coordinate 133,409,541 of OX422141.1, read as the reverse complement.
ATCGCAAGCTTCGTTCCTTACGAAATCAGAAAAATAAGTTATGGGCTGTTTTCCTGCGTACCAGATCCTTTACCGACTATTCTAACTATCTTGGTGCTTATCTTCATTTCACCGAACTTTACGATTCCCTTTACCAGGACTACCTTAACAATGCGCAAGTCAACCTTATAAACCACCCTAAGTCCTTTTTCCAATTTGTTAACTACAAAAGAAAGTCCGATGGTTACCCTCCTTCCCTCTCTTTCAACAACAGGTCATCAACCGATCCACTCACCATTGCCAACCTATTTGCCACATTTTTTAAGCAATCCTTCACCAACGACTCCTTTGTACCAGATCCATCCTATTTTAGTTACCTACTGAACTTCTCCAATGGCCCACTTCTCTCTCATATTTTTGATCCGTCTTATATCGAACATAAATTACACCAACTCAATGACGAATTCACACCCGGCCCAGATGGCCTCCCTGCCATATTTCTTAAAAAATGTTCTTCCTCTCTTTCCCTTGCCCTTTCTAATCACTTCCGTCTATCAGTTTCACAAGGAGAATATCCTCAGGCTTGGAAATCCTCCTTCATAACCCCGATCCACAAGAAAGGATCAAAGAATGAAATAACCAACTATCGTCCCATCGCTAAACTCTCTCATATACCCAAACTCTTCGAAAGTATTTTGTATGAAACTCTAAGCTTCCAATGCAAATCACTTATTTCTCCTAGACAACATGGCTTCCTAAAGGGTAGGTCAACCACCACAAATCTCGTTGAATTCGTATCCTTTGCCCTCTCTGCCCTAGAAAATGGCAATGAAGTCGATGTAGTTGCAACCGATTTTAGCAAAGCCTTCGATAAAATCTCTTATCGGTTAATCATCTTTAAATTGTCTGCCCTCGGCTTTGAACCCATATTGTTGAAATGAATATCCACTTACCTCAAAAACCGTTTTTACAGTGTTCGTTTTAGGTCAGCCCACTCCGCTCCATTTTTGGCCACCTCTGGAGTTCCACAAGGCAGCCATCTCGGTCCCCTTCTTTTTATATTAACCATAAATGATCTCGATATGATCATCAAACACTCGTCTGTCTCCCTTTACGCTGACGATACCAAATTTTTCAAAACCATTTCCTCTCCCCATGACTCTTTCCTCCTTCAACAAGATCTTGATAGTTTTTCGATCTGGTGCCTCAAAAATTCTTTGGAACTTAACATCGCCAAATGCCAATCCATCACCTTCTCACATAAGCGGAACCAATCTCCTCCCCGACTCTATCTTCTCCATAACCAACCTATCTACTCCGTACAATCTCTTCGTGACCTCGGCATTTTGTGTGATAGCGAGCTCAACTTCCGTTTACATATGGATGAGATAATCCTCAAAGCCAACTCTGCACTAGGTTTTGTAAAACGGTGGTCCAAAGAATTCAACAACCCATACGTGACCAGGTCCCTCTATATTACCTTTGTTCGCCCCCTCCTAGAGTACGCCAGTCAAGTATGGTCCCCATATCATCGTGTTCATATCTCGAGAATTGAAGGCATTCAGCGCCGTTTTCTTCGATTTGCTCTCCGAGGTATGCCCTGGGACGATCCTTTTAATCTGCCCCCCTATCAAAACCGTCTCAACCTTATCAACTTAAACACCCTTGAAGATCGCAGATATGCTGCAGACTTTCTCTTCATTCATCGACTCCTTTTAGGTCACGTTGAATGTGCGTCCCTTCACAACTCCATTTTCCTCAACACTAACCCTCGTAATCTACGTACCCCTCGACTCTTCTAGCTACCAACACACCACACCTCCTATGGCGCGAACGAACCAATCTCCCGTATGCTACGTCAAATCAACTCAAACCCTACCGTCTTTGATTTCCACCGCACCACTCCCTACCTCAAATCCGTTCTCCTTCACCACTCCAACCAACCTTAGTTTTAAGTTTTAGTTTAAGTTTATTTTTTAAGTTATAGCTTGTATTAAGCCGAATAAATGGGGGCATTCGCCCCCACCAAAATTAGGATCGGACAAATAATGCTTAGGTTTCATTCGTAGGAGATACTTTCGTCGACCTAGATTTTGGAATTGAGTTGATGTATGATGCTTTACACAGCTCGGCAGTTAAGCCATCGCACAGTGTGAGAATTCGCTCATCTAGCGGAATTAAATTATTAGCACTTTCAAGGTAAGCTTTTTGATAATATTTTTTTTTTAAATTCATCATAAATATCTTAAGTATGAAATTACACTACAATATTTTATATGCTTTGCCAAATTGTTGATGAACAGAGTTCTGAAAATACACGTTTTTTGCACATAAGTGGACCCATAGAAAAAGTTAATAACGCTCACAGAGAAAAGTTTGGTGTTAATATTTGCTAACATTTATGAACAATAATCATTAAATACGTACATTAAGTAAAGAATCATTCATATTTTAGCGCAAAACAGACTCTAAAATCACTTTTCTATTTTAGGTTGGTATATTTAACAACTCCAGGACTTCGTGTTCAATACCACTTTTCTTCCTTTTCGGAATGCACCTAAGACTTGCTAGTAAAGGATCTGAAGTTATCAACAGTCTATGAAGAAGATCTGTCATTGTGTCCAACCGCGAAGTTTTTCTTGTAAATAGTTCGCGATATTTTCTATTATCTTTATTTCTAGCTTCTTGCGCTTCCTCTGAAAGTTGACCAATCGGTAGAATACAAGAAGCAATCACTTGTCTTCCATGAAACAATACTTTATGGACGCTTACTGGCATATTATACCACCCGTACTTCTCAAGATACAAATCCCGAGTCCTTGTCGCACATATGTCAAAAGCATCTAAATTAATCGGAAACCCAGACGCCAGAGCTTCTAAAATAATATGGAACTTTTTTATAAGCTCTATATCAATACCAGTTACCTCAGACGTTTTCTTTTCGTTTCGGAAAAATCGCCTTGCCGTATTCCCATCGTTCGTATTCCCAGCTTGTTGGGTTGGCATATCAACGAGTAAACCAGTTTCCTTCCTAAATCTGTTTTGGATAAGTTTTTTCCTGGCTTTGCATTTTTCCTTATTTTCTTGGTTTTTGACTTGCCAAACCTTCACATCAAGCCTGTATGCAATGTGAAGGATACATTCCATGAATCGAATCCAAGAATGGAGAGAACTTAGCCCAAAGGCCATTGAAAACAGATTCTCAGACTTTCTGGAAATAATACTAGCATTATTCATCTCAAATGACTTTGCGCCGCATATGTAACATGTTTGAGATGATGAAGTCACAGGTGACAAGGTAGTGCACACTTTGCCATCTACCATTTTTAGTAAAAAAATTGGTTTTACTGCAATATGAAATTCTTCCTTATGAATTTCAACAGCTGATAATGCAATTATTTGCTCAACGATTCGATCAACTTCCTGTTTTATCAGGTCTCTTGTTTCCTTTGCAAAGACAAGCTTAATGGGGCTTCAGTATCTTGTAGACGAAGGGGTAGGATTTTGCCAAAGTATAGTCTTAAGCTCCTTTTTAAAAAAGTACATTTGAACCGGAACCATCGAAATGCTGAAAAGGTTTTCGTCGAAACATTCTTCAGATGCATATTTTTGTTTAAATGTCTTTTGCTGAGCTCCGTCATATCCCCATTTAAAAACCAAAGATTATTCCTTAAGTTCTGTTTTAAATTCTTCAGAGCTTAATACATCTTTCTGAGCCAAACATAAACGCCTTACACTATGATCAACTAGGCTCTGAAGTTCACATATGGCAGACGACTCTGATACTCTTTTCTGAGCAGGATAACATTTTTTTTTAGATACCTTAATTTTATCGTATGAGGGCAGTAAATTTCGAACGACTTTGTTTATTTTTTGTCGTATAATTTCATATTGATGAGTGGATAACTGCGAATCCACGATCAAAACTAACGCTTCATCAGCAGATAAAGATATTTGATCAAGCGATACTGTTTCGAAATTTTTCTTTAAATTCGTACCTTAAGTTAAGTTAGAAGTAAATAAAACATTAAATAATACGATATTGAAAACAAACCTCTCTTTGGGGAACTAAGTGACAATTTCCTGACTACAGCGGCAGTATCTCTCTTTCCAATTTTCCTTAAGTTTTTCTCGTAAGCAGTTTCAATTTCTTCAAAACTAAATGAATCCAAGAGGCTTTGCACTTTCTTCTTTTTTTATTTTTTCGCAGCACTCCTCAAAGTTTTTTTTTGGTCTACCTACTTTTTTAACATTTGGCGAAGATGGAATTTCATCTAAAAATTTGTGTGGCAGAGTATGGTTTCATTTAGCCAGGAAGAATTTGTGCTTTCGAAGCGGTCACGGTGCCTACCACTTTTGGCCTACATCTCACTTAACTTAAAACAGAGAGCGCTGGACGAGTGTTAGCAAGGAAAAATGAGAACACTCCCTCTTTGCTGATAAGCACCGTAAACGATGTGAGTAAAATCACTCGGACATAAGATTGACGGCGTATGTGTGATATATTAGAAAAACATAAACAATAGACAAAAATGGATAACACAAACGGAAATGATAACTTGTTAGACAACGTAGATTATAGGGTAATACGTGGTTTTAGTGATAGCAGATTATATGAATTAAAAAAACTGAACTTTGGTTGCTTACGTTTCAATATAAGGTCAATGCGGAAAAACTGGGATATTTTTTGCTCAAGCATAAACCCTCTATTGACAAGCCTTAAAATTATTGTTGTAATGGAAATAAATATTAAGAAGGAAAACAACAAACATTATACAATAGACGGCTACAAACCAGAATATATAAACAGAAGTAAAAAAAGAGGAGGAGGAATAGCCATATATATAAAAAATGATATAGAATATGATTTTCAGGAATTAAATAGTACATCTTGTGAGTCTCTCAGAATAAAAATTAGAAGCGGAGCTAAAGTGGAGTATTTGTATGCAGTTTACAGGCCACCGGCATTACGTATAAAAGACTTCGTTGAGGAATTTGGAAACCTACTCCAACACACACCAAGGCAAAAAATAGAGAGATGGTATTAATGGGTGACATGAACATTAATATTCAAGATCATGACCAAATTCACGCGAGGAACTACTTAGAAATGTTGGCACTCAATGGTTTAATTAATATTATAAAAGAAGATACAAGGGTTGATCTCACTCGAGGATCATCAACGCTGATTGACCATATAGCTGTTAACTTAACAGATAAGCAAATAGTTTCAGCAGTCATCGAGAGCGACGTTTCTGACCACTACCCGGTGGTTTACGGGACACTCGACCCATGCAGCAGTGAGTTCCCAGTTGATAGAGCACCTCATTTAAAAAACAGCTTGGTGGACGAAAATATACACCAAACAAACTGGGAGACGCTATTGGTAGACGAAAACGTAGAGGTAACATACAACAAATTATCAACGACTATGCAGAACATATACAAAAACTCCATGATCCTTGAAAAACCAAAGCGTAAAAGCCGACTAAACCCTTGGATCACGCCCTACATTCGGGAAAAATGTAAACAAAGAGATGAGCTCTACAAAAGGTGGAAGAACAACAGACCAAATAAAACTTATGAAGCAGAGTACAAGAAATTACGAAACAAAGTTAATAAAATCATTTTCTGGCAAAAGTCCAGCTTCTATAAAGAAGAATTTAACGAAGTTAGAAATGATCCCCGTAAAACATGGAGCCTTGTCAACGAAATAATGGGAAGAAAAAAACAGAGCTTGGACGAGGTACTTGCGAAAAACTTCCCATCAGAAAAATGTTTTACAGCACTTTCAAACAAATGTGCAAAACACTTCTCGGAACAAACGATTCACATTATCCACAATTGTGATAACATAACGTCAACACACATCAATAAAACCCTACACAACTCCATCTTCATAGAGGAAACGTGCGTTGAAGAGGTATATAGAATATTAACATTACTGGATAAAAACAAATCAGCAGGGATCGATGGCATTAGAACGAGAGACATTAAAATGCATGCGGATGTATTTGCTCCAATTATCACGAGGATCATTAACCAAAGTCTAAATGAATGCAAGATACCAAATATACTAAAAACATCTATTGTAAGACCAATCTACAAAGGCGGTGCTAAAAACACTGTACAAAATTATAGGCCGATTTCAATTTTGCCAGTGATAGAAAAATGTTTAGAGGAAGTGGTAGTCAAGCGACTTCTAAATTTTGTTAATAACCACAAGATAATCCATGAAAAACAATACGGGTTCCAAAAAAGAAAAAGTACAGGGCAACTCCTTGGTGAGTTTGCGAATACCATCAACACAAGCCTCAACAAAAATCATCACGTCTTTGTCATGTTTATAGACTTTAGCAAAGCATTTGATACCCTGAATCATGCGAAGCTGATAGAAGCCTTAAACCGACTTGGAATCAGAGGTACCTTAGCAGACTGGCTTCAAGACTATTTAAGTGGAAGAACTTTTAAAGTTAAAATTAAAAACGCCCTTAGTAAAGAGACTAATGCCCCATTTGGAGTCCCGCAAGGTTCAAAGCTAGGACCTCTGCTATTCATACTTTTCACAAACGAGCTAATGCGAGTCTTTACAAATGGCATTCCATTCGCGTTCGCTGATGATACAGCTATAGTCGTTAGACATAAGTGTCCTGACACTGGTTTACAAGTAATGCAGGCGGAATTCGATAAAGCTGTTAACTGGTGTCATGATAATGGCCTGATTTTAAATGCGGCGAAGACGAAAATGATGCACATCCGGGGACCACACAACAAAGCCACTGACCGAAGAGTAACACTCAAAAGGCACACATGTCAAAAAGTCCTATCGGACCAAGAAATCGAATTAGTCGAGACATACAAATACCTTGGGGTACCCATCGACAGCCATCTTCTATGGAATGTGCACATAGAGAAACTCCGCTCCAACCTCAGGCAAGCACTTTATGCAGTAGTTTACCTTGGATACTACTCCACGTTTGAAGTACAAAAACAGGTATACTATGCTCTTGTGGAGTCAAAACTGAGATACGGCATACTAGCATGGGGTAACGCATCAGCTACGCACATTAATAAGCTGCAAGACCTTCAAAACTCCATCGTGAAGAAAATGCAAACTAGACATCCCAACAACAACACAGGATATAGAAGCTTCAAGATGTTAAATGTCCAAAAAATATTCCAAATGACACTTGCTCTTGAATATTACGATGACACCCGCTTCAAAGTCCCGATAGATCATCAGCAGAATACAAGAAGAAGAGCCCAAGGAATGTTAAAAGTCCCAATGACATACAACGCGTACGGCAAGAGACAACTGCAGCATAGCGTCCCAACAGTATTCAACCAGATACCAAACTCCCTGAAGAACATCCGAAACCCGAATTTGCGAAAAAAAAAATTAAAAGAATTTTTCTGTTCATACGAGTAAACCAAAAAAAAAAAAATCTGTATCTGTAACTTATTGAATTTATAATTTTTCTTTTTTGATTTCCAAAACCTTGAATTGTATTTATGTATGTATTGATTAATCTTTCTTTTATTTTGAATTCCAAAAACTTTATTTTTAATTTAAACCATAACACAAAAAGCTTAACTTAAAGTAAATATCTGCTCTCGAAAAATAATCTTCTGCAGATAAGCCAGAAGGCTTCGCAGGAACAAATGTAAATATGTTTTAAATTTCGGAAATAATAATAATAATAATAAAAAAAAAAAAAAAAGATAAGCCTTATTGTTGCCTTAAGTGAGCTTCAGAAAATATAATTTCATCAAAAGAACTCATCACAAATGAAAAAACAGCATCAACACACTTTATATTGATTTTGGAAATCCAAACCTCAAAAATTTGTTTTTTTGTCATTGCGAAAGCCATTCTGAAAATTATGAAAAATACCTTGTATCAAAATCCTATACACTTGAAAAGTGCAACATGTATGTACATATATACAACCAAAGACGAAAATTAGGACATACAAAATATAAGTAACAAAATCACAACACATTGGATGAAACTTAGTACGAATGTTACTTAATGTGGGTAACACTTTTGTTTCAAAGCCAAGACGAAAGTGAAGAAAAAGTGTATACGCGTCGCACCTTAAAGCGCTAAATAATAGAACAGATATCAGGCTTTAAAATGCATATAGTCTCCCATCCGAGCAACACTGAACACTTAAAGTTTTTCTCTCATAAATGCAAAAACTGGCAAAAAAATATAATTTTTTTTTAATTTAACAAAAAAAAATAATATAAACACCGTATGGAATATAATTTTACTTACTTTCCAATTTTTTGATATCGTTTTTATAAAATACAAACAAAACTTTCAATAAATAACTCACTAAGCACTCGTAAAAAAAATAAAATCAAAACTACCTTCACAAGCCAATTTTCACTGAAATTATAAGCAACTCCAACTTCAAGACCAATTATTTTTGTTTTACATGACTCCCACATAGCAGTTCATTAATAATCGCTTAGTAGAAGGTTTAAGCTGCAAGCAAAACCGGTTTTTACATCAATCTGTGCAAGTCATTTATTTAATTAAATTCCGCTAGATGGGTGAATTGTCACACTGTGCATCGGGTGAATTAGCCTTGTTAAACTTGAACTTGGAAATTCCTGTCCTGACTTAATCTTGGTCGGGTGGATGTGGTTCATTCTGTCTGACGGTGGGGAATCTGCAGAAATAATCTTTCCAAACTCTCAGCACCGACTGTGGTTCTTTTATTTTTTTGAGTGAAACAGAGAAATCAGACGAAGAACTAGTCCATTGTACTCTTTGTCAGTTCATTCTAAAGGAATTTTTCAGTCTTTCGAAAAAAGACTGTGATAAAGTCTCTGCAGTACCACGTCAGCGGCGAGTACCTGCAGCCTGATGCGAGTGTAAGCCGGACTTTCACAGCAAGCATCACAGAATGTTGTATCACTTATGTCCAGCATAGTTAGGTGCTTAGCAAAAGTGTAGTGCTCTGTTGCGATGGCAGTAAGCTACCTGCAGTCTTTCCAGGAAGGCAGCTGACTTCTTAGAGATGTCGGAAAGCATTCGTTTGGTCTCGCTGCAACCTGAGGAATCATCGGATCTGCAGTTGTGGTCATATGAAACCTCACCGTGGCCATGGTGTAGTGGTACTAGCAATCGCTTCTCACTCGGAGGGTCAAGATTCGAATCCTACCCATAACAAGTTTTTCAAGTTTTTCATTTGTGTGGTTGGAGCTCAGTCAGAAAAATTCTGCGTGTGAAGGCATAACACTGACACGTAGATTTGGCTGTTGTAGAGTTTCAAGCACAAACAACAAATGTGAATTATAACCTTCGAATCACTCTGAGTGAGGAAAAAACTCTACGCCCTATTCGGACTCCCACCCCCTGGATAGCTAATATCGAAACCAAATACACCTGAGTTTCAAACCACTACAAAACAATTTTCCTTTCTCCTCCTTATACCTTTCCGCCCGCGCCATGGCAACAGTAAAAGGGTATCTAACCCCTTAGGCGCGCGTAAATTATAAAAAAAAAAATGGAAGCCTGGGGGGTCTTAAATAAGTTCATCAGCGATTTCATTTCCCGTGATCCCATTGTGACCTGTAACCCAGACAAGACTCCGTGAATTTAGCCTTCCGACAGCGCTCAGACAGATTGGCTAATTTTTCCGCAGCAGTAATTCTGGTGTCATTGCATCAGATGGCATGTCCATATTGCCAGAGTCAGAAGACAGTCGGCGCTCAAGGTCATCAACACTCCACTTCTTTTTAGACGGAATATGGCTTTGAGAGTGCAACCCACGATATGAATATCAAGGAGAGGGAGATTCACCAATTCGTCTAGAGTGGAGGCAAGTATGCTAGAGAAAGCCCCCGTGCAGCCGAGATAGATCGTTGTTTAGAGTACGATAAAAGCAGTAATCACTCGAAATCCGAATAAGCTAATTATATTCTTTTTGCTTCGATCTGCAAAGATTACGTTTTTCCTCCAAATTAGCCTAAGCGAACATTCAGGTTTTAAGCAGCTTTCTCTGAGCTTAGGAGGAGTTCTGTTGGACTTATGGAGCTCTTCCTTAAATCGTGGTTCTACTATGAAGTTTCCATCTATTATACATCACTGTCTGGAACTACCGGAAAACCGATTGGCCATAATACAGAGGAATACTGTCAGAAAAGCTATCCTTTGAACTATCAAGTACCCCGCGTGACACCACTGAGCTTGACATGAAAGTTAAGGAAATCCCCTGGCTCTCAATCAAGCTATGGCCGCTTTCTTATTCGACCTAGAGGCAAGAAAAAGCCACATTGGTGGACATCAGCACTGGGCCTGGGCCCTCAGATATTATTCTGCCTGCGCTAGAAAATATTATGAGGAGCTGTGTAGAACTTATCCATATTCCACTGTTATGGAGAGTCAATGTAATATTCATTCCCAAAGCCGGAAAATGTTCTCATCTTGTCCCAAATGAGCTCAGACCTATAATTCTATCATCTTTCCTTCTGAAAACTCTAGAACGACTGATTGATATCCATATATGAGCTAAAATTGATCCAAGACTTCTGGCAACGGCTCAACATGCCTACTGTAAAGGAAAGTCGGTGGAAACGGCTTTGCACTCTCGGACTAGACGCATCCCTACAATATAAAGAGTACACAATGGTTGCTTTCCTAGACATAGAGGGCGCCTTTAAGAACGTCAACACATCCGCAATCACGACTGGGTTTTCAACTCTGCAGGTAGACGATTCACTTGGGGAGTTGATCAGTCTTATGCTAAAAAGCAGGATAATCAACTGCAAACTGGGTGAGACCTCTGTTGAAAAATGTGTCAGCAGAGGTACCCCGCATGGCGGTGTCCTCTCTCCCATTCTCTGGAACTTAGTAGTTAGTGAACTGCTGATATACCTGGAAGCGGGTGGTAGCGGGGCGATTGCCTATGCGGATAACGTTCCTATAGACGTCTCAGGTAAGCATCTCAATACTATTAAAGAACTCCTTCAAGTAAATCTCAATAGATTAACCCCCTGGGCAGATCGCTGTGGATTGGAAATAAACCCCCATAAAAGAGTCAATAAAGCTACAGTTGGATTGTTCTCTTGCAAAAAATGCCATTGGGAATAAATGGGGCCTTCAACCTCGCATAACGCACTGTCTATACATCTCGTTCATAGGACCGATACTTACTTACGGGGCGTCTTCTGGCGGAAACTGCAGTCAACTGCATTAAACTAAGCAGATTTCAAAGAACAGCATGTCTATGCATAAGCGGAGCCTTGCGGTCTACCCCCTTTGCCGCATTAGACATTCTGTTTCATTTGACACCCCTCGATATTTTCAGCAGGCAAGGACACTTTAGAGGACAAATAATTCATTTGGCCACACCAACATTCTTAATCCTCACCGAGAACATCGATTACACCATACCTGAACTTTGGTTTGACAAAAACTTCCAAGTAAGCTTCCCCCTTCTAGATGCTTCTGGGAGGAAGATGCTTTCATGGAGGACAAGTCAACCCATCTCTACACAGATGGTGTTTTCTCAGATAAGCTAAAGCTGAGACTCTCTTTCCGTTTTCCAAAACAATTCTAGCATATTCCAGGCGGAAATTTTGGTGGTTAAAGAAGCTCTGTCCTGGCTGAAGAAAAACGTGATATCTGCTTTCCGGATAGTCAGGCCGTCATCAAGTCCCTGGACTCGGTCTCATTATATTTTCTAAAACCACCCTTGAATGCCGATCATCTCTCATGGAGATGGCACAGCAGTTCAACATTCACCTTTGTTGGGTGCCGGGCCTTAGAGACATTCCAGGGAACTGTAGAGCCGATGAACTCGCCAAAATCGGAACCACTCTACCTATTCTACCGGAAAAGGGTAGCATAGGTATACCAATCGCTACGTGCAAACTAACATTAAAGCTGGATGCCAATAAAAAAACAGACCTTAGGTGGACTGTTGGGCAAACATGTCTAGCGACCAAACAGATCTGGCCAAAGTTGGATCTGTGTCCAAGTGTCTGATCCTTTGAAATAGGAACATCTCAGCGCCATCATAGGTGCCATCACTGGACACTGCCTCATAGGCAAGCACGCAAGAAGGTTTGATGCTTTTACAAACGATTTCTGTAGAAACTGCATGGACGAGGAAGAGGAGGAGATAATCCCCCACCTACTCTGTACATGTCCAGCTCTCTCCCAGAGAAGAAAGCTTCATCTAGTAGCTTTCTTCTACAACGACGTAAACGATCTAGAAAATATAGACGTTAACAGTCTCCTACGTTTCTTCATAAGCTCAAACTGGTTCCATTAGTAAGAGGATCATAGATCCACGTGTCATCACCATGGGCCAATAGGCCTAAGTGGGTTGGTATTTCCAACAGCCACTCTTACCTACCTAACTACATCACTGCAGATTTCTGTTCGGCTTTCAGCTTCGGCACATCTTTTATTTTTTGATAAGACACTTTCTTTCTTTTTTGCAGGACTGATATTGGCTACCAACACTTAAACCAATCTTCTCTGAGGTTATATCTGTCTTCATCTTCTCTTTTGCGTAGCCTCATGAGGCCTAGGGAGTAGTATGATTTTTGAATCAATGTCAGCATTTTTGCTCACAAGGTCTTTTTCTTTCTAATTCTGAGTCATTTAACCATGCGCGGATCTACGAGTAGTATCATTGTTGATACTATTTCGTTGTAAAAATTTGAATAACTCTTTCGCTCGCAGACGTTGAGGCCCGTGCTTCAGTGACTTTTATTTATTCGTCAAAATACATCGTTTTTCATTTCCGGCAGATGACTCTGATGGATGGGGTTCAAGGTCTGGACCAAAAGTGTTTCTTGACATGTTAAGTGAGCCGTAGTATCCTAAATGACCGTATGTACGAGCATATTGCCAGCACTAAATGAATCAAGCAACACTAATTCTGGCCTTTTTTTGTCTGAGATTGGCACGCATGATGCCAAGCATTTGGCAAATGGGTTTTTGTGTGCCAATTGGAAGAGTCTACTGCGCATTTACACACACGCATTACCTACATTGTGAATATAAAATTTGTTTGTTTTAATTGAAAATGAGTCATCCAAATCGGCTTATGTCGGCCGAAATTAGAGAAGAAGTAGATGCGGTGTCATTGAATTCTATTACTGAAAATGATGATACAAATTTGTATGAACTAACAGCAGCAGAAATCGAAGACGTCGAAGCAAAATCCTATTCTTGTGACAGTGGAGAAAATGCAGATGAATTGGACGAAACAATGTTGGAGACTGCTGCTGTTGATCCAATTGTAATGTGTAAATTGACGTCGAGGTCACAAAAGCACAGCAAACATCATCAACATAATTGGTAGTATGCGCACCTTTGCAATTGCAACTGTCAACTTGTTTGCTTGTGTATTTTGTGTTCCATTTTCAGGTTTAACGCTTATTTCGTTGGGAAAGTGCCTAAATCCGAACACCATTCACTCGATGAATACCAAGAAAACCAGGTCGCTATGGCTTAAAGATTTTGGCTTGCTGCGACTGTGAGAATGCGCTGAGAAAGCTCGAAACTGGACCAGAGATCAAACAAGGCAATCGAGTGGTACTAGACATAGTACGTCTGCTCAAAAGCAGAACAGTCACTTACGAAAATTGTTTTACATCACACGAGCTGGCTATGCAGTTCTGAAAAGAGGACATGACCATTCTCGGTACTGTTCTGAGAGAGCTGTTGGACGTAAAACAGAAGCCGACACTGTATTCTCAATTCCTGTTGAAAACACATTACTACGTGCTTTAATGTGCCAACAAAAATCGACTTGTTTTGCTGTTGAGCGCAGTATAAGTATACTATTCCAAAGAGGTGAGCACCGAAAGCCATAAGAAGCCTCAAATAATGTTGGATTACAATGCTACAAAAGGCGGCGTTGATATGTTCGACATGATGATGAGCATATTTACGTGAAAACGGAAAACACAACGGTGACCAGTCGCATTATCTACTGCAAACGGTGAGATGAGAACACGTCATATGTGTGATCGTTGTTTATGTGCTGCAGACTGATTTCAACGGTCAATTCTTTTGATTTTGTGCCAACAATTTTTTTTCTTCAAATAAACGATTTTCGCGTCCCGTATTTTATTATTAATTTTTTAATTTTTATTGATCCCTACTCGTAAATTATTATAATTTAGAATAACAAAGGTACGGCGGACAAAACTGCATCATTCGATTTTCTCATTTTTTGTTCGCATATCTGCTAGCGTGAGATTTTACCTGCAGGGTCATTTTTGCTACTAATCTGGCTGAGCAAAAAAAATTGAGTATCCGCGCAGGGTTAAGGATCTTCTTCCCAGATTACATGACTATATTGCGAGTAGTAGGTTTCGTAGGGATACATAAGGCCACCTCACAGTTCCTCTACCAGATATTCAACAACGTATTAAACTCCCCTTTCCTTCATGAACTCGTGTCATTGGCATTTTAATTTAAATGGAAATATCTCGTACTCTTAGCGAGTTTTTAAGCTAACGCTTATCTACGAATCATTATGTAGATTTAGACTGTTTGTCGACCTCACTTCAGCCCCATGTCGGTCTCACTTATGTATATGACATGTCAGTCATCTACCTCAACTAGCATTCGTAGAACGGTCATAGAACCGCTGGGCTTGAAAATTGGCTGCTACAGATTATACAATTAAAACTCCAGCAAAGCACTCTGTAATCACTTCCTGTTGAGGTAATTTCACTTGAAAGTGTCAAAGAATGGCGGGCACGGATCATAATTGATGTTATTTTCAGCTTCAGCACTCCGTTGTAGCAGTGCTCCTATGAGTTTATCCATCAGGTCATAGGAAAAAAAAAAAAACATTCAACACCACCCACGTCAGGTCATCCGAGATCACAAGACGCAATTAACATAGAAGAGGCTTAGGCAAGTGCTTTACCATGAAATTTATAGCCTCAGTCACATTCAAGACTCTTTCCGTTTCGAAATCCGATTTGAAGTAAGCAAAGCGGCACAAATGATGGCTGGTTCCAACTTCAGCACGGTCTCTAGAACCCTAGTCCAAGGTCAGTGGTCTCTCTCTCCCTAGTGCCAATAAAAAATAGTAAAAAACCCAAAAAAGAAACGAAAAGCGTCACTGATTTCGCTGATGATGACACTGCCCGGCTATGGTCCGATGACGAGCAACACTCTGTGACAACACCAACTGGCCGTACCCTTGAATTTTCCATTTTTTTTTTGTTTTTGTAAATTTCCACAATGCCACACAGTTTGATTATGAAAGGGCTGCTCCGGGGACATCGACATTCGGTTCGGTGGGTTTCCAAACTTGCTATAGGTACTCCACATGCTCCACATTAAATCGACAGCGACAAAATTTATGAGTTGCGACGAGATGTTGACAACATGATCGCAATGATCATGCGTAATGGCGGCACACGCTGCCTCATATATGTATGTACATTGTACGTAGGTGAGGAAATCGACCGAGTCTCAGGTATTCACATGCAGATGAGATGTAGTACTCCAGCTCCATGGTATCGATGACCCTGGCACTAATGCTCAAGTGTTGGATGAGGCTTACAATTTTTTTTTCCATTTTTTTTGCATTTGGGTGGAACGCGCCAGAGCCAACTATCGGTGTCGAAATAGTGCTGACTGATGGTAAAATTAATTCCAAGACTCCATGGTAGACAAGAGTGAGTGGCAGTAGCCGACCTGATAAAACGTTCTACTCATACGTGGCAGCAATTAATTAGTACCACCAACAAGGGTGGTAAGTACGCATTACGAAGTCTCTCTTGGACAATTTTTTTTTTAATTTGATTTATAGTGGGACAAGTAGGCACCTTGGGAAGTTGATGGCTGGATGAGTCTTCTCTTTGTTCTTTGACTTCGTGGAACTTGTTAAAAGGTTATAAGCCTTTGAAAATAGGGAAAATACATCGTGCAGTAGATCGGTTGTTTGCTTTAATTTATTCTCATGGCAAACCATCAGATTGATGACAATTTTTATGAGGTCAAGGCTTGGGTGGACTACCGGGGCATGTCTAGAACATCGCCTTGTAGGCGATTTTCTAATAAAGGGATATTAAATTCTATTAACAAAGATCGTTTTAAAAGAAACAGATGTGGAACCAACTAGCAATAAAAATTAAAGGAGCAATACCGTAAACATTTTGAGCCGTAGTGCCGCACTCCAAGTTGGATGAGGTCCATCCTACCTGCGTGTGCCACCTTAGATGGGGTCGTCCTGTACTGTATCGTCTATATTTGACTTGGCTGGAGCTGTGGTGTCCATTCGCTCAACATAGCCCAGTCATCTCAGACGTTGCATCCGCAGGCACCTAAATGGACCGATATTGTCGTACAACCCGTACAATTCGTTGTCGAATCTGCTTCTTTATTTCCCGTCATCACACCGCGGAATCTTTCTATCGAAAATGGCAAGCGCTAGGGTCTTGTATAAAGCCAAATTGATCCTACGAGAGAGGGTTGTTTTACTGAATTGTTTACTGAGCCCAAAGAAACAGCGATAGCCAATAGTAATTATGTGACTGGTTTATACGCTGATATTGCTGCTCCTTGCGGAGTCAAGGTAACTGATGGTATCCTTGACTACCTCGAATTTCTAACTTCCACTGTTGATATGTACATCCTTTTCTGAGTCAGAGTGCACTTTGTTTTGTCCTCGTTTACGATCAGACCCAGCCTCAATACTCATGAAAACATCATTGACGGCTCTCTGTATTCCTCTTATCACATCAATGTAATCCGTGTGAGCAAATAATTGTGCGTCGCCTTGTCTAAAACGTTTTTTGGCATGGAGGTCTCGATTAGTTCCTTACTGACCCTGATGGAGCAGCGAGAAATCTCCACTGTCGTTTTGCTCAAACTGACGACTTTGGCAAAGAGTTGTATAGCTTGTTCCAAAACTAGCGGTTGTATATGGCTTCAAAGTCAACAAATAGGAGGTGCGTGTCAATCTAAAATTCGAGGGTCTTTTCCAGGATGAATACTTCATGTATAGTGAACTTTTGTGGCCTGAAATTGCACTGTTATGAAAAAACCGAATGGTTTCAGGTGCTAACAGAAGGCAGAGAATTTCTAGTAGAAGGAGAGTTATTCGTCTAGAGTTGGCGCACGGAAAAGGATCTCCTTTCTTGTGGATCGTACTAACGATGCAGAGATTTCATGCTTTTGGCATGCTTTCCCTTGGTCATAACTTACACGATATTGTTTAGTTCAGAGAGGCAGAATTATCTGTCATCTTCTTCCAGGGTGAATGATTCATTCTGCCTAGCAGCGGTATTTTGACCATCATTCATTTTTAGAGCCTGCAGAAGTAATTTTTCCATATTTTCAGTACCGACGGCTACTCTACTACCAGTTGACCCTGTTCAACTTTGCAGGCTTGCATTTTGGCTTAATACTCGTAGGCCGAGCATGTTCGCTTTATTTTCTGGTAAGACTTTCAAAGGCCATTCCTGCAGTAACATCCTTCCATTTTCTCGATCGCGGCATTCTCGTACTCTTTCTTGTTTTCACAAGAGCAGCCTTCGATGAAGTGCAGTTTCATATGCTTTTAGTTTGGCCGCATGCTAACTGCCTATATTCATCGTCAAACCAGAGATATCTTTGTGGTGGTGATTTGAAACCAATCACATCAGAAGCAGCTCGTTGACAGCATTCACTTTGGTGTTCTACGATTTGGAGTAGTTTGGACGGTATATTGACCTAGAAAAACGGTTGCCGTTAAACTCCATCAGTTCAAGCAGATGTTTTTTACGGCTTGTCCCATGAGACTATAGAGGTAGTCCATGAGCCAATTGTTTGTAATGTAAAATAAACACATTACAAAAAAAAAGCCGCCAGTGCTAATGGCCTCTTTCCTTCAACGGCGAAACAGAGGAAAAATAGATCGGCAGAAGTAACACCGATCAAACTGCATCCTTTTCTTCCATTTCAAATTGGGTCAAAAGGAAGCACTCTGTCTGAAGCGAGATTTTCCCGCGGACGATACCCGATTAAAACCTATGGTGCAACCAACAAAAGTTGCATTTCCAGTGGAGCACACCTCTGTCATACTTAAGTCGACTGACCGTAGTGATGGACGACCGCCCAATTATCAAGCCTTCGCCCTGGTCTTATCGTAACTATTTTCAGATGACGCCACCGAAGGTTGCTACGATTTGACCAGTTACAAATTATCGGTCATAGGTCTTGTTGGCGGCAGGACCACCGGTAGTCCCTACCTGGACTTAAATCATGGGAGTCAAGAGCCCCCGGATCTTGGTCCGGGCCTGACTTGTTAGAGGTAGGCGCCTTTTGGGAGCGTTTAAACCCAAAGTCGCGGAAAGGTTCTTCCTGTTGGTTCGACCCAGTGTAGAGTTACAATAAGTACTGGGTGCTGTTACCCTAAGACCAGCAGGAGATTTTAGATCGGCCTCGACGCGTACCAAGGGTTGAACTTGCGCCTTCAACGAAAGTTCTGCTTTGGTATCAAAGTGGATTGATGTATGGGCATCCCATTAAATTATGGCTTTCCGACGGGTGTTAACGCTTATAACGCTTGAAGCCGTTACAGAGCATTCTTCTGTGATAGAAATAATTAGAGTATTCAGCATCGGAGATCAAGTTGTTCGTCGAGGTTATGCTGTTACAGTGTGTCTTTGAGTTAACTTGCTGACAAAATTTCTGTTGTCCTGTAGATACGTAGGCAATCATTATACAACATCCGCTGGAGATTCGATTCGTGGACTATATCCATAGGTCGCTGGTTCATATCCGGCTCGAAGGACCACATGTCCCTAACTGAGTTGAGCGGGATTTAAAAGTTGGCTTGGAATAGACGATTCACAAGCGGTGGCTACTCTTTCAGTTAGATGAACTGAAGAGAAGAAAAAACCGATAACTTCTTCAGTTAGATGAACTGAAGCCAGTAAAATAAAAATAATTAAATAAAACTCGTGACCTTTGGTTTCTAACTCTAAACTTTATTTGTTGACTGTGGGCTGAAGAGTGGTTTAACATATGCATTTCTTCTTCCCCCGAAGCTGCTGATGGCTTATATACCACTCAGCTGTTTCCTCTAAGGTCAATCACCCTGGGTTATTTACCTTAGTGTAATATGTGAACAACACACCAGCACCAACAATGCCCCCCATATTTTCGGAGTAGGTGTTAGAGTGCATTGTTTTGCAGTGCATCTCACTCACATGCAATTCGGCCATCCTGGAATTTCGTTGCCTTTGGTCAGAGATTATGACCATATTCTTCAAGTGGCGTTGAAATTCGTCAAAGCGAGATCGATATGTTCTTCGTAGCTCGGCATATTGACAGTTTGATAGTTGTGAGTTTTGTCCCGAGTCAAATCGTTTTGTGGTGCGGTTAAGTTTGTATTCAATTCGTTGGTTTGTGTTCATTTTTGTTATTTGTGTTGTGTGATCAAAGCCAATTATTCGCGATGTTTTCAATTTTTATTTCACGCGATTAATTAGCTTCCTGCAAACACACAATCTCCCATTCTTCCAGCGCGCCGTAGATTTTGTTGGGAAGCAACTCTCACTGACTGATTGTAGTTGCGAAAGAGCATCAGCTGTATTATATATCATCTTCAGGTGGTATTATAAGACAAATATAAGTTCAGTTTACTCAAGTAATAATGAGTGATACCTATAGGACTATATAATAGCCTTTACTGTAAGGCTACCTTTGGATCTGACCAGATCAATATCTATTTGCATGTTTGTTTAAATATAGTAGATTCGTATTGATCTATTATAGCTAGATTCCAATATCCCTGACTACATTTGGACAAACAATTAGTTGCAAGTGTTTTCCCACTATCGAAAATTTCCGTCATTTCTTTCTGGTATGTATGGTATTTTTACTTCCTAACCTCAGCGACCCCGACTTAACCGTTGCCAGACTAGAGACTACCAAATGCTCCTACTGGCTGGCATCGCCTTACCTTGGCCACGATCATGTGGACCTTCTCCCTGGTAATAACCTAGAAAGGGTGGTACTGGGCCCCATCATCGGATGCGACGCTGACGCTCATCACACGGTATGGGGCAGAACCGACATCAATGATAGACGTGAGTTACTTTTGACAATATTTTAAGTACTAACCTCTTTATTTGCAACATTGGCAATGAGCGCACTTTTATAACTAGAAACCGACAGGAAGTGCTGGCTATCACTCTTGTCTCCGATAGCATCACTCAAAGGCTAACGAACTGGATGGTATCCACTGAACACTCTTTTTCAGACCAATTCAGCCTGAGTGCTGCTCCCCCCAACCAACCATCATTCCGGAACTACCGGACTGATTGGACATAATTCAGAGGTATACTGTCAAAAACGCTATCCTCTGAACTATCAAGTCCCCCGCGTGACACCAATGAGCTTGACATACTTAGTATCTAAGTTAAAATAAACCGTAGCCTACCTAAACTAAATGTACAATACACACATAAACACACATAGACGTTATACACAATCATATACATATATCAGCATACACCTTTGTATACACTGATATCTGTATATGTTTCTTAAATGCTAACCTAAACCTATGTAAGCCGGCCATCGCTGTTTACAGAGAAAACAGATTGGTCAGCTCTGCCTCATTAGTGAGGCTGGTCCGTAATTGACGGAAATGAGCTTGACATGAATGTCAAAGAATGCACCCTTGCTCACAATCAAGCTACGGCCGCATCCTGCCCTCTTATTCAACCTAGAGGCAAGAAAAAGCTAAATTGGTGGACATCAGCACTGGGACTGCTCAGAAACACTTGTTTCTGAAACGACAATCCTGGTAGTCATTCTGTGACAAAATTACGGAAACCTCTAAGGCATCGCGGCTAAGAAAAATCCTCTCAACAAAACCTATGAGCCTAGCTGTTTGAAAAAAAAAACCAATGGTTCCTGGATAACCTCAAGTGATGAATCACTTAACCTGCTACTGGACACCCACTTTCCAGGTAGCTCCCAATTCGCGGCCAGTAGAAGTCCAAACAGACCTACTGCAACCGGGACCAAAATTCATGGTCTGATTACAAGAGACAAACTGCTCTGGGCGCTGCATACTTCAAACCATACAAGTCTGCTGGTCCGGACGTATTATACCGGCCAAGTTACAGAGGTCCTCAGATATTATCCTGCCCGCGCTAGAAAATATTATGAGGAGCTGTGTAGAACTTATCCACATTCCACTGTCATGGAAAGTCAATGTAGCATTCATTCCCAAAGCCGGAAAATGTTCTCATGTTGTCCCAAAGGACCTCAGACCTGTAAGTCTATCATCTTTCCTTCTGAAAACTCTAGAACGACTGATTGATATCCATATACGAGCTAAAATTGATCCAAGACTTCTGTCAACAGCTCAACATGCATTGTAAAGGAAAGTCGGTGGAAACGGCTCTGCATTCACTGACTAGCCACATCATCAAGTCAACACATCGCAATCACGACTGCGTTTTCAACTCTGCAGGTAGACGATTCACTTGGGGAGTTGATCAGTCGTATGCTAAAAAGCAGGATAATCAACTTCAAACTGGGTGAGACTTCTGTTGAAAGATGTGTCAGCAGAGGTGCGCCGCAAGGCGGTGTCCTCTCTCCCATTTTCTGGAACTTAGTAGTTAGTGAATAGCTGATATACCTGGAAGCGGGTGGTAGCAGGGTGATTGCCTATGCGGATGACGTTGCAATAGACGTCGCAGGTAAGCATCTCAATACCATTAAAGAACTCCTTTAAGTAAATCAATAGATTAAACCGCTGGGCAAATCGCTGTGGATTGGGAATAAATCCTCATAAAACTGATCTTGTCCTCTTTTCCAGGAAATATAAAATTCCAGTTATAGGCCCTCCCTCAATAAACGGTACCAGTGTAGTCTTTTCCGATACAGAAAAATATTTGAGTGTCATTTTGGACAGGAAACGAAACTGGAAACCTAACATTCAAGAAAGAGTCAATAAATCTACAGTGGCATTGTTCTCTTGCAAAAAATCCATTGGGAATGGGGCCTTCAACCTCGCATAACCCACTGGCCATACATCTCGGTCATAAGACCGATACTTACTTACGGGGTGGTCGTCTGACGGACGGCCTTCGAAAATGCAGTTAACTGCATTAAACTAAGCAGAGTCCAAAGAACAGCACGTCTATGCATAAGCGGGGCCTTGCGCTCCACCTCCTCTGCGGCATTAGACATTCTGTTTCATTTGACACCCCTCGATATTTTCATCAGGCAAGTAGCGGCGACTGCAACTATTCTTTGCTATATTTTGTGTACTCTAATTCTGGTATTCTGTA
This sequence comes from Volucella bombylans, assembly GCA_949129095.1. NCBI lineage: Eukaryota > Metazoa > Arthropoda > Insecta > Diptera > Syrphidae > Volucella > Volucella bombylans. The sequence continues at coordinate 133,387,266 of OX422141.1, read as the reverse complement.
CAAGCCGAGACAAGTCCTAAGGCACTGCCTTTCAAACACCCGAATCCTTTCCCTCTGATACGGCGCTGCAGTGAACCACACGGGACAACCATACGCGATGACTAGCCTGTGTAGGGCCACATAGCATATGACTTTCACCCTGGAGACAAGTTGACTGCGTAAAACAGCCTTGTTGTCGGAGTTAAAGTCTTCATGGCTCCAGCGAGACAAGTCAAAATGCAAATACTTATCGAGCCTGATACCAAGGTATCCCACTACTCTTCTCACCGATAATGGCAGTCCGTGCTGTCCAATGATGGCCAAATTTCGCCAGTTATATCTGGTATTCCTAGAAGTCCATCCCAATGCAGTCCTAACCAAGATTTTTTAGGACTTTTGAAAATTGATTTTCAATTTCCAATCTTCGCAATACACCTTAATATGATCGAAATCACGCTACAGAAAAGTATTGATGACTTCGATTTTTGGACCTGATTCATACGCCACTAAATCGTCTGCGTACACTAGGGCATGATTGAGCGAACCTACTAGATCACTTGTGTAAATGTTAAACAGTATCGGAGAAATCACAGCCCCTGTTGTAAGCCGTTTTTAATGTCAAAGATCTTGCTCGAAATGACGTTGTTACATTGGACAACAAACTTCTTTCCCATAAGCATATCCTAAATCATATATAGCAGAGGTTTCGGCATGGTCAACTTATAGAAAAGCCCAGCTAATCATACAGTATCGAAGGCCTTCTCAAAGTCAACGAGACAGGCATTTATTCCATTGTATCTCGGAGACCATCTTTGACGCAGCATGAATAGTGTCATGCCTCGCCCTAAAACCAAACTGATTTTCCGGAATTATATTATTTCCTTCAATCCACCTTAACAGCGCTCTATTAACCACTTTCTCGATTAGATGTACCACTGCCGTTTTCCACTGCTTAGATGTACCACTGCTGTTTTCCACTGCTTCCAAAGGCTGGTGTCTTAATACGACATGACTTTTTGTTTTTCAGAGACTCAAATAATAATTTATTTATCTGCGGGAACATATTCGGACTACTGGATTTTATATCCCGAATCTTATTGCCCCAGTACAGCTTACAGACTTACTGTAATTTTCTTTAATTAATTGTTTTAGGTTTTTGAACAGTGACTTTAGTGTTCTTATTTCTGAGTTATTTCTGTCAGTGAACTGTCTGTACAGCTGCTTAAGACTCGAAATGCGTTGATTGTTGGAGTTTTGTATTTTTCGACCTGGTATGACGACCCTACTTTCGTCAGAGTATTCTACCCGATAGTCTGCTCCATTGTTCATTTAACAACGTCTTGCATTGTCAGTAAACTACGGTTCGACTCAAACGTAAGTTACGCTTTAAAATTCTGGAGAAGGATGACCAACTTGCTCTACGGTAGCCGTATGAGTGCACTTGATCATACTCCTCTAGCTGCGTTTGCTCGTTTAGGATCTTTATTTTGTCAGCAAGTCCGTAGTGATCACTGCTATCGTAGTCGAATGCTCTCAAACAGTTCCGTATGTTTCAATCTGTGTTAGTCATTTCCAGTCTACTGTCTAAGTTCAGGAAGTTTTCGATCCTCTCCACTCCACCTTTTCGAATATAATGCTTTGCTGATATTCCGAAGGAACTTGACTGTAATGGATGGGAAGTGTTTTTATTCCTTAAGGGAATTGGATTTATCACCGCTGTTTCCCAATACGCTAGATAATGTGCATGATCCACTCCAATATTTAACATGATGTGTCCACAGCTTTTAAGTTTCAAAACGCAATGTTCGGTATTCTACTTGTCCACACTGCTTTTTTACTTCTGAGTGATTTGAAGACCGTTTGGAGTTCTTCCTTCGAAGTGACCGAGGGCAGTTCTCTCTCGTCGGCGATGAGATTATTTGCTCAATTTTTTTATTGAATTCAGTGGAACCTGAGCTCTCAAGTCGCCAGTTTTCTATATCATTTCGAAGTCAAAAATTGTGTAAAAGGACCGATTTTATAGGTTGTGGTTCGGCCCAATGATAATATTCATCTTGTACAAATCGCTTCTCTGATTTCTACCTTCTCTACCTTCTCCTGAGGATCATAGTCATTTTCTTCTATAACCTCCGAGCTATGAGTGTGAGTTACTGGTTGTAAGAGGGTTTTGTCTCGACAGCAGACAAACTGACACTGGCTAGGTGCAGTAGGTCAAAAGTTGCGTTGTGGAGTGTGTCTTCGTTGTCAGTGTGCCCTGTCTACCCCTGTGTAGAGCCAGTGCGAGGAGAGTGATCTTGACAATAATCAATCTTCACACTATCTTACACGAACATGCGTATACAGTTAATTATATCTTGATTGGCACCTGTAACTATGTGTGGAACAACATGAGATCTAGCCAGCAGCCATGTCTGTGAAACAGAGGACTAAGAATCATTTTTGGACTGAATCGATATGCTGACCTCGCCAATTAGTCTGCTTCTTCTAGTGTTTGGTGTATTCGTATTACATGTTTCCCCAATCTCTGGGTTCGATGCTCGATTTGGAATCATTCTCCTCCTCCTCCACGTACTAACACTTTTCACCGCAGAAGGATATGCGCAATGCATACTTTAGGTATACTGTACGTTTTGTGCTTAATTTTGTGTTTTTAGTTAGCTTAGTGTCGCTAACCAATGCACATCAGTAGCTTGGTCTTTCAGCAACTTAAAAAGTGTGACTCTTACTTTGATGCTTATCAGTAATCTAACATTGAACACAAGGACCTTTAGCATTTAATCCGTCATACTATTCGTATCCATTACTACTGAAGGTAAGGCTCACAGGCAGCACAAAAATCTGACTCACGCTCTTAAAAAGGACTGTATCTGGGTGTTCGGGGTGTTAAGGCCTAAGAAACTACCTTCCACCTTCTGCTGCCGAACCATACTTACTCGTTTTATATATTGGAACTTAGGTCACCCCCTATAGTTAACCGAGTTCCTACATAAAGCACATGATTTGGTTTTTATCTGACAGTCCATCTTTACTCAAAGGGCATTTTTCAGATTTGCTGTCGTTTCCCAACTTTACAGATCAAGGCTGCACCTTGCTGTCCGGCACGATGACGAAGTGTAAAATGTTATCGTTCCTCTTTATTTGTTACCCTTGCAGCACTCTGCATCCCTCAGTATAAAAGAATTTGCAAGCTTTGATAGCTTTGTATTTTTAGTAAAAAGTTACAATATAAGTTAACTTACATTACTCAATTGTAGCCTTCAGTTCCACCTTATAGGATTTTTTAGGTTGAACCCTTTGCATTGAAGAGTTCTGTTGTTGCAGCTGTTTCCTATACTGCTGTTGCCCATACTGCTGTTGTTGCTTTTGCGGCTGCCGTTGATGTTTTTTTACGTTCTTGATGCTGCTGTTTGTTGCTTTTTCTGCAGTTGCAGAAAAGTTCAGTTCAGTTGCAGTTGTATTTTAGTTGCTGATATATCTTTGTATGATTTTGAACAAGGCTGCTGTTTCCGTTGTAATTGTTCTTTCTGCTCTTTGGGCTGTTGTTGTGTTTAACTTTGGTTTTGTTGCCATGCGATGATTCCTCTCCTTTCTTGCATTCTGTTTAGCCTTAATAGCCCACACTCTTTGATGCACCTGCCTGTTGCTCTTGTTAAAGCTTTCTACTTCCTCTGCAGCCAGTGAGGCTAGTCTATTGCTTCATTCCAGTGCTTCACCTCACCATCGGACATACGAGTATATATCAAACTCCTGACAAATTTCTTTTGCTGCAGATGATGATGAAGGTGGATATAACTCAATCTACTCGGCGGAGCCTTTCGAACGAAGCAAGCAACGAGAGGCGCTTAACTAAGTTGGCAGTTGACTTCAATTGCCTCCTCTTCTTCAGAGTACCTGCAAAGAACCCATTTACTGAGTGGCCTGACATTACTAAAGCTTCTTTCATTAAGCGCTCTCTATCTTCAAATTTAAATAAAACAAAGTGTGTGTGAGATATCATCGACATTTTTTATTCATTTGAAAGGCCTATCGATGACATTATGTATGGAATCATCGTTCAAATGTCCGCCGCGACTTCTCTGGGTGGCATGCATCCGAAATGTCCAATTTTCCATGACTCTAGCGCATAAATCAGGCTGAATTTGACCGATGGCATGTTGTTATGTTGGCTTTGAGAGCCGCTGTGGTTTTTGGCTTACTCGCATAGACCTACGACTTCAGAAAAAACCACAAGAAAAAGTCTAACGGGGTCAAATCGCACGATCTCGATGGCCAGTTCACACCACCTCCACATGAGATGACCATGCCTTCGAATCGCTCGTGCAGAATTTACATGTTGCGTTCAATCGAAGTTCAATCGAAGTTGCGCCCAAATGGAAACAATATCCAAACGCCACACGCTGGCTTATTCGAATTTGGCCGGGTGGAACAAATCGACGTTGCTAGAGCTGTGCTAAAAATTAAATCTAACGCTGTTGGTGCCGATAACATCCATCCAACTTTTATTAAATTAATATTACCCTATATACTTCCAGCTGTAACATATATTTTCAATAATATAATAATAAGATCCACTTTTCCGTGTGCTTGGAAGCAAGCTAAGATTATACCAATCCCAAAAAGGAAAGCAGTAGGCAACTCGTCAACTGAATATAGACCTATCGCTATACTTCCATATTTGTCAAAAGTATTTGAAAAAGTTATACACCATGAAATATCTAGTTTTCTTTAACAAGAACAAGTTCTTTGCGCCTACCAGTCTGGATTTCGGAAACTCCACAGCTGCACATCAGCGCTTCTAAAAGTATCCGACGACATGAGAGTTGCAATAGACAAGAAACAAATCACCCTTATCGCTCTCCTAGATTTTTCTAAGGCCTTTGACACCGTTGATCATGAACTACTTGTATCAAAATTGATGAACTTCTATAATTTCTCTGCATCAGCCGCTAATCTCATACGGTCCTATCTGGTTGAAAGAAAACAAGCAGTTCATGTAAGCAATGCTGTGTCATTATTATATTATATTGCAATTTCAGTTGGTGTTCCACAAGGATCCATTTTGGGTCCCCTACTTTTTGCAATTTTTATTAACGATCTTCCTAAAAGCATTAAAAATTCTAATTTTCACATGTTTGCTGACGATATCCAGCTCTATTTAAGCTTGAAGAATGATCTTATTGATCATGCTGCTTTGAAATTTAATGATGACCTAAAACGTATCCATTGCTGGGCAGATGAAAACCTTCTGCAGCTTAACCCAAGAAAAACGAAGTGTCTTCTCATAAATAGAAACCCCTTATCTTTTAACAACGTTCCTTCTGTATACCTTGGTAATGAACCTATCGAATTTGTAAACAAAGCCAAAAATCTTGGTATTTGGTTCAATACAAAATTAACCTGGGACGACCACGTTTGCTCAGTTGTGGGAAAAATATACGGATGTCTTAGAAATCTCTCCCAAACTCAAAGCTTCACACCAGTAAATACGAAGCTCATGTTGGTCAAGGCCATGCTCATTCCTCTGATAACATATGGCTGCGAAGTTTTTTGTTGCACCGGCGCCTTTGCCAGACGTAAACTCAACATTGCTTTTAACAATGTTGTCCGATACGTATACGGCCTAAATCGTTTTGCTCATGTGTCGGCTTATACCAAAAATTTTCTTGGTTGCACACTTGACCGATATTTTGACTACTGCACAATCAAATATCTACACAGGATTATAATCAACCAACAGCCCCAATACTTATATGATAAACTAAGGTTTTCGCATTCAAGTAGATCTTTAAGTTTAATTGTACCTCGTGTTGCTTATCAAGTTACCGAACGACAGTTTTTCGTTCACGCCATTTGCCTTTGGAATTCACTCCCCCTTAATATAAGACGACTCTATAATACAAATAGCTTTAGTGAAACTTTCTTTCGACATATAGCAGACAACTAGCAGGAATACTGAACATGAATTTCACACCATACAAATATTTTATTTTAATTGTTCAAGAAAGCTTATAATTTTTTTGTTTTTTTCTCTCTCTCTCTCTTTGTACTCAAATTTATTTCAATCAGATGTTAATATTTTTAAAGTTTACCTTATTGAGAAAGAATTATAATTAAATCACTTATTAATTGTATCACATTTATAGCTTAAAGATCTGAATGGTCTATTATACGAGTAAATGTCGTTGTTATACTGCAATAAAAATACTGAAAATACTGAAAAATACTGAGTTGTGTTGCACGTAGCGCCGTCCTGTTGAAGTTGGTTATCATCAACCTATAGCGCTCGCCGTTGACGGTGATGGCCAGGCCAACAAAGAATATGGGCCGATGATGCCGCTAGCCCAAAATTCGCACTAAACAGTGACTTTTTCGGGATGCATTGGACGCTCTTGAATGTCATGTCGATTGGTATCGTCCCAAATTCTACGATTTTGTTTGTTGACGTACCCATTCATCCAGAAATGGCCCTCATCGCTGGAGAGGATTTTTCGATGAAAATTAGGGTCAGTTTCCAACTGCTCCAGAATCCATTCAGCGAACACACATTGTTGTCTATGGTAGTTTGCCCTCAGCTCCTGGGTCAGTTGAATTTTGTACTTGTGAGCGACGCGAAATCGACTGCCTCAGATTCTCCTGGACACTCTCACGGACAGCGGCGATGTTTTCAGCAGATCATGCGTTTCGTCGACGTAAAGGTGTTGGTTTATCCTTTATTGAACCAGTGGACTCCAATTTATTCACCACATACAATTATGATGACCGTAAAATGGGCGAAGTGCGCGAAACGCTGCTCGAACAGAACACCTATTTTAATAAAACAATTTCCATGGTGATTTGGCAAAACAGACTGAATAAATGACAGCCAATTTGACAGATGTAGCTTCAACAAAATGGTCAAACTGTCAAAGTTCGGAAGTCCCAATTGGAAAACCCTGTATAAAGGCGGCTAATGGCTTTGGGAGAAATTTCACTCCCGTATGTTTGCCATAGCCTGTTGAAACATTGGAGACGCTAGCGTAGATTTCTTTGTCTGGTTTTTAATATTGATCAAATTTTGGACCCTAGCCTGATTTGCTACGGCAGCTTTGACATTACTTAAGTAAAATTTTGCAATTATCATAGCTCCATGTATACCTTGGATTGTTTGCATCATGTTATACTTACGTCATCTTAGTTCCACCATTATAAGCCTGCTGTAAGAAAAGTGACAATAAAAACTACCTTTCCTTATTCTTGGTTCAATTAATCGATTTTTTATATTCCTTTATATTTATTGGTTTCTCCTTTATAACATTGCATTACTAGTTAGCTAATTCGCGACCTTATTTACATGGTATATAAGGAGGCCGTGGAATTACGAGTATACGAGTAATTCAATTTATTTCAAAATGTACGATATTTCCTCTCACAAAACTCAATTGAAACAATATTTCGTTCCGTTTGTATAGTAAATTTTAAGTATTATATTGTAATAACTATTACTACAGATGAATGTATAGGAATTTCTTTATAACTAATTATTTACAAAGGACCATTTTTATTTAAATCAATTAAGTTACGAGTATAGTCCATCGTAATGATATATTTACAATTATTATCGAAAATACTCACTAATTAATGCGATTTACTTCTTTTTTTTTGATTCGCGTATACCGATCTATTAATTGTTAAAATAAATAAATAAGAATATAGTTAATGGTAATTTAACAACGGTTTTGGTTTTTTGTTTTTTTTATTTTTTAAACTAATTCTTATTATTAAAAAAGGATACAGGCAGTTGCACCGCAGTCCGAATTTTCCTATGAAATTTTTCTATGAAAATTTTATATCAAATATTTTGTGCAAATATCCTTAGGATATGACTGACAATATGGAATGTCAGTTAGTTAGTATTGATGGTTTTGTTTTTTTCTCTTTTTTTTTTAATAATACCTCTAGTATTTACTATGTAGTAGTTATATTTTTATTTATTTTTTTCTTTTTAATTTTTATTATTTATTATCACTTTATGTTTAACCACATTTCTTGGATAAAAAACAAGTATATATAAAAATGCATTTATTAAAAAGGAATATACTTTAAATAATACTGCTCAACTTTGTGGAGGTAAGTAATTCTTTTTCGGATGGCCTTAAAAAGTCTCCAGATGTAGCCAATAGACTTTAACTTTGCCTGAAACAGCAACTTTAAAAGAGGATTTCAGTATGAGGAAAATTGCAGGATTCATGGATTTTCTTTAATTGCACAATCATTGTATCTTGAGCCGATGGCAGAAATATATATATATTTTCTTTTTAACTGTTATAGCTGCAATTTTCTTAAACAATAGTTAGAATGAGAAGTCCGACGATATCAGACGAACAGCGAAAACCGAGTGCCAATCCTGGAAAAGGAAGGGTCAATGGGATAATGTGCAAAATGATTCTTAACAGAGGACTTAAAAGTGACGACTTTCCGATTCCACCTATTAAAGACATTTTTGCGAAGCGTCAATTTCTGGATTTACTGCTGACAAATCTGGTATCTGTACGTCGCTGGTTAACGAAAATGGTTAGTGTTCGAGAGCATGAAATTGTTTCTCAACCGCTTCTTATGTATCTCGGAGTTACTATTGACAATCGTCTAAGTTTTAACCATAACATCGAAAACTTTAAGTGCACTTACAAGCTTGATGAGTGCTTGAAAGACTCCTTCTTGCTGGAGCTATGAGTTATATGCCCATGTGCACAGCGGGAATATGGTCAAGTTCAGCAAAGTTTAAGTCATACCTGCGGGGAGTCAAATCCTTACACCGACCGAATTAGGGCACTAGGAGTCGCTAGTCCGTTTCGAACTACATTGTTCGAATGATGCCGTACTCGTTGTTTGTTTAACTCTACTTGTTGACGTCCTTCCCTATGACTCTAAAGCGCACGAATCGAAAATGACCGGCTAAACGGCGAAAAAGAAAATATGTACGGAGCCGTACATAGTATCGCAACAGGAATAGATGGACACTCGTGCCATACCACTGATAGATGTATGGCGGAACAAATTACTACCTGACTCAGTTTTTTATGGGCCATGGCTGTTTCCGAGAGTACTCGTATCTATTTAAACACAGCTACGACGCTGAAAGCCCTACGGGATTACTTTGAAGAATGGAACTCTACCAATAATATCGTTACCTGAAAACGTTGAAAACTGGACTGTTGTCAGTGACCTTACTCAGTGACCTTAGACGGTTAGAGCGTCAAGGTAAAACGAACATCGCATCGCAGAGAGTAAACCCCGGTTTCTACTTTACAGCGCAAAAAATCCCAATTACATGGCTAACAGTTTACGTAATGCGCTCAAGGTATTCTGTTCTTCTTATTCTTGGCTGAAGTAAAAAATAATTGATTGAATCCTTTTGCTGAAGGTTTTTAAGCTTATCTCGAGGCTCTGAACATAGATGAAGTGATAGTCTACTTCAGATAATGGAATGTCCAATCTGGTGAGTTTAAACAAAATCCTTGACTATCAATCTAGACTAATTTCTTCAAGGACTACATGGATCTATATTCTTTTCTCTAGGTGCCCAGATTCGAGACTCATTGATCCGTTTCCGTTTCAGGCAAAAATCATATCAGAATGCTATTTCTGAGACACCGACAAACTGACCTAAAAGCAACCGTATGATAAAATGTGCTACCAGGATAATTCCTAATTCCTTATATTCTTAGAAAAAAATAAAATTTAAAACAAAAACAAATCTTAATCAACTATGAGCTCCAGAAGATAAACAATCAAACACCATTGACATTCTTTAAACAAACTCTTATCACAATTCAATTCGATACGTTCAATCAAAACATGTCCATCTACTTGTACGAAACACTTTTACAGCCAAACAAAACAGAAGGAAAAACCGTCCAAATCTGTAGTACACACTCTAGAATTCCACCTTCCAAATGCTCTCCTGATGCTCCCAGTTTGACAATCAGGTATTCCCCGCTGCCGTTTTTCGCCGATTCTCACTGGAGCGTGTCTTTTTGTCCGGCTTAACAACGCTACTATTATTGTCTTTGATATTTTTGGCTACCGGAAGTGCTGCCGCAATGGCACTATTGTTCTTTGCAGCCATCACTGGCATCGGTTGAACCTGGTCGAAGAGTGTACCTGAATGTCCTTTAGCCGATGACAGGATACTATTCGTTTGGATGTGTGTATTGTTATCATGGTAATGAGCAGCAATATCATCTCGAAATGCCAAGAAACCAAGTTGAGCATGTGATGCCTCGTTTAGTGCTCTTGACCGGATGCATGCTCGATATTGATCGGCGGTTAAACGTTGGCCACTACTAACACCGGTGCATACCTGCGGACAAAAAGCTAATTAGTCAATCATCTTCGAAGGATACCGCATACGGGCATGATTTGTGTGTATGCATGTGATGTGTTCCATTAATTATCATGAAATAGGAGTGATTTAGCTCATGGATGGTACAAGTACGAGTGCACATAATGCAGAGCATGAATACTTCCAGCATTCATGAGATATATCACAAGGACGAGGACAGTGAGGAATATCACCCACAGTCATGTTATGTTATGTCAGGTGGGTGGGATGAGTGTAGATATCACCCTTCCTGAACTAAACACGTATCCAATCAATTGGATACCAAAAGGGACGAGAGGAATGTTTAGGAAATATGGAACAGATAGATTTTCAATTGGACCATTGGGAATACTTTTGTCTTACCTTCGGATGCCATATGTGAAAGATTCCTGGATCAGTGGCACGGATGATTTTAATATTCGAACGAACGTACTTCCGATAGAGCATTACATCCTCTCCGCCCCAGCCGACAATCTCCTCGTCGAAGCCACGTATCTTTAGAAAATCTGACCTGAATTTTAAATAATAAAAAAAAAAAACAGAATCATAAAATGGAAAAGTAGAGAAGAAGGATTGCATCAGATAAAAGGCAGAAGAAAAATTTAAGAGTTCTAAGGATTATAGATTTTTACAGTCGGTGTTACAGGAAATGAAATTGAATCAAGTATCGGATGGTGGGGTTGGGGAAAATCAGTTATTATCAAATCAAAATCATCAATTCATTGTGCATTTAAAAAATTGAAAGCTTGAGTCTGAACGTCCGTTTTTAAAAGAAACCTTTAAATTCACACAAAGCTTAACCCAGTAACTGGTTTTTGATAGAAGAGTACACTCATATATACCTATATACCTTCTTACTTAGATAGGGATGCAGACCGCGTGAATCTGCGCCTCAATCAATAAACCTTTCAATTTAGAGCAGTCTTCGGCCAACTGCCTACTTATAGCTGCGCACTCTAAAATGGTTGAGTCCCATTCCACTTACACATATGTGCGCCACTTAATGCAAGGTCTTCCTCAACTGCGTTGTCCCTTAGAGTAGAAGTTAAAGTTCACTCGGTTTAGTGTTCCAGATCTCATGAAACATCGCCGTACAGCTCGCAGACTTTGCTCTTTGCAAACGTGACTAAGGACCTCTCGAAAATCTTTCCTTTGAAATGGCCAAACAGATCTTTATCCCCTTTTGGCAACGTCCATTCTTCTGCGCCACAAAACTGGACCTCAACGTTAGTGTCTTACCTAGATTATGTATTTTAAGTGTTTCTGGGCAGCACACTTTCTCCAAGAACAACAACTTGTTGCAGTCTGGCAATAACATTGTGCAATGTTTGTGTGCGTACAAACCATAGAACTTATTTCTTTCAGTTCAATCGCTTTATTCAATACAATTACAATTTAGAATTCATACGCCTTTCTCAACCACTTTTACTTTACTTTATCTTTTACTTAAATCATTCCACTTTAGAATTGACTTCCACTTCTTGTAGGACGCTGATATTTATATTCCTCAGACATCTTTCAAGAACGTTCTGTGCTAGCCAGCGTTCCATACAACTTCCATTTTGCCTCAACATTCACCAAAAGTTTCCATTCTCCAATGGTTGCGTCTTCTGCTATTCAAATATGGAAATCTTCTGGTATTCAAATATAGATGATGCTGTTAACATTTTAAGCAGCTATCACAGTAGCGGGCGCAATCCGCGTAACCTCATAACGTTGTCTAAGCTTAACAAGTCTGAAATCGAGAAGGATTTAGTGAATACCGATCTAGATAGTTGGGTGCTCTAGAAATAGGGTAGGCACTCTTTATACACATCAACTGTACTTATTTTGTCTCCAAGTAACAATCGGGTACTGGTTGACGTCCAAGCGGTCTTAAATTCCCAAACTTATAAAATCGAGTGCTGACCAGCAGACAAAAATAGCAGCACTATAAACGGGATAACGGGGATAATTCCCCAGATGGAATCAACGGTGAAGTCCTCCAGGTTGGGGGTTGCACCACCGGATAAATGTCCGGCCATGGAAGATAAATCCGAAGTTAAGAAGCAACAACAAGTCTCCGATTTGGACGGGTCTACTGTTCACAACCCCTGCAAATGAAACAAGGACAACGAACTTCGGATCTAAGTGGAATGTAAGTGGTCCCTTAATCGGCCATGTGCAGCCAAACAATTAGCGGGTGCCCTGGACTGCTGCAAAGCAGGTGTTACCGCCATCCAAGAACTGCAATAGGATGGGCCGGAAAGCGAATAAAAAACTGCGACATCTGCGACAGCAAAAGCAACGCCTATTTGGAAGCGAATTTGTTGTTAGTGGCACACTCAGGGAAGAAGTCTTGAGTTTCCGGCATGTTAACGAGCCTTATATCCGCTCATGCCCCCGCAGATTAGAAAGTTAACGACACGAAAGATAGCTTCTAGGAGCTCTTGGACAAGACTTACGAGCGGTGCCCTAGCTATGACATTAAAAGCTAGGAAAACAGGGCATCTTTGGTAGTACTCGTACTGTCGCAAAGTATTACTGTCCAGTATTACGGATATCCGAACGTTCCGTGCGGTCAACATCGACACGGACTATTACCTTGTTGAAGCCAAGGTATGGTTGGGGATATCCCGAACATCGCAAAATCTAGCTAGTACTACGAAGAAGTTCGACGTTGGATGACTACGATGAAATTGCAAAATCCTTTTCCGACCGAGTCTCCCTTAATTTCTTAAAAGGCCCTATGCCGCTATCATCGAGTACCAAAGACAAGATAATCAAAAATCCATAAGATATACCGCCTCTGATAGGATGGGTTTCACTCGACCACTACAACGACGACGACAAGCGGCGCTACATAGAAGAACTAGATCTGCTCACGAGCTCTAGGAGCAGAAGAGGAGAGACGAACACCGGCTTCTCAGGAGGATAAAGAAGGAGCGTGAGAAGCGCGCAGTCGAGGAAATTCAGAAACGCTATTCCAGGAATGAGATTCGGAAGTTTTACCAAAAAGTAAAAAACAAATATGCGATGGATATGCGATGACGAAAGTATGCCCGATGAACGGAATCTCAGCAGTTTTTATCCGGTCCTCAAGAAAGAACTACTCCAATTAAAGAGGCATCAGTCTTCTTAACATCGCCTATAAGATCCTCTCGTTGGTCAACAATCTGATTAGTCCATATCAGTATGGCCTCAGGCCGGGAAAGCCAACTATTGACCAAATATTCACACTACTGCAGATCTTGGAAAAAAAAACCATGAGCCACAAATCGATACACACCGCCTATTCATGAATTTTAAGGCCGCATATGGCAGCATCTATAGAGACGAACTATACATAGCAATGTCTAGTTTTGCCATCTCTGCCAAACTCGTCGGTTTGTACAAGATGAAGAAGGAGAATGCATACTGTTTCATCAATGTCGGTAAAGAACTCACCGAGGCCTTTGATGCCAAAAAAGGATTAAAACAAGGCGATGCGCTATCAAGCGATTTTTTAACATCATTTTTGAAAGACTTGTGTAAGACTCACACTCCAACACAAAATGCACAATATTTCAAAAGTCCTTCCAATTACTCGCATACGCCGATGATATTTACGTAATCGGAAGAAGGTATGATGTCAGTTGCGCTTTCACGAGTTTTGAGACGGAAGCGACGAAGATGGGTTTAGCGGTCAACGAGGGCAAGACCAAGTATACTTATGCTATCAACCAGAAAGGACACTCAACACCGACGTCTCGGACAGAACGCCACCCTCGAGAGATATAACTTTGAGGTAGTTGAGGACTTTGTCCACTTAAGCTCTGAGATCAAACAAAGAATAACTCTTGCCAATCGCTACTTCTTTGTGGTAGGAAGACTGCAAAGACTAGCAAAGCCCTCTATAGCCCTCTATCAAACAACAAAAGTGACCCTATATAAGACCCTAACAATCCCAGTTCTGCTCTATGGCCCATGGGCATGGACTTTATCAAAAATAGATGAGGGTGCTTTTGGGTGTTTTAAGAGGAAAATACTTCAGGTGATTTTCGGTCCCGTCTGCATAGACGGTGAGTGGAGGAGGAGGTATAACGACGAACTGTACGGGCTGTACTTTGACCTCGACCTAGCCAGAAAAGTGGAGGTCCAATGACTGAGATGGCTGGTTTATGTAAAGCAGATAGATACCAAAAGTCTTCGAATTCGCCCCAGAGGGACAGCGCAGTATTGGAAGACAGCGACTCAGGTGGGGCACACAAGTGGAAGGGACCTCGGGCAAACTAGCGTGCAAAACTAGAGGCAGTTATCTAAAGATCGAACTGGCTGGAGACGCTTGTTGGTTGAGGCCCAGGTCCACCCCGGACTGTAGCGCCACCTCAAGTAAGTATAGTAACTAGGAGTACCGATCTGGGATTGTTGAGTGTTTTCTAGGATCTCATGTAATGTGAATATTTGCTCAACTAATAGGGGATAAAGCCGGTACTGATAAAGGCTGATCACATCATTGGCAAACGGTTTCGGGTGTTTACACAATACACCAGGCAAGACCTTGCACGCGATGTTAAGTGGACTGATGATTAGAGGGTGTACTTTCTTATTATACCCTTGGCATACTGCTGGTATCGATACCATGGTATTCTGTATACCAAATGTGGGTCATTCAAAAATAGCACAATAACAGACTGCGCAATCTTATTTCTAGCGTAGTATCGATACCATAGTTTCTTCCATGGCACAAGATGGGCCATTTTCCTGGGTCCTAGTACACCACGCAATGATTTTGAGCGGATGTAATGGCTCAACCATTACATTTGTTTGTTTACGTATCCACATAACATTGGACGCCATTTGCAAACTCTACGGCACTTTCCGCTAGGGTCATTCATTATGGTCCACCGTGTATTTGCTTATTATACATGTCCTTCAAACGATCTCAGAGCCATTCTACTTGTACTAGAAAATTCACACATTTGACATAAATCCTATAGCTCTTATTTTGAAAAGGATAACAAAGAATCAACAACGGACAAAAGAAAGCGAAGAACAATGTTAAGAAAAGGTGAAATCAAGGAAGTAACATAATTGTGTGGAAAGGTTACGTTCATAAATTGCGAGGAAATATTAAGAACTCCCCAGTACATACAAATATAAACAAATGTGTCCTGAATTGAAAAACACACACAAAATTACATATTAAATCGAGCTTCGGGCAAGAATACATAAAAATAATCTAACGACAAGATGCCGGTATATGTTTGTTTTTTTGTTGTTCCGCGGATACAAAATTTGATTGATTTGTTTTTTTTAGAAAATTGAAAAAAAAAATTAGACCCATCCGGTGGATTTCGCTCCGAATGCGAATACTTTTCGTTGGTAAACGAATTTTTATCAAATTTCAAAGGCAACAATATCAGAGACATAATGAACGAAATCGGCTGCAGTTCATTGTTTATAGGTAAACAGGTTAGATTAGGTTAACAGGGTTATGATGGATATGCCATCACACTGACATCAGGCATCAAAACGGTGTGGAACCAGTTTAATTTATCTTCAAATGGCAGAAACTTAAGCAATGTCCTTGGTGTTACACCAATACCAATTTCTTTGCAAAAGCCAAGACGGCCTTTGAAGTTCGTCCCGTCTATTTCCTCTAGGTCTTCGGAAAAGTATTTCCCCAAAAATTTTCTTCGTCTACGCCATATTGTCTCACATTCACACAGTATGTGTGTTATGTCCTCAAAAACTTGCAGATCACTGCAGAATCCGCAAATATCCGTATCTTGCAATTTGAGAGTCTTTGTTTGTTTCCGCCAGTGGCCAGAGAGCCTTGGATATCCTGTGTCCTTCAAGACTTGACCACCTTAGGTTGGCAGTCTTTATGATTTTTTCCTCCATAGTGCCCCTTACTATGCAAAGGGTTGGTATGATGTTGGCAACCTCATTGTTGTCGAGTAGCCCTCCTTTTTTTGAAAGCTCATCCGTTTGTTCATTTCCTTTAATACCGCAGTGTCCTGGCACCCAGTACAGTCTCACCCGATTCTGACTACATAGTGCCTTGAGCACTGTGCGGCAGCACCTGACTGTATCAGATTTGATGTTGGTTGATTCCATTGCCTTGAGTGCAGCCTGGCTATCGATGCATAACAGATAGCGATCTCATCTGCATTAGCTCAGCCGCCCTGAGGACCGCCACAACCTCTTATTGGAAGACACTGCTTGCGTCCGGTAGTCTTATAGACACTCTTAGTTCTGGGTCTTCTAAGAAGATACCAGAGCCTGCTCCTTCTATTTGACCAGATTATTGCATTATTTTGCCAGTCCTCCCTCTCCAGATATATTATATCATACGGAATGTCAAAGTCGACCACGGATGGAATTTCATCCGTCGGAATTGGATTGCTTGGCAGTAGCTCCGCTAGGTCTGTGCGTGTCCGAAACTACTGCTCTTGAAGTAACCCAAATTAGTGAATCGTATCGCACTGTTGTCAGCAAGTGTTTTGATCTGTAAATCAAGCGGTGTTAGGTTTTTTTTTAGTTTTCTGTGCAGAATTACACCCAAATACTTTGCGCTATCCGAAAGGGACAATTCCACTCTGGTAAAAAGAACCAGTTGCGTTTTGGAAGGGTTGGCATTGAGACCACAGCTTTTTTCTCAAGTGCTGATCGTCTTCAGGGCAACCTCTACAATCTCGCTTAACATATTTAAGTATTTTCATTGCAGTCTTATTACCGCGTCATCTGCGTATACCGTGGCACCTACGAGTATACCCGTTGTACTAAGCTTTTTGAGAATTTCATTGATAACCAGCACCCACAGGAGTGACGATATGACTCCCCCTTGAGAGGTTCCCCTGGATTCCAATGGAACAATTTATTTTCCTACCTGCAAACATGTTGCAAACCCAGTTTGTAATGCCCAGCTCAATGTTATCGTCTACTAGAGCATTTTTAATGGCGGTACAGTCCATGGTATTGCAGGCTCCTTCAATATCGCAAACTCTCCGAAGTGTAGACTCTTTCATATGTACGTGCTGTGACTCAGTCAAAAAGCCATTACTGCATCTATTCCGAATGTGAATCTCCAATAATCGCTCTAGGGTTTTAAGAATAAATGATGAGAGACTTATTGGTCGGAAATCTTTTGCTGTTATATGCCCCTGCTTGCCAGCTTTAGGTATAAAAACCACCTTAACTTCCCTTCAAGCTATTGGTATGTTTGTACTTTCATAATTTTTTGAATGTCAGTAGAATACCATCCGGACCGGGAGATCTGTACGGCTTAAAGGACTGAATTGCCCACCGTAATTTTTTCCTATTAATAAGAACACCTATTTTCACTTCGGAGAGAGAGAGAGAGATCAATGTTCTCAGTGTGCCGTAGTATGTCAGGGTCATCTGATAATGTAGATTCCGGAAAGTGGGTTTCCACCAGTGTTGCCAGAAACTCTTGGCTACTTTCAGCCCAGGTTCCGTCATTTTTCCTGAGGTAGCTAGTAACGTTCGCTTCCTTCGAAAGCATTGTGTGCAACCTCGAAGCCTTGTCTATTACCGCGATAGATTCGCAGTAGTTCTGCCATGAAGCCCCTTTTGACTGTACTTTTGTTTTTGTTTCTTACATTCGTAGTACACATTCCATGTGCTGTCGAAAACGAGAGTATTTCTTCAACATCCCCAGTTATATCTTCACCGTGACCGTTGCAGATTTCAATTGCGGAAGAATATTCGACTGTTCCAAGACTGTTTTCTTTGATTTCCATTTTCTTATTCATTTAAGTAGGATTGTTTTATGTTGCCGTTTCTTCTATCGCAACAAGCCTTAACAATATTGTTAGTGTTTTCTAATTGTACTTCCAATCCTTGACCTACTTTTCCAAATCTTTTTCGATGATTTGATAATTGTCTGCTGAAGACTTTTTCCTGATTAGGTTGTTCCACATAAAATGGAAATGGTTTCATAAGATAATTCCACAACTTGAAAGAAGAGTCGCCAATTCGAAAAATTGGCTTTTCAACAGCCCGTCAGACGTTCTAGCTGGCTCATTGAGAGAAGAATTGGCTTTGATTTTAGGAATTTCTTCGAGCTCCCAGAAACTTTGCAGAAGAATGTCAATGTTTATAGCGGAATAAAATGAAGATAGACCACAGTGGTTTGAATCTGAGAGCTCTCTTGATATAACCCAGCCGGATGAAATACTTTGAACGATAGGTGTGCCTTCTGGGAATTGCTCAGCTTCAAGAATGTTTCACACTTTATTTGCACCCAGAAGCATATCCACCGAGTTGGGAACGTTAAGGAGTTGATCGGGTAACATCAATTTTTGAAGATTTTCCTATGTAGACGCGTCGAATGATTTAGATGGTAGGTTTGTGGTCAGTTTACCGAGCATAGATGCATGTACTAATAACTGGGATGAGCTCAGTCGCGACTGGATTTGAATTAAAACGCACCTTTTAGTACGACCGGATCCAACCATATTTACGAACAAGTCCTATCCCTTGCACAAAAGATTCCGACACGAATGAAGATTGTAAGCCTGCGTCCAACAAAATGCGACAATTATCCCCGATTATCTTGAACCTTTGCGGGAATTGTTGGCAGAATTGTTTACTTACGAATACTTCGTTCAAGCGAGTGGTTATTAACCTGTGCGCAGAATATATATCAGAGCCTGTAACCCGATTCGAAGAAATGACTTGTAGACTGGCTTTTTGCTCCTGATCAACATTCGCGCTTACTATATAAATTTAGCATATTTAGACCCAGTTGAATGGGACCAATGGTGGGATGGTGCCGTGCTGAAACGTGGTGGTGATAAGATCACACATTGGTAAAGGCAAGCCTTTCAGGTGTGGACTAAGTAGTAGAAGTACTACGAAATCGAAGTACGAAATCGATAAAGTGCGTATTGAGATTCACTATGAGCGTAAAAGATGCGAAAAAAGCAGTAACTAAAGCAATTGCGAGCGAAGTAGAGACATTGTGTCGGGAATTAGAAGAGGAACCAACAAGTAAAGACACCTCTCAACGGGGAAAAACGGGAAATGGGGAACGATGCAAAAAGTGCTTTAACGCATTACTTAGCAAAGAATTTCCACGTAGAACCTTTCCATCAGATATCGCACACGAAAAGTAAATGGTAGGTTTCACTTAGGTCAAAACAGTCGATGCATATGACAGGGAACTTGGTCATGGATTCAGGGCAATGCATGACCAACTTGAACCTTATAGTTAGCGAAACCAAAAACTTAACGACTACCTGATTATTAATGCTAATAACGAAACAACAACAGTTTATTGGGAACAATGATAGCTGGGCTACTATTGCGCAGATGATCATAATTCTTCTAAGCCAGGTTTTACATCGGTTACAATGTGATCTTGTATGTGATATGTCCTTTCTCCTTTGTCGGAAGCTGGGCACATATACTCGTATTACTTGGGTTCTGTACGGGTTGTCCGTTATGCGGATTTTAAACAAAAGTTCGCTTGGTTTAGATTAATATTGAACCATTGAGATATACTCGGCCCAGTTCGAGGTCCATTGTGATTCCACTAGAAGCGCAGTATGCTGCGATTGATACTTGTGTGTTTGGAGAAATCAGGTCTGCTATGGTTGATCAGTTCTCTTTATGTTTTAGACGTCCCGACTTACGTCTAAAACTTTCCGGCCCAGGGTGATGGTGTGAATGCGTTAAGGTGACCTTACCATCTAAGCAGTTAATGAATCTGAGGGACTTTAAATCAACAGTATGGATTTAGAAAAGCTCATTCCCCAATAGGTGCTATACGTAGGGTAACTACAATCTTGGAAGAAACTATGCAGGTCAGGATATAGAGAAGTGGTGCAAAGAAACTCTCCAAACTGGGGCTGATACTGCACTCCCTTAGAGTGCTTACGATACAAAGGAGTAAGGCAGTACAACATATTTGGCGGATTACCACAAGGCTCGTTACTAGATCCCATCCTGTGGAACATTATGTATGACAGGGTTCTAAAGCTTGAAATCCCAAGAGAGGCCAAAATCATAGGCTTTGTCGATGATATTGCAATCCTTGTATCGGAGAAACACTTGAGGTAAATAGAGGGCATTGCGAACGAATGCATCCGAAATATGACGAATATTGGGGACCGAGACAATAAATAATTCTGTCAAGGGTGATGCAGTCCATAGTAATTTATACGGCACCAATATGAGCCAAAGCAGTGAAAATTAAGTTTAATGAAAGAAGGATTAACTACATCAACCGCCTATGTAAGCTGAGAGTGTGCTTTGCAAGACGATGCTAAGGGCTATGTATGATGCCAAAATCGAGAATCCCCTAGCTCCAGACAAAAATATCAAGATGGAGAAAGTCAGCGAAGCATGAGAACATAGCAGGTGAGATGGAATCAGTCTTCAAATAGAAGATAGACCCATCGACTTATACCGATTATTCGAAAATGGACGAACCGAACAGCTGCTTCCGAGCTTGACTGAACAGATTTGGGATTGACGAATCACCTGTATGTTTAAATTGCGGAGAGGACAGATAGGATGCACAACACGTAATTTTGTAGTCTCCAGGTTTTAGTATAGGGAGTAGAGATCTCGAGAAAGGAATTGTACAAATACCGACTCCCGCGAGCAAAGTGAGCCATATGTTATCATCGAACGCAATATGGGATGCTATGAAACACATTGCAGCGATAATCATGAAGGAAATGCGAAAGAATCAGGAAGAGCAACCAAACCCAAACGGCATCTCCCTTGCAGCAAGGAGAATAAGTCAACAATATGACAACAAAACATGTACTTGGACAGACAGGCGCCTGATTTCTACAGCTTAAGGCTATTTCCCTACCCCACGATGTTATTCCTTAGGACGGTTCTGTGGGGTAAGACAAGGACGAGGATTCTTTGCAGAGACTAGGTCAAAGTCTCGCATTGGCACCTGCACGTCCGACAACAAAAAAAAAACATCTAAACTGGGGTATCCGAGCTTCGTTGTGGAGATCGGCATCGCTGTATAGCCCCTACTTACGAAAATAACACGAAGACTTATCTTTCGATGCGCCATAGAACATCTTCAAGTTTAATATCTAAAAGTCTATTTAATTGCAGGAGTGAGGGCTTTACTACTCAGTTGCCGTTTACCCCCAAGGAAGCCGCTATTAGTTAGAATCATTCTTCATATGACTCATCATTCATGAATCATTCTTCTATCGTGTCATGATCGAAATTGATAGCTGGACCGAGTTGTAGCTGCCGGTCGCGACGTTTTGTCATATATGTCCCTCTTTGTTGACATTTCCCTTCTTTGTCAACTAAACTCTTCTAGTCGCAAACCCTTCATTGACAGCTCGCTGTATTATTCACATTATGTCAACGTGTTGACGAAAGGTTTTAGGTGTTCACATAATATGGTAGACAGGATTTTATATGCGATGTTGAGAGGACTTATTTCCTTGTAGTTTGCGCAGTGCAGAAGAACTCCTTTGCTAGGATCGGACAAACAATGCTGAGCTTACATTCGTCAGCACAAATTTTAGAGATACATGCTGCGGAAATACCGTGTGGTTTTACTATGAGGTTTACTTTACAGCTTTGTAATCTTCATTTTATTTTTTGGTAAAACATCTGAACTTGATTTTTCTAAGGGTCGTTTGAGCACTTCTCCAGCTCCTTCTATTTTCTTCTGAGAAGTCTATGTTCCTCCCTTCTTTTCTGCTCGTAGAGCTCACAAAGCCCCATAATTTTCGACTACATGTACATTCTCTGTGCATGCGCTGTTTTCTAGATTTGACCGTCTGCATTCGTCATCGAAAGCCCGGAACGTCCGGACATCCAAAACACAGGAGGAGTGCCTAGAATCGTTCGCAATATGATCAATTAGGTAATCAGGAGTCAACCAAGTTTTAAGGATATCAAGCTGTCTGGGTGGTAGTTAGTTAGTTTCATAGTTTCATTACGTTTCGGAGCAAAATCATTAAGCCCGTGTCCGTTTCTATAATACATGAAATTTAAGCCTCCTGCTGGTACCGCCACTGTGATGTACTACAAGCATTCCCGTACGAACTTGATTGTTGAGCTGATAGCCCAGTCCAGATTTTAGGATGGTCAGTTTCAAGTTTCCCGATCAATCATCGCATAGATCCCTTAACTTATCAAGCCACTTGTTATGTGTTCCTATTTCGCGTGTTTTAGAGATATCTGTGAACATTTTGATTGGTACAGTTCAGGATGCATCATAAGTAAAGTTAAGCTTTTATGGCGGAGCACTTTCTCGTTCCACTGTATAAAGGCAATGCGACACGAAAAACTGCAACATCTAACGCTAAAATAAATGTCACATTCTAAGCAGTTCTTTAGTTGTAGATCCAGAATTTAAAAACGGTTAGTGTTGCCTCTAAATAAAAATTAAAGAAACATAATTCTTGCAATACACACTGTGTTGAAGCACCAATTCATTCATCCATTCACTCTCGGCTAACATTGAGCCCGACGCGACGAAAGGAATTTAGAAACTTAAACAGGACGAGAAGGATTGTGCCTTGCACATTTCTGTTAAAACGAATTCAAGGAATAAGTAGGTAGATATCTTCTATACAGTTACAACTAGGATGTTATGGTAACATATGGTTAGTATGAAAGATTTATCGAATCATTTGAACTTACCGGTACTGACAGGTCATTCCGTAGCCAAAGTCACGCCAGAAGCCAGTATCACGAGAGATCAATAGTTGATCTGTTTCAGGTGGTACGTCCTTACCCTGCAGGGTATACACAACATGTGGATTGTACAAGCTGAAGACGACTGGATAGTAGACCTGCAAATGAGCAAAATACGGATATAAGTTTCTTCTACATCTTCACCCTACCCAGCACTGCTCCACCTGTGGGAATATCTAGATACGTAGCTAGGTAGACAGGCAGGTAAGGTAATCTAAATGAAAATCACTAGAGTATCTTCTTCAATAAGCAAACTTCCGGGATAAATTTTCTTCTTTGCTATAAGGTCGGAAACGAAACAAATGGGCGGCTAAATTCTATGTATTGCAAGGGATTGGGCCCGTCCCGCTTCGAAAGGGTGGTTTTCAGGGTAGAAAAGGGAAAGTTAAATAAATTGCACAGATTGTGATTCGTACTTTTATTGGAAATTATGCAAAGAGAACATAAAAACCACCACAGGTGCACAGGTGCAGACAAAGTGGCATTAGGTGGAGATGTACTTTCAGTTGAGCACACTAAAGGACTACAGCGATGATAGAATTTTCATTATGAAGGGAAAAATATTTACTGGAAGTTTGTGTTGCTCCTTCTTTTTTTTTTTTTTTTAGGGACTCCTCGAACAATTACAGGAGCGACACAGAGATAAAAGAAGCAAATAGTCATGATGAATAATGAGATATGTAAATGAGGATTGGAACTTTGTCGGAAACGAACACTTGGGACGAGAAAAGTTTCAAATTTATCCTTGAACTTTGGAAATTTTAAAGTGAGCTTAAACAGTGTGAAGGTAAACATTGAATAGAAGGAATAAATAAGGAGACTATCGCTTTAACGAAACTTGCCTACAACCATGGGACGTAGCCTGATTCTACTTTTCCATATAAATTGTTACTTGGCCCATAAAACTTAGAACAACACACGGCAAGAGACATAAACCATTGAAGGTTATATAAGAACATGACTACAGCCGCACTTTCAAGGAGACGCGTTATTAAATTTTGAATGATTCTACTTGAGCATAAGAATATCATTTACTTTAATTTAATTTACCCTTAAGACGTTATCTCACAGCGTGGGCGAAGGGAAGTTAGGGAGAAAAAAAAGAAAAATACCGATGTGCGTTGTTTTTAAATATTTGCAAGTTATACTGGCTGGAAATAAAGAGCTCGACTGGGCATTCCATAAGCGAGTTGTACGGATTAGAAAAGTATCAGGATATTTTAGAGTTCGTCCGAAGGTGGGTTTGAGGATTACGGTT
Organism: Volucella bombylans; assembly: GCA_949129095.1. Taxonomy (NCBI): domain Eukaryota; kingdom Metazoa; phylum Arthropoda; class Insecta; order Diptera; family Syrphidae; genus Volucella; species Volucella bombylans. Next base: position 133,362,988 of record OX422141.1, on the reverse strand, counting down.
AAAAGTTTGAAGGGGGAAATGCTATTGGCAGTTTCGGTGGAGCACTGATGGTGAAAACAGCTATACAACAAGGTGAGGCAGGAGACGTTACGCCGGTTTTCGAGGGTGTCGAACGCTTGAGTCATATTGGAATTACCTATGAGTTTTATCGCACGATCTTGAATCCTGCCTAGCGAGTGCAAAGAGGTCTTAGGGGTACGTGACCAGATGTGGGCATTATACTCTAATTTTGGGTGGATAAACGCCTTATATATTGTGACCTGGTCACAAGGGGTGAATTATTTATTACATTGCTTGAGGAAATTATATATTTCGCTGCATTTTTGGCGACATCGAATATGTGATCATTCCAACTTAAGTTGTCACTGACACACATCACCGAGAATGGAAAGTTTCAAGATGCGGGTGCCATTCATGGATAATGGCTGGGTGTTTAAATTTCGCTTTAACGACAGCAGACAGTATTGTGCTTTGGAAGCATTAAATTCCACTCTGTTGACAGTTCAGCAATTGGTTATGCTGTTTATATCGGAATTTAATAAGCTTAGCATACGCTGCCGGTTCTCGTTCTACAGCCGAAGAGCCCGTGAGTCCGGGAACGAATATGAAAAGCATCAACAAAGGAATATATTGGATTAGAAGTAGCAGTCAAGAGATCATTAATGAAAATTAAAAATAGTGTCGGAGACAGAACAGAGCCCTGGGGCACACCAGCATTTATTTTGTGAATATCAGACTTGAAACCGTCCAAAACAACTTGACTGAACGTTCCAAATGGTAATCTCTAATCCATGGAAGAAGAGAGTCATCGATCCCAAATGCACGCATTTTCAACAAAAGAGCCTGATGCCAAACTCTGTCAAATGCCTTAGAAATATCAAGTGCAACTATCTTACTTTCGCCAGGTTGGAGTGGGCTTGATTCCACTATCAAATCACCAATGGATCTGTGGCTACGAAAACCGTACTGCCGGTCATTGAGAAGTTTTCGTGTTTCGAGATATTTTATGAGCTGATGGTTTATTAGCTTTTTGATGACATTAGAGGGAAAAAACGTAAGTGTAATTGGTCTGTTGGATGAGAGAGAAGAAGATCCGCCTTTTTTAGGGACGGGCTGAACAAATGCTGTCTTCCATCTGCTCGGAAAGAGTCTCAGTGTGTAGGATTGATGAAAAAGCTTACGCAATGGTTTTTCCAGCGTGGAAGAACGCCTCTTCAGAAGAAGGGGAGTTATACCATCTGGACCAGCGGATTTATGTACTCTAAGTACTCTTGCTACTACACAAGTCCGAATGTGGATTCGTCCCATTGACGATTCGATGCACTCAAGTGTAGGCTCAGATAAAGCACAATCTGGAAGTGTTGAACTGGCCGCAGAGTATGCAGTAAGCAGATTGGCCTTGCCGAAAAACCTGACAGCTGGAATGTCATTGTAAATAAGCGTTGGGATGGAGGATGAGAAAATTTTTCTAATGTTTTTGACGCACAACCAAACATTTTTACTACCTTTGTACGAGCTAAAGAAAGGCGCTGCAGTCATTCCTGGCTCGCTTGAACTTTTTTCAGTTTTTCTCCGTCGGGTTGGTCTCGTAGGACCAAACAATCAGCCTCTTTACAGCTCGAGTCGTACCATGCCTTTTCTTTTGGTTTGATACTCTACAACCGATGAGTGATAAAGGACCTCCTTCCAACTAGAATAGTGTCTGTGATCACATTGGCGGCGGCATCCACGTCGTTATCGAGGAAACATAACGATGAGTTAGATTTCCTAAAGAAGCTGTTAAGTCCACACGGTTCTTTTAGAAATCTTTTCTCTAACTATGACATGGTCCGACGAGCCTAGAGGGTAGAGCGAGCACATCAATGGTGTACTTATCAGGGTGAGTAGTTAAAAACAGGTCCAGGGTATTGGCGGTATGACAATCAACGTCTGGTATACGTGTGACCTCATTTATAAGCTGGGTGAAGTTATTTTCCGCAACGAAAATCTCAACACACTGTCCCTCGTCTGTCTGTCCAAAATATCGAAGCCACCCAGAGTTGTGTAAACTAAAATCGCCCTTAATCATGGCTTCTGTATGATGATACAGGGATACAATTCTTTGAATGGAGTCAGCGCATCAAACTCGTTCAAAGTCGAAATGCTGTCCAGTTTGGGGCTTCTGGAAATAAAGAAGTAGTGAACAAGTTGCTTACGGAGATGGAATTTTAACCACATGAAGTTGAATTTTGGATTGGAACAGGGACTACATTGTGGTGGAGCTTGGTAAGCTACATCACAACACACGTGAATGGCGAGACTGCGGTTAGAAAAGAATAGTGGCACTAATTCGTAACCAGGTAGTTTCAGATCTGAGATGTGTGGTCGGATATCTACCTGGTGTTTTACCAAGTGCCAAACCAGCTGGTCTGAATTTACAGACGTGAACGTACTCAGAAAAGTGATTAATTTTTATCCCGCATATATTTGCTATGTCCACTCTAAATTCACGGGTCATTACAAGTTAACAAAAGACATAAACACCGACTATGCTAAGCAAGCCTGCAAAGCAAAATTTCCTTACAGTGTTAGCTTATCTTTGCATGTTCAGGATAACCGCAGCCGTACCTAAAACAAGGCAATGCTCTGAGTCGATGTTGGCTCCTCGAAATTTCTGGACGTCCATAGTACTGGAGGAGTGTTTTCCAAATGTCTTCCAGAGCAAGTTATTTGCAATATATGAAGAGTTAGAGAACTTTATGTAAACAACAACCTGGCTTCCTCGGTTATTTATTTTTTTTATGAAACTCATCCTGTCAGTCTAATTTTGGGCCAAACTTTCGAGCATTTGGGATCTATCGCACCAAAATGCGCTGAATTTTGACTCGGTTTGAATATGTTGTGGTTCATTACCATCCACAAGAAGTAATTGAATAGCGTCACATTGCACGATGTGGGTTGGCAATTCACTTATCCACTTCATGACACAACTGCCAATAGAATCCCTAACCGAAGACCTAAGCAGTCCTAATGTAGAGGTCCTTAAAAACTCTCCTCTGAGGTTTGATCCTATTGTGACCTGAAACCCAAACAAGATTCAGTGAATTCAGCCCTCCGACTACGTTCGGGATCTAGATTTGAAGCAAGGCTTTAGGAGCAGTTTGAAAAAACAGACGTAAGTTTACTTAACGAGGAATCTAACGTTGTCGTCGTTCAGAAAGACACCAACACCGCATTATAAATCGCTTCTGGACCTTCCGTAAAGACCCTGACGTTCCCTCTTGGCTCAGATTCTAATCGAAATCATTCCGGGGCACAGAGAAACTCAATTTCGTATGTTTTCAGCAAAACGAGTTTGGCATGTCCATAAGATAGGAGCCAGAAGACAGTCGACGCGCAAGGTCATCGACACGGAGTGTGGTTCTGAGAGTACGGCCACAAGATTACTCAGTGCGTCTAGAATAGAGCCAGATGTTCCAGAAAAGGCGAGTCTAATAAAAGCAGCGGTAACGTATTTACGTGAAAGCTAATCGACACATCCTATGCGTCATTATCATAGTCAATACAGAGCACTCTTAATTACACTGCTAGAAGGCGGACAGCACCTTGTAGGTTGCCGACGTGACGTACTTAAAGTATGCAGGTTGAAGCTAGCTATCAAAGCAGAGACCCAAATACTTAGCTTCATTGGAAAAACCGATGCCTTGTCGATAGCACCTTCATTGTCGATGGAAATGCACAGTGCATATGCAATGAATTCTGCTACCACCTTTGGTAGGGTCGGTAATACCGAATCATAGCGAAAATAAGCTGACGCAGCGACAATGTTGTACCATTCTCCGTTCGTTTCGTAGCTCATGTCTGCAGCAACAAAATCTTGGTTGCATAGTTGCCCAAGTTTAGATGGTGAGGGTGAATTTGCCACAAAAAGACAAATTCTCGAGTTTTCCACTAGCTCGTCATATAGTGGTGTAAGACTCCTTAAGCATCCGAATCCGTAGATGCGTTTATTCCACATCCATCGTTCCTGTATAAATACATATATAAATACTGTGTGATGTTTCGTATTCAACACGGAAAGTCTCCTACATAGAGATGCAGTAGTAGACTTGGAGTGTTGAAGATTGATCTGAGTAAATACTGGTAGATAGTCGTATTGTGTCTGTGGAAATTAGCCATTCCAAGGTGCTGTGAGTCATACCTAGATTTGATGCAGAAGCTTTGTTTAAGCCCACAACAAGAGAAGAGCCGTTCATGTTTTCCCGTGAGAGCAGATGTTCCACTTTTCAGTGTCGAATCCTGGGTTCTGGGAATGAATACGCATCAGCACATCCCCCATTTCCCTGAGTTGTCACAGAACCCAGAAGATGGTGCATGTCAATTTTGGTGGTCTTAAAACCTCGAAAGTCTTAATTTCCAGGATGGATTTGTGTCAGAGACTTGTTCAGCCATTTAAGAGTTTGTTGCGTGCAGCACTTCACTCTTGAATGCACATATTTTCTGCTTTGGCTAACTCCCACAGTTGATCAATAAAATGTTTGCACTCAGCGTTAGAGAAGCGTTCTTATGTTTAGGTTTTCCTGCGACATCCCAATTGAGTCCACCAGAACTGCAACTTTTTCTGTTTGCAGCACCAGCTTGAGGTGGATCTTGTGACCAGGGAAGTCGCCACCAGAGTTGTTTTCCGCCGACCACAGTCACGAACTTTGCCACATCAAAAAACTCTCAAAATTTTGATAGACTGCCCTCCAAAATCTTGCCAAGCGCAATGAGGTTACTGATGAATTAGCAATAAAGTGTAAAACAATGTACAAAGGATACACTTCTGTGGTGTCACTAACTCTTAGCTTTGACCCATCTGGAACAGAAATTTCAAAAATACCCTCAATCACAACGGAATGGTATCAAATTTACCTTCTGACACTGTGGTCTGAGACATCCTTTGCGTAAAACCAACTTGTATCTTAAATCTGAGTGCTGGATCTGCTTACATGATGTTGAAACCACAGAACACATAGTGTGCGATTGTGCTGTTCTTTGCCACATAAGCAGGCGTATCTTCTTTAAGAGTACTGTGACTGATGAGGATATAGAATCTTTCTTAGAATTTCATTGCCCTCTCAAAATGGGAGAAATCATCTTGTACTTGTGTGTCTTCTACAACAGGAACAGCAACCAGAGTTAGTGTTCCTAATAAGCCTCTATTGCCCACCTACATTCCCACAGAACAAAAGTCGTTTTTACATCGAACAAACAAATTAAAAGCGATTTATTTCTGTCTAAGGATGACCACTTTTCTGATAAATTAATCTCCCTCCGTTGTCCTTCAACTCTTTAATCCACCAACGCAAACTAATTTATTCTTCAATTTCTCACTAAAGTATTAAGGGTTTACCAAAAAAAAATCTTACACTCTCAGACGACGATGCAGATTTATTACTGTTTATCGATTTTCTCCCTCGAAAAGGACCCTCAGTTCCTCACGTTTCAATCAGCATGCTCCATTGACTTCATGCAACCGGAATCCCAACATAATCCTACTCAGTTGCCTCTATAAATCTCCATCTTTAACCGCACACTACATAGTCCATCTGTTAGCGCCCAGCCTTGCTGCATTCACGATCCAATGCAACTCACCACCTAATTTATCCATCAATAGCAAACACATCCATTATCCAGGCAGCAGAGTCGCTGATAGGTAGAGCCTCCATCATGTAAAGCATTCCCTTGCGGTGCACCCTGTCACCCTGTAAATGCTCCCAATATTACATCTCCCAACTGCAGTTCAAACACTGCACCATGTTCAAGAGGCGATAATACTCCTAGCGAGATACACAATTTAATTGCGCTACATCGCAGATGAGCCGACCAAACCAGGATGAGGATAAGTTCTCCTATCTAGGGACAGATATTCTTCCTCTGTATACACTACACACATGGCATGTGCATGAGGGTATCATTGTGCAATCAAAAGGACCTCCCAATACAAACAATCGAAGGGTGATAGCGTCATTAGTGAATTTATCTACTTAAAACCAACGTAGCCCCAGTGTACTTGTATCATACAATATGAAGGGACTCCATTGACAGAGGATAGACCGTTTGTATCATACCCAGTCCAGTGACATCCGCTGCATCTGAAAAGATATACTCTCACTACTAGATTGGATTGGTTTGGTGGAGCAGGGTGTGTACACGTGCAAGTATATTGGTGGTGCTGTACCTAATAATAGGATTAAAACTTTTGTTTGGCATGAGTTGGATTGGAGCCAAGAGACTGGAGAGTACTACAACTTACAGGCAATTCATGTCCTTCGACAGGCATATTCTATCTCTACCACTTGCATTGGAGAGGCTCACAACCAAGCCAAAGTCCTGAAAAAGGGCAAACATTTTTCGAGCTCAGCTGGTATGAATAGCATAGTGGGAGGAGGACCACTGCAGAGAAACGGGTAATTTCCTTCACCCTGCAAAACGGCACTCCACTTCATCGTCATGTCATTACATAGGAGGATGCCTTTTGTCTTACTGTTTTGGTACCCATGTTCTGAGCTTGGGAATTGGAAACCTTTCCTCCGGAGCAGTACAAGTTTACGTGTCAATTCTTTATTCACTGCTCCCTCCTAGTCGGTCCACCAAAGTAGACAACAAGACAACGAAGTGCGATATTAAAAGCAGTCTCAATGGAAAAATGAACAAAAATAAAGGAAGAAACGATATCAGAATGGTAGAGTGGTAGAGTGGTAGAGTGATAAAAAGGAAGGAAGGAAGCATAGCAACTTGACAGCAAACTACGAGTACAATACATACACAAGAATCTCTGTCGATTCGATTCTGCCTCACTGCTTCTGCGACAGATTTCCTCGAGAATTCGCTATCGAAAAAGTTTCTTTAAATTTCGCACTTCATGTCCTTGTCGATTGTTAGTAGATACGTACTCGTACTTCTTCTCTATTCTCGATGTTTCCTTTTTTCCAATTCGATTTCGAGTCTTTTCTCAGGTTCATTCGATTTAAAGGAGAAAAGAAGAAACTTTTTCTGAAGGAGCAAGACCCACTTCGTAGGAACAGAAACGTAAAATAGGAGTCTCACACACTCGTAATGAATAAAAGGAAGCATCGTTTCGGCCAGAATTCGAAATCGCATTCAACATCCAAGTAAACGAACTGCAAGTTTTTGAGAATTTTCGACTTGTGACTTTAGAAGAACTACGTACATACGTACGTGGCCTCCATTTAAGGGCGACACAAGGACGAAGTGTATTTTGCGAACAAAGCCAACAATTTAGTGTACACACTCTTGTCAATGGGTTAAGTACCTATTATTCATGAGTTGGAAAAGAGCTTCGTTCCAAAGAAAAAGTTCAAATCCAATCGGTCGGGAGGTCGTGTTGATGAGAATGGTTTGCCTGAGATAAACATAATTGAATGGTTTGTTGTCATTGTATCGGTTGGTATGAAAGATGATGCCAGGCGGTGCAGGGTGCGAACAAGAAATCTGTTCTTGTTGACTTTAGTTAATGTTTTTCAAGTTATAGGGGTCAGCCGGGTTGATTCAGTGACTTTGTGAATATTGGAGTTGTTCATTGTTTAGGAACTTGTAGATGGTTTCTTGGAATTGTTAAGGACGTCTCGGCGTCCTGACGTTGAATTATTTGAAATTAAAAGAAAATTAACCAACATTGGGTGTGTTAATTTAAATAATATTGTCCTGGACCGAGAGATTTTACAGGGATAACGAGAGGGACATTACCATTGCAATACAAAAAGGGTGCAAACCATGTGATTGCTGAGTGGACTGCTATGTATGTCACATGGAGGGCTTTTATACAATCTGAAGTTGAAATTAAGCCTATTAAGCTCATGATGAAGTTAACTTTTTCTCAAGAACTCGGGCTAGGTCTTAGCCAAAACAAAGTCACACTTTTTAGTGTGCTTCTTAGAGAGTCTAAAAGATGGTGATGATGTTCACTCAACAAGCAATCAACCAAACCCAAAACACTCAGTACACTTAGGTGAATTCCAGTTGGAGAGAAGTATTTGAGGTTCAAATCAAATTAGATGCAGAGTTTCGACCTACCCAAAGCAGAAGACTTTGAGAAAGCCTAGTGGAAACGCTTTACGGTGGAGCTTGACAAGTCCGTCAAGACTCTACTTAACCTTAAAACAGGAGAAAAAGGTAGAAGACCCTAATTAAACCAATCTTTACGGTTTATGACAAGAAACACCTTGCAGACCAGTCCAAGTATGGCGATTTGCAGCGAATCCGTAAAGAAATCAGAAACCACTTCGGAACATATAGTGAACCTATCAGAATTGTCAAAGTCAAAAGGGAGAAGCTGGAAACACTCGAAAAATCTGATAACAACTTCACTGAGTCGAAGGAAAGACTCTCTGTCACTTCCCAAGTAACCTGGCTAAAACCAACTCACATTGAAGCTGCAAGTGAACTGAGTAACACAACACGTCGCAGCTGGTGTCTGTCATTAGTTCTGGTAATGGATGAGCCCAAACACGCTGTTGGCTCCTTTGGTAGGAGGCAAAGTCCAGTCATGCTACAAAAAGGTGTAGAAAAGCTAGTGGCAGCTCTGAATATAGTCTTTACTGCCAGCCTGGCGACACACGCTGAGTATTTTCATCGACATTAAGTACACCTTCACAATGAAACTCTTTCAGTTAATCCCCTCAGAACTATGGTTGGTCACCTAAAGAAAAGTTGATTTGTCTGAGAGTTATCGCGCTAAAAAGCGTCAGAATCTATAGGGTTTTCCAATAAGGACTTGACAACTTTTTTTTTTAAATAAAACGCAAAACATTTGAGATATTTCAAAAACATTATTATCGGCTTGAAGTTTGCAGCGGTCGATTCTTTGGACCCAATTTTCAACAACTCGGCCACACATTTCGGCCGAAACGGCCGCTATTTCACGTTCAATGTTGGCTCTGAGCTCTTCCAACGTCGTCGGCCTGTTTGCATAAACCAATGACTTAACGTAGCCCCACAGAAAATAGTCAAGCGGCATTAAATCGCACGAACGAGGCGGCCAATCGACTGGCCCATGTCTTGAGATAACACGCTCACCATACTAACTTTTCAATAAATCGATTCTAGCATGTGCTGTGTGGCTTGTGGCATCTTCCTGTTGAAAACACATGGCGTCCAAGTCTATATCTTCCAATTCGGTCCAAAAATAATCGGTGATCATGGCGCGATAACGCTGACCATCACAGTAACGTGTCGTTCGTTATCGTCGACGAAAAAATATGGCCCAATAAGGCCGCCGGCATGCAAATCGCACCAAAGAGTTATTTTTTGTAGATGAAGTGGTAATTCATGCAGCACATGTGGATTTTCACCCGACCAATAACGCATATTTTGCTTATTGACGAACCCATTGAGCCAAAAATGAGCTTCGTCACTGAAGATGATTTTGCGATGAAATTCATCATCTTGGCGCATCTTCTTCAGAACCCAAACGGAGAACGTACGTCGCTTCAAATGGTCCATCGGCTTCAATTCTTGAGTCAGCTTGATCTTGTATGGGTGTAAACCAAGATCCTTATGCAAAATACGCCATAATGTGGTCTGGCGATGCACAATTCTTGAGAACGCCGTGGAATTGACTGATTTGGATCGTTTGCTACGGACGCCTGAACGGCAGCGACATTTTCGACACTTCGACCCACCCGTTGTCTCTACTGACACGGCAGCATCACACAACGAATATGTAGACTCAAATTTTTGCACTAAACTTGTTATTGCCTGTCTACTAGGGCGAGAATTACGACCGAAAATTGGAGTTAACGCTCTTAAAGTTGCAGTCACCGACTCCGAATTTCGGTAGAAAATTTTTATAATTTGCAGACGTTGCTCGTTCGTGTACTTTACCATGATGAAAATGTTGAGTTTACTGAATAAATTGACAGTGACAGTTTGATGATTAGTGAAAGAGTGCGTTGACAAATTAAATTCAAAGTTGTCAAGTCCCTATTGGAAAACCTTTTATTTCCTCACCAAAGCTGGGTATTTCGACGTCATCTTATATAAGCAACATCTGTGAAGTTAACATGAATAGGAGGCATCACAGAGTTCCAAATTGCTTTCTGGCAAATTGAGGAGCTTTTTATTCTCTGAATCCTGTGAGTTAGGTATTCAGTAAAATAGGCTTCCATGGAAATATTCTGCTGATAACGGCTCTGCGCAACACTTTCTTTCAGCTTTCACCAGATCCCATCATATAGGCACAGCCTGGCGGTGCTCTAATTATTGATGAATCTCATACCCATTGATATTCAGATCATGTGTTGTACTCTTAATGTGATCTTTCGTTCTCACAGCACGAATATCACTGACTTCTTATCCTTCGATGTGGAGTTTCGATGACTTTTCGGACTATAAACGTCCCGCATGACCCTATGACATCGTGGCTCCTGTTGCCGTACGACTACAAACTTCAGTTTTGTTGACTGACTTTAAATTATATCTAAGCCTGGAACAAAGTAATCTCAGATGAGGGGGTAGCGTTCTCGAAGAGGATGACAACTTTAGTCTTTGCTCCTCATTCGGTAAACTTCCGTCAGTCTTTGGTGACAACGAACTGAAGAATATCTGGAATATCTAGGCGCAATGTTAAAATTTTTAGCGACAATCAACCGGCGCTTAAAGTTTTCCTTAATATTTGAATGCAGCCGGAAACCTGAATTCACTGAGTCTGGTCTGGGTACAAGCACAATGGGATCGCAGGAAATGACAATCCCGATGAACTTGCTAAACAAGGCTCGGAAGGAAATTTCTCAGAACGTGAGCCCACGTACTTGCTTTGCCAATAAAAATGATATCACCTTCTGGGACACTTACTGTAAAAGTGAGAACGACATTGGAGAGAACTTCATCTATGAATATTCACTTTAAACTCAAACTTCATTGAAACACAATGCGAGGAGTACAACGGACTAGTCCTTTGAGTTAGCCCCCACTAAATTAAATTATTATTATAAAAATGAAAACGTTACAAATAAACTGCTCCACGCACCATCGCCAGCAGGCGATGCCTCCAATTCTTCTTTGACGGTAGACCTAAGTCCCAGGAGGATCATGGGAAGTACTTCAGTCCAGCGCTCTGTATCGTAGCATTTTATCGCTGATTTTAGGGTGCGGTACCAGCGCTCTATGATACCATTGGATGTGGGGTGATAGGCTGTCGTGCGCAGGTGTTTTGCCCCCACTAATCTCACCAAGTCTCTGAAGAGTTGTGAAGTAAACTGGCGGCCTTGATCCGTGGTTGTGCGTAATAGCACCATCATCATGATGGTTCCTACGGTATGCTACGGTTTCTGCTGACATATCCACCATAGGATATGCCTCGTGCTAGTGGGTGTACCTGTCAATGCACGTTAAACAATAACAAAATCCGTTCGATGTTGGCAATGGACCAATGATGTCGACATTGATATGGTCAAATCTCTTTGGGAATATGTAAGATCCAATTGGGGTTCTGTTATGACGTCCAACTTTTGACTTTTGGCACGCTATGCACAATTTGGTCCATCGCCGGGAATCTGCATTCATTCCTGGCCAAACAAACTTTTCGGCAACCGTCCTAGTTGTTTTGTTTATTCCGGGGTGGTTAAGTCCGTGAACGCTGTCGAAGCCCACCTTCCGGAAACTCTCGGTGAGGTAGAGTCAGAGGTTTGATGTAGATGAGTCGCAGTAAACCATTCGATTCGTGCCTGGAATGATAAAAGGCACGTAATTGTGTTTTGTATACTAACAACTTTTGCAAATCCTCGTGTTTTTCTTGTTCTTTGGGCAGCTGTTCATAGTTAATGGCGATTGGTGTTCCGATTGTGTCAATTCGTGAGAACATGTCCGTAACAACGTTCTCCCGTCCAGGAATGTATCGTATGTCTGTTGTAAACTGACCCAAGAAGTCTAAATGCCGTAACTATCTGGGGGATGCGTTTTCTATTTTGGTTGAAGGCAAAGGACAACGGCTTGTGGTCGATATACACTGCTAAAGCTCGACTCTCCAGCATGTGGCGAAAATGCTTGACGGCCTTGTATGCGGCAAGTAGTTCCCGGTCGTACGTGCTGTATTTTCTTTGCGCAGATGTCAATTTCTCAGAATAAAATCGTAGAGGTTCCCATGTTCCTGTACTTGAGAACTGCGGCAGCGTTGCTCCTACTGCCCTTTCAGAGGCGTCTACCTTGAGTCCTAATTGTGCATCTGAACATGGAAAAGCTAACAGCGTTGCATTCCCTAGGTCGGCTTTGCACTGATGGAAAGTTGCTATAGTGTTATCTATCTTCGTGTTACCTTTGATTTGCTGGAAAAGTGTTTGCTGCGTCCATGGCAAGAAATCTTCACAAGTCGTTAACGGTCTTCGGGTATGTGATTTTCTTTAAGGCTTCAATTCGTTCTGATGGTGGCTGAATTCCATTTTCATCGATCAGATAACCCAGGAACGTTACACGTGGTTGACCAATCATGCACTTAGAGATGTTAATGACTAATCTGTACTCTTGGACTCTCTGGAGCAGTTGAAATAGATGTTTCTCGTGCTGTTCAGTGTTGTCGGATGCTATGAGAATGTCGTCGAGGTAAGCGTTGGCAAAATCAAAGTCCTGTAATACCTGGTCCTTAAACTTATGAATGGGATGGTGATGGCCGTTTTGGAGATATCACTCGGTTCAACCGGTATTTGGTGATACGCTCGTTTAAGATCCACTGCTGACAAAAATCGCTTGCCCTCCAATGTGGAATATGTGGAATATGTGGATATGTGGATATGTGGATATGTGGAACCGGGTATCGATCGGGCTCTGTGACAGCGTTATAATCCCCCCATTCGGTTTTTTGACGAGGTTGCGAGGTGCGGCCCATAAACTGCGGGAGGGACGACAGATTCCCGTTTCGACCATGAATTAAAATTCGGCTTTTGCAGCCCTTTCCTTTTGGACAGATTGCAGCACGTTGAGTTGTTTGTCCGGCAATCTACGAGTTTTTTATTTCGTAGATCGACTTGCGGATTATAATATTGCAGAAAATCGGCTCCAAGAATTGCTTGGGTAACATCGGCAATTGTAAGAAGCCATTTAAATAGTCGTCTGAGTCCAAGGTTGAGCCTAAGTAATTTTTCCCCATAGGTTTTTATTGCTGTTTTGTTTGCCGCATAAAGGAAATTATGTTGATTTGGTAAATCACAGCTATGTCGGCGCCGGTGTCGACGAGAAATTCAAGATTGGAATTTGTATCGCTAATGAAGAGGCGGCGGTTTGCAACGAAGACTCTGTCAGCTGCCACCATAGGTGACAGAGTTTCTAATTTTCCGAACTGTGTCTGCATGGTGGCCGACATTTCCGAGCTGCGCCGCCAAACTTGCTATGGTACCAACAAAATTCTGGTTGCAGTTTGTCAAAGTTAGTGCTCAGATTTGACTTTGGGCGTCTTCGGGATCATGAAGAATTGCGTTACCATGCATTATCTTGCAACGATGCCCTTATTTCGGCAAGATGACGCTATAGTTCTGCCACTTGAATTTCTAAAGAACTGCTTCATGATGGTGATGGTGTTGCGGCTGCGAAGCACTCAGATATTTATGCAGAGTCGCTGATTTCTACGATTTTATCTGCTAATACAGTCATTTGATTAGCACCTTCGTTGCTTATTGAGATAATGCTACGGATGTTGGGTGGCAATCCTTGGAGCCAATTTGATTTGAGCTTTTCCTCGTTAATACGAGTATTTGTTCCGGACAATTCAGGCATTTCACGTAGTACCTGAGATGGTCGCATGTCACTAAGTTCAACGTCCTGAAGAAGTTTCCTTATAGGCTTCTGCTTCTACTTCTGTATCTGCGAATTGGTTCAATCAGCCTGTCTTTAAGAGTTCTGTACATACATATCTGTTGTAGGTGGATTAAGAATTATGTCGGAAATATGGGATAGCACATTACTTTCTATGGCGGCCACGACCGTGTGGTATACTATCTATACACACTACTATCATAATTCACATGAAGGAAACTCCGGAAACTTTTCCACAAGGGTCCAGATAATTTACACTGGATGGGAAATGCTAATCATTTTGTATCCTCAAAGCACGGAAGGCAAACCAAACGGCTTCAAAAAACCTATTATAAGCCTATCGGTTTATCTACTTAAGGTTCTAGAACGGATAGTGAATGTACTCGTAAGAGTTGTGTTTAGCGACAATTATCTGGCTAAATTATTACACGAATACATGCGAGGTAGAGTTGTAGATATAGCATTCACGTGTGTCACCAATAGAAATATCCACCCAGTATATTGAAGGAGTATACATACTCTCAGAGCTCTCTGCCATCGAATTACCGGTCAACAACGTAAGTGCAAAGGGAATCCTACGCAACTTAGAAAGAACTCAGCTGAACATCAGTTTCTGAACGCCATGATGTTCAAATCACGTAGAATTACCTCGACTTTGGGAAACACAAACTTCAGAAAGGACTGTAATTCAACGACCTACGCTCACGATGTGGTCATTTTGACAGAAGGCTCAACAACGCAAAGAGCTAGGAATCAATCAGCTGGAGTTTCAAGCCGGCTGTCGTACATTTTGCACATCATTTGTGGATACACGTTTCGCTATTTTGTTGAAAGGCTTTTAGAGAAATATTACCAGTTCTTAGATCTCACAGAGATCCAGACAACAGACCGCGTCATATTTCTCTCAATCAGAACAACACTCGCAGTGCCGTTGAAGACTATGGTAGAACTGGTAGATCTATACTACTCCAATTTAGTGGTCACCCATTCGGTTTAGGGAGGACAAAAATTTAATTATTTTAACGCCTTCCAATTAGGCCCCATCTACGCCAGCGCTTCACCCAGTCTTCCATACATTTTTCATAAGCTAATTGAAGTATGGCTTTTGGCTCCTTAAGCGAATTTTTTTTTTGTGGCTTCAATCGACTCAAAACGCCTTCCTCAAAGTGGATACTCGTATTTTAGTTTCAGAAACAGGAGCCAATTCAGATGAGTATGGTACTTGATTGATGGATGACATTTGTCGAGTGTTTGCGAAAAACACTTGCACAGTAATGGCTTTTGTGAGAAAGTGCATTATTATAGCGCAAATCGATTAATAACCATTCCACACATCTGGACCCTTCATGACGACTAAATGATATTCCTTATTCACCGTTTGTTCCTCTGGAAGGAATTCGGAGTGAACGACACCGCGGTAGTCGAAGAAAACTGTCAGCATATCTTTAATTCTTGAGCGACTTCGTCGCGGTTTTGTTGGCTAGTTTGCATGCTACACGCAAACATAATATGCACCCATGTTCTCTTCGCCAGTTATTATGCATTTCATGAACGTGGAGTCCATAGAAACTCGAAAAATCATGTCATCAGCGACATGCTTTCGATGCTCTTTTTGAACAATATTGAGCTCTTTTGAAACCAATCGTGTAGTGACGGGTTTCACGCCCAAGATATCAGTGAGAATGCTGTTGAGGGACGTAAAAGATATATTCACCTCTTGAGCCAACTCTCTTGATTCTGTTGATCTTTTCGTCGTTCGTAGCCGTTAAAGATCGACCAGAACCAGGCAAATCAACTACCACTTCTCGGTCTTCTTTGAATGCTCTATAATGGGTGATTTTTTAAGCGTTTGGTTTTTACTTGTCAAAAAAAGTTAAGGAAAATTGCAAAAGTGTATAAATTTTTTATTTGCGTTGATAAATCAATGCTTGCCATTTACTTTCTAAAGATTACTTTATGTAAATGTTGACCACAACTATGTTTTAAGAGGTCCATACGGAGAGTCCGGTTTTGAATTACTTTTTCGAGCATATTGACTGGTATTTCACTAATAACACGTTTAATGTTGTCTTTCAAGGCTGCAATTAACGCTGGTTTATCGGCATAGACGAATGATTTGACGCAGCCCCATAAACAATATTCTAAAGGTGTCAAATCGCCAGTTAATCTAGCCGGTTACCTCGTGTATTTTGGGCAAAAACAAGTTCGAAATCATTGAATGATAGCGGGCGCCACTGATAGTAACGTTGTTCTCACCGTCACCTTTAAAAAAATACGCGCTAATGATACCGCCGTACCATAAACCGCACAGTGCATTTTTCCGGGTACATTGGACATTGACATTGGTGCGAAATTTGGTCACTATGGCTTGAATTGCTTGCTCAGTAGGTCGATCATGACGACCGTAAAATGGTCGAAGTACGCGAAAAACATTTTTTACAGAGCCTGAATTCTGATAATAATACTGATTCAATAATTTGTAAGCGTTGATCGGGTGTAAGTCTTTCCATGGTCTCAAATACTTCGCCAGAAATGTCTCCGGTTTACCTGCAATATTTTGACTCTCGAAAAAATTAGAACTCTGGGAAGTTCCTTTTTCCGAGATTCAAAAGTGACCAAGACTATTCCAAGAAAGCTGCAAGCCTTAAAAAAAAAATGGCTACTCAGTATATGTATATCAAATGTTGATCCAGGTGTCGACTTATAGGGTATACTTGAAATCAATCCCTACGAATACTCGGCAGAAGAAAACTCACTGCCTCCTCGGTTCACAAGAGCTGTGTTGTAGCCAAATATTTTCCTCGTCCGAAGAGTTCTAATTTGGTTTTTTTTCTCTTCTTTTTGCGGCACTCTCAGAAGTCCACCTTAAGAAACCTGGGCTCAGTCTTAGTGAGCGTCTTAGAAAAAACCTCTTATCCAAGGTGGAACAGCATACGCCGAGAGATATAGGGCTAAAAAATGCTTAGTGACTAGTATATTTCGGATACCAGCCTTCCTCTCAGCAAGTCAGGCTCTACTGATTGATGACTTTCTTTTCCTGATTACGCGTATCTTTCATGGCTTCGGAAACCGACGGAATCTTTCTAGCTCTGGTTCAAAAAGTTCAGATTGGAGAATGGTAAAGGTAGTTTTTATTCCCAAAGCAAGTAACAAACCCTGTGAACTACCTTAATCTTGCTGACATTGTTTCTTTCTTTGAGCCTGGCTTTGTCTTTTCCAGTAAACTCAGTAGGTCTATCGTCACCTCCGGGAAGCGTTAAGGCAGAAGTATGGAATTGCGAGTTGAAAAACTGAAATAGTTAGGAACTGGAGGGATGGAGTGGAATGTCTTAGCTCTATTTAAGGCTGGAGACTAGCCAAAAAGGGAGACAGAACAAAACACGAATCAAGGGCCGACTACATCGCGCTGTACTCCTGCCAAAAAATAAATCCTATCTAGCGATTGCCTCGTGCTTTTCGTGGAGTAGCAGGTAACCCGCCTCCTCTGCTGGTGTGTATTGTCAGGGCTTTTGCCCGTTCATCTTACATGTTTATGTTGTACTTCCGAGTTACTGAGAAAGTGCACTAATAGTTGCTGCCCTATGCCTGCCCAACAATACTCTTTCAAGATGTTGGAAGAAAACCTATTTTAAAGCGAGAAGGCTAGGGTTACCTCGGAAAAAGAGTCCAAACCAAAGGTAACACGTGGTATATGGAGTAGGTGCAGATGTCCATGGCCCAAAACACTGCAACGTCAATGGTAAAAAGACACAGCGTCTATCGATCTGAGCTTTCATGCCATCCACCAATATGCCAGTACCATTTTTGAAACAGGAAAGAAAGGCGCCCCATCCATATAATCATGGACAGACAAGCAGCACTGAAAGCGTTAAACTCAAATTTGTTTGACTCCAAATCAGTGCTACACTCCGTCAATTCTCTGAGGACTCATATATAAGCAACAAAGTCAAGCTCTGGTGTGAAATGTAAAACCTATGAACTGGATTGAAAATGTGGAGATGATCTGTTCAATAGCCTAGAGCCTCTCGAATTCAACAATATGTTGAACAATCAAAAGTTCGGAGAATCCGTCTATCCTTTTGGGGGAATACACCAAGTCTACGACAAGCTAAAAGAGCTAAGAAAGCCTTCCAAAATAAATCCAAATTATTTCTTAACTTCAAAAGGTCTTAAAAGACTGGTAGGTCATCTAAGGGGCCACTGACAGTTCCGATATCTGAATCAGTCAGGAAACTGAATAAACTGCATGAAAGATGACGTGATCACAGAACACATACTGTGTGAATGCGTGGCTCCATGGGCCATAAGGAGACAATATTAGGATAGGCTAGGGTAGGTTAAAACAGGGGAGGGATGGATATGCCATCACACAAACACTAGGCACCAAAACCGGTCCTATTGCGATCCAAGTGGAACAAGTTGAATTTATATTCAAATGGCAAAAACCTAAACAATCTCCCTGGCGTTTCACCAATTCCAATTTCTTTGCAAAAGCCAAGAAGGCCTTTGAAGTTCGTGCCGTCTATTTCCTCTAGGTTTTCGAAAAAGTATTGCCCGAAAAATTTTCTTCGACTGCGCGATATTGCCTCGCATTCACACAGTATGTGTCTTATGTCTTCAACGGCTTGCAGATTACCATAGAATCTGCAAGTATCCGTATCTGACAATTTGAGTTTCTTTGCATGTTTCCGCAGGAGAAAGTGTCCTATCAGAATTCCTATTACTGTCCTAAGCTTATCCCTGTTTAGTTTTATTAACTTCCTAGATCTTTTGCCGTCAAAAAGTGGCCAGAGAGCCTTGGATACCCTGTGTCCTTCAAGGCTTGACCGGCTTAGGTTGGCAGTCTTTATGATTTTTTCCTCAATAGTGCCCCTTACTATGCAGAGGGGTGGTTCGATGTTACGAGTAGCAACCTCGCTATTGTCGAGTAGCCCCCATTTTCTTGCGAGCTCGTCCGCTTGTTCATTTCCTTTAATATCACAGTGTTCTGGCACCCAGCACAGTACAAGTTCTGACTGCATATTGCCTTGAACACTGTGCGACAGAACCTCTGATTGGAAGACACTGCTTGCGTCCGGTAGTCTTATAGACACTCGTAGTTCTGGGTCTTCTAAGAAGATACCAGAGCCTGTTCCTTCCATTTGACCAGATTATTAAATTTTTTTCCCAGTCCTCCCTCTCCGAATATATTATATCATGCGGAAAGTCGAAGCCGATCACGAAGGAATTTCATCCGTTAGAATTGGATTGCCTGGCAGTAGCTCTGCGAGGACCGTGTCGTGTTTGAAATTACTGTTCTTTAAGTAACGCAAATTAGTGAGTCATATCGCACTGTTGCCAGCAAGTTTTTTGATCTGTAAATCAAGCGGTGTTAAGTGCAGAAAGGTGTCCAATGCTGCCGTAGAGGTGGTATGGAGCGTACCTGTAAGGGTGCAGATAAAAAGAGCATTATATGCCGTTCTTTCCGCTACTTTAAGATTCCAATTCAGTTTTTTGTCCAGAATCACACCCAGATACTTCGCGCTGTCCGAATGGGACAATTCCACTGCGTTGCGTTTTGGGAGTCTGAATTGCGCTATCTTGTACTTTCTGCTAAAAAGGACCAGTTCCGTTTTGGAAGGGTTGGCATTGAGTTTTTCCATGTGCTGATCGTCTTTAGGGCGACCTGCACAATGTCGCTTAAAATATTTAAGTATTTTTCCTGCACTATTATGACCACGTCATCTGCGTATGCCGTGCACTTACCATATACCCATTGTATTTACTAAGCTTTTGAAGGATGTCATTGATAACCAGCACCCAGATAAATCTAAGTAAAGGAGGAACTTCAAAGTATCTCCACAAGAATGATTCTCAATTTAAGATTCATCTGTCATCTTAGACTGACTGTGTGACACAATAGATCAGTGTCCTCCGCAATTGGCGGGTCAGTACCGCCATAGATATTACTAAAAAATATATCAAATCGCTAATTGTGATGTCAAAATACGAAGAAGAAAGGGATAATGTAGGTTAGTCTGACTTATGGCCCGAGGACTGTTCTGTTGCAAAATACGACATGAACTACTAGAACTCATTTACATAAGCAGGCATGAAGCAAGACTGTCGGAGGTACAGAGGTATGAGCTAGAGGGTGGCAAAATGCGTTACATAACTCTGAACGCAAAGAAGTATAAAATGGATAAAACAACTTTGTGAAGGACTTTCAATCACATTGAGATTCAATCAACTTACAATGATTACTTATATCTGACAAGGTTGAGAATCTTAATACTGTTCTCCTAGCTGGAGATGAGTGTCATGTTTTACGCTTTCACAGTCTATACTCTGGACATCTTGTACTTCCGGCCATTCTTCCAGCATGACCTACCTGAGTTTACTTAAAAATACTTTATTGGTTAAGTCCAATAACAATACCCAAATCAAAAAGAATCGACATTAACACTGCCTTTAACAAGTCCAATTAGATAATATCGACAACACTTAACGTCTCCAGCAATAAATCGTATATAATCGTTCGTTACTCTCACTTACTCTTAGATGATCCCTCTTAACGCGCTAACATGATACCTATTCGTACCTTAAACATCCAGTAACTCGCATTCATCTACGTAACAATTAATTGTTTCAACGGTATCAACACCAACATCAAAAACAATTTACGACCCATGCCATTGCCGGTGCTGCCTTCACCATCGTTGGCTGAAAGAACAAAAAATGAAGAAAGAAAGCACGTTCCCAGCTCAATTCAGCACAATTCCGCACTTCATTACAATTAATGCCATTATCTGAGTATCCAATTCTAAAGCGTTAGCTACTCATAGACTCCGTCAGAGGACACACTAAGGACATACATAACAATTGTAAATCTTCACAAATAACCGTAACGAAGGAAAAGGAATCAACATTAAGAAGGAACGCAACAACTCCGTATTCAGCGCACACAACAAATTACAAAATTCCCTCCTCTTCTTAATGACTTTCTTTGTGGTGTACGGTGTACACTCGACGCAAGTACAAATATTTCCCGCCCCAAGAATTTAAATCGAAACTTTAGCCAACAACGAAATTCTACGAATAGGTACGAGTACATCCCGCTTTGCCTGCAAATTAAACGTAACCAAAGCAGCAGCTTTGAACTTATTGCTCCCACACTTCTTCATGCTGTTTACTCAGAGAGAGAGCGAGAGAGGGAGCGGGAGCACAATCTGGAGTTGGTTACTTGGCGCTGAATCCTTCGAAGCAATTAAATAAATTACACAAATGCGCTTACCTTTTTGCCAGCTTTTGCATTCCATCGGCAACGGTCCAGGAATTTAGCACTGAACACAACATCCACATCGCACATAAACAAAAGGACATCCTTACTTTTGTCATCCTTGTCCCAGACACGTTCGGCGCCCACGCGTAGTCCTTTAGCTACAAAAAAAATTAAAAAAATAAAAAACAAAGAAGACAATGCTAAAAGAAGAAAAAGTTTGAGAGAAGAAGATTTAGAAAGGAAAAAGACTTTAAGTGAAATTGAATTGAAAGAACTGTAAAGGCGACAGAAAGGAACTCAAATTGGTCTGAGTGGCTTTAAATTGTAACATAAATGAACTGAAGGACCCATGGCTCTACATCACTCTGGCCCTCTCCGTATCTCACTTCATCTCAATCACTGTGGTTTGGTTAATGAAAGCTTTTCGAAGGATACAAGTTCACCATCCGCCTTTAGTTGGCCTTTAATCAAGGGGGCTACAGAAGGATACTCAAAGCTTCGACAATATGAAAAACCCAATCGAAAAAAAAGGGTTGTTCAACCTTTTGAGAGGTAAAAACATTGTAGTTCGGTTCAAATTGTTTGCTTAGATTAAGGGGCACACTCATAGGAACATACATAAGTACCTTTCGTACAAGTGTGTATGCATGTGTGGGGGATATGAATGAATGAACCTACTTTTAGGGACTATTGTCCTTTTAACCCTCAGGGTATTTCCACTGCAAATTTACGCAAAAGAAAACGTTTTGATTTTGAAGGACTCTTCAGAAGCCATGTTGACAAATGTGATCTAAATCGTTTTCAGTTAGCCTTTTGTTGACGGATTTTCAGAGTTGACTTGGAAATAATTTGACATTTCAACAGCTGATTGGAAGGAGCCGGTTGTCAGAGTAATAGTCATTTCTTGGGCAATCAAAAGGATTCCCGTTTGTAGGACTTGAGCACATAATCAAAATTTCTAAAGAGATTTTCCTACTACCCCTGGCACTAATGTGAATGTGAATCTCTATTTTGGTTGTTGGATGTTGTACGATTACAACCAACGGGGGTCACTCTGGCGATACCCTGGCGATACCCTGGCAATACCCTGGCGATACCCTGAATACTCATCAATTCTGTATATTTTAACCTCCACGTTGTAGCTGGACTTACTCGTATCTTAAGAAACTTAAAAGAGGAGTGATTTCGTCATGCAGCACCATAATATCCTGTTGCAAATGACAGAACTTCAGAAGGAGCGTATGGCGGATGACTTTACTGACGGTCAATGTGCTGACACTGAGCTTATGAGCTGAGGTTTATGAAGATTTCTCAGGACTGGTCGGGGTGCAAAATAGAATGAGGAGTGACGAATCAATCCTTAATGCATCAGTAGAAGCTCTCATACCCCAGACGCGGGTTAATGGTATCAGAAAAATCAAGTCCTTTTGACCCCCAAGTTAGGGGTTGTGCGTGTGGTATTATATCCCACCACACAAAGTACGGATTCCCACAAAGCAACTCTGCAAAATGAAAAAAGGACAACAACGATATATCGGCAATAGATTGGCATATGGGTTGGACGAAAAGGATGTGGAAAGCTGTGACATACTATATACTACAGTTACTGCTAAAGTAAGCTCTAACTCGCAGGCAGCTCCATAAACGATAGAAGATTCGTGCACCAGTAAATCAGGCTTTCAGTCTATCATCTCAAAACTGAGGTTTTTCTCTTTATAAGAAGCAGGAAGCTGACTGTTCTGACACTGGTCTTGTGTCAGTGTAAAATAGCTTTCGGCAAGACATAGGGCTTGGATCTACACGGCCACATGGCTATGATAAGGCAATATATGCATGTACGCCCCCAGTGAGGAGAAAGATGACGACACAAGACAAGACAAGACAAGACAAGACCTACGTTCTCGGTAGGAAGAGATGGTATCTTTGGTAGTACTGTCGGAAGGTATAGCCTGCACGACACCACCTCCGATAACGGATTCAGGCTACTCGACTTTGCGGCGGCGGGGCGAAAAATTGTAGCACGCGGCTCCTGCATCTCGATATTCTTAAGGGGACCTGGAGAACTCCTGATCAATCAGCCGTCAACCAGTTGGATCACATTGCGATCGACGCAGTATTACGGATGTCCGAACGTTCCGAGGGCCAAGACCAACTCCGACCATTACCTTGTTGTAACCAAAATACGCTTTTGGATATCCCGAACATCGTAAAGGCTAGCTAATACTGTAAACAAGTTCGATGTCGAAAAGGTACTATCGTAGGAGATCGCCAAATCCTTTTCCGATCGAGTCTCCCTTCATCTCTTAAAAGGTCCTATGCAGCAAGCATCAAGTATTGAAGACCAGTAGCAACATCGCCAAAAACCCCGGGTTTGACAACGAAGCACGCAAACCGGTTCTGCATAGAAGGACTAGAGCTGTTCACGAGATATAAGCAAAAGAAGAGAAAAGAACGCCGGCTTCTCAGGAAGAAAGAGCAGGAACACGAGAAGCACGCGGTCGAGCAAATTGAGAGATGCTACTCCAGGAATGAGATTCAGAAATTTTACCAAAATTTAAAAAAAGCATCCCAGGGACACAAACCCCAGACCGAAACCTGACCATCCGACGACCATCCGAACTGCTCCAACTATAGAGGCATCAGTCATCTTAACATCGCGAACAAGATCCTCTCTGCCGTATTGTGTGAATGCCTGAAGCCGTTCGACAACAACCTGATTGATCCGTATCAGTGTGGAAAGTCCAGGCCAAGAAAGTTCACCAACGACACTTCTTTAGATCCTGGAGAAAACCCATGAGCTCCAACTCAATATCCACCACCTATTCATCGATTTTAAGGCCGCTTATGACAGCATCTATAGAGACGAGCTATATAGAGCAATGCCTATATTGGCACGCCTGCCAAATTCGTCTGTTTACGCAAGAAGTATATGCTATCAACAAAAAAGGACACCCATCACCGACGTCTCGGACGTAGTTATGGACTTTGTCTACCTAGGCTTCACTATCTCAGACTCAGACAACGACATCAGCGCTGATATCAGTCGAAGAATAACTCTTGCCAATCGCTTCTTCTTTGGCAATTGACTAGTAAAGCTCTCTCTCGAACAATAAAAGTGACCTTGTATAAGACCTTAACAATCCCAGTCCTGCTCTATAGCGCAGAGACATGGACTTTATCAAAAATGAATGAAGGTGTTCTTGGCTGGTTTGAGAGGAAAATTCTTCGGGTGATTTTCGATGCCATCTGCATAGACGGTGAGTGAAGGAGGAGGAGGAGATACAACGAGGACCTGTACGGGCTGTATAGCGACATTGACTTAGACAGAAGGGTGAAGGTCCAACGGCTGAGGAAGCTGGGTCATGTAGAGCGGATGGACACTAATTTTTCGAGCCGAAAAGTCTTTGAATCCACTCCCAGATACAACGCAATAGATGAGGATCGCGACTCAGGTGGCGCACGCAAGTAGAATTTGAAAATTTAGTCAGCTAAAGATCGAGCTGGCTGGAGATGCTTGTTGGTAGAGGGCCAGGTCAACCCCGCACTGCAGCGCCACCTTAAGTAAGTGAGTAATTCTTCGCCGTGCTGTATGCTAGAGTTACGTATGTCGTTAAAAGTCGCGTTGTAGAAAATACCCTCAAAGTTTAAAAAACTACACAGTACCCCTCCTTGTCCTTCTCGAGTATCCCTTCAATTTCTTCCACCAAACGTTAAAGCGCAGTCTCATAGGATCTTCCGCGTTGGTAAGCATGTTGCATCTTAGGCAGAAGCTCGACCTGTCGGCATTCAAGCCGCGTATCCTAGCAAGTTGGGCCGCTTGCGATGAGCCAAGACTTAACCGGGAATGTCGCAGCCCATGTCGTTTAACAGCACGCCTCTGTCAAGCAAGTGGTTGGTGCTTCAAAAATCAATAAACCCTTCACCGGCGGTGCCATTACTGTAGTACTCGATGCCGTGTGGTCCCATCACATGCTTTTACGTGGTATTGTCATTGCCCACCTTCCCACACTAAAATCTTCTACCAAGATTACAATATCTCCCCTCTTACCAAACATGCAAGAAGGTTCTACAGATCGTTTAGAGTATGATTTCAATGAGCTGTGTACATGAAGTCCGTGTCTGAACCTTGAATTTTGGGGAACTTCAAGACAAAATACACTCGTCACACTGAAAGTTTCAGAGAGCTATTGTATGCTTCCTTCACCATCTTCACGGATTTGTCAAGGTAGCCATTTTTCTTAGTAGAGAGTTTAACTGGAGTTCATACCCTATATCTGCATAACAATTAGATTAGCAACTTGCTTCCCATCTACAGTAAAGAGTCACTACCACACTACCCCTCATAAACGAGAATCACCTCTAGATGAGTGCCCAACCACCCCATAGATCTTACCTCTTGAAAAAGTCTCATTCAGCGCCAGTAGCTTTAAATTCGATGAATTGCCTCCGCTGTTCTTCATGGCCAACACTCGGCTCATTATAGACCTCGCCTCCGAAAGGCCATCCTCCCCAAAGTACACGACCGTCAGGTGCACTCGCCTATCGTTCTTCAGTGCAATTTTCACAAACTTATCCATAAAACTCTGGAATGTGGCAGTCCGCCCGGATAGCGGCAGAATTATATGAATCAACTCTTTGTCGTGCACCTTTGGAAAGCTGATCATTTGAATTGTCTGCAATGGAGCAAAGGGTCGCATAACCATCACTTTTGTTGTCCCACTTGTCCCGCTATTGCTTCCAATTCCACTCAGTTGATGACTGCTCGCTGACGGATTTCGTGGTGTTACCTCCTTCGTCCTAAAATACAATTCATATTGTGTGCCAGTTGTCGGTTCGTTGCGATAGATTCCCTCGGTGAAATCATCCAAAGTGTACTTGGTAGCCGTTGTTGCTGTGACACTGGCATTCCTATTCAAACTCTCAATAGCCTTATTCAGGGCGTCTAAAAGATCCTTGCGTTTGTAGCCGATTGGCTTCTCGACCACCCGCTTGCCCAGACCCAGTTCAATGGGATACACCCGACTGAAGGTGAAGTGATTGAATGGAATCAATTCGTATTCGTTGTTTAGTGGGAGTCCTCGTAGGATTTCCGCCGCCCCGACTTGCTTCCGAATGTAACTGCTGCAATCATAGATAGAGCTAGCCGCTCCTGCTACCGGTTGATGTTGGCCAGCTGCAGTTGTTGTATTTGGTGGCGATGGTGGTGCGGGTTGCTGCAGCAACTCCAACTGTGGGCCAAGTGCCGCTGAATTGGTAAAGTTAAGTGGTTGAGTACCTGCGAATAGAGGGAATGGATACGCGCGTTAGCTCACATTCAAAATTGATGACACGCAATTGTACAAGTACTTACCTCTCAACTGGATTAGTTGAAGCTTGAGGGACTTAATTTCTGACGTCAAACGGATGATTTCCTGCCGATACTCCTCCTCCTTTTGACGCAGCAAATCTATGTATTCCTTTTGATCGGCAACAGCTTTCTCTGCGTTGATGTTGCGCAACTTATGCTGGTTTGTCGGCGGATGCTGTTGATGCTGTTGATGCTGTAAGGCAGCGGATATCACTGGTACTTTGTTGAACTCTGCAAAGAATCCAACACAAAGACACAAAAGGTTTTAGCCTTCAATCCAAACTAATTCAATTCATTTCCACTCAGATACGAATTGATATGAACACGGTGCTGCTGCCGATGACGAATGAATTCGATTTGATTGCAATTGCTGCTGGCTACAGAAGGTTGGCTAAGAGAAGTTTGGGAATATCGTTAATATTGTCAGGAGGATTGGAATAGCAGCCCCTTTTCGGTGGGAGGGTTGGTAATTTAATGAAATCGAGAGGAATTAATTTTGTCCTTCAGCGCGCTTAGCAATGAGTAACTGGCGTTGAAGGAACCATTTGATTTGATTGCAGAGAAGAAGAGATTTTGCATTTTAATTAGAAATTTCGCAATCATGTGGCATATTGACGAAATTGGAAAGTTTTTGGGGAGGTATTTCCCTATTGGGGAGGTCCTCGGGCGAGTATTCGATGATTGCAGAAAACTTTCGCCATTGAGATTGATGGGAAAAATTAATTCATCATGAGAAGTTTAGTTAGACAAAGTTGAAATGTGTGAGAAGGAATCTTGGAAAGGAACTGACTGTGTCTGGGAGATGATGAGAATTATGGCATTTGCATAATTATTGATTCGGTGCAGTTGAGTTGAATTAATTGCACCATCAGCAGAAGTTTCAGGGAGCCAAACCCTAAGAGTAGCTAGCGGTAAAGGAAATGTTGAAACTGAGATTTACGCGGTAATTCACTCGTTTGAAACTAAGTTTCTTCAGATGAGTTTTGAGCCTAAAAGTATGTGATGGAGTTAAAGAAATGTACTTCAAATCCCACAGTGCTGCCATTTCCCTTTAGTTTTAGGAGTAAGTTTTTATAACCATAAAACTCATTTTACGCTCGTGAGCATTTATCAGGAAGTGCAGTGCCTTTAACTACGAGAATCGAATGATATGCAGACACATGCCGACAAGTACTAGTACACCTTCTCCCACCGTAGCACAGGATTATGGTGAGATATTAGTACCAATTTACCAAGTTCGTCTCTAGCTATAACCGCAAATGAAAACTTATAGTAATTGTGGGTCTATATCTCGTTGTCCAGATCCTTTGTAATATACGTCTCAGAAATCTTTACAAGAAACCCGACGGTATAGATACCCATAAATACGTCGCCTTAGCCCTCACAAGCCTACGCGAAGGAGAAATAATTGTAATGAAAAAACGACAGAGATCAGGTGCCCCTAAATACCTTGTGGAGACGATGGACGTCTATAAGGCTGATCTAATCGCGACAGGATCGGACAAGAAGAATCTAAAAACTGGTATATCTACTGCGGCTTTTGGATGTGGGTTTGTAATTGAAAACAGACTGCGCTATAAACGAGCGATTGGTGATAATCCGTACCGGAGCTAATCAGTAACATCAGCCTTCTAAGTGAGCATGTCCCAATGAAGGCAAAAGATGACGCTACCAACGCGCTCCTAGAGAGAACTTATGTCCAGTGTCCAGCAGCTTTAACGTCGAGCGGCTATAGAGAGATCGCGAGATCTTTGCCGTTCGCATCTCCTTCAGCCTCCTTCATAATAACGCTGCAACAATATCAAGTGCGGAGGACCAGTGGCAATGATTCACTGAAGGTAATCACAAAAAACAAAAACCATGATTCGACGATGAATGCCGATGTCCACTTTCAACCAAATAGGTAGCGTACCGTGTAAGAGTGCACGCGAGGATAAGAGCCGAACTGAGAGCTGCTGTTGACACGTACTAGCGAAGGAGAAAAATCAAAGTGAAGATAGCTTTATCTAGATAGAGAACTCCCGCTGTGCTGTCCAAGTCGAATGAAACATCACCGAGTCTTTTGATTTTAAAAAGGATTTCAGACAGGGCAACGTGCTATCACTGAACGGCAAAGCCCTATCTCGAGCAATGAAGAAGACACTATACAAGACCCTGATTACCCATGTCCTGGAGCAGAGACATGGACACTCTCAAAAACTTTCTTAGTTACTATGAGCGAAAAATGATCCGTGTGCTATGTGGCTCCACATTTGTTGCCGGAGTGTCTAGGAGAAGGTACGATATAACGAAGAACTATGTCGGCCGTATAAACATATCAATCTGCTCAAAAAGCTTTGCTTACAGCGATTAAGATATCTTGATTATGTATAGAGCGCATGGACATCACTGACCAGCTCGGAAGATCACCGATTAAACCCTTGTAACTGGAGATAGTTGCCTCGAGA
Organism: Volucella bombylans; assembly: GCA_949129095.1. Lineage (NCBI taxonomy): Eukaryota > Metazoa > Arthropoda > Insecta > Diptera > Syrphidae > Volucella > Volucella bombylans. The sequence goes on along the minus strand of OX422141.1, from coordinate 133,334,148 downwards.
CCGAGTTGATTGGAGAGGCTTGTTGGTTGAGGCTCAGGATGGCCGGTCTATAAAATACCATCAAAAGTAAAGTATTTACGTAATAAAACAAAGGGGGAGCAAAAGTTGTCAGCCGATGTTCTGTAGGCTACTTGAGATTCGTGACTTCAAAAAACCCCACAAAAAGAAGTCTGGAACGGTTAAATCAAGCGATCTTGCAGGCCAGTGCAAATCATCAAAACGAGAGATTAGGCGACCCAGCATTGCAGCCCTCAGAATTCGATGACGCCTCTAGCGTAAACAGCACACCGTGCAGTAACTCTGGACAGGTGTAAGCAGAAGCGATAATTTTGCTTATTCACATATCCACAGAGATGGAAATGGGCCTCGTCACTCATGATGATTTTCGATGAAAAGTTGTCTCTCTCGTGGTCGAGATGCAAGATTCCGCGTTCTTTAGGAGTATAGCGATTCATGTCTTATTGACGTATATTTTGGATCTGTTTACTACACAAATGTCAAAGTAGAATTGACATTTGCAGCCATTTGATCTCCCAATAGGGTGATATCTAAACGAGCGGCACTTTTAAACGACTTATTTTCCGATTGCCTTCGGTATGGATAGTTAACATCCTCACTGACTTTGGCTAATGATTAAGAAAGTTGACAGTTAAGGAAAATTGATTTTTCAATCCCTACGACACATTGAGTAGATTGGAGTGGAACGATGAAGATGATGCCATAGAGACTACCCGTTGTGGTTAAATCCCAACAAAAGGGCAAGTGGTTGGCCACGGTGCTTTTGGTGGTTTGACTTGGGAAACCGAAATCTACGGGTGCAGTCGAAGGCTCAAATGATAAAACACTCCTCCAGATGCAGAGAAATGACACAAATGAAACCAATCAACCTTTCGGAGCTAAAATACCTCCTTTTCGTGGGTCCCACATACGTCCGAGGGAAGAAAAATGTCACTTTGTCTGTTGATTAAGTTTTCTGCGTACGAGATTCGGCTGAAGTTGGTGATACAATCAGCAAAGGTCACAGTTCTGATGGTTGTAAGTCGATATTTGGTGACGCCCTTCTGCTGCAACTCGCAAAAGCTGCACTCCGAGTTGGCGGATATGGAATGTCGGAGGGCAATACACGTCCCAGAAGACTAAGGATGAAATCCGCTTACTTATAAGTGTGTCGCCATCTCCGGTAATCGTCTTGTAATTTCAAATCCATCAGCGTAAGCGGGCAGTATTGTAAGTATCTGATCGAAAATATTCTCATCAGAATGCTTCAAGTGATGTAGAGCTGTTGCTACGAAAACCGTATTTCGAGATATGTCACGAGCAGACGCTTTATCAGCATTTCCACGACCATGGAAAGAAGGGCCGTAAGTGCAATAGGTCTGTAGGAGTAGAGACAAGAAGATTCGATTTTTTAGGGACGGGCTGGATAAATGCCTACTCGAAAAGGGTGCAAGCGTGTGACAACACCTCTTCAAAAGAAAGGGAGATATATCGTCTGGATACCAAATACAAATACTTTGAGATCTGGCTACATCAATTTCTATGCATATTTCAGCAAACATATAGATGCTGCTCTAGTCAGGGCCAAATGTGCTTTTATCTTACAAGAGATTGTCTTATAGATGCCAATTCGATGCGAGGGTGAAGGTAATCCTCAACGTCGCCCTTATCCGGCATATTCTTGTATTTGGGTGTCCCGTGTGGTTCAACGGGAGAGCAAGATTACTGGGAAAGATTCGGGTGTTCTAGATGGACAGTCACCGTCTGTACAGAACACCAGAGTCGGAGAACCTACAATTATATCGCAATGAGATCTTGTACAACAGGTTGAACCTAATAAGAGTGGGAAATTTTGTCATTAAGCTGACTTGAAGGCACATGGCACAGTGTAATGACCTAGATGAACAACCTAGTCCGCGGGGCTTACTATCCCAATTGTTACGATCATAAGAGTATGCGCTTTAATAGCTTCGTTCCCATAGAGGCTATCTTCTATTTTGATAAAAATGAGCGTTCGCAGTATTTCTTCTCTACCCAAGCCTTCACTTTGAGATTCAGAGCTGATGAAAGTTTATTGATGGATGTCTCCCGGATGTTTAAACGGTACAATATTTTAGACAAAACAGTGTGAATAATTGGAAATCATACCTTCATCATCGCCGCCATATCCGTCATCAGCAGTCAGACCGCCAAAACCGCATTTCGTCAGCGCTAGCAATGATATTATCGTAGCTGAGCAAATTAAAATGAGCAGTCTTGCAAGCAGCTTTGATCCTGCCATTCGAAGCATATTTCATTTTTGTCTAGCCGATGTTGTAGTCATCATTTGATTTGAGTTCCTTGTTTCTCCAGGCTCTGAAATGAGAAAAAGAAACAAATTGACAAAAATGTTGTAATTAGAAAGATGTTGGAATGGGAGAAGATGTTTCGGGAGATGGTAAAAACTTTTAAAATTGTTAAGAAGGTTGTTTACGACAGAATTTTTGTTCAACTTTTTATATCAGGTCGTTTTTGATATTATCTGCCTGCTTACTCAGATGGCCCTACAGTCTAGTGGGGGTACATCCGAGTTGTTGGAAACTGCAGACTGGTTTTGCGCTCCACTTAAGTCGAGGTATTCTATACTGGGTTGTATCTTCATCTCTGATTCCGTGATTTAATCTTGTAGACGATTATTGATCATGTAGCTGCTAGGTCCCTCTTTGGATTGAAGTTGAGGTGTGGGAAACTTGTTCTAGCCATGACGAATTTGGAAATATTGAGAAAGTTAAACGAGGCTTTACGATTGGCATGCACTCTACTAGAATTGGTTGTAAAGCCTTCGACGATGTCAGAACAGACAATCGATATCAACAACTGAGGAGCACGTTGATGAAATCAAAGACTAACTGGACGTAGATGCAAAATTAACCCTCAGAGAGTTAGCAGAGATGACCAACATCTCGATTGGATCCGTTCAGGGCAATCTAAATAACCAATTGGGAGTGAAAGCTGCTGCCGGACGACTTAAATTTCCTAACATTGCAAAAGACATGCTTTACGATGTTGATTCCAACCAAAAATACATCAAACGCATCAGTACCTTTGTCAGTACGACAAGCAAACCTGATATCAAGCGATTGTATGGCGTGCCACAAATGAGTCACGGCCGAAGAAGCCCCGTCATTCTAAGTCAAACACGAAGGCGGTGCTTAGTATTTTCGTGCATTGCAATGGTGTTGTGCATCATTATTTTCTTCCTGACGGCTCGACTGTCAATAAGGAATGTCATCTGAGCGTTATGAGAGATTTGCGTGAATCAATTCTCAATTCGGGCCTCAATTGTGGTCGGACAATTTGTGGATTTTACAAGACGACAGCGCCCCATCTTACAATGTATTGATTACGCGTACATTTCTTGCCAAGAAAAAAACACAATTACCATCCAGCAGCCTCCAAATTAATCTGATCTGGTACCGCGCGACTTTTTTCTTTTTCGGCTGACTCAAAACACTGCTTCTTGGAACTTGGAAAAATTACAGAACGCACTGAAGGCCATATCGAATATCGAGTACCAGAGATATTTCGGGGGCTGGATCAACCGTTGGCACAACTGCTTTGCAGTCAAGCGTATGTCAGAGTAGCAACCTAGCAAGGGAAATTATTGAGGCTGGATCTACTTCCAACGTCGGCGTGGGGAATACTTCTACCGAAGCCTTTATGGCCTCTTTCATAGGGTTTTCTCATGCATCATTCAATCAATCATATCTCCTGCATCGCGATAATATCTGCTTTATACCGCTTGAGAACAAATTGAAGGCTTTGAATAGTAGCAATATAGCCTGTGGACATTCGGGACTAACGTGTCTCTCATAACTAAGTTACTCCGGCAGCTCCCCAACCTGAAGGATCAGTTCCCTTGTAGAAAACCTCATGGACGAGAGGGCGGTTGATACCGATATCAATAACCCACTCCTAGAGTGTGAGCCTTGCTGTTTCCCCAGTAAGGACTCATTCACCACCATCTACTTCCCAATGTCCTAGTTAAGTCTTGAAAGTTGTTATCAGCTTAAGCTCATCAATATGTTGAAAGACTACTCCAAGGGCGCTTATTCCCGACGTAAAATTGCCTTCGGTTCTGAGGAGTTCACGTAAAACTCTTGAGACATCTATGAACGAAACTTTAAATGCGGTCATCCTATGCTACGTCGTCTGTCGGGGTTAGAATCAAATACTATTTGGGCCGGAGATGAAGCGTCCATTTCCTCAAGAGTGCCAGCCATCTCAGATGTTGGATTAATAGACGTTTGATAAAACCCATGTCGCTGCACAGCCCGTGTCGTTTGTGGTTGAATGTCCTTTCCATTCTTCGTCAATACAAAATCACAAGCAGCATCTTCTTTCGAAACGGCCAAGTGCTTTTTTATCGTTTACCATCAGTCCCAATTCAACCGCTTCCACCTCAATACTCACGTAAGCTTCACATCCGCGAACGCAAGTAATTATGTGGATTGCAGCACTCACTGATCAACAATCGTTCTGGCCATGATTTCTAGGGTGATGGCGTATCTATAATCTTTCCAGAGGATGGCTATCTCGATTTATCAATTACAAACCATGATGGAGCAACGAGTATTCTCCATTGGCATCCTGCACCACCTGATAAGTTTGGTGGAGATCTCAAAACTAGAAATGGTGTTGTATAGCTTGTCCTTATGAACGCTGTCATACGTATATATCACACATGTTATAGAACGCCTTCGTAGTCGACAAATAGATGGTAAATGTCGATCTGAAATTCATGGGTCTTTTCCAAGATCTGTCGTAGCCTGAAACAGCACTGAGACTTTATTCTGGATCGGACAAAGGATGCTGAGATACCATGCTTCGGGCATGCTTACCTCTGACTATATCTTTCAGATCAGCTTGAGCACGTTTCCAATATATCATCTTCTTACTTAGTTACTTAGGTGGAGCTACAATTCGAGATGAGCCTGGGCTTCATCTAATAAGCCTCCCCAGTTAGTCCGGTCTTTAGCTTACTGCCTGCAGGTGCGCACTCTTGTGCGCACCACCTACGGAAAGGCCTCGTGGTTGGATTCGAAAACGCTGCGGGCCAGAGCATTGGTGTCCATTTGCTCTACATGTCCCAGCTATCTGAGGCGATTGATGCTCAATTTTCTGTTTTTACCTGTTGGTAACATAAAACTTGCATACGTTATTCCTGGAGTACATATTTCAATATCTTCCATCGCGCGCTTCTCATGCTCTTTTTTCTTTTTCCGAAAAAGCCAATGTTCTTCCCGTCTCTTCTGTTCGTAGAGCTCACGAACGGCTCTCGTCCTTTGTTGCAGCGACGCACTGCATGTACTTGCCGGAATTCTTCATCAAACCAGGGATTTCTGGTACTTGACGATGGAGGCATAGTAGTTTTTGACAAATTTCGGAATACAAATTTCTCACAGCAGGTTTTCTTTGTTGTGGAGCTTGGGAAATCGGCGTTCGCACTTTGGATGCAACAAGGTAGTGATCCGAGTCAATGTTGGCTGAACGGAACGTTCAGACGTCCAGAATACTGCAGGCCTTACGTCTACCGCAGAGTGATCAATTTGATTCAGCGTTTGATGAGCCGGAAACCGCCATGTACCCTTGTGTGTATTGAGGTGAAGAAACCGTATATTTCTTATAGTAATAATTCGTCCCGTCGCAAAGGCAACAAGCCTTAGTCCGTGGCCAGACGTGATGTCATGTAAGCTATTCTTACAACTGTCATACTTTCCTATCCTGGCGTTAAAATGGTCTAGTACGATTATTTAAATATCCTAGCAGGCAGTCTATCTGCGCCAGCAGCTTTATTATGCCTCAGCTTCGATATTGCTAAGTCTAGGTCAAGGATACGAAATTCTCTGCCGTCATCGTCCAGGATGAAGGTTAATTTTGCCTGGTAGCGTTATTTTTACCATTCTGCAGCCGTTATGCAGTCTACAAAAGTATACTTTACATATTCTTAGCACCAACTGCGACTCTACTACTATTTAGTTGTCCACGTTCATCTTTGCAGACTTCCATTCATGCTTATAGCCCTGGTACATATGTTTGTTTTATTCTTTGATAAAACTTTCGAATGTCATTCCTGCAGTAAAATCTCCCTATTTCCTCGATCATGCGGTTCTCGTGCTTCTTCGTTTACTTTCCGACAAACATCCATTTTTCTCTCCTCTTACAACGAACTTGCAAGATTTTGTCCTTCTATGTAACACAGCTTTACATTCTTCTTGTTTGGCGGCATGTACCTGCGTACATTCGTCGTCAAACCAGAAGTTTCGTTTTTTGACTGTGCTTTGAAACCAATCAAATCAAAAACAGCTTCTCTGATGGCTTATTGACAAGATTCCCATTGGCGTTCTACTGTTTGCATATGAAGGGTAGGGTAATGATTCGAGTCGATGCTGGGTCCTTGGAAAGTTCCGACATTGAGAATGCTGGAGGAGTACCTGGCGTCTGGGTACCTTACCTTTAGTTAAACATACTAGACTTCCCGGCCTTCCCACGTGGAGATGAGTTTATGTATCGACGCTTGTGAGCTATCAATTTTACATATAGCATAGGAATATGACATACAGACAAATGGATTTATTATAATAAGGACCATGTCATTATTTTTAATATCCTTATTGTGAAAACAAAATTCAAAATAATACTCACTCTGTCTGACAGTATTCAATGTTATCCTCAATTAAAAAAAAACACACAAAGCGTAAGCCACCATACGAACACCAATATGCACACAATAAAATACTATATTGAATACCTCGTTATGGCAAGATAAATAGAAAATCCAAACAAAAAACCATAGCAACTCTTTCAAAAAACAAAAATTTCGAAAATTTCAACAAGAAATCCCTAACAAAACGATCCCACCAGCAGCTACTACGTTCCCAAGCCAATCTACTACAATCCCAAAAGTCACTCAACCAACGCACCCTGGAATGAACGTCACTTTGCCCGAGATGATGACGCTTTTGACAGCTTTGCCACTCGGGTGATCGAAGGAATTTAATTTTTTTTTGTGTTCTCAGTGAAACGTCGTTGTTCAGTTTGCCATTCAACTTTTTGTCTAGTGATTTTCTTCGTTTATTTCCTTGTTTCTCATTCAATTTGTCTTTATACGCACATCAAAACGTAAGTAATAAACATGAAATTTTATCTCCGCAATTCATTTACTTGAAATTTCGCCACAAACTCCGGAAGAAAACAACAAAGTTTCGTTCGTCTTTGGAAAACAAAAACGCAACAAGTCGCTGAGTAGTATGAGTACTTTATTCCGTTCTGTGACCCATTATCGCACTCTGTGCATGAATCACTTTAATTAAAAGGTAAAATTCCATCATCGCAAAGATTACACTTGAAAATGTGTAGAAAAACATGAGTTTCCATCTGAAAAGGCGTTCGGTACTGGGGTCAGAGAAACACCGCGCCATACGGCTGGCCATTACCACGCCTGCAAATCGATTTTCGAATTTTTCTATAAATAAATTTGCTGCGATATAATTAATTATTTATCAATTGACTTCATCAAACTATGTACTATCCATTGCCGGCTGGTAGCTACCCCACTTTAATGAGTAATTGGGGGAATTTTCTTCAGGAACATTTCATTTCAGTTTGGTGTTCGATTTAAAAGGTTTCGTTGTTGGCTTATCTCATCAGAGACACAGTGGTGGGCGTGCTGATAGTGATCTAGTGTTTGAAAGGTACTTTGTACGCACTGTCTGACTGACACTGTGGCGAAGCAAATGCTAATGAGACGTCTGTTTCGAGCGGGCTAACCGCTCTGGGTGATTTTTACAAGTGAAAGTCAAAATTCGTTTTGTATGATACAAACGAGTCTATTCATTCGATGGGCCTATGAAGTGTACTCCAAACGAAGCCCTTAATACGAAATTTATTCCGAAGGTCGTGGCGTCAATTAAAAATACGAATTTTCCCATATTTCCCTCTGCTCATCACTTGTGTGTTTTGTTTTTTTAGTTGTTTTTGTTCTTTGCAGCTCTTCAGAAGGCATAACAATGGAGAATCAACAGAATGATGCACCCTCCGGCTCCACTGGAACTGAGTAAGTTGTATTTAATTTGAATTTTCATTTCATTCCTCTCCCTTGGGTCGGTTCTTTTGTGCGGAATCTCTCTATCTGTGTCCGCGCTTGGTGTTGAAGACTACTGTCAAATGGTGGAGCACAAATAAAGATATGCGTGCTTGTAGGTCTTCGTTAATCACTCACAACTAGGGCCATAGTCTTTTGTTTACGATTTCTTATTCGCTTCAGTGTTATCTCTGATTGGGGCGGCCATTTGAATGGTTGGAGAAGTTGGATTCTGATACGAAAAAGTGTACAACGTACCTGGTTTAGTGTTTGCAAAATCGGTCTTTATCAGTGTTTTGCTTTTCCCTCTTTCGTTTTTCTTTTTTCGTCGCTTGTGATTGCCGTTATCGGAGAATGTATGGGTGGTGCTTGGACTTGAATCTTTTTTTTTTGAAATAGAAGCGACGCAGTTTAGAGTGCATAGAGACTTGAAAATGTATTGAGCAAAAGCTGTTTGAAAGTGTTTATTTGGGTCTTGTTAGAAGAATTTTGTTTGGAGAAGCCAGAATGACACAATTCTCAGTGCTAATGTCTGATTATGAATGAAGCGGTGCGTAAACCTCTCGAAATCGAGTTGTTTACGGTGACAGCCGTTGGGATAGAACGAACACGTCGCTAATTAATGTTATGTCACTGAGTTTTGTGTGCTCATTTGTTGGGTCTGAGCTAGGCTTGGTGGGTGGGACCTGGTTCTGATATGTACTTTCGTAGTTAAAAGGACTTTGCCCTTGCTTCGTGGCTCTTATTGGCATTCCGAACCATACGAGTTCAATAGTTTGATAAGAACTAGTATCGCTCGTTTGCAGCTCAGCTATCTGTCCAGAGGCAGAAAACTTACAGAGTCTTATCGCAGGATGTTGTAGCTTTTTTATCGGCACAGAACTGTAAGTAAAAATGGAGAAGCCTTGTGATCCTTCCTTGTTATCTTCTCAGTTGTTCGCAAAGCTTGGTCTTTATCCAAGAAGGTGGTGTTACGAAAACATACATATGCCCATTACCTTAGGGGTTCAATAAAAGCAGTCTGCACTCTGCTAAAGGACAGCCTTAAAGACATCGGGAAGTGACCGCTTAGATATGTATTCGCTTAACGAGGAGTAAAATTGACGGTGCGTCGTCGTCCACAAAGGAACTGACTCCGCATTGTTTTTGGTTGGTTTTTGAGCCATCCGTAAGGAGTCGACTACATTCCTTTCCACTTACACACAGAGAAACAGCATAGAGGGGTGTACATTCTCCTGCCCTTGTGAAATTTCGTGCTCAATAATGCGAGGGATGTAATGTTGTAGACTATGCAGACGACGGCACACTCTAAATGTCAGGCAGAAACCCACTAACATTATCCAACATGCTTTCTTCTTCGACACGCAGCCCCGTAGACTCGAAAAAGAAAACAAATTCTCTTTCGACAAATCACAATTCAACAGACAACGCTAAACCAATACCACAATGTCGAAATTGTAAATATTCGATGATGAGGAGAAGATATCCATCTACGAATGTGTTTCTGCCGTGTTCGGTCCCGTCGTAGCAGCAGAATGTACATATGCCTGGATCAGCTATGTACGAGTTGGTGCGTGTCGGCTATTTCAAGCTGGTGGGTGAAATCATTCGTCTCACGAAGGTGACTGGCAAGCCACTTTTAATTGAATTGGGTCCCACTTTGTGGATGGCATTAAAGACATCAGCAAGCTGACCAACTCCATTTATATTCTAAAGGGTGTTGACGTGCCCGTTCTGTCACGTTCGATTGCATGGAAATTCAACTCAATTAACGAAAAAGTTGGTTCACACATCGCTGTGACAACAGTCACGTCAAGGACAAGGTGATTGTTGGGCCCCGCTCCAAGGGTACAACTACAATGTCGGAGATGTGTTGGAAACTGAAGTCAATGGGGAGATCAAACAAAGCATGTTGCAAGTGTGATCGTACGGTCAAAAACGGCCAGTTTTTAAGAATTTGCCTGCCAATCATCGATGTTTCGTTGTGTCCAAGGAGCCTTTCGGTTGTAGTGAATCTGTCATCTGACAAACCTTATCTAAATGCTCTACGGAGAACATGGTCTCGAAATCTCTGAAGTACTTCGTGGTTTCCCCTAGTTGTCCGATGGTGTCACCGAATCTATCATGAAAAGCAGCGCTCTTGCTGCCAACACGCCCAATATGCCTGTCGCTGCTCGTGAACCTTCCATCTACACTGGTATCACTTTGTCCGACTACTTACTTAATATGGGTTACAACGTATCTATGCTGGCTGATTCTACCTCTCGTTGAGCTGAGGCTTGGTCGATTTCTGCGAATGTGCCGGTCTTGTTAAATATTTGTGTAATCCAGAACGTAAGGGGTTCGTTTCTACTGTCGATGCTCTATCACTCATGGCCGTGATTTCTCAGATCTCGTCATTTTAGTTGCAGTCGGTATTGTCATCCGATGCAAACAAGAAACCTGACGAGAACTTTCTCGAATTCGTGCCACTTAGAACCAAGATCAAGACTACAAGAGGAAGAAGATCTTCCTGAAGTTGTATTACTCGTCCGCAAGGCATCATTGAGACCGATAAGATCACTCTCGGTTTGCTAAACTGTTCAAGGACGATTTCCTACAATAGAATTCCCACTCGCCATACGATCGTTTCTAGATCTTGTAGAAACAAAACAGTCTGCATGCTGAGGAGCATCATTGCATTCTCTGACATGACTCGTCATTCAGTTAATCCACCGATCAGACTGAGAACATGATCACGTGAAATGTATGTTGCTCAGTATTAAACACACCAAGGAGTGCGTTATTCTTGATTACTTCAAAATGTTTATAAGCCAATCATACTTGTACTTGGAAAAACTTTGTGTCAATCCGGCCAAAACGGAGCTGATACTTTTTAAAAGAAAAATCCGAAAAACCATGCATAATCCCGCTCAGGCTTAAAGTCATCTTATATACCACCTTGATCCCGGAATAACCACCGTGTTGCGCTCCCATTGTTCCGATTTTTTTTTTGTTAAGTTGGTAAATCTGCTGTTGACCCACAAGCCACACAGCACACGTTACACTCGATTTATTGAAGAGTAAGTATGGTGAGCGTGTTATCTCAAGAAATGGGCCAGTCGATTGGCCGTCTCGTTCGTGCAATTTAACGCCGCTTACATTCCCTCTAAATCTTAGCGTCATAGCTAAATTAAATCTTGCGTAAAAAACAGATTTAAATGTGCGCGAACGTTGGAAATGTTGGAAAATGTTTCGGCAACGATTCCCTAAAGAAAACGGTCGTTTACCAGTGGCACGAGCGGTTCAAAAGTGGTCGTGAGTCAGTCAAAGATGATGAACGCAGTGGCAGACCGTCGACATCGAAAACCGACGAAAACATTGATGGAGTAAGAGAAATGTTGGTCAATAACCGCAAATTAACCATCAGAGAGATAGTGGAGGACTTGAACATTGCCTATGGATCCGTCCAACACATTTTGGTTAATGATTTGGGTTTCCGTCGTGTAGCAGCAAAGTTGGTGCCAAAAGATCTCAATTTCATGCAAAATAGAGACCGTGTTGACGTCGCAAAAGAGATGATTTGCGAGGCTGAATCCGATCCCACATTCATCAAAAGGACGTGGGTTTATGAATACGAAAGGCAAGTGAATGGCGTTCACCAAATGAGCCGAGACCAAAAAAAACACGTCAAAAAAGAAGGCAATGCTCACGGTTTTCATGGATTACAACGGTGTAGTGCATCATGAATTTTTGCCAGAAGGCCGACAGTAAACAAAGAGTATTATTTGGGCGTTATGAGACGTTTGCAACAAATACCATCCAACAGCCACCGAATTCACTTGATTTGGCCCCGTGTGACTTCTTTTCACTACGGGGAACGCGTTTAAGCTGCCGAGAGGAAGTAATGGAAAAATCACAGGAAGCACTGATGGACATACCGAAAACCGAATATAAAAAATGTTCCGAGGATTGGATCAAGCGCTGGCATAAGTGTGTTGCAGTCGATGGGGATTACTTTGAAGGGACAATATAGATTTAGATGAATAATAAACTTGTATTTTTAATTGTCTGAATAAATTCAGGGAATTTTTTGATCAGTGTGGTATAACGGGTCCGCCAAAAAAATTTTTTTTTGAAAATGCTATAAAAAAAACTACTGAATATTTTCTCAAATTTCTTTTTTTATTTGAAAGTACAATCCTTCCGGTTAATAATGGAAAATAATTTCATTCAAATGGCTGCCTCGACTGGCCATGCAGTAGCCTACACGATCGGTCCAATTTTTAAGCACATTATCGATTGTGTGCAGCTGTATTTCACCAATGGCTTCACGAATATTGTCCTTTAAAGCGTCAATTGTCTCTGGCTTGTCGGCATAACAGTTATCTTTTACGGCACCCCACAAATAATAGTCCAACGGTGTCAAATCGCAGCTCCGAGGTGGCCAAACGACATCAGCTCTGCGGCTGATAATGCGATCTTCAAAAACAGGGCGCAAATCATCGAGTGTAGCTTCGGCTGTGTGGCACGTAGCGCCGTCCTGTTGAAACCAAATTTTGCCAATATCCTCCTCTTCAATTTTTGTGAACAAAAATTCGTTCAACATGGCCCGATAACGATCGCCATTGACTGTAACGGCCAAAAAAAAGAAAAATGGCCCAATTATGCCTCTGGAGCAAAATGCGCACCAAACGGTGACTCGTTTTGGGTGTATCGGCTTTTCAATGTATGCGTGCGGGTTTTCTGTGCCCCAAATGCGACAATTTTGCTTGTTTACATACCCGCCAAGATCAAAATGAGCTTCATCTGAAAAGATGATTTTTTTGGCAAAATCGGCATCTTCTCTAAGTCGATCGCAGGCCCACGTTCCCAGCGTTGTTCAAGCGTATACACAACCATATTCGTTCAGCGGAAGGATAAAACTAATTATCTGTCAAATCAGACATGAGCTAAGTGTTACCATTCACGAAATAAGCACTAGTTGAAAAAAAAAACGTTAGATGGCGGACCCTATATATATTTTTTAAATTCTTTATTCTCAATTATGTACAATTATATATATGTAATACTAGGCCGTTTTCGAAAACGTCATATGCGTCAAAAATGCGATTACAGAATGTTCTTAAACGCAATCTGCAGAAGTCGTTTGGGATCGTGGAAAAATAAAACTTCTCATTTCTGTTCGGTTGGAGCATGAGGTTGCCTTCCAAAGTAGAAAAAAAAAAAAAAAAAAAAAAACATTGTAGAGCAACGTCCATAGATGTATTCAAATCAAAAATGAAGAATTTCCGTTCACTTGCGACGAAACTACAAAACAATTTACAAATTTATTTACAACATATAAGCGGATCAAAAAACGCAATTCCCAGACAGGAAGAGGCTCCACAAACTGGGAATTTTTTGAGCAGCAGGTTCGCTAAAAGCTTCCGCCCCTAAAAATGATGTTAAAGCCGATGAGTTACTTCAATTTTTAGAAAATCAAGAAAAAATGTAAACGAAGCGCCACGAACTTTACATACATCTTACAGAGATGAAAATTGAAAAAAAAGGTTTCAATTCTTAAGGACCTGCAGGCGGCACTAACAGAATAATAAGTTCTTAAATAACAGATATACGAGTACATAAGTAAAATAAGTAAAAATGCAATGAATGCAACTTGTGTTCCATTTTGTGATCAAGGCTAAAGTTTCAATGTTCCTTTTGTTTATCAAACAATGCCTTAATGGATTTTGTTTTCTTTATTTAATAAAATAATACGTAGTAGTACAAAAAATAAGTACCTACATTCATATACGAGGGTTGGCTGAAAAGTTTCCGACCGTAACGTAAAGATAGCGGCACTCGTCAATAAAAGCTGGTGAATGCTAGTTGTGCATCTTTTGACAGTTTCTTACCGAAATTTCAGTCATTTTGGACGTGCAGTTTTTAGTTGACAGTCGTTTGAGTGAGTCGATGTGAGTGGTTTTTGTGAAAATGGAAAAAATGGAGTATCGAGCTGTTATTAAATTCTTGTGGCCGTAAGAGCTTGGGAGATGATGAACAACCACTGACGATAACATTGCTAAAGTTCACCAAATGTTGTTAGACGACCGCCGAATTAAAGTGAGATAGATAGTAGAGGTTATGAAAATGTCTAAAGAACGTGTTTGTTACATATTAAATCAAGTTTGAGGCATGAGAAAGCTGTCTGCGCGTTGGGTGCTGCGTTTTCTTACGTTAGACCAAAAACGTGTTCGAATGAACATTTCCAACGCTCTTTTGGCGCAGTTTAGGCGCAATAATTCTGAGTTTTGGCGCCAATTAATTACTGTAGATGAAACTTGGATACACCATTATATGCCCGAAACGAAAATTCTGTCAAAACAGTGGACTGCAAAGGGCGAGCCGGCTCCAAAAAAAGCAAAAACTGTTTTTTCGGCTGGGAAAGTGATGGCGATTGTTTTTTTTGGGATAGTAAGTCAATAGTTCAAAAAGGGAAAACCATTACAGGCGCATTACGCATCATTACTTGCCAAGCTGAAGGCAGAAATTGCGGAAAAACGGCCACATTTACAGAAAAAGAAAATCCTGTTTCACCAAGACAACGCGCCGTCTCATACCTCGGCGGTTGCCATTGCGAAAATCCACGAATTACGGTTTGAACTGCTTGACCATCCGCCTTATTCACCAGATCTAGCCCCAAGCGACTTATTTTTGTTCCCTCATCTAAAAACTTCGCTCGGAGGACGGAGATTTTCGTCAAATGAGGAGGCAATCACCTTCGTGAACAATTATTTTGCAGAGAAAAACGCCAAATATTATTTGGACGAGTTAGAGAGGTGGGAGCATCGCTGGGAGAAGTGTGTAGAGTTACAAGGAGACTATGTAGAAAAATAAAAAAAAAATTGAGAAAAAATGTCTTGTATCATTGTTCGGTCGGAAACTTTTCAGACAACCCTCGTATATCTTTGTTTATGCATTTAGCAAACAAAAAATAAGATTTCGTTTCATGCGGCTTTCTTCTTTACGTAGATTCCTTGTTCCAGAAGTGTCACTTTGTACACTAGTGGTTTCAGAATGGTTAATTTGAATGTTTAGCGATTTGCTTTCACCTTTTAAAATTATGAAATTGTGAAGAACAACGCACGATAGAATAATAAACTTAACATTCTTAATTTTTCTTACGTTTAGGCTGTCGAAAATTATGAATTTGGCTTTCAGGATTCCAAAAGCTTCTCCGATCACTACTCTTGACGAGCTCAAAATATAATTGTATAGTCTTTCTGTTTCGGTAAGACAACCATTGTCTCTGTATGGTACTAACAAGTATGGGCAGGCTGAGTCACCTATAAGATGAATGTCTGGCGGTAGCTTTAAGGATCCATTTTCAAGTTTTTTTCCCGAGTTTGCTTTCCCTGAATACATTGGCATCATGCGGCCTACCAGGCCAACCAAAAAACTTGCTATCACATGTCGCCTAGAAGAGTTATAAAAAGTAAAAATATAAAAAATATGTCAGTGGCACAAAACTTAGTAGATAATTACTTGAAGAACTATTGAAGAATATCCTTTACGATTTTAAAAGCTTGAACTATCTTCTTTTAGATTTAAGATTTTGATATTGGTGCAATCAATGGCACCTACTACGTTTGGAAAACTCTTTGGCCCACGTAGATAATTAAATTTTTCGACTATCAATTTCTTCGTTCGACCTGGGCCATTTTACAAATTTCGGTAACAATTTCACAATAGCTTTGCAAGTTTTTAATAAAATATGGAAAACGCAATTGATAGACTTATTGATCGATCGCCAGGTCCCAAAGAGTAATGTACAGACTCTCTTTTAAGTCTGTACCCGGCCGTCCGGTTTTTGCAATTTTCCAGAGTGGCTCCATTTCTGATTGCAATTTCTTTAAAGATAAATATTTATGGTTAACGTATTTAAGAATGTAGTAAAAAACTACAAATTCCTTCAGAAATCTTTTATTTGCAAACTGTTTGCAAATCATTTTTTTTTGAGAAGAACATCAAAAGGAATTTTTGTTCGCAATAGGAGCTAATATAGGAATAAAAATTACAGAAAAGAGACACTTGGACATTCTGAAGTGATTACGAAACTGCTCACTTCAAAACTGTTCAATAATATTAATATAGTTTCGCACTTTTGGCATCCTTTTCCTGGGTTTCCCCGCCGCTTTCAACAAAATATGTCCTTTTCTTAAAAAAATATTTTTTCTTTTTATAAAAATGATTGTCATGGGTTTTGTTTGAAAGATTTTCAATGGTGATTTATGCAAAAAAAATTTTTTGGGATTTCCATATTTGAGTGGTCTAACTGCAAAACTCACATTCTCCACTTTTCTCACATTCTCCAAAATTTATAGTTTAAAAGCTTGATTTTCCTGATAAGTTGTTTCTTATTCTTTCCTTATAGACCTTAATATGCGTCAATATAAACAATTGAAAAATAAAAATTTAAACAATCTAGCTACAGAAAGGTTTTATAAGTTTTTTGCAATTTGCCAAAAGTTATCGAAAGTGGAGAATGTGAGTTTTGCAGTTAGACCACTCATTTGTTCTTAAACGTCAAATGCATTGGCAGAAAAAAACTTGACGGCGATCCAAGTCGTCCGACTGCATAAATGACGATTTTTATGTCTGCATCATGCAAGACGATCAAATTTGACGTTTTCGAAAAGGGCCCTAAACTTTATTAACAGGTAAAAGGAGAATAGTTAGTGGCATTTGTATTTCCAGAGAAAAAAATAGAGCTAATGCCACTTCAGTTAACAAATCAATGTGGGATGTGCAAATTATAAAATTATTATTAAGAGAATTGTGGAAGTAAATAAAGCAAGAAATAATCATTCCGCGACAATGAAATATAGTGACAAATAAATAATTAAATAACTAAACCGCATAGGGCGTCAAAACTTCAATTTCATTATGATCGAAGTCAAGAAATCAAAGTTTGACTTTTTTCAAAAATGAGGATAGAGTTACTATGGTTCGTATGTCAATAGGGAGTTTGTTAAACAATTTGCATGAGACAATGGACTAAGAATTTCTAAAACTTGTTGTGCGAAACGGAGGAACTGGGACATAATTGCTACGTAAAGAATAACCGTCAGATATTGGACTTTGCAAGTACCCACCTCTCGTAAAAAAAATTCCAAATACCTTAAAATAAAATAGATGTCTCAATGGGAAAACTCTCGTGAGCCTAAATAGTTCCATAGAATGAGCTAGCCGGTGAGAATTATAAACTTTCCTTATTGCACATTTTTGCAGGAGAGATAGTTGCTGAAGTTTGTTCTGGTATGCGACCCCCTCCTCCTACAGCTTATTCCATACTGCAACTTAGAATAAAAAATCCCATAATACACAGCGAATAGTTGAAAGAAGTTATTGCTTCACACTTAGGGTATGCTCAGACCAGCTGAAATTTCGGTCGATTATAACACCCAAGTATTTATAGCAATCAACATTTTCAATTTTAAAGCAATTGACGCTACAATTGACGCCTTCACATTAAAGGAGTCCTTAGCAATAAGAAGACAACACATATTACTAGACAGGTTATATATAGTTTAATGCACGAAACGTAATATCAATATCAATATCTGCGGCCACTTCCGTATTAAGGACAAAGAACATGTTTTTTTTACTAACTAATATTTTATGTGCAGCAAACCAAATTCTCAGCAAGTGAACGTCAAGTCCAGGGAGCTAACTGATCTACGAGGGGCGTTCAACATATTCTCGGTATCGGGGTGAAGCTGTGACTGTATATATAAATTGACTTATTTATCAAGTAGTACTATTATTTTAGTGCATTCATGTAAAATTTCATATAAATGTGATTATTAATTCGCGTTTCATCTCTAGTTAACCAGAATCATAATGGCAACTGAGACGATGATGGTGAAAATTGAGCATCGCGCTGTAATTAAATTTCTCACTAAGCAAGGAAAAAGTCAAAAAACTATTCATGAAGAGATGGTGGTTGTTTACCAGGGTTCCGCACCTTCATTATCAACTGTGCAAAAGTGGTCAAGTGAGTTCAAGAGAGGCAGAGAGAGCATTGAAGACGACCCCCGCTCCGGCGCCCCGGCTACTGCTTGTACGGGAGAAAGCATTAAAGAAGTCGAAAAACTTCTTCTTGAGGATGAACGAATAAAGGTGAAAATGATGGCAGAGATCACCAAGCTTTCAATTGGTACCATTCACACCATTCTTCATGACCATCTTAACCTTTCAAAGGTCAGTGCAAGGTGGGTGCCACGAATGCTCACAGCGCCTCAGAAATAAGTGAGAATCGCATGCTGTAGAGAGCTTTTGGAGATGTGTAGTGAGAACGCGGATGGTGTTATGGATCAAATTGTTACTGGAGACGAAACATGGGTCCACCACTATGACCCTGAAAGCAAACAAGAGTCCATGCAGTGGCATAAAAAAGGAACAGACCCCCCGAAGAAGTTCAAAGTCACTCCGTCTGCCGGGAAGCTCATGGCCACAGTTTTTTGGGACTCAAAGGGAATCTTGCTCATTGAGTACAAAAAAAAAAAGGTGAAACCATCAACGCCACATCCTACGCTTCCACTTTGCATAATTTGCGGGAGGAAATTAAAAAGAAAAGACGGGGTAAACTCGCAGCGGGTGTGTTGCTTCTTCATGACAACGCTCCTGTTCACACGGCGCGAGTTTCCAAGGCTGCTGCGCGAGATTATGGTTTCGAAGAAATCCAACACCCACCCTATAGTCCAGATCTTGCCCCTAGTGATTATTTCCTGTTTCCGGATTTGAAAAAATGTCTTCGTGGAAAAAGATTTTCGGATGATGAAGAACTCAAGTCGGCAATAAATGGGTATTTTGCAGTGAAAGAGGAAATTTATTTTTTTGAGGGTTTAAAAAAGCTTATCTCAAGATGTAACAAATGCATTGATGTTAGGGGAGATTATATTGAAAAATAAAAACAATTTAAATTGAATTCGCATTTTCCTTCATATCGATACCGAGAATATATTGAACGCCCCTCGTATAAGCGATACCCAAATCATCTGCAAAGGCCTGAACTGTTCCAGCAAATGGTAATACAAAAATGGAATTAATATAAATTAGAAATAGAATAGGCCCAAGAACGGATCCTTGGGGAACGCCAATATTAATGGTTTTAGAGTTACTAAGACTGATTCCTATTTTGACCTTTTGTCTTCTGTCTTTCAGATAGGAAACGAGCCAATCATAGATACAGCCACGAAAGCCTGCACTATACAGGGTGTCCCCTTATCCATTGACGATAATTTGGTAAATGATTCCTGGGTATATTCTAAGAAAAAAATCGTTCTACAGTAAGGGTCTATCTCCACTGTTGATCTCACTTATCGAGGATTTAAGGAAAGGCTTACTTTGGTATACCCTGACGCATGTTAACGGAAATTTCTCAGTTTATACTAATGGCAGAAACTTCGTTGATGACTGTGTTTTTAGAAGAAATACTACCCTTTGTAACTGCATTTAAATAAAGTTGATATCTTGTTAGTGTCTTCAGATATCCAATTTCTAAGCCTGTTCCATTTTTCTGGCCCATGCTAATTTTTGACTTTGAGGTCACTTTTCTCCAGAAAATGCCTAATTAACATAACGTTTTAGAATTTTTTTCTTATGAACGTAACAATAATTAAAAAAATCATCAATAAATTTGCAGAAAAACCCACAGATTTTATTATACTTAGAAAAACCTGCAGCAGGTAAAATTTATAAAAAAATGTTTTTTTGCATTAAGCTCTAAACGCTATGAATAAAAAATGATTTTGTGTCGTTTTAGATAATTTTTATTTTATGTGTATACTAAAACAGTTATAACAGATGCCCCAAGTGTCCTCTTTGGTTTTGTATGCATGCTAGAGCCCGTTTTTGGTTTTTACTAAGAATGTTTATTGATGCTAACTACGGCCCCACTTTTGATGACGTTTCGAGAGTACGCTCTTTCAATTCACTTAAAGTTGCTATTTCGGTTGAATAAACAAGTTCTTTAATTTTTCCCCATACAAAAAAATCCAATACGGTAAGGTCAGGAGATCTTGCAGGTCAGTGAACTGGTCTGGTCCATTTCTTCCTACTGTTCATTTAGCCAATTTTTAATCTCAAGACCATAGTGGGCTGGAGCCCCGTCCTGTTGGAAATATGATGAAGCTAGTGGAATTAGTGGAACGTCCTCCAATAGTTCTGGTAAATCATTTAGCAAAAACTCCAGATAGTTTGTAGAATTCAGTCTAGGTGGTAGTTTGAAGTGGCCGACTAAGTTGTTTCCAAGTACTCCTGCCCACATATTGACGCTGAATTTGTGTTGAAATGATTTATGTCTCCTTGTGTGTAGATTGTCCGTAACCCACGTATGAAGACTATGAAAATTTGTGATCCCATCTCTTGTAAATTGAGATTCGTCCGTCCAAAGAATTCTGCTAATAAACTCCTTGTCATCCAAGCTCCGCTCTAGCAACCAGTTAGAAAACTCAAGTCTCTTTTCCAAATCATTGGGAAGCAGTTCTTGTACAGGTGTATGGTGGTATGGATAAAGATTTTATCCATGCATTACATTAGAAGTACATTAGAAATTTTATGTTTGCAAACATTGAATTGCAAAGCTAAGCGTCTGATGCTGATTGACGGATCAGTTATAACAGCTTCCAGTATTCTGGAACTTTTAAGGAACAAGGTAAGGAAATGTGGGTTTTGACAGGTAGTCAAATAAACAGGCACGCTTTAAAACGGTTTAATAGTTATGCAATTTTAAAAACATTTATGAAAAATTAATAGTTTTTGCAAAACCACCCACCATTGTCAACTGTTGTTGGAAACGTAGGTAAAAAATCGTAAATTTCTTTTTTTTAGCTGCTGCAGGTTTTTCTAAGTATTATAAAATCTATGAGTTTTTGTGCAAACTTGTTGATAATTTTTTTTTATTATTTTTACGTTCATAATAAAAAAATTCTAAAACGTTATGTTAATTAGGTATTTTCTGGAGAAAAGTGACCTCAAAGTCAAAAATTAGCATGGGCAATGAAAACAGAAGAGGCTTAGAAATTGGATATCTAAAAACTCAAGCAAGATATCAACTTTATTTAAACGTCGTTATAAAGGCTGGTATTTCTTCTAAAAATAAAGTCCTACACGAAGTTTTTACCATTACTACTAACAGAGCAATTTCCGTTAACATGGGTCAAGTACACGGAAGTAAGCCTTTTCTTAAATCTTCGATAAATGATGTCAACATTGGAGATAGACCCTTACTGTAGAACGATTTTTTTCTTAGAATATGCCCAGGAATTATTTCCCAAATTATCGTCAACGAATTAGGATACACCCTGTATACTTCGCTTCGGACAATTCTTTGTTTGCAAATTAAAGAATGCATTTTGAAAAAGATGATTTAAGTTAGTTGGCTGTATTTCTTTATAAAAACGCGCAACCCACAACACTTTAAGTAGAATGTCCGTTCTTGACCGATGTCACTTCACATATCGGATTGTAATGAGTTTAACATACTTTGCAGTTCCCATTCTGCAGCAGAAGAGCGAGAATGTGAGTCGAGCAAATACGAGGGCGGGTCAATAAGTCCGTGACTTTTGGAATAAACACAGATTTTTTGATAAAAAAATAATTTTATTTTTCAACGTAGTCTCCCTTGAGCTCTATACACTTTGTCCAACGCTTCTCCAATTTTTTTATCCCTTCCAAAAAAAATGATTTGTCGAGGTCCTCAAAATAGGCCTTTGTTTGCGAGATGACTTCATCATTAGAGTCAAATCTTTTTCCACCAAGCCATTTCTTCAGGTTTGGGAACAAGAAGTAGTCGCTCGGAGCCAAATTTGGAGAATAGGGTGGATGAGGGAGCAATTCATAGCCCAATTCATGGATTTTGCATTGGCAACTGCACATGTGTGCACCCTTGCATTATCTTGGTGGAAAAGAACTTTTTTCTTGGCCAAATGAGGTCGGTTTTTTTTCAAATCGTCATTGAATCGGTCCAATAAGTTGGCATAATATTCCCCATTGATTGTTCTTCCCTTTTGAAGGCAGTCATTGTGGATTATCCCGCGTGCATCCCAAAAAACAGTCGCCATAACTTTATTGGCTGACAAACACACCTTGGCCTTCTTTGGCGCCGATTCACCCTTAGAAACCCACTGTTTTGACTGTTGTTTGTTCTCTGGTGTGTTGTGATGGATCCATGTTTCGTCCACGGTTACAAAACGGCACAAAAACTCCTCCATATTGCGATTAAACAACGCCAAACCTTCCTGTGAAGTTGTTACACGATTGCGTTTGTGGTCGACTGTGAGCAAACGCGGCACCCATCTTGCGGAAAGCTTTCTCATGCCCAAGTGATCATTCAAAATTGAAACCACTGAGCCATGCGAGATCCCTACTGCTTCCACAATCTCTCGCACTTTCAATCTTCGGTCGGCCAACACCATATCGTGAATTTTTTCGATTGTTTCGGGTGTAGAGACCTCAACTGGGCGTCCAGGACGTTCGGCATCTTCAGTGCTTGTACGGCCACAACGAAATTCAGTAAACCACTTTTTTACCATTGAAATCGATGGTGCAGAGTCCCCATAGTATTTATCAAGCTTAGCCTTGGTCTCGGTAATGGTTTTTTTTCGCAAGAAATAATGCTTAATAAGCACACGAAATTCACTTTTTTCCATTTTCTCCTCAAATTAGTGAGTAGTCTGATAAAAATAGCTGTCAAACACAAACTAACTGACGCAGCAAGTTTAAATTTTGACAGGAGTCAACTGACAGATGCCTGTTGACAGGAGCAGTGTTGCTGTTTCAGTAAAGAGGTCAGAAATTCAAAAAATCACGGACTTATTGACCCGCCCTCGTATAAAAGGAGAGTTTGCTGCAAAGCAATATACTGGTTCTAATCGATAGGCAGCCAAGAGATAAATAATAAAGATTAAAGAGAGTTTCGTAGGCAAGATGGAGCCCTGCGGCACACCATCAATTATTTTTTGGATATTAGACTTGAAATGTAATTTTAAATCCACTGAAGAGGAGATCGATCGATCTCCAATGCACGCATTTTCGACAAAAGAGCCTGATGCCAAACGCAGTCAAAGGGCTTCGAAATATCAAGTGCAACTATCTTGCTTTCGCCAGATTGGTGTAGACTAAACACCAAATCACCAATGCTACGAAAACCATACTGCCGGTCATTGAGAAGTTTTCTTATATCTATACTCAAAGATCGAATATGGAAAGATTAGCTTCAACTTTCTAAGAACATGGTGCAGGCTTCCTACAAAAGCATGACATCAGGAAGCCTGTCGAAACATCAATAAGGTCGGAACAGCAATAAGGTTTCGTAGTATGACAATAAGTTGCTTTTCGACAAGAATCCTCCTCTATGACTTTGGCGAGATAGTGTAGTGAACTGGCGGTGTGCCACAAAGATAGGTCTTAGGCCTTACTACAGTGTGTTCCAGAAAAACGTGCGTTAAATTACTTCTAAAATACTCGCACACACATTTTGTACAACGTCATTGTAAAATGAGGGCGGTTTTTAAAAAGCCTTTCGAAAGTGTTTTCTTAGTAACTCACCCAAAATGCCCGCAAATTAGTATTAAGTCGTCAGCAAAATATTTAAAAACATCGGAGGCATTTGTGAGAAAGTGGATGAAGAGGTATAAGGAATCCGGTAAGGTCAGGCAGGGAGACCAAACCAAATCGAGTAAGGACAATAAAGTAATTTATGAATTGTTTCGGGAAAAACCCCACAATTAGTCTGAGGAACTATCCAGAAAACGATTTAAAGTGCCCATCAACACAATACGACACCGTTTGGCAGAATCTGGCATCAAAAACAGGAGTACCAAACCTAAGCTGCTACTTTCCCGAAAACATATTGAGAAGAAAAGTTCATGTTTATGGATGCTTCTCGGCCAAAGGATTCGGAAAGTTATTTGTATTCAAACAGAACCTCGATTCACAATTCATGGTAAAATTTTTGCGTTGGAAAGAGGAGAAATGGTATTCAGACGTTAGATTGGCCGTCCAAAAGTCCTGATGTGAACCCAATAGAAAATATGTGGTCTTTAATGGAGTAAGCTCTGCTCCAGGGGGAAAAAATAGCTACGATGAAACAACTAGCACGGGTCTTGATTTTTTAGACGCACGTTTTTGTTGAACGTCTGTATGACGAAATTCTCCGCCTACCGATTCGAAGCGAAGTTTCGATTATCGCCTTTGCAGACGACATCGCTATGGTTTTGGATTGTGACAAAACTTCTAGAAAAAGTTGAACTCTACAGGAACGTGCCAATTGCAACTGTACGTCGATAATTTAATATCTTCGGTCGGTAAACTGATCACAAAACTGAAGCAGTGGTAATTACAAGTAGAATAGTTGGCAAAACGACAACGTTAAGTGTTCAAGTTATTTCTCAACCGTTTCTTAAGTACATGGAATGCTTATTGATACATGTCTAAGGTTTAAACGTCACCAGTACGTTCAGACTATTACGCATGTTGGTATACTCTTCGTATATACTCGGAATCGTTGAAGAAATTTGTTTTATAATAGGCGCGCGCACAAGGGATTTTGTGTACCTTAAGATGTTTGCACATAGCGCGGGCGAAAGGAAGTTAGGGAGGGAAAAAAGAGAAATACCGAGGTGCGTTGGTTTTAAATGTTTGCAAGTTAATATATATTGGCTAGGAAATAAAGAGCTCGGCAGGGCATTCCATAAGCGAGTTGTGCGGCTTAAGAACGAATCGCGATATTTCAGAGTACGTCCAAAGATGGGCTTGAGGGTGTACTGATGAGCATTCACAGCTAGATGGGTGTTACGGTTCAAAGTTTATAGGGACGGAATGCTACTGGCAATTTCGGTGGTGCATTGGTGGTGAAAATAGCGATACAACAAGTTGAGACAGTAGACGTTACACCGATGTTCGAGGGATCTTATGGATCCTATCTAGCAAGTTTAAAGAGGTCTTAGGTGCATCTGACCAGATATGGGCATTGTACTCCTATTTCGGGCGGATGAACGCCTTATAGATGAAGGCAAGATCGCTTGTGGAAATCTAGACATTTCGAAGCATTTTTGACGACATCGAATATATGGTCATTCCAACGTAAGTTTGACACGCATACCGAGAGGAGCGTTTTTCGGTTTCAACGACACAAGTGCCATTCATGGATAATGGTTGCGTATGTAACTTTAGCTTTAACGACAGCAGACAGCATTGTGTTTTGAAAGCATTACATTCTACTCTGTTAGTGGTTCCCCAATTAGTTACGCCGCTAATATCAGAATTTAATGAGTTTAACATACGCTGCCATTCGGGTTCTACAGCCGAAGAGCAGGGACGTGAGTCCGGGAACGAATATGAGAAGCAGAGAGTACTGTTGTTAGCAAAGGAGTATATTGGATTAGAAGTAGCAGACAAGAGATCATTAATGAAAATTCAAGAGTGTCGGAGACAAAACGGAGCCCTGGGGCACACCAGCATTTATTTTGTGAATATCAGTCTTAAAACCGCCCCAGACAACTTGAATTGAACGTTCCGAAAGGTAGTTTCTAATCCATTGAAGAAGAGACTCGTCGATCCCAAGTGCACGCATTTTGGACAAAAGAGCCTGGTGACAAACTCTGTCGAATGTCTTAGAAATATCAAGTGCAACTATCTTACTTTCGCCAGGTTGGAGTGGGCTTGATTCCACTATCAAATCACCAATGGATCTGTGGCTACGAAAACCGTACTGCCGGTCATTGAGAAGTTTTCGTGTTTCGAGATATTTTATGAGGTGACGGCTTATTAGCGTTACCATGACCTTGGTGAGAAGGTAAGAAGATTCGCCTTTTTTTTAGGGACGGGCTGTATAAATGCTGTCTTCCATCTGCTCGGAAGGAGTCCTAAAGAGTACGATTGATGAAAAAGCTTACGCAGCGATTTTGCAAGTGTAGAAGAAGACCCCTTCAGAAGAAGGGGAGGTCTTTAAGTACTCTTGCGAAAGTGGTTTCGTCCCATTGAAGATACGACGCACTCAAGTGTAGAAGTAGTGGGAAGACTTAAAAGCGAGAGAGTCTGAGATGGTTGGAATCGTATTATCGCAATCTGGCAAAAACAGTGGCAAATGGATTGAACATGGATACCGCAACGTACAGGCTCCAAAATGACGAATAACCAAAGCTGGTCAACGTCAAGGGAATAGGTTAAATAATTGATTCCAATAAAGTAACATTTTTATTTTTTTCATTTTATTTATTTCAAATACAAAAATTAATAAATTCATAAAAGTTTTTCTGTGAAGCTTAAGGCTTATCTTCAGAAGGTTAAATTACAAATTTATCAAGGATAACGTGAGCTTAGTTCAATTTCAATACATAATTAGATATTCAACAACTGAAAAATTGTAATGCTGTCGTATATACGAATACATACATATTTGATACATCAGTTTGTTTTATTTTTTATTATTTTCCTTTCTTTTTGTAAGGGTCTAGTTTTGAGAAGGGAACAATTCTTTTAGAAGTTTTTTTCCTGATTTTAAAATTTCTGATGCTGAAATAGAACCGAGGAATTTTATGTAATATTGTAGGAACCCCTCTGCCGTAGTTGTTATAGGTCATCATCGCCTTCTTGTATTTATTTGGCGATCTATTGGTTTCTTAAAACGACAGTCTTCGAAGTACTCCAGGGCAAAGGTCATCTTACTGATTTGTTGCTATCACAACACGTTTAATTTCCTTTGCGCGTGTACTAAGTCGTTATCCTCGTGAAGAAAAGCTTTACGGGATTACCAATAAGCGTGGTCCCATATGCAGAAACACAAATAAAAATCTACCTACACATTGCAGCGACTTCCAAGTTAAGGTTACTGCTTGGGTCTGCCTGAAACCTATACCCTCGAAAGATATTGAAATAAACACCCAAGTAGCGATTTGGTTACTTACTAACACTCTGGCATCGATTAAGAACTCTCAACTCTTGACGGGTTAACTTAATTTCACAGAATCACCCACTGTTGGCTTCCGAATATCCGGCCGTCGCAGACAATTCTGCCAGTGAATTGAACGGACCCGGATCCAATAATAAGGAGTTTGACAACCTCATGTCATCAAAGTTCCACGCCAGACGATGACACTCTGATATCTGAGGCCAGCCATAATTTTAATGGCTGAGGCCCCCATTTATTTGGCTTAATAGAAACTTAATCTACTTACAAACAAACAGAGATTGAAGGTTAGGAACCAAGGGAATGGTGGAGGAGATCAGGTTTGAGGCGAGAAGTGCTCAGGTTAAAATGAAAAACGGGGAGGCTTGAGCTGGCCTTACGGGGCATACTAGAGATTGGTTCGTTGGAACCTACGATGTGCCATGTATAGAAGGGAGGCGGGATCCACAGAACCAGAGATCAGTTGATGAATGAAGAGAATGTAAGCTACGTCTTTGCATTTTTCGAGGGTATTCAGGTTAAGAAGTTTGAGGCGGTTTCGATTGGGAGATAAGATAAAGCGGTCATTCCAGGGTAGCCGTCGAAGGGCAACGACGTTGAATATTCGGGGTATATGAACTCCTTGAAAGGGGGACCACCCTTGGCTGGCATATTCGAGAAGTGGCCGGAATACGATAATGTAAAACGACCTTGTCACATAGGGATTTCAAAATTCTGTACACCATCATATGATAAAACCAAGTGATGAATTGGCTGTAAGTATTATCTCATCAATATGCGAGCGAAAGTTTAACTCTCTATCGTATAGTATTCCATGGTCGCAAAGGGATTGAACTGGGATATAGATTGGCCATGCAGAAAATAAAATCGAGGAGGAGATTGATTGCACTTAGGTGACAAAGTCATAGATTGACATTTGGAAACATTTAGGTCTAAGCAATTTTTTAAACACCATGTGGAAAACCTATCAGGGTCTTCATGAAGGAGAATAGAGTCTTGGGGTGAAGAAATAGTTTTACAGAACTTAGTGTTGTCGGCTTAAATGGATAGGGGGCGGGCAGTATTTAATAACCCTCTCAAGATCGTTTATAATTAAAATGAAAAGAAGGGCACCTAGATAGCTGCCTTGTGGGACACCAGAATTGCCTAAAAAGTTTTGAAGACTGACTTAAAACGAATGCTATAATAAAGGTTCTCCAAGAACGAGGTAGATGGGGGTAGTTGCCTACCGATAGAGTTTGAGACGCAATTTACATGACATAGGCTTGAGCCTGTTATACGATCAATGAATAGACATTCCTTGCGTGAACCAGCGTTTGACGCAGTAAAAAAAAATTGATCATCCGATGGAATCCACTTCAGCAGAAGCAGATTAAAGTCTCCAAAGATAAGAATATCGTCGAATTATTAACTTAGGTCAATAAGTTGGTCAATCGCCTTAATAGCAAGGATATTAAATTCGATGGCTGGAGCTGGAAAAATGTAGCAACACACAATGTACAGGTACCTATTGGAGAGTTTTATTTTAATTGAAACAAAGTCAAGTTTAACAGAAGAAGAGATAGCGATGAGCGAAGAGTTAGGGCTATTTTACCTTGGCATGGCGAATCAACTTAGGGAAGGGCCGGATCATTAACCATAGGGAGAGAGTGATCGTCATCTCGGAAAACATTACAAGAAGATGGGAATAGGTAATGGCTCTTTATGGCGCGGATCAGACAGATTGGCTTCTGTAAGAGTATAGACGTCGAAAGAGAGGCCATGAGATGTAGACAAAATAGCGCAAGTTGTAGAGCACAAGTTTTCTACGTTTTGGTAGTAAAATGTAAGAGGGGAGTGTAGATGAGGTGCAGACAAAGAAGGCAAGTTAGAACAAATGTTAGAATGTTAGAACAAATGTATCATAGTCATCTCGGCTACGCTGTAGGTGAGAGATTCTTTTAGAATATACATAGCTCCGGAAAGAAGCGAGGTCATTCGCAACCTTTTGAGGAGGTGTGTTGAAAATTTCGTGGTACCTGATGTAAAGATTCCTGGGAGCAGTTGTATCAGCAGGAAGGCTGCAGCAGAATCCTATTTGTCGTGAAGATATTTTTGTATGCCTTTCTATCCCTTAGCCTAGAGAGCGCATAACAGCATTCTGTGGTGTCTATATTCATTTGGGATCCAAAATAGGGGCAGAGGTCCTTGCAACTGAGGAAGTAGGTGAGCTAGAAGCAGGATTTACGATATGCGAGCTAATAAAGTTTGGATATTTAGCTCCAGTTGTAAGGTGGAAATTGGGAAAGGAATTGTTAGTAGGAGGGAGTGTGGGTGGTTTAGCAGCGACCTTATCAGGGGCAGTGATTAAATTAAAAGAAACGCATTAATGTTGGGGTTTGGATGAAAGACAGGCAATTGGTACATTTGTGGGGAAACATGATATACAATACATTGATAGGGGAGGCAAAATTAGGAAATATTTTGATTTTAAGACTTCAGTTGGGGTCAGGTTTACGATGTGAACGGGGAATAGATCTGGGTGATTTATAATTAGGTTTATTAGCTGAGACGTTGTTTCGTTTTTCTTTCAATATTTTTAATGGTGGTTTATCGGTCCATTTGGAGATACGCATCTTTCCAAGGCTGATGTTGGATGAGTTAAGAAGTAACCATTCATATCTAAGTTTAGCTTGCAATTTTGTTTATTTTTGTGGTGAAATGTTGGAAATATTGTGCATTGACTGATGATGATGCCTCTGAAATCCAAGCAACATTTGCGTTTAAGAACATTTGATTCGTTGTACGGAGTCGGTTTAGCCTGATTTACCACTTCGTAGATGTCCATGTCGTGTTAGCTTCCGTGGGCAGCGAAAGGAGAAGTTGACGCAGGAGCAGTCATATCACCATACGATTTTTGCATCGAAGGCTGGTGGTTGAGTTGTTGGCACTGGATGTGGCAATGATTCGGCTTTGGTTTCTAACAATCCAGACAAAAGTATTGTAATCATTCGTGAGCTCGACATTAACCTCATTGATTTTTATAATGTTAAGGATGGGCTTCCCGAAGACAGTTGATAGAACTACAACTTTTCTTGTTGGAATACGGAACCGATAGATATCATTTCACTCAACACTTTATCGATGTGGCGTTTAGATGTTTCTTAATGGATCTAGCAGTTTCTAATTCTATTAAACAAGCAATTTGTTTTCCGATAGTCTGACCAAAGTCTTAGACACCTGTTCCAATGTGTTCTTTAACGAAGAGCGTGTTTCTTTTCTGTAGGCTGACACAAATAACATGGAATGTTTTGCCGCAAATCCCCTTACAGGCAACTAAGTCAGCAATACTGTTGTTAATAGAGCAGTTGGTTAATCCACAAGACGTGACAATAACCGGAAAAGCAAAAAGCGATGCAAAAATAATTGGGGAGAAAATAAATAAAAAAAATGCACGCAAACGCGAAATTAACTAACTACTATCGTAGCGTCAGCGATAACAAATTTTGTGTGAGAAATTGGATTATTGGATTGATTGAGGTGGAAGAAGCGAAATAAGAGTTCAACATTATGGAGCAAAGTAAGAAAGATAAACTCATCGGAACACACTCGATTCTAAATGATCGAGACAGTTGGTCAATGTCGAATATAACCCTTGGGAGAATAAATATTAACTGCTATATTTGCACTTTCGTTTGAAATAAAACAAAACCGATCAACTCGGGTTTAAGATCTCGTGAACAACTGACTTTATTAAGAATGAATGTAAAGTATTTATCT
The DNA here is from genome assembly GCA_949129095.1 of Volucella bombylans. Lineage (NCBI taxonomy): Eukaryota > Metazoa > Arthropoda > Insecta > Diptera > Syrphidae > Volucella > Volucella bombylans. Next base: position 133,303,336 of record OX422141.1, on the reverse strand, counting down.
AAAATAATGAGGTATATGAGTACAGTAATTAATATTCTAACAATGTATGAAAATATGAATGTAAAAAATGTATGTATGTGATGTGCAAAGGTATGCAGAATATGAAAGTCTGAACCTTTAAGTGTATAAGAATATTAACGCAAAATAACAAATAGGGCAATGTGAGTGTTTAATTTTCAGCATCTTCCGGGCGGGCAAAAGGGTGCAAGGGATATAAAAGTTGAATAGCACGACGAAACTTCTTGCCGTCAGTAAAACGAACTTCACATGATCGGATTTTATTATCTCTTCCGGGGTAGCAAACCTCGACTATCGCTAGCCGCAAGTGGATACGGGGAGTGCTGGCATCATATATTAATACGACGTCACCAATTTGGACTTCTTTTGAAAAAAATACACAATAATGTGCTGAACGTAAAAACTTGAATTATTCGGCTTTCCACCTCTTCCATAGAAAGGAGGTGTACTGCAATCTGGATTTTCATTTACTTCGAAGATCCGAGGGAATTGTTTGGCCTTCGCTCTCGTCAAGGCGTCAAGTCCATTTTATCACTGCTCACATACGTTAAGGGTCTCATGTTAATAATTCGCTCGGCTTCAGTAAGGAAAGTATTAAGCTCTTCGTTGTTAATCGTGGCCTTCCAAATTGCGACTTTGAGTACGTCTTTGACACTCTTCACCAACCGCTCTCAAATACCACCCCACCAGGGTGCTCTTTCCTCGCTAAATTTCCAATTTATTCCGCGGTTACTCAAAAAACCGTTGAAAATCTCGCTGTTGAAAATTTCTCCCAAGCTCTTTACATCGGCTGCAGCTCTTTTAAATGTCTTAGCGTTATCGGAATATATAGTAACTGGCGTACCCCTCCTTGCTGTAAAACGGCGTATAGCTAAGAGGCCGCATTCCGTCGTCAAGTTGAGAACTAGCCCCAGGTGCACGGCGCGGACGACGGCACACGTAAATATCATTATGTACACTTTGATTTTGTTGTCATCTGAGCGTGTGTAAAGAGGCCCCGCAAAATCTACACCCACCGTTTCGAAAGGTCTTGATGCTTGAAGCCGGTCCCTTGGTAGATGGGCCGTAATCCTGAGCAGCTTTTTCCAATCACCAATACAGCATAAGTGGTTCCGAATATTTGGGTGGAGCACCAATTCCTTCAGAGAGATTGGCAACAACATTGCAACAGATTCCTCAGCGTTCGACACATTCCTCATAGGCAAATGAGACTTGTCTTCTTTCAACCAAGATGGACCTTCCTTCCATAACAGCGACGAAGATAAATTTTCTGCGGAGATCCCTCGGGTAAGTAAATCTGCTGGGTTTTCTTTCCCAGAACAATGACGCCAGTAAAATAAAATAAAAATAAAATAAACAATGTGAGAGCATCAGTTTTCTTTTCTTTAAGTGGCGCAACACAGGCCTTGGCGCCTACGAACTTCACCTCAGTTTTAAGATTTGACGTCTGGAGTCTTAAGAACGCAACAGCCCCAAAGGCTACGTGCATTTCGATGCACGTCAACTCCGAATTAATCCCAAGCCACCTTGGCATTGAGATTTCGGGAATTAGTTCTAAGTCCTTAAAACCAGCGACGTATTTTTGGCTAGACTCAGCCCCCAATAGCTCGTCCCAGTTTACTTTATCACGCCACAAAGTCTGAAACAAGATTTTCAATTATATTAAAATTGGGCTTAAGAATCCTAGTGGATCGAACACTCGAGCAATAATCTTCAACAAGTTGCGCTTTGTAGTCTGTAACGTTGACTTTAAACATTTCGGATCAAATTTAATCATCAATTCGTCGCTGTGTACATTCCATAGGACGCCGAGGACGGAATGAACCGAACCTTCTGTCGCCTCGAGAGAACTCTGAATTTGAGAATTACTGCAACGCCATTTTCTCAGATTCATATAAGCACGCTTAAAGACCTCAGTAGACTCTTTACGAAATTTATCTGCATCTGCCCGACTACTAACACTTGTCACAAGATCATCCATGTAGAACGACTTACTCAGCAATTTACGTGAGTCTGGATATTCGGTTGCTTGCGCGCGAATGTGCAGCCCAATTGTGGCAGACAGCAAGAACGGAATGAATGAAACCCCTAAGGTGACTCGCGTAATACGATATTCCACAGGAGTACGATACTCCACGAGACGAGGAGAAGAGACATCTCCAAACTCACAAATTTAAATTAGTAGACACTGTGCTATTGGAAGACATGTGTAATGTTTGAGTATTGCTCACAAAGATTTCTGCGTGAGTTGCAGAGACAAAGAGGAAGGCGAATCTGTGGCGTTTTTTCTTTATAACGAATCGAATCAGAATGCAATCCCTTGGCAGTTACCACTTCCAAAATATAAATGATCTCTGCTCTATAAAGATCACCGGCCTTAATAAATTCGTCCAGAAATCTCTATGGCTCTAGAAGTTGGGGTAGGAAAGATAAGTAAAAGTGTTAAGGTGCCTGCTGTACTAGTACCCACCAAAATACCGCTCCGAGTACCTGGATCCTGATGCGAGCGTATGCCGGACACTCACAAAAACAATGTTCTGCGATGTCGTCATCACTCTCACAGCAAGTGATGCAGGATGTTTTTTCACTTATATCTGGCTCACTTAGATGCTTTGCGCATCCCACCGTAATGCCGCCAGTAAACAGTCTTCAGCCTCTCCTATTAAGGGACAGCACGAAAATAGCTCTTCTCTTAGAGTGTTCGGGACACATATGTTTGGTTTTCAGTCACCCGGAGAGCTATATCTTCTGCATTTATACATACACCGTGAACGCAAGCAGCCGATAGTCTTAAAAACTCTTCTCTGGGTGTGCTTTGCCTAGTATTGGCGATCTTAATTTGTGTGAACCCATTGTCACCTGGGCCTCATAAAAGATTCAGTGAATTCAGCTTTTCTGCTTCCTAATTTAGGTGGTGAAACAGATGCAGATACTTCGTTCGTACCTTCACCATATATGTCGCCCTCCAAAAAGACACTAGAGCCGTATCCTAGATCGGTTTTGAAGCTATCCATGACTGCGTTCCTTTCCTATTTCAGATTCTGACCAAAACCATTCCTGAGCACCAGATTTCATAATTTCGTAACAACAGGCGTTCTGGTGTTGTTGCATCAGACGACATATTTGTAAGACCAGAGCCAAAAGGCAATCGGCGCCCAAGAGAATCAAGACTCAAGTGAACGTTGTTCTGTTCTGTTTAAAATACTTTCAGAGTGCGGCCCAAGACAAGGTAACTTTATCAGTGCGTCTAGAGTAGAGCCAGGCGAACGAGGAAAAGCTCCCAATGCAACCGAGACAGATTGTTCATAGCCGTGTAGATCCAGCGAACCCTGGTCTTGCGAAAAGCTTATTTTCATTGCCAGAAAGCCGACAGCACCTGCCAGGCTTTCGACCTGACATGCTCAGTTTAAAGAAGTTGGTTATCCAACATCATTATCCTATACAACGCCCGAGCGTGTTCGTTAGAACTATTGAGACGGCTAAGCGGTGAGCCGACGGACATGTATCATAGCAGTGGAGACAGGACGCGGCTTCGCTGGAAACCTATGTTAACCCTCAACATCGCATATTGGTCGCAGTCAACATCAGCAATCAGGGACATATTTACCAGCATTGCTATTATCCACAAAACTAGTGATTCATCTATACTGCGCCCGAATAAGCAGTGCTTTTGGTGCCGATATCAGTCGCCGTAATGTATTTCACGCCTGTAATGGCGGTAATATCAATGTATGGCATTCTCTAATTGTTCGGCTGTGTGTGTGTTAAGAGGACTAACATTCCATGTATAGAAATGAAAGCGGTTGTCCTTTTTTCGTTTGCATAGGTCGTTAACTAGGATCTATTGTCCTACGTTCTCATCTAAGGCTCTTAGTTGCTCTGTCCCAGCTTACTTGTAGCGGAGTAGATAAACCCACTCGCAATTCAAAGCTGGCACTCTTTGAACGAAAGGACCTGCATATTGCGGTGTTAGTAACCCATTTCGGGGGTATGCCCACACAGATCCAACCATCATCATCACTATTTCAACATTCTAACTGATGCTAAAAAATAGTAAGTACTAGTAAGTACCTCAGCTCCCAATACGTTGGAGTAGTTCATAAATACAAGGATAACCCATTAACATAAGATTCAGTGGAGACTTCCTAGAAGCAAAGCGGTCCCTAACACACCACAGAGTTATTTGAGAATAAAGTTCATCTATTGTAGTCTATGCCCATCTCGGAGTCCGGATTTGCCACAATTTTGTGTGCAGACTTTCATACCAGCTATTTGTTTCTCTGATATGATGGTGCAATACCAACAAAGTCGTTACCAGAGGCTAATATCGTCTTCAGAGCATCAACCTGTATGTCTGAGTTGTCAACCAATCTTATATCTGGACCACTGTTATGAACCTGATGATCAAAAATGCTTTCACTATAACCAATGTCTTGAATGTGACTACCTTCTACTTGGTCGCGACATTGTGATTTTTATTATTCATTATAGTTACGAGTATAGTCCTTCCTAGAGCACTAAAGCCAAAATCAGCTTTTCAGTACGAACATGCTGCGCTCACAGTGTATATCTCAATCGGAACATTATTTCACTTCAGTTAGCTACACCATTTTCCCAGCATAGACGCTTTTTTTGTGTGAGTCTGTTTTAGTGGGTTGACGGTAAAAGGAAAGAAAAGAACAAAAGAAACGAATGAGATCCAACAGTCCCAATTGACCTAATTACCCTCCACAGGAATTAATGTGAAAGCGAGAAAATCAGTAAACGAATACAATGCGAGCGTGAAAAGCTACACTTCGTCTGACTCCCTAATTGCATTCGTGCAATGAAATTACCACCACTTGCACTCTCTATTTGCACCATCACTTTTGCGAAGAAGCATCAGTAGCATCAGCAGAACCATTCATTTTTCCAACCCTAACATCCGTACAACATCTTATTCTACTTTCTCATCATTGCATCTACAATACTTATACGAGCAGCATCCCTTGCAGCCAAACCCCATTTCAAGCCTCAAGCCAACCGAGAACAACCTCCAAACTAATGGCTTTCTCTATGCCACTTAAAACTCACAAAAAGCACTTTCATTTTATTTTCCACCTCTGCTGCTACCCCCGTTGAAATACTTTGTTATTTCTGTACCCTTGGCCTGTTCCCTTTTAATTTTTTATTTTTGCTCGTCTACGACAGGGTGTGTGTTCGGCACGGGGGCAATTAATAAGAGGGAATTTAAAATTCCTACCGCTCATGTTCATTACGGGTAGCCATTCATAGAGTCGACTCAAGTTGGAGGGGAATGTTTGACTGAAATGAAACCAACATCCACCACCACCACCACCACTTGACGAGACAAGTGCTTGTCTAATTGCCAATTTTTCCTACACATCTTTTGGTTGTGCTCTCTTCCTCGCTTAGGGAGGAATGTCGTCATTAATTTCGCCCTCTAACAAACGATTTGTGGATACGTGACTAGGTGGGTGGTTCGGTCTCGGTCTCTTTCGGAAGATGCTCCCCATTAGTCTTCCACCTGTTTTTTTGTTCGATAAATCACTGGTACATCTTATCACTCAAGTTAACACTAATAATCCCCAGAAAAAGGAAACGAATAAGACATGGGATGCAGAAATCTATTTCGGGCCCCTGCCGTAGGGCTCTGGAATGCTTACTGTTTTACTCGTATTTCAACCTTAATCAGGATTATCACATTCATTCCTTTTGCCTGAGATACTCGTACACAATCTGTCGATGTTCTGAATCGATAACAATCACAGCGTGCAGTGTTTACAGTGATCACAGTATTCATAGAACTTCGCTTCTGGGTTCCAAAGTACGAGTATGTGTTGGGCCTAAAAGAGAAAGATTCCTCCATGTTTTGTTTTTGACGAGTCGCCCTAGGATAGATACGTATTGTAGGTATGTACGAGTATGTAGGTACTCATAGATTGTATTTGGCTTTTGAATTAGATTTTTCCAAATGTACTAAACCCTCTGTGGGGGTTGGCTACATATACGGGTATACAAAGACGCTCATGACTTTAGCTTTAACTTTGCTTTCGCTAATGTAACTCCAATCAATGTAATTCCGTTGTGCTCTGCTTCAGGCGTGTCTGAGATCCTGGAACATTGGTTGGTGTACTCATACTGTGTTGATATTAGGAATTTGAAATCAAAGAATTTTCATTGGTTTTCATTGAATACTTACCCGAAAGCCATTTGAGAAAGTGTCTGCTGCTCCCTTAGTCAGGAGATTCAATGAGATTGGAAATTCCCTTGGATAACTGCCATGTCAGGGTACGCACGAACAGGCAAATGAATTTTCTGTTTCTATAAATTATTCCAGTGATGTTGCAGTTCTTTATGAACCAATGGAGACCGTAGTCTTAAATTATTCTTAAGGCGACTACTATCACGTTCCTTAGTTTTTTCTTCCTTTTTGTGTGTGTGTTTTTTTTTCTTTGTTTTTTTCTGGGCAATCCAGGGTGAATGATTTTTTTTTGCTTTCATCAAAAAGGTAGACATTTTCTTCTTTCATCCTTACAAGGAATTTAAGGTTTGCTAATTTGGAAGCATTCCTTAGTTGATGACAACCATAAATTTACATTGCATTTCAAACAAAACATCTGTCCGATTGACTTGCACGCTCGCTTACCGGTACGATCTAATTGATCAGGCATGTGGCCAAAGTTATCATACCGCGCATCAAGGGCCAATCCGTTCGACTTACCAACTCTATACGGGCTTGCATGCGGCGATTCTTTTAAAGACCTGCTAACTGATTTTCTTTCCTGCTTCTGTTGACAGCTGAATAAAGCATTTGAACCCGGACTTTTCGTGCGCAGTGCTTGCCCTACCTCCAAGGTGTGGTCCCCGGTAACAGCATGAGTAAAACCTTCCGCATGCAGGCTAAAATTGTAAAGCCGTGCTCGCCCAGTATCATAATACTAGCGCCTACGATGTCATAGGGCTCCACTGTTAATGACCCTGGCAAACGACTAAAAGGCAACGACCTCGGGATCTGCACGTAGTATGTTCGGGCCCTTAACAGTCCACGTGCAGCCGAACAATTAGCACAAGCCCTTGATTGCTATCACTCAGATATCTCCGCCATCCAGGCAGTGCGATGGGATGTGCCGAGCAAAAGGTGGATGGAAGCCTATGATATCTATAGGGAATAGAAACAAATCTTATTCTGGTGTGTTTTTGTCAATTTTGAACTTTCGACATGTGAGCGAGCGTCTTATGACAATCCGAATACTAAATTCGCTACCATAAGCCTTATATAAGTTGATAGAAGACACCGTCGACGCTACGAAAAAATTTTTCGACGACCCCACCGACAAGACATACCACCTTGATCAAAAAGTTCCTGGAATTTATTCAGAAAATTCAAAATACAGCTTTATTCATCTAAATCTGTATTGTCCCCTTCAAAGTAATCCACATCGACTGCAACACACTTATGCCAGCGCTTGATCCAATCTTCGAAACATTTTTTATATTCGGTTTTCGGTATGTCCATCAGTGCTTCCTGTGATTTTTCCATTACTTCCTCTCGGCAGCTGAAACGCGTTCTCCGTAGTGTTATTTTTAACTCGATTGAACAGAAAGAAGTCACAGGGAGCCAAATCAGGTGAATTCGGTGGCTGTTGGATGGTATTTGTTGCATTTTTCATCAAAAAATTACGAATAATGATGGCACTGTGCTACGGTGCGTTATCATGGTGCAAAATCCACGAGTTTTCTGCCCACAATTCTGGTCTCTTTCGGCGAATTGCTTCACGCAAACGTCTCATAACGCCCAAATAATACTCTTTGTTTACTGTCTGACCTTCTGGCAAAAATTCATGATGCACTACACCGTTGTAATCTATGAAAACAGTGAGCATTGCCTTCTTTTTTGACTGAAAACGACGTGAGTTTTTTGGTCTCGGCTCATTTGGTGAACGCCATTCACTTGCCTGATGTCTGGATTGCGTGTCGTACTCATAAACCCACGTCCTTTTGATGAATGTGGGATCGGATTCAGCCTCGCAAATCATCTCTTTTGCGACGTCAACACGGTCTCTATTTTGCATGAAATTGAGATCTTTTGGCACCAACTTTGCTGCTACACGACGGAAACCCAAATCATTAACCAAAATGTGTTGGACGGATCCATAGGCAATGTTCAAGTCCTCCACTATCTCTCTGATGGTTAATTTGCGGTTATTGACCAACATTTCTCTTACTCCATCAATGTTTTCGTTGTTTTTCGATATCGATGGTCTGCCACTGCGTTCATCATCTTCGATTGACTCACGACCACTTTTGAACCGCTTGTGCCACTGGTAAACGACCGGTTTCTTTAGAGAATCGTTGCCGAAACACTTTTCCAACATTTCCAACGTTAGCGCACCATTAAATCCGTTTTTTACGCAGCATTTAATAAAAGTTCGTTGTTGCAAATTTAAATCAATTTCTAAAATTGTAAAAATCGCCAACACACACAGAGATAGATGTACACTTAGCTACGTAACTTGTGCGAATGTCAAGCTATGACGCTAGGATTTAGAGGGAATGTCAACAACAGATTTACTAAATTAACAAAAAAAAACAGAACTCAAATCGGAATAATGGGAGCGCCATACGGTGGTTATTCCGGGAACGTTTTGATGAAGGTGGTATTCATAATACAGTAGATTCGAGAGAAAAATTTGGAAGTCCACATCGATGCCTGGCACCTCTACCGACTACATAGCCTCATATGACAATATCAATAGAAACAAGGTATACTCGTACATTGCCATGTCTTGTTTTGTCATCCCGACGATTGAGAATACTCACGGCTGCGTCTAGATCGGAAACTCGCAACATCAGCAACAGAGGATCGATTTTCCAAAAGTCTTTGCTACTCGTACTTCTGTCATACGGTGACGACATTGACATCATTGATACTCGTAGAACGTAGCTATCTGTCACAAAATTGGTTTTGCTCATGTTGTTCGCGTAGATCTCTATGTCTAATTCTTTTAAAAGCAGCTCGTAATTGTTGTTAAGGTCAGTACAAAATTTAGAGGTTAAAAATGGGTACCTTGTGCAACCCTGCACATCGATTTGAACACTTTAGATGTAATGCTCATCCATGAAAATGCTGACTGAGAATACGGAGTAATCTATTAAGGCCGCTCAAAAAAGAGGTTAAGGAAGAAGTAGCTAAAGCAAGCGCAACGCATACGTACGAATATAATGAATAAAATCAAAAGTGCCACGAAAAACTCTAATAACTAGCGATCGATTAAACTGCTGCCACGAATAATCAAAATTTAGAAGGAAGCAGAAAGCTTATTGTAATTCAACTTCATCATATTCGTTGAGGATAGTGCACAGACTGGATACTGCAGTCAGAAATAACCTAAAAAATAGTGTCGCTTCTCAGTGTGAAGGGTAGGGTGCATCTCACCATAAGACAAATTCGGAAAAAGATCAACGAAGTTCAAATCGAATGCCACCGCCTGCCTATTCATCGATTTTGAAGCAGCAGTAATAGCAGTCATCATCTTGAGCTCTATATTGTTATGGCCGGATTTGAATAGCGCTGAAAAACACTCGATACAATGATCATTTTGGAAAGTGATTGCGGTTCCTATGATAATGGGATGCAGTATTATGTGGCTTCTTCAATCTAGTGCTGCATGAAATTGTATCAGGGCAAGTGTCAACTTTCTTCCATAAATCGGTTCAACTGCTGGAATATAGTTTATCATCATCACCCCGAATAAGAAGCAAAACAAGTCCTGAACTGCATGAGCATAAAATAAAGCAAATGTTGGCAATAAACAAAGAGATAACTATCCATTCCATTACCACAGCGTGGGAATTAAAGAGTATATAATACCTTGGTATAGAAATAAACTTTACAAATGACATCCTGATGGAGCTTCGACGAACACTTGCCCAAAGGAACCGGTGCTATTTGCTCTACGAAACACTGACTTTGCTAGTTCTACAGGCAAAAAGCCTCGCGGATTATGCTCCGCCACTGTGAGCCAAACAAAAAAGCGGAGGTTGATTTCAGTGTCGCCGTTTTAGTTGCCTGAGTGTGTGAGCCTGTTCCAACTCGAAAACGATGAATTTGTGAGTTACAACTTCATTCGGATTTCGGGTCCTTACAGTTCTTAAGGCAAGGTTATGCTACAACAACTGCCGATCGATATACGAGTATTGACGTGCTTCGTCACTTGCTGAAACCGAATTTTTGGGGAACTTCGAAATTCATATGTGTGGTTCCAACAAGATGCGGCTACGGCTTGCACCGTAAAAAGATTGTTGAGCGGGCTACCTATGTGACTCTTATTTTCTCAGGTCAACTTAAATCCAAAGAATACTAAGAAATTGAAAGAATATGACAAATAAATTGCAACCGAAATTAATCGCGGCATTAGCTCTGGAAAGGTGGAAGGAGTGTGTCCAGAATCGAAGAGAATAAGAGTTTAAAGAGTAGTCGTCTTTGGTATTACTCACACTGAGGATTTGTACACTTTTCGCGCCCACTGCCATCTGACTTCAACCTAATAGATATGTCGTCTGTCTCAATGACGGTTGCTGTGATAATACAGGGTGGAGTTTCCTCTGCACTCAGGACAGGCTTCGGCCAAAATCTAATCCAGGAAACGTGCAATTCTGATGGCAATAAACTTTATTGTGGAGTAGAGGTGCAAGCCAATGCATCTGTACTTTAGCATCGTTTAAGGCTTCGTTGAAGCATCCTTACTACCTCTTAGCTAGTCTGGAAACCCAAAATTTCTTTGAACGCATATCATTGAGTCTGTTCTGATCCTTGTTCCAAGACAAAATAAGATCGCCGATGATATTTCTAGACGAATCCCCACTCTGAGCAGGACTTCTCATTTCTGAACCCGCTTGTGACTGCTTGTCGGTTAGGGGTTTCATAAACAGTTTCTTATGAAAAAACAGTATGTGTCATCACTATCGAGGTTACAGGCGGGCCAAATGAACGCTTCCAGTATCTTTGAAAAATCAGCGACTTTTCTTCTGTTCCTTGGCGGGAAATACTTATACTGTAGCCTTTTTATTGGTGTCTTAATGGAGCACTGCGCTTTTGCTAAGTACCAGTAAATCCCCTAGTGTGCTTGGCATAAATGCTACTATTTTGACCCGCTTCCTGTGAGAGTACTAGGCGCTTATCCGGTCGGTACTGGTACAATAGGCTGAAGGGATATTCCTCAAGAGTCTGGAGAATTATATTAAAACGAACATGCTCGGAGTAATCGTGCAATGGAATAGTTCCTAATTTCAGTGCTCTGTTTCGACATAAAGGGGTTCCTTTGGGGGATGACTTTCTCCAAGTAGAACATGATATTGTCTTATCTCAAGCAGCCTTATTAACAGCTTTGCATTTATAAAAAATAGCTCTCCTGTGTGGAGAGAATAAACAGCAAGGTCTCTGTTAGCATTATTGAAAATCTTCTCATGGTATTTAAAACTTGGTACTCTACGAGTACCTGGTCAGAAAAAATCGTTTAAGGCTTTCACCAGGTACTGCCTAAAGCCATTAACGCCAGCCACTTAACATATGTGGTGATCTCTGCTCTGCTTCTTCTCTAGCCTTTAACTAGCTTTTCTTTACTGATAAAATTACCAAACCTGATGAATCCTGGGAAAGCCTGAGTAATTGAATGTGAAGATCTCCTTACCATTTCTTTCGACTCTTAACGTTCTATTAAAATTTGATCGCCATAATTAGGTGTCGATGTATGCTACACAGTCATAAGTTGAGTACATTATGTGGTGTAGTTGACGACTCGGTTACTTTTCAAACAGCATACACGTATGATTTGTCCCCTTGTTAGACCGGAGAATGACTAATAGTTTTACAAATAAACTGTTACTGATAAAATGGGAAACGAATATGTACGCTGATTCACTTGGACAACTGATGCATTCTTTGCATATCTAATGATCAACTGGAAAGCATAACGGAAACTGGGTAACATAAATTGTTTTAATACAAAATCTCTTCTAAATTGAACTCGTTACAGCTTTGATGGACTCCCTTAATCGTCAAGAGCTATTCATTAGTTGGCAAAAGAACATTCATTCGGAAACTCACAGCAAAAGCAGGAACTCTTGCTTGAAACTTGTTGAGAGTAGATTCCCAATTGATGAGTTTACACAAAATACTATTCAGCAATCTTAAATATTCGGAAATGATAAAACTACTCTATTCAACAAATCAATCAATGTATCGCTATAACTCTTGTATCTCTAACGAAAGTTGTAGATCTTGACCTTCTCTCCACGAACATGGAGAACAAATTCCAAACTTTAAGCGACAGAGATTCTACATTTACGAATACAGCTGGATATTATCTTCAATTTCTATTCACCAAGTGCATCCCTTATCCCTGGAGCGCTTTTCTGCCATCTTTCCGGTTCATGTAATTGGAAAACATCTACTTATTCGCATACATATGCAAGTGCCAAGTGGGGCGAAAACTTTTGTACAATGTCAACCAAGCCATAACTACATATACTCGTATCACACCCACTCACTGCATTAACATCTCATTTTCATTTTCATCTTGCACATTTCTGTCTTCTTAAACTTGTGCAACGCTGGTTCTTGTCCCATTTCATGAGACACATACTCGTATCTTGTGCAAATGGAAGGTCCCATTTGTGTTTGAGTAAACTTTAATCCAACAGAGTCTACACTCCTTATACGAGTACAAAACCTCTCCTTTAGCAAGGATTTTATTTATTCCAGTCCGCTTGGTATACGTGTATTCTCACAGTATTCCTTTTGCATCGTTTTCCACTCATTTTAATTAAGTTTTAACAAAAATGTCAGCAACAAAAGGTCCTTGCTCACATATGTACTTTAATGTGAAACGGTGAAATGTAAAATCTCCTTCGACCATTCAAGATCTTCGTGCATTGTTGTGTCAGCCTTAATTGAATAGCCAATGATGGATGAACTCACACAAAAACATAACTTACGAACAAAAATAAGTAAACGCATTCGCTCACAATTCTAGGCAATGGGGCGAAATAAAATCGAACATATGTACGAGTACGAGTACATATGTACATCAGAAGGTCAATTGTTGTGGGGGAATTCTATAGAAGTAAACACGAAAGGTAATAGCCACAACCTGGAGCTTCAGCAGCAGCTGAAGTTTCACCTCAGAATGCCACTTATTGGATGAACCCGAATTGAATCTTGCGATGCAATTCAAGGGTATTCGTCGCGTTCCTTCATCAGAAATTAAGAATTAAGAGATTTTCGTCGAAGAAGAAGTATTAAATCGTGGTAACCCAGGCAAACACCAGCCGGAGCAAAGCAATTGCAAACAGACACAAAGCACAAACACAATAGAAACAGAAACAATATACAGACACAGACCAAGTCAAGTCGTTAAGGACTTTTGGTACCGTCAGGACTATAAGAGATTTCTCCTTTTTGGTTTGAATGTCTCTGGCTTTGTTCATGGCTGCCCTCTATGTTTAGCTTCCTCAAGGCGATGGCCTTACTCCCCGGGAGTTTATTGTGTTTAAATAATTTCATGCATAGAACTACAAGTATAGTTCAAATGAGAACTTTTACGACATCCGGAATGGTGAACCAAGCACTAGCATGCAGCTTTAATGCGGTTTAATAATTTACACAAGAACAGAGAAGCATCATAGCAGCAGTTTGGGTTGAGTACCTTGTACCGGCTAGTCTCGACCACCTTTGTTCCTATGATCGGTTTAATGTTATTAGCATAAGTATCGATTTTGAGTGAATAAAGGATGCAGGATGAATATGATGTTATACAAAAGAGAAGTAGCAGGGACACGGAAATGAAAGGTAGGAACAGGCAATCAAGGTATTTGGTCTTTCCTGTTAGTGAAGTCCACTTTTGATTTGCTTTAATTATTCGCAAATGCTCCCTTTGATGTTTAGTGTTAAGTGCTTGGTGCTGTATTTTGCTGCTGTTTATTGACAATCAACTGCAGCTCTGAAGCAGGACCTGGATTTAATTAAAGTGGATTTTGTTGAGGAGTTTTTAATGGAGAGAAAGCGCATTGCCCAGAGGGGGCAAGTTAATCGAAAGAACATAATGAAAATCGACAGCAGTTTTGCAGCTAGCAGCTGTGGACAGGAAGTAAAGATTCTACAAAGCTCAATAGAATCCTTTTACAATTGTTAATGTTTTCCTTTGCAGTTCATTAACTAGAACATATGTGCACAAGTAGGAAAGAAAGTTGTTTGTAGTTTCAAATTGAGATATTGTAAGGGTGAACCTACCTACTAACTAGGACTAGCCTACCCAGTACCTGGATCTTTTCATGAACGATATCGCACAAAAGCAAAAATTAAACTCGGGCTGTTCCTAACAAGTTTCTTCTTTCTTTCACTACCAGATGTAATACGAGTGCATATGTACGAATGTTAGATTTAGTTATACGGCGCATATAAGAAGACAAATAATATACCATTTCTAGCCATAAATACTGGTACTCGTCCATTGTCCGGGCAAGAGCTTGCTTGTAAGACTCAATATGTCAGTGTCGACTAGGACAGGCATTTTAAGGCGGATTAATGGGTTGAGGTCTGGAATGCCGGTCGATATGAAGTCCGGAAAGTTGTTTTTGAGCCACTTTCAGCTTCAATTTGGGAGATGGAGCAGTATTCTGTTCGAATTCCGAGTAATGTTTGTTTGAGTAGCTTTACATGGTCTTCCAAAACGGCCTTTTGTTAAAATTTCGCATAATTTTTATTTTTGATTCTCTTTTCTCGGCAACGCCATTATTACGCACTCCCCAGCTTACCATTATTGATGCGGAATGGTGGCAACTTGGACCCACATAATGAGTTCCGATGCTTCTCTTAAGCATACACTCGACCGTTCCGTTTATTTAAAAATTCGTCAACTTTGAAGATTTTCTTTTCAGTGAACACAATTTGTCGATAAGCGTGCTTCATGCTTGATTGATTTGATCTGATTTCTTTGAGTGGGAAAAACTTCTTTGATAATACGAGACCTAGTTTCTTGCGAAGATTTTCTGTGTTCACAGTAGTTTTTCTCTGATTTGATGTTGAACTCATCGAAGTCGTTCGAAGTCGGACCTATAGCGGCCTCCAACTCCTGCATTCTCGAAAAACTAAATAATGCAATACTCAAGTTTACGAGTAAGTCTTATTCCATTTCCATGTTGCATATGTATTGAACAAATAAAACGAAACGATTTTCCACGTCGCCCCGATACATGATTTACGTAAAACAATCGAAGCCAGAAAATCGTCCATAAATGTCACATGCCAAATATCATTCAAGATGAAAGGGAAAGGATAAGTCTTTATCCACAATGAATGCATGATGAACCCTAATTGTAAATTAAATACAAACTGTGATGATCTTTCTTACTAATATTTTCCCCTTAATAATTTCTCACCCTGTATGTAGTCCTGACCTTGAAAAACCACGCAAATATCCTCGAATCTATAGGCGAGATAGAGGCTTTGCAGTCAAACACATGGGAGCTCTATTTGTTCGTTTTGCTTCACACCTTCCTATGGCAGTAGCTGGGTTTGAATTCAAAAATCTTAATTTGTCAGAAGCAGATCGGATTCTGGAATGTGAAGACTGTCCACAACACACGAGAAAAAGGTTCGCAGAGCAATGTTCGTTCAGTACAAGTTTGAACTGTTGACTTAGGGCTGAGTAAAACAAAATGACGCTGGTGTATGCTGATGAGAATCCTGCGCTAACCAGGAGCAGTTTTCGGCTCTTCTCTGGAAAACCAGTTGGAAGTCTGAGAGAATCCTTCATTTAACGTAACAATAGCAGCATGGAAAGACATTACATCGGGGAAAACCTTCTTTGACGCTTAAATTATACAGTATAGCAAGGGAGAACACCATCATACAGCGTTACACATCAACAGCGATTTAACCATTATACCCGAATCAGACGCGACATTAGAATAGATGGCATTCACCATCTCATGGTAGCTCAAGGACTCCTTTATGCGGTATACTTTGTCAGCATCTATTCCAGGTGGAACAATATTAAACGACTTTGGGATCCCGTAAGGTGACAACATTTCAGATTCTATCTATCTAACCAAGCATGTGACACAATCAACATATCTGAATAAACAACTATGGACGACCACAGGAGGTCTGCATACAATTTTTTTACACGCCGAGGGCAGAGAAACAAGGTGCTTTCCAAAGTAAGCAGAACTTTTTAAAAACAAGAACAAATACAAGTTTTTTGTGGGAAAACCAATTTATTTCATTCCAAATACTCTCTTTCCGACTCAATACATTTGCACTGTCTGAAAAGGATGTCGAATGAGTGCTTTACAATACATCGTCAGCCGGGATGTCCTTCAGGGGATGCCGGTACAAGCCTTTTGGATGGCTTCTACGTCCACAGAACCTTTTCTTTTCATCGTCAAATGCATTTTTCCGAAAAGGTAAAAGTCACACGATGCCAAATAGCCAAAAAAAAAAAACTGTCATAAGTGTCGATCGTACAACAAACCCCAACTACCTTCTGCGCGGTATTCTGGCTAAATATGACGATATATACGGTGCACTAAACGCTTCAAAACACCAAGACAGAATTGTGCATTAATTGTTTGCACGGTGGAATGAACTGTTTGTGTACAATGCCACTGGAATGGTAAAAGCAAATCAACATTGACTTCCCTTTTAGTACTCCAAACAAAATTTGTTGGGTTTTGGCTCATTTGGCGCCTTCCACTCGACAACTCGGCAAATCGGCACTTGGTTTCTGGATCATCACCAGTCACAATGTTGTAAAGGAAGGTTTTTTTTTTTTGGCCTCCTTGATGATGTTCTTCGAATTTTGAATTCTGAGTAATTTTTGCTCAATGCTCATCTTTGTACCTATGACACAAACATTCTGTCACTTCAGACGCAATAACTCCGCTTCTATTCGTCCAAATGTCATAAAATGTTGATGCTACATCAGCGAAGGATCTACCTTTCCGATGTAATTGCCAATAGATGGCCTCACTAGAAATGCTTTGGAACGGACTTTGTATATCGGTAGGGATAGAGAAACCATAACACATGACTATCAGCCTACAGATCGAAAAGAAGAGCGTGTACCAATTGCAACACCTTCAACAGTGTACAGAAAAAAAGTACGAAGTTGTGTAAGATGCGAGAAACGTTAGTGCCTACGCTTTAGCAATGGATTACCCGAAGATGCAGTAAACAACAACTGTACGACTGTTTACACTACTACTAAGGAGTTTACCGAGAGACATCCAAACAATATCCTGTAAACGGCCTAGAGCCTCACTGTCGAATGAAAATCAGTTCAAGAGATAGAGATGTTGATAAGCTTTTTAGACCGTAGCGGAACTGTCCTTATTTTGAATGACTATTTCTAAGCAATAAATTTACAAAGTCATTTCCAATCTTTAAGCCATTCGGTCAGATCCTGATGAAATCGTTTCTATTTTAAAAGTTACATGCGTATATATTGGGTACAAAATATTTCTTCATTTCTGTTTGTGAGACAGAGACTTTAGTATGGTTCTTAGGCTCAAGGCCTTGGAATACTCGCTCCTATGTAGTTAATCCAAATGGACCTCTTTTAGACCTTTTTAAATCGCAATCGGCGAGTAGTAACTCCTTCAGCTTTAGGTTATTCGTTTTTGTATAAGAGTTTGAGACAATTTTGGATCTTTTTTCATTTCTATGAGTGTGCTCGCCGATAAGCGCTATTTAATAGAATCTAGTTGATTCCTACCTTGGACAGGATTATACCATATTAATCATACTCCTGGAATTCTTGAGAAAGCCATTTTTC
This sequence comes from Volucella bombylans, assembly GCA_949129095.1. Classification (NCBI taxonomy): domain Eukaryota; kingdom Metazoa; phylum Arthropoda; class Insecta; order Diptera; family Syrphidae; genus Volucella; species Volucella bombylans. Next base: position 133,285,478 of record OX422141.1, on the reverse strand, counting down.
AGCCCCTAGAACCGCTACAATTACGTATAACTCATTTAAGGATTCAACGAATGAAGGCAATAAAAACGCAAGTCGTTGAGGAAATTTTTGTTTTTTGATGTTATATCCTCCTACACTAGGGTCAATATAAGCTTAATCGCATATTTGTGGACCTTGTTTATAGAATCTATAAATTCGGAAACTGTTTTGCACGATTGACATCAGGCAACCGTAAGTCCAAGACCATTTCACACCAATGTATTCCAAAAATCTACAGAGCTACATTAGAAGCATGAAACAAGTGTGCAGCCATGTTGCTAATTCCGCCGTTCGGATTTATAGACATAGGGGTGCATCTACAAGTATTTCGGGTACCTGCGTTCTGTATAGCTACATCATTTTTAAATTCTGTGAAATAAAACTGACAATAGAAGTCCTAGGAATTGAAGTGGACAGTTCTTATTCAGATTTGAGTCCGAAGAAATGGTAAGAGGCACAGCAAAATCGCCGAGTCAAAAGCCGATAGTCACTTGTTCCGTGGCTACTTTCTGTCGCGTGGAGATCACAAAAATGCAACGTAGAAGTGATGCTCGCTTTTTCTACCGATTTGGTGGCAAATCCCTGTGTCAGAAACTGATGTCAGTCACTCGTTCCGTGGCTGTTTTTCTGTTGTCTGGAAATCACACTAAAAGAAAATGGCTGGGCTATTCTTTTAGTTTGGTTGAAACAAAAAATAGCACTGCCAACGTTCTCACAGTTAGTCAAAGCAAGATACGCTGCCGTGTTACGGAAAATTTGTACAGTCTTATTATTATACATAAAATAGAATCATAAGACGAGTCGGCATTCGTATCAGCGACCACGCCGACGTGTGCTGTTTGGTAATTGCCTACGGCACTCGAAGGTTTTCCAGACAGGATTTGTAGAGGCTAGAATTCGGACTCTTCATCCCACCGTTGTACATTTCATATCATTCGTGAACGAACTCACAAAATCCAACTTTCAACCGTGACAAAGACGAGGTATTTTAAGATCCCAGATGCTGATGTCTGCAGGATGATATTGCTAAACTGTGAACCTCTACCAACCGTGTTTTTTATTATTATTCTGTTCGTTGCGTTCTAAGGCTTGTATCTATAGGCTTTTAGAGAGGAGCATAAATGATCACATAGCTTACGCTTTAACGTAAGACAATGTCAGCTTGTATTGTGATAGATTTATGAGATTGGTTAGAGTATGAATGGAAATCCTATTTCACTATCCGAGATACCCCAGTGAGTCTTACAAAATACCAAATAATATTTGAATGAAAAGGAAAGGTTTCCAATCCCCAAGATATTCAATTAAGCTCAAAACTACTTTATCTTCATCCTTTTGCCAACTGTGGTTGCTTTAAGAACCCGAGTAATACTCTAAAACATTTGAAGTACAATAGTTTACTACAGTACATCGATTTCAAAATCCCTTGCATTTTCTAATCAATATTTGTAACCACATGCCTCTATAGTATGTCATGTAACAAATCCTCAACATAACTCTTCCTAAACGCCAAGGTTCTTTCTGTCTCTCTTATTTTTTTTTTGTGGACAATCACCATGCCATTGTCTGACAAAAACTAATGTTGATGCAAAGATTAGATGTTCAAATAAAACTAATTTAAAATAACCCACACATAGCCCCAAAGTCTGAAACCATTCCGAGTAGAAGCAGCAATCCATCCTTGCCGAGAACAAATGGTATTTGACTTCTCATTACATGCATACATCATGCCGGACAGGAAACGCCATTCACAACTATGTGGTGTATTGTAGAGTTTCCTTTTTACGCACGTATCAGACCAGGTTGACATTAAGAAGAACCAACATGTTATCGCACACAATGGACAGACGGTACCTTGCTGTAGTTGAACTGAACTGAATTGTACTTTCCAGATCCTGTACCTACTCTCAGTGGGTGAGTCTTAAGGGTTCTTTTACACTTTATAGTTTTCCTGAACACAATCGAACAGTACCTATGAATACACTTCAGGCCAAGTCATAGAAGAGCTACTACAGATACTCTTATTGTGTGTGCATCTTTGCGTAATGGTATCCTTGTTGCATTTACAATTAACAAAGATCCTCCTAGGGATCCCTATCCCTGATGATGGATGACACTATGTGGGAGATTCTATTCTTCTAGTCCAGGATTAGATAAAGTTGCATGGTACGTAAGGGTGTGGTTCCAGTGGCACTAGTGGTACCATAAGCGATAAAACTACGAAAACAAAAAGACGACTAGGAAGCAAGTTAATAGAATGTATGAACACTTGAAAGGCCAAAGCTCTGTGCTCAACTTCTACATGTATAGTGCACCCTCTGAAACGAATCCACTCTAAGTGGGTAATTTATGTTCTCTTGTGTGATGCAAGTTTTGCTAGGATTTGTCATGGAACATTGTTGAGACAGCTAATTCAACTACTGAAAGCTGCTCTCTGTAGATTTAAGTGTATGCGGATTTGTCATTTGACGTAAATTAGGCCAAGATGTCTTGACATTTCGATTACAGCCTTAAACTTGTATGCGGTCGTAGAATTCGATGTCAGACGTTAGAAAATGAAATATGGATTTAATGAATCCGAATCAAAGAAGAGCTCTAATGTGAGTCTAGTTTATTCTTTTTCGGCTTTTTCTCTTTAACGGCCTTATCAATCTGGCATTCTGGTTTGAGAAATAGGCAGAAATGGAAGCAGCTCTCTAAACTCCTAGTATCAACTCAAACATAAGGCAACACTATGTAAGCTTTTGAACACCGAACTGTGGGAAACTTGTCAGAATAAGAAAAACTTGCTAAAAAAATTTCCGAAAAGACTCTCCAAGGCTAACATAATTTAAACTCGAAAACTGAAACTGCCACTGGTATCCGAACTATAACCGTTCTATAATCATCGAAATACGCTTTCCTTTGAGGTAAAGTAAGGGTTCAATGTTGGAACCTGGTGGCAGTCCACTGTTTGTGCAAAGATAAGTTACATAACCTTTTCCTTTTGATGTCTTCTCAGTCCAGGCTGAAATGGAGTCAATCAAAAAACATCTCTACCATCACTCTTAGATAATCTCTAGTCACAATTTGGTCTATTTTAGATGTGGTGAGCATCCTAAGCGTTGAGATGTATGTTAAGAAGCTGAATTAAGCCATAAGTTAACGACACGTCATTGAGCTTGAGCACTATTTCGTGTCGTATCATTTAGAGATCTAATCTATTTTCGCTCAAAGAAGTTTTGCCGACTTTGGAAACAAGCTGAAATCTAAAGTTGCTAAGTCTGGAGAATAATTTATGCAGGTCGTCTAAGCTATGACGCTAGGTGATGGAATAAAATACCCGTTCAATTAACCATGCCTAGCTTATACTGCGTTATATTGCACGTCCCCTTATCATTACAGTGGGATTTTTTTCGACTGTAGAACTTATCATCTAGCTACCCTCGTTCGACAATATCAAAAAGAACATCTTTGTGTTGTACATGATAGCCCGAACAGTGCATGTACATCAAAAATGCCACTCTTTGCTCATATCTATCAATCTGGGATCAACCAGATCCAACTAGATCATCAAGCTATTGCGAAGGATACCGGAAAGCTAACGTTGTTCACGAAACAATTTGTAAAGGGGCTTTAAAAGTGCTGTTTATCCACTGCAAACCAAATCAGGACACTCCATTTTTGTTCTCATTTTCGTTTGGTTTTCTGATGAAGCTGTACTCGTAGTTCAGCATATAATTTTGGGACTTGTTGGCATAAGAAAATTTTTAAATAGTGTAATGCCTTTCCGAAATGCTAAAACAAATTCAGTCTACGTTTAATGTAGCGCAGCAAGATGGGAACCAGCAAACGTTATTCCGAAACCAATTTCTTGGCATTTTATGTTGCATGTTGTCTGTATGCAGTTCTCAGTTAATACTCAATTGATAGTCCTACGGCTATCTGACTATCATTGTCCTCTTTCTCATTTCTCAGTCTTTTGTAGAAAGACGCTTCAGTGATAAAGTATCTCAAATCAGCGCCGAGTACCTGCTGCCTGATGGAAGTGTTGGCCGGACATTCGCAGAGAAAGGGCTTTACAGTATGGCCATCACTCTCACAGCAAGCGTCGCAGGATGTTGTGCCATTTATGCCTAAACATAACATGGTTTTGAAAGTGTAGCCCATTGACGGAAAACCCAATTCTAGTGCATCAGGTAAATCATATCTGAGGCTTCCTGCGCTTTAGATCAGACAGTCGCTAAGCACAATCCAGGCAGTACATCTACATATATCATAGCATACGGCTGAGTGTAGATTAATTAATAGAATTATTGAAAGCGTTAATAAATGAGTCGATCAGCTCACTTGGCTTTATTTTATATTTCTATTTTATATTTGTTCGCCTCTGCTTGATTATGCCAGTAAAACTTGGTCCCCTTTCACCGAGTTCATGTTTCCCGAATTGAGGGTATTCAACGTCGATTCCTCCGATTCGCTCTCCGTGGCCTGCCCTTGAACGACCCTTTAAGCATACCTCCCTATCAGGACCGCTTCAAACTTCTCAATATGAATTCGTTAGAAGAACTAAGGAATATTGCTGACATTCTTTTCATTCATCGACTGCTCTCAGGTTCCATCGACTACGCATCCCTTTTCAACTCTATTTTCTTCAACACCAACCCACGTAACTTACGCTGTTCTCGTCTCTTCTATCTACCGGTCCACCGAACCTCTTATGGCTCCAATAAACCAATCACCCGTATGCTCTGAGATCTCCATTTTTGATTTCAACCTGAGCACTCCTCGTCTCAAAAAAAATCTCCTCCATCATTTCCTTGGTCTTTCTGTTAGTTTTTAAGTTAGATTAAGCTTGTATTCCAAATAAATGGGGATCTCAGCCCCCAACAAAATTGTCTGGCCGCGTTATACATGCCGACAAATATTGCGCTGTCGAAAGCACCCTCATTGTGAAAATGTCCAGCGCGTACTCCTTCTTGTTGAATGAGCCCCGCAGGATCTTCCGCGTGGATGGGTATGTTACATCTTGGACAGAGGATACATCCGCAAGACAGTTTTGCGTACATGAAGCCCAACCATTGTTTCCATGCTCTGCAAGATGAAAGAAGTTAAACTGTAATCTTTTTAAATTTTCTGTATAAAGGCAACTCTTACAGTTGGCCAGTGTCCCGGTATGTACGAATATATTAGCTACACGCTGTAGCTGCTGTGTCCTGGTTGTGAACCAACTTTGATAAGTTTACCTGGGAAGTGGGTCTCAAATATCAGACAGCATAGGTGCGATAGGATCTTCTGAGTGCTTCCAATCTAGTTTATCTGTCGATCTCGTGGGATTTGATCAGCCTGCTGGCTTTAACGAGTGTTACGATCTTTTCGCACTCTTTATAAGAGGCACTCTTCGAAACGCGAATCACCTTCATTTATGTTTTACCTTGATCTTCCAGTCTTCCTAAAAATTAGTCTTAAGTGACCTCCTTAGAAGACATCTTGTTTCGTGGGGTAGTCGCTGCAGATCGACACAATTAAAGTGCCCATCGACAGAAGTTTTTTTTTGTGACAAGATACGTCAGCTCAAAACATTTAGTTTGGGTAGCGTCCAACTATAAAATGTCTTTCTCTGCGTCCTAGGCGGAATTTTGAAGGTTTTCCCAAGCTCTTCCTTAGTTGATTTTTCTTAGATTTCTCCTCTTCCTCAAAGACGAGGCTTCGCATCCGATTCGGAATTCGGTATACTCATGGTCTGAAATAGAAACTTCCGATAATAATACAATATTTTCGAGCTAGTAATACTAGCAAACCTTTTGGATAGGTTTATAACAGATTGCTGAGACCAACAGCCAGCTCAGACGGTAGTATGAAACCCAGAAGATGTGCTTACTACTGTTCCAGGAAGTACAAGGTGGCGCAAAATTAATCACTCTATCGGAAAATGGGATAATTTTTGCAAATGGCGTCGGTCGTACGGCAATCATATTTGACATTTGTGAACTAGATAGCTGCACTATACAAACAGACAAGCAATGGAGCGCTATACTCTGCAAGAGCGTGGAATAATTGTGTCGATGTTTTTGACCAATAATCGGTCAGTGGTGTTAGCGCAGCGTACTCGTAAATTTCGACGTCGATTTCCTAACCGTGTCGCGCCAACAGGGCAAACATTCCGGCGCTTAGCTACTCGACTCGAACAGAGTGGAACCACAGGAGACCATATAGGGCGTGGCCGCCACCGGACTGGTCTTTCGGCCGAGAATATCGTGGCTGTGGTTGCCGATGTCGCTGAGAACGAAGAAACATCAACAAGACGACGGGCCACGCAATTGGGCATCACCAGACGGGGACCCTACAGCGAATTTTAGTGAAATATTTTCACATGCTCCGGTACTAAGTGCAAACAGTACATCAGTTAATGCCTCCTGGCCGTCAGTCGCATGTGAATTACTGTAAAGCCATACTCAATCTCAACAACGAAGAGGACGATTTTGTGTGGAAAATCATCATGAAAATCAAATGTGCGGCATTCACACGGGAGGAGTGATTGGGCCGTATTTTTTCGAGGACACCATCGGCAACACGGTCACTGTTACTGGCGAACGTACAAGGCCATGATAAACGACTTCTTACTGCCGGAATTGGAAGAGCGGTGCTTGGTGAACATGTAGCTTCAACAAGATGGTGCAACCGCACACACAGCACGAGCCACAATGGATATTGTGAAGGAAGCGTTTCCTGGTAGCGTAATATCCCGTTTTGGCGATTTGGCACGGTCAGCAAGATCGCCCGATTTAACCATCCCAAACTTCTTTCTTTGGGGCTACTTAAAGTCGCGGGTTTATGCCAACAAGCCTTAGACAATCGCAGCCCTTAAGGAGAATATTCGACAGCAATGCGAACAGTTATCACCGGAAATCTTGCGGAAAGTCATGGGCATAAAAAAAATATTTTTTTTTCATTTAGTGAAAAAGTAATTCAAAAACAAAATTGGATGATTAAATTTGCGCCACCTTGTAGTTAAGTAAGCTTTAGCATTGAACCTTTTGATATGATACGGGAAAAGGTGATAATCACTTGGTGCCAAATCAGGACTGTAGGGAGGGCGATCAAAAATATCCCAATTGAACTCCTCCACTAAAGTTTTTGTGCGTGCAGCAGTGTGTGGAAGCATCACACCTTTGGTAAGCATTCCTCGTCTTTTGTTCTTGATTGCTTTTCTCAACTTAAGTAGAGTTTCACAGTAAACCGCTGCATTTATTGTGTTTTCAGGTTCCATAAACACGGTCAACAATATGCCTTTACTGTCCCAAAAAACTGTGGCCATCATTTTTCGATAGGAAAAAGTTTTTTTTTTAATTTTTTTGGCTTGTTTGGGGAATGAGTGTGTGTGCATCCATTGCTTTGAATGTTCTTTGCTTTCTAATTTAAAAACTGGACCCAAGTCTCATCTCCAGTCACAATTTGCTGTAAAATTCTTCACCTTCACTGACGATGTAAAAAACGAATTACACTTCGTACCTCACAGGCGGCGGGAGATAAAATTGTATTCTCCATGTTAAAACGGCAACTATTGGAAAAATACTGAATGAAAACGGTCGAAACTTGTCATATTATTAGAGAATAATGTACTGGTTGCGACATGCAGAAACACGTTACCGAAGCGCACGTATGTAATGAATTGTAACACATCGGAGGTTGATTTTGGAATAGCCCTCGTACAATGTTAAATGGGTACAGCTAACGCCGCCTTTGGTGGTGACAGTTGTACCCAGTCATAAGGAAAATAAGCAACGACGAACTTGGGTCATCTTGCTTTCGTTTCGTAGATTTTGCCTGCAGCAACAACAACTTTCTTGAAGAATTGCCAAGGTTTAGTTGATGAGAGTAAATTCGGCACCAAAAGACATGTCTCAATCCATCAGGCCGCTCATATAGTGGTGTGACACCCCCGCAAACTTCCAAAATCACAGATGAGTTTTGTCCGCACCTATTGTTCCTGCCTGGATATCCATATAAGGAGCAATCCTTCCCCGAAAAATAATCTAATTAGGCGTGCAATGGCACTACAAATATCAAACAAATGAACTCCGCATAATAGCCACCTGTCAAAATGACTTTCAATATTTATACCAACCCATTGTACTCGCGTCCAGATCATTCCTTGGCACAGCATGTTGTCGAACTTTCATTGCCATCTCAGAAATATGTTTTCGACTATTGTGGTTCCTTTATTCCGGCATAAATTCGATAGCAGAAAAAAAGAAACTTTTGAATGAGTCTTGAGATGAAAAAGAGTCAATTTTACCAAAAGTACGAGTATAATAGGTTTACTAGAGGCACCTCCCTCCAAGACCCTCCAAAGCAGCCCAAAAAACAAGGGGAAAAAAGTAAAAAGATAAACAACAACTCACCCAGAGAGAAGTGAAGAAAATTGCTTACTCGCTTGAATGCATTTAATTACATGTAATGCTTTGCCGAGGAGGTCCTTTCTTGTTATTTTGCCGTATGTACAGTGCACACACATAACTTTGAGTACGGTGCCACACACCATAAAAACATGTGTTATATTATTGTCAACCTTTTTTGCATAACCCATGGATCGATGGGGCGGTGGTCTATAGGTTGGGGGGAGAGAATCAATGTGTCGTAAGGATATTTTCTGAAGAAATTGTTTCTTCCTTCTTTTATGGCCTTAGAGTAGTGGAAGAATCTGTATTGTCGTCCCAAGGCTATTTGGTCTTTGTTTATTTGGTAGTATGTACGAGTATTCGTATTTGTGTGTAAATGAAACGAGAGCGTCCTTGCCCTATCCGGATCAGTACTTCCTCGTTTTTTGCTGAGCACGAAGCTTCTGTAATTGGGTCTGATTGCCTGCAAAAGTTTCTCACTTGCAGATGTCACTTACGGATATCAGCAGTACCAACGATTTTCTTTGGTATTCGTCTTAGCTGTTGGTCCTTGGTCCTTTGTCCTTGGATCCTTGGTCTTTAGATTCTGAATTGTTGGATCCTTGGTCCTTGGTTTTGGTTGGTTGGTTGGGAGGATGGAATGTGTTTGCGCTTGACATTCGATAGAGTGTTTGTGTAGATGAGTACTCGTACTCGTATGTGTCTGACATGTGGGTCTTCGAGTAATGGATTCTTCCAGTATCTTGTCTGCATAAGTTGATGAGCGTAATGCTTTTCATTAATTTGATTATTCCTCGCAAAGTTGTGTCATGTCATGTTGGAGGTAGCAGTAGGACTTGAAATTGGAGTATAAGTAGACAGATGCCTGTAGATACTTTGCTCGTAAAGTTGTCCCAGTCTAATTTAATTTGAGCACATGAGTATATCCAGATGATGACTCATATCCAATGGTAATGGCGATACTTTAATTTACAGCCCATAAAATGAGGATTACGATGACTATGTACTCGTATTTGCATATGCATGAGTATTGTAGATGCAGATGTCGATTGAAGCTTACGAGTATTCCAATTGTGACCTTGACCGTGTCGCTCAGTTAGATGAACCTTGTGATGGATTACGTACGAGTAGACTGAATGTGGGTCTGGGTTGCAATGGTAATAACACTGCGACTTTGGGGTTTAAATTTGTGATATTATCAACGAGGTGTTGTATGATAGTTGTGGTTAAATTATCAAGAGAATGTATACGTTGATAGTAGTCTTAGAGTGTTGGAGGGTGAACTGTCACTATGAGAACAGGATGCGGACAGGGAGAAATGGGGATATAATTCACTTTATTGCAATAATGGATGACAATAAATGCAAACTAGCATGATGTGCCTCGAGTATAAGTCTTTTGTGACCGATAAGACTTGCTAAACATTAAAACTGTTTACCATATCTTAGATACGTATTTACCTATACATACCCCAGTGTTGAACGATTTAAAAATGTCGATAAAAACTGTGAACTTCGATCCAATGTAGGCAGACATACGAGGGGCGTTCAACATATTGTCGGTATCGGGGCGAAGCTGTGGTTGTATATATAAATTGACTTATTTATCAAGTAATACTATTATCTTAGTGAATTCATGTAAAATTTCATATAAATGTGATTACTAATTCGAGTTTTATCTCTAGTTAAACAGAATCATAGGCAACTGAGACGATGATGGTGAAAATGAGCATCGCGCTGTAATTAAATTTCTCACTAAGCAAGGAAAAAGTCAAAAAACTATTCATGAAGAGATGGTGGCTGTTTACCAGGGTTCCGCACCTTCATTATCAACTGTGCAAAAGTGGTCAAGTGAGTTCAAGAGAGGCAGAGAGAGCATTGAAGACGACCCCCGCTCCGGCGCCCCGGCTACTGCTTGTTCGGGAGAAAGCATCAAAGAAGTCGAAAAACTTGTTCTTGAGGATGCACGAATAAAGGTGAAAATGATAGCAGAGATCACCAAGCTTTCAATTGGTAACATTCACATCATTCTTCATGACCATCTTAACCTTTCAAAGGTCAGTGCAAGGTGGGTGCCACGAATGCTCACAGCGCTTCAGAAAAAAGTGAGAATCGCATGCTGTAGAGAGCTTTTGGAGATGTGTAGTGAGAACGCGGACGGTGTTATGGATCGAATTGTTACTGGGGACGAAACATGGGTCCACCACTATGACCCTGAAAGCAAACAAGAGTCCATGCAGTGGCATAAAAAAGGAACAGACCCCCCGAAGAAGTTCAAAGTCACTCCGTTTGCCGGGAAGATCATGGCCACAGTTTTTTGGGACTCAAAGGGAATCTTGCTCATTGAGTACAAAAAAAAAAAGGTGAAACCATCAACGCCACATCCTATGCTTCCACTTTGCATAATTTGCGGGAGGAAATTAAAAAGAAAAGACGGGGTAAACTCGCAGCGGGTGTGTTGTTTCTTCATGACAACGCTCCTGTTCACACGGCGCGAGTTTCCAAGGCTGCTGCGCGAGGTTGTGGTTTCGAAGAAATCCAACACCCACCCTATAGTCCAGACCTTGCCCCTAGTGATTATTTCCTTTTTCCGGATTTGAAAAAATGGCTTCGTGGAAAAAGATTTTCGGATGATGAAGAACTCAAGTCGGCAATAAATGGGTATTTTGCAGAGAAAGAGGAAATTTATTTTTTTGAGGGTTTAAAAAAGCTTATCTCAAGATGTAACAAATGCATTGATGTTAGGGGAGATTATATTGAAAAATAAAAACAATTTAAATTGAATTCGCATTTTCCTTCATATCGATACCGAGAATATATTGAACGCCCCTCGTATATGCATATATATGTAGACCTGTTTTAAACATGGATCACGTATTTGGTTTTCCGCCCTTATTAAAGCCTACAACATCACAAAACTGCCGAGTTCAAGGAAAGGTTGACATACGATCAACAAAAGCAATGAAGTCGAGTCCGATCGAAGAACTAAACATGCTGCAACATATGGTTAAGGCCCCCTTACACTAGTGTTCGTCAGAGGTTTTTCTCAACTGCGTTGCCCTTCCTGTTAGGAATTAAAAGCTTTTCAAACGGGAACGTTGTTATCCATTTGCTCTTTGTGTCCCTTCCATCTCATTTCTGACAGGTCGATATCGCTATAGAGTGAGTATTGTCTCCCCGAGTGTTTAACAAAGCAGTGATTTGTGGGGGCATACATTGGATAAGATTTGTTACTATGGCGCCGTCCAAATTGTCACATTCCTCGATCAGAGCAGATCAGAGCAGAGCCGCTGAGTGTGTCTAGAAGAGCTGATTGCATCCTAATCTTTTTAATTAGCAGGTCCCAGACGTTTTCAATAGGATTAATGTCTTGTCTCATCGCAGGCCAAGCCATCACGTCGATTTCCACTTCTTGCATCTAGTCTGGGCAGACGTGTGGGCACCTGGGACGTGTGTCTGCAAGAAGTTTACCCCAATAATCGGCGCCAATGGGACCACGTATTCCCTCGGGAAGACTGAAATTTACGGGATGCGCATACTTCCGTGGGAGCAAGGATACGTCTTGCCATCGTTCTCCGTCATTCCATTGATACCAGTTCGGAACTGTATTGGACGCACAAGTTCCATATTTGATATGAGCCGAGGCCGACCTAAAACCTCTTACTGATCTTAGGGTCACAGCACCCTGTACTTATTGCAACTCTTTATTGGCCCGAAACACTTCCTGCGATTTTGGGTTTAAACCACAGCCACCATGACGCTCCCACAAGGTAGTCTACCTCTAACAACTCAGATCCGGACCGGGATCCGGGGGCTCCTGACTCCCATGGTACCGTGATTTAAGTCCGGTAGGGACTACCGGTGGTCCAGCCGCCAACAAGACTTATGACCGGCAACTTATAACTGGCCCAAACGTAACAACCTTCGGTAGCGTCATCTGAATATGTTTACGATAAGACCAGTGCTCTGCCCCCGCATTTTATTAGACAACGTCATTGATGGGCGAAGCCTTGATAATTGGGCTGGGGCCCTGTTGATGTAATACGTAGAATTTTACTACACACACCACGACGAAAACTCCCTAGACATTTTCCCGCTGGGCAATAGTCCTTTTTAGTGGACTAATCAGAGAAAGGGACTCTACTCCAGTCGGCCTCTTTTTTCCGTTTTTTTTAATCAACTTAACACACGAGACTACTCTTGAAATGACGGAGCACGTGTTAAGTTTTTCGGAAAATCGGATAGAGAGAGAGAGAGAGAGAGAAAGATATTTGGACTCAGTGGTTATTTCGCTCCATGGGTGGCATCCAACATTTAATGGGGAGACTAAATTATTAGTGTAAATTGACTTGATGTTGTAATTACGCAACCATTCACCTCACGAGATTTCAGTTGTCTGAAAAAATGTCTTTCGGTCACGGCTGGTATTGAACCTCGAACCGTCCGAGAATGGGAAGTCAATACACTACCACTTGAGCCACGGCACCCAATGCTGGTGAAGGCGAGCAGATTCAATTCGACGTCGCTTATGCTGTACAGTGAGTCTCGGTACACGAGCAGGTCTTCTTGCGCTCAGGCCACTTTCCACTCATCGCCGCCTCACCGTTGAAATATTCATAGCTGTCCCTCTAAGAGTTCGAAGTCTGTGAGATAGCTCAACCGCCGTTTGGTGATGATTACGAAGTCTTTCAAGCACCAAATATCGGTCATCCCTTGTAAAAGTTAGTCTATAGCGACCTGAGCCTTGACGCCGTGTGTAGGAGATGGTTTTCCTGTGCCTTCTTAACATTGTCTCTGATTTTCCAATCATAAGAGCGGCATACCGCAAACTACGGCCATCTTAAATGAAAGTCAGTGCCCTGGCAACTTCTGCCGTTATTTGCATATTTTTCCACATAAATCTCTAACAACTAACAACTACGGTTCGTGTCTGTCAGAAGTGTTCGATTTTATCGCCCAGGTTAAATGGTTCATGCTACCTAACAGCGAAATTCCGGTCTTCCAAATCATTTTATTATACAATATGTAGAACTGCAGACCTCACCAGAGCTCTCGTCCTTCTGTGCAGTGCCGCTTCGTAGGCAAGTTGTTCTCTGTACTCTTCATCGTAAAAGTCAGCACACTAGTTGTTTTTCCTTCGGTTTTTTGGCACTGATCTTCAGCATTTGTAAAAGAGTTGATGAGAGGTGACATGATCCGCAAATATTTTGGCTTTTTTTTTGCGATTGTAGCCGTCCAACGTTTCATCTCCTCACAACCCTGTAGTGATATCCGAGGTATCAATAGATGTACCTTGTCTGCCACTAGGTAATGGTCTAAGTCTATAGTGATCACTAGGAATGTTCTCACATTTATCATACTGGAGCAGTTCCTTGTGTCGATCGCAATATGATCAATTTGGATGCGGCCGTTAATTCCAAAGGTTACCCGTCGTCATCTCGTTTTCAGCACTCTGACTAGCCCTGAATGTTGACGCCACTGTTGATTCGAGCGAATTCACCCGTCGTACGTCCTCTCTGTGAGGGCTAATCAGAATGTTAGTGTAGTGTTGCTATTTTCTCGTGCTCAACACTCGTGTTTATAGATTTGGCAGGTTAAGTCCGGCAAGTTGTAGGAGACCAGGCGCCGGTGTCTATCACAAGGTGAAATAAGGTAGCGGTGTTGACTGTTCATGGCATTATCTCACGAATGGCTCGTACGATATTCGCTTTAAGGGTTTGAATAGTTTCTGGATTGTCAGCATAACATCTATCTTTAAGGGCACCCCACAAAAAAATCGCAGCCCCAAAGCGGCCAATTGACATAGTCAAGGCGGCTGATAACACCATTACCGAACTTAGCGCGCAGAATATCGAGCGCATTTCCAGTAGCAAATTCGAAATGTCACTTTGTGCGGATGCATTGGCTTCTCGACGATCGCGTGCGTCAGTAAAAAGTGATATTACGGCCTAATTCGACGTTCAATTCGAGCTGCTGTCTGAAGCCAAACTGAAAAGCGACAACGAAGCCGATGGTCGTTTGCCTTCAACTGCTGAGTTAATTGGACCTTGTGATGGAATAATCCGAGACTTTGTGCAAAACTCTCATCAGGGCGGTGCGTGAAATGCTGAGCTGTTGAGATCGATGGTGAGTCGATAATTCATTCTGCGGAGGTATGACGCTGTCTGATAGTCAAGTCTTCAAGCGAGAAAGAGCTATCAGTGTCAAAATAACATATGATTCAAAAAGAAACCTATATTTGGACCACCCGTTAGTTATAGCACCGGTCACCGACAGAATCATGACGCTCAGTGTCTACCCTATTCAATCATTTATCTCTATTTAGTTGACATCGGCATTTGTGATCTGCTCTTTTTCATTTTCATTTCGTTCTAACGAAAAACGTTCTTCGTTAGTGATTGAGTGCTAAATAGAAAATTGCGGATGCTCATTTTATATCAACGTTGCGATTGGGTGTCCCTTATGACTGCACCCACTGCATGCATCCTTTAGTAAGAACATAATGATTTTGAGTATTCTGAGAAATGCGGCATGCTTTCATCCACCAATACCGGTCTACCAGCAGTATGCGGCCTTGTTCTTTAGCTTTTTGAAAGCTGATCCAATCCATACACTGTCTACTTTGGCGGATCACTCTTTCAAAGAGAATTCGTTTTGGGTTTAAAGCCAGCTGGTCAATTGCTTCGATTTTCTGCATAAAATCTGGATATTGTTCCCATCGTTAGATTCTTCGATATCCTTAAATTGGGAGGTTGCGTAGGCTATTTTCTTTTTACGCAGGATTTCTTCTTCTTCTCTCGCTGCTCTTACTTTGCACTGCAGCGCTTTTAAACTGTTTTTATCATACGAGCTCATCGTTATACCAAGCGAGTTTAACTGCAACAAGTAAGTGGTCAGAGATGACGTTTGTCAGTCTGAATTTTTGCACATTAGCGATGCGGATCTCGCATCTACTATATAAGCACGTGGTCGATTTGGTTGGTGGTTCGATAATCTGGAGATTTCGAGTCTATGCGGAAAACTAGCGCTACTTATCACCGTTTTACAAGCTGCTGCAAAATCGGTTGCCCAGAAGCTGTTATTTTTTGGTTTGTGGTTCCTGTACTTTCGGACTTAACTGCCGAAGATTTTGGTATTGAAGTCCCCGAGTACGATTTTGACATCATATCTGATAACAGATTGATAGCCGATGTTATACGACACATCTCTCTCCTTACATGAAGCTTTTTGTAACAGCTGTAATTATCTCTTGGATCGCTGTAGCACCATGGGTGTATAGTTTACGTATGGTCCAGGTGTATGTTCTCAGTTCATAGTCCGTGAACGTTCCTGATCGCGATCTTAAATGATGCAGTCTGTTGTTATCCGAGACTAGAGCCTTTTTATAACTAGTTTATTTTAAGGTTGTAAGGAGTTACTCCGATCTCGGCGCATTCCTCGATCTGGAGGACCAATTCCATTATAGAAACTTGTGTGGCAAGGGTCGGTAACACCGATATCAGTTAGGCACTTCGTGGATGTGAGCATTCCTTAAGTGGTCATCCGCCACCATCTCTTTTCCAAGAACATGACTTTTTCTTTTAAAGTCTTATCGTTGGCCAGATAAAGTGTAGTTTCTGCTGTGACGCTACCTTTGATTTCATATAGGCATTTCGTCTTTGGTCGTTTTTATAGTACTGCTCGCACTACAAGTTCAGCAGGTCGAATCCGAATAGAGACCAACTAGTGCCTGATGGCTACCACTTGGAGGTAAGATAAGCACAATTAAGGTGTGGTAACAGTTACTACACTGTCCAGGTTAACGCCAGTCAGTGCCCATGTCTATAGCATCCACCCATAAAATATCTGTCCTTCAAAAGAAGTAAATGTGATACATACCTTTAACTAGGGTATAAGCATTTGACAAAACTATTATAGAACTGACTTTCATTTCATGACCTTTGACAATTATTCGTTTGAAAAAACACCTAAATGTTATCCAAAAGACTCCTTAATTTCATGCCAAGTTACACAGTTCGATATCCTTATTCCTCTGAGTATGATTGCCACTAGTAAAATCATTCGCATCCCTGAAGGAGATTTTTGTTTTACCGCGAAAACTTCTCATCTATAAAGACCCCTTGCGAATGCTAATTTATTTATGAAATTCTTCTTAAACTGAATTTAAATAAATGAATCTTTTTAATCTCCGCCACCAACACCATACACCCATGAATTATCCACACCTGCTCAAAGGTCCGCTTGTATCCTTTTTGGTAAAACAAACCTGCTCCTCTTCCTTTCCCTGCTGTGAAAATACAATTTTATTTTGTCTCATTGTGTTGTGTTTTTTTTTTTACTCAATTTTATATTCATGATTTTTATGTAAATCGATAAATAATAAAAACAGTTATCCCGTTCTTCCACCTCCACCATCTAGCAGCAGCACTAACCAACCACATTTGGCCCAAAAGCGCCTTCAACAAACCCAAGCCAAAGTGGACGAAGTTGTTGGTATTATGCGAGTTAACGTCGAGAAGGTACTGGAGCGCGACCAAAAACTTTCCGAATTGGGTGAGAGGGCGGACGCCCTAGAGCATGGTGCATCGCAGTTCGAGCAACAGGCTGGTAAACTAAAGCGGAAGCAGTGGTGGGCGAACGTCAAGATGATGATTATCCTGGGAGTAATCGGAGTTGTCCTGTTAATTATAGTAATTGGTAAGTGCGTTTAAAATATTCCACAGACAGCCACAATCAATTCCATGCAGCAATAACCAATGTTGGTGCTCTCTAGCTGCACCAAAGACACGACCGAAAGTTCATAGTTAGTGCTGGCTGGAGTTGCGAAGTGCAAGTGGAATTGGAAGTGGGAGTCCTCATTGTGTTGCATTGCATTTCATTTTCCATGTAAATCTCATTTTATGCGAGGCTGCAAGTTTCATTTTCATTCGTGTAGTCCTTGTGTTGGTTGTGTCTCTGGTCCGTTAAGGAGGTGGTGCTGAAATTTTGATTATTCATGCTTCTGTTTTTTTTTTTTTTTTTTTTTTTTATTAGCAATGACCTACTAAAAGTTGGAGAGAACAACCGATAGTGTTAGTCGTTGTTTGTGTCGTGACAGCCGCCGTAGTAACGTTGTCGGTTGGTCGGTTTGTCGGTCGGTCGAGACGAGTGCGAGCCGGCTTAGTTGGGTTTCATTAAAACCGGCGAGGCGTAATTGGCTTAATTAGGGCATACTAGGGATTTGCATTAATGGTGAAATTATGATCGTCAGGTCAGATTGTTCTAAACTTGTTATTAGATTTTGGAGGATGAAACGGTTAACGCAATGGCTTAAGGTATTTTATTGGGCGCCCGAGAATTCAGTGAATAATGTACAAGGTCATTTGTAAACATTTAAATTCCATTCCAGATTAGAAGGATTTCCCGTACAACTGGTCATCAAATTACAGCACATAATTAATAATTTTTTTTTATTCCTGCAGTTGGGTGGTTCGGTGGTGGTTTTATTTTAAATGAAACTTGTACTTCGTACACATAATTAAAAGTTGACGTTTGTAATTTAATTAGTCGTTTCCCTGAAGTGAAATCATTCACATGACTACGGGGGTAACAAATATGATATGATAGTGAAGTAAATTCACTGCAGTACGTGTCATTGACTCAGTCACCAGCCATACGCACCAATTTGAAGAAATTGATACAATCTCCAGCCAAGAATAACTCAATCTCTTTGACACTCATGTAAGGGAGCATTCGACCACAAATGGGAAAACCTTAACCTATGTAAAGAAAATGATGTAAACTGTCAATGCTGATACAAAGTTCATTACAAAGTAAACAGGACTTTTTAGAAATAGGTATTTCTAGTGAGGCCATCTATTACCAATCACATGCGTAGGAAAGGTAGATCCGTCACTGAAGTAGTTTCAAAATGCCATGACATTTGGACGAATAGAAGCGGAGTTATTGCGTCTGAAGTGACAGTATGTTTGTGTCATGTATCGGTGCAAAGATTAGCATTGAGCAACAATTTCTCAGAATTCGACATTCGAAGAATGTTGATAATGAGGTCAAAAAGAATAAAAGCTTCCGTTACAATATTGTGACCGGTGATGATCCAGAAACCAAGCACCAAGTTGCCGAGTGGAAAGCGCCAGATGGGCCAAAACCCAACAAATCTTTTTTGGAGTGAAAACAATGTTGTGAAGACAATATTGATTTGTTTTTACAATACCAAGGGCAGTGTCTACCGGGCCAAAGAGTTCATGCACAATTCTATCTAGGTGCTTTGAAGCGTTTGGTGCATTGTATTCGGCCAGAATATCCCGCAGAAGGAAGTTGGCGTTTAATGCACGATAATGTGCCATTCCATCGATCGACACTTGTGACCGTTTAACTGTCAACCACTCGTATTCGCCTGATTTGGCACCGTGCGACGATTAAATTTTCGGAAAAGCATCTAAAACCCTCATTGGACATGCTTTTAGACCGCGCAAATCCCTTTATTGAGTCGGAAGGGGACTTTTTTGAATAAAATTAAACGCAAATGGTATAATAAGACTAAATAAAGTGAGCAATTGTAAAATCAGTAGTTTATCTGAAGAGGTCGTTGCTATAGAAAAAGCATTCCTCAAGACAGCTTTTTCTTTCCTCCCTTCTCGACCTAAACAGCGTTCGGAACCAGAAACTATGCACACAATATCATATACAGAAGAAGAGTTCTTAGCCAATAGCAATGGGAAGAATATGCTATTCCATCTAATGAAAAGACTCTCTCTTCTCCTTACCTGCCGCTACAGTCCTGGGTGGAGGTAAGCCTCAACATACCTTGTCAGAAGCCTTTTTTTTACATCACAGCTCTCTTTAAAATCGTTGCCGACCTTCACAGAGCAGCGCGCTTTGGTTATGGTCATCCTGAAGAGCCGAACAAGACTTCGCATAATTTTTCCCGATATACGCTGTCATAGACAAAAAAAAATCGACAAAGAAGTCGAATTTTAAAGGTGCCGTCGAGTCATATGACAACATTTTTTGGATCTGTGGTATGTTATGATCCAGGCATGTAGAGCCGAAGAACTAGTGGAGGTCAAGAGAGTCTAAGCGCTATTCAGGAGTGTCAAGTTAGATTGCCTGAAACAGATTTAAGCAAGAAGTCTTGAGCTCTCGCCATGTATCGTTCACATATTCCCGCGCATTGCTTCAATAGAAGGCATGAATAACGTTATCGTCGCTATGCTTAAGTGATTTAACGTCTGGTAATGGGCTCAGACTGGTCACCTTTCCTGCAGGGTAAGATTCTACTATTGTTAACACTCAATTTGACTACGTTAACGTTCTCTGCCCCTTTGTGAACGGTTTTTATATATTCATCTGTCAATATGATAGACTGTGCATCACGCAGTAGTTGCAGCCAAGGTATGGATGTACACATCCCAGATACCTCCACCATAGCTCGTCAGTATATACAAATGGGTTTCGTTCAATCTTCACTCTTTTGGATTGAGAACAAACTCCGGTGCAGCAATACAAAATGTATACATAGTGGCCTTGTACAAGCGCCTGCGTGAGTAGATCAGGAGCTCTATGATCAAAGAAGTAGAGAAGCACACACAAAGAAGAAGAAAGATCAAAATGAAATGTACTATGGCAGGCTCTTTTACCTGAAACTAAAGAGGAAGAAACCCAATTGTCAAAACAACAAAAGAAGCTTAGCAGTTGATTTACAGTCAATATTGAGAAATTGAAGAAAAACGCTTCTGCAAATTGGCGAAAATGATAATTTTTGTGCTACAAGGTAGAAAGGTCAACGAAAAAAAGATGATGATAGCCAATCAATAATAAGCAAGAATAGCCATATCCAGGAGCAACAAGACTGCAAGGCTTTTTCCCTTAAACTTATTCAAGGCAGCAAATAATTATTAGTGGTGTCAGTACTGTTTGAATGATTCACAAAAGCGAATACCCTCTTAAATGGACCAGCTATCGGGTTTTCCAATAAGGACTTGACAACTTTTTTTTTTAAATAAAACGCAAACCATTTGAATTATTTCAAAAACTTTATTATCGGCTTGAAGTACAATCAAAACATTTATGAATGGAACTCGACTTCGTTCATATGGCCACTTCGGGGACATTTTCAGCGATCGATTCGTTGGACCCAATTTTCAACGACTCGGCCACACATTTCGGCCGAAACGGCCGCTATTTCGCGTTCAATGTTGGCTCTGAGCTCTTCCAACGTCGTCAGCGTGTTGGCATAAAACAATGACTTAACGTAGCCCCACAGAAGTCAAGCGGCGTTAAATCGCACGAACGAGGCGGCCATCGACTGGCTCATTTCTTGAGATAACACGCTCACCATACTTACTCTTCAATAAATCGATTGCAGCGTGTGCTGTGTGGCTTGTGGCATTATCCTGTTGAAACCACAAGTCGTCCAAGTCCATATATTCCAATTCGGGCCAAAAATAACCAGTGATCATGGCGCGATAACGCTGATAATTCACAGTAACGTGACGATCGTTATCGTCGACGAAAAAATATG
Source organism: Volucella bombylans (assembly GCA_949129095.1). Classification (NCBI taxonomy): domain Eukaryota; kingdom Metazoa; phylum Arthropoda; class Insecta; order Diptera; family Syrphidae; genus Volucella; species Volucella bombylans. The sequence goes on along the minus strand of OX422141.1, from coordinate 133,264,557 downwards.
GCCCAATAAAGTCGCCGGCATGCAAACCGCACCAAACAGTTATTTTTTGTGGATGAAGTGGTGATTCATGAAGCACATGTGGATTTTCACCCGACCAATAACGCATATTTTGCTTATTGACGAACCCATTGAGCCAAAAATGAGCTTCGTCACTGAAGATGATTTTGCGATGAAGTTTATCATCTTGGCGCATCTTCTCCAGAACCCAATCGGAGAACGTATGTCGCTTCAAATGGTCCATCGGCTTCAATTCTTGAGTCAGCTTGATCCTTACGCTAAATGCGCCATAATGGGGTCTGAGCGATGCCCAATTATTGAGAACGCCGTGGAATTGACTGATTTGGATCGTTTGCTACGGACGCCTGAACGGCAGCGATATTTTCGACACTTCGACCCACCCGTTGTCTCTACTGACACGGCAGCATCACACAACGAATATGTAGACTCAAATTTTTGCACTAAACTTGTTATTGCCTGTCTACTAGCGCGAGAATTGCGACCGAAAATTGGAGTTAAAGCTCTTAAAATTGCAGTCACCGACTCCGAATTTCGGTAGAAAATTTTTATAATTTGTAGACTTTGCTCGTTAGTGTACTTTACCATGATGAAAATGTTGAGTTTACTGAATAAATTGACAGTGACAGTTTGATGATTAGTGAAAGAGTGCGTTCACAAATTAAATTTAAAGTCAAGTCAAGTCCCTATTGGAAAACCCTTTATAAGGAAATCAATCTCTTATACGATTCTGTCTGATTCTACTGTAAATGTCTAAACGCTTTTGTCCACAAACTAATCGCCGGCCAACCTCATGCGCCGTTGTTATTCCCCGATAGTTGTTATCGGAAAATAACGCCAGCTCCATGATCTTCTTTAAATCAATACAGTTGCTGGCATTTAGTAGTGATATTGATATAAAGAGCATCTACTACTCGTACGTACTAAGCAAAATATTAACGTCAACAGCTACAACTTTAACGTTAAAATAGATTTTATGAATTTAGGGCTCACGTTTAGGGCACTGCAAACCCAGTACAAAATTGAAACCGGAAATTACCGTTACCAATCATTACTTCTGTCGCCCAAGGAGGGAACTGTCCAAGCAGTGATTCATTAGGGTGACTTTACAAAGCTGCCTCCAAAAAAAGGTTCTTGTGATAGATTGCATTGATGGAGAAGAAGATTCCAAAAATAACTATAATATACATGAAGGACATGTAAAGAAACCATTCGCTCCGTTAGTGGCATGCACGGTGTTGGAAGGAAACATAAACTAGCCCGGAGAATCTTGGCAGGGACGAACGAGCTCGAGAGTTCCAACAAAAATAGCCTGCCTCCCCTAGCTGCTAACATTCTTCATATTAATACATCCTGAGCCGTTCGTTGTTGCTTTTTCTACGGTGAGACAATACCTAAATTTATGAAACCAGCTCATTTTATTCGTACGACGTTATTCGTAGCGAGTTTCAGCGATTTCTTTCGACTTGTAGAGCAGTTACGAACAGCTTTTCAGTTTGAGATGATCTTGTGCTTAAACTTAAGCATTAAGAAATAACTTCGTAATCTCTTTGAATTCTGTGCTCTACTTTATTACTATCTTCACAAGAATTGAAATCGCTTACGATTCTTATTGTTAGCGCTCGACTGGCTTGTAATCACTCAGTCGAAGGTAGCACCATGTGAAAGTGGCTTTTGTTTACTCTGCCCTAGTGTATGGACTGTCCATTTGTATACTGATTCTGAGAAGCTTGTCAGCGGATGAGTGGGTAGATAGGTAGGTAAGAGTGGCTGTTGGAAATACCAACCCATTTAGGCCGATTGGTCCATTATGATGTCACGTGGGTCTATGATCCTCTTAGTAATGGAACCAGTTTAGGACACTGTTTACGTCTATATTTTTTTTAGATCGTTTGGGTCGGTGTAGAAAAAAGCTCTTAGATGAAGTTTTCTTCTCTGGGAGAGAGTTGGACATGTATAGAGTAGGTGGAGGACTGTCTCCTCCTCTTTCTCGTCTATGCAGCTTCTACAGAAATCGTTTGTAAAAGCGATAAGCCGCTAATTTCGCAGCAAGTGTTGTCGATGTGTAGAGAAGTTTTCAATGCTACGAACTTCATCTCGATGAGGTAGATCTATTTTTAAATCCCAGAGTCCGTTTGTTGAGCGAAGTCGAAAGTAGGATCCATATCCAATAGCTACGTTTCTCTTGTTGATGGAATTGTTGTTCTTGCAACGCACAGATCAACCAAAAAAGTTAGAAAACGTTGTTTATGTCGCTTTGCATGTCTCCTTACAACTGACATTTTAAAGATACCACAAATGCAATTGCCTTTCCAATCTCTGTCCTTAGTTCTTTCTATAATTTATTCTTCTGGTCTTGCTCAGGTGAATAAATTCCATTCTAAATTCAGTTACTCTGGTTTGTCTTGAGTTGAATTGACAGAAAGACAATTCTAATAACCACTAAGAACTCTAAAATTATGGTTCACCTAAGTTGGTCTATTTTTGTTTTTTTTAAGAATCATATACTCCACATAAATTCCTTACTCATTTTGACATTCATATGTTCTAGTGGAGCAGTGAAATGTATATTAATATCCAGCATCCTTCAAGCCAGAACTTCTCTGTGAAAGAAGTTCACACTAAATTTATTTCCCCCGTAAAACGTTTAGACGAGGCTCTGTAGTTATTATCTTACGTCGTATCTCCTCGCTCAAAAACCAGGAAACACCTAACGCCTCCGCTCTCTCACCTTTGATATATCTAAGCAATAAATTGTTTTTTTTTTTTTGTGCTCAGACAAAAGCCAGAGAATAGCAATAAAATGTACGCCACCGAGTAGCGCATTCACACAGGGTTTTAATCATTCATATCCTTGCCCTCAAATTCTGTGGGTTAGAGTTGGGTGCTGCTCCTCATTTTATCTTCCGTGGCGAAACACAAAAGGTAAGACACACGCTGTGCGCCGGAAAGGAACCCATTTACACACCATAAAAGTACATTTTCAAATGAATTAACATAATCGCGTCTTATTTCATGATGACAACGACGACAAGCAAGACGACGATGTTGACGACGAACGAACCAAGACGTCGACGTCGAGGTGAAGATGCAATAAATTTGCCAGCCACCAAAAAAAAAAAAAAAAAAACACCAAGAACTCATTCCTTGGAGTTAACCCTCCCACCCTTTTTCCTTGAGGAAATAAGCAAGATACAAAAGAAAACCACAAAAAGAAGAAAACGAAAAACAACAAGCGAAAATGAAAGAATAAAAATATATATATAATAGATTACGTTCCATGGCCGTAACTGGGACTGGAAACTTCGCACTGGGATCTGAGTCCTGGAAAAATTCAAACTCCAAACACTTGGGCAACACTCGAACACTTCCTCCGCTGTACGACTAGTCTGCGGTGCAGGTCCTTAGGGTGAATGTGTAAAAGATTTTAAAGGATCAGAATTTGAAGTGTGCCATTGGTAACGATTGTGGTTTCACATTGCTCGTGCTCTTTAAGCTGCTTCCTTCCTTCTTGGTCTTATCCTTCAATTCTTTTACGGATGGTTTTCATAAATGTCCACGAGGTAAATTGAATTCTGAAGAAATTTCTTTTTTTTTTTTCATTTTAAACTAATCAAAATTAAGCAATCAAATAACTTGGCGAATTTATAGTTAAAGCTGTGAAAATGGTAACTATGTTGGGTGCACATAATTTCTTTAAAATGATGTGGTGCACCAAAGAAATATTTTGTCTCGAAACGAATCAGCAATCTGAATGTTTTGGTGTAGTGACCAATCAGCCAATCGCCTGGTAATTTTTTGTGAACGTGTAATTTGATCAAGCTTTCTAGAGTTCATGATCATTTGATCTAATTCACAAATTCTGTCAGGTAGGTAGAATGTGATGGGTGCTACAGTTATACTTTAGTGCGAAAGCAGGCTCAAATTCATAGAGATACAGTTGAGGGTAGTACTATGTGCAAGGTGTCGCAAAATTAATCACCATATCGGAAGATGGTATAATTTTTACAAATGGGGTCGTATGTCAATCATATTTGACATTTGTGAACCAGACAGCTGCAGTATACAAACACAAGCAATGGAGCGCGATACTCGGCAAGAGAGTGGAATAATTGTGTCGATGTTTTTGACCAATAATCGGTCGGTGGTGTTAGCTTAGCGTGACTTTCGACGTCGATTTCCTAATCGTGTCGCGCCAATTGGGCAAACATTCTAGCGCTTAGCTACTCGACTCGAACAGAGTGGAACCATAGGAGACCACGCAGGGCGTGGCCGCCACCGGAGTGGTCGTTCGGCCGGGAATATCACGGCTGTGGTTGCCGATGTCGCTGAGAGCGAAGAAACATCAACCAGACGACGGGCCACGCAATTGGGCATCACTAGACGGTGAACTACAGCGAATTTTAGTGAAAGACTTAGACATGTTCCCGTACAAAGTACAAACATTGCATCAGTTAATGCCTGCCAGTCGCATGTGAATTACTGTTAAGCCATACTCAATCTCAACAACGAAGAGGACGATTTTGTGTGAAAAATCATCATGAGGCGCATTTCCTCTTAAGCGGTTACGTCAATAAGCAAAATCTTCGTTTCTGGGGCACTGAAAATCCGCGTGTGATGCACGAAGAGCCATTGCACCCACTGGTGCGGCGTTCACGCGGCAGTAATGATTTTTCGAGGACGCCATCGGCAATACGTTCACTGTTATTGGCGAACGCTACAGGGCTATGATAAACGACTTCTTACTACCAGAATTGGATGAGCGGGGCTTGGTGAGTATGTGGTTTCAACAAGACGGTGCAACCGCACACACAGCACGAGCCACAATGGATTTTATGAAAGAAGCATTTCCTGGTTGCGTAATATCCCGTTTTGGCGATTTGGCATGGCCAGCCAGATCGCCCGATTTAACCATCCTACACTTCCTTCTTTTGGGCTACTTGAAGTCGCGGGGATATGCCAACAAGCCTCAGACAATCGCAGCCCTTAAGGAGACTATTCGACAGGAATGCGAACAGCTATCACAGCAAAGTCATCTTTTCAACTTAACAGAACAATTGTAAAGGTCCAAAAAAAGATTTCCATCACTCAAAATCATTTTTTTTTATTTAGTAAAAAAGTAATTCAAAAACAAAATTTTAATTTTGCGCCACCCCTTGTATTACAAAAAAAAAAATTTCGACGGATTGTACGGTTTTTAATCCATTAGCGCACCTCGCCAAATACTATGAGTTTCGTAAAGGGCATTACTGTCATTTGCAAGAACCGGCGCGGAAAAGCAACTGCTACTGCTCATTGTCCTACAACTTGTACAACTTGTACAACTTGTACGGAAAATCGATGGTCTTACTGATTTGCACAGAATAAACATAAAGTCCATGGAGAGATTAAGAAAATTAGAGCAATCACAAAGTCCGTTTTCCGACTGAAGCAGGTGCGGTACGCAACCTGGCGAACAAAGAGACACAATTGAAAAGAGTTGGTGATACGCGGTATTTCTCTACTGCGCTATCCCTCGGTAGCGAATTTGAAGATATTGACCATGACTACGTTTTAAATGGCCATTACGGAGAGTCCAGTTTTGAATTACTTTTTCGGTCGTATTGGCTGGTATTTAGCTAATAACACGTTTAATGTTGTCTTCCAAGGCTGCGATTGACGCTGGTTTATCGTCATAGACGAGTGATTTGACGCTTCCCTTTAAAAAATAGACTAAATGCGTAAAATCGTACGACCTAGCTAGCCAATTCACCGGACTAAAATGAGAAAGAAATTGCTCACCTCACTCATTTCTCAATTGGTCCATCTACCACCTTGATCCCGGAATAACTACCGTGTGGCGCTCCCATTGCTCCGATTTGAGTTCTGTTTTTTTTTTTTGTTAAGTTGGTAAATCTGTTGTTGAAATTCCCTTTAAATCTTAGCGTCATAGCTGGACATTTGCAAAAGTTACGTAGCTAAGAGTACATCTATCTCTGTGTGTGTTGGCAACGATTCTCTAAAGAAAACGGTCGTTTACCAGTGGCTCGAGCGGTTCAAAAGTGATCGTGAGTCAGTCGAAGATGATGAACGCAGTGGCAGACCGTCGACATTGAAAACCGACGAAAACATTGATGGAGTAAAAGAAAATTAACCATCAGAGAGATAGCGGAGGACTTGAACATTGCCTATGGACCCGTCCAAGACATTTTAGTTAATGATTTGGGTTTTCGTCGTGTAGCAGCAAAGTTGGAGCCAAAAGACCTCAATTTCATGCAAAATAGAGACCGTGTTGACGTCGCAAAAGAGATGATTTGTGAGGTTGAATCCGATCCCACATTCATCAAAAGGATCATTACTGGAGACGAGACGTGGGTTTATGAGAACAACACGCAATCCAAACATCATGCAAGTGAATGGCGTTCACCAAATGAGCCTAGACCAAAAAAAACCACTTCATTTTCAGTCAAAAAAGAAGGCAATGCTCACGGTTTTCATAGATTACAACGGTGTAGTGCATCATGAATTTTTGCCAGAAGGCCAGACAGTAAACAAAGAGTATTATTTGGACGTTAAGAGAGTTTGAGTGAAGCAATTCGCCGAAAGAGACCAGAATTGTGGGCAGAAAACTCGTGGATTTTGCACCATGATAACGCACAGTCGCACAGTGCCATCATTATTCGCAATTTTTTGACGAAAAATGCAACAAATACCATCCAACAGCCACCGAATTCACCTGATTTGGCTCCCTGTGAATTTTTTCCACTACGGGGAAAGCGTTTCAGCAGCCGAGAGGAAGTAGTAGAAAAATTGCAGAAAGCACTGATGGACATACCGAAAACGGAATGTAAAAAATGCTTCGAGGATTGGATGAAGCTAGTGTGTGATAAGATAAGTGTGTTGCAGTCGATGGGGATTACTTTGAAGGGGACAGTATAAGGTGGTATGCGCGTACTTTGCGGCATGTAGCGCCGTCTTGCTGGAACTGCATGTTGACCAGGTTCACCTCGTGCATTTTGGGCAAAAGCAAGTTCGAAATCATTGAATGATACCGGGCGCCACTGACGGTAATATTTTTCTCACGGTCATCGTTGAAAAAATACGGGTCAATGATTCCGCCGGAGGTTGCTCACTGGACCAAATACGGCAGTTTTTTTTTATTAACATGGGTATGTTCTTTCAACCAGAAATGAGCTTCGTCGCTGAAGACAATTTTTCGGTAAAAAAAGCGGATCTTCCCCCAGCTTTTCTAAGGCCCACTCACCGAAAATTCGACGCTGTGGCAGGTCGCTCGGCTTCAGTTCTTGCACGAACTATATTTTTAAGGTTTTAGACCAAGATTTTCCACGAATGGAAAATACAGCAGCAATATTTTCCTCTCTACGCACTCTACACATATGGGTGGCTTGATGTCCAATAGCGAGAAATTGGTGCGAAATTTGGTCACTATGGCTTGAATTCCTTGTTCAGCAGGTCGATTATGACGACCGTAAAATGGTCGAAGTGCACGCAAAACATCAGTAATTTGTAAGCGTTGTTCGGGTGTAAGTCTTTCCATGATGAAATGGCAATGCAAGCTGAGCATGTTTGACTTTGACACGAATCACGCGTGAGCTGTCAAAAAAGAGCACTGAAAAACCAAACAGCAAACTTTATATATTAATTAAACAGAACTTATCCCTATAAAGTTGTTGATAATCCCAGCCGTTGGAGATTTTTAAAAGAACTCAAACTTCTAAGACCGTGTCAAAATAGAAAACTGATTCTGTGACTCTCCGGGATTCCCTTACCTTACAAAAGTTCATTAAAATGGAAAATTATAAATCTGGATAAATCTACAAAGTGAAACTTCCTTGAAAAACTACTTAAAGATACATCACATCAACTCGCATCTCCAGACTACCATTAGTATCAAAATGTCTAAAATAAGAAACACGACTTGTAGCAAAATTCAATGACGTCAAGCCTCGCACAACGAAAAAAAAATGGAAAAATTTCCAAGAAATGTCGTCTCTCTGAGAAGAAATTTATTTATGAACGTTCCCAAGGTAAGAACTTCTTCAGTTGATTCTTAAAAAGGTGAAACGTCAAATAAATTTGTTTTTGTTTTCAGTTGCGTTAAGGAGGCTTATGTCTACTTTGTGCAAAAGCGAGGCGCTGTAATGTTAAAAAAAGTACATTCAAAAGAACACCCCAAAAGCCACTCCGTCGCTAATTATATTTACCCTGCGCAATCACCCACTAACTAGTATTCGTACTTCAAATGTCAATTGAAAATTTAATTCCTACCCCGATTCGAAGTACAACGCCTGAACTAATAACTAGAGGAGTTCTTACGCAAACAAATACCAACGAGTTTTGAAAGAGGGAAGAAAAGTTCCCAATGTATGGTACGAGTACCTACTAGCTCGAGCCTCGAGTACATTCTTGTATTTGCCAACAAAGTGGAAGTAAGCACCTATTAGAGACTATGAGGTGACATCTATGAGTATGAGTATTCCACACCAAATGTGTGAAAACTCTTCAAAGTGCAACAACACCAATTCACTGTTGATGTTCAATGCAAAGGAGAAAAAGTATTTCCGTTCTGATAGAGTCCTTACAATACTGTCCAATGAGATGAGGTTGTCACCCGTCTGCTATGTATGCGACGCTCTAAATTAAACTTTTAACAATTGCTGCTCGTGTGTTGGCTGACGCTGGATAGCCAGCCCCTGTTTCATTTGTCAGTCCAACTGGCAGTGCTTGTCTCCCGGTCCTGTCAACCCGTTTAGATCATTGTTTAAACAACACAACTGGGAATCATTCAAACGGCAAATGGGAGAATGAGTTGAGAAATGGCAAACAAATACGGAAAACTTGAAGACCACTGTGTTTGGAGCACAAAGTTAAAGCACTCAGTTGATGACGGACGAGAACAAACGCTTCCAAAGCTGCCCAGTGACCGTTTTCAATTTCATTCGGTTTTCCTGGAATAAATCTCTTTGAATATTGTGTCATTTCAATGGATGATAAAGTGGGAGAAGAAGGTGTCCAGCAGATTAAAAATGAGTTGTCCCTTGTGCTGCTTGGGTTTGGATTTGGATTACGACTTTGGTTGGAAGCGGGAATACGAATACGGATGAGTATGGGGATTCACATTTGGTTTTGTCATTTAAAGTGGGAAGTCTCCAACAAATCGTTGTCTGCTCTTCAGCTTGAACTGTCCGCTATTGAGTATTAGAGAAAACCCAGACACGTTTTGATGAGCCCACAGCTGAAATTGTCTGTTTGGTATGAGTAGTAGTAGGAGTAGGAGTAGGAGTTGTAGAAGTTTTATTTTATCTATTTTTTTTTTGATTTTTTTTTTTTTGTAGAATTAATTCGTTATCGAAGTTTGTCTTGATTTCGATTTTGCTTTGTGAATTCATATCCACTAGGATTGGAAGTGGTTCTGCTTCAACTTCTGATCCAACTGGTACTGCAGCTAGTAGTAGAGTCCCTTCTGTGTGTGATGGAATCGCTTCAGAATACAAATATAAGACGAAGGCCACGAGGAAGGGAAAACTTTACTGTGGATGAAGTTTAGTTGAAAAGATAATGATTCCTTTATTAAGTTCCCCCCTTAGAATACTAACATCGAGTACGGCATTGGTCAGTCATGGCTAGAGTGGTATTCTTGTTCTTTTCTGTGGTTCTTTTGTACCACTTTGTGTGTCGTGTTCACTGCTTTAGCAGTCAATGGTAATGATTTCGGACAAGAATGAAAAATAAATGAGTAAAAACTTTCAGTAGAATGTAATGGGTGTGATGAATGTACTATTTGTAGATTCTACATCCTTCACTCGGATATGGCCTTTCCTAAATTTGTACTCTCATGTTAATTTTAATTAAAAGTTTCCTTTATGTGTTCCTTTCCCTGTTCTTCTTCATCATCTTGAAATCCTGTTTGGGAATTTTCTCGAACGGGAAGAGTCGAAATGCATTGACGTAAATGGATGGACCAATGTCAAATCTTGAGATGTGGATTCTATAATGTAGATGACAGTTTTTTGTTCATTTTCTTTTCCTCTTCAGTCTAAGTAGGTAGTGATATGGCAACGAGGATAGCAGTATGTAGCATATTATACAAAAAAAAAACTTTGAAGAAAACTTATCTAAGGAATTGGAAATAGTTGCTCAGTCGAACATGTCTTATGTAGTTTGAGGTTGGACGAAGTAAAAGCAAATTACGATAATGGATGAATGAAAAGCGATTGTCTTTTGTAAGTCCATTAAGAGTTATTATCATACTGCATTGAAGAAGAAACTTGTGAAGCTTTGATTTGCACCCAAATCCAAATGAATTGATGATGATGTAGGTCTGTGTTTGTCTGAGCTACCAATCATTTGGTTGAAGAACTGAAAAGTGCTTGCGGGACGTGATGTCTCTTTCATTCATAATTTCTGCACGCAAGACAGGAAAAGTTGTGGCTTATTTATAGGACCAGTTGATGAAGGAACACTAGTCTACTTCTGTCCATTATCATTAGTCGGATCCGGACTGTGAGTTTCGAGCAAACAATCAACGCAGTATTCTATAAAGATGTAGTTGATCGACTTTTGGAAAGGATATGGGCGAGTTCGCCGGAACTGTACATCACGGCGGCTGGTTCTTGCTTAACCAAAACCCTAAAGCATTGTGTAAGATTTGGCTGTCCTAAGTTTTGCTTAGTTCTTTTGGCGAAATTGTTATTTATTATGATCCAAACTGAATAGTTCATTCTACTTGATACAAAGTCTGCAGAAACGGTCCTTTCATATCCTCAGAACTTGTTGCGATTCTATCTTACTATTATTCGCTATTATTTCCTTGTTCTTCTCTGCAGGCTTTGTAGACTTGATGCGTTCATTTTACCTTTAAGTAAATTTTTCGAACCTTATCCTGCAGCAGCTTTCCTGAATTTCCTTGGCCACGAGCTGCCTTGCTCTTTCCATAATATTTCTTCTGAGAAGTTCAATCATCTTCTAGAGCTGGTGGGCAAATCTAGTCGTTCTATGCACAACCACTCTATGTATGTTGTTGTGTTACATGTCTTTCCCGAAATTGTTGGTCAAACTCGAGGTTTTATTGTGGTGTCCGAGAAAAACCCAGCAAATCAAAGCTATGTCTTTGATGGCTTTTTTCCAGGGTTGCCACTGGCCTTCGGTAGTTGATGATGCCATCAGAGAACCTCTAGGAAATTAGGGATATTCAATCCGATCCGTCGTCCTCACTATATTTTCTCTTGATTGTGATATTCAGAATATTCACGATTCTACCCTGGTAATAAGGTAGCGGTCCCAATCAGGTCGTTGGACATCCATCATCCCGGAGGAGTACCTTGTGTCCATCGTGATGTGTGCAATCTAGTTGGTGGTTGATTGATTGCGAATCCTCGCTGCAAAGCCTATTATAATGAATCCAATATCTAAGACGGTGTTATTCAGATATTCCGACAGTACCACAAAAGTATATGTTGCTAGGTAGTAATTACTATGGTAACGTCATCTCCCCACTCTGTGCTTATGTTGGCAAATTTTTCCTTCATACATGTCACACATTGAAAACTCAAGAGTTCTTCCCTTTCCTTTGCTCCTGTGACAAACCCGGTTCAACGGACAAAATGTCAGTACTAATCGCTGTGGTATATGTGCTGATCCGAAGTTCGTTCTCGCTATTTCGTTTGTATATGCCTTCAACGGATTTACCGTCAAAATCTGTCAAAACGTTAAAAGGCCAATGTGTCTTTCGGCGCGGCAAATCGACGATATACCAAATCTAAACAGTACGGCAGATCCTGAAAAAAACCAACGAATTCCAAGTCGAGACACAACACTTCTTTATCGACTTTAAGGCCGCATAGGCGAGCATTCATCGCCTGGAGCTGTATAAGGCGATGGCTGAATTCGGGATCCTGAGAAAACTGATCTAGTTATGTCGCATAACACTTGAAAGCACGCGGTGCGCTGTGCAATTTGGTAACGCTTCATCGGAACTGTTCCAGACATGCGCCGGATTTCGCCAATACTTTTTCATGCGATTTCTTTAACCTTGATCAGATAGTGCGTAAGGCTGGCGTTAACACTAGAGGCACTATCTTCCACAAATCAATCCAGCTATTGGGTAAGCAGACGACATTAAGGTCATCGCTCGATTCCATCAAGATTCAGGCATTTGTAGTAATCGAAGAAAACACTAGGGAAGTTGTTTTAACTGTAAACGAGGGCAAGAAAAAACGACTGTATTGGTTTGTACAATTCGAGCGGTTGAACAGCAATGCTCCAGCTAAGAGAATGTTCGAACAAGACCAAACCCCCGTTTTAAAGATTAAGCAGTCGAGGATTCAAGGATGCTTGGTCTTACGAACTGGCAGTAGCGTGCCTGGGATCGAAGAGGATGGTAGGCCGTCATGTCTCAGGCAGAGACTCTTCACGGGTCGGGAGCCCGTTAAGTAAGTAAGTTCTTCCGCACTTCTTGATGGTGTGATCTCCCAACCCCACAGAAGTATACTGGGCCCATGAATGGCGTCTTTGCGTCTACTATTACTGTCTTTTTCGACCAACAGCTTGTCGATAGGCAATCCAAAATTGTCGAAAATCTTGTTTTAATGTACGCACCAGAGCTTATGTGTCTATTTAGCTCATTTATCATACGAGCAGGCAACCCTCAAACTATTTTGAAGCTGATTCCATGAGTTTTAATAGTCAATATATGTATCTATAGCACAGTGAAAGGCTACAAATCACTTGGATAACATCGACGTACACGGAGACTAAAAGTATCTGGGCTTGAATCATCAAGGATAAGCACCAAACCACCACGGGCTTCTCTATAGCAATAATTTCATCTGCCACATACGGCGACATCGAATGGCTCTTCCATTCCTTCCATTCTGTGAATATCGTTCAACCTCTTCCTTTTTCTAAACTTATACCTTACCTGCTATGGAAACCATTTAAATGATGACTATGCACATTGTGCTGCTATCAGCATTGAATTAAAATTGCTTTTGAGCAGATTCGTTTCAAGTCACAGGGCAGCTGTAATTGATGGTTATACTTTATAAGAAAAGCTCATACTATATTTGTATACATGGCGTGTTATTACATTAGTATATCTCAAAGCCTCAATCTCAATTTATTATCTAATTAGTTAGTGTCTAATGTTTCGGATATTTATAGACACGAGTAACGAACCTAAAATAATGCCGCGTGCGTAATGAATTAACACAGTTAGCAGTGCAAATTAATTCTAATCAAGAATTATGACGTTCCTTCTTAATATTTGGTGTAATTATGTTGCTTCTATCATTTTTAGTTTATATATAGGATTTGTGTTAACATTTCTTTATTGTACTTAAAACTAACCATACAACAGAGTATTGACATCACTGTGCATAAAGGCAATATTATCTCTAAAGAAGAGTTGATCATTCAATGTTTTTGTTTTTATTTTTACAATACTATAGTTAAATGTCTCTAAAAACTCATACAACAAACAGAAATGATTATTACCTGTTTCTAATCGAGTATTTCCTTGAAACGGAGAGCAATCAGGAACACGTAGAAATTTACATAATTTGGTTTTCACTGGGCCTTTGAATGTTCATTTCAGATTGATTTTTTTCTCCGACATTTTCAGTGTGCATTTCAGATGATTTCTTCTTCTTTTATTAACATATGGAATGCGTATAACTACATCAAATGCTGCATATTTTTCCCACGTATCTGAATTGCAACCGCGTCGCTTCAGTACGACCAAAAAATGAGGCAAAAAATACTACAATGTCCCAAAGGTAGTAACAATTTTTGATCGTCCGTCAAAAACATTAGAAATTCAACCCCATGCTCCATCGCTAATTTATAATTAAATACCAGCTGTTAGTTCTTTGAATAAGTCCAATCTGCTTGCTTCACACTTAGCGGCTAACTCAACTCTTCCAGATTGTACTTTTTTTCCCGCTTGCATTTAGATGCGTCGAATCGCCAATGGGACGTATCCACTTTCGCACTCTTACAAATCCGTTGGTCCAGATGGTATACTCGTATCTCCCCTTCTTCTGAATGAATGAAAAGCAACTGGCAGCGATCCAAAACCTATCGAAAAGCAAATCTAACCACGACAACGAAAGCGAAGTGATCAAATATCACTTCGACGGAATTAAAGCTTTCCTCAAAACAAATTTTGCCAACCTCCTTAAGTCCAACGAACTCACACACATAAACGACTCTATCAACCTTCTCCGTACTGATCTCGACTTGCTTTTTCAATCCTCCTCCAAAACAACACATCACATCCCGCATCCATCAGATTCTACGCTCGATGACCTGACCCTAAAAATGATTGATGTCAGTGAGGAACTCACAGCAACTCGGTTGACCGTTGCCGAAATCGGTAAAGAAGTGAGATTGGCTTCCAACAAAATCGATGGAATACCCGATCAAATTCAGTTCCAGGCTAGTTCCCCGTACAATGTCTCAATTCATAATGAATTAGTAGACACGGAGTCTCATTTGCCATCATTCTCTAATACTCCACCCGCCACCCTAACAACAGAAACCGAAACCGTCTTGCCTTTACCAACTAAAATCCCGCCCGTCGCCGCTCCACGCAAACTGCTCAATCAATTTGGAACTTCATGGACCCCCTCCGAATGGAAAAATAGACTCGAAAAGCTGAAACAGGGAAACCATACGGCATTCTTCGTTGAAGGGGCCCCTCAACACGCTGATGTTTCTTGGGTGCGGAATTTCTTTCACCGAAGTTACGCTATCACCATTAGCGAGTGCCAGATGATTTCCCCCGCTGACGCCAACAGTTCCTGCAGCTTCAAAGTCAACATCCCAACCAAATATTCGTGGTTGTTCCCTACTCCTCCTGGTAAGACAACTAAACCTGGGAAGATAAGAATTACTAAATGCTCTGAGGAACGAGAACTCGCACATCTCGAGAGTAATGAAAGTGTTAAAAATAATCGTAGTGTTAACAATAAAATTAAAAAAAGACCCCTGTCCAACTCCCTTCCAAATAAAAAATATGCTTCCAAAAAACGAAGCTCTAATCTCGACCCCAACTGGAGCTTCAAAACAAACTTATTCCCCAATTTTAGTCCTCCCTCCTCACTTATCCGACACAAAGCCCTTACACACCAATCTTCTAATCCCCCAATTCCCCCCGTTCCACCGAAGTCCCCGCGCCAACGCGTCTCTTTCAACTTAACCCCAACCACCCATATTATTCCTTCTCAACCTTCTACGCCACCAAACCCAGCTAGCAACCCAATTCCCAACTTCGACCTTAAAACTGGAGCTAAGTACCCTAACTTCATTAACTCCCATACCTTAAACCCCACATCTCATCCTTCGTCCAACTCCATATCCAATCATTTATCTCTATCTCCCTCCTCCAATGCTCCTATTCTTGATCCCCTTTTTCCCCCACTGTTAAACTAACACAGCAAACCAATGGCACTACAGAAAGTCGATATGCTCTCTCTAGGCTCAGAGAACGAAAGATATACGAAAACATTCGTCTCTTTCTTGCCTATTTACATGACAAATCTGACTCGGTCTGCTACGAAGGGAAAACCAAAACCAGCGTCATGGTTTCCATCCAGCAGGAAGGTCTCCCTACCGACCCTATCAGTCTCAGGAACCTTTATGTCAGGTACCACGAGATATTTAACATGTCCCCTCAGAAAGTAGCAGACGACCTTGCTGCATTCGGCAACTATGTTCACTCTAAACGAGTATCACACCTACAACGAAGCCGAGCCGACCACGATAAATTTTTTCGTCCATAACGTGCCTCCCTTGCCAGCGCTTAAACCATCCTGCCTCACACCTCCACCCCACAACATCCGTCTTACATTTTACTACCAGAATGTAAGAGGTCTTCGCTCTAAAACCAATGCTGTCCTACGTCAATCGCATGCTCTTCCCTTTGATATTTACGCCTTGACCGAAACCAATTTGATTCCCGACATAAAGAACCAGGAATTGTTCCCTCCTACTTTTAATGTTTTCCGCGACGACGATCCTACCCGCACAAATAAAGATTCCCCCTGTCGAGGCGTCCTACTGGCGATGGACAACAGCCTTAACTCTTCTCCCATTGCAATTTCTTCATCCTCTAAAGCCGACTTTGTCGCAATAAAAATATCACTGCCTCTCAAGTCCCTTTACGTTATATGTTGCTACATCCTACCAGCTCAACCTATCGAATCTTACCAATTTGTTATTGATGCGATCGATCATTTAATTGACCTGTCAGACCCTACTGATGATATCCTTATTTTCGGCGACTTTAATCTTCCTCAGCTACAGTGGACTCCATCAGATGATCAATCGTTTTTCATCGCTTCAAATGCCATCTCAGCTAAGGAATGTCTCTTCTTAGATCGCTTAACAGACTCAAGTCTATGCCAAGTCAGTGGTATATCCAATTTTATGGGCAGGCAATTAGACCTTATTTTCACAACAGATCCAATTAACTCCTCAGTCTCACTTTGTCCCCTATCTCTCTCAACAATCGATAACTACCATCCCCCCCTTCTACTTTCATTTTTTCATAACTCTTCATCCCAGTCCACTCCCCCCACAACTCTCTCATCCCACGACTTTCATAAAGCAAACTTTCACAAAATCAGTGAATATCTCAGCAGATCCCACTTTAACTTTCACAACTTAAGTATAAATGATGCCTTATCCATTTTTTATAAAGAAATATTTAATTCTTTTTCACTTTACGTTCCGTTTTCCCGCCTTAAAACATCATCTACTAGTCCTCCCTGGTATAATCGCAAGCTTCGTTCCTTACGAAATAAGAGAAATAAGTTATGGGCTGTTTTCCTGCGTACCAGATCTTTTACCGACTATTCCAACTATCTTGGTGCTTATCTTCATTTCACCGAACTTTACGATTCCCTTTACCAGCGCTACCTTAACAATGCGCAAGTCAACCTTATAAACCACCCTAAGTCCTTTTTCCAATTTGTTAACTACAAAAGAAAGTCCGATGGTTACCCTCCTTCCCTCTCTTTCAACAACAGGTCATCAACCGATCCACTCACCATTGCCAACCTATTTGCCACCTTTTTTAAGCAATCCTTCACCAACGACTCCTTTGTACCAGATCCATCCTATTTTAGTTACCTACTGAACTTCTCTAATGGCCCACTTCTCTCTCATATTTTTGATCCGTCTTATATCGAACATAAATTACACCAACTCAATGACGAATTCACACCCGGCCCAGATGGCCTCCCTGCCATATTTCTTAAAAAATGTTCTTCCTCTCTTTCCCTTGCCCATTCTAATCTCTTCCGTCTATCCCTTTCACAAGGAGAATTTCCTCAGGTTTGGAAAACCTCCTTCATAACCCCGATCCACAAGAAAGGATCAAAGAATGAAATAACCAACTATCGTCCCATCGCTAAACTCTCCCATATACCCAAACTCTTCGAAAGTATTTTGTATGAAGCTCTAAGCTTCCAATGCAAATCACTTATTTCCCCTAGACAACATGGCTTCTTAAAGGGTAGGTCAACCACCACAAATCTCGTTGAATTCGTATCCTTTGCCCTCTCTGCCCTAGAGAATGGCAATGAAGTCGATATAGTTGCAACCGATTTTAGCAAAGCCTTCGATAAAATCTCTCATCGGTTAATTATCTTTAAATTGTCTGCCCTCGGCTTTGAACCCATATTGTTAAAATGGATATCCTCTTACCTCGAAAACCGTTTTTACAGTGTTCGTTTTAGGTCAGCCCAGTCCGCTCCATTTTTGGCCACCTCTGGAGTTCCACAAGGCAGCCATCTCGGTCCCCTTCTTTTTATATTAACCATAAATGATCTCGATATGATCATCAAACACTCGTCTGTCTCCCTTTACGCCGACGATACCAAATTTTTCAAAACCATTTCCTCTCCCCATGACTCTTTCCTCCTTCAACAAGATCTTGATAGTTTCTCGATCTGGTGCCTCAAAAATTCTTTGGAACTTAACATCGCCAAATGCCAATACATCACCTTCTCACATAAGCGGAACCAATCTCCTCCCCGACTCTATCTTCTCCATAACCAACCTATCTCCTGCGTACAGTCTCTTCGCGACCTCGGCATTTTGTGTGACAGCGAGCTCAACTTCCGTTTACATATGGATGAGATAATCCTCAAAGCCAACTCTGCACTAGGTTTTGTAAAACGGTGGTCCAAAGAATTCACCGACCCATACGTGACCAGGTCCCTCTATATTACCTTTGTTCGCCCCCTCCTAGAGTACGCCAGTCAAGTATGGTCCCCATATCATCGTGTTCATATCTCGAGAATTGAAAGCATTCAGCGTCGTTTTCTTCGATTTGCTCTTCGAGGTATGCCCTGGGACGATCCTTTTAATCTGCCCCCCTATCAAAATCGTCTCAACCTTATCAACTTAAACACCCTCGAAGATCGCAGAGATGCAGCAGACTTTCTCTTAATTCATCGACTCCTTTCAGGTCACGTTGAATGCGCGTCCCTTCACAACTCCATTTTCCTCAACACTAACCCTCGTAATCTACGTACCCCTCGACTCTTCTATCTACCAACCCACCACACCTCCTATGGCGCGAACGAACCAATCTCCCGTATGCTACGTCAAATCAACTCAAACCCTACCGTCTTTGACTTTCACCGCACCACTTCCTACCTCAAATCTGTTCTCCTTCACCACTCCAACCAACCTTAGTTTTAAGTTTTAGTTTAAGTTTATTTTTTAAGTTATAGCTTGTATTAAGCCGAATAAATGGGGGCATTCGCCCCCACCAAAATCAAATGAAGAGGTGTTCTTCCACGTTGGCAAGGCCACTGCGTAAGTTTTGTCATCAATCCTACTCTTTAGAACTCTTTTCGTTCTCAGCTCGTCGGCGAATCATCTTTTCTCTCCTCCTACAGACCCATTGCTCGTCCCTTCTTTCCAAGGTCATGGAAACGCTGAAATATCTCGAAACACGAAAACTTCTCTATGACCGGCAGTACGGTTTTCGTAGTAATAGGTCCACTGCTGATTTGATGGTATATCTCACCGAAAAGTGGAACCAAAGCATACATCAATCTGGCGAAAGCAAGAAGTTGCACTTCATATTCCTAAATCATTTGACAGAGTTTGGCATCAGGCTATTTTTCAATAGATTAGCAATTATAGTACCTTTCGTAACGTTCAATTCAAGTTGTCTTGGATGGTTTTAGGTCTGATATTTATTATTATTTTTTTTTTAAAGAACTTAACACTCAAGTGGGTATGAATACACTTAAAGTACCTGAGCACGTGTTAAGTTTTTTTGGAAAATGAGATAGAGAAAGAAAGAAAGATGTTTGGGCTCAATGGTTATTTCGCTCCATGGGTGGCATCCAACGTTTAATGGGGACACTAAATTCTTAGTGAAAGCTGGCTTGTTGTTGATTTCTAGTCAACTACTCATCTTACTTCATTTTCGTTAACTGAAAAAATGAATGTATTTCGGGCGAGGCTGGGATTCGAACACCGAACCTTCCGATTTGGAAGCCAGTCCACTACCACTTGAGTCACGGCCGGCCACAAAAGAAATGCTGGTGTGCCCCAGAGCTCCGTTCTGTCTCCGACACCCTTTTCAATTTTCATCAATGATCTCTTGTCTGCTACTTCTAATCCAATATACTCCTTTGTTGATGACAGCAAATATTCGTTCCCCAGCATAACCAATTGGGGAACTACCAACAGAGTGGAGTTAAATATTTCCAAAACACAATGCTGTCTGCTGTCGTTAAATTTATTGTAAATACTCAGCCATTATCCATGAATGACACTTGCATCGTTGAAAACGAAAAACTTTCCATTCTCCGTGTGTCAATGTGTCAATGACAACGTACGTTGGAATGACCACATATTCGATGTCGCTAAAAATACTGCGAAACGTCTAGGTTTCCTCAAGTGATATAATAAATATTTTATCCCCTCTGATCTAGCCTCAATATATAGGCGTTCATTCGCCCAAAATTGGAGTACAATGCTCATATTTGGTTAGGTGCTCGTAAAACCTCTCTGTAATTGCTAAATAATGTTCAAACCCTTGCGATAAGACTCATAGGTGATGGTAATAACACCAAGTCAATTAAAAAAACCTCGAACACCGACGAAATGACTCCTGTCTCGCCTTCTTTTATTTTCACCTTCAGTGCTCCATTGAAATAGCCAGTAGGATTCCGCCCCTTCAAAACTTTAACCATAACACCCGTTTCGCTATGAATGCTCATCAGTCTACCCTCCTTCGACCGACCTGTGTGCAAACATTTTAAGGTTATTAAAAACGCCTTGAGCGCGCGCTAATTATATAAAAAAAAGACGAGACTAGTCGAAATCAGCATCGGAAAATATGTCTTTTGCAATGTCCACACGCTGCTTTGTTAGGGGTAAATTCAAGTCCTTCTGCACCAGTTTGTCAGCGACACGTCTCAAGCACAATTGATTGGGCAAATTTCCGCGAACGAATCCAATCGAGATATTAGTAATTTTTGCTAACTATCCGATGGTCGATTTGCGATTACGACTATTAAATCTTTAATTGCATCGACATGTGCTTCAGTTCCTGGTGCAGATGGTCTGCCAGAAAGGTCGTCATCGTCGTTGGCTTTACGAATCCTAATGCACTGTTTTCATTTTTTTTAATAACATAATGTTTTGGTTCCGTTAATTTCATTTTTAACAACAGAACATTCGTTGTTCAGTTTTTGTAGTAATTGTTAAAAAATCACCGCAAACCGAGGAAACAACGCTGCATCCCTTACAAGCGTGATGATACTCATATGACAGATAAATTGAGAATTCAATAAAACAGCGATGTAGATATTCGGTCCGCATTCGTAAGCCTTTTAGCGCCTTTGTCCAATTATTAAAAATTACATAAAGGCAAATCACGTCATATTAAGTTGTTCCGGACATGTGAATGTGGTGGTTAGATACAATAGAAACTTTTGCACGACATTAAGAAGCAACGAACTGCGTACACTACCTTGTTGTACTCCAACTTTAACTTCGTACTCTCGAATCTTTGAAAACTCTTTCTAAATCGGTGAAAGGGATGTACTCGTACATGTGTTTCTCTGTCTTAACTTCGGCTCTGCCTTTATATAGTTAAACATCCAATCGTCTCTCATCATTTTATTGATCAACGTCGCGTTTTTTTTTACCTAACTGGTGGCGTCCATTTGAACCACCGAACACAGCTTTTGCACAACTCCTACATTTTTCTTCAAAGTGGTTCCACATACCTTGTGCGCTTAGTTCCTATTCTTAGTTTACGTCATTTTGGAGCCATTCTTGCTAATTTTGCGTCCAGAGCTGACCTTATGCTGTTGTGCCAATTTATTTTCTCGACTGATAGCGGTGCTGACTTGCTAGTAGTTCGCCCAAGATCATCTTAGAATATTCTAATATTTCATGTAGCTTTTCTTTAATCTTGTTAAGTGGCTCAGTGGTCTTGTTTCATTCCTTAAATTCTTTGAACAATGAGTAAATCATCTATTGAGCGAACCTACTCACTACCTAGTCACCATAAATACCACATAATCTTAATCATTTAATTCATTATTCAAGTTGAACTAACAGTGAGCTATTACAAATTCGCATTCAGTTATGACTACTTTACGTGCGTCAACTCCAATTTTCGCCCGTTATAATCGTCCCGATAAGCGAACATTTGAGCGTTTTGTGAATGAATTCGAATCGACTTATTCACTGATGTATCCGTGAAAGTGTAACAGGGAAACCCCAGAAGTAAGAGGGATATTGCGGCTGTACGCGACTTAAGACCGCAATCAATTGATTCCGCGCCGTTCTCAATAGCTGGCGTATGTTACGAAAAGACTTGGCTATAGGTTCGTATAAAATCGTATAGATCGAAGAGCTAAAGCCAAATGACCATCATGCACGTCGAACTAGTTAATTGGGCTCTACGTATTGAAGATGGAAGAAAATCGAGAGTTTCACCGAAAAATCATCCTCAGGAACCAGGCTTATTTTTGGTTAAATGGCCTTGTTACGAGGAGCGTTCAATATATTCTCGGTATCGATATGAAGGAAAATGCGAATTCAATTTAAATTGTTTTTATTTTTCAATATAATCTCCCCTAACATCAATGCATTTGTTACATCTTGAGATAAGCTTTTTTAAACCCTCAAAAAAATAAATTTCCTCTTTCTCTGCAAAATACCCATTTATTGCCGACTTGAGTTCTTCATCATCCGAAAATCTTTTTCCACGAAGACATTTTTTCAAATCCGGAAACAGGAAATAATCACTAGGGGCAAGGTCTGGACTATAGGGTGGTTGGATGTTGGATTTCTTCGAAACCACAATCTCGCGCAGCAGCCTTGGAAACTCGCGCCGTGTGAACGGGAGCGTTGTCATGAAGAAGCAACACACCCGCTGCGAGTTTACCCCGTCTTTTCTTTTTAATTTCCTCCCGCAAATTATGCAAAGTGGAAGCGTAGGATGTGGCGTTGATGGTTTCACCTTTTTTTTGTACTCAATGAGCAAGATTCCCTTTGAGTCCCAAAAAACTGTGGCCATGAGCTTCCCGGCAAACGGAGTGACTTTGAACTTCTTCGGGGGGTCTGTTCCTTTTTTATGCCACTGCATGGACTCTTGTTTGCTTTCAGGGTCATAGTGGTGGACCCATGTTTCGTCCCCAGTAACAATTCGATCCATAACACCGTCCGCGTTCTCGCTACACATCTCCAAAAGCTCTCTACAGCATGCGATTCTCACTATTTTCTGAGGCGCTGTGAGCATTCGTGGCACCCATCTTGCACTGACCTTTGAAAGGTTAAAATAGTCATGAAGAATGGTGTGAATGGTACCAATTGAAAGCTTGGTGATCTCTGCCATCATTTTCACCTTTATTCGGGCATCCTCAAGAACAAGTTTTTCGACTTCTTTGATGCTTTCTCCCGTACAAGCAGTAGCCGGGGCGCCGGAGCGGGGGTCGTCTTCAATGCTCTCTCTGCCTCTCTTGAACTCACTTGACCACTTTTGCACAGTTGATAATGAAGGTGCGGAACCATGGTAAACAGCCACCATCTCTTCATGAATAGTTTTTTGACTTTTTCCTTGCTTAGTGAGAAATTTAATAACAGCGCGATGCTCAATTTTCACCATCATCGTCTCAGTTGCCATTATGATTGTTTAACTAGAATAATAGTATTACTTGATAAATAAGTCAATTTATATATACAACCACAGCTTCACCCCGATACCAAGAATATGTTGAACGCCCCTCGTATAAGCAAATTGCCGCATTTGGTCAAAAAAGTTGACTGATGGGTGTCAGAGGTGTCATTGGGCCATAATTCTCCCTAAATGATGCCGGTCCATCGGTTACAGTCAATGGGGACCTCTATTGCTCCATATTAACCTATTTTTTTGGGATAAATTTGAACTATGATAGTTTCAACAGCGCGACTTATTGAATTCGAAGTTCTTCGATCGTCTTATCGCCAGAAGTGGCCCTGTGAATTGACAGCTCGTGCGATTTAATACCATAAGACTCTTTGCTTTGATGCTACATTAAGTCTCGGATTTATGCTAACAAGTCAGATGCTTTAGACGACTTGGAGGCGAATTTGACGTGAATGATTATGCAAAGCATTTGGATGATGTCATCAATTATGGTATCAATAATACTTCAATCCAAGGCGGAATGATTAGCACTCATTTTCTTACTAAGAAACCCTGTATTCATTTTCATCAGCCTTCAATAATTAGCTTTTCTTAATATTTGTATCTCAATATGTTTTATTAATATGCTGTCGTAATTGTAGTCTTTCTTTAATAAAGTTTTTTTTAAAAAGCAGTCACATCTGCTTCATCTTTTCAAACTGCTTCCTTAGGTCAACCTTTTTATATTTAACAATTGCTCTAAACAAATTGTAACCATGCTTACATCAACTATCAACTGTAACAACTGTCCCAATTATTGCAAATGTTCATATGAAAATTTATAAAAAAAAAAAAAAAAACAATTAACAAATTTTACTTGCAGCATTGTGTTTTACTAAATAAGATTGTTTATTTTCTTCACGGACGCATAAAGGTCTACTATCTACTTAAAATTAGTTAAGCTTTAAACAAATTACATTTTAAACCAAAGTAAGTAACGATTCGTTAGATTATAACTACGCTGCACCCTCTTTCTATGTAAAAGCCTTGAATATGACGGTCTTGCTGTAGGAAAGTAACCTAATTTTCACACAATCTTTAATACTTCTATATAAATAAACTATAAAAAATAAATGACTAATGGTGATGGCGGTAAATTGGTTTCTGTATTGTACAACTTTTGGGTTCAAAATTTCCTTTCTATTAAAATTGTTGTATTTTAAAAAAATTAAATAATGTATAACTTCTTACTTACAGTGTCCCTTCTACCCTCCAGCAGTGGTAGCTCTCCAGTAGAAGGAAGTAATTAAATGGAAAAATCTGAAAAGAAAAACAAGAAATCAAGTATTTAACCGTCGTTATCAGTTGTCCCATTACGAAGGATCTTCTAAAGCCAAGAATTTGTTGAACATTATTAAAAAAAATAAATAAACAAAACAAAAAACTTATTAAATCATTTTTTTTATATACAAAATTATATATAAAAGCAAAACCAGTTATATACAATTTATACAATACTAAAACGATATAAATTCTGTGAAAAAAAAAAAAAATAAATTCAACATGAAACTGAAATTAACAATGTGCTCAATGAAAACTGCACTTTCAAATTTATATAAATAAACCGTTGAAATAGTTGAAACAATGAAAAAAGAAAATTTGCAACAGTCTATGTCTTAACAATAAAACGAAACAACGTCAAACGTTGTCCGTATTGTGCCTTAAGATTTGTGGCTAATGTTTTTGTTTTATATATTTTTTTTTAATTAATTAATTGTTTTCGTCCTGTACTTGCACAAGTGAATAAAATTTTTCAAAAACTAACACCACACTGGCATTAGGAATATGTGTTTGTGAGCTTTTCCCTTTTGCTTCAGTTTGTATTATTTTTCCTTTTTGTGATTTGATTTTTATATTATTATGTTTTTTTTTTTTTAAATCCATAACAACAGTTACGAGTATGTGTATGTCCTACATACATTTCTCTTGGCATTTTCTAATTTTTGTTTTCTCTTTATACACTATATTGTATTACGGTGAAGTTTTTTTCTATATTTTTTTAAAAGGAGAATTGTTAAAACGAATATAAATAAAAACAGAATATTTAATACAGAGTAAATTTGTTTATATATTTGTATATCTATCTGTAATAATATAAAATCAAATAAATAATTTATTTGTAAAAAAAAGCGCTGTATCTATTGTTGAAAGATTTTTTTTCAAAGAAATTTCAAAAATTATTGATCATTGTTTGCTGCTCAACAAATCAGTGCTGCTGTAGTAACAACTGAAATTGAGTTTGAATCAAGAATCTTTATATAGGGTGGCCAGGTAGCAATGATAGCACAGATAATAAATCTATACAGATGTCTCATTCATATGGGAAGTTTTGTCCTATGAAAATGAAATCGAACTAAAAAAAAAAGCTTTTTTAAAAAGCTGCAAAGAGCAGAAAAATCATTTTATTTCTTTTCGCTTTTTGCTCTTGCCACTTGTCACTCAGGCATGCAAAGTCGTTTATCGTGCAAAAACAATACGTGAACGAAAGAAATAAATAAAAAAAACATACGTTGACGTTGCCCAGCATAACCGGTTTACTTGGGTTTATGTACGTGTGCTTGTTATTTTGTTTGTAACTTGTTAAGCAATGTAAATTAATGGGGGTAGGAATATAATTTTGAAGATCATGCGATCGACGGTCCGTGAAGGTGGATGTGCTGGAGGGGGTGGGTATGACGTTGCACCACACTATAAAAGTGGTTGATATTTGAAGCACGAGGTGTTAGGGGCTAATACATGTTATGGGGTTGAAGATATACGTATGTACATGAGCGCTAGACCAATTTCCCGATTTTAATTTTGTGCTAAGGACATTAAGTACCTACAAAATTTGATAAATTTCCAAGCATTGAGCAACATCGAACTTATTCGGAAAATGTACAGTATGTCAAGAATGAGTTTACACACCGAAAAAATGTATCAATTTTTCAACTTATTAAATAATTTCGTTTGTTTTTATTGCAATATTTCAATTTTTTCTTTCTGTTTGTGTTCAGTTAGAATATAAACAAAGAAAAAAAAAAAAAAATCCAAGTAGAACGTACGAATAAAGAAAAATACAACAAAAACCATGTCCACCTCATTTTTTGAGTGTCAAACAACTCTTTACACAAGGGTTGTTTTTATTTCTCTTTGCATGAACTCATTGATAACTGGTTTAATAACCGTTATCAATTTGCAAAAACTGTCTTGTTTTGATCCTTTCCTTTGGTTTCTTGTTCAAATTGTGAATAATTTTTGCAGTCTGTACACGTTTAAAAAAAAATAAATAAATTTTCAAAATGCCAGGAAAAAGGCTAACATTTGAGATCGTGCAGCTTATATATTACAACTGGCAAATGGGGAAAAGTGTGCAAGATTTATCAGAAATGTTTTCAGTAACACGTAAGACGGTTTATAATATTTTAAATCGCGTTGAAAATGAAGGCAGACTGGAGCCAAAGTATGGGGGTGGCCCAAAGGCAAAGATTACTGAGCGTACAGAGCGCTTAATAATGAAAAAAGTGTACGAGAACCCACAAATTTCAACTAGAACTATTTCTAGGGATTTAAAGGATAAATCTATTGTTGACGTTTCCCACGAAACAGTTCGGAAGACCATCATAAACAACAAATATAATTCCAGAGCTGCTCGAATGAAACCGCTGCTATCAAAAGAAAATGTCGAAAAACGTTTCGCCTTCGCTTCAAACTTGATTGCTGAGCCTGATGATTATTGGGACGATGTTATATTCTGCGATGAATCGAAAATCATGCTGTATTATAACGATGGACCAACTAGAGTCTGGCGCAAGGCTTTGACATCCTTGGACAAACGAAATATAATTCCCACTGTAAAATTTGGCAAATTGTCTGTCATGGTTTGGGGCTGTATTTCAAGCAGAGGAGTAGGCGACTTGACATTCATAGAAACAAAAATGAACGCCGAACAATATTTAAACATATTGAAAACCCATCTAAGAAGCAGTGCGAACAAATTTGGCTTTATTAGGGACAATAAACCGCAATTTAAGTTTTACCAGGATAACGATCCTAAGCACAAGGCACTTAATGTGCGTTTGTGGCTGCTATACAACTGCGGAAAAGTGTTAGATACACCAGCACAAAGTCCCGACTTAAATCCCATTGAAAATTTGTGGGCCTTCTTAAAGAAAAAAGTCGCGAAACGGCAGCCCAAAAATCGAGCTGCACTAAAAACTGTTATAACGGAAGAATGGCACAGTTTACCAACGTGTTACGACATGAAAAAGTTGGTTTTTTCAATGAAAAATCGTCTAATACAAACAATAGATGCTAAAGGTGGCCCGAAGAAATATTAAAAGTTTTAGTTTTTAACGTCTAGGCTAATAAATTTAAAATAAATGGAGTACATTTTATTTGTGTAAACAGTTATTTGACACTCGAAAACTTGAGTTTAATTTGTTTTTGTTGTGTTATTTGCTATTTATGTGTTGAACTTGTTCATTTTTTTTACTAATTCATTGTACTTATTCTAACTTAACAAAAATAAAAAATAAAATACTAAATGTTGCAATAAAAATAAGAAAATTTGCTTGTTAACTGAGAAAATTTGATTTTTTTCCGATGTGTAAACTCATTCTTGACATACTGTATGTACATATGTGTTATTTACGAGTACATATTTGCTCCCTTTTCTTTCAAGTTATGTAAAAGGGAGTTTTTAAAACTGTACGCAAAATCTTCAATTCCGTGACTCGGGGACAACGCAGTAATGTATGGCCGAATATATGGGAGTTCGAACAAGTGGAATGGGATGTCTACCAACTTGGAGTGCAGCACCGCTGGAAACAGCTGGCGAAAGATCGCGCCAGGTTGAAAGGCTTGTTGGTTGAAGTCCTGGTCCACCCCGGACTGTAGCGCCACCTAAGTAAGTAAGGAAAATATTGGAAATATTTTTCCGACAGCCATGAATGAGCCATATTTTAACTAGCAAAATCATTACTATATAGAGTATGATTTTGTTCCTTGGAGTAGGGACTTTGGATCCAATTTTTTAAACCAGTCTGAAGTAGCAGCAGTTGCCTAGGCTTATTCTGGTGGTAATCTTCGACAAGGTGTCATTTGTTCAATTTGCATTAACCCAGAGGAGAGGAACTCCTCTAAAGGAATGAGCATTTACAGTGACAAATTGTACGATTTGGTAAATGACGGGGTTATCTTTGCTCGATAAAATATACTTTACAATGGCAGCAGATTTTGGCCACCCTGAAGTGTCTATATCAATGAAATGTCCCAACAGCTGGGCAGATCTTTATTGTGCTTATACCTGCCTGCGGTTACATAATACGAGTATTTTAATATGAGATTGAAAAAACCATATTATGAAAGCGTATCTATTTGCCGGAATCCGGTGGAGGTTTGGAAAAATTCTGAGTTTTTGTTTCCAAACTGTAAGGCGCATCGCAAATTTTCTAGTATGATGCGACACAACCGGATAAGTTTTCTTGGGACCCCGAATTAGGCCATCGCATTATGAAACCTGGTACAATGGAGGCTGTCATAAGCATAGGTGGTAGGTATTGACTTGGAACTGGATAGTTCTTTCCAAGATTTTCCAGGCCGTAAATTTTTGTGGACCGAAGAGACTTTACGTGTTCACACAGTACACTGAATAGAATCATAATGCCGACATTAGGCAAGCAGATCCTTCAGAAGCGGGCGTTATCCATCGTCATCCTGCACAGACGGACGAGTTTGGCAGGGATGTCAAGACTAGACATTGCTCTATATAGCTCGTCTCTATAAATGCTGTCATAGGCAGCCTTAAAATCGATAAGCAGGTACCCACCACCTGGTAGATCTGGACTTCTTGGGTTTTCTCCAAAATCTGCCGGATTGTGGAAATCTAATCGATTGTGTACCTGATTGGACAGGTTGTTTACGATGGCTTCAATCAAACCAATCCCAGAAGAAACATGTTTTTATCAGTGGTTTTGTCAAATGAGTCCGGTCTGGGCCCCGTGCGACTTTTTTTTATTGTACTTTTTCGTTGTCCTGAAGTTCTGGCAAACAAAGGCCATTCAACGAAGTATTAAGTAAGTGCAACATATTCAGTTTTCAGTTTTTTCTTTAAATCAATTTTGCAACAATGAACTTGTATTAAATTTTGCGTAAAAAACGGATTTAATGGTGCGCGAACATTGGAAATCTTGGAAAAGTGTTTCGGCAACGATTCTCTAAAGAAAACGGTCCTTTACCAGTGGCACGAGCGGTTCAAAAGTGGTCGTGAGTCAATCGAAGATGATGAACGCAGTGGCAGACCATCGACATCGAAAACCGACGAAAACATTGATGAAGTAAAAGAAGTGTTGGTCAATAACCGCAAATTAACCATCAGAGAGATAGCGGAGGATTTGAACATTGCCTATGGATCCATCCAAGATATTTTGGTTAATGATTTGGGTTTCCGTCGTGTAGCAGCAAAGTTGGTGCCAAAATACCTCAATTTCATGCAAAAAAGAGACCGTGTTGACGTCGCAAAAGATTGATGATTTGCGGAGCTGAATCCGATCCCACACTCACCAAAAGGATCATTACTGGAGACGAGACGTGGGTTTATGAGTACGACACACAATCCAGACATCAGACAAGTGAATGGCGTTCACCAAATGAGCCGAGAACAAAAAGACCACGTCGTTTTCAGTCAAAAAAGAAGGCAATGCTCACGGTTTTCATAGATTACAACGATGTAGTGCATCATGAATTTTTGCCAGAAGGCCAGCCAGTAAACAAAAAGTATTATTTGGGCGTTATGAGACGTTTGCGTGAAGCAATTCGCCGAAAGAGACCAGAATTGTGGGCAGAAAACTAGTGGATTTTGCACCATGATAACGTACCATCGCACAGTGCCATCATTATTCGTAATTTTTTGACGAAAAATGCAACAAATACCATCTACCAGCCACCGAATTCACCTGATTTGGCTCCTTGTGACTTCTTTCTGTTCAATCGAGTTAAAAAAAAGTCGCAGGAAGCACTAATGGACATACCGAAAACCGAATATACAAAATGTTTTGATGATTGGATCAAGCGCTGGCATATTTATAGATATAGATTTAATTAATTTTCTCAATAAATTCCTTTTCATCAAGGTGGTACTTTAGGTTTTCTATAAGAATTTTTAGTTACTTAATTTCAAATTCAATCTTTAGAACATTAGAGAAAGAAAGAATATAAATTTAAAATACAGGTGCTATAAAATTGGTTTTATTGTAAAATAAGAAGTTAAGCATCTAACACTGCTATTATTTTGCACACAGGTGTATCTGCACTGCATATTAATAACACGAATAATATTTTGCTCGTCAAACTTCAATTACAAAATGTAAAGAAATATTCGACTTTTCCCGCCTTTGAATTGTTTTTTCTTACATACACACCCATACACTCAAACAAAATACTAATTCATGAAAAATTACATAATTTCCTATTGCAGTCGAACGAAAACAAACAGTCAAGTCTTCATACCCCTTCCCGCAAACCCCTTGCATTTGTTTTGCATATTCCTTTTGCCACTGCCCTCAACTTGTGGTGAGAGAAAAAAAAATCTCTCAGTAAACAAAGCAAGAAAGAGCGAAAATAAAAAAGCTTTACATAATTCCGAAAGCTCGTGTCGGCTAGCCGACAAAAATTGAACCATTTTTTTCTACAGCGATGCGACATCTGTATAGATTTATTATCTGTGATGATAGTTTATCCAATTGTTATGTTTCAGCAGCTGTCAAAGTTATCCATGACATCTAGCTGTCAAAATATTCAGTAAGGTTTGCCTTTTCATCATGCATCGTTTTACTATTGGGCTATACCAGAGTTGCAAAAGCTTAAGTCATTTTTGGCTTAAACCTGTCTAATTCACAAGTCAATTGGTGGAATTTGAATTAAAAATTTTTTAATTCATAAACTAGCTGGTGAGTTATGAATTACACCAATTTCAATTCATAAGCTACATAGTCGGTAAGATATGAATTACACCAATTTCAATTCATAAGCTAGCTTATGAATTGGAGAACTCGTAAGCTAGCTTTGATTTTATAATTTTAAACCAAATTGATTCAAGAGCGCTTAAAGGATTGTATATGAATGAGTAGTTATTTATGCTTTATGCGTTAAATAAGCCAATTGAATTAGTAGCAATATTGATAAAATAGTACATTGAGCCAGTGTTTCTGGGAGATGCTAACTAATAATGATGTTTTTTTTTAACACAGTTGCTCTGGAAAACCTTATTTTTATTTAGATATTCATAAACCTTTTTTGGATACGTTTTTAGATTGATTGGCCAGTTACTAATTATTATCGATTTGCTTTATGCTAGTTTGTTTGTTGCCAAGAATGAAATTTAAACGGAACATGGTCTTTTTAACGTAATGGTTGCATACATCTTATGAAACGTTGAACACGTTTATGTCGGAACCACGTTTTTCAATATTTCTCCCAACTACTGAACCGATTCTAATTATTTTTATTTCAATGTGATAGCAATATTCGCAGTTAATTTGTAAACAAAAATTTTAAAGATTTGTTGACACGAAACCAATTTTTTTGATGTTTATGGTAAATAAAATGAGAGCGATTTGGGAATTTAATGGTACATTTTTATTTCATTATATGGTATATCTTATAAATAAAAAAAAGCGCAGATCAATATGTTTTTTCTATTTCGATAAATAACAATTTGGAAAATCTTCTACTTGTACAACCTTCGTAAATGTACATAAATAAACTCTGAAGTAGGAATCTTAATTACTATGTTTTGAATAGATTTAGAATAAAGATGATGGATACAAACGAAGACTCATTAGGAAGTGAATTCTTTGGTGCAATTCGCATTCGTGATGAAGGCTTTGGAACGTTAAGCAAAGGGAAATCTTCTTTTGGTTTAGTAGTAGTACTAGGAAGCCTAAGTTTCCGAGAACAGGATGTTTTAAAAAGTTACCAAAAAACAAGCTACTTGGATGGTCCATTTTTTGCAGTTGATACTACGGAGTCTGTTAAACAAAAAAAAGCAAAATCATAGCAAAATGTAATGTTTGTTAAGTGGCTTTATCTGTCAATGTTTCGTCCTTAAATAATTCTGCGTTAGCTCGAGTTCAATCTTCAATTTGGATCTGGTTCGGATATCGATAAAATAATTATTACGCTCTCTCGACTTCATTCGCTTGCTTTATTCAAAAAATAACAGAACAGAAAAATGACAAATACACTCTTTTTATAATAGACTTCAGTTCATGTAATTCAGCCATAGGGATATTAAAACAGAAAGAAATGAATATACATAAGTGATAAGGACAAATATACTGGATATATCAGATGATGAATGCTACGATAATAAATTAATCAGCAATACGGCGATGAGTGCATTCAGATTCCACAGTCTTAATGTATCATACAATTACTTGCGTCCACTTAAAGTAGGGTCATATTCGCAGAGTAGAGTTTCGTAATCTTTTAAATTGTAATCTGCAAAATATCTATACAAACAAAACCATGAAAAATTAGAGGTATATCAACTACACAAGGCAGAGAAAATTGCAAGATTGGACGTATCAAGTCGCATTATTCGACGAGGGACATGCAAATTTTCTCAAAGTGAATTTGAAGAGAACGTTTTACGTTTCATTTTGAAAAATCTACTGCCCATGTGCATCGTAAAAGATTCAGCATTTCGAAAAATATTAGATGGTAATCATAAATTTCTAATACTACGATAATATTGCAAAAGTTAATTATTTTAATCGTCGTTAAATTAGAAAGTTAATTTTTATATTGGCACGAGTACGATAACTTTGGTGCCAAGAATTGATAACGGTATTTTGTAGAGGAGTTAAAAACTAGCATTTTTTACTATGGGAAGGGGGGTCCATCTCGTTCCGTTTAGGAGTTCTGGGCAATTTAAAAACAAATGACATAAGATGGGGGAAAAAATATTAAAAAAACAACGGTAACACTTACAATAAAGTACTATACAGAATATGAAAGCCCGAAACTTGTTCTTTAATATAAAATTTACATCAAATTATTCGTGTGAATAGTTTTTGTATAATTCACATTCAAACTCAAATTCTTGGTAAAAAATTAAAAGAAAAAATTTTTTTTAACAATATTACTCAAAATTATGAAATAATGTGCCAAATTTTTTTTGTATTCAATGCGCGTATTAATTCTGAATCGAACACAAAAAACCGCATGGCTTTATATCTCTAGTTTTTGAGCAAATTGAAATTGAAATTACTACTTTAGTTTTGTTTTTTGGCATTTATGTACGTAGTCTTCCTTTGAAGAAGTTAATTTAAACATCTCGCAGACGCCTATATCAATAGTTTTCTTAATTGAGAGTACACGGGTGACCCGCTTCGCGGGATTAAGGGATTTCAACTCTCTTTCCGCAGGCGGCAGGTCCCGCTCACGCAACTTTGTTGCTCCGCTCGGGGTATGCGCTTTTCGTCAGGCAGGCGCCTATGTCATCAATACTCTTCATCCACAGTACTCATCACAAAATTACAAAGTTCCCATTTATAGCAAAGTTTCACTAATTCGCATTATAGAAAATTCACATGTTCCAATGTTACAGTAAATTATTTACTTTGCGAAATATCTGTTTGTACGTATGTAATATATATGTAATGCACTTGATAATGATGCAAAGATATAACCGAACAAACGTTTGGCTTTTATACCGTTATTTCTTTTTGTGACAAGGCGTGTAGTTATTGATATTCACAAAGATCACTCTGTCTTCAACCGTAGTGCGAATCAAGTGATATTTTTTTGTGAATAAGCAATGACGGCTAAGCATCCTCTAATCCATGCTAAAATAAATAACTTCTCAGTGTTTTGTTCGTTCAGAGATTTGGTGTCGACCAACGAAAGAAGCATTGCATTTTTAGAAGAATCTGGTTTAATTCCCACTAAAACATCCATTCCCCCACTGTATTGCAACTTAACTATGAAGGTAGAAAAGTGTAGAAATGTAAAGTTCGGTTGGATGTGGCGATGCTCAAAGAAAAGCTCTTTAAAAAAGTTGACAAAAATTGTAGAAATACAATCAACCCATCTATCGGTACATTTTTCCATGGACCTCAATGTCGGCTAGAGATTCGCGAGGTGCTTACAATAATTATCGCTTTTGTTATCAAAATGCCTGTGAAAACGATTTTTCAGGCAAATTAATTAAACCTTAAGCTACAACCTAACGATTTTTTCAAAATATTATTACATGTTATTATTTTAAAATTAGCATTAGACCTTTCTTACAAAAAGGAAACACCACAGAGGACGTGTAACCGAACAAATGAAAATCGTAGTGTTGGGGTTATTTTGTAAAGAAGATAAGGTCGGACGCTTCTTTAAAGTGAACTCCAAAAGTAAAGAAGACTTGTGGCCTTATATACACAAATACGTTAACCCCAACAGCAGTCGTATTTGTACCGACAGCGCACGCCAATACATAGGTATTGAGAAAATGTTCCCTACTTCTACGACTCAATCAAAAAAAAAGAAGGTACTTCTCTGATTTGAATAATAAACTGCGTTTTGAAGATTGGGCTGAAGTTTATAGTATAGACAATGCTTCTTTAGCATATGACGCATTTCTAAGAAAATTCCAAAAACATATTAGTTCTTTTAGCTTTACTGTTGTGCATAAAAAATCGAATACTAGACTTAAACCTTGGATCAATTACTCGCTACTCAAGAAAATAAGGCTAACGCACAAACTTCAAAAGAAATGTGCTAAAAATCCACAAAATTCAAATCTAAAAACTCGTCTCGTTCGTATAGGCAAAGAAGTTAATAGAGAAATTCGCAGTTGCCGTGATATCTACTTTCAGAACAGGATCAGGATGGCGAACGGAAATCGGAATAAAGAATGGCAAGTAATTAATAACATTACCGGTCGTAATACTCTTGATACATGTAAATCGATCACGTTAAAAAGCGGAAGTTCAACTATTTCGGATCCTACAGCCGTAGCTAATGTTTTTAGTTCTTATTTTGCCACAGTTGGTCAGTCACCTTCTCCGTGTTACTTGTCCTCTTCTTGTTCCTCCTGCACAGAGTCCGATGTTCTGGAGAATTTCGTCAGAAATAGCTTCTTTTTGAGGCAATATCGGGCTGTGAACTTCTCAAAATAATAAACTCCTTAAGGAATACGGGCTCCTGTGGCAGCGATGAAATATCCAATTTAGTGCTTAAAAGAACTGCGTTAAATATTGTAGATATTTTAGCTCAT
This sequence comes from Volucella bombylans, assembly GCA_949129095.1. Lineage (NCBI taxonomy): Eukaryota > Metazoa > Arthropoda > Insecta > Diptera > Syrphidae > Volucella > Volucella bombylans. The sequence continues at coordinate 133,229,080 of OX422141.1, read as the reverse complement.
CTATTTAACTTAAGTATCATTTCTGGGATATTCCCTGATCAATTAAAATGTGCAATAGTGATACCTTTATTCAAAAAAGGCGATAGGAGTGACAAAGCGAATTATAGGCCCATATCATTACTATCTTCTATCTCTAAAGTATTTGAGAAAACAATTAAGGTACGTATTTTGTCATACCTTAACAGAATTAAATTCTTTAGCCCAATGCAGTATGGATTTAGAGCAGGTCATTCTACTGAGGAGGCATTGTTAAATTACTGTTCCGTAATTCTCGAAGCGCTGGATCAGAAAAAGAGTTGTGCCGGGATTTTTGTTGATATTAAAACAGCTTTCGACATGGTAAACCACAGCATCCTCCTTGACAAACTTTTTAAAGTGGGTTTTCGCAGTTTCATGTTTAAATGGTTTGAGTCCTATTTAAAGGATAGAACTCACATAGTCAAAATTGGAAACTGTGTAAGCAATTCCAGTGTAACTAATCTAGGTGTGCCTCAAGGATCTGTGCTTGGCCCAATACTGTTTTTAGTTTATGTTAATTCTTTATTTGCGCAACCGTTTGAGGGTAAAATCACAGCATTTGCAGATGACCTTGGAATTGCTTACACCTCGGCCAGCCCATTGAATTTAATTGCAAACATAAACAATGATGTGCACTTATTGAGGTATTGGTTTGCTACACATAAATTAGTGATTAGCAATAAAACTAGGTTAATGTACTTTAGCATAGGTACGCAAGTACCCCCTGACCTGGATGTGATATTTCATGCACCTGATTGCGCTAGGTTTTCGTTAATTAATGATACGTTATCTGAGCAAAGGTTTACACACTACAATTCCGAAGTTGGCTGTAGTGGAGATTGTTTTAAAATTGAGAGTGTTGTGGACTATAAATACGAGGGCGGGTCAATAAGTCCGTGACTTTTGGAATAAAACAGATTTTTTGATAAAAAAATAATTTTATTTTTCAACGTAGTCTCCCTTGAGCTCTATACACTTTGTCCAACGCTTCTCCAATTTTTTTATCCCTTCCAAAAACAAAGATTTGTCGAGGTCCTCAAAATAGGCCTTTGTTTGCGAGATGACTTCATCATTGGAGTCAAATCTTTTTCCACCAAGCCATTTCTTCAGGTTTGGGAACAAGAAGTAGTCGCTCGGAGCCAAATCTGGAGAATAGGGTGGACGAGGGAGCAATTCATAGCCCAATTCATGGATTTTTGCCATGGCAACTGCACATGTGTGCACCCTTGCATTGTCTTGGTGGAAAAGAACTTTTTTCTTGGCCAAATGAGGTCGGTTTTTTTTCAAATCGTCATTGAATCGGCCCAATAAGTTGGCATAATATTCCCCATTGATTGTTCTTCCCTTTTGAAGGTAGTCAATGTGGATTATCCCGCGTGCATCCCAAAAAACAGTCGCCATAATTTTATTGGCTGACAAACCCACCTTGGCCTTCTTTGACGCCGATTCACCCTTAGAAACCCACTGTTTTGACTGTTGTTTGTTCTCTGGTGTGTTGTGATGGATCCATGTTTCGTCCACGGTTACAAAACGGCGCAAAAACTCCTCCATATTGCGATTAAACAACGCCAAACCTTCCTAAGTTGTTACTCGAAATTCACTTTTTTCCATTTTCTCCTCAAATTAGTGAGTAGTCTGATAAAAATAGCTGTCAAACACAAACTAACTGACGCAGCAAGTTTAAATTTTGACAGGAGTCAACTGACAGATGCCTTTTGACAGGAGCAGTGTTGCTGTTTCAGTAAAGAGGTCAGAAATTCAAAAAGTCACGGACTTATTGACCTGCCTAGGAGTTATTATTGACCAAAATACGAGTATGAGTTGGTCCAAACACATTACCAATTTAAGACAGTGCCGTCTATCATCTATTCGTTGTTTGTATCGTCTCAAGAATTTCTTTTCTATCAATACATTGAAAATGGTTTACTATGGTCAATTTCACTCGAAATTGCAGTATGGCATTGGCTGCTGGGGAGGTGCCTATCGGACCAAACTTCAGCAGCTAGTTGTCCTCCAAAAATGTGCTGTAAGAAACATGTGCAAAGTTAATCGATTAACACATTCTATGGATTTGTTTAAGACCATGAAAATACTGCCAGTGAGGCAATTATATTTTTTCAAAGTTTTAAAAATCTTTTTTATAAGAGGAGGATATCTTCAAAGTCCTACCTCTGATATGCATTACTTGCGTAGCCAAACTAGTCATGTTGTTAGTATCCCTACGTTTCGCACTACATGTTTCAAAAATTTTTATACGGTTGTCTCTGTAAGCTTTTTAATATACTCCCTGAAGGAATTCGAATCATAAGGAATTTGTTCTCATTTTTAAAAAGTGTTAGGTCATGGCTTCTTATATTTGATCACAACGAAATCGAAGTTTTGTTACGCTCTATTATTTAGATTTATAAAAAATTTGCTTGATATAAATTTTGTACACCCCACTATATTTGAAGTATTTATCTTTAATTTTGATGTGACATTTATTTCTATTTTTCCTTAAATATAAAATGTCACTGCTATTCTCTTTTGTTCTTGCTAGTAGATACATATATATACTGAAATTTCGACTGTTTTATATTATTATATTTTAAGAGAATAAGAAATAAACAAAATAAAAATAATAAAAAAAATTACAAACCACAACAAAGGCGAATATGTTGACAAGACCGATGCAACCAATACTATAAATGATCTTGAGCATCAGAACAAGCTTCTGAAAAAATCAATTTTATGCCGCAACACAACGCATCACCTTCACCAATATATGGCACTTTTCTTTTACCGGAAATACTGCCTTGAAAAAAATTATAAGGACGATATGGGCTCCCAAATCACGGAATTTTTAATTGACGTAAAAAAAGTGTACCCAGGTTTTATCAAATGTAAAGAAAGTGTGGGCTTGCAACTGAAGGACTTTGACCCTCCGACCGTTCACAATGAGCACTTAGAAGGTATTGTACCACCAAAACAACCTCGGCTCTTCACCATCATCGACGAACTCAACGAACTCGACATTGACACCAGTACGGACGATGACTTCATTGACGAAACTTACATAATTTTTTAATATGTACTCGTACATTGAACATTTAATTGACTACTCTTAACTAACACCTAACTTACTCACAAACTGACTGACTGGGACGCGGAATGCAATGCAAATCTACCTCCTCGTGGTGCATTCTGGGTCACGCTAAATGATTTGCTGTACTTTACTTACAAAGATGACCCTATCATCACTATTAATCCTCAAAGTGAGATCACCATAAATACCAAAAAAAAAAAACGTCTTATAAAAAATAGTTTTAGTAATTTTAAATTTTCTCAAAAACTGGAAGATATAAAGCCATGCGGTGTTTTGATTGATATGCGCATTAATACAAAAAACCAATTGTGCACATGATCTCACAATTTTGAATAAAATCATTTAAAAAAAATTGTTTTTCATTTTTTACCAAAAATTTAAGTTTGAATGCGAATTATTCAAAAACTATTCACACGAATAATTTGATGTAAATTTTATATTAAAGAGCAAATTTTAGGTTTTCAAATCCTGTAGAGTACTTTATTGTAAGTGTTGCCGTTTTTTTTTTTAAAAATGTCTTTCCCTTTTTAAGTCATTTTCTTCTAAAATTGCCCCTAACTCCTAAACTGGGCGAGATAGATCCCCTCCTCCCTTAGAAAAACAAATAGTTTTTAACCCCTATATAAAATACCGTTATCAATTCTTGGCGCCAAAGTTATCGTATTCTCCCCTTTATAAAGGTTCCGCCATCTAACTTTTTTTTTTTTTTCAACTAGTGCTTATTTCGTGAATGGTAACACTTAGCTCATGTCTGATTTGACAGATAATTAGTTTTATCCTTCCGGTTAATAATGGAAAATAATTTCATTCAAATGGCTGCCTCGGCTGGCCATGCAGTAGCCTACACGATCGGTCCAATTTTTAAGCACATTATCGATTGTGTGCAGCGGTATTTCACCAATGGCTTCACGAATATTGTCCTTTAAAGCGTCAATTGTTTCTGGCTTGTCGGCGTAACACTTATCTTTTACGGCACCCCACAAATAATAGTCCAACGGTGTCAAATCGCAGCTCCGAGGTGGCCAAACGACATCAGCTCTGCGGCTGATAATGCGATCTTCAAAAACAGGGCGCAAAACATCGAGTGTAGCTTCGGCTGTGTGGCACGTAGCGGCGTCCTGTTGAAACCAAATGTTGCCAATATCCTCCTCTTCAATTTTTGTGAACAAAAATTCGTTCAACATGGCCCGATAACGATCGCCATTGACTGTAACGGACACTCCTTGCTCATTTTCGAAGAAAAATGCCCCAATTATGCCTCTGGACCAAAATCCGCACCAAACAGTGACTCGTTTTGGGTGTATCGGCTTTTCAATGTATGCGCGCGGGTTATCTGTGCCCCAAATGCGACAATTTTTCTTATTTACATACCCGCCAAGATCAAAATGAGCTTCATCTGAAAAGATGATTTTTTTTGGCAAAATCGGCATCTTCTCTAAGTCGATCGCAGGCCCACTTAGCGAAGCCAAAACGCATTGGATGGTCAGTTGGCTTCAACTCCTGAACCAATTGGACTTTGTATGGCGTCATACCAAGGTCTTTATGCAAAATTCGTCTCAACGATGTCTCCGAAATGTTCAACTGTTGAGAACGACGGTGAATTGATGTTGATGGCGCTTCACGCACACTTTCTGCCACAGCAGCAATATTCTCGGGTGTACGCACTGTTTTTGGCTTTTCGCGCTTTGGTTTATCGATGAGGATGCGAGTTTCTTTCACTTTTTTCACAAGGTAACGAACATACGGAGCTGACGGTGCTTCTCTTCTTCCAAAATCCGTACGCAATTTTCGCACACATTCTGCAACATTACCATGATTTTCAAAGTAATGTCGCAATATTTCCCAGCATTGTTCAAGCGTATACACAACCATATTGGTTCAGCGGACGGATAAAACTAATTATCTGTCAAATCAGACATGAGCTAAGTGTTACCATTCACGAAATAAGCACTAGTTGAAAAAAAACGTTAGATGGCGGACCCTTTATATGCTTGTAATAAGCTTAGTAAATCTGTCCGGGGTTGAACCGGGCCGCAAAACAAAAAACAAAACAAGACAAAACAAAACTCTGGAAGCGAGTCTCTGCTCTGACAGCTGAATTAGTGGAACCATGTATGAATGTGTGTGTATGGGAAAGGCAACTAGCCGAAATGCGCGGCTAGTGTAATTGATATCTAGCCATCATAGCGGACAGTGCCACCATTTTAAAAAAACAAAGGAAAGAAAAAAGAAACCAGCAAACGACCAACAAAATTAACGATTAACGAAATAAAGGGTTTTCCAATAGGGACTTGACAACTTTGAATTTAATTTGTGAACGCACTCTTTCACTAATCATCAAACTATCACTGTCAATTTATTCAGTAAACTCAACATTTTAATCATGGTAAAGTACACGAACGAGCAACGTCTGCAAATTATAAAAATTTTCTACCGAAATTCGGAGTCGGTGACTGCAACTTTAAGAGCGTTAACTCCAATTTTCGGTCGTAATTCTCGTCCTAGTAGACAGGCAATAACAAGTTTAGTGCAAACATTTGAGTCTACATATTCGTTGTGTGATGTTGCCGTTTCAGTGAGACAACGGGTTGGTCGAAGTGTCGAAAATATCGCTGCCAGGCGTCCGTAGCAAACGATCCAAATCAGTCAATTCCACGGCGTTCTCAAGAATTGCGCATCGCTCAGACCACATTATAGCGTGTTTTACGTAAGGATCTTAGTTTACACCCATACAAGATCAAGCTGACTCAAGAATTGAAGTCGATGTTCTGGAGAAGATGCACCAAGATGATGAATTTCATCGCAAAACCATCTTCAGTGACGAAGCTCATTTTTGGCTCAATGGGTTCGTCAATAAGCAAAATATACGTTATTGGTCGGGTGAAAATCCACATCTGCTTCATGAATCACCACTTCCTCCACAAAAAATAACTGTTTGGTGCGGTTTGCATGCCGGCGACTTTATTGGGCCATATTTTTTCGTCGACGATAACGATCGTCACGTTACTGTGAATGATCAGCGTTATCGCGCCATGATCACCGATTATTTTTGGCCCGAATTGGAAGATATGGACTTGGACGATATGTGGTTTTAACAGGATGATGCCACAAGTCACACAGCACACACTACAATCGATTTATTGATGAGTAAGTATGGTGACCGTGTTATCTCAAGAAATGGGCCAGTCGATTGGCCGCCTCGTTCGTACGATTTAACGCCGCTTGACTTCTGTGGGGCTATGTTAAGTCATTGTATTATGCCAGCACGCTGACGACGTTGGAAGAGCTCAGAGCCAACATTGAACGCGAAATAGCGGCCGTTTCGGCCGAAATGTGTGGCCGAGTCGTTGAAAATCGACCGCTGCTAACGTGCCGTTTTCCATTCATAAATGTTTTGATTGTACTTCAAGCCGATAATAAAGTTTTTGAAATATCTAAAATGGTTTGCGTTTTATTTTAAAAAAAAAAGTTGTCAAGTCCTTATTGGAAAACCCTATATATGGTATATGCCGCTACAGTAGTATTACTCCTTAAAACTCTTTTACTACTTTCTTTATAGTAAAGGAGCCAGTCTCATTTTTCATTGTCAAAGATAATAAAGATTTCATTATTGTCAGATCTCAGACTTGTAGCACTTTAAAGATAACTTGATTTTTTATGTAGTCCTAATAAAGTTAATGAGGCTGGTTTCCTATAAATAATTTCGACCTTAAGAAATTTTAGGCACCTCTCGCTTTTTTAAGACTTTAATATAAAACATGGAAATCAACCCCTTCAGTACTTGACTCGTTACACTGCTGAAAAAAAATTAACCGAGATTTATGAAAATTTAATTGGCGATATAAGAAAAGCTTTGCAAGAAGCTGAATATGTTTGTACGACTGTTGATGTGTGGACAAGTTCCAGGAAAAGGTTTTTAGGAATGACCGCACATTGGGTAAGAATTAAAAGATGCAATAAATATATTATATGTGTATACATATCTATATTAATCATAATTTAATATTGCACCCCCTTCAATACAAATTGTAATTTGTAGCTCAGTGAAAGAGATTTAAGCCGGAAATCAGCGGCTCTGGCCTGCAAACGATTGTACGGAACTCGTGACTTTGTTAATGTTTCTAACAAAATTGTTCAAATTCAACAATATTTTGGATTAAATAATGAAAAAATACAGTAACGGTGACAATGGTTCAAATTTCATCAAGGCGTTTAAAGAGTTTGGAATAAATAGTTTTGAAACGTTTATGGAAGGTAAAATTTAGTTAAGGGGCTATACCAGTGTGACACTTTCAAAGAATCTTTTTTTTAGCTTATTCGATAGTTTATACTTTCAAAAATATCCTGTAAAAGCGGTAAGATCGTATCTTGAATAGTTTTTGAATGACAGCGTTCTAAAGAGCGACCGCTCGCAGGTATAAACCTGCCTATAGACTGAGTTTCGTAGTTAGTTTTTAGTTACTCGAAACTTTCGCATTGTAAACAGTACATAGGTAATATAGGGAACCTATATAGGTGTATACGGTCCTTGTAATATAGTTTATTGCCATTTTAAATATATTTTGGAGCCGTTTGGCACTGTTGTCGTAGTGTCTGTTCAGTTTACTCTCAGTACACAACGCAACGAAAATGAGTAATATCCAAAAAGGCTCTCACGATAATCCATTATCTAGATCGAGGTCTAAGAAGAGAAGATTTTCAGGAAATCGTTTTACATACGAACAGTCCACCGCAAATACCAGTATAGCCGCTGAAAAACTGTTTCACACCGAAGATAACGAAATTGTCGTTGAACAAACGCATAGATACAGTTTTATCGAGTTTTTCTCAGTTTTCGGTGCAATAAGTGCTTTGGTTGTTTGCAAAATTTGAGTTCAAGTGAATTGCTAGAGCGATGCAAAGGAGAAAACACACAAAACAATAACGAAAGTTATAGTGGGTTGCTATGGCACTTTGCTCCAAAGCACCTTCACAGCGGGATGAAAACCATTGAGCTCGCTAATTTCTTAGCACTTTCAATATTTAATGATGATTTTTATAGTATTTTAAAAATGATGGAAGTAATGGGCGTGGTTGTCGGCCCTATTGCGGAAGAATATGCAGTTCAAAGAGATGACAGCCGAATCAAGCAGGCGGAGACACGTCACGCGGCGTCCTCAAAAGAGGGACGAACAGCCCGGAGATAAGCATTAGCCCTCAGCAGGCATTTTCCGAGGAAGAAGAAAGTGTATTGTATGGGCCAGGCATAGCAGATTAGCAATTTTTATGGTAAATATAATTTTATCTAGCAAAAATCCATAGTTGAAACTTTAAACGCGTTTTTCTCGAAACGACATTTTTCAAAATTGCTTACATCATAACTCAACGAGAAATCGACCAATCGATTTCAAATTGAAATTAACTATTCTTGAAGATATTTACTATACAATGACCTACGATCTTTTTGATTGGTTGAAAATTGTCAATTTGGCATTAAAAAAACGACCATTTGTTTACCCCAAAAACCGACACTTTTTTTTTTCAGAACTAAGCCATTTTGTTAATTTTTGATATTTTTCAAAAATCGTAGGTCATTGTATAGGAAATACCTTCAACTTTAATAACCTTTTTGAATTTTTTTGTTTCAGCTACTCATTCGGCCGGAATCATGTCAGCAGTTGGGGAACTTTTTTTTTTGAACCTCCGAACACACCACATAACTCCGTTATTTTTCAATATTTTAGTAAAAAAAAGAAGCTTAAAATATAGCTGAAAATATACCTTACTATATCCAAAAAACTTCAAAACATTCTATCAAGTACTTTCTTTGAAAAAAATTCCCGAAAATCGCCTAATTTTTTATGGATTACACTGGTATAGCCCCTTAATCATTATATTGTTCTTGATATCCTCGTGCTTGCCAAAAATGTTAGGTCCTCTAATACCTTTAATATTTCCCTCATTTGAACGAACATATTTACCTACTAATTTGGAAACAAAAGATGAAAAAGATATAAAGCTGGTACATTTTTGTCAAAAAAAAACTCTTCTTTCTTATGTTAACAGATCTTGAATATTTACCTTTTCTCACTTCAATTACTTGTATGCACTTTAATCACTAATGATTGTCACGTATTCACTCCTCACTAACAAACTCAAGTTTGTTGTTTTTTTCTAACGTGTTTCACAAACGCTCACAGGAGAAAGAGCAGGAGGCACGATAAGCCACTGGCTCTTCACTGACTAGATTATGAATGGAAATTTGTTTAATTCATAATTTGACAACTAGCTTCTGAATTAATTCTTTTCCAAATTACAAGTCAATTGTCAGCTCATGGCTTAGTGTTTGTTTAATTCCTAAACTCGCAGCTCTGGGCTGTACCACATAAAATGTGGTTTTGATTTTCGCTCAGTCGGAAATAAGAAGATCCCAAGTGAACATCTCTGCCAGAGCGTTAATTTTTTTTTTTTTTTTTATAATTTACGCGCGCCTAAGGGGTTAAATACCCTTTTACTGTTGCCTGGGTGCGGGCGGAAAGGTAGAAAGGAGGAGAAAGGAAAATTGTTTTGTAGTGGTTTGAAACTCAGGTGTGTTTGGTTTCTATGTTTGCTCTCCAGGGGTGGGAGTCCGAATAGGATGGAGAGTTTTTTTCTTCACTCAGAGTGGAAGGTTATAATTCGCAGTAATTTTTTGTGCTTGAAACTCTACAACAGCCAAATCTACGTGTCAGTGTTATGCCTTCACACGCAGAATTTTTCTGTCTGAGTTCCAATTACACAACTGAAAAACTTGAAAGACTTGTTCATGGGCAGGATTCGAACCTAGACCCCTCCGAGTGAGAAGCGATTGCTAGCACCACTACACCACGGCCACCCCATAGTGGTATGTACGTGTGTTTGACGTAGGGTTCGTTACAGGTGCCGTTATTTTTGTTCTAGTAATTATTTACCATGCTGTCGGCAGTTCAAATGCGACAACGACCGACGTTGGTTTGGAAAGTTCCATTCGGGAGATTTCAGCTTCGAAAATGAACCACGTGGAAACCGGAAACTTTAGTTGACGACGATGTTTTAAGAGCAATTGTTGGTGCGGACCCAACGAAATCGGTGCGAGAGATTGCACAAAGCATGGGAGTATTCCCAATTACAATAAGTCCACACCTTTCTCTCCTACGAAAGGTAAAGAAACTCGATACCTCATGAACTGAACGAATCCCAAAAACTACGACGCCTGGAAATCCGCTCATCGCATACATTAAAAAACCAAACTGAACAAACTACGATGAAAAGTGGATACTGTATGATAATCGTAAAAGATCCAAAACACACTCCCAAGCCCGATCTTCACCCAAAAATGTTATGGTGGACATCGAAAGGACCAATCCAATTTTCATTTCTTCAACTAGGAGAAACGATAAACGCTATCAAATATTGTGAGGAAATCGACATATTGCATGCCAAATTGGCTGAGAAGCAACCTGCGCTGGTCAATAGGCACGGTCTGATCCTTTTGCAAGGCAATGCTAGACCCCATACCTCACAAGTAACAGTGCAAAAACTGTTGCACTTGGGATTTGAAATTCTTCCGCATCCACCATACTCTGCTAATATTTCCCCAACGGATTACCATCATTTCTGCAATCTGCAGAAGTCATAAAAGATTTCATTGCCTCAAAAAGTCAGCACTTCTGCAAAAAAGGAATATTTGACCTTTTATCACGTTGGAAGAATGTCATAGATGCCAAAGGATATTGGCTTTTAAATTTTTACTATCAAATCGGACATTTCATGTGGTACAACTCTATAATAAGAAATATCTAAATTCCGGCTCAGTTATAAATACGCAACGTGAATTTCGTCATGAGGTCGGTCATCATCATGGCTTCAATGTTCACGCAATACGTCGCACCGTGGAAAAGTTTGAGCTTGAGTACACTCTTTTGCATCTTAAGCCACCCACCAGACAGAGATTGGTGAGAAATAAAGAAAACCTTGCAGCCATAGCGGCCAGTATCGAAGAAGACCCAGAAAGGTCGATCAGCTGTATTGGGCATCGCCAGAGAGCCAATATAGCTTATTTTGCATCCGTATAAGATTGTACTGATGCAAGAATTGAAACCGGATGACCATAGACAACGCCGTGAGTTATGTTGACCGGAGATCCGGATTATAGCCAAAGTCATCTTCTCGGGTGAGGCCCATTTTTAGCTTAGCGGCTATGTCAACAAGCAAAATTGCCGTTATTGGAGCGAGAAAAATCCACAAGTGTTCGGCCAAGCATCAATGCATCCACAAAGATTGACTGTTTGGTGCGGCTTATGACATGGCGACCGTTACATCAATGGTCTCAGATATAGAGTGATAATAACCGTCTTTCTGTTGTCAGAGCTCGACAACATAAATATATCCGAGCTGTGGTTCCAACAAGATGGCTCAACATGCCATAAAAGCGACGCAACGCTCGAAATTGTGAAGGAGAAATTTGGCTACTGGGTTATATCACGGTGAGCGTTCATAATCGACATCATCGTTGATATCACTCGATTATTTTCTCTGAGGCTACGTCAAGTCCTTAGTCTACGCTAATAAGCCAACCACTTTGGACGAACTTCAGGCCAACATTCGGCACGCTATTGCCGGAATAACGCCGCACATATTGGACTGAGTCATCAAACAATTAGACCGACCGCTTGAAGCACTGCCAGCGAAGCCGAGGCGGCCATTTGGATGATGTGCTATTCCACACATAATGGAATGAACGTAGCTTCAATCAGCTTCAATCAGAATCAATTTTATATTTCACATCGTTGTCGTTTTGTTTAAATTTTGTTCCTATCGTTCTTATCTGTTCACCTGTTACTAGTTTTAAGCTCGACTTCAGAAATATGACACCATCGACTATTTTCGAGGAAGCGCAGTTTGTCGATCCAATTTTGGGCCACTCTTTCCAACATTTAGGGCTCTATTTCACCAGTAATGCGCTCATTATCGGCTTCCCAGGCCTGCGGTCTATTACTATAAACCAAAGATAGCTTTTAAATAGAATTTTAGATTGAAAATGCTTTTCATCAATGCAGATTTAAACGGACACGTCAAGGACTCGAACTACGAATATGAAGACTGCCACGGAGGAAACGGTTTCGGAACGAAAAACTCAGTGGAAATAGATATACGAAATCCATGTAAATTTCACGATCTAACTATACTAACTATGCTATTTGTAAGGCAAGGGCGGTACATGACTATATGTTGCAGCGTTGGACACTAAACCCAGATAGATTACCATCTGTACTGGAATATTGCGAAGCAGCGAGCAACTATGCAGTCAGCACCGACTTTTGCTGACAGAAATTTATGTGAAGAAACCAGACCAATCAAAACCGGCATCAATCGAATATGGCGGTATTTAGATCACTTGTGATTGTATCGAAAGTTACAAGAAGCACCCTCGCAACCCATAAGCAGTTGACAAGCAGTAAAAGAAGTGCAACGCCGAAACGCAATGAACAAAAACCTCGAAAGGGATTAAATCGGCGTAATACGAGTGTATGGAAAGAGAGCAGCGAAATTTGCAAAATATGGAAATAGTACTTTGACGCGTTGCTAAATAATGAACTCCCGCGTAGTAACATTCTCTCGGCTGTCGTAGATGTATATGATCTTAAGCCTGATTTTAAGGAAGCGAAGGCTAGCGTTAGCTAAGCAGTAACAATTGTAAGCTGGGGGTGAGTGGCCTTTGTACCCTTCGAAGTGCGAGCGATAAACCGAAATCTCGGATTTCAATGTTTCGCGATTTTATGCAGTAAAATGGTGAGAGGCAATCCAATGACATACCAGTGTATAGGGAATTTTCTTGTTCCAACGTATAAAGGTAAAGGCTACATGAGAAATTTCAAGAATTGTCGATGCTAATGTCGCGTGCTATGAAAATAAACAAAGGAGTTCTAGGCAGCTGACAGAAAAATCTTATTAAACTCCACGATAATTCATGGGGTTTCATGGGGGGCCTTCAAATGGTTTGCATATTAGCTCCATCGATTCGGAAAAAGCGTTTGATAGAGGTCCCAGAGATTTTATTTAGATGGCGTTAAGATCTTTAAATATCCCCGAGAATTATTTAAAAATGATACGCATGTTGAATGACATGTACGAGAGCACCACCAGTGCTCTGTAGAAATCACCAGTAATATTCCGCCCCTTTAAACCTTTAGCACCAGTCTCGCTACGAATGCTTATCAGCATACCATACACTCAAGCCCATTTCCGGACGTACTGTGAAACATCGAGAATTGTTCCTAAGCCGTATAACTCACTTGTGGAATGACCTGTCATTATAACTTGCAAACATTTAAGACCAATGTACATCGGTATCTCTGTTTTCTTAGACTCTAGTTTCCTTCGCCCCACATTATGTACAAACGCTGAGCGCGAGTTATGTACATCAAATTGCGTACATCAATAAGATATATGTTACATACATATTTATAATACTCCTTTGTCAAAGTTATGTTATACATACATATGTTACTCTTAATACTTTTTGTCATATAATTAAAGTGCTTGCTTTTCAAAATTCATTTAATGCAACACTAAACCTTTTCTTGATACCATGCTTGCTTTTCACAACTTGTAAAATTAATCCATAAGCAAAACCGTGTGAGAACCAAATCTAAGCTTCCGTTCCCACAGTTTTCATACTTTGTTGACAAATTATAAATTGTGAATAAAATCAAAGATTCATTGTCATTTGTTGGTTGTACTCGTAAAGAATGAAATAAAGTCGATTTTTTTTGAAACTCCGGAGGAACGTTTTGTTAATTCGCGCTTTACGACACCAAGGTCCTAAAACTTTAAAAGTATTTTTGTTGTTAGATAGGTAAAAAAACTTACAAGTCGATCGAATTTAGCTTGATGACTAAATTGAAGTCGAAACAAAGTTACATGATGCTGATTTTCAAAATGTTTGACAATTCTTGGTCGTTTCAAAATACATAACACCTACCATGAGGTTCAATTTGCAAAAGCGGTTTTTTCATATACCCAGCACTGGCTGGGAATCTAAAGCTAGGTTCCCTTGTTCGTCCTCGTAGGTTTCCGTTCATAACTTGTTGACCTGGCATGTCTTATATACCTTCTGGTAAAATTTTTGAAAGTCTTTTCAACTCTAACATCTCTGCATTTCCTCGGTCTTCTGTTTCTCGTGACTTTATTTCCGCCTTCTAAGAAGACGGTGCTTGCTCTTCTTTATTGGCTTGTAATGCCCATAAGGCGCTCTAATTTTCCTTTGCTTGTCGCTCCGTAACCTTTCTGTTTCTCTGGGCGCTTCAGCAGACATTATTCATCTAATCACGGATGTTGCAGTGTTAGTTGGGCGAAACCTAGCATTTCAAAGGCAGCATCTCTGATGGCTTATTAACAGCTTTGCCACTGGGTTTTAGGACAAAATGCTGTCGAGCGAAGTTAAGCAATACTTCTGTCGACGAGGTCATAAAATCAGTCCATCGTCTTTCTACTCTGTTGGCGTCGTTCATCGGTCGTTCACATACCTGAAAATATAGACTTTTTGCTTAAGTCTGACTCTGATGACATACCCACATCCAAAGAGCCGCTGTCTTGTCTTCTCGGTAGCAGTCATTGTATTGTAGTATATGTCGCTCAGTTTATTCCATAGTACTTGGATGGTGGTTAGATGTGCTTTATAGCAGTCTAAAAGCAGTCCTTAAAGCAGTGACTTAACATTCTACGTGAATTGTCGAAAATCGTTTGAATTTTTCGAGTAGCATGGATCGTCAACAGTGCTGTCATTTGTATCCGCATATCGCTTTCTGTTGTATTGTACAATATGTTTTTTTTTTGTTAACATTGTCGACGAGTTGACACAATCTGAGGAACCACTGTAGGCATAAGGGGCCGGCTACAGCGGTGATTGTTGACTCAATTTAAGCTCTTCCGACAACTCCTGTATTTCAAAAACTAAGGGAGGCGATTCGAAAACCCTTTTCAGTCTTGAGCTTTGAATATTTCAAAATAGCTCTGATTTGGTTGGATGCAGCCAACTCCATAGATTGGATTTGAAGAGTTATTTCACTGCTACTGTATCCAACATTGAGTCGTGGTTCGGGCTTACGACTTTAGTCTGCGTATATATAGCTTCCAGATCCACCTTCCAATGGCAGCACCACTGAGTAAAGGAAGAACTGACGCGACTTGAAAATTTACTTTAATATTTTGTGTCTCAGATAGAGACGGATTACGGCTTTTATATTTTTAACGCCATAATTATAATTATAATTAATTAATTTGTTGCCATCAATTATTCACTAAACTATAAAATACGATGCTGTCTACAGCAACTGTTTTCCTAACTATTCAACACGTTCAACGTTCAAATGCCTTTTGGATAGTTCGCCGCCAATATGAAGATGGCAGCACTCGTCAACAAAAGTTGGGGAATATGGTTGCGAATGCTCTGAAATTTCAGCCATTTTGGAGAAGCAGTTGTTGTTTGACAATCAAGTGAGTCTATTTGAGTGTTTTTGTGAAAATAGAAAATGCGGACTGTCACTACATATTTGGTTTTGAAAGTCAATACGCCTATGCAAAATAAAGACGAGTTGGACGCTGCGTACGGGGACTCTGCACCATGATTTACAACCGTGAATTGTTGATCAGTTGAATTTAAACGTGGCCATAGCAACTTTTGTTCATCAAATAGTTATATTAAGAGAGGTAGCAGAGGCTATGAACATGTCAAAAGAACGTGTTTGTCATATATTGAATCAAGATTCAGGTATGAGAAAGCTGATCTTGCTTTTCTAATGAACATTTCAAACGCTCTGTTGGCGCAGTTTAGACACAACAAATCAGAGTTTTGGCGCTGATCAATTACTGTGAATGAAACTTGGATTGGCTCCAAAAAAGGCAAAGGCTGTTCCTTTGGCTGGAAAAGTGATGGCCACTGTTTTCTGGGATAGTCATGGAGTTGTCTTAATTTCAAAATAATCGGAAAAAGAAAAACCATCTACTAAAAGTAGATTTGGGGGATGAAGATTTTCGTGGAGTGAGGAGAAAGTCACCTTCGTGAACAACTATTTTGCAGAAATAGATGCCAAGTACAATTTGAACGGATTGAAGAGGTGGGAGCATCGCAAGGAGAAGTGTAGAAAAATAAAAATAAATTTATAGAAAAAATTTAGAGACAACCCACGAATATGTCTTTCGTCGCTTATTAGACCTTCGACAGATTTTGTGCTCAAATTTGCGTGCAATTTACCATTGTCTAATGTCTCCATTGAATGCTAGATTTTTTTCTGTTCATGTTATACATGTCTATTGTCGATTTTTAGGGAGGCCAACCAGCTTACGGTCTTGATCCAATTAGATGGTCAAAGTCAACTAAAATATCATTGAAAGTCGACGGATTCTTCTGTATTCTACGCACCATTTAATTTCGTAGTTCATTCTTCCCCAATATATTGTACAAAAGTTACTTGTATGGCCGTTCAGTCGGAAAGGGTGCCTTCGTAACACACTTCCACGCTAGTGTCCTTTGCCATAAACGAGGATTCTTATATGGAATAATGTCCCGATGGGAGTTCTATTTGATAACAAATCTTCAAGATGTATGACTTGAATCGTCATCATTGCGTCTTAATTAAAGTAGTTGTAGATGCTACACTTTTGGGGGCCCTCATTTATCTTTCATCGTCCAAGAATCTCTCAACATGTTAATAATTTTGAAAGTTCCATAATTCGACCAAAACTAACCTAAGCACTCACTTCTATTAACACCTCTGACTCTGTCTTAAATGCAACTAAATAATTGTAGCAAATCAAAAATATTTAATTACTAACTTTCAAAGTAAACCAAATGCTCCCAGATAACGCCAAGTTCTGAAAACATCTACTCTAACTGGAAACTCTTCTCATTGGTATGTTGTCTGCCATAGAAAAAGCAATCCTTTAGCCCGGGAACCTTTTACCTAAACTTTTAGCATAACTCAATGATGAGTTCCTTTAAACACATTTCGCTTACTCGTTCTCTTGGAAAACAAAGGGCATCTTTTAATAATTCCGACCCAACATTGTTTGCAACTGCAAAATATAGTTCCTCAACACTTTCTGTCCCATCCGTGCTATACCCCCAGCCGGCATCACCACCCATCACATATTCAAAAGTTAAAAGGAACAACTTTTGTCGGTTGCCATAAAAATAGCAGCACTTCATCCGTTCGTAAGAGTTTGACTTGAATCCCTGTCGGCCATCCAGTTAGTCCTTTCGACCGCACCCTTAATACTCTCCTCTGGATTAAGTTTCTCTCCCACCCACTTTGTGTTTTCTTTTAATTTCTACTTGAATAGAGATCCATCGTTTGGATTTAGCTATTCCCATTGTGTTCTTAGAGCTGGAATACGAATACGAATGCGAATGCGAATGCGAATATACAATAATAACAAAACACCCACAAGGATAAACGAAACAAAAGAGATGAACAAATAGACGATGATGAAGAGAAAGAACTCTCATTTTAAAATTTAATTAATATCTATTTAAGGACCTAATCTAAGCCCGTGCAGTGAACTTATTCTGACCGTGTTTCCCTTGAGGAACCGGCATTGCAGTTTGGTTCTCCAATTAAATCCGCTTCCTGTTTGTCTGCTAAAGTAATTGCCTGTAGAAGCGTCGTATATAGTGATGTGGTATTAGATTGCTCCTGCCGTGGTTAGCACTTTCATTTTCTTTTCTCTCGAATTCGAAAACGGTTTACTATTCAACGCTCCATTTCGTGTCGTTCTCCAATTACTACTTACTCGTACATCCGGCTCGAAGGATCAGAATTACGGAATTGCGGAATTGCACAACACCAGCAACCGTAGTCTTAGTGTGCACTTATGTCACTGTGTTTTTTTATTTCAACGGTAAATTCGTAACCATTTCCACTATGGTATCTGAAGTGGATTTGGAAAGTGTAACAAAGAATGTACGATAGATAAAGGACGAAATAAGTTGACAGCAACAACAAAGGAAACAAAATGAAAACGGCGGGAAAAAGGGCAACAACTGGAGAAAAGCCAAACGCGATTGAAATGCCTAACGAAGAAAAAGACAAGCTATGCTCTAGAGTCTATTAATTTTACAACTCCCCAGGGTTGGCAAGGTGTAGACGAAAACTAGAATAGCGGTTTCAGTAAAACCCCCCTGGGAATGAGGATGAGCTTTACGCCTTAGTTCTTGGTTACGAATACACAGAGTGGAATAAATTTAAATTAGGTGACTAAGAGTGATGAATGTTTCAGGGACAACCGAGGAGCTCCTCGAGCATCCAAATATATGTAGGTCGACAGTATCCACCGGATGTAGGCATCTAAATTTTACTATTGTTGCCTTGTATTACATACGTACATACTCGTAGATGTAGATATTCGTACTTATATACTCGTACATATGCAATAACAATCCTGACCCGGGCAACATAAGTACGAGTATGGTGGCGATGATGCTTGCATGGTTAAGTGAGCATGTCCTTGTAAAAATGTAGGCTACTACTTGTATCGAGGCATAACCGTTGGATGTGAGTTGGTTTGTAGGTACTGCTGTTGACCCCCTCCGTCTGTGGGAAAACGTTTCTATGCTATTTTAATTGGAAACATAAAAACGGTGCAAAAAAGGATGACACCAATAAAACAAGAGGATAAGGCAAACTTGTAGGCGACCCAACCCAACCAAACCTATGGTACTTGGGTTCGGGCTTTTGTCCCGCATTTTATTCTGATGTGTACCATAAGATTGGAGAGATACAGGGTAGGGGTATGTGTAAAGTTGGTTTAAGTGAATGTGTGCTAATGGCTGTGGGCCGTAGAACATGAGTGGCCGTGTGTTTGTTCTTGTAAATTTTTAAAAAGGACATTTTTGACAGCACTTAAGTTGGAGGAGGGAAAGATTCAACTGGACTGGACTTCAAGTTGTGGTAAGCCCGCATTTTAAATTTAATTACGAAAGGTTCTGTGGCGACGATTTTATTTATAGACATTTTGTTTTTGTACGCTTTTCAGGACTAATGGTGCCCTTGTGCAGGATTATCTTTAATTGATGGTTAGGGACTGAGATTTCTACCGGAATTATATTGTATGCTCCTAAGGGTTTGTTTTTTTTTTGTCTTTTAGAATGGAAATAGGCGAGTTGTGACAGGGGAATCGTGCGCAGCGACCCGCAACAAAAGGTAGTGATCCAGATATCGACGGACGAGATTGTTCTCTGATTATGCCGTCATTGAATGTAGGTCCACTGATTCTTGAATGAATACTTTTGGTGGATAAAAGATATTAGATTATCTTTATTAGTTCCTCAACTATGACCTTAGGCATATGGGTACATTAATTAAATGGACGGCTTTATCATACCTAAGTATCCTTTGAACTTTATAAACGGAATTGCTTAGCTTGTACATATTTTGACTACATTGCCTTGGGAGATTACTGAGTAATTCAGCTCTTTCTACTAACAAGCATACGGCTAAGTTCCCCACAAATCAACTCCTACACATGTACTCATAACACAGATATCTGCGCATAAATGGAACCGATCTGTGGAAAGCTTGATGGAGCCTGCCGTAGAAGAGATTAAGCATTACTGAACGTTTCATTTCACAAGTAATGGAATCTTAGACATACGAATAGGTTCAAATACGAATTTGCTGTTCAATGCAGAGGCTTGCACCCTACGTTTGCCTTTAGATGCAATTTTAGACTCTTAACGTTCATAGCTGTAGCCACATTCTAGCTACTGGGATGTATATATACAATCTCACGAGAAGAATCTTCAAACCACCTATGAAAACATATGATGGACGCCATAGAGAAGTCAGAGTGACCACAGCCCGTATAACCTATAAACGGAGACAATAAGTACTTGAAATCGGTGGTGCGACATCACAAGGAATAGAAAGAATACACTCTCCTCGATATAATATGATGAGTTGACCGGAAAAATAGACATGTCATGTAAGTAAGTGAAAAGAAGAAACGAAATTGCCTGATGTGGAAACAAAATGTCTTAACAATCTTTACCCTCGATGATATCAAAAAGCCAGGCGGTCGGAAAAATGTGTGAATTTTCAGTTAAAAAGTCAATCTTGTCACCGGAGTATTGTACATGAGTTGTTATCGGTGTGTGTTCTATAAAAGAGCACAAATAGAACAAAAAGATGATCCAAGTACAGTGAATGAATGGATAATCCTCTCTAACAATATACAAGAGGTGATTTCAGTTAACCCAAAGTTGTAAAACATCAAGACCGCTTTCTTTGGATGTTGGGTGCGAGAACAAAGTCCACTTTGGTTGAACGAAACAACTAGGTTTAACCAGGTACTCTCCAAATCCTGACCCTACAAATAGGGACGACTTTGGCAAAATGTCTCGAGTTGCGGACACAAAGTTGGTTTAGGTCCCCATCCACTTGTTCGCACCACCTATAATGCGGTCGTCTTCTGTTGCAGCGTCCCTCGGGGTAAGATTCTTTTATTTTTTTTTTGAGCCGGAACTATGGCCTCAACATGCCCCAGTCATCCCAGATGTTAGATTCATATACATATGTACGTCTGACTTGACAGATGTCATTTTATAGCCGGTATAGTTCATGGTTGAACGTGCTCCTCCAATCTCAGCAAATATAAACAGAACCGAATACCAGAGGCAGTATCTTTCTCTTGAAACGGCCATGTGCTTCCTCTTCCGCTTTCGTTAATGTCAAAATCTCTGTGTGATTGAGCAAAATCTGTATGTTAAAGGCCTTTGATAAAGTCAGTTTGACCCTACGAGAGAGGGCTCTGTTACTAAATTTCTTCCTGAGCCCAAAGAAACAGCGATTGGCAAGAGTAATTCTGCGCCTGACTTCTGCGAATCTAAAGTAGATGAAGGTCTTATGCAAACATAATATGGTGCTGTGATTCCATGCTCCGGTCATGCTTTCCTTGACTATATTTTACAGATGAGCTGGTGCATGTTCCCATACTGTCATCTCCAGCTGCTTTAAATAGCATAGTAGGCAGTCAGTCAACCCCAGCAGCTTATCTTTGTCTTTGTCTCCGTCTTAGGTGATAGGTTCATTCTGCCTGACAGATGTCTCATGTTTTTAACGTAAGTACCCGCCGTGTGGGCTTAAACTTACGGGATGCCCATACATCCATGGGAGCAAGGATACGCCTTGCCATCGCTCACCAATGATTTTCATTGTTTCAGATACCAATTTGGAACTGTGTTGCCGGCACAAGTACCACCCCTTGGTATGAGTCGAGGCCGACCTAAAACCTCTTACTGCTCTTAGGGTCGCAGCACCCAGCACTTATTGCAACTCCACATTGAGTCAACCAAAGGAAAACCAAGGAAAACCAAAGGAAGACCCTTCCCGCGACTTTGGGTTTAAACCACAGCAACCATGACGCTCCCACAAGGGAGCCTACCTCTAACAAGTCAGGCCCGGACCGTGATCCGGGGGGCTTCTGACTCCCATGGTACCGTGATTTAAATCCTGGTAGGGACTACCGGTGGTCCAGCCGCCAACAAGACCTATGACCGACAGCTTGTGACTGATCAAATCGTAGCAACCTTCGGTAGCGTCATCTGAAGATGTTTATGATAAGACCAGTACTTTGCTCTGCCCCCGTTCATTATTAGACAACGTCATTAAAGGGCGAAGCCTTGATAATTGAGCGAGGGCCCCATTCTGCCTGACAGCAGTATTTTGACCATCATCGTCGTTATACAGTTAGCATCTCTCGATTTTTCATTCCGGAGCCTATGCTCTTCCCTCTTTTTCTGCTTGTAGAGCTCACGGACAGGTCTCGTCCTTCGATGCAGCGAAATTTTATATTCTTCTTGTTTGGGTTCATGCACGTATTTACAATTATCGTCAAACCAGAGATTTATTTGTGGCAGCACTTTAAAACCAATCACATCAGCAGCAGCTTCTCTGATGACTTGCCGACAACATTCTCATTGTTGCTCTATAGTCTGTGAATGGGGTTAGGATTTCGTGGTGTCTTAAGAAAACTGCGATCGGCAAAGATTCCAGTGATTACTTGTGATTTCAACTTTTCGAAGTCTAACTTTGGTACTCTAGCTCTACTCCGTTGTACTTGTGATATCAGCATTCGCCCCTGGCGCCTTGGAAAGTTTGAACATACAAAATGATGGAGGAGTAACTGCCGGTGATCCCAATGTGACTGATGATCGGGAGATACGAGTAGCTAAGTCTCTTTATGCATGTTGAGATGTAGGAACCGCGGACTGGCTAATAAAATGCTACAATCCGTTACAAATTCTAAAAACTTGGTTCCATTGTCGGACGTAGTGTAAAGTGTTCGGTGTTTCCAATAATTCGCCCGAAGACGGCTTCCTTACCCAGCATGGCGTTAAGATCTCCTAGCACTCTGAACATACAGGAGGTCTAACAGGTCATAGAATTAGTCTTTGATGCTAGCACCCTTATTCTATGTCGAGACATGAACACAAATTAAGCTTATATTTTCGTATTTGGCCTTGATGCGGGCCGTTCGTTTGCTTATGTCTCCTTCGAGTTGTAAGTCCAGATCTAAATAAGTTTCGTCTTCTTTTTTTTTAGCAGTTTTCATAATAGATGTCGCAGTTTTTCATCGCTTTTTGCCCGACCAATCCCATTGCACTGCTTGGATTGCCGTAATATTTGCGTTTTAGCAACCCATAGCCCCGTGAGTTGTTCGGCAGGACGTGGTCTATTAAGGGCCCTAACATTTCATGTGCAAAGCCGGAATTCGTTGTCCTCAAAACGTTTGCTGGAGTCATCAACATTATATTTTTGAACTGTTTTTTGTTTTTTTTTTGTACAGGCGCGCGAGCTCCAACCTAGAGGTGCCGGTCCTTAATACGACCAAAAGGTCCAGCTAAACAATCCGGTGCCAATAGCATCGCTGATGTTATGAGAGTCGCCGTCGGCCTATTCAAATTTCTTGCGTCACCTACTCTAGTCCAGGGTTCCAATACAGCTATAGAGCTCTCCTTTGACCTGGGTTCCCAATACGTCGAAGTAGCTCTAAAGGGGGTGTGTGCACAATGTGTCTTAAACTGACTAGAGCCGTGAAGGTCGCCGTTTATCTGTATATAAGATTCCTATAAGAAGCGGACTTATGTGAACACTCTACCTTCTCTCGTTAGTCGGTGACAAGGGCGCCGCGCAACAATTGACCACCATGGAAAACCGACTTACACATACAAAAATCGACTTGCACTCGATCTCTGTGGAAAGGTTGTCCTCAAGGCATCCTCTTTTATTGTTTGCAAAATAAGTCACTGGCGCCAAAATGTTAACCTAGTCAAGCAATGTGAATCGTTAGCTAGTTACCACTAAATGTCGTACAAATCGACTTCTGAAAAGAAACAACAAACTGTACAATAGCTGCGAAGAAAGTTATGAAAAGTTATGAGCTCAGTCTCCCCTTTAGGGTCTCACTTTCCGGATCGCAATTACTCTTATTGGGGTGACTTTTAAATCACTTAATGACTAACTACAAACTCTTGGTCCATAGGGACATTCTGACCCCTATGCCGAAAAGTGCATGAGAAGATATTTCCGAAAATCACATATTAATATTCTGTCAGATAGCTAAGAAGCCTTTTAAATTCCAAGTCATTTATCGTATAGCAAGATTCCAACATAATTTGGAAAATCTACACACCCTCCTGCAGTTTGCTGCCACTTAATAAAATAACATTTATCTAAGTCCGTAGCCAGAGAGGTATCCCTAGCATCAAGCTGCTGACGAGCCTAAGAGAGCAGGTGTTTGGTCGAGAAAAATTTCTTGGGCTTCCAACTTAAAAAATTGGTAGCGACATGATGTGCTTTCTTCTGCATGTTCAAACTGGCGTAAGGTAGCCAAGTAATTCATTAGTAACTAGAGGGTAACTACAAGGTCTTGTAATGTTGTTTATCACACAAATCTATTATTGTTAACCTATAAAACAACTAAAGAATATATAGTCGACCTGCTGACCTTCCACACTGAGGCTAATGGAGTCCTGTCTTGCAAAACAGCCTCCCAAAAAAGGTTGCAATGTAGCAGTTTTCAATAGTCCCATCCATCTTTTTAACCAGATTTACACGTTTTAAGATTCGTATACACGTTCGTACAAACAACATGGCCTACACTTAAGTGGCCCCATGTTGGGCGCCAGTCCATTATCGGAAAACCTTTATCCATCCATCATTTCCTCCATCAAGGAAAATACAAAGGAAAAATTAATGTGCTCTCCCAAAAGCTATTACCGCATATTTCAAGTGAACATCCCATAAACGATCCAAAAAGAGCAAAACTAACGTAAGAACAAAAACGAAAACCATTACTTAAATGCCTTTTTTTTATCAGGCCCGGAACTTTTAAACTTCATTCCCTTCCACATTAAGACGTACTCGTACTCATTCCCACATTTGCACTTATGTTCATCCTGCCCGTAACTTCACACCTCTCGGAAAAAAAAATCCTTTCATCATCGTTACATTGTTCATCGTTCGCAGAACCAAAACTTTTAATTACATACCAATGCAGACTTCCTTTCCTTTTAATCAACTCCATTAATCTCTCTCCACAAAGTTTTCACACCAAAACGCGGAACACAACAAACAAGGACCGAAGGTAAACAAACGCCAAAAACAAATAAACAAATTGGAAAACAAAATAAGAAATGCTTGCAAACGATATTCACACTATACCTAGTCCCCAAGAAAAAAAAACAGAAAACAACAAGTCTGTAACTTTATAGTATATAGGTCCCTAAATCTTCTCTTGTTCTGGCAGCTGTAAGCCGCCCTGCACTCAGAATAGACATTTCACCGTCTTTGGAAGCCCTAACTACGTCCAAACTGACTTTAAAAAAAAAAAAAAAAAAAAAAAATGTTGACTTTCAGTGTTTTTTTACGGAATTTCCTCCTCTTTGTTTTTCTTCATCGGGAAAAAGGACTGACGCCTGCTTTCAAGCACAACACCATCAACTTCCATTGCACCGCCATATCCGGCCGTGGCATTGTACGTTGTACGGAGGCACCAATACTCGTACTTGTAATTGAAAATGAATCACAGTGGAAAATGCGCATAATACTCGTAACTACTGCTGCTCGCTCAAGGGTAAACAGATAGCGCGAATGAGATATCATCTCGACAAACATACACCTACACCGAGCGAGGTCCTTCTCCGTCTCGTCCTTTTGATAGCCAGAATCCAGTCTAAAAGCCGACCAAAATCTGATTAAACATTCAAGAGGCAGCGCGAAGGCATAACGAATGAGCATAAGAAGCACCACGAAATGTTCATCTCGTGAAATGGTGAAATTTCCTGTGCTGTATGTTTGTTTCCGGTTTACGTCCTGCCCCCTACCGGTCCAGATCTGTTTTTTTTTTCTTTGCCAGAGTGATGAATATTAAATACCAGCTTGTTGGGATGTATAACTATGTAGGTTACGTAACGTTCAACTGACACCCTTTCTTAAAAAAACATAAAAACCTCGTGCAATATGAGTAAGACAAGAACAGGCAAGGAAAGTGTGGGAAGAAACACATTTTTGACTGGGTCTGTGCAATAAAACTCGGTCCTGATTGTGATTTCAACGACGGAGAGATGTTGTTTAGTATGTCCAGCAAGGATAAAGTCAAATTGACATTTTTTTTGGTGAAAAAAAAACACAAACAAATTTAACGGTTTTCTGAGTTCTCTTTTTTTATTCGTGAAAATTCTGCCCGTCATGTATGACGGGACTTGTGAAAGCGCTATCCTTTTTTTGGTCGTGAGACCATGATGAATTTGAAAGCCAATTTTACCATGACTGAGTTGCCGAGTTTGATGTTACAAGTAGATAACCGAAAAGGGATGCTGATTGGGTGCACTGAAGCAGAATCAATTCAACTGGATTTAGACTGAAAATAAGGAAAGATTCAATTGTAACAGGAAATAGGTTTTTTTTTGTCGATATGGTAGTCCTAGAAGGATCTATTCAAGTTTAATCTGCTATTCGATAGAAAAAATTGTTAATTTAAGTTTATAAAATGAGCTCCAGAAAATATTTGGCGCCCAACGTAAGTCCACTCAGATTATCAAGAAGAATTTCGGTTCATAGTGCCTATGCTGCCCACTTGTCCTTGTATCTTGTCTCAAGGTTTTATTTTCATAGGAGCTTCTGACAGCACAAGCATTTCTGATCATTAAAAGTGGCGCCCAACATATGGGAACAAAACAAAAAATAGAGGAAGCTATTTAGAAACGATACGGTGTCATCACCCAGGGTTTTGAGTTTGTGTGTCCAGATAAACTAACCTATATGTCAAACTCTAGTAATACTTTTGCAAACCCTGAACTGTTGCATAGAAACACTATAAGTGAGTTCCAACACTTTTACATCTCTATAACTTTGTCAAAATTTGCTAGAATGAGAGCAATTTACAAGTAAAATTGCTAGAATGAGAGGGATTTGCACGATTTTGTGTAATGCGCATGACGTTTTTTTTGATTAAAATGGGCGTAGTTTGTATAAAATGGGAGGAAAATTGCCATTGATGACAATACACACGTCTTCAGGGACAGCAAGGGGGCGATCAGTAGAAAACCGGTTTTGATTTTCCAATATGTGGTCAGTTTGACATCTAGGTTAGTTTATCTATGGCCGGGGAACTCTTACAGATCGACCGTTCCATGGTGGAACGTAATTTTGCAGTGACTACTAGAATCTTAAAAAACGGAAGCAAAAGTGATATACGAGACTAATCCGGATCTCGAAGATTGTTTCTAATAAACAATTTTGAGAAAAGATCAAAACACTTAGTGAAACCAGTAGACTCGTCACCAGTTCTCCAGCCAGACTGGAAACAGTCAGAAGACTCGGTAACACTTACACTAAGTCAAAAGCAAATACTTACTTCCCAGGTAGCGTGGCTATATTGAGCTCTAAAACAGCTTTTATCACTGAAACTCAAAGCGAGCTGAGTAATACAAAACCCCGAGTCTGATATCAGTCATCAAAAACTGTATTCAAGACGCCTGTCACCGATGGCATATATTGAATTGTCCTACAAGAAGGCATACGACAATTTACTAACAACTCTGAATCTTCACTCCCAGTCTTGCACTGTCATACCTAGCGATGACCATATGCTGGCCCAGAGCTTCAGATCAATCAGTCTGATTTTCTTCATGTGGAAGAGCATGGAGGAAATATTCGAGCTTGAGGTGCATAAAACTGCTTTGCGAACGTATCCTCTGTCTAAGATGCATCATGCCCACTTACGCGCAAGATCCTGCAATACTGAGCTACAAAATCAAGTGGGTAGAATTGAAAGCCCAATCGACAAGAAGAAGTACGCGCTGGGTATTTGCCAAAAGCTGGCTTTTGCTGATTTTTATTTGTGTTCTGAGCTACATCGGACGAGCCCAAGGCCTCTAATAAATCACTTTTCTGTGTGGGAGAAGTAAACGCACCACCACTTGTAGCTGGTGCTGTGAACGATCCCTTGGAGCTACCAAATGAAGGTGCAGATCTAAAGCTTGTTGGCGGGCCAAAAGTGGGCACCGATCCAAATGTCGGTTCACCACCGAAAACCGGCTTAGTAAAAGCCGTGTCACCTGATGAGTAATGGTAGAGCCATCTTGAAATAATTACCGACCAGTATTACCAACTGGCTGCGTTAGGGATCGAAAAGCTGGGGTTTGTGAGAAAAATCCAAATCCATTTTATTATTTATTATTATTCTCATAAAATTCATACATATTAACAGTCATAAATAACTTATAACTACTTCAAAAATTAATTACTTGAAATAGATGAGATAAATAGTGGCATTCAATGTTACCTATTAAAAGAAAAACAGTGTCGAATGCCACATCAGTAAAATTTACAATTAGAACTTACAATGTGTGTGGGGTGACCTTTTAAGAAATTACATACATAAAATAATAATAATTATAATTCAGTCATGTAGCTGTGTATATACACAAAAATCTAAAACAATAAAATAACAAATTTAAAACTAGAAAAAAAAATTCACCAAAAAAGAAAATCAGAGCTACGACTAAGATAGAACATTGAGGAGCAATTAAAAACTCTGGTCGTTAAAATCAAAGAGCCAAGACTTTAGATGTCTTAAAAATATATCCAAATGTATTAGGAATCTTAGGGATCTTAGCGACTGAGGAAGCCTATTGAACAGACGACAAGATGAAATAGTATAAAAAATACGGTAGGCAGTAGTTCGAAAAACAAGCACATTGACGAAATGCATTTGTATACCATTAAAGTTGTCAAGAATTCTACAATTAAGATTTCCTGATCTAATAAAAAATGTTTTCAAAACTTTAAAACAGTACAAGTGTCGTACTGGAAGAATTTTTAAAACACGAAGGCTATGGTAAAAGCTAGGTTTCCTGCATATTTTTCTTATGATTAATTTCTGTAAAATGAGAAGGGGTTCAATTTTATTAAAATAAACACGGCCCCAACAGGTAATGCCATATTGCAGTTTGGAATGGAAAATACCATAACAAATAGACTTCAGAAGGTTTGAAGAACAGACATTGCGCAAATAGTAAACGTTTCTGAGCGTTGATCGAAAATACTATTTTAAGCTATCTGTGTGGCTAGAAAAGCATAACTTAGAGACGAAAATAAGTCCTTGCTCAATTTGGAAGTAGTTATCACTACATGTACTGCAGATACAGAAAAAGTTTGCTGCACTTGGGCACATAGAACAATTAGGGAGCTTAAAATTTTGGCATTCGGGTGCATGATAAAGCACTTCGGACATATTTGGTAATGAGCAATTAAAGAATATAACTTTTGTTTTGGAACTTATAATCAAATCATGTTTAGCAAAACAAATTCTCAGTAAATTTAGATCTCAATTTATCTCAGATATCAGGTTTAAACGACTTTCAGAGACATAAGTAAAACCTACATCATCTGCATACCCAGTTAAAACACCTTTAAAGTCTAAGAAAAAGAGGGAGTTAATATAAATAAAAAAGAGAATGGGACCCAGAACTGAGCCTTGAGGTACGCCCATGCCAATGTCTTGGATATCGCTTTTGTTTGTTCAAATAAGACCTGAACCAATCCAACATAAACCACCGAAATCCAGCTTTTTCTACCTTCTTCAACAAGATGTTATATCGAAAGCTTTCGTTATATCTATAAAGAGACCAGCTGAGAGCTTTTTACTATCTACGTTACTAAAGAGCCAGAGAAAATACTTTGATTGAAGATGTGAGCAATAACATCACATACAAAACACGCAACGGTTTTTTGAACCCGGTTTGAAATGCTATCGATTCCACAGGAATTAGAATTGTTAAGGGTACCACATATTTTTAAGAGTTCAAGGCCGCGCTCAAAGAAAAAAGTTTGCCTTTCATCTATTTGATAGCAAAAACAGTCACAATATGCACACAAAGAAGAGAGTGGAAGTGGCTTTAAAGTTTTCGCTCTAGTAGCAAAATACTGGTTGAACTTTTCAGCAATGGCAACTTTATCGGAAAATAAAAAACCGTCAACACGAATTGTAGTCGGCTCTTTGGAGCAAGAAGATTTATTAAGAATGCTATTTACTACCCGCCATTCACCTCTTAGATTTCCTTTAACTTCGTAAAATTTGTTTCTATAAAAACTGTCACGGCAAAGCGGACTCTTCTTTTTAAGTTCAGAGCATATAGCAGTTTCGCTAAAGATATCAAACGATTTTGTGATTTTCCCCTCATTATAAACTTCCTGCCAGAGTTCAAAACAGCTTGTGGAAATTAACTTTTTTTTTTTAAGCATGCTGACCAATAACCCGGTCATCGAATGATCAGTAATTTCTTAGATTTTTCCTCTTCTAAAAGTTTTGAAAATTCTTCCACAAATACCGAAAGCTTGTATTTATGAAGTCTATAAACACATAAGGTGACATATATTTCATTATTTACTTTAGTGCAAAGTTTTAAAATATCTCCACTCAGAAACATCAAACAAAAAGCAACACAATCATTAGATAGGTCCTGGCTTACGAAGCAACCAACACCACCCGCCACGTAATTTTCACTTTTACAGGGGAAAAAATTAAAGCCCGGCAAAACATAATCACTTTTGTCAAAGTCGAGATCCAAATCTCTGACACAAAAATAAAATCTAGAATAGAAACCAAAGAACTCAAATGAGATACAAGCTCTGCGAAGTTCTCTCTTAACCTTCTGATGTTTTGGTGAACTAAGAAGAGTTTGTTAAGAGAATATGTTTTAGAAGAAAACACTTATTCACAATTATTATTTAATATATTGGAGGTAGCAAAATCATCCCAAACAAAGTCAGATTCAAAATTCATTTAACAAAGTGTTTTAATTAAAGAAATTACTAGATTGGTTTAAGATCATCAAACGACCTTATAGTGATGGGTTTGCTACCTTCAATTTTTCTCATAAGAATACGTTTGCCATTATACCATACATAAAGGGTTTTCCAATAGGGACTTGACAACTTTAAATTTAATTTGTGAACGCACTCTTTCACTAATCATCAAACTGTCACTGTCAATTTATTCAGTTAACTCAACATTTTCATCATGGTAAAGTACACGAAGGAGCAACGTCTGCAAATTATAAAAATTTCCTACCGAAGTTCGGAGTCGGTGACTGCAACTTTAAGAGCGTTAACTCCAATTTTCGGTCGTAATTCTCGCCCTAGTAGACAGGCAATAACAAATTTAGTGCAAAAATTTGAGTCTACATATTCGTTGTGTGATGTTGCCGTGTCAGTGAGACAACGGGTTGGTCGAAGTGTCGAAAATATCGCTGCCGTTCAGGCGTCCGTAGCAAACGGGTTGATGTGATGAAGAGTAAGTATGGTATATAATATCAAAACCAAACACACCTGAGTTTCAAACCACTACAAAACAATTTTCCTTTCTCTTCCTTCTACCTTTCTGCCCGCGCCTTGGCAACAGTAAAAAAAGGGTATCCAACCCCTTAGGCGCGCGTAAATTATAAAAAAAAAAAAAAAAATGGTGAGCGTTTTATCTCAAGATAAGGGGCCAGTCGATTGGCCGCCTCGTTCGTGCGATTTAACGCCGCTTGACTATTTTCTGTGGGGCTACGTTAAGCCATTGGTTTATGCCAAGAGCTCAAAGCCAACATTGAACACGAAATAGCGGTCGTTTCGGCCGAAATGTGTAGCGGAGTCGTTGAAAATTGGGTCCAACGAATCGACCGCTGCAAACGTGCCCGCGGCGGCAATATGAACAAAGTCGAGTTCCATTCATAAATGTTTTTATTATACTTCAAGCCAATAATAAAGTTTTTGAAATATCTTAAATGTTTTATTTTAAAAAAATTTGTCAAGTCCTTATTGGAAAACTCTATATTTAAATTTCTTCTCCCTTTTTACATCGCTTGAACCAGTAACGCCTGTGTGTACATGGTGAGAGCCTCGTTGATCTAAAAAATTTTGCTCTTTTTTTGGCTACTGTTGTTGTTTCTGCCCATTACTTTTGTGCTGATTTTCTTCTTTGCCATTTTCTCCTTCATAATACGTTGCTTAACTGAGATATCAGAGAGTTTCAAACATATGATCGGTGTTGTTTTAGCGGAATCAATGGTTTGAATGCCTTTCTTGCTCTCTCTCTCTCCTTCACATAACAATCGCTGATTTGGTTGTCCATCACTTCCACACCCAATGAATCGAGGATAATTTGCTGAGCGACACACTTTGCATTGTTGGTGTTAAAATCATTTACTCCAATCATTTCAATGCAGTTTTGCAATTGAATTTGATTGTGCCAGTTGAGTCTTGTACCGGCAGATGGTGCTGGTGTGGGGGAACTAAAAACTGAGGGTTTTGGCGATGTAGATGTTCCGACTAATCGAAGGACCAGAGGATGACTGAGGTGCGCCGCCTCCAGTGATAGATCCACCCACATTTCGTAGTGTAACATTACTTAAGTACATTTGGCATTTTTTCGCAACCGTTGGCAAGCGGTCAATGTATAAACCAGGATCTTCCTATTCTGATAACAAGGAGTTAATAGAGATTTTCCGGTTGACGGTCTAATCTCTTGACTCTCAGTTTCATAGTTTAATTGCAACCATTTCGACACAGATAAATGGCCCCAAATGAACCGGAACACACCCAACTTCTAAGAACTGTTCAAAATTACAAAGAGGTGCCCAACACGGAGGAATTGTTTTTATACGATCACATCGTTATCTGCGTTAGCACCACTTCAAATACAAATTCTCCTACGAGTATATCACCCAATTTTGTATTACATACTGTTCATTCCAATTATTCCAAGAGACTCCATCCATACACAGTGGTTATACAAGGTACTCTGTTTGCACTTGTTACTATAACGAATGACGGAAGTGAACACAATGCTTTGTATGATGCCCTCATACAAGAACTCATAGAGCGAATCCTGGAATGAAGTGCGCCCAATTGCAGTGCCAGTTTTTGTTCCAGATCAAGCATCTCGTCATCCTCATCCTCTTGCTGCTGCTGTAACTTCCATGACACGTTTGTGTTAACATGAGCGACCGTCATCTATTCCAGAGTTCTATTCATTTATGAATGAACCACCGGTGAGGCATCCTATAGGTACATGGTAGCTGATTCTATTCAAAATGTGGTAGGAGAAGTCGAGTGCACCGGTAAAGACAACGAGCCATGTACACATGCAGACGTGGCGGTAAATAGAGGAAGGGTGTAAAGGATTCCCCACACATGCAGAGAACATGGAAGACTTAAACTAGGAGGTATGAAATTTAAAATGAATCCAGTAAGTACGAGTAATGTAATTTTAAAAATTCAGAAGCAAATGCCAAAACACACACCAACATACATACACATGCTGATCACATAGCAAAAGATAGTCCTTCCCCCCGTATCCTGCTGATGGTTTTTGTATCGGAAAAGGAAAAGAATGTACAAGTCCTGTTTTTTATTTCACCCTGTTTTTTGCTTTTCGTTTCTGTGTTCGGGAACAAGGAGCAAACGTTAATAGAAAATTCAAACGCGAAAGTCATAAAACATGTGGTGGGTGGTGATGCAGAGCAAGAGGAAAAAACACGGTCATCTCTTTAAAGTGCGTCCGAAAGGAGGGCTGCCATAAGAGCAGCAGGAACAGAGGCAGTCGCATGGAATTATACGAGTACTCCTTTGGGAGTCGACTATCCGCTAACGCCAGCCTCATGGTCCCTGTGGAGATGATAACATGAACGTCATAAATCCACAGTGACTCGTGCTCGTAGCTCGTGCTTATCCTAGTGCTCCTGCCTATCATGCCCTTTGAAAAGTGCGCGTTAAATTGCATCCCAGTCCAGGCATACCCGTTGAGTAGGCTGATGAGGACGTGGCTTTGTGAATGTTTAATTTGATTTCAGCGAAATTCGTTGGGAGTGAGAGGAAGTGTTGCTCAGTTAGATTTGGAGCTGTTGAGCCGCGACTGGGGATTCCCATTCCTATGCCTGATGTATCAATGTATGATATGAATTTAGCAGGCGGTTGGCCAGCGCTTGTAGCGCCATCAAATCAAAGTTTTTTTTTATTTTAATTTTCTGTAAATTCTTTCTTTTTGTTTTTGCGATGACATATGGGTAAGTTGATTTAATAAAGACCGCGGCGTATGTCTATGTCTATAGCACTTTGTGTACAAATTGTTACGTTGAATTTTATTCAGAATGAGAATTTTTTATGAGATCCTTGCATGGTGGGGTGATTTGCAAATGAACACAGATGTGAGAGTAGGCAGGCATTATTTAATCAATCGAAAGGGCTTCAACGATTTTCAAAGCGCTTTGGTTGACATATCAACCAGTGAGGCCTTTGGTAGAATAACAAGTGGTGGCTTTAAGAATTCCGTCAGGACTTAAGGTCGTACATTTCGCGGCAATAAATATTTAAGGAAAAGCCCTTTTAACTCCTTCTGAATGAGGGAATGCAGTCTTTCTGGTAAATTTGCTCGTTTTTGATCCAAAATGAGTGACAGGCGTTTGTCAAAAATAATCCTTTGACATGTGGAAATTTATGTATTCATTTTAGTTTATATCTTTCACAGGTATAAATAGGAATATAAAACCGGGGAACTATGCCCATATAGCTACTATATGTTGTACGATTTATTATAAATTTTGTAAAATTATTTACAAGTTTATATTTACCCGTACATAAATTAAGATTAACTATGTACACGGATCCTAGGTTTTATACATTTTCACATTTGTTTTTACATTGAATTTAATTTGTGTTTAGTCTGTAATGGAAATAATTTAGAGTTATGAGGACGTAAAGATGGATCGAGCAGCTCTTGTAAGGATGGAATATTATATGCAAAGTACACTTTACTAAGTTGGCGCTTTTGAAGCACATTACGTATTATTAAATTTGCATGACAATGACGAGTACCTCTGTTGTACAAGTGGGGTTTATTAAACAGTTCATGCCCTAATCTCATCCTGCCGAGTGGCAAGATGTAGAAGGCAGGCGCCAAAGAGTGATTATGTGCTCTTAAGAGGGAACCAGCGGTGTTCTGCTTTTTGTAGTTTTTGTAACCATATTGCTCTTGTAAAAGGTGGTATGGAATACATCAAAGTCATCTTGTTTGCTTGACGGGCGCCGCATATACTCTTTCATTTTTTGGTAAGAATATATCTACATCACCAGGTGTCCGTATAACATGTATCCTAAGGAGTTTGAAGTGATGGCGGACGGAAGAAATTGAAAAATAGGCGTTTTACTTTTATTGTATTGGATGCTGGTGGTGTTGGTGGAAAATTGAGAAACAAAAAGTATTGGCTCTCAATGGCAGCCATGTGGAATGTCTTATATTTTCTTATTGGTTGGAGTGTGTGATTAACTGAATGAAATTAAGTGCGCGAAGGAATTGCTTTACCCAGAAGAGGACCTATATGATCCAGTAGGTTAAAGGCTTATATTGTATGATTTATGTTATCCGTGCAGCACCGGATAAAGAATAGTGCTGCAGTGCTTCCCTGCTTGTCGTAAAAGGCGACTAAAAATGAGAAATCAGTCATATACAGGCAACTATAACATCAAAAATGAGCCTGTGACACTTTAGCACCTTTAAAAATTTTCCCACATGTTCGTATGCAATCAGTGGGTTCCCACGTCTGGCGACTACCGGTGGGATAAAAGCAAAGTCAACTAACTTCAATTGAGCATACGTGTGTCAAATCAATCTCGTACGAAAGTACAAAAAAAAAACTTCATGGAAATGATCGCATACCCCGCTGGGCACCACGCTTGCCACGCATTCGTGTGATTCCAGGGCAAGCAGAAATGCTTGTGTCAGAGCCCGATGGATTCCGGGGGCGGGCAAAATGAAGTTTCTAAATTTTACCAAACTTCGGTTTGCAAGTTGGAACGTC
Organism: Volucella bombylans; assembly: GCA_949129095.1. NCBI lineage: Eukaryota > Metazoa > Arthropoda > Insecta > Diptera > Syrphidae > Volucella > Volucella bombylans. Next base: position 133,193,576 of record OX422141.1, on the reverse strand, counting down.
GGATCGACGACCTCAAAAAGCTTGGAGATGGAAGCAATAATGCGTCGCAGAACTCTACATGTCATGTGCGTTCAGGAAACGAAGTGGTCATTTAAGATGTTCTACCATGGAACGGTCAATAGATGAAACGGTGTCGGTGTTATTGTCGCGGCAAAGTCTTCTTAATAATACGAGTATCGTTGGTATTTCAAAAATAAGCGACCGCTTGATGAGTGTAAAACTCATTATAAACAATGAAATGTGGAACATTGTTAGCGCGTACGCCCCACAAAACGGTTGCGATCAATCGGAAAAGGATAAATTTTGGTCAGATTTCGGTAATTTACTCAGAAATATACCCATCGAGGAGATGCTTTTCGTAGGCGGAGATTTAAACGGCCACGTTGGAGAATCAAACGTAGATTATGAGGACTGCCACGGCGGTAAAGGCTTTGGAACCAGAAATTCTGCTGGTGAAGACATTTTTGCAGCATGTAAAGCCCACGGTCTCACTGTTTTAAATACGACGTTTATAAAACATCAACGACATCTTATCACCTATAGCAGCGGAGGCCACGCAACACAAATAGACTATCACCTTTGCAATAGATCGATGAGAAACAGTGTCAAGGACTGCAAGGTAATCCTTGGAGAATCGCTAGTTACCCAACACCGGCTGCTCATTACAGAATTCTTCACAGCGGAACCACCAAAAACACGAGAGCCTGTTAGAAAGCCTAAAATCCGGTGGTATAACTTATCGAAAGAACGAGGCACAAGATTTATTGCACGCGCTAAAGAAGTACTTCTTAATATAAACGTTATCGCAGACTCACTTAGCCCTCAAGAAATGTGGAACAGCATGCACGAGGCATGCATGACACACGCAAAGTCCCTTCTAGGAACGATATGAGGACATCATCACATCGAGAAAGAAACATGGTGGTGGAATGACGAAACCAAACGAGTTGTGACCGACAAGAAGCAAGAATTTCAAGCGTGGACAAAATGTGATCGGAGCAACGATATCGAAAAGTCTCGACTTGCACTTGAATATGAGCGACTTAAAAACGTTACAAAGAGAGTCCTGGCCCAAACCCGAGCAGCAGCAGCGGAAAACCTTTACCAGGACTTGGAACAAATATCCTCACGATCGGCAGATAGAAGACAAGCTATTCAAGAAGTTCAAACGTCGTACAATAGTAAAGTGCCAAATATTTTTAAACTCGCTGCGCAAAGGCGAAAAAATGCGATGCAAATAACGTCGCCAAAATACATTAAAGACTCCTACGGGCACTTATTAACAAACGAAAAGGACATCTGTGATAGGTGGCTTGAATATTGTAAGGACCTTATTAACAAACAGTTTCCACGTGAGTAGGAGTAGAAGTAGCTTTTTGGTTCCGTTATACAAAGGCAAAGGCGACACCCGAGAATGCAACAACTACCGCTCAATCAAGCTGATGTCACACACGATGAAAATCGTTGAAAGAGTTTTAAACGAACGTCTTCACAAAATCATAAAGCTCGACGATAGCCAGTGTGGATTCGTGGAAGGGAGATCGACGGTGGACTCAATCCAAAGCTTGCGAATATTAGTGGAAAAACATCGGGATTCGTCAAAAGATCTGCACATGGTATTTATTGATCTAGAAAAAGCATTCGATTGTGTGCCTAGAGATCTCATATGGACCGCGTTGAGGTATCAAAAGGTACCGGAAACGTATATACGAATGATACAAGACATGTATGGAAACGTCAAAACTGCTGTTAAATGTACCGCTGGACTTACGATTGAATTTCAGGTAAATGTTGGAGTGCATCAAGGAAGCGTTCTTAGCCCTTTCCTCTTTAACGTGGTTCTGGACTATCTTTTGAAAGATTGCTTGCACGAAGCAAATGTAACATCGATTCTCTTCGCCGACGACGCAGTTATTCTAAGCGATAATGTCGTAGATTTACAAAACGTCCTAAGTAAATGGAAAGACGCACTAGAGAAAAACGGGTTTAAAATAAGTCGCTCAAAGACGGAATATTTGACCTGCCCATTTTCGGATCCACTGCGACCTATTCCAGATGTAATGTTGGACGGAATAGTTCTTCCGAGAACCACTAGGTTCAAGTACTTAGGATCAATCGTTAACGTAGAAGCGAAATGTGACGACGACGTAAGGCACAGAGTAAGCCTGGGGTGGATGAAATGGCGAGAAAATTCGGGAATCTTCTGTGACCGAAAATTTCCACTTAAATTGAAGGGAAAACTTTACACCACGGTGGTTCGGCCAGCTCTTACGTATGGTTCGCAATGCTGGACAATATACGAAGCGTTTAAAAATAAAATAACGGCAGCAGAGATGAAAATGTTAAGGATGTCGACTGGAGTTACGAAACGCGACTGCATTAGATCTACGCACATTAGAGGGAGTCTACACATAAAGAATTCGGTAATCGAACAACTTGAGTCGGATGGAATTAGCTGGTATTGCCACGTTCAAAGAAGATCTCCGGAAAATCCCGTTAAGAAGGCAATATCAACTACGGTCGCTCCTACTAAAAGAAAAGTAGGTAGGAAAAAGAATTCCTGGATTGCTCAGATGGCAAATGCACAACAACGCCTGGGGCTAACCGCCGAAGCGATACAGGACCGAGCAGTATGCAGACGCGTTCCGCGATCTGCGACATTAGCCAACCCCATAAGCGGAGCAGTAGCGATGCAGTAAAAATGGGAAACTCGTTATGCATAAGTTCGTGTAGCGAGAAAAGGGCTAGTAAAAGGAAAAGAAGAAGCTGTTGGTGGATATTGCTATTTTTGCATTACGAAGTTGAACACTTCTATTAGCTCCATTACTTCACCAATGTTGCATTATTACTTTGTCAAATTGATTGTCTAGCCTGTAGACGCAATTGTGATTCCCTGGTGACAGGAAGCGTCGGTGTAGAAATCGCAATCGAAATTGTTCGCTGACAATATTCCAGGAATTTTTTTCGGTAGACCACCGGCTGCGTGTGTTCTTGTTGTGCGTATGCTGCGTATGGAGTTGAAGAGTACGCTTTTATTTTTCGATGTTTTTGCATTTAAACAGCCTATCATGCATACATTATGGAGTGGATGTTTACTGTCAGTAAGGCTTTAACTTGGGCCATGGTTTTCATGTCCACAAAGCGGATGGTGTTTAATTCTGCCAATAAAAAGTCATGGGTGCCGATGATACTCGTAATACTCCTATAGCTATGAGTATATGTAGTCGTGCGTTTATTTTTATTTGTATTTGCTGGTCGCATATTTTCGTGCAGTTTGACAAACCTTGTGTAGATAGATTTATAAAACACTTTTATTTCACTTAAAAGGTTCATATAAAGAATAAGTTTCCTAGTCTTGTTTGGTTTGGCATAACGCCGATTAATATAACCAGATTAACAGCTGTTTGTGTTTTATTTTAAGGTAAGTGGAAAATGGAAATAAAGCTTAAAAACCTTCCTCGATGATACGCCTTCTGTAGCGGCCTTGTTCTCCGTTCAAAATATTAATTACTTCGCCAGCAGACAGGACCACGAATCTGAAATAATTTTTGCGACACTCTTTTAAAATTGGGCATTCTCCTAGGAAATGTAAGACGTCCTCTCTCGCTCTCTGATTACAGAGACTGCACAAAATTGGAAGTTCGGGTTGGTGTGGGATGAAATTTAAACGCAAAAGCTCCCTTCTCAATCTATACATATAATAAAACTGTAAGGTTTTTCTTTTGCTACCTAATGGCATGAGAACCGCTCGATAGATTCGGGTGAACATTTTTTTTAAATGTTTCTTAAGACTCCAAGAAGGACATAGGATATGTCGTTTTTTACTCAGTCTACTTTTTGTGAGTGTTTTTGCAGTTTTTATTGTTTTTTTTACTGAGTGTACTGCCTTTATCCTTCTATTACTCGGGTAATTCATAATCAATACAAAAAAAGAAGACGTAATGGGTTCAACACTTCATTCTTCTTCTGGTGCTCTTATAACCTCTTTGAATTGTCTTGGCCTCTCTTTTGTTAACTCTTCTAGGCCAACTCATTTTAAACCTAATTGTGTACCATCCTCAATTGACTGGAGTAGTATTTATCTAACATCTGACGTAAATAAACAAACTGATTTTTTGACTACCGCGACTGACTACCTATTTAATAAGCATTTTAACAGACTCGTGGGATAAAATCACAAACCTGTCCTTGGCTTTCAAGTGATATCCTCAACGACATCAAATTAAGAGACGCCTCTTACCGCCGCTGGAAACGTTTCGGTTGTGTAGAAATGATGAATAAGTACAAAACTGCTATGCAAAGACTTCTAACAACGTAGAAGATCCTGCGAGATAACGCTTAAAAATCTTGTGGCCAGAATTGAAGGTGCATTCGGTAAGATCATTTTTACCGACATTGAAAGAACTTTCGACAACTCGACAACCAACACGGTATAGATGAATTCCTAGTTTAGTAGATAACAGCAACACTGGTGAATAGAAATGGTTGGAGATGTTGATTGGTCTAACTCATTTATTGCTTAACAGCGACACTATTTCTCTCTATCGAAAACCCCCAAAGTGCTGCCAACCTTCTAGCAATGTAGAGAAGCTTTCAGCACGGCATAGGACTTTTCACCGGCGAGGGTCTTTTGGATCTAGATGACAATGTGTAGACCAATTTTCTGGCGAAAGAAGCTTCACGAAAAAATGTCACTGCTGGTTTTACAAGACTCCAACGGATGGTCTGCCACATCTCAGCTCCATGGGGGCTTTCTTTAGCCTTCTTAGCTCTGGTCTAGATGCACTAATGTATATATAACCCTGATATTCATAGCATGGGCTGCATTCCCAAAGTCATATTCAGTTTAAAAAGAAGTGGTCACTGGTTGAACACGCACTGCAGTTCTGACGACCTTACCTTTCGGAGTGACACCAGATCTCCTGTTGTTGCAAAAGTACGAGATCGATTTTCCTGCGCTCAAGAATAGTTTCACCCAAAATTTGAATCAGGAAAAGAATATAATCGGGTTTCCAGTGATGCTTCAAATAGGTACCGATCTGGGATATGGGGCTGGTGTTTATCGGGAAGACGACAACACTAGATTTCATTTGTGAAAAACTTTCGTCTGGTGCTTATGAACGTTACATCTGCACCTGTAGCAACAGCAAACCTGTACATATAGACTTTTTAAACGCTCTCCCTAAGTCTTATTTGAGTCTCAGATCACAATGGGGCCACGAAGATAAGAACGCCAATGATCGCCTTACCCAGAAAAGCTTCTAGAAGAGCTCCTGATGATACGAAAATGAATGGTTTCGTTTATGGATAACTGCAGATGGTATTACAAGGACGGCAGCTGACCAAACGAATGCTTCCGATGAGTCAAAGCTGTAAACTGCTTACTGGCGTCGTTCCGGTTGCTGTGAATGTAATGACGATACAACGGAACATAAAGTGGCACTTTATGAAGCGTTTACTCATCTTTCTATGAAATACTATGAAATCCTAGTAAAATGAACATGCAAGGTGTACAATCGTTGAACTTTTTGACCGATTGCCGGATGAAGAATAAAAATTGTATAGCTGTTCACACGCCGCCTTCATAAGTTGTGAGTCTTAAGAGCACTTAGAATTTATTACCAAAACGTAAATGGGCTGAGGATCAAATTGTCTTAAGTCCTAAATTATGATTCTATATAATATTCTTACAATAATGGAGACAAGCCTCCGTGTTCATGTTCATGTCAAGTTATTTACCCATGAGTATATTTAGAGAAAGATGAGGAATCGGTAGCATCAGGGTGCTCTTGCCAACACCAGCACTCACAAACCGGCATTTTAAAAACGGCTCTCTACTGGTGTTGAACGTTTGACCTTCTTAACCAGCCAACAATTACTAACTTATTATAGATGCGATTGTTGAGGTATGATCAACAATCTTGGAAGACAATGTGAACTCATTTTCTCTAGAGATGCGGATAAATACATTATTTTATCGAGCAATCATATTCTTTCCAATTAGATTTTTACCTCTATTCTTGACGTTTTCGTACGACGACGGTCTTAAACTCTGCCCCATAAGCACGTTTACCGCCTTTAATTAGGAGCAGACGACACGATTTAACTTCAGATCCCAAAAGTTTTATGCACTAAAAGAAACGCGGATACAAAATTCGCCAATACATTTTCTGGGATGACCCTCAGACAATCGCGGAGCTGTTTGCCCAATTCTTTAACCGGTCATTCCCTAACCTTTCTAAGACCTTGGTCTTTCCATACTAAGGCAGTTGTCTACAAGCATTATTGATTTTGGTAGCAATCTATAACATTAGAAAACATTGAAAAATTTAAGGCAGAATATTCTGCCGGTCTTGATAGTCTGTTCGTCATCATTTTAAATACATACATCCGTTGGCATAACCTCCCACAGCTCTACATTTCACATGCTAATTTTCCCAATGTCTTGAGAAACTCATACATAATCACTCTCAAGATCGAAAGCGCGGGCTAAATTATAAGATCATCGCAAAATTGCTCTCTGTTCCAAAGGCTTCGAGGACATTATATGTGACTTAATGTTTCGTTCATTACGACTCCACCGTTTCGAAAAACCAACGAATCCTAGAAGGGTATCTCAACAACCACAAACATTACGGATCTCGTATCAAGTATTAAGTCCCCTTGTACGCTCTAGAATATGGTAAAGCAGAAGAAGTTATTATCACCAAACGTTATCCTATTCAGTTAGGTTTCAATTTCGTCTGCAAAGAAACGCACAATAGTGTTCCTTTTAGGTCCACCTAAACCCATAAACGCCCCTTCTGGTGTACATCAGGAAAGTCATCTCGGGCCTGTATTATTCATTTTGACAATTCTCTATGTTTATCAGAGAACCAATGTTAATTAGTTTTTATCAGCATATGCATATAACATGATATTCTTTCAACCTTACAACGAAGCAAAGTCAGGAGAATTGCTCGGGCTGAAGGTTACCCACTACCTACTACTGGTCTCATAATGTTGATGCTTCTGCGAATACGCAAACTACTCATAATCCTTAAACTTTCGTTTCCGTTGTTGTCAATCTTTCTTTCCCGTCCAATATTGCGATCCATCTGTTAAAGCACGACTGTCGTGTGAAACAATCCTTTAGGTTTAAGGGACATTTTTTTGTCACAAAATATAACACAGTTTTCGCGCTATTTCAACTACCCCATGGTAACTCTATATGCGATATTGCCAGTGCATTTTGTAAATGTACATTTACAGCTTTTGCTTTTCAGTACGATGACTCCTTCTAAATAAACTTTAGAACTGCAGTTTTCGGGTTTGAAAAAACGACAATGCAGACATTCTGCCTGAGTACATTGATTCGGATTAGCTGCCATGGAATTAATTAATATTTCCTTGTAGGCTGTTTAGATCTCTGCTAAATCTCCCTAATATACGACATCAGTCGCATTACCGATCGGTAGCTGTTTCAATTTTTCGTGTCGACTTTGCCTCTATACAGAAAGTTACAGTGAGTTTGTGGTGACAAATTTGAATCGAAGATTTCTGATTTTCGCCCACACTTCGGAGGGTATGTTAGCCGGTCCGACTGCACCATTCCAGTTAGTTGTCTTTAACTGCGTCGTTAACTTTAGCTTCCATAAAATTCGGCCTTTTTGGAGCCATTCTCGCAAATTGAGCGCCAAGAACTGACCTTTTTAGTTGTGCCAGGTTATCCTCTCGACTGATACCGGTTTTGAATTGTCTTATTCTGGTTGCTGCACAAAGATTTCTGTCAGTGGAAGTTGGTGCTGACTTGCTGTCATACATTCGCAGAACGAAATGAATCGCTTTACGCTTAAAAAACATTGGGAAATGTTGCAAACTTATTTCAGAAGTGAGTGGTGTGTTGCCCAAAAGTGGTGTGTTGCCCAAAATGTTTCTACGAAAATTTTTGTGTGACTGGCTTGCTTGCGGACCACGCTCACGATCACCGTCGTCGTATTGAACATACCGACGGACGAGAGTATTCGACTCAATCCAGGATCATCGACTCGCTGTCGATCTCAACAACTCAACATATAACGCACCAGCCTGATGAGAATTCGGCACAAAGATCTCTGATTATTTCCTTACAAAGTCCAATTGACTCAGCAATTGAACGCTTTCAGTTAGGGCCTTTGAATAGAACATCGAATTTGGCCGAAAAACCATTTTATCTGACTACAGAGCCATGTTTACCAAATTTTTTTGGGCTGAAATGGATTGGACGATCTTTAGTTTCAACACAATGGTCCGCCATGCCATACAGCCCATAAAACAATCGATCTCGTTCGATAAACATATTATCAGCCGTCTTGGCGATGTCAATTGGCCGCCTCGGAGCTGCAATTTGACCCCGTTAGATTTCCATTCATGGAGTGCCCTGAAAGATCGATGCTTAGACAATCCAGAAATGATTCAAGCCCTTAAAACGAATATTGTTCGAGCGAAATAGAGCCACCAACAGTCAACAAGATCTTTGAAAATTGGTTTGACAGGATGAGCTACTGTGAAGCCAGCCGGGGCAGCCACACGAATGAAATCGTATTTCAAAACTATGTTAGCTCAAGTGAGCCAGTGCAGCTGAGCTTCGTTCCAATCTATAGGAGAGGAGGCGATTCACTCAAGCGTGCTCAACACCCGCTCCTTCCTTTTCTTCTACTTTATTATCGACTGCGCTTAGGAGCCCACTGTCTTCCATGCGGTTTCGCAACTTAACATCGCTGGAAGTGGACGATGTTATCGAGCATGAGTACCAGGCTCAGTCGGTATCCTAACAGCTGTTGGTGCTGATGCCCCCTTGCGTAACCGAAAAACGAACGATCAAAGAGGTCCACCGAAGGTCAATAGTCGCATCTGGGTAATGCTTTCACCGCAATGGCCGTGTCCGGAGATAAGCTGGTGAGGTAGTAATTCATCTCACCACTTCTCTGCAGCTATGGCCACAACACGGCTATGAGTCAATCTTCTCATCCCATTCCCACCAACAGTACGGTAACCTTCAATTCTGGCTGTCGCTATATTGTTTGCATTCCAGGGACAGAAACCTCTATCTGCGCTCCCGAGCAAGCAACTGCTACGGTTCCCGAAATCCCCATAACGGCTGTACGAGGACTGTGCAGTAAGCGAACATTCTCCTGAGGCACCTGACGCGCATATCGAGGTAAGATGGACCCAACACCGTATAGCAATAAACCAAGGACACCAACATTCTTAATCAGCCTATACAGCGCAGTTGCCAGCAGCCCAATATGGTCTTATAAGGTGAATCGTGAGTCGACCCACAGTTCAACGCTGGTGCCGACCACACCATTAGTGAGATTATCACGGAAGTCCCTCTCGATCCATTCACCGACCGCCCACTGTATCCCCGTCATTTCATTTGGTTAGTGCGACATCTTCCGCAAAGGCAATCAACCTAACTTCTGGTGGCATTTCCAGGCGTAGGCGCCCGACATACACGAGGTTAGAGATGGGGCGTATTATTAAGTATAGTAGGACCGTAATTTGCATGAATTTAGTATACCTTCTCCCGTTGAGTTTCTTTTTCCTAAACCGTTTTCATAGTGGCAGTTTTCGTATTACCGGTTGTATTCCCCGACGTGTCCGCTTAAATCAGCACCGATAAGAAGAATTACCAGACGTGAGAATCCGATCGTGCATGCAGGCTTAGCATGTTAGGTCTTAAAGAACTATATTCTATAGGCCCTTTCGCACGGCATCATATACAAAATAATCACTGTCAAGCTTAAAGGTAGCATTGAATGGAGCGATTTGTATGGACATCGCATATAAGAGTATTATCGTCCCGAAAGCTTGTTAAAACGATTGCCTCACTGAGCTCTCTGACCACCACCAAGCTAGTTCAAGAATACTGGGTCCTAGGATATAATTGGATTATAGATGTAACTGCTACACAAGCCTAGGAAAAGACTTCTGATAAATCGCATTGGGACTAACTTTCGTCTTAGGTTAGGGCTTTTATTGACAGTTGCGTTTTTTATTAGGATGCAGGTACCAAGCGCTAATGTGGTGAGGGCTGTAACTAAGACACTTTATCCCTGAAGCGGTTATTCACCTTTCTGTTAAAAACTGATGAATTTCATTAAAAGGAACTAAGAACTAGTGGCCTGCTGCGTCAGAAAGATGATAGTGAACAGCAATCTGTGATAACTAAAACGATGACTTCCACACCGCGGTCATCCTTCCTTCCGCTGTTTCTCCTTAGATTCTTCTCCCATTTTATGACTAACAGGCTGACTTAACAACTTTTCGAGGATGATCTGATACAGAGTATTGGCTCTACACTAACCATGAAAAGGACTAACTGAGACCTTAAGCCTTTCATAAGTACAAATTGGACTCATTATATGTCCGTTGCGTAACTTTCTCAACCGCCAATTAGAGAGGAAAGCTTCCTAGTACGACTAATACCTGATTGAAGTAGATCCGGACTGGTTTTACAAATCAGACAACGGAAAGAACTAAATCGGTTCCTGAAAGGCCACTGACCTTGTAAAATGGGTTTACTAGCAACTCCTCCACCCTCAACCATGGAACACAAAGAATTTCCCTCCTAATTTCCCACAGCTCAAAAGGCAGCATTCACCTCCACCAATAACAAAATAATTAACTAGATTTACTTACCGGCTGAGTCAGGAACCTAAAACCATTTATGCAACAGACACAGAAAATACAAATGCGTTACCAAGTTACTAAGTTACTAAGTTGATATAACTTTACGTAATTTTTTCTATTTTTATAAACGGATATCTCTAACTAATTTACGTGAACAAGCACAGAAAAAAAGCACGAAAGGAAAATAGACAACAAAAAAACATCCCTCTAACCAGAGAACTTAAACCCGGTTACTGTTGGGTGGCTTCCCGCAGGCGGGCGAATGAAACACAGATTAAAAGCGAATGAGGGAAAGTAGAAAAAAAAAATCAAATCCGCTTATCTCAATCCTTACGTTGTTACACATTTCCCCCAGTTCAGTTCGGAGACTTACTATATAGATGCAGATATCATAGACTGGGTGAAATAGTTTTGTTAAAATCACCCACCTCTATCCCAAGTCACTTGTATCCCAAAGTTTAGCAACATAATAGAGTTGCGCGACGTAAAGTAAAAACGAAACACACCAACTGACCACCAAACTGCATTCCTGAGGTTTTTCTTTTTCAGTTTTTATTTTACGTCCTGTAACTCTTACTAAAGGCATGGAGCTTCAAAGCCAAATGAAAAAAAAACTAAATAAAGCGAATGCATCTCTTAAACGAAGCACAGGGGTAAACAGGGGAGAAAGACTCTGCTCTGGATCAACTTAGAAGTACACATGTTAACTGTTAAAGCTTCCTGCCATCTACCAATAACAACAACAACAAAAAACAACTTGAATCCAGTTTGCTGGCATCCTTTCATCCAGGGATGTAATTTTTTTGTAGTTTCGCTCCTGATGCAGTGAAAAAAAAAACACAAGTCTGACCAACTTTTAAGATCATCCGTTCTGCGCGCTGCGTTCCACAGCGTTGTTCAGTTGTCCGTTTGCATTTCAACATGGTCACCACAGGGAAATAAAATTAAGGACATCGTCACGACAAAAAAACAAAAACAAACGGAACAGAAGCAGAAGTGGAATAAAAACTAGAAAAACTTAAACATAACAAAGCCACCACATGTTAGGCTGGATTAAAGGATATTTTGAAGTTGATAGTTGGTAACAGTGTGACCAGTGTGGGTTTTCTTTAGACCAAGTCAAGTTTGCCGCTTGACCATAGAAGGTGCAGTTCTTAGTAAAATCCTGGGGAAAAGTATTATTGAAACGTACAGAATCGTGACATTTTAAAACTCATACTGTGTTGCAGTTGAAGTATAAACAAATGCAGAAGTTGATTGAAGAAGCAAAAGATACTGGTCTTGGGAATGATCTGTGAAGAGAAGAAGCAATAGGGAATTTTATTTAAATGGTGTAGTACAGATATTGGAACAGAGCTCTTCATATCAGTTCAAAATGTCCTTGGTAAATCAATGTAGAGTCAGTATATAACGAGTGTAACTTTAACAGATCTGCAAAACATATAGAAAATGTATCCAAACAAAAAGGCTTTACTTTATGTATAATTGTGGATATTCACACCTATTTACTTAGAAGTAGACAACTTTAAATCACTTACAAGAATTCTAGTGGAGCCATCTAGACCCCGCTTCTTGTATAGTCAAAGGATGCATATCAAGCTCAATCAAAGAACTATCGTAGCCAAAGAATTATCATATAGGAACCAAAAGGTGTGAAAAGTAAAGTTGTAAAGTTGAAAAACGGTCCCAAGGAGTAACAGGCACAAAAAGACTTACTGCCTCCATGCAGTCTTGGAAAAAAATCCTTAATTCACGGTGGAAGAGCATATGTAGACTAATGCATGGCTAAGATGACGCATAGCATGCGAACTTTCGGTACCAAGCGACCTTCGATTTTAATCCCAGCCTTATTCTCAACAAAACGAGCTCTGCTGACCGGTGAGATTCATTTATCGATTTAATCGTGAGAATCAAAATTGACCAAACCAAACAATAAAACCGGCAATAGATACCGATGCCTTAATAAAGTCATCAATTCCCAGTAACACAACTGCGCTTCCTATGAATACTGTGGACCCCAACGTCAATTGAAATAGTCCTGCAGTTTCTGACACCGAAGTGAAAAACGAAGAAGAGAATCTGTCCCTCCTGAGCGATTCAGACTCGAACACATTATATGAGGATACCACATGGTGCTATTGGACGAACTCCCGGTGCAATCCTGCAGCGTGGTTAAAACCAATTTATTGAATAAGTCACACTAAAACCGTCGAGAAGGAGGCGCTTCAAATAAGCTTTGAAGGAAGGTCACCCTAGAGAACATGCTCTAGAAATTGCCAGCTCACTACACAACAGTCAAAGGCTTACTGGTCAAACTAGGAAAGGCCTATAAAGTAACTGGCTATGCCAATGATCTGGTACTAAAAGTTGTATCTGACTTTCACGTTGGAGAAAAACTCTCAACCAACCCCAGAATGACGGTAATAGTCCCCTTCAGTCATAGAAGCAACTTTAGTATTGACCAGATCTTTCTGACCTATACGATTATAGGGTTTTCCTAAAATGGAACTCATATATCTATATGGGGTCGTAGACGCATGTTTGGTAAGACCTTCAAAGTCTCCGATCATCACCTAGTATGGTGAAGTAAGACAGAAGAAAAAACCACCATATCAAAGCTTCAACGTCTGCAGAGACTCGAACGTATATATAGGTATCCCCGGTGCTATGCGTACCTGCTTAAATTGAAACTCTCATTGGCCGCACAGCACTTCACACAGAATGATATATTATAAAAAAAAGAGCCAATCTTTAGCACCGTAAAGTTACTAAACAGCAGAAATGAAATTCGCAGTACAATTGGATCCGGCAAGCTTCATCTCAGTGATTCCTGAACTTGACATGATCTGAAGGGTAAATGGGCGCATACTAAAAACATTATGCATCGACAGAAAGTTCAACGTGATGATCCCAAATCGACAAGCATGGGACCAAAACACCGATGGATAGAAAAATGCCACCAGATATCATTTCAAAGCAGAAAAGAAAAGCGCCGCATCCATATACGCATCCACTATGGACAGTCAAATAGCATTGAAAGCCTTCCTCAGCTTCAATACTATTTAGGATTAAAAAAAAAAAAAAAGCATAGCATAGCTCTACTAGGTACCAGGGCACAAGCGTATTAAAGGAAAAGAAAAAGTCGAGAAGCTGATTAAAAAAGGATGAACTGATCCGATCATTGACCCATAGCGTTTCTGCGGCATCCCGTATTCAACAAAAAATTGACAATCAAAAGTAAGGCAAACAAAGTGTGTCTATTCTTTTGGAGGGAAATCCATAAGGATACATTGCTCTTTCTCGCAGAAAACTTAGTGACTGACAAGACTTTGCACTGTAACAGAGTGGTCCTCAAGTGTATTGAAAAAGTTAAGACTCATCTGGCATCCAAAACTGACTTTGTGGCACAATAAATAAATATTTTCTTTTAGGTCGCGGTGCCGACCACAATTGATGGGTAAATCCGTAAAAAAAAAACAAAATCAAAAAACTTTCCTTTATTGTTGAATTCACTGTCGGCATCTAAACCTTAACAGTCTCGCTATCAAAATTTGGCTGCTGCAATCATCAGTTTCGAGATACGAGTAACAAGCTCGCCGTTGTATCGTATTACTTGCTCTACCAAAGGCAATAACTTAATGATCCTTGATTTCAAGAATATGCGACGATGGTAATGTTCAGGATACTCTTTCGTGTAGTAGAAACCTTTTTATCTTTGTCATCAACTTGGTTGTTAATAGTTGCTGTGAAAGAAAATCAGTAACTTTTGACTTTTTAGAAAATTTCATGAGCTTCTTGGGTAATTGGACGACCAGAGCATGGCTTATATTTGACGTCAAAATTGCCAGAACGTATTCAAGCAAATGATTTCTACACTGCGGATTCTAATAAAGTTCAAAAAATCCAGGCACAAATTTTTATATGTGTAAACCTGCGCCGAGTTCTTCCCCTTGATGTAGTAGTGTTGTAAAATGGATCAAATATTCTAACTACGGCAGATTTAGGAAAGGACCCGGGAATTTCAGAGGACTCTCCATCAATTTGTCGGCTTCAAAGCAAAATATGACAGCGTGGCGACCCGCTGTCATGTGACTTTTTAAGCATCACCCTGGAAAGAATTGTCCAAAACCCACTGGCCAACAAAACAGGCACGATCTTTTTTAAGTCCGCACGATTACTTACATATGTACGCGAATGACATTGATGTAGTTGGACGAACACAATGAACCGTCAATGAAGGAAGTGGCCACAATTTGTCTGATGGTAAACGAAGAAAAATCAAAGTACATTTGGCCAATGCAAAAGAAAGATTCTGCGCGTGATTTTCGACCGGTTTGAGGTTTTGAGTCTAACTCTGAGTGACGGCGCAGCAGAGGACGACTGCATCTAAGGTGCTGCACGCAATTTGAAGGAGACCTCAACCAACTAGGAGTTCGGCATTAGAGGCAGCTAACGAAATATTGTGGAACTGGAACTAACATGATGACGATTTATTAAATCCGTTCGAAAGGCTACTTTTTGCCATTTAATATTTCAAGGTGCAATCTGGAGGTCCAATTTTATATCGCGTATACTCGAGCAATGTTTCGCTTCAAAGTGTCAATCGTTGCTGGTTTATCAGCATAAACTAGTGACTTGTTATAGCCCTACAGAAAATAATCCAATGGTGTCAAATCGTCAACGACTCTATTGCCAAATAGTGTTTTCAATAAAGCGATGTTTGCGTAGGTAGTATGGGGTGGAGCACCATCCTGTTGGAAACACAGTTCTTTCACATTAATGTCACGCAAAATTGGAGATAACCAATATTGATCATCGCATCGCATTGATGTTTATTGACAATAACTCCCGATTTGTCCTCATTTTTGACGAAATAAGAAAGATATAAGACCATATGATACCGGCGTACAGTCCGCATCATATGGTAGATTTTTCTGGATCCAATGGCATCGGGTGCGAATACAATTCCACTTGTTTAAGCAGCCGTTTAACTGAAAATCAACTTGGGTCAACTTTTGGTTGATTTAAAGCCCAATAACTGAACACGCGACGCAATAAATGGTCACGCGGCTCTAGCTATTGCAAGAATTGAATCTTGTAAGCCCTGAGATCTCTTTTTTTGCACAACCACTCTTTATTATATTTAGCAATCACTCGTAAAACAATTAAGGTTTTCTCGTCGTATGCCTATAAGACATATCTATGTACCTGCCAATGTATCTGCATGTCGTCTAGATACTTTCAGCAGTTTACTGCTTTTTTTATTTTTAGTTTTACTTTTTGCCATAAGGGCCGATTCATACATGTCACTCGACTCATTGTCTAATAAAAGGCCGTGCAACAGAAAATTTTTCACATGATCCACAGTGATTTATGTTCCGGAATTTTCAACAGCTAAAATCATTGGTTTATATTCGGCCTGTAAACCAACTAACATCAAGAATCCTGCCACTTCTTCGTCGATTTTAAAATGCGTTTTTACTTTCGACCACAATTCACTCATTTTATTAACATAGTCCTCCATGGAGGAGCATTATTTTTGTTGTAGCGCTACAAATTGTTGGTGTGTACCCGACGATAATTAAAATGCTCTTACCTGCCATAAGCAAGCACATCACACATATTTATAGCAGCACCATCATTACTACCAGTGTATTTCCCAAAGATTGGAAAAATGGAAAAATAGGAATAAAATGAATTAAGGCCAATTACAATTCTTCCATTTCTGAGCAAAGCCTTCGAAAAAATTGTAAGCAACCAAATGAAAGAGTATGTTGAAGAAATGAAACTCATAACGGATTTTCAATCAGGGTTCAGAAAAAAGCATAACTGCATCACAGCCTTACTTAAGGTTAGTGATGATATTATGTTCTGGTTTTGATAGGGGTTGGATGTCGGTAGCTGTTTTTCTTGATTTTTCAAAAGCATTTGACTAGTAAACTACGAACTTTTGATACTTAAACTCAGGAATCAATTTGCTTTTGAGAATTCCATCTGTCAGCTCATTACATCTTACCTTCATAACCGAACTCAAACAGCTTTCTTTGAAGGTGAAGTCTCAACGAGTCTAAATGTCGTATCAGGTGTGCCTCAGGGCTTCGTTCTTGGTCCGCTCTTATTCGTGCTATTTTTAAATGACATATCGAAGTATATCAAAAGGTGTGAGCATCATATTTATGCAGATGATGTACAGATTTTAAAAAGTTCCAAGAAATCTGAAGAATTAACTGCAATGAATGAGTTGAACGGAGATATCAATGCCGTCTATACCTTGTCCAAACAAAATGATTTAAACTTAAATCCGTTGAAAACCAAATCTATGTCCTTCAATAGAACGTCTGTAGATATTACTTAGTCACTTCTTCAAATTAACAATACTACCATCGACTTTGTGAAAAAATTAAAAAATCTGGGTATTTACTTTAATGAGGGTCTAAATTGGAATACTCATGTAAACCACATTGTTTCCAAAATATATGGTATTTTCCGTGGTATTTTAAGTCCCACCAAGCAATATCTACCTATCAAAGTTAAATTGAAGCTTATTAAGGCATATGTTTTACCTATTATCCTTTATGGATATGAAATCTTCTCGAACCTGGACTCTGTATCTACCAGAAAGCTAAAAGTCGCCTTTGACAACTGTGCCAGGTATATCTTTAATATCCGTCGCTGTGATCACATCTCTTCTTATGTACTATTGTTAAAAACACGTAATATCCTTGCATTGTTTAAGATTATAAGAAGCAAAACACCACATTACCTATTTTCGAAACTAAGCTTTGTGCAATCCGAAAGGACATTAAACTTAATACCGCCAAGACACAGATATTTAATTAGTAGTCGCCAGTTTTTTATTCATGCAATTCATCTATGGAATCAACTTCCTCCAAGTTTAAAAAGGCTGAACACAGAGAATCGTTTTACAAAGGAATAATTTAAACTCATTTAACCTGACATTGACTTACTCACATTTCTACTTTATTTCTTCTTTCATATCTTTCTCTATTCCTATTTCTATTTTTTTTTTTCGCTTTATTTTTACCATATTTTAAACTATACTTTGTATGCATTGTTATTTATAATTATAATTGTTCTATTATTTGTTTTTATTGCTTTGAAACCTGTGCAAATCAAAAGTCGATTATAACTTAATATTGTACAGAGACACATCATTATAATAAATAAATAAATAAAATAAATGCCAATTTTCCACCGGCTCCCTTATCTTCAAATGCTTTTGGCACGCTATTCCACGCGTCATACGCCGTTTTAGCTGACTCAATGTATGTGTAATATACATGCACGCCTCTAACAATGTCAACTCGCCTATTGCTTCCAAATCCTTCTCTTTTGCATTTGCATCGGCCGTTGCCGCCAATTGCTCCATATTCCCTTGATAATCACTTACACTCCGTGTAATTTTCTCTACCTTTTAAACGGTTAAAAGGTGAAGACATGCTGCACGAGTTTTGATACGAACCTTCTATTGAATTTTCTGATGAAATTTCAGGCGTATTTTCGCCTATATTTTTAATATTATTTTCAAGCGGTTCGTTCAATTCTTTTTTGGGAGAAGTACCGCCTACCATGTGGCAATGAGAAACGAGTGTCGGCAAAAAAAAAAAAAATAATTTTAATACACTCTCGCGCAAAAATCTGGGAAAATATTTACGATAGCAAATAACATATTTCTGACCAAAATAGGCTGCGGATGGCCCATTAGAATTTATAAGATTCGCAAGAGAAATTGCCGTATCAGCAGTGTATAACAGTATAAAAGAGAGAAGTTTATTTAGACAGTTCAAAAGTTTCGTCTGTTCTGTTTCATATTAACATAGAGTTCACATTGGATTTAGGTTGCCAATAATAAGGATTCTGATGGGATTTGTTACTGTGAAGGATTCCGAAAAGCCCGTCAGCTTACGAAGTCTATCAGATTGCCCTTGTTTGATCATTTTACGATTATCCCTTTCATTCTTGTAATTTACTTTTTATGGTAGGTAAAAATATCTCTGCCGTTTACTATTATTATTTATTATTATTATTATTGGCCCGGGTCTACCCCTAACAACTTTATTAAGCTTATTAACAAGCAAAAACTTAAAGCTAGACTTAGAAACTAACAAAGATATACTTAACCTAATGGGGCGAGGAGAAATGGTGGACGGGGGAAGATGTTAAGGGAGTGGCATATTGATCAGCGCTTTTTTTTATTTCTTGTTTGCTGCTATTTAGGTCAAAGACATCGGCGTAGTTGTTCGTTATACGCAACATTCTAGATATGGGTTCAAAGTGACCGTAGTTGGTGCGGTGAGTTCGGTTCGGATCAGGAAGAGTGGGACAGATCTTAGATTACGGGGATTGGGAGTGAATGCAATATTTTGCGTTATTCTCGAGCAGTCGATATTTCCAGTCAATAACTGGTGGATAAAAATACATCAGCGACTTCACGACGTTTTTTTTAGGGTATGCATTCTAATTAGTTTTAACCTATTTTCATAGGGGGGTAATACATATGGAGCGGCCCAACGGATAAACCTGCGTTGGACTGCTTCTATTCTTTGAATGTGGGTTAGTTTATAGGGTGAAAAAAGTTGGCTTCAATGTTCGACAAGAGGCCTTACAAAAGTAATGTACAGGGACTTTGTAACGTAAGGTTTGGAAAATTCTTTTGACCAGCGTTTGATAAAGCCAAGTGCAAAGTTAGCTTTATTTATAATGAGTCGAAATTCAATTCTCTATCACAAATTATTCCTAGATCCCGTACTTGGGTAGTGGAATAGGCTCATTGAAGATGAAGTAGTTTCTTGCAGAGGAAGGTAGACGTTTACGGGAATAGGTTATCGCTTGGCATTTGTTGACATTAAGCTCCAAAAAGTTTTGCTTGCACCATACCAAAAACTTATTCAAGTCATCTTCCAGGCAATGGTTTCAGTTTTTTTTTCAGTCTTTATGCATTTTTATTTTTTCAACATAAATTACTCTTATATGCTAAATAAAAAACGCTTAAAAATTAACTTAAATTACTTACAAATAATCTTATTCTAACTTACTGGCCCCATGCGGGCACTCTAAGTTAAACCTAACACTTAAACTATGTCTTTCGACGAATCTTATAGTCTACTTTTATTTCTATTTTTACATTTATTATTACTAAAACTAAGAAAATCAATTTTAAGCAAAAACTTAGTAAGCGGACATTTTTTTAATTTTTTATATAACTTAAAACTAAAAGCCTACAAACTGCCTAAAAATAAATCTTAATCTACTTAACCTACTTACATCTAACACAAACATAGACATACATAAATATATATATACATAATATATAAATACATGTATATATATATTTTGCTTTAATTTATTTCTTTTTTTTTGGTTTTTATATTTTTTTTCCTTAAAACGAACTTAATCCTACCCAAAACTATGTGGCTAAAAAAAAAAATTAGGCTGACCCGCTTTGCCTCAGATGAAGCTTTATTATCTTTATTATCTTTATTACTTTATTATCTTAGGCATTCGACGACGAAGCATCCTCTCCTTCAACTAGCCACCAAAAGTGTTGGTGCTGTCGAGCAACTTCTCTCATGTCGCGACTCCCTACCGCCCTACTGAACCGGAGACGCTCTGCACTGCCATTTGCGACGTCTCTGTCGTAGTTGAGTCGCCTGTCCGCAGCTGTTCGAGCGACGAGGAAGATTAGCGGCACCGCCAATCTGTCCTGGATCAGACCTTTACTATCTAGATAGAGAAACGCTTCTGGAGGAATAAAGCCGTCAAAGCGAACTCTCTCGTGATACATATAATTGGTAGAAAGCCGCGGAGATCAGGTTGTTCGATGAGGTCATTGCTCTTGCAATGTGCCTTCGAGTCAACTTAATGACGAAATTGTCCACTCTTATTAGGTTCGCCCTATTGTATAAGACCTCATTAGGATAGAATTTTATGTACTCAGACTCTGGTGTTCTCTATAAGCGAAGACAAATCCTAAGACAAGCCCTCTCAAACACCCGAATCTTTTCCAATAAGCTTGCTCTCACGTTGAAACACACGGGACATCCAAATACAAGCATGTAGCAGATTACCTTCACCCTCGCATCGAGTTGGCTGTTATAAAACAGTCTCTTTGTAAGGGCAAAAGCACCTTTGGCTCTGGCCAGAGCAACCTCTATATGTTTGTTAAAATACAGATATTGATCAAGCCAGATCCCAAGGTATCTGACTACATTTCGACAAGCAAGTGGCTGCCCGTGCTGTCCCACGATCGAGAACTTTCGCCAATTCTTTCTGGTGTCCCTAGAGGCCCCAGACAAAGGCGTCCTAAACAGAATGGTTTCCAACTTCTGAAAGTTGATTTTCAACTTCCAGTCATAGCAATATCGCTTAATTTTGTCGAAGTCACGTTGCAAAAGTACATTAAGGACCTCAATCTTTGGACCCGATCTGTACGCGATTATGTCGTCTGCGTACGCTATGGCATGGTGAAGTGAACCTATCAGATCACTCGTGTAAATGTTGAATAGGATCGGCGAATTTACCACACCTTGTTGCAGACCGTTTTTAATGTTAAATGTTCCAGCAGAAGTCACATCGCCATTCTTCACGATGAACTGTCTACTGGAGAGCATATCGAAAAGAATATACAACAGTGGTTTACTATTGCCCAACCTGTCCAGCTTGAAAAAGAGTCCTTCTAACCATACGGTATCGAAGGCTTTCTCCAAGTCAATCAGGCAGGCACCAGTGCACTGGTTCTTGGCTTTGTTCCATTGAATATCAGAAACCAGTTTCGACGCAGCATGAATGATATCATGTCCCGCCTCTAAACCGAATTGATTATCCGAAACTATATGTTTGTCCTCAACCCACTTAGTCAGGACTTTGATCACCTTCTCGAAAACCTTACTGATGTTTGGAAGAAGACTAATCGCTCGGAGATTCACCGCATTGGAAGTGTCTTTATCCCTTTTGGGGATGGGATGTACCACCGCAGTTTTCCAATGCGCTGGATAATATGCATTATTCATTGCATTATTAAACAGGGTGGTATAAATGTTCACCGCTTCTAGAGGTAGATGTCGAAGCACAATATTCAGTATTTCATCGGTTCCCACTAATTTCTTACTTCTAAGTGAATCGAAGATCGTTTGAAGCTCTTCCTTCGAAATGAACGGGGGTAGTACCCTATCGTTGGTGATGACATTATTTGCCATATTCTCGTCACTGATCTGGGTGAAACCCGAGCTCTCGAATCGCCAATTCACAATTTCATTTCGAAGGTAGAAATTGTACACAAGGACTCGACTTTCCAGATCGTGGTTCGGGCCAATGATGTCATTCGCCTTATATACTTCCTGGAAAGTCACGCCTATAGCCTCTACCTTCTCCTGCGGATCCTCAATCACAAAGAAGTTGTCGTCATCAACAGCCTCATTTGGATCTATGCCCGCTGATGCCAGTATTTGTTCGTTGTTCGTCGTTCGGGCGATTTTAAGACATGGAAGGTCGTTCTGATTATTTCTCCGAAATATTTTATTTATTTGCGGGAGCATATTCGGGTTGCTGGTGTTTACAGCCCGAATTTTATTGTTCCAATACAAACTTACAGATGTTCTGTAATTTTCCTTTATTAATGTTTGGAGGTTTTTAATCGACGACTTTAGCGTCATAATCTCCGGGTTATGTCTGTCAGTAAACTGTCTGTACAAGGTTTTTAGTCTTGACAGCAGTCTACTTTTATGTCGGTGCAGTGCGTCAATAGTTGCGTTGCGGAATAAGTCTTCGTCGTCAGTGTGTTGGTACCGAGGTATCGTTTTGTCCATTGTTCGTTTGATTGTTTCGTCCATTAGTCTTAGATACCTGTCAATCTCCTCGTTTGACAGATTCCTGTTGGACGGTGGGTAGAACGAATTCGATGTGGGTGCTCTAGTCAGTGTTCTGGTGAAGTGTGTCCAACGCACCCTACTATAATTGTAGGAATGCCTTTGAACAAACTCATCCAATTGCGGACAATTTCGTTTGGAACAGTTATTTCGGTGCTGAGACCGCAATACACGAAAGTGCGTAGACAGTTTGTAGTTTGTTGGTTAGTGCATGTCAGTTGTATTCGTGCGTCGAACAGCAGAAGATCCAAATAGGACCCGTGTCTGGGAAACGACGGACTATCCGTCGCCTTAAGCCCGAGTCGATACATCACACTGTGTTGTGTAGTATATATATTGAATAGTAGGTTCCCTCTAGTATTTGGTATATTATTTCCCCAATCACTATCTTTGGCGTTGAAATCTCCGCCGATAATAAAATAGTTGTCTTCCAATTCCAGCCTCAGAAATCGAAAAAGTGTCTCGAGCTCTGAGATAAATAATGTGGATTGAGTAGCCTTAGGTGCATAGACAGACACCATGTTCCACCGCTTTCCACTACGGAGAGGGATATACACGATGCATGCTTCCAGCAACTGGAACCTTTGCAGGCAATGGTAGTCAGAAGGCAATGAGATAACTTTGGAAATTCTCATGTCATCAGCGAAAATAGAAAGATTAGAATTCATTAAAATGAGATTTATATCATTATTTGTGAGGATAAAGGTTTGGACCAAGGTGACTACCCTGAGGGACACCAGATGTTACTTTAATGGGGTCGGATATTGAAGATCTGAAGATGACCCTGTATTCTCGGTCTTATAAATAGGATTTGGTCCATGCCACAAAATGAGGGGAAAAGCCAAGTTTTTTTATTTCAAAGATGATAAGTTGGTGAGAAATTGCTGAAATATGTGGAAATTGAATCGACATCGTCACCGTCTTCTAAAGCATGAAGCGTCCTAGAGACGAACTCTGTTAGTCGTTGATTTACCTTTCATGAAGCCGTGCTGATTTGTGCAGATAGTTGTCCTACAGTACGGAAGGAGTTGTTGATAGACTATGCTTTCAAAAAGTTTGGGTATGCAAGAGAGTTTTGCGATGGGACTATAAATATCGACTTCGGCTTTACTTCCTTTTTTATGAATAGGAATGTTGAAAGATTCCTTCCATAGAAAAGGGAAAGTACCTGTTGAGACAGACAAGTTACATAGGACAGCAAGGGGAGGACCGAGATGGGTAACACACTCTTTAATTACAATAGCCGGAAGGCCATCAGGCTCGGACGAGAAATCATCTTTAAGTTTGGTAATATTTTCAGGCACCAAAGTTGTTGTTATATTTAGCGAGATGGATGACGTCTCAGGGTAGTTTCTCATATAGCTAAAGTAACTAGGATCGGGTTCAGCTGTTTTCTTAGAAAAGGATTTGCTAAAATGAGAGGCAAAGATATTTGCAATGGTTTTTGGGTAGGCAAAAGATTCACTAAGAAATTTAAGAGTAGATGGGTAGCCGTCTGACTTTCTTTTGGTATTAAGAAACTGGTAGAAGACTTTAGGGTCCGAGACTAAGCTAAATTGCATGCGATAGAGGTACTCAAGATAAAGAGAAAGAGAATTAATTCTGCTTACTAAAGGTCTCTGTTTTTTTCTTTATGGTGCCGAAACCCGGGACAAGTAGATAAGGAGGTGAGAAGTAAGAATTAATTAAAGTAAGAATTAAATTAGATAAGGATCAAGAGAAGACGATTGAGTACGAAGATTCTGCTGTCAGCACGCTTGCGAAGTTGAATGCACGTCTGCAGAGTCTTCGATGGAAGAAAAATCCACCTACCGGAAATTTGGACAGATCAACTCACGAGTGCTCAACAATTCTTCGAAGCTGCCAAAGTTGCCTTTGAAAAAATTTGATGGAAACTTCCAATCCAAACGCACCAATATTTCGTTATGCTGAAATCTGTTTTGCTTCACTGTCTACCAGCTGAATTACGAGCACAAGAGAATGTCAAAGTGACAAGACTATTTCGGAAAAAAGGGATTTTTTTCGTAAAACCGGACGCTGTTTTCGTTGTGCTAAGAAAGGCCACAATTCTAAAAAGTGCAGAAGTGGCAAATATTTGTGTTGTAAAAAGTGCAGCGGTAGCCATAATATGACATCGATGTGCAATCCTCCAGTTAAAAAATCAAACGTTTTACTGACGCTAGCAGCAACCACAGAAAAGAAAGAAGTGCTAAACTTGTGCGCCTACAACTCGTTAAAGAATCCAAACGTGTTTTTGAAAACGGCTAGGGGCATTGCTGTAGCTCCTAGCAAAGACAAACAGTTTTTCATTCGTTTTATTATCGATGGCGGCAGTCAGCACACCTACATACGTGAGAGCCTTGTGCAAAAGTTAAAGCTCTCTGCGATCGGATGGGCCAATCTTTCAGTTGTCTCTTTTGGTGATGTTAGCATCCCAGTGACTAGTAGGCTGTGTAAAGTACAGCTGGAAATACGAAGCCAATTTGGGAGCCGATCTGTTCTGTTAGAAGCGCTCGTAGTATCGGATATATGTGTGGACGTGTTGCCGGCCCTTGATGACTTTACATTCAAAGGTCTTTGTTTAGCTGACCCTGGCATGGGTACCTGTGAACTAGAGGAAGTTATTAGTGTGCTTATCGGAGCGGACTTCTATTGGGTCCGTTGTAACTAGGAAGCAACGACGCATTTCCCCATCTTTGCGAGCTGTAAACTAAATTTGGCTGGATCTTGCAGGGTTTACATACTTCCACCGGTAAGAGTAATGTTTCAGCTGTAAACTTATCCACTTCTTTCTTCCCCAGCGATAATTTGCATTTTTATGGCAATGACAGAGTTTTAAGTTCATTTTGGTCGTTGGATGCCATCGGTATTCGAGGGGAAGACGCTGAAAACGAGTACTTGGCAGACGATTTAATTGCAATATGCATCACAAGAAAGGGCAATCGATAAGAGGCCACACTGCCATGGGTTACTTCTGATGTTCAGTTGACGAATAACCGAGAAGATGCACTAAGAAGGCTGGAGTATCTCACGTGACGCCTATCGAGAATTAGTGGTAGATTCGATGAATACGATGCAGCCATAAAACAACTTATTTCGGATGGTATCGCTGAACAAGTAACATCAAATATCAGCGCAATGGGTGTTATATTTGCCACACCACCCAGTCTACAAAGCGGAGAGCACTATCACTAAGCTCAGAATTGTGTTTGATGCTTCCGCCCATTCAGAAAAGGTTCCTTCTCTTAATAGTCAATTTTAGGTGGGAGCAAATCTTCTGCCGGATGTGGTATTGATACTATTAAACTTTCGCTTGGGTCGTTTTGGTCTGGTAGCTGATGTGAAAAAGGCTTTTCATCAAATCCTATTGAGTGAGGAGGATCGAGATAGCCATCGTTTCATCTGGATCTCGTCGAGCATGCCTGAAGTTGGTCAGTTGGTGTTTGTCAATTATCGCATGACGAGGGTGACATTTGGCGTCAACTGCAGCCCATTCCTTTTGGCTGGTACGCTGCGAGTACACATCAACCGGTAGAAAAAACGATTTCTAATTACATGTGAAGTGTTCGAGAAAGCTTTCTTCGTCGATGATCTTGTGGCGAGCGTCGACAGCGAGGACGAGGCTTTGAAGATTTGTGAAGAAGCAGTTTTGATTATGAAGCGTGCATCCATGAACCTGAGAAAGTGGAATTCAAACAGTGCTCGAATTCGTGAGGCGATTTGTTCCAGCGATACTCCACCTGCTGTTCAATAGGTACTAGGATTGACTTGGTTGGTTCCTAGTGATGAAGTCGGTGTTCCTCTGCAGTCCGTTGAATCCTTGCTGTCCTCAAATCTAATGAAGGGGGCAAAGCGAAATGTCCTCCAAACACTTGCTAGAGTATACGATCCATTGGGGCTACTTGGACCTGTGATCATCAGATTAAACATATTATTTAAACAAGCGTGGAAAAGGGAGCTGTTGTGGGATGAGTTACTTCCATTTGATTTGATGCCTGAATGGGATAATAGTGTGAAAAATGTACTACTTCCATGTACTACGTGATACAAATCCATATTTTTGCCAATACTAGCTCGGAGGCTTATGGAGCAGCAGAATACGTGAAGAGCATAAATTCAGAAGGTGTGTGTGCTATTTCCCTTTTGTGTGCAAAAAAACGGAGTTGCTCCACTTAAAGAAGATAAGACAAGTGAGCTGACGTTAACAAACTTGGAGTTAACTGCGGCCTTAATTGCTGCACGGTTGTGTGCTTACTTCAAGCAAGGTCTAAAGGTGTCTGTGCAAAAATTTTATTTGTGGACTGATTCAAAGATCGCAGTCAGTTGGATACAGGGAAAATTGTGTAGATGGAAGAAGCCTTACGTGCAGAGCCGTGTTGTAGAAATACGGCGTCATACAGCAATCAACGATTGGCGTCATTGGCATAAATGGACCAGCTCGGTTGCAAGAGAGTGAAGTGTTGTCGTGCGAAAGAATTCTTCCTTGTGTCGGGGAAAATATTTGCTGACACTTCTCGTGCGCAGCAGGTAATCGTATGTTGCACTCCCCGCAATGTGTTCTCACGTCAATTTCCCCACCTAACTGAAAACGCCCCATCACTGTGGTTACGCGATCTGTCAAAATGTTTCTTGTTAATAGGTGGCGTTGATGTTGATGATGATTTGTGTTGTGTTGTGCATGGCTTGACGTCGCGTTATTACGAGAACTCTTCGATAGAACAGGATAATTTGGTGATGCCACTGGAATTTAATTAAACGTTATCACGCGGCCAGCATTTGGGCAGAGGAGATTTAATTAATTTGAAGACTTGGTGAGTGCATTTTTTATTTTAAATATTTTAGCGCCGAAATGAAAGTTAGCAGCTGCAAGTTCATTTAGGATTTCGTGCGAAGCCTAAATCAGCAAACAATGTTAGCAAAATTACGATAGATGTCAGAAGTCCTTGTCCAGGTGCTCTCAGAAAAGTGGGCATGGTATAATAAATAACAACTTCGTTAGGACTTCTCTGGTATTGGCAGGTTCAACCTACAGCTGCGGACTACACTCACACAAAGGAGAGTCGAGTCGAGAAATCTTATTTCTATCGAATGAGGTTTGGTTCATGCGCTGGGCAACCATTACCAATCTTGGAGGTCCAGTAAATTGGACAATCAACAAACAGTCAAAAACAAAAACAAAAGATCGAATTCATCAAGGGAAGTGCCTCCCGCAAACAAAGGTCAACCCATTACGATGTATGTATTGTAGTTGGAATCCAGGAAGAGGGGACTAACGAATAGGCAGTCAATTGATGCTGATGATTGCTGTGCATACGTCTTATACAGCGATCATCAACTCGGTCAGGTGGTAAGCGATATACATTTGTACAAAATCGGGGAATTGCATTATTGCCTGCAGTTGGCCACCTAGAGTACAGTAATCGGTTGCTTGTAGTGGGTAACCTCATCAACTAAAATGAGCTCACTCCAGATTTGGTGATCATAAACAATTTGAAGTGGTCGACAGCTCACACAGTGATATGATATGAAAACGACAGCATTCTTAACAGCCCGAATTTGGTAGCTTTGCTAAACCACACTGTGAATTTTTCAAATACGTTACAGGAGCCAATTCTGCGCTATAAAGACTACAGCACCTGTAAGCGACTGTTACGAGTTACTCGCTACATTCTACGGTTTCTGGAGTCTTGCAAAGAGCGAAAAAGATCTCATTACATTCAACTATCAGAGGACGTACTAAATGTGGCTGAAAAATATTAGTTTAGGTTTATACAATATCAATGTTTTACTAATGAAGTTTATCTATTGCAGAAAAAAATTTCTTTACCTGAATTATCAAAAATTTCACAGTTAATGCCGTTTCTGGACGAAGATGGTATGATGAAATCCGCTTCAATCTATAGATGAGTCAATGGAGTTTAAGCATCCCATAATACTTCCTGCAGGGTCGTATATAACCGGATTAATAGTGAACGATTATCATCAATCGACACTGCACTGTGGTGTTGGTACTTTTCGGATTCCGAGAGGACGACAGCTGGTACGGAAGCAGCTTAAAAATTGTGTCATCTGCAAGAAGCTATGGGGAAAGCCAGCGTCACAACTACAACCAACCTCGTCACGCTGACGAGGCCTTTTGATAACATCGGCATTGATTTTGCGGGACCGTTGTACTACTTCGATAGCTCGATTTAAATGGAAATGATTTCCCAACAAAAT
Source organism: Volucella bombylans (assembly GCA_949129095.1). Classification (NCBI taxonomy): domain Eukaryota; kingdom Metazoa; phylum Arthropoda; class Insecta; order Diptera; family Syrphidae; genus Volucella; species Volucella bombylans. The sequence continues at coordinate 133,164,819 of OX422141.1, read as the reverse complement.
TGTGAACAGGATAGGCTTTGTCTCTTAGTAAGACTGGCTAAGTGAGTGGCATTGGCTTGAGTACCTACTTTTTAAAATACTGGTTATACTTTGGGAATCGGCGTATTTACAGAATATCATCCCATATGTAGAGTATCCTGCGTACTTATCATCCCATTACATTTTCCCTTATTCGCAATATCGACTGGCCACACTGCATTTCGTTCATCGTTAAAGGATGTCTTTTTTGTCGGGCTCTCCTTCTTTTTGTCCATCACTCCACTCAGACAAATCGTAAATAAAAGTTTCATCATTTTCTTTCAAATAGAGCAGATAAAAAAAAAATCGGGTTTTTGTACCGAGTAGGTCCTTTTTATCCATAATACATACTCGTACTTTAGTTTCATAATTTTAAAAAGCGCTCAAGTGCACAGTACATAGTTGCACAGCAAACAGATATTTACAGGTAAAGTGCCTACAACTATTTACAGACAAACAAGGTTGAAGATTTAAATAACTTTTTTTTGGAAAATTCACCTTTTGCTGCTTCGAGAAAAGGGCATAATCCTTGTTATTTCAATCTTCTTCCTTCTTCGTTTGAATACGAGTACTTCACCTTCTCAGCACTGGAGAATTTAAATTGATAGCCTTACCTTCTACTCTGTGTATTGTGGCTGTGAATGGATATGAAACCAAAGCAACTTACGAAAGAGGATAGATTTAGAGATTTTTATTCGTAAACAACAACATCATCATCGTCATCATTATGCATCAGCAGGGATATCTTGATGGAGTTCCCTTCAGATACAGATGTGAACTTCTTCTAAGGCGATAGAATCTTTGTATTTTGCAAACACTAGGTGGAATTTGATGTGGTTATTTATTCAAGAGGAAAAGAGATATATTGCAGGAGCGGACATGGATGTAAATGGGCCGTGCTCATCGAACTCGCCGTGTTGTTTGAAATTGAACTTTCATTAATGCAACGAATTCAAGGAAACAGAAAAGATACTTACTTAGATACTTAACTAGTGCTCACGTCCGGGGTAGACATGTGCCTCAACCAACATACGTGTATATCCAGTTCAGTTGTAACATATGCTAGCTGCTTCCCATTTCACAGATCAAGTTGGTTACCTCGACGTTGATCTTTCCTCATTTTCCGCCAGACTGATCTTCGCTGCTTCTCTTTCAATACTTGCAAATGCCTCAGCAACAGCTCGCTGTTAGGCGCTGTTAGGCCGCATAGACGCAATAGTCGTAGAGGCGTTGAAAGATTGATAAGAGATGAGTTTCAGGTTTAAGCTTCACATAATACTCTCAAGTGCGATGTTGAAAATAGTAGTATACCACAGAGTGCTGTAAGTAGCCTTAAAATTGACATCTAGGTGGTGGGTTCCGAATTGGAGTTTGGGGTCTTCTCCAGGATCTGCTGAAATGTTAAAATTTTGTCGAAAATATGATATGTGGACTTTTCAAGCCTCCTTCAACAAGATCTTGATAGTTTCTCGATCTGGTGCCTCAAAAATTCTTTGGAACTTAACATCGCCAAATGCCAATCCATCACCTTCTCACATAAGCGGAACCAATATCCTCCCCGACTCTATCTTCTCCATAACCAACCTATCTCCTCCGTACAGTCTTTTCGCGACCTCGGCATTTTGTGTGACAGCGAGCTCAACTTCCGTTTACATATGGATGAGATAATCCTCAAAGCCAACTCTGCACTAGGTTTTGTAAAACGGTGGTCCAAAGAATTCACCAACCCATACGTGACCAGGTCCCTCTATATTACCTTCGTTCGCCCCCTCCTAGAGTACGCCAGTCAAGTATGGTCCCCATATCATCGTGTTCATATCTCGAGAATTGAAAGCATTCAGCGTCGTTTTCTTCGATTTGCTCTTCGAGGTATGCCCTGGGACGATCCTTTTAATCTGCCCCCCTATCAAAATCGTCTCAACCTTATCAACTTAAACACCCTTGAAGATCGCAGAGATGCAGCAGACTTTCTCTTCATTCATCGACTCCTTTCAGGTCACGTTGAATGCGCGTCGCTTCACAACTCCATTTTCCTCAACACTAACCCTCGTAATCTACGTACCCCTCGACTCTTCTATCTACCAACCCACCACACCTCCTATGGCGCGAACGAACCAATCTCCCGTATGCTACGTCAAATCAACTCAAACCTTACCGTTTTTGACTTTCACCGCACCACTTCCTACCTCAAATCTGTTCTCCTTCACCACTCCAAAAAACCTTAGTTTTAAGTTTTAGTTTAAGTTTATTTTTTAAGTTATAGCTTGTATTAAGCCGTATAAATGGGGGCATTCGCCCCCACCAAAATTAAACCGCACTGAGAAGAATCAATCAGCTGGTTTGAGAAAAGATTTTGGGCGATTAACTGCATATGTCGGAGGGTCGGAAAAGTCTCATAGACGATGTTGAGGAGACTGATGCAGTTATAATTGATAGAGACCAGAGTGTCTCCTTTCTTCCGATCATAATTTAGACAAGATTAGGTGAATGCACAAAGGCACAAAGGCGGCAAGATATGCCTTAAAAAGCTCTGCAGCCCGGCAGCGTTGTTACACTCAGTTTTCCTCAATTCCGCCGAGGTCGGGCGGATGGAATTGTTGCTCACTATCGTTCAGATTGAATGGCTTATCTGTTTATTTTCTATCCTTAGCAGTGATTGCAAATCTACCACTAGGTTCGTTTGATTGACCTTGCAAAAGCGAAGTACGGCTGAATCCGTTATTAGACGTCAAAAGACGTCACCCCTTCCTACGTTTGTATTGAAATCGCTTAGGATGATTTTGACGTCATGCTTAGACAATGAGGATACATCTTGTCGAGCAGCTTATAAAAACAGTTCACCATCTTAGTCTTTCCTTAGTCTTTCTCTAATGATAAATCTGAATTCTAACAACCACAGTTTTTCTTTTAGGTAGCAATTACCGTAGGGACCCAATATTCCGACCTAATACAGTGATACCATTCATATCTGAGCCTTTCGGTTATTTCGCTGCAAATGATCTACAATGCATGATGCTGGTTGTAATGGCATTGACTAGAGCTTAAGGGAAACGCTATTCGCAAAAATTTTGCGGCGTCTTGGGTTTGCAGCTTTTCGACGTTGAACTCTGGTAATATTACTTAACTGGATTGTGCCAATGATATTCGCATTCGTACCCTATCCGCAACAAGGTGTAATGATCCGAGTTGATGTGGACTCCTCGGAAAGATCGGACAATCAGAATGCTGTGGAGTGTCTGGCGTCGAACGCAACATGATCAATTTGGTTCGCAGTTGATGGAACAAGGGATAGCAAAATCTCTTTATGGCTTTCGGGATGTGGAAACCGTTGATCGGTGCTGATGAAAGAGATACGTCTCCTTACTTACCACTGGAAACCTGTCTGTGGCGTTAAGAAAGTTGCTGTGACAGTGTCACAAATAGAGTTCGCATGGTGTCGCTTTGGTGAGAACCCCTTATTATTTTGTGAAAGAAAAATACCGCTTAACCGCATCTATATATATTAAATACGGCAGTCATTCGACCAGATTTAACACACGTATTGCAATCTTAGACGATCTAGGAAAAATATAAAGGAAATGACAAGTTGAAGTCGTCACATAGTGGGCAATCTTCAGGCTGAGCAAATCAGTTGGCTTGTCATGTTTACGGAAGGTTTTTTGAAAACCCAGCCCAAAACTCAAAATAGACTCAATTTCTAGGCGAGATTTAAGGAAGAGGCTGAAAACAAATAATTAGATCACTCAAAAGTAAAATCATCAGTAAACTCTTGGTCACACTGATGTGATGATTCCAAATAAAGTCGACTGCATGACTTAAATATCAGCGAATTTAGTCGACTCCATGTAGCTTTTGTGTATGCGTTATATACTTCAAAGATTAATGACAGAAGAAGAAGTAGTCTACTGAACAGTCGAGAAAAAGAGAAATGCTTAACATGCTGGAATAATGTTCAAGGAATGTTTTGGGCTGATAGAAGAAAAAATTTAAAAGATTTCAATGCTACTTTCTTCGAAAATAGAATTTAAATATCGGGGGCTTTCTAAGTTCATCTTCCGATAATATGGCTTAAGTCTCTGAGTGGTATACTGGTAATGGTTAGATAAAGTCTCGAAGGCATAAGATATATGCCCAGCTGTATTCCAGGCCAAATCATTTGCCATATATGCAAGCAAGACAGGTACAGAAGGTCCCGTCATCAATATATGTCAACCAGCGCTGACGCTGGGTTCTCATTGTATGAACTTTAAATCTAAATTATAGACTATCCTCTAAAAGCTACCAGTACACATGTGCCGAACCATTTTGCGGTATCGCTAAATATAGGTTTCTAATAAATTCAAAGTTAGAAACATTGAAGAACAAGTTGCCCGTCTGATCGATTTAGAATCTGCTAGATTCATAATTCAAACATCTAAGTACCACATTCGTAAAGTATTAAATTATATTAAAGTTATCAATTCCTAGTGACTGATTCATCTCCAATCTCTAACTTTCAATCGACCACTCAAAAAGCAGTCTGAGCTTATGCTTGTCGTGACAAACTTGTTGCTACCCGAACAGTGTTTAATGATATGGAAAACCTCATTGAAATAGTATACCACAAAACCGATGGTATCCCATCCCATCCTCTGCCTCACCAGAAACCTCACTACAACACTTCAGTTTTGGCTAAATTGTGAGAAATCCAACTCGAATCATCGTAATATCCAGTGCCTAATCCCCTGCCGACAGCCCAACCTGCAAATCTTTGCACTAGTTCCTCGATCAAAAAATATAATCCAGATATAGCCGATTCAACATTAGCTCCTGTCATGGAGATAGGACATGCACATACAATGGACACCTTCTGGCAAAGCAGCCTAGACAGACTCTGTGCAACAAACCACTCTTCTCAGCACAGATGCCCCCAATTACGCAGATGTGACTTAGACCTCAAAGGTTTTTAAAAAGAGGTATGGTATCACCATCAGCCAATGCTCTGTAATTCCAATATCTCACCACAAAAATAATCACAATTTCAGGCCTATAAGCTAGATACGAATGGTTATTCGTACTTGGAAAGATGCGTTCCTTCACCTCCTCGCTCTATGGGTTGTTTCCAACATTAAATGGGGAGGCTAAATTATTAGTGTAATTGGATTTGTTGTTATATTCTAGGCAACCACTCATTTGGCAATCATTGAACCCCGAACCGTCCGATTTGAAGCCAATACACTATCCCCTTTAGCCACGGCCACCCATAACTCTGAAGCGGTCACTACTCAACCACCCACACTCACTTCCTGACAACAAGTACGACTGGAGCTAAATATCTTAACTTTACTAGCTGGCATATCTTAAATTTTTCTAACACCCCTTCCTCCTCCTATTCTACTCCTACGTTAAAAGCGAAAAATTCGATTTTATTTGTTTTGAGGGAAAAATCGAAACAAACTTCATGGTCTCCATCCAACAGGAAGATATACTTGCTATTAAAGCAGTTGACAAATTAATTGATTTAAGTGATTCCATTGATGATATCCAAATCTTCGGTGGCTCTAATCTGCCTCAGTTGAAATGGATTCCACGGGATGATAAACCATTTTTTCGCGTCAAATGCCAGTTCAATCAAGGCAAGTCTTTTCATAGATAGGTTAACAGGCTGAAGTCTATGTCTCCAACTCCATCGTAAGGCAACTAGACTTTATTACGCATACTGATCCTATTAAGTCCACAGTAACGTTTTATACCTTTGCTCTGTAAACTATCGACAACTTTCATCCCCCTCTTCTTCTGTCATTTTCCCGTAACTCACCACTCGAGTCCTTTGCTTCCACAGTCTTCTCAGTACCGCCAAAAGCAAATTTCCGCAAAATTAATATCGATCTCGAAAATTATTTTTACGTGTAATAGAAGACTTCGCTCATTATGAAATAAAAGAAACAAATTATGGGCGGTTCTTATTCCCATTAATTCCTGTTCTGACTATACCAACTACTCGTACCTTAGAACTTACCTCCAGCTCGCCCAGATCCATAACTGCCTCTATCAGTGGTGCCTTACTTACTCGGCGGTTACCCTCCCTCGCACTCTTTCGAAAATATATCATCTTCCGATCCACACACTATGCCAACTACTTTGAAAATTTTTTTGAACAATCATTTGCTGACAAGTTCTTCGTCCTGGATCCCTTATATTTTAATTAATTTCCCAATTTCTCCGTTGGCCCCCTCTCTCAACCTTATGATCATACTCCTATCGAAGAAATGTTACAGAAACTTAATGACGAACTTTTTCCCCGTCCAGACGGGCCACCGCAATATTTCTCACTATCTGTGCCTCCAATCTTTCTACCCCCACTTTCCTTCCTATTTATTCGATCCCAAGGGGAAGTTCCATTAGTTTGGAAGACCTCTTTCATAATCCCGGTTCACAAAAAGGGATCAAAGAACGAAGTAACTTATTACCGTCCCAATTTTAAATCTTCTTAAACAGAGAAAATATTCGAAAGGCTTACGTTTCAGTACAAGTCTCTGATGACTATGGGATATCAGCATGGATTTCGGATCAACTACTATAAACTTAGTTGAATTCGTATCCTAATCTTTCTTGGAAAAGGCAATCGATGTTATTGATAGTGATTTTGCTAAAGCCTTTGATAAAATATGTCTTCAGTTGATACTTATCAAATTTTCTCACCCTGAACTTTGATACCATATATCGTTTTATCGTTCACTTTAGGCAAAGCCTATCAACTCCTTTTTTTGCCACTTCTGGTGGCCCACAAGGCAGCCATCTAGGTCCCATTCTTTTCACCTAAATTAACGGGTGTCCCAAAATTCACTCAAGAAGTCATTTTGATTATAATTTTTAGATTTTGTATTGATTTATAAGGTATACAGTACAGGGTTATGTATGGAAAGCATATAGGGTAAATGGCCTCCACAGCTTTGCTGGTACATACGAATTCTTTTACCAACATTTGCTACGACAATTTTGCACAGATGTAGCTGAGTTTGAATTTCGTCGACACAGCGCTCAACTTGCTCCTGGATGGTCGTGGGCTTGTTGGCATAAACTTTAAGCTTCTAAAAACCTCAAAGAAAAAAATCCAATGGCGTTAAATCACATGATCTGGGCTGCCAATTCTGATCACCAAAACGGGAAACTACACGACCACTAAATGGCTCATGACATGATAATCCAATTGAATTGTTTCTTGGGCTGTAACGCATCTGGCACCGTCTTGTTGAAACAACATGTCGTCCACATCCATATCTTGCATAAAAAACTGGATTATCATGTTGCGATACAGAACGGTCCGACCAAAATCCGATTAAAACCATCACTCGTGGATTTTATGAGTCCCAAATTCGACAATTTTGACTATTAAGAAATCCATCAAGATGAGAATGAGCCTCATCGCGGATTTCGTTTGAAAAATCAATATTCAGTTGTTGTTCGCAATCCATGACTATGCAAATCTTTCGTGAGAATACGCTGTAGAGAGCTTCTCAAAATGTCAAATTCTTGACCATCCATCCCGAGTTGATGTTGCTGGACTCTCAGCAACACCATCAACAACTGCTTTGATGTTTTGTGTTGAACGACATCTTGAAGGACGACCCTGGACGTCTAATGTCTATAGATCACTAAGTGATCCAGTTTCCCTGACTTGCTGAATCAATTTCTTAGCTGATGAAGATAAATCACTATTCCGAAATTGTGAACTTAATAAATCTGAACTGTCAGCAGTCTTTTAATTTTGTTAGCAACGCTCAACCAAATTTCAAGTCCTGTCTTGAGAGAAATCTGCCACACAAACACTGCCACGACAACATCTCCGATAACAGATTCAGACTAAACGATTTTGCGGCGATTTTCCCACATTTCGATATACACAAGGCCACTCAGAGAACTCCTGATCAATCAACCGTCAACGAGATTGAGCATATTGCGATCAACGCTTGACACTCCTCCAGTATTATGGATTTACGAACGTTCCGAGGACTCAACTTCAACTCGGACATACTACCCTGTTGTAGTCAAGGCATGGTTGCGGATATCCCTAATATCGCACTGTGAGGAAGTTTGACGACGGACGGCTGCAATCACAAGAGATCGCCAAATCCTATTCCGATCATGTCACTCAAAAACAACATTAAAACCCCTGAATTGACATGCACATGCAAGGACTAGAGCTGCTCACGAGCTCTACGAGCAGGAGAGGAGAGACGAACACCAGGAGGAAAAGGAAGGAGAATGAGAAGCATGCGGTCGACGAAATTGAGAGATGCTACTTCAGATTTAAGATTCGGAAGTCTTATCTTAAAACAAAACACTCCACGGACACAAACTCCGAACCGAAGTTTGTAAAGACGGACAAGGGAACATATTGGTAGAGTCGCAGGAGATGCTGAGGAATTGGAAAGAACATTTTTGTAGACTGTATAATAGCGATGGCGAACCAAATACCGCTGTCAGGCAGAATGAAATTTTCAACCTGGACGATGTAGACCAACAATTACGTCCACCCGACCTGGATAAGGTGAAGATAGACATATCTAAACTTAAATCCAACAAAGCTGCTGGAGTGGACAGCCTGACAGCCGGACTCTTCAAAGCGGTAGGCGATGACTTGTTAAGGAACATACACCAGCTCATCTGTAAAATATGGTCGGATTAAAGTATGACCGATGAATGAAACCTAAGGATTGTTGGTCCGATCCTCAAGAAAGGAGACCCTATAAACTGCGCCAACTACAGAGGCATCAATCTTCTTAATATCGCCTACGAGATCCTATCTACCGTATTGTGCGAAGCCGTTGGTCGACAACCAGAGTGGTCCATATCAGTGTGGCTATATCCCTACCAAACGATGGAGAATGCACGCTTCTCCATCAAGGTCGGTAAAGAACTCACCAAGACATTTTATGCCAAAAACGGATTTAGACAGGGCCATGCGCTGTCATCTGGTATCCTTAACATCATTTCTGAAAGAATAGTGCAAAACTCACGCGCCAAATCCAAGAAACACAATCTTTCAAGAGTTCGCCTTATTTCCTGCATACGCCGACGATATTGAAGAAAGGAGCGTGATGTTAGTTGCGCTTTTGTGAGTATTGAGACGGAAGTAACGAAGATGGGTTTAACGGTCAGTGAGTTCAAGACCGGGTATATGCTGACAAAAATAAAGGACACTCAACAACGACGTCTCGTCTTGGACAGAACGCCAGCCTCGACAGATATAACTTTGAGGTAGTTAAGTACTTTGTCCACCTAGGATACAATTCAGACAACGACACCAACGCTGAAACTTTATGAAGGATAACTCTTACCAATCGCTGCTTCTTTATATAAGACAGACCTTAATAATCATAGTCCTGTTCTATGGCGCAGATGCATGGACTTTATCAAAAATGAATGAGTGTGCTCTTGGCTGCTTTGAGAGGAAAATTCTTCGGGTGATTTTCGGTTCCGTCTTAATTGACGGTGAGTAGAGGAGGAGATACAACGACGAACCATATGGGCTGTACAGTGACATCGACTTAGCCAGAAGAGTGAAGATGCAACGGCTGAGGTGGCCGAGGTAGCTGGATCATGTAAATCGGATGGACACCTATGATCTGGTCCGAAAAGTCATCGAATACGCCCCGAGGGACAGCGCAGTAGAAGAAGATCGCGACTCAGGTGGTACACGCAAGTGGAAGGGGAACGTTATCAACTTAGCGTGAGAAACTGGAGGCAGCGAGCTAAAGATCGACCTGTCTTTTTTAAATTAGCGCGCGCTCTAAGGGTTAAGGTACCCTTAAAATATTTCCACATAACAGCTTGTTGGTTGGGGCCCAGGTCCGTCTTAATAAATACTCGAGTATGCCAGAAAAGTGTGGTCCACATTTCAGCGAGTTCATTTATCCCGAATTAAGAACAATCAATGTTGTTTCTTCCAGTCTGATCTTCGATGGCCTTTCATTCTACCACCATATCGCGGTAAATATCCTTAAAAGACGCAGACACGTAGCTGCTGTCCTCGACAGCTCTCTGGTGCTGAGAACTGCGCCTCCCATTACAATTCTTCCCTTCAATACTAACCCTCGTAGTTTGCGATGTCCTCGTCTCTTATACCAACTCATCGCACTTCTTATGATTCCAACGAACCAATCTCCCGTATGCTCCGAAGGGTCAATCTGAACCAATCCGTTTTTGATGTCAATCTAAGCACTCGTCGATCTAATTCACCATTCCCTTGATTCCTAGTTTTTAAGTTAGATGAAGCTGAAGTAATGTTCAAAGAATTAGACAGGCCAATTGAATGAAAGTGTCATAGTAAGTTCCGGTACGATCAAATTTGCGTTGCTCGTCTAACAAACTCTATTCGTAGTTAACCCTATTATCTTCCTTTCGACAAAATCCACTCCTGGATTTAACATTTATTTGATTTTCAGACATATACTCTCTAGCAGGCATCTGCCGTTAGTTTGGTTTAGTTTCGTCGTTTTATGAACCTCCAGACTTCCAGAAATGAACACTATTTTCACTTCCACCTTTCTTTTCATGGCTTCCGGTCGATGCTTTGGTCTTCTGTGAGCATTTCCTTGGCTTCTTTCGCCATATAAAAATTCTTCGAGATATTAAAAAACTTTTCACCCTCGACACCCTTTCTGGCGTACGAGTATGTATGGTATGCGAGTGTAATGCCTGTGCACACGCACGTATACACAAAACTATTCCTATTCCCGGTTAAGGTGTGAGCATTTTATGTCGTTCTTTTGGGCCTGTTCACTTTTAGACGGCGGTGTATAATATTGCTAAAGATGAAATCCCCAGTAGAGGTATTTCACGCTAACGGTTAGAACTTCTTATTGCCGAAGAGCACCTTTGAACTACATTTATGTACATATGTACGTGGTATTGGATAGAGGTACGCGAGTGTGTGGGTAGATACATTCAGGGATGAGTATACTCGTATTTAGGGGCGCGTGTATATTACCATCGTTGCCACATCAGCACCAGAGCGCCTAATTACTCTATTAACATAAAATACCGCTGCGATGAGAAGAGTGGGATCCCTAGCGAAAAGTTATTCTCAAATATTTACTCCAAGACGTTCCAAAGAAGCACAGCAACAACAAAACGAACTAGGACGATATAAAAAAAATTTACTAAAGAACTGTGGGTGGGTGGAATCTTGGGGAGTGGGTGAAACCTTTTGCAACTGGTTTATTGAAATTGCGCTGAGGATCTGTGCAGTATTCGCTACATGGAGCAGAAGCCAGCTTAGCGGCGACGGAAGCTTCGGAATTGGTGATAAAGTTTTGTTTGTTGGTTGTTGGTTTCCTCTACTATACACTTTTGATAATAATCTTTGCCCCCCTCCGCCATTTGTTCCTCTTTCAAACCGGTAACAGTTTGTCGTGTTCGCTTTAAATTAATCTTCTGTTTGTGTAGAGCTTCTAATGATATCATATGCAGAAAGATAAATATTAAGAAGTTTACTTTATGAGGCCTTACGGGACTGCTACTGCTTACGAGGAGTAGGTTCTCCTCATGTATCGGGTTGAAGAAGAAGGAAGGAAGGAAGAAAATGTCAACTAATTTGCTTTATATTCGTACTTTCATCCGATTGCAATTGTGCGAGTAGTTGCAGTTAAATATTTTTATTTACTTTGTTGTTGTTTCGTTTTCGTTCGTGAGGGTACTGGCTTTAGGTGTTTTTTTTAAGAGTTTGTACTCCTTTTCGGCTCATTTAAGTTTATTTGAGATTTTTATATGGATATCAACCCGGGAGCTTGTTAGTTTTACCATTTCTAATAGGCGATAGTACGTTGTGCGGGCAGAAGTAGGCTTATCAAAAAAGAAGAATGGGTAAGTGGGGGCTTGGAGGAAAAGATGTGAATCGGGGTAAACTTGTGCATCAACCAACAAGCCGCTCCAGTTATCTCGGTCTTTTGCTAACTGCCTCCAATTGGGCACCCCAAGTCGGTTGAGGTCCCTGTTTACTTGTGCGCGCCTCGTGAGGTTAGGTCTTCCTCTACTACGTTATTCCTCCCCGTTTGATTCGAAGGCTCTACGGACCGGAGCATTGGCGTCCGTGCGCTATACATTTCCTAGCCATCTCAGGCGACTGATACAGAGCTTTCTGATAATGTCGTTGTACAGCTCGTATAGTTCTCTGTTGAATCTTCTCCTCTAAATAACGTCGATGCAAATGGGACCGAATATTTTTCTTCATCTGGTATTGACAGAGTCCATGTTTCAGCGCCATAAATTAGGATTGGGATGATCATACTCGTAGATCTTATATATTTTGTCCTTAAATGTTTGGGATAGAGCCATACTATACACCATAGAAACACCGATTGCCAAGACAGATTCATCGTTTTATTTCCGCTGAGGTGTTGTTGGCAACATTTATAGCAGAGCCGAGGTAGACAAAGTCCCTTACTACCTCGAAATTATACATAGCTATCGTCTGTGACATTCTATCCAATGCATCGTCGTTGTATGTCCCTTCTGTTGACAGTTGTAAATACGCAACTTAAATTTCGTCGTGAGGTTGGTCAGCATCAAAGCTTCAGTGGGCAGGCATTTCATCGCACTGCGGAAAAGTTTGAATCTTAGGCCGCCAACCGGACAGAGATTGGTGCGAAATGAAGAAAACATAACCGCCGTAACGACCAGTATCAAAGAAGACCCAGAAATGTCGATTCGCGCGGATTAGCTGAATTGGGCAACGCCAAAGAGTCAACTTGGCTTATTTTTCGTTTGAATTTGGACCTACATTCGTACAAGATTATGCTGATGCCAGAATTGAAGCCTCACGACCATAGACAGCGCTGGCCATAGATCCGCATTTTGGGCAAAAAATCATTGGAGCGAACACAATCCACAAGTGTTCGGCCAAGCATCAATACACCCACAAAGATTGACTGTTTGGTGCGGTTTATGGCATCGGACCTTATTTCTTTCGAAATGAGGAAAGAGACACCATTACCGTCAATGGTCTCAGGTATAGAGGGATGTTAACCGACTTAACGACTGGTTAACGCTCGACAACATCGATATACCCGAGCTGTGGTTCCAACAATACGGCGCTACATGCCATACAAGCGACACAATGCTCGAAGTTGTGAAGGAGAAATTTGGCGCCGCAATCATGCGATTTGACACCACTCGATTATTTTCTCTGGGGCTACGTCAACCACCTTGGACGAGCTCGAGGCCAACATTCAACACGTTAATGCCGGAATAACGCCGCACATATTAGACCGATTAATCATCACCGACCGACCGCTTGTAGCACTGCCTGAGAAGTCGAGGCTTTGCTATTCCACACATAATGGCATGAATAGAGCTTCAAAATAAAGCCAGAATCAATTTTATATCTCACACCGTTTTTGTTTTATTTAAATTATTTTTCCTATTCTTCTTATCTGGTCACCCTTTACTTGGCTTAGGCCTCATATATGGCTAAACCCATATTGTCAGCTTTCGTTTCAATACTATCGAAACCACCGGTGACAACCAGCTGAGCACACTGATAGGGACCAACCAGGTTGTTGGCGAAAGGTTTCAGGTACTCACAAAATAAGGCAGGCAAGATCTTGAATATGTTGAGGAGACTAGTTTACTCGTATGTTAGTTTAGTTGGCGCAACTGAGGGAGTCTCATTCTTTGTGAACCGGCAAACAATATTGAGATTGCACTCATCAGGCATATACTCTTCTGACCAAATCTGATAAATGAGTTGGTGTATCCTCTCCACAATGTCATTACTAGGGGCTTTGAGGTTCAGGTTCAGCTTAGATACTGCTATCCTTATTTCATATTGGTTAGGTGGACGGAAGTTTTGCTTATCATGGTATAAGTTGAACGGTCTATTCTGACTGACGGCGGAAACTTGGGCTTCCTCAACATTATACAGCCTGCAGAAAAAGTTTTCCCATATTCTCAGCACCAACTGTAATTCTTTCACAGGCCTTCCACGTGTCTTTTTGCATTGACCAATTCTTATCAACAGGTAAGGTAAAACTTCCGTACCGTATTCCAGGAGTACAAACTATCAATATCTTCGATCGCGCACTTCTAGGGCTCTCTTTTCTTCTTCTGGAGAAGCCGATGTTCTTCCCGTCTCCTCTGCTCATAGAACTCACCAGCGGCTATCGCCCTTCGTTGCATCACGGCTTTGTACGCTTCTTGTTTAGCTGCATGTGCTTGCATTCTTCGTCAAATCAGGGATTTCTTTTGTGCATGTTGGTAGAGTAGTCATTGGTCTTCAATACTTGATGCTTATGGGATGGCATAGTGGAGAGTGGTTGAGACATTTTGGGATACACGTTCGTCGATGATTCTGGCAGTCTCTTGTGATTGCAACTTTTCTACATTATATCTTCTCACAGTAGTTCTTCTTGCGAAATCGGTATTCGTACCTTGGCTGGAGTAAGATCCGAGTGAATGTTTGCTGCGCGGAACGTTCGGACGTTCAGAATACTGGAGGAATGTCTTACGTACATCGCAATGTGATCAATTTAATATAACGTTTCATGATCCGGAGATTTCCATGTTCCTTTGTGTATACTGAGATGAGGAAATCGTGTGGTTGCTATTGCGAAATGTTGTCGCGCCCCAAGGTCAGTAAGCTTAAGTCCGTTGGCAGACGTCGTACCGGCATTAAATTGCCTAGTAAGGGTTTACTCATGCAGTAAAGGAAGCACTGCGCTACGAACTTGAATTTTGTGCTGCTGACCCAGTCCAAATTATAAGACAGTGAGCAGTTTCCCAATCGATCACTGCAGAGGTCGCTAACTTATATAAAAAGCCACTTTTCTAGTTGATTAACAGACAATTTTTCTTTCATTTTATTCATGAAAATTATGTTCAGCAGACCTAGCAATGCCTTGCTAACATGCTAACAGAGTTTTCTAACTTTAAACGGTTAAAGAGTGAATTTGAAAAAAAAAACATTGTCAAGCATTGGCAGGTCTACATTAGGGCTTTCAGTAACTAAGCAGAAATAGACAGTGGCAAAGAAAGGAATTAGCTGAGGCTATTATAGAAGGCACGAATCGTGAAAATTGAGGCTCAAAACCTAACTTCTAAACAGAAGAACAATTTAATTGGTTTGTTCTTGTCATCAGTTAATGTCGCAAAATACATGGTGTGCCAACAATTGGCTAAATATCTAGTAAGCCACAAAAAACAAATTAAGAAAGATTAAACCCAGTAAATGTCTCATATTCTATAAGGCAATAGGAGTTTTGTACGATTAGGGTAGGCATTGAGCGGCATCGACTTGGCTATGACTAGTTATGTAACTATGTAAGTATGACTACACATTTTAATTTTACCTCCTCGTGGTAGAAACCGGGTACTGGTCTCATCCCACCGGGCTTGACTTGCCAAACTAATAAGCGCAAATGTTGCTCAGGAGAAAACTACAACACTACAATGCCCTTTGCGAAATGGTTACACTTCAGAAGGAGAACGTATGGTGGATGAATTTGCGTGACTGCATAAACAGTCAGCAAGTCAGAAATATTTCATAGTTCAAAAATTGTTTTTCAGGATTAGCCAGGCTGTGGAAATATGGTAATGGTGGCAGATTAATCCTTAATTACTCAACCGTAGCTCCTATATCCCAGAAGCGGTTTACTGGCTCCGAAATATCCGGATTCTTCTGCATCCGATTACCTGCAGAAAACCCTTGGTTTAATGAAGGCTGCAGGTAAACACATGTAACAAAATATCTTGCAGGAGATGAACTAGAAGAGAGGATACTATCGTTCATCCGATCCACAAACATGCCGATTATGGAGGCATTAGATTCGCCAACAAGATTCGGTCAGCTGCATTGTGTGAACTTATGAAACCATTGGTCAACGATCTGATTGGCGAGGTTTTAGGCGGATAAGTCCATAATTGACCAAATATTCACATTACGGCAGATCCTAGAATAAACCCAAGAAGTTCAGATCTATACTCACCACTTCTTTGTTAATTTCAAGGCCCCATATTATAGCATCTATAGAGAAGAGTCATGTAGAGTCATGTCCTGTCCCGGAATCCCTGATAAACTTTTCAGATTGTGCAGAATGACAGAATCAATCTCACTGAGACTTTTGATGTAGTGATGCACTGTCATGTGGCTTTCGAAAAATCATATTTGAGATGAATGAACTCAAAAGCTATCCTCAAAGGCAAAATTTTCTAAAAGTCTGTACAATAACTTGTATACACCTATGGCAATGTCACCTCTGCGCTTGCAAGTATTTAAACAAAAGGGGCGAAAATGGGTTTAGCTGTAAGTTATGGGCAAAAATAGATATACGAGTATACCGGCAACAAGCAGAACCGCAGAACATCGATGATGTGGATAGAACATCACAGGCCCTAGAGCCTTTTCAGTAAATACTAAGGAGGTTCTAAATATGACTCTAATCACCCCAGTTCTAATGCACAGTAGCAGAGATGTTAGCGTAGGGGGATGAAGATGATCTTGTTTGGGTTGACAAAGGTTGTATAAAAGCGAATTTTTGGATTGGAAATTCAGAGGGACTGAATATTATAGCTCCGGCTAGAAGAACGTTGGATTCCTACCAGGAGAGAAGAGGAAGACCTTGCTTTAGGTGGACGGTACATGAACAATCCTAAGGTGCATAACTAGAGCAATTCGGCCAAAGACTGCGCTTAGTGTTGTTGATATTAATTGGTTTAGGAAGCGCTATTTCTGTATGTAAGTGGAAATAATGACCAGTCGTGGCAGTCATTTTATCAACTCAAAATGTAGTACTCTACTAAGATGATACCCAGAGAAAATCTCCACTGTTGCGGTGCATTTTGATTGATTCTCTGCTTAATGCTTTCAGTAATTCTAACCTACCCTTAGCTATATGCAGATTAAGTAGTTGTACTGTTTCTCAGATTATATCCACGCTAAGCTACAGGCAGCCATACACGTAATCCATGACTTGTACACCAATATCGGCTTCCAGTCAATCACCCTAAAGTTTTTATACTTACATGATGAAGAAGCTGACTGGTCATCTAATGATATAAGGTGTCATCATTCGTTTCTCTAACGAAAGTGTAGCGCGGAATATATGCTGTCGGCTTTCTGGTAGTATAGTCGACTGGGGACAATACATGGGGCATTGTACGCTAGATTTTCATGGCTTTAATCAGCCCAATCCTATCCTTTGCATCAGTTGTTTAGTGTCATATGACCCCGATCCCAGAAAACTGCTTCAGACTAATTTACTTGGCATAGGACCCTTCAGTCCTGTTATCTATAAATCATCAAGCAGATTGATCACATTAAAGTTGACAAAAAAACACGGGTCTAAGTTCTGGAAAGAAGCTCGGCGTCGAACGGCTATAATCACAAGGGATACCCATTGACATGATTTTTGAAAAAAAAACCTTTAATGGGCAGCAGCCTCTTTGCTAATTTTACAATTGCATACTGCTGTTTTGGCTAGCAGTGACAACCTGTTATAAGTTCTGAAAGCCTCTTTCATGGTCGATATGAAACGCCGAGCCTAGACTGAGGTAGACGAATATAGCCAAAAGAGGCAAAACATCCTTCCTGCTAAAGAACCTTAAGAGAATCTTCATCCCATCGCAGAAGGCTGGCTACTACACTCCCTCTTACGACCCATTCAAAACACTTCCTCGATCACTAACGTTTTCCAAGAACTGCAACTCCGCTACTACTACGGAACCTAATCCTCAATTGGATGTTTACTAAATTAGAAGACGGAGTATGTATTCTGGTATATAACGTAGATGATGTCACTCCTTATGTATTGGACAAACATTCTAAAGTAAGTATGCCTCCGGCATTATCTGCTTTGTACCACGTACCTATGGTCATTGTTTTAATTCGGCCAAAACGGAAATTGTGCTCGACGCAAGGAAAATCAAGATACCCTTCATTATCCTTACTTACTTACATAAGGTAGTGCTACAGCCCGGGGCGGATCTGGGCTTCAACCAGCAAACGTCTCCAGCCAGCTCAATCAGTAGCCCGCTACCTCCCATCATCATCCTACCTTAGTTGAATGATACCCCTCTGATTTTCTCGAAGAGTACCAGGTATCTAGACCTCATCTTGGACAGAGAACTGAATGACAAAAAAAACGTTGCAGAGCGAAATAAGTAGGATCGCGTGGGAGAACTGTAGGCTTAAGGTTTATTTGTATCCACTTGCGACCTATAGACGTGGTCGGCATGTGGATTGAAATTGATTCTGCCTCTGAGCTGGGATACTATCAGTAATGGAAATGCAATAGTAAAATGTAGGAAGTGCCAGTCTACTCACGCTGCACGGCGGTCTAATCAACCGACCTCCGTTTTATCTGAAAGTTACTTCAACGCTGACTTCAATTATCTGATTCCTCAGTAAGTCAATTCTCGTTCTCACAGATGGCAGCCAAAAGCGCTGATACGGGGGTCTTCTCAGAGTCTCTTGGCATACACAAAACTTTCAATCTACCTACATACTGCACCGTTTTCAGAGCCGAAGCCTCAGCTATTCATCAAACAACTGATTGGCTCAATATATGTACATAATCAGTCAGGTAATGAGATCCTTAACCTGAAATTCGTGAGCGTTTAGACTTTGTCGTGCATCTCTCAACAAGATGGCTAAGCTGCATAAGATTGCATTCTTTTGGGTTCCGGGATACTCGGAGGTCCCAGGGAACTACGTTGCTGAAGAACTCACCGGACTGGGAACAAATAGTAAGTAGCTTGCCCTACACTAAGCTAATTGCTCACTCTCAAACGTTTTCTCGGGCCAGGGGAATTCATCGGGACGCCTAGACAAGTATGACTAATACTCGATCCTACGCTATTAAGAAAGCTGCTCAAACTCAAGGGAAGGTTGGACTCCAAACTCACAAACATTATCACAGAACATGCGCAGCGGTTGAGTATTCTTCACATGAATTTCTGCACAAGCCGCTGGCATTAAGTGGAAGAGGAATCTGTGGCACATTTCCTTTTCAACTGTCCTGCATTGGCATCCATCAGAGTACAAACCCAGAGCACACATCAGAATGAATCCCAGAGGGTGCTCGCAATACTTTCTTATTCATAACACGGAACACAAAAGACTTGTATAAGGACACAAGCTCTCATCTCGGATGAACTACTCGTAAATCCCCTTTAAACAGCACGTAATAGTGAATATCAAGTTTGGCTACCCAAACAGTACACAATTGCATACTAAGGCCTCTTACAAAGGAGACTAATGATATGGTCAAAGCCTATATGTATACAATAGAGCTCCCAAACGGTCCTCTGCAAACACACCATCAAATCATTAAACTTAAGATCACACTCCTTGATACGAGCATATCACGTGCTACCTCACAAAATCCTCAAACTTAGTGTCCTTCAATGTGATTACTAATTAATCTGCTTCCCCAACTAAATCACGGAAAGTGTCAGCCCCTAAGCAAGTACGCATAACAAGGATTTTAATTGAAGGTATCATGTGTCTCCGAGGAACATATTGACACTATCTACCATTATCCTGTTACACGTTTCTACCTATCCCCACGTAACCACCTTTCTAGGCAACCAGGAGTAGATTGCGCCATCATAATCATTAACTTTAATGAGAATGTCTTTCAGACTCGCACCCACATGCGCACATGGACATACCCGTGCATAGTCTGACAAACAAACAATCAATTACGAGTGAATCCAAGAGGGAGACCAAGTAAAGGGGGAAGACTATCCGAATATGTTGAATACGCGTTCAAGTCGTCGTCATCAGGTAATAGCTATCATCACCATCGCAAGAGATCTCATCATCGCCTATCAGAACCATCAACGCAACACTATAATCACACACATAGGCATATTCGAGAGAACCTCCGAAACACCCCCTCAAACACCGTCAAACACACTCAATCAATGGCAATGAATTATTTTGTAGATTCCGTTCATGATTGCATGGATTAATAGCGGAAATAATCGGAAGCCATTAAGGTGTCCTGTTATTGTCAGGACAGCTAGTGACAAGAGCGTATACATACGAGTGTTCGTCTGTTAGGTACTCGTACATAACACGTGGCACGGTATAGTGTATTCGTAGGTACGAGTATCCCAAGCGAAGGATCGTATTTAATTTCCCGATTATTATCCCATTGGGAGTTTTGGCGATTAACTAGAACTACTCACCGAAAGATACGAATAATATAGTCACGAGTATGAGTATGAGTACGGATACCAGGACAAGCAAATTCGGTATATTGTCAATAAATCGACTGTCAAACGGAACCCTGTTCATTTGTCATTTGCGTGGTTGTGCAAGGAATTTCCCAAGAAACGACCTTGTGGTGGGTTGTGAATGTAGCCGCATTGTGGGTGGTTAGTTGGTGGTAAAAATGCGACACGTCAGCTAGCTCTAATCCCAACTCAACATAAATTTATTGGCCGCCATTAAATCAAGGAAACGACCTCCGAAACGAGAAATCGGAGCAGGGTATTGAATAGGAACCAAACGAACTATACCTCTTTGTTGGCTTTGTTGCTTAACTGAGCGTAAGAAATGAGACTGGTTTTTGCCTCCCCCCATTGTCCGTAGAATTTATTTCTATGTCTCCTTTCCACCCTACAAAAAAAAAAAAAACAATCTCAGTTTCGGGTTTGGCTTCTGGCTCGACTTTGGTTTCGGATTCAGTTTCCTGCTGACTACGAATCTACTCCGAACAACACAATATTAATCGTTAACCACCTGGGCAAACACACAACTTGGATTGAATCTGGGACCCCTTTAGGCCACCCTAGGCCGTCCGTGTGAGAGGTACTGTGTGGGCAGATTTTTTGGGGTTTGTAAAATGTAGCAAATGTGACGAAATGTTGTTTGCACATGAATTTTGTTTGTAGACACCCCCAGTTGGGCCTCCAAAAAACAAAAAAACAAAAAATAAATAAAACATCAAACCCATCCCGGTGACTAGGCGTACTTTTACGTGTTTTGGCAAAATTCATTCGAATATTCATGAAGGCACCAGCACTGGCACCGGCACTGGCACTGGCACTGGCACTGGCACTGGCATTGGCATCGGCACCTAAGGGTAGATGCTGTGCTCTGCTCGGCAGGAAACTCCAACAGGAAGGAACTAACTAGCTTAAAGGAACAATACGAGCACAACATTACGTACACAACAACCCTCTTCCGACGTCGCTCGGCAGGTAGGTATAAAAGCTTGCTTCAGCATTTAATTACTACCACCATCGTCATCGTCGTTAACGTCGTCAATGTCGTCGTTTTAGGTCGTTTCAGTCGTTTTAGTCATTTTAGTCATTTTAGTCGTTTTCGGCTGAGCGTCGTCGTCGAGGATTTGGAGGTTTGGAAGTTTAAATTTTGCCAGTAGGGCAATATCCGTCATGAAAGTCATGACTCAGGGTTCTAAATATTGTCATAAACCCCAGTGATGGGTAGTTTTCCGAGGGTGAAACTCATCTAAGGTTTAAGCAAATTTGGCACTTTCTCTGTTGGGAATATTTAAAGAAGTTAACACCAATCGACTACTAGTAAATCACGGATGTGAGCGCCAACAAATTTAAGAATGAGTGTCACATTTCGAATATCCTTCATGGGATATGTACCTCAATCTGATCTGACAACTTACAAATGTCAATGTTCAAGGGGAGGATGAATTTTTTTTGTTTTTTTTTCTTTTCTGTAAACAAAACGACGTGGCTCTAATTAGGCCACTTTGGCATTCCTTCGTGGAAATTAATTAGCAAAATGTTTCGGTGTTTGCCTAAAGGGGATAATTAAACACCGGGGGTGGCTGTAAATTTACACGAAAAGCATTTAATTTGATTTGATAGAGTCTGTTGGGGAGAGGGCTATGTATAAATGTCAGTGCTACATGGTTTAGTGTTCCATTATGTGCGTTCCTTATCACCTTTTGATGTAGTAGTTTAGAAAGGAAATACTCGTAACTGTGTGTCGGGAAGTTTAGGTAGTTACAGGAACTATTAAGGTGAAACCAACGGAAATTATCCCTAAAAAAGGGAACTATTTTAAACTTTGTCTCACATCTAATGAGCTAGGGGATAAGCACATTAGTATTATGAAGTTGTACGGTGTACGCAATATCAAATGGGGTGGAAATCGTACAGTGGTAAAGCGGGACACATTCCTCGATTTAGTGCACGTCAAGTTAATGTTAAGGGGAAAAGGTCCTTTAAGTTTGTTGATGAGCTATTAATTTCGGTGACTTCCCTGAAGAAACCCTGACATTATACCGACAGGTTAAAAACACGAGTAAAATATATAAATTGCTGGCAATGATAAATAGTTTCGTGACACAAGTCCCACTAGTTCTTAAGTTGTCTGTAAAACTGTTAATATATCCGAAATTACGATAGTTAGTCAAATATACACTCGAAAGCCAATCTCTCTCATGCAATGAACGTTTGTACGTCTTCTGTTATAATGTCAGCAGACAGCAAAGATAAGATACCGATGCTTGATAAGATTCAAAACAAAATTCTTGTGAAGGACTGGAAAAGCTAGGGTCAATTTTGTATGACACCCTTAGACCAACACAACCTGTGCGAGCAACACAACCCATGGTGAAGAGCTTAACCGTATCGAGTAAGTGCGAAGTGTGTAAGTGTCAAAGATGCTAAGGTTCTGAAAAGATCCCATATGGAACGTCGAACTTAGCTCCAACGATGTCCATTGTTCTAGGTTGACGTTCAATGTTTAATTCATATGTAGATGTCACAGATTATAGTGCGAATCCAGTCATGGTCTTCTCGGAAATTGGGGCAACGAATTTTTGTGGCTCCAACCAGTGAACATAAATCGGATTAAGCTGTCAAGCCCATAGATCAGGTTAGGTTTAGTTAGATAAGCGTAGGAGAACGTCTACGATGTTTCGATCACTTAAGTCACTATTGAATAAATCTCCCAAGTGGAGTTTCCTTCTTTGGAAGAGAGCTGGGCATGTACAGTGTAGGTATGGTAAGGTTGAAATGTTTCCCTTTTTGAAAGATCAAACTCTTAGAGTGATTCAGGTCCAGCTTTGGCCACATTTTTTTGGTCGCTAGACATGTTGACCTAATAGTCCACCTAGGGTTTGTTCTTTTATTAGCAGCCAGCTTTAGTAATAATTTTCCGTTTTCCGGTCGGACCTGCATTTCTCTGGAAAGAGTTGTGCCCCGGCACCAAACATAGGTGGAAGTTGAATTGCTCTGCCATCTCCCGAACAGATGATCGGCAATTAAGGACGTGTTTAGAATTTTGTGAGACTGAGTTCAGGGACTTAATAGCGGCTTAACTATGCGATAAGATACGGATATCCTTTGTAGATATCACGTTTTCTTTCAGCCAGAACTTTTTCGCCAATATTTCCGCCTAGAACACGCTACAGTGATTTGGAAGGCGGAAAGAGAGGCATAGTTAAGTTTATCTTGAAAAAACACCGCCACCGACCCCACCACTATCAGTCTTGGATCAATCCGTATAGAAATGGATTGACTTGTCAGCCATGAAAGCATCTTTCTCCCAGAAGGATATAGAGGGCATGCTTCCTGGAAGTCTTTGTCAAGCCAATATTGGGGCATAACGTAGTTGATGTTCTGTGGGAGTATTCCTAGTGTATTAAGAATATTAGTGTATCTGGCTACTGAGTAGTTGCTTTAACTGTAGCAGCAGTAGTTGCTGCTGAAAATATCGAGAGGTGTCAAGTGAAAAGAATATCCAGTACCGAGGAGGGAATAGTACGTAAGGATCCGCTTATGCGCAGATATGCTGCCCTTTGGACTTTAGTTAGTTTGCTGCAATTGACTGCATAGTCTAAGGCCGTTCTCTCATAACCGAGCCGTATAGCCAGTGGTGAGTGGGTAATGCAAGGTTGAAGGCCCCATTTGTTACGAATGGCTTTTTTGCAAGAGAATACAACTTTCTTTAGCCTTTCTTGAATATTAGGTTTCCAGTTTAGTTTCCTGTCAAAAATAAGACCCAGATATTTCGCTGTATCGGAAAAGACTAAGCTGGTACCATTTCTTGAGCGAGGGTTGGAGGATTGGAAAATGTTGTCCTAGAAAAGATGACAAGATCAGTTTTATGTGGGCTTACTCCAAATCCACGACGATCCGCGACGATGTTAAGATCTTGCAGTAAGGGTTCTTTAAAGGTGTAGAGATGCTTTCCTGAGACGGCTATAGCAACGTCTTCTGCATAGGCTCCATCCTGCTACCACTGAGGTCCGGCTTTGGGAATGAAAACTATATTAACTTCTCTCAATGGCAAGGGAATGTGATTCATTTCTACACAGCTTCTCATGATATTCTCTATCGTTGGTAGAATGACACTGGAGGATTTTTGTAGCTTGGTAGGTGATATACCATCCGACTCAGTAGGTTTGAAGCTATGCAGCGCCCATAGCAGCTTATCTCCTATAATCAGACCGTCAATTTTAGTCGTCACTGCAGTAGTCATGTTAAGATTGTTACTGGACGTGAGTATCCGGAAACAGAGTATCCAGTAGCAGGTCCAATTCAGGTCGTCGAAGAGCCGTCGGGTTTTTTTTCAAATAGCTAGGCATCGAAAGACGTGTGGAAAAGATTTTTTTTTAGCCACTATGACACAGAGGTTTCTGCTATTTTGTCTCAGAATGACCTCCAGGACTATTGCTTTATTTTCCGCAGTTGTTTTTTTATATATTTTGAGAGATTCTTTATATGAGTACCAGTCTGGAACATTTCTGGAACTTCTGCTTTTTGCTTGGTTGAAAAGTTTCCTTTTAAACAAAAAGAAAACCAGCGCTTTGATAAAGTCGGTGCTTGGTTCTGATGGGCGGAAGTCGGTTAAATACATTCTGAAAAGCAACTCTGGTGGTGACTTCCCAGCGCTCAAGTTCCGGCTGAAGCCAGCAAAAGTTTCAAACCTAGCTCCAAATGGCGCTTCAAAATCAAAAGCTGGCAACGCCAACAGTGTGAACGATGCTGTGGCGATTAGCTATAGCTATAACCAATCATATGAAGTAAAGTGCTCCACGTAGCAAATTCTTGAATGGCTAAGCTAGTCTGAGCTACAATTCTAAGGTTTTCAGACCACTGAAACTGACACGAAACGGAGGATGTATTGATGCGTTTGCATACCTAAGACTCAACACGGAGAAGTAGGAATTCTATTCTCAAAGGTAAAATTAGCAGTCCGTTCGAAGTCCTCAAAAGGAGTAAATCAGCCAGGATTGAAGCATTCCGAAGATTTTATAGAACCTACGCTGAATCGAAAATAACTACTTCCTTTTTCTGATACAATACTCGAGACTTATTTCGAAGGTAACTTGATGAGAACCAGTTCACAACTAGCAAATAATACAACACGCCGCGGCTGGATGAGCTGACGGATGAGGCCAACAAATATGCTGTTCCCTCCAGTGATGGCTTCAAGTCGCCTCACACATGTATCCAGTAACTTTCTGAGCGAAATAAGATGTTTCGATACTGGGGAATACAACTCGCCCACTTGCTATACTCTGGACAAACAGCCGGAGGTGTTCGAGAGTCCGGCGAAGGACTGATGCTAACATCAGCAGCAAGAAGCAGCCTAGTTTTTTTGGAAACCGTAAAATGACCGGATATTGACAACCAGATTTCAGAAGAGAGTAAGAAAAATTACCTTCATACAGTGTTTAAGCACAGGTTGAAACCGCGATTGAGGACAAAAAGGACAATTTTTGCAGTCAACTTGACGTCGTCTACGATTTAACGCCTAACGGCGACATCGTAATCATAATGGGAGATTTCATCGCTAAGTTACGCGATGTGGCAGCAGAATCGGGAAAGCTGCGCTTGGAATGCCATCAAAAATCTGGAAAAACAATGTTCTCAGCACAAAACCCAAGCTGAGACTGTTCAGATCTAACGTAGAATCAATACACATTGCCACTCGACGCCTATAAACCTTCGCAAATAGATATCTACGTAATATCTTAAGAATTTTTCGACCGAACGGGATCCCCAACAAACAGTTTTATCTGAGAACGGGTCATGAACCTACAGACGTTACCATACGGAGAAGGAAGTTGCAATGGATTGATCACATCTTACGGTGTGAAAACGGCCCTATTACGAAATATGCCATGCAGTGGAATCCACTCATTCAATCAGGCAGAAGAGCTGACCGGCCTAAGCAAACATGGCAAAAAATAGTCGAAGAGGAATCGAAACTACTGGGAGAAGAAGCTGGAGTGAGTTACAACGCATTGCAGAAATCCGAACAAGATGGCGCGCAGGCGTTGTTCACACCCTATGCCCCTCGAGGGGTGACAGGTTTTAAGTAAGTAAGTATGTATCTGGTTATTCTATAAAAAGTTATAGACTATTTGCTTGAGAGATGACTAGCCTGGCACTGGCGTACATACCGAACTCCTGGCGAACAGTAAGAGTAGCCCTTATACCAAAAATCGAAAAAGTTTACTCTGTATGCTCGCCAAGAGCTACAGAATTATCTGACTTCCTTCATGTTGAAGAACATAGAGAGAATGGTCGAAGTTAATTTGCTTAGAACTGTTTGGCGACTGAATGCTCTGTACAGCATGCCTACCAACGCGGAAAATCCTGCTAGACTGCCCTTCAAAATCTGCTGGACAGAATGAAAGGAACACTCAAAATACTCAACTTTTGACGACATGTGTAACTCTGGATGATACAAGATGTCGTCGACGAGTCACTAACTTTGTGGATAAGAGCAACGTTAATGAATAGGACCCTGACTGCGGCCAATATGTGATGGCGGTTGTAAAAAAGTGTTGCCTGTAAGGCGTTAAACGGTCTACCTCAGTTGGATAGGGTCTCTAGATGTATAGATGCTATATACCTAGTGCCGCCATAAGTTCTGTTACAAATATAAAACGGTATAAAAAAAACCAGTAAACATATTATATTCAAAATTGTTTCATTTATTAGACCACAATATTGATTATTAAAAAAAATTAGATTCACTCGAAATGACTGCCTTTTGCTTTAACACAAGCTTCCAAACGCTGTGGCCAATGGGCTATAGCGGCACGTACAGTTTCCATGGAGATCGTGGACGCTGCTCTGGTTAATGCTGTTTTAAGACTTTCCAAATTTCTGTGGGGAGTCTTGCAGGTCATGTTCTGCAATTTTGACCACAAACCATAATCCAGTGGATTCAGACCTGGACTCCCCGACGGCCAATCTTCTGCTGCTATAAAGATAGGAATATTGACTCTGAGCCACTCTTGGGTGTTTTGGCTTTGTGCGCTGGAGCAGAGTCCTGTTGGAAGATCCATCTGTATCCATTGAAAAGGAAATTGGTCAAACCCTTTACAACACCCTATAGCATATCTTCTTTGTAAACCGTTGCACCAGTTTTTACGTCATTTTCACATCAATGGAGGGATGTGACACCTTGGTGAGGGACCCCACACCAAACCATTACGGAAGCGGGATGATGTCTACATTGAACCCATGGAACAACTTTTTTCGCTTCCTTAGATGAAGTGGCATAAATTTTGTTATTTTGTTTGTTGAAAACTTCTTCCACGGTAACAATTTTCTCATCCGTAAACAGAATGTTTTTATGGCCATTGTCCGCGTGCCACTGCAAAATCACTTGAACCTTTCCAGCCTAATTTTTTTGAGCTGAGGAGTTAGAAGATGACCCGTGGACCGACGACAGGCTTTCATATGCAGATCATTCCGAATCAGCCTAGACATGGATCTAGTTGATATATCCAATTCCTCGGGCATGATCTTCTGCTTCCGAATGGGATTTCTCCGAATTCGTTCATGCACTGCCTTTACTGATTTCTATACCTCTGATTTCGAGGTAAAATTTCTTCTAACGGATTCAGCTTAACAAACCATTGTGCACATTTTTGACAGAGAATTACAGTGTGCACAAAATACTAAAATTTCGTCGAGTTCGATGAACGCCAGCCAAAATTACGGTATTTTAAAGCTAACATTTTGAAAAATCGTTGGACCAATTTCATCAGAAAAATGCGTTTATCTCGAAATTTTCAACTTTTAGGTTAACTTTTCTATCAAAACTGTTGTTCTCTCTTCATTATCTACGATTCTTATGTATGACTTTTCCACCTACGAACAATGGAAGTTATTGCAAACCGCTATTTTATTCAGGCAAATGGGTCACAAAATAAATATGTAGTGTGTTCAAATAAAAAAAAAAATTGACTTAAAGCTGTCAGCTAACAAGTAAATCAATGTTGGAGAATTAAGCCAACGGTAAATTTTCTGCTATCTTTAAGAGTGTTGTGATTAAAAGTGAACGAGTAAAGTGTTTAGCAAATATTTAAGAAAAAATGTTTTCGATTCACGAATACGCCGATATGCAGGGTTAGCTAGATTAGAGTACCAACGGCGATATTCTAGACGGAGGATCCCTTCTAGGCTAACTTTTATCAATGCTTTTCACCGCCTTTCAATCGTCGGGTGAGCATATGGGTTAAGAGGAGAAAGATTGTCTAACAGCAGCAGAAGAAGAATAAAGAATTTTAAAAGCTGTAAGAATGCAGCCATCTATTAGCACCAGAAGGCTTGCAGCACAGTTGCAAACTTCGAGAACTACAATCCATAGAGCTCTTCTAGCCAACCGTGTTTACCCCTTTCATTATACGCCCGCACAGGAACTTTTGCCAGGGAACTTCCAAAAAATGATTGAATTTTGCCAATGGCTGCTGCATCAACAAGATGAGAATGAGCAGTTTATTCAAACAATTTTATGGACTGACGAAGCCCAGTTTGCGAGAAATTCCCACTATTGGGCAGTATCTAATACTCACTTAACACGAACAACATCTTCTCAAAGGTAAAGATTAAGATGAAATGCAGATGTTTTTCTTAACTGTATACCATTTTACAGAAGGTTTAGTGGCATAATGGGTAGTGAATGAATCGGGCCATTCATACTTCCACATGTCCTAAATTCAACATTTTATTTAGAATTTTTGAGAGACCAATTGCCAGAACTCCTGGAAATATTCCTCTTGCTCAGAGGCAAAGAATGGTTTTCCAACACGATGGAGCTCCTTGCCATTGTAGCAATAATGTAATTTCGTTTTTAAATCAAAAATTGAATGGACGGTGGATTGGCCGATTTGGTCCTTTTTCTTGACCACCTAGATCTCCTGACCTAACGCCAATGGATTCTTTTTTCTGGGGAGCCATAAAAGAAGGGGTTTATTTGACTGAGATTTCAAGTCGGGAAGAGCTCCAAGAGAGAATAAATACAGTGGCAGAGGAGCTAAGAGGCACTTTACCAAACATTAATTTGCAGTCTGAAATCATCGAACGTGCATCCAAAGGCACGGACAACATTTCGAAAATTTACTATAAAAGCGTTTTGAAATCTTAAAGCGTAACGGTCCTTTTTAGGACCACAAACAATATTTATAGGGATATTAAATTTATTTTGTGACCCATTTGCCTGAATAAAATAGCGGTTTGTAATAACTTCTGTTGTTCGTAGGTGGAAAAGTCATACATAAAAATCGTAGATAATGAAGAGAAGACAAAAGTTTTGTTAAAAAAAGTTAACCTGAAAGTTGAAAATTTCGAGATTAACGCAGAGGTTCCTCACTTTAACGGCCTATAACTAGGAGCGGGGTGAAAATAGACACCACCTGCCATTCAATTTTTTATTCGCCATAACTTCAGGAATCTTCAGCTATCAGGAGGAAAACCTAAACTGGGACACCCTGTATATATGTATAGATGCTGATTTTCCATTCGCAAAGAAGTGGTTTTTGGTATAACAGACTTTGGAATTTTCGTGAGCCGATTCTGGTGTTATAGCCACTAGGCAGACTAAGTGCATGTTTCTCGACGTCGAAGCGCCCTCTTGTCCCTCAGTAGGAAGGTATATATACTTGTTACTGGCGTCGTGACGAGGCAATACGCTTTTGCTAAACACCTAAGCACAGTAAGCATAAGTGTAGATTCCATTTACGTGTTTGTAGAAAAGAGGTGAATGTCATTGGCCTAAAATCTATTGAGCCCTCATGAACCCTTTTGGCACATATTGGAATGAAAACTACTTGAACAAGGCACCATTAGTTATAAAATACGATTTCATTCATGTATGTAGTTGCTTCGGCTGGCTTCGCAATTGTGCATACTGTCAACCCAATTTTGCAAGATGTTGTTGACTGTTTGTAGCTCTATGTCACGAATGGCTCGGACGATATTCGTTTTAAGTGTTTTCCAGATTATCCGTATAACATTGATCTTTAAGGGCATCCCACAAACAAAAAAAGTCTAATAGGGTAAAATTGCAGCTCAGAGGCGCCCAATTGGCATCACCCAGGCGGCTGATAAAAGGATCACGATTTTAGCCCGCGCAAAAGATCGATTATTTGATGGACTGCGTGGCATGGCACGCCATTGTGCTGAAATCAAGGATCTTCCAACTCCATGTCTTCAATTTCAGCCCACAAAAATTCGGCAATTATGGCTCTATAACGCCCACCGCTGACTGAAATGGCACCAATCCAAAATCCTAACCAAACTTCGGCTGCTCGACAATCACCTGCGGTTTTCCGATCACAGATGCATCAATTTTGTTTGTTACATAGCCGCTCAGATCAAAATGCGTCTCGTCAGAAAAATTATTTTTCGTCACAATTCGGATGGTCGTTTGCCTTCAATTGCTAAGCCAATTAGACCTTGAGTAATCCGAGTTGTTCATTTGTGCAAAATTCTCATCAGTTAGATCCGTAAAGTTGTGAGTGGTTGAGATCTATGGCGAGTCGATGTTCGTGGATTGAGTCGAACAGTCTCGACCACAGGAGAAGCCAGAGCCTAAGCGGAGAGTGTCCCGCTGTGCATTCAACAACGTTCAACAAACGAAAACAAACTGTAGTCTAGGACATTAGAGGCTACCAACCACCACATAAAAATCGGCCACGCAACCTCCAGCAGCTTAGTGGGTATCAGTTAGAGAGATGATAAGACAAGAGGGGAACCTGCGTTCGGTGAATGAAGACGACATCTCACTTTTCATTGTAGAAGAGATCGACTCAGATATCAAAAAGTTGACAAACCACGAGGCAGCTGACTCTGATGGTCTACTAGCTGACCTTTTCGAAAACGTAGATGGTTTTTCGTAGGGTGTCTGCACCAAGTTATGAACCAGATATGGGTGGATGAAAGCAAGTTCTATGAATGGATTTTCAAGCCGTGTTAGAACTTTCGTCATATATAAGATCCTATCCAATGTGTTGTGTAGGCGCACGTATCAGTGCGACTGGCAGATCGGTAATCGCCAAAACTTTCACATTAGGCCAAATCTTGGAAAAGACCAACGAATTTCAGTGGAGACTTACCATCCATTAAAAGTTTTCAATGTCGCATACGATAGCAATCAACATCTTGAGCTCTACAACCTGATGACCGAATTCGAGGTCCTGCTGAGCCGGGTGACTCTAGAAACAGTTCCTCCGAAGTACACTTAACGTATTCCGGATTTCGGTAAGGAAATGCACAGTCGTGTCACAGCGCTGGAAAGCTGTTAACATTGAAGGCACTATCTGTCATAAATCTGTTCACCTGCTGAGATGCTCACACGACGAGCGAAGGAAATGAGGACAAGGCCAGGAACAACATGTTCAGCAAAAACAGAACATCTGTCCACCGCCTAGGATAAAAGGTCCTCGTTTATACATAGTTACATATTTCGGAGTGCTTTATGAGCTAACCTAACTCGGGGCAAACATTAACTTCATGAATGACTGATGATGCGAATGGAGATCCAAATATGACTCACCCTTGAAAACCGCTGCAACTTCGATTTGGAGAAAAAAAGGGCCCAAGAGTCCTAACTCGGAAGAGGAAATATATATAGTTCAGAAGGCCAAAACAGGTCGACTATGCTGGCTCGACCAAATCAAGCAAATGGACAATGATGTTTCAACATTCTCAGCAGGGTCGAGAAGATAAGCAAGTCCGAACTTCCATTTTAAGGATTAAACTAGCGCTTCGTCTGGGCAACTGAAAATAGCGTGTCCGGGATGGAACATAGTGCAGGACCATCGTGTCTCAGACAGAAACTCTTCACAGGTCGATAGCTTGTAAAGTAAGTAAAGCAAGTGTGTTACGTTGGAACCAGATATGTATGGTATTTATTTCCAAATTAAGCTTCGCAGGATTAAAAATTCAATAAATTCAGGAATTATTCCACTAATCAAAAAAATTAATGCCCGTGTATAATCTACAGTAATTTCTTAATACAATTGCCTAAAATTGGCATTCAGGTCCAAGTCAGCCCTTTGTTGAGAACTTAAGGGACTCAGAAACTGTATGAAACTTTAGCAACTTTAATGCTGAACATCGTTAATTAATTCAGTTATAAATCCGCGCAATTTATTTGTCTTAACTTCCAGTGACCTCCCAACGTTTTCAAACTCGTTAGACTTTAATTCAGAGGTTTCTCTCTATCAACCAGTATCCACGCCTTCATAATTATAAAATCGCTCACAGGTATCCGGATCTTCTAATCTCTCTCTATCCGCTTATTAAATTTTATTAGATTCATCGTCTCATCGTTAGCCTTATCCGTGGTTGAATCCTGTATCCGCGTCTATCTCAATTTTAGCTATGACGATCCTGAGCAATGATAATTTCTCATTTGTTACCATACCACCAGACAAGAAACCGTAAGAACTCATGCATGTCATCGTTCGCCTTTTATCTACTTCGTCGTGAAGGACATTTTTTTCGTGAGTCCTTTCATCCTTCCCGTGTTGACGGATTATCCTGCTATTCGATAAATCTATTGGGGAATCTTTTGATGGCAAATCTCTTAAATAAAGACAGAGGAGCAGAGAGGGTGTAGTCTAAACTCTTATACATACATATACATATATGAAATATTGAATACGCCTGAGGGAAGAGAAGTTGAAGGACTTAAAAGACCGTTGATATGGCACACGAGGTAGAGGTACTCAATTCGGATGAAAACAGAAATGTCGCGCGGCATGAATGGTGTGATGGGACATATCAGATTCCTGGCACTGCAAGTTCTATAGATATATGATAGTAAAAGGATAAAGGAAAAGGCAGAAAAAAAAATCTCAAATATGCTATCAATTTGTAAGCCTTTCTTTTTCCGTTTTCGGTTTTTTTTTTTTTCTTTACCTCTTTGGTTCAATTTATTATCCTTGTAAGGGTATGGAGTACTAGTACATACTTGGGTAAGGGTTTACGTATGAATGGCAGTACAATTGGATCGATTTTTTTCACTCTGGATATCCTTTGAAGGGGTAGGCTTTGTATATATATTTTCGGGTTGACAAGGATCGAAATGTGTTCCAAATAAAAATTTAATAAAGTCTGATAGTAATGGCTTTCTTTGAATCGAAGCTCAAGATGAAGGTGGTGAAGTCTCATTCTTTTATGGTGGCGTGGGCATGTTAAAGCTTTATGTGATTACCTAAAGTGGGTCTACCACCATGTGTGTGTAGGAATAATGAATCATTTTTGGCGGTATCTTATGCATGGAAGACAGGACAATATTCTCAATAAACCAACATGTAGGATGAATTTTTAATGCATTGGAATTTCTTCGAACAATATCTTATGCATCCTCATGCATAGTATTTCAAAATTGGAGGAATAGCGACAAGCCACAGAATCCGATTCGACATAGCAGACCCAAACATGGAAAATAGCTGGAGCCCACATTGGTTGTGCTCTCTCACTCTGGACTACGAAGAAAGAAGGTATTCCGTCTGGTAACGAGCCGAAAAAACGTGTGTCTGTAAAGGACCACTCATATATTCGGAGCGGCGTGGGATGCGCATCACTTTGAATTGATCTCCGATTTAATTCCGTAATAAAATGAATTGCTCAGTGTGTCTGCAAAAAATCGATCGCAGCTGTTCTGCAAAAATATTCTGCAATTATTGAAAACATTTTTTTTCATAATTCGTGTGTTAATATTTCCGAAGAAGACGCTGAATATTTGAAATCAAGTGCTACACCGTTTCGTTGTGACAAATGTGCTGTTTTACGTCGCCGTTCTCTTCATTTGCCAGTACGGGAGTTCCTAAAGCGCCCTGTAGACGCTAAAACCTGGTACAAGTAAACATGGTACCACTAAAACCCGCAGACGCTGAGACCAATTCACTCCAACATAATATAACACATCTCTCCACAAAGATGGTGGGCTGTGAAAACACTCGAAGAATTCTTTCCAAACATCAGAATTTGGAATATTCGCATTTTTTCCCGATTATTTTGTGTGTTCACACAACGAAATTCACTGATAAAATAGCTTGATTGAGTAAATGTTGATAGGTGAGAGCGGAGACACTGAAACATAATATCAGCAACACAAAACTCCGCCCACAAAAATCAAAACAGGTTTTGATTTTATTGAGACCAAATTGGTGAGACCAAAAAATTGGTACGCGTACCAGCCCGCAGACGATCAACATCCGCTAAAACTTGGTTGGTGGTACCATGTTTTAGCGTCTACAGGGCGCTTAAGCCACCTACTATTGCTAAAGTGCTTCAAAACAAGAGAAGCCCCACTCCCTCAACAGGTGAAGAGTCCACTCTCTGCACCGACATCAAAAATCAATGCACTCTTCAGATGATCTACGAACAAGTGTCAAGGTTGGAAGAAACTAATAAACAGTTTTTAGAGCAATCAAATGAGTTACGAAATGTCAATGCTGATCAGCTGATCTCAATAATTCGGTGGATATTGTGGGTGTGCCTAATTTCAATGACACAAATGCCATCACGTTGGCAACAACAATTTTCTCCAAATCTCTGTCTATTGACGTTCCAGACATTGACATTGAGAAATACTACCTCAAATAAAGTCAAAAAAAATCCTCTTCGGACGTCAAGTCGATCATCTGTTTACAGTTCGCTAACTTTTCCACAAAGCAGCGAATTATGTGCGCAAAGAGGAAAAACAACAAGTCTCTTAACACACATGCGTCGGGCTTTGATAGTCCCATCACCAGTGGCAGCAGCTGTAGCAGAAAAAAGAGCGGTACCGTCATCTTCATCAATAATTCCTTAACGAGGTACTCCCAGGCTCTCCTTATTAAGACTAAAGAAGCAGCGAAACAGAAAGGCTACGTAGTACGTACATATGTATGGTTTAGCAACAATCAAATTCTTATGAGGAAGGTAGAAGGGGGTAAAGTCATTTCAATTAAATCCTTCACTGATCTTGCTCTCATTTAGCAAGACCTTTTTGTTTTTTTTAACTAATAGTTCCTTCTGCTACGATAAACTTTTTATTGTACATCAGACTGTAAGAAGTATGAGAGAGAAATGTTCAGCGCTTGTCACTCATCTTGATTGTTTTGCTTGTGTTCCAAATCTTGTTTTTGTTTCTGAAATTTGGATTTATGATGTTGATAAGGAAGATTATTTTTTGGCCGGATTTCAATATTGTTTGCAACACCTATGAAGATTACGCTGCAGGTGGAGTTGGTTGTTTTGTTTTGTTTTGGTTCTCGATCTAGTGTGCGTTAATATAGTTAGTGCTGATGTTATAAAGGCCGTAGTTGAAATTAACCATGTATTATACCACCTTGATCCAAAAGAATAACCACCGTGTGGCGCTCCCATTCTTCCGATTTAAGTTCTGGCTTTTTTGTTAAGTTGGTAAATCTGTTGTTGATATTCCCTCTAAATCTTACCATCATAGCTTGACATTTGCAAAAGTTACGTAGCCAAGAGTACATCTATCTCTGTGTGTGTTGGCGATTTTTAGAATTTTAGAAATGGATTTAAATTTGCAACAACGAACTTGTATTAAATTTTGCGTAAAAAACAGATTTAATGGTGCGCGAACGTTGGAAATGTTGGAAAAGTGTTTCGGCAACGATTCTCTAAAGTAAACGGTCGTTTACCAGTAGCACGAGCGGTTCAAAAGTGGTCGTTAGTCAATCAAAGATAATGAACGCAGTGGCAGACCATCGATATCGAAAACCGACGAAAACATTGATAGACTAAAAGAAATGTTGGTCAATAACCGCAAATTAACCATCAGAGAGATAGCGGAGGACTTGAACATTGCCTATGAATCCGTCCAAGACATTTTGGTTAGTGATTTGGGTTTCCGTCGTGTAGCAGCAAAGTTGGTGCCAAAAGACCTCAATTTCATGCAAAAAAGAGACCGTGTTGACGTCACAAAAGAGTTGTTTTGCTAGGCTGAATCCGATCCCACATTCATCAAAAGGATCATTACTAGAGACGAGACGTGGGTTTATGAGAACGACACGCAATCCAGACATCAGGCAAGTGAATGGCGTTCACTAAAGGAGCCGAGACCAAAAAAAACACATCGTTTTCAGTCAAAAAAGAAGCCAATGCTCACGGTTTTCATAGATTACATGAATTTTTGTCAGAAGGCCAGACAGTAAACAAAGAGTATTATTTGGACGTTAAGAGAGTTTGAGTGAAGCAATTCGCTGAAAGAGATCAGAATTGTGGGCAGCGTCGCACAGTGCCATCATTATTCGTAATTTTTTGACGAAAAATGCAACAAATACCACCATCAGTCATCAAATTCACCTGATTTGGCTCCCTGTGACTTCTTTCTGTTCAATCGAGCTAAAAAAACCACTACGGGGAATGCGTTTATGCTGCCGAGAGGAAGTAATAGAAGAATCGCAGAAAGCACTGATGGACATACCGAAAACCGAATATAAAAAATGTTGCGAGGATTGGATCAAGCGCTGGCATAAGTGTGTTGCAGTCGATGGGGATTATTTTGAAGGTAACAATGTAGATTTAGATGAATAAACTTGTATTTTTAATTTCGTATGCTCTATCTAGCCTTCTAAATGAATGTAGTTGCCTCTATCACATTTATGTGCGTCTCAGTAAGATTGCGCTCAATGAGTACCTAAAATGTGTTTTAGATTTTAAAATCACCGATCACTGTATGACGGGTCTCCTAGTACCTATCACCTATCTCCTATCTTGGATCTTCCAATTCCTCTTAACGTAGAAAGAAAGTTGACTTGGTCAAATGGTTACTCCTACAGCAGTCCATCTCAGACCTTTACAAATGTTTGTGAATCCCTTAGGGACCACATTTCGTCCTCAAAAAAATCGGTTAAAAGACTTAAACCTTGGATATCCAGTTTTTTATTACATAAGAAAAATAAACGGAGGATAATATGTAAGAAATATCCTGATAACAAAGCACTAAAAAGAAGATAAAAACAACTTTGTGTTGAATTAAAAAAGTAGATTCCTATATGTCGTGACTACTATTATCGTTATCAATTCAGGGCTGCTTGTGGGGATTTGAAAAATGAATGGCGTGTAGTTAATAGCCTACTAAAGAAACCCTCTGCGGCTAGTAAACCTACTGTGTTACGTATAGATAACTCGGACGTTTATGATAAACTTACCATTGCCAATGCTTTCAATTGTTACTTTGTTAGTATTGGTTGTTGTCTATTACCGAGCTACCGAGTCCTGCCCACTTGACCTCCTGTTCTTGTCCCTCCATTAGTGAATATGCTGAGCCGCTTTATAGTAGCAGTTTTGTCTTTCAGTCCATAACTTCCCTTGAAATCTTGAAAGTTATTAATTCTTTGCCTAATACTTCTTCGTGTGGTCCTGATGGTATTCTAAGTTGTGCACGAACACGAATTGCATGTTTCATAGTGGATGTCTTGCCAAATGTCTTTAATCGTTGTGTTTTTGAAGGGGTTTTTCCTGACTGCCTTAAGTGTGCTGACGTTATTCCTCTATTAAAAAAAATGTTCTGCTACTAAAATCGATAATTACAGGCCCATTTCACTTCTTTCTTTCTGTCTTTAGCAACATTTTTGAAAAACTTATGAAAAAAAAGAATAGTGAGCTTTCCAAGTAAGTTTATGCTCTTTAATCCAAATCGATTTGGCTTCTTAAAGGACAAATCGACAGAAGATGCACTTCTTCAGTTTTGTTCCCATATAATGTCGAATCTAGACGGGGAAAAAAAATCTACGGCTGGTCTATTTATTGACATTACCAAGGCCTTTGGCATGGTTGACCATACCGCAACATCTTATTAAGGAAACTTGAAAAAGCTGGTTTTCGAGGTTTCATGCTCACCTGCTTCAGATCATATCTTGAAAATGGGTCCCAAAGAGTGAAGATGATGAAGATGATGATACAAGAAGCGAAATGAGGTTTTTCAACTTGGGTGTTCCTCAAGGCTGTGCACTTGGCCCTATTCTATTCCCAGTTAACATCAATTCACTCTTTGTGCTCAACTCCAAAGAAATTCCAACTGCTGTTGCTGATGACATCGGTTTCACTTATGGCTTAAATAACCCTTTAGATATTGTTTCATGTATTAATTGGGATCTTAGCCTCTTAAGGCAGTGGTTTTCTGAGCATCATCTAGTAATTAGCTCCAAAACTAAGATTATGTTCTTCAGCTTGTCTTCCACTTACGATTTTTATTTTAATCTGTACTTTCATGATCCTGAGTGTTTTAGATATAAACTAAAAAACTGTTATTGTGAGTCTAACTCTTCGTCCCCTTCATTTTGTCATAGTTCATCCTGTAGTGATAAATGTTATTATTATTCTTTACTACTTTTATTCTTTTTATAATTATATTTTTTTTGTTGAAGTAAGCTGAATTATGAACTATCGATCAAGAAACTGATGACTGTCCGATAACTTGGATTGGATTGCAGCACAAAATCAAGTCCGAAGCGTATTAGTTTCCTTACATCCCAGCGGTGATCCGCAGTAACAACATGAGTACAATAAATCTATAAGCATGGATGCTAGGATTGCAAGTGTGTGCTTGATAATGACCTACGCTGTTATAGTGCTCACACCCCTTTACAGAAGGGATACAAAAAACGTGACGAAACAGATGATAGCCTCAGATAATACAGAATGCACTGCTGACAACCAGGGCAAACGATTAAACGACAACGATCTTCGGATCTGCACGTGGAATGTTCGTACCCTTAACAAACCGAGCGCAGCTAAAGAAATAACGAAGATCCTCGACTGCTAAAAAAGCAGAGACATAACCGCCATCCAAGAAGTGCAACGGAATGGCACGTACAAAAAGTGGAAGAAAAATTGCCATATCTGCTATGGAAAATGTTAGAAAGAACTCATTCGGATGCAAGCGAACGCCTGACGTTGATTTTCCCACATTCCCACAGAGAAGAAGGATGACCTTTCCAAAGAATGCTTCTACGAGCGCCTCGATAAAACCTACTAGCAATGAACTGTGTATATGTAAAATGGCTTGTAAATCGTTCTTGGCCATTTAAATGCCAAGTTAGGCAGGGAGGACATCTTTGGTAAAACATTGGAAGGAATTACCTCAGGAAATGGATTGATTT
This sequence comes from Volucella bombylans, assembly GCA_949129095.1. Taxonomy (NCBI): domain Eukaryota; kingdom Metazoa; phylum Arthropoda; class Insecta; order Diptera; family Syrphidae; genus Volucella; species Volucella bombylans. The sequence continues at coordinate 133,125,448 of OX422141.1, read as the reverse complement.
TGCGACCGACGGGACGTAATGTAAATATAGCGACACACGGTTTCCACGCCTTGATATACAAAAACAGACTTGGCTGACTCTTGATCAACAAACGTTGAACCAAGTTGACCATACTGCGACCGACATAAAGCATTCTTTCAGAATGAATGGAGAAGGCACCCTCATACTAGAACCACAGTTGGTTATGAAAATCTGGAACTCCTATTTTCGCAGAGTGCTGAACCGTGATGACGACCAATATCCAACCGTCGGCAACAGTTATTTCCAAGCTGAAGTCTAACAAAGCTGCTGGACCCGATAGCTTAACTGCCGAGCAGCAAATGATAACTGGATACAGAGCATACATTAGTAAAATCTGGGTCGACGAATGTGTGCCCGACGAATGGAACCTCCTAAACAAAGTACATGTTACCCTATTTGCCTTTGAAATATTACTTTGTTTTCTTGCTTTACTGTGTTCTGATGTTCCACTTCTCCTGTTCCTTGTCGCCTGCTTATTTGTGCATGTGCTCTAGCCACCGGTTTTTTCGTGCCTTTTTTGCAACATTCTTAGTCTAATTCAAGACGCACTTTATCGGCTACTTATACGGCTTAGTTCACGTTTGAAAGATTTGTCTTTTATTCCTTTTCGCCATTTTCCTCTTATCGTCTTTATTTGCATGGAGCAGGCTTTTGAAAAACAAAGCCGATGTTTTGCACTACTTTCACATTTTTGGTTGAAGTTGCTGTACAACAATTTACGCGATTCTTCTTTTTGATTTAAATAATTTTGCCGCAAAGATAAAAACAACGCATTGTGCAGGAAAATATGGATGACCACCCGAATCTGCTGAAAAAATTTTTGCAACAGTGGCCTGTACCTACGTCGGTAAAAGAAAGAATAGTCACTGCACATGACTATCGGTAGTTACCTGCCAAACTACAATAGAAACCCAATAACGCATAAAAAAGAAATAAGTCCAGCCTAGTGTGAGATTCGAAAACGAAACTGTATGCACTCACTAACCTCAAAAGGCAAAGAAACATTAACTCTAAATGTATCCATCTCCCTTAACATATTTCTCATCCCCAGTTCGAATGAAGACGACGTCACCAACATTCAATGAACGAAGCTGCTCTCTATTTCGGTGCTTCAAAAGAACATTCCGCTGAGAAAAGACCAAGGCCCACTGGATTCCAAAAGCTCTGGCCACACAGACAAGAAACGAAAAATGTCATCTGCCAAAAAGCCTAAGATGAATCCCAAAATCACGAAAATCGAGCAAATGGCCAGCATAGGGGATAATACATGTATCAAACAGGATTATAATCCTTGCAATCAAAATTCTGGGATACAACTTTGGCTAATCCTTGCAATGGTTCAGGGATGCCCATATGTTTCTACATAGATTCTGGGATTGTGATTTGTGGCAGTTATCGAGGACAGATACCGTGGAGATCAAAACATGGATGTTTTTGATTTTGAATGACGAAAACGAGAGAAAGTCGTCCTGATCCTTTGGATAAATAATTTTTCGAACTTCAAAGGACAACAACTTACTTCCATGAGTAATACCAAAAATGCCCTCCTCTTTCAGTTGTGAAGAAAGACTTACGCATGTAAGAGTATCAGACCATTGGGAAATATCAAAGGCAATAAGGCTCTGCTTTGAATTCAAAAAGTCTTCTATTTTTAAATTGTATTATTTCAATTGTATCTGCTAGCAATAGTCAGTGTGCATCCTATATCCATGGGCTTACCTCTTTTCACACCGTATCAACCTGTATGTACTTTAGCTGAAGACAACTAAGGTAGATCCCAAAGCACACTTTCTGCTTACTAACAACCCCACTTAAGCATAAAAAAAATAAAACGAGGACTCTTGCTTTCTACGAGTATGTAGCCACTGTTATCAACGTTAATTCCCATTATGGGACGTGCAATCAAAATGCAAAACACAACACCGAAAAATATGAAATCCTTCATCAAACGCGACGTCACGTTACAAATTGAGCATTAGGCGTGTCCTAACGTGTGCGATGGTGGTAGCGTCTGTGTCGGCGATGTCGGCAGCATTGAGAAAAATTATATTCCAGGACTTTTTGGCACGATAAATCATTTTTAGACTTAACTCCATAATTACACACTATTAACCAAGTAAAACATGCAACGCCATGCCCCCAGAATTTCAGTTGCTTCCACTGTTCTCCCGCCACCGACTTGGTATTGAATGAATGGTTCCTCCAGGAGTCGTGCCTTACTGAAAACCCATTTAGAACGAGAATATACATTTTATTTGTTTTTTTTTTTTGCTTCCAACCCTTCCCTCTGCGAGTGGTGTCATTCCGCTCCCCAATTTTATTATGACTTCCTTGCTCGGCTATGGGGCATACAAAATGTCGGATTCCTCAGCAATACAACTTACGCTTCATTAAATTCTAGGAGCAACGAGCTGTATTCAGAAAGAAACTACAGAGCCCAGGATTCGGCAAGGACCAAAGCACTGCACTGCACTGCAATGCATTTACCATCGGTGCATAAATAATTTAAATTTTATGCGATACCCTAGAACCGGAAAAGTGGGTCTCCTTTACATGACAACCAGAGAGGATCAGGGAGGAATGTGAAATACGAGCAGTAAGAAACCGAGTGGTGTCCTTTGGTGGAGTTGTAATGGTCAGAAATGCAATTTCGAGTGGATGTTTCCACTAAGCCGGCGAGATAAATGCTCCAACTACGACTTTGGAATGAAAGGATATTGATTGCAGTCGGAATTCAAAAGTCAGAAAATGGATGGTGCTTATGGAGATGGGAGATGGGAGATGAAGACAAAAGTTGTATTATAGATGGAAATGGAAATGCAGTTGGAGGAGACGTGCATAAGGACTCCTTCAAAGTTGACTGGTTGACAGTGGAGAGGGTGTATTTTAACTGATTCTGTGGTATGTGGTTTTGGCCGGTGGTTTTGTGGCCTTTATTAGCCAAATTTCGGATTTTTGGTTTCCAGTTTTAGTCATTTTTCACAAAGACTGAACGTAAATGTAGACGTGGACAGTCAACGCTAGCTGAATAGTGATTTTTGTGCAAAAAAGAACGAAAAGATTGCATAAGACAGAAGAGAGATTGATTTTTGTTATTTCCAGAATTGGTGATGGAGTATTCGGGACAAGTAGCGATGTCGGGTCTTGTCGAAATGAAAGGACTTGGCTAGGACTAAAAGTATTCGTATTCGTTCTCGTACTTGCATGTTTCTACAGTAAAATCAAGTTGTGCCTCCTCAAATAGGGGGAAGGATAATTTAATTTTGGGAGCTATGTACCGGAAATATCCGTTGCTTTCGGGTAGGATCGTAACAAGTATTTTCTATTTCATCAGTCAGCTGTAAAAATGAGGCAAACAATGAAGGGATTGGAATTGCCTTTGGGGCAAACATGTTATTGTCGTGTAGTGTATCTCCTATCGCATTGGGATAGTAAATTTTTGAAACGTTTAACAGCCGCCTATTTAAGGCGTCATGTTTAGGAGCATTTTCACGCACAATTCTAGTAGCCTCAAGTTACACACACCAAATTGTTTGGTCCCAACTGCATGCGTAACCTTACGTAAGGTCATCTCGTAGAGCGTTGTTCCATTGGAGTGGGTTTAAATATTTTTTCGGCTAGAGTATTTGTGTCCATGTGCTCTACATGATTTAGTCGTCTTTCGCGTTGGAAGCGAAGTCTTCTGACCAGATCCATGTCCCTGTACGGAAGGTATAGTTCTTGATTTTCCCTTCTATTTCATACTCCGTGAACGCGGGCGGGACCGAAGATCACACAAGAGTTTCTTCAAAGCAGCTAAGAGAGTTTTCATCTGCTTTTGAAAGATATTTTTTGCTTGATCTCCGCGCTCATGCCTTAGTATTCACAAATGCCTCACAGTTATCTCGATGGATTCGCATAACGCTGCATATGCGAAAAGTTGGGCAAATATTTGAAAAAATAGCTAAACAAGTCGTACGATAGCGTGTCACCCTTTTTTATACAAAAGATCTCGGTAATGTTACTTCCAACTTGATTTTCGTCACCGACTGTGTCTCTATGACCACTTTTCCGTATTCGTTCAGTCTTCGGTTCGGGTTTTGCAGTGGTCACCTTGTAAAAACTAATATACCAGAGGCAAAATAACCACTCTTGATGCTGGTGATTCGAGATTATGATTGAAGTTGAGAGATATGTTCAACGTAACAGCTTTTCAGAATACTTTCCCGGCATTGTTCTGCCTTTCATATCCACATTCGTAACTTGATTACTCCTAAGAGGTGGTTAGAGTCAATGATGGCATATCGAAATGTGGGGAAGAATACTGTTTTCTGTCTATTGATCAGGATGAATTGTAGTATTTTGGTCAATATATCATGACGTGTCCTTGTGAATCCTAACATTTGAGAAATGTGTGCACTCCACAACCTGTGTTCGTTTTCGAATATGACGATGTTATGCAGGCTGTTAATGTCTACCACAGTGTCGCAGGTGCCTTCTTTTTGTATTGTACGATTTTTACGTCGTAAAAGCCTTCCTTCGTAGCAATGTCTTCTCCTCTTTTTGGGTATGCACGCATATAAGTCTGATGTAAGCGAATTTCGTACGGATTGTCACCGTCTGATATGACATATCCTCCGCCAAATACGAGCTCTGTGTGATTCCAGTCATCCAAGTACATAGACGCAGCAGTTTCTGGTGTGGTTTTCATCACAATTTTGTTATTCTTTCGCATTGGTGTTTGAAGCGACTTCCACAATGAATCATAAACTCAGGAAACTTTATAAACTCCACCGGTATTGGAAGGTGCGAGTCTGGAGAACAATTAAATACTAATTGCCTTACAAGATGGCTTAGACCAGTGGAGCATCGTTTCAAGTACGCGTCAAGTGCTCGCTTTAAGTCTTCGGGATTGCCCCTAGAAACTTAACGTGTAAGCTTTTATATATGAAGGCTAGTCCTGGTGATCTTCTTTCAAGGCTATTTTAATCTTATGAAAGCGTGGGTCTGAAAGTGACTACGTGCCTAGGTGAAATTGTAACAGAAGTACTCAAATTAGATCAATAGCTGCACTCGTGTGCGGGGCTATTGACGTCGATGTTGCCAGCCTTTTATGCTGAAGGGATGGCATAAAGGACCTATCCTGCCAGGTTAAGGGTTACTCATCGGGTCCACCCCGCTGATGTGTTAAGAAATATACATTGAAACGATACAGCTGCAATCTCGGATAAGAATGATACAACTGACGACCATCCATGCTACTCGAACAAAGCAAACGGTTTTCGTTACCGAACGTGGAAGGTTAAGTTATTTAGTGGTCCAAATGGAGACAAACAAGACTGCTATAAAGCACAACTAACCGCTGCTCAAGGTGATGAAATAAACCGGGTATAAGGAGGATACACAATTGCGACATATACTACGGTGATTGCATTACAAGAATACAAGCACACTCATCATAAGAGACAATCTACAATAAGACAAGAAGTCTTGAATCACATCAGGGATGCACGCCCCAACGGAGTAGAAAGACAATGGCAACAAAAACTGTCCCTATGAGCTCGTCGAGAACTAACGCAAAGCTTGGAAAGAGAGACATCTTTGGTAGCACTGTGAAATTTAATCGTTAAAATCACGCAGTTCCGTCATCTTGTTATCCATGAGGGGACCCGATCGCGACGGTCTAATGATCAATCTACTACCATACCAGATTGATTACATTGTAAAGGGTGTTTTGTTTTTTTTAGGGGTTTGGTTTTTAAACCAACAACACTGTTTCTACAGATTGTCAATTTGACAGTTGAAAGTTGATATGTGGTAAGTACATTTTGCCACTTTACGATGAATAAATTATCGTCAGAACAACGCTTGTAAATTGTGCAAACTTATTTTGAAAATCATGGTTCGGTTCGCCAAACTTATCGTGCGCTACGTCAATTTTACGGTCAAAATAATCGTTGATCGGAACACGATGAATCGTTTTCGCACCACGACACTCTAGTGGATAATACGCATTCCCAGAGACGACAAACAGTGCGAACAGAAGAAGTTATTGCCGTTGTGGAGCACAGTGTTGAGGAGGATTCAAATGAGTCGATTCGCCATCGTGCACAGCAATTAGAGCTATGCCCATTCACTTTGTGGAAGATTTTACGGAAAGTTCTTGACTTAAAAGTTTCTAAGATCCAGCTTGTGCCAGAGTTGAAACCATTATACGCGTCGTAGTTTCGGTGAATGGGCCGAAAACATGATTCAGCTTTATCCTCATTTTCAACGTATTGACCAATTTGGAGTGGGGAAAACTCAAAAGCCCTTGTCGAGACGCCCTTACAACCATTAAAACTTACTGTTTGGTGTGCTTTATGGGCTGGTGGCATCAACGCCAATATTTCTTTAAGGAAATAATTGCTAGATAATTGCGCTTAATTCTTGCTAGCCGTGGCGCGCATATTTAGTTAATGCCATAAAATTATCTATCAAATAAAGCTAATATCATAGACATTAGAATTAGTTTTAGGTATTTTATTTTATATTGAATTTGTATACCTCTAAAAAACACACTCGTGTGACGAGGTAAAAACTACGACCTATTCATGCGAATACATTGCCCAGAATTGCTTTTTGCAGAAATTTCAATAGGAAGGAATTGGGTTCGCTTTACTATTACATATAACTCCCCGAAATATGTGCTCGGATCTAACACGACCCAAAAAAGTGCTTAATTCTGCCAATAGCTTAGGGTTTTCCAATAAGGACTTGACAAATTTTTTTTAAATAAAACGCAAACCACTTGGGATATTGTGCAATCAAACCATTTATGAATGGAACTCAACTTCGTTCATATGGCCACCGCGGGCACGTTTGCAGCGGTAGATTCGTTGGACCCAATTTTCAACGACTCAGCCACACATTTCGGCCGAAACGGCCGCTATTTTGCGTTCAATGTTGGTTCTGAGCTCTTTCAACGTCGTCGGCGTGTTGGCATAAACTAAAACCAATAACTTAACGTAGCCCCACAGAAAATAGTCAAGCGTCGTTAAATCGCACGAACGAGGCAGCCAATCGACTGGCCCATGTCTTGAGATAACACGCTCACCATACTTACTCTTCAATAAATCGATTGTAGCGTGTTCTGTGTGGCTTGTCGCATGATTCTGTTGAAACCATATGTCGTTCAAGTCCATATCTTCCAATTCGGTCCAAAAATAATCCGTGATCATAGCGCGATAACGCTGACCATCACAGTAACGTGTCGTTCGTTATCGTCGACGAAAAAATATGGCCCAATAACGCCGCCGGCATGCAAACCGCACCAAACAGTTATTTTTTGTGGATGAAGTGATGATTCATGAAGCACATGTGGATTTTCACGAGACCAATAACGCATATTTTGCTTATTGACGAACCCATTGAGCCAAAAATGAGTTTCGTCATGGAAGATGATTTTGCGATGAAATACATCATCTTGGCGCATCTTCTCCAGAACCCAATCGGAGAACGTACGTCGCTTCAAATGGTCCATCTGCTTCAATTCTTGAGTCAGTTTGATCTTGTATGGGTGTAAACCCAGATCCTTATGCAAAATACGCCATAACGTGGTCTGAGCGATGCCCAACTCTTGAGAACGCCGTGGAATTGACTAATTTGGATTGTTTGCTACGGACGCCTGGCAGCGATATTTTCGACACTTCGACCAACCCGTTGTCTCACTGACACGGCAACATCACACAACGAATATGTAGACTCAAATTTTTGCACTAAACTTGTTATTGCCTACCTACTAGGGCGATAATTACGACCGAAAATTGGAATTAACGCTCTTAAAGTTGCAGTCACCGACTCCGAATTTCGGTAGAAAATTTGTATAATTTGCAGACGTTGCTCGTTCGTGTACTTTACCACTATGAAAATGTTGAGTTTACTGAATACATTGACAGTGACAGTTTGATGATTAGTGAAAGAGTGCGTTCACAAATTAAATTCAAAGTTGTCCAGTCCCTATTGGAAAACCCTTTATTTCGTTAATCGTTAATTTTGTTGGTCGTTTGCTGGTTTCTTTTTTCTTTCCTTTGTTTTTTTAAAATGGTGGCACTGTCCGCTATGACGGCTAGATATCAATTACACTAGCCGCGCATTTCGGCTAGTTGCCTTTCCCATACACACACATTCATACATGGTTCCACTAATTCAGCTGTCAGAGTCGAGACTCACTTCCAGAGTTTTGTTTTGTTTTTTGTTTTGCGGCCCGGTTCAACACCGGAGAGATTTATTAAGCTTATTGCAAGCATATATGTACTCGTACATTCTTCAAACTAACATTTTCATTTAAAAACTAAAGTGTGGGAGTGGATAAAGAAAGTTAGGACGTGAGGCATAGGTGGAAATAAGAATACTCTTGAGGGTGAGTTTGTTGAGATGATACTCGAAGAGGGCAGAATATCGTTAACTTCGCGAAGCATCCTAGACATCGGCTCAAGGTGTCCGTAATTCATTCTGTGAAGATTGAGCTGGAAAAGTGGCACATACCTAAGACTGCGGGGATTTGTGTTAAAAGAAATAAGTTGAAGTAAGGAAGTTGAAGACATGGAGAATCGTGTGCTTTCTTTCACAATTGTTAGTTTTGAATTTGGAGGTTTTACAATTTATGTAGCTGGAACCAAATGATACAGGATTTAGGGTGGGCTTTCGGCCATTGCTGGGGTGTTGACATCTTCGTCCGTCCGTTAGAGTCTCCAGGCCGTCCGCCTGGCACTATCCTGGGTACCTATATGGTCATCTCTGCAGCGGTAGGCCGGGGAAGGGAACTGTATGCAAAGAATCCAGTAAATCCCACCTGTACCGTGGCATCCAGATCATGACGGGAAGAAAAGAACGGGGATGAAACAAGAAAAGGTAGGAGGGCCGAGGGGTGACCATAATCAGCCATCACAATTGCGTACGAATCTGAAATACTCCAAGAACTCAGCAAGTCTAAATTGAAGTCACCTAAGATAAGAAGATTAACTTCTTGCTCGTTATGTAAAAGAGAAGAAAAATTAGTACAAAAAATCTGAAGTGATACCGAATGAAATGTATATACACAAATAAAAGCAATTAATTCATTACATACGCGGCAAGAGATCTTTAAGATGTCTGCACTTTTAAAACTAAAAGAATTTGCTTCTCACTGAAATATATCGCATACAAGAACTCCAATTCCTTCTGCAGAATACGAGTCATTAGGACATGGATGAAAATTATAGTTAGGTAATTTGTAATCATCGATTTCGCAAGAATAAATCCAAATCTCAGACAAGAAGATTATATCTGGTAAGTTAGAAAAGGCTTGAAGGCTAGAAATTAAAAAATCAAAATTTTGCCGGAGGCTACGTATGTTTTGATGGACTACACTCACTTTTTTGAAGTCATTTAAAGTATTACTTAAAATGCTATCACAATTGGTTCTTACAATAGGTTAGGTTAGGTAAGAGTGGCTGTTGGAAATACCAACCCACTTAGGCCTATTGGCCCATTGTGATGCCACGTGGATCTATGATCCTTTTACTACTGGAACCAGTTTGAGCTTATAATAAAGCGTAGGAGACTGTTAACGTCTATTTTTTTTCTAGATCGTTTAGGTCGTTGTAGAAGAAAGCTCCTAGATTTTTTTTTTTTTTCCCCGGCGAGGGCAGATGAAAATCTTCCATCAGACACTATGAGGATCAGAAGCGCGTGCTCATAGTAGTGTGAGATTCTTACTCACTAAAAACACCTCCCTTCGTTGTTAATTTTAATACCGCAACTAAGTAGAACTTATCAAGCAGTTTTTATTTCATAAGGTAATCACGATTGGTAGGACACTTTCCAATGGAAGACCCTACATATTCCGCTTTCTTAATGCGGTTTCAATTTATCGCGCAAGGTCCAACGGTTTAGTTCGTTGAAGACGGCGTAGTATGTTTCGTTCGTCCAAGATTTCTAGGACTGTATTGTTGATATGACCGCTTAACCGGACTTTATGTTTTCGTGCGCAGTTCCTGACTTCATCTTCCACGAAAGGAGCTCCGAGGTCTCGATGCAGGTCATTATTTCTTATAAACCATGGGGCACGCACAAATTGTCGTAGCACTTTATTTTCAAAAGTTTGTATTATATTTATATTTGATTTCTTAGTACAACCCTAGAGTTTTATACCATAGGTCCACACCGGCTTTAGCACTTGCTTATAAAGAAGCAGCTTGTTTTCTAAGCTTAGCTTGGAATATTTACCAAGTAGCCAGTACATTTCTTTGTATTTGGCCTCTAGTTCTTTTCGTTTCTTTTTAACATGCGTTTTCCATTTAAGCTTCGCGTCAAGTGTCATTCCCAAATACTTAGCTTCGTTTGCAAAGGGGATACACACCGAGTTTATAGAAATGGGCAAGTGATTTATCTTTCTGTAGGTGAAGTCAACATGTACAGATTTTGTCTCATTAAGGGTAATTCGCTAGATCTTTGTCCACTCGTAGACTTTATTTAAAGCAGTCTGAAGTTTCGCCGTTGAGTCTTCTATTGATTCTCCAACCGCTAAGATAGCTTTGTCGTCAGCAAAAGTAGCGAGAACAGTATCCTCGACGTGTGGTATATCTCTTGTATATAAAAGGTACAAAAGTGGGCCCAGTGCGCTTCCCTGCGGTACTCCGGCTAGGATATCTTTAAATTTCGAAACATCATTTCCGTATCGAACGCGAAAAATTCTATTTTCAAAATAGCTTGTCAATATATTATAAAGCTTTAATGGCAAAATTCGTCGCAGTTTGAACTTCAAACCTTCATGCCATACTTTGTCAAAAGCTTGTGAGACGTCAAGAAATACGCTCGAACAAATCTTTTTTTCTTCCAGGAATTTTTCAATTACATCAGTAATTCTATGCACCTGATCAATTGTTGAATGCTTAGTCCGAAATCCAAATTGATGGTTGGGAATAAGATTTTGGTTTTCGATAATTGGGAGAAGACGTTTTAGCAAAATCCTCTCAAAGATTTTCGACAGGATCGGTAGAAGAGAAATGGGTCTGTATGATTTTTTATCGTTTGGAGGTTTTCCTGGTTTTAGTACCATAATGACTTCAGCAACTTTCCACTGACTTGGCACGTATTCAAGCCTCAGAGCCGCGTTAATAATGTGTAAGAGCTTTATAAGTGCTTTTTGAGGTAGCATTTTCAGAACTTCTCCGGTAATAAGGTCATACCCCGGAGCCTTCTTTGGTTTTAATTTCCTTATTACAGTTTTAATTTTAGCAAGAGTTGCATTTGTCATTACAAAATTACTATATGCTATTTCTAAAGAACTGGTGCCGGGTACCAGTGTTGGGCCGTCGGAGGGCTTGAAAATTTCTTCAAGATAGTCGGCAAAAACCTCCGCTTTTTCCTTATCCCCCTTAGCCCATTCGTTATTGCCGATCTTGATTGGTGGCGCGGGGATTTTGGGCCTTTTTAAGCATTTTAAAGTTTGCCAAAGCGAGCAATTTGTTTCTTTTCCTGCCGTCAGGTTTTGAACATATGTATTTACTTCGGAATTTCTGTAACTTTTAAGAGTCTCATTGAGCAGATTACAGAGCCTGTTTAAACGTGTTTTATCCTGCGGAGCTCGAGTTGTTTGCCATCTTTTGCGAGCTTTTCTTTTTTCTCTTATCATATCTTTTACCTCAGGCGGGTAGTTTAAGTTACGTTTAGCCGTGTTTTTTCGTTGACAAGGTGTATTGTTCCACGGAGCACATTGGACTATTTCAACGAAAGAATCCACTTCGATTTCGAGTTCAAGTGCTGCTTTAAGTGACACGTCTAGTTCTAGGTTATTATTCATCTCATTTCTGAATCCTTCCCAATTAGTATTTCGTCCAGTTAGTCTTAATGGTCCTTGTTTTTTAATAAACGTGTCGTTCATTGTCAGTATGACTGGAGAATGATCGGAGGAAAGATCGAAGCTTTCATCAACGTTTATATCCGAGTTATGAATTCCTTTAACAACGAAGAAATCGACAAGATCGGGTATTTTCGTTGTATCTGTTGGCCAATAAGTCGGCTTGCCCGTTGAATAGAAGTCACAATTGTGTTCCATACATGCTTTATAGAGTATTTTACCCTTTTGGGAGACACATCTTGATCCCCAAAAAGTGTGTTTGGCATTGAAATCACCGCCAATCATAAAAGCCGATCCAAGAGAATTGAATATATTTTTAAATATATGTTTTGAAGGCGTAAATCGTGGAGGACAGTAGATGGCTGAAATAGTAAAGGAGTTCCGTACCAATTTTACGCGCACCGCAATTAGTTGTACAGACTCGAGCTCTACTTTTATATCTTCGTTGTGCTCAAGAGACTCTTTAATGTATACAGAGGATCCGCCTCTCGCGTTTCCCGAAGGGTGATACGCGTAGTAATCTTTAAAACCTCTAATTTTTGCAGATGACCCATTTTTCAAGTGGGTTTCGGAAATCAAACAAACGTCAATGTCGTTTTTCCTTAGGAATAACTCAAGTTCATAAAGTTTTTCTAAGATTCCGTTTGCATTCCAGGTGAGTACGTTTAATTTTTCCCTTTTCATTTTTTAGGCGAAGGACGTTTTTTATTGAACCTATTTTCAAACTTCTTTAGCTTATCTAAAATAAGTTCATTGATTTTGTTTTGCTGCTCAAGCTGCGCGAGAATAATGGAAAATACTTGGGAAGCAGGATCTCCGGAATCTTTTGCCTTTAGCTTGGTAGCTTCAGCGTATGTAGGTTTTTCCGATGCTTTCTTTTCAACACTGGAATCAATCACTTTCGCCTTGGCGTTTTTAACGATATTTTGAGCAGATCCCGATGTTTTTTCTTTAGTTTTGGGATTCTCTTTTTGTGGCTTAAACAACTTGTCACGTCTATTTTGCAACTCCTTTGCTACTTCACAGCCACGGAAATTTGCTACGTGTTTACCCCTGCAGTTAACACAAGTCGGAGGGGTTTGTTTGCTTACGTTGCATTCTTTGGACAGGTGTTTACCTGCGCATTTTACGCACCGAGGCTCTTTTTGGCAGTAAGCTTGCGTATGGTAGGGGAAGGCTACGTTTAACTGTCATATCCTTTCCTTCAATTTTTTGTTTCTCTCGCTTTTCGATGTTGACGACATCAATGATTTTAAAACCCTTGTTTTTTAAATCACTTACGATATCTTCTTTTGGGCAAGACGGATGCAGTCCTCTGGCGACGACACGAATAGGTCTTTCGCACTTGTTCTCGTATGTGAACCATTGGATTTTTTCGACGCTTAACTTGCGAGAAAGAATGCGATAGTTGTCAGCGTCCTTGACGTTGACTTTCCATACATTATTATTGCGCGATGTTACTATATAGTCCGATCTCGGCAGGGTCATCAATATGTTTTGGAGTTTCTTGTAATCTGAAACTCCAGTGACATTGATTGGCGGGGGTGATCGTTGTTTTTCCGCTTTGATTTTTTCAGGACTCATGTTATTGTTGCCATTTTTCTTCGATTCATCTCCCTTTGCTTCACGTTGAGAGACGATTTTGGGAGAAGTCGCAGCTTTACGCTTTTTTCCGGGACGTTTTTGCAAGATCCAGTCGGTTTCTCGACCTAGCTCTTCTTCATCTGTTTCGTAGATATTTTTAACAGATTCAATAGACATAACGTCGCTGTTTGACTTTTCCTTGGTTTTCAGATTTTCCAGTTCTTTTTTAAGATCTTCGCATATCGCTTCCATTTTGGTTAGCCTAGTACGAAGTTCGGTATTTTCGTCTTTCAGGCTATTTATTTTCGCTGAAGTCTATTCTTCGCAAGACGACGTTTTTGGTGTCGTTGGACTTCTTTTGTTATTTTCTTGTTTTGGAGATCTAGGTGGTGGAGATCTCGAAACCCGTGAACTTTTTCCGAACGGGTTGATAAAATGCAATAATTGGCTCGTCCCAGAATCCATCGAGCCGACCTCCGTAGAGGGTGGATTTTCCAGCATAGCTGGTCTGCCATCTGAGAAAACACCGCCACCAACTCCGCTATCGGTTTTAGATCCATCTGTGTAGAGATGGATTGACTTGTCCTCCATGAAAGCATCCTCCTCCCAGAATGATCTAGAGGGGAAGCTTACATGGAAGTTTTTGTCAAACCAAAGTTCAGGTATGGTGTAATCGATGTTCTCTGTGAGGATTCCTAATGTATTAAGAATATTGGCGTGGCCAAATGAATTATTTGTCTACTGTTTAGTCGCAGCTACTTGCTTGCTAAAAATGTCGAGGGGTGTCAAGTGAAGCAGAATATCTAATGCCGCAGAAGGGGTAGACCGCAAGGCTCCGCTTGTGCATAGATATGCTGTTCTTTGGACTCTGCTTAGTTTAAGGGGCACACCTAGTGTGACAGCCTAAAAAAATGGCGATTTTTGGGAATTTAAAAAAAAAACTACTGTATCAATTGTTTTAAAATCTTAAGGGTATATTTATACATATTTTAAGAATACACAATAAAATTTTTGAAGAAAAACATTAAATATTTTTCCAGATACACGCGCTAAAAAAAAGGTCCTCCACTGCTGCAGTGATTCCGGCCTTCTCCGTGGATGAAATATAAAAAAAAACAATTCTCGCTAAACTAGAAGATATTGTCCGTACAATGACCTACGATCGAAAAAAAAATAATCAAAAATTGACAAAATGGCGGCGTTTTAAAAAAAAAAAGTTGAATTTTACCCAACATTTTGGTGGTTTTTGGCCTGCCAAAATTCGATTTTTGATCAGATCAAAAAACTGGTAGGTCATTGTAAGGAGAACTATATACAGAACATGCAGAAATTTTATAGTGATCGGATCATTTGTCTCCGAGTTATCACTGCAGCAAATTTGAAAAATGCTGTTTCGAGAAAAACGCGTTTAAAGATAAAATGATCGTTTTCACTGTTATAAATGGATTAAAATCATACTTACAGCTAATCTGCTATTCCAGGCCCATATATATACATATATAAGTCTGTATACCTGAAAGCCTACAATAGAAACTGGAATCGTATTATAACGGTTGCAACCATTAGGAAGAGACGGTAGACTCCGAACAATACCTCAGGTACGTCCCGTATGCTAATACAACTATTAACTGCCGAGCAGTTACTCTTCAAATGGCTGTAACTCAAAAACTATTTGAGATATCGATTTCAAATTTTAGTATGTTGTTTTTAAAGGTATAACTTATCGAAATATGAAAAAAGGTCGTCCACCAGACAACCACCCCGTAAGTAAGTATCGGTCTTATGACCGAGATGTATAGCCAGTGGGTTATGCGAGTTTGAAGACTCCATTTGTTCCCAATGGCTTTTTTGCAAGAGAATAAAGCTATTGTAGCTTTATTGACTCTTTCTTGAATGTTAGGTTTCCAGTTTAGTTTCCTATCAAAAATGAGACCCAGATAGTTTGCTGTATCAGAGAAAACTAAACTGGTACCGTTTATTGAAGGACGGTCTACGATTTGAATTTTATATTTCCTAGAAAAGAGGACAAGATCAGTTTTATGGGGGTTTATTCCCAATCCACAGCGATCTGCCCAGCGGGTTAATCTGTTAAGATTTACTTGGAGGAGTTCTTTAATGTAAAAAAATCTCTAAAAAAATAGGTTTTTTAAAAAGAGTAAGAGGCGATATATCAACATTAAGTGCAATAAATATTTACAATGTACTTGTAAAACCACATTTTGAGTATTGTTCAACAATTTTATTTTTATGTAACGAGAATCTAATACAAAGACTGATAAGAAACAATTTAATGCCGGAATATCTTTTAAATTATGTGCAATATGTAAGAGAAGTTCAACCCTACCGACTAAGAAACAGAAATGACATGAGACTACCGTTAATGTTAAGCTCTAATACGCAGAATTCCTTAATTTATAAGGGTTTTAAATTATTTAACAACCTTCCCTACGACACAAAAAATGAAACAAACTTTGTACTTTTTAAAAAAAAATGTATAGAATTCACTAGACTTAAGTTTAATATATTGTAAAAAAAAAAAAAATGTAACTTAAATGGCTTCTATGAAGCTAGTAAATAAAACTAACTAACTAACTAACTAATGGTATTTAGATGTTTTCCTGAGACGGCTATGGCAACGTCATCCGCATAGGCAATCACTCTCCTACCACCCGCTTGCAGGTATATCAGTAGTTCGTTAACTACTAAGTTTCAGAGAAGGGGAGAGAGGACACCTCTACTGACATATCTTTTAGCAGAATTCTCACCCCGTTTGGAGTTGATTATCCTGATTTTTAGTATTAGACTGATCAGCTCCCCAAGTGAGCCGTCTACCTGCAGAGTTGACAGCGCAGTCATGATTGCGGATGTGTTGACGTTGTTAAAGGCGCCCTCTATGTCTAGGAAAGCAACCATTGTGTACTCCTTATATTGTAGGGATCGTTCGATGTGGCTAGTCAGAGAGTGCAAAGCAATAGGTATGGTAAAACTGTTTGGACTTGATTTCTAATATCAGCCATGGCATTGGTTCACAACGCACAAGTAGGTCCTTAATCATGTGTTTTTAATCTATCTGTGCATAGATCAATCACAGTTATTAAATACCACACTGCTATTGATGCAAAAATACGCTCCTGAGTTCTGGAACTTTTAGATCAATAACTGAAAATACCACAACATGTTGTATTTATTTTAATGGTAAATGCCTTCTAGAAAATGTTAAAACTTTTAAATACCTAGGGCTTGAAATTGACTTCAAAATGAGAGAGTGTTTGCATACAGCATTGGTTAAAACTCATTTTTTATGAAAACATCTTATATTATGTATCATCTTAGAAATACGTTACTACGATCTGTTACAATAGAAGTTACAATACAACACATGCTTCCATATTGGGAGGCACTTTCAATTCTTTTCATAATCCCTTACTAGTACCACAAAATCAAATCGTGCGTTTCTTATGGAAAATAAACAGTTTTCCGCTCTTGATTAATTCAAAAATTTTTCCATTAAAGCACATCTACAATATATACTTCTATAAAGTATTGAAAATTTTCTTCTTAAGAACTGGTTACGTATTTTACCAGAGAGGGACGGATTACCAACTTCGCAGTGCAGAAAGATGAGTGAAAGTATAACACCCATCAATTTTTAAACTATTCAATAAACTTCCTTTTGAATTTCAGTTAAAAGGAAGATCAACCCTCTATATTCTGCAGAAAAGTTAAAAAAATTACTTTTGGCTTTGAATTTAACCAAGTTAATAACTTAATCAGGTTTGCGAGCTAAAAAAAATAGTTAAAAGTTATATCCAAAGATAAAATGTATTAGCTTTTCACTTAAGCCCCACAATCTTATAATGGGATAGAAGGTAATGATTAAGTTTCTGTAAATGAACATGACTTGATAAATCCAACACTAACTTCACAGATGTATGCAAAATTAAATGATTAAAGTTTCTATACTCATACATTGGCAATGTTTCTTGCGCTTTATGAAGTATACTCAATTTTTTTCTTTCTGCTATTTTTTACATTTGTGACGATTATTGCTTATAAATAGATTTGATTACGATTAGCAAACACTGTTTTGTGTCAAGATGAAGGACTTGACTAAAACAGAAGTATAGGGAGGAAATGTAGAAATCAAGCACACTGTTTGCTCGTTCGCGTTGGGGAACTTCAAATATTTTTGGCTTACAGTTTGCGAATCTTAGAGCTGAAAAATTATAAAGAAAAGGATCCAGCAAATAAAACGCGTACTTACTGATTCACAATTCGACTTGAAGTATTTATTGAAAGAAAACGAAACGAAGGATTACATGATTCGTTAAATTTGTATTTTAGTTACAGTTTAGTGGCCACTTAGGGCGATCACACAAGATTAAGTTATTACATCGGCGAACATACTCCCGCCGTTGAAAGCTCCTTTCAACTAGAATCTATGAATAATTGACATAGTTTGGAGATAGGTCTTCTAAGCTCTCAGTGCGGAGCGTCTCCGGTTCAGTAGGGCGGTAGGGAGTCGCGACAGGAGGGATGTTGCTCAGCAGCACCAGCAATTTTGGTGGCTAGTTGAAGGGGAGGATGCTTCGTCGTCGAATGCCTCCAGTAATAGATAGCTTCATCTGAGGCAAAGTGGGTCAGCCTAATTTTTTTTTAGCCATGGCCGGCTTACATAGTTTTAGGTAGGATTAAGTTAGTTTTTAGGAAAAAAAATATAAAAAACAAAAAAAAAATAATAAAAATAAAAACAAAATATATATATATACATATATTTATATATTAAGTATATATGTATTATGTATATGTATATATGTATGTGTGTGCGTACGTATTAGATGTAAGTAGGTTTAAGTAGACTAAGATTTATTTTTAGGTAGTCTGTAGGCTTTTAGTTTTAAGTTTTATAAAAAAATAAAAAATGTCCATTCACTAAGTTTTTTACTTATAATTTATTTTCTTAGTTCTAGTATTAAGTAATGTTAAAATAAAAATATAATGTAAGATTCGTCGAAAGACATAGTTTAAGTGTTAGGTTTAACTTAGAGTGACCGCATGGGGCCAGTAAGTTAGAATAAGATTATTTGTAAGTAATTTAAGCAAATTTTTAAGCGTTTTTTGTTTAGCATATAAGAGTAATTTAAGTTAAAAAAATAAAAATGCATAAAAATTGAAACTGAAAACTGAAACTGGTCTTCTAAGCTCTCCTTTGGATGTAGTGACAGAAGCGACGCGTTTCAGTCCATCCGGTCCGGGGTACGTCTTGTTGATTCTTCCGATGAGCCATCGACATGGCGGCTGATTTTTGCTCTTCAGTATAACGACATCATTGGGTTGAATGTTTTTCATCTTCTCGAACCATTTTGGTCGCCTTTGGAGTTGGGACAAATAGTCTTAAGACCATTTTTGCCAGAATGATTGAACCAACCGTTGAAGATATTTCCATCGATCTCGCAGAGATGTTTCTGTAGAAAATATGCTTGGATCTGGCACGGTTGTAAGAGGTGGCGCAACTAGAAAATGCGCCGGCGTTAATGGGTCCACGTCCCCTTCAAATCGTACGCACAATGGCCTGGAGTTAGCACATGCTTCAATATGGTACAAAACGGTCGAAAATTCCTCATATGTTAGCAGTCTGGCCTAGCACTCTACGTATTTGAAACTTGGTAGTTTTGACAGCAGCATGGGGGGCGAGAAGCACCAATTGATTACCTTGGAATTGAGCTCGTTTGATACATCCTCTTGAAAGCTTGATGAGTTTAGGAGATGCGACCAGTCTCGTAGCTGTTGATTTGCGCCAACAAAATTGGTGCCATTGTCGCTGAAAATAAAATGACACTCGCCGCGTCGAAAAACAAAGCGACACAAAGCTGCTATGAAGGCAGCAGACGAAAGATCCGAGACGAGTTCCAGATGTAAGGCCTTTGTGGGCATGCAGACGAACACGGAGACATAAACAAGTTATTAAGATGACAATCACTGACTGTTAAATGGGTTAGTGGAAGATCCTTTCGAAGAATTATGGGATGCTTCTGCTCAAAAGGTATGAGCGCGTTTTCGAGCCTGCCTCCCACCCGCAGAACACCATCTTAATCGATAAACGGACGCATAGAATCATACTTACTCCTTTTTGAAAGTGTTTGTCCTCGTTCCAAAAGAGCTATTTCTTCCTGTAATGTGTACTTCTGTGCAAGTTTGACCAAAGCAAGTTTAGACAATCGTAAGTCATCTGATGATAGGAAATACGTTGATATGCAGCTACGTGGAATCGATTGAGTTCGGGCCAATCGAATGCAGCGAGCGATGACACGGAAAAGACGATTGAGGTTCGAAAACCTTCCGAAGATGCGAGTTTCCCATTCAACCGTTTCCGTTGTGACCGTCAGACAAGTGATCTCATTTTCGGCAGACCAATGGACAGTTCTGTTGCCAATTCTCGATGCTCAGGAGGAATGGTATTTATGAAGTCAGGCGAATTGGAAGACCATTTCCGGAGATCCATTCCCGCGTCTATAAGGACATTTCTTAATTCGCTTTTTAAGCCCGACGCCTTCGTTAATGCTGTCGAAAGTAGACATAAAATCATCAATGTAAAAATCGTTGATTAGACTATTCGAAGCCCGTGGAAAATCTTTGATCTTGTTGATGCCGATTTGCTTGAGATCCCGGGTTAGAGGAACGAAGCGGAAGCCGTTCCGTACGTTACCGTAAAAAGTACATAGTCGCGTGGATTTTCGGTTACTGCTTCCCTCCAAATGATCCGTTGAAAACGAATGTCATTCGCATTGAGCAAGATCTGGCGATACATTTTTGCGATATCCGCCTTAATGGCAATCTTATACAGGGTTTTCCAATAAGGAATTGACAATTTTTTTTTTAAATAAAACGCAAACCATTTGAGATATTTCAAAAACTTTATTATCGGCTTGAAGTACAATCAAAACATTTGGCCGAAACGGCCGCTATTTTGCCTTCAATGTTGGCTGTGAGCTCTTCCAACGTCGTCGGCGTGTTGGCATAAACCAATGACTTAACGTAGCCCCACAAAAAATAGTCAAGCGGCGTTAAATCGTACGAACGAGGCGGCCAATCGACTGGCCCATTTCTTGAGATAACACGCTCACCATACTTACTCTTCAATAAATCGATTGTAGCGCATGCTGTGTGACATCATCTTGTTTAAACCACATGTCGTCCAAGTCCATATCTTCCAATTCGGGCCAAAAATAATCGGTGATCATGGCATGCAAACCGCACCAAACAGTCATTTTTTGTGGATGAAGTGGTGATTCATGAAGCACATGTGGATTTTCATCCGCCCAATAACGCATATTTTGCTTATTGACGAACCCATTGAGCCAAAAATGAGCACGTCACTGAAGATGATTTTGCGATGAAATTCATCATCTTGGCGCATCTTCTCCAGAACCCAATCGGTCGCTTCAAATGGTCCATCGGCTTCAATACTTGAGTCAGCTTGATCTTGTATAGATGTAAACCAAGATCCTTACGAAAAATACACCATAATGTGGTCTGAGCGATGCCCAATTCTTGAGAACGCCGTGGAATTGACTGATTTGGATCGTTTGCTACGCACGCCTGGCAGCGATATTTTCGACACTTCGACCAACCCGTTGTCTCACTGACACGGCAATATTGCACAACGAATATGTAGATTCAAATTTTTGGACTAAACTTGTTACTGTAGACAGGCAGTCTACAGGGCGGGAATTACGACCGAAAATTGGAATTAACGCTCTTAAAGTTGCAGTCACAGACTCCGAATTTCGGTAGAAAATTTGTATAATTTGCAGACGTTGCTCGTTCGTGTACTTTACCATGATGAAAATGTTGAGTTTACTGAATAAATTGACAGTGACAGTTTGAAGATTAGTGAAAGAGTGTGTTCACAAATTAGTGAACCCTATTGGAAAACCCTTAAGATAGACACATCCATCAGTGCTTGCTTAATGCCATTACTAGAGCCCTTTAAAACAATGCAATTGGAAGATGTCATTTTAGGTTTTCATGTGCTGCTGGTACAGAGAGAGTGCCTGCTCACCTACACCCCCCGAACACTATGTACAATGCATATGTATACATATTCATATCTGGAAGCATTTAATTAAAATATCAATTTCGTAATGTGAGCGTGGCAGAACCAGCCACACCTCACCTGGATTCCAAATTTTCCAGCATACAACCCCTCTGGATTCTTGTGTCTAAATTGACACCACCCTCTTCGGGTGTACCTATTAAATTGAAATTTATTCACTGGAAAACCAATAACATTGTGTGACTTGCCTAAGGCTTCCCAAAAATTTCAAATGACGTACGACAATTTAATATCGTGCAAATCACCGTAACTATTTAAACGCACGAATCAGATACAGGAACGAGATGAGACTCCCGCTTAGCATTTGACAGCAACACTCGTATCAGTCGCCTGCTGAGTGCTGATGCTTTTGCGCCAACAACAACACCGAAACGTGTAGAAAAATATATTTCAAATTAAATGACGGGACAAAATTACATTTTAAATGTGTTCACGAATTTTTGTTTAAACGTGCGGATATCGCGCTTGACCAGGAAATGGTTTTCAAACTAATCTAACAGCAGATAATTTATGGTTTCACTCAGTCAAGCTGATCACGATTTTCGTATGTTCTGACCATTGCAATTGAATTAGAAGTATTCTACTCTGTGCTATCCGACCTTTATTTAATCCTTGGCATTCCAAAAATTAGGGGAAATAAATTTAAATGGATTTAGATGTATAACCGCCATGATTACAACAGTGTTCTACTGGATATGGACAACCTATGGCAAGCTTGTATTGAATTCATTGTCGAAATACGAGTATGTCCACATCCTCCAATGAAACCACATCTAATATACTCTTTCTATGGTACTCGTATCTCATTGGGATGTAGAGGACGGATTTTTTAGTAAAGCATGAGTATCGTTTCCGATTTTTTAAGGAACATGGTCTTAGATCTGGAGAAAGATTTGTCGTTGATTTCTCTTATGAAGTCTGGAGCAGATGATTTCACCAATCAGTTCAATCTTACGTTATCGACGGTTTACAAACTACATTTTCCCGTAAAAGAAACTGAAGCGCCCCTATGATGTCGACCACCTTTTTAAGCAAGTGTAACTGCTTAACAGAGTTAAAAGCCACCAACAGAGTTAAAAGCGGCGTCCTTCTGTCCTTCTGTCCGATTCATCAATATTGTGCGTATCTTCTTTTTGGCATCATGTACGGTTTGGATCTCATTCACAACTTAACTTCTTCACCACCTCTATGGTGGTGTGGTGGCAGAAAGACAAACTCCTGGACTACGTCGAATTTATATCTATCTATTGATACGTTCTATCTGAGTCATTGATATTGTGTATCCTTTCTCAATGACAGAAAAGTAAGGACTTCTAAAACATTGTCTCTTTGATGTTGGCTTGTGAGTTTCGCACAATTCTCCCAAGTGCGATGTTAAAGAAACCTAATGATAGTTGACCACCTTGTCGGCATTAGTAAAATCATCGCGGAGCAGCGAGCGATCTACATGGTTACCCTGCTGAGCCGGACAAAAACGTGTATGTACTCGTAATGTATTCCTGAACACAAACTGAAAAACACTAATCAGTTGGCTAACAAAAGGTCTCAGGCGATTACATAGTTTGGCATAGATGATTATTTAGGGGAGGAGACTTTAACTTCTATAGTTGATGAACACGAGAGGGTCTCATACAATGCTTAGGTTCCACTCACCTGATCTTATTCTGCTCTTTATACAGTCATATTACGCTGCATTGAAAATCGCCGCAACTAGAGCTTCAGTTTGGGGCAGCCTTGATTGACTTAAGTTTCCATATGGCTATCCTCACTTTGTCGCATGAACAGAATTAAAATTCTTGCTTACCATCGTTCAGGTTAAATGATTCATGGGTCTTAGAAAATAGATGGTGTCGGGTGCTCCCTTAATGGACCAACGGCACTGCTCACATCCTCGCATGGGTTACTGGTTTCGGTCTAAGCGACCACTCGTCTCAGGGGTATCTATAATGTAACTCACCCTACAGGTTGGGAGCTCTGCCGCCTGGTCATAGAAAAAAATTAAAAAAAATTCGAAACAACAACAATTCTTGGATACGTACAGCTGAATAAATATCGGAGGCCCTGAGTGATAAAAATTTCGGATCCGGATTTCCTGTTAGAAGCAGACTTAAGTAAGAAGTCTTGAGTTTCCGGCATGTGAACGAGCGCCTCGTAACAATTTGTATTAAGGCTAAATCTTCCAACATTAGCCTTATATGCATGCACGCCCTCAAAGAGAAGAAAAATGACGACACCAAAGACAGCTTCTACTAACTCTTGGACAAGACTTACAGTGCCCTAGCTATGACATTATGCAAAGCTAGGAAGAGATGGTATTCTTGGTAGTACTGTCGGAAAGTATAGTCTAGACGAGATCGCTTTCTATAACGGATGCAGGCTAACCAAATTGGCGGCTGTACAAAACATTGTCGTTGCTATCACGCGCTTCCCGAATCTCGATATTCATAAGGGGACATGGAGAACTTCTGACCTATCAACCGTCATCCAGATTGACCACATTGCGGTCTACGCAAGGAACTCCTCCAGCATTACGGATGTCCGAACGTTCCGAGGGCCAACATCGGCTCTGACCATTACCTTGTTGTAACCAAGATACGGCTGCGGATATCTCGAACATCGCAAGTGCAAACTTCTGTTAAGAGGTCCGCATATGCCAGCATCAAGCATCAAAGAAAAGTGGCATAATGCAAAAAGCTATCAGGGATGCCGTCGTTTCTGGGTTTCACTGGACCACCACAACGAATCCCTTGGTCTGAGGACGAGTGCCAGCCAGGGTATACAACTAAGCAAAAGGCATACAATGCCACGCTGGGTAGAAGTATTAGAAGTGCTCACGAGCTCTACGAGCAGAAGAGGAGATACGAACGCAGGCTTCTCAGGAGAAAACAGAAGAGCTTGAGAAGCGCGTGATCGAGAAAATTGAGATATGCCACTTCTGGAATGAAAAAAATGCCACGGACACAAATACCGAACGGAAAACAATAAAGACGAACAAGGGCAGATAGTAGTAGAGCTGCAGTCGATGCTGAGTATTTGGAAAGAGCGTTTCTGTAGACTGTATAACGGCGATGACGAACCAAATACCGCTGTAAGGCAGAAGGAACCTTTCAATCTGAATGATGAAGACCAACAATTTCGTCCACCCGACCCGGACGAAGTCTCTGAACTGTGCCAACTACAGAGGCATCAGTCTTTTCAATATCGTCTACGAGATTCTATCTGCCGTATCGTGTCAACGGCTGAATGTTCGTCAACAGCCTGAATGGTACATATCAGTGTGGCTTCAGGTCAAGAAAATCAACCACCGACCAAATAAAAATCCTTGAGCACTAAATCGATACTCAGAACCTATTCATCGATTTTAAGGCCGCGTATGAGAGCATGTATAGAGCGAAGGTATACAGAGCAATGGCTAGTTTTTGCAATATCTAGTTTTCGTGCAGGATGACGTTGGGGAATGCTCGCTGCCCTATCAAGGTCGGTAAAGAACTCATCGACCTATGATGTCAAAAAAGGATTTAAACAAGTTTCTGCGCTGTCAAGCGGTTTCTTTGACATCATTCTTGAAAGAATAGTGCAAAATCCAAGCGCCAAAACAAGAGGCACAATCTTTCAAAGGTCGATCCAATTACTCCGTCCAATATGCCGAAGATATTGACATAATTGGAAGAAAGAAACGTGATGTCAGTGGCGCATTCGCGATTATTGAGGCGGAAGAAGCGAGGATGGGTTTAACTCTCAACGAGGGAAAGACGAAGTATATGCTGTCAACCAGAAAGGACATCCAACACCGACGTCTCGGACAGAACATCACCCTCGACAGATATAACTTTGAGGTAGTCAAGGACTCTGTATACTTTGGCCCCACTATCAACTCAGACAAGGACACTAGCGCTGAGATGAAAGGAAGAATACCTCTTGTCAATCGCTGCTTCTGTGTGCTAAGTATGCAATTGACCAGCAAAGTCCTTTCTCGAACAACAAAATTTACCCCATGTAACACCTTAATAATGCCAGCCCTGCTCTATGGTGCAGAGGCATGGACTTTATCACAAATGAATGGCTGCTTTGAGAGGAAAATTTTTTGGTTGATTTTCGGACCCGTCTGCATAGCCGGTGAGAGAAGGAGGAGATAGGACGAGGAACGAGAACAGCTATACAGCGACATCGACTTAGCCAGAAGGGTGAAGATCCAACAACTGAATAGACTGGGTCATGTAGAGGGGGTGGAAACCAATGCTTCGATCCGAAAAGTCTTCGAATCCGCCACCAATGGAAAGCGCAGTAGGGAAAGACCGCGACTTAGGTGGTGCACGCAAGTGGAAGGGCACCTCAGCCAACTTGGCGTGCGAAACTGGAGGTAGCTTGTTGGTATATGTCCATGTCCAACCGGATTGCAGGGCCACCTTATATAAGTAAGAAAGGCCCAGAATCCATTCGTATGTGAGCTTGGTAGCTTTCATACGTAAATGGTACTCGATCGCGGATGCGAGAATGCCAAATTACAACACTCGAAGGTCGATATCGTATGCGGGAATACCAAATATTTCTTCGTCAAGTTTAAGCCTCTGTCCTTGAGCCTTAGCACTGTTTTGTTGTGTTTGCTTTGAACGTTGTTCGGAGAACTTCATAATAATGCAGGCGTGGGTGTTGTTAACGTTTGACCATGTTCAACTGGTACGGAAAAATATTTTTAGAGGGGGGTGGAGTGATATTTACACTAAAATATTTGTTGTGATACATGTCCATTAGATTTTCATTTGGAATCGCTATAATGCCAAAAATGATTGGGCCAGACCGAACATTTTCTCGCTCCATCTGATCAAGGAGGAGATCTAGCTTGGCGCATTCTTGTAATATTGCAAAAAATTTCTGTTCAAGCTCGAGTTTATCCTCATTCAATTGTTTGTTCAGTTTTATTTACGACGAAGATAGCTTTGCATTCAACATTTGAGTAAAGTGCTCGCCCCATTTCCCCAATTTTTACTCAATTTTACCCCACAACTTTTCAGCAACACAGTTAGTGTTTAAACTAGGGGAGCTGGTTGATTGCTGTTGTAGGCGGTGTACTCGTGTTTCTAATGGCATTTTGTTTACACAGCAATTTGAGATGAAAATTTCAAATTAAAATAAAATACAATTGGCGATTGTTTATTTGAGAAAAGCCAACTTCAACAATTGTAGCACAACTTTGAAGGACTGTAGCAAACAGATATTAAAATGGTAAAAACTTAAATAAACTCAAGAAAATGTTTTGGACGGAAATTAAAACAACTATTCACTCTTCGTACTTTAAAGCGGAATCCGCGTGTATATAGTTGTTCGAGAACTTGGTGGAGTAGATCTCAATACCCTTTAACTCTTCCCAAAACTGACAACTGACTTCCGAAGAGGATTATTCAGTATAGCTAGCCTGTCACCTGGGGTAATTATACCTTTCGTTTTGTCCATTCAATATTTCGAATTATCTATGCCTTAGGTGTACAGAGCGTGCATTGTGATCGCCTCCAACAGCAGGCAATGCCTACCTCTAATATTCAAATGCATACGAGTACTTAAAATATGTTGAATATTACTGAAAAGAGATTTGTAAATCAATCCCCAGAGGCGTTGACAATGCATTAGCATCAAATATATTAGTTACATCCTACATCAACTGTAAATAATTAAAATTGTTGTGCTCGTAACCTAACCACCAGTCATTAAGCCCACAAAACTAACCAACAATTAAATGGTTGCTGCTGTTGGAACAACTTTTAAGAACTCATTAGTTCGCAAATACGCACAACCCATCGAATCGCCCCGAAGAACGAGCAATTACTTAACTATGCATTGCTGGCCAGGCGAAAAGCAGTAATTCATAGTTCATCCCCCAAGCACCGACCTATGTAACTAACAAGCAAATCCAAAATAATTCATTCGAAAAGTCCATGTTCTGTGAGTTCATTTAAATGTGCACCTACTCGTACCATTCCATTGCGGCCGAAAGTCGACACACTCTCAACGGGTAGATGGCCGTATTTTCTCTTCCCCACAGCTCTGCCAAAAATCCCAAAATAAATGGTTCTAAATTATGAAGAATGTCCTAATTAAGGTTACCACCACGTCTATGCTACTAAAGAAGGCGCACCCAGGTCATAGTCTTGGTCTTCGTTCGAATAACTTCAAACTGCTTCTCCAAGTCCAATTAAAAAAAAAAAAAACCTTCAGGGGAGAGTTTCAAAATAAAAACAAAAAGCTCTCAATCGCAGTCCCGGGTCCTATACTTAGTCAGTCAGTCAGTCAGCCGAACATCTGTTTGCCACGATAGGACCTGTCAAATTGAACAAACTCTATCATTAATTTTCTAGGATATTCCCAACATCGACACGGATGAGGTGGAATGACGATGAAGATAACTCCAAGATGTTTGTAGCCCCAATGCAAAAGATAGAATCCTTTGGCAGTCATTCGAAGGGAGCAGTGACAAACTCACCCCGTCCTCCCCTTTGACGACGGTTTAAATATTTTATCGACGGTTGTTTATTTCGACCGAATAGCTTCGTCATAGCTTGACATAAATTGCTGTCACAAAACAGCAGAACAAAAAAAAAAGGTCTCTTTCAAGGACGCTGGCAACATCCTTCATTTTGACATCAATTGAATGGAAACGATACTCGGAAACCAGATGCGCCATCTGGAACGATATATTTATGACGGAGTTATTAATTTCGCTCTTATTCCATGCTGTTCCTTGTCGCTCACTTATTAATCGGGAGTAGTGTCCATTGACCACTTGTCCTGACACTCGAGATAACAAACTCGAAGACTAGAGACAGAGCGGAACAGATTGAAGATCGAAGGCTTGAGGAGGGTATGCTGTCTATTCTCGAGCTGGTTTGAGTTATGTGAAAAATTTAAAATTGATTGCTGTCAGTGTGTTGTCAGTCAAGGAAGTCCGCTTCCACTTGGCGAATGTTCATATTTCTTGTGTCTTAAGTCCTGTAGTCTGTAGTCCCGTTGTCCCGTTGTCCCGTTTTACCGCTGTCCACCCTCTCTGCCGGTGTTTTTTTGTTTTTCCCTTGCAATATTTCAGAGCTTCGGTACACGATACACATTTTTTTAGGACTGGGTTTTCACTCGTTTTATGCTCCTTCGTCTCTGCAGTGACAGTGTGCACGCCATATTTGCGTCAAGACATCGTCTTAACGGGGTGGCATGGCTGTTTGTTGATTTTTTTTTTTGGAACAGAAGAGGTGTGGGTTTAAAAAGTTTCTGGAAGAACAACACAACGACGCAAAAAGTTTGTGGGATATTTTTTTTTTCCATCATTCCAAGTCGTTGGCATTGGGCATTGGGTGAGTTCATGAGGCTTTCAGGGGGTGCAAGGTGTAATATACATGTCAAAAGCAGCCAAAGGGACTATATGTGAGGGTGTGAGTTCGCATTTTGGGGGGTTGATGGCATCGTAATAATGGAAGCAGTTATCTTTTTGCGACCACGCTGACAGGTAGTAGAAGAAGAAGAGCTGTTTTTTTCTTCATGCCACACATATTTCTATGTCCTTCGAAGGGTAAAGTTCGGTGGAGGGGCCTACGAATGAGGGTAGACACTTGCGGGTGGTAAAACTTTTTTCTACAAGTTGTTGTGGTTGCTGCTGTCATTGACATGTGTATGGTTAATATAGAGCTCTTAAACAAAATACACGTGGGAAATGTTAGAACAGAATTAGGGATTCGATGGGAGGTTGTTCGGATTGGGGTGGTTTCTTATTCTTCGTACGAATAGGAGTATAAAGAACTTAGTGTTCACAAGAGGAATCGACACTTACAAAGTTACTGCGATTGGCATCACTCTGATGTCTTTCAAAAAAGAAAAATTCAAAAAAAATAAAAGTGAACGTAATTTTTTTTTAAGGAAATTTTCAACTGATGATAACGGTACATACTCACAGTGTTGAGGGGCAGAGAGTTGAAGGTAACCTTGCATAATGCAACTTAAGTGATGATGTTCATGTGAGTGGAAGTGTGCTGAGTAGCGTGTTTATGAGGGACGTGAATTGAAAAATGTGATTCTTTAGGGGAATGGATTTAGAAATGCAAATTTGACATGCTACGTCATTTGCTTCTTTTTACGGCTACGACGTGGTAAATTCAAATTACCAAGCCATAGGCTTACATGTGAGTATTTGCATTTGTGAGTACGGCAATATATTTTTCTGTTACCCCTTCCAAGGTTGAAGTTTTTAAGACGAGATTTTGAAGCGACTGATTAAACTCTTCATAGGAATCAAGAAAAGCAAAAGATAAACTGGTATGCTTAAGTGGCGTAACAATTCCAAGACATGTACTGTTCTCACAACTCCTTGGATTATATTCATGACAAAGGATTTCCCTTAAATCAATGTGAACTTTTAGATATGGCAACAACTTGAAGTCTATCCTCCAAATGTTTTCTGAGGCGAAAGAAGACAGCCACGTGGTTGCGTTTCTTGACATGCCCAATCTTGACTGGAGAATTAAATACGAATACGCTACTAGCACTCGGTTTTAAGGACTAACCGGCACGAGAAATTTGTGAATCTAGTTGTCTGCCAGGAACAATACTTGGTGCAATTCATTAGACCGCCGTAGGCGGTATGTGCCATTACTGATTCTGAAACAATTCTGCAAATCTTTGAATATAAAAACCCTGATCGACTGGAAGCTCCTCTTAAACTCAGCGCTGCAAACTTAAGGCAAAATACCTGCTATTGAGAAAATAGTCATGAGACGGTACATCGTCCTCTTATTGACAACCGAATCTATTCGGTTTATTCGGTTTCGGAATTTTACCATGAACGTTTTCACTAAGGATGAAGTGGCTACCACAGCCTACGAAATATATAACTCCCTCCCTAAATGGCACATTAACCGAGGTAACGACGCTGAAGGGGATATTTTTAGAAGACCTAAATTACACCATCACTGACGTATCTCTAATATCCTCTCATGGAGCTAAGAACGGTACAGATAAACTTCCATAAAGCCAAATTCGGCATCGCAAACCTCACTAGTTGACACACCAAGAGCAGTGAGCATATTGCCCTTATCTAGGATCCTTGACTCGTCTAAAGCCCATTCCTTGGGTAAGGGCGCATAACTATAATACAACATCGCTAACCTGGCAAGAAAAGAAAGTACACCTAGAGCTTGTCTTCTTCCCTCAACACATCAAAGATGACTTCACAATAGCACTGCTTATCTCCTCGGATGGCAAAAGGTCATGGTTCCAATCTGTAATGTAACCAAGAACTTGCACCACTCGGACCACGAAAAATACTTTCTGAAAAGCAAGCATGACATGACAATAGACATAACCTTTGCCAGCAGCTTTCTAACACGTAACATTAAATGGAGGGTCAGTGAAGACTATTAGCATTAGGCTGTGATATTTGAGCTCCTAAAAGTGAAACGTAGAATAATTGGTCCAAAGTGGAGAGACATAAACTTGGATAGAGAAACGCTTGAGGAGGCCATTAGTACTTAACAACTGAGACCCGGGATTGCGGAGAACTTAGTTCTCCAGCTGTTGGACCCATTAATTTTTTCATGTGATGCACATATGCCAAGAACAAATCCCAGCCCAGTCAGTTCATCATGCTACTGGTGAAACGACGAAATAAAATCCCTGAGAACTATCTGCTAGGCGAAAACCCCAACGCTCAATGTGAAGACCGGATTTTAATCATTATCTGGATATCTGTAAGCAAGCGAGGAGACAGCAAAGACAGGAGCTTCAAAAAGATGCTAGACCAAGCCGATATAAACCCATGGGGAACCATCTACAGGATCTTCACGACAAAGGTCAAAGGAAATAGAGCATCTCAACTAAAATGCCCTGGAAAATGAGACACTGTTTGCAGAACAATTACCGAACCGTTTCCGCGAAGTCATAGAAATTGCAGATGAGGAGATCAAACCTGTTAGAGATAATTTTTTCCGGCATGCAAAAAGGTTGCAACAAAGGAGTACTGTGCAGGGTCACATTAGACATCAGATATGCTTTCAATTCGGCAAACTGGACGTTTATAATGAATGATCTTGCTAGAATTGACGTACCAAACAACATCCTCAGGATTATATCTAGCTACTTCAGGAATAAAAGGCTAAGCTATGACAGCGACGAGGGTACCAAAGACTACAACGTTAAAGCAGTTATACCACAGGGATCCGTTCTAGGCAATTTGCTGTGGAACATTATGAATGACGGTGTTCTCATGGCTCTCGAAGCTCGCAAACGTGAATACAATGGGCTTTGCAGATGATATCGCCATCGTAACCATGGTCAAGCCTTATATGTAGTGTAGATCTTGGGAAATGCCTGCCCCTGTTACGGACAATTTTGATAGCGTGCCAGAAATGCGTACGCTTCCATACTACTACGCAAAAATGTGTGGGTTCAAAACTCGGCCAACAGCAACAAAATCAGAAAAGGTTATCTACTTTTCTAACGTCACCGTAGAATGGGGACGAGGTCTTGATTTTAAATCGAAAACGATGGATCTTGTGGATTTCTTTAATATCACACATTATAACGTAGAGAGGTAGCAGTAGATGGGACATCATTCAGTGTAATGGATACCGCTTATAGAATTTACTTCCAAATAGTGCACAAGAGAATTACAGAACCAATTGAGAAAACACTCCTTAAGGTATTGCGCATCCAGGTCAGGCATGTTCATGATATAGACTCAGCTTATAATGATTTTGAAGCCTATTTTCTTTCCAAGGGGAAAAAAACATCGGCATATTGCGCTTATACTTCCCGAGCACTCTTTCAACTGACACCGTCCGCTTTAAGACCTAGAGCGCTGAACAACCTGTCATTTATCTTAGAATTAATTAAAAACTTGTCAAATTGTGCGATTTGAAAAATCTGACATCTAGGCGTTTCCGACCAAATGGCCCATTCCAATGCCATCGACAACAAAGAGTTGCTGGCTTTTGCTTACCCCCGATTGATCATTATTGAATTTCAATGCTATCCCTCCCGCTTTTCAATTTTCATCCTTTCCACCTGACTCAAAGAGTTCCCCTTTGAAATCTACCATATTTCGTAACATCATTTGCAATGACATCCCTTTTCCTCCTACTCTCACACCCAGGGCACACCATACGAATTACTTGAAAGAGTTAATGAGGATTCCCTAATTAAAGATGTTCACTTTGATAGATGTGCCAACGAGATGTGACTTTCGAGGCCAATTGGCGCTCATATACTATATGATTCGAAAAGATTCACATTGCTACTCCACCTAACGATACCTTGGTTCCATGGAAGAACTTGAATGACAAGATGTACACCGTCTGCCGTGCTGTCTCAAATCTCTGTCAATTTGCATCACCAATTTGGCGTGACGTTTCAGCTGGGAAACAATGTACGAGTAGTAGAGTAGTATCTTGCTCTAAGGCGACATAGGATCCAGGACTTACATATATTACAAATCTCTTTGGCGGGTAAATCGAATTTTAAAAGATCCCTGGGCTTTCTTAATGCTTCATATGTTTACTCTTGGAAATGCTACACAGAATGCACCACACACAGCGCACAGAGTTGGCGAATGCAATGTGAATGGAGGTAGGTTTGAAGAAGTGGCATCATTTCTGGAGCTACATATGTACGTACATAATCGGATTTGCCTTGAGGAGCCAAGGAGACAAAGAAGGTATGAACATCTATGCTACAAAATGGAGTTGAAGACGTATCCCGAAAGCGAAGAGCGTTTGATTATACCATATGTATCTCCATAGTATGGCGTATGCTCTGCTGCAGAATGGTGTGACGTTGTTCACGAACAGAACACAAAAGAATTATCTTACATGGTACATTCACAATGGAGTTGTCTCCTCAATTCTTGCGATGCACATCCGCCTGTGTATGTGTCTTACTTTTGTGTTCCATGCCAGGGATGATACATAAGGATGTCTTACTACTCGCATCCGTATGACGTAGTATCGGTCGGTGACGTAGGACCGTGACTACGTTATACCAACAAAATGACAATGGAAGTGTAAGAATGACTTAAAACTTGATGGCGTACATATCCTGAGCCACAACTGACTTAACACTGGAGAGAGACGTTGCTGGATATTGGCGGGCGTGTGAGTGTAAAAGGTATTGTAAAAAATTTAGGTCAAAATTATTTGCACCAGCGAACAACAGTGTTAGTAACATTTTGAATTTGGTGCCAGATACTCGTAGAAAGAGAAATAAGTGAACGTTTTGAAGTAGAATTGACTTTCGAAAAACTTTTGACAAGGAAAACAGAAACAAACCGGCTTCGATAGTGTCCTTATGAAGTCAAGCGTAATTGCTTTCTAAAAATTCAAAACCCGCTTAGTTACTGTGAAGTCCTTTTCGAAGGAATGGACATTAGTAAATATTGATGGCATTTCCAAAGTTATTGTTTTAAAGACCCCTGGACATAAGCAAGTACAACCTTGAAAATTATTCTGACTTTTTCTTCAACCTTAGCGCTTTAATATTTAAAGACAAGTAATACGAGTATTTATGTGCTACGACATTGAACAAATCCTATGACAGCTTGCCATCAAAAGTTTCGGTGAAATCATTACCGACCCTCACGGAGTAGCGTTCTTTCTCCATGGCCATCCTGCAGAGCCGGACAAGTTT
The DNA here is from genome assembly GCA_949129095.1 of Volucella bombylans. Lineage (NCBI taxonomy): Eukaryota > Metazoa > Arthropoda > Insecta > Diptera > Syrphidae > Volucella > Volucella bombylans. The sequence continues at coordinate 133,091,213 of OX422141.1, read as the reverse complement.
AGCAGAGATGCCAGAACCGGAAATGGCTTTATATATTTTTTCCTGATATGTAGTCTCCCAGGCGCCCTTAAGACTGAAAAATATTGTAGGTTATGGTTGTCGAGACAGGCTCCTTACGACACATCTTCACCGGTGTCAGTACCCCGTACGAGGTTACGAGAGCCTTCGTTGATCCAATTTGAGTTCTTTCGCCACCATCTCGACTTCAGAGACTCAGACAACAGATTCAGAAGCTCCATTTAGACCTGAATATATCAAAATAGCCCTGAAAAGCGATAATTGAGTCAATAGGCTGAATACAGGCAATACTATTGATTCCACCCGGGGAGTTCTTCCGCTGTTGTCTTCTCCAAAGTAGAGTTTTAGCTCGAGCTTGCACTCTTGGCCTGAATTTATTCGTATAATGGTTTACCCATGCAGTTTCTGGATAATACCATGAGGAGGTTAAACAAACACTTGAAGCCTGAAGATGTACAGGTTTCAGGTGAGCAACAGTATTGTATGTAAATTAGCACATTTGTATCACGTCTATAGTACCGATGATTTCAAAGGCCGCAGCTACATTATAGATCTTCATGTTGGCTGACATTTGAGTTGGGGTCAAGACAAAGTTTTACTGACACTGAGCTTCATAAACTTCGTTCTACAACATCGAAAATTGACAGAAATCTCATCTTTATCCAACTCAGAAGGGAGATACTTCGCTTAATTTGACAATTTTCTAATTGCTTAGCCAGGTCAGAAGTCTTTTGAAACCGACAAAAGAATGCCATTTTTTATGGTTTTGTCTCCTGTAGATTAGATTTATACTTTAGTACTAAAATATTTACAAACAGCTATATTAACTGTAAGAATCGAATATATCACAAAAAAAGAAGAAGAATATGTTAATATTAACTCGAAACCCTGTTGTTTGCTTCCAAATACACACACACGATCAATTTCGCAATTACGGCTTTACTGTCATACTGTACTGTCATCTGATTTATGTACGGATTCTATGTACAACAAGTGTTCGAATTCCGCTAGGTCTAGTTTGTAAAAACAATCGATGTAATGTTAGGCTCCGAGTATTATTAAAACACTTGCACCGAGAACATCTTCGTCTTTTTTTTATTCGCTTACAATAATTCAGAAGTGGGATTACTGTACCGAAACGTGTAAAAGTTAATATATGTATTTGAGATTTGTGCATTTTTGGAAATTTATGTTAATTTATTAAAATTTATGAAACTTTTCGACTTTTATGTGAAGTGTGTCAAATATTGAAACAGTAAGCCTGTGCAAGTGAAATTATTAGAAATGGCAAGTCGTGCACTAAGATTTGTACAAACGGCGACGGTTCAGCAGCTTAAAGATAAATTAGCTGAAATTGGTTTGCCTACAAATGGAGTTAAATCCACTTTAAAAATCCGACTGGAGCAAGCGCTTGAGCAAATGGACGAAGATAAGACGGAGGAATTTTTCCCAACAAACATTCTTGACGAAATCAGCTCAGAAAGCAACATTACGGATCTGGAAGAGGAGAACCGGTCAACGTGCCAACAGCTGGAGAGCTTGAGAGAACTGGTTAAGAGGAAGGAGGAGATCGCTTTACTTCAAAAAAGGCTACGAGAGCTAAATAACCTTGCAGAGGCAACGTCATGGCAATGCTCCTTCCGTGATATTGAAGAGTCTTTACCGCAATTTTCCGGTGATGACAATTTTGCCGTTAGAAGGTGGATTGAATCGTTTGAAGACTTAGTCAAATTGTACAAGCTGGAGGAATCAAAGATCTTCATTTATGCACAGCGGTTGCTTACTGGTACGATAAGATTGTTTCTCAGGTCTTCAAGATGTCGTTCTTGGGATTAGCTGAAAGTTGCGCTGCTTGCTGAATTCCATCAACATACGACGGCAACGGATGTTCACAATTCATTACGGAACAGAAAGAAGCGGAAAGAAGAAAACTTCCAGCAGTACGTGCTCGCAATGCAAGAGATCGCTTCTTTAGACGAAATAGATGAACAAGACCTTATCAACTACATCGTAAAAGGTATACCTGATTCCGTATTTAATAAGCAACTATTATTTACAGCGAATAGAATAACGGAGCTCAAATATACACTACGAAAGTATGAAAAAATGAGATCAGAGATTCAGCCATCAACATCAGGATATGTAAAGACTCTCCCGATTGCAAGAAATCCAGTTCAGCCACGTAGTGCAGTAAAAATTAAGTGCTACAACTGCAATGAAGAGGGACATATGGTCAACAAATGTCCTAAACCACGTCGAGAAAAGGGGTCTTGCTTCCGTTGCGGACAAAAGGGGCATGAACTCAAACACTGTCCAGAATCATCAACAGTTTTGGTGCTTCATTCTTGCAAATCATTCTTGTACGATTTTCATGGTGCTTTCGAATATCAATTCTTGGAAGATGCTTCTGCCACCTCAACACTACATGCTATGACGATGATCGACACCGGAAGCCCCATCAGCTTTATTCAACAAAAGTACGTGCCGCCTTACTTGATGACGACTGATGAATCTACCCCTCAGGACTTTGTGGGGATAAACAGCAGCCGATTAATTACACTGGGCAAGGTATTCTGTAGAGTTAAGATTTATAGTGTTTTTACAAACTTAAGTTTATACATAGTTAAAAATGATACAATGAAAAATGTAGTTATACTAGGAAGAGACTTCTTACAAATGAACAATATTAGTTTACGATTAAAAGATACAAAATTAAAACCTAATGATCAAATAGTTAATCATGCAGTGAACGTGACTTGAAGTATAGCTTAAATATTAATGAAAATTTAAATTACGGTGAAAAGCAAAAACTGAAAGCCCTTATTCTTAGAAATATTTCGGAAAGTAAAGTTTTATATGAAGGTTGTAATTTTGAAATGAAAATAACGTTGACGGACGCGAACAAAGTTTTCAATTGCACTCCAAGACGCCTTCCGTACGTGCACAAAGAAGAACTGCAAACAATTTTAGAAGACCTTATAAAAAACAATATTATTCGAGAAAGTAATTCGCCATTCGCATCCCCAATCGTGTTGGTAAGGAAAAAAAATAATGAGTTGAGGCTTTGTGTCGATTACCGACAATTAAACAAATTAACAGTCAAAGACAATTTTCCGCTACCTCTTATCGAAGATCACCCAGACAGACTCCGTGGTAAAAACATCTTTTCACTTTTAGATTTAAAAAGTGGTTTTCACCCGAGTCTATAAAATACACCTCTTTTGTTACCCCATTAGGCCAGTTTGAATATCTGCGAATGCCGTTTGGGCTTAAAAACGCGCCTTCTGTTTTTCAGCGTTAAATCTTTTCGATATTCAAACACCTGATTAATTCCGGAAAGCTTTTAGCACAGATAATAAATCTAGATAATACATAATAAATAGATTTATTACCTGTACTAAAAGCCTACAAACTGCCTAAAAATAAATCTTAATCTACTTAACCTACTTACATCTAACACAAACATAGACATACATAAATATATATATATACATAATATGTATATACATAATATATAAATACATGTATATATATATTTTGTTTTAATTTATTTCTTTTTTTTTGGTTTTTATATTTTTTTTTTCTTAAAACTAACTTAATCCTACCTAAAAGTATGTGGCTAAAAAAAAAAATTAGGCTGACCCGCTTTGCCTCAGATGAAGCTATCTATTACTTTATTATCTTAGGCATTCGACGACGAAGCATCCTCTCCTTCAACTAGCCACCAAAAGTGTTGGTGCTGTCGAGCAACATCCCTCATGTCGCGACTCCCTACCGCCCTATTGAACCGGAGACGCTCTGCACTGCCATGTGCGACGTCTCTGTCGTAGTTGAGTCGCCTGTCCGCAGCTGTTCGAGCGACGTGGAAGATTAGCGGCACCGCCAATCTGTCCTGGATCAGACCTTTACTATCTAGATAGAGAAACGCTTCTGGAGGAATAAAGCCGTCAAAGCGAACTCTCTCGTGATACATATAATTGGGGTAGAAAGCCCCGGAGATCAGGTTGTTCGATGAGGTCATTGCTCTTGCAATGTGCCTTCGAGTCAACTTAATGACGAAATTGTCCACTCTTATTAGTTTCGCCCTATTGTACAGGACATACAGGATATGTACTCAGACTCTGGTGTTCTGTATAAGCGAAGACAAATCCTAAGACAAGCCCTCTCAAACACCCGAATCTTTTCCAATAAGCTTGCTCTCACGTTGAAACACACGGGACATCCAAATACAAGCATGGGCCTGATAAGGGCCATGTAGCAGATTACCGTCACCCTCGCATCGAGTTGGCTGTTATAAATCAGTCTCTTTGTAAGGGCAAAAGCACCTTTAGCTCTGACCAGAGCAACATCTATATGTTTGTTAAAATACAGAAATTGATCTAGCCAGATCTCAAGGTATCTGACTACATTTCGACAACCAAGTGGCTGCCCGTGCTGTCCCACGATCGAGAACTTTCGCCAATTCTGTCTGGTGTCCCTAGAGGCCCCAGACAAAGGCGTCCTAAACAGAATGGTTTCCGACTTCTGAAAGTTGATTTTCAACTTCCAGTCATAGCAATATCGCTTAATTTTGTCAAAATCACGCTGCAAAAGTATATTAATGACCTCAATCTTTGGACCTGATCTGTACGCGATTATGTCGCCTGTGTATGCTATGGCATGGTGAAGTGAACTTATCAGATCACTTGTGTAAATGTTGAATAGGATCGGCGAATTTACCGCACCTTGTTGCGGACCGTTTTTAATGTTAAATGTTCCAGCAGAAGTCAGATCGCCATTCTTCACGATGAACTGTCTACTGGAGAGCATATCGAAAAGAATATGCAGCAGTGGTTTACTAATGCCCAACCTGTCCAGCTTGAAAAAGAGTCCTTCTAACCATACGGTATCGAAGGCTTTCTCCAAGTCAATCAGGCAGGCACCAGTGCACTGGTTCTTGGCTTTGTTCCATTGGATATCAGAAACCAATTTCGACCCAGCATGAATGATACTCGTATCATGCCCCGCCTTGAAACCGAACTGATTATCCGGAACTATATGTTTGTCCTCAACCCACTTAGTCAGGACTCTATTGATCACCTTCTCGAACACCTTACTGATGTTTGGAAGAAGACTGATCGAGCGGAGATTCGCCGGATTGGAGGTGTCTTTATCCCTTTTGGGGATGGGATGTACCACCGCAGTTTTCCAATGCGCTGGGCAATGTGCATTATTCATTGCATTATTGAACAGGGTGGTATAAATGTTTACCGCTTCTAGAGGGAGATGTCGAAGCACAATGTTCGGTATTTCATCGGTTCCCACTGATTTCTTACTTCTAAGTGATTCGAAGATCGTTTGGAGCTCTTCCTTCGAAATGAACGGGGGTAGTACCCTATCGTTGGTGATGACATTATTTGCCATATTCTCGTCACTGATCTGGGTGAAAGCCGAGCTCTCGAATCGTCAATTCACAATTTCATTTCGAAGGTAGAAATTGTACACAAGGACTCGACTTTCCAGATCGTGGTTCGGGCCAATGATGTCATTCGCCTAATATACTCCCTGGAAAGTCGCGCCTATAGCCTCTACCTTCTCCTGCGGATCCTCAATCACAAAGAAGTTGTCGTCATCAACAGCTTCATTTGGATCTATGCCTGCTGCTATAAGTATGTTTCGTTGTCAGTCGTGCGGACGATTTTAAGACACGAAAGGTCGTTTTGATCTTTTCTCCGAAATATTTTATTTATTTCGGGTTGCTGGTGTTTACAGCTCGAATTTTGTTGTTCCAATACAAACTTACAGATGCTCTGTAATTTTCTTTTATTAATACTTGGAGGTTTTTGATCGACGACTTCAGCGTCATAATCTCCGGGTTATGTCTATCAGTAAACTATCTGTACAAGGGTTTTAGTCTTGACAGCAGTCTACTTTTATGTCGGTGCAGAGCGTCAATAGTTGCGTTGCGGAATAAGTCTTCGTCGTCAGTGTGTTGGTACCGAGGTATCGTTTTGTCCATTGTTCGTTTAATTGTCTCGTCCATTAGTCTTAGATACCTGTCAATCTCCTCGTTTGACAGATTTCTGTTGGACGGTGGGTAGAGCGAATTTGAGGAGAGTGCTCTAGTCAGTGTTCTGGTGAAGTTTGTCCAACGTACCCTACTATAATTGTAGGAATGCATTTGGACAAACTTATCCAATTCCGCAATTTCATTGGGAACAGTTATTTCGGCGCTGAGACCGCAATGGTCACTCTCATACACGAAAGTGCGTAGACAGTTTGTAGTTTGTTGGTTAGTGCATGTCAGTTGTATTCGTGAGGCGAACAGCAGAAGATCCGAATAGGACCCGTGTCTGGGAAACGACGGACCATCCGTCGCCTTAAGCCCGAGTCGATACATTACACTATGCTGACCCCACCAATTGAATAGTAGGTTCCCTCTAGTATTTGGTGTATTATTTCCCCAATCACTATGTTTGGCGTTGAAATCCCCGCCGATAATAAAATAGTTGTCTTCCAATTCCAGCCTCAGGAATCGAAAAAGTGTTTCGAGCACTGAGATGAATAAAGTGGATTGTGTAGCCTTAGGTGCATAGACAGACACCATGTACAACCGCTTTCCACTACGGAGGGGGATATACACGATGCATGCTTCCACCACCTGCAACCTACGTACTACACGACTGTATACTCTTTTAAAACGTATACCTTTTCGTACGAAAATCGCAACGCCTCCTCCCTGAATGGAGTTGGGTCGGTTTCTCCGTACTATTTTGTATCTTCTGTGCCTCATTTTGTGTCTTTTGGTAAGCTTTGTTTCGCTAACCAAAAGCACATCAGGGGCTTGGTCTTTAAGCAACTTAAATAGTGTGGCTCGTCGTTCGAGCCTAATCAGTGAATTCACATTCACAGCAAGGACCTTCAGGGTTTGCTCCGCCATGTACGTACCCATTACGGCAAAAGGTGCGTTAGCCCAGGCAGCCGCGCGTATACTTGATCCACCCGCGCGGTTTGTTCAGTTAAATGACGTTGTAGCTGAGCCATCTGCCCCTGGATAGAGAGCAAGATAGCTAGCATGTCAGGTACTGGTTCAGGTGCTCTGGGCGCTGGGGCCTGAGAAGCAACCTTCGCTTGCTGTTCCGTATTTCCCCTACCTGCCGCCATTTGGGCGTAGGTAACATGGGGAGTAATGGCTGGAGTTTGCAAGTGCACGGGTGGACGTTTCACTTCCACTTTCTGCTGCCGGGCCAGATTTATTCTTTTGATGTACTGGAATTTGGGACAACCCCGATAATTTGCGGTGTGTCCCGTGTTCCTACATAACGCGCAAAAGAGTTGGCTTTCTTCAGACGATCCGTCCT